>OX424563.1:9533549-14333549 GCA_949152475.1 Terebella lapidaria | reverse complement strand
AATTACTAATTGTATCCCCCGAACAAAGTGGATTTGGCTTGTGAACGCGCTACAGGCTGCAATTCTCACCCGATCACCATTATTTTTTGCAGGCACATATATAATGGTAAGATCCCGACACCAATCGATTTTGGTTGCCATGGCAACTGAATTGGTCGTTTGGGGACACAATTTGCGTTGAAAACAGCCTGTTTGAGACACATGGCTTGTGAACGCTCTACAGATGGCAATTTTCAGTGAATCTCAAAATTATTTGGAAGTGTTGTTGGGAAGGGCTGTCACACGAAACCAGTCGTTTTTCAGAATGATCATATAAATATTAATATGTTAACAGCCTAACTTATTACAGAAATGTGAAATATCCATTTTGACATGTATGATCATTCCAATAGCCTGTACTTTGGAAGGTAGTGGCACTGGTTTCTTGTTCAGAATGGAGAACTGGTGTTTTCGGTGAAAACAGAACAATACTACTGAATGTTAATGTTAGTTTTACTAGTTAAGTCTATTATTGACCAAAATAAAAATAGTTAAGATGAGAAACATTTATTAATAAGCTCAAAAAGGTAAAGGTTTTGTCCAGTACAAATTTCATGGGTATAACCGAATAAGTTAACATTATTTTTACTAGTTAAGTCTATTATTGACCACAATAAAAATAGTTAAGACGAGAAACATTTATTATTGGGCTCAACAAGGTAAAGGTTTTGTCCAGTAGAAATTTTATGGCTGTACCAAATAAGTTAACATTATTTTTGCTAGTAAAGTCTATTATTGACCACAATAAAAATAGTTAAGATGAAATACACTTATTATTGAGCTCAACAATGTAAAGATTTTGTTCAGTAGAGATTTCATGGTTGTAACCAAATAAGTTAACATTATTTTTACTAGTTAAGTCTATTATTGACCACAATAAAAAATAGTTAAGACGAGAAACATTTATTATTGGGCTCAACAAGGTAAAGGGTTTATCCAGTAGAGATTTCATGGCTGTACCAAATAAGTTAACATTATTTTTATGTGTGAATATGGATTTAGCTGTTCCACCATGAGCAATTCAAATTTGGATGATATAGCAGGCAATACATGCGAGTGTTTAATACTAGTAGGTACGTACAAATATGAATCTGTATGTACAAATTAATCCGTACGTACGAGTTATTGATTTGTACATACGAAAAAAAAAATATTTCCCCCAAGTCCTAAATACACTGCCGTATTTTTTCGACTTTTTGACTTCCTTTTTTTTTATTTTTCAACATTTCGAATTTTTACGGCAGCGTATGTAGGACATGGGGAAAATATTTTTTTATTTCGTACGTACAGATCAATAACTCGTACGTACGGATTAATTTGTACATACAGATTCATATTTGTACGTACCTACTAGTATTGAATACTCGCATGTATTGCTTGCTATCTCATCCAAATTTGAATTGCTCATGGTGGAACGGCTGAATCCATATTCACACACTTCTTTCCCACACCCTTTGTTAATGTAAAGAAAGAGTGGTTTGTACGTACGAATTGCTTATCCGTACGTACGAATTGGTATTTCGTATGTACAAATTAGTAATTCGTACATACGAGATAGTAATTCGTACGAAATAATTATCCGTACGTACGAAATAGTAGTTTGTACGTACAGATTATTTTATCGTACGTACGAAATAAAATAACACTTCGCCATGTCCTAAATATGCTGCCGTATTTTTTTGTACGGCAGCGTATTTAGGACATGGGGAAAATATTTTATTATTTTGTACGTACAGATCAATAACTCGTACAAACGGACTAATTTGTACATACAGATTGAGATTTGTATGTACCTACTAGTATTAAACACTCGCATGTATTGCTTGTTATATCATCCAAATTTGACTTTCTCATGATGGACAAGCTAAATCCATATTCATACATTCCTTTCTCACACCCTGTGGCTGTGTTAATGTAAAGAGTGGTTTGTACGTACGAATTGCTTCTCTGTACATACGAATTGGTATTTCGTATGTACAAAATATTAATTCGTACATACAAAATATTAATTTGTACGTACGAAGTAATAATCCGTCAGTACGAAATAGTAGTTTGTACGTACAGATTATTTTATCGTAAGTACGAAATAAAATAACACTTCGCCATGTCCTAAATGCTGTAGAAATGTCTGTGCTATTTGCGATATTTTCTACTAATATTTAATTAATTAATCATGGTCACAATCAGATTATGCTCATAACCCTGCACAGATTACCTATAATCCATTAGATTAAAAAAAACGAAAAGTCAAAAAGTCGAAAATTCGAAAAAAAAACGAAAAGTCAAAAAGTCGAAAAAACGAAAATTTAAAAAGTAAAAAAAACGAAAATTCGAAAAATCAAAAAGTCGAAAAACAAAAAGTCAAAAATACGGCAGCGTCAAAAAGTCGAAAATTCGAAAAAAAACGAAAAGTCAAAAATTCGAAAAAACGAAAAATCAAAAAGTCGAAAATTCAAAAAGTGGAAAATTCGAAAAAACCAAAATTCGAAAAGTCAAAAAACGAAAAAGTAAAAAAAACGAAAAGTCAAAAAGTCGAAATTTTGAAAATACTTCTCAGGATTTCGAAAAAAATAACTAGAAAAATTCAAACTTTAGAAAAATACTAGCTGGCCGTTCTGGGCTTCTGTAGTTATCGGACCAAAGGGAGGGTGTGAAATCCAGGCCTGTCAGTCGAATATGAAGAACTCAGATCATTCAGCATTACCACGATTATATCTGAACTGACTGAGCAACAAGTTCCCTATTAACCGTTCCGAGTGTTACGGGCTTTCACTGGTCTGCAGCAGCTGTGGACATCTGAATCAAGTTTCACGTTTATACCCACCTACGCCCGAATGTTTTCACATTAACATAGATAGCATCAATGATATCCATTACATGTGGTCAGCGTGATTTTACATTATAATATCCCTATATGTGAATAGGCCGATATATATATGCCAAAGAACTGTATTTCTACAGTTTAGAACAATTCATTATTACAATATAATTTGAGAAATATTGGCATTTATATAGCGCTACCGTACCTTACTACTCAATATCATCATACATGTATGTATTTTTGCCAATGTGTATGAGATGTTGCTTTCGTTGATGCTCATCGTGAAATGTATACTCATTCCGATACCATCCATCCGAGTTAAAGAATCTATGCTATGCATACGCGTGTTGTAAATCAAGTCGCAACAAGTACTTGATGATATCAGTAGTCAGATGAAAATGAAGTAGATGGCATAGACCCAAATACATTGTCAAGTTTTGGGAAACTTTATCGCGAAACTCAATCGCGTGGGGCGATTATTATTCTCTTTATATCTGTCAAAATGATAGACGTCTTCGTTGTAAATTGCCAAAGATTGGAATTTGGTGGCCATTTTTCTCAAAATCTGTCGGATATCTTTTCTATCAAATTCATGAATAGGATTTTCTTTGAGTACAATTAAGATATATCGACCATTTCGATTTGCCGATGGGCCAGCTTTTGAAAAAAATTGTTCGAAATCAAATCACTATCTGTTTTGAGCCATTTTAGCCCAAAAAAGCATACACCCCCCCCCCCCCCCCCCCCGCCATAATAGGAGCTGTACATGAATGGCATAAAGCCACTACTCGTGAAAGTTGTGGCTGAAAACTATGTCTCTTTTTTGCTTTCTTGATCTTCGTCTTCATATTCTTTTTCTTCTTCTGTAACACACGTTCATTGTCACCTGAGCTCAGGGCCGAGATTTGTGTATTCTCAGGATCATATGTCCTTGAATGCATGTGAGAATATGCATCTTCACAGAGTGGCCGTCCACGTGGTTTAATTTCGATAATGTCAATCAATAGCATTGTTTTACAAAGTAGAATGTAGTATGTACATACTGTACATGTTGAGTGCCAGGTATCCACCATGGTAATTAAATAATAAGACTCCCTTCCATATGGAGAAACGAATATATAAACGTGGGTTAAACATGGAACTACTCGGGATGTCCCTATTAGAAGGCATATTCAAGACCTCGCTCATTAAGCTTCGTGGTGACTCTTTCTTGTGTATGGAGCGCCATGAATGAGTATTTGTGTGCGATTAATATCAGTACCAATACCTTCACCTAATCGCATGGTATCATTGGCAGTAAAGGGGGATCATTCGATCGCCCTGCACCCATGCGAAACAGGTTTGGCATTTATTATAGCCCGATGGACTTCAAGGTCGACATCACACAATCCCATACTCCCCCGCGATTCCCAGGTGCCACAGGGCGCCGCTGGGGTTTATAATTGTATTTAGATCCTATTTGTTAACGAATTTCGGTTTTACCGATGACCACACCTCATTCGAACACTGACATCAACAGATGGGTGGAGAGCAACTGGTTACGTTGAGCATGATACAATTACACACTGTGAATAACAACAAGAGAATTCCATCGAGTGCATGTGGGTTATATGTGGATGATCAATGTATGCTTCCATTATTTTAAAATGTCAATATTTTCACAAAGAAAAAACGAGAGAATGTATGTATCTATCATAGAGCATGATTCTATTGTTATGGTGAAGTACTTATCTTACGGAGGAACCTGTTGTGAGGTCTCTATCTAAGATAGTAACCTCCCAGAGAGGTCTCTATCCTAGATAGGGACCTCTAGATAGGTTTTGATCTTAGATAGGGACCTGTGAAAGAAATTCGAACAACCGATACAGTAGAGTAGTTTACTACATGTTAAACGTAATAATCATGGAGAGCTAATCGTTGCGTTTATGGTGCGTGAGTTTAATCCATTGGTCTCGAACAGTTTTTGGTTACATTTTGATATTTGCTCCATGAAATCATCCGCCTTCAAGAAATCCAGTGAAAACGTATATATCCACAAGATCCTTGGAATTCCGGAGGTTTTGATAATAATCCTGCGATATTCCACCCACATATATATCCGCAGCTGTACCGGAATCCTAGAAAAGCCTCCAGAGATCACCGTAGCGTAATTTTCCTGCAAACATGAACGGAATATATACAGACACGAATGTTTCATTTTTACCTTTCAAAATGTAGATTATAGCTATTCAGCATATGTATTATGGCAACAATTTGAAAAGAACTTTCACATGGCCATACAATGCAATAGCACAAAAGTTTTAAAAAAAACTTTTACTTACGAGTCGTACGTTGAGTCATGAGAGTCCTGGATCGAACTGTACGAATCGGTCGTAGTGAATTTACGAGGATTTCTGCCTGTAAATACATGTAGATAAATCGTTTTCATTTCTTTACAAATATTGAAATAACGGGAGGTTAAGCATATTTGTTCGCGCAAAATGTATGATTCAATTGTTTGTACACGGGTACTAGTAGCCTACAGCCCGTCAGATAATGTAGAAAGGGAAATGCTAATTTGGTTTTGAATTCAAAGAAATAAGGCCCCATGTAGCGCAGGTTACTCTTTCTTGTAAATTCAATGATAATTAAAAATGTGCCAGACTGATTAAATATGGTAGGCCTATACATGTATACATTCAGTGGGCGACTAGTATTAGTCGAGTAAGGTGCGCTACATGGGCCGAAATGAGTCTGGCATATTACTCACCGGTTTAGTAATGTGGTCATTCCCAGGAATAAGGTTTTCCAACTGTACCCAACAAACAAGCGCGTCATAACACGCGTTTATATCCGCATGCGGCGTTATCCAGGTGTTGCATTTTAATATACATTTGGATATCCCGAGTTCTTACAGTATTATAGACACCACAGTCGTCAACGTGCGCACAGGATTTCTGTAGCGGAGTTACAGGAAGCCTGCAAAAAACAACAACATAATCTGAGAAAATTGATGGTAGGTGGGTATTTTTGGTTGGAAACACATCCCAAAAGGAGTTTCCACCAAAGCGACTTAGCAGATAGACTAACATAATGATATTCTTTTGCGTGGTAGTTTCATTTGTTGTTGGCACCTTCGTTATTATTAACTATAAACACATGAAGTGAGATTATTCCTCAATTATCGTCCGATTGCCTCTTTGCCTACATGAAATCACCATATAATGGAACTTTTGCCCACTGCTAATGTGCATGGGGGTTTATTGGTTCACAGTTAATCAAATTCGACAGTTAATGGGAGGTGACACTCGTCTGTTTGTGTTTGTCAAGCAATTGTTTATCGTAGCACACACGAGATATGTGCTGCAGGATTCACGTAACAGGCGCTGAAGTATTCAAGTAACACTGGATGTAAAATTGCCCTAAAATTTCTCTTTCCATTAAATTAACTTTGTACACATCAATATAAACACATACAAAGGTCAGATTCATGGATTGTGCATTGTACTGGAAAAGTACAAGCATATAGGCTGCATTACTCCTGGCTGGATCTCATCAATTGGCAATGCAAGTACCACTAGATGTAAAATTGTCCCCGAATCTCTCTTTCCACTAAATTTACAGCAAAATTGTTTATTATATTTAACAACTGGAACGGTATAATATGTATGTACACTATACATAAACTGAATATATACAGTGCTCACCATGACCTCACTGATCAGTATTGGGACCAGCGTGGGACTGGATGCAGTGTTGTACAATGTCATCCGTTTGCTCTGATGAGAAACTGCATTACCCACAGTCACCAGCCATAATAATTCTCTTTAGAAAAGTTGCTAACAAAAACACACACGTAAGATAGGTTAGGTCCATGCAACACACCAATACTGATATCATTGAGGACATGATGAGCACTGTATATTCAGTTTATTATATTGTTCCAGTTGTTACACATAATAAGTTATTTTGCTGTAAATTTAGTGAAAGATGTATTTGGGGGCAATTGTTCATCTAGTGCTACTTGCATACTAAATTACTTTACAACGAAGAAAAGGCATTGCCAGTTGATGAGATCCAGCCAAGAATATCGCAACCTATATGCTTGTACTTTTCCAGTACAATGCACAAACCATGAATCTGACCTCAGTATGTGTTTATATTGATGTGTACAAAGTTAATTTGAAATTTTAGGGCAATTTCACATCCAGTGTTACTTGAATACTGAAGCGCCTGTTATGTGAATCCTGCAGCACATATCTCGTGTGTGCTACGATAAACAATTGCTTGACAAACACAAACAGACGAGTGTCACCTCCCATTAACTGATGAATTTGTTCAACTGCGAACCAATCAACCCCCATGCACAGTAGCAGTGGGCAAAAGTTCCATTATATGGTGATTACATGTAGACAAAGAGGCAATCGGGCGATAATTGAGGGATAATGTCATTTCATGTGTTTATAGTTAATAATAACGAAGGTGTCAACAACAAATGAAACTACCACGCAAAAAAATATCATTATGTTAGTCTATCTGCTCAGTTCCTTTGCTGGAAACCTCGTTTGGGATGTGTTTCCGACCAAAGATACCCACCTACCATCAATTTTCTCAGATTATGTTGTTTCTTTTTGCAGGCTTCCTGTAACTCCGCTACAGGAATCCTGTGCGCACGATGACGACTGTGGACACGCTCGAATAATTCTGTGCATGTTGCATCGTATGATCGAGATTGGAAGCCCGATTGAGGGGGTGGTTGCATGCTCTATGTAGGATATGGCCCGCGGTTTCGGCTTTCGGTCAGATAGACCCCTCGCGCTTCGCGCTCGGGCTCTATCTGACCGAAAGCCTCAACCTGGGGCCCTATCCTTTACATAGCGCTTGCCGAATACATAGGTATTGGGTTAAGTGGCACGCCAATGGTTAGCTCTAGTGGCCAGGCATTGTACTACATGCATCTCGTATACATGATACCAGAAATACATAACGAGAGAACGATGATACTAGGAGACGTCACCTGGCCATTCACGGTTCGTGTACGTCCCAGTCATCGAGGTTCCAGGCCGCTGCTCTTATCCTGCACAGCCAGCCTTTGCCTGGGCGAATGACAAAATAGTGAAGTACATGTATGTCAGTCTCTCTCGGCAGTACGGATAAGTCTTCAGCAAGTCAAGCGTATCCTTTACGTCATAAAAATGTATTGCGGCATCACATTACACATGACATACCACAGGGCTAATTCACTGTATAGCACAGTACCACCAATTCTAACTCATATAGTTTCACAACAATATGCATACGAGATACCATTAGCTGAAGCATTGTATATAATTGAAATGCTACAGAGGATATATTAATACCTGGAGCAGGACAGCATACCACACAATAATCTGATTGATGTTTGTTTGAATAGTAACACTTCTCAAAAAAATTATATAGTGTAGTGCGGCGTCTGGAACGGAGAATCCTGGAGATCCCAGTTAGTGTGGAATCTAAGGCTTGGTATTTTGGATGGTACAGTTTTTCTCACATTGGCTGCCTTTTCTGATTTAAGAGTGTGGCACAATTCGTACTTCCAGACAGGGATGTTGAGGTGCAGATTTTTTTTTTTTGAAGTCTGGAAGAAATCACGTGGAAATTCAGACTTTATTTGATGGTCCACGACAAGTTCTTCTGTGATGATCTAATGTGTCTTAGATGGGTTTTGGTTACTATTTTTAGACTCTACTCTGGCACTGAGTTCATGATGGCATTCCATTGCCAAATGCGTTTGTTGCCGCAGACATTTTCCCTGCTTGCCATGGTGACCATGCAAGCCTATCTTGTAGTTGCCCAGTCATCGCCGTGGACGGCAGTACCGCTGCCGGGTCTGAACCACCAGGCTCTCAGTGAGGACGGACAGCGACTGTACGTGGGTGCGGTCAACCGTCTGTACGCACTGGACGCCAGCGACTTGAGGGTGGTACAAGAGGTGGTCACCGGGCCACGGGACGACACCAAAAACTGCCCTGCATTGACGGTGGTTGGAGGCGGTTGCTTCGATTCACTTGAAAGTACGCCAAACTACAACACAATCTTAGTGGTAGACAGTCTTCACGACCAGCTCATCACCTGTGGGAATGTCTACCTAGGAACCTGCGAACTTCGCTCTCTGCAGAACATCAACATAGCCACGGAACACCGCGCGTATCACGTGGCTGCAACCGACCCCAGCTTGTCAACTGTAGCTTTCTTGGGTCCAAAGGATTCCGACAACAATGCGCTTTACGTTGGAGTAACTCACAATGCAAACAGTTTATTGTACAAAGAAACCACTGTTTCCAGTCGAAACACTGATACAGAGAATCCATTGCGATTCAGCGATTATGATATTGTGGAGACAAAGAACTCTTACGTTCAGTTGGCGCACGAATTGATAGTTAATTACAAAATTACCTACAAAGGTGGTTTCAGTTTTGGCGGTTATTCCTATTTCGTAACAACACAGCAGGCCACAGTCACTGAAAATTTTCAAACGAACTATATCACAAAGATAGTCCAAGTTTGTCAGAAGAATTTCCGTTGCTCATATATCGAGATGCCCCTCAGTTGCACGGATGGAAGAACAGACTACAATTTGATACAGGCCGCAGTGCTAACTGCTCCAGGATTAGAATTAGGCTGGGAACTTGGCATGATTTCGAACGACCAAGTGCTAGTTGGCTTATTTGCAAAAAGCCTTTCTTATGTGAGCGATGAGCCTTCGAACAACATGGCTGTTTGTATCTATCAATTAGCAGATATTCGACAGAAATTCATGGATAATCTGGCATCATGTTTTACCAATGGTGCCGCTCAGCCTCTTGGACGACAGTTTGGTACAGATCGTTGCAATAGTTCTTCAGTAAGTGACCTTTTATGATGGAATTTTACTTTATATTTACCCAAACTGTATATTTGTGATTCCAAAATATATATCATTATATCCATGCCAAGTATTCAAACTAGAAATTTAATTAAAATTTGATTTGAAATATTTTTCAGCTCCTTTCATCTAGAATTAGTTAACATCTCTCGGAAAGTTCAAACGAAAATATCTTAAACTTTTTCCAGAAAAGTTATTTCAACCCTATACTTGTTCCTGATAAACTATCTAGCCCATCTGTTGATTGTTTTAGCAATGTATGATGTTGATGTTGATTGGGGATTGCAGACACCGATCACTGTGAACTATTGTGGGGAGTCCCCCGGCTGTATCAACAGCCCGTTGTCAGGGACCCAGGAGCTCTCTGCAACTCCTGTACTCACCCTTAACAACCAGGCGCCACCCACAGCCATCGCCGTAGACATTGTGCGCAACCGCCACACTGTTGCATTCATTGGCCTCGGCAATGGACATCTCAAAAAGGTATGTTTCCGATCCTCAGTTGAATTATTATGTGCATGTGGGGATTGGCTTCATATCAGTATACAACAAGTATAACGCCATGCTTTTAGAAAAACATGGCAGAAAACCCGGCCCTTTTATGTGTGCATGTTTTCCATGGACTCACAATGCTGATTGTCGAGTTCACATTGTAAGAAGTTATCCCATAAAACCTGGTTGAACAGCTTATTTCCATATGAATAAGTCGCACCAATATTTAGGCCCAGTTGATATAGAAAGTCAGACAATCAGTCACATCAAAGTAACTGATGCGCGAAATTTTGTACGTCCTCAGCCAAGTTATCTCCCCAAGTCTGTTTAGATGTACCGTATCCTTGTCAGATCGCCAGTGCCGTCGGCTGCTCTGTTAAAATCATCCTTCTGAATTCCAGTTCCATAAGTCGCCCCAGAATCTACCTTCTAGTTTAACATGCCGCATTACCAATATCCTGTGAACATCACTATAGGTACACACAAAGCGCCTTTATTTAACACTTTCCACAATCAGGTCTAACCCCTTCCCGAAGATATGCAAGAAAATATCGATAGGACATAACAGCCTATCATGAATGAAAAAACAATTTTCACTCCCTTTAAATATTCATAAACAGGTGGCAGGATTTGATATATACGTGCAGGCCTATTACAATGTATAAATATGTAGTTCCTGCACACTAGGCCCCTAGCTGGGCATATATACAAAATTGAGACTGAAATTTAACATTGGGGTAGATTGGCAGCTTTTTCAATTCTCGAGTAGAGATCTGAAATTCTGCAAGAATTTGCCGTTTGACACCCAGATGAAGTATGCCACGTTACCATTTAACATCGCAATAATATCAGTGAAAACGGTGTAATTGAGTCAGTAAAATCAAATTGTACATATACAGTACAATTCACAGAATACAGCGAAGCCCGCAAAATAGCGCGCAACGTATGTCCAAGGTGGAATCGCTCGCTATCCGTTCAACTTACCACGAATATAGTAGTCGGGCTAACAGGCGTCAGGCCGGACAAATAGCCGTAGATGTATAGGCCGTGTATCCCCCCCCCCCCCCCCTGTATGATGTTTCGAGCGGTAGGGGGGCGGTGAGGGGGGGGGGAGGCATTCAGGAGTTGCATATATGCGGGCAGTCGAGCCATTGAAGCCAGAGTGGCAGTCCAAACGATGCGGAGCTCCGCTCTGAATGTTAGGGACCTACTCTGCCTACACTCTGCCTAGATTCATAGATCACATACACATACACATGCACATGCGCTGCGACAAATAGTCCCTGGTCGTCTCGAGAGAAATAGCTTGATAAGCTCAGCATAATCGAAATAATTCGGAATGAGTATTTTAAACTATTGTCTAAAATGCTCAAAAGTAATTCGTCCTTGTCAACCCCTGCAATACAACATATTTCTGGTGGTTACTTCTTGGCGTAGTATTATAAGTAATTACAGTAATTACAAGTATAACGCCATGTTTTAGAAAACATGGCAGAAAAAACCCCGGCCCTTTTATGTGTACGTTTTTCCCATGGACTCACAAATCTGAATTCAACACGTTCAATACACAATCAACACATATATATGAATAACTCACAACAATATTTGTACAGTTCATATAAAAAGTCACACAATCAGTCACATCAAAGTAAATGAAACAGGAAAATGTGTACACCCTCAGCCAACTTATCTCCCCCAAGTCCACTTAGATGTACGGTATCCTTGCCAGATCGCCAGTGCCAGTCTTTGGACCTAGCCGTCGGCAGCTCTGTTAAAAACATCCTACTAAATTCCTGCTCCATAAGTCGCCCAAGAATCTGGAAACTATCTTCTAGTTTAAAATCTCACATTCCCAATATGCCCCAAAACATCACCATAGGTTTAAATATTCACGTAGAGGCGGCAGGATTTGATGAATAGGCCTAAAGTGTATGTGTACAGCCGTATTACAATGGATAGATGTCTAACCGATCCTGCACATTAGGCCCCTAGGCATATGTACAAAATTCCATAGCAGGGCTCATATAAAACTGGAATAAAGGTTATACCTATTGCCGGGTTTTTAAGTACCCGTGGTCGAAAGCACGGATTCGTCACGGCTTCGTTATGGCGGTCTTGGCTATTAAAGGCGATCGCGCTTGTGAAGCAACAAAATTTCTCATGCTTCAGTTTTATTATGCTCAAGCTTGATCGCCCCACGAAAAATGACCTAACAGGCCTAATGCAACTGTAATAATTCGAAAAGATAATTTTAAACTATTCTCTGAAATGCTTACACCTAGTGTATCACTGTCTGTCGCTGCAATACAACATATTCTTAGTGATTACTTGTTGGCGTAGTTACATAACGCAGTAATTATATCTGGGGCGGTTCAAATATGAGAAGTTCCAAAATAACCGGCAGGAGAATCGGTAATTGCACTTGCGAAGACCAGCCGAAAACTCATTTGAAACAGCACTTCTCATTGTCATTCAAATTCTTATTTTCAGTATAGTGATATTAGCAGTGTTTTTAAATCAGTTTAGCGGAATTTATCGGCTTTTATTGCAAATTCGCGAAACCAACACCAATGTATGCTGAATCTAAGAGAGTCGTCCGAGAGAGTCGGAAGACAGGAGATACATAAGGTGAGGTCAACGACAATCACATATACCCGGCCCCTCAGGGCCGGGAATAACCACACAATTGGAGCGGTCATACTTTGTGAGTTCTAAGATAACTGGCAGGATAATCGGAAATTGCACTTGCGCATTCGACATGCAATCTAATTTAAAACATTAGTTTCCATTGCCATATGATGATTGTTGTTTCAACATTATTATTAGCAGTGTTTTCGTATCAGCTTAACAGAATATATCGGCTCCTATTTCAAATTCGCGAAACCAACACCAGTGTATGCTGAATGTGAGAGAGTCGTACGGAGAAGTCGGAAGGAGGAAATACGTATAGGATAATGCACAAGGACGAGGGTCTCTCGCCAATAGTGACCGAGTGCCCGAAGGGCACGAGGCCACTATTGGCGAGAGACCCGCGTCCGCGTGCATTATCTGACTTAGTGCAGGGGTTCCTATTCGCAGAAATAGTAACCTGCTGGTAATTCTGCTCAATAGTACCCTGTCAACAACAAAGGAAACGGCCCCAACCATGCACTAAATAGGGTGAGGTCAACGACAATCACATATACCCGGCCCTGAGGGGCCGGGAATTAACAGTGAGACCTCAAACTTTTTTGTGGTTACTTGTAATGAATGAATGATACCCGGTATCTGCTAGGTGTTGTTGAATTCTCCCTCGTCTCGCGTTATCGCCGACTTGACGGTCGACGAAGGCTCGGCAATACTCAGCGACCTGCTCTTCTCCCACGATGGGGCACATCTCTACGTCATGACGCAAAACAAGGTAAAAAAAAAAAACACAACACACATAACTGAAAGGCAATATATATATATGTTTTGTATATATATATATGTTATGTGTGTTTAATAAATATCGGACTGCTTTTAACTTACGGCGCCGTCACATAGTACTGGCTAAGGCCAACGAGCCCATACCGTTGATTTTAATGACAAGCGGTGAAAACCTCGCTGCCCGCAAGTACAAAAACGTTCCACCAGGTCATCAGCGTTTTCATACATGTGCCTTCTACACATCGGTTTGTAGCTCCTTAAGATTGAGTATCGAGCACGATCCACGTAGTTTCAATGGTTTCATACCACGTGCAATTTTGGTTCATATCTCGGCCGTTTCATAACAAACTTACATGAAATTTTGAATATATATTCTGTATATATCTATAAAGCTGATTTGAATAAGATATTGAAGATTTCATTGATAAATGAGAATATAAATGGAGTTGAATGTTGCTTGAACAAATGTAACTTACGTTGCGTACACGAAGCATTACATGGTGTAGTTTCTTAACTGCAGCGAGTGCACATATCCGTGATCAATAACCTACCCTTGAATTTTAAGTATCCCATCGATAATCATGTCAAATTGATGCGCAAATGTGTATATCTATTGCGATCCCGCGAAAATGTCTCGTGCCGCTGGTCAGTGAAGCGCTAAGTACAGATCAGCGGATTATTCGTATGGCAAATACCGTCAATGCTCAGCTGTCGAGAACGTTGTACTCAGGAGTGAGATGTTGTTGTGATTTTGGTTCTATACTGCACTTAGAAAATATTAGAGCCGCTGAATTCTTGGTGTAGTTTGCGGTTGAGTTTACAATGCCAACGGATATAGACGTTATTAATACGATTGACAATCAATTTCTTTTGCTCAGTGTATTTTCAATGCGGATGATATATAACATGCTATTTTGATCATCAAACTCCCATCAAGTGTTTAGGTAAATCTCAAAACAGGCAGTAGGTTAATGTTCTATGGTAGGTAATCTACCCATAGTCAAGAAACTGTACCCTAAAACGCTGTCAGTTTTCTATGTAAGTTACATTTGATTGGCGGTGTATAACGTTCAGGATCTGTATGAATATCGACTGGGTCTTCAATATGGCAATTGGACAGGCATTGTAGTCGAGGATAGAACCTACACAACAATTTTCAGCGCAATCAATTACCAAACTGCAGAGTTATAGGCAAAACAAAACATACCAGAATTCTGCTGATAAGGCATGGATCCTGACTGATAAGCATCCTTAATTTTACTCATTTAACGAGACTGTTAATTGAGTTGGTGCTCTTGCATTATGAGCCTCACTGAAAGTGGAAGACCGAGCTGCACGACAAAGGTGTTCACGAAGAGTGCAATGCGTTTGATAAGTCAATTTTGTTGAGTTGCTAAGACGAGTTGAAAGTGATTATTGTATTTTGTACATTCGGAAACGTCCATGACGCGAAACTAATTCATTCATAAACACCGACTTTAAACATAATAGTATAAACATCCCTCCTAACCTTAGTAAAACATCATGCCATGCAAAGTCACATGTTCCAATTGTTATGATCAATAAACACGATTACCAACAATATAACAATCTTTGTTCAATGTTCACATATGTTCACAACAATGTCTGATCAATGACACTTCACATGCTCTCAATGAGTCTCTGTGGCTTGGTGATATTCCGTTGGGGTCTGATACGCATGGGCACTGGAGGCACAAATGGAGCATGCCCTGGAGGCACAACTGGAGCATGCACTGGAGGCACAACTGGAGCATGCACTGGTGTCACTTCAAAGTCCTCCTGATCCTCAGGCTCAGTGTCTGTGAACATCTTGTTCGGCACTCGGCGGAAATGCGACACATTGCGGGTAATGGTCGAGTTGTCTGGTCGTCTTGCGGTTACCATGGTTCCCTTAACATCAGTAACAACCAGTGGTTTGGGGTTGAACAGCGTCGACAGCTTGTTGAATTTTGGCTGCTTCACAAGGACACTATCCCTTGGCTGAACAGACACATGTTGTCTCACTTTACGATCAGCATATGCTTTTGCCTTTTCCTTCACAAACTGATCACGGAGTTTGACCTTTTCATGCAGGTTAGTATCTTGCACTGTTTTTAGTTCTGTAAATTTGGTACTTGGATCTCGTCCAAACAACAAACAAAATGGCGTGACGGATGTGGCTGTATGAGGTGTGACTCGATACAATCGGAGGAAGTTGTAGATTTCACGCTTCCACGAACGGCCTTTTTTGTGTGCAGCTCGGACTGCCTTCATCAGCGGTTTGTTAAACGCTTCTGCCTGAGCCTTTGCCTGCGGCCAATGTGGTGTTATCTTTCGGTGTTGTATTCCACACGACTTCAGAAAGTCAGACCAGGCGGCACTGGTGAATGGTGGACCATCATCTGACTTGATGATTCTTGGGTAGGAAAATGTTGCAAAGATCTTTTCCATGCGGGGTATGACGACATGTGCAGAGGTTGACTGGATGATCAATTAGTACCATCAGGTGCTCTCCTGACGGTAGGGGGCCACAAAAGTCAATGCTCAGTGACGACCATGCACTGTCTGGAAGTGGTGACATCTTGAGTGGTGTCGGGTGTGTTGTAGTAGATGTTGCCTGGCATGGTAGACAACCAGAAATCATGGTTTCCACAGCTCTGTCCATTCCGATGAACCACACTTTACTTCGAAGAAGAGCCTTTGTTTTTGATATGCCTTGATGTCCCTCATGAGCGAGCTCGTTCACTTGTTTTTGCAGCGCTTTCGGAACTACAATGCGAGTGTCCCGCATCAGAATGTCCTTGTTTGCAGACACGGTCAACTCATTTCTCACTGATCTCAAACTTTCCAGTAAGGCACGATCGACCTTGTTGATGTTTACACTGTCCAGTTCATGCCACCGGTTCGAGCGGCAGAGGTTCATAGCTACTTGAAGCATGTCATCTTCTCTGGTTGCTCGTTTCACATCTTCGATTGAGATTGCATTAGGTGTTGACAACTGTACTATGGTGGCAACATAGTCTTCGGCTAGCTGCTCCTCTCTGCTTGTGTGTTCATTTATCTGTGACGGGTGCCTAGATATATAGTCTGCAGGGTTGTCATGCCCCGGTCTGTACTGGAGATCCATCTGATATGGTTGTAGACGGAGAGCCCACCTGGCTAGTCTAAGTGGAAGATTCGGTTTCTTCCAGATTCCTAGAAGCGCCTTGTGAACTGTGTAGCACCTGAATGAATGACCTTGTGGGTATATGTTCAAGTGTTTACAGCTCCATACAATTGCAAGAGCTTCACGCTCGAGCTGACTGTACTTTTGTTCCACATTGGTTAGAGCACGGCTTGAGTAGACAACTGGTCTCCCTTCTTGGAGGAGAATGGCTGAAACGCCCACTGGACTGGCATCAACTACCACTTCTGTACTTTTGTTCGGGTCAAAGTACACATATGTTGCTACATCTCTCAGAGCATTCTTAATACGGAGGAAACTGTTCATCTCAAGCTCACCAAATGACCATTTGGCGTCTTTGTCGTAGCGGTTCAGACAACGTGGTGAATGCTGGTATGAATCTTGCACTGTACTGCAACATCCCAAGGAATGAGCGGACATCGGTCGGATTTTTCGGCGGAGAGGCTTCTTGGAGTGCTCTGATTTTTGGGCGGGTTGCGTGCAACCAACCCTTCTATTAGATTGGCGTGTCCGTCTGTCTGTCCGTCCTACCGTCCGGGCAAACGGAACGGAGTTATGGGGATTTCTTAAGGGGAATAAAGCTGAAAACGCCCCACAACCACAGTTTAAGCCAAAAGTGCGGTCTTATGGGGATTTTTTCAGGACTTATGGGGAAAGTTAAGATAGGAAATTTAACATTGGGTCCGCCCGTAACGCCCATCCGGCCGTCAACAATTTCTTGTGAACGCGATAACTTACAAAGTTTTTAACGAGATACCGCCAAAATCATACCAGAGGTGCATCATGAGCAGATCTCGGACAAGTTCGATGATGGGTGACCTTGACCTATTTTTCAGGTCGTGGCAGGACTTCGAACTTGACAATACATGAAAACAGGACTTTGTACCTTGTGAATGCGATAACTTATCGTTAAGTTAAGATAGGAAATTTAACATTGGGTCCGCCCCAGGTCGTGGCAGGACTTCGAACTTGACAATACATGAAAACAGGACTTTGTACCTTGTGAACGCGATAACTTATCGTTAAGTTAAGATAGGAAATTTAACATTGGGTCCGCCCGTAACGCCCATCCGGCCGTCAACAATTTCTTGTGAACGCGATAACTTACAAAGTTTTTAACGAGATACCGCCAAAATCATACCAGAGGTGCATCATGAGCAGATCTCGGACAAGTTCGATGATGGGTGACCTTGACCTATTTTTCAGGTCGTGGCAGGACTTCGAACTTGACAATACATGAAAACAGGACTTTGTACCTTGTGAACGCGATAACTTACAAAGTTTTTAACGAAATACCGCCAATATCATATCAGAGGTGCATCATGAACAGATCTCGGACAAGTTCGATGATGGGTGACCTTGACCTATTTTTCAAGTCGTGGCAGGACTTCGAACTTGACAATACATGAAAACAGGACATTGCACCTTGTGAACGCGAAAACTTACAAAGTTTTTAACGAAATACCGCCAAAATCATACCAGAGGTGCATCATGAGCAGATCTCGGACAAGTTCGATGATGGGTGACCTTGACCTATTTTTCAAGTCGTGGCAGGACTTCGAACTTGACAATACATGAGAACAATGCCAATTCCTTCCACTAACAGCCCTCCTCGATGCAACCCGCCCAATTGTCGCGGGCGCGACTTATGCTTGTCTGCTGTGTCGGTGAGATGCCATCGGCAGAGAACACAAACCCGAAGTATTCGATGCTGTGCTTGTTCAGCTCGAGTTTTCCTGGGTTTTTAGTCAGTCCTTTTGTATGGAGTGCTGACAGAACTTGGTGCAGGGCCTCGTCATGCTCAGCTTGTGTTTTGCCATACACCATAATATCGTCACTCACATTTCTTGCACCAGAGATTCCAGCAATCACACTCTGAATAGTGTGCTGGAAGTGTTCAGCTGCAGCATTTAGGCCAAAGTTCAAACGTTCGTACTGAAATAACCCCAGATGTTTGGAAAAGGTTGTGATGTATCTGGAGGATGGAGCAAGTTCTAGTTGATGGTATCCTGTGGCTATGTCAATCTTGGAGAACACGGTTGCTCCATTGAGGTCAGTCACGAGTTCCTCAATTGTCGGAGTGACATGTCTGGTTCGGAGAACAGCATTGTTGACGTTTCGCATATCCACACACAGTCGTATTTGCATTTTGCAATGGATCGTTTGGCTTTGGTGGGGTAACAATGCCGGATACCCACTCAGTTGGACCTCGGACGGGCTCGTTGATATCTGCTTGTAACAACTTCTGAATCTCACGCTCGACTAGTGGACGGATGTGGAACGGCACTCGGTTGTGGGTTCGGGCAACTGGCGGTATGGATTTGTCGATATGAAGCTCAACTTGATGGTTTTGAGCTTGCCGATGCCATCACATAGACCAGGATATTTTCCTTCAACTGGTCTATATTGACAGGTATAGCAGGCACATTAATTGCATGGGCCGTGTCACTAGGTGGGCCAACACGCAAAATGCCTAGTGCCTCTGCAGTAGTTCTACCGAGGAGAGGTGGCTCACGCCCCGGTATCACCAGAAATTCAGCATCAACTGACTGTGTTTCAGCTCGGACGATTGCGATGATTTTTTCAGTTGCAGTAATCGGACTAGACTTGTACGGATATATGGTGCGATGACACGGATGTGTGGAAATGCCTTGGTTCTGGAGCTCACGTGTGATTTCAGAGTTGATGATATTGCAACTTGACCCACTGTCGATGATGACTTTGAGTGGCCGGTCTGCCACGTTGACAGTGTACACCGGCAGAATGTTCAGTGAGAACAAGAAGTCATCATCTTGGTAAACTGTGTTCATATGTTCAACTGTACTGTGGTCTGTGGGTGTATCTTGCACCTGATGAACTTCTAATCGCTTGTTTGGCTGATATGAAGACCGCCCACGGTAACTCTGATTGTTGGGTGTTTGGTGGATCCGGCACTGTGAAGCGAAATGTCCAAATTTCGAGCACTTGAAACACTTGACATCACGAGAGATTCTACAGTCACTGGCACGGTGATTTCGTATGCCACATCTGGAGCACACAAGTGGATGTTGTTGTTTCGGCCTGTTATTCTGATTACTGCTCTGTTGATAACTGTATTGTTTTCCTGATGGACTGTTGCGGTTGTTTCCACGTGACTGTTTATTGCTCACTTGCTTCGGTTTTATAGCACACACACACTGTCACTGTTTTTCGGTTTACTACCACCATTGTTGCTGCTAATGGCAGCCGCATGCAGTTCACTGGACTCAAGAGCTTGAGCCAGGTCTAGGACCTTGTCCAGCTTCAGATCTGTCTCAGCTAGAAGCTTCTTTCTCAGTAGATTGGAACGACATTTCTCAATCACTTGGTCTCGAATAAAGTCATCAACATTGTCATACTTGCAACCACTTGACAATTTTCTCAGTCTGGTCACATACTGTGCCACAGTTTCATCAGATGTTTGTTGACATTGCCTGAATAAATGTCTATTGAACGACTCATTTTGCTTTGGCTTGAAGTAAGCATTTAACTTATTTTTTGGCTTCATCATACGTGGTACCTGTGTCTCAAAAATGTCTTGTAAATCAGAACCACCACAGTGGAGAAAGACTTGTCGTTTTTGAGCATCCTGGGTGCATCCAGCCGCAACGACGTACGTTTCAAAACATCGGACCCACTTTCCCAACGCTGGTGCAATGACGATGCATCTCCATGGACATCGAAGATTGCTACAGGTGTTACGGATATTGCCACTGCCAATTTCACGGTTTACCTGCGTTTTTTGTCGGTTTTCTCGTCGCCAAATATTCCATGACGCGAAACTAATTTATTCATAAACACCGACTTTAACATAATAGTATAAACACCGACTACGTTATTAAAGGATACCACAGTGATATCAGTGGCTCTTCGCACAGTGTCATGGCCAAGCTGGTGGGGCCCAAGTATCATGATAAATGAACTGCGCCTTAATACTACTCATCCATTAAACGAATGCCATTTAATCCGTCTGTCACCTTTTTAATCCTCATTTAAGGTTGTTCGCTCCTTTTGGACCCAAGCAGAGGGGCTAAAATTTGAAATTTGTTTGATGTATTTCAGACTTTCAAACAATCATCAATATGATATCGTGCATTCCAAAACAGCAAATCCGGGTTAAATATTTTGTTTAGTGTGAAATTATGGGTAAATTTACCCCCAAAATACCAGGAAAATGGGTCATTTTGGGTCATTTTCACTATATTCAGTATTTAATGAAAACCTGAAAATAGATATGTCTGAGATTGTGTATGTTTATCAACGAACTTCTGTGCATGTTTTTCATGGAAAAAAATAAGGGGGTCACCATGCTAATTTTCCCTCTACAGGCATCCACATGAGTCCAGAACAAAAAAATTTACGTGAATTTGTTGAAATTTTGATAAAATTCACTGACATTCACAAATATGACAACCTATAACAGAAAAAATAGCATGGTGACCCCCATCAAAAACATGCATATCGGTTCGTTGATAAACAAGCAAATATTTAGAGGAATCTATTTTCAGGTTTTCATTAAATATTGATTTTAGTGAAAATGGCCAAAAATTACCCATTTTGCTGGTATTTTGGGGGTAAAATTACCCATAATTCCACACTGAAGAGAATATTTGATCCGAATTTTCTGTTTTCGAATGCACAATATCATATTGATGATTGTTTAAAAGTATGAAAATCATCAATCGAATTTCAAACTTTAGCCCCTCTGCTTGGGTCCAAAAGGAGCGAACATCCTTAATATAATGGAAGGCGCAAAAATTGGTACTTGGGCCGCTGGTGGAAAAACAATTGGGAAAATACCGAATTTTCGGCCCAAGTATCATACCCTGCGCCTTAAAGCTGCTGCCTTCGGATGTATGCAATACTTTTTGCAAAACCAATTTTTTGTTAAACACATCTAATGCTATATAACAAAAGGTGTGCTCAATGATCTTGACGATTACAGTCTGTCCGAGTTGTCTTTTCATCCGTTTTAGTGCCATTTTGTACCGGTTTTGTAAATAAACAAACGAAGTGTATCCATCAAACCCGAATGTAAACAAAAGCTCAAATCGCGCTTAAAAGTCCACATCGAGTACATTTTACAGTTTATATGTACATATATAGTGTAGTTGTGAGAAAGTAATCAGTGATATACCATGATGTGCGTGGAGTTGTCAGTCTATCTCACACTTCCATGCTTTGTTTGGACATCTGCGTGTGATGGATAAAGTTCCTGTATTTACGGGAGAACCGCCTGTTCAAATGAGCAAAATTTTCCTGAGGACCGGTTATTTTCATTACATTTGATTTGAGTATGTTTCATTCAGTTAATTTAGCATGTTTAACATGAAATATAGTTTTCAAAAAATATTTACCGGTTTCGAAGGCAGCTGCTTTAATACCACTCGTCCACTAAATGCACGCCATTTAATCTGTCTGTCACCTTTTTAATCCTTATTGAATATAGAAGGAGGCGCAGTGTATGATACCTGGGCCGAATTTGCCAGTGGTGCAATGGGTGTATAACGGGCTTGTACAGGCCCACCGTCCTGTTAACGTCTGTATACCAGGCTCTCATCGTGTGGCACCGCGTGTCCTAACGAGCCCCCAACGCTCCCAACGATCGCGTGTGCCCTTAAAATATTGCAGTGTTCGCACGAATTTATCACATGGTGGCACACGATAGGCTTAGCCGGTACCATGTGACACTGCGTTCGTGTAGTGCTTGTCAGTTTGACACATTTAGTGAATAGCAAAGATGCACGACGAATTTTGCGACATTCTTTCAAGACTCTCCGTTTTTCGAATACATGTATTACTGGCCTATCACTGACTGTATATTACCATGACTACAGATTAGCCTTGTGCCCGTCTTTGACTGTGAAAGTGAGACGACCTATGGTAGTTGCCTTGGAATCGATGACCCGTACTCTGGACACTGCTCTCGGCAGAAAAAGTAAATCAGTCGTGGCAACATCACCAATGCCATTATCATCATAAATGTTCAACATTCATAATGAAAACTTTACATAATTACGGCTGTTGCACAGTGGAATTCGAACTGTCTTGCATATAGAGCACTAGCAATCGATGTGATTTTGGAAAAAAGAAACAATTTCTTTGCCAGATTCTCTCAGGTGGGCCCTATATTCTGAGATACATTCTGACCTATGATTTTGTCCTCAAAGGTGCAACGACAGATCTGTCTGTGATGACCTGCGGTTGCTGATGGCTAGAGAAAATTGCAGTGAAATCACCAAGGAGCAACCCAGGAGGGGCAATATTCCGGGTCTGAACCACCAGGCTCTCAGCGAGGACGGACAGCGACTGTACGTGGGTGCGATCAACCGTCTGTACGCACTGGACGCCAGCGACCTGAGAGTGGAACAAGAGGTGGTCACCGGCCCCCAGGAAGATTCCCAAGCTTGCGACGCCGTGACGGTAGTTGAAGGGACTTGCATGGATCCGCTGAAATGTACGCCAAACCACAATAAAATACTAGTGGTGGACAGTCTTCACGACCAGCTCATTACCTGTGGTAGTGTTTACCAAGGAACCTGCGAACTTCGCTCTCTGCAGAACATCAGCATAGCCACGGAACATCGCGCATATCACGTGGCTGCGAACGACCCCAGCTTGTCAACTGTAGCTTTCTTAGGCCCGAAGGGTTCCAACAACAATGCACTCTATGTTGGAACCACCTACAATGAAAATAACAGAATTTACAATGAAACTATTGTGTCCAGTAGGAATACCGATACAATGCGATTCAGTGAGGATGATTGTTCTACAGAGAGGAAAACTTACATTCAATTAGCTCCCGAAATGGTGAACAAATACATAATTACCTACAAAAGTGGCTTCAGTTTTGGCGGTTATTCCTATTTCTTCACAACACAGCAGGCCACAATCACTCCAACTTTTGAAACGAACTATATCACAAAGATTGTGCAAGTATGTCAAGATTACTTCCTCTGCTCATATATCGAGATGCCCCTCAGTTGCACGGATGGAAGTATAGACTACAATGTGATACAGGCCGCAGTGCTAACTGCTCCGGGATCAGAGTTAGCTCGGGAACTTGGAATAGTATTAAACGATCATGTCCTAGTTGCATTGTTTGCCAAAAGCATTTCTGTCATAAGTGATGTCCCTACCAACAACATGGCTGTTTGTCTTTATAGCTTAACAGCTATCCGACAGAAATTCAAAGATAATCTGGCATCATGTTTTAGTAATGGTGCCACTCAGCCTCTTGGACGACAGTTTGGGGCAGATAGAAAATGCAACAGGTCTTCGGTGAGTGATCGCTGTGATGGGATTCAAGAATGTTTTAATTCATATTTTTTATTACTCAAAGTATATGATATGTATAGTTTGCATGGATTTATGACAATACAAAGTATTCGATAATTATTTCAATGCAGACATCCAGTTAAAATACATGTTGAAATATGATGCAGTTTTAACGTCTTTGTTCGCCAGTAGATGATGTACTTAAATTATGTACTTCAATATACCCGTGCAATTGCTAGTATCGAATATATATGCCACTGTTTTGAATGTGATGTTGATTGGTGATTGCAGATTCCGATTACTGTGAACTACTGTGGAGAGGCCCCCGGCTGTATCAACAGCCCGTTGTCAGGGACTCAGGAGCTCACGGCAACCCCTGTACTCACCCTTAACAACCAGGCGCCACCCACAGCCATCGCCATAGACATTGTCAATATCCGCCACACCGTCGCGTTCATTGGCCTTGGCAATGGACACCTAAAAAAGGTAAATCTCATACTCATGAGTTCTGTTAAATTATTATATACACGTTTATCTGGGTGTGGCTTGGCACTGAAATTTGATGTAAGGATTTGCTGTGAATTATCAAACGTAGCTTTGTCGGTGACTTGTAATGTTTAAAGGGTATATATCACGAAATCATGATATCAGCTTATTTGAAGCCACTCGTTGAGCTGAATAGAACAGTCTTTACAGAATGTTGATATCTCGATTTGTTAAAAAGTTATGGCTATTTTAATATTGAAAATCCGACAAATTTCGCCAGATAGTCTTGAGAAATCTGTCAGCTAATTAGTATGCAAATAAGATGTGTGACGTCATTGACAGCTTGCTTTTCAATTAGGCGATTTAACAAGTCACAATTGAGCATTGAAGCTCATATTTGGTCAACAAAACTCATCAGATATATCGTTCAGTGGGAATAGTCAGTGAGTGCATATAAATTTTGGTTGCCTTGGCAACCAATGGGCTGATTCTGCCCTTAGCAACCAGGTTGCTGAGGCTGGTATCCAAGTTAAAATACGATATGAAAGTATCAAACCAATTTATATAGCAGGGTAGTGACTATATTTTGTGGAATTGATCAACAAAATGTCCAAAAACACACCTTAGCAACCGATACATGTCAGCCTGAGAAATCACTGACATTTAGAGCCATTTGTAGATAATGGATGCTATTACTGCTGGTTTACCAAGCCTTCATTGGTTGCTAAGGGTTGTGTTCAGACATTTTGATGATATATTCATCAATATATTGTCATTACTCTATTGTCTGAAATGGGTTCATGCAAGTATATATTGTTTTTAATTAAATAGTGACCTTAGCAACCATGGTTGCTAAGGGCCCAGCCAGACCACTGGTTGCCATGACAACCACGAATTTCTTGAAATCACTGACTATTCGAACTAAAAAGCATCAAAAATGGGTTTTGGTGAACACATATGGATACAAACGGTCTCATTATTCCATTTAAAAATGCCTAATTAAAAAGCAGTCTGTCAATGACGTCATACGTCTCATTTGCATATTAATTAGCTGTCAGACTTTGTTGTCAGATTCTGTAATTATGTGCATGTTCAAAGTGTCATAACTTTGGAAGGAATCATGATATCAATATGCTGTGAAGACCATTTTGTTCGGTTCAGAAAGTGCTTTCACGTACATACTAAAAACCAATATCCAATTTTCGTGATATATACCCTTTAACTGATGCCTCGTGTCTGCCAGGTGCTGTTAAAGTCCCCCTCATCCCGAGTCATCACTGACTTGACAGTCGTCGAAGGCTCGGCAATACTCAGCGATCTGCTCTTCTCCCACGATAGGACACGACTCTACGTCATGACACAAGACAAGGTTATCAGCACAATTTATCCTACATGTTTATCTTGCCTTTCTTTCACGTTTGCGTGATAAATATAGGACGGTTGTTGCTACATTCCTTCAAACCCCTCTGATGGTAATGAACATTTTATAGTCTAGGATCACCAACTCAAGTCGGTCTCTCTGACTGCACAATTGTTATCTTATACATATCACTGGCTTGTGATGTTTAGTACTGTGTTGTATGTTACTGTAACTACAGATCACCATTGTACCTGTCTCGGACTGTGGAAGGAAGACGACCTGTGGTGGTTGCCATGGAATCGATGACCCGTACTGTGGATGGTGCTCTCATCAGAAAAAGTAAAGCAGCCCTACCAACATTATCATTATCATCATATTTATGGATTTTAGTCCATTCAATAGACAATGTTCTTAGAAGTAAGTGTGTATTTTGCAGTAAACACTGGCTAAAGAAAACAGTTTGAGCCACAAGAATCTCTCGGGTCTATGTCCGAGCTACATCCCGCTCTATGATTTGTTTTAAATTAAAATGTTTTTGTTTGTTTATAGCGATCAACCCGTTAGGTGAACTGAGCCACATTCGGTTTAGTTTAATGCGAAACTGGTCCACTTGATCATGAATAAAGTGGTACTTCATGTTGATGTGTTTTGCCCGTCTGTGATATCGTAGGCTTTTGGCCAAGCAGATAGTAGACTGATTATCTTCATAGATCACCATGCTTTCCACTGGCTGGGTTTCCAAGTCAGCAATTTGTTGTCACAACCAGAGAATCCGATTGTGAACTTTGGCAGAGAGGTTCATGTACTCGACTTCGAGACAGATCTACACAAATAAGTTTTTTTGCTTCTCCAGCTCACAGCGGCACCCGATATCTGCAAGACGTACCCTGGGGTTGATCTGTTCAGTATACAAGTATCCAAGGCAGTCACCTGATGAAGCTCGGTCATAACTAAGTCCATAGTTTATTGTGCCCTAATCAGTGGATCCAGTATTGATTGGATGGATTTAAGCAGAATTTGGCAATGTTGCTGACCGAAAATATGATGTCTGGTCTTATCCAAATTGACAATAATAAGAGACTACCGACAGTTGACTGGTACAGTCTTTTATAGACAAGTTGACGCTTACCATCGGCCTTGACTAGCTTTGTGCTGAAGTCAACAGGTGTAGCCAGGGTTAGAACCTTCCACGTTGAATTTTGTGGAGACTCTCTTTGTGTATGTGGCGATTTTGCCCAAAGATTGCGATAGGAGTTTGGCTTTTCACACACTATTCTTGTTTTGGCCACTTCGTGTTCGCAGCACGTGTGTCGCTTAGTGACGTATTGTCTTTTATCGATCCACTATACTGAAACAATGGTCTGACGTCAGCCCTCACTCTCGTCAGCTGCCTGCTATATAAGCTGGCAGCCCGTCTTGCTTACTCGGAGTTATTTCAGAGCACTCAAGGCGAGAGGACGATGGCGAGCATGGCCATGTGCTCCATGTCCCCTTTTCCTGGCTAAAGCAGGTCCGTGAGGAGCCCGGGGGCCATTTCCAATTCGGGGCCCAAGAGGGGGGCTACTTAGATCCAGGGTGCACGCCCCCTGGAACAGTAGTCTCTTGCCCTGGGATGGTGCGACACAGGCTCCGGCAGAGCGTCGGGCTGTCTGAGGTTCTATCCCCGTGGCAGTGGCAGTGCCGTCAGCAGATTGTTACGTAGTAATTACGATGCCCGCAGTGACTGTACCGCAGAGTGGGGCACTTGCGCTCTAGGTAGCGAGCGTCAAATGTTACATGTAGATTTTCAGGAAGATGAAGATTGATTTGGGATTTAGTTCAACCATGTCCTTTGCAGTGAAAATTTCCATGACTGCTTGTTTGACTTTCGTCATACGTCGTTCACTTGTAGTAGCCAACAAAATATCGTCAATGAATACAACCAGAATCACCAATGTTCCCACCGACATGTCCCACTCCGCATTCACTACTTGATTGACATCATATCCTATTCGGTAGAGTTGTGCGTCATGAGCAGCAATCCAACAGCGAGGTGACTGTTTAGTCAATATGTGCTCCTCCTCACCTTGCAAAGATGAATTTCATCGTTCTCACGACCGGACTGAACTTTCGTGGTAGTTTGTTGTGAATAGCACTGTGCCACTAGCCACACTTTGTGTATCTCAATGAACCTGGCAACTGATATTTTCTTCTTGAAAACCCACTTGCTAACGACCAGGTCCCACACATCGTTGCCACGGAGAGACCTACATGTAACCACTTGTTGCTTCGGATCTAGTCACGTCTCTTTGTTTGAGCGAGCCATTGCTTCAGGAACAGAACGAGTGGCTTTGTGTGAGATTCATCCACTCACCATATATATATATATATATATATATATATATATATATATATATATATATATATATATATATATATATATATATATATGTGTGTGTGTGTGTGTGTGTCGTTCACATGTTGCTTGTCGTTTCAGTTTTCTCATCCTCCACTTCAACATCACTGGTTATTTCCACCTGTACAGCAAATTTCCTGGTTCTACAGGCTCCTCCTGCTCGACAACAGACGTGCATTATCCTGTTGAGGACGGTATAGGCTGCTCTTTACCAACAGACATGGACGACAAAAGATGTCCCGAGGACTCGTTTCACGTCATAGAGCCTGAACACTTTTGAGTTCAAGATGTATCCAAGGAAACTGCATTTCATTGTTTTAGAGTCTTTTTCATTTGCTATTGGGTAAAATATTGTGACGGAATAGCGGAGTTCTTCGGGCGGCTATTACGCCCACTGATCGAATGGTCTGATGTATGTTGTGCGTTGACACACCAACAAGAAGCCCGACGTAGATTTCAACAATATCCGAGTTTATTGGATGATTTAGTCCGATGTACGATCACGGTCACTCACACAATCGTAATCCCCACAATAGTCCGAGGTATTAAATAGTCCGATATGAATTTGATAACTTCTAATGACAATATTTGGCGTAGTACCTCTCAATCCAACTTCACTCTTCAGCTTCTCTACTCAACTACAACCTAATCGTGGGAAAGCGCTGGGCTAAGTCTATGATGTGTGTGTGTTTTCCCGCGTAATGTGGCAGGTGTTCATGTAAATGGCGGGAAAGTGATGTCATGTCTGTGTGGGCGGAGTCATGTGTCTGGGAATGTGGTGATTGGTGGGATTGTTGAAAGTGATAACGTGAGCAGTGTTGTTTACATGTAGATGTGATGCGAGGACGGTGCGTGCCCGGTGATGTAAGGTAAGTAAGTATGAAGTCATGTGATGAATCTGTGCCGTGTATGTCGAGTGGGAGAATGTGTCAGGGACGGGTTTCGGGCCATAACAGTCATAAATATTCTACAAAACACCCCTTCATCAAATTACCCCCTGGGAATTTACCCTCCCCGAAACCTAACTGTCCAAAAATCTAAACATGATAAGCTAAAAGTCCTAAAGGGAAAACACATTCACCGCGCGAGACAATGGTAAAAGCAATGAGTACAATAAAAATTTCTAACTGTCAAAATAAAGTCATTAGTCGGTCAGTCAACAGTCACTAAGATGATATGAACACATGGACAAATACATTTAAGACAACGACAGGTGAAGATGAAACACATAAATCAACACATAAATCACAGTTTAGAAGAATCACATGTATATGTACATATATTATTGGAATGGTAAAAATAATCCTCCACATTCCCTAGCGGAACAGAAACATTTTAAAGTCCGAAACACCTGAAAGTGACCAGGATTAGGTTAGTACGAAATCACACAAGCATATCAAATGATAATGAGAGTACGGCAATACAGGCCACAGCTATCCAGATGCTGTGACCTGGGGTACGAAATGCTACACCCTAGTCCGTGGGACGGTCGCGTCTCCGTGACGCTGGAGGCCGGGCGGCTGGCGATGCCTGTTGCATCAGCCGCCGTTGTTCCTCGGCTGGCAAGTGGGGTAGGACCGACACAATCGTCGTCCAAAGCTCGTCAGGGATCCCCTGAGGTTCCGGTGACAAAGACGAAGTCGTAGAGAGGCGGGCTCCAAGCTCCTGTACCTCTTCCCGTAAGTCCGAGTTCATTTTGCTCCGCAGTACGGAGTTCCTCCCAGAGACGACGGTTCTCCTCCAGGAGAGGGTGCGGGGCTGTCGGGGTCTGTCGCTCGTGTAACGACCCCATCCCGAATCCGATTGTAATCTGCCTGGTGAAAGCAGCTATTTCATATTATAGTTCGATTGGCATGCCTCAACCTAGAGGGGAGGTCCCTCCAGGCCCACTAGGCCACTTCTGAGGGTCCGAAGTATAACAGTACTGTAGGTCCGAATTATCCCTTGGCCTGGCCTCTGCGCCCGAGGCGGAGGCTGAGCGGCTGGCGACATAGTCCGAGACTTCACGCTCGCGTGAGCGCTCACACGCTAGTTCGACTGCTAATCCAAGGCAGAGTTCGTACTTCAATCATGCACAAAGTCCGTAATTCATCACACTGTTATCCGCTCAATAGTTGTATTGACAATAGTCCGACAATTTGTTTGTATTTCAAAACAATGTCCAGTTCAGTAGGTTTATGGAGAGTTAACATTGTTAACGATGTTTAGGGCAGAGAGACCGCTTGTTAGTACTCTGGGTGGAAGCGGCGGCGCCACGCTTGAGTTGTGCTCAGACCGTGACGGTCCTTTCACTGGTCACTGTGTGTACATCTAGTGTTATTCCGTGTTATAATCATTCACTTGTTTTGTGTCATACTGTACGGATTGAATTACTGCCACTGTCGAGAGCATTTTGTGGACAATATTTTACAACTGATTTTATATTGTGGAGATATTGGTGGATGCTAAAATGGCACCTACAGAAACACAAGTGGATGCGAATAGCAGTGGGACCAGTAGCACGGACGCGGATAACTCCAAAAGTACAGATGTGTTCAACTTTGACACTTGGGCAAAAAACAATGGTTTGCAACGCAAAACAACGCAGGCATTACGTGCTGAGGATCTGGCAGTGCCAGAGGCGTTGATGTTGTTAGAAGAGGGAGAAATCAAGGGCTTGGGCCTGACGCTCGACCAGTGCAAATTGCTGCGATCGGCAATTGATAAGCTTCGAGCCCTTGCCACTGATAACAGTCCTGACAATCAAAGTCAACAAGATGCCTCTACAGATCGCGCAGGTGAAAAAACTGTGACGATACAGAACATCCGATCCCAGGCTGGACTGCTTGCCACAGCAGGTGAGAACTTTGACAATTTGTTCACTGAATCGAATCGACGGCACCCTGTTGATCCGATGCCTATGTCAGACGATAACACACCGTCTAACAGATTGAATAATTGCCCAGCAGCCACAAATGTTGCATTCCACCAACTATCGTGTTAGCAGGTATCTCCAAGTAGTGCATCAGTCTTCGACCCTAGAGTTTCTCTCACGCTCAAAGCCAGTCACAAAAAGACGGTACACATAACAGATTTTCTGGGTGACAAAGCAAAAAAGCGCATCTCCAATCGACGAAAGGACCTAATACTCACACGAACTGGTGACGACAACAACCTGGTGATTCGAGCTGATGAGACTCATCCATATGCCGGCATATCCATTGACGAATGGGGTGCAGCAAACACCCGGTTAATGAACCGACTCCTTCAGACCGGTGAACTGTGTCGAACAGATGTGGAGTACTATCTGGCATACACAGCAATCATCTTCGATTTTGCTGTTAATTATGACTGGAACTCCATCTTAGACTTTGACCACATGTACCGTGTGCAGCAGAATCAACACGGGTTCCAGTGGGGAACCATGAATCCTATGACCGAGCTCCAAATCCTGAAACCACGACAAGTCCGACACAGTGCAAACCTCAACAGACAAGGCTCGGGGGCAAAAAATGATGGCCTGTGTCACGTGTTCAGAAAGTATGGTGAGTGCAACCGTTCAAATTGTAAATGGCGACACACCCCATCTGAGACCTCCAATCACACAGTCAAGCAGGCACCAAAAAACTGAACAGGCAGCTCCATCAAAATGTCAATGCTGATGGAGCTCTGAAGCTCAGTGCATGGGAGAGAGAACTTCAAAGTGATGACCCAAAGCGGGAATATATCTTGCAAGGTGTGGCCCATGGTTTTCACATTGTGAACCCTGATGCCATTAACGAATCAGTGTGTGTTCAGAACTATAAATCCGCCACATGTCCCGAGAACTTCAAAAAAGTCGAACTCCAAATCAGAGAAGAACTGGATAACAACCGATACAAGATCGTCTACACTAAACCTACCATTGTATCTGCAATCGGTGCAATCCCAAAACGCAATTCAGCAAAAGTTAGACTGATCCATGACTGTAGCAAACCCGATGGAGCATCATTGAACAGTTTTGCCGAACATGAATCTTTCAGCTACCAAACACTCGACGATGCTGTCGAGCTCATTGGCCAAGGATCGTACATGGCAAAAGTTGACTTGTGCAATGCCTATCGTTCAGTCAAAATTCATGAATCCAATTACACAGCCACTGGTATCCAATGGACTTTCTCAGGAGATAGCGATCCAACAGTCATGGTTGACACGAGGCTTCCGTTTGGAGCGCGGTTGTCTCCCTCCATTTTCAATGACCTCAGTCAGGCCGTTCGGCGAATGATGAGAGCCAAGGGTTATCCAAATATCACAGCCTACCTGGACGATTTTCTCATCGTGTCAGAGTCGAAGGAGGAGTGCATCAAGACTATGAACGTTCTCATGAGACTCCTTAGAGATTTGGGTTTTGCTATAAACTACTCCAAAGTAGAGGGTCCCACCCAACGAATAACTTTTCTTGGTATCGTCCTGGACTCCATAAATATGACTTTAGAATTACCATTTGACAGGATACAAGAGCTCCATCACCTCCTCTGCGAAATGAAGGCGTCCACGAAAGTCAAAAAAAGGCAACTGCAGTCGCTGGCTGGGAAGCTTAGCTGGGCGACACGCTGTGTGTATGGTGGCCGGTTTCATCTTAGACGTGTATATGACAGAATTGCAACTCTACGTGCCCCGGGACATCGTACAAGACTCACCAGGGATATGATAATGGATATCGACTAGTGGTTGAGTTTTATGCACGTCTTCAGTGGAAGCATGCCTATGCTCGAGAACCGCCCCATCACCCCTGTGTGTATTGATGCCTGTCCCGTTGCCGCTGGTGCCTTCTATGACAATGAATTCGTGTACACGCCATGGTCGTGGTGGCCGGAAGCAACCAATCATCACATCAACTTTAAGGAGACTCTTGCACTCGAACCAGCGGTGACACAGTGGGCGCACAAATGGCAAAATCGGCAGGTCGTAGTGCGCTGTGACAATCAGGCTGCTGTCGGTATTATCAATCGAGGCTCCTCTCGAGATCCTGTTGTGATGGCTTCTCTGAGACGCATCTTTTGGTACTCAGCATTGTATAACTTTCGAATAAAAGCTGTCTACCTCCCAGGGGTTCACAACCAGATCGCTGATGCAGTGTCACGATTGCATGAACCAGATGCTTTTGAAAAGCTATGTACACTTGTAAATGGTTTGTGATTTCAGAGAGTGCCTTGGAGTCGGCCCTGGATAAGGATATTGACTACTACAAGTCTATGACGTTCGCCTCATCGACATCCCGCACTTACAAGTCACAGCGTCAATCATACATAGCGTTCTGTCAGTACATGGGATACTCTCCAGTGCCGGCATCCACAGGTACCCTCTGTCGATATGCTGCCATGCTAGCACGCACACTTAAGTTTTCATCCATAAAACAATACCTGAATATTGTCAGACAATTGCACCTGGAGTGGCAATTGCCAAACCCTCTCGAAAACAACTACCAGCTGGCCTGTGTGTTGAAGGGCATACGACGAGTGCTCGGAGATAAGGTCAGCAGGAAGGAGCCCATAACGCCAGACCTTCTGCTGCAGATCCTCGCCTTCTTGGACATAAACAGGCCATTACATGCCAGTATCTGGGCAGCATGCCTCTGTATGTTCTTCGCCATGTTACGTCGCTCTAATGTCCTCCCAAACTCAGCAGCAAGCTTCGATCCATCTCGACACCTTCGTAGGAAGGATGTGATGTTCTCACCGCACAGTTTGAAAATCATAGTCCGATGGTCAAAGACCCTCCAATTCCAGGACAGAACACTAGAATTGCCACTCCCGCACCTTCCAGGAAACCCTTTGTGCCCTCTGCAAGCGACTTTCCATGCTTTCCAGCTCACTCCACACGCGGATCCCGAGGGCCCTGCTTTCGTCTCCCAAGAGCGAACAGGATTTCTACCAGTGACCACGGGCATGTTTCTTTCCACTGTCCGTGATGCCGTTAAAGCTGTGGGTCTCAAGCCGTCCTGCTATGCAGGACACAGTTTCCGTAGGGGAGGAGCGTCCTGGGCCTACCAGTCTGGTGTACCAGTGGACACAATTCGTCAGATTGGTGACTGGAAGTCTAATGCTTACGTGAGATACATATATGAGAGTCCACAATCAATTTCTAATGCTATGTTACTGCTAGGCTCTGATCTACCCGTGATCCACTAGTTTTATCCACTACATGTCTTTTTATATTTGTAAATACACCTACAACTATTGTTTTCTACTTGGGTCTGGGGATCATAATTGTGTATACACTACTATCATATATCTCAATTTTATCAATTTGATTTTACATGTCATTTCGTGTTAGTGGCGTTATCCACTGTAAGTAGATGTAGCATTAATAAACGCCGTTTTCCCCCTCTGTTGTGTGTTTCTCTGCCTTAAGGAGAGTTAACATTGTTAACGATGTTTAGGGCAGAGAGACCGCTTGTTAGTACTCTGGGTGGAAGCGGCGGCGCCACGCTTGAGTTGTGCTCAGACCGTGACGGTCCTTTCACTGGTCACTGTGTGTACATCTAGTGTTATTCCGTGTTATAATCATTCACTTGTTTTGTGTCATACTGTACGGATTGAATTACCCACCCTCCCTCCCTGGTATCATAATTGTGTATACACTACTATCATATATCTCAATTTTATCAATTTGTTTTTACATGTCATTTCGTGTTAGTGGCGTTATCCACTGTAAGTAGATGTAGCATTAATAAACGCCGTTTTCCCCCTCTGTTGTGTGTTTCTCTGCCTTAACCTCGTAGTTCACACTATCTTCTGATATCTTTATCAACAACACTGAAGTGCTGACAGTGTCCTTTTCTCGGGAATTCCAAGTCGGGGGGTGCGCTCAGTCTATTGTTTTGCTATGTGTTTTTTCGTTCGTTTGATCCATCTCGGCTCTCAGTCGTGCGAAGAGGGGGCGGTCCATCACCTAGGCAACACGTGTACATCAAAGCTCTGGTTCATCACACCAGTCAAGCGGGGCAGTAGGTTCCCATAGTCCGACACAAACTTCTGGATAACGCAATCCAATCATTTCACTGTCCTTCTAACATACAGTCAAAATTACTGCACCTTTTACGTGCTTCCACTCTCTATTGTATTAGCTGGGAAAGTTTATGGGGGTGCCGCGGGCGGCTTCAGTGTTTACTTGTGCTTCATGCTTTTCCGTGTGAACTCTTACAATTAGTCCGTTCCTTATCTGCGCAGTTAGCACACAATAAACTTTTAACCAACTTGTTTATAACAGATGATCACTGTCCGTACATATTCTGAGGTATAAATACCAAGCTCACAGAAGTTTGCTCAGTCCGTTCATTTTCATCTAGTGCCGTAGATAATGGAACCGCTGATATTATCACAGTAAGGTGCAGGATCTTACAATAGCATACAGTAGCAAAAATCAGATGCTACTGCTATTGCTACTGCTATACTTGTATCCCAGACCACACAATAGCACACAGTAGCAAAAGCGTATACTACTGCTACTGCTATTGCTATACTTGTATACCGACTGGGACGCTACTGCTATTGCTACTGCTACTCCTCCAATGTCTGGTCTGGGAAGCGCACGCTACTGCTATTGCTACTGCTACACCTGAGCTTGATCTGTGACCGGACGCTACTGCTACTGCTATTGCTACTGCTACTCTCCGGCTTGATCTGAGACCGGGACGCTACTGCTATTGCTACTGCTACTCCCCAGCTTGATCTGAAACAGGGACGCTACTGCTATTGCTACTGCTACTACCCAGCTTGATCTGAGACAGGGACGCTACTGCTATTGCTACTGCTACTCCCCAGCTTGATCTGAAACAGGGACGCTACTGCTATTGCTACTGCTACTCCCCAGCTTGATCTGAAACCGGGACGCTACTGCTATTGCTACTGCTACTCCCCAGCTTGATCTGAGACTGGGACGCTACTGCTATTGCTACTGCTACTCCCCGGCTTGATCTGAGACCGGGACGCTACTGCTACTGCTATTGCTACTGTTACTCCCCAGCTTGATCTGGGAACCGGACGCTACTGCTATTGCTACTCCTGAGCTTGATCTGAGACCGGGATGCTACTGTTACTGCTATTACTACTGCCACTCCCCGGCTTGATCTGAGACCGGGACAGACTTGCTATGAACATTTCCAGTTCTATATTAAACAACATACATGTTAAGATATTGTCATGTCTTTCTGCGAAAAGGGCCAACATGGAAAATGATATGGAATAAACCAATTAGTTTATAAGATAATTCTAGTACTATACTGAGGGTACTGCGTACCAGTAACATTGAGGTGGGCCGACAGGGAAAATGATATGGAATGAACCAATTAGTTTACAAGATAATTCTAGTACTATACTGAGGGTACTGCGTACCAGTAACATCGAGGTGGGCCGACAGGGAAAATGATATGGAATGAACCAATTAGTTTACAGGATAATTCTAGTACTATACTGAGGGTACTTCGTACCAGTAACATCGAGGTGGGCCGACAGGGAAAATGATATGGAATGAACCAATTAGTTTACAAGATAATTCTAGTACTATACTGAGGGTAATGCATACGAGTAACGTCGAGCTGGGCCGACAGGGAAGATGATATGGAATGAACCAATTAGTTTACAAGATAATTCTAGTACTATACTGAGGGTACTGCGTACCAGTAACATCGAGGTGGGCCGACAGGGAAAATGATATGGAATGAACCAATTAGTTTACAAGATAATTCTAGTACTATACTGAGGGTAATGCATACGAGTAACGTCGAGCTGGGCCGACAGGGAAGATGATATGGAATGAACCAATTAGTTAACAAGATAATTCCAGTACTATACTGAATGAAGGTAATGCGGACGAGTAACATCGAGGTGGGCCGACAGGGAAAATGATATGAAATGAACCAATTAGTTTACAAGATAATTCTAGTACTATACTGAGCGTAATGCGGACGAGTAACATCGAGGTAGGCTGACATGGAAAATGATATGGAATGAACCAATTAGTTTACAAGATAATTCTAGTACTATACTGAGGGTAATGCGGACGAGTAACATCGAGGTGGGCCGACATGGAAAATGATATGGAATGAACCAATTAGTTTACAATATAATTCTAGTATTATACTGAGGGTAATGCGGACGAGTAACATCCAGGTGGGCCGACAGGGAAAATGATATGAACCAGTTAGTTTACAAGATAATTCTAGTACTATACTGAGCGTAATGCGGACGAGTAACATCGAGCTATACTTGTATCCCAGACCACACAATAGCACACAGTAGCAAAAGCGTATGCTACTGCTACTGCTATACTTGTATACCGACTGGGACGCTACTGCTATTGCTACTGCTACTCCTCCAATGTCTGGTCTGGGAAGCGCACGCTACTGCTATTGCTACTGCTACACCTGAGCTTGATCTGTGACCGGGACGCTACTGCTACTGCTATTGCTACTGCTACTCTCCGGCTTGATCTGAGACCGGGACGCTACTGCTATTGCTTCTGCTACTCTCCGGCTTGATCTGAGACCGGGACGCTACTGCTATTGCTACTGCTACTCCCCAGCTTGATCTGAGACTGGGACGCTACTGCTACTGCTACTCCTCCAATGTCTGGTCTGGGAAGCGCATGCACGCTACTGCTATTGCTACTGCTACACCTGAGCTTGATCTGAGACCGGGACGCTACTGCTATTGCTACTGCTACTCCCCAGCTTGATCTGAAACAGGGACGCTACTGCTATTGCTACTGCTACTCCCCAGCTTGATCTGAGACTGGGACGCTACTGCTACTGCTATTGCTACTCCTCCAATGTCTGGTCTGCGAAGCGCACGCTACTGCTATTGCTACTGCTACTCCCCAGCTTGATCTGAAACCGGGACGCTACTGCTATTGCTACTGCTACTCCCCAGCTTGATCTGAGACTGGGACGCTACTGCTATTGCTACTGCTACTCCCCAGCTTGATCTGAGACCGGGACGCTACTGCTACTGCTATTGCTACTGTTACTCCCCAGCTTGATCTGAAACCGGCATGCTACTGCTATTGCTACTGCTACTGCTACTCCCAAGCTTAATCTGAGACCGGGACGCTACTGCTATTGCTACTGCTACTCCCCAGCTTGATCTGGGAACCGGACGCTACTGCTATTGCTACTCCTGAGCTTGATCTGAGACCGGGATGCTACTGTTACTGCTATTACTACTGCCACTCCCCGGCTTGATCTGAGACCGGGACAGCCTTGCTATGAACATTTCCAGTTCTATATTAAACAACATACATGTTAAGATATTGTCATGTCTTTCTGCGAAAAGGGCCAACATGGAAAATGATATGGAATAAACCAATTAGTTTATAAGATAATTCTAGTACTATACTGAGGGTACTGCGTACCAGTAACATTGAGGTGGGCCGACAGGGAAAATGATATGGAATGAACCAATTAGTTTACAAGATAATTCTAGTACTATACTGAGGGTACTGCGTACCAGTAACATCGAGGTGGGCCGACAGGGAAAATGATATGGAATGAACCAATTAGTTTACAGGATAATTCTAGTACTATACTGAGGCTAATGCGGACGAGTAACATCCAGGTGGGCCGACAGGGAAAATGATATGAACCAATTAGTTTACAAGATAATTCTAGTACTATACTGAGGGTACTGCGTACCAGTAACATCGAGGTGGGCCGACAGGGAAAATGATATGGAATGAACCAATTAGTTTACATGATAATTCTAGTACTATACTAAGGCTAATGCGGACGAGTAACATCCAGGTGGGTCGACAGGGAAAATGATATGAACCAATTAGTTTACAAGATAATTCTAGTACTATACTGAGGGTACTTCGTACCAGTAACATCGAGGTGGGCCGACAGGGAAAATGATATGGAATGAACCAATTAGTTTACAAGATAATTCTAGTACTATACTGAGGGTAATGCATACGAATAACGTCGAGCTGGGCCGACAGGGAAGATGATATGGAATGAACCAATTAGTTAACAAGATAATTCCAGTACTATACTGAATGAAGGTAATGCGGACGAGTAACATCGAGGTGGGCCGACAGGGAAAATGATATGAAATGAACCAATTAGTTTACAAGATAATTCTAGTACTATACTGAGCGTAATGCGGACGAGTAACATCGAGGTAGGCTGACATGGAAAATGATATGGAATGAACCAATTAGTTTACAAGATAATTCTAGTACTATACTGAGGGTAATGCGGACGAGTAACATCGAGGTGGGCCGACATGGAAAATGATATGGAATGAACCAATTAGTTTACAATATAATTCTAGTATTATACTGAGGGTAATGCGGACGAGTAACATCCAGGTGGGCCGACAGGGAAAATGATATGAACCAGTTAGTTTACAAGATAATTCTAGTACTATACTGAGCGTAATGCGGACGAGTAACATCGAGGTGGGCCGACAGGGAAAATGATATGGAATGAACCAATAAGTTTACAAGATAATTCTAGTACTATACTGAGGGTAATGCGTACTAGTAACATTGAGGTGGGCCGACTGGGAAAATGATATGGAATGAACCAATTAGTTTACAAGATAATTCTAGTACTATACTGAGGGTACTGCGTACCAGTAACATCGAGGTGGGCAGACAGGGAAAATGATATAAAATGAACCAATAAGTTTACAAGATAATTCTAGTACTATACTGTGGGTAATGCGGACGAGTAACATCGAGGTGGGCCGACAGGGAAAATGATATGGAATGAACCAATAAGTTTACAAGATAATTCTAGTACTATACTGAGGGTAATGCGGACGAGTAACATCCAGGTGGACCGACAGGGAAAATGATATGGAATGAACCAATTAGTTTACAAGATAATTCTAGTACTATACTGAGGGTACTGCGTACCAGTAACATCGAGGTGGGCCGAAAGGTAAAATGATATGGAATGAACCAATTAGTTTACAAGATAATTCTAGTACTATACATGCTATACTGAGGGTACTGCGTACCAGTAACATCGAGGTGGGCTGACAAGGAAAATGATATGGAATGAACCAATTAGTTTACAAGATAGTTCTAGTACTATACTGAGGGTACTGCGTACCAGTAACATCGAGGTGGGCCGACAGGGAAAATGATATGGAATGAACCAATTAGTTTACAAGATAATTCTAGTACTATACTGAGCGTAATGCGGACGAGTAACATCCAGGTGGACCGACAGGGAAAATGATATGGAATGAACCAATTAGTTTACAAGATAATTCTAGTACTATACTGAGGGTACTGCGTACCACTAACATCGAGGTGGGCCGACAGGTAAAATGATATGGAATGAACCAATTAGTTTACAAGATAATTCCAGTACTATACTGAGGGTATTGCGTACCAGTAACATCGAGGTGGGCCGACAGGGAAAATGATATGGAATGAACCAATCAGTTTACATGATAATTCTAGAACTATACTGAGGGTAATGCATACGAGTAACGTCGAGCTGAGCCGACAGGGAAGATGATATGGAATGAACCAATTAGTTAACAAGATAATTCCAGTACTATACTGAATGAAGGTATTGCGGACGAGTAACATCGAGGTGGGCCGACAGGGAAAATGATATGGAATGAACCAATTAGTTTACAAGATAATTCTAGTACTATACTGAGCATAATGCGGACGAGTAACATCGAGATGGGCCGACAGGGAAAATGATATGGAATGAACCAATTAGTTTACGACATAATTCTAGTACTATACTGAGGGTACTGCGTACCAGTAACATCGAGGTGGGCCAACAGGGAAAATGATATGGAATGAACCAATTGGTTTACAAGATAATTCCAGTACTATACTGATGGTAATGCGGATGAGTAACATGGAGGTGGGCCGACAGGGAAAATCATATGAACCAATTAGTTTACAACATAATTCTAGTACTATACTGAGGGCATTGCGGACGAGTAACATGGAGGTAGGCTGACATGGAAAATGATACGGAATGAACCAATTAGTTTACAATATAATTCAACTACTATACTGAGGGTAATGCGGATTAGTAACGTCGAGGTGGGCTGACAAGGAAAATGATATGGAATGAACCAATTAGTTTACAAGATAATTCTAGTACTATACTGAGGGTACTGCGTACCAGTAACATCGAGGTGGGCCGACAAGGAAAATGATATGAACCAATTAGTTTACAACATAATTCTAGTACTATACTGAGGGCATTGCGGACAAGTAACATCCAGGTGGGCCGACATGGAAAATGATATGGAATGAACCAAATAGTTTACAAGATAATTCTAGTACTATACTGAGGGTAATGCGTACCAGTAACATTGAGGTGGGCCGACTGGGAAAATGATATGGAATGAACCAATTAGTTTACAAGATAATTCTAGTACTATACTGAGGGTACTGTGTAGCAGTAGCGTCCGAATCCCAGACCACACATTGGTGGAGTAGCAGTAGCAATAGCAGTTGCAGTAGCGTCCCGGCCTTGGTTCAAGCTGGGGAGTAGCAATAGCAGTAGCAGTAGCGTCCCGGCCACCCATCGAGCTGGGGAGTAGCAATAGCAGTAGCAGTAGCGTCCCGGCCACGCATCAAGCTGGGGAGTAGCAATAGCAGTAGCAGTAGCGTCCGCCTGCCAGACAAGCCCTTGGAGGAGTAGCAATAGCAGTAGCAGTAGCGTCCGTCTCCCACACCAGCCCTTGGAGGAGTAGCAATAGCAGTAGCAGTAGCGTCTGAACCCCAGACCACACATTGGAGGAGTAGCAATAGCAGTAGCAATAGCGTCCCTGCCTTGGTTCAAGCTGGGGAGTAGCAATAGCAGTAGCAGTAGCGTCCGTCTCCCACACCAGCCTTTGGAGGAGTAGCAATAGCAGTAGCAGTAGCGTCTGTCTCCAACACCAGCCCTTGGAGGAGTAGCAATAGCAGTAGCGTCTGAATCCCAGACCACACATTGGAGGAGTAGCAGTAGCAATAGCAGTAGCAGTAGCGTCCCGGCCTTGGTTCAAGCTGGGGAGTAGCAATAGCAGTAGCAGTAGCGTCCGCCTGCCAGACAAGCCCTTGGAGGAGTAGCAATAGCAGTAGCAGTAGCATCCGAATCCCATACCACACATTGGTGGAGTAGTAGTAGCAATAGCACTAGCAGTAGCGTCTCGACCTTGGTTCAAGCTGAGGAGTAGCAATAGCAGTAGCAGTAGTGTCCCGGCCACAGATCAAGCTGGGGAGTAGCAATAGCAGTAGCAGTAGCGTCCCGGCCACGGATCAAGCTGGGGAACAGCAATAGCAGTAGCAGTAGCGTCTGATTCCCAGACCACACATTGGAGGAGTAGCAGTAGCAATAGCAGTAGCAGTAGCGTCCCGGCCTTGGTTCAAGCTGGGGAGTAGCAATAGCAGTAGCAGTAGCGTCCCGGCCACGGATCAAGCTGGGGAACAGCAATAGCAGTAGCAGTAGCGTCTGAATCCCAGACCACACATTGGAGGAGTAGCAGTAGCAATAGCAGTAGCAGTAGCGTCCCGGCCACGGATCAAGCTGGGGAGTAGCAATAGCAGTAGCAGTAGCGTCTGAATCCCAGACCACACATTGGAGGAGTAGCAGTAGCAATAGCAGTAGCAGTAGCGTCCCGGCCACGGATCAAGCTGGGGAGTAGCAATAGCAGTAGCGTCTGAATCCCAGACCACACATTGGAGGAGTAGCAGTAGCAATAGCAGTAGCGTCCGAATCCCAGACCACACATTTGAGGAGTAGCAGTAGCAATAGCAGTAGCAGTAGCGTCCCGGCCTTGGTTCAAGCTGGGGAGTAGCAATAGCAGTAGCAGTAGCGTCCCGGCCACAGATCAAGCTGGGGAGTAGCAATAGCAGTAGCAGTAGCGTACGCCTGCCAGACGAGCCCTTGGAGGAGTAGCAATAGCAGTAGCAGTAGCGTCTGAATCCCAGACCACACATTGGAGGAGTAGCAGTAGCAATAGCAGTAGCAGTAGCGTCCCGGCCTTGGTTCAAGCTGGGGTGTAGCAATAGCAGTAGCAGTAGCGTCCCGGCCTTGGTTCAAGCTGGGGTGTAGCAATAGCAGTAGCAGTAGCGTCTAAATCCCAGACCACACATTGGAGGAGTAGCAGTAGCAATAGCAGTAGCGTCCGAATCCCAGACCACACATTGGAGGAGTAGCAGTAGCAATAGCAGTAGCGTCCCGGCCTTGGTTCAAGCTGGGGAGTAGCAATAGCAGTAGCAGTAGCGTCCCGGCCACAGATCAAGCTGGGGAGTAGCAATAGCAGTAGCAGTAGCGTCTGAATCCCAGACCACACATTGGAGGAGTAGCAGTAGCAATAGCAGTAGCAGTAGCGTCTGAATCCCAGACCACACATTGGAGGAGTAGCAGTAGCAATAGCAGTAGCAGTAGCGTCCCGGCCTTGGTTCAAGCTGGGGAGTAGCAATAGCAGTAGCAGTAGCGTCCGAATCCCAGACCACACATTGGAGGAGTAGCAGTAGCAATAGCAGTAGCGTCCCTGCCTTGGTTCAAGCTGGGGAGTAGCAATAGCAGTAGCAGTAGCGTCCGCCTGCCAGACAAGCCCTTGGAGGAGTAGCAAAAGCAGTAACAATAGCAGTAGCGTCTCGGCCTTGGTTCAAGCTGGGGAGTAGCAATAGCAGTAGCAGTAGCGTCCGTCTCCCACACCAGCCCTTGGAGGAGTAGCAATAGCAGTAGCAGTAGCGTCTGATTCCCATACCACACATTGGAGGAGTAGCAGTAGCAATAGCAGTAACAGTAGCGTCCCGGCCTTGGTTCAAGCTGGGGAGTAGCAATAGCAGTAGCAGTAGCGTCCCGGCCTCGGATGAAACTGGGGAGTAGCAATAGCAGTAGCAGTAGCGTCCGTCTCCCACACCAGCCCTTGGAGGAGTAGCAATAGCAGTAGCAGTAGCGTCCTTCTCCCACACCAGCCCTTGGAGGAGTAGCAATAGCAGTAGCAGTAGCGTCTGAATCCCAGACCACACATTGGAGGAGTAGCAGTAGCAATAGCAGTAGCAGTAGCGTCTGAATCCCAGACCACACATTGGAGGAGTAGCAGTAGCAATAGCACTAGCAGTAGCGTCTCGGCCTTGGTTCAAGCTGAGGAGTAGCAATAGCAGTAGCAGTAGTGTCCCGGCCACAGATCAAGCTGGGGAGTAGCAATAGCAGTAGCAGTAGCGTCCCGGCCACGGATCAAGCTGGGGAACAGCAATAGCAGTAGCAGTAGCGTCTGATTCCCAGACCACACATTGGAGGAGTAGCAGTAGCAATAGCAGTAGCAGTAGCGTCCCGGCCTTGGTTCAAGCTGGGGAGTAGCAATAGCAGTAGCAGTAGCGTCCCGGCCACGGATCAAGCTGGGGAACAGCAATAGCAGTAGCAGTAGCGTCTGAATCCCAGACCACACATTGGAGAAGTAGCAGTAGCAATAGCAGTAGCAGTAGCGTCCCGGCCACGGATCAAGCTGGGGAGTAGCAATAGCAGTAGCAGTAGCGTCTGAATCCCAGACCACACATTGGAGGAGTAGCAGTAGCAATAGCAGTAGCAGTAGCGTCCCGGCCACGGATCAAGCTGGGGAGTAGCAATAGCAGTAGCAGTAGCGTCTGAATCCCAGACCACACATTGGAGGAGTAGCAGTAGCAATAGCAGTAGCGTCCGAATCCCAGACCACACATTTGAGGAGTAGCAGTAGCAATAGCAGTAGCGTCCCGGCCTTGGTTCAAGCTGGGGAGTAGCAATAGCAGTAGCAGTAGCGTCCCGGCCACAGATCAAGCTGGGGAGTAGCAATAGCAGTAGCAGTAGCGTACGCCTGCCAGACGAGCCCTTGGAGGAGTAGCAGTAGCAGTAGCAGTAGCGTCTGAATCCCAGACCACACATTGGAGGAGTAGCAGTAGCAATAGCAGTAGCACTAGCGTCCCGGCCTTGGTTCAAGCTGGGGTGTAGCAATAGCAGTAGCAGTAGCGTCTAAATCCCAGACCACACATTGGAGGAGTAGCAGTAGCAATAGCAGTAGCGTCCGAATCCCAGACCACACATTGGAGGAGTAGCAGTAGCAATAGCAGTAGCAGTAGCGTCTGAATCCCAGACCACACATTGGAGGAGTAGCAATAGCAGTAGCAATAGCAGTAGCGTCCCGGCCTTGGTTCAAGCTGGGGAGTAGCAATAGCAGTAGCAGTAGCGTCCCGGCCACAGATCAAGCTGGGGAGTAGCAATAGCAGTAGCAGTAGCGTCTGAATCCCAGACCACACATTGGAGTAGTAGCAGTAGCAATAGCAGTAGCAGTAGCGTCTGAATCCCAGACCACACATTGGAGGAGTAGCAGTAGCAATAGCAGTAGCAGTAGCGTCCCGGCCTTGGTTCAAGCTGGGGAGTAGCAATAGCAGTAGCAGTAGCGTCCGAATCCCAGACCACACATTGGAGGTGTAGCAGTAGCAATAGCAGTAGCGTCCCTGCCTTGGTTCAAGCTGGGGAGTAGCAATAGCAGTAGCAGTAGCGTCCGCCTGCCAGACAAGCCCTTGGAGGAGTAGCAAAAGCAGTAGCAATAGCAGTAGCGTCTCGGCCTTGGTTCAAGCTGGGGAGTAGCAATAGCAGTAGCAGTAGCGTCCGTCTCCCACACCAGCCCTTGGAGGAGTAGCAATAGCAGTAGCAGTAGCGTCTGATTCCCATACCACACATTGGAGGAGTAGCAGTAGCAATAGCAGTAGCAGTAGCGTCCCGGCCTTGGTTCAAGCTGGGGAGTAGCAATAGCAGTAGCAGTAGCGTCCCGGCCTCGGATGAAACTGGGGAGTAGCAATAGCAGTAGCAGTAGCGTCCGTCTCCCACACCAGCCCTTGGAGGAGTAGCAATAGCAGTAGCAGTAGCGTCCTTCTCCCACACCAGCCCTTGGAGGAGTAGCAATAGCAGTAGCAGTAGCGTCTGAATCCCAGACCACACATTGGAGGAGTAGCAGTAGCAATAGCAGTAGCAGTAGCGTCTGAATCCCAGACCACACATTGGAGGAGTAGCAGTAGCAATAGCAGTAGCAGTAGCTTCCTGGCCTCAGATCAAGCTGGGGAGTAGCAATAGCAGTAGCAGTAGCGTCTGAATCCCAGACCACACATTGGAGGAGTAGCAATAGCAATAGCAGTAACAGTAGCGTCCTGGCCTTGGTTCAAACTGGGGAGTAGCAATAGCAGTAGCAGTAGCGTCCCGGCCACAGATCAAGCTGGGGAGTAGCAATAGCAGTAGCGTACGCCTGCCAGACAAGCCCTTGGAGGAGTAGCAATAGCAGTAGCAGTAGCGTCTGAATCCCAGACCACACATCGGAGGAGTAGCAGTAGCAATAGCAGTAGCAGTAGCGTCCTGGCCTTGGTTCAAGCTGGGGAGTAGCAATAGCAGTAGCAGTAGCGTCCCGGCCACAGATCAAGCTGGGGAGTAGCAATAGCAGTAGCGTACGCCTGCCAGACAAGCCCTTGGAGGAGTAGCAATAGCAGTAGCAGTAGCGTCTGAATCCCAGACCACACATTGGAGGAGTAGCAATAGCAGTAGCAGTAGCGTCCGCCTGAAAGACCAGACCTTGGAGTAGCAGTAGCAATAGCAGTAGCAGTAGCGTACTGGCCTTGGTTCAAGCTGGGGAGTAGCAATAGCAGTAGCAGTAGCGTCTGAATCCCAGACCACACATTGGAGGAGTAGCAATAGCAATAGCAGTAGCAGTAGCGTCCTGGCCTTGGTTCAAGCTGGGGAGTAGCAATAGCAGTAGCAGTAGCGTCCCGGCCACAGATCAAGCTGGGGAGTAGCAATAGCAGTAGCGTACGCCTGCCAGACCAGCCCTTGGAGGAGTAGCAATAGCAGTAGCAGTAGTGTCTGAATCCCAGACCACACATTGGAGGAGTAGCAATAGCAGTAGCATCCGCCTGAAAGACCAGACCTTGGAGTAGCAGTAGCAATAGCAGTAGCAGTAGCGTACTGGCCTTGGTTCAAGCTGGGGAGTAGCAATAGCAGTAGCAGTAGCGTCTGAATCCCAGACCACACATTGGAGGAGTAGCAGTAGCAATAGCAGTAGCAGTAGCGTCCGTCTCCCACACCAGCCCTTGGAGGAGTAGCAATAGCAGTAGCAGTAGCGTCCCGGCCTTGGTTCAAGCTGGGGAGTAGCAATAGCAGTAGCAGTAGCGTCCGTCTCCCACACCAGCCTTTGGAGGAGTAGCAATAGCAGTAGCAGTAGCGTCCGTCTCCCACACCAGCCCTTGGAGGAGTAGCAATAGCAGTAGCAGTAGCGTCCCGGCCTTGGTTCAAGCTGGGGAGTAGCAATAGCAGTAGCAGTAGCATCCGTCTCCCACACCAGCCCTTGGAGGAGTAGCAATAGCAGTAGCAGTAGCGTCCCGGCCTTGGTTCAAGCTGGGGAGTAGCAATAGCAGTAGCAGTAGCGTCTGTCTCCCACACCAGCCCTTGGAGGAGTAGCAATAGCAGTAGCAGTAGCGTCCGTCTCCCACACCAGCCCTTGGAGTAGTAGCAATAGCAGTAGCAGTAGCGTCTGAATCCCAGACCACACATTGGAGGAGTAGCAGTAGCAATAGCAGTAGCAGTAGCGTCTGAATCCCAGACCACACATTGGAGGAGTAGCAGTAGCAATAGCAGTAGCAGTAGCTTCCTGGCCTCAGATCAAGCTGGGGAGTAGCAATAGCAGTAGCAGTAGCGTCTGAATCCCAGACCACACATTGGAGGAGTAGCAATAGCAATAGCAGTAGCAGTAGCGTCCTGGCCTTGGTTCAAGCTGGGGAGTAGCAATAGCAGTAGCAGTAGCGTCCCGGCCACAGATCAAGCTGGGGAGTAGCAATAGCAGTAGCGTACGCCTGCCAGACAAGCCCTTGGAGGAGTAGCAATAGTAGTAGCAGTAGCGTCTGAATCCCAGACCACACATTGGAGGAGTAGCAGTAGCAATAGCAGTAGCAGTAGCGTCCGCCTGAAAGACCAGACCTTGGAGTAGCAGTAGCAATAGCAGTAGCAGTAGCGTACTGGCCTTGGTTCAAGCTGGGGAGTAGCAATAGCAGTAGCAGTAGCGTCTGAATCCCAGACCACACATTGGAGGAGTAGCAGTAGCAATAGCAGTAGCAGTAGCGTCCGTCTCCCACACCAGCCCTTGGAGGAGTAGCAATAGCAGTAGCAGTAGCGTCCCGGCCTTGGTTCAAGCTGGGGAGTAGCAATAGCAGTAGCAGTAGCGTCCGTCTCCCACACCAGCCCTTGGAGGAGTAGCAATAGCAGTAGCGTCCCGGCCTTGGTTCAAGCTGGGGAGTAGCAATAGCAGTAGCAGTAGCGTCCGTCTCCCACACCAGCCCTTGTAGCAGTAGCAATAGCAGTAGCAGTAGCGTCCGAATCCCAGACCACACATTGGAGGAGTAGCAGTAGCAATAGCAGTAGCAGTAGCGTCCCGGCCCTGGTTCAAGCTGGGGAGTAGCAATAGCAGTAGCAGTAGCGTCCCGGCCTCGGATGAAACTGGGGAGTAGCAATAGCAGTAGCAGTAGCGTCCGCTTCCACGACCATGCGGAGGAATAGCAGGAGCAATAGCAGTAGCATTCGGCTCACGTACCAGGGCCGTGAACAGTAGCAATAGCAGTAGCATGGGAATAGCACGTAATAGCAAATTTATCGTTCAGAATATACATTGGCCGACATAGCAGAATAGCATGCCTCCGGGCAAAAATGTACAATCCTGCACCTTCCTCTATTATCATGGGGGTGATGGGGTGATCTGGGCGGCCCTGCCGTGGCACGTTGCGTAATTTTCAATGAATGTGATGACAGATCGCGCGTTGGAATGCAGAGGTTTGTTCATAGCTGAATCCTGTTCCTGAGGGCATTCCCCTGAATTGTGCGTAGGGGGAGCAGAGGCTCTTATCAGACGCTTGCTCGGGAGACGGCTATCCTCTCACCTCGTCCGCGACAAAGTGATCTTACTCACAGTAGGACATGACTGACGGCTGACACATGGGTGGAATTGTTAGTCATGCAATATTTAGGTAGTGCGCAACAGACGCGAGATGGTATGGAGAAGTACGAAGTTATATGCAATGCATAACACACATATACCACATTATAGCATCGTAACCAGCATCAATATTATAACGTCATATCAATATTATATATGAAAATTGCCTCACTGACATCGGTACATAAAAATGGTTATTTAAATGAATATGTACATAATATTATTATATTATAAATATATTTTGGGGTGATATGACATCATAGTCCAATAGACAGGCATTTATTCATCATCATAGAGATCAGTCCCTTGGCACAGCCGTGGTTATCTGAACCGGGCTGGGCGGCGAATCGTGCGTCTGGGTCGATTGTACGGAGCAGGCTGGGGCGTAGCCTCGCTTGTTGATGAGTCCGTAGCAATCGCGGGTTTGGGTCCGCGGGGTTTTGGCGCTCGCTGTGAAGCGCTGGAGTTCGACTTGCGCGATTTTCGCTTCTGGCGACGGCGTCGCGGTCCGGATGTGTGGCTTCTCCGACTGGCGGGTGATGACGAAGTATCAGTCTCGGTAGTCCGATCTGTGTCTGACGATTTGTCTTGTACTGTGACATCCCAAGGGTAGAGGAATTCCTTGAGGAGCTCCAGGGGATCGTTCGATGGTTCGGTCTTGGAGTCTGTGCTGCTTGACGACTCAGGTGGCGATCCGACTTGAGGTTGAAGGTTCAGCAACTGTGCGTCGCCTTCGTACGGTTTAATGACGTCCAGATGGACGACTCTAGTATTTCGTGGATTGGAAACTAGAGCAATTCGATAGTCTACCTCAGTAACGCGTTCCAGGACTCTCCAGGGTCCGGTCCAGGGTCGGGCGAATTTGTTGTTCTGAGTGAGGGGCAGGTAGTAGTACCGTACCAACTCTCCCGGCTGGAACTGAGGGCGAGATTTCGCATGTGCGTCATACCCCATTTTCTGGCGGGTTGCAGCTCTTTGCAGATGATCTTGCGCAAACCCATGGGCAGCTCTGATAGCAGTTCGGAGATACTCGACGTATTCGGGTCCGCATGGAGGTAGCGGTTCTGGGTCATACGTAGGAAACATCAAGTCAACAGGCAAATTGCATTCATGTCCGTATACCATCAGGTGTGGTGTACACCCGGTAGAAGAATGCACCGAGGTGCGGTACGCCATGAGTACATATGGTAAGTGCAGATCCCAGTCATTCCCACGATCACTGACGAATGCACTCAACATATTCAACAAAGTCCGATTGAATCGTTCGACTTGACCGTCACTTTGTGGGCGGTAGGGCGTGGTCCGAATTTTCTTGGCGCCCAGAAGGCGTACAACGCTCCGAAATAATGACGACTCAAATTCCGTTCCTTGGTCGCTGTGTATGGCTTTCGGTACCCCGTGGTACACGATCCAACGATTCACCAGAACATCGGCGACATTTTTGGCCGTATGGCGGCGGAGCGGGAATGTGTCCGTGTACTTTGAAAAGTAGTCCGATATGACAAGAATGTACCTGTTTCGACGTCCGGTAACTTTATGGGTATCTAAGATATCCATGGCAATACGATCAAATGGCGCCCCAGTTGGTAGTTGCGTTAGAGGTGATTTCTTGGGCGCTGGTTTTCCTTTCCGTGACACACACTGCGGGCAGCGGGCGCACCAGCGGGCAACATCCAAGGCGAGACCTGGCCAGTAAAACCGGCGCTTTACTCTCTCAACAGTCCGTTGTATTCCGAGGTGGCCTACGACCTTTAGGTCGTGGAGTTGGTGTAGAACCACCGTTCGTAATGCCGCTGGTAACACAGTTTGTACGACAGTCCGACCAGCTGGGTCCGGCTTGGTATTTCGTATGAGGACTCCATCCTGTAGCGCTAACAAAGTCCATCGTGAAACCAAAGTTTTCACTTCCTCACCGTAGCGGGCGACTTCCTTTGACGTGGGTTTCGTTCCGTTCAATACACACTGTCGTACGAATCCGACGCTCGGCTCGGCTTGCTGTGCGGCAACGATATCGGCGCTGGAGTAGTCGGAAAACCATGTTTGTCCGTTCAACTTCGCATCCAGCGCTCGCACACGGGCGGCCTGGCGCACTGAGATCATCCAAGACAAGACCGGTGATGTCATAGTATCACTGTCCAGGGGGTCTTTCTCGGGTCCGACGGAAACCACCTTAATCCGTCTGACGGTGCGTGACGACACCCCTTCGTGACGATTAGTCCGTGATGGCCTGCGTGGCAGTGGCTCGGACACCCCTTCGTGGAGGGATTCCGTACCTGAAGTCGACGAAGCACACTTGGCGCACACCCCTTCGCGGAGTGGAAGGGCCCGTGGTGTCGGCGCCAACTTGAGCGGTGTCGTGTTCGTGGCTGTGGACACAACCACTTGTTTGGAGCTGTGAGCGTAGCTCGGTTTAACGGAAGGTTCTTGCTCCGCAGTTCCTTCCTCCCTTAGTTTGACGGCCTGGCCTGTGGTGGTGGCTGGGCCGGTGGCGTCGTAGCCATTGGCTGAGAGTTCGAGTTCGGTATACCGATCTGTCCGTTATTCCGATTTGCGCCAGAGCGTGGCGGGAACGGTTTCATTCCGTTTCGTACCAATATGTCCACCGTTTCGTACCAATATGTCCACCGTATAGGGAAACACCGTATCCACCTGTGTCCGGGTTTCTTACAAAAGAAACATATTTCAGTTTGACCTTTAGGCATAGGACGGTCGCCACGAGCTTGAGCGGTGGCTCGTAGGACAGAGTACAGTGTGTCCTCACCATATTGTCCACACTCATCACTGACAGCACACTGGAATGCTTCCGCGACCCATTCGCGAGAGCAGGAAGGGACTGAATGTTCCTCACACCCTTGCAGTCCGGTCGTGTCGCTATCGGCGGGGTCGTAATATGCAGCGATCTGGTCGGGAGTGGGCGTATCCCAATGGTTCGATTGTCCGATCGTACATGAAAGTTCATCATCGTACCCGTGGTAGGTAGCGTCCGCTCGGCGGGTATCGTGTGGTCAGTCCCTCTTGATCCGTTGCTGTCGACTATCCGCCTTTAGTACAGCCGTGAGTGCGTCGCTGTACGAAGTAAATGTCATTACACAAAGTCTATCCGCAATATGGTCAGGCTGACCATTGACGAATTGCGAAATAACAGTTCGTTGACGGAACTCAGGCGTGACGTCATCGAACACCTGTTCCGCCATGGCCTGCAATCGTTCAAGGAAATGTTCGGCATACTCTTTCCGTTCACGCTTCAAGAACGGAAAGTCGTCACGTTTCGACTGTCGGCGGGCGGCGGGTTCCCACCCTTCCAGGAGACGACGCCTGAATTCATCCCAAGGCGTGTTGAATGGAATGTTCAGAGCGATTGCTTCCGCTCGTCCGCGTAACGTACTACGGAATGTCGTAGTTTTGTCCGTGTACGTAAAGGCAGCCGTAAACTGTTCGAAGCTGCGGAGATACTGGTTCAGATTACCATCCTTGAACGTGGCTCGCCACTGTGCTGGTTTGGCAGTGCTCAGCGCTGGCGTCGGGATGATGGGCGCTTGTGATGCCGCTGTCGTAGCGCTGGCAGTCGTTGTAGAAACGGCGGGAGTAGGCGGCGCGACCTCCATGGTCGGTGCGGCAGTGGTCGTGGTGACCGGTACGACGTATGGAGTGGCGTCGGGTGCGGGCGGATAGCCAGCGTGATTTGGCAACGGGGCGGTTTGGGAGACCGGTCCGTATGGCGGCGACATTTCCGGCGTTCCGTGTGACGGAGTTGGGTGCGACATTTGTGGGAACTGATATCCCGAACCAGGAGCGTACACACTTTGAACTGCTACTCCAGGGTTTTGTGGCACAATTCCCAGATTGGGCACTATTCCGCGATTGTACGCGGCGACACCGTTCGCTGGTACTCCATGGTTTGATACAGCTACTCCCCCATGATTGGGTACTGCTATTCCCCCATGATTGTGCATGGGCACCGCATTTCCATAGTTCGATACTGCTACTCCCCCATGATTGGGTACTGCTATTCCATGGTTGGACACGTAGCCGTGTGAGGCGGAATGTTCCGCTGGTAGCGACGGTTCGCCGTTCGATGGTCCGATGTTGACTACCGGTGGTGGTAGATGCGCAGGGTGCGTGTTTTCGCTGGTGTCGGAGATCGGTACTCTGATGTTGCGCGGTCGGCGATCGATGGTGTCGCTGGTGTATCGGACCTCCGATCTCGGCGTGGGTGCGTGGAATCGTGTCGGCAGGTCGTTCGTCTGGGCGGCGTTGAACCTGGGGTCGGCCACTGGGGTACTCTCGGTGGCGGCTCTTCTCCGGTTCAGCAGGTGGACATCCGGCAGCTCTCCCGTGACGACTGGGTCGGCCGGTACTCTGGAGTACACCGGCGGGGTTCGGTCGGGTCGCGTCAGTGTGTGGATCGTTACCGATGGGCGCGACATTACATTGTCGTGTCGCGGATACAGTTCAGCACGCGTATCCGATCCGTGCGACCATTGTTGGACACGTGACCGACTCGGCGGGTGCGTTAGCATTGAATTGTCATAGTTCGTTGGGCGTACACTCACCGACTTGGGTAGCGGGTCGGTATTGGGTTGGCGCTGGAAGCGCGCATAGTCCGTTTCACTTCCGTCGCTTGGTCGCGACCTTGGCGGTCCGGCAGGTGTCGCGTGGTACGACCGCGCATGCGCGTCAAGGATTTCTGTCACCGTGCGCGACGGCTGGTACGGGTCGCCGTCCAACAGTTCTTCGAGGTTACTATCGGCTCGCATCCAGTCCGGCATGTACTCTACGGATGCCACCGACGATAGTTTGTACAGTTCGTTTGGCGGTTGCACTTGCGATAGCGTAACAGTATCGCTCATCGCCACTGACCTTGGTCGTGAAGTTCGCTGGTTCGACTGGACCGGATTCATCGTCACCTCATCTTCCGGGCTTGGTCCGATCGGGTTCCGAATCGTAGATCGGGTATTCATTCAAAAGTTCGTACGTCGGGATAGTCCGTAAGCCGAGAACTGGCCTTCGCTATCCTGGTCACGGCACCAATGTGACGGAATAGCGGAGTTCTTCGGGCGGCTATTACGCCCACTGATCGAATAGTTCGATGTATGTTGTGCGTTGACACACCAACAAGAAGTCCGACATAGATTTCAACAATATCCGAGTTTATTGGATGATTTAGTCCGATGTACGATCACGGTCACTCACACAATCGTAATCCCCACAATAGTCCGAGGTATTAAATAGTCCGATATGAATTTGATAACTTCTAATGACAATATTTGGCGTAGTACCTCTCAATCCAACTTCACTCTTCAGCTTCTCTACTCAACTACAACCTAATCGTGGGAAAGCGCTGGGCTAAGTCTATGATGTGTGTGTGTTTTCCCACGTAATGTGGCAGGTGTTCATGTAAATGGCGGGAAAGTGATGTCATGTCTGTGTGGCCGGAGTCATGTGTCTGGGAATGTGGTGATTGGTGGGATTGTTGAAAGTGATAACGTGAGCAGTGTTGTTTACATGTAGATGTGGTGCGAGGACGGTGCGTGCCCGGTGACGTAAGGTAAGTAAGTATGAAGTCATGTGATGAATCTGTGCCGTGTATGTCGAGTGGGAGAATGTGTCAGGGACGGGTTTCGGGCCATAACAGTCATAAATATTCTACAATATGTACATATGCAAGACAGCCAAACATTCTGAGTGTGTCGACTGCAGGTTTCTCACCTATCAGCCCATCATCTGGTGTCATTCCACAGATTGAAGTGGTGAGTCTCCTTATCCCCTTGTACACAGCGGTTACCACAGCCTACCCGCAGCGCTGACAGAATGCTGAGTCAGACAGAACTGAATCATTTTCTTTACCTCCACTGACCAAGAAACTAGCTCATTTGTACTTACCTTCAACATAGGGTTGACACACTCTGACATCATTTGACATGTCACAGTTCAGACCTGTAACCATTTTTCTAGCAGCGAGTTTCTGTGAGTTGTTCATTCCAAGGTGTCCAATCTTATGTGCTTTGACCGTCGGCATTCTTCGGCAATTTCCTGTTTCCCCCCATTCAACTGACGTATATCCTTGCAGCATTCTGAAATGTCCCAAGGAATCGTTAAGCCTTAACGTCTAGTTCCTGTTCAAACTGGAAATTTGGGACGGACACGCGTCTATGACTTCGTATATGCTCAGAACACCATTATATACAGCCATTATGTCCAATTCACACATTTCAGTTCCAATCCAACCTTTTTTTTTTTACTGTTTTACGACTCAAAGTCATTTGAGGTAAATTTCAAGGTCACCAAGATATCCGTCTTAATAATATTATGGCGGATTTTACCACTCAAGATCATTTACCACTCAATGTCATGTGCGGTCTAGTTCAAGGTGGTTCAAGGTATATGCTCAATGAAGTGAAAAATTGTTCCCACTTGAATTATTATCAGGTCTTATTTTATCAGATTTCGGGAAAAAAACTTCGAAGATAAAAATGCGGTCGACGGACGGACTGGTGACAAACAGGTGGACGGACAAAAGACGAACAGAGTGTCATGACAATTGGTAATCAGACCATACATGTAGGCTTGAATACCTATTGTCTGTGAAGCGTGATTTTTATCACACGTGTGGCATGTAGCACCAGAGTCAATGATTCACATCTGGGAATCCAAACCAGTGGCTGGCAAGGCATGACACACAATCAGACCGACATAGTCATCATCAGAATCATTGTCAGCTAGTTACTGCTAAACAAAGACTCTTAATCACATAGAAATTCACAGTGACTGCCGGATGAGCTGAGCGTCATCCGTTGAAGTTTATTGTGAAACACTGACATATAAACATGTATATATGACAGGATGGAAGTAAGTTAAAACATGTACAATGGTATAGTACTCACTGGACGCCACTCCTAATCACATAGAAATTCACAGTGTCACTGCCGGATGAGCTGAGCGTCATCCATTGAAGTTTATTGTGTGAAACGGCGACATATAAACATGTATATGACAGGGTGGAAGTAAGTTAAAACATGTACAATAGTATGATTTTGTTCTCATAGGTGCAGCGTTAGGTCTGAGTGTGATGGTTCAGCAAATAATCTGCGATGGACGACTGCGGATGAAAATTGCATTGGAGTTACCAACGTACAACCAAGGAGTGCCAATATTCCGGGTCTGAACCACCAGGCTCTCAGTGACGACGCACAGCGACTGTACGTGGGTGCGGTCAACCGCCTGTACGCACTGGACGCCAGCGACCTGAGGGTGGTACAAGAGGTGGTCACCGGTCCCCGGGACGACACCAAAAACTGCCCTGTATTGACGGTGCTGGGAGGGTATTGTTTCGAACCGTTAGAAATTACGCCAAACCACAACAAAATACTAGTGGTGGACAGTCTTCACGGCCAGCTCATCACCTGTGGGAATGTCTACCAAGGAACCTGCGAACTTCGCTCTCTGCAGAACATCAGCATAGCCGCGGAACACCGCGCGTATCACGTGGCTGCAACCGACCCCAGCTTGTCAACTGTAGCTTTCTTGGGTCCAAAGGGTTCCAACAACAATGCACTCTATGTTGGAACCACCTACAATGAAAACACTGAATTTTACAAGGAAACTATTGTGTCTAGTAGAAAAACCGATACAGAGAGGCCAATGCGATTCAGTGAGGATGATATTTTTGGGGACAGAAAAAGTTACATTCAGTTGGCTCCCGGAATAGTAAACAAATACATAATTACCTACAAAGGTGGTTTCAGTTTTGGCGGTTACTCCTATTTCGTCACAACACAGCAGGCCACAGTCACTCCAACTTTTGAAACGAACTATATCACAAAGATAGTCCAAGTTTGTCAGAACAATTTCGGCTGCTCATATATCGAGATGCCCCTCAGTTGCACGGATGCAAGAACAGACTACAATGTGATACAGGCCGCAGTGCTAACTGCTCCGGGATCAGAGTTAGCCCAGGAACTTGGAATAACTTCAAATGATCAAGTACTAGTTGGATTATTTGCAGAAAGCCGTTATGAGTTGAGTGACGTTCCTACCAACAACATGGCTGTTTGTATTTATAGATTAACAGACATTCGACAGAAATTCACGGATAATCTGGCATCATGTTTTAGTAATGGTGCCGCTCAGCCTCTTGGACAACAGTTTGGGGCAGATAGAAAGTGCAGGGCTTCTTCAGTAAGTGATCACTGCATGTGATGGATTTTCAAAATCATTGTTTTATTATGTCTTATTGTTTTATGTGTATTACTTAACGTAAACTATATACGAACAGAGTAGAATTGTGACCATGCAAAGTATTTGATCAAATTATTTCAATTTTGCAAAGAAATCTAGTTGCAATTAATTGAAATGTTGAAATCTGGTGCAGCTTTTCTATCCTTATTTACCAGTAAACGTGTACACTTGAGGTATGTTCTTCAATATGCCAGTGGAGTTGCTAGCACTGTGTACTGCTATCCGAGTGTATTTTGATTGATGATTGCAGATTCCGATTACTGTAAACAATTGTGGGGAGTCCCCCGCTTGTATCAACAGCCCGCTGTCAGGGACTCAGGATCTCTCTGCAACCCCTATACTCACCCTAAACAACCAGGCGCCACCCACAGCCATCGCCATAGACGTTGTCAACAACCGCCACACTGTTGCATTCATTGGCCTCGGCAATGGACACCTCCAAAAGGTATGTTCCCGATACTCAACTATTACGTACATTATGGCTTCACATTGGTATACAACTTAATGTGAGACAACTGAGCTGTATTTGTGGTAGTGATTTGTAATGATTGATTGATACGTCCTGTTTGCAAGGTGCTGTTGAATTCTCCCTTGTCTCGCGTCATCACTGACCTGACAGTCGACGAAGGCTCGGCAATACTCAGCGATCTGCTCTTCTCCCACGATAGGGCACATCTCTACGTCATGACGCAAGACAAGGTGGTCATGATACCTCCATACATATTGACTTCCACAAATGCTGGTGTTATAAATTTTATAATCACAAATTGACACATCCGTGATTGTATATTACCATGACTACAGATCAGCATTTTGCCTGTCTTGGATTGTGAGAGGGAGACGACCTGTGGTGGTTGCCATGAAATCGATGACCCGCACTGTGGATGGTGCTCTCTTCAGAAAAAGTAAAGCGATCATGACGATATAATCAATATGGTTACCATCACTGAAGGAAACGCCAAACAATCACAGCGTCTACTGTCAAGTGTTTCATTCCGAATCTATGCCTAGATATTTATTTAAATCGATATCGATCGTGTTATAATGTGAATGTGTGAGCTTCTCAGGGCCCAGCTTATTTTGTCCTCACAGGTGCAGCGTTATGTCAGATTGTGATGCTTCAACAAATGATCTGCGATGGCTGACTGCGAATGAAAACTGCATTGAAGTCACCAACGTACAACCAAGGAAGGCCAATATTCACATTCCTACAACGGTACCAGTTAGGCGCATTTAGTTTATTGCTATATCAGCTTTCCACTTATTCAATAGCAACTAATCCCAAAAAATATTGAATTATTATTACATTTATAACATTTTGCATCATTTTTAGGTTACCGAACCTATGGTGTTGTGGCGTTGCGTCCGTCTGGCCGGGCGAACAAAAAGGGCTTAGGGGCTATAAAAAAAAGCCCCTAACCATGTTTTAGACCAACAGGTTGCTTTAGGGGCTATTTGTCGGATGTTAGGGGCATGATGCATGAAACTACCCATTAGTACTCTTGTGATATGAACGTTTCATTGCCTTTGAATCGCTGGTCTGTGCGTGGCAGGTGGCCATTTGGATTTTTCGACAGGTCAGTGTCAGAAATCAACTTATATGCAACAACACATTTGCCTTTGAAAAAAAGAAATATTAGCCACATTCTCCTTTTATATTAAGAGCAGTCTGAATTGTACTCCTAGAATACTTGGATTAATAATAGAGCTAAATTATTGGTACATTCAAATAGTCAAATAGAAAATCATATATGACGGTTTGAGCGGTGATCGTGAATTTGAACACTGATTGAAGACCTTCAATGTCAAAACAGTTATTTTTGTCGAAAATGGCCAATTTTGTATATTTGCTACCATCGTCCTCAGAATTTGTTCAGACATTTTTTAGGAAGAGCTCCATGATGCTGGTTTTTTTTTTTTTTGGATTCTGGAGAATTTTCCTATGTTTACATTTCTGAAAGTCCGACTTGGAGCCAGAGCAGACCATTCAAATTGTGGCTAATTAGGAGGGCCTGGGGCCAGTTGGAAAGAATATGACACCCGTGTACCCAAGTATGGTTACTGTAATAAGTTATAAGCAATAATAGCCACAGGAGACGTGTGTTCCGACCGTTTATTTTTTTGTGTGTGTCACCGTTTCATCACCCATCACCACTCTCGTTCTGATCTTCTCTGAAACAGGGCTTTCTTGTATCAGATGCACTCAAAATTTTGCATAAACATTCCACACTACATAGATATTACATAAGCTATTGCAAAAATGGAAAAACGCTTGATACGGCAACATAATAATTGAAAACTTGTGGCAAGTGCTGGTATGTCCAGTAGGCCAAATGCAAATAAGTTTCCAACCGCCTCCCCCCCCGCCCCCCCCCCCCCCCCCTAGTGGTTGTTCGCGAGGCAGCCAGCTACACTCTACCCGCGTGCGCTTCATCCCCATTACGCACACGCGGAATAGGTTTTGAACTAGTTCTGTGCAAACATTTTCAAAGCTCTTCCTATGAGGCCAGTCTGTGCAAACATTTTCAAAGTTCTTCCTATGAGGCCAGTGGCCCTTTTTTGTGCATGTGACTCGACATATGTTCCTTAGTTACTTGTCTCCCCGCAGGAGAGACTTCTTAAACGCTCTCTGAGAATCGCAAGGGAGGAATACTATTCGACCCTGGGGTAAAAAAAAACCTTGTTTTCGAAGAGAAAATACTTTGAACGTGTGTTCTACAGAGTTGGACGCAAATAATTCAGGCAATTAATATAATCGTCGAATGTAGCAAATTTTTCGCCACTATCGCCGATTTACGTGAACATTTGCGTGTCGGCGGGATTTGAGAATACATAAATCACTATCCGGTGTGCATTCAGTCAAGCGGATATCACTTTACTTTCTATATCATATGCGTTTATTTTTCGCTGTCCCACAACGACTCTAATTCTTCGCTAGCAGAACGCGGAATGTTGAGAACCGTGGTATTGATCGTTGGCAATGTGTAAAAGTTGGAATGGGTTCCGAGTTCAACACCACCGACTTCCACATTGATATTTCGATGCCTATAACTATATTCCGGCCGTACTCAAATTTTGTAGACACATCTCATACGGGCATATATTGTCGTCTATTTGTACATTATTGACCAAGAACAACTTCTCGAAATTATATTGAATTTTGGGCCAAATTTAAAACGGTGCTGAATTTTATGAAACACCTTGCTACTTTTGAAGGGCGTACTCGATCAGGAACTACTATTCATACGAACTACCAATTCCTTTCATATCGGTATTCGTCTTGCATGGACATCGTATATATTTATGTGCACGATATTAAATTGAAAACATTGCTAGAAATGAGCGCGCTATTGACTTCTTATCTGGGGAGACCTGGTGCTTTGCACCAGGTATGATTCTTGGTAGTTGCCCTCAAATCGTCGGTCTGTGGGTGGCGGCCATTATGAATTTTTGAGGGGTCAGTCGGTCAGTGATTTATTTTTGTCCAGAATAAATGTCTTTGTGTATTTTGAGCCTTTTGCAACAACAAAAAAACTTTTTCCATTGAACATTTTGGATTTTTACAGTTTAACACGGATTTACGGTAACCTCTCTTAATCCTTGGGCTAATGTTTATGTTGCCAACACCTATTCTAAAATCAGATACCCTTATTCCATGTCCAATTCAAACCTGAAATATCGAAATATCAACATGCAGACATAGTAGAGTATCAAATTTTGTTTATTTAGTTGAATGCAAACCAAATCGTGTGTGAACTATTTGGTTGTACAAGCTTTTCCCTCTCAATCGTTTATTGTAACAAATTAGGGCATTATTTCGAATATTTGTATATTGCTTTCTAAGGTGACCGTGACGATACGACAGTTGCCACCCGCCGAGCAGTACATGTGTGTGTACAGCATACAGGAGGCGATGATCTCTGAGAACGCAACCGTCTCCGGTCCCGATACCATTAGCTGTCCGACGCTGACCGGCAATAGTGGCCTCCGTATCTCATATGGTACGCGGCTGTCTTAATCTGCACCCATGGAGAGCGGTTAGGAGGGGGAGGGTAATGTAGGGGTCGTAAATGATCGGAGAGGTAAGTAAAAATCGACGGAGAGGTATGTAAAAGCCACAAACAACAAATTTCGAAGCGAAGCTTCATATACCATGAACCAGGAGATACGTATTGAATGAAATATGCTCTATCCTCGTACAGTGCTAGGCCTACATGAAGAACATTTTGGTATACTGTTCAACTCCAATAGTTCTCCTAAACAAATTCACACTATGTACACCCCCTCCATCCATAATATCCCATTTTGACATGCATTTATTCACATTACTTGGTCAAAACAGTTCGGTAGATTCATGCAAGTTCTGCTTGTTTTTATGCAGACCATATAAATTTGACCTTGTCCGTCAAGTCTGTGTCGACCGGAATCTCCTTCCTGGGGGAGGAATTCACACTCTACCGCTGTTCAGGATATGTCAGGTATGCAACCAAGCACACAATTCGTATAATATAGAATCGAATTGAATCAAGAAAAGAATTTAACAAAAACAACGGTGAATCTGAAGTGTAGTGTTTATAGTGAATAATGTATCATGTATAATTGCAGTTGTGCTCAGTGCACAGGCTCACAGTTTCCATGCCAATGGTGTCTCCATGACAACCTATGTAGGGACCAATCAGAGACCTGCATGGAAAGCGACTCCATATTGGCTGGGAATCAGGTAACTATGGTTACACCACATGAGTGTAATGTTTGATGTCGTCATATCAAACCTATGTGATCAAACAAAATTTGAAATGGAAAAAGATGGTAAAACAGTAGGAACAATGACATCCTCGTTACTATTTCATTGCCAGTCTGCTTCAAATGACAACTCACATAGTAAAACATATATGATAAAGTTTTTGATCAGTGAACTGTCATGGCTCTATGTTTCAGCACCAGTGTCCTCAACTGGACGATGGACATCAGTAAGACAGAGAGCGACTTATGTTCCTCAAAATCGACCAGATGGGAACTCCTACACTCATAAAACAAGCTCAATGTAAAACATGATGTCTCTAGGGGTCAAATCGGTCAATTCACACCAGACGTGAACTCCATATTGACCACTCAAGGCTGTCAGAAGTCCAGTTCAAAAGTTACCAAAAGATATGTTAAATACTATAATTATACATGTGCTCACAAGACAAACCTAATGCTTGTTACTATTTTATTTCCTGGGTCTAATTAACCATAGACACACGCAATACAAACATAAGTTCTAGAAGTGTTTTGTCCGTAGAGGTTTATTGACATATTCAGTGTAGACCAGATTTGGAGATTTATCACTCAATGTCATCTCAGGTCATGTTCAAGGTCAAGAAAAGATGCCCCAAATGATTTCGTATATATGTATATAATACAGATTGTGGAGAATAGTCCCGCGTGTCCCTGTGGATACTACGTGCACGATGGAAGCTCTTCGCAATTTTTTATGCCTTGCCCCCTATATATATTCAAGAACGTATTTCATCCATTTATTGTGTCTCAATTTTTTCATGTTGCATTCAGCAGCATTGATACTGTACATAAATTATGTTGTCATGATGGTGGTGGACTACATATGTAGACCTCTGATATATGTATGTATGATTTGTTTCGAATATATTATCTATGTTGGTTATGGTGCGCTTATTGATTCATGAATAAATATTTTTCGTAAACTTCAAAGCGGCAATCTTCGTCGAAGACGCCCATTTTGGACATTGTGATTGTACCTTCGGGTCTGCGTCTGTCCTTGTGAGTGCTCTGAAGGTCATACTTCTCATCTGATTTCGCTAAAATATAAGATCAAATCACCAATCGATTTTAGTTGCCATAGCAAACATTCCATGAACCAGGGGGCGATTTAAAATGCATCACTGCGACGTTGGATAAGCATGTTGTGCTATATATATATATATACATCTAGACCCGGCTACTATTGAAGGAAAGAAAGCCTTAAAATGCATGAGAATTTTCCAAGTGAGATACATTACACCACTCACTCCTTAATTGACGCGTTCGCTCAACAGTATTGTACGAATATGGTGCTTGTATGGTGAATATGGTTGAGTGCAATATCACTTTTTATGGCACTTCGGAAATTATATAACAAGTGTCAGATTGCCCCTGTATAAACAGTCGGAACAAATAGCCCAAAGGCTAAGATAGGTTATCAGACAATTTAGGTTTGGCCATGGCAGGTAACAGACCTTGAGATTTACCAATCAAGGTTATCAGTGTGAACATATGACCTTGAGATTTACCAATCAAGGTCATCTTTGTGCACTTCAATTTCACCATTACATGTATGTGTGCGGCATTCGATTTTCTACAAGTTCAAAATACAAAGATATATCCTGGTGCAAGTGTTTAGGTCGCTCAGACCAACTTACACATTCCTAGTCAGACATTTGGCACTCAAGGTCATCTGAGGTCAAGTTCAAGGTCATCATTAATTGCGCCATATATGTCTTCCTATATGTTCGTAATGCAAACATAAGCTCTACATGTATCTGCAAGCATTTCATATATAGAGGCAAATTTGGGCATTTTTTTACCCAAAAATGGCTGTTTTGACCTTTCAGTGTCATCGAAGGTCAAATTCAAAGTCACCACACAAATCGCCATATATGACTTCCCATTTGAAAATGCCAATAGGGCTGGAAAGCGGAGGTACTGATCGATGACAAATTCCAATGAATTTATTCGGACTGGGGATAAGCACCTGACGCCTCCCTATCTTTTAACATGGGAGTGCATATAATATGGTGATTTTAAGTATATAAACGATGTCTTTAGTGTATTATAGTATCCATACACGATAAAGATATATAAAAACTGTTGTAAAAGATAAAAATTGTCCAATTCCACAACATGTCCAAGCTTCGAAGAGGCACTGAAAAAAACGGCATTCGAATAAAGCCTTGCTCTGGCAAAATTGCCGGCAGACGGCCTGTTATTCTAATGAATTTGGACACAAGTATATACCTGCTTTGTACTTTCGCTGATGTTATTTGACACAAGACATGTTATTTCAGCAGTTATTGACGTTGTTAGAAATGGCCGATAATTGGGTTTATCCCCGGTGACGCCTTATTCACGAATATTTCATTGGAATTTATTACCGATCATACTTCCGCTTTCCAGCCCTATATCTTCAGGCGCTCTAGGATTACAGTTCTGGCAGCTCCCATTATGAACAAAAAAACTGGCGAAAATTTCGAAAAAATTGTTCAAAGGGTGAAAATTTTTTGGATGGATAGTAACGCGATTTAGGCCAAAAAAAAATTGTTTCGTCGACCCGTCAAAAAATTCAAAATGGCCGCCATACGCAGACCGGCGATTCAAGGGCAACCACAAACTTATACAATTTACAGAGGTGCATATAAGGGGAAACAAAAATCTCAAATCTGATCTGACAGTTTTTGAGAAAAATGGCCGCCAAAATTCAAAATTAACCGTTTTCTTCGACGAAAACGGCCGCCATTTTGAAATTTTTTTTTAAAAAAGTACCCTCTTCTCGAATTATTTTAAGGTATCTTTTCCCAAATTTTCAGAAAGATTGGACTGTAAACTTTAAAGATAAAAATGTGGACGGACGACGGACGGACGGACGGCTAGACGTACGAGCGGACGGACGGACGGCTAGACTGACGACGGATGCCTAGCCACGTCAATAGGTTTATCGGACCATATAGGTATGGTAACCTAAAACGAAAATAAAAGAAATCGGCAAAAATTCAGAAATATTTCTCAGGATTTTGAAAAGCAAACCAAAGTTCCAAAATATAGGCCTAAGCGGCGTAGTTTTGGTTCCACCCTTTGTATAGATTATAGGCTCATATGGGCGGGATATATTTGAAACTTCAACGATATTCAGAACACCGCAATTTTGCGCTAGCAAAAGTGTATGTGCCTCTAGGTGCGATCATACGGTAAGCTGTCGATGGTGCTGACTTCTCGCGAATGATTCGAAAACAAATTTAACCTACGTAAACACCGTCGACACAATATTTCGAATGACATTTGTAAACAAATGCTTACGCTTTTGCTCACCGAAGTGTTCGACATGCTTGTAGGCGTGCTTTCCAGGGTTTTCAAGGCGACAACACTGGTGAAAGACACCAGGCCTGCTCCAAGAATAGCCAGGGGTATGAAAATTTACACTCGTACGGGGGATAAAGGCACATCGGCAACGTTCACGGGCGAACGTCGAGACAAAAGCAGCGACATATTTCACGCACTCGGGGACACGGATGAACTGAGCAGTGCTGTCGGTCTGGCGAGGGAGTTCTCTCTGGAACGTGGGCACACGTTACACGACAAACTAGAAGTGGTGCAGTGCGTTCTCCAGGATGTCGGGTCGAATATTGCCACGCCCAAATCGTCGGCGAGGGAGGCTCACATCAAGCGAACTACGTTTAGCAGTGAGAATGTCGCCGACTTGGAGAACTGGATAGACGAACTGACGGAGGAACTGCCGCCGTTGAAGAACTTCATACTTGCTTCCGGTGGAAGAACGAGTTGCGCCTTGCATGTGGCTAGGGCTGTCTGTCGCAGGGCCGAGCGAAGTGTTGTTCCATTAGTCCACACAGGAGAAATGGATCCAGAACCGGCGAAGTATCTCAACAGACTGAGCGATTTTTTGTTCACAGCAGCCAGGTTCGCGGCACTGAAAGAAGGAAAGGAAGAACGGATATACCGGCGTGTGCACCCTGATGAAGGAATCTCCTAATGAAGTATATCTGCTATAAAAAACAAGCTAAGGAAAACTGTGCTGACTCGCTAAGTTCAATGTTCTAGATCATGGTGTGTGCCATCTTGCCATATCTCTTCCGTCTTGGATAGTAGGAAAGAAGTCTGAACTAATAATATATTGCCATGCGGATTTGTTGTATGACTATAGTGTCTAAGCATAATTGAAAAACATTAATTTTGTGACTCTTATCCTTTTCGCATGGTGTTTGGTTTTCTTTGTGGATTCAAATTCCATAAATTATCCTTTATGAGATGCATGTTAATTTTAGTTATTTTTTTCTAAAGGTCGATATGTTTTTTTTTTCATTGCTAAAGTTCTGGTTAATAATAGTTTACAATAAGCTTTACATTAAGAAATTTATCGCCGAAATTTATAATAATAAACATATTTCTCAAATCACACGGGTCAGGCTGAAGGTCACGGCTACTAATATATGAAATAACAAATTGACGTGTGCAGATGCAAATGCTTACATTTAAACGTTTGTATGACGAAATCATCACTTGTCGTTAAGCTGGTCGATATTACATTGGTGCCAATAACGTATCAATATATTACGGTAAAGGTACTATTTATTCAACATAACACCTCTCCCCCCTTAATATAGCCTACACTGTATATAGGGAATTAGTATAAAGGTTAGAAAGGTTATCGGAGACATAAACAATATTGTGGCACAAAGTCCCCAAATGGTCATTTTCACACTGAAATGGCCACCCGTTCTTTCAAGGTCAAAGTCACTATTTGAGTTGCCATATTTGAGTGAGTTAAGTTAGATAAATCTGCTTTCACATTTGAATGTATGAATCAAGATGTATCTGGATCTTGATTCATCCTTGGACTTGGAGAACCGAGCCGAGGTGAAAATTTTAAAAATTGGCTGGCTAGAAAACGTTCAAAACACAAAGTGGGCCTAACTTGATGAACCAAACCAAAATATTCATTGAAATATATATATATATGTGGCGATTTTGCCCAAAGATTTCGACAGGAATTTGGCAGGTATCGTACACCATACCTAACCTGTTTAGGCCGCTTCAAGTTCGAAGCTCGTGTGTCGCCCAGCGATGCATGGTCTTTCCTCACTCCACTATACTGTAATAATAGTCTGACGTCACGCCCTTGCTCTAGTGCGCTGCTAGCTATACATATAATCTAGCAGCCCGTTTTGCTTCCTCGGAGTCGAGGCGAGAGGACGACGGCGGGCATGGCCAAGTGCTCTGAATCCCCTTTTCCTGGCTAAGAGGCTCCGCTAGGACCCCGAGGCAATTTCCAATTGGGGGCCCAGGAGGGGGACTACTTCGAACCGTGTGCGCACGCCCTGTGGAACGGCAGTCTCTCACCCTGGGATGGTGTCACACAGGCTCTGGCAGACCATCGGGCAGCTCGGGGTTCTATCCCCGCAGCAGGGCCATCGGCGAGGCCGGCTAGCAACATATGCACAGGTTCCGGATGCCACTCCCATGGATTCCGGGCTCGTCACACCGGGTTACATTACGGTGATGATGTAATATCTGAGTTATGTATGAATGCCGGACTTGTTCGGCGGACTAGCTGTTACCTGGTCCCCATGGCTGTGCCGCAGTGCGGGGCGTTTGCGCCCTAGGTAGCGGGCATCAAACGTTACATGTATATTTTTTGATTTATTGATTTGAGAAAAGAAAAAAAAAATCGCCAACTCGTAAGACAAAATCGACACCCCCGGCCGTAAAGAAGATAAAAACGTCCCTCGTTCAAATTTCCGTGTAGAGACATCAATGTATGATTCCATACTTACACTGAAGATTATCATAACATATTTTAATTAACTGATCTACATGTGACAAGATGTATATATGTATATATTTATGTTGGCATTATGATACGGTCATAATGTGGCCGTGGTGTGACCAGTGCCAGAGGCCTGGCACTGGGGTTCTGATGGTCATGGTCCAGTGGATCTGGACATGTGATAGGCCTCTGAATCAATGTGCTGAGGTAAGTACACATTTTGGGTCATTAGAGGCTCAGATACCAGACCATGAGGGTCACTGATTTCTTCATGAAAATATCCAAAGACACAAAGGAGGTTAGACATATATATATTACAATTACAAGTTTGGAACCGTGGTGTGCTCGTCCCCAAGATGGATATCTTGGGGTTTATTTGGATGTAATAAAAACATAAAAAACAACCATTGCGTTGTCGTTCAAGTCAACGGTGGTGACATTTGGTGCCCAGACCCGGGAAATCGGCAGACCCTCCCCTGAACGATAGACAAACGTCCCCGACAGCTCTGTAGACTTCTCGTGTGCCGCCCCTCGCATCGAGACCTGTGTTGGAGATAGACAGCCAAGTGAGCTTACGCTGCTCACCACTCTACGACACACACCTACCCATGTATGTGTAGCCAGAACTTTAATAGGCCGAGCTGATTCGACTCCTCGGTGCAAGCTCGTGTCGTGCTTCGGTGGAAACATCGACCCAGCCTTTGCAGTCGTCGGTGCAAGCTCGTGTCGCACTTCGCTGGAGCCAGATACCCAGCCTGTGCAGTGACAGACACGGCCATCGCACGGTGGTATGACGATTGACAAGTGACATTCGTGTATAAAACGTTCCTATTTTGAGGTGTATTGGACACTCTGGTAAATCGTGAATGGAACATTGAACTTTAAAAAAAATGAACTGCTGTATATACCGGTATGCTTAGTTAAGATTAGTTAAGTGTTCAAAATTCGTTGTTTACAATTGGGAAAGTTTACAGTTGTGTTGGATATTACTATTACTGAATTTGCTTGAATACAGTTGTTCTGGTAAAGTGGTGAAGTCGATAACGTTACAACTAACATCGTTCAAGTTGAGAGTTGAAGCTAGCATTTGCATGGTCTTGAAAGTTAGTTGGTTGCTGTTCTCAGTTCTGTGTCTTGCGTGTTTTGCAATCCTGCCTTCCTTTTAGGTGTTGACCCTGTGTGCTGATTGCAGAGTCCTATTCCTGCATCCACAATGGCCACCACTTTTTCAGACGACGAGCGTGATGCGCTGGTAGCAGTATTTGAAGGTATGGATGTTAAACCAGACACTGCAGATCCAGAATCGATGGCACAATGGATGAAATCGTACCTCAAGCAGAAAGGTAAGATTTCTGAGACACAGTCGAGTACACACCTCATGGATACTCCCAAGGTGATTAAATTCTCCGGAGACGAATCTAAAGACGCGATATACGACATATGGGGGTATACTGTACTGTCTGTGGTGAAGGGAGGAGCTTATTCTTTGTCGGTTGTGACTGATGCAGCCCGCAAATCTCTGAGGGGTGATGCTGCTCGTGCTGTGATGCGACTAGGTGAGGATGCTTCACTGGATGATATTCTGTACAAGCTGGATTCAATATACGGTGTTGTTGAATCACAACAGATGAGATTGGCCAGATTCTACAGTGCGAGTCAGGAAGAAGGTGAGTCTGTGTCGAGGTGGGCCTGTCGCCTGGAGGACCTGTACATGAAGACCAAGACAGGTGGTAAGGCAGAGGTATCGCGTGACTCCCTGAAAGCTAAGTTCTGGTCGGGTCTACTGGATCCACTGAAAGATGCGTCCCGCCATAAATTTGACTCAGTCCAGCTGTAAGAAGATCTGGTAATGGAGGTAAGAGCCATTGAAGCAGAAAAGGGAAAGCCAACCTCCTCGGACAAACGGGACAATGGTAAGTCCAAGGGTCAGGTAAAGATGGTGCAAAAGAGTGACACTTCAGCTAAGACAGATCTTGATGAATTGAAGAATGAGGTTAAAACCATGGCCAGACAACTGTCTGGATTTTGGAAAGAAGCGGTTGTCTGCAAGGCACAGTATAATGATTCCAGTTCTAGGGGTCGATATTCTGGTCGGAGAGGTCGGAATACATACCGCAGACGTGGTCAAGGTCGTGGTAACCATAGTAACAATGGGCGACCATCAAGCGATGACAAGGAGGAGGAAGACTTCAGCGAGGACGTGACTGACAAAGGTAAACAGAGTTATGAGCCCCCAGAGTGTTGGAGATGTGGCGAGGTAGGTCATGTTGCTGTAGGCTGCAGAAAAAGGTTAAACTAAGGTCAGTCTGTACTAAAGGGAAGGGTACAGACTGGGATTTCAGCTTCCCTATGAACAACAACAAATGTAAGCCAGCGTGTAAAGTCACTGGTTTTGCTAATGAAGCTCACGTCAAAATCAATGGTGAAGATACTCTTGGATTGCTTGACACGGGGTCAACAGTGTCTACGATCAATGATGGTAAGTATAAGGAACTGTTCTCCGATATCCCTGTTCGGTGTCTCGACCATATACTTCAGATAGAAGGAGCAGGTGGCCAGACGCTGCCGTATCCGGGCTACATAGAGGTAGATGTGTCTATTCCGGATGTGACATGTATGAACACAGTCAAAGGAGTGTTCCTGGTGACACCTGACACAAAGCTGCAGGACAAGTACGGAACCCGGTATCTCCAGGTTGCGAAGCTTAATGGTAACTTTGAGCTTGCGTTTCGCACCATGAATCTGACGTCTAAGGAACTCACAAGGGTTGACGGAAAACTGTGTGTTGCTAAATCAACTGCAACTAAGGTATGTATACCCAGTAACACATCAGCCATGCTGGAGTGTAGAGTGGATAGAAGGTCAGTCGATGTAGAGTGTTGTGCCCTGGTACAGCAGGAACCGTCCTCTAGGCTACCAACTGACCTAGAGATTACCCCAGTGCTGGTAAGGTACAGTGGTAAGACGGAAAGTATCCCGATTCAGCTGTATAACCACAGAGGTAGCCCTGTTGTAATTTCGTCAAACAGTGTGGTTTGCCAGCTACAGATGTGCACGCTGGATGTGGCACAAGGTGCACAGGCTGTGAGTAGTGGTAGCCCACAACAAGTCTCCTATCTGGATAAGGTTAACTGGAGTGACAACGACCTTGACACTGAACAGGTGGGTAAGCTTAAAGAGTTCATTAGGGAATGGCCGGATATATTTTCCCACAATGACTTGGACATCGGACTCACAGGATTAGTACAACACAAGATAGAGTTGGAAGACGACAAACCTTTCAGACAGAAGTATCGGCATTTACCCAGAGGTGTCTATGATGAGGTAAAGTCTCATCTACAGGAGCTCCTGGAGGCCAAGGTAATTAGAAAATCACACAGTCCTTGGTGCTCTAACATGGTATTAGTGCTGAAAAAGGATAAGAGCCTGAGGTTATGTGTGGATTTCCGCAAGTTAAATGCGAGGACAATTAAAGATGCATACTCCTTACCAAGGGTGGATGACCCACTGGATGGATTGGCAGGTAATCGATACTTTAGCGTCTTAGATATGAAGAGCGGATATCATCAGGTCCAGATCAGTGAGCAAGACAAACAGGAAACGGCGTTTACGGTATGTCCATTAGGTTTTTTTAATATAACAGATTACCTTTTGGCCTCAGTAATGCGCCAGCCACCTACCAGAGACTGATGAGTGAATGTTTGGGTGACCTCAATCACAGGGTATGTGAAATTTTTCTCGATGACGTCATTGTGTTTGCGCCTACATTTGAGGATCATATCCAGCGACTTTCCCAGGTATTTTCTAAGTTTCGCGAAGCTGGGATGAAACTATCTCCCAAAAAATGTCATTTCTGCAAGAAAGAGGTAAAATATGTTGGACATATAGTATCAGCTTCCGGGATTCAAACGGATCCTGACAAGATTGAGAAGATCATCAACTGGCCGCAACCTCATGATGTCGACGCTCTTCGCAGCTCCATATCATTCTGTAGCTACTATAGAAGGTTTGTCAAGCATTTTGCACAAGTACCGTAATGGCCCGAAATACCGCCCCGGCGCTTAATAGTGCTTTATATGTTTCAGCCCCGGCGCTAATATGAGACCGGCGGGTAAACGAGACCGGCGCTTAATAATACAATGAGCAAAAACGATATATTTTGAACGCTTGTGCGCGTGAACGCACCGATTTTCTTCACTGTATGTATAGTGATATCCAGCGCGCGGTGCATGGCTGGAAGGGGGGAATGAGAGTTGAGGGCATGATGACGGGCGGTTGCATCGAGGATGGTGTTAATCCAATGGCTATAAACAGCAGATACACGGTAGATAAACTTATAAATTATAGTAAAAATACATCGTGATGAAGCTTGCGAATTCAATAGAAAATCTACCGGTGCTGGTACCTGCCGATATTCTGTAAATCAGTCAGTTTTTCAGAGAGTTTGGATTTATTATGATATCGGTGTGTTACATGACCGGTTCATACACAGACCTACTGCATACGTTATGTGCGTAGTAGATGTCGCATGGCGCCGCAATACATGCAACCAATAAAGATATATGGTAATGGTTATTTATATTATGCTGATATAAATGTAATGTAATGTTGGGTCTTGGGGAATGGATATCAATAAGTTAGTCAGTACAATTATATATACATGCAGCTGCTCAATTGCAACACCTAATTGGTTAGCAGGTGTTCTATTGTCATATTCAAAATCTCATATCGGTAAGTAAGAGTCAGTTGTGTTGTTACACACGTGTAATCGATTGCAATCACCGTGGGACTCTTGTGTGCTACGTGCACCGGTACATAGACTAACACCCGGCGGTTATTTGAACGGGCGCTAATTCGAGACCAGCGTTTATTCATGCTTTTAAAGACTTATCCCCGGCGCTTAAACGAGGCCGGCGGGTAAACGAGAACCGGCGCTATTTCGGGCCATTACGGTAAGTAAGCCATTGACGGATCTGTTGGTGGGAATCACCAATTTACCAAAGAAGCGAGGCTGGAGAAAGGTGCCCCCTAAGGAGAGTTCGACGTGGAGATGGGGACCTGAGCAAGATAAGGCGTTCGCGGATCTAAAGGCTTTGCTGACATCACCTCCGGTATTGTGTTACCCTATCTATGATAAGCCGTACACCCTCCACTTCGACGCAAGTGGTGACGGGCTGGGTGCGGTCTTATACCAAGAGCATGATGGTAAGGATAGAGTAGTAGCATACGCGAGTCGTGGTCTTAAGAACTCAGAGAAGAACTACAGTGCATTTAAGCTGGAATTCTTGGCACTTAAATGGTCTATCACCCAGAAACTGCATGATTACCTGTACGGAGCAACCTTCAAGGTATTTACCGACAATAATCCCTTGACTTACATCATGACATCGGCATGCTCGGTACTCTTGAAGCATCACAGAAGGCATCCTTGAAAGATCACATTGCTGCGCTAGTGCATGCGTATAACTGTACGCAACATGAATCTACAGGTGAATCTCCTTTCTTCTATGTTCGGCCAGACTCCTAGGATTGCAATCGACTTTGCATTAGGCCTAGGTAGAGAGGATTTGCCACGTAAGGATTATGACTCGTATGTTGCTGACCTCAGAGAACGGTTGCTAAAAAGGTACAGTATGGTATCATAGAACCTCAAGAAGGCCCAGAAAAAACAGAAACATTACTACGATGTTCGTTCCAAGGGAGCAGTTATTGAGGTAGGGGACAGGATGCTGGTACGTGTACTTGTGTTTGAGGGCAAACATAAGCTGGCGAACAAGTATGAAGATTTCGCCTACCAGGTGGTCCGACAGGTGAACCCAGATGTTCCTGTATATGTGATGAAAAGAGAAGATGGCAAGGGTAAGGAGCGTGTCCTACATAGAAACTTGCTTCTTCCAATTGAAAGTCTACCAATTGAGACTTTGATCGAGACTAAATCATCGAAACCTGAGGTAAGTAGACCTCCACCTAGAATTCGCAGTAGCTCTTCTCTTGAGGGGGAGGAGAGTGCATGTGATTCGCACAGTAGTGACGAGAGTGATCACGAAATCATGATTGTGGAAAATAGAAAGGTGAGCGATTTGAGTGATCACGTTGATAGTGACACTGAGGATGACAGGGAGCGAGAACAGGTAGAGGTGGATGAAGTGCACGAGGTGGATCCTGAGGCTCCGGCTTCACTACCAGCAATTATTAACCGAGGTGAGTGATAATGACACTGAGGACGACGGCGAGCAGGGGCAAGTACTGATTGATGAAGTACCTGAGGTAGGTGAAATAGATCCTGAGCCGCCGGCTGTGCCTCCAGAGGCTGTGCGCCAGCCTGTTCAGCCAGTTGCTGAAGACGAGTCACCTAGACCAGTGCCTCAGCCTCGTAGGTCGGATAGAACCCGTAGGAAGCCTGCTAGGTTTGATAAGGACGAGTATGTCATGCAACACCAGCCGGATTGGATGACAAGGGTTCAGGTTTTGAAAGAGCTAGCATCCGAAGACCTGAGAAGCCTGAGTTGGGCCAAGCGGTCATCAAAGTCCTAGTAAAGGGTGACTAGGCATTTGGTAAGTTTTGTAACTAGTGATTTCCAGACGGCTAGGTCTGGCGTAAACTTTTGTTACTTTTTAGAGATGATAGATGTCGGGACGACATTTTCTTTCACAAGGGAAGTATGTGACAAGATGTATATATGTATATATTTATGTTGGCATTATGATACGGTCATAATGTGGCCGTGGTGTGACCAGTGCCAGAGGCCTGGCACTGGGGTTCTGATGGTCATGGTCCAGTGGATCTGGACATGTGATAGGCCTCTGAATCAATGTGCTGAGGTAAGTACACATTTTGGGTCATTAGAGGCTCAGATACCATACCATGAGGGTCACTGAGTTCTTCATGAAAATATCCAAAGACACAAAGGAGGTTAGACATATATATATTACAATTACAAGTTTGGAACCGTGGTGTGCTCGTCCCCAAGATGGATATCTTGGGGTTTATTTGGATGTAATAAAAACATAAAAAAAACAACCATTGCATTGTCGTTCAAGTCAACGGTGGTAAATTCGAACATTAGGCGACAAAACGAAAACAATTTTTCGTTGAAATAAACAGTAAAACGAGATTATGATGGAACAAACTAGATTTTAGAAGGTGCAAAAAAATATGCCAGTACGCGCTATATCATGTTGTTGTTGTTGATTTGGAGATTCCTCCCCGTTGGGAGCACCGTGTGGAGCTGTATAGCCCAGTTCACATAAAATCAGTCTTGGCAATGGGGTAAAAGCGTCTAAAAGCATGCTAAAAGCAGAATGTACAGAGTTGTGGTGCTAAGATTTGTGAGATCCCTGCTTCCTCGATCGCCTCGACTGAGACTCCGCAGAGTCCAGGAGCTTCCATCGTAACAGGTGCAGGTGGTAGATCCAGTTTCTGGAGATGGCCTCGACCCGATCAGTGGCAGATGTGTCCATGGCAGTGCAGCAGTGAGAGATGTCAAGCACAGACTGGAGCTGGTCCGCATCAGACATGTCAGTCCAACAGAGGCCCATGACGGTAACCGCAGCTTCCATCTCTCTGATGTGTATGGCACGTGCATCATGGAGCGCAGGGCATCTGAGAATGAAGTGGAGTCTATCTTCGGGTTCGGTGTCACAGAGTTGACAGACGGAAGACATGAGTGAGAATCCTTTATTGAAGATCACTTCATGTGCTTGGAGTCTGTAGGTGCCAGTCATCAGGCGAACTTTGATGAAGGCCTTGACTGTGTCCCTGTGAGAGAACATGGAGCTCCTCCACACAAGTGCCGCGTTCTGAGCATCCAGAGAGTCCTCAGAAAGAAACCGGAGCGAGTTTTGGACACTGGATTGTTCTGTAGCTTTGTGATTCCAGTAGGAGGAGATGTTGTTCCATACTGTGCGTTTCCACGCCATCTTGTTCGGGACCTCCATCAGGAGCTCATGGGTGCTGGGAAGTTGGTACTTTTTCAGAATGTGGCCGACATAGATGAACCAGCTAGATGACTGGAGAGACTTGACAGCGAGCTGACGAGTGGCGATCTTAGCCTCGACCAAGTCAGGGGAGCTGATGACGTTCCTGAACAGGGCCAACACCCGGCGATCAATTGCGGCTTCCACTGGGAGCATCCCCATGAGGCCAAGGACGGCTGTATTAGAGGCTCTGTCTGGGAGACCTTGAAGTTGCCTCAGTTTCTGATTCTGGAAGTTCTCCAAGAGCTTGATCTGCTTGGCTTTAAGCATCCAGAGTTCGGATCCATACAGGAGGCGAGGGAGTATGTATGTGGACCAAATCTTACGGGAGGAGACCGGGTTGAGACCGTTTCTTCCATGCAGACCGGCTCCGAACAGAGCGTACAGGGCTTTGGATGCTGTATATATCGACTCTTTCACACGTCTGTCGTTGAGCCCTTTACAGGTACCTTGTAGGATACCAAGGTGAGTGGCTTCAGTTACATCCGGGAGGCTCTCACCATTTATGGATGGGAGAAGGTTGTCGCCGTCACTGGATGTGTACCTCAGTACAGCTGACTTAGAGTTGTTGATGGAGCGCCTATCTCTATTGGAGTGATCCTCTATCACTGACAAAATCGGGTCGAGATCAGACGTTAGTGCTGGGGACAGGACTGCCACATCATCAGCGCAGGTAGGAATGGCACAACACACCGTTCCGATGGAGGCTCCCATGTGCCGGTGCTCTACCTCTTGTAGCATGTCATTGATATCCACTTTGAAGCAGTCTGGAGACATGCTGCCACCCTGGATGGTGCCTTGGAGGATATCAAAGGGACGGGAGAGACGAGCAGCCCATCTGACCTGGCTGGTAAAGCCCTCATACCAGTTCCGCATGATATTCCAAAACTGTCGGGGGATCCCCAGCAGGTGTAGCTTGTAGAAGAGATTCTGGTGGCACACGCGATCAAACGCTTTGGCTGCATCCAGGAAAATTACGCACAGGTCCTCACCACGATATGCATATTCTGAGATGACCTCAGTCACCAGTATGGCTGCATAGATTGGGGACACCTTCTCCGTGAAGCCACGCTGGAGGCCAGACTGGGAGTCTGTGAAGTAAGAACGAATTCTCATCAAGAGGACAATTTCCAGAAGCTTGCCAATGACAGAGATAACTTTGATGCCTCTGTAATTGGATGGGATGTGCTTTGGTTTGTTCGCTTTCTTCAGTAGGGGGAGTAGAATCCCGGTCTTGAAGGTTGCTGGGACTCTGCCAGAGTTCAGGATGGAATTGAACAGTGCAGTGATGAAGAGGGTGAGGGCTATCCGAGCATTGACGACATGTTCTGCTGTGACGCCATGAATGTCCGCAGCTTTTCCGGCCTTCAGCTTGGTGATTGCCAGGGAAATCTCCATCTCAGTGAAGGTGTCACACTGGAGCTGACACGCACCGCAAGGTGTCGCCTTGGCAATCAGAGAATCACTCATGGCAGAGATGAAACTGAGATGTGTTTCGTCAAACTCGGGAGTGGTGTGTGGGGTTGCAAGATCACCAAAGTAGGTAGCCCAACCCTCTCGAACTTCCTCGTCACCTTGGTAGATAGTGTCACCAAAGTGCAGCTCATTGGCGGGACAGGTGGTGTTGCTTCTCTGTCGATTGATCAAAGTGTAGAAGGTTTTCTGATCACCTGCAGTGGCTTCTTGAATGAGAGTGACGAGGTCCTTTCTCTGCACGGCTCTGTGCTGTCTTTGGATTGATCGTAAATCCTTCTTTAGGTGCATTATCTTATCTTTAAGGTAGTGCTCGCCAGGGCGGCCCAGTTCTTTCCATTCCCAGAAGCATCTCTTGACTTCCTGATGGAGTGTGACGAATTCTGATGGCTGCTTCTTCATGCGGGATTGTGGGATCACACGTTGCTCTACAGTTTTGAGGACTTGCACCAGATCCAATGCAGCTCTCTCTATGCTCCAGCCACTGGAGGCCTCTGGGGGAGTAAGTCTGACTACTTCCTGTTAGACAGACTTCGAGTACTCATTGACATCAGCACGAGACCAGTTGGGTCGGGGGGCTGCGGAGGCACCTGCCGGTTTGGTGGTGGTTTGTGCAGTCGACAGAGTACGATCTGTTGTGGCTATGATGGGTACGTGGTCAGAAGCATTCAGGGTGCAATCAGGGATCACAATATCAGTGATGACTTTAGAGGAGGCATGTGTGAGGACATAGTCAATCAAGCTGGAAGCTCTACCGTGGGGTCTGAATGTGTGCTCACGAGGGTATGGGACTGCTGTCGGGAGACCAAAGCTTGTGTTCTGACAGAGTCTGGCCAGGTGGGGGTCCAGAGTTGATGGAGGGGAACGGTGCAGGGAAGCATTAAAGTCTCCACAGAGTACAGTGTGCACATCACCATGTTTATCCAGCAGTTCCTCCACTTCACAGCAGACATCAGTGTACTGAGCGACAGAGTTGGTGTACCCATCACATGGCATGTAGACTCCTAGTACTGTGAGAGGACACGGCAAGCACTTGAGGTGTATCATGGCGAGACGACAGCATCCGTCAGGTATGGTGGTAACCGAGACATCGAGTGATTCATTCCACAGCAGGGCTACACCTCCCTGACCTCTCTTCCTGTTCATGTGAGAGATTGGGTTTTCCATGTCGTATGTCTTGAAAAACCCGCAGACGCCATGCGCCTTCAGGTCCCTGATGACCTCTGGGATTTCAAAGAGGTGCAGCCAGTGTTCCTGCACTGCCAAGATGTCACATGATGTCATCAGGTCAATGATGGCTTGGGAGTTCGAGTGCCATCCATGTACATTGTAGGAGCCCACCCTCAGTGTTCCATTACTTGTGCTGTTGTTGATAGGTGCTACCTCCATGGCTGATTGAGGCCCCTTCGTTCTAAAAAAGAGGTGGTAGCCATGGTTGCTGCCGCATCAGGGGTGTGGGAGCCAGTGTACTCGTCTCCAGGGCCATGGGTGTCCTCAGATGGTCTAACTGGAGAGAGGATCTCGTCCGCCACTGTGCAGTGCGATCTGGACGTTCCAGCCATATTCAGACTTTTGACATCCTGGGAGTAGTCATGCGCCCGGATGCGAGGGCTGCAGGTCTTGGGTTCTGGCCCAGACTGAGTGTGTTGTTCTTGGTGATCCTGAGGACTCCTGCCAGTCCTGGACTGTTGCATCATGGGTGAACCAGACGGGGTGCAGGAGCCATAGGTTTTTGGTTCGAGACCTGACTGGACATGTTCTTGATTGACAGGTGGACTCCTAGGCTGTTGTACCTTGGGTGTGCCAGCCTGGATGACAGCAGTCGGCACCGCCGAGGCTGCTTCAGGTGAATGTTGGGGCGAGGTATATTGTGTGGATGCATTGCGCCCTGTCCTGCTGGCATTGTCTTTGCCCCGCTGGGCATCATGTGGTCCACGACTCCAGCTGCGTGGCCTGTCATGTCGCCAGTTATTTGACCTCCGCTCAGGAATGTATGGACCACTGTTCCTCCACCCGAGATTGTGATGGGTTGGCGGCATACTCTGTCGGTGATCAGGGAATGGTGGGTCCATTTGATGGACATGGACAGTGAGCCTGTTGGGGGCCGTCACGGGCTGTTGATTCTGGGGAGGTAGGGTACCAGAGCAATTCGAGCAGGTAGGACAGGTAGAGCCGGGGTTCTTGTTAATTGATTGAATGTCCAGTTTCATCTGTAGTTCTCTGACCAGGTGTTTTTGGTCGGCCAAATCACGTTGGAACTCCAGCTTCAGCTCGTATAGTTTGGCTTGAAAATCTAGCTGCATGGACAGGTTGGCCACTTCCAGGTTATGCACCTTTGATAATAGATTTTGGTCCTGACTGGGAGCGTCATTTTTCGATGCCGGATTGGGGCAGCAACTGTGAGCAGCAGCGAGTCCTTCGGGGGAGCCTGTCCTACTGTGAGGCACAGGGCCACTGCCAACCGCCGCCAAACTCTTCGTGATGTCATTGATATCTCTCTCAAGCCTGTAGATATATTTTTCTCGAGATGTCTCTCTGGCGATCAGATTGTTAAGCTCATTGATCTTGCTATCCAGTTCTTTTTCTCGTAATGGCACCCGGGGCCCCCTGTTTGGTTTTGGAGCTGGCCTCGCTTGGGCTGTGTTTTGACATCCGTTGGTCTTACTGTCAGACAGGACTTTGGGGCGTGTTTGCTCTACATTAGAGACTGGGGAAGTGTGGGTGTAAGTCGAGGATGCCAGGGCAACCAGGTCCAGAGCTGTAGCCACTTGGGGAACTACAGCAGCATTCTGTCTACAGCAGCATTTTGGCTTGTACAATGCTCAGTGGGGGTGGAAGAGTCTGTGCGATTAATTACCCTGTCTGCAGTGAGGTCCACAACTTCTTGTGCAGGCTTGTCGGCAATGCAAGCTGGGCAGGTGAACTTGTGAAGTCATTGCCATCAGATATGGAGGTCCACTCCTCAGTAGACAGGGTCAGACAGCCTCGGTGGAGCCAGTCTCCACAGTCAGTGCACTCCACCATGGCAAGATCTGATGCTGACAGCGCAGAGAAATCTGTACACCTGGGGCATTCTGAGGCTGTGGGTGTGGGGTCAACATCCATGTCGGGTCTCTGGATAGCAGGAGAGTCATCAGGGAGGGTCACTCTCGGTGCACTCTGAGATGGCACGCCATGTGTGGCGTCAGGCGACTCGGCAGCTCGGATGGCTCTGGTGCTCTTGATCTGTACTGCAGGAGAACTGGGTTTGGCCTGGTTGATGATGGGGGACGCTCTTACCCTTTCCAGCTGCTCCAATAGCGACTGGTTGAGAGTGCGTACACTAACCCGGGATCCGTTCACGGTTATGTTGCCAATGAGATTGATGATCTTTGGCAGCACAGTGTTACAGAAATGTGGTTCCTCCATACCGTTGATGAGGGCAGATGACGTGGTGTGGTATAGGTTGAGGGTGAATGCATGCTCCGCACTACTCTGGTAGTTGGCTCGCATCAAAGTGGTGTAATCGATCCCATCTTGGTCAGTTTGGCTGGTTACCTGGATCGCGTAGTCATTATCACATATAGCCGGCAAGTGGTTGATGACAACGGCTTTGAAGACCTCATAGATGCCAGTTTGGAATATGATATGGGTCCCCCCCATCTGTACGGTCTACCTGAAGTTGAGAGGGACGAAGACAGGCAGCTTTCTTCTTGGCCAGACTCTTTGGACAATTCAGTTGGAAGTCCTGCAGCTGGGTAGGTTGGCTTCTCTTCTGGGAGGAGTTTCGCTTTCTGGTGTGGACAAGAGCCATCGTTTCACTCGACAGGTGTTGATCGGCTGAGGTGGCTCGTAGTCAGTAATAAGCAGAGGTACACAAAGGTACACAACAGTTCAAGATGGTCGACACCGATCTAGATCACACCATCTTTTTGTACCACAACAATGTACAGACCGCAGGCAGCAGACCGAATAAAACTCATGCATTAAAAGCAGTAAATGTTCATCAACTATTTTCTACACTTTCTACGCTATCTACACGACTACAAGTAGATCTAGTCTACTTTTGCCTATCACATTTCTCTCTGATGTGTATGTATATTTTGTATAATTTTACATTGTAGTCGGTGATTCGTATGACATTTCATCGGTAACGCAGGATCGCTGAGCGGGAAAATTATAAGTGATAATTGTTCAATTCACTCATTCTTGGCTTTGATATCGAGTTTCAGATATTATGTTTTATTTTTCAGCACCTTAGTAATGGTAAAAATGTTGATTGTAAAGTGTGACATAGGTTGTATCTTCGGGAAACATGAAGGAATTGTGTGGATATGTGGGCGATAATGGGTGAAGTATCGACCCAACCTCTAGTTAAGCCTAATAAATTAGGGCCCGGACGAGTCGACGGGTACCCGAATTCGGGGCGGGTTATACAATTACCCGGGTCGGAATTTCGTTACCCGTACCCGAAAACGATAAAGATATAGCTCTTGCATTGAAAATTAGCGATAAACACTAGTAAAATCACAAGAATGACAAGGAAATCATCGGTAAAAATCGAAGTAGGCTTAGTTTTACGAGATCTGTTTCAAACTCGAAAATAAACACAGCTAGACGAAACAAAGAATATGTGTCAAGGATCGATGACTGGCGTTTATGTGTTACAAATTGCTCCTGTGAGTCCCGTTCAAACGTTGATATATATTTGGACGGGTATCATGTCAACTTGAAGGCGCACCACTAGTTTACATGCTCAAGTAAAGAATGAATATCAACTTCTTTTATTAAATAATTGTTTAGTCGTCAATAAACCCAGGTGTCCCACTCTCTCGAACGCCGGAGGCGTGAGTGGGACACAGGTTCAAGCTGTCACAGGTGTCGTACCGTTTTACACTTCGAGTGTGACCAAGCGTCAGATTGCATGACCAGACATCTACCTGGCACCAGATTGTCCTACGATCTCTTCTGCATCAAATTATGTAGTACAATTCCTTGGTCACACCCAGTGGAATCCAATCTGAGCATCATTTCAAATCTACAAGATAATCCACAACTTCTGATTTCGCCATTCCTGGGCGATAACTGGGCGGATTGTGTGTCTGCGCATGTGCGGCCACACTACTGAGCACGGCAAAAGAATATATATATAGTATTCAGTTATTTTTTGCCGTGCTCGGTAGTGTGGCCGCACATGCGCAGACACACAATCCGCCCAGTTATCGCCCAGGAATGGCGAAATCAGAAGTTGTGGATTATCTTGTAGATTTGAAATGATGCTCAGATTGGATTCCACTGGGTGTGACCAAGGAATTGTACTACATAATTTGATGCAGAAGAGATCGTAGGACAATCTGGTGCCAGGTAGATGTCTGGTCATGCAATCTGACGCTTGGTCACACTCGAAGTGTAAAACGGTACGACACCTGTGACAGCTTGAACCTGTGTCCCACTCACGCCTCCGGCGTTCGAGAGAGTGGGACACCTGGGTTTAAGTCGTCAACAGTTTAGTTCGTAGGTGATGCCTGAACAATTATTTAATAAAAGAAGTTGATATTCATTCTTTATTTGAGCATGTAAAATAGCGGTGCGCCTTCAAGTTGACATGATCCACTCGGGGCGGGTCGGGTCAGACCATACGGGTACACGGGTCGGAAATTTTTGACTCACCCGGGCCCTAAAATAAATGTACCCATGGAAGTATTGATACGGACAAACGGAATAAACCGTATAACAGGAGTTACGAGATGGCGACTATTGTACTTTGGAATATAAAGTAGGCTGTCAGATATACGCTCATGTCTCATACTGGATACCTGCGAGATGGCGTTTTATCTGAAGCCTCCTCGGGGATTTATGCGGCTGTCACAGCTGGAGACACTTGCCTGGCGTCGACTGCACTTTCTACTGGCCACGGAATCATGTGCAGACAGTGTCATTGCTATGAAGGATGTTGTGGAACAGATGGCAACAGTGGAAGGCTCAGAAGGTCTGATCGAAGGAACGCAGAAGGACCTTGTCTCCCATTTCATTTTACGGTGTGTATACAGATATTCACTATCCATGTTATTTGGGGTTTTTCTCTTATCCTATCTATTTTACTGGTAGAGTCTACTTATGTAATTCATTGCTGTTGTCATTTTGATGAATTTTACAACTTATTAGAGATATACAATTCACAGGTTGGCAAGTGTCCAAGACAGACAGATGGAGAGATTCTTTATGAAGTCTGAGGCTCGATTATTTGCTCACCGCGTGTCGTGTATGACTGCTCAGGAACTCCTCGCTTGTGTCAAGCCCCTGAGACGTCTAATCTCAAGTATCCAAGATGAAGATCCTCGGAATGTTGATGAAGAAATGGCTTCGATTTTGTCACTGATCAGGAGGATTACCAGAGACAATGACTGGGAAACAATAGTGTCAATGTACATTGATTGCAGTTCCAATTGCTGTTTGTTTGTGCCATTTGATTGTGTTCCATCGCTTGTAGGGAAGAGGCTTGTGACTCTACACAAAGGACTGGCAGAGGTTCCCTGTTCAAAGCTTGCAGATATTTTGATATCACTTTTCAAGATGATTTTGAAGAGAGGGTGTAGACTAGCAAGGAAGAATATGTCGGCTTTTGTGGATAGAGATAAGCGTATAGCGAAACTTCTCAAGAGTCTGAAGGTCAGTTTCAATAACAATTTTGTGATAAAAAGTGCCAATTCGCTATCAGGTTTGGTACTGAATTTCTATGTATTTTAATGAACCATACTGCTAATCCCTGGAATATCTTTCGTATAAATTTTATGTACATGTTTACACTCTTCTCTGTAGTTCATCTGTATTTTATTCACATGTACTAACCCTGATTCTGTCATTCATGTCATGAATAACATCCTGAATGCTTTCCCTTTCTGACAGGTATATTTTCACAGACACCACAGAGAGTTCCATTCTCCTCCATTATTCAAGGCCTCGGGACTTCTACGTGCTGAAGACATTGAGGATTTGAGCGCTGCATTTCCTCCCTGTATGACGAGTCTTCACTCTCGTCTTCGCCGCAGCCATAGACTTCGACATTTCTCCAGGGTCAGTGATGCAAGCATGCTGGAAACATGTTTATTTCTTTGAAATAGGTGATTCATTTGTTTATCTCCTTGCAGCCTGGTTGGTGTGAATTTGTGCATTCTTTAGATTTGTCACACTACGTATTTACAAATATGGGGTGGAGGATGAAATGACACAACTTCAAAAATGCAGATCCAGTACACATTGTTCCTGAAAGAATTAGGACTTCCCGTACATGAAGCTCTCCAGTTCTGGAAGTCGGAATACAGCCAAGCACCACCAAGATCCGGGCCAGATCGCGGTCGAGAGGGGGAGAACCTCTGGTCAGTGGAAGGCAAGCGATACACCTACAGCATTCGACACCTATACGGACTGGAGGGCGCTAAAGTAAACTACAGGGGCCACTGCTGCTTCTCACTCCAGGTCAGGTGTCTTATTGGTTTTGGCACCTATAAACCATGTTTAGTAGGATATCACATTCTGTATATCCTGCTTTAATAGTGGAACAAGAAATGCTCATGATGATAAGAACATGATGTCTCCTAGAAAGCCATAAATCAAATCTATATCCAAAACTTTATCCTAGTCAGTATGGAATCTCTCTAACGGAACTGTTTATTGGTTTGCAGGATGAGGGTCCAGGCTACGGAGAAGTTGGAGGCTGTCCGTTCAAGCACACAGATCCCCAGACTTTGGTTCAGGAGCACCTGGCTCTAGGCCTGACCATGGATGTCATTTGGGAGATCCAGAAGCTGGTTAGTGAGAGCTGCTACACTGCGGCTTGTAGGACTTTCCTCCTTGCTAGATGTCCCAGCAAGACCTCCAAGGGAAATGTGGCTGGTTCTAAGGCAGTATCTGCAACAGATGTGCAACACAGTGTCAGTAGTGATGTTGATAATGTTTCCATGTGCTCAATGTGCAAACTTACTGGCGAACAGTCAGAGAATGTCAGCGGGATACCAACAGAAGGGAAATCTACCACTTTGACAGCATCCACCTGTGAATCAACAGTCATGGCTGAAACAAGCAAGAAGCCTGGTGTGGACTGCTCTGATAGCCATTCAAGCAAGCAATCTCTGTGTTCGAGATGTGGTTCACATTTTCCAGCATCATGTGCAGGATGGAAACCATCTCACAGATCTCTTGTCCAAAAGACATGCTTACCCTACTCCCAGCCTGATGTTGACATTCGCAATACCCATGGTAACAGCAATGCTTGTTATGGGCATCAGGCATGTCCACAGTCGCAGACAACGAGTTGTGCCAGCGACAGAGATGTTACTGTAGATGTACCACTGAACAAGCCAGTGGATTACCACTCAGCATATAGGACACTTGTTATGGGATTAGCGATAACTTAGCAGCTCTGAAAACTTGTGGCAGTTCTTCGCTGCCAAGTGATTTTATTTCTTAATTCCCAAGTACAGATTAGTACGGAGCCCCTGAGGTGACATACTGAAAATATTTATTAATCCGTGCACACGGTTTACCAAACCGTGTGCACGAATTACCAAACCGTGCGCACAATTTAACAATTCGTGGACACTAATTAACAATCCGTGGGCACGATTTATTAATTCGTGGGCACGAAATACTAATTCGTGCCCACGAATTGGTAAATCGTGCCCACGGATTGGTTATACCAATCTGTGGCCATGAAATACTAATTCGTGCACACGAATTGTTAAATCGTGCCCACGAATTATTAAATCGTGCCCACGGATTGTTAAATCATGCCCACAGATTAGTTAAGGTAATCCGTGTGCACGGTTCACCAATTCGTGGCCACAGTTTACCAATTCGTGGCCACGGTTCACTAATTCGTGCACACGGTTTACCAATTCGTGGCCACGGTTTACTAATTCGTGCGCACGGTTTACTAATTCGTGTGCACGGATTAATAAATATATCTGGTATGTCACCTCAGGGGCTCCGTAGATTAGTATTGTGTACTACGTGCAAATTATCAAATCCTACATATGAAATATTAACTCATATATATTAGCAATTTGATACATACAAACCAATATCTCATTCATATGAATTAATAACTTGTACATACAAATAAATAACTCATATATTTGGATCAATAATTCGTACATAAATATTAGTAATATAGATCAGTATATATGGATTGTTCAAATGCTATATTCAGATTATTATATTGTACGTACAGGTTTTTACCTCGTACCTAAAACTTATTAACTCGCATTCAAACTACTATCATACTAGTACAATTTATCCACATCAGATCATACATACGTGTACGATTCGGTGCTTACCATATTCAAAATTTGTCACCCATGTCTCTGTCTTCCCAGAGACATTACATGCCTCTGTCTTCCCACAATACATGCAAGTGGTGGTTGCACACTTTGTAAAAATTAATTCAAATTATTATTATTTAATAATTAGTTTAATAATCGGTACCATACGAATTACTAGTCTGTAAATATACAAGCTAAGAATCTGTATAAATGTATACATTACCAATCTGTATATATGTACAATCTATTCATTTGTATAATGATTTTAATAATTTGTTTGTACGAGTTATTAATTAGTGAACATTCTGGCCTGGTCCCTTGAACGTTCAGTAATGGGACGTTTGACTGTACAATTTATTAATTTTTATAATGATTTTAATAATTTGTTTGTACGAGTTATTAATTTGTGCGCACTATTAAACTGGACTTGCGAACTACAAAAATGCACTTGCTAATTACTAATCTGTACAAGCTTGTGATTTAAATAAATCACTTGGGAGCTCTACGCTAGGAGACTTGTATTATTCCACAATGAAAGAAATGTAAAATTCATACAAATGTATATGAACTAATGTGTTCATGTGGCCTAATGTAGAACATAAACATTGAACATAAGTTATATAGTAAGAACATAAGTTATGATGTATTCATGAATACTATGTCTTATCAAAGTATTTGTATCTGAATATAGAGCTAACTATGTGTATTCATTTTCATACATTGGTGCAGTATTTATATTTGAATACTTTTCTAATGTATTCACCTTTGTCTTGTAGAAACCAGATGTCTAATTATCAAATTATATCACTCGAATTCACGTATCTAAATTTGTGTCAGTGCATGTAATAAAATAGGAACTGTCTACATAATCTTCATTTCCTCATATGGGTTGAAGATTCAAAAGTAAGTATTCAATATCTGTTGATTACATGTCAACATAGAGGTTCATGAATGAGGCATACCATTTGACTATTATGCTCACCCGGTGAATTAACATTTGTCAAAATTAACAATTTCAGCACAATTATTTGTACACAGAGCTCTGAGAATTTATTGTGTACACTGGCAAACAAAAGGATTTCTCACATGCGTTTCTGTGCACTTTTACTCTTTTTATTAGGTTACCAGACCTATGGCCTAATATTGTCGTCGCGTTGCGTCTGTCCATTTGTCCGATCTTTCTGAAAATTCAGGGAAAGTTACCTTAAAATAATTCAAAAAGGATGTTGTTTTTTTCAAAAACTGTCTGATCATATTTGAGATTTTTGTTTGAAAAGATTCATGTTATATACCTTTGTGACATATATAAGTTTTGTAGCCCTTGAATCGCTGGTCTCCATATGGCGATCATTATAAATTTATGAATTGTTTTTCCCAAAATTTGCATTACTACTAGTATCCATTTAGGGCCATTTCTAGGTAAAAGAGAAATTTTCACTCTGAAAATTTTTTTTTGACTTTTCGTCATTTTTCCTTTCATAATTTGAGCTTCCACCACTGTACTCATAAAGCACATGAAGATATAGCTTAGATATTGGCACTTTCAAATAGAAAGTCATATATGGCAATTTGTATAGGAACCTTGAATTTGACCTTGGATGACCTTGAAAGGTCAAAACAGCTATTTAGGGGTTCAAAATGCCCAAATTTGCCTCTGCAGATGAAATACATGTGGAAAGAGCGTAAGTTTGCATCATAAACATATATAAAGTCTTATATTGAACAACTAATGATGATCTTGAGTGCTTATATGAAAGGTGTAAATTGTCCTCTGCGGCTGAAAACACATACAGGGTAGGATAATAAGTCATATAAATATGGCACATCTTTTAAATGTGTAAATTGGCCTCCATAGACGAAATACTTGTTGACAGAGCTGCTGGAGCTAATATCTTTATCGCGAACAAATGTATATATATATACATATGCAGCATACCAAATGGTGACATTGAAGTTCACAAAGATGACCATGATTTGTAAATTTCAAGGTCAAATGTCACATACAATGTTCAAAACCAAAATTGACCGGTAACTTATCTTAGCACTCGGTCTAAGTGTCTCATTCCTATGCCTAGTTTTACCATTAATCTCGCACCGAATTATGATCTCCACACATATCAATGGCACCATGCCAGAAAATGTGATTTCCGCAGGTTTCATTACAAGTCAGTCATTTTGAATTCTGAATTAAAGACTGTGACGAGTAGTACTAACTAATTAATATCTCCACTGGATTCCCCACAATCAGAAACATGGATATAGACACCAAAATAATGTCTACAGCTTCAATCGTGATATTGATATTTCCTACCGCGGCCATTCTGGAACACGCCCAGAAAACCGTTTTTGCCAGGTTTGGTAACCCGGAAACATTTCTACCAGTTCTCTTCGAAAGTATCATAAAACCTAACCAAAAAGTTAGTTTGGGATGATCATAACGTTTGTATGTACTAGTAATCTATACATGCCCAATTTGGATCCTCAAGATCTATCATCGATTTCAGAAGCCAATTTACATATTCCAGGACATCGTGACTTTGAGATTTATATCCAACTTGCAAGGTCTGGAGGTCGAGATCAAGGTCACCAACAGAAAACGACTCATTGTATGCCCATGGTAGAAACATGACACGTACAAGCTCTGTCTGCAGAGGCTAACTCATTCATCGACAGAGATCCGATCTACATGAATATGACTTGATATGCTCCCATGCTAACCCAAATTATATGTACAAGCGTTTTGTCCATGACGACCGATTTACAGATGCCTGAGCAGACCTGACCTAGACTTCCCATTCAAGGCCATCTGAGGTCAACCGCAAGGCCACCAAAAGATCCAACATATATATGACTTCCAATAAGCTCATAGAGCTGTACAATGAACTCGGTTTAAAAGCGTATGAGGTCGAATTGAGCCTACATTTTGGTCCTTTCGACAGATGTCTAAAATGACATGCTTACGACATGCTTGAATGAATCTGGATAAAATGTTATTACGTGGACTTTGAACAATTTATTTTCTTTGGAGTTATGTCGAATTCGCCATATTTCGGCATCAAAATGGCTGCTGAAAGGTAAAAAAATAAATCAATAAAAGCAAAGAAAACGCCTCCAAACATTTGCCCAAGGTATACATTATTCTCTCAATTATTCCAGATGAATTTCGAGCCTATACGTAGCCTACATTGTATGCCCTAATTCATGATTCGCTATTATACTGGATCATTCCGCATAATTTATCATTTTATGTAACACATGAGATTACAATGTATGATGATATATTAGTTGAACCTTGACTGCTGAGATATGTCCAGAGATCGAAAGCCATTGACTGTTGGTTGGTGTTCGTGTTACGAACTTTCCGCTGATCCAAGTACGGGCATAGTGCACTACCACCAGCAGTAACTGGACCGACATGTCGACAGCATTGTCTCAGTGATATTGCTATGGCGATTCTGCATTCTGACACAGTGTCTGATTTATTCGATGTTTATGTGACAAGTCACAACACTACGGTTTCATTAGGCGGGTGAATATCGACGCAGTTTGTTTGAAATTGTTATGATTTATTCTCCATCCCTGGAACACTATTCCTAACGCAACCGTTCCATTTGATCTCTGCAACTGTAGTGTAATATTTACCAGAAATTCCCCAGTGAAACCTCTTCTCTGGACAACCTATTGCTCAGGTTGAATTCGTAAGGCCTCTAGCTTCATACACGGGAAACCTTCAGACGTCGTCTACCTAGCGGGTTCATCGTCAAATTTTAGATTATTTAGAAATATACAATTCTAGTAGTTAGGGACAAGATCTAGCCACTATGACGGACCTGTTCTTCGAGTGGTACGATTACTTCTTCTTCGCCGTCACGCTGAGCATCTCCCTCGCGATCGGCCTGACCTTCGCCTTCGCGGGCGACCGACAGCGCACCTTGCAAGAGTACTTCACTGCCGACGGCGTTCTCAACTTCGTGCCTGTGGCCATGTCCCTCTACATGACCATCAACTCGGGCATCAACGTGTTAGGGGCCACGGCGGAGATGTACACGTACGGCGTACAGATGTGGTTCGGCCTGATCGGCCAGCTGCTTAGCGTCATCGTCTCAGCCATCTGGTTCGTGCCACTCTTCCACCGCCTCAAACTTGTCAGTTACAACGAGGTGAGTGACTCCGTGAGACTCCGTCTCATTTGGTGCCTGTTGTTGAGGGAATTCCTACAACTAACTTGCTGAGAGAATGGTAAATACATAATAGGGCATGACGATGTCTATAAAATTTAATCCATAGCAAGGAGTTATTCACTAGAATACTACGTTCTGTTGTAATAACTCCTGATTCTCTTGATTTTCACAGTGGGTGTACTTGAGATTTCGCTCCCGTCCGGCTCAAATCATGAACACAATACTCAATCTCCTAAGATCTGTTCGTATCCATACATTTTCTCCTATATCACCTGCAGTATACATACATGCAGGAATAGTCTACAGTTGGAGAAATTATGAACTTTTGTTAGAACTTCGCAGTTCATTAACATTACTCGGTCAGTCATTTTTTCCTGAGCAACCCTAGAAGATCTGCGGTGTGAGCTGGCCAATAATGATCATTTCTTGTTCTTACTACAGATTTTGTTCATAGGTTTCAATGTCTACACGCCATCCACTGCACTGGAAGCTGGTACGTTTGATTCATTCTGGCACAAATCAACCATTTACTCATCATATCATAGCTGTGTTCCATTTGCGTCACTCTGATGACCGTCGAAGATTTTTACTCCTAACAGTGACGCCAATACCAATGTGGGCGTGTATTGTGGGGCTGTGTGTGATAGCCACTATCTATACATCTCTGGTCAGTAGATATTGCACCACCCTTGCTCAACTTCGTTTATAGTTTATGTATTCTTGGGAGGCGGACTAATCCATTAGATTCCACTATCGATGAATAATTTTGCTCCATCTAAATAGCATAATTTTGTATTTCTGTTACTGTTTAGGGAGGAATGAAGGCGGTGGTCTGGACAGACACATTCCAGGCAGCGACCCTGTTCGCCGGCACAATCGCCATCTGTGCTCTTGTCAGTTCAATATTCCACAGATTTGCAATTTAACCCGAAAATACAATATATACGATTTTATGTGACAATGCTCAAATTTTGCACGTTTCCAAGTCACACAACCTGACCATTGTTGCAGGGTGTCGAAGTAGCCGGGGGTATTGAGAACGTATGGGACACCTGTGTGGAGAATGGACGTATGGAGATTGAGTACGGTAGTAATGAAATGTCCGAAACCGTACCAGTCCAAGGGCGATGCCAACGTCATTTTTTCCTTCTTGTTTTTTCAATTTTCGAGACAAAGAACTTTTGACGGAATATGAAACTTTATTTGGAATCATTGATTTGAATATCAGGCCCATTCGATCACCTAACACCAAACAATTATAGACTCATGATATTGAATGCACTAAATAATATAATTCCAAGAAAATATCTAGGCACATGGATAATTATCATAGTTACTGTCAGATTCACCCTGAACCCGATGGTGCGAATGTCGTTCTGGTCGACTGTCACTGGAAGCTTTATATTCGGTCTGGCTCTGTGGGGTCCGTCCCAGTTCGCCGTCCAGAGGTACTCCTCAGTCGCCTCGGCCAACAAGGCTAAATTGTGAGTCCTTGGTCTCAGAACTGCGGGATGTTACCCATTCACTGAATCCGGTTCCCTCGTCGTATCTCGAAAGCCAGTGCAATATAGCCTGCACTACATGTACATTTACTTCCATAATTACATGTACATGTGCGATATAGGGCTGCCAACGTGCACCACAACACAATATGAAACCCTGTCTTCACGAGGAAATATAAGCATCGCATAGACTTTTGACAGAAAACAAGACGTGTCGAGAACATATAATAACGGTAGTTCGTGGATGTATTTCTAGTTCCATGCTGATTATGGTACCGATGGGTGGTATCCTAACGACTGTCCTCTTCATAACCGGGGCGGCTATGTTCACGCACTGGGAGAACAAAGGCTGTGACCCACTGGTCGGTAGCATAATCGCCAACCCCAACCAGGTACGTATCCATAGGAACCAACCCCAACCAGGTACGCAACCATAGTAACTAACCCCAACCAGGTACGCAACCATAGCAACCAACCCCAACCAGGTACGTATCCATAGCAACCAACCCCAACCAGGTAAGCAACCATAGCAACCAACCCCAACCAGGTACGCAACCATAGCAACCAACCCCAACCAGGTACGTAACCATAGCAACCAACCCCAACCAGGTACGTAACCATAGCGACCAACCCCAACCAGGTACGCAACCACAGCAACCAACCCCAACAAGATATGCAACCATAGCAACCAACCCCAACCAGGTACGCAACCATAGCAACCAACCCCAACCAGGTACGTAACCATACCTACCAGCCCCAACCAGGTACGCAACCATAGTAACTAACCCAACCAGGTACGCAACCATAGCAACCAACCCCAACCAGGTACGCAACCATAGCAACCAACCCCAACCAGGTACGTTTCCATAGCGAACACAGGCAGCACGACCAGGTACATAACTATATTTACCGCCATCCACCACCAACGGAGCCTGAAACTTTAACCACCAGAACGATACTAACACTACAACACTACATGTATTTACGTATTTGCACGAAAATCACAGCCAGATAACAACAGCCATTTGGGTTACCTGTCCCACGAATGATAAACCAAGTAACTGACCATATTGTTCTCTGTGCCAGTGGGGACAAGTCTGTTGTGTGTGTTACAGCTGTTGCCGACCTTTGTGCTGGTGGGTATTGCCAAGCCTGTCCTCCCCGGACTGTTCGCGGCTGTTCTCTTGGCGGGAGCTCTCAGGTCCGTTCACATAATCATAACCCGGGTCCTAGTACAGAGAATCTTAATAGCGCGCAGTCCGCTTAGGAGATAGCCTTCAAGTTATGTCATCAATTGAATGAGGATGTAGGATTTGGGAACATATGTTTTGTATCGTACTCGTGCCCGGCGTGATTAGCACTTCTCTTGAAGTACTCGATACCTACACGGATGAACGCACACTGGTCGTGTATATTTGTTCATAGTCCCATGAAATATAACAATTCGGTCATGTCGTGAATTTTATCCAGACATCCCTGCTGACTCGCCGGATTGTCTCATGATCTATTGTCGGTATACATTGTACCTGTATATGATTATCTCGACAGTTCCATATCGACCACGATATCGTCCTGTGCTGCGATGATCTGGTGCGATTTCATGGAGGATCGAGGTCCTTTCAGAGGCATACGTGAAAGCACAAAGGCCCTGATCAACAAGGCCATAAGTAAGAAACTAATGCTGCTCAGAAATCGAATTTATATTTCCTCTGAATATTGGTATTGAAGAATTCATTAGCAGCAGTTTAGATATCTTCTGTAATTTCTCAAAATATTGACAAGTTATCAGCCAGCCAGACTGTATATCCATCTTTTTTGTGGGTAGCCACCACTGCTTTTTCCTTGATAATTTGCAGCGATTCTCTTCGGAGGAATATCCATTGCAATTGGATATGCGATGCAGTTTTTCTCGGGGCACGTTTTGCAGGTACACACAAGACACTTATACGTTTACCAACACATTGATCTCCTTAGAAGGTATTTACCTGTCTTGCCAGTGCATAAAATGTAAGGTCATGTGTGTTCTCGCTACCAGGTCGCCACGTCCTTGAACTCGGCCGCCATGTCGCCGGTACTTGGCATGTTCCTCCTTGGTGCTCTCATCCCCCAGGCTAATGCCATTGTGAGTGCATGTCTCTGATGGTCTGTACCATCTCAAAGTCATCGAGTAACAATCTGAAGCTATCTACATGTATAGGTGTAGTTTGCATTAATGTATGAGAATGTTTTTACTTATTTATGTAGATGGCTACTGTAACATTGAAATGTGTATGATTTTGATATGACGACTTCATAGTTTGATTGTCATGCCTATGAATACCCTTGTGGCAGCCTTCACACCTGTTTACAGGGTGCGATGATCGGCGGAGTGTGTGGGTTCTGTATGCACATGTCTATAGCGCTAGGTGCCTCTATCATAGGCCCGTACGCCTTGACCAAGGAGACTAACACGACAGAATGTCTGGTCCAGAACCTCACAGACTACAGCATGTATGAGGACAAGTACGTCGATTCTCATTGTTCATGCAATGAAATAATTTATGAAGAAACCAGTGCTAGTCTGGGGATGTGCCACCAGAGATAATACACAGAAATTATCTCTGGTACCACGTTCAGGTAAAAGGCTGAACATTGAGACTGGAAGTTCCGGTAAAATTACACAAAATTGCCCTGGTCACTGCACCACTGTAGCAAACTCGCAGAACCGTTGTACGAAACAATATATATTGCTTAGGGGTTGAATGAGATTTTCGTCAATATCAGTATAGTTTATGAACATGTGACAGTGTGTCTTCGACAATTTAAGTGTATTGGTTTACTGTACACAGAGAGGACGTGAATGTATTTTTCACGATGGCTTTTGAGTACTTCATGGTGTTGGGAACAGTCGTTACCTTCGTCGTGGGTTTGATTACGTCGTTCATCATAGGTGAATATCGTTGATATGACCCGATATAAACATTTTTTTAAAAATATACACAATCATTACTATGTCAGTATACAAAATACAACACATCTACCCAGGTCCTAGCAAGCCGTCTGAAGTCGACCCCCGGTACATGCTGCCGATATTCAACTGGTCGTGCCCGTATTGTCCCTACCAATGCCTCAGGAAGCTCTGGTGTGGAGTTGACTATACCGATGTCCTTGCTGGCAAGGTCCGTGTCTTGTGCATTCATGTATTCCTAACCGGAATCACAATTCGTTCATGCAATTTCGATTCGATTGAAATCTTTTGAAAGACTTCGCCTTTAATTTCGGCTGTTATAGGATCCCATTGATAGTTGCATCAGGGAAGAACTCGAGGTCGAGGCGGATGATGACGTCAAGAAATATCCCAAGGAATTCCCTATCCCAGAATCCAATGGGCATAGAAATGTAGCATATGACGAGGAGAAAAAGGAACAAAAACGAACAGATTCCGATATCAAATACGAAGACAGCAAGGAGTTTTCTTCGAGAAATGGTATCACAATTATCAACTCAACATACCTTTGACGACAAATACCTCATTGGAATTGTGTATGTGTTCGCAGAGAAGGAACTGAATGACGTGAGATATGTGTTCCGTGAACTCTGTTAAGTCAGTGGATGATGTTTGTTAGTTTACAATCACTCGCATTTATATGTGTATATATATATAATTTTGAACGCATACATATTGGCATATTAGCCATGTGGTTCTGTAAGATTGGTCCACATCCGAAGCCTTATAATATTGAACAAGAATATAAGACATTCCTTAGGTTACTACAACTACAAATATGTGGCTAGACAAGATACATGCCTTACAGTATTATACTAGACCTCGTATTCATTAAAAATATATAGTACAGCACACGGTTAATAATATATCAACGTATGAGAAAACATAAATATCTAAATATCGTTATATGTAACTGGCTTGTACTAACATCTGCGATACTTCTACCAAGGGCATATAAAGAAGACGAGGGTACACCACAACACATACAAATGTGACAAAATAATGTATCATATACATGTACATATTCATTTTATATTTAAAATACACTATGTTGTGACATGCTGGCATACATATTTACAAAATGAATGTAATGTGGTCCGGTTTCTCAGAATGGTGCCGACTTCGTAGATGTCATCATTTTCAAGAATTCTGCCAATGAAAAAAATAATCAAGTACAATTTGCCAAACAATACGATGGAATCCATAATTTCATCCACTTCATTGTGTTGATATTTTGTGGAATCATGTGTAACTTTAATTCTAACCCAATGGAGGAAAAAAAAACAATCATATGCAAAGGAATCAATTTTATTACTACAATTGTCGTATTTCATGGATTTCAAACCGTCTATAGTCGACCTAATGTAGTATGTTACACCCCCCCCCCCCCCCGTGTGACCCCACTGAAAGTGGACATGCCTTAGCCTTCGCCACCTGAATATATAGTGGATTTGTCCTTTCATCTTCATCTTCAAGCCCTTTCCCGATATATGGGATGGACCACCACACACTTTTCCATTGTTTCTGTGTTGGTCATGTCTTAATGAGATGACCCTATCAGATGCCTTTGTATCTGTCCCACCAGACCTTTTTAGTGGGCCTGCCCCACCCCACTTTTGTAGCAGATCTGTTCTATCCACTTTCGTAGTGATCTGCCCTACAAAACCCCCACCCACCACCCCCCCCCCCCCCCCCCCCTCCGCCTCTTGCCTACACGGGACCCCGCCCCGCCCAGCAGCTCACCTTTATAGTCGATCTGTCCGTCTCCGTTGACGTCGACCTCGCCAATCATCTGGTTGACCTCGTCCAGAGACATGTCCTCGCCCAGGGTGCGCATCACCTGCCGCAGCTCGTCTGCCGTGATGTAGCCGTCCCCGTCCTTGTCAAAGATCCTGTCAAGGAAGGTCGAGTGGTGCATGTATGTGTAAATGGATACGGATTACACGTATGATTTTTTATAGGCCCACGATATACTTTCAGTTTGCCTGTTGCAGTGCAGTGACATGCATCTAAATCTGGCTTTCTGAAAAACTGACTTTGATACGAGACCTACTAGGGCTTTTGGATGTTGCTATTGTTTTGGAATTGTAATCATCGAAGAACTGGTATATATTGCTCTTTTCTTCCACAGCATTTTGATTGGATCATGTTCACATTACACTGTAGACCCCATCAGTTGAAGTGCAATAGGTTGTATGTAAGAAGCACCCATTAGAATCACATATTTACCTGAAGGATTCTCTGATTTCCTCCTCGTCATTCTCTCCTTGTCTTTTACGCATTATCAAGAGAAACTCTATGAAATCTATCGTTCCATTCCCTGCAAAAGATCAAATATCGCTAAAATGTATACATGTATGTGGCTGATATGTTCGCGACGTCATAATGTGAACTGCAACATGCATGAAGGAATTATAACATGTGCATTTCATTTCGAGCTACTACATGGAAATCAGGTTAACCTCCCTGCAATGCAAATAAAGATATACTCTGATCAGAAATACATAAGACCATGGTCTTAAGTATTTCTGTTCTCATATTATTGTGTTGAAAACCAGGTAACCCTGCTAACCAATCATCAAGAGTAGGTCTCCCATCTGACCAACCACACCCCCCCCCCACCCCTTGACCCTCGGGCCGCCGTACCGTCCGTGTCGACCTGGCGCAGCACCTCGTTGACTTTGTCCTCTGAGTACTCGAGTTCCAGAGACTTGAGCACGGTCCCGAGCTCCTTCTTGTCAATGGTTCCGCTCCGATCCTTGTCAAGCAGCGAGAAGGCTTCTCCGTACTCTGGTTGGTTGGCGGAAAGTGGATTACGTACATTCAATGGGAATATGTATTGTCATTAGCGACACTTTTGTCATGCCCCTTTAATCTCATGGTCGTACATAGAGAACTCGCCGCATACGTCTATTATGACCTCTCATATAGACCTTCTACTTCCATTTTGGTATTGAATGGTCTATATCATTGATTTTTGCTGTTAGCGGAAATTACATTTCGTGACCATGACAACCATAATATATCAGGGAATAACCCTCGCATGAAGTAAGAATATAAGCGGGGGTAATGTAATTACGCTGGGCTTCAAGCATATAGCTTTGCCACGATCTACCGCTGACCAAAGGTGATCAAAGGCGCCCACCGAGGCAGATAATGAGATTGTATGGACTTAAGTCTGTAACATCCGTGACGAGTCTACTGACGCACGTGCAATGTGAGATTGATAGGCCTTATCGTGCGCTGCTGCGTGTAAGCGAAATATTTGTCATAACACTCGATTTAAATAGCATACGTTAGCATCGTCTTTAAATTGATAATAAAATATTCTTCTCACTCAAAATCAATCGATTCACCTGCAGAAAATCAATCGGTTTTACCGCTTTGATAATGTAAAAACTGACGGCTACATGTAGGCGTATATAATGAACCCTGCATGATCGTTTCGGTTTTCGATGAAAAACTATCAAGATAGAGTGTCTATAGGCAACCACTTTCTCGAATTCAAATCAACATGAAATTTCCTCATGACGATGTTGAACACATACCTATACATTCGGCCAACGTCAGGTCTTGTAGAATTTTCTTTTCTTGTTTCTTTGACTGTCGAGTAGAAACATAGAACAATTATATCTACGCCCTTTTATTAATCAGTTCACGTTAGAAAAAAAAACACTAGCAAACCCAATCGTGCATAAGTATGCATCCTGCTATACTCCTGCTATACTCCCAAACCCTGTAATTGAAAAGCGACTTCCTCGTTATTATAACTCTTACCATGGTTATAGTTCTCGAACTCAAGATAATCCAGTACACGTAGAATCCTCGAGGGCCTAGTGACACTCAACGGTTCCGAGAGAGGCTGGTACCACAGAAAGCTCGGTGTGTGTGGCGAATGAACATCACTACATCAGAAATAGTGCGCAGTTGGCTCTCGATTTGCCGGCGATGTCATAAGAAACACAAAATCCGCTCAAGTGAAAGCTGCACGTTTAGGTGAAATTCTTCCCAAACACGGGAACACGTCAGTAGCGTTGTTGTCGCTGGTGTGGTTTGATGCCCGCCGGGGGTGCGCCAACGAAACAAGCCAGGTGTAGATTAACTGTCGTTAGCAGTAGTCGGATTCTCCACCAATTGATGCACACCATCGCCGCCGGCAGACGGCAAAACCTCTCCCCCTCCCCGTCCACCCCCCCCCCCCCCCCCTCTCCCTCTCTCTACTCGCATACTGGCAATCCACGACTTTACCTGTACATTGTAACCCACCCCCTCCGCCCAACCCAACCACCCAATACAATAACACGCACATTCGCAGAAACCAGGGTAGGGATAATACCCACTGATAACAGACATCATCCGACGTCTAATATACTATCACCCCATCCGCTGTGTGTCGTTGTCATATGGGTGTAATAGCAACCCACGGATTCCCCTCCCTCGTTTCCCGGCCGATGCTTTGCGCGTGAAGCCGGATCAAAGAACGTACATGTACAGGCTGCACCCCCATGTAAGATGTGGGTATTTTATCACCGGTTCTATTTCTTCTCGAAGATCCTAATTACTTGGAGACAATGCCACATGCAGGCATATGCCAGGTATATGGACATTGAGCCGGTTTGCAATCTTGTCAGCTCTACAAGAAACTGCAAGGCTAGGGTGTTAAAACATACGCATGCAGATATTTTGAAGAATCGAATAAACGATTTTATTTCTCTCGTTTATTTACTTCATATTCTTTCGTAAAGTTTCCTATGTTTTCCTATATTTTGGCCAGTTTCCTATATTTTCTTATTTTTCACAGAAATTCCTATATTTTTCTATTTTTTCAGAGAATAGAAGCATTTCGATGGTATTTTTTCTCCTTCAAGGGGTGTTTCCCCTGTTTGTACAGCATTTCCTCTATTCACGAGGTATGCGCCATTCGCGCAGTAATTTTGGTCCGATAACCTATTGGCATGGCGTTGCGTCCGGCGTCCGACTAATAAGCCCTATTATTGTCCGATCGTGATTTTTTTCTACGGCGAAGCTTCAGTGAAGCCATTTCGGAAAAGTGTGAAAGAGGTATTAACAACTATATATCCAGCGGTTTGTCACGAGCGATTAAGACGAGGGACTAGAAGATGTATCACACTGCCCTCGGGGATCCGCAATCAGTGGGCTTTACCGGGAACAACCCTCTGGCCATGGAGGATGAGGCAGAGCCAGCGGGGAAGCTTCTGTAATAATTATTGTGCGTTACCTTGTCAATAAATGCAATTGATGCATCTCAGTGATTAACGCAGAAATGGTACACATAGTTTGACTGATATGCCACGTGTTTTATGATTGGTATCACACGATCCGATAATGAAGCTCATATATCGACATATATCTTTACTCTTTTGGCAATATATGTACGATGTTATATCTCTGCTCTTTCTTCAGATGGCACACTGTTCTTTCATACACGCGTTGACATAATGAACACTTACGACCATGTGACATACATGGCATTTACTAATCTATGAGAGCAGGTACCACTACCACTATAGAACAACTATACCATCAAATACTGACCCCGTATGAGAATTATAGTTAATCTTCCGGTACTGTTAATTACGAACCGTCAAACATTCGAACTACGATGTTTGGGAAACTGGATGTTTACCACGTACGGCTTCCCGGATATAAATGTGAGAACGAGTTATAATAGGTTTATCACATGCTCGTTGATCAGCACCTGTTTGTGGTGCTAACTGGTTTTTGTACAGCACCACGAGAACCTGTAGCCTAATGGAGAATGTCATAACATCCAATCTGGCAAATCTAGGTGGTATTTGTTAACCCCACATATTTATGATGGCTACATATATATGATAGTTAATTATGACATTCTGCGTCAGTTTCGTTAGTGCCATAACCTGCAACAGTCATGTTACCCAGGAGCCCAGTCAGAATAGACCTGTAGCCAGAACTGTTTGGTCACCTTGATTTTTTTCCCCAGGAAAATTGAAAAATGTGGTAATTTATCACTTGTATCAGAAACGGCGGTGCTGTATAATTATATGTAATATTTATTCAACAGCCTAAAAAATATTGTCAATGCATGGCATGGTATATACTGCTCTTCAGTTTTGATAAAAAATCTTCGTTCATACTTGATCACTGTTATCGCTTTCAAACCTGGTGTTAATATTTGCAGGTAGATTGATATCACTGTACATATTTAATTCTTGAAGTAGTGATGTATTTTCAGTGAGTTGTTTTAATGTATATGCCTTAAATTGTGTATCATTATGCGAGGTTGTTGCGATGGTGTATTGTTAAAACAAACCATTTTTTACATCTTTATTTGAAATACATGTATATATTGTAACAAAAATATAACTATTTGCACGCATTCAGTTGCCATAAACTGAATATCTATATAATTCACAAAAGTGTCCTATTACAAAATAGATCAGACTTAGGCAGTATTGATATATGGCCACAGACTCAAATCTCAGTGGTGGGGACGGTGTGAGCGCTGGTCATCACAGATAAAGCTGTCTGGGAACAATCTGGAAGCTCCTCTCATTTGTGTCATCACCTCCATCTTGTCCCGCTTGTCTGAAGCAAGTAAGGCCAAGTTCATTGTGTGTAGATATAACATAAAACAGATGGAAACAAATGGATCTTCAAATGGTCATTAATTGAAGAAAAATATTAGTATTAGTGATGTTCTGCACTAATTGATGTCTCTAGAAGTGTACCGACGGACAAACGATTCATGTGATTTCTGTGTTGAATTCATAAATATAAACATTTTACAATTTCTGATGTACACATTTGATAGGGTATACCTGCGGTCACAAGGTTCCTAAGCACAGCCGTATGAGGCCACTAGCATGGACGACAGTTTGAGGACTCTTCCGTACCTGTAATGACAAGGTTACTGAGCACAGCCGTATGACGCCGCTAGCGTGGGCGACAGTTTGAAGGCTCTTCTATATAGTCTCATCGCTTCCATCGTGTCGCCATTCGCCTGCAACATAAATACAACACGTACACCATTTTATCATAGGGTATCAACCAATCCTAGTCATAAATACCATCATAAATCATCTAAGTGAATCCCAGACGATTTGTTTCCACCCGAAATATAACGTGTCGCCTCTCAATGTATATTCAGATTTCAGCTACTTTGGTGCCGTGACCAGTATCATAACGGTTATTCACCAATACACTGTTATACCTCGAGTCTCTCAGCGTCCTGGGCGAGCTGTAAAGCCTCAGCCTCAGTGGGATCAATGCTAGGGCCTGCCACACGCTCGTATAGAATGTCCGTTCGCAGGATATACTTGGTCCCCGACCTAACATGTCATGTGTCAAAGCAGATGAATTAGAATTAGCTGTATCTCTATCATATGTGATATTCGTGGTGGGGTAATCATTGAGAGGCTTGTGGTTCGGAGATAATATAATAAAATATAACATAACATGACATGATATGACATAACAAAACATAACATAGCATAATATACCTGAGAGCCTTGCCCTCGTGTAGACGGTGGTGGTTGAAGAGGATGGCGAGTCCGGACTCCGGCACCACACTGTGGATTACATTCTTCTCCTCAGCACAGTACTTGCCCTCTCCGTCCTGGGTGTACAATGCATTGTGTCCTTAACATTATCCAGGAGTGAGAACCAAACAGTCCGATATCGCAGTAGCATATATGTAATATGTACACATGTCATACATCGGCTTCATTTAATGCAAAGTTAATGGTATTTTGCAAGCTTCCCATGACGTTACCATGTACAGTTCCTGCTGTTCGTCCACAAAATTTGTGGTTCCGCCCTGGAAGTCCCCGTTGAGGTAGATCATGAAGGCCTTGAGGGAGCGCACCTCGGCGGACTTGACTATGTGTCCGTCAAAGTGCGGGGCGAAATGGCCGCCTGGGTGGTACCGTATCAACCGCCACAGCTGCAGAATAAACAGCGATCAATGTACTGCAGAGACAGGGATGGTTTTGGGCGGTGGTCCTTTCTATTTTGTTTGTCTCATGGTGAGTGTTGGACAAATGGATCGGAAACACCATACATACTGCATATTGTTAATAAGTTTTGATACCATGATATTCGATGGATTCAAATTGCAACGTGCAAAAAACAATACATTGTATTGAGTTATCAGGGATAATAACACTTTAATGACACATATGACGTGAGGTTACGTATTTTTATGGAAACAAGACATGTTGAGCACTGACTGGATTGAGGTTGAGGGGTTTCCAAGTTCCCTGTAGCAGTGTTTCCACCCCGTGTATGTGCTGTTTGTGGGGGTCCCCCTCTATCGTTATCGTGTCCACGTGTTTAGATATCCGTCTCCAGAGCAGGTCCGACAACTCCTCCGAGTGGATGATCACTCTGTGGGGACAGGCAGGGGTTGAGATAAATGTCATAGATACACGAGTACCTGCAGTAGGCCTTCTGCATGGCTTGCAGTGAAAATTTGAGTGCTAAGCGGTTTATACGTATAGCTACTATTTTTCTGGTATATTTATTGATTAATATTTTTAGTTCAGCATGAACTATTGTAAATTTTGTCGTTTTACATGACAGCTGGCCGGAAGAATAGTATGACCATTACAATTAAATACGTTCTTCACGAACATTAGACGTAGATCTATAACTTATTCACACAAGAAAAATAAAACTCTTCCACACCTCTTGTTGTTCCTGTATGATTTCCTGGCCTGGGTGATCTGCTGAAAGCCGATTCTCTCCCCGAAGTCAATGAAGTATTGACACTCCCGCTCGTCCAACACGTCCTTCAGCAGGAAGCCCTGGTCACCAAAGTCCAGAATGTCCACTCGCTCCGGCGCCACCCGCTCTGACGACTCCCGGTCATCCCACAACTCTATCGACTGGACATCTGCCAGTTCATCGTTCTCACTGAGTTTACTCAGGTCCTCCTTTTTCGGCTCGTACTTTTGCATGGTCCCCGTTATCCGTTGACTAAGATATGTCAAATCAATGGTGCGTGTAATACACTGCAGCGCAATATTCGTGGAATTATTCTGAGTTATATAATTTTCATGAAGAAACAGGCACATTAGCCTATACAACAGTAATTGCTATTATTTGATAATATTATAGTTATCAAATATTATAGGTAATATTATAGTTTCAAATCTGTGGTGTTGCTTATAATTTGGACCTATTGTTTCAATCCACATGACATTGTATGAAGACAACTTGAAGTTGAATTGGGCTATCACTTCATCATGCACAATTTTCTCATCACTGTTTGTAGGTCTACCATTTTATGTTATGTTATGTTATGTTATGTTATGTTATGTTATGTTATGTTATGTTAAATTGATTTATCATGTTCTATCGTTTACTATCGTACCAAGCAGTAATACATGTTACACGCCAGTAACCTTCAGTACAATGTAGGTTATCTTTCACAATGCCGAATTTAACTTGATATGATGAAAATACCCACTTACCAAATCAGTTGAATCCTGCCGAGTCCTTTTCCTCACGACATGTCTACTGTGTATGCTGGCCCGTGTTTGTAGCTCGGAATTTATATCACTCTCATTGAATCACTCGATGTGCACGGGAAATTCCCAGTGATTGCCGTGTGTTGTGAAATACTGGCTCGGGTTATCGATTTCCTACATCATGTCTACTACCGATCATAACGCTCCAAATATTACAGCGAAAAGGCTAATAACGAAGGCCCCTCGGACGTATGACCAGTTTCCAATGTACAGTAGCTTTCAGTTACAGTTGCGCAGACATTGCATCCCGCTTCTGGCTCTTTCATATCACCATAGAGTGAAAACCATAAAACACATCTTGTATAAACCGCGGTCAAACCCGACCCTGGAAATTCAATATCGATGTCCAGGGTAAGCAAAATTTAATCATATATTATGACTTTTGCAAACGTAGTGAAATCCTGTGATCCGGTAAGAGATTATGTTCCTGACCGCAATATGGCACCCCTCAAGGTTTCCAATACAAAACTAAAGTGCAAATAAGTCTTGCTGTATACAGGCCCTATATGTCCTAGATCTGGTGTATATTTCATAATGTCGTCCAGTTGCTGAGAGAATTTACCAGAGGTTCAGATACCAGTTGTGCTTATCGAGTAAGCTGTTTAATCAATTCCTCATATCTACAACTAGATATGTGACAGCGTATAACTTGTTGAACAGTAAAACGTAATTTGGAGACAAACCCTAGCATGGAGAGAAGGAATGTTGCTACTTGAGACAAGCCTTGGAGACTCACTATCGAAAAGTTAGGATCAAGTTGATACATGTAGGTCCTGTGTCCAGTTGACAGTTTGGAATCATGATAAAACATGCGTAACTATATATGGATATTGCATAGGCTATAATATATATGGACTATAATTGTTTTTTTCTTTCATTCCTATGGGTTCGTGGGATACCATTTGTGGGAAAAGATGTCAGGACTTTATACTACTTTATACTACTAAGTCATAAATCATATACATGCCAAGTGAAATGTGGGGTACCACAAGGGTCGGTACTTGGTCCACTATTATTTATAGTATACTCAAATGACCTACCTATTAGCCTCACTAAAACAAATTGTATTCTTTTTGCGGACGATACAACTATATTCTACTCTTCAAAAAATAAAACAGAATTATATGAAACAATGAACTCGGAATTAGACATTCTTTTTGATTGGTTTAAAGCAAATAAATTGTCTCTTAATGCAGGGAAAACTTATTGTATGTTGTTTGAAAAAAATAAAAAGGAGAAAAATCCACTGAATGGGAGCTTATGGATTGGAGGGGATAAAATTGAAAATGTAACTAAAACTAAATTTCTAGGGCTGATAATTGATGATAATTTAGATTGGCATGAGCATATTCATATGATTAAAGGGAAAATAGTTAGCGGAATATATGTTATTAACACTTTGAAAAACATGCTAACATGCACTACATTAAGGACTGTTTATTACTCACTAATTCATCCATATCTAACATACGGTCTACTTCTATGGGGAAATACACTCAAGAAATATTCAAAAGGAATCGATAAACTACAGAAAAAAGCAATTAGATGTATTCAGGGAGCAAGATATAATGATAGCACTGGTCCATTATTTGCCCGTAGTAATATATTAAAATTATATGATTTATTTCACATGCAATTAATGGTATTCATGTATAACTTTTACCACAACCAATTACCTGACCAATTACAGCGAATATTCAACAGAAATGAAGAAATACATGATTATAATACTCGATATCGCAGAGATCCACAGACGATTTCCAGAAAGTCAAATCTTGTAGCCAGGAGTTTCATATGCCAGGGACCATCTCAATGGGCATCTTTGAATGAAAATATCAAAAAATCGAAATCACTTCCAATTTTCAGGAAATCTATAAAAAAATTATATATTGCAAAATATATATCATAGATTTTTTAGACTTGTTGTGGACAAGTGGAACATGATATGTGCTGAATATTCTAATGACCTTGAATTGACCAATGATTTTATTTTCAGGGTCATTGACTAAAGGTTAAATATCTAAAATATATATTGTCTGGTAGCCTTTCTTAGCCATTGGGCTATTCTTTTCCACTTTCTACTGGTGCATAGAGTTCATTCATCATTTAACCACTATCCATACTAGTTCTGATGGGGTAGGGAGGGTTAGGGGGCTTTTAATACATATTGTATATTTATTTCCCAAGTTAATAGAAACTAATCTTGTGTATAACTACCATTTATATTAAAGATACTAGCGTATAGGGTTCAATCAGGCATACATTGTTACTAAAACATTATTATTTTTTGTCTATTTTTCAACTGGATTGTCTGATTACAGACTTAGGTCTTTGATTGCTACCTCAAGTGGACATACCTGTAACTTTATATATAGTTCAAATATTATTGTATTTTGTCTCTTGAAATAAAATATCTATCTATCTATCTACTTGTGTGGACTAACAAGTATTAGACCATGCATGATGACGATACTAATTACAGTATTGAGGTCGTTTGAAAACAAATTTCTCGACCTACCCGGACGTTTAAAACTATAACAGAATCCGAAATCGAATCGGTAAACAATGAGGAGAAAGATTCATAGTTGAATACTAAAAGTAGTTCACAAAATGTCACACCTTGGGCAAAACAAGTAGCATAGGCTATATTGGGCTGATACTACATGTAATCACTTTATCCTTAGAACACGTACACATATATTCACATTGCACTTTGTGTTTTAGATACATGACCTTTTCGCGTGGCATATACATGTATTGATCTCGATTATCTCGTGTTCTCAATATGATTTCCACTGATCGATCAAGGCCACGTGGGCTCAGACCCCGTGTACAGTAGCCTATACAGACTGTGGTGTTTTGCGATGCCACCTGGCGATTGACCGAGCGTGTGTTTAGCCTGGAGATGCTCAGCTTCCAGCCGATAGACACAGCTTGGCATATCCAGCATCTGGCAGCTGACTTAGTGCCTGAGAGACACAGCTCTCCAGCTAGCAATACACAACACAAACTGCACCCTTCACTATGTGAATTATTGAGGAAGATATTGACTTGGATTTGACTTATTTCCGTCTAGTGAACTGGTGAGTATGACATTATATGTATGGTTGCTGAGTGAACCGACACGGAACACACCAATATAGGGTACTACATTTATCGATTCCTCGCGGTCTGCCAGGATCAGAAAGGTCTCGAGCAGTAATGTATGCAATGTCCGAGCAACCGACATCTCGTTTTATCGCCCACCGCAATATTGGCCATCTACTTTTGCCTGCCTAGAGAAACCATCCCGCCTGCATGTATAATGGTTTTTCAATATTGCACGGGAGGGATCCCTGAAACGTCTGGTCGTGCTGTAGCCCGACAGAAAATATTGACAATATGGGTGGTCGATACTGCATGTAACACGCTGTCTCATTTCGTGATTTTTTTTTTCTCCCAGATTGTTGTATTAGCTACATACATCTCGAGAATTACCATCCAAGATGCCTGAAGGGAAGTATTTCTACATTAAGAGCAAACTGAACGATCTAGTTTTGGACGTTAAGGGTGCGTCGTCTGCTCCAAAGACTCACGTGATCACGTGGTCGCAAAAACCGCGGGAAAACGCCGACAATCAACTGTGGTATGAGGACCATCTCAACGGAGTGATCAAGAGTAAACAGTCTGACCTATGCTTAGATATCTCAGGTAGGCTTGGAGTCTACTCTATTTTTATTGGCATGCACTTATCTTTAAAATTAATGATCTATTCCACACAAAACACCCAATTGTAGGCGCATTCAAGCTAGATCAAATGATATGCCTTACGCAGCCCCGTTGTGGCTCTCCGTTGGCTCGATATCGGACGTTCGCCACGGTCTCCCGTGGCGAACGTCCGATATCGAGCCAACGGAGAGCCACAACGGGGCTGTGCCTTACGCATGTGTTTATAAATATGCTTACCCATATTGGCTGCTTGATACCGCCTAACGGTTGTCATAAATTTAATGAAAAATTGATGCATTAATGACCTTCATTCCTGCAGATGGCAACGATCTGATGATCAACCACTTTGATGCTAAGCGGGACAACCAGCAGTGGATGATTGCCGGTAACCGGGTCCAGAACCGAGTGGACCCTGAGAGAGTGCTGGACATCGCCGGCAAGAAGAAAAGTGCCGGGGCCAAAGTTTGTGCGTGGAAAGCTCACGGCGAGCTCAACCAACAGTGGGCATTTGAGTACTTGTAAGGCTTAAACTAATTAGCCTATAGGTCCATACATTCAAGTATCGTTAAACTTTTCCCCCGTAAAGCTAAACACTGAATGTGATCAAACTAATTTGCAGTCGTCTGTATAGGGCCATAGTTTTTATCACCTAATTTGCTAAGAATGATGATGGTTCAGGAATGAAAACGATGATGGCCTTTGATTGATATCGATGATGCAATGGAGTGAAAACGTCACATGTATCGCCTACAAATGAATGACATCTTGAGTCAATATCTCCGTTCTGACAGGCCGCCGCGGTACTTTTGCCTGCGGAATGTGAGTTGCGGGAAGGTGGTGGACGTGAAGGGACAGAAGCGGGAGGTCGGTGCTAAGCTGGTGATCATGGAGCGGGCCGAGCCCCCGACAGACTCTCAGCTCTGGTACGAAGACAGACACGGCATGATCTGCAGCAAGATGCACGGCTACGTCTTCGACACATCGGACGGTAAAACAAATTATATTGTTTTCTGTCTTTATTCTGTAACTTGTTTTCTGGAGAGGAGGGGGGGGCCGGGGGATAAGTGTTTATTGAATTTTAGATGCAGAGTAACGGACATATTCTTTCGTTGATATAACAGTCCCTATAACTATTTCATGAATTATGCATGACTATTATGAAACACATCACTCTATGGGAAAGCTACACCTACATGTATAGGGCCTACACTATTTATATTTGAAGTAGCCTAATGTGTATCATGTTGTTGTTTGTTTCCATATAGACAACAAACTGAGACTTTACCCTTTTGAACCTGGCAACAACAAGCAACTGTGGATTTTCGCGGACAATTTCATCGTGAACAAAACCCTTCCTAACCTGACAATAGATCTTAAAGGTGCCCACGAGAAGAACGGGACGAAGCTGCGAGCTGCTCACTGGGACAACAAGGACCATCAGCGCTGGGTCATGGAATTTGTCTGAGTTTTATTGTTACTAGTTTTATTGTTAGAAAAAAGGGACGATTTCCACTTATTGGTCAAGATATTGACCTTTTTGATACATTTGGTGATGATATTAGTTGCACCATGTTCTGGGTCGTTTAATTATGCAAAGTTATGTTGTATGCACTCTGTGCAATATGATATTGCTTAGGATTATGTGTCGTTGCTTCTCATCTATCCATTTTGTTATCAAATGTCACAATATTTGTCCTGGATTCAAATATGTCAAGAAAATGACTATACATGTGTACATGCATGAATTTCAGATATGTTGAATCACATTATTATCGAAGTGGTCTTTATGATGAAATTATTATTAGAAATTATCTTTGCAAAATAAATGAGATGTTATTCCAATTTCATGATTGTAAATTATTCCCATGCGAATGTGATCAAAATAACGTGATACCAGCTTCATACATTTCCTAATAGCCGAATAGTTTCATGTATATTTGATGTACACCTTATTCAATACATGTATGCATGCATTATTGCGGTATAATTATCCAATCATACCGTGAATGAAACATTATTCTCTCATGTCACAATAATGAAACCAGCATACTATTAATTGCCTTCTCTGCTGATACACTGTTTGCTATCATTGTATCACATGGTTTAGTCATAATAGAGTTTTCACGTGTACGTCGTACATACCAATGTAAATTTCACTTACGAGTGCGAGTTATTTGTGAAAATAAGCTAAACCAACACTTTTGGGGAAGTAACAATAAATGCAATGCAATAAAACCTATTGACTACATGTTCAACCATTGTGCAATTTGCATTGTCAACGACTTATATGTATGACAATGCTGGTAATAATTACAAGTACCGTATATGATATAACGTATCATATTGAAGAATTTGTGCCCTATCCTTGCACGAGTCCACGTATTTTTTGTTCGGTTCAGAAATAAAGCCAAACGAAGAAAACAGTAATGTCGTTGTTTAGACCATGATATATTTATTGACGTCCTCACTGGAAAAACGAGAATGTATGTACAGCACAGAAACTGAGATAGTATACGACCGACTATTGACTTTGCCAATATCAACACACACACACACACACACACCTAACACAGACACCCACACACACTACATTCTAACCAACATGTTTTATCTTGAAACAACTCTGGAAAATTGACAAGAATTTCTTATCGCATGGTTGCTCACGATAAACGCTTGCAAGATTCAGACTAGCATACACATACATGCACATACATATATCCTGCATGAGCAAGAACGGAGTAAAAGCAACCTAGGTCTATTCTATATATGGACATCATAGACCTCTGTACACCACGAGTTATCGTGTATGCATACATGTGGGTCACTCTCTGTGTGTTATGTGGTTTTTCGTGTGCAATGAATAGTCATCTAATGACGTAGTGTTGTTCACTACCGGATATTGTAATTAGCAAGTGTCTGCTGCAACGACACATGTGTTTGGGCTGTCTACGTGCTGTACGGGAGCGATAAACCAAAACAACGTCACTGACGAGGCCTGTCACTACCGGGTGAATCAAACACTTGCTTTGAATTCCTTCACCTGTCATCGTTGGATACATTCTCCGTGAAATAGACCTACATTACAGCAGTCGCCATGCCGAACGGAAAGTATTTCTACATCACCAGCAAATTGAACGGCCTCGTTCTGGATGTCCAGGGCGAGTCGCATGCCCCAGGGACGCCGGTGATCACGTGGCCTAAGAAGGACGGTTACCATGACAACCAGCTGTGGTATGAGGACCCCCTAGTGGGCGTCATTCGGAGTAAACTGAACCATCTGTGCCTGGATGTCAATGGTGCGTAGACCTCATATCCAAATACGACTGTCAATAATTTTTCCAATCATTTACAATTGACGATGATTATGTAACTATCGTAATTGTTGACAATTGACACATGCAGTTGTCGAATGGAGAAACCCTTAACATTAAACATTGAGGTCAATAGACATGATGGTATTCAGAATACAATCGAACTGGCGCGAGAGATTACAATTGATCTAAACATTGCTCGTCGTCGTCAGTTTCATAGTACAGCCCGTATACAATACTGTAACTAGCATCCTTTATAACCTGCAATATAAAGTAGGCCTACGTTTTGTCGCCCCTTGACCTTGAAGACGATGGCGCCGTGGTACTGCAGGAGGTGGAGGCGGGCAAGGACAACCAGCAATGGCTGACGTCTGGTGACCGGATCCAGAACCAGCGGGACTCCAGCCGGGTCCTAGACATCAAGGGCGCGGAGATGTCCGAGGGCGCCCCCGTCATCGTGTGGGAGAGCCATGACGGAGACAACCAACGCTGGAGCTTCGACTACGCGTCAGTGTCCATGCTCTTTGTTCATGTTGTTTTGAAGGTTACGGTGCTAGAATGTTGTAACAAATTTGATCATCTCGCACCCAATGAGTGATATGTACAATGTAGTCAAACACTTCCTGGACCTGCTTGCAATCTCTACTCACATGTGATCATGTGGGATGTAGCGTACACATAGCTGTTTTGTGCATTCTGGCACAATGGCCAGCATTATAGGCAATTTCAAGTCAAGTTTTCAGAGAAAAAACATTAAAATCGATTTATCTAGTAACCATTTAACATCCATTACCTACTTTACCCGTTCTTCGGCGAACATCGATTACTCTATGGAATTATTTCACAGGCCTGCGCAGTATTTTTACATAGTGAGCGCTATGCACGGGAAGGTGATGGACACAAAGGAAGGTTCCGGGGACGCGGGGACGAAGGTCGTGTTGCACGAACGCTCGGCGGAACCCCGAGACAGCCAGCTATGGTACGAGGACAAGTTCGGGGTCGTCTGCAACAAACTCAACAACTTCGTGCTGGACTCATCTCATGGTACGTCGATCTGGACGGTGGGCGTTCATAGTGTGGAACTTGTACTGCAAAAAGTTGATGTGAGCTTAATTTGCAACATCAAAAACATGTATAGTAGCCTAATAGTAACCTAAAATGGTAAGCAGTGTATGGTTCAGACTTACGAATATTATTGTCAGGACGTGTAGCAGTGAAAATTTGTAAAGCTCCAAGAATTTAGTCGCCCATGTTTTATGTCATGAATAATAGTTTGCTCAGTTCATTAAATTCTCCAATATTATGATAAATTCTCTCTTGCTGGCCATTACGTTGACACAGAGGGTAAGATCGTGCTGCAGCCTGATGAGCCGGGGGACACGAACCAGCTGTGGACGATACAGGAGAACAGGATCATTAACAGAACCAAGCCGTCATGCGTGCTGGACATCAAGGGCGCCAAGCACAAGAACGGCGCTAAAGTCATCAGCTGGCCCTGGCATGGCAAGGACAACCAATGCTGGAGCTTCGAGTACGTCTGAGCGAGGAACTCTGCCTCCTCGTCTTAGGGATGAAAAGAGAAATACTAGTTGAAATATATGAAGTACAGATTTCATCAGAAGTTACATGTATTTAGGTTGGAAGAGTAGCTGAAACCTGTACAGATATACTCAAAAGCTCATAACTCATAGACTTCTGATAACACACATATAGACATGCAATATTTGTGGGTGTATATATAGAGGTGAATCGGCTTTTTATCTTGATGCTGGTTGTTTGAGGATATGGGAAGCCTTTTCTGCTCCTCATCAATAATGGTCTCTATCCATAGTAATTCACGATAAAAAAAAAAAAAAACAGTACATCCACGCGGCTATGACTGTGGTCAGAAGTTTGTTTGTTATAAAATTATGTTTGATATTTTCTATACATGTACCATGTTTCCTGTGCAAGTTTCATGCATGTGCTTTATATAATTTATGCACTGACCTACTATGAGATAGTGTACTGCAATCATTATAGTGCATATTGCAGGCTGTTGTAGTGCATGGACTGAAACTGTCTTTCTGTGATAATAGTTTCATGTCTTGAGCTATTAACCCTGATAATTTATTTCCAGAGTTTGGTGCTTTGTGTAATTTGCAGAGGGTCCATGTGTGTATTGAATAAACGAACAATGCTGTATGCTAGCCGATATAGGTGCTGGATAATGTTGAATAAAATGTTTGAATGGCGTCATTGTATTTGTATTTTCTTGGTAAAATTGTATTTTCTTGGTAAAACATGAAACGAATGGAAAATACGCCACCCACGCGGTGATTAACAGCTGCTTACCACTAGCATCATGTCAATGGCAATGTCGGTGTTCGCAATAAAAGTTCCTCTATTCATACGAAATAACTGAAAGCGTGACCTTACATATACTTTACAACTCCTTCATGAATATCATATACTCTCCGATTCTATTTTGAGTGTCGACAAAAAATATTCACAATTTTAAATTAGGGGCTTTATATTTATTATCACAATAAATTTTAGAAACATATGGAAATATTTGATAGCCCTGTAATTTACACCAATTTAATAAAAACGAATATAGTAGGCTATATTACACAAGATTCATCGCCATTTCTTTGCCATACCTTACATGAATATAGCTGCAAGTTTGTTACAAACATGTAAATGTCGTGTGCACCGGACATATATCGCATTGTTCAACACTGACAAAGTTATTCTGGCCATCGGTGTGTGTGAGCAGGCCCTGACAAACCGTTGTATGGCACATACATAAAAACATACACATATGTACCAATTGTATATACTCAGTTACAGTATGTATAAAACTATCCCTATCATCACGGTGACCTCTCTACCATACATTACGGCACGCGTAGACTGTCTGGCCGCCAGTTTTGCGAGTGGTAGGCGTTCTGATTCACCAGCCAACTCCTAACCGACTCAGTCGAAACCATCTCCTCCAAACTATTTCCTCCTTTCATCGAGCCGGTCGAGCTGTGAGGCACACACTCGGTTTTATTCGCGTCTAGATTCCGGGTAGGCTTTATATAGATTGTTTAGATATAGAGTCCGTTTTGCCAGCTGGATCCCGACCGACGGCAGTACCAATCCAAGGGTCTCCACAACATTCCCGGTTTGCTCCAGTGCTCCACTTTGGGTGTGGCTCTACATTATTCCTGAGGCAGAAAAAAAAAACGTCTCGGACCTCACGCAACTGGACACAGCTACCGCCATCGCCACACTCTCGCCGGTAGGTAGTTCATGGTAAGCTGACGCGAAATTAGCTCCCACGAAATCTTATCCAGTGCAATTTTATGCGACGGCCATGCGGCGGTCCGTCAGAGCCACCCTGTAGCGTCGCTTCACACTGTTTCTGTTTATGTGACGGGCAAGTGACGGTCCGTCGGATAGCCGTTGTAGCGCCACATAAGAAGATTTCTCTATCTCCAAGTGACGGCCAAGTGACGGTCCGTCACATGGACGTTATAGCGCCACATAAGAATTTTTCCCTTTCTCCAAGTGACGGGCAAGTGACGGTCCGTCGGATAGCCGTTGTAGCGCCACATAAGAATTTTTTTCTTTCTCCAAGTGACGGCCAAGTGACGGTCCGTCACATGGACCTTATAGCGCCACATAAGAATTTCTCCCATTCTCCAAGTGACGACCAAGCGACGGTCCGTCACATGAACGTTATAGCGCCACATAAGAATTTTTCCCTTCCTCCAAGTGACGGGCAAGTGACGGTCCGTCACATGGACGTTATAGCGCCACATAAGAATTTTTCCCTTTCTCCAAGTGACCTGCAAATGACGGTCCGTCAGATAGCCCTTGTAGCGCCACATAAGAAATATTCTCTTTCTCCAAGTGACGGGCAAGCGACGGTCCGTCAGATAGACGTTATAGCGCCACATAAGAATTTTTCCCTTTCTCCAAGTGACGACCAAGCGACGGTCTGTCAGATAGCCCTTGTAGCGCCACATAACAACATTTCTCTGTCTCCAAGTGACGGGCAAGTGACCGTCAGATAGGCCTTGGAGCGCCACATAGCCATATTTCCCTTTCCCCAAGCGACGAGCAAGCGACGGTCCGTCAGATAGCCCTTGTGGCGCCACATAAGAATATTTCTCTGTCTCCAAGTGACGGGCAAGTGACCGTCAGATAGGCCTTGGAGCGCCACATAGGGAAACTACCCTTTCTCCAAGTGACGGGCAAGCGACGGTCCGTCACATAGACGTTATAGCGCCACATAAGAATTTTTCCCTTTCTCCAAGTGACGACCAAGCGACGGTCCGTCGGATAGCCCTTGTAGCGCCACATAACAACATTTCTCTGTCTCCAAGTGACGGGCAAGTGACGGTCCGTCAGATAGACGTTATAGCGCCACATAAGAATTTTTCCCTTTCTCCAAGTGACGACCAAGCGACGGTCCGTCGGATAGCCCTTGTAGCGCCACATAAACAATTTCTCTTTCTCCAAGTGACGGCCAAGTGACGGTCCGTCACATGGACCTTATAGCGCCACATAGCAATATTTCCCTGCCCCAAGTGATGGGCAAGCGACGGTCCGTCACATAGACGTTATAGCGCCGCATAGCAATAATTCCCTTCCCCAAGTGACGGGCAAGTGACGGTCAGATAGCCCTTGTAGCGCCACATAAACAATTTCTCTTTCTCCAAGTGACGGGCAAGTGACCGTCAGATAGGCCTTGTAGCGCCACATAGCAAGATTACCCTCTCTCCAAGTGACGGGGAAGTGACGGTCCGTCACATAGCCCTCGAAGCGCCACATAAGAATATTTTCTCTGCCCAAGCGACGAACAAGTGACGGTCCGTCAGATGACCCTTGTAGCGCCACATAAGAACATTTCTCTTTCTCCAAGTGACGGGCAAGTGACCGTCAGATAGGCCTTGGAGCGCCACATAGCCATATTTCCCTTTCCCCAAGCGACGAGCAAGCGACGGTCCGTCAGATAGCCCTTGTAGCGCCACATAAGAATATTCCTCTGTCTCCAAGTGATGGGCAAGTGACCATCAGATAGGCCTTGGAGCACCACATAGCAAGATTACCCTTTCTCCAAGTGACGAGCAAGCGACGGTCCGTCAGATAGACCTTATAGCGCCACATAGCCAAATTTCCATTTCCCCAAGCGACGAGCAAGTGACGGTCCGTCACATAGTCCTTGTAGCGCCACATAAGAACATTTGTCTTCCTCCAAGTGACGTGCAAGTCACCTTCAGATAGGCCTTGGAGCACCACATACCAAGATTAGCCTATCTCTAAGCGACGGGCAAGTGACGGTCCGTCAGATAGACGTTATAGCGCCACAAAAGATTTCTCCCCTTTCTCCAAGTGACGGGCAAGTGACGGCCCGTCAGATAGAGCTGATACCCCCACATGAAAAACACTATTAACTTTGAAAACTGGACAATTTCTGATGCGTTGGGACATATGTCCGGAAATCAAAGAATATTTTGAGAAATAAATCTCTGCGTACATTGGGTGAGAAGCAAGTATTGTTTTCCTTGTGGACCTTTGATATCAGTAACATCAAACAATGACAAGCATTTCAAAGCAATATCCGACCAAATGATAATGATCCCAACATTGGCACTGATTGTGCTTTAGATATAAACATCATAGAAGATGCTTATATTGTCAGTTATATGCAATTAGTGGATACTGCTGTCACAGATGACTTGGCTGATAAGCCTGAGACAAAAGACAGTGGGGTTTATACAAACAGTGACATCAGACATGGGCCTGGGTGTTAATCAGCAATGTTCTTTCATTGTGGTGAAAAAGTAGCACCCCAATATTTCTACACATATTAAGGGGCATTTGACTGCCATATTTTAACTTGTTGGAATAAAACTTTGACTAGTCAAAGACATGTTCATTTATTCCTCAATATTATTCATTTTGGGCAATGGTTAATGATATCATGCTATACTTTCCTGGCAATCACATCACTGAATGTTGTTACTTTTCTGCAAAATCTATCAGTTCTAGGTAATTAACTACTGTCGTTGCTGTAGGGGCTGAAATGTATGCAATATTTATTTGTATATGTAAATCAAATGACACATTGGAGTAGTGAAAGTAATGACTCCATCACAAATATTCTTAGTTAGAGCAGAAAAATGCTTTCACGCATATCCATTGCCATTTGTTTTCAACTTACTGACACAAGTGTTAATGCAATGAACTAGTAAAACCAATGTGGTCTTAATCATCAATCATTTTCCAGTTACCATGGTAACCGTGGTAACAGCAGACCTATATTTCTAGACATATCCAGTGTCATTCGTTTTCAAACAACTGGCACATATTCTAACTTGTTGGAATAAAGACGTTTACCAGTAAAGGTAATGTTCAGCTATATCATTCCATTGTAACCAATGGTAACTGGTATCATGTCATACTTTCCTTTCAGTGGCATCACTGATTGTTGTTATTCTTTTGACAAATTTAGCAGTAGCAATTAATGAACACTTTCGGGTTACAATTGTTGCAATTTATCATGTTTATCTGTATATGTAAATAAAATAACACACTGAAGTAGTAAAGGCATTGTTAACTAAATCAGCAATATTCTTTCAGTTCGAGCGACCTATTTAGGATACCATTTCTTTGTACATAAAATAACACACTGAACTTACAAAAGTGATGTTAACTTAATCAGCAATATTCTTCCAGTTAGAGCACACCTATATATTATGTACCATATAAATGGTGACTGTTTTGGAGGGGAACATGGCAAAATGTTCAATAATCAATAATTTTCCAGTTACCATGGTAACCGTGGTAACAGCAGACCTATATTTCTAGACATATCCAGTGTCATTCGTTTTCAAACAACTGGCACATATTCTAACTTGTTGGAATAAAGACGTTTACCAGTAAAGGTAATGTTCAGCTATATCATTCCATTGTAACCAATGGTAACTGGTATCATGTCATACTTTCCTTTCAGTGGCATCACTGATTGTTGTTATTCTTTTGACAAATTTAGCAGTAGCAATTAATGAACACTTTCGGGTTACAATTGTTGCAATTTATCATGTTTATCTGTATATGTAAATAAAATAACACACTGAAGTAGTAAAGGCAATGTTAACTAAATCAGCAATATTCTTTCAGTTCAAGCGACCTATTTAGGATACCATTTCTTTGTACATAAAATAACACACTGAACTTGCAAAAGTGATGTTAACTTAATCAGCAATATTCTTCCAGTTAGAGCACACCTATATATTATGTACCATATAAATGGTGACTGTTTTGGAGGGGAACATGGCAAAATGTTCCCTCGAGGAGACAATGTTACCGGAGGCGAAGCCGAGGTTAACATTGCCTTTGAGGGGGAACATTTCCTGACAAACGAGTGACCATTTATTTTATTATACCGAATGTCACTGATTTTATCATGACGTTATACACATATCTGCAAATGTACCTTCAAAGTCATTGTTGAAGTCGACAATTTTCTAAAGTCTTCGACGGCAGCGGTAAACTGAATCAGCAATATTCTTCTAGTTAGAGCAAACCAATATGATACACAATTTCTTTGTACAAGTAAATAAAACAATGCACTGATTTGGTAAAAGTAATGTTAACTTAAATACATGTAACACTATTCTTCCAGTTAGAGCAAACCTACATAGTATGTAGAATTTATTTGTACAAGTAAATGAAGGAAAGCACTGAAGTAATAAAACTAATGTTAACATGATCAGCAATATTCTTCCAGTTAGAGCAAACCTACATATTATATAGAACTTATTTGTACCAGTAAAGAAACTAACACACTGAACTAATAAAACTAAGTTTAACTTAATCAGCAATATTCTTCAGTTAGAGCGAAGCCACGTAATATATAGAATTTATTTGCACAAGTAAATGAACTAACGTACTGAAGTAATAACAGTAATGTTAACTTAATGAGCAATATTCTTCCTGGTAGGGCAAACCTACATAGTATTTAGAATTTATTTGTACAAGTAAATAAACTAACGCACTGAACTAATATAACTAATATATAATATATATAATAATAACTAATATGAACTTAATCAGTAATATTCTTCCAGTTATAGCAAACCTACATGGTATATAGAATTTATTTGTACAAGTAAATAAACTAGAACACTGAACTAATAAAACTAATGTTAACTTAATCAGCGAAGTTCTTCCAGTTAGAGAAAACCTACATAGCATATAGATTTTATTTGAACAAGTAAATGAAGTAATGCACTAAACTAATAAAACTACTGTTAACTTATTCAGCAATATTCTTCCAGTTGGAGCAAACCTATACATAGTATATAGAATTAATTTGTACAATGAATAAGCCAGCACCCTGAACTAATAAAAATAATGTTAATATGATCAACGATATTCTTCCAGTTAGAGTAAACCTATATAATATGTACAATTTTGTGTTCAAGTAAAATAAATTAACACACTGAACCAATAACTGAATAAAGCTAATGTTAACTTAATCAGCACAATTCTTCCAGTTAGAGCGAACCTACATAGTATATAGAATTTATTTGTACAAGTAAATAAACTAACGCACTGAACTAATAAAATTAAGGTTAATATAATCAGCAATATTCTTCCAGTTAGAGCAAACCTACATATTATATAGAACTTATCTGTACCAGTAAATAAACTAACGCACTGAACTTATAAAACTAAGGTTAACTTAATCAGCAATATTCTTCCAGTTAAGCGAAGCTACGTAATACGTAGAATTTATTTGCACTTGTAAATGAACTAACGCACTGAAGTAATAACAGTAATGTTAACTTAATGAGCAATATTCTTCCAGGCAGGGCAGACCTACATAGTATATAGAATTTATTTGTACAAGTAAATAAACTAACGCACTGAACTAATAAAATTAAGGTTAATATAATCAGCAATATTCTTCCAGTTAGAGCAAACCTACATATTATATAGAACTTATCTGTACCAGTAAATAAACTAACGCACTGAACTTATAAAACTAAGGTTAACTTAATCAGCAATATTCTTCCAGTTAAGCGAAGCTACGTAATACGTAGAATTTATTTGCACTTGTAAATGAACTAACGCACTGAAGTAATAACAGTAATGTTAACTTAATGAGCAATATTCTTCCAGGCAGGGCAGACCTACATAGTATATAGAATTTATTTGTACAAGTAAATAAACTAACGCACTGAACTAATATAACTAATGTTAACTTAATCAGTAATATTCTTCCAGTTATAGCAAACCTACATGGTATATAGAATTTATTTGTACAAGTAAATAAACCAGCACACTGAACTAATAAAACTAATGTTAACTTAATCAGCAAAATTCTTCCAGTTAGAGCAAACCTACATAGCATATAGAATTTATTTGAAGAAGTAAATAAAGTAATGCACTAAACTAATAAAACTACTGTTAACTTATTCAGCAATATTCTTCCAGTTGGAGCAAACCTAAACATAGTATATAGAATTAATTTGTACAATAAATAAGCCAGCACACTGAACTAATAAAACTAATGTTAACATGATCAGCAATATTCTTCCAGTTAGAGCAAACCTACATCATGTACATAGTATATAGAATTTATTTGTACAAGTAAATAAACTAACTCATTGAACTAATAACACTAATGTTAACTTAATTAGCAATATTCTTCCAGTTAGAGAAAACCTATATCATGTATATAGTGATCAGCACTATTCTACCAGTTACAGCAAACCTACATATTATATAGAACTTATTTGTACCAGTAAATGAACTAGTGCACTGAACTGATAAAACTAAGGTTATCATGATCAGCAATATTGTTCCAGTTAGAGCAAACCGATATAATATGTACAATTATTTTGTTCAAGTAAATAAATTAACACACTGAACCAATAAAGCTGATGTTAACTTAATCAGCACTATTCTTCCATTTAGAGCAAACCTACATAGTATATAGAATTTATTTGTACAAGTAAATAAACTAATGCACTGAATTAATAAAACTCATGTTAACATGATCAGCAATATTCTTCCAGTTTGAGCAAACCTATATAGTATATAAAAATTTTTGTACAAGTAAATAAACTAACACACTGAAGTAGTAAAACTAATGTTGACTTAATCAGCAATATTCTTCCACTTGGAGCAAATCTACATAGTATGTACAATTAATTTGTACAAGTAAATAAACTAACACACTGAACTCATAAAACTAATGTTAAAGTGATATTGGCAGAAAGTTATGGACTTTGCCATACCTTTCTGATCGAAGGAAAAAACAGACAGTTTTATATCTGCACTTGTATGGCCAAAGAGATGCCCATTTGTAATTGATTTCATTGCGAGTTTCTGGTGGAGACAGTTTGGGCTGATCATGAATTCCAATGATGATTGCATTTCTGATTCTTCTGATGTTATACTAGGCAACAAAGTTCCTTTGATTGTCTTTAAAGTTCAGATCATGGATTACAAAATGGAACTGTTTGTAACACATGTACATGTATGGTTACATTTCTCAATCATTGAAAACTTCATTTCAACATGTAAATTCGAATAAGTGGAGGGACAGTCCAAAAAAGAAACACATATCGAAACACACTTTCAACACTGAGATACATGTATATCTATTGCATTCTGATGACCTCTGTGAATGGAAAGTACTGCAAAAGATATGATAATGATATTGGGAGTTCCCACCAAGACAGAACTGTCTGAATGTAGATACTGTAAAAAGACTAATTTTGGCAGCTATTACATTTGGCGGTTGTGTGCCCCACGTTATTTGGCGGATATTTAATTTGGCGGTTTCAAAACCATATATATTTCTTAACATGTGTCTACTTAATTTGGCGGACGATTTAATTTCGCGGTTTTTCCCCTACTGCCAAATCCGCCAAATAAATCGTCCGCCAATATTATTCGTTTTACAGTATTAATTCCTTGACAGAGAAACAGACCCCACGGATGAAAGTTATTTTTCTGAAAAACAGACCCCATGGATGAAAATTATTGTCCTATAGTAAACATGATGCAGAATCACAATTTGGCCATCTGACATGTACATGTATACTGTACCCTTCTCAATATTATCATCATTGTCTTTGAAAATCCACCTGAAGTGCCCTTGTCCTCCACGCCACCAGTGCAACACTGATGTCCTGCATTCTATATCATCTGTGCATGTTCCCCCCCCACCCCCCTCCCCCCTTCCCCTCCCCCTCACCCTAGCTCACCCTCTGGGCCCATGTCTGATGTCACTGTTTGTATAAACCCCAGTCTCTTTTGTCCTAGGCTTATCAGCCAAGTCATCTGTGACAGCAGTATCCACTAATTGCATATGACTTGTGACTAAAATCTTCTATGATGTTTATATCTAAAGCACAATCAGTGCCAATGTTAGGGTCATTATCATGTGGTGAGATATTGGTTTGAATTGCATGTCATTGTTTGATGTTCCTGATATCAAAGGTCCACAAGGAAAACAATAGTTGCTTCTAACCGGATCCCATGCATTTTGAATATGTACACAGAGATAACATTTATTTCTCATCAAATATTCATTTGATTTCAGACAATACGTCTTAATGCATCAGGGATTGTGCAGTGTTCACCACTTATAGCGTGTTTTTCATGTGGCACTATATCATCTATCTCACGGACAGTCACTTGCTCATCACTTGGGGAAGAGAAATCCTGCTGTGTGGCGCTTTTTGCCCATCACTTGCTGAAGGAATATATTGCTATGTTGCGCTATAATGTTTTATCTGACGAACTGTCGCTTGCTCATCACTTGGCGAAGGGAATTATTGCTATGCGGCGCTCTAACATCTATCTGACGGACCGTCACTTGCCCGTCACTTGGGGAAGGGAATTATTGCTATGCGGCGCTATAACATCCATGTGACGAACCGTCGCTTGCCCGTCACTTGGGGCAGGGAAATATTGCTATGCGGCGCTATAACGTCTATCTGACGGACCGTCGCTTGCCCGTCACTTGGGGCAAGGAAATATTGTTATGTGGCGCTATAATGTCCATGTGACGGACCGTCACTTGCCCGTCACTTGGAGAAAGGTGAATATTGCTATGTGGCGCTATAACGTACATCTGACGGAGAAATTGTTTATGTGGCGCTACAAGGACTATCTGACGGTCACTTGCTCGTCACATGGAGGTAGAGAAATGTTCTTATGTGGCGCTACAAGGGCTATCTGATGGACCGTCGCTTGCTCGTCACTTGGGGAAAGGGAAATATGGTCACTTGGAGAAAGGGTAATTTTGCTATGTGGCGCTCCAAGGCCTATCTTGCCCGTCACTTGAAGACAGAGAAATATTCTTATGTGGCACTACAAGGGCTATCTGACGGACCGTCGCTTGCTCGTCGCTTGGGAAAAGGGAAATATGGCTATGTGGCGCTCCAAGGCCTATCTGACGGTCACTCGCCCGTCACTTTGAGACAGAGAAATATTCTTATGTGGCGCTACAAGGGCTATCCGACGGACCGTCGCTTGGTCGTCACTTGGAGAAAGGGAAAAATTCTTATGTGGCGCTATAACGTCTATCTGACGGACCGTCGCTTGCCCGTCACTTGGGGAATAGGTAATTTTGCTATGTGGCGCTCCAAGGCCTATCTGACGGTCACTTGCCCGTCACTTTGAGACAGAGAAATATTCTTATGTGGCACTACAAGGGCTATCTGACGGACCGTCGCTTGCTCGTCGCTTGGGGAAAGGGAAATATGGCTATGTGGCCCTCCAAGGCCTATCTGACGGACACTTGCCCGTCGCTTGCCCGTCACTTGGAGAAAGAGAAAATTTCTTATGTGGCGCTACAAGGGCTATCTGACGGACCGTCACTTGCCCGTCACTTGGAGAAAGGGAAAAATTCTTATGTGGCGCTATAACGTCCATGTGACGGACCGTCACTTGGCCGTCACTTGGAGATAAAAAAAATTCTTATGTGGCGCTACAACGGCTATCTGACGGACCGTCACTTGCCCGTCACTTGGAGAAAGGGAAAAATTCTTATGTGGCGCTATAACGTCCATGTGACGGACCGTCACTTGGCCGTCACTTGGAGAAAGAGAAATGTTCTTATGTGGCCCTACAAGGTCTATCTGACGGACCGTCGCTTGCTCGTCACATGGGGAGAGTCATAGCTATGTGGCGCTATAAGGTCTATCTGACGGATCGTCGCATGGGCGTCACATACAATTCCAAGAAAGTGGATGAGGAGAAATAAAAATTTCGCGGGTTCTTACCATGAAAGGGTAACCCTCTCGCCACTTTCCGACTCTAGACCGGACACGAGATAACCAGCCATGCCTAACGGAAAATACTTCCTGATCCGGAGCCAGCTGAACCAGGGCCTCTGCCTGGACGTCCGGGGACAGAGCAGCGACCCTGGGACCCAGGTCATCACGTACGAGTGTCACGGCGGGGACAACCAGCTCTGGTACCATGACCACAGGACGGGCACCATCCGGAGTAAATTCAACAACATGTGTCTCGACATGAGTGGTGAGTCATAGACTAAACGTGTATTAACTTACCAAATCGAAATTGTATATTTGTTAACCGTTTCAACTATACTGCTTGTTATAAACGTGTTGTGTAACACCACATGTAGTCTGTACATGTATGAGCCCATTCCCCATCCGGCAAATATAGTTACAAAAAAACCCGAAAAGATGCTTGGATGGCTGCTCGGAAAAGTGTAACGAAATTGGGTTATAAAATATTTTTGTTGCTTATATTATTACACTCTTGAATACTGAACTGCAATTTGGATACTCGTAATAATGTCAGAGCAATACTGTTGTGCTATAAAACACATGGTCTGAGAATCTACCTCATACAGCAGTACATACAAATAAAGTACTCCACATATTGGAAGTTCATTCAGATATAAGTATGAATATATGATATTTATAACATATAGCACTGGGGGAATTGTTTCTATCGAGATTTTCTCAGTGCAGATAATTGATTGAAATTAAACCATGTACGTCAACCAGGAATTACACCCAAATAAAAATTCATTTCCCCTACTAACATAAATGTATTCATCTACTCAAACAGTTTGATGCAGACGCATGAAGTTAAATTTTGTGTAAATATACTGTAACGGGTTTGCACCCTTCTGTGACGTCTTGATGAACCGGTTTTCTAGGGAGGTGGGTGAGTTGTTGTTTAACCGGAGCTGAAACGGTAAAACTCCGGAAAACTGCTACTGCTGTACGGTTGAACTCCGGCTAGAAGTCTCTAAGGTTGGTAGCGTGGTCTGGAATGGACCTCTTAACCATTGTCCGACTGCTAATCTGCAACTGCACCTGTAAAGTAAGGATCCGGAGGCGTTTCCGTCTCCGGGTACTGCAACTGCTCCGTCGGGAAACCGCTTTACTGCAACAGCTCCGTCGTTTTCCGTCTTACTGCAAACTGTGACTGCGCCTGGAATAAAGAATCCGGGAACGTTGCCGTTTCCGAATACTGCAACCGCTCTGCCAGGTTCCGCCGCACTGCAATCTGCTCCGGTTGGCTCCGTCTCACTGCAACCTGGTACCGCACCTGAAATGGAGTATCTCGGAAGTGTTCCCACTTCCGGTTACCGCAACCGCTCCGTCAGGTACTGCCTCTGCAACTCCGTCGTCCGGTACCGCCTCTGCAACTGCTTCGTCGTTCCCGTCTCTGCAACTGCTCCGTCCGATACCGCCTCCGTAGTTGCTCCGTCGAATTCCACCTCCGTCTCCGTCTCCGACTCCTTCCTCGGTGATCTGGGTTCTTAGATCACCCTAAGACGTCGTTACAACTTGGTCTTAACCGACTGTAGTCTTATCTCCCTTTACTCCGTATAACTGTCTTTTCCGGTGAACTAACTTTATTATAACTTCCAGTTTCCTAACGAACACGGAAAAACAACTCGGTTGAAGTTTTCATGTTTATTTTCCAAGTGCACAGTCGGAAGACTTAACTGCTATCATCTGGATGACTCTATCCGGAACAAGGGAGTACTCTGCTATGGGAGAAGGGGTCTGCACAGGTCGACGTCAGGACACCAACTCCGCCGTCCGCTGTGAAGCGGGGGCTTTTATAGACCTGAGACCCATGTCACGTGACCAACCTATTGTGACGTCATAGTCCGCCAAAACACTGATATTTTCCGGATTTCTAAAAACACTCTAGAACCAATCAGTGGCTGACACGTCACCTTTTAAACCGAAAACGAGGCTGATCACATGACCTTCCGGAAATAACGTCATTACGTTTTTGTACTCCATTGTTCCGGCTCCGTGTCCGGTTCCGTCTCCGGTTCCGGCTCCGTCTCCGGCTTTACCGACATCATAAATTACTAAGTTCCGAGACGGAAAACCTTTAAAACATTAACAATACGGAACCGTATGAACCTTTAAACACATATACACCCTAATAAACGGTTATTTAACCATAATATCACAAAACACTAACATAATTACCTAGGGGAAACCTTTGGGTACGCCCCAAAACCGTTACACTCCCCTTCCTTAGACTCTGTTCGTCCCGAACAGAACAATATCACATATATACAAATTGTCAACCGTTAAACTGTCCGTAAAATCAAACACAACTTGTCTCCGTGATCCGGGTACTGGTATCTCTTAACTAGTTTACCGTCACTGTACCCGGATATCTTGCTTGTTCCGTTTCCCACTTTTTAACTCTTAATTATACTAGAATCCGGGAAACGGTTCTTCTTTCTTCTCCTTGCGCCGACTTGACTTGCGACGACTTGCGACGACTACTGCCCACCAGTATCACGGCGCGAACTGCTCCCCGACGGCGGACGCGGTGGAAAGGTCTGTGGTACCAACGGTCGTCCGAAGCTTGTCCCTCTGGCATCAACCGGGAGAAGATCCGGATCATGGAGGCTCCACTGGGGTGGGACGTAGAACCCATTCCTGAGGCGTTCGTCCCGGATGGACCAATCTGGAATCCGGACGATCTGACGGGTCGGGACGAGACCAAACGGTGACTCTCTCTGCTCCATGATCTCCACGTAGACGCCGGAGTCTCTCATCTCGGCTGGCCCCCACTGCTCCGGTCCCCAACGTACTGCATAGTATCTGGCGTGCTCCGGGACTGCGGGCGCAAAGACGGAAGCGCTCCGTCCCCCAATATTCACCGGGAAACAATGTGACGGACACGGTTGAGTTGAAGGACCGCCAAACGGGTAGAATGTGTAGGGTGGACTCTGGGTTGGTGCTCGGACTTGGCTCCTTCCGGACCGCTCACTGGAAGACTGTCGAGGCCGGGTCTCCACCGGAGACAGGATTCCGGGTGTAGCTCTGGCTTGGTCTACCAGGATACTCCTCCGGGCTCTCTGCACGTCCGCATGGCTTCGTTCAGACGCGGAAGACTCCATTCCGTCATCCCTAGCCGCTGAACTGGTTCTGCTTCCGGCTACCGCTTGAATGGTTGCCGGCAAAGTTCGCTCCGTGGATCCTCGGGTCTCCGTCTCACTGCCAGCTCTGCTCCGGGTTCCGCCTTCCGTTTTGGTCTCCGGTCTGCCTCCTGATCTGCCAATGGGTCTGCTGTCCGCTCGGCTATCTGCTCTATCTGCTCTGCTATCGGCTCGGCTATCTGCTCTGCTATCGGCTCGGCCGCTGGATCTGATTTCTGCTCCGCCTCCGGGCCGGACAATCACACTGCTCACTGCTCTGCCACTGCTAGTTGTTCTCGGAGGTGGACTCCGGAAAAGGTCTTCCTCATCGTCTCGGCTCTGCATTTCCGCAATGTCCGCCACTCTCACTTCTGCCGTTGCTCCGCTGGAACCTTCCTCCAACAGCCGGAACTTGTAATCATACACCCCCTTGCCTTTTCCCTTAACGCTGCCTCCGGAAGACTTGGGTGGGGTGTGTCGTTTCTCCTCTCGACCACGTTCTCCGCCTCGGTCCTTGGCTCGCTCCGGGCTCTCCTTCCTATATTCTCGGCGTTGATGGCGTCCGGATTTATCCGGCGAACGGCTGCGACTCCGCTTCTTTCCGCGGTCTCGATCTGCTCCGGTACCTCGAGATGGGTCAGGGCTGTTTTTCCGGGAGGTGTTCCGGGAAGAACTCCGGGTCACAGGCGGCTTAACCGGCTTCGGGTCTCCTGGTTCTTGCAACTCGTCTTCACTTGCCATGATTTTCAGCTCCGCTTCCTCTTCCGAACTGCTCTCCGCCTCCGTAGACGAAACGTCGGCTGCTAGTGTGGCCACCGACTGGGTACCGGAACGGTACCGAGTCCGGGACGAAACCGAACCTCCCGACTCCGACTCCGTATCCGACAACTGGTCATGCCGTGTTACCGGCTTCTTGCTTTTCCGTGGGGTCATCTTGGACCGGAGGCTTTTCTCCTCAAACTGCTCTCTGCCCACCCTCAGTCGAATCGGGTTCGCGTCCATTGCGTGTCGGGACTGCAGATGCTTCTGTGTTCCCTCTTTCCGTCTGCTCCAATGGTCACACTGCGGACAGGCGAAGACGGTGACTTCACTCGTGTGCTGCTCCGTGACATGCCGGAGCAACGTGTGCTTGCTCTTGAACTCTAGGTTGCAGTCTCCACACCGGTGAGGGCGGGGCTTGCGGGGTGTTGTCTTTACTTTCGGCATTCTGATTCTCTGCTTTTGTGTCGATGTTGACTCAGCTACAGCAAACTGCCTTCTGCATCCGGTAACAGCTAACTGCCCCTTTTATAGTCTCTGGAAGTCACGTGACTGGCTTATCTGCTTGATGATTGGCTGCTCAGCAAACTGCAACTCCTGCTGGTGGTCTTCTTGGATAAATAATTTTTTTTTTTTTTTTTTTTTTTTTTTTTTTTTTCCGTGTTGTTGCTGCTAACTGCCACCGCTTCTTCCGTCTCCGCCAAACTGCCAACCGCCTCCGTCAACCGCTATACTGCCAACCGCCTCCGTCTACTGCCACACTGCCTTCGCTTCCGTCCAGGATTCCTCATCTGCCGTCTCATACTCCGACTCATCCGTCTCCGGCTCCGAAGTGGGAGAAGGTGGTCTATATTCCCACACTCGGATCTCTGCCTCCCAGTCTTCCACCGGCTGATCTTCCTCTTCGGGTTTCTCCCAATCGTCTGCTTGATCCGGCATAACTGCTCTGACCGCCTCTGCAATTAGCTCCATCTCCTGATCCCAGCTTTCCGGAGGAGCGTCGTCGGCTGCCCGGAGACAGCCCTGTGGATCCGGAACCCATTCCGGGAGATCTAACTGCTCCGGTTGTCCGATGGGGGCGGCTGCTCCGGCATCCCAGTCAGGGCCAAACGGAAGCTGGTCCGCATAAGTTTCCGGAACTGTATTCTCCCTTGGTGACCAGGTGCAGAATCGCCGGAAGCGCCTATGCCGGGACTGCGTTGCTGTTCCCCGCCAGGCCGAATCAAAGGTTCCCACATGGTTGAGGGTGGCCTCGTCCTGAGGAGGACGGTTCCCGGAAGGGTACTTCCACCCGTGCATCTCCCGGAGATGCCTCCTAAGGTCGTTCGCCCGGTTGCCATAGAAGGCACACAAACAGCAATGAAATCTCTGGGCTGGGCACACATGCCGTCTCCGGTCCCTCGCACTCTCAAACATCCGGTCACACCGCTTACACAGCCGGCTATAATCCAGTGGCTGCGGGGTTGCCCAATCTCTGCTCCGGCCGCGATCTTGTCTATCAAGGAACGCCGAGTAGGCCATTCCGGAAGGCCGGGAAACTGAAATTGTCGATCTACTGCACCGCTTTTACTGCACCGCTTCTGCACCGCTTCTGCGCCGCTTCTCCGGACTGGTGGTCTTCCGGGAAACACTTAGTCGTTTTTCACTGCAAAATCTGTTGCTGCCGGAAAATGCTGGACTTGATTCGATTCCGCCAAACTTTGTCTGCGATGTGCACAGCTCGAGGTCTGCCCTCCAACTGCTGTCAGAGCCCGATTTCAAGGCCCTTATATACCCTTTCTGCTCACGTGATTTGAAAAGCTCCACGCTGATTGGCTGCCTCAGGAGTGACGTCACAATTATGCAAAAACTCAACCGTTAACCGAGAGGTGTCCGTCTCCGGCTCAACCGGCTTCTCCGGGTTTTTCCGGCTCCTTTTCAACTGCTTCTCCGAGCGAAGTATCTGCAATTTTGAAGTATCTCTGCCATCAGGAGGGTTGAATAGAGTCTCAGCCAGTTGAATCTGCCTCTCAGACGAACATCTAGACTGCAAGTTGGGCGTTTCCGCCATCTGTACTGCTTCGTCCACTGCATATCTGCTCATTGGTATTACTGCTTGTCGACACTGGAAACTGCATACATTCTGTCCAGAAGGAGGCGCCTTCCTATCTGGGGTGATGTTTCTCCGTTTCTGTCAATCTGCAGCCGGTTTGCTGTCTCTGCTAAGTGGAAACTCCGGTTGGTTGTCTACAGCCGGAAAACTTTTCCGTCTTAATTCTCTGAATACGGAAGACGTGTAGCTGCTTCTCTGGAGATACTAGACCGCTAACCCAGGTTCTTCTGGACCCCTGGCCGCTACCCTGGACTGGTTGACTATACGCTCAACCCAGTCAGAACCTCTAGGATGTCTCTATCCGGTCTCTGCACCGCTTTCCGCTCTGCTTCTTTTCTCCGCCCTGTTTCCGGAACCAGCACTTGCTCACTGCTCCGACTTCTTGCGGTCGCTCTCTGCCGGAACTCAACGTTTTACCAGGGTCTCAGCTATCTCCTTCTCCTGCTCTACAGCTCACTCCGTCTTCTAATATTTCTTCGTCCTCTGCGGCTTTATTCCGAGTCCGTATCCGACTCAGAGACCGTCTGTTCCATCTCCGGAACACTACTCTGCTTCGGCGGCTCCGTCTGCCTCCAGGAATCCGCCATTCTCCGCTTCATCCATCTCGGATGCTTGACACCATTATACGGTTTCAGCAAATCGAAGTGAACCACCTTCTGCCGAGTTTCACTCTCTGCAATCTCGTAGGTCACGTCGGTAAATCTGCTCAGCACTAGCTTTGGACCGCTCCACTTCCTCTGCAACTTGGGAGCTTTGCCCTTCTTCCGTGTTTTGACCGCCATCCACACTCGGTCTCCTGGCTGGAACTGATTGTCGACCTTCCTCCGGTCGTACAGCTTCTTCTGCCGTTCCATCTCTCTGCCAGATTTCGCTCGAACTGCCTTGTATACCGCTTCTAGTCGCTCCCGGAGCTGACTGCCATACTCTGTTACTTCTGCCGTTGATTCTCCCGGCGGTCTGCCAATCAGTAACTCAACCGGAGTGTTGACTTCTCTGCCCAGCATCAGCAAGTTGGGACTCTGCCAGGTTGTCTCCTGCGGGGTACTCCGGTAAGCTGCCATCGCCAACGGTACTAGCTGATCCCAGTTGGTCTGCCGCTCGCTTACGTACAGGCTCAGGATCTGCTGCAGCGTCCGGTTGAATCGCTCGATGAAACCGTCCGACTGAGGTCGGAAAGCGGTTGTCCGTGTCTTGTGAATCCCCAGGATTCTGCAAACATTTCTCAGCAAGTCGGACTCGAAATTTCTGCCTTGGTCGGTGTGGATCTCCATCGGGATGCCGTACCGCGCTGCAAACTGGTTGACGAATATGTCCGCAACCGTCACCGCTTCCTGATTCGGCATCGGGTAAGCCTCTACCCACTTGGTGAAGTAATCGCCGATTACTAAGATGTACCGGTTCCCCCGGGTGGATTTAGGTAACGGACCCATCACGTCCATTGCCACCCTCTCCATGGGCGCTCCAACCCGGTATTTCTGCATCGGAGATCGTTTCAAGTTCTGCATACTTCTTGACGCACATTCGTCACAGCTCAGCACCCACTGCTTTATGTCCCGCATCATAGCCGGCCAAAAATACCGCCTCCGAATGCTAGCCGCCATCCTTCTGCTTCCGAGGTGTCCTCCCGTCCGGCTCTGATGGGCCAGACGGAAAATCTCCTGTCTCAGCTCCTTCGGGGTTATTAACTGCATCCGGCTGGTTCCTTCTGCCGTTTTCCATTTCCGGTAGACTACTCCGTCGACTTTCAGCAAGGTCTTCCGCATCCCGTACAGCACTTTCTCCTCACTGCTCATGCTGGAAAAGTCTGCACTGCCAGCTGTACTGCTCCCGTCGACCAGCGACGTCACCAGTGGGTACCAAGGTTCTGCTTGCTGCATTCTCCGCAAATCATCTGGTCGATATTTCTGCCCCAGCACAGTATCCTGGTCCGCATTCTCCGCCAGCCTAATCTGCTCCGCAACCGCATCCGCTTTTCCTGGAACTGCCTTCTCCGTCACCGCAACCGCAACCGGCTTCCGGGACACTGCTTCCTCCGTCACCGCAACCGCAACCGGCTTCCGGGACGCTGCTTTCTCCGTCACCGCAACCGCAACCGGCTTCCGGGACGCTGCTTTCTCCGCTACTGCAACCGCCTTCCTTAGGACTGCTTCCTCCATCAGTTCTGCTTCTCCGCCCGATCCCCTTGACCGCTTCCGGCGTCCCCCCTTCCTTGGCTTGGGCTGAGGAGTTTCTTCACTTCGTGTCTGCCGGATTCTTTCTCCGTAGTTCCAGGCGTCTATCTTGGCTTGTTTCCAGTCGATTTTTCCGCATTGGCTGCATGGGGATCTGGACAAGGCATCCGCATTATTATGGATTCGCCCCGGACGATGTTCGATGTCGAAATGAAACTCACTCAGGAGCTCAATCCACCGGGCTACCTGCCCCTGGGGCTCCTTGAAATTCATAAGCCAGGTAAGACTGCCATGATCCGTGCGAAGAAGGAAGTGTCGTCCCAGCAAGTACTGCTTATTCTTCTGTACCGCAAACACAACCGCCAGGAGCTCCTTCCGGGTGACACAGTATCTCCGTTCTTCTTTGGTTAGGCTGCGGCTCAAGTAGGTTATCACCCGCTCCTGGTTGCCCTGCTTCTGTGACAGTACTGCTCCCAGCCCGGTGTCACTGGCGTCCGTGTCCAGGATATATCGGCCTTGCTCCCTTGGGTACCCGAGTATCGGTGCCGATACTAGGCGGTTCTTCAGCTCTGCAAATGCCTGTTCTTGCTCCGTCTGCCACCGGAACGGCACCCCTTTTTCCGTCAAGTGATTCAGCGGCGCTGCAATCTCGGAGAACTTCGGCACGAACTTCCGGTAATAGGAGCAAAGTCCCAGAAAACTGCGCAGCTCCGTCAGGTTGGTGGGTGTCCGCCACTTTCGTACTGCCTCCGTTTTTGCTGGGTCGGTGCGGATACCGTCTCTGCCGACTATGTGACCTAGGAAAGACACCTCCGGCTGGAAGAACTTGCATTTTGACGGTTTGACTTTTAGGTCTGCCTCTCTCAGCTTGCTGAACACCTCCTGAAGATCACGGATGTGATCCTCCAGGGTCTTGCTGTAGACTATGATGTCGTCCAGATATATGAGGCAGGTCTTCCAGGACAATCCGCCTAGCACCTTCTCCATCAACCGCTCGAACGTACCCGGAGCATTGCACAAGCCGAAACTCATTACTTTGAACTGGTAAAGGCCGCCAGGAACACAGAAGGCCGACTTTTTCCGGGCGTCTTCATCCATCCCGACCTGCCAGTAGCCACTGGTCAGGTCGAGAGTGGAGAACCATTTGGCGTCTGCACAGGCTGCTATGGTGTCGTCTATTCTCGGCAACGGATAAGCATCTTTCTCCGTGACTGCATTTAACCGCCGGTAATCGACGCAGAACCGGGTGGTCCCATCCTTTCTCTTCACGAGGACAATCGGTGAAGCCCACGGACTGCTACTTTCTTCAATGACGTTCTTGTCTTTCATCTCCTGAATCAGACTGCTCACCAGCTCTCTCTTGTCTGGCGGAATTCGTCTGGTTGGCTGCTTAATCGGCCGGTGACTGCCCGTGTTTATCTGATGTTGTACCTCGTTGGTCTGCCCCAGTTCTCCGGCATCATTACTGAAGGTCAGCTTATTCCGAAATAGGAGGTCGGTTACTCTCTCGCGGAAATGACTCGGCACTGCATCCTGGGTCTGCTCTGCTAACTGCCGCAGCTTCTCATACCCGCTCCAATTCCGCCCGGACTCCGACTCCGTGGAAATCTGCACCTTCCGGCTCCGCTCCGCCAACGGCACAACACTGCAACCGGCTGCTAGGGTGGTCATCGTCGCCAACTGCGCTCCTTTCTTGATGATTACCGGCTCTGCCATCACGTTGATCACTCGAACCGGGACTGTTCCTTGCTTTATCCGGGATAAAGTTCTCCCGATCAGCCAAGGTCTTTTCTCCGTAGGCTCCTGCGGCATTTCTAGTACTCCTTCTGCTTCACGGACACTCTCTGCTTGTCCTATAATCAGCTGTTCCGTTTCCGGCGGAATTTGGTAATCTGCTACAGCGTTGATCGGAAACGGCTCCCTGGTCTGCTCGAACATGGTGAGGAACACCTCCTGGCTGCCCATCTGCATGGTCATCCGGTCGAAGTTTATGCCGGATACTCGGGAACGGATGAAATCCATCCCCAGTATTCCTTCGTCTTCACAGTCTACAATCTCGAACGTCACGGTCTCAGCTACTCCTGCGATGTTGAGTGGGAGTTCTTTCCGGCCATGTGTCCGTATGTTGCTTCCGTCAACCATTGAAAGACGAATCGGCGACCGCTTCAGCTTCATTCCGGGTTTCCGGATCCGTTCCCAGGTTTGTAGGTTGAGCATTGTGACAGTGCTGCCGGTGTCGATTATCAGCGTTACTGGCTCTCCGCATACTCTGGCTGTCACACACATGCCCACCTCGCCCCTGGGACCGGGTCCGTGAACCACCTGCCGGTTATGGGGGTGTCCTCTCTTCCGGGTCCCGGATTTCCCCTTTTCCGCGACCCGCTCTAGTTTTCCGGCTGCTGCTGCTGTTGTCGTGGCTGCTGCAATTGTTGCTGCTGCTGCTGCTGCGGCTGCTGCTGCTGCTGCTGTTGTCGCGGCGACTGCTGTTGTTGTGGTTGACGCCGCTGCTGCTGCTGCTTCGGCTGCCTACAGTCTCGGGCAAAATGCCCTTTCCGGCCACAGTTGAAACATTCTAAATCCGCTCGGGAACTGCGCTGCTGCTGCTGCCGGCTAACCGCTTCCTTGACCTGAGTCATCAGATCCGCCAACTGCTGCTGAGTCTGCTCGGCTTGCTTCCGCAATTCGTTCACCTGCTGGCTCCACTCCGGCTCCGTGTTCAGCTGCCTCGTCCGGTGTCGCTCCGCTGGTCTGCTGTTGTCCGTTTTCATGATGCTCTCATACTCGGTAGCGAAAGCCAGGGCCTGCGACAGCGTTTCCGGGTGGCTTTTCAATACCGACAACCGCATATCTCGGTTAGTCAGGCTGTTGCAGAAATGCATCTTCATGAGCACTTCTGTTGTTGCCGGATCTGCTTTTGGGTAAGCTAGCCGCGTCTTGCTCCGTATGTCTCTGGCCAGCTCGGACAGCTCCTCCTCCGGCTGCAATTTCCGTGTCTGCAATTCCGCCTGGAAAACAAATGTTTTCTCCCCCGGACAAAACTGCTGTTTTAATGCCGCCACAACCGTATCAAAGCTGCGTCTCTGCTCCGTGGACAAATCCAGTAGTATGCTGCGGGCGTTACCTCTCAAACTGACACATAAGTTCAGCGCCTTTTCCTCTGCTGTCCAACGGTAGTACCGAGCGTATTCAAGGAGGTGAGCCTCATACTCCGGCCACGGATCAGTTCCGTCGTATGTCATCAATCTGGCTACTCCTGCCCTTGGTGCTGGTGGTTGTACTGCTTCTGCCTGCTGCTGCTTTCCGGTTACTGCCAGGTGCTGCTGAAACACCTCCATTTGGGTCGCCAATAATCTGGTCAGGTTGTCGACTAAATTCTCTCCGCCTTCCGGTTCCGCATCCGGTTCCCGATCGCCAGCCTGGTCCGGAAAGTTAATTTCCGCCTCTGCTAACTGCTCTGCAGGCTGTACTCCTTGAGGAACCCGAAGGGGCTCTTCTGCAACTGCTTTCTGCATTTCCGGCTGCAACAGCTTTCGCTCGGCAGGACGAACTGCTTCCTTTTCCGCAACCGGCATCTGCAACGGCTCAGCTCCTACTGCTCCTACAGGCTGCTCCGTGTCCGACACGGCTGCCTTCAGCTGCTGTTCCGCCAATTTGCCCCGTCTAGTAGTCATGCTGCAGATGATCCCACCGCTGCCACCAAAAAGTTGTAACGGGTTTGCACCCTTCTGTGACGTCTTGATGAACCGGTTTTCTAGGGAGGTGGGTGAGTTGTTGTTTAACCGGAGCTGAAACGGTAAAACTCCGGAAAACTGCTACTGCTGTACGGTTGAACTCCGGCTAGAAGTCTCTAAGGTTGGTAGCGTGGTCTGGAATGGACCTCTTAACCATTGTCCGACTGCTAATCTGCAACTGCACCTGTAAAGTAAGGATCCGGAGGCGTTTCCGTCTCCGGGTACTGCAACTGCTCCGTCGGGAAACCGCTTTACTGCAACAGCTCCGTCGTTTTCCGTCTTACTGCAAACTGTGACTGCGCCTGGAATAAAGAATCCGGGAACGTTGCCGTTTCCGAATACTGCAACCGCTCTGCCAGGTTCCGCCGCACTGCAATCTGCTCCGGTTGGCTCCGTCTCACTGCAACCTGGTACCGCACCTGAAATGGAGTATCTCGGAAGTGTTCCCACTTCCGGTTACCGCAACCGCTCCGTCAGGTACTGCCTCTGCAACTCCGTCGTCCGGTACCGCCTCTGCAACTGCTTCGTCGTTCCCGTCTCTGCAACTGCTCCGTCCGATACCGCCTCCGTAGTTGCTCCGTCGAATTCCACCTCCGTCTCCGTCTCCGACTCCTTCCTCGGTGATCTGGGTTCTTAGATCACCCTAAGACGTCGTTACAACTTGGTCTTAACCGACTGTAGTCTTATCTCCCTTTACTCCGTATAACTGTCTTTTCCGGTGAACTAACTTTATTATAACTTCCAGTTTCCTAACGAACACGGAAAAACAACTCGGTTGAAGTTTTCATGTTTATTTTCCAAGTGCACAGTCGGAAGACTTAACTGCTATCATCTGGATGACTCTATCCGGAACAAGGGAGTACTCTGCTATGGGAGAAGGGGTCTGCACAGGTCGACGTCAGGACACCAACTCCGCCGTCCGCTGTGAAGCGGGGGCTTTTATAGACCTGAGACCCATGTCACGTGACCAACCTGTTGTGACGTCATAGTCCGCCAAAACACTGATATTTTCCGGATTTCTAAAAACACTCTAGAACCAATCAGTGGCTGACACGTCACCTTTTAAACCGAAAACGAGGCTGATCACATGACCTTCCGGAAATAACGTCATTACGTTTTTGTACTCCATTGTTCCGGCTCCGTGTCCGGTTCCGTCTCCGGTTCCGGCTCCGTCTCCGGCTTTACCGACATCATAAATTACTAAGTTCCGAGACGGAAAACCTTTAAAACATTAACAATACGGAACCGTATGAACCTTTAAACACATATACACCCTAATAAACGGTTATTTAACCATAATATCACAAAACACTAACATAATTACCTAGGGGAAACCTTTGGGTACGCCCCAAAACCGTTACAATACTTTGTCTGTGTTCTTGTCTGGCGGATGCAATTCACGGTGTATGGTGAAATTGAGCAAACGAGAGAGCTTTGGGTGCATTTGCAAAAAGATAATTGGTTTTACTCGAAATGGTCACGCAGGCATATGTTCCTATATCTTTCTGACCAGCGAGTTGTACCATTCCTATTCTGTACAACACCTATGTGGCAGGATCGGGCTAGAGAACGATCTCCTCGCTTGGGCTTGTGGCCAATTGGGGAACGTGTTGGTACTTTGTTTCACCTGTGTAAATGTTGTACGGACAGCAGACTACGGCAGCGTATTTAGGACATGGTGAAGTGTTATTTTAGTTCGTACGTACGATTAAATAATCTGTACGTACAAACTACTATTTCGTACGTACAGATAATTATTCCGTACGTACGAATTACTATTTCGTACGTACGAATTACTAATTTGTACGTACGAATTACTAATTTGTACGTACGAAATACCAATTCGTACGTATGGATAAGCGATTCGTACGTACAAACCACTCTTTCTTTACATTAACAAAGGGTGTGGGAAAGAAATGTGTGAATATGGATTTAGCCGTTCCACCATGAGCAATTCAAATTTGGATGATATAGCAAGCAATACATGCGAGTGTTTAATACTAGTAGGTACGTACAAATATGAATCTTTATGTACAAATTAATTCGTACGTACGAGTTATTGATCTGTACGTACGAAATAAAAAAAATATTTCCCCCATGTCCTAAATACGCTGCCGTAGCAGACAGACCAACGTGTTGTTTGAATTAGGTAAACTGGAGTTCACTGTGGTACAGTCGAGGCAGATTCTCGCAAATTTTGTGGTGTTTGGGCATCGAATATTCCGCATTCACTACATGCTCTTACTTTCCAGTTCAGGCCTCCAGATCATAGTCATGATACATGAATCAGTATCAATTAATGCTAAACATCATTCCTAACATTGAGCCAAGCCTCTGTTTGAAACATTCCTGTGTCAAATTGCTCGTTATCGCAATTTTCTGTATTAGATTCGTATGATCCATCATCATGTGAAGGGTGACTCAACAACAGATTACCACTAAGTACCACGTCCACACTCCGAACATATCCAGTGTATATTGTGTAGCTGGCATATATGACATAATAAACAGAAAATATTACCATTGTTACATTCACTCCCCATGTAATCCTACCTGAACACTGTACAGCGTTCCCTGCGATAGTCTGGACTTGGCAATAGCACCCCCACGAATGCCCCACAAATGCCCCACCAATGTGCCTGTCAAAAACATACATACATTTCATAATCGACATATTCAGTTCCCTTTGACCTCATTTTCAAGGTCACAGGACAAAATGGCTAATATCTTGCCTATTATCGACTTTACAGGTTAGGAATCAATTGTCAACATATAGGAAATGATATATGCTGAATATTATCGTGACCTTGAATTTGACCTTTGACCTCATTTTCAAGGTCACAGGACAAAATGGCTAATATCTTGCTTATTATCGACTTTACAGCTTAGCAATCAATTGTGAACATATAGGAAATGATATATTCTGAATATTTTCAAGACCTTGAATTTGATCTTTGACCTAAATTTCAAGGTCAGTCACCTTATTTTCAAGGTCAGAATACAAAATGGCTTATATCTCGCTTATTATCGAATTTACAGCTTAGGAATCAATTGCGAATATAGAGGAAATGATATATGCTGAATATTTTCATGACCTTGAACTTGAACTTTGAGCTCATTTTCAGGGTCATATCACAGAAATTGACAGAATGGCTAATATCTCACTTATTGTCGACTTTACAGCTTAGGAATCTATTGTGGACATACTAGAAGTGATATATTTGTTGAATATTTCATGGCCTTGAATTCATTAATGACTTTATTGTCAAGGTCACTGGACAAAAGGCTAATATCTAAAATGTATATTGTCTGGTAACCTCTCTTAGCCCTTGGGTAATTTTTCCAACTCGTTTGTAAACACGGTTTTCGCTGATATTTTTGCGATGCCAAATGGTATCATTCTATAACTTGGCGTACTTCACCTGGGAGTCAAACAGCAATTTTCTTCCGGATTTCGAACTTATATCGCGAAAATTGAAAGAGTTGGCAATCTAACCCTATGTTGAATTTCGCCCCATCATTGAATTTCTGGGTTAGTACATGAGTGTGTGCAATTGCTCGGTTTTGTAGCGGTGCAATCTTTCGGAAATCAACAAGTTCGTGCAGAATACACCCACAATGTATTTTCTGGTCCAAAATTACAATACTACTTCGAATCCTGATGGTCGTACACCAGCCGAAATCGTGGAATACATGTATGTTCAAAATCCCTCGACCCCGTTTTGGGCAAAAATTTAACATTGGGTTAGAATGTCAAATTCTTCAATTTTTACGATAGAAGTGTGAAATTTGGTACAAAATTGCCGTCAACTCCCAGGTGAAATATGTCACTCAAGTTGTAGAACGATACCATTCATCATCGCCAAAAATGTCTCAGTGTAAACGAGTTAGAGAAATCAGAGCTTTTTTAGGTACATGTATAATTACATAATTCCTCCTGCAACTCTCTTTCGTTGTAGAAAACCGCCTTGTCATCAACCATGTGACCCAGGGAGATCCGAACCAGCAGTGGGAGGCTGTGGGTAACGTGGTCCGCAACCGTATGGACCACAACAAGGTAGCTATAGCAAACAGCAGTGGGAGGCTGTGGGTAACGTGGTCCACAACCGTATGGACCACAACAAGGTAGCTATAGCAAACAGCAGTGGGAGGCTGTGGGTAACGTGGTCCACAACCGTATGGACCACAACAAGGTAGCTATAGCAAACAGCAGTGGGAGGCTATAAATTAACGTGGTCCACAACCGTATGGACCACAACAAGGTAGCTATAGCAAACAGCAGTGGGAGGCTGTGGGTAACGTGGTCCGCAACCGTATGGACCACAACAAGGTAGCTATAGCAAACAGCAGTGGGAGGCTGTCGGTAACGTGGTCCGCAACCGTATGGACCACAACAAGGTAGCTATAGCAAACAACAGTGGGAGGCTGTGGGTAACGTGGTCCACAACCGTATGGACCACAACAAGGTAGCTATAGCAAACAGCAGTGGGAGGCCGTGGGTAACGTGGTCCGCAACCGTATGGACCACAACAAGGTAGCTATAGCAAACAGCAGTGGGAGGCTGTGGGTAACGTGGTCCGCAACCGTATGGACCACAACAAGGTAGCTATAGCAAACAGCAGTGGGAGGCTGTCGGTAACGTGGTCTGCAACCGTATGGACCACAACAAGGTAGCTATAGCAAACAGCAGTGGAAGGCTGTGGGTAACGTGGTCCGCAACCGTATGGACCACAACAAGGTAGCTATAGCAAACAGCAGTGGGAGGCTGTGGGTAACGTGGTCCGCAACCGTATGGACCACAACAAGGTAGCTATAGCAAACAGCAGTGGGAGGCTGTGGGTAACGTGGTCCGCAACCGTATGGACCACAACAAGGTAGCTATAGCAAACAGCAGTGGGAGGCTGTGGGTAACGTGGTCCGCAACCGTATGGACCACAACAAGGTAGCTATAGCAAACAGCAGTGGGAGGCTGTGGGTAACGTGGTCCGCAACCGTATGGACCACAACAAGGTAGCTATAGCAAACAGCAGTGGGAGGCCGTGGGTATCGTGGTCCGCAACCGTATGGACCACAACAAGGTAGCTATAGCAAACAGCAGTGGGAGGCTGTGGGTAACGTGGTCCGCAACCGTATGGACCATAACAAGGTAGCTATAGCAAACAGCAGTGGGAGGCTGTGGGTAACGTGGTCCGCAACCGTATGGACCACAACAAGGTAGCTATAGCAAACAGCAGTGGGAGGCTGTCGGTAACGTGGTCTGCAACCGTATGGACCACAACAAGGTAGCTATAGCAAACAGCAGTGGGAGGCTGTGGGTAACGTGGTCCGCAACCGTATGGACCACAACAAGGTAGCTATAGCAAACAGCAGTGGGAGGCTGTGGGTAACGTGGTCCGCAACCGTATGGACCACAACAAGGTAGCTATAGCAAACAGCAGTGGGAGGCTGTGGGTAACGTGGTCCGCAACCGTATGGACCACAACAAGGTAGCTATAGCAAACAGCAGTGGGAGGCTGTGGGTAATGTGGTCCGCAACCGTATGGACCACAACAAGGTAGCTATAGCAAACAGCAGTGGGAGGCTGTGGGTAACGTGGTCCGCAACCGTATGGACCACAACAAGGTAGCTATAGCAAACAGCAGTGGGAGGCCGTGGGTAACGTGGTCCGCAACCGTATGGACCACAACAAGGTAGCTATAGCAAACAGCAGTGGGAGGCTGTGGGTAACGTGGTCCGCAACCGTATGGACCACAACAAGGTAGCTATAGCAAACAGCAGTGGGAGGCCGTGGGTAACGTGGTCCGCAACCGTATGGACCACAACAAGGTAGCCATAGCAAACAGCAGTGGGAGGCTGTGGGTAACGTGGTCCGCAACCGTGTGGACCACAACAAGGTAGCCATAGCAACCAGCAGTGGGAGGCTGTGGGTAACGTGGTCCGCAACCGTGTGGACCACAACAAGGTAGCTATAGCAAACAGCAGTGGGAGGCTGTGGGTAACGTGGTCCGCAACCGTATGGACCACAACAAGGTAGCTATAGCAAACAGCAGTGGGAGGCTGTGGGTAACCGTATGGACCACAACAAGGTAGCCATAGCAAACAGCAGTGGGAGGCTGTGGGTAACGTGGTCCGCAACCGTATGGACCACAACAAGGTAGCCATAGCAACCAGCAGTGGGAGGCTGTGGGTAACGTGGTCCGCAACCGTGTGGACCACAACAAGGTAGCCATAGCAACCAGCAGTGGGAGGCTGTGGGTAACGTGGTCCGCAACCGTGTGGACCACAACAAGGTAGCCATAGCAACCAGCAGTGGGAGGCTGTGGGTAACGTGGTCCACCACCGTATGGACCACAACAAGGTAGCTATAGCAAACAGCAGTGGGAGGCTGTGGGTAACGTGGTCCACAACCGTATGGACCACAACAAGGTAGCCATAGCAACCAGCAGTGGGAGGCTGTGGGTAACGTGGTCCGCAACCGTGTGGACCACAACAAGGTAGCAATAGCAACCAGCAGTGGGAGGCTGTGGGTAACGTGGTCCGCAACCGTGTGGACCACAACAAGGTAGCCATAGCAACCAGCAGTGGGAGGCTGTGGGTAACGTGGTCCACAACCGTATGGACCACAACAAGGTAGCCATAGCAAACAGCAGTGGGAGGCTGTGGGTAACGTGGTCCACAACCGTATGGACCACAACAAGGTAGCTATAGCAAACAGCACTGGGAGGCTGTGGGTAACGTGGTCCGCAACCGTATGGACCACAACAAGGTAGCTATAGCAAACAGCAGTGGGAGGCTGTGGGTAACGTGGTCCACAACCGTATGGACCACAACAAGGTAGCTACAGCAAACAGCAGTGGGAGGCTGTGGGTAACGTGGTCCGCAACCGTATGGACCACAACAAGGTAGCTATAGCAAACAGCAGTGGGAGGCTGTGGGTAACGTGGTCCACAACCGTATGGACCACAACAAGGTAGCTACAGCAAACAGCAGTGGGAGGCTGTGGGTAACGTGGTCCACAACCGTATGGACCACAACAAGGTAGCTACAGCAAACAGCAGTGGGAGGCTGTGGGTAACGTGGTCCGCAACCGTATGGACCACAACCGTATGGACCACAACAAGGTAGCTATAGCAAACAGCAGTGGGAGGCCGTGGGTAACGTGGTCCGCAACCGTATGGACCACAACAAGGTAGCTACAGCAAACAGCAGTGGGAGGCTGTGGGTAACGTGGTCCGCAACCGTATGGACCACAACAAGGTAGCTATAGCAAACAGCAGTGGGAGGCTGTGGGTAACGTGGTCCGTAACCGTATGGACCACAACAAGGTAGCTATAGCAAACAGCAGTGGGAGGCTGTGGGTAACGTGGTCCGCAACCGTATGGACCACAACAAGGTAGCTATAGCAAACAGCAGTGGGAGGCTGTGGGTAACGTGGTCCGCAACCGTATGGACCACAACAAGGTAGCTATAGCAAACAGCAGTGGGAGGCTGTGGGTAACGTGGTCCACAACCGTATGGACCACAACAAGGTAGCTATAGCAAACAGCAGTGGGAGGCTGTGGGTAACGTGGTCCGCAACCGTATGGACCACAGCAAGGTAGCTATAGCAACCAGCAGTGGGAGGCTGTGGGTAACGTGGTCCGCAACCGTATGGACCACAACAAGGTAGCTATAGCAACCAGCAGTGGGAGGCTGTGGGTAACGTGGTCCGCAACCGTATGGACCACAACAAGGTAGCTATAGCAAACAGCAGTGGGAGGCTGTGGGTAACGTGGTCCGCAACCGTGTGGACCACAACAAGGTAGCTATAGCAACCAGCAGTGGAAGGCTGTGGGTAACGTGGTCCGCAACCGTATGGACCACAACAAGGTAGCTATAGCAAACAGCAGTGGGAGGCTGTGGGTAACGTGGTCCACAACCGTATGGACCACAACCAGGTAGCCATAGCAAACAGCAGTGGGAGGCTGTGGGTAACGTGGTCCGCAACCGTATGGACCACAACAAGGTAGCTATAGCAACCAGCAGTGGGAGGCTGTGAGTAACGTGGTCCGCAACCGTATGGACCACAACAAGGTAGCTATAGCAAACAGCAGTGGGAGGCTGTGGGTAACGTGGTCCACAACCGTATGGACCACAACAAGGTAGCTATAGCAACCAGCAGTGGGAGGCTGTGGGTAACATGGTCCACAACCGTATGGACCACAACAAGGTAGCTATAGCAAACAGCAGTGGAAGGCTGTGGGTAACGTGGTCCGCAACCGTGTGGACCACAACAAGGTAGCTATAGCAAACAGCAGTGGGAGGCTGTGGGTAACGTGGTCCGCAACCGTATGGACCACAACAAGGTAGCTATAGCAAACAGCAGTGGGAGGCTGTGGGTAACGTGGTCCGCAACCGTATGGACCACAACAAGGTAGCTATAGCAAACAGCAGTGGGAGGCTGTGGGTAACGTGGTCCGCAACCGTATGGACCACAACAAGGTAGCTATAGCAACCAGCAGTGGGAGGCTGTGAGTAACGTGGTCCGCAACCGTATGGACCACAACAAGGTAGCTATAGCAACCAGCAGTGGGAGGCTGTGAGTAACGTGGTCCGCAACCGTGTGGACCACAACAAGGTAGCTATAGCAACCAGCAGTGGGAGGCTGTGAGTAACGTGGTCCGCAACCGTATGGACCACAACAAGGTAGCTATAGCAACCAGCAGTGGGAGGCTGTGGGTAACGTGGTCCGCAACCGTGTGGACCACAACAAGGTAGCTATAGCAACCAGCAGTGGGAGGCTGTGAGTAACGTGGTCCGCAACCGTATGGACCACAACAAGGTAGCTATAGCAACCAGCAGTGGGAGGCTGTGAGTAACGTGGTCCGCAACCGTGTGGACCACAACAAGGTAGCTATAGCAAACAGCAGTGGGAGGCTGTGGGTAACGTGGTCCGCAACCGTATGGACCACAACAAGGTAGCTATAGCAAACAGCAGTGGGAGGCTATGGGTAACGTGGTCCGCAACCGTATGGACCACAACAAGGTAGCCATAGCAAACAGCAGTGGGAGGCTATGGGTAACGTGGTCCACAACCGTATGGACCACAACAAGGTAGCTATAGCAAACAGCAGTGGGAGGCTGTGGGTAACGTGGTCCGCAACCGTATGGACCACAACAAGGTAGCTATAGCAAACAGCAGTGGGAGACTGTGGGTAACGTGGTCCGCAACCGTATGGACCACAACAAGGTAGCTATAGCAAACAGCAGTGGGAGGCTGTGGGTAACGTGGTCCGCAACCGTATGGACCACAACAAGGTAGCTATAGCAAACAGCAGTGGGAGGCTGTGGGTAACGTGGTCCGCAACCGTATGGACCACAACAAGGTAGCCACAGCAAACAGCAGTGGGAGGCTGTGGGTAACGTGGTCTGCAACCGTATGGACCACAACAAGGTAGCTATAGCAAACAGCAGTGGGAGGCTGTGGGTAACGTGGTCCGTAACCGTATGGACCACAACAAGGTAGCTATAGCAAACAGCAGTGGGAGGCTGTGGGTAACGTGGTCCGCAACCGTATGGACCACAACAAGGTAGCTATAGCAACCAGCAGTGGGAGGCTGTGGGTAACGTGGTCCGCAACCATATGGACCACAACAAGGTAGCTATAGCAACCAGCAGTGGGAGGCTGTGGGTAACGTGGTCCGCAACCGTATGGACCACAACAAGGTAGCTATAGCAAACAGCAGTGGGAGGCTGTGGGTAACGTGGTCCGCAACCGTATGGACCACAACAAGGTAGCTATAGCAAACAGCAGTGGGAGGCTGTGGGTAACGTGGTCCACAACCGTATGGACCACAACAAGGTGGCTATAGCAAACAGCAGTGGGAGGCTGTGGGTAACGTGGTCCACAACCGTATGGACCACAACAAGGTAGCTATAGCAAACAGCAGTGGGAGACTGTGGGTAACGTGGTCCGCAACCGTATGGACCACAACAAGGTAGCCATAGCAAACAGCAGTGGGAGGCTGTGGGTAACGTGGTCCACAACCGTATGGACCACAACAAGGTAGCCATAGCAAACAGCAGTGGGAGGCTGTGGGTAACGTGGTCCACAACCGTATGGACCACAACAAGGTAGCTATAGCAAACAGCAGTGGGAGGCTGTGGGTAACGTGGTCCGCAACCGTATGGACCACAACAAGGTAGCTATAGCAAACAGCAGTGGGAGGCTCAATTCATGTGAAAAGTTACCATTTCACGTGTACACACAAGTACAGCTTGGTTTTTGCCATGTTTTCAGGTGCTGGACATTGTCGGCGGGAGTTCCGACTCTGGCGCGGAGGTGTGTAGCTGGGACGTACACGGCGGGGACAACCAGAAGTGGATATTTGAGCCACGGTCAGTGTCAAATAACATTGTACATTGCTGGAAAAGAACGTTATTGCAAATTGGGAAAACCGTTAGTAACCAGCATTACCACACTGAAGTTGAACGGACCATTGAACTTATATATAGTAGTCGCTAGCTGCCCGTTTATTGATTTTTAGTGATTATTCAGCAAAAAAATTAAATGGTATAAATATTGGGCTATTTTTTGCTCCAACACGTAAGATTTGTATCATTTAAAAAAGAAACCCACATCTAAATATTATAGCAATACTTATTTTCCAAATTCCAAACGTTATGCAGCGGTCCGTCGTACTTTTTCATCGTGAGCAAGCTGAGTGGCAAGGTGTTGGACATCGAGGGCGGGGACGCGTCTCCTGGGACCAAGGTGATCATGTGGGGGCGCAAGGGCTCCCCGGAGGCTAACCAGCTCTGGTACGAGGACATGAACGGCGTGCTCCGCTCCAAGCTCAACGACCTCGTCCTCGACGGCTCCGGTCAGTCGTCCTAGGCCGTCATAGTGTATCCGTGTATGATATCATAACGTGTGTAATGCATTGATCACGGGGTGTGGCGTCCCTGGAGCGATAAAATCATAATGTAAACGTTTACTAAAATCATAATGAGATTAAATCATAATGTAAACGTACTGACGTTTTAGATATGACTATGTGATCGTAATGCCAAAATCAGTTAATCAGCCATACACTTATATAAAAGGCAAATTTATCGTGATCAACACACTGTATATAGATGGCTTGAGGATGGCTCACTTTGACAAGGACTCAACCCGCCAGTGGTGGCTGATCAAGGACGACCAGATCGTCAACAGGCACAATCCTGACCAGGTCCTGGACATCTCCGGAGCGAGCCACGATGACGGAGCTGAGGTCATTCCCTACAGCTTCCATGGAGGAGACAACCAGCGCTGGAGATTCGAGCCCGTGGCCTGAGTCCGTCACGTCACTAGACGTGCCACGGAGGGGTTCTACTAGAACCAGTAGTAGCATACATGTCAGTACTGCGATAGGTTTATGGCAATAGCCTGCAAAGTAAAAAAAAATATATCAAAAAAATACATTGTTACGCATAATTTAATAAGCGACACTTGCCACTCATCAGTGTCTGTTTGTTTAGATACAAAGCATTGTATTCCTATATCAGTGCTGTGCTTGTGTCAGAGATAGAGTTTAATACAAGTCATGCATAAATTTATCATTTATACCGATAGTGTTTTTTTAAATTTGACCAATCCATGTTGTCTGTGCATATTTGCTTTATCACCAATGAAACATGCTTTGATATCAGAAAAATACTCTGTGATAAAATATCGCCGAAGTACAATAAACATTTTTAAATGTTTCTTGTGGATGTGTTTTATTAATGTATAAATTCATATATATCTTTAGAAGCTTATTATGCACATAAATTAATAAATGCATATATATTGAACGCCTAAAGACCTTGAACATACTCATGATATCTACCCAAATAAAGGCATTGGAATTAATTTGCATAACTTAGAGTTACACCAAATGTTATTTCCTAAAGAGAATTGAATATTCAATAGAGTAAATAAGTGGTGTAAGACTACTGGGTTGATCTGGATAATTCTAAAGACAAATAGTTTTTATGAAAGAAAAAAAAAACGTAACCGAGGGGTGAACGGAGCTTACCGGCAAATTATCCTGGTTAAAATGACACTGATCACTGACCTCACGAGTTCTTACCCGATGACCAATTCACACATTTTCTACTAAACTTCATATATTACAAAGCTGAGCTCTGTCTTCTTTAGTACTGTATCACAATGAATGACTTAGCATTGAGTTGGAGTAGGCCTACTCAAGTTCAAGGTCATTCTATAAGCACTTTTTACAGATACCAATTTCCACATTCCTCGAATTCAAATCGATCGTAAACTTAACTTAATGTCAACTTAATAATAACTAAGACTTAATATTTGTTGAAAGAAAATCCGAAGCTGTATCTGCGTTTTGTCTGCAGATGCGAGTTTACCATAAATACGACGTAAACTTCAAGGTCATCAAAAGTAAAACCCACCATACATTAATCTTATATATTATCAGAATACATTCTTTATTTAGTCGACTAAATTACACATGTGTACGCCAGGAGTGTTTTTTTTTTGTATTGTTTTTTATACAAAATTTAGTTCTGACGATTTTTCACAGAACTTTGAGCGTACTCCTCCGGACGACTACCGTTAATTAAGCAATGGTCATAATGCCGTCTTGGTTATGACCATTGCTTGGATCATCATAGTGTAATCGTGGAGTCCCTGTGATCTCAGGCAAAGATGGGCTATTGATTTAATTGCACAGACTAAATTGTACTACCACTGAGAGTTACTACCACTAATATGCAGTGAGTTATGTAAGGTTCATAGTAGTAAGTTTAAAAATCAAAATACATATAATAATACCAATACGAATACGTTTTCGCCACGTTGTATAGAATTACTTGTGCAACTGTAGACAGTCCTACGACTGTTCTCCCTATAAGGGCGAACAAAAAGTTTAATACCCTCCGTAATATATTTCAAACGGAGATTTTAGAAAAATATACACAAACCATATTAACTTTGCTGACGAAATTGTTAATGAACACTATATATTGGTCCTGTCAACATCTGAAACACCTATTACCTAAATGTAAATCAGAAATAACAGCCTCAACGTTTGGTACCCATCAAAGTAAGACATGGGGTACAATAATTGGTATTGCTTTTACTTTTGAAGCATTTTTTTATTATTTTTAGTTGGATTAAAAGTGCTTTGTATTTTTGTGCAAATTGTGGACATGCATTATATTTTAAAGTTGAAAAGGAAAACTTTCGGAAATTTTGGAAGTGCTCAAGGAAGTTGTTTGGCAGTAGCCGATGTTTTTCATCACCTATAGTAAAGCCGTGAATTAATTTGATGGAAATTTCCCCTTTCCGAAGAATTCGCGTGTTTTCCTACTAATCGTGCAGGAAATGTCAATTACACGAATGAAAATTCTTCTAAAGTTATTTCGTACGTGAGCCCCATGTAGACTTACTATATTTTTAACACGTTCCAATTTTCACCGTACGATTAACTATCAAGATTAATAGAAACTAATTTAAAAACATGCTGAAGTTGAGTAAGAGTCAGTGGAGAAAATCTTAAGTGTCGAACGTGATTAAACTGAAAAACAAGCACAAGCGCCGACGTGCTTATTAAAGATTCATTGCTTTGAGATGGTGGAGGTGTTTCCATTTCCTCGACTTTATCAATCGTTAAGTGAAAAATAACTAACATAATTTTACTGCATGATACCCGACACATTTACCAGTGTGAATTTTGTCTATTTTCATATAATAGCCTACCAGAAATACATAACGAGAGATCTCTCGTTATGTATTTCCGAGCCTACACTATACATGTATGAGTGGCTGTGTGTCCTCGACTTTATCAATCGTTAAGTGAAAAATAACTAACATAATTTTACTGCATGATACCCGACACATTTACCAGTGTGAATTTTGTCTATTTTCATATAATAGCCTACCAGAAATACATAACGAGAGATCTCTCGTTATGTATTTCCGAGCCTACACTATACATGTATGAGTGGCTGTGAGTGTACCCAAAATTGAGTGAGGGCGCGAACCCTCAGATGTCATAGCTCTCTTCAGGTTCAAAGATAGCTTCCTGGCCCCTCCTAGGTGTAAATTATATTTTAGGTTACCAAACCATAAACCGAACCACAGAACCATAGGTCCGATAACCTATTGCCGTCACGTTGCGACCGTCGTCCGTCCGTCCGGCGTGAACAATTTTATCTTTGCAGTATACCGGCGAATTTTTCTGAAGTTTTGCACAAAATACCTTTAAAAAATATTTTGAGAAGGAAGTATTTTTTTCAGTTTTTGCATTTTCGCATTTTTGACAAAATGGCAGCCATTTTCGACGAAAAACGACCGATTTCTGATTTTGACGGCCATTTTCTCAAAAACTGTTCAGACGGTTTGGAGATTTTTGTTTCAAAAGATTCCCCTTATGTACCTCTATGATGTGTATAAGTTTGGTTGCCCTTGAATCGCCGGTCTACGTGTGGCGGCCATTTTAAATTTTTGACGGGTCGACGAAAAAAAAAAGTTCTCTGCCCAATTCGCGTTACTATCCATTTTGAGCCATTTTTAGGCAAAAAAAATTTGTTCACCCTTTGAAAAAAATTTTCGCCACTTTTTTTCCATAATGGGAGCTGCCAGAACTGTATTCATAGAATGCCGGAAGATAGATCTTAGAAACTGGCACTTTCAAATTATGGCGACTAGTGTGGTGACCTTGAATTTGACCTTCGATGACCTTGATAGGTCAAAACAGCCATTTTGGGGTAAAAAAAGCCCAGATTTGCTTCTTTTGATGAAATGCTTGCAAATAGAGCTTATGTTTGCATTATGAAGATATAGGAAGACATATATGGCACAACTAATGATGACCTTGAACTTGACCTCAGATGACCTTGAGTGCCAAATGTCTGACTCGGAATGTGTGAATTGGCCTGAGCGGCCTATACGCTTGCACCCAGATATATCTTTGTATTATGAACATATAGAAAATCAAATGCCGCGAACTTACATGTAATGTTGGCATTGAAGTTCACACAGATGATCTTGATTGGTAAATCTCAAGGTCTGTTACCTGCCATGACCAAACCAAAATTGTCCGGTAACCTATCTCAACCTTTGGGCTAATTTTTAATTACAAAATGATACTTCTGCTCTGAAAATGCTGTTACAAAAATTTTGAAGCTCAGCAAGGTTTCGGCCTGGGGTCTTCTTTATGTTCTGTGTTAGCTACCTGGCCTCTCATGGCTATGAATTCCACACAATCCCACTATGATTACTCTGTTCTCAAATATATTTTGACATCATCTATTTCAGAGGTGTGGGGGGGATTAGTGAAAAAATCAGGGGTGGGGTCTGGGGCCCACCTAGAGCCCCAAAAGCCAACGACCTCTGGTGGTGAATTCTGCTCAGAGCTTGAAATTGTGAAGAAAACATTCCACAAGGGCGCAAAATGTAGGATTCCCAAAATGCAACATAGCCTATGCGACAAATGTATAATTCGATCTAAATCATGTTTTCACCAATTTCTTCCTGAAATTAGGGGGAGTCCCCCCCCCCTAATTCCGCCCTTGTAGGCTAAGGCTGGCCCCCTTTTTTCTGGGGGGGGGGGGTAATTTTTTCAAAGATTGGTATCAAAACAGATTGAAATGTGAATTTATTTCAACTCACTATAAAGTGCCATGAAAAACAAAATTCAAAAACTTCATAAACCTATGGCAAATTCCAGCTCGGGTTCTTTAAAATTAATGAATGAAATGTACAAAAGTTTGACTGATGCCAAGAAAAACCGAATGAACATTCGTACCAATTGAACCAGGTGAATATTAAGCTAACAATCAACTTTTGGTATTCGTATTTACGGTAGTTTCCATGCAGAAAAAAATCACACTTTGATGTGCTTTCAGACAAATGACGCAAGTCGGAGAGCGGTACATTGCATTTCTGGGAAGGCTGCTGGAGTGACTCGGGAGTTTTGCTCTCGGCTCGGACGTGATATGATAAACTGCCCTAGGAGCCCGGGGAATACACCGTAAAAATCTATGTTTTCGCACGGAAGATTACAATTTGTCCCGCTAAATCGCTGCTGTTATGATATTTCCCACCTTACAGGATAAATTTCCGCGTCATATCGGCTTCCCCCTTCCCCCTCTTCTTACCTCCCTCCGCTCCCTGCCTTGCAGCTAGAGGACCCGGGTGTTATGTTTAGGGCCCCGTGACTGTTTGGGAAGTCGAACTTTCCGGCCAGGTAAAAGTCGGGAAAATCTTGTGAACATTTGGTAAAGTAAACCGGTCGGTGTTTACTGTTGGTTTTGGCACCGATCGTCCCTCCGATAAGGTGATATCTCCGGTGCCAGAGCTAGCTTTTCATATATTTTTTGAGCGTCCAGACTTGAATTATTGTATCCGAATGAAACAAGATACACCCATCTGGATTTATCTGCCGGAACTTGATCCTACGTACACAGAGATTGAAATCAAATTTTTACCTGTTCCTAAATGTTCTGCAAAATCATTCAGATAAGATGTGTTAGTCGGAGTATAAGCGAAATTACAAGTATCGCCTGTATTGGGCACGTATATACATAAATTATGGTATTAAACATTTAGTTTATCTGATTAAAATTGTGCATATATGCACCTGTAATAATTTGATTATTTCTGATTTGTAAAACTCAACTATAGCCCTAATCGGGGGGGTGAATATTTATTGAACATGCACATTATTTGAAAAAATGTTTAATTTATTTTTTGCGCTAATTAATCAATATGTATATAAAGTACATATGTGTATTAATTATGTAATATCACCTATGCTATCTATATAGCATCTATCCAGACAACTCGACCTGTCATGGCCGTTTTATGCAAGCTTATCATATAATTTCACACTATTTCACATTAAATACTGCATTAGTGATATTAGCACTAATACATTTAGCTTATGTGTTCACACCTAATTACACGAGATTAATGGGCCTTGTAATATTTGTGAAATATATAGGCCCTACATCTAGATAGGGTGTACACCTTTTACATATATATTCCATCTAAATATAGTCCTACGGGAAATAAAATTGCTCGTAGCATGACAGTCATATGGTGATCAATCAGATTATACAATACATTATATCGTTAAACCATGGAAATAAATTGTTTGCCACAATATAGCCCTTATAATTTTAGTGTCAGACCTTTCCTGCTAACACCCGAACTCTTCCTTACCCGAACTCCCGCGTAGAAGAGATACCGATAAAGTCACGTGACTCCACAAAATGGCGGGAAGCAAAGAACGCAGATTTCCAGTCCGATGCCAAGACGGCAAAAAGGTATGATATAAAGTACTAGTATTAGATTAATTCAAATTTGATTCATGTTTCATGGGACTCCAATCTGTATAAATGTGTCCGATTGCTTCCACAGCGAACAGGCTGGATGAAAGTTTCGTTTTTGAACTTGAGCGATAATATAACTGGAACTACATGCTTCCCTTCCTTCCCTTCCCACACTACTAGTATATCCGCATAAACAAACAGTATCGTCTTCTCTGAGTCCGCCCCTCAGAGAAGACGATGTTGTGAATTCTATTAATATCTGCAGTCCTCAATCGGGACATGGGGCCGGATAGCTCCGATTCTATCGGCAAAATCTGACCAGTTAAGAAACAGAAGGGACAACCCATTTATAAGGTGTGGTGTCTGGGGCCTGCCAATATTGATACTGTAAAGCCATTCAAGTTCGCTGCCACAAGTTTTTGCATTTTTGCAATCAGGCCATGTTCGCGGCCATTTAATTCCGCGGTTTGGCCAAGAATACTAAACAATGAATGTTTAGTATTCTTGGTTTGGCCGTCTTGAACAATTTCTGCATAACAATGTGGGTTGTCATTAGAAATGTTTTGCATCCATTTATATTCGCAATTTTTTGGATTCGCGAAAATAAAAGGTTGTGAATAAATTGTGGCTTTACAGTAATAAATGGCATGTCTATCACTTTCAAAAGGTAACGTACAGTTTTATTAAATATAGTACAAAATATAGTGGTATTTGATGAGCACATTAGCATAGTAGATAGTCATTTTTACCGAATAATAGAAATTGGTTAGTTTTAAAGAAATGCATAATTATATATAAGTTTAAACATATTCATCCTAAAACTGAAAAGAGAACAGAGGGTCACCGTATCTGTTTGCATGCAAAACATGATGCAAAATGTGAATATGGACACAAAAATGTGCAAAAAATGCCAAAAAAATATGTCATTTTAGGTATATGTTTGTCGAAGAAACCAGCAGGTTGTTTTGGAAGCTGATTACCGGTAGTTACTGGTACTATATAAAAATAAGTCATTTTGAAGAGATCATAATTCAAGAAAAAACTTCTAAATTTTGAACCTCCATTACCTCACTGTTTTCAGTGGACTACATGTACTTTAAGGTCGATGCAAATAATGCACATGTAACTGGCAGCGTTAAGATATGCATTAGTTGAAACGTTTTGTGTCTTTGATGAACTTTTGAATTGCCATTACGATCTCTCGATTGGAATCAAAAGACAGACTTGTGTCTCCACGATAGCAGAATGTTCACAGAGTGGCTGATATTCTACCAGACTGTTCATATATATAGTGATTGGGTAGTTTTAAAGAAATGCATAATTATAAATCAAGTTAAAATCAGACCAGTCAGCATAGTCTGTGTGTTATTTATAGTGTCTGAGCCAGGTAGCATTAGGATGACTTTTGTTGTACAGGATCACTTCCTTGGTGACTTCAATGTTGTGTTGTGATTCAAATGATCTTTTACTGCCCAGTGATGGTGTATATATATATATGAACAGGAATTCCAAGGGAAGGGCGAAATTGAGACATTCTTCAAGTATGAACAGATCTATGTTGGGGTGACCGTGAAAGGAAGTGATTCATAAACACTACAAATACTATACGTGAATGAGATGTTTGAATGGAAGACTGACCCCTAACCTTTACCCGGAGATGACCCTGCTCCTATATACTTGTCGTACACCCTCTCAATGCTGGCTGATTATCAGCTGTGACAGATTTGACAGGCAGCGATGTTTGCAAACCCACAGCTGTTGACTTTGGCCTTTGGGAACTCCGGCCGATTTGATACAATATTTTGTCGAAAATTAATTTTCCGCAAGGTAAATAACGTGGGGCCATTTTTGTGCGGTTGATGAGCGTTGTTGGTGGCGATGATATTTTTCTGTATAGGGCATCACGTGGTGGGGTGCAGAGGTCAACTGTTCTCCCACTGTGAGCTCACAATGTGACTCGTTGCTTGGGCCTATCATGGGAGGATCTAGTCTTTGTGACGGGGTCGAGGTCGCGGCAATCACGGTGGCAGGCCGCCTGATTAAAGGGTCTCGTCGACATTGTCCCACTGGCGTTTTCACGGATATATTTATTACGGGTGGGGACAGGGTGAGGAAGTGGTAGGTCGGTGGGTGGGACCCGAGTTTGGTATGTTTGTTTTTTTCTCCGCTGGCTGGGCTTAGATTTAGGACAGCCCTCGACTGTCCGCGTGGTCCGCGGCTCAGTTCGGTGGAGACTTCAATGTCCGTCGAGTGGCTGTCCAGCTTCCGTCTCCCGCCGTGAGTAGCCCACACCAGAGTGAAAGTCCGGTGTGGTGTGCCGACGGTAGTAGTAGGAGAAATAATCGGTGACAAAACTTGCTTTTTGCTCCAGGGCAGAGCATGAATGGGCCAGATGCATGCTGAGAGTTAGGGGCTTGGCGTGTGACCCATGAGCCTGAGAAAGTAAGGGTAGGGGGCAGGGTGGGGGGGTGTCTTTGTCTTTATGTATGGGTTTTGATCGGTGATAAGCATGACCACAATTAGGGGCCGGTCTCCGGGACCCCAGTACTCACGTCTCATTAAACAACACAACATCTTTATTTGATCAGTGGGTACATACAGAAAAAAAACTTGAGTCCTTTTTTAGGGGAACCTTAAGAAGTGATTTCCGTAGGCAACGTCTTGAGTCGTGTAAAGAATTTAGGGAGCACTGCTGGCTCTGGGGTCCGTTTCCTGAGTTGAAATCACTTCAGATCTCAAGGAGCTGATATTGGCCATTTCCTCTTGATTTTTTCTCGGGGGTTGTTCTATTTTATTGTGGTTTGTTATTGTAAATTTTTCCTTTTTGCTGGTGGTATGACTAGGCTACAAACAGTACTTATATGTCACACATGCTCAGACTTCCATGACATGGCTCACGGTTAATTTGGCATCATTCAGGCGAGAGTAATTTGAAGAAAAATGTGTGAGAACATTTCTGGCTATGTTTATTCCTAATCTGTTTATTTCTTTCACTGGCCATTTATGGAATCTAAATTTTGTATTTTCATGAATTTTTGACATGTGTGAACTGAAGAGGTTTCATTTGTCTTATTCCAGTTGATTAAACAACTAATTTTGGAAAATGTTTGCTTTAAAACAGCTGCAGTAATATCTTTGGCACTTTCTGTCGTACCCAACATTGATTGTATCGCTCCGCGGGGCCCAGGCTAATTGGTGACGTATTTTAGATGTTCGCGGGGTGAAAGTATTTACTTTAGCAGCATGGAACGTTCGAGTGTTCTGAAATATTATATTGAGAAGATGTAGTGGTGTACAAAATGATTTTTTGAAAAAATATCTGACAGCTGAGTGATTAAAAAATAACCTGTGGTCAGTTTGACCTTGGCAGTTTTGTTGCCCATGGAAGTTTAATTATCATCAGTGCATCAATTGACTGGTATCAATTAAATACTAGTTGATATTTCTTTAAATGAAAAAGATGAATGAAATGTGAATCAATTGTATTTTGTGGGTCGTATTGAAAATCCTAATGCAATCAAAGACTAAATCTTTCACGTTTAAAAATTAAAAATTTCTGCACTTTATTTCACTTCATCTTCGACTTGGCAGATTGATTCAACCAAGATCAACCTGAATCTGTAAAACAATAATTTCTGAGAACAGAACAGAAAAGTGAAAAGATATTTTGATAGTTTGTTTGTGAAAATACCATTATTTTCATACAAGATGAGATTGAAAGGGAAACTTATGGATATTGGAATGTTCCATTGAACGCTGTGTGTGGTGTAATTACTGTAAAATATACTGTGGTAACAAGAAAAGGCTTTTTAAAATGTTTTACCCATGGTAATTAAACCATAACCATTATCCTTGTAAAGGCCACAGTTGTTGGTGTGTGTTCTGTTTCCCCTCGTAAATCAACCGCATGAACTGACGGAACTCGGAACTGGAAAAAAAAATCTTGATGCATTATGAGCTAAGTATTGTAGTTTACTGTAATTTTAGTAGGAGATAGTATACTAAAGTAGTAAGTTTATCGCCACAACAAAACCATTGTAAGATACATGTTACATTTTATCTTTTGAGAAGGAAGCAGCACAGTGGATGAAGTTGACGTCAATTCAACTCTGAAGCTTTTCCGGCGAGAATTCCCTTTTTTTCCAAAGATAACTTCCTGGAACTTTGAGGAGGTTTTCTATCTTGGTCATAGTATAAATCTGGTGACATTGGCTGAGGTACGCTGCTGACCGCTGCAAAGTTCACAGATAACAGTTTTTCCTTCCTACAGTCTGAATAGGCTTTCTCGTTTACTCTCTGTAGTAACCGCAGTGAAATTTCCGTGCATTAATTATTAGAAATAAATAAATCATCACAAAACGAAAACGGGTTCACAGTGATATGACACTGACTTTTGCAGTATCAAATATGAAAAATTTATAAAATTATCAGTGATAACATTTTTCGTCCAAAACCATCAAATGCACACGCTGCCTATTAATGAACACTCAAAATGCCAAGACACTTTTAGCAATGAGCCAATGTTACAACTTACAACTGGTCTCTCTCTCTCTCTCCTTTTGGACTGCGTTCTCGTAGTACGGCGTGTTTGCATAGCGTGGCCCGTGTCATCAGTTATCTGTGCTGTCCTACAGGGCTGTCAGGCCGCGTCTATGTCAACAAAACACTGCCCGAGGCCCGCCAGATAGGTTATTTTGAAATTAAGGGTCATTATGTCAAGGTAATGTTCGATGAGAATATTCATTAAAAATCCATTTCTAATCTTTCATTGTCAAGAATGCGTACATGTTCTATATGCCATGTGTATGACAGTTGTGGGTAATGTCATATTATTATGCTGATTTTTGCATTGATAATTAGTAAGTTCATTATGTCTTATACATCAATCTTCCATTCTTGGAAAAATATTATCGAGATATCTCTTTTGAGTAATTAAGGCATTTCGTAAGGCATTTCGGCAGAAATGCCTTTATGGTTTTAGCAGAATTTTTTTTTATTTTTTTTTATTTTTTATTTTTTTCCGCCACTTTTGGTTTCCGGACGATAACTTTAGATTGCCTTGACGGATCCTCGTCAAATTTTCACCACAAGTCAGAAATGATATGTGGAAGAACCCTATTCTTTTTGAGCCGGATCCGAGGTCCGTGAGGTCCGTGAGGATGAAATCAAGGCTAATTTTGAGACTTGGTTTCCGGACGATAACTGGAAAAATATTTACGCAATAGTTGCAGAACTCTGCATGGAGGTTCATATGCCACCAGGGAAGAACCCTATTGATTTTGGGATCGATCCGTCAAACGACCTTTGACCTAGAGGTCGAAATAATTTTTTGCTGATTCATCCTTGAGGCTTCCTGCATATCTCAGAAACCGTGCGTCGTAGAGCGAAACGGACGTTATTTTCGGACTCGTCGCCCTAGACAAACATCTCTAGGGTGTATTATTTTTTTTGATCCGGCTCCGAGGTCCGTGAGGTCCTTGAGGATGAAATCGAGGCTGATCTTGAAACTTGGTTTCCGGACGATAACTCGAAAAATATTCAGGCAATAGTTGCAGAATTTTGCACGGAGGTTTATATATCAACAGGGAAGAACCCTATTGATTTTGGGATCGATACGTCAAACGACCTTTGACCTAGAGGTCAAAATAATTTTTTGCTGAGTCATCCATGAGGCATCCTGCATATCTCGGAAACGGTGCGTCGTAGAGCGAAACGGACGTTATTTTCGGACTCGTCGCCCTAGACAAACATGTCAAAATAATTTTTTGCTGAGTCATCCATGAGGCATCCTGCATATCTCGGAAACGGTGCGTCGTAGAGCGAAACGGACGTTATTTTCGGACTCGTCGCCCTAGACAAACATGTCTAAGGGGTATTATGGATGAACTTTGACCTTGACCCGAAATTTTTTTGCCGAGTCGGCATTTTTCGTTTTCGTCGATATCTCGGAAACGGTGTGTCGTAGAGCGAAACGGACGTTATTTTCGGACTTGTCGCTCCTAGACAAACATGTCTGAGGGGTATTATGGATGAACTTTGACCTTGACCCGAAATTTTTTTGCCGAGTCTGCATTTTTCGTTTTCGTCGATATCTCGGAAACGGTGTGTCGTAGAGCGAAACGGACGTTATTTTCGGACTCGTCGCCCTAGACAAACATGTCTAAAGGGTATTATGGATGAACTTTGACCTTGACCTTGAATTTTTTGCCGAGTCGGCATTTTTCGTTTTCGTCGATATCTCGGAAACGGTGCGTCGTAGAGCGAAACGGACGTTATTTTCGGACTCGTCGCACTAGACAAACATGTCTAGATGGTATTATGGATGAACTTTGACCTTGACCCGAAATTTTTTTGCCGAGTCGGCATTTTCGTTTTCGTCGATATCTCGGAAACGGTGCTTCGTAGAGCGAAACGGACGTTTTTTTCGGATTCGTCGCCCTAGACAAACATGTCTAAGGGGTATTATGGATGAAGATTGACCTTGACCCAATTTTTTTTTTGCAGAGTCGGCATTTTTCGTTTTCGTCGATATCTCGGAAATGGTGCGTCGTAGAGCGAAACGGACGTTATTTTCAGACTCGTCGCCCTAGACTAACATGTCTAAGGGGTATTATTGATGAACTTTGACCTTGACCCGAAATTTTTTTGCCGAGTCGGCATTTTTCGTTTTCGTCGATATCTTGGAAACGGTGTGTCGTAGAGCGAAACGGACGTTATTTTCGGACTCGTCGCCCTAGACAAACATGTCTAAGGGGTATTATGGATGAACTTTGACCTTGACCCGAAATTTTTTTGCCGAGTCGGCATTTTCGTTTTCGTCGATATCTCGGAAACGGTGCTTCGTAGAGCGAAACGGACGTTATTTTCGGAATCGTCGCCCTAGACAAACATATCTGAGGGGTATTATGGATGAACTTTGACCTCGACCCGAAATTTTTTTGCCGAGTTGGCATTTTTCGTTTTCATCGATATCTCGGAAACGGTGTGTCGTAGAGCGAAACGGACGTTATTTTCGGACTCGTCGCCCTAGACAAACATGCCTAAGGGGTATTATGGATGAACTTTGACCTTGACCCGGCATTTTTCTTTTTCGTCGATATCTAGTATATATTATAAATTAATCATCACACCGAAATGCCTCCAAGGCATCTTTAGGCCTTGACGTCTAGTTTTTTGAGGGAGAAGAAACATCGACAAGATTTTATCTGTTGAGATGGGAAAGATCACAATTATTATAATATATCATTGTGTTATACTGAAAAACTTGATCAAAATTTCAATTTATAATCATTATATTCAATTTACATTATAATGTGGGCATACACAACTAATCAACAGTTGCAGGTAGATCAGTAAAAAATTTGTGGAATGCAAACAGGGATCATTTCAAGGTCAGCTCATTATCTTGTTTGTTCGAAGATGACTTGGAGATTTTTTTTGCAAGCTGAACATTTCAGGGAGCACCACTGACTTTCCCACTTAGTACTTAACCATTAAAGGCTTCTTCAGAATTTCTCCCTGCAGCGTCCTTTAACTTTTGAAAGGCGCATCCTTTATGTGTTTTCTGGACAGGCAGCCAGGGTCAAACGCAGAACACTAGAACTCCTGTGGAAGACTTTATCTGTAAGTCTGACCACCATCCTGTACTGGATGATTTCCCAGCGGTACCAGTCACCTTATCTTATCCCAGCAAACCTAGGTAAGAACTTCTTCCCGCCGAAACCCCTGTTTCTTACATGTACAGTTTCCCAGAAGAGACCTGACGCAAACTCAATGTACATCTAGGAATATGTTCCCATAATTTTTCTCTTTTGCTCAACACATTCAGCGTTTTGTTGGCCACTTAGGTATGGACTTCGTCAAACGGAGCATTAGCTGTCAAAATTCTCGAGAATTTCTTTCATTGTGAATGTTTTCGTAGGTTTTAGTGGCTGTGGTTATCCTACTCGCCAGCAATAATTACTCGGCACGGAGGTTTTGCGAGAGTCGATTCCAACAGTTACGTGTTTCCTGGAACTAAACAAAACATATCATACATGTATAATGCCTTTCAACTCTACTGTGGCAGTATTATTATCTGGTTTTAGCGATTATGTGTCATTTGTATGACTGATGCTCGGCTGCAGTGATCAGGGTCCAGTCAACGTTCTGTTTACTCAGAAAGTAGTCCAATAGTCACGGCTTCAGGCCAAAGTTTAAAAATCACTGAACTGTGGAAAATAGTGCTAATAACACAGATTTGTTGACCACATGTGAGATTTCATAAACTTGATATGGACAATATGTAGTCAATGTAACCTGATTCCTAAATTTCTTCTTCATAATTCTAGTAAACTCAACAAAATGCAACTGTGTCATGCCTAAGTTTTATTCTTGGTCTTTTTCTAGTGAAATGTATGAATAAATTAGATACTAGTAATCACTGAAGCATATAATGGTTTCACCCTAGGGACTGTCACACACTTAATTAAAGGAAGAAATACAATCTGTGAATTTTAGATTCTGGGGCATTTCTCTCAGAATCTGATGAAAAAACAGCCTTTACATGACAAAGAAGTTTGTAAATTATATTACATGGCCTGTCAACTGCGAGTTTGCGAAAATTAATGAAAAGTTCATAGTCCTTCAAGTTCTCTGTAGGTCTTGATCCGGTATCGATTCAAGCAGTTGTGATATTCTGTGTCCATGCCATGTACTGTAAAGCCCTTAATTCTCGCGCACAGTTAATTTCACGGATTTGTCATTCCTACTCATTCGCGGACATTTATTTTGGCGAAATGAACGTATACAACAAATAATGGCAATATAACCTAATGTAATTGACATTATTTTGTGAACAATAAATTTTGCAAATTTCTTTCAACAGCGAAATTAGCAAAATTTAATGTCCACAAAATAATAAGGGCTTTACAGTATTCTGCCTCAAATTTTTATGTATTAAATATGATCTGTAACTTCATTTAATCAAGTTACAGATCATATTTGTGCATTTCTTTGTAATTTTGTGAAAATATTAATGGGTTGTACAGTTAAGATAATTATGTGATCAAGGATGAGCCGTGGTACTGGCTGCTTATGTGTGACTGTAGCTTAAAACTCACCCTTTATAATGCTTTTGGGTCTTCGGGGTGATCAAGGATAAGCCATGGTACTGCCAGCTTATGTGTGACTGTAGCTTAAAACTCACCCTGTATAATGCTTTTGGGTCTTCGGGGTGATCAAGGATAAGCCATGGTACTGCCAGCTTATATGTGACTGTAGCTTAAAACTCACCCTGTATAATGCTTTTGGGTCATAGGTTCTGATCCAGTATGGGCCATGAGACTGGCAGCTCATGTGTGACTGTAGCTTGAAACTCATCCTGAATGATGCTTTTGGGTCATTCGGGGTGACCCAGGATGGGTCGTGGTACTGCCAACTTATATGTGACTGTAGCTTAAAACTCACCTTGTATACTGCTTTTGGGTCATTCAGGGTGATCCAGGATGGGCCATGGTACTACCAGCTTATGTGTGACTGTAGCTTAAAACTTACCCTGTATAATGCTTTTGGGTCAGTCGTAGTGATTCAGGAAGGGCCATGGTACTGCCAGCTTATGTGTGACTGTAGCTTAAAACTCATCCTAAATAATGCTTTGGGGTCATTTGGGGTGATCCAGGCTGGGCAGTGGTACTGCCAGCTTATGTGTGACTGTAGCTTAAAACTCACCCTAAATAATGCTTTTATGGGTCATTCGGGGTGGTCCAGGAAGGACCATGGTACTGCCAGCTTATGTGTGACTGTAGCTTAAAACTCACCCTGTGTAATGCTTTTGGGTCATTCGGGTGAACCAGGATCGGCCGTGGAACTGCCAGCTCATGTGTGACTGTAGTTTAAAACTCACTTTAAAAAATGCTTTGGGTCATTCGGGGTGCTTCAGGATGGGCTGTGGTCTGCAGCTTATGTGTGACTGTAGCATAAAACTCACTCTGGATGATGCTTTGTGTTTATCCTGGGCCGTGTGACTGTAGCTTCAGGTTCGACTAAATGGTTTCAGGTGGCTTTCATTAGTAAATGCAATTATTGTTACCCATAAGTTAACGTCCATCATTATGATAAGCATATAAAATAATAAATTTTTAAACAATCATGTCATGTTGAATGATTTTCTCATTCCAAGTTTATGGATGTTTTGGCTCCTTCATGGTCAATACTTTTGGAGAATTATGTGCTGGCATAACTAAAATAGTTCAATTTTTCTTGCTTCTTCATGCATTTGTGTTTAAATGTTTGATTGGCAGGACTGAATGCTTGACGTATATTCTCGTGTCAGGGGTTTGTTTGCATTTCCATGGCAACTGACAGCAACAACATTTTGCATCCTCAGCTGAGGTAAACAATTGTGATGGACATGAAAAGGTGTGGAGGTATTTTGTGTATTGGAGTGGGGAGGGGGGGGGAGGGCGGCAACCTAAATTACCTTTGTTTACCTATGTGCCAGGTAAGTAATGCTGCGGTTTTTGCCTGATTGACTGTTTGTTGTCCTTATTGGCAGAATGCATCCTTCGCAATAAATCTCATGGTAACGACAGAAATGGCATGGCAAAAATTTTCTCTGAAGTTAATAATTTGCCTTGGACTTTTTTGGTGGCAGAAAGAAAACTGGGATGCTTTGAAGGCCTTGAAATTTGTGAATAAAATTATTCCTGTGGGTTCTTGTTTGTATAATTTCAGTGTCAGCTTATGTTCGAATATTTTTTAATAACAAAATGTGTTGCAGAGTAGATTGAAAAAAATAGCGATAAATGGTCAATCGTTTAGGTAAAATCATATATGCATATGATATGAGAAGATGCAGCTAAGAAGTTCAATATATACAGTAGATAACAGACAGATAATAGATACATGTAGATAGTAACCGGTAGATAAATACGTGTCCTTTTAACATATTCAACCAATATGGTACTCAAATGGGTATTGGAACCAATGTTTCATTAAGCATGTTTCATTGAGCATGTTGACACAATATGAAGAATTTATAGTTTGATAAATTCATATTCAAGCTATTTATTATTTATTAAAAGTTGAATCATTTCACTGAAACTCTGAGTGTACGTTTAGAACCATGAAAGGGAGATGTCTACAAATATTTATTCTGCCATTGAGATTTCATCCAATCTGTAGTTGATGTTTGCATTTCAGCTATTGTTGGAAATCCTGTTAAATACTTCGTTGAAGACAATCACCAGTAATATAAATCTCCTCAGTTTGTCCGTGGAAATTGATGAAGATTCCAAATGGGAAAGAGGATTTCCACTTTGCGGTGATATTTGCGTTACAAGTTGAAGCGGTACAATAGGATAATGATGTTTGTGTGTGGTGTTTCCTTCTTGCGCCTGGTTACATAACATTATGTGTTTTGTTTGCAGGGCCTTTGAGAGGGACAGGATGACACACTTCAGCAGGTGAGTGTAAAAGTCTGACCGCTCTGACAACACTATTCAACCATGTCAGCGGCCCTGATTCCTGTTCATGGGCTAACATCATGTTTACTCTCTGAGTTTGAATGATATGTATTAGGGAATATGAGATAATTGTATCCCCCCGAACAAAGTTCGGCGGATATTATGGATTTGCGATCGTCGCGCCGCGTCCGCCGCAGACACTTTCTTGCAAAGATATTATTCTCAATTCAAATATAGTGAGTTTTGTTCTGCATTCATAATTTGGAATAGAAATAATTAACTTTAACAGAACTCGCTGAAACAAAACTGCAGTAGAGCACAGTGTTGACTGATGATCCCCGCTTGATTAGTTCTAGGAAGTTTGCAAATACACCTAGATATTTTCCCCGTAGTTTGCCATCATACATTGAGTAAGTCTCCTTCGGTCGTGGGAACGAATCAGCTCACACAGAAACCGATTAGCTATTAACCAGCTTTAGTTTGTAGTTTTAAGGGCTTTGGAAATAATACGCAGCTGCCGGGAAGAATGTACCAAATTTTTTTCACGTTCTTACACGAGCTTGCACCGTCTTGACATCTGTCTGAAGAAGGTTTGAATTTTCACCTTTCTCGCGTGTGACCGAGGCTGATTGGAGAATGTTGAGGCTTATTATGTAAGATTTCTCAGCTGGAATTGTTATGACATTTGATATTGGGGTTTTGCAAGTTTGGGTTTTCACTTTGTAGAAGGAATATTTTTTTATATGTAATTCATTCGAATTTTTCACACTTTATTTATATGGCTACTAGTAATATTTGAATTAGGCAGTAACAAGCAACACCGGCAGTATGATCAATCAATTTTCTTTAAATTGACAAATTTAAAATAACTTTTTTTATGAAGAAAAACAAGTTTCTGGAAGAGTCTCATATAGTGCTGAAGCAGGCTCATCAACCCTCCAGCTTTATAAATGCAGTGATGTGTAGCAGACATGTCTATTTCTATCTAGTGTCTATATTCCCTGGTGCCACCTCTGTATTGTCCAACAAGTGGCAGTCAACAAGGGATGCACAGTAGAGGCCTACTTGCCACTTATTCATGCACAAAAGAAAATCATCTATATTGACATAGAAGATCTCTATCTACGCTGCAGCTATATTGAACATAACGGCCGCTAATAATACACATGGGAGGAGGTCATGGTGGGTCAGTATAATTAGTGGACACTGGCTATTTTTACTTGGCTAACCAGCTGTGAAGATAATAATTAAGCAAAGAACGGTTTGAATGAACAGTCAATTCACAGCGTAAACACGCTGATTAGACTAGAGTGATGTCGGTTTGGAATGTGATATTTTATTATGTAATAATTTTGTCCACGGCTCCTGCATGTACAAGTTTCATAGCATCAGGGCACTGGTCTGACTCTGAAAGCAATATTTTAACGGCTGGTAAAATTTGTCCTGTTTTGATTACTTCGCAAAGAAAACTTTGCATCAAATTGGTCAATTTCCACATGTTCATATGGTCCTCAATTTATGAACATACACCAGTTGCATTTCAATATCTCTTTAATTTTATGAAAATATGACAAAGTTTTAAACAGGCTCCCCATTGCCATCTGTCTCAAAACTGATGTGGGAAAAAGTTTATATACCCGATATGAGTACCAGGGGGGCGTCAGACGGGGTTTGAGGAATCGCCTGCCTTGATCAAATCATGGGATATTGTTGCAGATGCAAAAGGTTTTTTTTTTGCAGGAAGAGGGTGGTGTAGTTTTGCAGGGCGGAAAAGGGGCACGGTTCAAATTGTAAGTAGGATAACCTTGGGAGGGGGTGCTTCCTGTTGGGGCCTCTCATGGTTTAGGGTTTTCTATAGAGAGAGACAGGAAGTCAAGTTTCAGTGATCAGCCCTCAGGTAGGACCCTCCTAGGGCTAGGAGGGGGGGGGGGGAGCAGGGTAGAGGATGGTTCTAGTGAGAGTGGGTCATTTCCTGAGAGTGGGTCCTATTGGCCCTCAGCAAGTAGCGCTCAGCCCGTGCAGCCTGTAGCCTACCTTTGCATCGAGGCAAGATCTACCGAGAACGGCTATCTAGGCAGTAAGTGAGCTCCCCACATAAACTACGCCAAGGCAAGCAGCCGGGGACCCACCTCCGCCAAGCGCGGGATGAATCAAAGCGCGACACTGCCTGCCGCATTACTGCACTAGCTCGTGTTAATGAACTGCGCATGAGGATCATACACATACAGCATGTGATTAACTTACAAGGATGAGCTGTCCACGAAGATCTAACACTCTTTCCTTTGAATCTACTGTGGTTTATGGATTTACTGCGGATGTTTTTGATTGACTATTAATTGTGACAATTGTGTTTGCCGCTGGACAACTGTACCGTCAAGGACGATTTTTTGAGGACAGCAATTCAGTTTTCTTGGATTCTAGAAAAAGTTTGGACTTTTTACCTGGAAACGTGGAAGGTCAGTATACTCGATATTTTATGTATCCTGGATTGTGGAATCATACAGCAAAAGAGAGATCAGTTTCTTTGTAAAACATTGAGGTTATTAAATGTGGTTAGTCTGGGTGAAGCATCTATGTGACTGAGTAGACACCATAAGCTGTGGCTGTCATGTTTTTCTAAGTAATTGGCTATTACTGTGATTCAAAAAACAAATATCATGGCCTGGCTGGCAGTTGTGTGGATTACACCATGTCCTAGAGTGGTAAAAACTCGTGATATACGCGTACATGTTTTCGGATATTTTGTGCTTTCGTTGGTCTCAATTTTGAAAACTGATGAATAGCCTGCATGAGAAATATTTTGTATTTACGTGTGCATTCTTTCAAACAAATTTGGAAGGAAAAAGTTTTCAATTTGCATGGAAGCTGAGCTGTCATTGTCAATAAAATATTACTGATAGTTACACCTGAATACAGTCATCTGATCCCTCAAGTTATTACAGAAACTCAGAGGCGCTTTGGAGAAACATATCCCAACTTCAATTATGATATAAAAAACAAAAATGTTTGAATTATATCCTGAGTCAAAGCTTATAAGAAAGGGAACATTTTGTATATTATGAAATATGTATAAACCATGTATTGTTCCTGCCATGTTCTTTGCGTGATTTAACCAGTACATTTTGAATCTGATGACATGATGATGTCATAGGTACTTGGTGTTAAGTACCTGCCCCGTCTAGGGAACAGATGTCGTAATACATCTCCCTTCACCCCTCCCAGCCCTTCATGTATTCGTGTTTGATTCAACTGTGTGGTTTAACAGGGAAATTCAGCTTTGTTTTTAAAGCTACCTATATGGGTTCACTTGCCACCATCCGTACTGCTATGCAAATGATATTGAATTAGATTGCATTGAATGAAACAATGCTTCTGTGTTCCTCACTTCCGAAGAGAAAGAGTAATTTTTTACCGGCCAAGCAGATTATTTGAAAAGTAAAATATTTAAATTGCTGCTAGATCTGATGGGTGGAGATTGTGTAGATTTCCTTGGATTGAAAATTAAATTGTCAACAGCGGTATTGCTACAATGTGGATCTGTCTTGAGCCATGCAATCAAAATTCACCAAGATATCTCGAAATTTACAATTGCAAAGACGTAAACAATGTTGCTGTACGTGCGTTGGTACTCCCAGGTAACGTAACAACAAACAAGTACAGGCTACCCAGGTCGGGTACGTCCGTGAGCGTGATTGTACCAGTATTTCACTCCTGCGACATATGTCGCGCGTGGTCACATATGTCAATTTACTGGTGAATATCGTGATTACAATGAATCAACTACGCAAAAAAAAAAAAAAACCAGCATGGGACAATATTTTTGTGTGGTCATATACCGCTAAAAGATTTTCTATAGCAATTGTTTTGTTATGATCGGTTGATTTGGGGCAATTTGCGAGTTGACCTTGGCACGATGTGTGCAAGTTGTAGCCTCTGGCGTTTACACACGCTTGCATACCTGGGCCCAGCATCCCACATACTACAATGTATCCATAGGTGGTCAGTGACCTAGTAACCAAGGTAGCAAAAGTGAAAGTACTTACAAACAATAAACAGCATTTATTACACCTAATGTCACTTTGGAAGTAGAAACTTACAGCTATTGATTTGATAGAGACAATTTCTTTTGATTTGCATTTATTTCCCGTCTTTAGGATTTTTTAAAAAACAAATTCAATTAATTTAACATTGCCAATGTCACAACAGAAAAATAGCGCAACAGACAATAGTGTGGGGTTATTGTAGTTATCAATTCAGTGCAAAGCTTTGCGAATATTCAATTGCTTAATATTTCAATAAACAAAATCTTCAATGCACAGAACAATACTGAAGATTTGAACAATATATGTAAGATATATACTAAAATGATATGTTATTCATTCGCATTAGAACAGTCACGCCTAGTGTTAGTTACAGCTCTTTTGATAGTTACATTGTTATCAGTTTACCATCGAGTGTCAAGTTGCAATTGTAATTTGTCTAGCTGTCTCCCCAGCAAGGGTATTGTCTATAATGGAGGATATCCAAAAACATAACAACCGGATAAAGGCACGTGTGATCTCCAGTCTGTTTGATAGAAAACCATCCATACTGAGCATTTTACTGCACATTCGTTCTCAATATGATTCTTGCAATATAGTTGTGTTCACACGAGTAAAACCTCAAAAACAAATTTAATAAAATGATCGTACAATAAACCTCCTTAATTTTTTTTCTCAGTAATGAAATTTTGATTGTTTTCAGATTTTTTCACCGGATGCGATCAGAAGATTTTGGAATCCTTTGACCTCTGAGTGACCTTGGAGATCCGGTGACCTGACCTTGTGATCCACCTTGCTGGAATACCGCCACCAAGCAAAAGGGATCACCCTCTTTAGTCAGCTGTGAGGTTCAGAAGTCACCCAAGTTTACCTCGCTGGACCTCCTGAGGTCACCAGCTGTGTCGGCCCCACAGTGCTGGAATCCACAGGGTAACGGCCCACAGAGCTTGAATCCTCCCTACGGAACCAACTGTTGTCGTTGATCACTGTCAGCAGGCAGCAAGGGGCAGAGACGGGCAAGGTTGCGGAACCTCACTGCCTGCCAGAACCAACGGCCTCAGTAAAGACCCCACAGCCACCAACGAAAACTGACGATAAAGAGCAGTGCATTTTGTAAAGCAGTGATGTGCAAAGAGCGCTGATTAGGCTTGGAAGCGAGTCATGTAAATAACAGGCGCTCAGGCAATCGCAAATCAACAGTGGAAACAACTCCCTTCTCCAATAAATTCTAACCGGCGAATAAACAAAAGTCGCCCTGTGAGATTGCAAGAAAGGGATCATCACCATTTGTAGCTGGCCCGTCTTGTCACTTTTTGTCTGCAAGGGGAGAAGGCTAGAGGAAACATTGCCGCCTAGCTATCAAAGTCTGGCCGGAGCGTGCCAAGGAATTTGTTGCATATATACCTGGATTAAGTTTGACAGATCATTTGTTTTGCTCACAGGCACAGCATCTCACGGGTAGAACGTACGGCTCGATCAGCTCCGCAAGCTTGAAGGTGAGGCTGTGAGGAGGAAAAAAGATGCCAGAGAAACAAAAAACGGCCGGGAACTGTTAAAGACTGCAACGCGTGCGCAGGGAAGCAGCCTCGGTGCCAATTGTGTACTTCGTTACCTGTCGAGGTTTTTAATGAAATCATTTGAAAGCTCAGATTGATAGAAGCATCTTGCACCACTCTGCAAGGTGAGAAGTTACCCAAGCTCTGAGCAGCCAGTGAAAAATTCCAAGCGCATGTTTTTTATGAACACACCAATAATCTTGCTGAAAGATGTGGATAACTTGATATTCGATTCTCGTCCCAGTGAGTGCGAGGAATATTAAACGACTGCTCAGATTATCGGGATTTTTTCTGGACAGTGTTATCTCTCCTAGAATTAACAGGAATTTGTCTAAGACGGGATGAGCAGTTTGAACTGTTGATATGCGGAGTGTCCCTGAAAACCAGGAGCCCACTGCAAGATTACACACAAGGTCTGCAGTCGTCTTTTTTGATAACGTTAAGTTCTGCTGGCTATCTACTCGCAACATTGCAAGTTGGAAAGTCTGATGAGAAACCTTGCTACAGGAGATTTTTCACGGAGATTACCATACACGTAACTCCGTAACTGTTCTGCGCACATTTTGTGACTGGAGTGTTGCCGAAAGTTCCACTGGCTCGTTGTCTTGGCCTACGTGGAATCAGAGGTTCGCAATTGCCAACAAACCGATAAGTGGCCGATTTGGGTGATTGTTGAGGCAATGTTCGCAATCACTTTGGCAGACAAACAAATTGACTGAGAGGTTTTCCGCTGCCAGTGCTGAACCCCTAACACCAGAGAACAAGTTTGCGGCGGGCGCAATTGGAACTATCCGCTGACCCCGCAGTGGCAGCAACAAGTCTGTAGAGATGGAAAACGCATCGGCACTTAGGCACTGTAAACATCCTTTAAAACGCTGATCCCATCTATATAAGTTCCGAGGCAATTGCGGGCTTCATGAAAAGACCCCGTTTATTTTGTCTGTGGAAAGATTGTGGATAATTTCTCTAAGAGCTTATCAGTCACAGACATGATGCTGGATTACAAAGGTGACCATTTGATTCCTGAGCTGAATCTGTCAAAACATCGGACGTTGGCCGTGGTGGTGTACATGTGGATAGTGGCTTGTCTATGTCTCCAGACAGTGCAGGCGGTTGCTAGGGGCCAGAGAGGTGAGTGCAAATATTTGTGATGTTTTCACTTTCAGTTTATATTGTGGTGTGAATTGTTTCCATTATGCGAATCCAGACTCAACTTTCAAGGAACGAAGTTTAGAGGTTCCATTGTTGATCACATACTATTGTAGGACTTATCGTGGTAATAAATATGACCTTGTCCGTGCTGTTATTTTGTTTACATAACAGAGTGGACATTATCGAATGAAGTGACGAAAAATGTCTGCATATATTGTATCTATCTTGATTTATATTAATTCTGATAAGTAATCTGTTTGGCTTGTTTATAAACCCATTGTTGTCCTAATACTGTTTTAGTGTTGAACCTTTGACATTGCAAACTTGTTTACTATTACGGAATGCGCTGGCAGCAAAAACTCTAATCTTGACCACTAAGTCCCAGCCTGGCTTCCCTGAAGTGCGCAGTCCACGAGACATGTACCTCGAGAGGCTCGGGCCTGTCGCTTATCTCACATTGTAATAGATGTAAAAAGCTTGGGCGAAGGGCGCTGGCCAGAAATATGTCCTTGTATCTGATGAGGTATGATTGACCGCGGCTTTTATCAGGATGTTTTGGTCAGGATCCATATGTACATAGGGGGTTGGGTCGAAGTACATAAAGCTGATTAAATCCTGAACTCTGTGTATCCTTATTTATGCCATAATTAATACATGTGGAAATTGATCAATATGAATGTTAAATAATTAGTACACTTTGCAAGTTTGCAAGATTATCACAGTGAATTTAATCAGTTGAGTATCAGATTTGTCATTGGAAATGCCAAGTTTAAGACTACAAAGTCCATTTAGCAGGTAAAGAGGATTATACCACCAGGTATGAGTACAGGTGCAAAGTTATCAGGGAAAATCATCACAAGAGATCACCTTGTAGCTTCCTACAGCTATTTTTGCTTGTAATAATTTTCCTGCTCCCTGCTGACCCTAACACTGCCAGGCTGGGACCCTGGGAAGTATAAAAATGATAACTGGTTGGGCCATTTTTCTCCACCGTGGCGGCCGAGAGGGAGGGCCCGCGAATGGATGAGCTGTAACATCAAAGTTTGTCTTCCGTGAAGCGAAAATCGCCTGGACAGTAATTCGTGTTATTTGAGTCATACGGTGATCTGTGTGGTTGCTTCTGATCTGAGGGAGATTGCTGTATCTGGGAAACGTGTGTGGAACATCTTCACCCGGGTGGGTCCGTCCGCCGGATCGTTCAATCGTTCATTGGGGGAGGGTCCAAAGCCGTGTGCCTCCTGTTTATCTGTTATCTTTCCTTCTTACTGAGCCAATGGTTCTCCCTCCCTGCCCCGTGTCCTGGTCCAGATGTTAGTGCTGCCACCTGGAGTCAATAGTGGCCACTGCTTGTATATTTGATACGCTGTTGAACATCCAGGAACTAGGCACCCGGGAAGTAGTACTACAGGTGTAAAAAGTCTTCAGGATACACATGATACATGCACAGTACACACATATTATAAAGTTCAGAATGTCCATGAGCTTGTGTAAATATGAATAGTAAATTTGTCTTTTATTACATAATTAAAACATCTTTCTCAGACTTCATTATTGAACCTGTATACATGTAACAATTATGGTTGAATAGAATTTCATATCAACCAATTTCAAGTGAATGCCAAGACAGAATAGCTGCAGCAAAATACTATAGTAGTTATGCAGAAAGGAAGAAAAGAAAAGAAAAACAGGAGAAGAAACAGTCAGAAATGCTAGAAGCTGTGTCTAATGAACCAAGTTTACACTGGTCGGGTCAGGTTGAACTGCTCTGACATGGCCTGGTATGGGGCTAGCACTGTGCCAACTGTGTGACTGGTGAACCCTGGACGTACGCGGTACACCTCCGGCAAAACCCAGCGGCTTTTGTACAAGGTCCGTCCTAAATACTTGTTAACTGGGGGACTCTGCTTGCTGTAAACTGGCCCATGATACAGATATTTTAACGATAATTATCGCACATTAAGTATGGCCAGCTGCTGGTCATTGCCATGTCTCAGCTGGCATGTGTTTAGGGCTTCCATAGGGATAGTTTGTAGTTCCGTTGGTTTGTGAGTTTGGCATCTATAGCCAGGTGAAATATTATTCTCGGGGTCAAAAGGTCAACATGCCCAGGGCAGGAATATTATAGCAAAGGGCATCATATCCAGGGGTCATAAATTGTGGTATCGGGAGTCTATATAGTGAAGATGAGCCACACATATCACTCGTATGGATCAGTAGTGATCAGCTGGAGTGGGATATAAATTTAATAAGCGCGGTATGTGGCAGTGACGTCCATGGTTCCGTTCATTCGCTCCTTGCCCTGCCCCCCCCCCCCCCCCCCTCAACCTCCGTAAGTTCCACTGAGATCACCTTGAGACTGGAAGAACTTATTTCGTTTTTAAGGGAAGAATGACGCGGTGCGAGGTTTTTTTGAGGTTTGCCACATGTTCCTTGATTGGTCACGATTGGCTTTGATCGCTGAGCATAAAGTTGTAGTTGTTGTTTTTATGGGGTGTTTGGCTTGGAAGCATGCTGCACACCTTCAAAGTTTGGTAAACTCGGGATATCGAGGGAGATGTGCGTGAAATGCTGCTCTACATAAAACAGGCAATTCGTAATTTGTTGTGAAATAACTTTTAATAGCCTCAATGATTCACTCAAGATTTTCCGGTGATTTTCCTAGGTTTGAAAGGAAAACAATAGCTTTTGATGGAGATTCAAAATAGAAATTGTGTAAAGTCAATATCTATCCCACTGAAAAACCAAACATCGAGCAGCAGACAGAGAAGTTCTTTCATTGATGATATCTACATCTTGATATGATTTAAAGCTTATCATTTCTATGTATGCCCCATTTATTTCTAGCACCTGTGTCAGGCACCACCCCCCCCCACCCCTTCACTCCAGTATTATCCAGTGACTTAATTATCTACTTTTTGATATCAGGCTCCAATTAGAGTAGAGATGTTTGTAATAATTTTTCAGTGATTGATTCAGATCTACAGAATACTCCCCGGTGAATATAGTATTGCAGCCTACTACATGAAGCACTCAATTAGTATGATTAGGGCTTATCAGGCTGTGTGAAGTTGTGAGAAGAGTTTGATTCTGGACTTGAGCAGCAGTCAATGTCTTTTCAAAGTGCAGTACTACAGTCTGAAAATAGAGCCGCCATTCACAATGATGACAACCCTAGTGCTCCCCCCCCCCCCCCCCCCCCAGTTATCCTAGATCTACAGATCTAAAGGAACTGAAATATATATGTACTTGTGCGGATCGTATGTAATAAAGTGAAGATCAAAGGCTGGCCAGGTGTGTAAAAGGGAAAGGGGTTGCGCTGAGAAGGCGGGTTTGTGGTACGATAAGGAGCAAAATATAAAAGTTTGATGTGATTTTTACTTGATCAGCTGGCCAGTGCGGTCTCACAGCTCTAAGTGGAGGAGGAAGTGGGCTGGTCAACGGTGCCAGTCGGGGCTTGAACCGGGGCCACACCACTGCAATGAGGTTTTCATTTGTTTGTAATTGCTCGAAGACGGGTCAGAGGTGATTGAGGGGGGTTTTGAAGTACAAGGGGGATGGGAGCGGGTGGGGGTCATCGCCAGCCTGAAGGGAAACAGATTGAGTCTGTCAGCTGGTCAGTCACGCTGATGTCCCTTACAAAGACACAGGAAGGAAGTGAGGGATCTTGGAAGTTCTAATTTAGCTGGGGCACCTCAGTGATGAGGAGTGGTCCTAGTCAGTAAGGTATGTGATCTTGCAAGGTGCTCTTATGTTTGTCCGGAAGTTTTAAAAAAATGTTGTGTGCATGCACTCGGCCCCCTCACCTTATATGGTGGGGGGAAAAAAAACTTCAGGTGAAAGTTGTGATGGCTCTGATTGTGGTACGTTTTAATTAGATTTTAATTTGAGAGTGTCTGGTTGCTTGTCAAACACAAAAGGTATGTTAATTATGTGTTTCCGGCAAGTTCATCCACTGCAGGTGCTTGAAGTGAAATTGGTGTTTCAAAGATGTCAGAATTGCCTAATGAGGTACATCGCAAATCTTTACCAGAAACAGATTCGAACAGTGTACGATTATACTTGTATTGTATATAATGTTGTCATCCTCCACATATCTACTAGTTATGCAACTAACACATTATTGAGTCATCATTTGAGAAAACGGGGAGTAGAACTGAGCAGGTGAGTTGTTATGAATACGTAATCTGTGGCAGGAAATAGAAGAGGCGATTGAGGTAGCATGGGGCATAGAGGACAGAATCATAAGACGCTTGTCACATGATGGGAAAGCTCAATACAAGGATGCAGATCTGATAGTAGAAGCAGGAAGACGGGCTGACCCTTGAACACAAGTATTCACGCTGTCCACAGGCGGACAAGCGACATTATAGATACGCCACGGTTCGCAGAGGAAGTGAGCTTCATGGGAAACTGATACAAGACATTCAAAACTTACAGGGTCTGTTTGATTTCATGGGAAGGAGTCGCCCTCAAAGTAATTATATACCTTTGTATAAGGAGAGTTCTCTCTCTCTCTCGCCATACATGGCACATGCAATATACATTGTGAAGTGTGTACCACTCCCCCCCCCCCCCCCTTGTCCTGCATCCTTTCATCAAGCGAAGAACCAATATACTGGTGACATGGAAACATATCTAGTCAAATTAATTCTCTCTTGTAATTGCTGGTGAAGTGAATTATTTCAAGTTGGACATGGTTGATTTGCATGATTGGAGGTTTCTGGAAGAAGGGTCCTTATAAATTTAATGAAATGAAAATGAGTGGCCATCAGGGAATTTCTATTAGCGTTGAATAATTTGTGGTTCGTGCACGCGCGCGCGCAATGTGTGTTGTTACAGAAAAATCTAGGCTCTGATCAAGCGTTTTTTTTTTTTGTTTCCCAACACTCTTATTTGCTCATGCATTGAAGCACGAAATGTATGTATTATTCGGGCCAATTTATATATAAAATATAAAAACACAGCTGGGCCTGGAGAGTCTTTCAAATGAGTACATAAATAAGCATGTGTTTCCGGTATCTAAGGGACCAGAGAGAACAGGGAGAGGCCACCACATGTCCTAGACAGGAGCTAGCTCCCTCGACTACACAGACTGAGGCCATTCACTGCCGTCACTCCCCACTATATCAATCACTACGACAACAATCCCCACCAAACAATGAGTATATGTTACATAGCCGAGCACGTGCTGCCTACTGGCAAAACACTCGTGAAAAACGCGCCTATAGTGCATGTCCCACTTGTATCGCGCATGAGGTTATCGTAGACTGTGGAGTTTTACGCAAGTGGTTGTCGGGAGAATAGTCCACGTCGACTAACTTTGTCTTTCAATGGCCTTGGCAAACATGTCAGTTTTCGTAGTGTCATATTTTATGTTTTGTGAATATTTTTGAAGAGTTTTTTTCTTCACATTATTTCTTTTGATATTAAGTTTGTAGTTTCAGCACAAGCGTTGCATTGTACAGTCCTTTGCGATTTATGCACGGTGCGATAGTTGTACATCTGTTGAGCATGTTATAAGCCTGCTTATTGCACGTGTGTGTTCATCAGCCCACTAGACATGTATCAACAGTGTTTGCATAGATTGCGCCCCTTAAGGTTCCCTTCAAAATAACTCGACAAATTTCACGGGGCGATTTCCCGCCATAATTTCGCCTGGTTTAGCCAACAGGTGTGCTGTGTGAATAGACTGGTTGACACTTAATCACACAACATGGAGTTTTGTACATTGTAAGGGGTTTATGAAGCAGCATAGCCTCAATAGTCATCCAAGTCAAAGAAAGTGGTGTTTGAATAAAGCCTTGTAGGGCATTTTTGCCCAGTATTAGCCTTGTTATGAGGGCAATATCGTTGATAACAGGTGGCTCAACATAACCGGCACGTGTAGTATTGCATGGGTATTCTGTAATACCGTGGGAAACATTGGTGATTATTGGTCAAAAGTGTGATCTGCTTGCTTAGTGCCAAACTTGACTTTTGTCAGAGCATGAGACGGAGATCGTCATAACATTCTTGAAAATTTACAAGTGTATTAAAAAATTGACTTTGTGTCTGGTCGGAGACCTGTCAATTTTCGGCCACAGGTGATAAATTGTTATATAATTAACACGTACTCAGTCATATTGATTTTTTTGTGAGTTTAGGCTGGGACATTGGAGAGGCAGATTGCAAAAAGGGGAATATCAGTATCTATCAGTCAGCATGGCCTGATAACCTGGGATGGGAACTTGTAATCTCCCGATTATGTGCAGTAGGTCATTACCTAGTAATCCAGCCATCAGGACGGTGATTTATGTTTGTAAACGTGTAAAACAATACATGGATGATACCTGTCTCCAGTGTCCGAATTACAAATGGGTCCAAATGGATTTAGTGATAAACCTGCAAATAATTCCACTGATGTACCGGGGTATTTTGTGTGTAATATTGAGGAAAATTTTTTTGTTTTTCTCGGAATTCAGAACTGATTGAATGGTGTTTTCTTTCTGTATTGTAGCCTGAATCAATTTTATAATCATGAAAGATTTGCTATTGCACTTTAAGGTTGTCAGGCATCTAATTTGATCACTAAGTTTTCATATATATTCATCAAACCTGGTTTTATGAGTGTGTGGAATTGATTGAAATTATGACAAAATGATTCTATAATTAAGACAGATCATGTATTAGTCACCCTATCATGCTTATCAGATAATCCAAGAAATCTGGACTGAACTGTGCAAGAAAATTTGTACTTTTCATCTGACTTTCTTTTGAGATCTTTTTTCCTTGCTGTTTTTTTCCCCTTCTGCAAATCTAGTCTTGAACTGATTATAAACTCAGCTTGAACCTGAAAAGTAAATTTTGCCAGGAGGAAAGAATTTAAAGAGGTAGTGTTGTACGAAAGTTTGGAAGGTTTCCATCATCGGTTGACTAAAGACGTGTCTTGCACTCAGGTAACCCAGCAAAATACTCGCTGCCTGTTGCCATGGCAACCAATTTGTACCAGTGATTGAATAATCTAGGAGAGACTGCTAAGAATACAGGAAGAGGGATACTAATAACCCGATCACAACAGTCCAATTAGTGGCATATTTTTTCCTCAAAAGGATTTTTCCAATTTATTTTGTATAGTGTAGAGTACTTTTAAAGGTACATGTACATTACCACATGTAATTACACGAATTACATATATATATATGGAAATGCACAATAACCAAGGAGTATCCAATGAATTAGAATTTGTTTAGCGATAAAATGTATTTAATTTCATATTCATGTATCTTAAATTCAAAAAAATTAACCCACTGTCTATCTAAATGCATGCCACTAGCATCTTTCATATTCTTCGGAAATGAATGTGTTTTGTTTCACTGTTTAGGTCTCACACCCACTAACGCCTAATTTGGGAATAAATTTCCGATCTCGACCCTGTATGTAGCAAACCCTCCCGGTGTGACAGGCGAATATATTGGAGACAATTTCTCACTGCATTATTTATGTCATTTACAGTTAAAAGTGGCCATTCACGGAAAATTCTCCCACACCTAAACTTGTTACCAAAATAAAAACATGACTTGAAAAGAACTCTATCATTATACTGTCAATGTCCTAATGAAAACGTACCTGTAACCAGTGATCTTAGCACTATATAAACCTATCATTACACTATTCAGTGCCATACACTTGCGGTTTTATAGACATTATGCCTTTCAATTAATGACAAAGACCGCTGGATACAATGAAGCTGACAGGAACCTCCCAGTGCCTTTTATATTAATGGTGTGAAAATTGGAAGAGCACTGGGGTGAGGAAATGTACATCTGCTCCGGCTATCGTATCGGGACACGATGCCATCGATCATAGCAGAAACCCTTAGATCTTATAGATTTCTGATCAGACGATAGTTTATTAGAAATTTTGAATATTATTGTCAGGAAGAATTACATAAAATATTGCAAAAAAAATTGTGTTTTGGGGCAAAAGTGGTTGAATAAAACAGAGAGAATACAATAAAAGACATTCAGTGGCCAGGTAATTTTATCACCAAAATTACCTTGATTGCACTGAAGAATACTATTCCCAGCCCTCAGATTTCAGTAGTAAATTGTAGTAGATCTAAAGTTAAAAAGTATTTTTAGAGATGCTATCTGATTAAAATTGAATAGGTAAAAGAGACAGCTTGATCAATGGAAATAAATATGGAAAGCAATTCACAACACTGAGGCAGAGTTTCAATAAAAATTATATCATGTTTGCAGGAACATGGTTGAGCGAGAGAGGGGGTGGGGTGAGTAGGGGGATTGGTAGGTAGCGACTGATATATTCCTCGCTGGGAGTTAAGAGTACACCTTGAGCATGCACCTACCACATTTCTTGTGCACCCAATGCCAACTTTGACATGTACAAGTGCCCTCGCTCAGAATCTGTAAGTAGACGCTCCCTGTTCAAATCTGAATAATGATATTAACGAGAATTCACTCGGATATTACATGTGGATTAAGTGAGAATGGTGGAGTGTCCTTGTACATGTATGTCTCATGGTTATAATAATACTGAGATGACAGTCGATTGCCAATAGAATTTGAATGACAATTAGCGAAGAAGAGAATGTATGCATGTCCTGAACGTTGGCCTCAAAACTTGTACAGTAAAGCATGATTTCAAAACTTGACATCTACATTCTTGTAATCATGTTTACTCAAAAGGTTTTTTTTTTGTGATCAATTCTCTGACTGTATTGAACAAGTTGAAATTTGATATTTGAATTTTTATCGATGGAAACCACAACTTTTATTTAATATTGATTATACAGCACATTAAAATAACAATGCTGTGTGCGATGTATTGGTGTTGAACCTGACGTGAACTGGATGAAAGACTCAAGTATTTATCGATTGTCTATCAGCTGATTCTGTTCTCAAACTGTGCCAAGTTTAGTCTATACATTCTTGACTTTTATCCAAATCCTTGTGTTGCGCACAGAACTTCTGGCCATGATTTGGTATAAAACGTTGATGTTTCCCAAAAGTATAACCCAAGAGAATTGCGTCCGGAGAAGAGGAAACTGCAACATACTGTACAAGGTCAAAAATTGATAAATTCTTAGCGTACTGTGAAAATTTCCAGAACTACTAGTACATGTACATATAGAAAAAATATGTAAAAGTACATGTTACGCCATACATTATTCAATACTTTAGATGAAGTACAAACTTTTATTGTTAATTTTCTGACACTCAATTTACTGGTGAAAAAAAAGAAAGTAATAGATAGCAGGTAACAGAAAAAAAGTCAAGAACATGTCCACGAGACCGATTGTATTGTTGAAGGGGTTGAAGAACACCTCCAAGAAATATTGATGTTGATGTTTTCAGGTCTCTATGGATGGTTGTTCAGTGACATAAGGCCAAGTGGCACACTCCCGCCCTCACCACCCCCCAGCCCTGACAGTAGCACTTGGGCCAGATGTTCTCGTTCATTGAAAATTTACAGCGTTGAGAACTGTCCTAGAAACAGGATTTTCTCAATTCAATTTCCTAATTAAATTTTGAAATAGAAATTATCATCGTCATTGCATTGCCTGTAAAATTTCATTATATTGTAATCTTTGCTCCATAATTCAATGGTATACATATGTAATGTAGGCAGAATACCATGAGAACATGAATACAGGACAATATTTATTCCCACATACTTTCCTGTTTAATGTTATCAAGTATGTTAAATGTTACGCCTGTACCAGATGAAGTATGAACACGTTGAAGACAAACACGACAAGAGGGAAGTTGCGGGGACTGAGTTGAGGTTGTCAATGGAGTTTTCCATGTAAGATCATCCAACTCTGAACGATTGTAAAAATCATCCACTCACTCATGACACACATACGACGCGGAAACGGCACTGGAACATGTATTGTCATCATTGCATGGACTGTCAAGTAGCACTTGTGGATTAGTTTGATCAGGTTATTTCAATAATATTGAACTGCGAAAGGTGCACCGAGGCTTAGCGTATTTAAAACAGTAGCACTTGAGCTGATAACAGGGCATGGATTTGATAACAAAAATTTAACATTTTTGATAAAAGTGTTGTGAAGTTTCAAGTACACTACCTGTCCCAGAAAAGTAGGAGTATGCAAAAAGTATGATTTTTTCTCCCTTCAAGGAGTATCAATACATGTACATGTAGAATCTTGTGGCAAATTTCAGAGGTTGACAAATATACAAGAAGTTTGCCAGTTGGGGTAAGGGGTTTGAAGCGAAGAAGCGAAGGGGGGGGGGGGGGGGGTAGGGATGAAGATCGGATGATGGATTAACCTTCACTATCCCAGCCCTCGTTACCGTGGGTACACCAGGGTGACATGCACGAGACTCATCTGTGTCATTGTGGTAAACCTTGATTTAGGCCCAGTTTAGAGCAGAAGATATCTAGAGATATGTGACAACATCCTGTATCACATATCTGACACCGGACAACCCTGGCCGCTGTTTATTGCACAGCGGAAATTCAGTTTTTGCTGTTCTTTGTCCTCGGAAGGCCGAACTAAAGGCTACTCAACTGGAGGAGGGGAAGGGTGCACTGAAAAATTGACCAGGGAAAGCAATTATTTCACTATTGGAGGAAAAACTTGTGGCATTATTGTGACACACAATACCTGTTTCAATTTTGAAGTTGGACAATTTTTTTATGCATCGCTGTCCCATTTTGTTAAGATCTTGCTGGTGAATAAGATGATACCCAATCACATCTCGCTGCATGCATGTTGATAAATAATAGCCGAGTGATCCACCCTGTCAAAGGCTTGGTTGTAGTCCACCAAGCAGAAAATGAATGTTTGCCCTTGGTCACAAGATAGCGATTATGGCACCCGCACCTATGATGGATCACATCTAGAAAACATTCCACAAGGGTATCGGATTTTGTTTTCCTTCTTTAGAGGCACATATTGTAGGTCATTTATTATATGCTGGTGAGCATGAATAACCCGGAACTATTACCATTGATAGGAGTTTTTTGTGAGAATAGTTGAAAAGAAAAATCGTGGTATTGTACCACAATGTGAACTAGTAAGTCCGTTTGTTCCCTGGCTGAATCATATACCTTGAAGATGTTACCTGAGAACAAGTGGCCAGGAGACAGGGCAGGGAGCCACCACCTGGCACTTGTGGTTGTGGAATTGACACGTGCGAAAAATAAATGTACTGACCTGCCAGACTAGTATTCATGGTATTAATTACACGAAAAGTTTTACTGTAATCAGTAAGATTTAAACGGCTCATACCTGTAAGCTCACATGAATGAGTTTCTGTTCCAGTGATACGATGTTATCAGATGTATTTCTGATGTTACAAGTTTACCGGACATATGTAAGGAACTCTCTTGTTATGTATTTCTGTAATATTACTAGTAAGCAGGAAATGGGAACAATACAGGTACCGGTATATATATGAGACAGGGAAAAATGTACCTTTCTACCCAAACGGGTGACTTCCCATTATCTTTCTCATCATGTGTAGGTCAAAAAAGTATTCCAGTGTTGATATTATAGTTTAATATCTTCTGAAACGAAAAACTGCACTTGTCCGACCAGGAGTTAACCTGTCTACTTTATTGCTTGCGATAAACACATGTACATGTTTCTGGCAAAAAATATTGGAAATTACATAAGCTACGAAAAAGCATGATGAGTATAACCAGTAACATGTGCTGTTTTTTATCACATAATAACCTATATGAAGTGATACATCATATCTCTGTTGGCATTCTCAATTCTGTTACTTCCTGAAGAAAACTTGACAAGTTTTCAGGAAGTCGCAAAAGTTTTGCTTGTTAGACTTTGTTACATTGTTTCTAAAGCTCTTGTTACAAATTAATTATTAACATTAATGAGATGTCAGAAATAATGTACCGTTGAAAGCACAAAGATTTTAAATCTCAGATTTTTACTAATGTTTCAGAGACAATTCAACCTCTTCACCGGATGTGTGTCGAGACTATTCTATAGCTTTTTCCCTTTCAGGAAAATCAAAAAGTCCCTTCATGAAGTCATTTCTATATTCACATTTCATTGTTTTCCTCTATGTTGATGCCTGTTGCTATGGTTACTTGCAGACAGCCCGCCCGTCCTGGAGCCGTCGCCTAGTCACATCGAGATCGAGGAGGGGGAGGAGATCAAACTGATTTGTCGGACGTCATCCGTACCGCGCCCCTACGTCCTCTGGTACAAACAAAACGATCTCATCCCCAAGGCTCACAGGTATAGAATCAACTTTATAATGGTAATAACAAAATGATAATAGATCCATTGTTATGGCATTTTTCCACCCCCCGCAGAAAAACTATTCCAAATCAGTACTTGGGATTAATATCAAAACTTTTTGCTTGAAGTCTTTTGGACACAAGAGCATTTTAAACGACCTGTAGGTTGTTCTTCAGCTGGGTATCTTCACTTCTTATTGGAAATAGACTTTCCAATTTCCATAAGTTAAATAGGGTTCATTATATTCGATTGTAACTGACGTCATGACAGATACGAATAAACCACCCCCAGTCTGATTACGGTACATGTACTCGGGAAGAAATCCTGGCCATTTCTTGGATAATCAGCTGTCAACCATACAATTATCTCCGCCTAGACTGTGTTAATTTGTCTGCCTGTCAGAATGATCATTTCGCGTAAACGTACATCTGTAGAACTGTTAGGATTCTTCCGTGAATGTCTTACGCAGCTCCGCCACGGAAAGTCCGAGGCCAATCGTGCAAGAGAACCCGAGGTATGAGTTATTCGGCGCTGTTCTCAGTAACATCGTCACTTTCCAGCATGAAATGTACACCCAGTGATCCCTTACGTTCCGTAACTTACAATGTCTGCTTGCGAAGATACCAGTACTTACCAAATTATCTTACCTAGCTATTTTTGTTGTGAATTGCATCATGCGTCTATGACTATGACTTATTTTGTGAATGACTTGTGTTTACTTTATCGTAATTGTGTTGTGATCACGTCGACAAAACTCGTGAATGGTCGGGCATGTTACCATAGCAACATTTCCATCAATGAATCCATAAATTACCAGTGCATACTAAGGTATGATATGAATAATATGCAATGGAATTCATGTCATATGTGTTTTATGATTTCAAAACTAATTCCTTATTAACATATCACATATAAAAGATTATGTATTTTTTTAATCAATGTGATCTATTAATATATTTTACATGTACATGTGATTTTGTGTATCCCTGAGATTTTATTTGGCCTAAGAATAATTACTACCGTGATTGAAATGTGTGTCTCATTAACCATTAACATAAACAATCCATTTTAGTTTAAACCAAAACTATGTGGTTTGTACAAATACAGAGGTCTAATTGCAAAATGATAAATAAAATCAACTCAATAAAATATCATGATGACTGATTTTTAAATCTATACTAGTAGTTATGAAATGCTCAAAAAGAGTTGAATAAGAATTGTCAAAAGACAAGACAAGTATATAGTTATCAACTTAATCTTTATTGACGTTTAATATCATGTGTATCAAAAATTTATTGTTCTCTGTTAACAAATGATAAGTACATGTAGTTACATGTATTGCTATTCCTGAATACTTGGTCAAATATTTTCATGTATGGAGCATGTTAGAATGATACTAATCTAAATATGTCCACAATTAAGGAGCTAGTCAACTGCATGGCCATCCTTTCTGCCTATCTTGAGATAACTTACAAAAGGGATTGAACATATCAATTGACAGGTATGTGATTCGTCGGTACTCGCTGAAGATCAAGGAGGTGAACGTGTCGGACTCTGGCGTGTACTCCTGTCACATGCGGAACGACCTGGGGGAGGTGTGGAAAAACTTCACGCTCAAAGTACACAAAGGTAAGGTGATGAATCTAGGCTCTGGGATAGATCAGATTTAAGCTTGGTGGCAGTCTAAGTGCTAAATTACCAATGATATAAATCCGGATTGGTTGGTGCTGGCTTTATTCTTTATTCATTATACTTGTTTCATACTGATTTTATATATAAATTTTCTTGTGGTGGATTAGGTATTTATCTATAATTTATGGAAAACCAAGAATAAATTCGGTGCTCTGTGCATGCTTTGTCATTATTTTGATGCGATGTTTCCTAGGTTACCTGTATTCAGTGAAATGTTATGATCAAAGTCATACGAGGTACCAGGCTATTCCAGGTAAATTGGGGTCTTTTACCTGGTGTGAATTCTCATGCTGCACTGATTGTGTTTACAGCACAAAATACCAGTAGCAATGATACATGACTGGAATACCTCCTCAGGAATTTATAAGCTCGGTGAAAACATCACCAAAGGAATCCTGCTGCCCTGAGGCCCCAGTAGAAAATGCATCAAAATAGTTCCAATTCTCGGAAATTTTGAGTAGTTTCCTGCCTTATCATGGTGAAATGGTCAGTTAGTTTTTGAGTCCAAACATCCCTGGATCTAGTGTTACATTTCACCAGTGCTGATTGGTGGATTACAGCCGGACTATTTACAGCTGACGTATCACTACGCCATCTGTCTGCCAGCCCTGTGGTTACAGGTGTTAATCTGCCAGCCACACGGCTTCGTGTCTGCCGGCCAGAAAAATGTGAAATATGGATAAAAATAGAGATATATATGCGATACAGATAACAATTACTGGGTGTAATAAAGTTTTGGAATTATTCAAGAAAATCCAGTAAATAAAACAAACACTTTTACCTTATCAAGTAAAAATAAATGCTAAAGTTAGTCAAAAAATTTTAACACATTCCTGCAGCTCGGATGTACAGATTACAAGTACTCGTATGTATTTAGTATTGATGCAGGATCTAGGTAATGTCGCTGAAGACTTCAGCAGTAATCTGAGATGTCAGATCATATCGGATTGTAGCGGTGCTCAAGTTTTGGCACTTTTTCTTACCATATTGACTTTCTGGTCCATTTGGATCCTGTCCTTTCTTGCTAGTGACCGGAGTCCCACAAATCTACCCCCCCCCCCCCCCCCCTCCTCCATCGGTCCCCCCTGACAGGCACAAACACCCTGGGGTGCACATTTTACGTCAAGGGTATTTTTCTCCCAGAGGTGTTCAACTCCAGGAAACAACAAACTTAACCTTTGTCGCTCACACCAAAATGTTTATATCATTTGCTCTGCGGTCTGGGCTCTATGTTCCCCGGCTGCCGCAGGTTTGTTTTGATGACAACTGCTACTGTGAGTCTGTTTATCTACGACTGTTTACTTCTCCCGGATAACACTAGACTTGAAATGTTTAGAGATAATTTCCCCAAATCGCTCGTCACTTATTGAAAGCCGATCCAGTATTTAAATGTTACTGACACTAGCATGAGAGAGTCGCATTTATTAGTGATCAAATATTTAGACATGCATATTGAACTTTCATTGAAGTCATGATATTTTTGTTGATGGTACCTGAATTACAAGAGATATTACATCTTTAGGTGGCAGACTCATGGTGTTTTAACGATGACATTGATTGCTGAGACAGGAGGGTTTATTATTACATGGGGGTTACAATGCTTGCCTGGAGCCAGCAAAGGGAGTGTTTATTATCTCTGTCAGATCAGGGGAGTGCTGTAGTAGAGCAAACAGCTGGAAAACGTACAACCAGCTGTCACACTCCAGCTGACTGATACATAATAATCCAGGATAGTAGTCATGGTGGTGGGAGCTTTGGAGACTACATGCAGTCTGTTGCTATGGTTCCCAGTCAAAATTTGAAGTTTGAAATGCAAATTTTGTGGATATGTGTTGAGGGACATGAACATTTAAAATCTTGGGTCATGTCTTAAACATACGTGTTATAACATTCTCGCCAATATTTAATCGTTATAATATCAGTGACAATTTGGTTTGTTCGATGTCCACCTGTTGAGCTTTTGACCCCCAAAATAGATGCAGATAAACAATAGGGACATTCCCACAAGGTGACTTTCGTAATTATTGCGGCGCATGTGCCAAACAGAGCTTTGTGGATGGAAACGGTGTCGACTGGCAGTTTCTGGGTAGTTTCTGAGATGACAGGGAGGAGATTTTAGGCTGCCAGTTTATCACTGATAAACCTGTGAGACTACAGCTCCAAGATAACGGCTATTGTTCGTTTGAGCCTTTCTTCCTCCCTCGGAAATCCCCCAACAAAAATTTGGGTGCGTTTTCCACAGCATCTTATCTTAATGATAATTGTAGCGGGCTTTGTTGAAATTCTGTATGGGATACAGTATGTACCCTGTTGTAGTTTTTGTCTACTTATAGTTCCCAATGCCTTACAAACATCCAGACATATAAAATATACTCGTTTGGTTGCCTGGACATGGAGATAATCACTTGGCTTCAGTTCTTCCAGGGTCGGTAAAAACGAAGCAGGCTGGAATAATTCACAATGGGGGAATGGAAAGAGTTTGGAATGTAAAACATACATAAAGAAAGCACTATAGATATATTTTACTGGAAACTTTGGCAAGAATGTTCTCCCCAGCTGTCCTAGATATCAGCTATTTCCGAGCTAGTAGTCATAATCACATCTTACTTCAGAAATGATGATTTACATGGCTGCATATCTCTATTGGAACTGTCATCTATGGTGATTGACCGAATTGGTAAACTTAAAACACTAGGATAAAGCCATGTATTTTATTGCAAATTTTCAAGCCAATATATTTATTACTACCTTGACTTTTCATGCAAGACGTTTGAAATTTTTGAGGTTTATATGACGCTATGGGGGTAACTTTCTCCTAAGTTGCTCTATGTTGTTCATATGAAGAATGACAAACTGACAGTGACACCTGGTTGTAAAGTTCCTGATGATCAATCTGGAGGCCGGAGAGTTGACTCTGCATGGTACCGAGTCTACTGACACCTCCGCGGGACCGAGTTTCTTGGAACAGATCCACCGCAGAATCATGCCAGAGGCATTCCTCCAGCCAGTGACTGCATGGTCAAGTGCCCCCATTAGCTCTGGTAGCCTGGGGAAAGGTTTTCCCTGTATCTCCGCCCCTATCTAACCTTGTCCGCTAAGATCTAAGGTCCATGTTGTACAACATCCCAACCTGTCAGGACTGACCTGCTACATAGAGATGTGATCTAGTTCTAGCTATATCAGGCATCAACAGACCTTCAACTGACCTTGTCCTGAACTGGTTATAGGTAGTACTTCTAGGGATAATTCTGTAATAATCTGATGTAAATGGGATATGATGGATAGAGGCCCATGGGGTGAAGTTGCGTTGGTTTCAAATTCATAATTATTCTCTCTTCAAAAACATTTTTATGTTGAAATAAACAAGTTGTTTTCATTATCAAAACATCATAGGCCATTCTGTTTTAGAATGTTTCTAATTTAGACCATTGTTTGAACCTTTGTTCTTTTAATCACACAAATTAGTCTGACACTACTTTGAAGGTTGCAAACTCGGACTATCACTGTTTATAGTTTTACAAAGCACGGTTGATAATTACTAGTTAGCGGGAGGGGGAGAAGGGTGGTATCTGATAACTGAGGGCGACCACAATGAGGGGACATGCAGCACATACAGGTTACCATGGTGACCAGAAACAGATGGCGGGGTCAACCCTGGCCTTGACCTTCAGCCCTCAATAAATTCAGCCAGATATCCAGATAAACAGATCCAGATGTTCGCATGTAAATGTTACCGCATACATGCATAACTGCGGTGGAACCAGGATCTATATGGGGAGCTTGTGAAGCAATTATGGCAGGCATGATGGGGAATTTTATTTGCTACCTTATATCATGCATTTCTGTGGCTGACGGAGAGAGTTTCTTTCTTCAGTGGTTTCAACCATATCAAAACTGATTAACTTCGCCTTTCATTACACCTAGACATGCCTTGTGATTGCTCCCGGTTCTAGAGAAAGAACTGCAAACTATGCTTCATTCATGCAAACAATCAGCTCATGAGATTAAATTCTGCAATAATCAAAGAATGCATAGAGCAAGATATTTGTTGCATTCGGAACACTTCTTTAATCTAAATTTATAAGCATTATGCACACAAATGTCTGAATGATTAACATGGACATTGGCCTGATTCTGAATTAGGCGTTGCTCCTGAAAGGTGCGTAACAGAGGAAAATGGATGTTACTTGTAGGTTGAGAAAAGTAAACAAACGCCTTTCCGTATATTGTTATTCGTTTCTCTGATCATATTCAGCTTGAAGAGTAACAGCTTCCATATTTGTTTGTGTTTCCCCTACAAAAATTATTATCAGTGGTCGAGCAGTCATTACAATGCATATTCAATTTATTCAACAATTTCATTTTCACAATTATAACTTTGAGAATGGGCATAGCTTTTTTTTTTTGGTATCGCATTAGCATTTATAATCCAGATGAAGACCATTAACCATTTCCTTTCAATATTATAGTGTTGATTGCATGAATTTCATTCTTGTACAACCACAGGAAAAAAGGAAGCAAATGGTTAAATATTATATTGATTTTTGAGGTTTTTCTTGCAATAATTTCTGTAGGTGACGACTCTGAAACTGACTTTTCCAACACTACCTGGGGCGAATTGACAGGTACTGAAATGTTACTATGGTAGCATAAAGCATGTTGTCATGACAGTCTTTTGTGACCCACCCCCAGTAACCCTGTGTGTCCAATCTATCAGTTTAGCATGGTCAGCAATGTCATCAAAGTTGATAGATTATAATGACTGATAATGCATGATATTTTCAAAATTAAAATTGTTTTGACTGTTTGATATGTTGTGAATGCAATTACTAACATACAAAATAATAAGCTGGTGTGATCTGTGTTGTTTCGTGAATAATCTCCATTTTACTCGTCAAAAAAAATTAGAATTTTCCGAAACGATGTAAATTCGAAAAGTCACCAGCAGACCTACATGTACATTCCAGCAAAACATGAGTTTGGACCTCCCGCACTACCGGTAGCTGTTTTTGTGAGCTTTCAGCCATTTTCAACATGTTCAAAGAACAATTAGTCAAAATCTCACTATTGAAAAAGAAATTTAAAACTCTTGTATATGGGTAATGGCGCTTTCACATAGAGGAAGTTTACAACAGTCCCTTCAAACTGAAATGTTGTGAAAAGTTGCCATTGTCCAAGCATTTCCCTATCAAATGTCTGATCTAGCAGTAAAAGTGGTGTTTTCCCCCCCATATATCCCCCAAAAGACAGCATGCTTGTTGGTTTCCATGAAATGGCCGAGATTTCACCTCGGCAGCACCACATCTCCCAACCTTTGATATGACAACTCAGCCTCCATGCTACCGTCTACAGTCAACGTTTGATATGTTGCATTTGTTAGACAAGTTTCCAAATCGTGCTTCCCTGTGTTTGGGGGGGATTTCCTATTCTTTTACATTAATTTACACCAGATCCCAAGAAGTTCTGTGATAATTCTAGCAATCTTATGAATAGTTTTCAAGTCAAAGGGCATGAAAACTAAAAGAACAACATTTTTTGAAAGTGTTGAAAAATACGCACTATCTTGATTATACTTTGTTGAACAGTTTAGAAACACTGTGTATTAATGTTTTCCAAATCCAGTGTGTTTTATTCTTGCTATGCTAACACTTTATTACTCACTGCTGGCAGTGTGATCACTTCCAGGAAGCAAGATTTTTATTATTCTTGACAGATTACAACCTGCAGTCAGTTAATTTTCATTTTGTTTTTGTTTTGAAAAAGTGCACTTCCGTAAACTGATCATTAGTTGAAATTAGGTTCTCCACTCCCGGGCTCCACTCTAGACTTTACCTGGGAATTATCAGCCAGTAATCAAATTACCGCTGGGGGCAAAAAAAAATATGTGGAGATAAATTTGTTTCAGATTGTCTTACTCCAAAGTTTTCCAAGCATGCTAAGTTAATGCATATGTATACTAATAAATTAGTTAATACTGACAACTTATTAGAGGGAAAAATTTAGACATATTAATCTGTGTAGACCACTCGAGAAAATAATTACAGCAAAAGTCTTACAATTTTTCTGTCTTATAATGTTTCAAGGAAAATCATGGAAAAAATACTAGATATTACAAGTTGTGAAAATCAGAACACCCAAATATCAAAACACCTACTCTCACAAGTGGAGACCAAGTACAATCCAGAATGAAAACTTGTGCCTCAATCAATCATATCATTGTGATTATTACTGTAGTACGATGATCAGGCTTGCTAAATTTATTGGTGTCTGATCAGGCGGTATCCCTGGGTTACAGACGCTTTTGTGTGCGATATCTCACGGGAACGCCAGCCAAGATGTCATGGTTAGTTAACGGCAGATCATAAACTAATTTACGCCTTGGATAGAGCGCAATGCACGTCTTTCCGTGGCTGTGTTGACGTGATTTATTGTAAATAACCCAGACGAAAACCGCAATATTAAAAAGGGGACGTGTGTTGATGTGATTCTGGTGGCACGCTGGGTCCGCGACTGGTAGTGCCGTATACCGACACCAGGGGGAGTGGCGACATACATCATAATAATTGTGAACGCTGCCTTGGAAACGGCCTTCGATACATCAAAATTATATGTCTAATGGTGCGTGTCAGTTTACACTGTGTAGTGATCTTGCAGCGTTAGAACTGCTACAGTTCCATAGAAGCTGGTAATTTTCAGTGGCTATATGGAAAGAACAAATTAATGTTTGGTTTTCTTTGGGGGAGACTTCCAAACTATGGTTTATGTATTCTGGATAGCAACTATCTGTATACAGGAAGTGCAGTCTGCCTCCTACGCAGTTCTAGCTATCTATAAAACCACAAACGCGCTGATCTTGGCATTTGACAAATTCCAAGTTGGTTACTGGGCAAGGCTGTGGTTGGCTGGGAGGATGCTCTGCCGCCATTCTCAAGGAGAAAGCCTCTCCGCTCACATGTACATGTACAATGCTCCGGTGATTCCAGCTTTGGTCGGATATATCCACTTTTGATTGTATGGAGTGGTGGCTGCACAGCTGAATGATCTGTGACAGTCCCAGTGGTCTATGATCTTGTGGTTTTAAAGTTATGGTCTTTGTTCAGGCGACACTTCAGCTCTCCAAGCCACAACAGGATATATAAAACATGATGGATTGATTTTTTGTCATTTTACAATTAGATATCTAACTGTCGTAACTCGCAACTTGTATGTTTTACTTCATGGAGGACAATTTTGAAACTTTTGGAAATTGGACTGCAGTTTGTGGATTTTTGCCATTTCACTAATCAGTGAAGTTGTATTTGCTTATCAGACATTTGTTCAAAGCCAAAATGGAATCAAAAGTCTGGATTATACTTTTCCTGGTGTTCGTGTGTGTTGTTTCTGGTGGTAAAAACAACAGGCGTCCAAAGTTGAGGGGTAGGTTTATAAATCACAGGTATATAACTGATAAATGCATGCAATATATCTACGACCTCTCACTCAACCAGGAATCAGTGTAGTGCTGACACCTGGTGAATGGCAGTGACATTGATGAATATTTACTGAATTGTGCAGTGCCACCTGGTGAATCAATCTTTATTACGTGTACATGTCTCCTGCATTCCTGTGATGATTTCTTCAGCTTTCTGTGCATGTTGTCATGAAAAATACTAAATGATCCTCTCTTGAGTCTTGAGTACTAATTACCCTTGTTCTATTTTACAGATTTTGTCTCAGATTTCTGAGTCAGAAAGGACTTTCTGTGACTTTCTAAAATTTATTCAACCAAGGAAACTATCTTGAAAACACTATAAGATATGTAATAATAATAATAATAATAATATACAAAATTTATATAGCACCCTATCTGATTTGTAAGAAACCACTCTAAGGTAATGTAGTGTAATGTAATGTAATGTAATGTTTATTCAGAACCAATCACCTACATATTCATATATATACATACATTCGAAATTCATTTTTCGAATACAATATAAAATTGTGCGTTTGGTCCTAGGAGCACTACAAGACATAAATGTCTGTAACCGTAGTGCCCCTATACATAAATATATACATACATACTGAGGAATGAACACAATCGTGAAAATCAATATGTGAATATTTTACAATTTTTTTGGATCAGGATATAATGGTAAAAGGTATACACGAACTGAAAATGTTCGCTGTGAGTTGAAGAGAGTGGGGGCTTTGTGGAGACAGTGAACAGTATTGTCTGATATAAAAACATTTGATGGTGCGTATGAATGACGCTTTTGATAATGATGTACGTATATCATTGGGCAAGTCCTGCCATAGTTTAGGGCCTTGATAAATGAATGTTTTCATCATACGGACAGATTCGGGCTTCAGTATATGTGGGTTATTACTTTGCCTAGTGTTATGAGAGTGAATTTCACGATTTGACGTGAACATCGAGAACAAGGGAGGCGGTAGGCTTTTGTTAGTGAACTGGTACATAAATTTGGCTAACTGAATATTGTACATATCGTTTAGTTTCGGAATTTTCAGTTTAGCAAATAAGGGTGTAGTGTGATCATTGTAAGCTGCTTTCATTATATTCCGGATACATTTTTTCTGTAGTATTTCAATGCGGCGCAATTGTGATTTGGGAGCTGAACCCCATAACATTATCCCATATAATAGGTGAGGATGCACTAGGGAGTAGTAATACAGAAGCCGTAAATTGGTTGATGAAAGTATACGTTTCGAAGCATTAATGGCATACAGACCGCTAGAAATTTTTCGACATATGTGTTGAATTTGCTCGTTCCACGTGAAACATTCGTCTATATAGATCCCAAGAAATTTAGTGCATTTCAATCTAGAAATAGATTGGTTACCCAATCTAGATGTGATTCGCTTTGTTTTTGGAAATATGCAAATGTGATATGATGAAATTGGTTTTTTGAACATTTAGCGATAACTTGTTCGCAGCAAACCAGTCCGCCAATGAGGATAAATCCTCTTCAATATTGGTGCATAATATTGGTGATAAAATCAAAGTAGAAACAGTATTTGCCTTATGTTGAAACTCCCAATACTCTAATTCAAACTTTGCCTGTCAGAATGGTCAGACGATTAGCAGTGCAAAAACTATAGAAATATTTTGCATCAAAAGCAAAATTTTTTTCCTCTAGATCTTTTCATTTGACTCTATATTTAAAGTCAAGTGAGTAAATCTCTTTGGATAAGTAATTGTAATACTATTTCTCCGGTGCAGAGGGCCCGCCGCGATGGCGCGAGAACTTTGTCAGAAACACGCTGACGTACGTCATCAAGAACACGATGGATTCCGTGCGGCTGGACTGCGACGCGGAGGGGATTCCCCAGCCAACGGTCCAGTGGGAGAAAGACGGGAAACTGCTCGAGGAAACTCAGCGTGACGGGGTATGTCAAAACATCAATGACTTCCTCAAAATTAAAGTACTAGTAAAGTGAAATATGATGTTTTGTTATATGAAAGATCTCATTGATCTGAGCAAAATGGTCTTTACGGTATATCAATATCTCTACCCGTTCAAAAGTTACAGCCATTTGAAACTGCCATTCCGGCACTACATTACAGAAGCCACTTGAAAAGTTCTAGCAACTCATTAATATGCAAATTAGATGCTAATGAGAATTCATGACGTCACGAGGGGAACAAATTTTAATTAGAATATTTCGAGCCATGATATAATGATTCTTATTGAAGGTTCTGACGATCTGACTAGTGCATATTATTATGTACCATACATAGTCAATATCCACACGAACTGTACTGTTGCTATGGTTACCAGTTGTTCCCTATAGCCGTAGTTACACATGGTTGCCATGGCCATTAACTGCCAAGTCAGTCTATCCACAGACTTTCTGTCGATTATTTATTAAAATTATTATAGATCTCAAGTTGGCACCATTTTTATTTGTGCATACCCTGTTCTGAGTGGGTTTCTGGCCCTAGCAACCATGGTTGCTATGGGCCATACCAGGTCACTGGTTACCTTGACAACAACAGAAAAAGTGAAAACACTGATTATTCATATTAAAATATGTATAGAATAAGTTTTGATGAATAATCATAACATTAAATGAATGAAAGATACATATCAAAGTACCTAATTAAAACAACTTCCCCCGATGACATCATGAATATCTCATTTGCATACTAATTAGCTGAATTGTTTTGAAAAAGCAAATTTGCCGATTTCAGTCTTTAAAGTGCTATAACTTTTGAACGGATTGTGATATTTACATGCCGTAAAAACCATTTTGCTCAGATCAATGAGATCTTTCATATAAATTCACATCATATTTTCACTATACTAGTACTTTAATGAAAATATAGATTTTATAAGAACATAGTTGTTCAATTTTCAATTGCTGTGGATTCAATTCTATGGAAAGTAAATGAGGGGTGAAGAAAAACCCCCCAAAACAAAACAAATAGAATTACGCTGAAATATTCTGAATTGTGTATTATCAGATGACTGTGATTGAACGTTGAACTATTTTTTTGCTGACTGTTCAGGAGATCCGGGTGCGTAACAACTCACTGTACATCCAGTACGCCACGCTGCATGACGAGGGCTTGTACACGTGTACCGCCACCAACCCCCACGGACAGATCCAATTTAAGTACACTCTCGACGTTGTCAGTGAGTACACTTTTATGTTCTCCTGTTAATTTACATTTCATTAACAGATTTTACACAATCACGATAAATCAAAGCAGGTTGAATAAAGTTTGGACTATAATACTTGTAGTGTTGCCAATGATGAACTTGATGTTATACTCATTGTGTGAGTCAGTACTAGTATATATGTGATTTGGCTGCGCTGCTGACTACTCAATGTTTTTTCATTACGAGATTATGAGAATCCACGCATGATCCTTCCTTTGCAGCCATGCTGGCGTTGCCGCCAGTGATCGACTACCCGCCGCATAATGTCACGGCGATTGTGGGCGAGACCGTGAGCTTCAAATGTCACTTCATGAGCGACCTGATGGCGCACCTCCAGTGGCTCAGACACTACGAGGTCAACGGCTCCTACAATGAGATCAATGAGACGGAGTGGCCCTACTTCAAGATCATCAAGGTTTGTGAATTGCGAGTATTCTAATACATGTCAGCATGGTCAATTGGTCATAAGTCAAACATAGTCATGATACACTTAATTAATCAACAGTAAATCAACAATTTGTGTGTGATTTGTAAATGAAACTGGATTATGTCCTCCCATATATTCTGTACTACATGTATTTACATTCTACCTCCTCGGTTGATATAAACATAAATATATCATATACTAAATTGTTATATTTTATTTTGATTGGCAGGCGTCAGATCAGCCGGAGCTCCTACAGTTGAGTAACGTAAGCGAGGCTGACGCCGGCTGGTATACCTGTCTCGTGGGGAACAGGATCGGTGTCACATACAAGAGTGCCTGGCTCACCGTGCTACGTACGTACACACTGGCATATACATGTACATGTAATGTTAATGAAGGGATCAGGAGAACATACTTCTATCATATGACCAGGACCTAAATGAATGGGAAACCTCTCATAAATAGACATAAGTTTACGAGAACAAAAATTACCACCATCACAAGATGAAGCGCAGATATAGCCACACCACTGTCTCTGGTTTCAACCACCATAATGAAGTATTCTCTTTGTTGGTTACAGCCGAGCCTTCACTGGAGTCCAGAAACTTTACGACGGCTGAGGTACAGCAGCCACTCTACCCAAGCGACTCTATGCTCATTCTCGTTATCGCCCTCGTGGTCGGTGGATCTTGCATTGTGCTTTTCGGAGTCATCGCCCTTTGCTTCCGCAAACGCTTCGGGAAGCCTGACTTTGTCGTGGCCCAGCCGATCAGGAAGCGGGTGATCGTGATGCGGCAGAACGTTCTCTATCCGGACCCGTACAAGGACTCCTTCTCGTCCGTGACGCCACTCGTTCCTCACGTCAAAATCGAGGGTGGACGCTGTCGTCTCTCCTCGGATCTGACGGCCGGATCGGAGTACGATATACCACTGGACAAGGAGTGGGAGATACAGAGGGACAAGTGAGTAGATAGACATAAGGGGAGTGGCCTTGGCGGAGGGAGGGGGGAGGAGGGGGTTGGCTGGGTGCTGCCGCTGCATATTGGAGTGACTGATTAAATATTGAAGGAGTGACTATTTGGCAGTTGGTGACAAAGTGTAAATTATTTGGAACATAAATTTTACATTTGTTCACAGTAATACAATATTAGAAAAAGACATGAATAATGAAAGAGATTCACAAGTGTCTTGTTCTATTTTTCGCAGGATCACAATAGGCAAGCTGCTTGGAGAAGGTGCTTTTGGGAAGGTGGTTCGTGGAGACGCTTACGCGATCTGTGCTAAAAACTCCATGACAACTGTCGCTGTCAAAATGCTGAAAGGTAATTTCGTATAAATGTGCTAAATACTTTGTATGACCTCGGCGCAAGTCGGTACCAAGGTGTTAAAAGTCCTGCATTACAATCGTGATAACATTTCTGCCTGCAGACGACGCGACGGACCGGGAGCTCGCTGACCTGATCCAGGAGATGGAGGTGATGAAGATTATCGGTCGCCACCGCAACATCATCAACCTGCTGGGCTGCTGCACACAAGACGGTAAGTCTACATGCTATAGTTATGCAGACATTGTGGTGATTTTTTTCGAAGTGCGCAGGAGATTGATCATTTCATAAAATCTCCATCAAATTTTTTTGGATATCTTCAATTTGATCTTCCATATTCAAATAGCTTGAAGTGTGTATCTTGTATTAGTTGATCAGATGGTAATGTCTGACTGCTACTCCCACAGGACATTTGTAAAATCTACCAAAAAAACCTACAAGACACATATTTATTCATATCTCTATCTCATTGCCAGGCCCGCTGTACGTGGTCGTGGAATACGCTCCCCATGGTAACCTTCGAGACTTTCTGCGCGTGCGGCGGCCGGCAAACTCCTCCGGTTACGAGACCCCGATCACGCTGGGGCACGGCCATGCCCACCACAAGCTGCTCACGTACAAGGACCTCGTGTCCTTCGCGTACCAGGTCGCTAGGGGCATGGAGTACCTCGCCTCCAAGATGGTACGCTTCCGTGTTTGTGATACATCGTATTAGAAATACATAGGGGTCTTTTGTGCTTCTTACTGTATATTATACCGCAATGTTCTTCATCACTTTATTGTGTACATTTGTAAATCAAACCTTTGTTGTATTTTAAGAATGTAAGTATTCAAACTTGGACTGACCATAAGTAGATTAGGGTTGTACAAAATTTAATACATGTACAATATATTGCAAATATGAGAATTCGACAATATTTGGTTGACACTGATATTGTAATATTTGATGCATGTTTCAATTTCCTGTGCAGTGTATACACAGAGACCTGGCGGCTAGGAATGTACTGGTGGCGGAGGACTACACCTTAAAAATTGCCGACTTTGGCCTCACTCGCAATATCTCACTCAGCAATGACTACTACAAGAAAAAGACAGATGTAAGCAGTTGTATTTACTAAAATTTCAGAAATCATGATACTGTCACCAAATTATGAATCAATCCATGAACTCGAGGAGTGGGAAATGAACATGTTGCTCAATGTTGATCAATGAGAGATAAATAGATCAGATATTTTGATTTTCGTGCTTTGATTTCCAGGGGCGTCTTCCCGTGAAGTGGATGCCACCAGAGGCACTCTTTGACAGGAAATACACGACTAAAAGTGATGTGTAAGTGACTCCAATATTTTTCTGCCTAGCAAAAATTCTTCCTTTCTTTAAAAATATAAGTGCAAACGTGATGCACTTAATACACAGTCATGACGATATTGTTGCATGTTACAAACATTACATTTCTGTCCACAGATGGTCATATGGTGTGTTACTATGGGAGATATTCACCCTGGGGGGTAACCCTTACCCCTCAGTACCCGTGGAGAAACTCTTTGAGCTGCTCAGGAGCGGACATAGGATGGAAAAACCACCCTACAGCTCACTCGAAATGTAAGACAATGTGAAACGAAGTTCATAATGATAGCATTAGAATACTTGAATGTGTAACATTTTTATTTGAACAACATGACCAACAGGAAAAGCAATGTAATACCAGATAATGTACAAAATCTAAACTAAAGACAAAGGGTGTAATCTACAATATTTATGCATGCTAAAAACTCACATGATAAAAACTCTGCTTTTTTCACGGGACAGGTACACGATAATGTTGGAGTGCTGGCAGCAGAACCCGGGACAGCGGCCGTCGTTTAGTGACCTCGTACAGGACCTAGATCGGATCCTGGCGCTCTCCGTCCACGAGGACTATCTGGACCTGATGAACTTGGACACGATGGTCAGCTCCACGGTCACGGGCTCCGACAGCCAGTACTCGTCCATGTCGGTCAGCAGCACGGACAGCGTACGCACGGTCGGCGACGTAGAGGACTCGCCTGTGTGAGGCATGTGCTGATTCTACGATCGGGACGCAGGGAGGCGGGCGTGGCTCTCGAGTTACGAGGGAGTTTGACAATCCGTTGGCGGATCGTTTCATATTGTGGAAAATGGATGGAGAGGCTGCATGGTGAGGGCACGAGAGACTTTTGTACAGAAGAAAGCATTCATGCCGAACCAGTAACCACAGTGTGAACTCGTAGCATCGCTTGATGGACCAATGTGTTCATTGTGAGCCATGGTACCACGCCTGTGTTGACATTTGTACTTATGGGACAACATTTGATGGACAGTAGCAACTTTTTTTGTGGAGTGTGTTTGTTTACTTCATTAACTCGCTGTTCGGATCATTTGTTAATGATCATTATTGTCACATATTATTGTCTTCCTCAAACCGGTATTATGAATTGGTGGCTTGAATATTGGTGTTACTGTATCTTCCGCTGGTTTCAGTGTGTGTCAGGAATCAAACTCGGTGTGCCATAATATATTTGCGAAAAGAGATTTGGCGATGCAGTGAATATTTCAGTTGTTTACATGTTTGTTTATACAATGTATATGTCATCGTTCACACTGACATTGTTTATTGTCTGCAAAGTTTGTCCTGAACAATCTGTTTTGATACATAAAGTTGCTCTGCTGTTAGGTGGAGTTGATTGTGTTCAGTTCAACAAAATCACTGCCAGGTCGTGCATTTACTAGTTACCATGGTTACCGTCGAAGTTGACAAGCCATGGTGATTGTACTGAGCAAGGGCATTATTTAACCGTAATCTGTGTTGGTATTTTTTGCAACATAGGTTGTAAAAAAAAAATTTTAAAACATGATGTCCTTGGCGATGACTAATCTGCGACAAATCAAAAGGACGAAGAACACAAGTATTCTAGGTTGTGTGAAGTGATTGTTGCATGGTGTTGTATATTTTGGAAGGAGTGGCATAACACTATTGGCTGACACTATTCTTGTTCTAATTATGTTGTTTTACTAAAGTGTAAGGGTGTACAAAATCATTTCGGTAATTAATATATTTCTTCTGTATGTATATAAGCTGTGTACTACAAAATGTAGACGAGTGAATTGTATATTTCGATGAGAGCATGTACATAATTGTTACAGCATAACAGATTATCGTACAATATTTGTTGGCGCCACCATATGGCCGTAACTTTGCCTTGTTATTGTTTTTGTTATTAGGTTATGTCCAGTTTTATGAAGCTGTTCGTGGTGTATTCAGTAACATGCTTCTCATGTCTTCATGTGGTTTATATCCTTAGCTGACGACCAGCTGATGTTCCGTGTTATTATGATTTATTTTGGCGATATAACCTGTAAATGTATATCCAATTTCATTTTACCGATAAGTGTATTTTTTTTCCGGGTAAGCATATCCTAATGAAGAGTTCTAAAATTATTTTCAGTCATTCATTTTGGTCAGCAACTTTAGGTTCATTTCAGCTTAAAAGTTGAATATAGTTTTACCATTGGTAAGGATTGCACAATGTATAGGTATAATCAGGAGAGGATTCAACTGAATTAAGACTTCTCAGCAATTTCCTCAAATGCTTCACCACAGCATTGCTGAGAGGAGTATTACAAAGAGTTTGATAGAGATAAATCTAGGCAGCTATGAACTACATTGTAGAATTTGATAAGTATTCTAGTCGGCCGGTGGTGTTCACAGTAAAGTTGTTATTGGACCAATGCATAGGAGGTAATAGGTTGTCTACCGTACATAAAAATGTATATAGTACAGTGGGATGGCAAAAAATCTCTTGATAATTCTGTTTTCCGAAATTCAGAACTTCAGCATGATTCCTCTCTTCATTTCGCTTAATTTTCTTATCTATTTTGACGATGTTCCCATCACAAACTTGATGATATTGAGGTTATTGATCTGTTCTACATATCACAGAATGGTGCTACCGGTACACATGGGATCATTTTGTCTCGAAATAGATGAAATAATATGAGGTGCTAAGGAATTAAAAAATATTTGAGGGCATGAATCAAACAAGTTTGAGGTATTTATTCTGTACACATACTAGATGGAATTCAATGTATTTTCTCAAGACAATTTTGGCACATCCGATACAATGTATATGGGAAATGTTTCATCAATGGAGCTTTCAGTGTGTGCCTTGATGGTTTGTTAACGACTTCTATTTGTTCTGTGGTTTTGACTCCCATCAAGGATTTAGTTTTTCGCTTGTTCGAGACATCTTTGAACACAGACTTTGTACTGTACCACCACGTACTGTAAACCCCTTAATTTTTCGCGGCCATTATTATTCGCGATTTTCGCGTTTTTATTAAAAACGCGAAAATTTCTGGACGCGAATTTTTCGCTCTACCGCATTTTGATTCGCGAATATATTTAATATTGAGCATGGTTATTGTGGATGAAACTGCTGTTGATTCGGAAATTGATTTTGCAATGTGTGTGGGATAAAACAGAAGAACAAATAATGTTGTACATTTAACATAATAAAACCAGTAGCCAATTCCAAGTTTACATGTATGTAGTTAATTTTGTACTGTGACTGTATTTAATTCATGTTTAATACTAAGCCAGGAAATAAAGGTATAATAGGTATTATAAAGATACAATTGTGTCCATGTCAGTATTTTTACCAGTTGTTGGGATGCATAGTGAGTAATGTATTGGTAAATACCTCTGTAATGCATTACCAGTAGTATGCATGTAACAGAAAACGCGAAATTAAACGGCCGCGAATATGTCCAAATCACGAAAACGCGAAACAAAGCGGCCGCGAAATTAAAGGGGTTTACAGTACTATAAATCTGCTATATAGAGTTATTGCAGTTCCAGGTCACTCTGATATATATGTAATGTTGTTTTTAGTGTGCATGGACATGAAGATGCATGCAATTTACAAAACTTATATAGACACAATCACCGAAGTGTTTCCCTGTAAGCTTACATGTAGTTCACAATCAGAATATTACATAAGGTTTTTTTTCAAATCTATTTACCTGCTCCTTTCGTTGGTCCAAGGAATTGATATCAAAATATATATATATAAATGTTTTAATGTATACATACATGTGTATTCTCTAGGTGAGGTGGGTTTGTAATGAACAACAAAAAAAGTTTCTCTGAAGAGTACGGCCACCCATATGATGTGACCACATATATTTCTTGCATTGTTGAAGTATAGAATAAAACTTAAACAAAAGTTCTGGTTTGGCTTATCTTAAGAAGAAACAAGCTTGCAATACAAAAATTGCAATCAAATTGTTTGATCTAAAGATGTGGGTACGCTGTAGTATCCTTGGTGCTATGTTTTTTTTTTAAATTGCTGCTTTGACCTACATGCACATGTTCATTTGCAATCGTTTCATATTGCAAGGTCAATTTACACATTTCAGTTTGGACAAAAGCCTAAATTCAACAATCATGCTATTTTAGGTCAGGTTCAAGGTAATCAAAAGATCTGCAATAGATCCTTGATGCTTGATTATGCTCATCTGTGCACCTCATCAGCGGACGTTTCAAAATGATGCAGAGGTTAATTTACACATTTCAGTTAGAGCATGCCCTTCAGATTAACCACTCAAGTCATGTGGGGTCAAATTCAAGGTCGCCAGAAAATATGTCATAATGTGACCTAAACTCTCGTGGGTCCTTAGGGTATTGCAGGTCAATTCTGACGATTTAGACCTACATTGTGTGCCTTTTGAATGATTCAAATTGTTCTCCATATTTGTAATTAGAGAGAAAATTGGCTTTGAGCCTATATTTCAGGCATCTCGATCTATTCAAGGCAATCCATCTTTATACATGTACACCTTTCAGATATCCGGAAGTGTAATGGTTGTGGGAAATTAGAAAAAAAAGTCGTAACAGATTTCGAGGAAACGACCGACAAAGTTTAAAATTAATTACATGATTTTTTTTGTCATAAACGTGAAAAAAAAAGCGAAATAAATATTCGAAAAATAGCCGAAGGGTTAAGACAGGTTACTAGACAATTTTAGTTTTGAATATTGCAGGTATGACCTTGGTCATTTTGGTCAAGTTCAGGCTCACCAAAATTATATATGCTCATAATACAATACATAAGCTCAACCATTTTGTCTGTAGGAGCTAATACACATTAATGCCAGACCGAAGACCATGAGATTCAGCCTTCAAGGTCATCTGATCAAGATCAAGTTCCCAAATGATGTGCAATATAAAACTTCCTATATGCTTATATTACGAACATAAGCCTTTTTGGCATGAGTTGTAGCCTCAGAGGTCAATTTATACATGACATCAGACATGAGATTGAGCACTGAAGGCCATCTGAGGTCAAGTTCAAGGTCACCAAAAAATGCACCTTATATGAGTTCCTCTATGCTTATAATAGAAACATGAACTATATCTACGAGTGTTTGGCCCCAGAAGTCTATTTGTGCGTACCAGCCCTTCATGGGCTTTTCGGGCCGACATGTCAGGCTTTATGAGCAATTTAAGGTTCCACTCTTACACGCAACTTCAAGGCCCCTAATTGGCATGTTCTGAAAAAAAATCTCGAAACAGATGAGATAGCTTTTGAGAAAAGATAAACGATGTCCAAAATTAGGCAATTCTTAATTAAAGACGACGGACAGTAAAAAAATTTTCTTGCACAAATATACTGCTTATGTTCATATGATATACTCCGGAATAAATAAATGTACGAATTCCATCGAAATAATGCGCGTCTGGCACGATCAAAATGCTGTTCACAGTGCCCCAGACATGCCGTGTGTTTCAGGTAAAAGAATCGTGACGTCACGATAGGTCATTACGTTTCCCATACAGCTGTATAGATACCTGAACGTTTTCCGCAGATGCTGTGATCACCAAGTACTAACGGTTTAGAATTGGTGACTGTTGTCACGACGTTCTGCCTGCAATGGCTCTAGCTTGAAAAGTGAACTGTAAACTAACTTTGGCGCGCTTTTCTGGCGCCCGTAACTATGCCTGACGTAAGCAAATCTGATTGGTTAATCTAATGAATATATTATGTTGTGTTTTAGGGAGGCTACTCACACAGTGGGTTGGTCAGGTTATACAGGTATGACCTTGGTCATTTTGGTAAAGTTCAGGCTCACCAAAATTATATATGCTCATAATACAATACATAAGCTCAACCATTTTGTCTGTAGGAGCTAATACACATTAATGCCAGACCGAAGACCATGAGATTCAGCCTTCAAGGTCATCTGATCAAGATCAAGTTCCCAAATGATGTGCAATATAAAACTTCCTATATGCTTATATTACGAACATAAGCCTTTTTGGCATGAGTTGTAGCCTCAGAGGTCAATTTATACATATGACATCAGACATGAGATTGAGCACTGAAGGCCATCTGAGGTCAAGTTCAAGGTCACCAAAAAATGCACCTTATATGAGTTCCTCTATGCTTATAATAGAAACATGAACTATATCTACGAGTGTTTGGCCCCAGAAGTCTATTTGTGCGTACCAGCCCTTCATGGGCTTTTCGGGCCTACATGTCAGGCTTTATGAGCAATTTAAGGTTCCACTCTTACACGCAACTTCAAGGCCCCTAATTGGCATGTTCTGAAAAAAAATCTCGAAACAGATGAGATAGCTTTCGAGAAAAGATAAACGATGTCCAAAATTAGGCAATTCTTAATTAAAGACGACGGACAGTAAAAAAATTTTCTTGCACAAATATACTGCTTATGTTCATATGATATGCTCCGGAATAAATAAATGTACGAATTCCATCGATATAATGCACGTCTGGCACGATCAAAATGCTGTTCACAGTGCCCCAGACATGCCGTGTGTTTCAGGTAAAAGAATCGTGACGTCACGATAGGTCATTACGTTTCCCATACAGCTGTATAGATACCTGAACGTTTTCCGCAGATGCTGTGATCACCGCGGTGAGGTCGATAAAATTCCATGAGTTGAGATGGCATTCATTAAATATTTGCGACACACCCATTTTTGGGCAGAAGGATATGAAAATTTGCCACTAGGTTCAGGATAGTATATAGATGACACTGTTATGGTGAAATATATGGTTAACCTGAAAAATATGCTCACTCCATGCCCTAACATGGTCTATAATCGAAAATATTTCAAGAGGGATGATGAGTTTATAACCCACAGGCAAATATATCAGAATTTTCTCAAAATTTGTCTGATTATCAGGTGATATGTGTAGATTGGAATCGCTGAATAAAAATTGGGGGTCACCGCGTTGGATTTGTTGAAAAACACTTTCGAAAGAGTTTAGCTATTTTTCGAAATCCGCCATATTATTAATTTCAAAATTAATTAACAGCCCCAGAAATAAATCCATACGGTAGAAACTTCTAAAATTTAGTATACATGCCTAGTGGATTGTACACATGTAAGAAATGAAAAGAAAATTGGGGGTTACTGCGGCAGAATTTTCATGCTGTATTTGAATGCTGTATGTCGGACTAGGATCTTGCGCCCGTTTGCCACCAATACGTCAGAGGTTTACCTATCGTGACGTCACACCATTTGCTCACCATTTGCTCGAAGGGAGTCTCTACTACAGAGCGCCCACAGGGCAACAGGGTGCATATTTATTGGAAATGTTGTTGCTATCATTTATAACCCATACGACTTTTTATAACCCATAAAAAATCCTGAATATTATTTTTTAACCGTCCGTCGCCTTTAAAAAACCCCCAGCCATTTTCACCTTTCGAGGTCATTGGAAGTCAAATGCAAGATGACCACACAAATCGCCATATATGTCGTACCATTGAAAGTGCTAATATCTAAGCTCTATCTTCAAGCGTTCTATGTGAACAGTTATGGCAGCTCCTATTATGGAGGAATAAAGTCCAAAACATTTTCAATGGCAAGAATTGGCTGGAAGTGACTCAAAACATATAATGACTTTAGGCCCAAAAAAAACCCATTTCGAATGTGATGTTTGAAGACACAAATTTTGACGCATGAAGACGGACGCATCGTGATGCCAATAGGCTATCATTCATGGGTGCATGTGATATGCCCCGATTTATAATATTTTTTGACATTTTGACATGTGTACTAAAATATACATGTAGATCTAGTACATGCAGTGAAAGGCAACTATGTACTATTCATAAATGCATGCATTTAGAGCTAGAAGAATATGATTAACCTCCGTTTTTTGGAATCATTCACATCTTTTTTGCTCATATCATATATTATTATTGCGATTTCATCTGGGAGTCAAATTTTGGATCAAATTCCAGACTTTTATCGCAAAATAAAAGCGAAAAATAAGTTGACAATCTGAAACCCGATTTCACTAAATGAGAGATAATGTCCTGTGCATCAAGTGTTCGTAGGTCTCGCACCCTAGTGAATGCCTGTGCAACTAAAATTACGCAATGTTTATGTTTTCTTGAAATTTTAGTCATTGCAGTGTGTATTTCAGTTACATAGCTGCATATCGAATTGTTATGTACACTGCTACCCAATCTGATTAAAATATACGTTTATATCCACTCGTATGTACAGTATCGTTGACGAACAGTAAGATAATTGAATGTTTGTTTGATAATTCTTATATTATCGCTCCCGAACAACTTGAGATGGAATGAAAGGCATTCTCGTGGAAAAGGTCCCGCTATGCATGCCGCTATGAGTGAGCCTGGAGGTGTGGATGTTGTTGTCTCCAGCTTGGGTGGTGGGAGCTCCCCTCTCTGTGTCCACGGTAACAGTAACATAGCTTGTTCTTCCTTGACAGGCACTTGATAAACAAATGAATTTCACCTTTGCCACAACGGCTTGCAACGGCTAGACTCCAGTGTGGTCTCCGGACCACAATGGAAATAAGTGTTTTCACTTTCTTGTGTCATCCGTGTATTTTAATGTGTACTATAATGTTATTCATACTGTATGTTATTTTACAAAATAAATTCAATTCAATTCAAAGTTACCGCCAAAGCGATCAGTATAATGGCGGCCTGATCATTTTGGCAGCCCAATCAATTGTACCCCCGTCACAACAACCTGTCAATTCAGAATGTTCCATTCAAAATAATTATTTTGGTTGTTTCAATTCTGAGTTTGTTGTTGTATCAGTGACCTTTAGCTCTGATGTTTTAAAATGGGTTATAAAATGCACTAATGATATTCATGTCCTGTAGGTCCTACACTGTTGTTTGAGAGGTATACAGAAGATGGTATGAGACGTTTCTACGCCTGCTCTGCATGTCGTGATCGGAAAACATGCAGCTTTTTCCAGTGGGCAGATCAGTGTTGCAGTGAGTCAAAGACAAAGGCCAGACTCAAACTTGTGAGGAAACGGATGAAATCTCCATTCACATCTTCACAGTACAGAGAAAGGTGGGATTCTCAACTCATATTTCTGGAGTAAGATTCAATGCTCCAATGTTTGTGACTTTATGTTTGAATAAAATTACAACATGTTCTTAAATACCCCAATAAACAGGTTGAAGGAGTTCCGATGTCTCCCAGTTCGGCAGCGTGTAATGTGCCTCGACTGTGGTCTCCTGCTCCTTCCTGCCGAGGTCAGAGGTCACAAAGGTCACGACCTGAAGACCAAGGTGACTAAGACGGACCTGCGAAAACCAAGTTATCTTTTACGTCCACTTGACAACAACAAGACAAATGCGGTCAGTCATAATTTACATTCAATTCCAATGAAGCATGTACATGTAACATATTGTGTGGGTGTAATTATGTCAAACTTATGTGAGTGAACATGTTACAATGATAGCACCAAAATGTGAGAAACGTAACTTCTAAAAATGTGTAAAATATCGATACCTGCAAATAAAGAAATCACAGGATTGTGAATAAAACTGGAGTGGGTTAGTATATATGAACTAAAATATAATTCCCACTTCATCTTTTCCAGCAATATCTATTCTCCAAACAGACTCTGGACTTTCTGGTCAAAACATTCAATAAGTTCCACTTCAAGAAGGTGTTGTGTATCGGCACTCCAAGGTGAATAATGATATTACATGTGATGTATATGCAAATCTGAACAATTTAAGGTAGATAATGTATCAATGTTTCGTTGAATCAAATGAGACATGCTGGAAAATCTGCTTTTCGAGTGTAACTTCATGGAAAGTGGATGACTTAAAAAAGTGATGGGGAATATATTGGTACTATTAGAAAGTAGTTTTCACTGTGCATCATTTTGGATAAATCATTTGCAGGATTCATGAAGAAATCATGGAACAACACAGAACCAAATCTAGCAGAATGCAGAGTTTGCTGTTGGATATTGATCAGAGATTGGCAAGTGTTTTGTAGTATAATTGGTTTTATCAATATTCATATAATTTGTGCATGTCACCTGCGACATGTTAGAATATGTATTTCAGATGAAAAGCAACAAAAATACTCTTGAAAATAATACAATGAGATTCTAAAACTTCAGGAGCAGTTCTTCCCAAAGAAAAACTTCTGTCGCTACAACATGTTCAACAACTACTTCTTCCACGGTGAAAAGTCCAGAAAACTTTACCGAGACTTTCTGAGTTGTGGAGAAGGTTCGTTAGTGGTGGTAATGGACCCTCCGTTTGGTGGCATGGTAGATGTACTCGCTCACACGGTACAACAAGTCACCTCCGACTGGCAGAGTGCCAATGAAGGTTTGTCGGTGGGCGGTGGGAAACTAAATGATTTACACAAACCTGATGATGTGGTTTATTGAAATTGATTTGTATTGAGTGAACAATCCGAGTGGTAATTGAAGCTAGTTTCATATGTGTATCTGGATATACTAAGTACCGCTAGTATATTCGCTATTTTTAGCTTACCGGCCCTTTGGGCCGATAAGCTATTGTCATGGTATTTCGTCCGGCGTCCGTCCGTCGTCCGTCCGGGTCTGTAACTTTTTTTTGACATGATGAATTTCCCCATAAATTTGTCAGAACATACCTTGGGCCAGTATCTAAAGACTATAAAATTTTTTTGGTTGAATCGCTTTTGCCGATTTGGCGGCCATTTTTGACGAAAAATTGCCAATTTTGGACTTTGGTGGCCATTTTTTCGAAAACTGTCTGATCAGTTTTGCGATTTTTGTTTCAAAACATTCCTCTCATGTACCTCTATGACGTGTATAAGTTTCGTTGCCCTTGAATAGCCGGTTCGCATGTGGCGGCCATTTTGATTTTTTGACGGGTCGACAAAAAATTTTTTTTTTGTCCCAGATCGAGTCACTATTCTTTTTGAGCCATTTCCAGCCAAAAAAAAAAACTTTTTTTTGGCTCATTGAAAATGTTTTGGGACTTAAAAAATTTCACTCAATTTTTCCTTCATAATGGGAGCTGTGCAGAGTAAACTCATAGAACATTTCAAGATAGAGCCTAAGTATTGGCACATTCAAATGGGAAATCATATATTGCGGTTTGAGTGATGACCTTGAATTTGACCTTCAATGACCTTGAAAGGTCGAAACGACCTTTTTTTGTCGCAAAAAAAGATGAATTTTGACTTTGATGGCCCTTTTCTCATTGCGGTTTGAGTGATGACCTTGAATTTGACCTTCAATGACCTTGAAAGTTCAAAACGACCTTTTTTGTCGAAAAAAAAGATGAATTTTGACTTTGATGGCCCTTTTCTCAAAGTCTTTTCAGACAGTTTCACTCAAAATCATGTAAAAGATTCTTCTTATGTACCTTTGTGATGTGTTCAAGTTTTGTTGCCTTTGAAATGACGGTCTGCGTGTGGCGGCCATTTTGATTTTTTGACGGGTAGGCGAGAACAAATTTTTTGTCTCAAATTGAGTCACTATTCGTTTTGAGCCATTTCCAGCAAAAAAAAAAATTTTTTGGCCACTGAAAATTTTTTTTGGAATTTTTCGGAGTATACTCATAGAACACTTCAAAGTATTGCTACATTCAAATGGGAAATCATATATTACAGTTTGAGTGGTGACCTTGAGTTTGACTCTCAATGACTTTCGAAGGTCAAAAACGACCTTTTTTGTCGAAAAAAACGATGAATTTTCTCTTTGGTGGCCCTTTTCTCAAAATCTATTAAGACAATTTTTCTCAAAATGCATAAGATTCTCCATATATACCTTTGTGATGTGTAAAAGTTTTGTTGCCTTCGAATCGACGGTCTGTGAATATATATCATTAACGAAAAAATCTTCCTAGATGTAACTTGATTTCTTAGTATAGTCCATACAGAAAATGTGTTTCCGGCAACATTTACGAACATGTTTTGACAAAAGAGTTTAAGATCAGTGTAACAATTTAAATGTTGGAAAATAATACTCTGTGCAAATCTCATGATTGCCGGTAAGCTACAGCACCCTTGGTGCTATGTTTTGGATGTTTGCAGGATCCGAGGGCAAACCAGATTTTCTGTGGATTTTCCCCTATTTTATGGAAAACAGAATAACCAAGTGTTGTCCTGCTTTCAAAATGTTGGACTACAAGGTAAGAATTGGACCACTGAGTACAGTGGTGTATGAATTAATATGATGATGTTTGATATCAGTTGGAAATATCAAATTTATAATCAGGATTACATTTAAATTTACCAAGTAGGCCTAAATATGATGTTATCAACGCATAATCCTGTCTGTGGTCTCAGGTTGAGTACGACAACCACACAGTGTACTCTGGCAAGAGTCGGCCGAGTACCAAAGGCTCACCAGTTAGAGTGTTCACTACCCTGGATCCTAGCAGTGTACAACTGCCTGCTGATAACTACAGGTCCGTACAAATAGTGTGACCTCTAATGAATAGTTGATAGTTGTAAATTTGAGTATTTCTAATTGTATTTTGTTTGTGAAATTGAGGAAATACATGTATTTACGCAATCTTTGCAATTTCTGTCCAGATTCTGTGAAGTTTGTCGCAGATACGTGTTCAAGGACACGAGACACTGCAAGGACTGTAACCAGTGTACCTCTCAGGTTGGATTGTTATCATAACGTTAATTTGTATTTTGTGTTGTTGGCAACATTATGACAGAAATAACTCTCGTTCCAATTTTTTTTAAGAAAAGGAAGAAATAAACCTACTACAGTTTATTACTAATATTCTGCAAGTCAGTTATTTGTATCATTATGTTCTATTTCTGAAACCAGTATTCCACAGTATAATATTTACACTATACATACACTGCTTACAAGTATGAAGAAACTTGAATGTATATTGTACAACTAGGATGGACGTCAGTATGTCCACTGCCACCGGTGTGATAGATGTGTCAAACCTAGCTGGTGTCACTGTGTCAAATGTGACACATGTCATTTACCAGACTACAAGTGTCAACAGCCTAAAACTGGTAAGTCATATCTACAAATGTCCACAATTTTATGGCAAAAGAAACAAATGAATCATTTGATTTTCATATTACATGCATGTCTTTTCAAATTCAGTACACAATGTAAAGGTCTATTGTTCTACACATACATGAACATTTCATTACACTGAATCGATGTAAACTACCTCACTTCAGATCGAAATTCTTTTGCACTCGCTCCACTCCAGGTTGTCACATCTGTGGAGCAGTGGGCCACAAGCGGAGAGAATGTCCGATACGACATGACACTGCAGCCAGGCGCAAGAGGAAACAGGTCCAAATCACACCCTATATCTGAACTTGAGACAATTGTAGTCTTAATGAAATAGATGGATAATCATTCAATGTATAACACACTCATCATCCGTTGTGTTTCCATGTCATACTCATGTTTCCTGTAATTGATTGTTATCTGATTGCTTGCAGGAAGTGATAGCTGGAAATCAGAAGAAGATGAAGAAATGATCTTTTGTTGCATTGTATGACAGAATAAAAATTACTTTCAACAACTCGTCTCGTTGTGTGAACAATTCATTATGGTGACTGCGATAGGACACACTAGTTATTAAGGCAATACGGCGGAAATGCCTTTGTGGTTTTGTGAGAATTCTTCTTCTTTTTAGAGTACCAGACCTATGGTCCGAAAACCTATTGGCATGGCGTTGTGTCCGTCGTCTGTCATCGTCGGCGTCAATGTCGTCTGTCCACATTTTTAGCTTACCGGCCCATGAGGGCCGATAAGCTATTGTCGTGGTTTTTTAGGTTACCGGACCTATGGTCCAATAGCTTATTGGCATGGCGTGTCGTCCGTCGTCGTCCACATTTTTATCTTTTCAGGTTACCGGACCTATGGTCCGATAACCTATTGGCATGGCGTTGCGTCCGTCGTCGTCCACATTTTTATCTTTTTTGTTTACGAGCGAATTCTTCTGAAATTTTGCACAAAAATACCTAAAAATAATTCAAGAAGGAGGTATTTGTAGGTTACCGGACCTTTGGTCCGATAACCTATTGCCGTGGCGTTGCGTCCGTCGTCCGTCGTTCGTCCGTCCGTCGTCCGTCCGTCCGTTCACATTTTTATCTTTAAAGTTTACGATGGAATATTTCTGAAATTTTGCACAAAAATACCTAAAAATATTTCCAGGAAAGGTTTTTTTAGTTTTTTGATTTTCGCATTTTTTTCAAAATGGCGGCTGTTTTCGTCGAAAAATGGCCAATTTTGGACTTTAACGGTCGTTTTCTCAAAATCTGTTCAGTAACTTTTTTTCTTATTGATGCATGACACTCCTCCTATGCACCTCTGTGACATGTATAAATTTCGTTGCCCTTGAATCGCTCGAAGTGGGCCATTTTGGGCCCGAACTCGGCCCAAATGGGACTTTCCCATGTTAAATTCTCCTATGCTTTATAATGGTACACATTAAAGCCTAATATCTCACTTAATATTGAGATTAGAGACTAGGAATCAATTGTGGACATATAGGAAATGATATATACTGAATATTCTCGTGACCTTGAATTTGACTTTTGACCTCATTTTCAAGGTCACAGGACAAAATGGCTAATATCTCGCTTATTATCGACTTTACAGCTTAGGAATCAGTTGTGAACATATAGGAAATGATATATGCTGAATATTCTTGTGACCTTGAATTTGACCTTTGACCTCATTTTCAAGGTCACATGACAAAATGGCTAATATCTTGCTTATTATCGACTTTACAGTTTAGGAATCAATTGTGAACATATAGGAAATGATATATGCTGAATATTTTCGTGACCTTGAATTTGACCTTTGACCTCATTTCCAAGGTCGCAGGACAAAATTGCTAATATCTCGCTTATTATCGACTTTACAGCTTAGGAATCAATTGTGAACGTATAGGAAATGATATATGCTGAATATTCTCGTGACCTTGAATTTGACCTCTGACCTCAGATTCAAGGTCAGAGCACAAAATGGCTTATATCTCGCTTATTATCGACTCTACAGCTTAGGAATCAATTGGGGACGTATAGGAAATGATATATGCTGAATATTCTGATGACCTTGAATTTGACCTTCGACCTCATTTTCAAGATCACAGGACAAAATGGCTTATATCTCGCTTATTATCGACTTTACAGCTTAGCAATCAATTATGAACGTATAGGAAATGATATATGCAGATTATTGTCATGACCTTGAATTTGACCTTTGACCTCATTTTCAAGGTCACAGGACAAAATGGCTAATATCTCACTTATTATCGATTTTACAGCTTAGGAATCAATTGTGGACATATAGGAAATGATATATGCTGAATATTCTCGTGACCTTGAATTTGACCTCTGACCTCATTTCCAAGGTCCAAGGACAAACTGGCTCATATCTTGCTCCTCTATTGACTGTATGGCTTGGGAATCAATTGTGGACATGATATACATGATATAGAAAATGATATACACTGAATATTTTGATGACCTTGAATTTGACCTTTGCCCCTTCATTTTCAAGGCTACAGCATAAAATTGCTAATATCTCTCTGATTATTGAACTTACAGCTTAGCAATCAACTGTGGACATGATATATGCTTAATGTTATATATGCTGAATATTCTCTTGACCTTGAATTCAACCAGTGACCTGGCTAACACCTAAAATATTAAACATTGTCCGGTAACCTATCTTTGGCCCTTGGCCTAATTTTTTTCTTTTTGGTGCATAACACTCCTCATATGTACCCCTGTGACATGTATAAATTTCGTTGCACTTGAATCGCTCGAAGTTGGCCATTTTGGGCCCAAACTCGGCCCAAATGGGACTGTCCCATGTTAAATTCTCCTATGCTTTATAATGGGACACATTAAGCCTAATATCTCACTTGATATTGAGATTAGAGACTAGGAATCAATTGTGGACATATAGGAAATGATATATGCCGAATATTCTTGTGACCTTGAAGTTGACCTCTGACCTCGGTTTCAAGGTCAGAGCACAAAATGGCTAAAATCTCGTTCATTATCGACTTTACAGCTTAGGAATCAATTGTGGACATATAGGAAATGATATATGCTGAATATTCTGATAACCTTGAATTTGACCTTTGATCTCATTTTCAAGGTCACAGGACAAAATGGCTAATATCTCACTTATTATCGATTTTACAGCTTAGGGATCAATTGTGGACATATAGGAAATGATATATGCTGAATATTCTCGTGACCTCGAATTTGACCTCCGACCTCAGTTTCAAGGTCAGAGCACAAAATGGCTAATATCTCGCTTATTATCGACTTTACAGCTTAGTAATCAATTGTTGACATATAGGAAACGATATATGCCAAATATTCTGATGATGTTGATTTTGACCTTTGACCTCATTTTCAAGGTCACAGGACAAAATGGCCAATATCGCACTTATTATCGATTTTACAGCTAAGGGATCAATTGTGGACATATAGGAAATGATATATGCTGAATATTATCATGACCTTGAATTTGACCTCTGACCTCATTTTCAGGATCACAGGACAAAATGGCTAATATCTCACGTATTATCGACTTTACAGCTTAGCAATCAATTGTGAACATATAGAAAATGATATATTCTGAACATTGTCATGACCTTGAACTTGACCTTTGACCTCATTTTCAATGTCGCAGGACAAAATGGCTAATATCTCGCTTATTATCAATTTTACAGCTTAGGAATCAATTATGAACATATAGGAAATGATATATGCTGAATATTGCTATGACCTTGAATTTGACCTTTGACCTCTTTTTCAAGGTCAGAGGTCTTCCTATATGCTTATATTACGAACATAAGCCTTTTTGGCATGAATTGTAGCCTCAGAGGTCAATTTATACATAATTATTATGACATCAGACATGAGATTGAGCACTGAAGGCCATATGAGGTCAAGTTCAAGGTCACCAAAAATGCACCTTATATGAGTTCCTCTATGCTTATAATAGAAACATGAACCATATGTACGAGTGTTTGGCCCTAGAAGTCTATTTGTGCGTACCAGCCCTTCATGGGCTTTTCGGGCCTACATATCAGGCTTTATGAGCAATTTAAGGTTCCACTCTTACACGCAACATCAAGGCCCCTAATTGGCATGTTCTGAAAAAAATTCTCGAAACAGATGAGATAGTTTTTTGAGAAAAGATAAACAAAGTCCAAAATTAGGCAATTCTTAATTTAAAAAAAAAAACAACCATTTTTACCTTTCGAGGTCATTGGAAGTCAAATGCAAGATGACCACACAAATCGCCATATATGACGTACCATTGAAAGTGCTAATATCTAAGCTCTATCTTCAAACGTTCTATGTGAACAGTTATGGCAGCTCCTATTTTAGAGGAATAAAGTCCAAAACATTTTCAATGGCAAGAATTGGCTGGAAGTGACTCAAAACAGATAATGACTTGAATTTAGGCCCCAAAAAAAAACATTTCGAATGTGATGTTTGAAGACACAAATTTTGACGTATGAAGACGGACGCACCGTGATGCCAATAGGCTATCATTCATGGGTGCATGTGATATGCCCCGATTTATAATATTCATTTTGACATGCGTAGTAAAATATACATGTGGATCTAGTACATGCAGTGAAAGAGAAAGGCAGCTATGTACTATTCATAAATGCATGCATTCAGAGCTAGAAGAATATGATTAACCTCTGTTTTTTGGAATCATTTACATCTTTTTTGCTCATATCATATATTATTATTGCGATTTCATCTGGGAGTAAAATTTTATCGCAAAATAAAATCGAAAAATAAGTTGACAATCTGAAACCCGATTTCACTAAATGAGAGATAATGTCCTGTGCATCAAGTGTTCGTAGGTCTCGCCCCCTAGTGAATGCCTGTGCAACTAAAATTACGCAATGTTTATGTTTTCTTGAAATTTTAGTCACTGCAGTGTGTATTTCAGTTACAGAGCTGCATATCGAATTGTAATGTACACTGCTAACCAATCTTAAAATATACGTTTATATATCCACTCGTATGTACAGTATCGTTGACGAACAGTAAAATAATTTTAATGTTTGTTTGATAATTCTTATATTATCGCTCACGAACAACTTGAGACGGAATGAAAGGCATTGTCGTGGAATAGGTCCCGCTATGAGTGAGCCTGGAGGTGTGGATGTTGTTGTCTCCAGCTTGGGCGGTGGGAGCTCCCCTCTCTGTGTCCACGGTAATAGTAACATAGCTTGTTCTTCCTTGACACGCATTTGATTGTAATAAACAAATGGATTTCACCTTTGCCACAACGGTTCTCCAGTGTGGTCTCAGGACCACAATGGAAATAAGTGTTTTCACTTTCTTGTGTCATCCGTGTATTTTAATTTGTACTATACTCTGATTTTTCTAACCCGTTTACACTGTTTTTAGCTGATATTTTTGCGATGCTAAACGCTATCGTTCTATAACTTGGCATACTTCACCTGGAAGTCAAACGGCAATTATTTACCGAATTTCAGACTTCTATCACGAAAATTGAAAAAGTTGGCAATCTACCCCAATGTTAAATTTAGCCCCGTCATTCAATTTCTGGGTCTGCACACAATTTTGTGCATTTGCTCGGTTTTGTAGTGGTGCAATCTTTTGAAATCAACATGTTTATGTAGAATACACCCCAATGTGTCTTCTGCTCTAAAATTACAATAATACATCTATTCCTGATGGATGTAAACAGGATCAAATCCTCGAATATGCTCAGATTCTCGAGATCCCGTTTTTGGCTGAAATTTAACATTGGGGTAGATTGTCAATTTCTTCAATTATTGCGATAGAAGTCTGAAATTCGGTGGAAAATTGCCGTTTGACTCCCAGGTGAGGTATGCCAAGTTATAGAACGATACGATTTAGCACCGCAAAGATATCGTCAAAAACCGGTGTAAACAAGTTAGAAAAATCAGAGTATATAATGTCATTGATACTGTATGTTATTTTACAAATAAATTCAATTCAATTCAAAGTTGCCGCCAAAGCGATCAGTTCAATGGCGGCCTGATCATTTTGGCGGCCCAATCTTCTGTACCCCTGTCACAACAACCTGTCAATTCAGAATGTTCCATTCAAAATAATTATTTTGGTTATTTCAACTCTGAATTTGTTGTTGTATCAGTGACCTTTAGCTCTGATGTTTTAAAATGGGTTATAAAATGCACTAATGATATTCCTGTCTTGTAGGTCCTACACTGCTGTTTGAGAGGTATACAGAAGATGGTGTGAGACGTTTCTACGCCTGCTCTGCATGTCGTGATCGGAAAACATGCAGCTTTTTCCAGTGGGCAGATCAGTGTTACAGTGAGTCAAAGACAAAGGCCAGACTCAAACTTGTGAGGAAACAGATGAAATCTCCATACACATCTTCACAGTACAGAGAAAGGTGGGATTCTCAACTCATATTTCTGGAGTAAGATTCAATGCTCCAATGTTTGTGACTTTATGTTTGAATAAAATTACAACATGTTCTTAAATACCCCAATAAACAGGTTGAAGGAGTTCCGATGTCTCCCAGTTCGGCAGCGTGTAATGTGCCTCGACTGTGGTCTCCTGCTCCTTCCTGCCGAGGTCAAAGGTCACAAAGGTCACGACCTGAAGACCAAGGTCACTAAGACCGACCTGCAACGACCAAGTTATATTTTAAGTCCACTCGACAACAACAAGACAAATGCGGTCGGTCATAATTTACATTCAATTCCAATGAAGCATACATGTAACACATTGTGTGGGTGTAATTATATCAAACTTATGTGAGTGAACATGTTACAATGATAGCACCAAAATGTGCCAAAGAAAAACTTAACTTCTAAAAATGTGTAAAATATTGATACCTGCAAATAAAAGAAATCACAGGATTCTGAATGAAACTGGAGTGGGTTAGTGAACATGAACTGAAATATAATTCCCACTTTATCTTTTCCAGCAATATCTATTCACCAAACAGACTCTGGATTTTCTGGTCAAAACATTCAATAAGTTCCACTTCAAGAAGGTGTTGTGTATCGGCACTCCAAGGTGAATAATGATACAATACATGTACATGTGATGTATATGCATATTTGAGCAATTTAAGGTAGATAATGTATCAGTGTTTTGTTGAATCAAATGAGACATGTCGGAAAATCTGCTTCTCGAGTGTAACTTCATGGAAAGTGGATGACTTAAAAAAGTGGTGGGGAATATATTAATACTATTAGAAAGTAGTTTTCACTGTGCATCATTTTGGATAAATCATTTTCAGGATTCATGAAGAAATCATGGAACAACACAGAACCAAGTCTAGCAGAATGCAGAGTTTGCTGTTGGATATTGATCAGAGATTGGCAAGTGTTTTGTAGTATAATTGGTTTTATCAATATTCATATAATTTGTGCATGTCACCTGCGGCATGTTAAAATATGTATTTCAGATGAAAAGCAACAAAAATACTCTTGAAAATGATACAATGAGATTCTAAAACTTCAGGAGCAGTTTTTCCCAAAGAAAAACTTCTGTCGCTACAACATGTTCAACAACTACTTCTTCCACGGTGAAAAGTCCAGAAAACTTTACCGAGACTTTCTGAGTTGTGGAGAAGGTTCGCTAGTGGTGGTAATGGACCCTCCGTTTGGTGGCATGGTAGATGTACTCGCTCACACGGTACAACAAGTCACGTCCGACTGGCAGAATGTCAATGAAGGTTTGTCGATGGAAAACTGAATGATTTACACAAACCTAATGATGTGGTTTATTGAAATTGATTGTATTGAGTGTACAAATTGAGTGGTTATTGACTCAACTGAAATAGCAGCAAGCTATTTTCATAAGTGTGTCTGGATATACTAATAAGTACCAGTAGTATATTCGCTACTTTTTGGATGTTTGCAGGATCCGAGGGCAAACCAGATTTTCTGTGGAGTTTCCCCTATTTTATGGAAAACAGAATAACCAAGTGTTGTCCTGCTTTCAAAATGTTGGACTACAAGGTAAGAACTGGACCCCTGAGTACAGTGGTGTATGAATTAATATGATGATGTCTGATCTCAGTTGGAAATATCAAGTTAATATCCAGGATTAAATTTAAATTCAGCCAGTAGGCCTAAATATGATGTTATCAACATGTAATCCTGTCTGTGGTCTCAGGTTGAGTACGACAACCACACAGTGTACTCTGGCAAGAGTCGGCCGAGTACCAAAGGCTCTCCAGTTAGAGTGTTCACTACCCTGGATCCTAGCAGTGTACAACTGCCTGCCGATAACTACAGGTCCATACAAATAGTGTGACCTCTAATGAACATGATGAATAGTTGATAGTTGTAAATTTGAGCATTTTCAATTGTATTTTGGTTGTGAAATTGGGGAAATATATGTATTTACTCAATTTTTGCAATTTCTTTTCAGATTCTGTGAAGTTTGACGCAGATACGTGTTCAAGGACACGAGACACTGCAAGGACTGTAACAAGTGTACCTCTCAGGTTGAATTGTTATCATAACGTTAATTTGTATTTTGTGTTGTTGGCAACATTATGACAGAAATAACTTACAACAGAAACAAATTACAACTCTCGTTCTAATTTTTCTTAAGAAAAGAAAGAATTAAACCTACTACAGTTCCTCACTAATAGTTCTGCAAGTCAGTTATTTGTTTAATTATGTTCTATTTCTGAAAACAGTATTCATTCCTCAGTATATCATTTACACTATACATATACTGCTGAGAAGTATGAAGAAACATGAATGTATATTGTACAACTAGGATGGCCGTCAGTATGTCCACTGCCACCGGTGTGATAGATGTGTCAAACCGAGCTGGTGTCACTGTGTCAAATGTGACACATGTCATTTACCAGACTACAAGTGTCAACAGCCTAAAACTGGTAAGTCATATCTACAAATGTCCACAATTTTATGGCAAAAGAAACAAATGAATCTTTCGATTTTCATATTACATGCCAGTCTTTTCAGATCAGTGATTATGTTGCAGTACCCGATGTAAAGGTCTATTGTTCTTCATTTTACACCTACATGAACATTTCATTACACTGAATCGATGTAAAGTACCTCACTTCTGATCAAAATTCTTTTGCACTCGCTACCCTCCAGGTTGTCACATCTGTGGAGCAGTGGACCACAAGCGGAGAGAATGTCCGATACGACATGACACCGCAGCCAGGCGCAAGAGGAAACAGGTCCAAATCACACACTATATCTGAACTTGGGACTATTGTAGTCTTATAGAAATAGGCAGATAATTATTCAATGTTTAACACACTCATCATCCGTTGTTTTCCCATGTCATACTCATGTTTCCTGTAATTGATTGTTATCTGATTGCTTGCAGGAAGTGATAGCTGGAAATCAGAAGAAGATGAAGAAATGATCCCTTGGTGTATATTATGTACAGAATAAAAATGCCTTTCAACATCTTGAAATGCCTTTCACATGCCTTTTCAACATCCAGTTGTGTGAACAATTCAGTATGGTGGCTGTGATAGGACATGCTAGTTATTTCTAACTCGCTCCCATGAGTTAGTATCTTGTTCCCATCTGTTGATTAACTCATTCCCACGAGTTGCTATCTCGTTCCCATGTGTTAAATGACTCGTTCCCACTAGTTAAGCATTTCGGCAGAAATGCCTTTATGGTTTTGTCAGAATTTTTCCTTTTTAGGTTACCGGACCTATGGTTCGATAACCTATTGGCATGGCGTTGCGTTCGGTGTCCGTCGTCGTCCGTCGTCGTCCGTCGTCGTCGTCGTCCACATTTTTATCTTTTTTGTTTACAGGCGAATATTTCTGAAATTTTGCACAAAAATATTTAAAAATAATTCAAGAAGGAGGTATTTTTTAGTTTTTTGATTTTCGCATTTTTTTCAAAATGGCGGCCGTTTTCGACGAAAAATGCCTGATTTTGGACTTTGGCGGCCATTTTCTCAAAATCTGTTCAGTAACTTTTTTTCTTTTTGATAGATAACACTCCTCATATGTACTCCTATGATGTCTATAAATTTCGTTGCGCTTGAATCGCTCGAAGTGGGCCATTTTGGCCCAAACTCGGCTCAAATGGGACTTTCCCATGTTAAATTCCCTATGCTTTATAATGGGACACATTATGCTTTATAATGGGACACATTATGCCTAATATCTCACTTGATATTGAGATTAGGGACTAGGAGTCAATTGTGGACCTATAGGAAATGATATATGCTGAATATTCTCGTGACCTTGAATTTGACCTCTGACCTCACTTTCAAGGTCAGATCACAAAATGGCTTATATCTCGCTTATTATCGACTCTACAGCTTAGGAATCAATTGTGGACATATAGGAAATGATATATTCTGAATATTCTCGTGACCTTGAATTTGACCTCTGACCTCAGTTTCAAGGTCAGAGCACAAAATGGCTTATATCTCGCTTATTATCGACTCTACAGCTTAGGAATCAATTGTGGACATATAGGAAATGATATATGCTGAATATTCTGATGACCTTGAATTTGACCTTCGACCTCATTTTCAAGGTCACAGGACAAAATGGCTAATATCTCGCTTGTTATCGACTTTACAGCTTAGCAATCAATTATGAACATATAGGAAATGATATATGCAGATTATTGTCATGACCTTGAATTTGACCTTTGACCTCATTTTCAAGGTCACAGGACAAAATGGCTAATATCTCACTTATTATCGATTTTACAGCTTAGGAATCAATTGTGGACATATAGGAAATGATATATGCTGAATATTCTCGTGACCTTGAATTTGACCTCTGACCTCATTTCTAAGGTCCAAGGACAAACTGGCTCATATCTTGCTCCTCTATTGACTGTATGGCTTGGGAATCAATTGTGGACATGATATACATGATATAGAAAATTATATACACTGAATATTTTGATGACCTTGAATTTGACCTTTGCCCCTTCATTTTCAAGGCTACAGCATAAAATTGCTAATCTCTCTCTGATTATTGAACTTACAGCTTAGCAATCAACTGTGGACATGATATATGCTTAATGTTATATATGCTGAATATTCTCTTGACCTTGAATTCAACCAGTGACCTGGCTAATACCTAAAATATTAAATATTGTCCGGTAACCTATCTTTGGCCCTTGGCCTAATTTTTTTTTGGACTTTTTTCTGCACGAGAACTCAAAAACTATCCAGGTAATGACTGCAAAACTTTGCATGGAGGTTCATATATGAACAGGCAAGAAAGGTATCGATTTTGGGGTCATATGGCCAAGCGACCTATGACCTGGAGGTCGGAAGAATTTTCGACGAGTCATCTTTGAGGCTTATTGTATACTGTGGATCCTGTGTTTTAAGACCACCCAAGGGACCCCAAAAGGTGGTCTTAAATGACATGTGGTCTCTCATGACAGGTTCATTTACATGATAAATGGCCACTTGGGACCGAGTGGCTTGGTATTAAAATACAGGGTGGTCTCTCAAACCAGGTGGTCTTTAACACAGGTATAATTGTGTGTCAGAAATGGTGCATCGTAGAGCGAAATGGTCATTATTTTTGGACTCGTCGCCCGATACAAACATGTATAGGGATATTATGGATGACCTTGACCTGAACTTGTTTTGCCGAGTCGGCATTTTTCGTTTTCGTCGATATCTCGGAAACGGTCGTTGTGGAGCAGAATGGACGTTTTTCGGACTCGTCGCCTTAGACAAACATGTCTTTGGGGTATTATTGATGAACTTTGACCTTGACCTGAATTTTTTTTGCCGATTTGGCATTTTTCGTTTCTGTTGATATCTCGGAAACAGTGCGTCGTACAGTGAAACAGACGTTATTTTCAGACTCGTCGCCCTATACAAACATGTCTTAGGGGGTAATATTAATGAACTTTTACCTTGACCAGATATTATTTTGCTATGTCGGAATTTTTCGTTTCTGGCGATATCTCGGAAACGGTGCTTCGTAGAGCGAAACGGACAGTATTTTCGGACTCGTCAACCCAGACAGACATGTCTGAGGGGTATTATGGATGAACTGAAAAGTTTTTGTCGATATCTTGGAAACGGTGCATTGTAGAGTGAAACAGACTTCATTTTCGGACTCGTCGTCCTAGACAAACGTCCAATGAGTATCATGAAATTTGACTCTGACCTGAATTTTTTTGCTGAGTCGACATTTTACATTTTCATCAATATTTTGAAAATGGTGTGTTGTAGAGCCTGTGGCAAAAATGTTATAAATATTATATTATTATATAATTATATATTATATAAATATTAGTCGTAACACTGAAATGCCTCCAAGGCATCATTAGGCCTTGACGTCTAGTTAGTACCTCGCTCCCACGAGTTAGTATCTTGTTCTCACCAGTTAGTATCTCGTTCTTGCCAGTTAGTAACTCCTTCCCACGAGTTAGTAACTCGTTCCCACAAGTTCATGTCTTGTTCTCCTGAGTTAATATCACGTTCTCAGGAACGAATTCATCAGGATTTGAAGTATTGTTGGAATTTTTACAAATTTGGGTGTATTGTACACAACATGTTAATTTCCAAAGATAGCACCGCTACGAAAGCGAAAAAATACACACAACCATGTGCGAACCCAAAAATTCAATGATTCATTGAATTTAGATTATTGATTTTTTTTTCTCAAAATGGCGCCTGTTTTTGTCAAAAAAAACCAACACTCAAATCTGAACTTTGGCGGCCATTTTCTCCAAAACTGTCAGTTTTGAGATCTTTATTTGAAAACAGTCCCTTCATATACTTCGTGACGTGTATAATCGTATCCCCCTGAACGAAGTTCGGCGGATACTATGGATTTGTAGAATTTTTTTTGTGAACGCTCTACGGGTTGCAAATCTAGACCGATTCTAATAAATTTTGTACAGACAGATCTCATGGTAAGATCCCGACACCAATCGATTTTGGTTGCCATAGCTACCAAATTGGCCGATTGGCGACATATTTTGTGCTCAAATTAGCCTGTTTAACACACATGGCTTGTGAACACTCTATGAGTGGGAGTTTTCGATGAATGATGATGAAGTCGCACTGGCTCGATGAGAAAGACGTCACACGAAACCTATTGTTTTTCAGAATGATCGAATAAATAGTAATTAGGTAATGGACTAACTTATTATGACCATTAAAATACCCACTTTGACATCGGTGATCACTCCAATACCCTGTACTATGAAAGCAAATGGCACTGGATTCTTGTTCAAAATGGAGAACTGATGTTTCTGGTGAAAACAGAACAATATTATCGAATAAGTTAATGTTAGTTTTACTAGTCTATTATTGGCCACAATAAAAATAGTCAACACAAGAAACATTTATTATTGGGCTCACCAAGATAAAGGTTCTGCCAGCAGAGATTTTATGGTTGTAAACAAATAAGTTAACATTATTTTTGCTAGTTAAATCTAATACTGACCTGAATAAAAATAGGATGGGGAACATTTATTATTGAGCTCACAAGGTAAAGGTTTTGTACAGTAGAGACTTTTTTATGGCTGTAACCAAATAAGTTAACATTATTTTTGCTAGTTAAGTCTATTGTTGACTTAACTTGTATGGCTCACAGCTTCTTGATTTATCGGACAAATCCATCGAACTGTTTTATATTGCATGGCGTAAGGCGCTCCGGTATCTGTTCAATCTGCCTTACCGTACACACTGCTTTATTACCACTAATTGTCGATGATGTTAATGTACATATTCAAATGGATAACAGGTTTTTAAAGTTTCTCAATTCGTGTTCAAGATCTAGTAATGTTTTTGTCCAATTATGTACCAGACTGGCGTTAGATGGCAGCCGATCTCCCGTGTCTAACTCTTTATCCCACATGAGTTTCTCCTACTCTATAAACAAATATGATGTCATTAACTGCAAGAAAATCCCTGTGGTTAAACCACAAAATGAAGAAGACTGTGCAACAGCCTCTGTTATCCGTGATATGTTAGATTTCAAATGTCGTCAGGTATTACTACCTCAGTTTGAGTCGTCTGAGATCGATGAATTGATTGTTCAACTGTGCACCACCTGATGTTTTATTATTAATTTGAATCACTGTTGTTTCAATTTGAATCACTGATGTATTGCACCTCGTTCTTGTACTTTGTACGACATATATATATATATTGACCTGAATAAAAATAGGATGAGAAACATTTATTATTGAGCTCAACAAGGTAAAGGTTTTGTCCAGTGGAGATTTTTGGGTGTAGCCGGATACTAGTAAGTCAACATTATTTTTACTAGTTGAATCTATTTTTGACACAATAAAAATAGTTTAGACAAGAAATATTTATTATTGGGCTCAACAAGGTGAAGGTTATGTCCAGTAGAGATTATATGGCTGTTTTTGCTAGTTAATTCTACTATTGACCACATTAGAAATAATTAAGACGAGAAACATTTATTATTGAGCTCAACCAGGTAATTGGAATTTCACATTCAAAACTTAAGTTGAACATATTTGGGGTGAAAATAGAGCTTTTTGTGAAAACATTGATTGGCTCCAATTTTGTCATCTTGAAATGTAGTTTGGTCAACTTTTAGTTTCGAATTTCAACATGAAACCATGTTTGCCACATATTAAGAATGAAAATATAATTTATGGTGAAAATTCGATCTGGCTTCAATTTCATCATCTTGATATGCAGTTTTGGTCAACTTTTAATTTGAATTTCAACTTGAAACCATGTTTGGCGCATATTATGAGTTAAAATATAACTTATGGTGGGACTTCGATCTGGCTCCAAGTTTGTCATCTTGAAATGCAGTTTGGTCAATTTTCAATTTCGAATTTCAACATGAAACCATGTTTGCCACATATTAAGAATGAAAATATAATTTATGGTGAAAATTCGATCTGGCTTCAATTTCATCATCTTGATATGCAGTTTGGTCAACTTTTTTTTGAATTTCAACTTGAAACCATGTTTGGCGCATATTATGAGTTAAAATATAACTTATGGTGGAACTTCGATCTGGCTCCAATTTTGTCATCTTGAAATGCAGTTTGGTCAATTTTCAATTTCGAATTGCCACTTATTAAGAATGAAAATATAATTTATGGTGAAAATTCGATCTGGCTTCAATTTCATCATCTTGATATGCAGTTTTGGTCAACTTTTAATTTGAATTTCAACTTGAAACCATGTTTGGCGCATGTTATGAGTTAAAATATAACTTATGGTGGAACTTCGATCTGCCTTCAATTTCATCATCTTGAAATGCAGTTTTGGTCAACTTTTACTTTGAATTTCAACTTGAAACCATATTTGGCACATATTATGAGTTAGAATATAACTTATGGTGAAAAGTTCGATCTGGCTCCAATTTCGTCATCCTGAAACGCAGTTTTGGTCAACTTTTACTTTGTATTTCAACTTTAAATCATTTTTAGCACATATTATGAGTTAGAATATAACTTATGGTGAAAAGTTCGATCTGGCTCCAATTTCGTCATCCTGAAATGCAGTTTTGGTCAACCACGAAACCACGTTTTTCACATATTATGAGTTAAAGTATAACTTATGGTGAAAAGTTCGATCTGGCTCCAATTTCGTCAGCCTGAAATGCAGTTTGCACATGTTTGGCACATATTATGAGTTAAAATATAGCCTATGGTGAAAGTTCAATCTGTCTCCAATTTCGTCATCTTGAAATGCAGTTTTGGTCAACTTTTACTTTGAATTTCAACTTGAAACCATGTTTGGCACATATCATGAGTTAGAATATAACTTATGGTGAAAAGTTCGATCTGGCTCCAATTTCGTCATCCTGAAATGCAGTTTTGGTCAACTTTTATTTTGTATTTTAACGTTAATCCACGTTTGGCACATATGAGTTAAAGTAAAACTTATGGTGAAAAGTTCAATCTGTCTCCAATTTCGTCATCCTGAAATGCAGTTTTTGGTCAACTTTCACTTCGATTTCAGCTTGAAACCAAATTTGGCATATATTATCAGTCAGTATATAACTTATGGCGAAGAGTTCGATCTGGCTCCAATTTCGTCAACCTGAAATGCAGTTTTGGCCAACTTTTACATTGAACTTCAACTCGAAACAAAGTTTGCCACATATTCTGAGTTACTAGTAATATATAACTTATGGTGAAAAGTTCGATCTGGATCCAATTTCTTCATCTTGAAATGCAGTTCCGGTCAACTTTTACTTCGAATTTCGACTTGTAACCAAGTTTGTCAAATATTCTGAGTTTAAATATAACTTTATGTGGAAAGTTTGATCGTTATTTTATCGAACATGTCAAAATGGAAATTCATATGCAGTGATTTCAGTGGTGATCTTGATTTCGACCTTCAATAACCTTGAAAGATCAATGCAGCAATTTTGGTGGGAAAAAGCAAGTGTGGCTTAAGATTTTACATTTCTTTAATACTCTTTCTAAGCCCTTGCTCTAGTTCTCACACTTATCAGTAATATATTTGGGGCAACAGGGATGATACGGCTACGGGGGATACACCCAAGCGGTCGTAGGCGACCGAAAGCGTCTAGTTTTTGTTGCCCTTGAATCGCCGGTCTGCGTGTGGCAGCCATTTTGATTTTTCGACAGGTCCAAAATCACACTTTCCCAAATTAAATTCTACTATGCTTTATAATGGGACATATTATTCCTAATATCTCACTTAATATTGAGATTAGAGATCATTAATTGATTGCGGACATATAGGAAATGATATATGCCAAATATTCTCATGAACTTGAACTTGACCTTTGACCCTATTTTCAAGGTCAGATCACAAAATGGCCAATATCTTGCTTATCATCGACTCTACAGCTTAGGAATCCGTAGTGAACATCAATTCTGGAAATATAGGAAATGATATATGCTGAATATTCTAGTGAACTTGAATTTGACCTTTGACCTCATTGTCGAAGTCAAAGAACAAAATGGCAACTATCTCGCTTATTTACAGCTCAGGAATCAATTGTGGAACTATTGGAAATGTTATATCCTGAATATTCTCATGACTTTGAAGTTGACCTTCGACCTTATTTTCAAGGTCAGAGAACAAAATGGCAAATATCTCGCTAACTATTGACATTACAGCTTAGGAATCAATTGTGACATATAAGAAATGATATTGTGTTGGATATTCTCATGACCTTGAAGTTGACCTTCAACAACCTCATTCTCACGGTTACAGGACAAAATGGTTAATATATCGTTTATTACCTTAGCTTAGCAATCAGTTATGGACATATAGGAAATTATATATGTTGGATATTCTTATGACCTTGAATTTAACTAGTGACCTTATTTTCACGGTCAGAGCACTAAATGGCAACACGACAAAATGCCTAATATCTGAAATATAAAACATATATTGTCCGGTATCCTCTCTTAGCCTTTGGGCTTATATTTATCTTTAAAGTTTACGATCGAATCTTTCAGAAATTTCGCACAAAAATACCTGAAAATATAAAATGGTCAATTTTGGATTTTGGTCGCCATTTTCTCATAAACTGTCTGACTACTTTTGAGATTTTTGTTTCAAAATTTCCCCTCATATACCTCTGACGTTTATAAGTTTCATTGCCCTTGAATAGCCGGTCTGCATGTGGCGTCCGAAATCAAGTCATTATTCGTTTTGAGTGATTTCCAGCCAAAAACAAAAATTTGATTTGATTTTTCGACAGGCATTTTGGTGGAAACAGTTGTGGTTTAACACTAAACATTTCTCCGGTGACCTTTCCTATCCCTTGTAGCTAATTTTCATTTTCGTCCATATCTCTGAAACGGTGCGTCGTAGAGTGAAACGGAAGTTATTATCGGACTCGTGGCTCTAGTTGCATACATGTCTTAGAGGTGGACCTTCGGACTGAAGAACGCAATATTCAGTTTTCGGCTATTTTCTCGGAAACTATTTCATCAGTTTTGAGATTTTTGTATCACCACATACTGGGGTGCCTGACATCGTGAGATGGAGTGCCTGGAATCTCTGAAAAGGCCCGATGTTTGGACTCGAAAAGCCCAAAGAAGACACAATGTGCACGAATTGCCGTATGAGGTGAAAACGCTTTACATATGGCTTAGGATTGTATTATAACCATATAGGATGTCATACGATATATGGTGCATCTTTTTGGCATACGGTATATGGTCATCTTTTGCGTCTTTTGATGACCCCAGAAAAAATGCTCAATTTTGGAATTCGGCAGCTATATCATCAAAATTTGTTCAGATATTTTTTCTTCAAAAGCATGCATAAGATTTCCCTTATGTACCTTTGTTTTCTCGTATGTATGTATGTTTTCTCGCCATTGAAATATTTTTGAACTTTTCATCCAACTTTTCACTAATTAATGACGAGAGCTCTGTGGAGTAAACTCTCGGAATACTTCAAAGATAGGGCTTAAATATCGACACATTCAAATGGGAAGGCACATCTGGTGACCTATATGGTGACCTTGAAAGTCAAAATGGCAATTGTGTCTTATGGCAGTATTTGTTTTAAAAAATATTAGTCTCAACCATCTGGTGAAAACAATCCCTCAAAAATCACCGTACGTAATCGACAACGTGAAAAATGGTTTATCACCAAAGCGGTTTAAGGCCAAAACCCACCGCCACCGACCGTCCGTTTTTATCGCTGACGGCATCCGTATTTCTCGAGGGTCCGTCAACGCATATGATAGAACCCATGTTGTCAATCGAGAATACTCACACTGACTGCGTGCGTACACTTATCAACGCACAACATAGAGGCGTATTTCAGAACATACATACATCATGGCCATAGAATCATCATAGAACAGAGGTTGATTTTAGAGATAGACTCTACAGAAATGCAATATCCTGTACAAACGTACCAACGCTAAAATGTCCATACTAAATTTTGCTAAATTTTCCCTGAATTATTTTTGTTCATTTAGTGATTGAAAGCACGAGCCTCCGCTAAAACACTTAGCATGTAAGGTTATCGTTGTAATGATTTATTCTTCTCTTGTCAACTTTTTCAATTTCTGCTATTGAAGTATGAAATTCGGAGCACAATAATTGGTCGTTTGACTCCAAGGTGAAGTATGCCAAATCATAACACGATATCGTTTAGCATCGCAAAAATAGCAGAAAAAAAAGGTGTAAACGAGTTTTTAAAAATCAGAGCAAGACTACTGAATGAATTCCCTGGGGCTAAATATAAAACAACAAACGGCTTAATGGATTTCCTGAAATTTGTACTGCTTCTCAGGGGTCAGCTCAAGTAACAGGTCAAGAAATTGTTCAATGTTTAGCCGAAAATATTGGCTGAAATTCAGAATCTCTCTCGATCCTGCCGAAACTGTGGATACAATTTCTGAAATATCCCAGGCACCATGCACGCCTTCGGTTTTCCGAACGGGTAGAGTATCTTCGACGTTGCTTGCCCAGCCCTTTCCGTGCAAGCATCAACGAATACAAGCCAACAAAGCGTCACCTCCTGTTGTCATGTCTTTCTTCAGGATGGCCTTCATCCGTATCAGTCATGGTGATATTGATGGATAAGCATACGGATTTGATAAATCGTACATATGTCGAGACCCGAGCAATAGTCTCAGCATACGAACCGCACGTTTCAACCTTCAGAAAAACGGTCGTACTCGGTGTGTGCACAAAAAACGTAATAGTCCATGAGCCCAGGGGGTCCACCGTGCACCCCCCCCCAGGTCTCTCCGCGAGGGGTGTCATTTTGTTCAGGGGACCCTTGAGCTTCAGAATCCACTTGTTAACACTCGATATCCTGGGATTGACTATCCAATATGGCGGCTTTTCAAAATGGCCGCCATCAAAACCGAGACATTTCTTGAAACACAAATTTGTATTTTTCTTCGGCCCTAATTGTGCTAGAGACACGAATTTGGTACCTAAACATATGTTTTAGAGGCCAAGGAATGCAATAAAAATATTTTCAACTACTTCAGCCTATCCCTTCAGCATGAAATCCAAGATGGCGGCCATCAGAATCGCATATTTTGTCATATTTTTTCTAAAATTTTTATATTTTGAAGAACTGTGTGGCCACAATTGACAATTATGTGCACCAATACATGCTATTGGTACTTGAAAACATCAGTGGCCAAAATAACAATGTCCCCAAGGCCCTAATTGCTGAAAAACTGTGTTGAGTTTGGCAATAAACACAATCGCGGCGAAACCGACTTCGATCAACAATGAACACCAAGTTGTATATATCCTTGTCCCTAATTGTGCTAGAGACACAAAGTTAGTACCTAAACATATGTTTTAGACGGCAAGGAATGCAATAAAAATATTTTCAACTACTTCAGCATACCCCTTCTGCATGAAATCCAAGATGGCGACCATCAGAATCGCATATTTTGTCATATTTTTCCCTAAAACTTTAATATTTTAAGGAACTCTGTGGAAATTATCAACAATTTTGTGCCTCAATACATGCTATTGGTACTTGATAACATCAGTGGCAATGATAACAATGTCCTCAATGCCTTAAATGCTAAAAAAAATACCTTGAATTGGCAATAAACACAAATGCGACAAAACCGAATTTAATCAAGAATAAACAAAATTGCTTAAATTTTTGCTACTAATTGTGCTAGAGACACAAACTTGGTACCTAAACTTACGTTTTAGAGGTCAGGGAATGCAATGGAATCGTTTTAAACCACTTTAGCATGTGTCTCTAGCACAATTAGGGACAAGGATATATACAACTTTGTGTTTATTGTTGATCGAAGTCGGTTTCGCCGCGATTGTGTTTATTGCCAAACTCAACACATTTTTTCAGCAATTGGGGCATTGGGGACATTGTTATTTTGGCCACTGATGTTTTCAAGTACCAATAGCATGTATTAGTGCACATAATTGTCAATTGTGGTTACACAGTTCTTCAAAATATAAAAATTTTAGAAAAAATATGACAAAATATGCGATTCTGATGGCCGCCATCTTGGATTTCATGCTGAAAGGATAGGCTGGAGTAGTTGAAAATATTTTTATTGCATTCCTTGGCCTCTGAAACATATGTTTAGGTACCAAATTCATGTCTCTAGCACAATTAGGGGCGAAGAAAAATACAAATTTGTGTTTCAAGAAATGTCTCGGTTTTGATGGCGGCCATTTTGAAAAGCCGCCATATTGGATAGTCAATCCCAGGATATCGAGTGTTAACAAGTGGATTCTGAAGCTCAAGGGTCCCCTGAACAAAATGACAGCCCTCGCGGAGAGTCCCAAGGTTATGTTATGTTATGTTATGTTATAAGGTTAGGGTTATGTGCACGGTGGACCCCCTGGGCTCATGGACTAAGTATTGATTTTCTGGGCACCAGTGACAGGGTGAACAATGCTATACGCGGAAATATGTTTTATGAAGGATTCTTGCAATTCGATGCAGTTACGAAATATTTCAGCCAATATGTCGTTTGCAAGTCAAGATCAGTGCATACATACAATGTAGATGTCGATATAAGTGTACTAGTCAGGAGGAAATTTCACACAGGGTGGGAACGTAGTACAGACTTTTTCTGTCGATTGATATGGCTTCATAATGGTCTAAGACAACCTTTTTCAGAGGGTGTGTAAAATTTTCTCCTGGGCTAACTTTTTTTATGGCCTTTTTCAAAATGGCCGACATCAAATATTTGGTATTTTAGGAAAAAATCAAAATTATCCTCCTGGCATGATGCTTTTGGTCTATTAAGGTGACATTTAGTTATATGGAGATATATTCTTCATAATAATACTAATAATACCGATTCAAACGCCCCAAAAGTGGAAAAAATCCAAGATGGCCACCAAATTCTCGCCATTTTTACACAAATGCTCATAACTTCCTGCCAAATTGAGATAGGAAGCCAATTTTGGTGTCTAACCCTGGGTTTTGGGGTATGAGGATTTCAAATATATAACCAGTTTTGTGATTGGATGCTTTGAAGCTGCTCAGAATCCAAGATGGCTGCCAAATTTTAGCCCGACTTCGCAAATAAGCACCAATGACCGTCATATATCAAGATAACAAGCCTACTCTGGTGGCCAGTCCTGGGCTTTGGGGTATGAGGGTGCTACCTGAAGAAATACTCTTGTGTGTAGATAGTGACTGGCCAAATTAGAGGTGTTCAAAGGCGATGATAACCATTAATTATTATGAAACATGTAAACGAGCCCGTCTAATAGCACCCATCGCACAATATCAACAGAATCAACCACTATCAGACAGAAAAAAAAATTCTGAGCCAACTCTTCGGGAGGTTTGTTGGTGATAAGGCACGGGCATTGATGCCAAATTGGTCATTGTCAAATCTAACACACACATTGTGGTTGGCCTAGAGGTTTGGATCCTTCGATGATCCTCGAGACCGTTCCCATGACGCCACTCACCAGACCATCCTCTACATTGGGATTGCTCATCATAGTCACCATGGAGCCCTCACAGAGTGTAACATCAGCAGAAAGGTTGCATTCAATGGGTACAGGTGTTGTATTCTTCTTCAAGCCAAATCTATTCTCGATAACATTCACATCCACAATCTTCGATTTCTGTCTGTTCAAAGAATCCGTCATCTTTACATTGTGTGCAGCAGCAACTTTTTGGAAAAGAAACACATGAAGTTCATCTGCTTGGATCTGTGATCTTTAACATCTCCTAATTTTCAGAGCTCTATGATTCAACATCTCCGAAAACGATTTGTCATTTTTTGTCTAATTATGTCGGTCAAAGTAGTAACCTTGAAGTCGTCCCAAGGCTCTGCAAGGGCAGCTGGGTCTCAGTATTTGTCCTCTTACATGCGGCATTGGATAAAATCACTGACTGCCAGAATCATAAAGAACTCTTGTTTTTCATGATCCAGACGACCTCTGATGAAATTCAGCATGCCTCTGCTGAGAATAGCTCGAGGTTTTAATACCTAACCTTTGGGGGCAGTGATGAGCTCTTCAGCAAGTGGTATATGCTTTTGTCCCACACCCTTTTGCATGGAAGCATGGTTCCGCCACTGATGGTAAATGCTGCTTTGCCAGTTGGAGCCACACATCAGAGCTTTGATGATATAAAACTTTCCTTAACCAATATATTGAAAGTCCCCAGACATTTTACATTCATCTATCGATGCACCACTAGCGAGTATGAATGAAGACTTTCCCCTGCATATTGTTCATGCACTGCATGAGAACTTGAACCTGGTTCTATGGGATTGCCAAGATGATGTGTTCTAATGACAACTGAGCCCATCTTCGTGTTGGAGCTCAGAGGCAGGCCACTCAATCTGGCAAGTCTTCCAGACTGATGTCCTCGAGGTAAGCGTCATCTAGGTTGGCTTTCGTTTCCAAGCGTTCAGCCGCCACTTTCTGGGGCAATGTGTGCCAAGGCATCTTCTGCAAGATGATTTTCTTGGATCTCTTCATGGCCACTTCAACCTCTTTGATATTATTACCAAATAGCGCTTGCTTTTCTCTGATAATGTTGCTGATGCTTGTCCTTTTGCCATAGTAGGAAATGCTCCCATTCATTTAAATCCATTTCAAAGTGGTGAAGATGGAGAACCATGAGATTCTGATAATGTTTCTCATTGTCCCTACAGGAAGATTTCTGGAAGATTTCCGTCCTGAGATCTATCCTTTATTCCGAGCCAACTTCAATGAAGCATATGGAACATTGGACCGGTTGTCGTTGCTATGGGTAGAATTTTCTTCAGATGGTTCATAATCTCTATCTGGTTTACTATCAACCTTGAGGAGGGATACAATTTCAACCAGACAGGTCTTTGAGAATATCTACAGGAGGACGTGCATGGTACATGTACATGTACCTGTCTAGTACAGATGTACAGTGTAGCCACACGTCTTCAATGCCTTGATCTCAGTGGCCCAGCAGTAAGAGTGGAAGTGTCAGTCTGGTGCTTGTCGGATCTGGAAGTATCAAGTAACATCCTGACTAGCATCCTGACTACAGTTTTTGAGAGGTGTGCCTGTGGCCATGTAAATAGCCTCCGTGACACTCATCTCCCTGTTGGTCAGGTACTAGTATGTTTTGCCGAGTCATTGTAGCTGATCGTCTGTCTCATCCCAGCATATCGTGCTCTGCATGGTTCTTCATGGAGGAGCTGACCATCTTCCATCTTGCTTCTTGCTAATATGACACAATATATCGAATGCAGGCGTGTTCATCAACAACATATTGTAAGTCAAAATTAGGATTCCAGGCTTTCAAAGGGTTTTGCTTTGTACTGACTTACCCATCAGTCTTTGTGTTTAGGCTTATGTACAACCATTTTCGTGTAGGCTATAATGTTCCAGGCTTGTTCTTCAGCAGCGTTTCTTCACTCATCTGGTTCAGTGTCTGCTGGGATGGCACATAAAGGTCTGACAAAAAGGTGGACGGGGTAACCTGAACCTGTAGGTCCTGTTACCCTTTTTGCATGACCTTGTATAATTCTTGGAATGAAGCTGAACATCATTTATAATGTCGTGTAACTTGCTGTATCTCGTCTAATCAACGTCTTCTGTGTTGAAAAATTTGTTAATAACGTAAACAACTTCCTCATCAAGTTATATGTCCAGCTTAGGAGGATTTTATACTCAGAAAAGGCAGTGAGTGTAAATACCAATGTGAGGCAAATCTCCTTGTAGAAACTCAGTTGAAACAAAGTAATCACAGACTTTGCCAATTTGATTTGATGGTTTTATATGCCTATAATAATATACTTGGTATTGGTATGCCTAATATAATATACTTGGGTTTGATTGCTCGGAAAACAATTATGCCTGGTAGTGGTATTGTTTATTTTGAAGTCCAAGTGAGTGCTATTACACAGGTTTGTTTGCATGTGTTTCATTAATTAGTCCTTATTTTGGCTTTTGGACAGTTGGATAGCTTTAAACTGGCCAATCACAATCTACACACAAAAGTATTTCTTCAGGTAGCACCCTCACACCCCGAACCCCAGGACTGGCCACCAAAATTGCCTTCTTATTTTGAATATGTGACGGTTATTGGTGCTTATTTGCGAAATCGAGCTATAATTTGGCAGCCATCTTGGATTCTGAGCAGCTTCGAACCATCCATTCGTGAAACTGGTTTTTCATTTGGAATCCTCATACCCAAAAACCTAGGGTTAGACACCAAAATTGGCTTCTATCTCAATTTGGCAGGAAGTAATGAGTATTTGTGTAAAAACGGCGAGAAACGGCAGCCATCTTGGATTTTTTTCATTTTGGGGGGTCTGAATCGGTATATTAGTATTGTTAAGAATGATATATTTCCATATAACTAATATGTATCATATTAGACCGAACGCATCATGACAGGAGGATAAGTTTTTCCTACAATACCAAATTTTCGGTGGTGGCCATTTTGAAAAAGGCCATAAAAAAGTTAGCCCAGGAGAAAATTTTACACACCCTCTGAAAAAGGTTGTCTTAGACTATTATGAAACCACATCAATCGATAGAAAAAGTCTGTACTACATTTCCACCCTGAGTGTTATATGCTCAATATTCCTCCTGACTATACGAGCGTGTTAAATTTATATCTAAGAATTATCGAGCATAACAGTTTTTTTGGTTTGCGAGATTGGGAGGTGTAGCTAGGGGTTTGCAAATAAAATGATGTGGAAAGTACGGAAGCAACGGAAGCTACGGAAGCCCAGATAGGACATTTGCCCCATAAGTTAAGTTCGCCTCGGCGAACTACTAACTCGCCTCGGCGAACTGCTAACTCGCCTCGGCGAACTACTAACTCGCCTCGGCGAAATGCTAACTCGCCTCGGCGAACTGCTAACTCGCCTCGGCGAAATACTAACTCGCCTCGGCGAAATACTAACTGGTCTCTAATCAACCAACTGCTAACTCGCCTCGGCGAACTGTTATCTCGCCTCGGCGAACTGCTAACTCGCCTCGGCGAACTGTTATCTCGCCTCGGCGAACTGTTGTCTCGCCTCGGCGAACTGTTATCTCGCCTCGGCGAACTGTTATCTCGCCTCGGCCAATTGTTATCTCGCCTCGGCGAACTGTTAACTCGCCTCGGCGAACTGCTAACTCGCCTCGGCCAACTACTAAAATGCCAGTTGTGTAACACACCTAAATGGCAACCACAGTTCGCCGAGGCGAGTTAGCAGTTCGCCGAGGCGAGTTAGCAGTTCGCCGAGGCGAGTTAGCAGTTCGCCGAGGCGAATTAACAGTTCGCCGAGGCGAGTTAACAGTTCGCCGAGGCCAACTACTAAGTTGCCAGTTATGTAATCCTTACAAACGGCAGCCACAGTTCGCCGAGGCGAGTTAGCAGTTCGCCGAGGCGAGATAACAGTTCGCCGAGGCGAGATAACAGTTCGCCGAGGCGAGTTAGCAGTTCGCCGAGGCGAATTAACAGTTCGCCGAGGCGAGTTAACAGTTCGCCGAGGCCAACTACTAAGTTGCCAGTTATGTAATCCTTACAAACGGCAGCCACAGTTCGCCGAGGCGAGTTAGCAGTTCGCCGAGGCGAGATAACAGTTCGCCGAGGCGAGATAACAGTTCGCCGAGGCGAGTTAGCAGTTTGCCGAGGCGAGTTAGCAGTTCGCCGAGGCGAGATAACAGTTCGCCGAGGCGAGTTAGCAGTTCGCCGAGGCGAGATAAACTATCGGGGCAAATGTCCTATCAGGGCTTCCGTAGGAAGCCTCGGCGAACTGCTAACTCGCCTCGGCGAACTGTGGCTGCCGTTTGTAAGGATTACATAACTGGCAACTTAGTAGTTGGCCTCGGCGAACTGTTAACTCGCCTTCAAGGTTACTACTTTGACCGACATAATGAGACAAAAAATGACAAATCGTTTTCGGAGATGTTGAATCATAGAGCTCTGAAAATTAGGAGATGTTGAAGATCACAGATCCAAGCAGATGTACTTCATGTGTTTCTTACGGAAGCCCAGATAGGACATTTGCCCCGATAGTTTATCTCGCCTCGGCGAACTGCTAACTCGCCTCGGCGAACTGTTATCTCGCCTCGGCGAACTGCTAACTCGCCTCGGCGAACTGTTGCTGCCGTTTGTAAGGATTACATAACTGGCAACTTAGTAGTTGGCCTCGGCGAACTGTTAACTCGCCTCGGCGAACTGTGGTTGCCATTTAGGTGTGTTACACAACTGGCATTTTAGTAGTTGGCCGAGGCGAGTTAGCAGTTGGCCGAGGCGAGTTAACAGTTCGCCGAGGCGAGATAACAGTTCGCCGAGGCGAGATAACAGTTCGCCGAGGCGAGAAAGCAATTGGCCGAGGCGAGATAACAGTTCGCCGAGGCGAGTTAACAGTTGGTTGATAAGAGACCAGTTAGTAGTTCGCCGAGGCGAGTTAGCAGTTCGCCGAGGCGAGTTAGTAGTTCGCCGAGGCGAGTTAGCAGTTCGCCGAGGCGAGTTAGTAGTTCGCCGAGGCGAGTTAGCAGTTCGCCGAGGCGAGTTAGCAGTTCGCCGAGGCGAGTTAGTAGTTCGCCGAGGCGAACTTAACTTATGGGGCAAATGTCCTATCTGGGCTTCCGTAGTTTCTTTTCCAAAAAGTTGCTGCTGCACACAACTGTGGTTGCCATTTAGATGTGTTACACAACTGGCATTTTAGTAGTTGGCCGAGGCGAGTTAGCAGTTCGCTGAGGCGAGTTAACAGTTCGCCGAGGCGAGATAACAATTGGCCGAGGCGAGATAACAGTTCGCCGAAGCGAGGTAACAGTTCGCCGAGGCGAGAAAGCAATTGGCCGAGGCGAGATAACAGTTCGCCGAGGCGAGAAAACAATTGGCCGAGGCGAGATAACAGTTCGGCGAGGCGAGATAACAGTTGGTTGATAAGAGACCAATTAGTATTTCGCCGAGGCGAGTTAGTATTTCGCCGAGGCGAGTTAGCAGTTCGCCGAGATAGGACATTTGCCCCATAAGTTAAGTTCGCCTCGGCGAACTGCTAACTCGCCTCGGCGAACTGCTAACTCGCCTCGGCGAATTACTAACTCGCCTCGGCGAAATACTAACTGGCCTCGGCGAAATACTAACTGGCCTCGGCGAATTACTAACTCGCCTCGGCGAAATACTAACTCGCCTCGGCGAAATACTAACTGGTCTCTTATCAACCAACTGTTATCTCGCCTCGGCGAACTGTTATCTCGCCTCGGCCAAGTCTAAAATGCCAGTTATGTAACACATCTAAATGGCAACCACAGTTCGCCGAGGCGAGTTGGCAGTTCGCCGAGGCGAGATAACAGTTTGCCGAGGCGAATTGACAGTTCGACGAGGCGAGTTAACAGTTCGCCGAGGCCAACCACTAAGTTGCCATTTATGTAATCCTTACAAACGGCAGTCACAGTTCGCCGAGGCGAGTTAGCAGTTCGCCGAGGCAAGTTAGCAGTTCGCCGAGAAGAGATAAACTATCGGGGCAAATGTCCTATCTGGGCTTCCGTAGGAAAGTCCTTGATTTTGTTATCCGCTAGAGAGGGAACCCTGTGACTATATTTGCAATAGGTCATGACTTCAGACTCAAGTCCAGACTCAAAAAAAATCCCCAGTACCCCACACTGATATCAAGCCACGCATTGCTAAGAGGTGACACGTGTAATAATAAGATAAAAATAATAATATTTATTTCTTATATAGCGCATTATAATGTGTGATGAAACATTCCCAATGCACTTTACATTAAAATGTTGACATACAAAATTTACTGGAATAAGACATTGTAAATACATGAGATAAAAGTGTTACCAGAATGACAAAAGTAGACGCCATGTTTTGGTATAATATTTGGCTGCAGTGTGGTCGACCTAATCAAGGCACTGTAGCGAACATTAAACGCTCCACTCGCGCAGAATATAGAAAAGCTGTGCGGCAAGTGAAAGCACAACAAAATCAAATCAGGTCTAAACGTATGGCTGAAGCATTTGTATCTCAAAATAAACGTGATTTATGGAGACTTAGTGAGGTCAAACGACTGAATAATCATGAGTCTCCTGTATCAAATATGATTGATGGCAAACATGACGAAATGGATATTTGTAATGTTTTTTGCAGAAAAATATAAAGAATTGTATAACTGTGTATCATACGATTCTACCAAGATGAAACAATTGTTAGATCATATTGACATTGGTATTTTATCTAACTGTAATTCCAACAGGTGTTTAAACCCTCATACTGTTGATGTTAAGAGTGTCCAACATTCTATTATGAAATTGAAACGTAGGAAGTCCGATGGTGTACATAATTTGATGTCAGATTCGCTTATAAACAGCACCAATAGTTTCCAAGTTCACTTATCCCTTCTGTTTACGTTCATGTTACGTCATGGGTATTCTCCAAAGGGCATGTGTTTGTCTACAATTGTTCATATACCAAAAAACAGGAAGAATAGTCTGAAAAACAGTAGCAATTATAGGTCTATCGCTCTGAGCAGTCTCCTGGGGAAGTTATTGGATAACATTATATTATAACAAAATGTCGATGTTTTAACGTCTAGTAATCTACAATTTGGTTTCAAACCAAAATCTTCAACTGCACAGTGTACATTTGTTCTAGAGGAAATTATTGATTATTACACTCGGTATGATTCTTCAGTGTATTTGGTTCTTTTGGATGCCTCACAGGCATTTGACCGTGTACATTACATAAAACTATTTGAATTACTTTTGAGTAAAGGCATATGTTGTCTTACTGCCAGGTTTTTGGCTCGATTGTATACTAATCAGTTTCTCAGGGTACGATGGAACGGCATTGTTAGTAGTGAATTCCAAATATCTAACGGTGTAAAACAAGGTGCAGTTTTATCGCCTATATTGTTCTGTGTGTATATTGATGAATTGTTGCGTGAGCTCCAGCGCGCTGGCTTTGGTTGTTATATTGGAAACGTATTCTGTGGGGCTTTTGGCTATGCGGATGACGTCAGTCTATTGGCACCCAGTCAAAATGCTATAAACAAAATGCTCAGGGTTTGTGAACATTATAGTAAACGATATGATGTAAAATTTAACTCGGCTAAAACCCAGTTGCTGATTTTCAATGCAGATACCCCTGCTACTGGATCTGTGTGTATCAGGTTACATGGTCAAGCTCTCTGTGTATCAAATGAGGCTGTACACTTAGGTCACCCTATTGGTCTGAATTGTCTTCACACCGCAATTAATACAGCTGTGAGTGATATCTGTTATCGAACAAACTTCGTCAATTCCAGGTTTAGCAGTTGCAATTCTGAGGTTAAATCATTTATGTTCAACACATATTGTACTAGTTATTACGGCAGTGTGTTATGGAAACTTGATAGTGATACTATTAAGCGCCTATATACTGCGTGGAGGAAATGCGTTCGTAAAATATGGGGATTACCATGGAGAAGCCATGGGTCTATATTGCATCATCTTATCGGCAAAAATATTGAAGTTGATCTCATGAACAGGTTCCTTAATTTCTCTCGCAAGGCTTGTAACAGCCATAATTCAATTGTAAAATTATGTTGTAATCTATGTTCTTTCTCAACCACATCGGTGGCGGCCAATAGAAGGTTTTTGTTGTATAAATTAAACGTGAATGATGACTGTGTGTTTGATCATGCTTTGTCAAAGTTAAAGCAATGTATAACCCAGCAATATATGTGTGACGCAGATTGTCAACATTGTGGTAAAACAATTCGAGAACTATGTTTATTGAGAGATGGTTCGCTGAATTCAGTACTTGACCCTGAAGAAGTCAGGGCAATCATAGATTTTCTATGCATTACGTAATATAGTTTCTATGTTCTACACTCCAAACAATTGAATCAATTATATTTAACAATTGTATTGTGCTTTCTGTTCCATACTCAACAATTGTATCAAGACGATGCGAAATAAATGATATATATATACTAGAATTGACTAGAATTACGAATTAAAAGCCTTAACGAATAAGTGGGGTTTTAGTGATGATTTAAAAGCAAGGAGACTAGAGGCATTCGTAATGTCACTGGAAAGGCTGTGTCTTTTACTGCATTTCCTGACGCTTATTATTTGTTCTAATAAAATATGCATTTTGCTACATGTCGTGCGTGCGAATTCCTTGCCCTTTACTAAGAAACCCCATGACAGTATGCTATATGCCAAAAAAACACGACCTGGATACAAGACCATTGTCTTATTCACGGAATATTTTCCCCTGGCTTTTAATATATTGAAATTTTAATGCATCCTCGTGTCACTAATCAATTGACACATGCGGTTCCTGGCATGGCAGCCTGTTGGTCGTGTTTGGACTTTATGCATTGCCACTGGTTAGCTTTCTGATGCATTCACCGTCAGGTGCTGAGGGTCATATATTATATAAGAGTAAGAATAAGAGTCAGACGAGTTCAAGCTGAGATGTTGTTCACTGACTGACGTTTATTGACGATCTGACGCCAACACGGAAACTGGAAACACTGCTGACTGGTGACCAACAATGAACCACACCATGGCGGGTATCATCAAAACTTGGCAGATTTGCCGAACTTTTACAGTACACTTTGTCGGGGGGAAAAAACTTAGTTTCCTCCTGAAATAAGCAGAAACAAATGGATACTAGCTCATTAGGGCATTTCGGCCCGAAATGCCCTTATGGTTTTGTCTGTTTGGTTTTTTTTTGTTTTTGTTTTTTCTTCTTTTTTTTTTCACTTTCCGCCGTTTGGTTTCCGATCAATAACTCGGGAACGCCTGAACGGATCTTGTCCAAATTTGGACCACTGGTCAGAAATATTACATGGAAGACCCCTATTGTTTTGGAGGCGGCTCCGGGGTCCGTGAGGTCCGTGAGGTTGAAATCAAGGTTGATTTTGAGACTTGGTTTCCGAGCGATAACTCAAAAAGTATTCATGCAATGGCAAGTATTCTATGCATGGGAGTTCATGGGAGTATTATGGGTCGAGACGACCCCTGGTGTCGAATTTATTTTTGCCGACTCTGCACTTCCTGTTTGGCCGTATCTCGGAAACGGTGCGTCGTAGAGCGAAACGGAGCTCAATTCCGGCCTCCAGACGACTTCTGGTGTCGAACTTTTTTTTGCCGACTCGGCACTTCCTGTTTGGCCGTATCTCGGAAACGATGTGTCGTAGAGCGAAACGGAGCTCAATTCCGGCCTCCTGGCACTAGACGAACTAGGCTTATGTGTATTTTGGGTCGAGACGACCCCTGGTGTCGAGTTTATATTCGCCGACTCGGCACTTCCTGTTTGGCCGTATCTCGGAAACGGTGCGTCGTAGAGCAAAACGGAGCTCAATTCCGACCTCCAGGCACTAGACAAACTAGGCTTATGTGTATTTTGGGTCGAGACGACCCCTGGTGTCAAGCTTGTTTTTGCCGACTCGGCACTTCCTGTTTGGCCGTATCTCGGAAACGATGTGTCGTAGAGCGAAAGGGGGCTCAATTCGACCTCCTGGCACTAGACAAACCAGTCTAGGGGGTATTTAGGGTCGAGACGACCCCTGGTGTCGAATTTTTTTTAGCCGACTTGGCACTTCCTGTTTGTTCGTATCTCGGAAACGGTGAGTCGTAGAGCGAAACGGAGCTCAATTCCGGCCTTCTGATACTAGACAAACTAGTCTAGGAGGTATTTTGGGTCAAGACGACCCCTCGGAAATGGTGCGTCGTAGAGCGAAACAGAGCTCAATTCCGGCCTTCTGGTACTAGACAAACTAGTCTAGGGGGTATTTTGGGTCGAGACGACCCCTGGTGTTGAATATTTTTTCGCCGACTCGGCACTTCCTGTTTGACCGTATCTGGGAAACAGTGCGTTGTAGAGCGAAACGGAGCTCAATTTCGGCCTCCTGGCAATAGACAAACTAGGCTTAGGGGTATTATGGTCGAGACGACTTCTGGTGCCGTATCTCGAAAACGGTGCGTCGTAGAGCGAAACGCAAAGATGCCAAAGGGCGGGGTATGTCACCTAAACTTTGACCACGGACAGTTCCAGAGTCATCATGGTTCTAGACACGGTCTCTTAGGTATATGTTAGCTAGGAATAGAACTCACACGAAATGCCCCAAGGCATCTTCAGACCTTGACGTCTAGTTATTGTTGTTGTTGTTGTTGTTGTTGTTGTTGTTATTGTTGTTGTTGTTGTTGTTATTATTATTATTATTATTATTATTATTATTATTATTATTATTATTATATTATTATTATTATTATTATTATTATTATTATTATTATTATTATTATTATTATTATTATTATTATATATTTTATATGATAGGGAAGAACCCTATTGATTTTGGGATCAATTTAAGGATGACCTGTGACCTTGACCTTGAATTTTTTGCTGAGTAGGCATTTATCGTCGCCCGAGACAAACATGTCTAAGGTGTATTAGGGATGACCTTTGACCTTGACCTGAAATGTTTTCGCTGAGTCGGCCTTTTTGGTGCGTTGTAGAGCGAAAACAGACCCTGACCCGAATTTTTTGCATTTTGTTTCTTTGGAGTAAAGCGTTGTGTCATAGAGTAAAGCGGATGTCATTTGTGGCAAGCATATTATGAATGTTATGGGCTAGTCTCTAGACCGAAATGCATCCAAGGCATCTCCAGGCCTTGACGTCTAGTTCTTTATTTATTGACACAAATGCAGGTTCCCTAGCTTCCCTAGTTTGATCACATTCATGTTCACGGATTCTGAACACCGATAGAAATGAACCCACCTTGGCCAAAAATAGATGAAAGTACTCTTGTTTTGCACATGTACACACCGAAAAGCAACTCCGAAAGATGACAAAAAGTAAGGGATTGCGACCCACACATGGGTGTGGGTACATAAATCATTCGGAGGTAATATTGTTATGCCCATAAGGGCCGATAAGCTATTGTCGTGGTTTTTCGTCCGTCATCCGTCCTCGTCATGGTCCTCGTCGTCGTCCGCATCGTCTGATAACAGACGCATCGTCTGATAATATTTAGTTTCAAAATGTTCCCCTCATGTATCATAACGATATGTATAAGTTTCGATGCTCTTGAATCGCCGGTCTGCGTGTGGCGGCCATTTTGATGTTTCCTACGAGACCCAAAGAGGACTTTCCCATGTTAAATTCTCCTATGCTTTATAATGGGTCACATTGTTCCTGATATCTCACTTAATATTGAAATTAGAGACTTGGAATCAATTGTGGACATATAGGAAATGATATATGCTGAATATTCTCGTGACCTCGAATTTGACCTCTGACCTAATTTTCAAGGTCACAGGACAAAATGGCTAATATCTCACTTAGTATCGACTTTAGAGCTTAGGGATGAATTGTGGACAAATAGGAATTGATATAAGCTTAATATTCTCGTGACCTTGAATTTGACCTTGGATCTCATTTTCTAGGTCAGAGAACAAAATGGCTAATATCTCGTTATGACTTACTCTACAGCTTTGGAATCAAGTGTGGACATATATGAAATGATATATGCTGAATATTCTCGTGACCTTGAATATGCTCTATCTTGAAGTATTCCAGGAGTTCACTTAGCACAAGTCCCATTAACAACAATTTTTGTTGTTGTTGGAAATGGCTCTAAACGTATAGTGACTTGATTTGGGACAAACTTATTTGCCGACCCGTCGAAAAATCAAAGTGGCCGCCACACACAAATGGGCGATTCAAACGTATATATACACAGCACAGGGGTAGCCTACATCTGGGAAATCCTAGGCATGAATTAGAAAAACAGAAAATGAGAAAATGACTGTGGAAGTCTAAAAATCATCGTTTTTCCACAAAATATAGCTGTTTTGACCTTTGAAGATCATTGAAGGTCAAATTCAAGGTCACCGCTAAAACCACCATATATGATTTCCCATTCGAAAGTGCCACTATTTAGGCTGTATTCTTAAGTGTCTATTCTTGGAGTTTACTTCGTACAGCTCCCATTATGAAGGAAAAAGTTGATGAAGTCCCAAAAATTAAAAACATAGGAATGTGATTTTTTTCTCTGTATATCTCATTTACTAACACCGTATATTGGAAATACGTAACGATGTAAATGCAGTTATCATCATATTATCTTGGTTTTTGGTTGATATATGGAAGGAATGGTATTTTTATTGATGGCGGATTCAATGTGCCTATTATAAAAATTGCCCGTGGTTATTGACAGTACAACCGAGTCAGAATTAATGGAAATTTATTCGTTGTAAAAGTATCCATTGGAACAACCCATACTATAAAACATTCAAAGGTTCCCGAACTGGTAAGTCTTCTTCAAATAAGTATAGGATTCTAAGTAGAACATCGCGTATTGCACAAAAGGGAGTGAGAATGTACAATAAACTAACAAGTATAATATGATGTTTTATGAATATCTGCTACGAGCAATATGTTAATCCGTGGACAAAAGTATTCGGAAACGTTGGTAGTTTCTCTGTGGTTCAAGTGTTCCACCATGTCTTCTTCAGGACAAGATACAGTGCTGGGGGATACAATTTAGATTTCTTTTCAAAACTTTAAACTGTGGTAGGACATAATGTTCACTTAGTAACAAGGACTGCATGAGACCGATTTATTTGTAACACTGTTTTGGAACAATGATGATATGTATTAGATATAAGCATAGATATAAGTGTGCCAGGGCCCATTCGGGGTTCGTCCAATTTGGTAGTCAGCATTCCTACTAGCTCGGCTAGTGGGATATCCCTTTAGCTCACTTGGTAGAGTGTTTGACTACTGTTCGTCGGGTCCTGGGTTCGAATCCCCTCTCGGGCAAGTGGATTTTTCCGAACCCCGTAACATTGGCGCCCAATGTGGGGCTCGAACCCACGACCCTGGGATTAAGAGTCCCATGCCGCGGTGTGCTTCTATTATGGAAGCATTAAGACCGTTAGTGCCAGGTGTGAAAATATATTTGAGTGGCGGCCGCCACATAATTATCTGGCGGCTGCCACATAATTATCTGGCGGCCGCCACATAATTATCTGGCGATACATAATGGTATCAGCAATCAAATTTTATTGATCTATAACGAACGTTATCGCGTTTATTGCAACGAAATTATTAAATATTCCAACTCATGTAATTAGTTATTCCAATTCACTGAAACTTTCAAGCAATTTATTGTAATTTTCTCGCTCATTCAATCGAGACAGTATTTCACCGGGTTGAGAGAGGTCCTGAGCATTTCATGGTACAAAACTGAAAATGTAGGTGCACTAACGGCAACTATATTGATTGTTGCGTAATTTTAATATAATCGGAAAGTAATATTGTGAATTGGTCATTGTGAGTTTTGGAGGAATACCCCGATTGTATTAAAGAATATATCTAATTTTGTTGAAAAATATCAGTATTGAACAATGCTGACCACTACAAAACATTACTAACAATGTCTGGATATACACAATGTGTATAGTCTTTACGTGACCGAGGATTTCTGGTGTTGTTCTGCTACATGTGTCATGTCTCAACCAAGGCATGTTTCTATATTAAAGCTATAATCACTTTTAGAATTGAAAAAAAAAAATTCTTTCTGCGATAGCTTTATTTTGTCTCTAGAAAGAGAAATCGTACAAATTTGGGTCTGAAAATGTGTATTACGTGCCTAAATTGAGTTTCCAAATCAAGAATCAAATTCGGGCCAGTCAATCTCGCATCATTTTTTCCCTCAAAGCGGCCCGCCTTGCGGGCGAGTTCTACACACAGTTTCATGACAGTTTGAGCCACAATGGCACATTTCGCGCGATTCAAGAGCAACGACACTTATAGACGTCACAGAGGTACATATGTGTGTTATGCATCAATGAAAAAAGTTACTGACCAGATTTCGAGAAAACGACCGTCAAAGTCCAAAAATGGCCATTTTTCGTCAAAAATGGCCGCCATTTCGAAAAGAAAATGAAAATAAAAAAGTTTAGCCCAGGGACCAAGATAGGTTACTGGACAATTTTGGTTTTCATCTGTAGACGCAAATTCGGGCATTTGTTTATCCCAAAATGACTGTTTCGACCTTTAAAGGTCATCAAAGGTCAAGTTCAAGGTCACTACACAAATCGCCATATATGACTTCCCATTTGAAAGTGCCAATTTCTAACCTCTGTCTTCGGACGTTCTATGAGTACAGTTCTGGCAGCTCCCATTATGAAGGGGAAAAAATGCTGAAAAGTCCCCCAAAAATCCAAACAGGGCATTATTCTTTGGCTAGAAATGGCCCAAAATGGATTCTAATGCGATTTGGGGAAAAAAAATTTCAAAAGAATGGCCGCCACATGCAGACCGGTGATTCAAGGGCAAGCAAACTTATACACATCACATATATATGAGGGTAATTTTTTGAGACAAAAATCTTAAAAGTGATCAAACAGTTTTTGAGAAAATGCCAAAGTTCAAAATTGACCGTTTATCGTAAAAAATGGCCGCCATTTCGGGAAAAATGCAAAAATCATAAAACCAAAAATTGCCTTGTCTTGAAATATTTCAAGCATTTTGGTGCAAAATTTCAGAAAAATCCACTTTTAAACTTCAAAGATAAAAAAAGTAGACGGACGACGGAACGGTAACCTAAAAGCTAAACAAAAAATACCTCCCTCTTGAAACATTTTTAGGCACTTTTATGCAAAATTTTTGTGAAAGATTCGATCGTAAACTTTAAAGATAAAAATGTTGACGGACGACGGCGGACGGAATTCCAGGGCAATAGGTTTTCGGACTAAAGGTTCGGTAACCTAAGAACGTATTACTGAGTTGATTCGGACTCAATTACATGCATATGGGACAATAATATCAATTACTCCTTCGGAGTATTCACAAGGATGCATGCATCTTTCAAGCTTCGGTCGCACGTACACGAGCTGGGGACACGATGTATCACGAACACAGATACAATAGTATCACGACCACAGTGTCGACTCGGACACAAAGAAGCGACGAAAGTGTAGTCTCATGCATCGTCCGATAAATCCCCATGGCCTGACCGTGTTAATTACACAATTCATCCGTTTGGACACAATTATGAATGCATAAGTACTATCACATACATATGAGTTAATAACACATACGTAAGTATCTCATACGTTAGTCTCATACGTTAGTATCTCATACGTATGACATAGTATCTTACGGAGCCCCTGAGGTGACATACCAGATATATTTATTAATCCGTGCGCACGAATTAGTAAACCGTGCGCATGAATTAGTAAACCGTGGCCACGAATTAGTAAACCGTGCGCACGAATTAGTAAACCATGGCCAGGAATTGGTAAACTGTGGCCACGAATTAGTAAACCGTGCGCACGAATTAGTAAACCGTGCGCATGAATTAGTAAACTGTGGCCACGAATTAGTAAACCGTGGCCACGAATTGGTAAACCGTGCGCACGGATTACCTTAACTAATCTGTGGGCATGATTTAACAATCCATGGGCACGATTTAATAATTCGTGGGCACGATTTAACAAATCGTGCGCACGAGTTAGTATTTCGTGGCCACAGATTGGTATAACTAATCCGTGGGCACGATTTACCAATTCGTGGGTACGAATTAGTATTTCGTGCCCACGAATTAGTGAATCGTGCCCATTGATTGTTAATTCGTGGCCACGAATTGTTAAATTGTGCGCACGGTTTGGTAATTCGTGTGCACGGTTTGGTAAACTGTGCTCACGGATTGGTAAACCGTGCGCACGGATTGGTAAACCGTGCGCACGGATTAATAAATATTTTCGGTATGTCACCTCAGGGGCTCCGTGGTATCTCATACGTATGAGTTAGAAAAAAAATTCGAACGGGCGCCATAAGGAAGCGAGACGTGTCTCTTCTTTTCTGAATATTGAAATATGTAAAAAAAAATTACCAAAGGGTTAAGAAAGGTTACCGGAGAAATGTATAGTGTTGAGCCACAACTGTTTTCATTTTTCACCGAAATTCCTATTTCTATTATTCAAGGTCACTGAAGGATCGAATTCAAGGTCACCACTGAAACAGCCATACATGATTTCCGATTTTAATGTGCCAATATTTAAGGTCAATGTTGAAGTATTCAAGAAGTTTACTCCGCACAACTCCCATTATGAATGGGGAAAAAATCAATGAAATCGTCCCAAGTTAGCAAAAAAATTAATGGCGTGTCATCGCCAATGTCATCGTAGCATTGAAAAACGTACACCCGTCAGCGGAGGCCATAACCGATATAAGTCTTGACCAAGTCTCTCGCATTGGCTGATCTGGTTAGTTCTCTATTGAATACACAACACGATACACTATGGTTGCACCATTGGACTTGCATGCGGAGCATCGTCCGTCTACATTTTCATCTTTAAAGTACACAGTTGAATTATTCTGAAATTTCGCACAAAAATCCCTAAACATATTTCAAGAGGGATATATTTTTATATTGTTTTATTTTCGCATTTTTGCTTAAATGGCGGTTTGTCAAAAACGGCTAAGTTTGGACTTCGGCTGCCATTTCCTCATCATTCAGTCACGGATATACAGATAATATACCAGTTAGTATAAAATACCACCTTCGTACGGTGGCTGATTGTTGTCGTATTTACGTTTTCCCCTTCCCATGTACATTACTTTGAGACTTCTAACATTACGGTTGTTTGGACACACATTTACACTAATCAGGGTATGAATCATATATTCATACGAAGCTGTGAACATCTCTATTATCAATTTGTATTTTCACAGCGGAAAGAAGATTTGTGCACCTTTCTTGTTTCTTCTTCGGCATAGGCCTCATGTTCTGTTGTTGGACAACATATTAGTGCTGCTAAATGAGTTCTTGACATACCCTCCTTCCACTTGTCTTCTTATTATACATAACACTACGCATGATTTTAAGTGGCGTATTTTATTGGAGAGAAAAATTACTTCGTATTCACCATGTTCACTATGCGATAACTTATCAGTGGGTTTGTCACAAAACCATTTGAGATAATAATTATTCGAGTATAACGCTCTAAATGAATCATATCTCTTTGGTTGGAGATGTTCAAAGGCCAGTATTGTATGCTTGATCTTTATCGATATGCATGTATTTATATATATTTATGGAATATCCATATCGTTTTCTTCGTCAGCGTCCAACGTTCTGATATGTGAGCTTCAACATCTCGTTCTCTCTTGTGACGACCCTAGTCACGTGATGTTGATTAACTCCGCTCATTGGGGGAGACTGGACACAACCACGTGTCACCAGGGCAACCCGAGTATAACTGATTGTGTGAGCGACACCGCATTGGATACAGTTTCCCAGCTGTGCGGTGATGTTAACAGCTGTACTGTGCAAGCAGAGACTTCTGTCTTCGGTGATCCGTGCCCAACATTCAGCAAGTACCTCATCACCTACACGTGTACCAACCGTGAGATATATTTCACTTCGACATTTCTTGCTTTGTGATAAAGTTAATCATGTAAGCTCAGTAGTATTAAATCTACACGCAACGTATTGAATATAAACATTTTGAATATTTGCTGCGAGTGAGCTTGGTAGATTTACACTAATGAATTGCATGTATGTTGGTCTGCTGAATTTGAGGCCCATCTCAAACGTTGGCCCACATCAGGGCATGTACATTATAATAAGGTGTCCTATCCATTGGTCCACGTCACACCATCGCACCAAGGATTATAGAAGATCCTTGATCGCACGTATCCTACATATTGCCCCCACCGCCCCGAGCCTCCGAGCCTCCGATGATAGGCCCATTACTGTATGCCTCAAAATATCATCCTTGGATTCGAAAATTTATTACTTTCGAGCGATGCACATCAAGGTTGTTTGACTAACGTTATACATATATGTAGTACTCACTTATTATGAAAATATATTGACAAGATATTATTCTATCATTCAACTTGCAATCGTCACTTGCTCACGACTTATCACTCATGCCATCATCATCACTCGCTCATCACTCAAACCGTCATCATCACTCGCTCACGACTTATCACTCATGCCATCATCAACATCATCACTTGCTTACTGACGTTCATACTCCTTTTTTAATATTACAAATGTATCTGAGAAGGAAATGCACAAAAAGGATCGTAGCATACAAGTATACGTCCTCACATATGTCCCAAGTAAATCAGGTAAGTTCGGGACGATTATCTAATATTATCTGTAGCTCGTAGAATTTCAAGGTAGGTGTGAACTGATCGAAATGAATCACACGCATACTAGTAAACTATAAACATTTTGCTGAATGATATACATGTTTTGTTCCATGTGATTTGTCAATATAATTTCCTACTTCTATCCAAATGTTGTCTCTGTTTGTTGGGTGTGCAGTGGACTACACCAGAGAGCCTTACATAAACTACCCATAGTGTACCGAGGTGAAATACGCACTCACCACATTATGGAATATCTACTGCAGAAGTAATCAACTCACTAGCAGACCGGACCAGACCAGACCAGACCAGACCAGACAGGGAAACAACCAGCAATGACGCATCGTGAGTGAGCCACGACATATTACAATATCTACCCTGTACGTGACGATATGAAGTTTATGTCTCTAAAGGAGTGTATATATTCTATTGCCACTAACTTTGCATGATGTGCATAAATACCTGGAATGAAACACTTACAAAGATTTGCCCATATTCTATTGCCACTAACTTTGCATGATGTGCATAAATACCTGGAATGAAACACTTACAAAGATTTGCCCAAAGGCTAAGAAAAGTTCCCAGAAAATTGTGCAGTTTAAAATGTCAGTGCTACATCTCAACAATTACCACATAATCTCAGATCAAGTCTAAGGTCACCAAAAGATGTGTCATATATACATATATTTCCATGTCTTAAATAGAGACCTAAGGTTTATCTGCAGCCGTTTTGTATGCAGTCCAAATAACACAGGTCATATCAGCATACGAACTCGCTCACGATCCGCCTCTACTTGATATAAATGCAGTGCAGGTCATACAGTACATCCCCCCCCTCCACCCCCTCCACCCCCCTCACGCTTCCGGCTGTGACAATGCAGGATATTGTTAATTGTTCCCATTTCGTCTGGAAATGATACATGCAAAAACCGTAGCTACTTGCCCATACATGGCCTCCAAGATGCTTTCTTGGAGCATGATTGTTATGAGAAGGTCCTATATAAAATTTTCATTCAAATGTAGCTCTCAGAAGTCTGATATTATTGTAAGTCACATACAGTTCTCAATGCGCACTGATATCGCAAGCCCCAATATTAATGCATTCTCTGTCACCATCCAAGATTCAACCCGGACACATTTGCACTGATATTTCTCATGCATTTGCCGTCAGCTGCAGAAGAGTTTATCATGGGTAAAGAGTGATGTTAAAATTGAACTATAAGCTGAGATACATCCATTACTGACTGACTGAAATTCACTGAAGATCAGAGAGTAATAGGGGTACTACAGTATACTGCTGACGAATGTGCTATGATGAACTAAGCCATGGTAGGTATCACGGTTATCGGTGTCCTGCTAACTTCCCGCATTGTCTTAATTAGTGAATACCATTGCATGTATCTGTTCAAAAATGTAGAGTATGCCGGTGTATAAATCCACAGAGGCACAAACATCTTCGATAGCATATGCTTGTCATTTTCTATCACTGTCATGTATCGTAAAATGTTTATTACTGAATGAACTTTTCGTCGTCAGCATCCAATGCGTTGCTCTCCCTACTCCACTCATTTGGGACCCAAGTATTACTGATTGTGTGAGTGACATCACGGGGACATTGTACATTGGTCAGTGTATCTCCTGACATTGGTCAGGCGATACAGCTGTACCGTGCAAGCTCAACCTTCTGTTTTTGGTAATCTGTGTCCAAAATCCAGCAAGTACCTCGATATCACGTAAACGTGCTCCAACCACGAGACATAGTTCACTTACACAGAAGTTAAAATGTATTGCTCTAAAATGTCTCTCTTTCAGAGTGTATACAATATGTAAGCGACATCACGATTCAGAAGTGATCAGCTCAAACCCCAGATCTGAACTCCATCTGAATTCTATCTCACACCTTGGTCAGATGGTGCGACTGAGGCCTCTAGATACCCTGGCAGCTCTTGAAACAAGTCTGCAGCAGGACACATGAGTGACATGTTTGCAGCAGGACACATGAGTGACATGTCTGCAGCAGGACACATGAGTGACATGTTTGCAGCAGGACACATGAGTGACATGTCTGCAGCAAGACACATGAGTGGCATGTCTGGATCTTGTCAGGAACTTACTGTGCAGAGTTCGGACCGTGAGAGAAGCCCAAGGACGACACACATGTTATTAATTAATTATCCCTAAAAGTACAGACAATTATTCCAATATTAACAAATGCGTCGTCCTCAGGTTTCTCAGTTATATTCCCAGTATATAAAAAACTTGTTTGTGCTATTGCTGCTGCTATTGAGAATGCTAATAAATATCTTAAAATTCGTAAATCAGCTGGGCACGACTCGTCTGATGAAATTTTAGATATGTTGATAGATCGCTATCGACATAGTTGTCTATTTACCTGCTAGATAACTAGTAATCGATACTGTCATTGTGCACCTGTTAAAAAGCAAAAATCATGACACTCAGGACCAAATGTTTGGGTCAGAAGGGATTCAATAAATTAATAATACAGCCACACTTTCTACAATGCTAGGAGAATAGGAATATTGACCTTCAAAGTGGGATTGAATTATTCACTTGGTGATGTAATTGATGGCAGTTCTGGATCTCACAATGTCAACTTGGGTTTCAGCATGGTACTACAACCAGTATCTACAGTATGCAGTTTCGAAGAAACATTTGCACGGTAACTTGAAACAGACCTATATTACCTATAAACCATAATAAATAAAGTAAAATTATCTTGTTACATTTACATGTAGTCTTTGGACATTCATACAACCAATACATGAAATTCTGGTTGAGACAGTTAAGTTTTAAAAAATTTTACACTTTTACGAGTCAGGTATTCTGTCATATTTACATTGAAGAGAGACAATGAGTTGGTATTTCATCACCCAAAAAAAGGAGAAAAAAATTGGTCATCTAACCCAAATGTTAAATTTAGCCCATCATTGAATTTCTAGGTCCGTATACGATAGTGTGCAATTAATTTCTTCTGTTGCAATGCAATCTTTTGAGAAAACACCCCTTTGTGTCTTCAAGTCGAAAATTACAACAATACTTCCATTCCTGGTAGATGTAAACTTGGGTTGAAATTTAACATTGGGGTAGGTTACTAACTTCTCGAATTTTTGCGATCTAAGATTTGTTAGAAAATTGCCGTATGCCACCAAGGTGAAGTATGCCATTAACACGATGCCATTTACCATCGCAGAAATATATAGGGAAAACGGTGTAAACGATTTACACTATAAGATTATTCTTCACAATGTTACGGTACATAATGGTTATTACTTATTACTTTTTTTTTGAACACGCATTAAAAATTTATCAAGTTACAGAATTATCACATTGAAAGAAAGTGACAAATGTAGGGTTTGACCGAGGTTCGAAAACTCAGACACATGAACAACAGAAACATAGGAACAATCATAACGCCACTTAATAACTCACCTGCAGAGCGTCTTTGAAGACACACGCTCTATCCACACAGCCACCGGGACAGCTGACCGAGACAGGCTTAGCGCCAACTTACGTGCATGGCATGTCAGTGTGAATGGTGTGTATTATATGGTGTTTTTGCGGACACGAGGACCTGCATTCCTGTATCTTGTCAAAGGAATGCAAGTCCTCTAGGATGAATAGTTCACATGCGATGCACGTGTATATACAATACAACGAAGGATATGGACTACTGTAACTAGGCTTATGTGTCCTAGGACAACCATTACTGGGCTGACAGGTCCTAGAATAACCAATACTAGGACTATAAGTCCGGGGCAACCAATCATAGGATTGCAGGTCCTGGGAATCTAGGTCCTAGTAGCATTACAAATGCGGGGGACCTGCGGTCCTAGGACTAGGTCCCTGTATTACTATTCCTGTGGACTACCATTCCTTTTACACGGGCATGCTCCCTTGGTAACGAATCGTGTCATTGTCAAAACGGCTCTCTGTGGTTCATAAGCAGGACATCCGCTGCTAAACGGAAAAGGCGCCAAGCAGGGAGAAGATAAAAACCCTCAAAGCAGTCTATTCATCTCGAAATATACAGACAAGCTTGCCTCGAAGTAAATTGTTTGTGCAAACAGACAAAATGTGATTATTATCATGCAATGCTGATGATTCCAGAGCACTTTCCCAAATAACTGCCGTTTTGATGCACAAGGATGTGACAACAATCTTGCCAAAATACACCGGAATTTGTGGACTATTTCTTAAACAAAATCGGAACAATCACATCATCCTTCCCAACAGTATCACTGCAGGAATCCATGGAAATATTGAATGCAGGTTCACCAATGATGCTTAAAACCTTCGTAGTGGCAACTGAATCAGAGGTCGAGAAAATGATTAGCTCTTGCAATTCAGTTTTGATGAAGCTGAGACAGTTCTGATGAAGATCACGAATGACATTTTATGTGGAATGGATAGCAATAAATGCACTCTCCTTGTCATGTTGGACCAGAGCGCGGCATTTAATACCGTCAATATGGACATCCTGTTGACCAGTCTGTGATAGTCTTTCTCATCCAAGAAGCTGTGTTGGGGCCGTTCCAGTATCCAACATATACCGCTCCATTGTTTGACGTAGTAAGGAATCATGGCATATCAATGCATAATTTAAGTATGCATATGACACTCTATATATGCCTCGCTCAACCCAGACTCACGTGAATTTGTGCTGAACAAGTTTCATTCGTGTCTCTCGGAGGTTCAGCAATGGATGAGCCAAAACCATTTGAAAATGAACTTTGCAGGAACTGAAAATGATGCTCATTATATATAATTTTATTCATCACATAAAAACATGGCATTAAAAACAAGAACGCAGAAACTTGAAATAATGAACACAGGTGAATAACCGATCAAAGTGTGCAAATAGTGTCGATCATCTGATCAATCTCATTTTTTGTTAGAATATCAAACCCGTGACGACATCTGATGTATGGCGAATCTTTCAACAGTGCAGCTTGACAAACATCAGCGTCGTTGGTATTGCCGGTAAATTCAGCAAGAACCTTGTTCTTTAACTCAGACAATGTATGTACATGAAATGTACTATCATCTAATTTAAGTGTTCGAGATAACAATCTCATGTTACAAACAACAGGTGTATTTGAATATTTACATAATTTAGCACACAGAGTAACATACACATCATCACTCATAGTGGATTTGTATCAGAAAGACAAGTGCCTGCACAACAGTTGCGCCCCCACACTTTCCTCATACACTAAGAGGCATTAAAAACGCAACAAGGTGAGATGCGCAATAAAAGTGAATACAACTGATTTCTTCACAAATAATATTTCGTTTACAACCCCTCGAGTATTTGAACAATAGGGTAGCTTTTTTCAGCTCAAGCAAAAAAAATCACGTGGCCTACGGTACCAATCCCGTTTCATCATGAGTGATTCATTGCGACATTGTTTGGAAACTTTTAGTGAATGATTTTGGTGATTATTGCTCAACTGATCAAGGGTATAAAAACCCGGGAAAAATATGGAAACTTTCACGAGAGGAGCGGGATGGTGCAGTGGCAGAGCGATCGGCCCATGATCTACAGGTCGTGGGTTCGAGTCCGCTCAGCGCCACTTGTGCCTGAAAACCTCCCACGCCAGTGCAGCCCGACTGGCGGTAAAAACAAAGGCCGGGTGGTGTCAGAGACTGTCTATGGTATCTGGCACCTAAAAGATCCCTTTGGATTTATCGTAAAGATGAGGGATTTCCCCGATCCCGGGTTTCTGTCTAGGGGGCATATCATCGAGTTATGTCGCCCCCTTACCCCAAGTACGAGTACCAAGTACCAAGAAACTTTCACGATCAGTCACAATGCCACGCTTAGAAGCCAACATGAGGGAGCAGGCCAACGGGAATGACCGATGCGAGAGTAGCCAGGCATTTTGGCGTTCACAGATGCACTGTCTCACGTCTGCAGATGCGAAATGCACAGACAGGTGCGACGGCGGACAGACCACGACCCGGTCAACCACGTGTCACTACCCGTGCACAAGATCGGCACCTACGACTGACGCACTTACCTGACCGTTATCTGCCAGCGTCCCGGAGTGCAGCGGAGACAATAGGACGTCACCAAAGGCCTATCAGCTCCAGGACGGTGCGACGCCGGCTACGAGATGACGGCATCCAGTCATACAGTGCAAACGTTGGTTTGGGGCTGACGGACGTCCGTAGGGAAACCAGGCCCACATGGGGTCGACGCTATTACAACAGAAACTGGCCAAATGCAAAATGACGACATGTGGTCTTCAGTGATGAGTCGCGCTTCACCATCTTCAGAAATGACGACAGACGTCGAGTGTACCATCGTCGGGGTGAACGCTTTCCTGAACCCTGTGTCGTAGAGCGTGTCAGTTTTGGTGGTGGCGGTGTCATGGTGTGGGCGGCTATACGTTCTGGGTGGAGGTCTAGTATTCGTCGATGGAACACTAAATGCTCAACGCTACAGAGACGACATCCTTCTGCAACAAGTGGTTCCTTACGTCAAACGTAACCGCGAGGTGACCTTCATGCATGACAACGCGAGACCGCATATCGCACGCATCTGTCGGGAATGTCTGGCCGAAAATAATGTCCAAGTCATGGATTGGCCACCTTAGTCTCCGGATATTATTCCAATTGAACACCTTTGGGATAATTTGGATCACCGTGTGCGCCGGCCTATTCCACTGCCAGTAAAGGTTGCTGCTCTCCGTACTGCACTCTTGGAAGAATGGCAAGCGATTCCAGTGGACGAAATAAACAAACTTATTATGTCTATGCCACGACAAGTGCAAGATCTCACGGATGCAAACTTAGGGCACACAAGATACTGACATTTCGATTCAGTGACTAAGTTATTCATTCACATGTCGAATATTTTTGCATTGTTCCTTTTCTTCATTCATTTCCAATATCATACATAATATCAAGTGATTTCACCCAATAAATTATGAAACATTCATAACAATACTGAAAAAATAATTGTTGCGTTTTTAATGCCTCTTAGTGTACATTTACGCCAAGTTGTATAAAACTGTTCAATGTGTCTTAGATCGAGACTCCAAAGAACACTTCCATAGAAACTTGTGCAGTAGGCTTGAAATAACTTTGACCTGACCGTGTGATCACAGGAACCATATTTCGCCATTAACATGGTAAAGAGTTGGTTCGAAATAAACAAATCCCTAATACCTTTATGTATTAATGACCTATTGCAATTAGTGCCTATGATATGACCTAGGTGCACATATTTGTAGATACTGGAATTATACCGTCATTCAAGCTAATATGGCATGGATCTTGAGTAACACTTCAACAATAGCTGACTTTTTGATACGTTGAATTTGACATCATAATCACGTCCGAAATTCTCACACACCTGTAGCATTGACTGTATGGCTTTACGGCTCGGAGCCAGCAGGGTGATATCGTCGGCATAGCTTTAATAGTGCTCCACAGAACCTATTACCTACTACAGTATGTAGCAACCAATATTAGTAATATGAATGCCAAGTCGCACACGAGCAGCGCCTACGTGAAAATTAGCCTAAGGGTTGAGTAGGGTGCAAGTTTTAATCATAACCCCTTGATATTCTTGACTTTCCAAATAAATTATTAGTGGTTTGTTACGTTTCACAAGGGTTCTATAGATAATTTTCCGTCTTCAGTGTGATAAAGTTACGGTTTTCTTTAATCTTACTTTACGAAATAATCCAAACTGCCATTGAATTATACCAACGATTGGGTCTTGATGCTAATTGCACTTATATTCTATGCTCATCCTGAAAATTTCAAGGCTTTAGCATGGAAAGTCAATGAGTTTTCCACAATTTTAAATCTAAGAATTTGGCAGATTAGCAAATCCCAGCACATGTAGCATATGTATTCAATGGACTGAAACAGAGAATTGAATCGGGATATCAGGTTCATATTTCGTTTCACAATTACATACATATAACATTACCTACTGACAAAATATAATTCATATATCTCAGAAACGCCTATATATCAAGGGCATAGTATAGTGATTCGTTGAGCCAATCAGTGAACGTTCACCACACTTAGGCAAATTACAGGGAAACTATTGTGTAACATCACCTCATATATTTTTATTCCAGATTTCAGGACGAGTGTATATTCTTTTGAAAGAGCACACTCCTGGGAAATAATAACCCGGTTTTCAAGTCAGTATCTTGTTATCGTTTTTCTCAGGAGATGAGGAAGCAGAGGGGTTTTGCATGGCCATCAGCACCCACGGGTATTTCCACCCCGGGTCCATTCGAGGCAGAATAGCAAAAAATCCCATGCGTCGTCAAATATATTCATGCTTATCACGCGATGTCCAATACGTCAATTGACAAAAACAGCATAGTGGTTAGGCTGGGATTTTAAAGTAAGATCATTTAACATTGAGTTGAATGGCCAATATAACTAATACACTGTAGCCCCCCTCCCCCCCCCCCCCCCCCTTTGCTGCTCACCGTAGCTCCCCGTGTAACTGTCCGATTCCCAGTGATCTACAGTCAGCCAGTAATGAATATATCGCAGTTAACTGTCTACTCATCAGGACGTGTACAGGATTTCCGGAAGTTGAGGAGCGGGGGGGGGGGGGGGCACAATATATAACGGCAGAGGTTTTGGGGCCGCTTAATTCCCCAGAAGCTGAAGCTCTCCGCGTGATGTTTTGTGTCAATATCACGTTATTTTAAATACATTTTTAACAATCAGAATTATTTTTGATGGCGGAAATTTATTGCTGGAAGGCTGACAGCGCCTGAGAATGACACAAATGTAACAAAAATTATGTTTATGGAGGGCGTAGTGATTAATTGCGGCCCAGCTCAGATTATTTCCAGCCCGACATGGTTCATTTGCAGCCCGAGCGTGCGAATGCTGCAAAACAATGGAGGGCTGAAAATAATCTGGGCTGGGTCGTGATTAATCATTACGCCCACCAGAAGCAAATTATTAGTATGAGTACCAGTATCATATGTAGGTTATTCCTGCACCTTACCATGGTCACTTAAACCATTTCATCCATGGCGTATTCATATAGCACCATTGTCTGACTTGATGGACTGGACATTCCACTTTCCAGATTTCGAACCAAACAATTTACAGTAGGCAAATCCAGATTGGGCTTATGTGCCAGAAAACAACCTAGTCTGCATGCATGCCTGACTTGCGTTTACAAACAAATTAACGAAACGTCATGCATATGACAAAAATGCAACGCGATAGCTGGGCTGTAAATCATAATTTATACCAAAAAGCTGGGCCGTTAATGCGGCTCAATGATTTCTCTTAATGTTGCAGTCGTCATAAATTTTTGTCTCGATAATCAGGGAGTACGGTGGCTGTTTTATGCCATATATTTTTTTTCAACGAGTAATTCTCTTCGCGAAGACAATTGTGGCGAAGAAAATCATTTTCTACACGAAAAGAATATTTAATTCGCGAAGAAAACTTTCTCTTTACGCAGTAAATATTCTCTTCGTGAAGGAAACTATTAACTTCGCGTAGATAATATTCTCTTCACGTAGAAAATATTTTCTTCGCGAAGTAAACTATTAACTTCGCGTAGAGAACATTCTCTTCGCGTAGAGAACATTTTCTTCGCGCAGATAATATTCTCTTCGCGAAGGAAACTATTAACTTCGCGAAGGAAACTATTAACTTCGCGTAGAGAACATTTTCTTCGCGTAGAGAATATTCTCTCCGCGAAGGAAACTATTAACTTCGCGTAGAGAACATTCTCGTCGCGCAGATAATATTCTCTTCGCGAAGGGAACTATTTCCATCGCGTATAAAACATTGTCTCCACGCAGAAAATCATTTTCTACACGAAGAAAATATTCTCACCGCGAATGGTGTTTCTTTTGGCTCAAAATTGTTAGAATCAATCACGTGATCTGTCATGTGATCGGGCATACTGTTCCACGTGTTATAGAGAGCTACCAAATAAGCATCCTCTCCGATTTTGTGAACAGCCATGGAATTTCCAATGTTTTCCGATAGAAACGAGCTTATCAAGTATTATTTCAACATGGGATATACTTAATTGGAAATTTTGAATTTTTTGTCTAAATTCCATTCGATATCCTTGAGTGTCCGACAACTTAACAGAATTTTGCGATCCATGGGCCTGTTTCGTCAATCCAAACACAATTTTGTTCATGTTGTCGACGCCGTGTCTCATGAATTAGATGGCAGTGGAAGCACACTGGGATACAGGTAGTTTGTGTTGCTACTAGAGCCCTGCGCGGGCCGAAAAAAGTGGCCCGACCCGCCCCCGGCCCGCAAGTATTAAACCCGCACCCGCACCCTTAGCCTGCAACCCGCATGTGCAAAGTTCAACCCGCACCCGCCCCGCCTCGCAGTGTGTTGAGCCCGCACCCGCCCCGCACCCGCAATTAACCCGCGACAAATACAACAGAATACTGGAGGTTTACTCAGCCGTGTTGTTTTTATCTGAGTGAAACATCAGAGATCTTTCATATATATATGTAGCGATTATAGACGGACGACTGAGACAGTTAAAAGAATAATCGCCCTTGGACTCTGCCCCCGTCCCCACGCGACTAGCAGACACCGACTGTGACTGACGACTGACTTTACATGGACAGACAAGAGGACCCGTGTACTCGGTACTAGGCAGAGTATACGCGACTCGCGTACCAGGCCCGACCAGCCCGACTGATTAGAACTCACCCTAGACTGAGACAGGTCACGTGAGCAGACAGACGAACGACGCGCGGACGCTTTCCCCCGCACACTTTTAGAAGAGACTTTGAGGAAGGTACACATAGCAGAGATTTTGTGGATATTGTGGAACAATTATAAAATAACGGGACTAGACTCAGCATCTAACTGGGATCAAATATTATTAATAATTGTAAAGGACTAGGATAACGTGTGGAATAAATGCATCATCGAGAACTGTGTACCCATGTACGAGTGACATCGTTAGGATATCTGAATAAATACATGAACGAGAACTCCAGTCGTGTTTGATCCAGGCGTACACCGTGAACTTTGGATAATATTAGAGTGTACGTGAACTCGTGAATACACACAACAACATTTATTAATTAAAGCGATCACCCTGCCAATCGAGAGTCAAGTGACGCCCTAAAAACAGTTGGGGTTCGCAATTGCCCCGGGCTTTAAGGCCGAAAATTGTCCACATATATAGCCCACTACGGCTTCACAAGTACAGTTTGATCCATATTTTAGTAACTTCTAAAGATCCAGAAGCAGATGATTAAAAGATTTATGCATAGCCCGGGGCAATGTGATCACAGTACGTGGCCCAGTCACCTTTGTCACAACACACAGTCAGACGAGTCTATTGTACTTTGAAGTCCCTCACTATGACATGTGGATTACCACAGCATGCGGATATTACTACACCATTAGCCCGGTAGTTTCCAAAATGGAATATGTTTGAATCCCCCCTGACAAGTTAATTTCTAGTTCACTATTGTTCCTTTCAATAGAAATCACACTAATGAAAGTAATTTAATAGACATATATATGTTTGGGCAATATGTGGGTGTTGGGGTAGAGGCACTAATTAGAATCTACACAATATTACATGCAATACATAGTGATAATAATAGTCATCTGCTTATCTGAGGCTATACAACATGCAATAATTACATGTGTCAGGTAGCATCTGAAAAGGACTCAATGAAATCGAATATATCACATGCCATAACAACGCTGCGGGTTATCAAGAAACCCGCACATGGATTTTTCGACCCGCACCCGCACCAGTTCTACAGCGGGTACCCGCACCGCTACATAGAGATACAACCCGCACCCGCCCCGCACCCGCAACATGCGATGCGGGTAACCCGCACCCGCCCCGCCCCGCGGGTATCCTCGACTCGCACAGGGCGCTAGTTGCTACTGATATATTAGTGTGCGACTGAACTGTACCATTCAGCCCGTAGCCAGGATTTTAAAAGTATATTGCGGGCAAAAATTGGACCGAGCGGAGCAATCGAGCACAAGGAGCTCTGGGGTTCGGGGGGGGGGGGGGGGGGGGGAGCGGGGAAATTTTGCATAGTTTAGGCTCACAGGGAACTTCTGAGGTTCCTTAATTTCTGAGGGCTAATTTGTAACAGGTTTTTTGTAGAAGTCTAATATATTCGCCCTCAGAAAAACATAAATAAAGAATTTTTTTTTAATTTTATGGGCTCACATAGGTGGGTAGGTTGTTTATTTGGATGTGCATATATACATCACAATGACTTAGTAAGGAAAATAAATAGAACACACACCTCAGGTGACCCTCAAGACCGTGTTTGTAACCCAGAGGGCTGGGATCACCTGTGTGAGTGAATGTTAGGGTCACACCGGCTGAACATAACGGAAATGCAATTAGCTCGATCATGTAAGTGGATGAGATCCTTCAACCCAAGTTCCGGTCACTGGGGAATAATCCTGAGACTGAAAGGCTAACTGAATAGAGCAAAAAAATTTTAAAAAAACTTACAGTTCAGTAGTTATGGAAGAAAATCTGTTTTAATTTACGTTTGAATATAAACGTATAATATAGTTAGCGCTCCTGATGTCAGTGCTCAGCTCCAACCACCTACAGGGACCGTCATACAAAGAGCTTCTGCGCATGATTTCATAGTCAGTCTTTGGTGGTTTGGGATCAGTGCTGGTCCTGGTATTGTGTCCGTGTATATCACCATGGAATTGGTACATATCATGAAATGGTCGTGGGACATCACCGTGTATACCGTGTATACTACATGACGCCATATAGTAGGTGCAACATGCCACTTCTGAGGCACATGTCGCCGATAATTAGCCTATTTAAATTGTAATTCGAAGATCCGTTTGCATATATGGATTGAACGCTGTGGGGTTTGGAATTTGAGAGTTTTGGTGAATTTGATATAGATGACCTTGAATGAGAATGACCATACTTCAATGTACCTCACTGAATTTTCAGAAATGAGGGAAGATAGCCATGGAAAGTAGGGTACATGTAGTATGGCATGAAATTTGTTGCATGACTTACAAATATAGATATTCATTTGCATGGGATATTATAATCAAGTTAATAATCACGTTGCTGGTTAGGCTATATGGCGGTATATCGGAATGAACAGTTTCTTAAGATTACGAACATTTGTTGACAAGTAATTTTCAATGCCCAGTCCCACACACTACGGTGTTTTTTTGTTTTCTGTATTTCCCGCACCTCCGCGGGCCATCTTGGCGCGGGACTATCCGGGGACCACCGTGCAGGAACGTGAAGGGGACCAGTGCCGTTATGATGTTTCCCGGTATAGGCTCCGATCTTCCGATCTCCCGGTGCTGCCACGGTACTACCATGCAGGTGCTTCCACGGTGCAGCTACGATGTCGTCACGTGGCTCCGCGGATGATCATAGTGTCGCATGGTTTCTCAAGTTTGTGGTAAAAGCCCATGAATCAGAAATCATTTTTGACTTGTCCTTGAACATATATACTTCGTCTAAAGCAGAGAAGAATGCCATCGAGATTCATCAGGAATACTGGTAATTTGTGTGTGCAATAAAATAGTTTTATTTTATTGCACACACAACTCTGTTATAACATATGACAAGCATATATCATATCTCTAGAGGAATGGAGAAATGAAATAAAAAAAGAGTGAAATTAAAATGATGAAATAATTTTTAAAATGAGTTTTTATACATTTCATGTATATGGAAAATATATCGCCACGTTATGATAACATATTTGGGCTTATATCATCTACATGTACTTGGTTGACTTTCGTTATTCAGTCATTAAATGCTAAAACTTCATCGAAAACGGCAGAAAAATATTACGCACGCGAGAGAGCTAACCATTGGCAGATGAGACGGATGGCACGTGACCACGATTTGACCAATGAGACAACTTGTGGAGAATGAAGAAGAAGTCATTGGTTGAGCGGTGGGAGAGGTGGGAAGTCAGAAGATGGGGGGAGGGGAGAATTGGAGTGATAGCCCCATTTGAGAGCAGGCTTTGGAGAGCGGAGCAAGGATCTGTCGAACCAGCATCGCATGGGTATGCCCTTCATGTTTGTATTGGAAAGAATCTTTTTAAAGAATATCTAAAATGTGAGTTTTTGATGAATAAATTCCTTCCGAATGTGTCGTGCTGTGACAATCACATGCATGCGTGTAAAAGACGAAAAAGAGCGGTTTTTCACTGGTGCATATTCTCTAATGTATTCCTTTTCCATTGTTTTCGTTTGATTAAAGAGTAGACCACACATATATACTGACACCAAATGCTACTGACGCCTATATAGTTCGCCAAATATATATATTCATCCAAATATTATCCAAACACATCTATTTGTTTCCTTTATTTCTTTTCAAACCATCAAATATCACGTATTATATGTTACTAATTATCTTACAGTACTGGTGTGATGTCATGAATACTCATTATAATACTTAATTACGTGTCAATTTTGGCGGGGAAAGTTCTACACAATATCGCCATAAATGTTCACCAAATTGAGATATCGGTATTGTCTTAAAACTGCCTCAATCCATGCGTTGCACTTACATGCCAAAATTAAGACAATTTCCGTTATGACTGTACCCCCTTTTCAACTTTAACACTAGCACTTTGTATTTCAACAATAACAGTGGCACTATTACCACATTTACCAGTAATTACTCTGGCATACGCACATGCGAAACATGTGTAATTCAATAACTCCAAGGTAGGGTACATGGGGGGAGCTATTATTGTTATGTAGGTACTAATACCGAGAGGAAACAAATCTGCAGTTTTCTTTTACGGGAATATAATGTTGAGCTTTTGCTACTACCGCCAAATGCGAATAATAATTTCAAATCAGTTACTATATGGACCTGTAGTAATTTTAGCGACTGTAACCCCCGTCCCTCCCGCGCATACATATTTCACAACAAACATTCATTCTACATGACTTACATACAGGACAGGTACAGACTATACGATCACAAGCATAAACTCCATGTAGTCATGGTTACATACACAGGTCAATCCACATGCACTTGCGGCCCCATTCATTCGGTACATCGACCCAGTTAGTTTCGGCCTTGACCTTCACCAGCACCTACTTCTAAACATAGAACATGACACACCCACCGCTCACATCACGTGCACAGATATAAGCATAACAAGTCTCGTTCACGCGCCGGGGAAACCCACTTTCCCGGTGAGATCAGCACACATCAGCACATACATGACCAATCACAACACCGCATGCATTTGGCGGGAAAGTCTACACCACATGTTGCCGGCCGCACAGTTTTGCTGGGAGTTGAGTAAATGGCCGCCACGAGCACAGACGTGTTGAAGTATTGTTAAGAAGTTTGGTCGTGCTCGTATGGAATACCTGGGATAATTGTGGACTATTTATACGTGAATTGTGATAAAGAAGGACCATAGTTTTCGGCTATCTTATCGACAGGGAATCACCGGACGTAGGTGTATTTGCGGCCTTGATGTGACTGTCTGAATCATTGGACATTGTCGCCCAAATAAATTATTGAACTGAACTGCCGGCCTTGTGATTTGCACAGCGATCGCAGACATTTCGGCCTAATATCGGCCATAGAACGATATTTATCACAGACCTTCATATTGACATTCTTGTTTTTCTAATAATTTCGGAATACTTTCTTCCAATTTGTAATACCATTTATTGCAGTGGAACAAATTTAATTTCCAAATGAAAAAAAAACAACTTTACCTTGCGTTCAAACATTCATTATGAATATAACTAAATACATGATCTGTATTTAATTACAACACAAAATCAAGGCCATGAAACGCCGGGGCTCTACCGGGGCTCAGTCGTGATACAACGGCATTCACCGTGTGGACATCGTGTTACTACCGGCTACAACCGTGTTGCTCAGGCATTGGCCGTCATACGCCGGTGTACAACGTGCTTGTCATCGTGAAGTGCCGTGTTGACGCCGGCATGGTCCGGGATACTAAATGGTGCACCGGGATGACCTCCGGGGTACATCTGCATTCGCCGTGTTGACATCGTGTTGGTGACGGCTACCACCGGGGCTACACCTTGATCTGCCGTGATGTGCCGTCCTACCGTCGGCTTCAATACACACCGGGGTGAAACGGGATGATCCTGTGAAAAAGACATGCCGGTCAATGCCGGAGCACCCCGATCTTAGAGGCCCACCTGCCGTGCTTCACCGTGTATTGTCGCAGTACACCCGCCTCATATGGGACTGGGGCTTAAATAATCTTTCTGACAAACGGTAGGGCCCGTTTGTCACCGGAGGCCACTCGGCACCAACACGTTGACACACGGATTCCAAGCACGATACACGGCGCGAAGAGAATGTTCTCTACGCGAAGTTAATAGTTTCCTTCGCGAAGAGAATATTCTCTACGCGAAGAAAATGTTCTCTATGCGAAGAAAATGTGCTTTACGCGAAGTTAATATTCTCTACGCGAAGTTAATAGTTTCCTACGCGAAGAGAATGTTCTCTACGCGAAGAGAATGTTCTCTGTGCGAAGAGAATGTTCTCTACGCGAAGAGAATGTTCTCTGCGCAAAGAGAATGTTCTCTACGCGAAGTTAATAGTTTCCTTCGCGAAGAGAATATTTACTGCGCGGAGAGAACGTTTTCTTCGCGTATTAAATATTCTCTTCGCGTAGAAAATGATTTCTTTCACCACAATTGTCTTCGCGAAGAGAAATACTCGTTGAAAAAAAATGTATGGCATAAAGCAGCCACCGTAAGATTCTTATACTTAACATCAAATTTAATGGTACTAATTACTATAATTCAATGTTCACTTGTATTTATGTGCTAGTGTGCACGTGGCCACCGACACTATGCGCACAAAAATGTCATAATCATACATTCTGGATCTCACTTTTTTTCAAGCACACAGTGGGCGGTGGGATATAATGTAAATTACATAACATTCCGGGCGGGGGAGGGTGTGGTGTTCGGCAAATGAAGACAACATTGGTAGGGAGTTCCAGATAGTAGGCGTGGGTCTGGGGCCAGTGCTCATGATAATGCTTCTGTGTCGTTGACGATGAATGCATAAGAAATGTAAGTCAATGACACTGCAACAACACAACGTTCAGGCTGCCACGCCAGGAACGTCCTGTGCAAATGCGTCAGGGTTGAATCTTGAGTGGTGAAAGACGCATTAACATTGAAATATCCTAGAGGCCTGTGATGTCAATGCACATTGAGAATTGTACATGTATCTATGTGACTTACAACAACACAACTCTTATGACAGCTGAATGTGAATGACAATTTGATGTAGGACCCATTCATGACGATCTAGTTCGTAGAATAACTGTTTAGGCAACTGGCCTCGATCATTTCCAGCATTTGCCCCTATAAACTGTTTTTGTTCGGAATAAATGGATAATTTCTTGACAATATAAAGGGTATGTATCGGATCAAGGCCGTAACTAAGAGTGTTTGTGTATATGGGTGTGTACTGAACGGGGGGGTGGGGGGTTACGATCAATTATGCAGGTGCTTTGGGGGCCAATCCAAGCATCCAGAAGTTGACGCATCCCTGTTGATATCTGGTGCATTTCAGGGTTTTAAATGTTTGTTCAATGTCCAGTCACAAATCAAATGTGAATTATTTAGTGTCAAATATTAACTGCATAATAATATCTTCAGAGTCAAATACCATTGACAGTACATGTGATCATTAGGGCTGACCGTGTTTTTTGTGACTGGTTGATTCATTGAAGCGAGAACATGAAGATGTCCGCAATATGAATGCCAGGTCGCACACGAGCATCGCCTACGTGGAAATTAGCCTAAGGGTTGAGTAGGTTACCGGACAGTTTTGATTCTGAGCATCACAGGTGATATATGACATTGAGATCTATCCGTCAAGGTCCACTTGATGACCAGATGATGACCACTCAAATTCATCTGAGACCAACTTCAAATTCACCAAGAAATCCACCATACATGTATACGAGTTCCTATATGCTCAGAATTTAAATATAGCTCTAACCACAGCCCTTTTGTATGCAAAGAACAATTTACACATTTCAGGTCAGATATGACCTTCGGATTTATCACTCAAGGTCGTCTAAGGTCAACTTCAAACTATCAAAAGATCCACAATATATGTTAAAAGCACAAACCTAAGCCTTATCTACAGCCGATGTGTTGTGTATGTAGAGTTCACTTTTCACATTTCAGGTCAGATGTGACCTTCGAATTTACCACTCAGTGTCATCTTGACTGATGTCAATCACAAGCTAAATAGCCCTAAGCTATTATCATTGTATCATAGGAAGTTATATATTGCGGATCTTTCCGTAATCTTGTAGTTTACCTCAGTTGACCTTGAGTAGTGAATCCGATGGTCACATCTGACCTGAAATAGATCAATTGCATACGAATCGGCTGTAGATACAACTCAGATTTGTATTATGGTCATATAGGCAGTCATATATTGCGTATATTTTGGTAGTCTCGAAGTTGACCTCTGATGACCTTTAGTGGTAAGTCTGATGGCCACTTCTAAATTGGACCCCGCATACAAAACGGCCGTAGATGAAATTAGATTTGAATTGTGAGCAGATAAGGAGTCATAGTTGACATCAAATGACCGAAGGTCACTTCAGGTGTCACATCAGATTTCCAAAGGTTACTTCGGACTTGAAATGTGTAAATTGAACTTTGTATACAAAATAGCTGTAGAGCGGTAATAGGTCTGCATTATGAGTGTAAAGAAGTACATAGCAAATCTTTTGGTGACCTTGAATTTGACCTAGTGCCCTGGAGCGGTGATTGTTGAGGTGTAACACTGACATTTTACACTGCGCATTCTCCAGTACCCTTTCTAAGCCTTCAGGCCAGTTTTGTTTTCATCGAAATTACCCTCGGAACGGTTACCTAAATATGGCAGGTCGTACCGTACAGAACATTTGCACCCGCCTCGCCCCCGCCTACTACAGCCCTGCAGACAATGCATGACATCACTTATGGGTTCTATGTTGGGAAGTGGACCATGTAAATAATTGATGCTTGCTGCCCTGGGATTAAACATGTTTTTTGGAGCATGAACGATCACATATCATATTTTCATTCAATAGTATTTTCAAAGAGTTGCATTGTTATAAGTCGAATACAATTCTCAATGCGTATTGATATCTCAGGCCTCTATTATATTTCAATATTAATGCATCCTTTATCACTATTCAACAATCAACTCTGACACATTTTCACATGACGTTCCTGGCGTGGAAGCCTGGTCGTGATGTCGTTGCAGTGTCGTTGATCTGACAGTGACACGAGAACTACAGTACACTGCTGACTAGTGTGGTACACTGAGCCACACCATGGCAGGTGGCATGTTGATCATCGTCCTGCTAACATGTTGGATATCCGAAACTGTCTCAATTAGTGAGTACCATTGCGTATATTTTTTTTTACAATGTGCTGAATGCATGCGTATAAGTTTTCCCAAACTTTCACAGATATTCTAACAGTGACAATTGTGCATGCCGTTATGCATCGTAATTTATACACCATTAGGCATATAATTTATCTATTCCTCGTCAACATCCCATGCGGTGGTTTGCGAGGAACAAGACCTCGTTCTTTCTTGTGATGACACAAGTCACGTGATATTTTTTAACTCCGCTTATTGGGGGAGACGGGACACAACCACGTGTCCCGACAGCGTCGATAATATAGCTGGTTGTGTGATTGACGTCTTGGATACAGCTTCCTAGCTGTGCGGAGAGGTTAACAGCTGTACTGTGCCAACCGAAAATTCTCTCCTTGGAGACCCGTGCCCATCATACAGAAAGTACCTCGACGTCACCTACACGTGCACCAACCGTGCGATATTTTTCACTTTGACGTCAATTTTTGTCATAAAACGATTCAGGTTCTAAAATGCAATTACCGTGTTGGTCCTAATAGTAGCACGGCGAGCCAAAGCAAGACCACCTGCAGAAAAGAGGCCAAACTTGAGGGCAAATTTGAGAAAATCACTTAATATTAAACCTGTAGCCTTCAATCCCTTTTAATATCGATTAAAAAAACATAAATGTGTGGATTGGAACCTTCCGCGATCCTATTAGAAAGATATCAAGTAAATTAAATGGTAACAAAAATCGAACATTGTTTGTGGAAAGAGGGGGGCGCTCTACTACTGTGTTAGGGCACGTGCCAATATCAGAACCACTACGGTAAACACAATAAAATTATGAATATTTAAAATGAATTATCACACTAGAAAAGTGCACGTGCATGAAGGTTCACTGAATTTCATACTCGTCTCTTGAATATAGGACCACATATGTTCACTAAATCGTGGTTAGGTTACCAATGTATGTGGGTCCGTACATTTTACATGTAATTATCTATGATTGGCCAGGTGACCTATCCATTTGCCCACACCACACCGATGTTCTACGTTATAATATCATGTCTTATCCATTGGCCTAGCGCACCTTTGGCACATGTTTTTGTTATATTTGCAATCATTACCCGACCATGACTCATCGCTCATGTAATCACCAGTCTCTTATCGACTTCCATATTCCTTTATTATCATCATGACTATTCGAGACTCAAATGTACAAAATGGGATCGTACTAACACGTACTTTTTATTACACCTGCTCAAGAAATCAGGTCAGTTCATGTTACAAGTAAATTATATCTGATCTTACATTATGCTTTTCTATCTAATATTGAGAATTTGTGACTTGAATGCCTATCCTCTTACACGGCATTATTATTAGAGTGTGTCTCCTAATCAAGCTCAACGTTTAGGTGAATGTAGTGAACCATAAACATTACGACTATTAATGCTCTGTTCCATGTGCTTCGTCATTATCACTTTTTACTGATACCTTTTCTCTCGCTGGATTAAGTGGATTTGCCCGGGATCGAGTACACATTACCCATGGTGTATCAAGGTGAATAATGCATATCACCGCAAATGGCATAAATATACTTTTTGAGTTTATGAGAGTGAATTACATGTCATCTTCCATACAGTAGTGAATCATTAATTAATAAATTATGGTATATTTATACAGATACCGAACCCTCAGAAATTGGACACAGTCGCAGACCGGTGAACCTGCGGGAAATAATCAGCGAATACGCAGTTATATCAGTCAACTTACCAGGTTATAAACTACAGAGTGATGACTTTTCCGAGTGTTTCCTTCAGTAGACATCTCGGAATAACACAATTTTCTACATCTAGTTCTCCATGACGAAAATTATCACATTTAGTGTGTCAATGATGAAACAATGACTAAGGTAAAATTTGTGGACAACTGTTTGATATAAATTCTCAACTTTCTTGTTGAAAATTATATTTCTACATTCACTGTTAGAATGAGATTGAACTTCGAGCAACTGAAAATGCACTTATTAGAGAAAGACACGATGTTTTGCGCAAATCATATTATGGACATCGTGTATTTTCATGTTATATATTCATTGAAATAAACTCGCCAAATAAACTTGCTATACATGCACTGGTTTGTCGATTGTTTTGTTCGAAGTAAAAAATATGATATCAGAGAGTATCATTAAACTGATTGTCAAGATAGCCAAATATCGGTCATTACTTCATTAGTAGATCACGAACGCTAGAGGCATACGATACCTATGTATGCATTTAACTATTTATGTGGATGCTGTGTTTTGATCCGATTCTGTACACCATTATTGAACTTGGGTACTCAAGAAACTATTATAAGTTCATTATTGATCTCAGGTACCCAAGAAACTACGATTATATGTGTGATATCCTTTAATAACGTAGTCGGTGTTTATACTATTATGTTTAAAGACGGTGTTTATGAATAAATTAGTTTCGCGTCATGGACGTTTCCGAATGTACAAAATACAATATTTGGCGACGAGAAAACCGAAAAAAACCGCAAGTAAACCGTGAAAATGGCAGTGGCAATATCCGTAACACCTGTAGCAATCTTCGATGTCCATGGAGATGCATCATCATTGCACCAGCGTTGGGAGAAGTGGGTCCGATGTTTTGAAACGTACGTCGTTGCGGCTGGATGCACCCAGGATGCTCAAAAACGACAACTCTTTCTCCACTGTGGTGGTCCTGATTTACAAGACATTTTTGAGACATTGCCCGACCCAGGTACCACGTATGATGAAGCCAAAAACAAGTTAAATGCCTACTTCAAGCCGAACGCGACAGATGTCTACGGGAATTCCATCGAACTAAAAAACCAGAAACATATTCTCAGTTTTGTCAGTTACGTAACAAAGCACAAGGCCTAACTAAGTCTGCCAAAGCAGATTATCTCACTGATCAACTCGAAATCAACAAAAACGATTCAAAAGGACTATGGAACACACTTAAATCTCTGGGCTACGGCACTAAGAAAAAAAGTAAACAACCTATTGTTCTCACCATAGACAACAAGGTCTGTTACGACCCAGTAACTGTCGCGGAACACATAAACGATTTTTTTGTCAATGTCGCTCACAGGCTTGTCGGTAACCTACCATGCCTAGTTGACATGTACAGTGCTTTCACTAACTGGTGTAAATCTGTCTACAGTAAACTATGCATCCAACCGGGTTTATTCGACCTCCAACATGTAACCTCCGACTTTGTCTTGAAAGAACTTAAAACAGTTAAACACCACCAAAAGTGTAGGTCTCGATAACATCGGGCCCAGGTTTCTCTCAGACGGGGCAGATGGTCTCGCTGACATTGTCACCCACCTTATAAACCTCTCCTTGTCAAACTGCATCGTTCCAGACTGTACAAAAAAAGCTTTGGTTAGTCCCTTGTTCAAAAAAGGTAACAAACTTGAAGTAGGCAACTAAAGGCCTATCAGTGTTTTGACCAGTCTCTCCAAAGTACTGGAGAAATCAGTTCATAGTCAAGTCGACAAATTTTGTACCGATAACAATATTTTGTACGAGCTCCAGTCTGGGTTCAGGCGTAATTACTCTACCAGCACTACCGCCATCTATCTCCATGATCACATTCGTACTGAAATTTCCAAGGGTAACTTCGTAAGCATGGCCTTATTAGATGTACAAAAGGCTTTTGACTCCGTTAATCACTCAATGTTGTGTGAAAAAATTCGATTATGTGGTATTAATCCAGCCTGGTTTAATTCCTACCTTACTGACCGCAAACAATCTGTTGTCGTCAACAACAACACATCTTCAGAACTCACAATCAAATGCGGGGTGCCTCAAGGTAGCATCCTTGGCCCCTGGTGTTATCTGGTGTTCTCTAACGATCTACCGTCCTGTACCTCAGACTCTTGTAAGGTCATAATGTACGCCGATGATACTATTCTTCTTGTAAGTAGTAAAGACACTACAGGTCTCTCATCAACCCTTAGTAACGAACTATCTCGATGTTATCACTGGCTTTGTAATAACCACTTATCTATGCACATGGGTAAAACCGAAACAATAGTCTTCGCTTCTAAGCGCAAAAGACATTCAATCTCCAGCTTCAAGGTTTCTTGTAATGGTATCGAGCTTACAAACAGCACGGTTGTAAAATATCTTGGTCTTCAACTGGACCAGACATTATCTGGTAAACCCATTGTAAACTCTATTGTCTCTAAGTGTTCCTCTAGACTAAAGTTTCTGTATAGACATGGTAAAGTTCTTAACCTAAAAACACGTAAACTGTTATCATCAGCCCTAGTTCAAAGCCATTTCGATTACGGTGTCACTAGCTGGTATCCTGCACTTACTCAAGATCTCAAACATAAACTCCAAGTGACCCAAAATAAAATTGTCAGGTTCATTCTCAATATGGGCCCACGCACTCATGTTGGTCAAGCTGAACTCTCCAGTTTGAACTACCTGAATACTTCTGATCGTGTGGATCAGCTCACTCTCAACCAAATGTATAATGTATACTACAATACAGCACCAAACTACTTGGTAGATCAGTTTAAGCCGGTTCGATCACAACATTGTCATGTTACAAGGGGTGCAGGTTTCAATTTTGTATTGCCCCAGGTCCAGAGTGTGTCTCGCTACAATTTCAATTTCCAAGGTGCTAAACTCTGGAACGCCATTCCATCTACTATAAAAAATGTATCTGACAAAAACACTTTTAAGCGTCAAATCAAACTACATCTGTGTTCACGGGCACAATACAGGGCTGATGCCCAATTTGTTTAGCCTCCAAGGTACTTCATACTTTGTCAATCTACATGTATCATTATATCTAAATGTGTCTAAAAAGGTTACTAGTACCTTGTCAATCTAACTGTGAACCATTCTGTGTTTTTACTTGTTATGTTCACCCCTGTTTCATTTCGTATCATTCACTGTCTACATATTTATTTACTTGTACTATATATAACTAGTCATTCTTGTCCGTCCACATTTTTCTTGCCCATATGGACCACCCTGGAAATAAGTTTCAAACTTTAGGGTGCTATCCATGGTGTTCATTCATTACATTGTTTCATTATAATCATATGTATATGTATCAATGTAACTCATGTCATGTCTGCTCACCAAATAAATCAAATCAAAAAAGCAAAATGAATCGTTCAATAGACATTTATTCAGGCAATGTCAACAAACATCTGATGAAACTGTGGCACAGTATGTGACCAGACTGAGAAAATTGTCAAGTGGTTGCAAGTATGACAATGTTGATGACTTTATTCGAGACCAAGTGATTGAGAAATGTCGTTCCAATCTACTGAGAAAGAAGCTTCTAGCTGAGACAGATCTGAAGCTGGACAAGGTCCTAGACCTGGCTCAAGCTCTCGAGTCCAGTGAACTGCATGCGGCTGCCATTAGCAGTAACAATGGTGGTAGTAAACCGAAAAACAGTGACAGTGTGTGTGCTATAAAACCGAAGCAAGTGAGCAATAAACAGTCACGTGGAAACAACCGCAACAGTCCATCAGGAAAACAATACAGTTATCAACAGAGCAGTAATCAGAATAACAGGCCAAAACAACAACATCCACTTGTGTTCTCCAGATGTGGCATACGAAATCACCGTGCCAGTGACTGTAGAATCTCTCGTGATGTCCAGTGTTTCAAGTGCTCGAAATATGGACATTTCGCTTCACAGTGCCGAACCCACCAAACACCTAACACTCAGAGTTACCGTGGGCGGTCTTCATATCAGCCAAATAAGCGATCAGATGTTCATCAGGTGCAAGATACACCCACAGACCACAGTACAGGTGAACACATGAATACAGTTTACCAAGATGATGACTTCTTGTTCTCACTGAACATTCTGCCTGTTTACACTGTCAACGTGGCAGACCGGCCACTCAAAGTCATCATCGACAGTGGGTCAAGTTGCAATATCATAAAACTCTGACATCACACGTGAGCTCCAGAACCGAGGCATTTCCACACATCCGTGTCATCGCACCATCTATCCGTACAAGTCTAGTCCGATTACTGCAACTGAAAAAATCATCACAACCGTCCGAGCTGAAACACAGTCAGTTGATGCTGAATTTCTGGTGATACCGGGGCGTGAGCCACCTCTCCTTGGTAGAACTACTGCAGAGGCACTAGGCATTTTGCGTGTTGGCCCGCCTAGTGACACGGCCCATGCAATTACCGTGCCTGCTATACCTGTCAATATAGACCAGTTGAAGGAAAAATATCCTGGTCTATGTGATGGCATCGGCAAGCTCAAAGAACATCAAGTTGAGCTTCATATCGACAAATCCATACCGCCAGTTGCCCGAAAACACAACCGAGTGCCTTTCCACATCCGTCCACAAGTCGAGCGTGAGATTCAGAAGCTGTTACAAGCAGATATCATCGAGCCCGTCCAAGGTCCAACTGAGTGGGTATCCGGCATTGTTACCCCACCAAAGCCAAACGATCCAACACAAATACGACTGTGTGTGGATATGTGTGGATATGTCACTCCGACAATTGAGGAACTCGTGACTGACCTCAATGGAGCAACCGTGTTCTCCAAGATTGACTTAGCCGCAGGATACCATCAACTAGAACTTGCTCCATCCTCCAGATACATCACAACCTTCTCCACACATCTGGGGTTATTTCAGTACAAACGTTTGAACCTTGGCCTAAATGCTGCAGCTGAACACTTCCAGCACACTATTCAGAGTGTGATTGCTGGAATCTCTGATGCTAGAAATGTGAGTGACGATATTATTGTGTATGGCAAAACACAAGCTGAGCATGACGAGGCCCTGCACCAAGTTCTGTCAGCACTCCATACAAAAGGACTGACTATAAACCCAGGAAAACTCGAGCTGAACAAGCACAGCATCGAGTACTTTGGGTTTGTGTTATCTGCCGATGGCATCTCACCGACACAGCAGAAAATCAGAGCACTCCAAGAAGCCTCTCCGCCGAAAAATCCGACCGATGTCCGCTCATTCCTTGGGATGGCGCAGTACAGTGCAAGATTCATACCAGCATTCGCCACGTTATCTGAACCGCTACGTGCACTGACACACAAAGACGCCAAATGGTCATTTGGTGAGCTTGAGATGAACAGTTTCCTCCGTATTAAGAATGCTCTGGGAGATGTAGCAGCAAATGCGTACTTTGACCCGAACAAAAGTACAGAAGTGGTTGTTGATGCCAGTCCAATGGGCGTTTCAGCCATTCTCCTCCAAGAAGGGAGACCAGTAGTCTACTCAAGCCGTGCTCTAACCAATGTGGAGCAAAAGTACAGTCAGCTCGAGCGTGAAGCTCTTGCGTGAGCTGTGAACACTTGAACATATACCTACAAGGTCATTCATTCAGGTGCTACACAGATCACAAGCCGCTTCTAGGAATCTGGAAGAAACCGAATCTTCCACTTAGACTAGCCAGGTGGGCTCTTCGTCTACAACCATATCAGATGGATCTCCAGTACAGACCGGGGCATGACAACCCTGCCGACTATATGTCGAGGCACCCTTCACAGATGAATGAACACACAAGCCGAGAGGAACAGCTAGCCGAAGACTATGTTGCCGCCATAGTACAGTTGTCAACACCTAATGCAATCTCAATCGAAGATGTGAAACGAGCAACCAGAGAAGATGACATGCTTCAAGTAGCTATGAACCTCTGCCGCTCGAACCGGTGGCATGAACTGGACAGTGTAAACAACAACAAGGTCGATCGTGCCTTACTGGAAAGTTTGAGATCAGTGAAAAATGAGTTGACCGTGTCTGCAAACAAGGACATTCTGATGCGGGACACTCGCATTGTAGTTCCGAAAGCGCTGCAAAAACAAGTGATCGAGCTCGCTCATGAGGGACATCAAGGCATATCAAAAACAAAGGCTCTTCTTAGAAGTAAAGTGTGGTTCACCGGAATGGACAGAGCTGTGGAAGCCATGATTTCTGGCTGTCTACCATGCCAGGCAACATCTACTACAACACACCCGACACCACTCATGATGTCACCACTTCCAGACAGTGCATGGTCGTCACTGAGCATTGACTTTTGTGGCCCCCTACCGTCAGGAGAGTACCTGATGGTACTAATTGACGAGTACTCACGTTATCCGGTGGTGGAGATCATCCCGTCAATCTCTGCACATGTCGTCATACCCCGCATGGAAAAGATCTTTGCAACATTTTCCTACCCAAGAATCATCAAGTCAGATAACGGTCCACCGTTCACCAGTGCCGCCTGGTCTGACTTTCTGAAGTCATGTGGAATACAACACCGAAAGATAACACCACATTGGCCGCAGGCAAACGCTCAGGCAGAAGCGTTTAACAAATCGCTGATGAAGGCAGTCCGAGCCGCACACATACAAGGCCGTTCGTGGAAGCGTGAAATCCACAACTTCCTCCGATTGTATCGAGTCACACCTCATACAGCCACATCCGTCACGCCATTTCGTTTGTTGTTTGGACGAGATCCAAGTACCAAACTTCCAGAACTAAAAACAGTGCAAGATACTAACCTGCATGAAAAGGTCAAACTCCGTGATCAGTTTGTGAAGGAAAAGGCAAAAGCATATGCTGATCGTAAAGTGAGACAACATGTGTCTGTTCAGCCAGGGGATAGTGTCCTTGTGAAGCAGCCAAAATTCAACAAGCTGTCGACGCCGTTCAACCCTAAACCGCTGGTTGTTACTGATGTTAAGGGAACCATGGTAACCGCAAGGCGACCAGACAACTCGACCATAACCTGCAATGTGTCGCACTTCCACCGAGTGCCGAATCTTCCAGATTCCTAGAAGCGGCTTGTGATCTGTGTAGCACCTGAATGAATGACCTTGTAGGTATATGTTCAAGTGTTCACAGCTCACGCAAGAGCTTCACGCTCGAGCTGACTGTACTGAGCCTGAGGATCAGGACTTTGATATTGAAGTGGCACCAGTGCATGCTCCAGTTGTGCCTCCAGTGCATGCTCCAGTTGTGCCTCCAGTGCATGCTCCAGTTGTGCCTCCAGTGCATGCACCAGTTGTGCCTTCAGTGCCCATGCGTATCAGACCCCAACGGAATATCACCAAGCCACAGAGACTCATTGAGAGCATGTGAATTGTCATTGATCAGACATTGTTGTGAGCATATGTGAACATTGAACAAAGATTGTTATTTTGTTGGTAATCATGTTTATTGATCATAACAATTGGAACATGTGACTTTGCATGGCATGATATGTTTTACTAAGGTTAGGAGGGATGTGATATCCTTTAATAACGTAGTCGGTGTTTATACTATTATGTTTAAAGACGGTGTTTATGAATAAATTAGTTTCGCGTCATGGACGTTTCCGAATGTACAAAATACAATAATATGAACGTTCGAAAAAAAGTAAGCATTCCAGAATTGGACTTGGAAATTGCTCACCAGCATTTTTTTCAAATTACGATTTCCTCACACATAGTGTTTTTGGAACGTTCAGAAGCTCAATTTGTGACTAGTAGCCAATTTACATATTGTATGCAATGTACTAGTAAGCAACTAAGGTGTTCTGTTTTCAACTCCAATGTTGCCATATCTATTTCAGCACAAAACAAATGATTTTCGTCCATAGATTTGTTCTGGGTCATCAAATCTAGTAGTTTTCAATTTTATTTGTTGTTAATTTGGCACAAATCCTTATTTTTCACCAAATGTCGGACATCTGTCTTTAAACTTAAACTCTCCTTCACATTAATGGGCAAAAATCGTTCGTTTAGTTCGAGGTCACCAAAAAGTTAACGCTCATTGCGCTAAATATGCTCATATAAATACGAAGCTCTATCTACAGGCGTTCACCCTGCATATGTCGATTCACTTATTCAGTGCAGCCATGACCTTAAACTTTGTTAAACTTTGTAAATTGTTCTGCAATACCAATGCGTGGACACTCGCAACCTGAAAGTCGGATTAAACATGTAGCAGTCCCCAAAGCAGCAAATGGGGAAAACGAAACTGAGACTTCTTACATGGCAACTTCACTTCAGGACCTCATCTTCAAACGTATAGACGTGAAAGACTTGCCGAAAGATGTCAAACCCCCACCAAAACATTGTCAGGTATTTATTTTTGACAAAGAAGGCACAAACTTTGATCTGACACTAGAGAGCTTCAGGAAACGTAACGTGCCTACCAACATTATGCAGTTGCTTGGAAAAGACAAGGACAAAAGTGCACCATCAACACAACCTGCACCTGAAGAAGTTAGCGATGATGCACCAGACATGGCGGCTCACCCTCTGTCACCCAAGCCTGAGAACTTCCCTGGAGCTGTTGTCAGCAAACCTCCGTTAATGAGAATTAGTAAAAAGTATCGGTCAGAGGAAGATACCAAAGCTGGTGACATCATTAATGATCTTGATGAGCCTCCAGACACACTACCTCTACCTCCACCGACACCTGAGGGATTACCAAAACCTCCCGTTCGAACCACATTAAAAGAGGTACGTGATAAGAATGATGATGAGTCTATACTACCTACGCCCCCACCGACACCTGAAGAATTACCAAAACCTCCCGTTCGATCCACATTAAAAGAGGTACGTGATAAATATGATCATGAATCTATACTACCACGGATTCGTGATAAGCCACGACCCTTGCCAAAACCTAGAGGGATAGCCATACCACCCAGGGAACCCAAAGAGCCCACAAGTGTTCAACCCGATGGCCCAGTCATCTGTAATGGAATAGACAGCACCACTCCTGTCAATGACGCAGATGGAGAGACCATTCCTATTCATCCCGTTGGAGTTGACAGTCCCGAAGTTGTGGGACAAGACAAATTCCTGGAAGGCACTATTGATGAACTTTTGTCAGGAAAAAACGATGATCCATTGTCTGAAAGCAATGCATCTGAGTCAATCCTCGCAGCTGAACCTAAATCGTCATCAGTCACAGATCCCTACTACGACCACGTAGCAGATGACACCTACCATGCAAGCACCTGTAATTCGTTGACTTTGACATCCGATAAGAAAAAAGATGTGGATTCCAGCAATCCGGAGTCTCAGGAGCAACAGTACGAAACAATCAGTCCCCAAAATGGAAGTCCACTGTTGATCACTGGCTCTGCCAATGCGGAATCTGGTGCACTAACAAAGGAAGGCACCCAAGAGTCAGACTGTAGCCTCAAGACATCAGGGGAATCTTTTGAAGGTGTGTCACAAAGTAGTGTCGGTGGGAAATCTGGAGATTCGGAGGATATTCTAGGTCCTTCAGAGGAACCTTTGCCGTCAAGGCGTCTTCCAGACCTTCCTGTGACGTCGAGAATACTATTTGATGTTAATGTGTTAGCAGATGATTTATCATCATCTGGCACTCACTCATACTATGAGGACATTGACAATCTCCACAAGGAGTCCTCTCCCAGCATGAGTAGTGCACACTATCTTGTTCCGAAAGCGTGTGTGAGAACATTTGAAAAGGCACAAAAGATGGTCCTTCGAAAGGGTGACCTCCTACTGGCTGAGAGGGAACCAGCTTGCACCGCACCCATTCCTGTCCCAGTCACACAAGCTGACGCGGCCCTTCCCGCAGCAGAAATTGACAAGAGAGAGAGTCTGGTGCCGCCTACAACCTGTCAATATGTCGTGGAAATGGGAATGTAGTTCACTACAACATTCTGGAAAATGTCCACGGTGATGTGATGGTTGAAGGTCACAATCACTCGTTCATGAATATTTGTGATCTTGTCGATTATTTCAGTCGGAACAAAAGCACGCTTGCCACAAGACTTCGCCGGCCGCTGAAGTATGCCAGGATGCCTATAAGCTCTGGCTACCACTATGACATGCGCTATGAACTGAATAGGAGTGCAATCAGTTTAACTGGAAAGATAATTGGAAGGGGTAACTTTGGCGTTGTTTGTGCGGGTATCTATCAGAATACCCCCGTGGCAGTGAAAGTGCTTCAAAAAACAGACGCCAGTTTGGCAGAGGAAGATGACTTTGTTGGTGAGGCGAAGGTAATGATGTCGCTAAAACACGACCACGTCTTGAAGGTGATAGGTCTGAGTTGTTGCTCCAAGCCATACTATCTTGTGACCGAGTATATCTCGAAAGGGAACTTACGAGAGTGTCTCAAAAATGGGACCCTGTCCATGGAGAATATAGACGTTCTCTCCGATGTGTGCATCCAGGCCACCTCAGCTTTGCTCTATCTTGAAAATCAGCAGTACAGTACGACTTTACAGCTTAGGAATCAATTGTGAACATATAGGAAATGATATATGCTGAAAATGCTCGTGACCTTGAATTTGACCTTTGACCTATTTTCAAGGTCACAGGACAAAATGGCCAATATCTTGCTTATTAGCGACTTTACAGCTTAGGAATTAATTGTGAACATATAGGAAATGATATATGCTGAAAATTCTCATGACCTTGAATTTGACCTTTGACCTCATTTTCAAGGTCAACAGGACAAAATGGCTAATATATTGCGTATTATCGACTTTACAGCTTAGGAATCAATTGTGAACATATAGGAAATGATATATTCTGAATATTTTAATGATATTGAATTTGACCTTTGACCTAAATTTCAAGTTCAGTCATTTTATTTTCAAAGTCAGATTACAAAATGGCTTATATCTCGCTTATTATCAATAAGCGAAACAGCTTAGGGGTCCATAGTGAACATATAGGAAATGATGTATGCTGAATAGTTTGGTGATCTAGAATTTAACCTTTGATCCCATTTTCACGGTTAGAGATATGGCGATTTCAGTGGTCACCTTGAATTTGACTTTTTTAACTTTCTCGGCTTAACTTTGTATATTTCTCCGGTAACCTTACTAGCCCATTGGGCTAATTTTTTAGGTTATCGGACCTATGGTCCGATAACCTATTGGCATGGCGTTGCGTCCGTCGTCGTCCGTCGTCGTCGTCCACATTTTTATCTTTTTTGTTTACAGGCGAATTTTTCTGAAATTTTGCACAAAAATACTTAAAAATAATTCAAGAAGGAGGTATTTTTTAGTTTTTTGATTTTCGCATTTTTTTCAAAATGGCGGCCGTTTTCGACGAAAAATGCCTGATTTTGGACTTTGGCAGCCATTTTCTCAAAATCTGTTCAGTAACTTTTTTTCCTTTTGATAAATAACATTCCTCATATGTACTCCTATGATATCTATAAATTTCGTTGCGCTTGAATCGCTCTGAAGTGGGCCATTTTGTCCCAAACTCAGCTCAAATGGGACTTTCCCATGTTAAATTCTCCTATGCTTTATAATGGGACACATTATGCCTAATATCTCACTTGATATTGAGATTAGAGACTAGGAATCAATTGTGGACCTATAGGAAATGATATATGCTGAATATTCTCGTGACCTTGAATTTGACCTCTGACCTCACTTTCAAGGTCAGAGCACAAAATGGCTTATATCTCGCTTATTATCGACTCTACAGCTTAGGAATAAATTGTGGACATATAGGAAATGATATATTCTGAATATTCTCGTGACCTTGAATTTGACCTCTGACCTCAGTTTCAAGGTCAGAGCACAAAATGGCTTATATCTCGCTTATTATCGACTCTACAGCTTAGGAATCAATTGTGGACATATAGGAAATGATATATGCTGAATATTCTGATGACCTTGATTTGACCTTCGACCTCATTTTCAAGGTCACAGGACAAAATGGCTAATATCTCGCTTGTTATCGACTTTACAGCTTAGCAATCAATTATGAACATATAGGAAATGATATATGCAGATTATTGTCATGACCTTGAATTTGACCTTTGACCTCATTTTCAAGGTCACAGGACAAAATGGCTAATATCTCACTTATTATCGATTTTACAGCTTAGGAATCAATTGTGGACATATAGGAAATGATATATGCTGAATATTCTCGTGACCTTGAATTTGACCTCTGACCTCATTTCCAAGGTCCAAGGACAAACTGGCTCATATGTTGCTCCTCTATTGACTGTATGGCTTGGGAATCAATTGTGGACATGATATACATGATATAGAAAATGATATACACTGAATATTTTGATGACCTTGAATTTGACCTTTGCCCCTTCATTTTCAAGGCTACAGCATAAAATTGCTAATATCTCTCTGATTATTGAACTTACAGCTTAGCAATCAACTGTGGACATGATATATGCTTAATGTTATATATGCTGAATATTCTCTTGACCTTGAATTCAACCAGTGACCTGGCTAACACCTAAAATATTAAACATTGTCCGGTAACCTATCTTTGGCCCTTGGCCTAATTTTTGTTAACACTACTCTTGTTATGGCCGCTTCTTGTTCGAAGCACGTGCGTTGCACAGCAATGCTCTCTAATTCTCTCGCTCCGCTATACTGTAACAATGGCATGAATACTACCGAGCTGAGTTGTCTCAGAGCTAGCAAAGCAAGAGGACGACGGGTGAGCTCAGCCATGAGCTCCGCATCTCTTTCATCGGCTAGGGCCCGCGAGGGCCCCTCGCGACAATTCTCATGCGAGGCTCGGGGGGGGGGGGGGGGGGCGTGCTGAACCGGGGCTTGCCCCATGATCACCGGTCTCTCGGCCCGAGATGTTGCGACACAGGCTCTGGTGGACCAACGGGCTGTCCGGGGTTCTATCCCCGCGGCAGACCGTTGGCGAGCCAGCTGCAGCTCACACCATGGTGATGATCCTGTCTGGTGATGAATCAATTGTGGACCTATAGGAAATGATATATGCTGAATATTCTCGTGACCTTGAATTTGACCTCTGACCTCACTTTCAAGGTCAGAGCACAAAATGGCTTATATCTCGCTTATTATCGACTCTACAGCTTAGGAATAAATTGTGGACATATAGGAAATGATATATTCTGAATATTCTCGTGACCTTGAATTTGACCTCTGACCTCAGTTTCAAGGTCAGAGCACAAAATGGCTTATATCTCGCTTATTATCGACTCTACAGCTTAGGAATCAATTGTGGACATATAGGAAATGATATATGCTGAATATTCTGATGACCTTGATTTGACCTTCGACCTCATTTTCAAGGTCACAGGACAAAATGGCTAATATCTCGCTTGTTATCGACTTTACAGCTTAGCAATCAATTATGAACATATAGGAAATGATATATGCAGATTATTGTCATGACCTTGAATTTGACCTTTGACCTCATTTTCAAGGTCACAGGACAAAATGGCTAATATCTCACTTATTATCGATTTTACAGCTTAGGAATCAATTGTGGACATATAGGAAATGATATATGCTGAATATTCTCGTGACCTTGAATTTGACCTCTGACCTCATTTCCAAGGTCCAAGGACAAACTGGCTCATATGTTGCTCCTCTATTGACTGTATGGCTTGGGAATCAATTGTGGACATGATATACATGATATAGAAAATGATATACACTGAATATTTTGATGACCTTGAATTTGACCTTTGCCCCTTCATTTTCAAGGCTACAGCATAAAATTGCTAATATCTCTCTGATTATTGAACTTACAGCTTAGCAATCAACTGTGGACATGATATATGCTTAATGTTATATATGCTGAATATTCTCTTGACCTTGAATTCAACCAGTGACCTGGCTAACACCTAAAACACCTGCCCTTGGCCTAATTTTTGTTAACACTACTCTTGTTATGGCCGCTTCTTGTTCGAAGCACGTGCGTTGCACAGCAATGCTCTCTAATTCTCTCGCTCCGCTATACTGTAACAATGGCATGAATACTACCGAGCTGAGTTGTCTCAGAGCTAGCAAAGCAAGAGGACGACGGGTGAGCTCAGCCATGAGCTCCGCATCTCTTTCATCGGCTAGGGCCCGCGAGGGCCCCTCGCGACAATTCTCATGCGAGGCTCGGGGGGGGGGGGGGGGCGTGCTGAACCGGGGCTTGCCCCATGATCACCGGTCTCTCGGCCCGAGATGTTGCGACACAGGCTCTGGTGGACCAACGGGCTGTCCGGGGTTCTATCCCCGCGGCAGACCATTGGCGAGCCAGCTGCAGCTCACACCATGGTGATGATCCTGTATCTGAGTGGTGTCCTTACGGCTGGGCTTGCTCGGCAAACTGCTACCTGGTTAACGTTCTAAAGTAATTACCTATGCCCGCGATGACCAACGGTGAGCGGACCTATTCCGCGAGGGTCCGGGATAGGGGGCGCAAACTTTTACACAAGGGACATCTGTGATGACTGATCCACCCTATTGTTTTAACTTTTCATCTTGAACAATAAGTGAAATCAGTTAGCATTCACTCTTGTTTATTCTATGCATTCATCTCTATAGTCAGCTGTACGTCTGCTGGTCACAGTCAGTCTGTGTGTCTGAATGTGTGTCTATGTATGGCACTGGACAAAACATTGGATATACATTGTATGTACCATAATTAAACTATACTCTGATTTTTCTAACTCGTTTACACCGTTTTTTGGCGGTATTTTTGCGATGTTTAATGGTATCTTATTGTAACTCGGCATACTTCACCTGGAGACCAAACGGCATTTTTCTGCAAACTTTCAGACTTCTGCTCATGGAACTGTGAGAGTTAGCAATCTACTGCAATGATAAATTTTCCCTGAAATCCTATCGTTTGCATGTCAACAAATATTGTTTTCCTTTGGCACGTGATGGGCGATTCTGTTCGGATAATTTGCATAGGGGCGAGGGTTAGGATTCGGGACCACCCACGCAGGTAAACTGATTCGAAATGACTCGCATGTGCAGGCACCTTGACGACAACTGACAACCCGATCCCCCTATTATGACTAATTTGAACTTGTCCATTTGGATTCCGCCATCAGTTGTCGAGAACCAAGCAATATGTCGGCGCCCATGGTTCAAGCAAATCCTCGCTTAAATAAAACTTTTGTGTTGTGAAAGAAACAGATAGCATTCCGGAAGGCAGGTTTGTGTGAATTAATTGCCGTTTGTACCACAGATATGCAATATTCAGTTGAATAGTTCGCTCGAAGTAACTTGACTGAACTAAAGGCAAAAAACGGTGTAAACGACTTTAAAAAATCAGAGTATAGTTTTCGAATTATTCACATCAATTACAATTACAAATATTTCAGGAGCATTATTCACAATTACAATTGCTCAATGTCATTTGATGTCTAGTGCGAGGTCACCGAAAAATCAGCACCATGACTTCGTATACATACATTTGTACATTTAAAATCCTAAGCTTTATGATCTACAAACGATTACCCTACAAATGCCAAATCACGTATTTCAGGACAAACATTACCTTAAACTTTGTTATTTGGTGTCCGGTTCGAAGTCACCAAAAGATCTATAATAATTGCATTTTTTCTCATATGCCCCATGCGCTCTTTTGTGCTTTTTATTCCATTTTTTGTAAAGATGATGATTGACTATGATGATTTGACACCATGATGAATGACAAATGCCAATAGAAAATTCATAACATTCGTTTTATCATAAAAAAAAATAATGAAACGTAAAATCCATAAAAAATCCCTATATGAACCTGAAATAGGAAGGATTCTAGATGACAAACCACGACAATGAGTCGGTAAGTCAAGAAGTAATCACGGTATAGAGTGGATCTACATCTAATAATTGCGTTATTCCACACTTTCAGTGAAACAAGAGAAGATTATACAAAATATAGGGAATATAAATAACTCATCACTGTATTTACTTACGTGTTATACATTGGTAGTTTTCGTTGTTAGCATGACGTTCCCAAAATGGAACGCTTTGGAATAGAAACTAAGCCCAACATTCGTTTCTCCCATCAAAAACTGACGTCCTCAGGATCAGACTTGCAGTGAATATGATTTCGTAACATACTGTTCAAATTAAATTTGGAGTATATACTGTATTTCGAAGGACCTGTGGGAACTTTGAAACAATAAGGGGAGTTCCAAAGTAACAGATGTGACGAACCTCCGCTGGCATGATATGTACGAATTTAATCCGCAGTTTATAAAACACTTCATAACGTGACACACTCGTGTGGCGTGATTCGCATTTTGAAAATGGTTATTACGTTCAAGTCAGCATAACAGACGTATCGCACGTGCCATAAAAGGCACTTAAACCAGTAATTTGTATTTACAGTTCTGGAGTATGGGGTTTGGCACTGTTGGACTTGCATCCATAATCGTCGTGTGTTGAATTGATCGCAGAAGTTCGATGAGTATGGAGTTCTTCATAAAACACATTGAAGAATTTTCTTTGAACAAAGCGCTATGAAACTTCGAAGAATGAACTTGCATGTAACATATTTATTTTTCTCAGAGGCGGATTCACAGAGGGTGAGCGGGGACAGTCTTATCTCGATATTAATATATTTGTGATATGTTCTTAAAATTAGTTACTACCACATGTACTACTATTGCCCATATGAGCACGGAATGCACCGCAAAACTCCAAACTGATACCTCAACCAGGCGAAGACCCCGTTGATCTATTGGATACCCCCCAGTCCTGGATCCGCCCCTTGATTTTATAGATCATAGATACCATCGCACTTACTACATGAGCAAATTAAAATTTTTGTTTCATTTTTTCGTCGAACCATTGGTGTTCTCGGAATAACTTTTTAATTCGACGTCATCCGTAGGCGGAATTGGATGCCTTGAATGATAATGACTGTGTGGTCGAGGGTATATAGTCATGACTTGTTGTCCAGCATGCCATCGGTGATACCAAGCAGAGGACAAATTCACCTGCCACCTGAAGCATTCGAAGGTATTCATAGTTTCAAGTTTGGCTGGGGCTTTTATTCGAACGTATTTTGTTTATTTGAGATGGTTGGTAGAGATGTACATATAGGGCCTAACAGTATTTTGTTCAATGCTAACACACTTTTCTGGAGCACCATTCTGCTGCTATAAATGTAATATTCTGCTGCAGATCATTTTTGTATAATGCTGACAGACAAGGTTGTTTCATCCTCAACTATTTTTTTCGTTTTATCACAGTGTCCCATGTTCACATCTCAAAACAACTATTTCAGGAAAGATGACGCGCATTGTGTTATTCGCCATCGCTCTCTGCGCCCTTGGTGTGACGCAGCTGACGTGAGTATCGATTTAAGGAGCAAATGTACCAGTGATGTCATTGAGAGAGAAAAAGAAGACATTGTTCTCTTATTTAATATAACATTATACGTTACATTGTTTGACAGTGATACGATATGTTTTTTTTTTCACAGAGCAAAACACTTGGACGGCAATGTTGAGGTAAATATGTAGAAAACCACCAGATCTTCCTATTTGTCACTGACACTCCTCAAAATCAAGTCTCTTTGTTGGCCTCGTTTGTATAGCAAGTATAGTGGGACATTACTCTCATTATTTGAAAAAACAAAATTTTCGGCGATGACTCTGAAATTATGAACTGTGTACATCTTAAGTTGACAGAGAACGGACGTCACCAACATACCATTCATTGTCATTATCGTTTATATATCATGACCCATCAGTTATAATTATTTCACAATGTGATTGTCGTTTCCTGCTCATAGTAGCAACACTTATATGTCGTCAGCATATGGTGAGCTTCAATTGTTTGAGGGCTTATAAGCTTTTCCAGAGCTACCTAATATGAAGATTTTCCAACTAGTGTGTGAATTGTTATGACAACGATATATTCCATCAAGGCTCAAAGCTGCAATCGATGGATTGGACGTTCTTCATACTGATCCAAAAGAGTCAGGCCCCATTTAAATCTATAAATACGAAGCAATAGCATCGTTTATCGAGGAATTCATGACGGGTGCTATTGTGGGCAAGGACATAATAACTTCTCCTGGAGCTCATACATACCAAAGCGGGGATTCATAAAATTATTCCAATATTCCTCGATTTCCTCTGATATCGGTCACTGCAAGAGATAGCGAATGTTCTAGTTGGCAGTCGTACCAACACTCATGCGTACAGAAACGTTCTTCATGCCAGAGACAGATTCAATAATTCCTTTCCCTCCGCAGAAACGAAGTTTGAGTGCCGAGGAAGATGTCATGGACGAGAATGAACTTGAAATGTGTAAGTTTTACATTGCAATTGCTGGGATCCATGCCGCGACATGATCCTGCTGTATCGATACTTACGATGTGAGTGCCTTGTGCTAGTGGTGATATCATATTTCTTCGATAGTTGGACGTCAAATAGAACCGAACAACACGACAACTACCCCGCCAACAACCACGACCACGCCAGCACCAGTGAACACGACAACTACCACACCAACAACCACAACAACCACGCCAACACCAGTGAACACGACAACTACCACACCAACAACCACAACGACCACGCCAACACCAGTGAACACGACAACGACCACACCAACAACCACAACGACTACGCCAACACCAGTGAACACGACAACTACCACGCCAACAACCACAACGACCACGCCAACACCAGTGAACACGACAACGACCACGCCAACAACCACAACGACCACGCCAACACCAGTGAACACGACAACGACCACACCAACAACCACAACGACCACGCCAACACCAGTGAACACGACAACTACCACGCCAACAACCACAACGACCACGCCAACACCAGTGAACACGACCACAACGACCACACCAACAACCACGACCACCTCAACCCCAGCGCCCCCTAGTAAGTACGCCACCTGGTTTCTACTCGCCACCTGCTAGTTTTATTCAGTAACGTCTCCCATGTTCGGTTGTACTTGACATGTATCACATATTTTCCCATATAATCCGCCTATCAGGCTTTTATCTGTATGATATGAGAGTTGGGTTGTTTTCTTGTTACAGGGTGTGGCACGTTTGCTGACCCGGTAGTTTTAGATGGCACGGACACGTTGTCCTACCCCGGAGACGGAAACAACTACCCCGACAACGCCTTCTGTGTCTGGGTGTTTGAGGACAACAGTGGTCTGGTAATTAGCAGAATTGTCGGATTGCCGAAAGTCCCCCACTAAAATGCCGATAGAACGATATGATCTAGTAGTGGTAGACCCACTCAGAGTCTCAAATTCGAGGTTCTTTTCATTATTTTCAGAATTTTGAACAGCCATCAATATGACATTGTACATGTACATTCAAAAATATAATTTCGGGATTCAATATTATCATTTCTATCGAATTATGGGTAATTCTGACACCTTAGGACCAGAAAAGTGGGTTATTTCTGGCCATTCCAGTGAAATCGATTCTCAATGAAAACGACGAGATTGAATAAGAATTTTCAGAAGTTTTGTTATTTCCCAAAGGACCATTGTGGATGTTATTTATCCGACAGGCTAATTGGTTGACCAGCTCGTGGGTATTTTTTTTTGGGACGTGGGGGGGGGGGGGCGTCGGTAAAAAATACCCATGTATTCACTTGGAGATTATTTAACCAAAAATTGATGTTTCCAACTGCACCACGTCAGTTTGACAATTTGTTCTCGTTGCCATATTACTACCAAACTTAGCCCATCAATACAACCATATCTAACACATTTTGATGGCATTGTACTGTTTTAAAGAAAACACAGTGCACTCTGCTGGGGTAAAAAAAAGCTGAAAACTAAGTAACAGTGTTGCTGAAATATGCCTACATGCCATCTCATTCTGTGACCCGACAGTATGACAACGGCGTCAAGTTCGTGTTGGACAGTTTGCACCTGGAGAACTCCAAACGCTGTGCCTTTGACGCCCTGGTTGCCATAGATTCGCTCCGCCTGCCAATTGCCTTATCGAAAGGGGAAGTGATCCGTTCCCGTGACACCCGCGATCTCCACCGTCGCGGCCATAGCAGCACGACTTCCTGCACTGGGGATGATGACCATAATGACGATAGCAGCACAACATCGATCACTTACAACGATAGCCATAGTGACGAAAGTGACCATAATGACGAAAGTGACCATAATGACGATAGCAGCACAACATCGATCACTTACAACGATAGCCATAGTGACGAAAGTGACGATAAGCCTGCCATATTCTTCCAGAAGTTCTGCCGATTCTTCAAGTAAGTTTATGGCAACTTTTCCATATTTGCCAAACATTAAGCTTCGGCACTTTGACCTTCGTGAGCTAGGCCTAAGCCTATATACATATTTAAGTCTATAAACTTTTATGATATAGTATTCCATTGAAACATTGAAATTACTACAATATATACCCAACCCACTCCAATTCGCCGACCTTCTGTAGAAGAGCGCCCAAGGATTTCACGAGCTCCAGCAACCAGATGCTTCTTGTATTCTACTCTAACGGTAGTGTGAACGACAAAGGATTCACTGGACACTTCGAACCAGTCTGATGTTTTTCTTGCAGCCTGATTCGTCAACACACTGACAGAGTGGACCAGTATCACTGTGACTGTATCAGACGAACAATTCTGTACTTCACAATAAAATATGCACACTTGATTAAGGTTTCGATTTTATCAAATTCCCAACCAATATTGAGTAATACCACGGGGAGAGGTATTAGGACCCATACCAGTAATCCACGCTCCGATTGAAAACAATGTTAAAATGCCCAACTTCAAATCCTCATAGCTCCTCCCTCGAACAAGGGCATCCTTAGGCGCTAACATGTAACGAAAAAAAATGGATTTTTCGCTACAGCTCGAATTCTGAGGGTACCCCTAAAAACGCTATTTTTTTAGCCTGACACACTATACATATCGTTCGTCGTCTAAGCCGTTCTGTGCGTGCTGTGGTTTTGAAACTGTTCGTGTGCAATGCCAATCAGCTCGTGTCAACAGCCAGCCACAGTAAGATATCCCCACCCTTCTGCGGTGGATCAAGGGTATCCCCATTTCCAAAATGGGGAATTCTCTAACTGTAGCGGATGTGACGTACGGATGTGACGTCATATAATTGGTATTGCCAAGCATTAGTAGATCGCATATTTTGTATTTGTTTATTGCCTTCAGAAGAGCAGTAAAAGTAACAATAAAAGATATGTGAAAAGACAGAAATCCAAGTACATTCCGGTTATAAGGATTGTTGTACAACAGGAGTTGGCGAACACTATCCCTTAGGCCATCAGAGTACTACAATTATTGTCTGATCTTGCGTTTCACTTTACAGGCATAGATGTCATCACATATGTACGGAAGCCCAGATAGGACATTTGCCCCATAAGTTAAGTTCGCCTCGGCGAATTGCTAACATACTTTCTTCGATCTGGTAACTAAATTTGGACTTTTCGATGTTCAATATGCCTAGAGCCTTGAGAATGGAGTGTGTTCATGCAGTGTGTTCTGATACATAGTGAAGATTTGACAAGTTTTGCTTGTAACTTTCCCAACTGATTCAGCTGACCCTTACTGACATTGATACAACTCAAACAATAAGTCAACACCGGCCGAGCTGCTGCATTCCAGACATGCCACAGTGTCTGCATCTATATTATGATTACCAAGACCAACAGCATGCAGACTGTAAAATGCTCGACGACATGAATTAATACGGTCCTCGACATGGGCATTAGACTTGGAATGAGATAATTTGACACCGAGATGATTAACATCATTTTCCTTCAGAATAACACCATTTAGATTCCATGGGAGCAATTACCACAATCCGTACATTCTGTTTTCACTGGGTTGAATGCAAGTCCATGGTAACTAATATAGGTCTCGGACACCTCAATCATATCCTGCAAACCTGTGGATGTGAGACTACATAGCGAACTATCATCTGCATAACGTAAATCATTATATGTGGATCCTCCTATAGTTACTCCACGTGAACATGAGGATTTTGTTTCAATCAAATCCTGATAGAAAAGATTGAAGAGAAATGGCGATGAAAACCCACCTTATCCAGTCTCCTTCTGGACTTGGGATTGGAAAACACATTTCCCCACTTTACCTGAACTGAAATCGATCTGTACCAGAAAACCATGACTGCCCAGGCATGATCTGGAATAACATCCAGTGCTTTCATACAGATGCGTTCATGCGGAATAGCGACAAACGCCCCCTAGTCGTCTAATGAGCAGGAGAAAACAGGCGAGCCCCGACGGACACAATAAGAGATAACATCATTTGCTAATGAAGCAGCCATATCAGTGTCTCTACGAGCCACAAATCCAAACTGTAAATCACTAAAATCATGCTGACCCGAAATATCTAGAATATATAGCTCTAAAACCTTTGATAACACGGGTGATGGAGTTATGGAACGATAACTATTTGGCAATGAGGGGTCAAAAGTAGGCTTCTTCAACAGAGGAAATAATATTCCTTTTGTAAGTATTGAGGGAATGACGCCAACCCTAAGAGATAAAGTGAGGATATTACTGAGAACTAAAGGCACCCTTGAGTCAGTTCAGTACGACAGATGTTCAGCCATAATCCCATCTCAACCAGGAACACAACCGACTCGAAGTTTCTCAATATAACCATAGATGGCGATATCACAATACCAGGACATGTGGAATCCAAAATGTGTTTATATTTTCTACCAACCAACGGCATAGCTTCCTTCTGATATCAGTTAGATTCGAGCGAGCATCAATTGTGAATTTATCCAAAGAGAAACAATCGAAAGTATCAACAGTAATGCTGTCTCGGAATCTATTCCCTTTTTCGAGCTATGAGAAAGATTCCAGCATTTTTTCGAATTCCGATTTTTATAAAGAAAATTGATTTAGGAGGATTTAGGAGGATAAAAGGAGGATAAAGTTTTAGAGCCATGGTCTTACGACATACGGACCTTACGACATACGGAGCCTTTTTTTGCAGCTTTATAACAAAGATAAACATTCCATTTTTGGGCCTATCACAATCTTCCCATATTTTGAAACACGATTTTTGTTTGTCTCGAGCAACTCTGCAATCAGCAGTTCACCAGTTTTGAATGTGATGAGATTTCTGATGAGGTGACTGAGACAACACTTCCTTAGCTAAATTATGAACCGTGTCCACCAAATTAAAACGCATTCTATCTATTTCCTGACGAGCCTGTTCACCGGAAGTGACCTTGTCAATATCAGCATCATGGATATCATAGATTCTGACGAAGCAACTATAGACTGCCTATATGACTCTGACATAAATGGGTCTGACCATTTGACTCTTGGGAATACATGTAGGTGAATACTGTACACTTATCGTTGGAAGGTAAAACATTGCTGTGAGATCCATTACAGCTAATTTCAAGGGCGAGGGTGGTACACATTGGGAAGTGATCACTAGTATTACACTCAGTATCAGACATAAAAACACATTGTTTAACCTTTTCGCTACTGACCCACACCTCAGCCTCCATACTGAGCCGATTCATGCATGAATTGATAGGATTTCTATATGTTTGATTATTTTCAGAATAATTATGTGTGAAAATAAAGTCACATTATAGTGTGCCATTTCTGTATAGTATACTAGTATTCTATACTATTATATAGTATTCAACCCCGTTTGATCGGTTTAGGGACCAAACTAGAAACCAAACTAGGGACCAAAAATCTAGGGACCAAACAGATGGCTATTTCCATTTTCTTTATCATACAGCCATATTCGAATTTGTATTGAAATATAATCCAATACGTTTTACTTGAGTACTTGTAGTCTTCTATATTTGTGACGAAGTGAATACCATGAGTTTTGATAGTGTTTACAGCATGTCAATATCTTGATTAATTATGGAGATATTAAAGTTTTGGTGAAATTGTCTGTAGTCCGAACCATTGTAATCGGTACTTGTGACGTCACAAGGTTAATGACAGGTTATTTATTCAATTAACTAAACAGTCAATTATGCTTCTAAATTTCAATCGGTGGCAATATGTATGTGCTAGTTTAGCGTGTAGGTACATTCTCTTGCATATATAACATTAAATACAATCAGCGGACAATTACCTATACATCAATTGGTTGTTAAAGTTATGGTTACGCAGCGTAACCATCAGTACAGCAGGAGGGGTGTGGTATGGTTACGCAGCGTAACCATGAGTAGTGAAAAGGTTAACAGTAGACATAAGGTAACCAGGAACAAAAACATGATCAATATATGATCTACATTAACATTGAAGTATGTATGGTTAACATTCTAGTCGAAAGCAAAATTGCAGACTGAAAGATTATTGGTACATAGAAGTTGTACAACATAAAACTATGCGATGAATGGTAGCCCCCTATACCAATACCTTGACAATCCTGGATGTGATGGTAAGGGGGCATTCATGTCACCAACAGTTTTGACTGGACCTGACACACCATCTATCACAGACTGTAAAATGTCTAAAGTTTCACTGTACAACTGTAGTTGATCATGACAAGCATTGTGAAATTGGAGATACACACCTATAAGTACTATGTAAATTGTTTTGGTGTTTGTAATGAGTTGAACACCAGTTATTCTAGCTTTATCTATATGAATGGATTTATAGGACACACCATCAACTTTCTTTCCTCTAAATTCAACACCACCATCTGGGCGACCAGTCTTTTGCTCTGATGGGTCCATACTAGACTTCATGTATACCTACTTATTAGAGTCTTTCAGACTATATCTCAGTGCTGTAATTTTTTTGTGATGACAACCAATGTTCACAGATAATAGATAATATACCTCATTCTACGGGTTATGCTTTCAATGCTTTGTGCCAGATATCGGAACCAAATCTGGAATTTAGTTCGAGATTAAATGCAATCGAGCAAATAGGACTTCAATTCAATCAGCCGTATGGTAAAATATCATATTCCATGGCCCAGTTTGTTTCGGATTTCTAAATTATTTTCATACGTTGTTGGGCAGTTGTACAGTAATTCCATCATGTGTACAGAAGAAACAACTACATTTAACACACTGTCTGCCCCTGATGCCGTCAGTGTGTCTTTGAATAAACTATTTGGTCGGGCTTTGTTTCTCTTGCAAAATGTTGTATTTTACATTTTTTATTATCATCATCAAAATCTGATTGTTTTGGTGGTAATATATTGATAGTTACATTCATACCACTGAGCCGGTATCACTGCTGGTGGACGTTAAATCTGCCCCCCAAAATAGCATCAACTCAGTAGCCTTCTGATTAGGTAGGTATGTACTTGTCATACATCTATTCCATGGTTTTGTTTCGGATTCCTGAATTAGTTTCATAGGCTGTTGGGCATTTGTATTCTAATTCCATCAGGTGTACAGTAAAAACAACTACATTTAACACAATATGTGCACTTGATGACGCAAGTACGTTTGTTATTGTCATCTTCAAAATCTGACTATTGGTGGTAATAGATTGATACTTAAATTCATATCACTGAGACGGTATCACTGCTGGTGGACGTTAAATCTGTCCCCAAGGATACCATCAACTTAGTAGCCTCCTGGCTTGTAATTAGGTTCGTATGTACTTGTCATATATCTATTCCATCGGGTTTATTTCGGATTTCCGAATTAGTTTCATAGGTCGTTAGGTTAGTTGTATACTAATTCCATTAGGTGTACAGTAAGAAACAACTAAATTTATCAACACACTGTCTGCACCTGATGACGCCAGTGTATCTGTGGATGAAATATTTTGCCCTTTGTTTCTATTGCAAAAGTTGTATTTTACGCTTGTTATTATCGTCATCAAAATCTGCCTGTATTGGTTGTAATAGATTGATAGATTGTCTCACCTGTTCCCATGGCCAAGGATTATTGACACTAAAAAGGCTTGGAATTGTGACGCTAACGAACAAACACACAAATAGACAAATTCATTCATGCATAGCAAAGTCAGTGATTTGGTCACCCTACTGGTCAGCGCTGATCAATATTGATTGATGATAGCCATGTCTTGGACATCAGGAAATCCATATGGCAACTCTCGTGTACATACAGAAAAATACAAATAATTTGTTGCTGCTGATAATGTACCCCATTGAAGAAATGTCAATCTGTACATGCCACAAGCTTACTATAGTGGAGATGATTATATTTGTGGCCAGAGGAAATATGTTGGGTTGGGAAAGTGTGTGTGGTTAATTCTCAATATAAAACAAGATGAACATATATATATATATATAAATGTATATCCGAATTCAGACCATCAATGGCTTTAATGTTGTCCAGTATTTTGGATCAAATTGATAGTTTATGCATGCGCTTATTTTGGGTGTAAAAAACATATTTTTCATCACATTCTATCACTTTTATATCGTGAACTTTGAAAGTTGGCAATCTTTCGTAATTGTTCTGCCAAGATTAGAAATTTAGCTCAATATTTTTGTTGCGTTATTGTTTGCGTATGTATTACGGTAAACCAACATCGTCGGCTTTTCCATGTGATCTATGCTAATGATTCCCGGAAATTTTGACAGTGCTTTGCCTGTACACACATCGTGGGCGAGTTCCTTATGCTTCTCTGCAGCCTACTCTTATACTATTTAGCTCCACCATGACGTTTATAGCAAAATATCACACACTCCCACTCCCAATAATTCAGGAGCGTCAATGTTCCTCCGAATACTTCAGGTACGCTTGACCCGTGGAGTCGAGTACAAAAACATCGCAAAGCTCTCACAGTATTTGCGTTTATTCACAAGATTAAAATGTAAAACCTCATTGGAACAATCAGAAATATTATCTTTTTTAAGGAGCTGTGATCCTTTTGTTGAGATTATTATATTTAGAACAAATGATAGCAGGACCGGGGCCGCCCATGCCTACCCTCCGTGGGTCTGTTTTTACCCAAACTTAGAAGACCAGTGCGACGCGCTGGCCAATGAAAGATTGCCTTTACCATGGAGGACTGGTTAACAATATTCTAGCCATTGTTCTTCTTAAATACTGCTATACTCAAGCACAATATTACTTATGGTTACTGGAAATTTCAAAGCCTTGCCACATTCCCATTACTATGGTATAGCTAAGTAATAAACTGAATTGACCCCATCGAGGCTGCTGAAGACCATTAGCTATGATTGTCTTGTGCATAACGGCCATCAAAACAAACGAAAGAACGTTGTGTTGTGCTTGTCAGTAGACCAATGCATCTAGCCCAGCAACAGATCAACGTACGTAGGCTTCAGCTAATGAAAACATAAGATACCAGCTGGCGTTATGCTGATTAAATCTTGTCCAAGTACATCGCAAATTATATGACCTAACTGATGAAAGGACCACTCCTACGTGCGTCGCATCATTATAAATAATGACTCGTCATTTTGAACTGGTGATTGTTGATTTCATATCGAATATAATATAATCCCTTGCACTCATTAAAGAGAGGTCATGAGTCAATATCATGATAGTTGTCATGAGATAAAACAAGCACCTGATGAAAGCCAATTTTATCTCATCAAAATGTCACAATTTTCAACAAATTGTCTTTACGCAAGATTGTTCCAAATGAACTCAATATTTCGCTGATTTGTCCTGGCATAATGATAATCCATACAGATGGGGAAAAAAACTATTCCATTGAACGCCAACCAACGATGCAATTTAATGCGGGTCCTTACAAATCTCCAGCAATTATTTATTCCACAATGTGTTTGATTCGTGCAATAGTCAATAGCGAATGAGTGTCATGATATTGGCTGATCTCATAACACATCTCAAAAACATAAATTTGCAGGAATCATTTTGATGTCTAGACAATACACGAGGAATCCTTTCAATACGAAAATGACATAATTTACTTTATATGTACATTAAGACGATTCCAATAAATCGTATAAAAACAATACGAGCTGGCCAGTGATGTCTTCCCTCTTGTTAGGCGACAGTTTGACGTTTCACAACCCGGATGTAGAATGGCGCCGGTTCCAGAATCAGACCTAGCTGGAAATTTCGGGGGTCACATGACGATAGCGGGCGAGATTTGGGCGGGAGAATGGTGAAGTTCTGTAATACTGAGCCCAGGTAGATGAAAACCCTTTCACGCGCGAGATTCTCGCCCAAACACATCCTACGTCCGCCTCCAAACGGTAATAATCTGTGTGGAAATAACGACTTATGTGTACTGCGACTGCTATTTCAGTTATTAGCATGCTAATAACTGAAATAGCAGTCACAGTACACTACTAGTTATCTTACACAATATCTGGAATCATTTCATTGTAAGCTGTTCTGTGAATGTCAAATTAATCATGTAAAATTTGGAAATCTGTTAGAAATCCTACCGTTTTCGGACGGGGTGTGTCGGTGGGAAAAGTTTTCCCGAGCTGTCTAGGAACCTCTCTGGTTTGAAGCACCAAGGCTCCTCCCATAGGCTCTCGTCGTGGTGTAAACGCCATAGGTTTATGAATATCTATAGGGCGATGAAAACATGTATTTATTATTAGTGGAGTGGGTAGCTCAGTGGATTAGGCGCTGGTCTCGTAACGCAAAGGTCATGGGTTCGAGACTCAGGCTGGACCACTGGGTTATTTCGCTAACATCCTTAGGCAAGGTGTGCACCACTAATTGTCTATCTCTACCCAGGATTAAATGGGTACCGGTCATTCAATAGGATGCTATAGTGTAGTGCCGGATTGTGGCAGCTGTGTAGTCATTCCAGACTGGGGTAAAGTGTACAGCGCCGTTGCTTAGAACTACGTTCTATAAAGGAGCTCTTAATAAATGTTAACTTTATAATTTGTTATTATTATTCTCTCTCTATTAAGTAATACAATAAGTCAGCATTCGATTTTCAAGAAATCCACTGCACCTCGGTGTTCTTATCCACGTGGTATTCGTCTATTGTTGTGTCATCGATCGCCATGTGTGGCAGACAGAGTGGCACGTGCGATATTAGTCTCAGAGTTTCCAAAATGGCGGCCTCCAGTAAATGACATTCACTGCGGTCTGCACCTGACGGAAGTCGTTTGTCACCGATTTTCTCTCCAATTTCCTCTTGTAATCTCTTCTGCAGGCTCACGTCGTGCGCCATTTGTAACAGGAATGCGTTCATCGTAACGGTCGTCGTGAATGTTCCTGCAACATGTGAAATTGTAGATTTGTATTAGTCTTTCTCGAACAACGACCTCGACCCGCTTATAATCTTGCTATAAGCGGTAACAGGTTGATACATACACTAATATGAAATGACGGGAATGTTACTATACTAGATTAGTTGAGGAAACTGGTAATATTGATAGGACATCATCAGCAAAATGGCAAATTTAATATATACATACATATATTATTTGGAAACACTGGGACTCAATACCTGATACGAATATATCTATGAATATGGCTCGGACATCGATTGGGGTAATGCTATGTTCACCCGACGCGGTCTCCTCGCTCGCCTTCAGTAGGGCGTCCAGCACACACGTCAGCTTGGTCGGACAGTACTCCTTCTAATACAAGATATTTATCCTTGATATCAAGTTTACCTCGCATATTAAATTCAGATGGTACAACATGGTATGGTACAACATTCAGATGATACAACATCAGATAATACAACATTAAGATGATACAACATGGTATTCCGCATATGTGTCATGATCATGCGATTTATCATTGTACATGGTACAAATTATTTGCATATCATTGAATCCTACAAAGAGATAAACAAGGTATGTCGAGGTAACACCCAGAAATTCCGAATAGAGATCTTTATGCCTAAATCCTACAGCGTCAGAATGATTACTGCTCTTCATCATTGGATTTTAGCGGTAACACATCAAAATAGAGAAACAATGAAACCGATATTAATTTTTTCATGTTTTTACGATTCTTAAAAGCAAAATTAAAAAACAGTTCAATTTCAATTCCAAACTGTGGAGTTCCTGGAGAGATATTACTATTTACTACTTACCACTTACTTGCAACTGATCACCACTATACCACAATCGGTAGCCCACACTCAGGCCTAGTACTTACCAGTTATCTATTAACAATTTACTACTTACCATTTACTACTTTATAAGGCAGACTTTAATTACCATTTACTACTTACTAGTTTAGTTACCATTTTCTACTTACAATTTACTACTTACCACTTACTAGTTACCACTTACTACTTACCACTTACTACTTAGGCCTATCGCTTAAAAGCAAGTGGTAAGCAGTAAGTGGTAATTAGTAACTCGTAATGTCCCAAATATACCAAGTAGTAAGTGGTATGTTGTAATATCCCAGATAGAGTAAGTAGTAAGTCGTAATGTCCCTTCAGGAACTCCATACTAAACTGTTGTGCCTATTTTCCTCTTTGAAATAACGTCCGAGATACAGCAAAAGTTGAATCAGAACTCTGTGCCAATCAACAATGCTGAATATTGTGGCTGTTTTTATACCTTTCTGAGGGCCAGTTGCTTGTCTATAAACAGATCGAGCATGGATCTGGCTTCCTTCAGTTTCCGGAAACTCTCGTTGGGCAAGAAGCGTAACCATGGGAACAGATCAAGCTCTACCCCCTCAGTGACACTGCAGGCTTGGCTGAACAGCCTCGTCGTCTTCTTAAAGTGTAACATCTCTGGATCAGTATGTGAGAAACGGTGTCCCATTACCTGAAAATACAAGCAATGATGTTCCGATAAGCTCAAGAGGCATTCCCAGCGTTTCTAGGGCAACTACAGTGGTCCCCGCAGTGGTCTCAAGAAAATAATTTCAGTTTTTCCCATATCCTCCCGATTCTGCCTACTCAGAGGTGCTTTGATATTATTTTCCTTATCAATCTCCAAAAATTTATAGATCCCTGATTCCTATTGTGTGTGTATGTTTCGTGATGATATACATATCTAACTTTATCTCAAAGAATTATGCACCCTATTTTGTATAGAATGGCAAATGTTACATCAGAAACCCACGAGAGGCTTATGGGATTTTGTTTATGATTATCTACAACTATAAGGCGCTTTATTGGTACCGGTTCTCTCTCGGTTCCTGGCGTCAGCTTTCCCCAGCGAAATTTATTGGTACAAAAAACGTATGAGAATACACACACATGACTCCGCTCGTGTATTCGGTATGCGTGTAGGCCCTACTTATAATAGCTCGGTAATAATAATTATAACAATTGTAGTTTTACATAGCTACAAAAACAGTATCAATGCTGGTATACGTGAATGGTAACCGTATTAACAGTGTGGCACGACGGCTTGACGGTTGGCACTTACCGCCCCGCTGATGGCATTGACAACCGACGTTAAGGTGTCAAGTGCCGGGTCAAAATCCTCCCCGGCAGTGTCCTCGAAGTTGCTGAGCAGCTGCCGTGTCTCCACCGTGACGATGTCTTCCACGTGCTTGTGACCCACGGCGAACTGCCTGAGGGTCTGATGGGCCACTTTCTTCATGTGTGTCCACTTCTCGTCATAGTTACCGAAGATCAAGTCCTTGACGTTGTGAAAACCGTACGTGATACGGAAAAATGAAGGCCTTCCGGCAAACACGGGCGACTTTGCGTATAACACCTGCAAGTTGGGATACAATAAAGCTTTATTTACCTGACAAATGTGAAATGTAGAGATAGTAGATACGATTTGTGATTATTGGGCCGTAAAGTGGGATTGCGAGACTGCTTTCCCTTGATAACCACAGTAGAAAAAAGTCTATGAGAGATTTGGTGCACATAGGTTTTCTCGGATCCTTGGTATGTTGGGAAATTTTGGTTGGCTCCCCAGTAAATAAAGATTATGTGTCCTTGTGATAAGGTTTTGGAATGAAATGAAGATGTTGGTAAACTACGGAAGCGTCTGTGGGCCAACATGGAAATTAAATATTCATTTCATATGTCGCCTTAATATCTCGATGAATCGATAATTATCTCAATAAATTAACTAATATCCACAAATCGACCTCCCATTATCTCCCCATAACCTGCATCCTACGTACATTTACATGTACATTTATATACAAATTCAAACATAATACATACAATATATAATGCACTAATTTAGTTAAGTATAATAGTATTTACGGTATGTTATTATCATTATCCCATAATAAAATGTTTACTGTAAGTAGTTAAGTTTTGATGTAGGTTCACGCTGGATAAAGAAAACTGCATACAGCTGGAGATAGTGTGCATAACGTCTTTAAGTTCTGAACGATATTGAATTTATGAACATATGTTTTTGAAGATTGTAAAAGTTGAAATTGAAACATGTCGTTAACTTCATATATTGGTGACATTGTGCATGTGAAATTACCAATGCAAACTAGACGAAAATATCTGCGATTACTGATTACCGACATACATTTCCTCCACAGATCATTAGTATATAACATATGTATGAAATGGCATCTTATTGTAAAAGGACACTTCACGCACAACGTATATACAGACCTGACTGATTGCCGACAAACTGTTCACGACAACAATTTCCCGCCCAAGGATATTTATCCGGTAGATGTCGCCATACGTTTCCGCCAGGTTTGATAGCGACAAGTGCGGACACTTCCTGTCAACATTGAGGATGTTCCCGAAAAGAGGAATTCCCGGCACGAGGGGTGGTTTCTCGTGACTTCTTGGTTTCTTTTTCATCGCGTAGTGAAATGCCAAGGTTACGAGGAAACACGTGGAAACCAGCGCGACACATAACATCGCGTCGTCGGAAATGCTACCGGTATCTTTCCCTTCAATGTCACTAGGAACACAGACTTTGACATCTGGGAGAAAAGGCAGTGTTTCGAAGGACTCCATGGCAATTTTTAGCGTTGACTGCAGACCGGCGCGACGGTTTTATCGTCAGGTAATGATCACTCCTGCTGCTGGCTGCATTCAAATGCCTCCGGCCCTGGGGGAAAAGTCTTCTTAAAGGGAGGCAGACACCAAACTGCCAGCGGCGTTACAGGATCCGCACTGCACAGTCGGTCGATCAATAGTAAATCCCGAGCTGAGGGCCGTCCATGGCTCGATCCCCTCCAAGACCAGACTGTTTGATATGCTGCAATGCGCAGCTGCCCAGAGTGTAAAAAGGCTAACAACCAAATCCTATCCCCGAGGGCGCAACCTTGGTGTCCAGTGACATACACGTGAACAACAAGGTGTCATCACGGTCTCCTAGGCAATAATCATTTCTAACAAGGACGATAAGTGAGACAATGCGGTGCACCTGACCAATTACAAAACGAAATTGTATAATCTGTATTGCTGCAAACAGGTAATCGATATTTGTCGGCGCTGCATGCTGTGATTATCAGCTGTAACATGTGTGAAATATCTTTCCGCTAGTTTATGTAATTTACCGTTTCATAATAATCGACACAGATTCATATGGGCTATTCCCGCATATCAAGCCAGATTTATGGAAACTATTTGTACGCACATAAACACCTATTTACAAACAAAAGGCTGAATTCGATACAATCAGCTTCAGTTCCGTGTATCCAACATGACAAAAATAGGTAGTCCAATACATTAAAGATTTCCTAAATATTAGAACCTTAAATGGAATAACGACATCTTTTGTAATATTACGTATCGTTTACACGTCTACATAATTTTCACTACATGACATTAAATACTCATCGGAAATAATTATTTTTTCTGCTGCTTCCAAATTTCACAATCTTCCTATCGTTCAATATTATATCCGAACAACATATTTTTATCCTGGTACTGCTCAGTAATATTCATCAGATCGTTTCAATTTGTCATTGTGTTTCCAAATGGCAGTTTTCCACATTTGTGTGGTCCAGAAACACTCCAAATATGAACTATTTCATATTTCTGAAAAAAAAATACACTGAACAAAAATATGATTGCAAAAACAATACGTCCATACAAATATTGACCCTTTGTGGAGTTGAATACGTAGTTAATTTTTCGTCCCAAAAGACGTCCTGACCAAGCTCTCAATGGCAATATATCTTCCTCGGGAGGGGAAGATAACTTCATATTCACTAGCTGCAATATTATATATGCTCCCACCATAATATATATTTTTTTATTTCGTGCTTATGGATTCAACCGCACTGTCAATATATATTCGAATATTGACGGACTGGTCAATATTAATGTTCACCACGCGATCAATAATTTCCACACGGAAATGACGGACTCCGGAAACAGGAAAACAATTTATATAATGTAACAACGTTTGGACCAATCAGTTCTCGCTCCAATTATATATATGATAATTCTAAAGAGTTACATTAACGTATTATGAAATATGCCCAGCGGTGGTGTTCATTTGTGTAATTTTGAATTTGGCCTGATCAATTCTGGTGACAGAATACTCTCTGTTCACTTTTTGTGAGAATAATCACTCATTGCCTGTTTATTGCATTCATGTTGAGTTATTTGTTGTAAAGTAACAACAATTGTATAAATGTACTTGTTTGTCAAAACATATTATCAATTCGTCATGTGACGTTGTTGCCCCATAAAAGTCCAAAAATATGCATTTTTGCACAAGCAAAAAATCGCAATATCTATCCGTTGTTTTGAGTTTATTTTCAACCACCTTAGCAGTTAGCAGTAAACAGGCATGATGCACAATGTAATTGGATACATTTACGCATTATCTGAAACGAAATGCACTGGAACCAATGATGTCGGATTAAATGTAAGTATCAATCCACTACCACCAATACAATCAGACCCTGATGATGCCAACAAGAAACGTAAAATACATTTTGCAACAGAAACAAAGCCCGACCAAAAAGTTTATCCAAAGACACACCGGTGCCACCAGGGGTAGACAGCGTGTCAAATGCAACTGCCTCCACCGCACACCCGACGGAACCAGCACACAACCGCCCAACAACCCATGAAAACAACCTAGAAATCCGAGACTAACCCCATGGAACAGATACATGACAGCACAAAAGCACCCAATCACAAGCCAGAAGGCCACTGAGTTGACGGCATCCCCGGGGACAGATTTAACGTCCGCCAGCAGTGACACCGACTCAGTGGTATGAATGTAAGTATCAATCCACTACCACCAATACAATCAGATCCTGATGGTGCCAACAAGAAACGTAATAAAGGCGTTTGACTGTACATACAGATCAGTGATGGTCTATTATAGAGCAGTGCATGCGTGGTTGTCTGGACCCGAGGTTTGACCAAGGGTGTAAGTCATCATCAACAGGAAGAGAAGGAGTGTGTTGCAAGAAAATCGAACAATGGAAATTGTCAAGTATATACAAGTTTTATTGCGAGTATACTATTCAAACCAAACAAATAATGGCGGAAACCATTTGACAAACTGAGGGAGGTTATAAGCCACCGTAAAACGTGTAAGAGGGATATAATTGTTTACGTCATACTAGTATATATCCCGCCGCATGTTATTGTTTGATCTGGATAATCAACGTGACCTACTTTTGACATCACTCCTAGGGGTACATTCAAAATCTTCAACATGTGTGAACGATATGGACTCGACATGCAAATATACACTGTGTTCATAACTGATACCGACAATAAATAATTTTCTTAGTAATATTTTGGAATCTGAACCTTGTCAGAATGCCCCGTACTTTTTGACATCAACTCTCTACATGTCTATGTGCTGACTTTTTATGGAGGTTTCATGCCAACCTATCGATGCCCGTTTTGGCCTGTAAACGTTTAGACACTTACTTCAAATGATAATCTTCTTCGTCCTTGACCAGGGGGGAGGGGGGTTGAACGTAATCGCGCCACCTAGCGAACAGTACCGGAACCAAAGCGAAGATTTTTGGCAGGCCGCCATTCGTGATTTGGCATTTGGACTGAGAAGGTCAAAACTTCAAGAGCCAATATCAAAATAAATGGGTCTAATTCCTGGATATAAAATACGTTATATGTACCTAACTAACCGCTAGTTTTAGAAAGAAAACATAAATTCCCCCCACATCACAAGTTGGAGTGAGGTAGCAATTTACCTATTATCGCCCACATTCATTGTCAATACCAATGGGAGGGCGGGTCAGTTATACTATCCTAATGCTAGGTACATAAAATATGACGATGTAACAGGGTTCAATGAGCTGCCTGAGAATGCACACAAATATTGTATCAGCTGTGTATGTGTATCTCCAGTTTGGCATCATACATGCAAAATTAACCATGTAAGACATGTTTCCATTCATCAATGCTTTGTATGATATATTTGAATCCAATGAGCAAACCAAGTTTGCACATCTTTCAGGTATGCAAAAAAATGTAGATCTGTAAATTTGGTATGCAATGCTCATTGTATTTATAGATACATAAATATCTAATTATAGATCTATGTGAACGCCTGAATAGTATAATTGTACTCTGTGGTTTCACCGAGGTTTTCTTGCAAACTTATTGTTGTGATAAGGATGATAACATGCTCTCTGCTGCTAGGTAACATTTCGAATGTTTAGATAGATGATGTCCAACAACAACTTGTAATAGGCTAGTAGCTGACAGCATTATGACACAATGATCTACTAAGATTATTTTACATGTGATCTAGAATAAAAACAGCATACTTTCTCAGTGGCTATTCATTTCAATGACTAAACCTACATTTAGTGTAAACATGTGATAACAAGACAAATATTTAGGTACAAATACGTTTATGAATGTTTGCACAGTGACGTACACGTTTAAAAGTCATCATTGTGGCACATCAGGCAGTTTCAGCACTGGGCGGAGGAACTGGCTCCTGACTGATCGATGATCCCTGGCAGGAACGTACTGCCTGTTTGCAGCAAATATCGCCGTGTCCTCCCGTGTATTGAGGCGTAGTCGGTGCAGACGTAGCGGATGATTTCTCAGCTGAGACAGAGTTTCCGCCTGCTTTCTTGATGCCTCTCCCTCCCGGCCGCTGAAGAACTCGTCCCGCTCGTCACGCTCCTGGTCTGTTTCGTCCACGTCTACGTCACCATCCTGGTTCTGGTCATCATCTCCATCATCGTCACTCTCTGGTGTGGGAACGTATTGTGTCGGATAGTTGTTATTGCACAGTATAATGCATAGCAGCCGGCGGTCTGTTGACCTGTCTATATTCATGTGTTTACGGCTAAGTCTATTTGATATAGTACTGTAATAGTATTAACACTTACCAACTGTGAAGGAGATGGTGCCGGGCTCTGCACATGAGCAACATGTGGAGATCGTTTGGGCGTCTCAAAATCTGCAGCTAGCTCTCGCCTTACTCGCTTCGCCGGCATGCTCATTTCATGTGATCCTGAAGAAATATTAGGCCTATATGAACCAAAACAGTAAATCTGCGTAGTAAATCTGTGTATTTTGGACAACAACAAGAGAAATAAAATCTTCAGCCAAAGCAACGCAGAGCGCTCCTCGTTGCTATGACTATAAAACCTTCAGTGTGTTGTATAAAATACTTCATTGATTGGTTTACAGAATGTTTCGAACAATGCTGGCACTTCTGTCAGTTCTGGGTTAGACGCAGGCCTATACCCCAGTTGCATCCTTGAATAAACAAAGCGAAGATTCAGGTACTATCGCCCATCCCATTGACACGTCAGAATCGGAAAAATTGGGATTTTTGAAAACCCCACTAACATTCACCAATTTATTTCACATTAACAAGTAGGAGTTCTTTGGAGTTCTTCAACATTTTTAATATCTACATACATTATATTATTTTTTGACATAATTAAAATGTGTGGAACTCTATACACAATTATTTCAGCGCCCATTATATTCATGACAAATTTGGACTTTTACGCCATCACAGAAAAGTCGCGAAATTTGATATAAAATATCAAGTGTTCTCGCAGTAGTGCCAACCATAACAAATGGTCGTATCATCTAAAAAATATCTGACAACGTTGAATTCCACACATTTTTGTATGCTTACAAAGCTTGATGATGGATCAGATTCGATTTTGATTTGTCCTCTCAGCAAAACGAGAAAAACAAGATGCCGCCATCTCCTCTCATCTTTGCAGGGTTCATACGCTAGGTGGCGCGATTACATCCACCCCCCCCCCCCCCCCTGGTCCTTGACATAGAATCTCTTGAACTGACGGCAAACTTTGAATATTACACAGATGTATAACGCATACATCGATGTGTTAGGTTTAAGAAAATTACGTAAAATGCTCAGATCGTCTTGGAAAACGTCAAAATGGCGGAGCCGATGGAAATTGACGTTCCCAGAATGCAATGCAAATTCTACCGCAATGAAGTGTATTTTGGAACAATTCGTGTATGCATACATGTAAGCTTGCGTGTGGCATTCTTCGGTGTCTAAACACAACGATTCGTCTGCGATGCCACAGCTACATTTACCATAATTTGACCTATTTTATCACATGACAAGGTGTTGCATGCTGGGTTTCCGAAGCCTTTATGTTTTAAACTGGTCTTTTAATTAGCCCAGTTGGCATATATTAGGCTATATCATAATATCAGATGCAGAAATTCCTCATAGTTTCCAATAGTTTTAAGGATATTTTATTGAGGTTCAAGATCATTCTAGTGGGCGTGTCTGTTTCATTGAGTTCAGAATAAATGTTCACTTATCAGAAATATGAATGAAGTAGGCTTAATCATCATAATATAGGGAATGAATTTGAATCACGTGGAGGATGACATGGTAGCAATTTTTTATAGGGGGGGGGGGGGTAACTTTGAGTAAGAGTAAGTCTAATACATTCATCTGTCGTGGTGCTGATGATGTGCTCGAGCTCTAATTTCGACTCTCGCAGTTATCTGCATTTTCTTGTTGCCTTGAGGCCTATAGTTATTGCACAAATAAAAACTATGAGTAGTGTTCTGCTATATTGTTATTGCAGACAGGTGTCATTTTACTTTGTCATCTACGATGGCTAATAAGTGACATTGTAAAAAAACTATTTCTTCTCGAAGTGATTAACATAATTCACGCGGGAATATCATTTTTTATGCATAAAAAAAAATTTCTTACACCGAAATAATGCTTCTCACACGGAAGTAACCTTTTTATGCGTGAATAACATTATTCACACGTGAATTACATTATTTCCGCGAGAATACCGTTATTAAGGCGGTAATATCATTATTTACTTCTGCCGTGTGTGAGATACTAACCAAATACGATCTACACGTGCTTTTATCTTTCTCTTGGTTGTTGGGTGGGGGGGGGGGGGGTGGGGATGGGAAGGGTAATTAAGGTTTTTTTTGCGTAAATATTTAAATAATGTTATTTACACAAAAGTTATTTTTGCGTATAAAGTAACTTTTTTTTCTGCATAAATAAAGTTTTTTTTTATGCGGAAATAGCATTATTTACTCCTGCCGTGTGTGATATACTACCCAAATACTGCCTACACGTGCTTTTATCTTTCCCATGATCGTTGGGGGTTAATAACGTTATTTCCGCGTGAAAAACTTTATTTTCACAGACAAAACGTTACTTACGCAAAAATAACTTAGTTACCTTTGAAATAAGATCATTTACGCAGAAATAACGTTATTTACGCGGAAATAACGTTATTTCTGTACAGATTATGTGAAAAATGAACAAGTCAGGATTATCTGGTATTTGAATATGCCATCATCAATGCATCCAATTATCGGCACAAATAAGAAGCCTGCATTTTTGTCGCAGTATGCCCCTTAATCCGTCATCATTATCAGTTGGTGGGCGTTGCTAGGGGTTTATCACTGGCGAGTTACTAATGATTATTCGTCTACCATGGCGTGCTGACAATCATTAAAATTGTTGGAATGTCTTTATTGAATAGAACCCAAATAATAATAATAATAGCATGCTTTTGTTGGGCGTCATACATTTTAGTGTCCTTCCATCCATGATTAGCGGCCCTCTATGGCCTAGTGTTCCTCGACTCCGTCTCGGACCGCCAATGGCCATGTAGGGGAAGCTAATCATGATGTCGGGCCACTAAATATGTACAACGCCCTATCATGTTATTATTATATTACTGGACGTACTGCTAAATCATAACGTCACAGGCCAACTACTAAGTTGCCAGTTATGCAACGCATGTAATAATGTACATCTCATTTTATCAATATGTCCTATATCTTATACAGCGCCGCTGGTTGTAATCATGTCATAAATGTGCGCTATACCAAGTATTATTAATAATTCAATAATATTTTGGAACGGCTACAATCACAGTTCGCTGAGGCGAGAAAACAGTTGGCCGAGGTGAGTTAGCTGTTAGTCGAGGGGAAACAACTACGGAAGGAAATAATAGGACATTTGCCCCAATACTTGCCCCTCGGCCAACTACTAAGGCCATGTTGTTGTTTTTTTTGTTTCCCGTCAACTTTTTTTTCGCAAAGTACCAGGCAGCCAGGAGAAAAACAAACACAGGAAAAAAACACAGACGTTTATTATCACAATAACATCTTATTTCACAAAGTAACTCATGCAGAAATGTAAATAGGTGGTATTTGATCATTTGCTAAAGTACTTTATTTATACATAACAGAGGGGAAAACAGCAAAATAGTAACCAGTCACAATCGTTATCGATGTGCGACGGCGGCCCAATGCTGCCATTATTCATGCCTGAGTTAAGAGTAGTTTTGAAATCAGTTTCATAGTTAGTAAACAGTTATTTTCAGTTATGAAACTAGTTTCTAGCAAGGCACAAACCCTTTACACCCGGCACAAACGTTTTTAGCAGGGTGCAAACCTTTCTAGCATGGCGCAAACCTTTCTAGCACGGCACAAACCTTTATAACAGGGCATCAACCTTTATAACACGGCACAAACCTTTTTAACTTGGCGCAAACCTTTTTAGCACGGCACAAACCTTTTTAGCATGGCACAAACGTTTATAACACGGCACAAACCTTTATAGCAGGGCGCAAACCTTTTTAACATGGCGCAAACCTTTATAACAGGGCATAAACCTTTATAACACGGCACAAACCTTTTTAACATGGCGCAAACCTTTATAACGGGGCGCAAACATTTTTAACACGGCACAAACCTTTATAGCAGGGCATAAACCTTTTTAGCAGGGCACAAACCTTTATAACATGGCACAAACCTTTATAGCAGGGCATAAACCTTTTTAGCAGGGCGCAAACCTTTATAGCACGGCACAAACCTTTATAGCAGGGCATAAACTTTTTTAGCAGGGCGCAAACCTTTATAGCAGGGCATAAACCTTTTTAACACGGCACAAACCATTATAACAAGGCACAAACCTTTATAACATGACACAAACCTTTTTAACACGGCACAAACCTTTGTAGCATGGCACAAACCCCATGTTGTAAAGGTTTGTGCTGTGATAGATAGGTTTGTGTCATGCTAGAAACTAGTTTCATAACTGAAAAAAACTGTTTACTAACTAGGAAACTAATTTCAAACCTACTCTGTTATAAAGGTTTGGGCCCTGCTATATAGGTTTGTGCCGTGCTAAAAAGGTTTGTGCCCCGTTATAAAGATTTAGGCCGTTATAAAGGTTTGTGCTGTGTTTAAAAGGTTTGTGCCTCGTTTTAAAGGTTTATGCCCTGCTATAAAGGTTTGTGCCGTGTTATAAAGGTTTGTGCCCTGCTATAAAGGTTTGTGCCGTGTTGAAAAGGTTTGTGCCTTGTTAAAAAGGTTTATGCCCTGTCATGAAGGTTTGTGCCGTGTTAAAAAGGTTTGTGCCCTGTTATAAAGGTTTGCGCCTTGTTAAAAAGGTCTGTGCCCTGTTATAAAGGTTTGAGCCATGTTAAAAACGTTTGTGCCCTGTTATAAGGGTTTGTGCCCTGTTATAAAGGTTTGCGCCCTGCTATAAAGGTTTATGCCCTGCCATAAAGGTTTGTGCCGTGTTAAAAAGGTTTGTGCCCTGCTATAAAGGTTTGTGAAGTGTTAAAAAGGTTTGTGCCCTGCTATAAAGGTTTGTGCCGTGTTAAAAAGGTTTGTGCCCTGTTATAAAGGTTTTCGCCATGCTAAAAAGGTTTGTGCCCTGTTATAAATGTTTGAGCCATGTTAAAAACGTTTGTGCCCTGTTATAAAGATTTGTGCCCTGTTATAAAGTTTACGCCCTGCTATAAAGGTTTATGCCCTGCTATAAAGGTTTGTGCCGTGTTAAAAAGGTTTGTGCCCTGCTATAAAGGTTTGTGCCGTGTTAAAAAGGTTTGTGCCCTGCTATAAAGGTTTGTGCCGTGTTGAAAAGGTTTGCGCCAAGTTAAAAAGGTTTGTGCCGTGTTATAAAGGTTTATGCCCTGCTATAAAGGTTTGTGCCGTGTTAAAATGGTTTGTGCCCTGTTATAAAGGTTTGCGCCATGTTAAAAAGGTTTGCGCCCTGCTATAAAGGTTTGTGCCGTGTTATAAACGTTTGTGCCATGCTAAAAAGGTTTGTGCCGTGCTAAAAAGGTTTGCGCCAAGTTGAAAAGGTTTGTGCCGTGTTATAAAGGTTGATGCCCTGTTATAAAGGTTTGTGCCGTGCTGGAAAGGTTTGCGCCATGCTAGAAAGGTTTGCACCCTGCTAAAAACGTTTGTGCCGGGTGTAAAGGGTTTGTGCCTTGCTAGAAACTAGCTTCATAACTGAAAATAACTGTTTACTAACTATGAAACTGATTTCAAAACTACTCTCAACTCAGGCATGAATAATGGCAGCATTGGGCCGCCGTAATGTGCAGTGTTTTGGGGGATAAAAAACACTGTTTTGGGGGGAGAAAAACGACCAAACATTTTGTGGTTTTTTCTCAAAATAATTGCTATTTTCATCCGCCCGCTGACGGGAAAACAAATGAAAAAAAAAAACATGGCCTAACTCGCCTTTCATCAACCAGCTGTTTTCTTGCCTTGGCGAACTGTTATCTCGCCGCGGCCAATTGTTATTTTGCCTCGGCCAACTTCTAACTCGCCTCGGCCAACTGCTAACTCGCCTCGGCCAACTACTAAGTTGTCGGTTATGTAACACATCTAAACGGCAGCCACAGTTCGCCGAGGCGAGTAGCAGTTGGCCGAGGCTAGTTGGTAGTTCGCAGAGGCGAGATAAATCATCAGGGCAAATATCATATTTGGCTTCTGTATTATTCGACCTACAAACATCCTCGTATTTTATGAAGAGAAGTATAGGACTATATACTTCCTTCATATACCTTAAATTTTTAACTCAATGAAACAGATACGTATTGATAATGAGCCTAAAATGAATACCACAAAATATTGAAAATTTTGGAAAACATTGGCATCTGAGTGATAGCGTGATATAGTCTGGCATGCACATGCCTATTGGACAGACTTAATGACCATACATACGGTAGATCGTATGACACATGGGCTTAATATATTTGCAACCCATCCAGGAGCAATTTGTCAAATTTCTACATTTTTTATTAGGTTGTTGGGTAGTTGTATAATAATTCCTTCAGGTGTACAGTAGAAGAACAGGCCCCGGAAGCTGAACCCATGATGACATGTATATTGCACTAAATATTTTGAAAATTGGTTGGCCCAAAAACACTATCAAATTGGTACTTGCTTGTTACAAATGACATACCAAATGAATCTATGGATACTGGGAGACAAAACATCGAAAATAGTGGGCATTTTAACCGATTATTTCCATATTAAATTCTACTCCGAACATACAGGGTTAGGGATTCCAAAAAATGTCTATGTTACAGCCAATGTAGGCTGGTTTGAAAATGTAATTAATCATTACTGGGGTTATGGCTACAATGTACGAGTGTTGTTTTATAGTAACAGTTCAATTTGATATTTATACATATTTTTTTAAATACCAACCCTGTCATGGCTGAGAGCAAAATATACAAAAATGGCGCCGACTGACCTGTTGTAGCCCGGTTGCTTGGAGAGTTGATGACCAAAAGATACCGAACGATTCTAGTAGAAAAAACGGTGATAGAGTCTCCATCAAATCAGCCATCGAATGGTATGTTCCTTCAGTGTATCCATGTCCTTGTAGATCATATTTCAGGAACTGAAAATCTTGTTTATAAAGCTACGCATGATTGGTTTCTCCAATGTATAGGATTACGTATGACAACAATCTAAGAGCTCCACGTATTGCCAGATGTTGCACTGATTCATTTGCATGCCACATTCAGATATAATTAAACTGAAACATGACTTAATTTGACTCCTGTACATCTGTGTATGGTAAAACACATATAAGTAGGCCACATTTCAAATAAATAGTCACGATATAATGTGAGATTTGTGGGACTAATTGTTTGGGAATATGATACATATGTAATACATGTATGGACCTATGTCTATATTGAGTCAAGTGAGAAAGCACTATAAATAATACTCAGTTGTATGTCTTGTCAACAAAATTCACAATGTCTCATGCACGTGAAAATAGTCAGGTGATCGACACGGGTGGCTGAGCTTACCACGAGTTGAGTATTATTATACAGAGTGGTCACACTTCAAGCTGTAAACAGGCTATAGAATGGTATAAATGAACAAAACACAGTGGAAGGGATTCACTCTGTTGCCATATCTTCAACTTCGATAATAGTCATGCATTGTTTTGTGTACTGCCCACGAAATGATGAGTGGGCGGGTTCTCTTCAGGTTCATTAGTTCTGGATGTAACATGCCCGTGGAAGAGACAGGGAGAGGGAAAATTTCAAGCATACCTCTATGCATTTGAGCATGTCACATGGATTTAATGGCAATGCAGTATGAATTCCTGATATTTCACGTGTCTATTACATGCTCAGTCAGTTTCACCGCTTTCGTCTGTACGTATAATGCACTAATTCTTCAAACATGCGTTCATCTGCAGTGCTTTCATATAGATATAGACCTCAAAGTTTAAAGCTTAAAGTGCTTTCATAATTAGGAGACGCCAAAGTTCGCTGTATTATCTCCAGTTGTATGCATTTTAAATTTACAAGACCAAAAGCAGAGTGAGAACATGCCACTGACCAAATAGGATTTAAGGATTTTATACTGATGAAGGGTAGTGGATCATTGTAATATAAAAACATCATGCATATCACCGCTGTCCTTTCTATTGCCTGCTTTCCCGCCTTCGTCTTACCATTATAAAATCCCATCATATCATGGACAGCAATATCGATATACGACTGATTGTGTTTGGTCGATGCTTCCTTTTCACTTTGCTTCAAGTCTGGAAAATGTAAAGTATATAGAACTGGAGTTATTACATCAAATGTTTGCGTCATTTAATTATGAAAGGACTTTAATGCAGTTTACACAGTACAACAACCCGTATCGCAATGAAGCTCAAATTGCGAGAAATTTGCTCAGTGGCAACAAATGTTTAATTGATTTGAACGGCAAACTGCACTGGACTTGCGACAAAGAAGGACTTGCGACTGGACTTGCGACAAACTGCGAGCGATAATCGTAAAGGAGCCTCTCAAATGATTGAAACGTACGTGAGGGCCAAGTTCTCGCCAGTTCTCGCCAGTGTCGCCAAGTTCTTTGGGATTAATTTGCGAAGAATTTGAACACTTTAAAGAAAATACTGGAACAATGTTTCTTTATAACAGCATGTGAGTAAAGGCCTGTGTATCGACATTGAACTAGGGCTTCGCGAATGGAAAGGAAGAGTCCCTGGTCCATGGACTAAGAATAGAACGCGCATAGATATAGACGCACTCAAAGTAATAATCAGACATGGTGTTATGTAATATATTTCAAAATATTATTCACCAAAAGTAATGCAATACTATCTTTATAACATAAGCCCTGTTCGTTTGGGGCTCTCGGGTATTCTGAATATTACATTCTGGAATGGATACGCATGCGCATTTCAACCAGAATCGTCTACCAATCGAACATGACCGCGAATTCTGGAGCTGTTTTGCTAATTCCAGAATTGCGATTCTGCTCATTCCGCTTCAAAGATCGAATAGCAGAATACTATTCTGTCAATTCCGGAATGATATTTAGACGCCAATCGAACAAGAATGGCCCAAACGAACAGGCCTATGGTGTAATCAGAACAAACATTGCAATAGATTATTCACAAGGACCACAACCCGCACACACGTTGAAACTCTGTGCTAAATGACTATTGTCTCCTGAAGCCCAGTAATCCCGGGGCCTGCCCAATGGCTCCTCCTGCATCGCACACAACTACAGTACACGTGTTTTCATAACCTGTTTTCAGCTTTAAATTGAGGGGCCCAAGTATCATACACTGCGCCTTAATACTACTCGTTCACTGGAATCATACCATTTAATCCGTCTGTCACCTTTTTAATCCTTATTGAATATAGAGGAAGGCGCAGCGTATGATACTTGGGCCAATTGAGGTAATAAAAGTAGTTTCACTTGATTCGCAACGGGCCATATTGATTTTTGGGTTTGCCGTAGACTGAAATAGTGACACCTTTGGAAGGATATACAGTGATTTTGTTGAGGTATGACAACAAGATATTGCTCGGATGTTGTAGTAGATCTTCTGTAGATCATTGTGGATACATTTTTGAGTGCCCATCGAGGAAATGCTGTACACAATTGTGGAATCCCCAGGTCAGTTATTGGAGACGTTCATTTTCACATTTTTGAGCGCATTTAAAAAACTCACTGGGTTGATTATTTGCGAAGAATACAATATATTTCATCAATTATATCTTTATATGGGTATGTTTGTTGGATTTTCTTTATTTTTTATAAACAATATTTATTTGGATTGATCAACAGGACATGCCTATACAAAGATCTTTCCGGTGAGAGGGACAAAATTAGTGCATCAAATATACAACAACAACAAAATTAAAAAATTAATCCACCAGCACCATACAGTTGAAAGTATAACAGTTACTCCGACACCAATAAAATCTATACAGCTGAACATGTACTGGTTCATCAGAACAACATTCTGTATTTACAAATTCATCAATCAAGATTGTAATTGACCAGTAAGCAAGACGTATGTCAAATATAATAGTATTAACAATAATAACAGTAACTGATTATAGCTAGCGATAACAAAATATTATTGATGACTAGGAATATACTGGCAGCCCAGAGGTCAGCCGCGGTATGCTGCCTACCCAAGGACTACCACAAACATCCCCGATCATACACCAATAAAACTCAGACAGCTGAACATGTACTGGTTCATCAGAAAAAAAATTCTAAAATTCTATATTTACAATGTTTGTTGGATGAGTAGGGAAAAACATTTTTATTCATTGGAATATTTTTTTGATGCACAACATATTCAAAGTGGGGCCTTATCTGAAACAACTATAATTTACACACTGTCTGTCACTGATGACGCCAGTGTTTCCTTGGATGAAACGTTTGGTCGGGCCGTGTTTCTATTATACAAGTGAGCCCCGGCTAGAAATGTCTCGCCCCCGAAAACAGTTGTCAATCAGAAAAAGTGTGTTGCTTTTCAAATGAATTATTTATCTGAAAGCATAAAACATGTGACCACACAATTAATATCACCCTTCTATGGTATACAATTCACCAAAACAGTTTTCCGTGTCACCTAACTCTCCGTAACCCTAAAACCACACAATTTTTGTATAAAATTGCACGAACTCTTGAAATAAATATGACTCACCTAATGAAAATTCGATAACACTAGTTAAGACTAATAGATGATTTATAAAACGCAAGCTTTCGACCCAACACAAGACTTCAAGACTGTGAAGAAGGAAAGCTTGTGTTTTATAAACCATTAATAAGTTTTAGATGGTGTTATCAAATTTTCCTACATAGAGTACATAGACTCATACGGCTATACATATCTAATGAAGGATTCACCCAAAAACTCCACATGAATTAATTGATCAATTATGCCGAAAACAGCGGAGTCCAGATGTTGAAAAATTCTCAAATTGAAATTAAATATAAAATCTATGCCTAATTATTATCCTCATCCATTTAATCATTGGCAGAAGATATGCTGAAAATGTCAGAAGTCAGAGGATTAGGAATTTGCAATATTTGATAATACAATCCATCCTTTATACCGATGGATAATCTGTTGATTTCTCATACAGTAATCTCTTAATCATGAATTCATGATAGACATATGTTAATTTTTTTCCCCAAAAAACTTTAAATGTAATCCCCATTCATTTAACATTGGCTGCATGATCTGAAAATGTCAATGTCACCATTAGGTATATGCTGCATATGACTTTATATATTTGTTCATAATAAACATATAAGCTCTGTCAACAAGTATTTTGTAGAGGCCAAATTACACATTTCAGGTCAGGCGAGATTTTGAGATTTAGGCTGCATGAGCTGAAAATGTCAAAGTCCATAGCCGCTCAAAAGTGTGAAAAGTGAAATTAAAAAATTAGCCCGAGGGCTAAGATAGGTTACCGTACAATTTTCATCTTAAGAACTGCATGTGACATTATGACTTCAATGTCACCATTAGGTATATGCTGCATATGACTTTATATATTTGTTCATAATAAACATATAAGCTCTGTCAACAAGTATTTTGTAGAGGCCAAATTACACATTTCAGGTCAGGCGAGATTTTGAGATTTAGCTTTCATGGTCGGCTAAATGTCAAGTTCAAGGTCACCAAAAGATTGCCATATATATCTATGACTCAGTAACCTGTATGTGCAAGTGTTTTAGCCACAGAGGCCAATTTACACCTCTCACGTCAGACATATAGCACTCAAGGTCATCCGAAGTCAAGCTCAAGGTCATCATTAGTTGTTCAATAAACGACTTCCTATATGTTTATAATGCAAACTTACGTTCTATCTACACCCAAGTCACCAACATTTTCTGCAGGGTTGAAAATGTTTGTTCGGCTAGAAATGGCGATTTGAGGCCAAGAAATTTTTTCTCGCTGACCCGTCACAAATTCAAAATGGCCGCCACATGGAGACCGGCGATTCAAAGGCAACTAAACTAATACATGTCAAAAAGGTGTATAAGAGGAATCTTTTTGAACAAAAATCTCAAAACTGATCAAACAGTTTTCGAAAAAATGGTCACCAAATTTCAAAATTGAGCATTTTTCGTCTGAAATGGTCGCCGTTTTGAGAAGAAAAAACTCCTTCTTGAATTATTTTAAAGTATTCCATTGCTTCGAATTTTTCCCCCAGAAATGTGTCATTTTTTGTTTTTATTGTCGTCATCAAAATGTTGTGATATTGGTGGTAAATAGATCAATGATTACTCTAAAATACTTTCACTCAAAATAACCTAGCAGATCTACCCTCATTTGCTGGAATCGAACAAAATCCATCTGTGCCCATCTAGTGTATGGATCGGACACACCGAATTAGGGTCATTGGTACCACTTGGGGGGCAAATGCCCACTATATTTTTTTGAAAGCTATATATCCCTGGAGCACATCTTGGATTTTAGCGGCCATTTCGAATTTTTAAAAACTTTAGATACATTTATTCCAAAGACATTGCATATCTGCCAATATTTCTTATGGGTTTTTTGATTATAGGTTGATTTATTGGAACCCTACATGTAGTTTTTGTCCAAAATGTCGATTTTCAAACATACAAAAATTGAAGGGGGGTGGGTCCACGTTTGACCTGGTATAGCCGTTAAGCTACCAGATCCAGAGGGCTATCATGCAAAAACGTGATCTAGGGATATATAGCTTTCAAAAAAATAAAGTGGGCATTTGCCACCCCCCCCCCCCCCCCCAAGTGGTACCGACCACCCCCTCTGGCCCATACACTAATCTGGATTCGTCTCCCATCGTCGTGGTGGTCAAATTCCAAAATGGCGCCAAACGCGGCTCTATCATAGGTGCACCATATCGTTTCATGTAATAGAAACGGCGGCGATGAAATTTTTGGGAGTAAGTGCAGCTATTCCAGGGTCACATATTCTGGAAAACACTACACCAGCACCTTTTTTTGATATTTTGTGTCATATGTAAAAAAAATGCACACACCACTTCTTCATTCATGGCCATTCAGGTCATTTTAGGTCTGATTTGAATGATTATAATCGTATTTATATGGAAATTGTCGTTCTTGACAATCCTATACAATCCATTCATGGATATGGCATGATTATCCTTTCATTTTTGTTGTGTCTGTTTGTGTGTTGGGGAGGGGGGGGGGGGGGGGGGTATTATAGCATAATGCATGTTTTTGTGTCAATGCTAGCGATATACAGCTCATCACGTCAATTTTACTCCCAATAACAAACCATCCAAATACCTCACTCATGATAAAATAAAACCTAACACTCAAAATAGCTGACATATCCGACATATACGCATGTGTATCATTATCAATATGGGTGATATAGGTAATGGAGGAAAAAACAACAGCATCGCAGTCCATAATGCATACCCGTGACTGCATTGTCAACCTATCAAGGGACCGGTCATTATTTATCAGGTGGGGGCGGGGCGGGTAAAAACTGTGGAGGGGTCAATTTTTCATTTGCAACATAATTGTGGGGGGGGGGTCGGGGGGGGGGGGGGTCATAATTTTATTTTCAATGGAACTGGGGGGGGGGGGGGGGTCGGAGTTTGAATTTTAATTAATTTGAGAAAATCTGTATGTTGAAATAGTGAATTAGGTGAAAACAATCCACTCAACAATGACTGATGGTTCATTGGAGTATACAACATGATTTTGTCACATTATCAGTGAAATTATAGCTCCGCCAAATTTGATTCTGGAACGGACCATCCAGGAACACCCAAAATTAGATGTGGTGATACATGTGAATCGACAACCGCTCATCACCCTAAGAGTGGCCCAGACTGAAACATTGTCACCAAGGATCAACTATTGAACACAGCAGCACTGCAGCTGAATATGGTGCCAGCTAGGATGATCAACATGCAGGGCACGGTCACAGACTAACAATGGAAACCCGGTCCATACCATGCTGACCAACATGTCATAACATCCAATGACCCGGAACCAGCATGTCAAAACCACAAACCAATTTTCCACTCAACACGTTGCTAACACAGGAACCCCGGCCACTGAGGATAATCCTACATGCGCTCAGGACTGTCTTGAACGGTGGACCGCCATGAACAAAACATGGCCTTTCAACCCAGGATTGCAAAATAGTCCTGGATCGTCCCGGATGACGCTATAATGAATCGGGTGTACCTGACTTTCTTGGTGGCCAGCACATTGATAGACAATCGCGGATCATCACGTAACATCATGACCCCATCATGGAGCCAACACAGATTTGATTCAAGGCCGGAAAAGTACCAGTCCATGATGAACTGATTCATCATTGATAAGTGGAAGAGTCATAATTTTTCCGAGTTCGCTCTGGGGTCCATTTAGTCCGTAAGGAAGATATAAGATTCATGGATTATTTCATTCCTCCAAAAAATTCTCCAGTATTCTGGGGAACATGATGCTAGACATAAGTGTCCTGAGGGGGGGGGGGGGTGATTGTTGCCCTCAACATCCAATCAGAGGCTGTCAACCATACCGATATAATATGCCCACAAATGAAAATTGAATCAGCTATAATGGCATCCACACTTGAAGCAATGGACATGGTGGACACGCGACGACCACAAATTCATAATATCTACTGACGTTGTAGTATGAAATAATTGCGTCAAACGTTACAATTGTTTTATTAAAAATGTGAATGAAATGTTAAAAAAACATTTAAGTGTCATAAATATTATGATACTGGCTCCTTATAATTGTCATCATTTGTGTATTATGGCCTTGCATATGTACATGGGAATTGGGGGGGGGGGGGGGTCACACTTGCATTTTTGATCTTGCTGGGGGGTCATACATTGTTTTTTTGATATCGGTGGGGGTCAAACTTTGAAAACACATTTCTCGGAAAATCCATCCAACCCCCACCCGAATTGGTGATGACCCCCAACAAGAGTTTGGTGATGACAAATGATAACCTAACATCAGTCACTTGTGGAATGAAAACAAAGCCCAACCAGAGTTTCATATCCAAAGACAGACAATATGTTTTTTCTACTGCATACCAGATGAGTTTTAGTCTACTTGTTATTCAAAGAACCTTGAAATTGTTGAAACATCACGTTTGTTATTTATTTGCATTCACATGCGTTGCCAGGAAAATTTGATTTTTTTTTTTGGGGGGGGGGGGGGGGTTTGTTATACGGCAATTAACACAATAGCCGCTGATAATGGATAATAATCAAAACATCACTTTTCAGTAATAGAAATAGAATCCTGTATGATAGCATATTTCTATGCATGTTTAACACATGAATTCATTTCTGAAAATATTTGGGTAATCTAAGGTCAAGGTCACCACATAAGATCAAGGTCAGTTTTCACACAAATTTGTTAATATTTCCCAGTTTAGGGGACCTTTTCGCTTCCATGTGTATTTTATATCGTTAAAATACGTATTGAAATGGTGTATCAATTACCAAATCATATATGTTCACATACATGCAGCGTGTTATGGATATTTTGTTACTATGATATTTTCAACGACGTCATACATGGCATCAAACAATATAACTGACACTAAACTCTCAATTGATAATATATCAAACGTTTCCTACATTTCACATTCATGACAAACCATTTAGAGATCATCACAAGGTGAAAGATACGAACATTACAGGAAATGAAACATTCAATAGAAGATATCCATCTTGCCTTTGACGTAGCATTGAAACGAATTAACATGATTTTAGCTGTCGAGGTAGTAATTGAAACAATATAACCGGACTTCTTTCCGCGGAATCATAAGTTCATGTTGATTACTGCATGATCAGTTGGGGCTCCAAGCGAGTGCCAAGGCATGGAAGGAAATATATTATCCAACCAATCACCTTCCACAATTCTGGTACTATGGCCCCCGTCAATATTAATTTCATTGGCTGAACATCATGGAATAAGATGTCGCGTTAAAACGTGACGCATTAAAAATGCTGACAGCTAAAAAGCCCATCTTTTAGAGCCTTCTCCGGCTACTTGGAGCGCAAGAAAAAGCTTACGGGGTGTTCCTGAAATGAATACGGTAAAACTTCTAATAAACGCAGGGGCACTTATTGATTTCACTTGCCTTCCAGACTCTGCGTTTATTAGGGGTCCTGCTTTTATTAGAAGTTTTATGGTAATATTCAAATATAATCTAAATGTAGTTTTCCGTTCATACAGCGTAGGCCTATATACTACATACAGCATGCTAAAAATCAACGGTGTTTTCTCTTAGCTATATGAAATCATTCCTAAATCACGTGAAAAGGCCATTGTTTCAAAATCGTATTCAATTTGGCATTTGATGGTTCCAAGATTACCAAAATGAACTGACCAGTCGATAGTGATATATGCAGGCATTTGTGTTTTCAGTGTCACAATTCAGTCAGTATTTCTGTTTTACTGTTAAAGATGTGCTTTGGTATGGACCGTAGCATCTCTATCATGGTATCAAATCTGCAATTTGGAGTAATATTATCAAGCAGTTGCAGGAGAAACATTTTTTTTCAGTAAAAATGATCTCGTCACGATACACTTCCATTTAAAAAACAGCAACATCACTATTCTGCAATTCGAAAATATTCCAGCTCAAGTTCCCATTTCCTGGATGTCAACAATTTTTCGCCACCCCGTAACTGTGGGCGCCATGGAATCGATCGCTTGCCCCATTCCCGCAAGAATTGAGGTCGTGTGCCGTTTTACGACACGGTTGAATGATTTTCACCTGTACCAGTTGACAAGATAAGCTCGCGGGCTCTATAGGGTGGTTAGAATGGAAGGGCTTGGTACAGGTAAAGGCAGGACACCAGGTATAGCAGGAACAGCAGGAGGCTTCCAGTGAGCGGTCTCGTGTACCAGGCAGTGGGAAGATATACATCTACGTGGAGCTCAGATGTTGACACGCGAGAATACATGTACACGAGGAAAATCGTTAGATAATTGAGCGACTTCGCGTGTTACAAGGCAGGATACCAGAAGACACGACTGAGTGGAGTATTATATATATATATTTATTGAAAACACTTGTTAAGACGAACACATCGGCCGTGCAGTTTGAACGACGAAATTTTTAAATCAACATCCAACGTTCAAAAACCGAAAACACAAAACCAAAATGGCGTGTTACTTAAAGGTAGCCATCGCGATGCTGGTTGCGGCAGTGGCCCTGAGCTCAGTGCAGGCTGCGCCCATCTACAAAGAAGATCTGTTCGACGCTGTACACGGAGTGGACCAATATTGTACGACGGCTGGTACGCTCAGTACCCATTCCACCACCAATCTTCACGACTGCGCAGCACGCTGCGTGGGGGACACCACCTGTCTCTCGTTCAACTGGGCGACCACCAATGACTGCACACTCCTGGATGCCACGTGTCCCGGTTCTAGCGCTCTGGTCGGCACCACGTACTTCGAGAGTAAGTAAACCATCATCTTGATTTATAGGGCCTAATGTACCATTGCATCTATATTACATGCCGGTACATCTTATTATCAATCAGAAGTATCTACCGTCTACCGTTATAGTAGAACTTTCGTTATAGCAATGTCGATATGTTAATTTAGTTCAGGATTCCCTTCTCGACAAATGTTTGCCGTCAATGCTGTTTTAGCAATCACATTATCTTCACATAATCATCATGCACGCATTATATTTTTGTGTGGGTACAAGTGATAGCTTCAAATTTCATATTTTGACTTTGAGATGGCCAATACAGTGTTTTATTGGCTACCACAATGATCAAAATCACTATTCTCAGTAAATTTGGTAAATCCAGACATTCAGATTATGATATTTTTGTCATAATTTGATTTACCAATTACCACAATCAAATCATAACACTAAATTCGAGTTTTTCGGAAATAATAATTTCCATTCAAATGAGTGTTTCTGTTTTGTTCTTTCAGAATTGTAGATGATGCAAGAAAGTGGACCTGGAGAATTTCATCGGGATGATTGTACATAATACAAGAGGAAAGAGTAATATTTATAATATTTTTGATTTATATTTCACATATTGTATATTTATACTATTGCATGTCTATATTTTCTTGATAACCGTATATGTACATGCTGAATATCGTGAATACACTACGGACAAATATGGAAATTACCTATACACAATACTTACTAACCTCTTGCGCAAATCAGAGCGCCAGTGGTATTTATCTGGAGTACCATATCAAGTATGCAACTTCTTCCTCGTTATTACCATTCAAAATGAATATAATTTTTTCATTAAATCCAACAGTCATTTGGTCGATAATAGCATATTAATACCACTTGCTCAATGTGATATTTATATAGCTGCTATGTGATACTCTGTCGTTTTATAATTATGGTCCAATGTTGCAAATATATGATACACTTTCAATGAAATCAACACGTCCAGACTGTTTATGGCATCTTCAGCGTGTATATTTGCACATTATAACTAACATAAAATTACATGTCAAAGGCATTATCCGTCGTGTACTGTGGTCATAGTCACAGCAATGAGATTTCGATTGTTCACGATATACATCATAGGTCTGGTCGTAAGAAGAACAAGTATAGGCACGTTAGTATATCGACACAGGGATTTGCTGCCGCGAGTTACCGATTCGGGTACATGTATCCAACTACACTGTGCATCATGCTTGTGTTTTGCTAATAATAAACATAGAACCATGGAAACAAATATAAGGTATCCGAGCGAACAAAACCACGACCGTTTCCCAATCTCAAAGTCCGGTGTCAGACAAAGTCGATTATGGAACTTCATGAACTCCCATGAAATCAGATTTTCCGGAAAGAGTGAGCATTTGCTACCCCACATGTAGCACCCGTCATGAATTCCCCCCAAAAATATTATGCAAATAAATCCTGTTGCATATTAGTCACATATTTGGTATACTTATCAACTAGATCGCGATGACGTCCATAGAATTCCCTAAAATATATCCTTGTCGCAGCAGTTTAGAGACTGGGAACTAGTTAGGAGCTTTTGAAGTCAAGTCAAGTCAAGTCAAATCAATGTAAAGAATACACACACCACTTCTTCATTCATGGCCATTCAGGTCATTTTAGGTCTGATTTGAACGATTATAAACGTATTTATATGGAAATTGCCGTTCTTCACAATCCATTTCGCCTTTTTGTTATTTATTTGCATTCACATGCATTGCCAGGAAATTTTGAATTTTCTTGGCAGTGTGCCAACTTTGGGGAAATTTGTTATACGGCAATTAACACAATAGCCGCTGATAATGGATAATAACCAAAACATCACTTTTTTTATTAATAGGAATAGAATCCGGTATGACAGCATTTTTCTACATATCACATGAATTCAATTCTGAAAATACTTGGTGATCTAAGATCAAGGTCAGTTTTCACACAAATTTGTTAATATTCCCGGTTTAGGGGACATGGTTATTTGTTCGTGTAACTTGATTTGACCTTTTCGCTTCCATGTGTATTTTATATCGTTAAAATACGTATTGAAATGGTGTATCAATTACTAAATCATGTATGCTCACATACATGCAGCGTGTTATGGACATTTTGTTCTTATGATATTTTCAACCAAGTCATACATGTCATACATGGCGTCAAACAGTATACACGGTGGCTAGGCGTTACGCGTTATTCAAGGAGTGCCGCGTAAAATCGTGAGTATTACGCGTGATTCGTGAGGAAATTGCACAGGAAACGACATAGATCCCCACTTCAAATGAGGTGAGTTCATGAAAAAGTTCATTTTCTTCCTAAAATTTTGTTTCCACGGAACATCCCAATGAGCAAACATCACGTATGATACTATGAATTACTTGCATACATCGTTATATTTAAGAAAATGGACACACAGTTCGTGACAACACCCGCACGCTTTCAACTCGTTTGTGAAATATCATCGGCTATCAATCGAAACCAACAAAGTGCATGTTGGTAGATCATAAAATGCTCGCAGAAATCTGTCTTTATTGTTACACCATGCAACCAGTTGTTTCAATCGAGTATTTCATGAAATGAGAAGCTTTTTATGGTTTACGCGTATCAACCTGAGGGAGAAAATCTGCACACGCGTTACAGCATGAGGAAACATGTGAGCGTTGTCGGGGATGATAGAGGTGGCAATGCATACATAGATATTTTTAAAGTATGATTTGAGGCCGCACATGTTCCAAGTACTGACGATACTTCTCATTTATCATTATCCTCCATATGTTCCTCCTAGTCTTCATAAATCTGAAATTGACAATACTAAGAGCTTTTCGTGTCTTTTACACAAAAGCTCACCAAGTGAAAACATTATCCCTTGAACTTGAATTTATCCCATCAATTGAGCAGTAAAAACTGCAGAAAAATTCGCATTAAAAAAAGAAATATCCCAACCTCAACAAAACATTTACTCATGCACCTACGCGTAATGCCCTCACGCAAATCGCGTAAAATATAGCAAATAAACAAATGACACATTCAACCTAGATTCGTGGCGCTTGCGACCATTGTGAAACATTTTGAAGACAGGTACATGTGAAGCCCATACTATCAATATCATAGACCTCTCATTCTATTTACAATAATGCCGATATATAACATTTTTCAACCCCAAAACCGAGGAGAGCGGCTGTCGAAGCAAAATTGACAGATATTGTGTAGCCGAAGGTATCGCTACGCTGGCTCATTTATTTATTTTAAACTCTCAACAACAATCATGAATATGTGTAATGTTCCGTGCAAACCCAAATCCGACATTTTAAAATGGTTAAATTAGTGAAATTGTACGTATTTCCTGCAAGGAATCAACCAGAGGCTGCCATTTCCTCACGAATAACGCGTAATACTCATGATTTTACGCGGCACTCCATTAATAACGCGTAACGCCTAGCCACCGTGGTATAACCGACACTAAACTCTCAATTGATAATATATCAAACGTTTCCTACATTTCACATTCATGACAAACCATTTAGAAATCATGACAGTGTGAAAGATACGAACATTACAGGAAATGAAACATTCAATAGAAGATATCCATCTTGCCTTTGACGTAGCATTGAAACGAATTAACATGATTTTAGCTGTCGAGGTAGTAATTGAAACAATATAACCGGATTTCTTTCCGTGGAATCATAAGTTCATGTTGATTACTGCATGATCAGTTGGGGCTCCAAGCGAGTGCCAAGGCATGGAAGGAAATATATTTTCCAACCAATCACATGCCACAACTCTGGTACTATGGGCCCGTCAATATTAATTTCATTGGCTGAACATCATGGAATAAGAAGAATCTATGAATGTGAACAGAACAAAGCTGGTTTACCGTTATCATACCTGTCATGGTAACACTCCAGGAGATAGCAGTTACATTGCGTCATGCTAGGTCACCCTCAGGAGATAAGTGCTCTTCTACAGTACATGTATGTACCGTACAACATGTTTGAATGTCTCGAACATGCATTTCTAACTGAGCAGAATTTATTTGAAGCCTTTCAGCTGGGGAGGTCTGATGCCAGGCACCCACTATGATTTTTGTGGCAATTTTCATCACCACACATCAGTTTATACAGACAGATGGAAAGCAAATATTTCCCACAACAGGTCACGTCCGTGAAGCATGTGCGTAAGCATGTTAAAAAATATTATACAACTTCATAGAAAGTATGCGCACATTTCTATACACAAACTCGCTGCTATTCGACGAGCACTCCAAAGCTTACCCATGCCATGGAGCGACCATTCACAGGGAACAAATAGGCTTCTTGCCGTAGAAGACACGGTACTGTCACGTATTTCTAAAGCATTCCATCAAAGCGTGTGTTTGTATCGTTTCACCCACTCTCGATCTGCATTTTTAATGCGTCACGTTTTAACGCGACATGCTTGACAGCTAAAAAGCCCATCTTTTAGAGCCTTCTTCGGCTACTTGGAGCGCAAGAAAGAGCTTACGGGGTGTTCCTGAAATGAATACGGTAAAACTTCTAATAAACGCAGGGGCACTTATTGATTTCACTTGCCTTCCAGACTCTGCGTTTATTAGGGGTCCTGCTTTTATTAGAAGTTTTATGGTAATATTCAAATATAATCTAAATGTAGTTTTCCGTTCATACAGCGTAGGCCTATATACTACATACAGCATGCTAAAAATCAACGGTGTTTTCTCTTAGCTATATGAAATCACTCCTAAATCACGTGAAAAGGCCATTGTTTCAAAATCGTATTCAATTTGGCATTTGATGGTTCCAAGATTACCAAAATGAACTGACCAGTCGATAGTGATATATGCAGGCATTTGTGTTTTCAGTGTCACAATTCAGTCAGTATTTCTGTTTCACTGTTAAGGATGTGCTTTGGTATGGACCGTAGCATCTCTGTCATGGTATCAAATCTGCAATTTGGAGTAATATTATCAAGCAGTTGCAGGAGAAACATTTTTTTTCAGTAAAAATGATCTCGTCACGATACACTTCCATTTAAAAAACAGCAACATCACTATTCTGCAATTCGAAAATATTCCAGCTCAAGTTCCCATTTCCTGGATGTCAACAATTTTTCGCCACCCCGTAACTGTGGGCGCCATGGAATCGATCGCTTGCCCCATTCCCGCAAGAATTGAGGTAGTGTGCCGTTTTACGACACGGTTGAATGATTTTCACCTGTACCAGTTGACAAGATAAGCTCGCGGGCTCTATAGGATGGTTAGAATGGAAGGGCTTGGTACAGGTAAAGGCACGACACCAGGTATAGCAGGGACAGCAGGAGGCTTCCAGTGAGCGGTCTCGTGTACCAGGCAGTGGGAAGATATACATCTACGTGGAGCTCAGATGTTGACACGCGAGAATACATGTACACGAGGAAAATCGTTAGATAATTGAGCGACTTCGCGTGTTACAAAGCAGGATACCAGAAGACACGACTGAGTGGAGTATTATATATATATATTTATTGAAAACACTTGTTAAGACGAACACATCGGCCGTGCAGTTTGAACGACGAAATTTTTAAATCAACATCCAACGTTCAAAAACCGAAAACACAAAACCAAAATGGCGTGTTACTTAAAGGTAGCCATCGCGATGCTGGTTGCGGCAGTGGCCCTGAGCTCAGTGCAGGCTGCGCCCATCTACAAAGAAGATCTGTTCGACGCTGTACACGGAGTGGACCAATATTGTACGACGGCTGGTACGCTCAGTACCCATGCCACCACCAATCTTCACGACTGCGCAGCACGCTGCGTGGGGGACACCACCTGTCTCTCGTTCAACTGGGCGACCACCAATGACTGCACACTCCTGGATGCCACGTGTCCCGGTTCTAGCGCTCTGGTCGGCACCACGTACTTCGAGAGTAAGTAAACCATCATCTTGATTTATAGGGCCTAATGTACCATTGCATCTATATTACATGCCGGTACATCTTATTATCAATCAGAAGTATCTACCGTCTACCGTTATAGTAGAACTTTCGTTATAGCAATGTCGATATGTTAATTTAGTTCAGGGTTCGTTTCTCGACAAATGTTTGCCGTCAATGCTGTTTTAGCAATCACATTATCTTCACATAATCATCATGCACGCAATATCATTATATTTTTTGTGTGGGTACAAGTGATAGCTTCAAATTTCATATTTTGACTTTGAAATGGCCAATACAGTGTTTTATTGGCTACCACAATGTACTATGGATCAAAATCAGTATTCTCAGTAAATTTGGTAAATCCAGACATTCAGATTACGCTATTTTTGTCATAATTTGATTTACCAATTACCACAATGAAATCATAACACTAAATTCGAGTTTTTCGGAATTAATAATTCCCATTCAAATGAGCGTTTCTGTTTTGTTCTTTCAGAACTGTAGATGATGCAAGAAAGTGGACCTGGAGAATTTCATCGGGATGATTGTACATAATACAAGAGGAAAGAGTAATATTTATAATATTTTTGTTTTATATTTCACATATTGTATATTTATATTATTGCCTGTCTATTTTTTCTTGATAAACGTATATGTACATACTGAATATCGTGAATACACTACGGACAAATATGGAAATTACCTATACACAATACTTACTAACCTCTTGCGCAAATCAGAGCGCCAGTGGTATTTATCTGGAGTACCATATCAAGTATGCAACTTCTTTGTCGTTATTACCATTCAAAATGAATATAATTTTTTCATTAACAGTCATTTGGTCGATAATAGCATATTAATACCACTTGCTCAATGTGATATTTATATAGCTGCTATGTGATACTGTGTCGTTATATAATTATGGTCCAATGTTGCAAATATGTTATACGCTTTCAATAAAATCAACACGCCCATACTGTTTATGGCACCTTCAGCGTGTACATTTGCACATTATAACTAACATAAAATTACATGTCAAAGGCATTATCCGTCGTGTACTGTGGTCACTGTCACAGCAATGATATTTCGATTGTTCACGATATACATCATAGGTCTGGTCGTAAGAAGAACAAGTATAGGCACGTTAGTATATCGACACAGGAAATTGCAGCCGCGAGTTAACGAATCGGGTACATGTATCCAACTACATTGTGCATCATGCTTGTGTTTTGCTAATAATAAACATAGAACCATGGAAACAAGTATAAAGTATCCGGGCGAACAAAATCACGACCGTTTCCCAATCTCAAAGTCCGGTGTCAGACAAAGTCGATTATGGAACTTCATGAACTCCCATGAAATCAGGTTTTCCGGAAAGAGTGAGCATTTGCTACCCCACATGTAGCACCCGTCATGAATTCCCCCCAAAAATATTATGCAGATAAGTCCTGTTGCATATTAGTCACATATTTGGTATACGTATCAACTAGATCGCGATGACGTCCATAGAATTCCCTAAAATATATCCTTGTCGCAGCAGTTTAGAGACTGGGAACTAGTTAGGAGCTTTTCAAGTCAAGTCAAGTCAAGTCAAATCAATGTAAAAAATACACACACCACTTCTTCATTCATGGCCATTCAGGTCATTTTAGGTCTGATTTGAACGATTATAAACGTATTTATATGGAAATTGCCGTTCTTCACAATCCATTTCGCCTTTTTGTTATTTATTTGCATTCACATGCATTGCCAGGAAATTTTGAATTTTCTTGGCAGTGTGCCAACTTTGGGGAAATTTGTTATACGGCAATTAACACAATAGCCGCTGATAATGGATAATAACCAAAACATCACTTTTTTTATTAATAGGAATAGAATCCGGTATGACAGCATTTTTCTACATATCACATGAATTCAATTCTGAAAATACTTGGTGATCTAAGATCAAGGTCAGTTTTCACACAAATTTGTTAATATTCCCGGTTTAGGGGACATGGTTATTTGTTCGTGTAACTTGATTTGACCTTTTCGCTTCCATGTGTATTTTATATCGTTAAAATACGTATTGAAATGGTGTATCAATTACTAAATCATGTATGCTCACATACATGCAGCGTGTTATGGACATTTTGTTCTTATGATATTTTCAACCAAGTCATACATGTCATACATGGCGTCAAACAGTATACACGGTGGCTAGGCGTTACGCGTTATTCAAGGAGTGCCGCGTAAAATCGTGAGTATTACGCGTGATTCGTGAGGAAATTGCACAGGAAACGACATAGATCCCCACTTCAAATGAGGTGAGTTCATGAAAAAGTTCATTTTCTTCCTAAAATTTTGTTTCCACGGAACATCCCAATGAGCAAACATCACGTATGATACTATGAATTACTTGCATACATCGTTATATTTAAGAAAATGGACGCACAGTTCGTGACAACACCCGCACCTATTCAACTCGTTTGTGAAATATCATCGGCTATCAATCGAAACCAACAAAGTGCATGTTGGTAGATCATAAAATGCTCGCAGAAATCTTTCTTTATTGTTACACCATGCAACCAGTTGTTTCAATCGAGTATTTCATGAAATGAGAAGCTTTTTATGGTTTACGCGTATCAACCTGAGGGAGAAAATCTGCACACGCGTTACAGCATGAGGAAAAACATGTGAGCGTTGTCGGGGATGATAGAGGTGGCAATGCATACATAGATATTTTTAAAGTATGATTTGAGGCCGCACATGTTCCAAGTACTGACGATACTTCTCATTTATCATTATCCTCCATATGTTCCTCCTAGTCTTCATAAATCTGAAATTGACAATACTAAGAGCTTTTCGTGTCTTTTACACAAAAGCTCACCAAGTGAAAACATTATCCCTTGAACTTGAATTTATCCCATCAATTGAGCAGTAAAAACTGCAGAAAAATTCGCATTAAAAAAAGAAATATCCCAACCTCAACAAAACATTTACTCATGCACCTACGCGTAATGCCCTCACGCAAATCGCGTAAAATATAGCAAATAAACAAATGACACATTCAACCTAGATTCGTGGCGCTTGCGACCATTGTGAAACATTTTGAAGACAGGTACATGTGAAGCCCATACTATCAATATCATAGACCTCTCATTCTATTTACAATAATGCCGATATATAACATTTTTCAACCCCAAAACCGAGGAGAGCGGCTGTCGAAGCAAAATTGACAGATATTGTGTAGCCGAAGGTATCGCTACGCTGGCTCATTTATTTATTTTAAACTCTCAACAACAATCATGAATATGTGTAATGTTCCGTGCAAACCCAAATCCGACATTTTAAAATGGTTAAATTAGTGAAATTGTATGTATTTCCTGCAAGGAATCAACCAGAGGCTGCCATTTCCTCACGAATAACGCGTAATACTCATGATTTTACGCGGCACTCCATTAATAACGCGTAACGCCTAGCCACCGTGGTATAACCGACACTAAACTCTCAATTGATAATATATCAAACGTTTCCTACATTTCACATTCATGACAAACCATTTAGAAATCATGACAGGGTGAAAGATACGAACATTACAGGAAATGAAACATTCAATAGAAGATATCCATCTTGCCTTTGACGTAGCATTGAAACGAATTAACATGATTTTGGCTGTCGAGGTAGTAATTGAAACAATATAACCGGATTTCTTTCCGTGGAATCATAAGTTCATGTTGATTACTGCATGATCAGTTGGGGCTCCAAGCGAGTGCCAAGGCATGACCGGAAATATATTTTCCAACCAATCACCTTCCAAAATTCTGGTACTATGGGCCCGTAAATATTAATTTCATTGGCTGAACATCATGGAATAAGAAAAATCCATGACTATGAAAAGAACAAAGCTGGTTTACCGTTATCATAGCTGTCATGGTAACACTCCAGGAGTTAGCAGTTACATTGGGTCACGCTTGGTCACCCCCAGGAGATAAGTGCTCTTCTGCAGTACATTTATGTACCGTACAACATGTTTGAATGTCCCGAACATGCATTTCCAACTGAGCAGAATAGGGCCTGTAAGTCACGTGCCGTCACGGTATGATTCTGGTGGCAAACAAACATACACCTTTTGTGTTACCTGAGTAATTTGAGTTTTGAATGGAGTTCTACTCATATTGAACAAGAGGTGTATATTTGTTTGCCACCGGAAATCATATGATGGCATCACGTGACTTACAGTCCCTATTGGACTGAAGCCTTTCAGCTGGGGAGGTCTGATGCCATGGCACCCACTATGATTCTTGTGGCACTTTATATTACCACATATCTGTTTATACACACAGGTGGAAAAAAGCAAATATTTCACATGCGTAAGCATGTTAAAAAATATTATACAACTTCATAGAAAGTATGCGCACATTTCAATACACAAACTCGCTGCCATTCGACCTCTCCAAAGCTTGCCCCTGCTATGGAGCGACAATTTACGGGGAACAAATAGGCTACTTGTGGAAGACACGGTACTGTCACGTATTTCTAGAGTACTCCATCAAAGTGTGTGTTTGTATTGTTTCACCCACTCTCGATCTGCATTTTTAATGCGTCACGTTTTAACACGACACGCTTGACAGCTAAAAAGCCCATCTTTTAGAGCCTTCTCCGACTACTTGGAGCGCGAGCAAAAGCTTACGGGGTGTTCCTAAAATGAATACCGTAAAACTTCTAATAAACTTCTAATAAACCTTCTAGACCCTGCGTTTATTGGGAGTCCTGCTTTTATTTAAGGGATAAAAACTGGTTGCCATGGTGTTCGTGACGATTTGAAACGCTCGAGGGACTGTGTCTCAGATTTCGGGTGGGTCTCAAATCTGCGACACAGTCCGTCGAGCGTTTTTAATCGCCACAAACGTCATGGCAAACCAGTTTTTATCCCGATTTTAACATGGCATTACTTTTTAATTGTGTCTTACTTGATTTCCATATGTTTTTGAGATGGAATATCGCTTATTTTGATTTCGAAGTGAATGAAGCTGCAAAGCTTTTAACCTGGGATCATGGCAAACCAGTTTTTATCCCTTAATTATAACATGGCATCAGTATCCAGACCCACGATGCGGGCCATGCGGCAATGTTTGAGCAGCCAAAGCTGGTCTCTAATAGGCCTAAGGGTTAGAGACCGGCATTTGAGACCGGCTGCTGGTTGTCATGGCGTCGTTGTTCTGTTTACGTAATATGCACTTCTGCGCGTGCGTTGTCATAGCTATTTCCTGGATCTTTTTCTTCCGGACCGAAACTGTGGGCATTTTCCAAGTTGAAAACTTTGCGGCTTCATTCACTTCGGAAGCAAAATAAGCGAGTTCCAGCTCAAAAACATGGAAATGAAGTAAGACACAATTAAAAAGTAATGCCATGTTATAATCGGGATAAAAATTGGTTTGCCATGACGTTCGTGGCGATTAGAAACGCCCTCAGGACTGTGCCGCCACATTTGATTTGAGACCTCCCCTTCGGGTCGGTCTCAAATCTGCGACACAGTCCCTCGAGCGTTTCTAATCGTCACAATCGTCATGGCAAACCAGTTTTTATCCCTTAATTAGGGACCGGCTTCAGCTGCTCAAACATTGCCGCATCGTGGGTCTGGATACTAATGTTATGTTATAATAGAAGTTTTATGGTAATATTCAAATACAATCTAATTTCTAAATGTAGTTTTCAGTTCATACAGCGCATGCCTATATACTACAGCATGCTAAAAATCAACGGTGTTTTCTCTTAGCTATGTGAAATCACGTAAAAAGGCCATTGTTTCAAAATCGTATTCAATTCGACATTTGATGGTTCCAAGATTACCAAAATGAACTGACCCGTCGATAGTGATATATTCAGCCATTTGTGTTTTCAGTGTCACGATTCAGTCAGTATTTCTGTGAAAAGTCATGTGTCACAGATAAAGATGTGCTGTGGTATGGACCGTAGCATCTCTGTCATGGTATCGACTCTGCAATTTGGAGTAATATTATCAAGCAGTTGCAAGAGAAACATTTATTTCAGTAAAAATTATCTCCAGTGACAACACACCTCCCTTTGAAAAAGAGCAACATCACTATTCTACAATTCGATAATATTCCAGCTCAAGTTCCCATTTCCTGGATGTCGACAATTTTTCGCCAACCCGTAACTGTGGGCGCCATGGAATCGATCGCTTGCCCCATTCCCGCAAGAATTAAGAGTTGATATGACCAATTATCGGCTGCATTTAAATCAATGTTAAATTTGGCAACTTCGGGTGTGCGTTTCACCGTTCCAAAGAAAAATTAGGGCTTAACGGTTGACAGGGTGCGATAGTATAATCATAGTAATTCAATAAAATCTAGGTCACTATAGAGCATGATAGTACCAATTTTTCATAAAATGACGTTGAACAGGACCCCTGTCCATTTAGCGTGTTTTCAGATCGCATACATTCAGCAAAACGTCTCTCTACTCCAAATTCCGGGAAATACCGTCGGGATTTTTGCTTTTCACAGATTCAGACTTCCACGCGCAAAATAAACCAGCACGCGGATCAATATCGCTTCGGGTTGTCTCCCTAGGCAACCATACATCTGGCGAAATGACGTCACTTAAAACGGAAGTCTCAATGTGTCAGGCATCCCCAGGTCTATTCCTGGCTTCTACTCTTAGGGTCATGTGCCGTTTTACGACACGGTTGAATGATTTTCACCTGTACCAGTTGACAAGATAAGCTCGCGGGCTCTGTAGGATGATGAGAGTGGAAGGGCTTGGTACAGGTAAAGGCCGGACACCAGGTATAGCAGGGACAGCAGGAGGCTCCCAGTGAGCGGTCTCGTGTACCAGGCAGTGGGACGATATAATACATGTACACGAGGAAAACAGTTAGATAATTGAGCGACTTTGGGTGTAAGGCAGTATACCAGAGGACACGACTGAGTGGAGTATTATAGATATATATTTATTGAAAACACTTGTCAAGACGAACACATCGGCCGTGCAGTTTGAACGACGAAATTTTTAAATCAACATCTAACGTTCAAAAACCGAAAACACAACTCCAGAATGGCGTGTTACGTACAGTTAGCCATCGCGATGCTGGTTGCGGCAGTGGCCCTGAGCTCAGTGCAGGCTGCGCCCATTTACAGGGCAGATCTGTTCGACGCTGTACACGGAGAGGACCAATATTGTACGACGGCTGGTACGCTTAGTACCCATGCCACCACCAATCTTCTAGACTGCGCAGCACGCTGCGTGGGGGACACCACCTGTCTCTCGTTCAACTGGGCGACCACCAATGACTGCACACTCCTGGATGCCACGTGTCCCGGTTCTAACGCTCTGGTCGGCACCACGTACTTCGAGAGTAAGTAAACAAGCTACAGAATAGTAGGAATGGAAAGTGTTAAGAATATGTCCGGAGGAAATGTTTTTTTAAGAAGTTGATGTGATAGATTGTACTTAAGAGCTATATTCCCCAGTGCTCAAGTCTTCACTCTAGGTTTTTTTTTATGCGCATATGCCTATATCCTATTCTAAGTGCGATACTAATACGATTCTATTATATCAGCGATATATCAGCGCGTGCAAAAAATCACTGCCTGGGCAAAGAGAGTGACAATATTTGCGACCCCCGTTGTACCACACAAACATCCCTGACATCTGACATAAAACATTGTGAACTACAGTTCACAGTATAGTAAACGGGCGAAGCCCGCACAATAGCGCGCAACGTATGTCCACCTTGGAATCACTCCCTGACCGACACTCCGGGAGACCTCGCAAAACGGAACCAGCTGAAATTAGTGCGTTTTTAGTATATCGGGGCCCGGGGCCCGAACAAACATCATCTTGATTTATAGGGCCTAATGTACCATTGCATCTATATTACATGCCGGTATATCTTATTATCAATCAGAATTATAGCTCTACCCGTCTACCGTTATAGCAGAACTTTCGTTATTGCAATGTCGATATGTAAATTTAGTCCAGGGTTTGTTTCTTGACAAAATGTTTGCCGTCAATGCTGTTTCAGCAATCACATTATCTCCACATGATCAGTATGCACGCAATATCATTCTATTTTTTGTCGGTACAAGTGATAGCTTCAAATTTGATATTTTGACTTTGAGTTGGCCAATACAGTGTTTTATGGTCTACCACAATGTACTATGTATCAAAATCACTAGTCTTAGTCAATTTGGTAAATCCAGACATTCAGATTATGATATTTTTGTCATAATTTGATTTACCAATTACCACAATGAAAATCTCACAGTAAACTCGAATTTTTCAGAGTTAATAATTTAATTTCCATTCAATTGAGCGTTTCTGTGTTGTTCTTCCAGAAATGTAGTGGATGCAATAAGGTGGACCTGGAGAAAAAATTTCGTCTGGATGATTGTACAGAATACAAGAGTAATATTTATAATATTTTTGTTATATTCTACATATTGTATATTTACATTATTGCTTGTCTTTTTTCCTGATTACCGTATATGTACATACTGAATATCGTGAATACACTATGGACAAATATGGAAATTACCTGCACACAATACTTACTAACCTCTTGTGCAAATCAGAGCGCCAGTGGTTAATTTTTGGAATACCATATCAAGTATGTAACTTCCTTTTCGTTATTGCTATTCATGGTTATGATTTTTTTTATTAATTACGACAGTCACTTGATCGATAGTAGCATATTAATACCACTTGCTCAATGTGATATTTATATAGCTCCTATGTGATATTGTGTCGTTTAATAATTATGGTCCCATGTTGCAAATATGTGATATGCTTTCAATAAAATCAGAACACGACCAGACATTGTAACTAACATATGTCAAGGACATCTCATGTACTCGGGTCACCGTCACAGACACGAGATTTCGATAGTTCACGGTATACATTATAGGTCTGGTCGTAATAAGAACAGGTATAGGCATGTTATTATATGGTAACATGATATTTGGATACATGTATCCAGCTACATTGTGCATCATGTTTTTGTTTTGCTCATATTTTATTAATTTTCTGCTTACAGAAGTGTGTATATTGATTATACCATGGAACCAAGTATAAGGTATCCGAGCGAACAAAACCACGACTGTTTCCCAATCTCAAAGTCCGGTGTCAGACAAAGTCCATTATGGAACTTCATGAACTTCCATGAAATCAGGTGTTCCGGAAAGAGTAAGCATTTGCTGCACCACATGTAGCACCCGAGTAGTTATATTATAAGCACTATGACGCTTCTTGTGGTGTAAAATGAGTGGTGATGTGTGGTGTCGTGCGGTGTGATGTGGTGTTGTGTGGAGAGCGATGTGTGGTGTGGTGTGGAGGGATGTGTGGTGGTGTTATACCTTTGTGTGATGAATGTGGTGTTGTATGTGGTGTGGCAATGAACTAGGAGTCTTTGAAACTTTATTGATTGAATTGAGTACAACATGTGAATCCAGTATTCCTACAACATATGGGTACATGTTATACATTTATAATCTGGAATTCAAATGACGAGAGTTTGCAATGGTTCTGGTCACAGGACCTGTATAAAACGCATGCATGCATATCGATTCTTTACAGCATATAATCGTGAACAGGAACCTAGTTGTCACACATCAATTTCAAGGAGTCCTGCATGCATTCGAATGCAGTCCGGTGATAACCCCTGTCACACCCTGACTCGAAGAACGGGTCATACGGGAACGGCATCTCCGTTTTTATCCTGATCTGTGGTAGGTAATTTGGAATGGTCGATACACGATTTGGGTTTTTCGCCCACCAGTTTTTGAACATGACTGTTCTGGAATAAGCTTTACACATATTTTTCGAGCACTGTTCCAGTAGGTTCCAGATATCTGCATGCCAGTCCAGCTCGCATTGTTTGTTGATAGCCTCCAACCACCAATATATTTCATTGCTAGCACGCAGGATAACTCCATCCTCCCAAAGCTGATGTAATCGTGGAACGCGGTTCTTGGCATTATTCTTCGTGTAGCCCTCTATGATCTCGTCCTGCTGGTCCAACCCCGGCATCCGTGTACCATAGAAAGCCAGGAGTTGAAGGAGAGGGCACATCAGGTTGTCTACCCTGAGACATAAAAATCCCGGTAGCATAAACACTCCATACAGCATAAAGTATAGATCACGCATCTGTCGCCCAATCAGAGTCACCTCATCACCACCGTAATGATCTCTCACAGGTACCCAGTCCACGCGTACAAACTCGTGACAGATTCCTTCGTGAACCGCTCCAGCTCGTATGACACTTCTCTGGCTACTATGACCCTTTCTCTCCACACTGGTGCTGTATTCGGGCCATCCCAACAGACGTGTCGCAGACGTGTCGTCCTCCAAAAGGATGTCCCTCCAAAACGTTATTATGGCCTGCCATTGGTAAAACCTCTTGCATGTTGTATTTTCTCGGCAGTGTTCAACCAGCTCAAAACGTTGTCGATGACAATGTCTGGCATGTGTGTTAACTGTAACTCCTCTTCAACTTCCATTATATTCTTTCCATGGCTGTTCTCTTCCGAATACTTGGAAAATGTGCATGTTTTACATCTTTTCCTCGTGCGTATTTATAACCATTTAGGGATATGTGGACAGGTGCAGATCAAATAATTTTTCTTAGGAAACTATAATTAACATGTATGCAAAACTAGTGTAGAACTTCAAACTACAAAAATTGATCAATAACAAGTGTAGTATGTCCGCACGTGCGATATGGTTCAATTGTTAGCAGAAGTGAACGCACTCGGGTGTGGAGAATCAATTAGCACCGGCGCAAACAGACTCTAGAATTATCAGACCGAGGAATTGTTTTGCAAAGGTGTGATAGTCGTTTTCGTATGCCGTTCATCTTTTGCAACATAGGTTTGGACACGTATTTTACAGTGAATGAAACTATAAAGCCCAAGCCATTTTGTCTATTAAAACAGCGATGGCAGATGCTTTGCACATCACTCTCACAACAACAAACACTCGATATGGAGACCCCAGCTAGCAAGCGATTTCCTCAATCGTTCGCAGAACTTTGTAGGAAAAGGAAAATTGAAACAGAAGCAAAGGATCTAGTCAATAAAGTTATTTTTCTCGACGAGGAAACTATGGACGGGTAAGACACATCACCAACATTTTGTACACATTTATTACAAGTTAAATTGTGAGATGACGAATTGTATGCGTGCGCTTCCGTTTTCGACTGTACTTGTAGGAAACGTATATTATATACATTTTTCAAAACTCTGATCAGAGACGAGAGTTTTAACCACAGCCAAAAAGCGGTCGACCTGACAACGAGTTTCGATCACGAAGACAGGGGTAAGGAACTGGAGATCGAGCTGGTTGAACATAGCGATTGCGAATCGGACAAGCAAAGGAGGAGACACGTAGTATCTTCCAGCCTCGGAGAACACAGAAATATCCGAATCTGTGAATACAAACGACCCAAAGAAGACGCAGACTGGGCCCGGACTAGCTATCTGGACTTAACACTGGACCAATATCTCGTTCTTCGAGATAACATTCCCGCGATAACGACAACATTGAAGGACATTCGCGATGGAAAAGGAGTGAAGTCAAGGATTCACATCGGATTCATTGTGCTCGCGTCAGAGGACCACCCGTTCCTAGGTATACACATTAGAAAGTGGAAGCGCCTCAATGATAAAGTCCTGCCGGGTGTGGGCGTCTTCCTATCGAACTGAGCATGGAAATCGTTCTGTGACTTGCACAAAAGAAAAGATGACTATATTCCCGAAATGAAAACATTTACACCATGTTATTCAACTCATGATGCACAACTATCATACATTGCTTGTCCGTGTTGCAATCCAGATGGTTAAGGTTTGGAGTACTTGTAATTGTATATTCCAGTGTATTTGTATAATGTAAATATGTATATGTAATAATAATAAACTTTGATGTGAATCATTTTACTAGTCCACACGACACACAGATGAAATAATCATATACGTGATACAGTGAAAACATTCACATGATGAATGATATATATGTGTTCAAAATAAATCACAATGACATTTTACTTCATGCCTCTCCTTGGAGAATTTCATGGTGAATCCTTTCAAACACTTTTTACAAAAGTGCTTTGCCGGTTTGTGTCCTTTACAGGTTTTTCTATGTCTTTCGAGGTTGTATTTCGAATACAGAACTTTCAAACAGTCCTTGCACATGCGTTCCAACAACCCAGATTCTGACCCGCAGGCATTCTGAGAATGAAAATAAATATATCAGAGTAAATAATAAGTAAACCTATAGCATAATTTAATAAAACGAAGTCTGAATATTGTAAACAAAATAACTACCGTTTTCTGCACGACAGCTGTAGCTTTAGCCGGCTTTCCTTCCCTGTCAACGGTCTCCATCATTTGTTCAAGGTTTTCCAGCTGGTATATAAAAGTACTTTATATAATTTCAACCCTGCTGCTACACGCCAAGTTGAAGATACTTCACAACAATTCGGAGCTAGGTTCACTCACATTTTCAATCATGACAATCTGCATCTCCTTGTTATCCATGACGACCACGTTTTGATTTCGTATCCAAACTGTGTATACAGTCAGGACATCGTGCTTGGTCTTACTTAACAGACAACCCAAAACCGGGGCCTTCGAACGAGCCAAAACCAGGCCCCTCAAACGAGCCAATGCCTGGACCGTCTAACCAGCCTCGAGTCAAGCCATCGAGCGAGCCGAAACCCGGCCCATCAGAAAGCAATCCAGGGTTTTCATTCAGGTGTCGGCAGTGTGGGAGTTCTTCCCCAAATAGAAGACAACTATATGAGCACCGTTTCACCCAACATGTGGACAGGGACGGGATGCAGCCAGTCCCCTGGGAGCCAGAGAACGAGCCATGGATCGGCTAAGACGGGCGGGTGGACGAACGCGCTGCGATCATGCCTCATGACAAACTCCTGGCATATTCTACGACGTGGGCACGAGGGCCTCATTCGTGTAGAATACAATTTCCCTACAAATGATTTGGAGGGCGGAATGGATGAGCTCATGCAGCATGCGCGCTATATATATGGACAGCAGGAAAACGCCTTTCATGTGAATATGGCATTCGGTTTCATTTTACGGAACACAACGGGTGAATCCTACAGATACTTCATTGCGTATGATAATGCAGATTTATTGCCACAGAACATCATGATTTCTTCTCGGAATGATATGGACCGAATTCGCAGAATGCTGGAAGAAAGTGACATTTAGAAAACGTACGTCAGCAGTACAACACTTCTTTCCCACTCGGACGGGGAGATTTGCCTGACTATGTCAAAAATAAGAAATCTATCATTTCTCTGGTGCGGAGAAAGAAAGATAGAAAATTGTATGATGATAATTTATGCGCGTTCCGATGTCTTTCCGTCCACAGAAAACAAAGTCGACTGGAGGAATCAACTCAAATTTACTACAATCAGTGGAGGCAATTCAACGCAACTATGGGAGTTGATTTACCTATAAACTCGCGCACCTTCGAGGGATTGGAGCTATCCCAAGTGGCTCTGTTCGAAAAATGTTTCAATTTGAAAGTGACTGTGTGAGAGTTGAATGCGGACAGCAGTGTCATCGTGAGGCATGAGCCTACTGTATGATATATCGAACACATGTATGTTAATATTCACGGACACCATCTCAGCTATATCTCGGATTTCAAAGCCCACGCAAACAAGTTTCAGTGTTTTATGTGCAAGCGTCTGTTCATGAGGCTAGACAATTACTGTCAGCATGAAAAGGTGTGTTCCAAGGTCAGGAAACTAAAATTTCCAGGTGGGCATTTCACAGGGGCGAAAACAATCTTTGAGGAGTTGGAAGCATTTGGTAATCAGACAAAAGACCAATTATTCCCTCTGGTTTTGTGTCTTCGATTCTGAATCTGTCTTGGAGAAGCTGGACGAGCGGAACGATGGGAAGTTGAGCTGGACGAGTCGTCATCACCCCATATCGGTCAGCTGGTCATCTAACATGCCAGAGTTCCGATTGGCACAATGCATTGTAGACCCTGACGTTGATAGCCTGATGCGAACATTGATTACCAAGCTCACCACTATTGCGGAAAAGCTGGAGGCTTTGGCGACGGAGAAATGGGCTGATGTATTCCAACAACTAGAAGAACAGTTGCCCTACTGGCACTCAATATCTGACGAAAACATAGAAGACATCGTCATGCAGGTAAGAATTGAAAACGTTATACAGTACAGCCATATTCATTTCCATATATCGTTTTATTGAGGACAGGGCTAAAATAATTCCTTCAATTGCAGAACGATGACCAGGTTGGATTCAACAGCGAGGACGAGCCAGACACTGATAATAATGGAGAGGTATTTATACATACACACCATTAAATAAACGTATATATATTTATTTATTTATTTCTCACTCTTATTGGTAAAAAATCAGCCGTGTACCGACTTGTCGACTATTACAAGACTATTAAAAAAAATTCTGTTTGTACTTTCTTGCTACAGAAGAAAAGCAGCATGGTGCTACAGCTACGAAGGCTAAAGGGAAGATTTGAAACTTACTGCTCACAGCTCCCTGTGTTAGGTTTCAACTCGGCACGTTACAACATGAATCTCGTAAAAGCACACCTCGCTAAACATCTGGAGTTAAATGATGGTGGATTCGTCGTGAAGCGCAGTAATAGCTACCTAGCCTTCAGATTTTTGGACATATCCCAATACCTGGCCCCCGGGAGTTCATATTCAAAGTTCCTAAAAACCTTCGATGTGAAAGAAAAGAAATCATTCTTTCCATATGAATGGTTTGACTCCGTGAATGACCTTTCAGTGTCATTCCTTCCATCCTACGAGGACTTTAGTTCCACCTTAAAAGGGGAGAATGACCTCGAATCTGAATACCCGGAATGTAAGAGAGCGGGAAGACGAGTGAATCCTCCATCGGGTCGAGATCATTATCGTATTCTTCAGCAAATATGGTTAGACCGTAGTATGAAAACCTTTGAGGATTTCCTGAGATATTACAACGACCTCGATGTTGAGCCATTCGTCACTGCCGTAACCAATTTTATGAAATTTTACCAGCACAATAATATTGATGTTTTTAAGATTTCCATCTCCGCTCCAGGCATAGCCAGAAAAATGCTTTTTGACAGTGCCAAGAGTCAGGGTGTTTCATTTCCATTCTTCGGTCATGACGATGAGGAACTGTACCATACAGTAAAGCAAAACATAGTTGGAGGACCCAGCATAATATTCAAGATACATCACAGAACGGGCGAAACTCTGATTCGTGATGTGCGAGAGAACATCTGTCAAAATATTGTCGGTTACGATGCGAATGCATTCTATCTGTGGGGGATTGGGCAGGCTTTGCCGACCAATGTTTACGCCATGATATCGAGTCAAAACAGATTGTTCCGTGTGCAACCAGGGACAAGTGTGAAATACCACACCATGTTCGCATGGATGGACCTGATTGCATCTCAAACTGTGAGTAAAATTCTGCACAAGTTGAACGATGGCAAAGAAAAACAAATTCATAGTTCCGATGATACATAAGCCCCGCCCACTTCCATATTTACTACCCAATCAAAAGACGTCAAAAAACGCGCCAAAACGTAAAAGTCCCACAAACAAAACCGGCGTGTTTAACAGCCCAACCTCTTGAATGAAGTGGGATGATAGTGTACTTCTGATGCACTCACGGCCAAGTAAAGCCAAATAAGTTTAAAATTTAAGCTTACAATATATTCTCCATCCCCTTATGAGTATAGACATGTGAAATATGGTGCATTATTTTACAAAACGATTGTGTAAACAGAAGCAAGCAAAAGTTACATTATTCCCGACTTGCTCAAGCAAAAGCACATGGTATGTTTGTGGGACTTTTCCTGCGGTTGCCAAGGGGGCGTGGCCTGTTGGGATGTCGTCGGAACTATGAATCGGTCCCTTCAAAGTGGACAACCCTGACAACGGAACCATGTACGAATTTCACGGCTGTATCTACCACGGACACGACCCCTCCATCTGCCCTATAACAGCGGCTTTGAAGGAAGGATGATTCAAAGATTCTCTGAAAGGGAAGAGAAAGAATACCGAGGAACGTGCCAAGTATATCCGGAGTCATGGCCACACTCTCCATGCTGTGTGAGAGTGTGAATACAATCTCAACCAGAGGGCGGCAGCCAGAAAGGGAGGATTCGAGGCACGCTATCTACCACCATTCTCCAGCATTGAAAAAGGAAGACATCATTAACGGAATCATGTTCGACAAACTATTCGGCATGGCGGAATGTGATATTTCCGTTCAAGACCATTGGCCGGATCATTTCCAAAAAGACATGGTTCCCAGGAAATACTTTTCAGAGATATCGCCCATATTTTGCACAACGGATGTTCCCTTCGATTCATTCTCGCCCATCATGCAGGAGTATGTACGTGAAGTGTGAGGTAGCACTAAACCTCGGAGAGTGCTGGTTGGTGGCATGCATGCCGAAAAAATTCTTTTAGCCACGTCATTGCTAAAGTGGTATGTACAGCATGGGCTTGATATCAAATGTATACATCAAGTGATTGAATATATACCAAAGAGTTGTTTCAAGCCATTCACTCACAAGGTGAGTGAGGCAAGTCGCAGAGGTGATCAGGATCCGACAACGGCTATAATAGCCGATACTATGAAATTGTTGGGCAATTCCGCGTACGGGTCCATGATTATGGATAAGGAGAAGCACAGGAAAGTCATGTACGTGGATGGAGAATACCCAGCTAAATTGAAGGTGAATTATCCTAATTTTCATTCCCTCACGGAACTGTCCGACAATGTCTATGAGATTGAATTAAGCAAGAAGGTTATCAACATGGACTTGCCAATCTCACTAGGCTATTTCATATTGCAGTACGTCAAGTTGCGAATGCTATCATTCTATTATGACTGCCTGGATCATTTCCTTGATCGGTAGTCATACGAATACATAGAGATGGATACCGATTCGGCATATTTTGCCTTGAATCGGGTGACTTTTAATGATGCAGTTGAGGAAGCAAAAAAGGACGAATTCAATCGTGCCATCCAGTGCTCTTGCCATTCATCATCGTATGACGCCAGTGACGAAACATGGTTTCCTAGAACATGTTGTCTCAAACATAAATCTTTCGACAAAAGAACTCCCGGGTTATGCGTTATCCTCGAAGACGTATATTTTGAACGAGGGTGACGGGTACAAATTGAGCTGCAAAGGAGTAAACAAGAATTCTGTTACTTCACCGATCAATCTTTTCAAATCCGCCTTATTTGACAGGGAGACTGTGTCCTGTACAAATCGCGGCTTCCGAGCCAGGAAGAATGCTGTGTATTCCTACCAGCAGCAAAAGACAGCGTTCACCCACTTTTATTGCAAGAGGAGCGTGAATGCTGACGGGATAGGAACCAAGCCCTTGGACATAAAGTTATGTCCATGGCCCGAGTATAATTATCACTCGTTCTACCCAAACCACTGTTTGGGTCTCATGTACAGGTGCAGCATAGAACACGAGGGACCTATACCACGGCTCACCAGATGTACGAACATCAGAGAGCACTATTTCATGGAAAACGCGATACAGCCACTGCGATATTGTCCGCGTCATCGTGTGAAGGTATTACACGCCTCGCTCTGCTGATCGATAACCACTATTCTTGGTGTGATCCGTTAAACACGGTGATGGAAAATATATGCAAAGAAAAATATCACCAGAATAAATGTGTTCGAAACGCTAAAGATAAGTTGCGAGGAAAAACTCTAATTTATGTGAATGGTAAAGAAAAGTACTGGGGCTGTGGAGTGCGTGCTGTATTAATTCCAATGCTGACCACGAGTCAGTTTTCAGGGGCGAATATGCTCGAAGAAATGTGGTCAAAGATTGCAAATAATTGATGCTAAGTTTGTTTTTTATTTATTTAATCATTTATTTATTTACATTTCATAATATGTAGTTTGCTATGCATTGCTCCTTATACATGTGTTATGTAATTTAAAAGGTCATATTCAATCATCCCAGTGTTTGTACATATGTATATGTTTATATCATATTTTTTCATTCATTTATATTGGTTATCATGATGTGTGCAATAAATTATTGAATCTACATTCTCGTTATTTATAAAGATGTTATGTGAGAATTACTATCATTTCATAGTTTGATTCAGAACTGTGAACATGTACTCTTGTCCATGTACTCTTGTAACGAATGGCTCAACATCGAGGTCGTTGTGTAATATTTTAAGAAATCCTCAAAGGTTTTCATACTACAGTCTGACCATATTTGCTGAAGATCACGATAATGATCTTGACCTGATGGAGGATTCACTCCTTGTCTTTCCGCTCTCTCCCATTCCAGGTATTCGGATTCGAGGACATTCTCCCCTTTTAAGGTGGAATAAAAGTCCTCGTAGGATGGAAGGAATGAAAGTTTATCCACGGATGCTTTCTTTTCTTTCACATCGAAGGTTTTCAGAAACTTCGAATATGAACTCCTGGGGGCCAGGTATTGGGATATGTCCAAAAATCTGAAGCGCTTATTGGAAATGGCTAGGTAGCTATCACTGCGCTTCACGACGAATCCACCATCATTTAACTCCAGATGTTTAGCGAGGTGTGCTTTAACGAGATTCATGTCATAATGTGCCGAGTTGAAACCTAACACAGGGAGCTGTGAGCAGTAAGTTTCAAATCTTCCCTTTAGCCTTTGTAGCTGTAGCACCATGCTGCTTTCCTTCTGTAGTAAGAAAGTACAAACAGAAATTTTTTTAATAGTCTTGTAATAGTCGACAAATCGATACACGGCAGATTTTTTAACAATAAGAGTGAGAAATAAATATATATATATATTTATATATATATATGTTTATTTATCTGTGTGTATGTATAAATACCTCTCCATTATTATCAGAGTCTGGCTCGTCCTCGCTGTTGAATCCAACCTGGTCATCGTTCTGCAATTGAAAGAATTATTTTAGCCCTGTCCTCAATAAAACGATATATGGAAATGAATATGGCTGTACTGTATAACGTTTTTAATTCTTACCTGCATTACGATGTCTTCTATGTTTTCGTCAGATATTGAGTAGGAGTAGCGCAACTGTTCTTCCAGTTGCGCTACATCAGCCCATTTCTCCGTCGCCAGAACCTCAACCTTCTCCGCAATAGTGGTGAGCTTGGTAATCGATGTTCGCATCAGGCTATCAACGTCAGGGTCTACAATGCATTGTGCCAATCAGAACTCTGGCACGTTAGATGACCAGCTGACCGATATAGGGTGATGACGACTCGTCCAGCAACTTTCCATCGTTCCGCTCGTCCAGCTTCTCCAAAATAGATTCAAAATCGAAGACACAAAACCAGGGGAATAATTGGTCTTTTGTCTGAATACCAAATGCTTCCAGCTCCTCAAAGATTGTTTCCGCATCCGTGAAATGCCCACCTGGAAATATTAGTTTCGTGACCTCGGAACACACCTTTACATACTTACGACAATTGTCTAGCCTTGTGAACAGACGCTGGCACATAAAACACTGAAACTTGTTTGCATAGGCTTCGAAATCCGAGATATACCTGAGATGGTGTCCGTTAATATTGATATACATGTGTTCTATATATCGTACAGTAGGCTCATGCCTCACGATGACACTGCTGTCCGCATTCAACTCGCACACAGTCACTTTCAAATTGAAACATTTTTCGAACAGAGCGACTTGGGATAGCTCCAATCCCTCGAAGTTGCGCGAGTTTATTGGTAAATCAACTCCCATAGTTGCGTTGAATTGCCTCCACTGATTGTAGTAAATTTGAGTTGATTCCTCCAGTCGACTTTGTTTTCTGTGGACGGAAAGACAACGGAACGCGCATAAATTATCATCATACAATTATTTCTTTCTCCGCACCAGAGAGTGATAGATTTCTTATTTTTGACATAGTCAGGCAAATCTCCCCGTCCGAGTGGGAAAGAAGTGTTGTATGCATAGGACCGCACGTTGGTAATCATGTGGACTTTCCACGTTGTGTCCGGTCGCTGCTGACATACTTGTTCTAAAATGTCACTTTCTTCCAGCATTCTCTGTATTCGGTCCAAATCATTCCGAGAAGAAATCATGATGTTCTGTGGCAATGAATTTGCATTATTATACGCAATGAAGTATCTGTAGGATTCACCCGTTGTGTTCCGTAAAATGAAACCGCATGCCATATTCACACGAAAGGCGTTTTCCTGCTGTCCATATATATAGCGCGCATGCTGCATGAGCTCATCCATTCCGCCCTCCAAATCGTTTGTAGTGCACACAATTACTCATATAATTAGGGCTACATATTTCCCTCCTAGCCGTAATGAACGTATTATCCATTGGTGTGACGAATTTGTATGGTTCCCAGTAATTCACGTGCATAGATATATCCCCGTAATGTAGCCACATCAACAGTAAAGTTATCATACATATTTGGACACAACATACAAACAGGCTTTGTGACCTGGTAAATTTTGTACTCATATGTTGTTGAGCAGTGCTCAGTCATTGTATGCTATATTACTAACCTAGAGTACATGCCAATAGGTGCATACCTGTAACATAGCATGTACATGTACAATTGGACAGACTATCAAGGGTGACGCTATCAATGTTATATGATTACAAAATATTCCGTCAGAGATGTCACCCATATTGTCACACCCTACATTCAACCAATATGCTATAAACACTGAAATATACACAATGAAATGCATTACATACGGACATTGAGGACGATGTGTATGCCTCCTTGGTCTATTGAGTATGCCACATTGTAGGCCAGTCGCCCCCTCCTTTTATACGGCCGAAAATCCCCCTGGTCGGCCTAGGCCAAAGGCACCTACTTACGTCACCAGTCAGCACGAAAGGTTCAGGGGATGTCTCAAAAGGTCGAAGGGATTGTACAGTATCTCTTTATATAGCACACTTACAGCTTTAAGGCGGTGACTGACCTAGTTCCTTTGTCATAGGGTCAGGTCATGTTATTGTCACCGACTTGTGCTCAGAATTTTTGGAAGGAAGATAAACACAAGGTAAGAAAAATGCAATTTCTGCAACATAACGCATATATATAATAACTGAGGTAGATGATACGATGTCCGAGATACTACTACAAATTTATTTACTTCACAAATATTTGTAGAGGCTGAAATTCCCCAGAAATAAGGTTTCTTCCATCAATGTTTTCCCCAATTTTGACACGGTGATCACGTTCATGGTCATTTTCAATAAATTCTGCACATTGTATTTAGATAACCTATGCACGGGAGTTAAGATAATCAGCTCATGTTTCATACATCCTGCGCATATGCACTAATATCTTGTAATTTTTCAGTTATTCCTAAATTATTTCACATGCTTTTCGTGTCACCGATTTGAGTCGAGCGTCACCGACTTAGGTTTACATTTGGGTATAACATACCCACTGGTTGAATGAGTTGAACTGTACAATGAGTTCTCAGGAAAGGTGTTCTTGTGTACGGTTATAGCGATATCATATTCGTGGTATCGTGGACCGTACGCAGCAATATATTGTGCAGTATACATCCCAACAACATTTCGTAAGACCGCGTTATTGACATGTCCACGTAATAATTATGATTGTGTATAGTGTACATGTTAATTTTGCTCATTTTCCAAATATGGAGACAAGAATATGGAAAGAAAAAAATATAAACATTTGCATTATGATGTTGCAATGCATACTGTTGATTGAACATCGGCGGTGGCTAATACTTTATGCGTTTTTCGTGGAGAGTTACCAGTCCTTTTCTGGGCAACTGACATCTTAACATCTTGACGCTTGACTCAAATCGGTGACACGACAAGCGTGTGTAGTAATTTAGGAATAAGTGAAAAATTACAATATATTGGTGCGTATGCGCAGGATATATGAAAGATTAGATGATTATCTTAATTCACGTGTACAGATTATCGAAATACAATGTGCAGAATTTATTGAAAATGACCATGAACGTAATCACCGTGTCAAATGGGGGTAAATATTGATGGAAGAAACCTTATTTCTGGGGAATTTCAGCCCTACAAATATTTGTGAAATACATAAATTTGTAGTAGTATGTCGGACGTCGTATCATTCCCCTCACTTATAATATATATGCGTTATGTTGCAGAAATTGCATTTTTCTCACCGTGTGTTGATCTTCCTTCCAAAAAATCTGAGCACAAGTCGGTGACAATAACATGACCTGACCCCTAGACAAAAGAACTAGGTCAGTCACCGCCTTAAGATATGTTGCAGGGTGTGTCGTTGTCAATGCGCCATGGTTATATTCGCTACCCTGTGGGGTCGGGCTGAACGGTCTCGGGGGAAGGGGGCGTGGGAGGGGGTGTTGTAATGGATTGTGTAAAACGAGATACAAGGGATATTCCGTCTTCCCATGCGCCTGGAATATCAGCGTCATTTCGGAGGTTGAATTTATGATACTGTATCATGTCGAAAATCATTCACATTCTATCAGAGTCATAATGATTTACATGGTTGTTCATTACCTAGCATGGTCTCTACAGTGTTGGAAATAATTGTGTAATAACTGCGTTGTGTGAAATGAACACATTGGGGTTCATTTTTATGTAATGGAGTGGCAGGAGTGTTGTATGCAATGACGTAGAGGGAATGGTTCATGTAATGGAGTGGCAGGAGTGTTGTATGTAATATTGTAGAGGGAGTGGTGTATGTAATGGAGTAGCAGAGGTGTTGTATGCAATGTTGTAGAGGGAGTGGTTTATGTAATGGAGTGGCAGGAGTGTTGTATGTAATATTGTAGAGGGAATGGTTCATGTAATGGAGTGGCAGGAGTGTTGTATGCAATGTCGTAGAGGGAGTGGTTTATGTAATGGAGTTGCAGGAGTGTTGTATGCAATGTTGTAGAGGGAATGGTGTATGTAATGGAGTAGAGGAGTGTTGTATGCAATGTTTTAGAGGGAATGGTGTATGTAATGGAGTGGCAGGAGTGTTGTATGCAATGTTGTAGAGGGAGTGGTTATGTAATGGAGTGGCAGGAGTGTTGTATGCAATGTTGTAGAGGGAGTGGTTCATGTAATGGAGTGGCAGGAGTGTTGTATGCAATGTTGTAGAGGGAGTGGTGTATGTAATGGAGTGGCAGGAGTGTTGTATGCAATGTTGTAGAGGGAGTGGTGTATGTAATGGAGTTGCAGGAGTGATGTATGCAATGACGTAGAGGGAGTGGTGTATGTAATGGAGTGGCATGAGTGTTGAGTGTTGTATGCAATGACTTAGAGGGAGTGCTTTATGTAATGGAGTGGCAGGAGTGTTGTATGCAATGGCGTAGAGGGAGTGGTGTATGTAATGGAGTTGCAGGAGTGATGTATGCAATGACGTAGAGGGAGTGGTGTATGTAATGGAGTGGCATGAGTGTTGAGTGTTGTATGCAATGACTTAGAGGGAGTGCTTTATGTAATGGAGTGGCAGGAGTGTTGTATGCAATGACGTAGAGGGAGTGGTGTATGTAATGGAGTTGCAGGAGTGTTGTATGCAATGTTGTAGAGGGAATGGTTTATGTAATGGAGTGGCAGGAGTGTTGCATGCAATGTTGTAGAGGGAATGGTTCATGTAATGGAGTGGCAAGTGTGTTGTATGCAATGTTGTAGAGGGAGTGGTGTATGTAATGGATTGGCAGGAGTGTTGTATGCAATGTTGTAGAGGAATGGTTCATGTAATGGAGTGGCAAGTGTGTTGTATGCAATGTTGTAGAGGGAATGGTTTATGTAATGGAGTGGCAGGAGTGTTGTATGTAATGTCGTAGAGGGAGTGGTTTATGTAATGGAGTTGCAGGAGTGTTGTATGCAATGTTGTAGAGGGAATGGTTTATGTAATGGAGTGGCAGGAGCATTGTATGCAATGTTGTAGAGGGAATGGTTCATGTAATGGAGTGGCAAGTGTGTTGTATGCAATGACGTAGAGGGAGTGGTGAATGTAATGAAGTATTGGGAGTGGTGTATGTAGTTGAGTAGCGAGTGTTGTATGTAATGGAGTAGTGGGTGTAGTGTATATAATATAGTGTTGTGGAATGGTGTAGAGGGAGTGGGGCTGTATGTAGTGGAGTAGAGGGAGTGTTGTGTGTAATGAAGTAGAGGGAATGGTGTATGCCATTGAGAAGCGGTGTTATCTGAAGAAATAATCTTGAGTCTGTGTGATCTTGCATACGTTGAAAAAACACGTTTAAAGCCATTTCAGACCCACCGACATGATTTGTATTCCTACATTTCATTGTCTTCGATAAGGTTCTCAAATGAATTTTTGTTTTATAATGTATTTGTTGCTCCTCAGAATAGCGCGTTATTATTATTCTGAGGCATTTGAGAGGACAGCGTGTTCTCGCAATAATCGAGTGATACTTTGATGTCCCGTAATATATACACTCATGAATGCACGTAGTAACGACGCTCGTATTATAAATCATTTGCGCATGATCAACGTCTTGTACATTAAATATATATGTAAATATATTGTGAATGGCGATGCGGTTGAATTGGCACCACTCGCCACATCATTGTAACCTGAGCGCCCCTGATGTTGCAATGGGATACAGCCAAAAAACGGCCTGTACATGAAAACCTGCAGTGTATTTCGAATTCTCATGCTTCAAGCGTTTCGATTGGCTGAGGAGCTGTGTGGAAATTCTAAACGTCGAAATACGGCGCTTAAAGCTGTAAGTATGTTATAAATAGATAAACGACCATGTAAAAAAATATTATGATAACGACCACGATCTTCCCCGACGGATAAACCGAACGTAAAACCACAGAACCACGAGTTGTTTGTTTTGCTTCGAATGTGGGCGGGTCTATGCACTGGCGCGAGTCAGGCCGCCCACGACAGAGGCCAGAGGCAGTCGGCTGTAACGGCGAAGTGGTATAAAGCCATTCTTGCAGTGTGTGTCGATGATCATTTGACATGTTCCCCACAGCACAGATGTCAGAGAACACACAAACTGCAAAGTATAATTGCATAATATCCATACGTGCACACAATTACTCATATAATTAGGGCTACATATTTCCCTCCTAGTCGTAATGAACGTATTATCCATTGGTGTGACGAATTTGTATGGTTCCCAGTAATTCACGTGCATAGATATATCCCCGTAATGTAGCCACATCAACAGTAAAGTTATCATACATATTTGTACACAACATACAAACAGGCTTTGTGACCTGGTAAATTTTGTACTCATATGTTGTTGAGCAGTGCTCAGTCATTGTATGCTATATTACTAACCTAGAGTACATGCCAATAGGTGCATACCTGTAACATAGCATGTACATGTACAATTGGACAGACTATCAAGGGTGACGCTATCAATGTTATATGATTACAAAATATTCCGTCAGAGATGTCACCCATATTGTCACACCCTACATTCAACCAATATGCTATAAACACTGAAATATAGATATACACAATGAAATGCATTACATACGGACATTGAGGACGATGTGTATGCCTCCTTGGTCTATTGAGTATGCCACATTGTAGGCCAGTCGCCCCCTCCTTTTATACGGCCGAAAATCCCCCTGGTCGGCCTAGGCCAAAGGCACCTACTTACGTCACCAGTCAGCACGAAAGGTTCAGGGGATGTCTCAAAAGGTCGAAGGGATTGTACAGTATCTCTTTATATAGCATACTTACAGCTTTAAAGGCAAAATGTCTGATTGGGAAAGAACTCCCACCCTGCCGACACCTGAATGAAACCCTGGATTGCTTTCTGATGGGCCGGGTTTTGGCTCGCTCGATGGCTCGACTCGAGGCTGGTTAGACGGTCCAGGCTTTGGCTCGTTTGAGGGGCCTGGTTTTGGCTCGCTTGAAGGCCCCGGTTATCACTGTGGTGAGACTGGATGCACTAACGATCGTTAGTGCATCCCGCAATGGCGAACCCACTCGCGGTTCGTTTGAATTTTCTTCATTTTCCCGATAATTACGATTGTGACCAATACGAAACAACCTTTCGTTGCAAATACATGGCGATTTATGTTGGTTTGAGCACGAAAAACTCGTCTGAAAAAAAGCCGAAAGATTCCCTAACGATTGTTTTTGTAAAATCGAAGATTCCCTAACGAACATGTGAAGATTCCCTAACGATCTATCCTTTATTAATTCAAATCTACGTTATTTGAATGTTAAACGTGAAATAAAGTAACAATTTACATGTATTGATGTGTGCAGATGATCTTCTAGTACAAATTTCATAATTTTTAATGTGATATTCGCTAATTTATGTCGCATAAATCAACGAATTCACAATGGTGTATGATATGGACCTATTACAATATACACGTATTAGGCCTATATCGTTAGGGAATCTCACTTTTATCGTTGCTGAATCTTATCGCTAATTCTTTTCCTCAACATATCTAAACAAAGAAGCGTGATCTGCTTGAAAAAACTACGCATGTCTTTGACCAAAACACTAAGCTACCTTCAGAATATCCATTTATCACAAATGGACCTGTCATTTGATAAAATACGGTTAAAACCCAAACTTACCGTGTTTACTGTCCGCCATTGCGGGATGCACTAACGATCGTTAGTGCATCCAGTATCACCACAGTGGGTTATGGGTTGTCTGTGAAGTAAGACCAATCACAATGTCATGACTGTATACACAGATTGGATACGAAATCAAAACGTGTTCGTCATGGATAACAAGGAGGTGCAGATTGCCGTGATTGAAAATGTGAGTGAACCTAACTACGAATTGTTGTGAAGTATCTTTAATTTGGCTTGTAGCAGCTGGGTTGAAACTATATAAAGTACTTTTATATACCAGCTGGAAAACCTTGAACAAATGATGGAGACCGTTGACAGGGAAGGAAAGCCGGCTAAAGCTACAGCTGTCATGCAGAAAACGGTAGTTATTTTGTTTACAATATAGTGTTCAGACTTCGTTTTCTCAAATTATGCTATAGGTCTACTTATTATTTACTCTGATATATTTATTTTCATTCTCAGAATGCCTGCGGGTCAGAATCTGGGTTGTTGGAACGCATGTGCAAGGACTGTTCAAAAGTTCTGTATTCGAAATACAACCTCGAAAGACATAGAAAAACCTGTAAAGGATACAAACCGGCAAAGCACTTTTGTGAAAAGTGTTTGAAAGGATTCACCATGAAATTCTCCAAGGAGTGGCATGAAGTAAAATGTCATCGTGATTTATTTTGAACACATATATATCATTCATCATGTGAATGTTTCCACTGTATCACGTACTATATGATTATTTCATCTGTGTGTCGTGTGGACTAGTAAAATGATTCACATCAATGTTCAAAGTTTATTATTATTGCATATACATATTTACATTATACAATTACACTGGAACATACAATTACAAGTACTTCAAACCTTCACCACCTGGATTGCAACACGGACAAGCAATGTATGATAGTTGTGCATCATGAATTAAATAACATGGGGTAAATGTTTTCATTTCGGGAATATAGTCATCTATCCTTATGTCCAAGTCACGTAACGATTTCCACGCTCAGTTCGACAGGAAGACGCCCACCCCCGGCAGGACTTTATCATTGAGGCGCTTCCACTTTCTAATGTGTATACCTTGGAACGGGTGGTCCTGTGACGCGAACACATTGAATCCGATGTGAATCCCCGATTTCACTTCTTCTCCATCGCGAATGTCCTTCAATGTTGTCGATATCGCGGGAATGTTATCTCGAAGAATGAGATATTGGTCCAGTGTTAAGTCCAGATAGCTAGTTCGGGCCCAGTCTGCGTCTTCTTTGGGTCGTTTGTATTCACAGATTCGGATTTTTCTGTGTTCTCCACGGCTGGAAGATACTACGTGCCTCCCCCTTCGCTTGTCCGATTCGCCATCGCTAGGTTTATCAAGCTTGATCTCCAGTTCCTTACCGCTGTCTTCGTGATCGAACCTCGTTGTCAGGTCGACCGCTTTTTGGCTGTCGTTAAATCTCTCGTCTATGATCAGAGTTCTGGAAAATATATATAATATACGTTACATACAAGTACAGTCGAAAACGGAAGCGCATGCATACAATTCATCATCTCACAATTTAACTTGTAATAAATGTGTACAAAATAATGGTGATGTGTCTTACTCATCCATAGTTTCCTCGTCGAGAACAATAACTTTCTTGACTAGATCCTTTGCTTTTGTTTCAATTTTCCTTTCCTTACAAAGTCTGCGAACGATTGAGGAAATCGCTTGCTAGCTGGGGTCTCCATATCGAGTGTTTGTTGTTGTATGTAAACTTTATTTATTTTACGAGGATTGCCCACAGCAAAAAGTGCCACTAGGGGGTTTCCTCGGTGCAACATTAACAAGTGATGGTGAGAAAAAAAGAAAAAAACATGAATAAAGGAACACACACATAGAAGGAAATAATATATGTCATAACCATTATCAATATTCACAATTTATGGATTTATGGATTTAACCCGAAACAATAGCTATTTCATGTATGTTACTAAATGATTTCACTGGAACCTGTTAGTAGTTTCTGCACATAACCAAATACTTGTTCGTTCTCACTATCATACAAGTCTGGAAAACCACATAATAAACTAGAAACCATATACTGTCTGTCGTGAACTGACTCTGGTAGTAACATTCGTGGGTGTACTCCAGGAGCGATTATATTCCCTATTTGTTTTAGTAGAATGTTCCTTTGCGACTCATAATGGGGACATACAAAAAGGAAATGATAAGGATCTTCTAGTCGATGACAACATTTGGGACAGGACGGGTCGGAAATGAAATTATAATCAAACCTTTGACTATTTAACCCGCTCAGACCTAATCTAATTCTAGTGTGATTTACCCTGCCCATTCTAGCCTTTCCATATCGGAAAATTTTTCTCGATTTGTATGGGGTAACTGACTTAAGTTTTGATTTAAATGCATCCAATGTGGATATGTTCCTAATATTGGGTTGAATATTATTCCAATCTATAATTGTTTGAGGGAAGAAGGAGGTTAAATAGGACGCAGTTCTACCCGAGAAAGTTCTCAGATCTTGACTATTACGTAATGGGTAACGTGAAACTACTTCGTTTGTAACGGGGCGTAGATTAATTAAGTACTCAGGAGCCAGGTTATTCACTATCTTGTACATCAGAACAAGCCGGTGATTTTTACGTCGAAGAGTGTTTGTTGTTGTGAGAGTGATATGCAAAGCATCTGCCATCGCTGTTTTTATAGACAAAATGGCTCGGGCTTTATTGTTTCATTCACTGTAAAATACGTGTCCAAACCTATGTTGCAAAAGATGAACGGCATATAAAGACTAGCACCCATGTTGCAAAGGATGAACGGCATACGAAAACGACTATCACACCTTTGCAAAACACTTCCGTCCGTTGTTAAAAATCACAATTCTAGAGTCTGTTTGCGCGGGTGCTAATTGATTCTCCACACCCGAGTGCATTCATTTCTGCTAACAATTGAACCATATTATTTGATAACTTTTTGTAGTTTGAAGTTCTACACTAGTTTTGCATACATGTTAATTATAGTTTCCTAAAAAAAATAATTTGATCTACACCTGTCCACATATCTCTTAATGGTTATAAATACGCACGAGGAAAAGATGTAAAACATGCACATTTTCCAAGTATTCAGAAAAGACAACAGCAATAACAAGGAAAGAAACTTCATGAATATAATGGAAGTTGAAGAGGAGGAGTTCCAGTTAACACACATGCCAGACATTGTCATCGACAACGTTTTGAGCTGGTTGAACACTGCCGAGAAAATACAACTTTCGAAAACATGCAAGAGGTTTTACCAATGGCAGGCCCTAATAACTTTTTGGAGGGACATCCTTTTGGAGGACGTACCACAAAGTCCCTTCCCTGCGACACGTCTGTTGGGATGGCCCGAATACAGCACCAGTGTGGAGAGAAAGGGTCATAGTAGCCAGAAAAGTGTCATACGAGCTGGAGCGGTTCACGAAGAAATCTGTCACGAAGTTCGTACGCGTGGACTGGGTACCTGTGAGAGATCATTATGGTGGTGATGAGGTGACTCTGATTGGGCGACAGATGCGTGATCTATACTTTATGCTGTATGGAGTGTTTACGCTACTGGGATTTCTATGTCTCCGGGTAGACAACCTGATGTGCCCTCTCCTTCAACTCCTGGCTTTCTATGGTACACGGATACCGGGGGTGGACCAGCAGGATGAGATCATAGAGGGCTATGCGAAGAATAATGCCAAGAACCGCGTTCCACGATTACATCAGCTTTGGGAGGATGGAGTTATCCTACATGCTAGCAATGAAATATATTGGTGGTTGGAGGCTATCAACAAACAATGCGAGCTGGACTGGCATGCAGATATCTGGAACCTACTGGAACAGTGCGCGAAAAATATGTGAAAAGCTTATTCCAGAACAGTCCTGTTCAAAAACTGGTGGGCGAAAAACCCAAATTTTGTATCGACCATTCCAAATTACCTACCGCAGATCAGGATAAAAACGGAGATGCCGTTCCCGTATGACCCGTTCTTCGAGTCAGGGTGTAACAGGGGTTATCACCGGACTGCATTCGAATGCATGCAGTACTCCTTGAAATTGATGTGTGACAATTAGGTGCCTGTTCACGATTATATGCTGTAAAGAATCGATATGCATGCATACATCTTATACAGGTCCTGTAACCAGAACCATTGCAAACTCTCGTCATTTGAATTCCAGATTATAAATGTATAACATGTACCCATATGTTGTAGGAATACTGGATTCACATGTTGTACTCAATTCAAGCAATAAAATTTCAAAGACTCCTAGTTCTTTGCCACACCACATACGACACCACATTCATCATACAAAGGTATAACACCACCACACATCCCTCCACACCACACCACACATCGCTATCCACACAACACCACATCACACCGCACGGCACCACCTCACCACTCATTTTACACCACAAGAGGCGTCATAGTGCTAACTACTCACAAGTCATGAACCCCCCCCCCCCCCCTCCACCCAAAAAAATGCATATTTATTCTCTAGAACACTTCTGGTTTGTATCTCAGGTGTCCTTTGGTGTTCAAATATTGGAGTTATAATTGTACTGATTCGATCACTGTCAAAATATATCGTGACACACCCGCAGTTGAAACGCATCAAGTCTTTTTTTCAAGAAGCGGCGCCACAGTGGTTCGCTACAAGGTTTTTTTTTGGCGGTTAACATCAGGGAAGTGTTTCCATTTTAATACTGCATATAGATAACTTATATTTCCAGGATTTTACTATATCACAACCCTAGAAATACCACGATATATCTTTATACTCGATTTTTTATGTGCATCGAAAATTTCTGGGAAAATTTACTGGACGCACTTGCGTGTATTGCGTGTGCCTGTGGGCGCCAGTCTGTCCTGCTGCATATTAGTCACATACTTTGTGTACTTATCAACTAGATCGCGATGACGTCCTTAAAATTTCTTTAAAATATATCTGTGTCACAAGTTTAGAGCCTAGTTGGGAACTTTTGTGAAAAAAGTCCTCAAATTTGCAATATGCGATTATGAAATATACAACAAGGTATATAAGGCGATTCATTTTACATTTGATTACATTTGTTCTACATTATCATAGGCGACCTACGCTTCACCGCCTGATACCATGCTGCAAATGAGCATACAATATTTTTTTCAAAAATTAATATTGTGTATATAAGTAAATCTTTAAACAATCAAGAAACATCAAATTATTGATAGCTTTTTTTATCGAAAATCTCGCTCTGTTGACTGCTTCTAGAACTTCTAGAAAACTATTGTGTGGTAATCAACATATATTCGATTTCATTCGGTTACTACTGGTTACATTCCAAAATGGCACCCGTCGAAGCAATTTCTTAGAACGTTTGATATCGGAATACAACTGGTTATATGATATTTACTCTCGATTTTATGCAGTGGAAGACTGATGAACATCCTAAATCCTTCAGATGACGAAATACAACCCTGAACCCTAAATACCGATTTGCGAAATAGACCGATCGCGCTTCGCGTTTGATCGAACGGGTTTTTCAATATGAAGCATCTTATCATATATTGCTTTATTTCTTGCCATTGAGTTATAATCGACTTTATTTATGTAAATTTGAACATTACTGCTGATTCCTCAATATTCACAACATGTTTTGGTTAGTGACGTAGTTTTATGATGCTTGCTGAACAAGTCTCTCAAGTCTTACCATAATTTCTCAGTTTATACGAGCCTCAATTCGAATGTGTTAGTTTGATCAGAACTAAAAAGCCACCAAAGTTAAGTATGAAAAATGTATTAACCATAGAGATTGGTGCAGGCGCGCCCGGAGATAGAAGTACTGGAAGCACGTGCTTCCAGTAAATTTTAGAGAGAAAAAATTATGGTAAATATATTTATTATAGAGAGCTCTTCTGATTGGATTAATGAGATGGTGAAAACTGCTAAGCTCTGGGATAGCCGTGGTACTATCATCAAATAATGAAATAAGTGGACAATAACTCGAGAGATTGTTTGTTGTAACGGCACATCGGTAAAGGTCTTGTTTATGAACCCTGAAGATGAAAAGTCAATAATCACTTTACCAAATCACTTAATTTTTTTAAATCAGTTGAATTTATCAGTGAACCGATAAAATAAAGGATCTGACATAATTTCCTTTTACGGTTCTCCTTAAATATTGATAAAGTGCCCAGGTTCTGGTGTATGTCATTAAAACTAAATTATTTTATTATGGTAAATATTGTGGTAATCAGGGCTTTACAACAATCTATCTACAATGATTATCTACAACGGTAATATTCTATACAAAAATTGTAATACTGTCGAATCGTGTCATCATATACTATGAAGTATTTTGCTTGACCGACTTCATATTAAAAATATGTTTTGGACAAAACCCATGGTTCAGAAGACATAATCAGGGTCCCAATATATGAACAGAGCCCATCACAGAGCAACTAGTCTAGTAACCCCCAGCTTCTGGGGCCCTGGGCGGGCCCCAGACACCACGTCAGCATATCATGATGGGGCCTGGAAGTCACGTGCCGTCATGGTTTGATTCTGGTGGCAAACAAACATACACCTTTTGTTTTACCTGAGTAATTTGAGTTTTGAATGGAGTTCTACTCATATTAAACAAAAGGTGTATGTTTGTTTCCCACCAGCACATGACTTACAGGCCCTATTGTTCTTTGTGCTTCCAGTTTTTCAAATCATGAGGGCGCGCCTGGATTGGTGTTTCAGATAGGTATAGGTGATTGATTGCAATTTCGTTTTGGCACGAGGTGTTTTTTCGCCGAAAAACACAAGACCAAAAAATATCAGTCGGCTATCTTATTACTATATAACACGAGAGAAAAGGGACGGATGGTGTAGGAAATCGATTGGAAAGCTGGGTCTGATTCTAAAATGAATGAAATGAGTTTTTATACACCAAGGCAGTTCAAGTTTGTGGACGTCATCGCACAGCATAATTATGAATATACAGTCCCGGTCACCTGTGTTGTGATGTCGTCAGGCTTACAAACACTTGACCTGACGTGCCGATTAGCTATTTTATCGACCAGATCGTGTTCCAATGACTTTAGAGATGCGCTTTTTCCTCAAGGTATACACGTTAATACCTGGTGCATGTTGTGACTTTACCGAAGGCCACTATGTAGACGGCAGAAACTCATATCCAACATCTATTGACCGCATCTACCCGAGATGTTCTCGGATAAATTATGACAAACCACGAACTCAGAATGGCTGTAGACATTTCTGTGGCATATCATCCCGGTGGCTAATATCAATATATCTGCTATATTACGTGAGCTCATCCATGAACTATCTATCCTTTGGCGGTGAGTGTTTGTGGAGTGCTCTGTACACGGCTAAATCAATACTTGTAAGTTGATGATCATACACTTCGTTCCGTATCGATTAACATATAGATGCGTGTGTCCATTAATTCTGATGACACAGAAGCCTGATCAAGCTGTGTCCCAGCGGGTAATACACCAAAATTCCAAACATGCAATATTGTGGTATTGTTCTTCCTTGGTCTCGAACTTACTAGTCACTCAAGTGAATGAGTGTCGTTATAATGCCATAGTTTGCGGCATGTGGTGGATTGTGACGTGGAAAATTAATAGTAACAAAACGTGACCAAGTATGTAAAATAAAGTTGGGTAAAAGTATAGGTTTTTTTTCTACCGCAGACTGGACATAAATATCACACAACTCTAGATACCTTGCATTTGCAAATGTAGACCTACTTGCTTTCTGTGTAATGGAAGTCATGACTGATTGGATAGTATCATTACGCATCCAATCGTCGTCGCTGACTGAGTATCTAGTGTCATAATGGAAGCGTAGTTACCATGTTATTCCCCACATGACCACGAACCATATAGAAGAGCTTTAGAAAAAGAGAATGAATGATTGTAAGGCACTGCATTGAGGGCATAAGACACAATTTCGAGTTACATTCACTCCCCATGTTAAACCTACCTTATGATGAACGATGTACAGCATTCCCTGCGATACTTGGGGCTTAGCGATAAAATCCCACAAATGCCCCACCAATGTGCCTAACAAAAAATGTACATTTCATTATGGATCGACAGATTCAGTTTTTTGCTACAGTTTGTTGGAAATTACCTAATATATTGGTCAACCACTACCTCGTGTGCCAGTTCTCACATGACATTTTTTCAAGTGCAGTACGAATATATCGCTTACATTTCAAGTTTACATCGTCCATTCACACATATACTATACATTACTCACTGATATTGGCAAAGCGTATCCTCACCGTGACCATGCGGAAGCCACGTGTTTTTGTTTATTTACAAAATCGTGTGTTACCGGATGTGACCCATTTGCGCATGTGTGGTCTTCAATAGGACAACTTTTTAAAATCTTCTAATGCAACTGCATATTATCAAACTACCTGTATATGATACTCTGTATGTGAAGTTGTAACTCTCTCAGAGCTATCCTGAACTCTCAGTACAACTTTGAAATTGACCCTCCCACATGCACTAAATGCACATGTGAACTGCACAAGCACCCACAATGGATATATTTAGATGTTCTAATTTACAGATTGGTGGTAAACATGACTATAAATACCTTTTTGAATTATATTCCATCTAAATTTAGTGATATATCAGTGATCAGTGACCTTAGTATGATTAATTTAAGGTAAGATTGATTAATAATTGAAAAACGCAAATTCAATTACAGTCTGATCATGTATGAAAACACTCACAAAATTTATTTGAATTTCAACAAAAACGTAATTTTTGGCTAATTTGATATCTATGGAGCAATATGAAACAAAATAATGTCAATGACGATTGGATACTGACAGGATCAAGGGTCGTTAATTGCAATACACCACCCAATACTCAAACGAGGCGTGAAAAATCAGCACCTTGCCACTGCAGCTTTCATCCAATAAAGGAGAAATTCTGATTTGTTTTGGTGATATTTTGAATGAAACTATAATAAAATGAATCCATGAGGTAATTCTGATATATTTTAGATGGCAAATCCCACACTATATTGCCTAATGAAATATTTCATCGCTATCTATAGCTCTTTTCATATATGTTTAATCATATTCCCAAGTTAGCACCCTGATCACAGTAAAATGATTTATTATTCATCTCAGACATCAAATAACTACTGTACCTTGAAAACTAAATCATATTCATGTTAAAAATGTACAAAATGGGGAAAATAAATTTCTGCATTGAGGGCATAAGACACAATTTCGAGTTACATTCACTCCCCATGTTAAACCTACCTTATGATGAACGATGTACAGCATTCCCTGCGATACTTGGGGCTTAGCGATAAAATCCCACAAATGCCCCACCAATGTGCCTAACAAAAAATGTACATTTCATTATGGATCGACAGATTCAGTTTTTTGCTACAGTTTGTTGGAAATTACCTAATATATTGGTCAACCACTACCTCGTGTGCCAGTTCTCACATGACATTTTTTCAAGTGCAGTACGAATATATCGCTTACATTTCAAGTTTACATCGTCCATTCACACATATACTATACATTACTCACTGATATTGGCAAAGCGTATCCTCACCGTGACCATGCGGAAGCCACGTGTTTTTGTTTATTTACAAAATCGTGTGTTACCGGATGTGACCCATTTGCGCATGTGTGGTCTTGATGCAATTACCAGTGATCAGTAAGTATGATTATCACACATCATTATATATGCCCAGTCGACGTTGACTATTAAGCAACTATTGAATGAGGAATACTACTCAGGCTATTATCAAATGAGACCGTGTTCCGGGGCGTGTTCATACGTATCATCCGTACATTGTCAATAAACCTGTCTACAAGGAGCCGTTTTTAGAATCAAAACAAAACCTGCACAACGAATTCACAACAGTAGAAGCGTATTGCTTCATATTTTACAATCGTTGGTGCAGCACTACTGGAATGTCACCATTTCTTACAACACAAATGATGACTATTTGTCGACACGCTTGGTAGGCATAATATGGAATACATCCTCAACCAATCAACCATTTATTTCGAATTGTAACTTACATATACACCTAATATAACTAAATACGTAGACAAAATGGAAACAATTCGTAGACTGCACTAAAGAAACGAGTTTCTGTACAAGAGTGGACTACTGAAGCGGAATTATAAGGAGCCTACATAATATTACTTTAAGCATATTCCAAAACGTTGCTTCAATAACAAGTTGATGAATAATCACATGGACAGTGAACTTTCGTGCCAGCAGTGGTTATGAATAAATCATGACACACCACACTGAAGGGCATCTTATATGTGTCGTCAGCGAAGAAAATTTAGTTGACCTTGCATTGTGAAAATGGATGTTGGGCAATGTTTTAGGTATATGGCTCACACGTATTCCCAGATGTTATAAGCTTTGAAGAACTCAAGGTTGCCACACGTCTACAAAGTGCATAAATACACAAAGGATTATGCACCAGCGTGGGCATGTCTTCGGGAACTAACCTCTGTACGTTGATATTGTTGTCACCACACCAGAATATTGAAAACACAGTGCATTTATTCTCCGGTTTTGACTATTTCACACTAATGGAATATATCAATTCTCAACAACAGTGATCATGAAAAAAATCGCCGCAAAGAAAAATATAAATGCTTGTGTCCAGCTACAATACTCAATAATTCACTGAGGCTTATGGGATATCGAGAATTGAAGTTAAGATGATTCATATTCAATTTTTCGCCTGCCAATATTCCCAGCATGTTCGCTTGTGCCGAACCTTGGTGGGGTAGAGTATATTGACAAAAGTTAGATCCTGCAATTGATTGTTTCCAACAGATAATATGATTGTGATCGAAGATTGACCTAGTGCTCAGCGTGGTTCGTGTAGGCATTTCATTGAACACGACAATCTGATTAGATTTGGAGGACACAACTGTGTCCATGGATTCGGTCTTGGAATATGAATTTGTTTGTTGTCGGTATCCATTTCTACTGGAATGTAAGTATCAATCTATAACTACCAATACAGTCAGATTTTGACGATGACAATAACAAACGTAAGAAACAACATTTTGCAATAGAAACAAAGCCTGACCAAATACTAGTAGCTTATTCAAAGACACACTGCGTCATCAGGGGCAGACAGTGTGTTAGATGTAGTTGTTTCTACTGTAACCCTGATGGAATAAGTATACAATGCCATCTTCAAATCTTTTTTAATGAGAGAAGCTGCGCGTTTATTACAATGGAACTTTGGATGAAATGTAAGAGAGAGATGACGGGTGGTAAAACGTGAGCACCAATGGTACTAGTGTACGTGTTCAACTTTGAATATGAAGCTTCATCGTCTAACAACAATTGTTAGGACTGTAGACACGTCCGAGAAACTATTCGTGTGTAATCACTGATGTAACAGAAAACTGAATAGGAATCTTCACCACTCAATTACTTTGCCTGTATATTCCATGTAGTCCGTGAGGACGCACTACAATTTCACGAGATTCTCGTGAAAACAACAATCTATCGCATAACGGTCAGCGGCGGTACCCTGGAATGTTAATATAATTGAAAATTCGTATCCGCGTTTATGATATCATGAATTTCGAATGATTATATCACCATACAACTTTCATCTGTGCGGCCGATTCTAAAATCCCTGTCTCTAGGAGTATCAACAGCCTGAGAGGCAGCACACGTGATAATTCTTGAGACGACCAAAGTGAACACGCTCAATTTCCCATGTTGTCACCAGGGTGAAACAATTTTCGACCCCAGTGAAGCTGCTGCATTCTATGAGGAACGGCATTTACGGATGAATAAAGTGTGGCGCAATGAAGGATGATGAGAAAAGAACGAGAGCTTCAATATAGTAAAGATGGCAGGGGAACGCACTGAACATTTTTATCGCAATTATTCAATAGTGAACAATCTAAGAATTTCTAGGGATATTTTGCAACGAGAGCCAATCATTCTCTATTCGGTATTTTCATGCCATATTAACCATATTTATTAGTAATTGTTATCAAATTGTACATATTCCCTATCAATATGTAACCAATTCCGAAGTATTAGTAACCGAGCCCTTTATTTAATCTCAAAGTCCAGTGTCATGCAAAATCGAGGAAATGTTTTGGAAATTTATGAACCTCCATAATGGCTACAAGGAGGTGAAATCAGGTGTTCTGGAAAGAGCGAACATGTACGGACAACACACCACAGTCGTCAACGTGCGCACAGTATTCCGGTAGCGGAGTTACAGGAAGCCTGCAAAAAGCAACAACATAATCTGAGAAAATTGATGGTAGGTGGGTATTTTTGGTTGGAAACACATCCCAAACGAGGTTCCAGCAAAGGAACTTAGCAGATAGACTTACATAATGATATTGTTTTGCGTGGTAGTTTTATTTGTTGTTGACACCTTCGTTATTATTAACTATAAACACATGAAGTGAGACTATTCCTCAATTATCGTCCGATTGCCTCTTTGTCTACATGTAATCACCATATATAATGGAACTTTTGCCCACTGCAATTGTTTATCGTAGCACACACGAGATATGTGCTGCAGGATTCACGTAACAGGCGCTCAAGTATTCACGTAACAGGCGCCTCAGTATTCAAGTAACACTAGATGTGAAATTGCCCCAAAATATATCTTTCCACTAAATAGGATATCGGCATGGGTAAGAAACTACTCGTTTGTTGGACATCAGCACTCGACTAAAGCCTCGTGCCGATATCCACAAACTCTTGTCCATACATGTGCCGATATCCGATACCCCATCATATAACCTCTATATATACAGACTAGTACTAGATAAGCCTGACCAGGTGAAATTGTGCAAACAGCAATATACACATGGGTCACTTTCATTTTGTGATATGTTCCATCATTGGTCTCCAACTAATTTGTCCATTAAATAAATGAATGAAGTAAACAGTCCAGTTTCTGTCACAATTTTGTTTCACGTGTATGTTTTACTACCTCATATGCACGATTGATTATTTCAACTTGTTGACCGTCTACATGGTGTGATAAAAGGATTGTCACTCGACAAAATATGAATAAAAAGGGTTGCCAGACTACATGATGTGAACAACACGGGTTGTCATTCAACAAGCTGTGAATTGAAAGGGTTGCCAGTTTATTCATCAAGGTTAACCAGTCTACAAAATATTGATAAAAAGGGTGGCCAGTCAACTGGGTGTGAATAAAGAGGTTTGCTGTAATAAAAGTGTTTATTGGCCAGCGCGTCGCGCTGGCCTTCTAAGTTTGGGTTAAAAAACAGACCCACGGAGGGTAGATATGAGTGGGCCCGGTCCTGCTATCATTTGTTAAATATAGTAATGTCAACAAAAGGATCACAGCACTTTCAAAAATAATATCTCTGATTGTTTACATGAGGTTTTACATTTCAATCTTGGAGTAAACGCAAATACTGTGAGAGCTTTGCGACATTTGTTGATTTACCGTAATCCATACGCATACATTAGCGCAACAAAAATATTGAGCTAAATTTCTGATGTTGACAGAACAATTACGAAAGGTTGCCAAGTTTTATAGTTTACGATATATAAGTCATAAAATGTGATAGAATTATTTTTTTACACCAAAATAGACGCATGAACTATCAATTTGATCCGAAACATTCGGCAACATTAAAATCATTGAATGTCTGGATATACATCTACAGATATGTTCTTTTTTGTTCATTATACGGAGAATAATGAGCAGTTTAATCCAATAAATTAAGGTTATTAATTACATAAACTTTCCCATCCCAACATATTCCCGCTGGCCACAAAATTAATTAAGGCATTTCAGCAGAAATGCTTTTATGGTTTTTAAAAAAAAAAAATTTCTTGTAGATGCTGTGTAGAAAAGCCTATTGTTTTTGAGCCGGCTCCGGGGTCCGTGAGGTCCGTGAGGATGAAATTCATGTTTTTGGTTTCCGCACGATAACTCAAAAAGTATTATGGCAATGACTGTAAAACTTTGCATGGAGGTTCAAATATCACCAGGGAAGAAGCCTATTGATGTTGAGGCCGATCTGTCAAACGACCTTTGACCTAGGGCTCGAAATAATTTTAGCTGAGTCATCCTTCAGGCTCTCATGCATATCTCGGAAACGGTGCGTCGTAGAGCGAAACGGACGTTATTTTCGGACTCCTCGGTCTAGACAAACATGTCTAAGGGGTATTGTGGATGACCTTTGACCTTGACCTTAAATTTTTTTGCTGAGTCGACATTTTTCGTTTTCGTCGATATCTCGGAAACAGTGGGTCGTAGAGCGAAACGGACGTTATTTTCGGACTCGTCGGTCTAGACAAACATGTCTAAGGGGTATTATGGATGACCTTTGACCTTGACCGTAAATTTTTTCGCTGAGTTGGCATTTTTCGTTTTCGTTGATATCTCGGAAATGGTGCGTCGAAGAGTGAAACGGACGTTATTTTCGGTCTCATCGATTCCTCGGAAACAGTGTGACTTAGAACATAACAGACATTTGACAGATAGTCTTAGGGGTACGAAGTTTGTCCTTCACATACATGTAATTGCACAAATGTCTTATAGGTCTCATTGGGAACTTATCATGTTTTTGCTGAGTCAGTATTTTGTTTTTTTCATGCTTCACCCTGAAATGCCCCCAAGGCCTTTAGGCCTTGACGTCTAGTTTTCTCCACTGTAGATTACTTGTTACACAACTAGTCTTGATGCTTTGTATTTGCATTTTTCTTGTCCTCCGTGTAGTGGAATATATGAATGATAGCCTGAAATCATTACGGATCCAATCGTTTGTCGCCGACTTCAGTATCTTGTGTCATAATGGAAGCGAAGGCACCATGTTATTTCCCATATGACCACGAAACATTTAACATATATAGTGTTGTATATGAAGACAACAAGTGAGCGTCATGAAATGTAGTAAAAGACACGTGTCGCCTCTTAGCAGTTCGTAACTCGATTCCAGTGTGGGGAATGGGAAGTTTATTTCAGTCTGGACTTTTGTAGTCATGACATATCGCAATTATATTCACAGGATTCCCACCATTCTGTGGATAAAAAATCACTTACTTTCTAGACCCAAAATGGAATAATTTCCAGTACCATATCAATTCGAAACCCTACTCCAGCTCCCACTCTGACTATCGTACAGGAAACAATATACATTAGTTTATATAAATTTATATAAATCTATAAATTAAACTACCACATAAATTTAACTTGCACGCTTAGGCCCCTGTATTAGCATATACATAGTACTCGTCTTGCAAAAACAATATTTTGGGGTGAAATATTCCGTCAAACTGAATCGAACGGGACAAATCCGCTACAAAACATATTTCCGCATATCATCGCGTACCCTGTCATTCGTGCCGAGTAGAAAATCAATACAAAGACTGCGGTGTCTTTACCCCTTTTGCCAGTTTTCAACTGACTGTCATGCCAACATAATCCCATGAAGGTTGTGCAGATTGAAGAGATTCCGAATATATACAAATGTCATATTTTAAAGCTTTCTTTAAATTACTGCAAAATGAAGTGCACACTTCATCATGTTCAAAACTTATTCCCGCTATGCGCTGGTATACTGGCGAACATCGGTTGGTACGAAGGGATCTATTACAAGCGAAATATGTTTTGACAAACTTTCGTTCTCCGATCATTGTCACAATTCATTATGGTCGACAATACATTCTCATTCAAGAAAGATACCTGTCAGAACAGTGCTCAAGCAATGATAATGATGACCAAGCCATCCCCACGGTAATCGGCTAATTACCATGAAGCCGCTCTTTGATCGGTCAAATCTATCGAAATACTCGCAATATTTTTCGGTTATCAGACATCAATAAATTTGAAAACGATATACAAACTAACGGAAATACTTTTTTAGTGATTGTTTTCACCTGGTTGTTGAGACCAATATTTTTAAAACAAATGCTGCGGTACTATTGCAGGACCGGACCAACCCATCTATCTATCCATGGGTCGTTTTTATCGTATTTGAGTATGTCGCCTCCTGATGGAGGCGACAATGAGTGATTGCTGAGTGTAGTTTTTGTATTGGTACAATTACCAGTGACAAATATGTGATCAATAGATGTCCTCATTATAAATAGAATACCACAGTCAACGATGAATCAAAACATCTGTTGAAAGAGAGAGTACTGTTCTGACTTCTTTCCAATGAGGTTCTAGTTACCGTATTATCTCCGTATTACCAGAAACCCACCAGAGAGCTATTACCAATAACATGTTTAAACGAGTTTTCTCCGAGATCGAAACAAACCCCAACCAAACATTCAATTAATTCAAATATTCAGTGTTCTACAAACAACACCAACTATTGCGCTACCATTTATGGACATTCATAGTACGCATAAAATAATAATGTGAAATGTATTACTTTGTAAGATATTTTAAAATGTTGCTTTCTTCACAAGTTGATGGATATTCATACTGATAGTGAACTGTTGTACCAAAAGTGGTCATAAATAAATCATGACACACAACATGAAACACTGGGTCATCTTACGGGTGTCGACAGTGAAGAAAATATAGTTGACCTTGCATTGTGAACATGGATGTTGGACAATGTTTCAGGTATATGTCTCACACGTATTCCGAAATGTTCAAAGCCTTGAAGAACTCAAGGTTGCCACACGTCTACAGAGTGCATAAAAACACAATGAATTACATGTATTATCGAGGAACTGACCGTGATGTGTTGAGATTGTTGTTATTTCTCCAGGATGTTGACAACACAATACTTTTATTTTACTTTCAGACTGACCATTATACACCAATCGAATATATCAATGCTCAGCAATGGTGTGTAGCACTAGTTCTGTGCTCATCAATCCAGTGCAGCCTACTACCATAACTCGTAAAATATAAGTATCTTCATATATAAGTATCTTCATAAAACAAAAACAGCAACAACAAATGAACGGTGTTTTTGCCTAACTTTGCGATTCCCTCTAGTCAGAATTTGGTGGGACAGAGCATGCCAAAGAATAGAACCTGCAATTGCTTGTGATATGAGTGAATTCGATAATTGACCGTGTGTTTGAAGTGGCTCGTGTTGACAATTTTTATCGCAGATGAAATCGTAGACGAGAAGGAACAACTGGACATGGGAGAAGCTGTGTATTACAAAGGTTCTTTGGAACGAACTGTGACTGAGATATGATGAACATGTGGTGAAAACTATTATACGTGTTTAACTTCAAATATAATGCTTCACCGCCCAAAAACAAATGTTAGAATTGCAGACACGTCCAAGAGAAAAAAAAAACGTGTGTATTCCCTGATGTATCAGGAAAACCGAATGAAAATCCTCGCCATTCAATCATTTGCCTGTATATTTTATGAAACCTGTGAGGACGCACAACAATTTCACATTGAAAGAATAATAGATATGGAACCAATAGACAAGAACAAAGTATTCTAGGCGAACAAAACCGAATCCGTTATCCAATCTCGGAGTTCAGTGTCAGGAAAATTCGAGAAAATAGTGTGTAACTTCATGTACCCCCATATATGGCCATAAGATGGTGAATTCGGTGTTTCGGAAAGAGCGAGCAGTTCCTGCGCCACATGTGGCACCCATAATGAATTTTAGAAAAATTGGGCCAAGGGCCAAAGATAGCTTACCGGACAATATATGTTTAATATTTTACATGTTAACCAGGTCACTGGTTAAATTCAAGGTCAAGAGAATATTCAGCATATATAATGTTAAGCATATATCATGTCCACAGTTGATTGCTGAGCTGTAATTTCAATAAACAGAGAGAGAGAGAGATATTAGCAATTTTGTCCTGTGGCCTTGAAAATGAAGGCAAATTAGAGGTCATCAGAATATTTGGCGTATAACAATTTCTATATGTCCTTCATTGATTCCCACACTATGAAGTCAATAAGTGATATATTAGCCAATTTGTCCTGTCACCTTGAAAATCAGGTCAATTGAGTCTAGGAGACTTGAAAAAAGGTCATTGGTCAAGTCGAGGTCACGAGAATATTCAGCATATATCATTTGGAGTGTGAACACAATTGATTCCTAAGCTGTAAAGTTGATAATAAGTGAGATATTAGCCATTTGTGATCTGACCTTGAAAACAAGCTCAAGGTCATGAGAATATTCAGCATTTTGTCTTGTGCCCTTGAAATTTAGGTCAAAGGTCAACTTGAAGTTCATGAGAATAATCTGTATATATAATTTCCTATATGTTTCCTATATGTTCATAATTGATTCCTAAGCTGTAAAATCGATCAGAAGCGAGATATTAGCCATTTTGTCCTGTGACCTTGAATGACAATATTCAGAATATAACATTTCCTATATATTCACAATTAATTCCTAAACTCTAATCTCAATATTAAGTCAGATATTAGAGATAATGTGTCCCATTATAAAGCATAGGATACCTTAACATGGGAAAGTCCCATTTGGGCCGAGCCCACTTCGAGCGATTCAAGCGCAACGAAACTTAAACACATCTTACGAGTACATATGAGGAGTGTTATGTATCAAAAAGAAAAAAAGTCACTGAACAGATTTTGAGAAAATGGCCGCCAAAGTCCAAAATCAGGCATTTTTCGTCAAAAGCATTTTGAAAAAATGCGATATAAAAAAAACAAAAAAGTACCTCCTTCTTGATTTATTTTTAAGCATTTTTGTGTTAAATTTCAGAAAAATTCGCCCGTAAACAAAAAAGATGAAAATGTGGACGTCGACGGACGACGACGGACAACGACGACGGACGACAGACGCAACGCCATGTAAATAGGTTATCGGACCTGTGGTCCGGTAACCTAAAAAATAACACGCAAACATGTGTAGCTGCATACTAATGACATATTGGATGAACTTATCAACCAGATCATGATGAAGTCTATAGTGTTTCTCAAAAGCAGCTATATGAATTAATCTTGGTAAAACATATCCTTGTCGCAACAGTTTAGCGACTAGCTACATCGGTGAACGCTGGCGACATCTATCGCATAGCAGTAAGTGGTATGCACCTCGAATGCTGATTGGTACTGGTGGGCGTGTGGGTTCTGATGACATACAAATGATACCTCATCATAATGTACCACTTTTCTGTGATGACTGGTATTGAATCCCTGTCTTTACTAGTTTCAACATCTTGAGAGGCAGCAGACGTGATAATTCTCAAGACGACCCAAGTGGACACGCTCAATTTCCCACGTCGTCGCCAAGTCGAAAAGACTGGATCCCAATGGAGGCGTAGTGTCGTGTGAATCGCTCTCACGGGTGATTAAATAGGGCGCATTGAAGGGTGATGGAGAAAGAACGAGAGCTTCAATAGTTGGTTGAGGATCCCACTGGAGCATTTTGATCTCCTGAAATTGCATCTCACCATTGGATTTTTGTCATGCGTTCCAATAAGTTTTAGGAACCTTTGATAACGAGAACTAGTCACTCATTTGTTTGTTGAAATCAATTGAAATTGTGATGATGCATCCACCTGCATGTTCATGAATAGTTTAAGTATTTTTTTGGTCAGCCCATATCCCATATTCGTACTCCCTTTGACAACTGTATGATTGTTGGGGACAAAGTCAGCATGTTGGCTGCATAATTGATTGCTCCATACTCGGAATATGATTAAATATGTTAAATAGACCTTGGATAGAAGACCGACCATCAGGATAATGTGATCAAGGTATCACTGGAAACAAGGACGATCTGCTCTGTTCGATATTAAACTGGGTGGACCTGGCTTTTGGCAAAATTTGTTTATGCTGAGTTGACATATTTGTTTCCATCGATATCTCTGTCGTGGTGCGTCATAGGGCAACAAGGACGTCATTTCCGATCTCGCCGACAACATGTCTTAGGGGTATGTTGGGTGAAATTGTCCCTGGGCCATTTTTTTTCGCCCAGTAGGCATTCATTTTCAATCATATCTAGGAAACGGTCTAGATCTATTATATATTGGAACGGATATATTCGGATTCGATAGCCCCAGACAAACATGTCTGAATGAATAATTGGTGAACTTGACTCTGGTCATTTTTTTATGCCGAGTCAGCATCTTTTATTTCCGTCGAAATCCCTGTATTGTTGTGTCATAGAGTACAATGGATGTTATTTTAGGGGTCGTCATCCTCGACCAATATGTGTCGGAGGTATTTCAGATGAAGTTGGGTCTGGGACAATTTTTTTGCTGAGTCGCCATCTTTTATATTCGCCTAACTTCTTGAGAGTGAAACAAATTCTGAAAAAGACTTTGAGTTGAAATGCCCCAAGGTATCTTTAGACCTTGACGTCTAGTTCATAATGATGGCATATCATGTTGTATACCATATTGAAGGGTATTCAATCGCCTCTCCATTGACGTATCCATTTCACTGGAATTTTCAGTCCTACCGAGGATCTCAAACTTGACATTCCAAAGAGCGCTCAACGCAGTTAGCATGAAAAAAAATGCATGTGTACAAAAAATTATCTCGTATTTAGGTCAAATAATTATCTTGTCATATATTTTTTATTTATACAATTTCACAAATAAATTTGTGCCATTATGCACCTTCAAATTAGTCGTTTTACAGCTAGAATTCAAACACGAGAAGAACACAAGAACAGGAAAATACGCTAACATATTTTGATATATTTCTGACATTTTTCTTTTTCACATGATTCGCAATGCTGCTATATAGAAATTAATATTGAAACTACCTCCATAGATGACGATTCTCGACGCTGCTCAACACAATGAACACAATTCAATTGATTTAATATTTATTCCAATATTTTAAAACCCATTTACGTATGGTGTTCTTCATATATAAAACTGTGGATTTCCATTTCGGATTGGGACTGCATGACAGGGCTTCATGTTTGTCACACGCTTCTTATCACACAGTTCATTAACTTGGCATGCAGGTGTCCCTACCAGACCATAAAGCTACAAAGGCGTTACCTAGACTCGGTGTACAAAGCACCTGTGGACCACATGGTACAATCATCCCCATTCCCAATCATTCCCAACATCCCAATGACACCGGGAGCCGAAATCTGGCTGATGAAAGCAGCTAATCAAAGCTGGTAAAATGCTATACAAATATTGGGCAAATATCAGGTCAATTATATTCTTACGTAGTACGATATATTTCGAGCAGTATGATTCATATGCAATTCACCTGGTTTTAGATTTCGCACGATTTTGTCAGATGTGCCACAATATATTTGATTGGAAAAAATATTATGTACACCCAATTATCTGAAACAATTTGGGAGAAATGCCATCTACTCGGGACGATTCATCCAATATCCTCTACGATAAGAAACAAGGTCGAAGCCATCCATTTTGATTACCATAATCCAGTGCTGAGATTATGAGCCTGGGACTTAATTCGTAGTTTGTTGTGAGGAAATACGTTATAGTTTTTGTTTTGAAAATATGTAACAGTCCATGAACACCTGTTTTTTTTATTACCTCTGAAATATGGGTTGATTTTGTAGTAATCATAATTACAGGAAAACAACAACAACGACAACACTAACAAAAACAAACACATGATGCCTGGTGAATAGATGTCCGGTGATCTCGTATGAAATATCAAGAAATACTAAAACAATTTCAATCCCGAATCAGCATCTTGTATAATAAATCACTCTCGACGTTCTGAACAATCTCGCGTCTGTCATCGAGCAATCGATCACAATATGTGATAAAAATGTTCACCACAGATCTCACGCACATAATGTGATTGCCTGAGATGGTGACGACAGTTGTTAGTTATTTTCGTGCTCACTCGGACAGTTCAAAGACCTGTAATATGGACGGATTGGTGGAACTTTCAGCCCTCATTTCTCTTTTGTCATAGAAACATTAAACACAGAACGAACAGTGCTTACATGATAGGGCCACCCTTCTCCGTTTGATGTTTCAATAAAAACTTAACAAAGGACAAATTTATTGTTTCAGTGTTACGTCGTCAACGATGACAGTTGCAAGACAAATAATACTTTTATTGAATAGAAGCTCTCATTTGTATGATTCATATGTTGATATGTTGCTACTTCACTAGGAAGTCATCAGATACTTACATTTGATGGCACATTTATGACCACCTGTATTCAGTGTCTAAAATTAGTATATTTTTGCTGGTGGAATTTGTTCTAGATCATAGAGCTATCATAAATTCGCTGATATAGATATATACTCCTTCCAATATATAATCAATTGATCCCTAAGTCCACATTGTGAGACACAGATTTTTCATGTTCGGCGCTGTAACTTCAACACTCTTTGATAATTTAAAAAGTTGTGCTCGCTGTGCGGATTCTCCGTTAATATTATAATGTTCATCATTCTTGAAACGAGTAGGAAAATCAGGAACTTTCCCTTCCATGTTCGCTGCTCCGTTGTGAGTCTGTCCATACAAATCGATATAAGAAGTTGATTTATAGCTAGGTTCTAAAGAATCCTTGTTAATTTACGGATTGTTGTGTCAAGGACAGTTACGAGAACGTCAACAACTTCGTAGATTGTAGGCCCATATCCACCAAGCGGATTGTCGCATTGATTTGTTCAAATAATGAAGTTTGAAGAATGGTCAGTTTTCTCTGTTGGTGATTTGTAAAATCGTGCTGGCTGTACTTGTCATCTTCTCCATCCATATACCAGAAATTACCGTGCCAATACCACAAATTTGTACCATCATTGAGGTAAAACCTATGTGGGAACCCTATATTTCAAATATGCTCACGACGCCCAAGGCCCTACCCCAACCCACCGATGCCACTGACTCATTCCCTAAATTTGACAACACACTACATTTTCGTTTTGACTATTTGACACCTATCGTCTTTAACATTTCTTACAAAGGGATACACTTTCCTCTTGCCGGACCTTAGTGGGACAAGACAAATTGCCAAAAAGTTAGAACCTGCGATTGATTGTACCTACGAGGAAATATGATTGTGTTCGATGATTGACCTTGGGCCCATAATGGCTTGTGAACTCATGGGAGTATAATCAGATTATATCGGAAGGAAACAAATGAAAGAAGCTACATACCACAAAGGTTCTTGTGGGAAGAGATGTAATTGTACATGGTCACGAAATGTGCCAGCAATTGCGGACGCGTTTGAGAAATTATTCGTCTGTGTACCCTGATGTAACAGGAAACTGATCAAGAAATGTTACAACTCAATTAGCGTATATTCTGTAGTCAATGAGGACGCACAATAATTTCATATGAAATTGACATGAGTTGAGCGTGGCAGCGTTTGCACTCCCTTTAATGGTGATCATTCGATTAAGGTATAAACATGGAGACAATACCCAAGTATAGTGTATCCGAGCAAATAATACCGAATCCATTATCCAATCTCAAAGTCCGGTGTCAGGCAAAATCCGGAAAATTTTATGGAACTTAATGAGCCCCCATATATGGCCAAAAAGGGCTGAAATCGGGTGTTCCCGAAAGAGTGGGAATTTCCTGCCCAAAACATTAACATGCAAACAAGTCTTATGTGCGTGAATATCCTAATTACAATCACATGATGCATTGTTTTCCAGTCATCTGTGATGACAGTTTCCAAATGCCTGTGCATAGCAATATCAATGTCTTGAAAGGCAGCAGACGTGAACATTCTTGAAACGAACGAAGTGAACACGCTCAATTTCCCATGTTGTCAACCAGTCGGAACAATTTTTTTTTAGAGAAAGTGGGTTCAATGCGCTCAATGCAACCATCATAACAGCGCAGGCGTTAGCATAATTATACCGATACTCTGCAATTACTAAAATTGTGATAACAGCTGGTTCCCAACGCTATCAGAGTGTTGTGTGAACATATCGCGCAGATAAGAAATATTTTACTCCACTTATATTGTATGGTACACGATTTCAAAAAATTATACGACCCATCTACGACTGCTCAGTAGGAGTCGCAGATTTCACGTCCAGTGGACGTTAGTTTTCAGCGACCGACAGCTTGGTGCAAACCAACTTTCTGACCGACGCAGAATTCACGACGGACGTTGGTGTTTATACGACGGACGTTGTCACCGACGTTTCACCTACGGTGTGGTGCACTAGGCCCCTGGAGGTTTGGGATTATGAGGTTGTACCATACTGAACTACGATACAGTTCCTCCGTCTTTGGAGCCGAAATATGTTTGACGAAAATAGCTAAGATCCTAATATTGAATATTTATTGGGCAAACATCTGACGCATTATATCCTAGTGTCAATTGTTTGATTCAAATCAATATCATCCATGTACAAGTTTTATATTGAAAACCAGTGAGTGAGCTCGTTCTGTAAAATGTGATGCTATGTGAATTATTGAATTATTTTAATTTTTAATGTGGAAGAACAATGATTGCTATATTCCAAGTATACACACTACATGTACATGAATCATACAAATACTCAAGAACTATCCACCAGAGAGATTTGTGTTAACGCCTCTCTTGATGAGAAACAAGGATGAAACTATTAATCTTGATTATTGTAATCCACTGCTGCGATTATCTGCTTAGACTTCATTTGTAATTCTTTATTCGCGGTCAGTCATTCTTGGAAGAGAATAAATGGGAATAGTTGTAGGTTATGTCTAGTTCACTTTGCAAAAATATGTAACAGTCGATAGGCACTGTCGATTTCCATGGAGAGTGGAATATGTGCCTGTTTGTTGGACTGACATATTGCATTTTGTGAATCAATGTTTCATTTCCTTTCCCCAATCTTTAAAGAAATACCCAAAACTACATGTCTTGTCGATCTCGAGTGAGGATCGTGTGAAACCACTTCAGTCGCTCAGAAGATTCCCATGTACGTCATTGAGCAATGGATCATACGATGTAATACAGACGTTCACCACAGATCTAACGAACATAATGTAAATGGCTGAGACGGCGTTGACAGTAACTAGTAAATTACGTGCTCACTCGGACAGTTCAAAAACATGTAATGAAGACGGATTGGTGGATCTTTCAGTTATTCGTCTTTTGTCATAAAGACATCAAACATCAAACACACAGGGCTTATATTTTCGGAAGCACCCATCACTGTTTAATGTTTCATCGAAAAGGACAAAGTGACAAACTGATTGCTCGCGACTGCTTCAGAAATAATATAATATTATATTTCATAAAATAAAATGTGTCACATCTATATGTACTGCTTCATATTTTCATGAATAAGAAATCAGGTCAATGCCAATTTAAATTATACATAAAGCATTGCCCTTGTTTATGTACATTGCTTTGATGCTTGGCGATTAGCTTTTAGAGACTGGCGCCATGTTTCGAAGGTAACTTTGTTTTGTACACAAAACGGATATAACCCCACGGTCTCTTCTTTCGGACGAATCTTGTACACATATCACAATCGTGATAGATGATCATTCGCAAAATATTGAAACATAGAAACTGAAGGAAATATGACCAGTGTACATGTATACAACACGTTCACTTAATATCCAACAATTATTAGTCCTATTGTTTATTAGTAATAAATCAGTTGCAAATTGTCTTCGATCACAGCCAAAAATGGATACATAACGAGCCTGTCTGCTGAAGCAAACTGCGACTGTTCGAACCAGTTGGATACAAAGCATTCTGAATGCACGGAGAAAATTATCCATATTATGAGGAAGAACTAAGAGGGAAAATTTGAATGCGAGCATAATTACCTTCAACGATATCCAGTTAGCAACACTAATATGATGTGAAAACCACAACACATAAATACAAAATACCGGTAGGTGATATTTACTGGTATCTCGATGAAAAATTTGTTTGGGACTCGCTCCAAATTTGGGCAGCCCGTATATCGGCTAAAACAACATAACACCGTCGATTTTTCAATTCCACAGTGTAGTCAAATGCTCAAAAGTGGATGAAAAGTGTGCGCGCGAATACGTAACGAATTCAAGTCCAAAATCTAGTTAGTGCGGTATTACTTCGTAAATACAGTGGGGACTAAATACAGTGAAAACATCACCTTTTCTATAAACCTATCAATAAAATATGACTTATTTCATTTAAGTTTTCTGTTATTTGTCCTTTAACAAGTATGCACAAATAACATTAAAAATTCAGAACGCCGATTTGGACAAACATTGCCAAATTTTAATGTTTTTATATGCATGTGAAAATGATAGAATGCGAATAATAGCACGAGTAGGGTGAAATATGCATGGTTATGTGGCGATTTTGCCGAAAGATCGCGATAGGTTTTGGGCTGCTTTCGTACACCATAATTTGACCGCATGTCTGTGATGTGACACCCTCATGCTCGTGGTAGCTCGTACTAGCCCGTCTTGGTTTCTTTGAGTTGTCTCAGAGCTGTCGTAGTGAGAGGCCGACGGTGGACCTGTCTTGGGGGCCCGTCCCCTACGTTTTGAATAGAGGGCCTTACGGCCCTGGGGTCAATTTCATAGGGGGGGGGGGGGGGGGCAAAGAGGGAGGTTACTTTGTTCCAGCACTCACGTGATTGGATTGGCAGTCTCTCGCCCTGGGATGGTACGTACGCCGTATAGGCTCTGTCAGATCGTCGGGATATCCGGGGTTCTATCCACGCGATGGATCATCCTCGAGGCCGGCCAACCACATACCCACGTGCTACTATTACGGGACCCGCTGCCATGGCTCTTGGGGTTGACACACTGGACTATGCTTCATCACTGACATCATATGACAGTGATGAAGCAATTCTGAGTCACGTATCAGTCGGATCTCGTCCGCAGACTAACTACCTGGTTAAGAATGGCGCCTACTCTGACCATTCTGCAGGACATGGTGCTTGTGCCCTAGTAGCGGTCGCCAAGCGTTACAAATAAATATGTGAGGTTTCTATAATTTGTTTTTCATTCTGTTGGTAGGATCTGTCAATTTAACCAAAATAAACCTTCCTGTCATTTTGAGAAACGTGTCCATAAAGCCCGAGCAGAGGATTCAGTATCATAGCCCGCCTGTGATTAACACATATTTCTCTTGAAGGTCGAGTTTTGGAACCCATTGTAAGATTTTAGTTAAAAAAATAACTGCTGATGCTTCAAAGATTTCTATTCCAAAGCCCTGCCCAACCTTTGTATTTGTAACAGCCACAGCCACACTGATGTATCCGCCATAGTGGCTTTGGCTATAAATATTTGGTCCGGTGTTACTTATATTCCGAAAATGTTGTACTCGGGTTCGTGAGTGATATCATCAAAATCTGGTTGTGATACTCGCATTCATACCAGCAAATTCAAAAGCCTTTTGGCTTGGCAGACCGTACTTGTCATACACCTATTGGGTGGGTTTGTTTCAGATATCTAAATTGTTCTGGTAGGTTCTTGCGCATGTGCATACAAAAGTTATCTAGTATACAGTAGAAACACCAAAAATCCACACTGCCTGCCCCTGAAGACGCCAGTGTGGCTTTGGTTATAAATATTTGGTCGGGCTCTATTTTTCACACTAAAAATAATGTATTTGGGTTTGTTATTTATATCACAAAAATATGTTTGTGTTGTTCTTGATAGGTCGATACTTGCATTGTAAATGTGAGGAAATTACTAGGGCGATTCCGTAACAGATATGCATTGCGCGATGAAGGATGCGCAGTATGTATGCATGACGTCCTCATACCGATTGTTATAAATGCAACCAGCGGTTCACGCGCGATGTCTTCTAAACGTTGGTACACTGGTACGCTAGTAGACTGCTACGTTGGTACGCTGGTATACTGCTACGTTGGTACACTGGTACGTTGGTGTACTGGTATAATACAAAACTACGGAAGACCGTTAGTGCCAGGTGTGAAAATATATTTACGTGGCGGCCGCCACTTAATTATCTGGCAACCGCCACTTAATTATCTGGCATCCGCCACATAATTATCTGGCGGCCGCCACATAATTATCTGGCGGCCGCCACTTAATTATCTGGCGGCCGCCACTTAATTATCTGGCGGCCGCCACTTAATAATCTGGCGGCCGCCACATAATTGTCTGTAGGACGTGGCTTGAAATATGAGATTCTTGTAAAGCAATATACATATAGCTAATTAGGCCCTATAGTATCCAAATAAAAGTCGTGACATACTGTATTAATGACAATACTGTTTTTAATGAGACAATGATATATGGGGTATTGTGGGGAGGGGGGGGGGGTTGTTGGAATGCAAATTATTCTACAAAACTTAACTTTCTCACTTTGCATTATATAGGGATCATCAATGAATTCATGTTATTTGTTGTGGCCATGGCAACTGGGCCCTCTGCAATTATGGTTGCTACCATCGATATATAGGTTAAAGGAAACAAATATAAACAGTGCATATTCGATGGTGGTGACAAATATTCGTCAAATTATCTGATTAATATTGTGTGTTCCTTTTTTTCTTAGTTCTTTTCCCCTATGGATTATGTATTGAAAGTTGCCCTATGGTCCATAATACCAATCAATGACATGAAAATGTGTACATTTCATCCCCCAAACAAATATTCGTTAATTTTATTGAGGCATTCTTGGGCCATATATGTTACAATATAAATCGGCATTGACCGCTCAGAGTCACTTTGCATGTGATAACGCGCACCACTCCTATGGGATGCTGGTATTCGAAGGGGGGGGGGGGGGGGAGGGGGAAGAAGATTATTTTTTAAATCCCGGGTTAGTAACTTGATAAAATCGACTTAGTATATCGATAATGTATCTCAAATAAAATGTAAATGTTATTTTGTTTTAAAATGAATTTCTATGGATAGACCAAAATGCTGTGTTAAAGCACTAAATAAGTGGCGGCCGCCAGATAATTATGTGGCGGCCGCCAGATAATTATGTGGCGGCCGCCAGATAATTAAGTGGCGGCCGCCAGATAATTATGTGGCGGCCGCCAGATAAATATATTTTCACACCTTTCATTTTCCGGCCTCTACGGGCTTCCGTACAAAACAACATTTCCATAGTTTATCTTTGTGCGTCTATTCCAAATATTTACGTTGTCCAATCATTTTGGACACGTAAAATGCGTATGAAGACGGCAGCCTGTGTCGCTTGTCGTTCCACCCACACTATATAGTCTAAGCTATTCCTCTCCACCCGTGCAGAATACTTGATTTGTGTACGGAATTGTTTCTATTACAACCATATTTTATTGAGTCATTGTGATATGTATAGATATATGTAAATTATCTTGGACACTTATTTGGGATTTCATCTTCTTGTTTTTGTTTTTGTTCACATTTGTTTCAAAATAGAATATGGATATGTAAACACGTTTTTCTTTTTTGACATTTCCGAGAAATAAAAACACAAATTTTGAACCAAACCAGATTAAATTGACAGCAACTGGCGAGATTCATTGGCATTTATAAATACGACATTTGGGTATAGGGACAAACACACATGTATCAAGATGTCGTGTGGTAGTAATAAACATACCTAATTTGCTCATATCGATATTATAAGACGGATTTTGTTTCTATGTACACAAATGAGCAGGTATAGTGTTGTATACTTTCACAACCATGCGTACTTTAGTCACCAGCTGGTTACTACGTACTAAAAAAAATACCAATACTATGCACGGGTGATCATACTCGGTTTTTTTACAAACGTTTCAGCGCAGAGGCATCAGTGGGTATTTAGGTGGAATTCATAGCTAGGAGAGGCCAGGAAGCTACCTAAGAACATAAAAGGCCTAAAATCCGCCCCTGTGGTCAGTGTCCACTGGACCATATACTCGATGTTGACTTCTAGGGGCACTTTGGGCATTTGTTTACATTCGGGTTTGATGTATACACGTTTGTTTATATACGACACTGGCACGAACTGTGTGTTGATGAAACTATGTGTGTTAAAATGTGTGTTAATGAAACGGATGGAATTGGAGGGACAACTCAGACAGATTGAAATCGTCAAACATCATTGTGCATATGTTTTGTTATCTTGTATTAGATGCGTTCCACTAAACCTTTAGTTTAAATAATATCATATTGCATGTTTTCGAAGCCAGTTTCTTTGAATTCTGTGAAGTCTCGGCACGCACATTTATCCAGGACCCCAACAGCGATACTATCAACTGCGAGAATTTGAAAGAGACTTTGTCGTCGATATCAAAGAACTTTGTCGATATTGAACTTGGTATTACAACTGAATTTGCTGGATTGTTATGTTTAAGTTCTATATGACACTTCCTAGGCTGTCAGAAAGCTCGAATTGAACAGTTTGGTTGTCACTGATTATACATCAAAAATAACCTTAGGATTTCAAAGTTTAACATACTGTAACGTTCTATTTTCCCGATAGATTTATTCTGCAGAGTTCGCAGTAGGAACAAAGGCGCATAATCAAGTATTGTGTAAGGCGTATATAGTACAAAAGCATGAAACTGCATGTATCAATGTTCGCAAAAAAAAAATAATAAATCATGGCAAACATTAGTATATTCCATCAATTGATAAAAGCATATCCGAGAAATGTTAACTGAAAACACATAGGCCCGATTTCTCATCTCCGGGTTAACCCAGGTAGGTTAAGTCCAAACCCCAGGGTTAACCCTGGGTGAGCTAACACAGGGATAACCCTGACCCTTGGGCATGGGTCAGGTCTGTTTCCCATGTCAAGGCTAGGTCTAGGTTACATAACCTAAGGCTAACCGGCGGTTAACCTGTTGTTTTGTTGTATGTTTGGCTCGGCAACCTAGTGCAGTCTAAGATGAACTTCGAATAAAACTGAGAACATGATGAGATCAAAATTAAACAAATCAACTCAGTCTTGCACGCACAAACAACTCATCTCAATCTGGCTGAGCGTACATCAAATTAGGGATCCTAAATAGCTCAATATTCTGATCTGATCGTAATGCTCGGGACCGAGACTCTCATACAATGTCATATCATCTGTTGGCTCAAGCGGTAGCGCCGGATAAGTCTATGTTATCATACGGTGTCATCCGAGATAGACGATTTCTGAATGGATGATACCTGAATGGACGATTCCTGCTTCGACGATAATTTTGAATTCCTTTGTATACTATGACGTATTTGTGAGATTGGTGCTAGTTTCGCTCATTCAACAGTACATGTCATTAAAAGTAATAATTTGCATGTACTCCATCCAGTTTTTACCGCGTATGCCTTCGCGAGCATAAATATCTCAAGTTAACCAATTGACTCGCCATCTTGGCGAGGCAACGGAGCCGTATCTTCGCCCTTATACATGTCATCGCCCCTATAATATAGATCAATCAATTATTGATTACATCGGCGAGTACCTCATCGATGAACACGTCACATATACAGTTTGCAAGAATACAGCTTCGCGGTAAGCAAGATAAGCAGACATCATTGTTTGATACGAATTCATAAAATGTGTGGATTTTTTTATGGTTGAATAGATACATTATTCAATAACACTTGAAAAATAAAAATCATTTTTATCATTAAATCTTAGCCTAACAACTACATCTCGTACGACGTTTAGTACACCAGTTGAAGTTACTTGTTGCTATGGCTCACCATAGGCAAAGAATGATTTTCTCCACAAAATGACTAAAATTTGTCTAAATAATGTGGAAAAATCCTTAAAAGTTATTCAGGACAAAGCATGTCCATAAAAAGCACACATTTATAAATTTATGGCAGAAAATGGCTTATATGCAAAAACAAATACACAATCGTCCAACGGGGAATCGTCCATTCAGACATGTGAACACTTGAATCGTCCATCCAGGAATGGTCTAAGCAGAATGAAATCCACCAAACACGTTCATTCGGTCTCGAAACAGATCTCTCCCGCCTCGGTAACTGTCTCCGTTGTCGTCGGGTGCGATTAAAACGCACAAAGATATCCATAGTGCAACATGAAACACCTCCATAAACCTACTGTATACCAGGGTTAAGAAAACAATACAAGTTAGCCCAGGGTTAAACCTGGGTTACACGAACCCACAGATGAGAAATCCATGTTGTGGGTTACCTTGGATTTAACACCGTGTTACCCCTGGGTTACGAAACCCAGGGATAACCGAGGGATAACTCGGACATTAGAAATGCAAAGTGAAGGTGACCTACAGGTTATTCCAGGGTTAACCTCGGGTTATGAAAACCCAGGGGTAACCCAGGCATGAGAAATTGGGCCATAGGGTTCTGCCACGCCCTCTCATAAGAAATCACATGTTGTGTTCGTTTGTTTGAATTCCTCATACGTCTTATGACTATCCGATATTTCCAAACCCCATGCATGAGCATTGATACGTTAGCACACATGTCAGTTAACAGTACTTTCGTTAAATTGACTGGTGAAGAAAGGAGTGAATCGCGAATTGATCATTTACAGTCATATATCAATACGAATATGAGTCAATAGGTTACAATGAATTCGATACGGCAATCGTAATGAGGACATTCCTTTTTCGCCATCATACAATATCCTATTTACTAAAATCCAATAGAACAATATTCAGTCTTAGGTAATATGTTTGTTTTCAGACGGATAAATCAGACGCTGTACTCAGAGACATACATTATTCGGATGAATGTGGGGTTGATACCATGCTCCAAGGCCTTGATACCATCAGTGACTGTTTAGTAAGTATATGTGCCAGAGCTGACGTGTATTTCACAGAGCTCACCTCCATCGAGTTGCATTGGGAACCTCACACGTGTGAACACATGTTCACAAGGGTAATTACCACAATTACAAGTATACACACACTTGGAAATACCCTGTGCATCTCCAACCTTGATTATGTACTCACATAGAGTAAACCTGCCGCTAAACGCGTTATCGTACAAAGGCTGTTTCTCAACATAGATAACGTAACTGTTGACCCCGTAACTGGCACAGTTCATGTCACGTACCACCCACTCCACCGTGATGTTGGTCTGTGGAGGTGAGAAATCCGTTCGTACCACGAGATCCTGATAGGTGACGGCGCCGTGCAGTGGTGTGCAGGAGTACGAGATGCCATCATACAGAGGCAATGGGTCAAACAGAGGCGGCTTGCTTCCTATGGCAGAACTGTTCAGCGGTAACTCTGTTGTGAAAGCATAGATATGAATAATTGCATTTACCTCCTCATAACCCAGGTATTCTAGGTATCTCAATATTTGGTAATAGCTTTTGTTTCTATAATATTAGTTTATAGATAAATTGGATGAATATATTTTCTCATATGGGTCAAGGCACTGCAGTTGTTGTGCTCATTGATGTTGTGATAAATAGTAGTGAATTGCATTGACGAACCTGTACAAAATGGGACATCACACAATTCGTATTTGATATTTGGATCCACAGTGTAGCACCAAGGACCATTGGCGTAATCTGTGTTCCGGCACCAGTTTTGCACGTCCGACAAATTCGTTATACCATCCGGGAAAGATTGTACCGCTTGATGTTGAGTATGTGGAGAAGAGGTGTCCCACCGCTGACACGTCAGCCCACTGATTGTCACACCAGGACCCGTGCCAGTGTATTCAGTTCCAAGAGCCGTCGTTCTACATGGCGTGGATAGCGCTAGAAAATACCATACCAACCATTCCAATTTTGTCATTTATGCATGATATTTGATTCTTCGTTTGGTGACACAACAAATTGACACAAAGGAAACAATCTGATGGAATCTGAGGGAGAGGTAGATGGATGCATACAGAGACTCTGTCAAATATGTTTTGCTGCAGTAGGCATAGTTCTACCCAACTGACAATGAATTAATCATGAATTATGACAACCAGTATCTTTTTGCACAGTTCAAGGATGAAATGTATGTATCAGCCTATTGTTGCCAATGTAACGACATTTAAGGATAGATATATTTCACTTCAGGAACAGAAATAAATCATCATCAAACGTTTTATATTTAAAGCCTTATTGAATTTGTCAGGGGCAGACAGTGTGTGACAATGGAGTGCATAACTGCTCAAAAGCTCGATGAAATGAAATTGTGCCACTGATTACACACTTTTCACAATAATATTGCCAAGACTTGGTCTATTGCATGTGGAGGCACCCGTGGTTCAAGTACAATGGACAACTCACATCCAAGGTGTAGCATGACAAACGCGACATGTGAGAAACCGGAACATAACGTATGTCGCTTTTCTCAAATGCTTGTTATCGCCCATTTCACGCCTGAGGTTTCATTCAAATGCCATAGTTTCTGATGCCATAGTTTCATTCAATTCAAATGTTTACTTATTAGGAATACGAATGAAGTAGGCCTAATCATCATAATTCACGGGATTGAATTAGAATCTTATGGGGGAGGATTTGGTAACAAGGTTTTTTTTAGGGGCGGGGGTTAACGTTGATAATATTTTATTCCAATCTGCTTGCGATATCCACATCAAAGATTATTTGACTACTTAGTACGTTTCAATAAACTTATTGTTGCATTAGAAAATGTAAACAGACAGAAACTTGATGGCGATCGGTGTGTTTTGCCATTGGAATACTTCGAACTCATACGGCACTACCGTCACTATTTGCACGACTTGAATGGAACGAAGCACATAACGGACCCAAAACATCGCTCGATCAGTCGATGTATTGGCTTAATATCGCACCATAAAATCCTCTGTTGTGCTTTTGTACAAGATCCCCCACCCACACTCGATTTTAGCGCTGAGTCCTGATTCAATATTGAGTGGAACTCCATGAATTGGAAGATAATATGGTCATGCATGTCGTGAATTTCAGGAGCAAAAGCTATTTCAATAGCTCCGCGATTAATGTGGGGTATTTCACGGGCATGTTGCTTTTTTCACGGCGGAAACACCAACCGGGAAAAAAGCGCATGGTCGGATATTTCAAAAATTAGGCCAAGGGCCGAAGATAGGTTACCGGACAATTTTTAATATTTTAGATGTTAGCCAGGTCACTGGTTGAATTCAAGGTCAAGAGAATATTCAACATATATAACATTAAGCATATATCATGTCCACAGTTGATTGCTAGTCTGTAAATTCAATAATCAGAGAGATATTAGCAATTTTGTGCTGTGGCCTTGAAAATGAAGGGGCAATTTTCTATATCATGTCCACAATTAATTCCCAAGCCATACAGTCAATAGAGGAGCAAGATATGAGCCAGTTTGTCCTTGGACCTTGAAAATGAGGTCAGAGGTCAAATTCAAGGTCACGAGAATATTCCGCATATATCATTTCCTATACATGTATGTCCACAATTGATTCCTAAGCTGTAAAATCGATAATAAGTGAGATATTAGCCTGTTTGTCATGTGACCTTGAAAATGAGGTCAAAGGTCACATCAAGGTCATGAAAATAATCTGCATATATCATTTCCTATATGTTCATAATTGATTGCTAAGCTGTAAAGTCGATAACAAGCGAGATATTAGCCATTTTGTCCTGTGACCTTGAGAATGAGGTCAAAGGTCAAATTCAAGATCATCAGAATATTCAGCATATATCATTTCCTATATGTCCACAATTGATTCCTAAGCTGTAAAATCGATAATAAGTGAGATATTAGCCATTTTGTCCTGCGACCTTCAAAATGAGGTCGAAGATCAAATTCAAGGTCATGACAATTATCTGCATATATCATTTCCTATATGTCCACAATTGACTCCTAAGCTGTAGAGTGAATAATAAGCGAGATATAAGCCATTTTGTGCTCTGACCTTGAAACTGAGGTCAGAGGTCAAATTCAAGGTCACGAGAATATTCAGCATATATCGTTTCCTATATGTCCACAATTGATTCCTAGTCTCTAATCTCAATATTAAGTGAGATATTAGGCATAATGTGTCCCATTATAAAGCATAGGAGAATTTAACATGGGAAAGTCCCATACGGGCTGACTTTATGCCAAAATGGCCCACTTCGAGCGATTCAAGCGAAACGAAATTTATAGACACCATAGGAGTACATATGAGGAGTGTTATGTATCAAAAAGAAAAAAAGTTACTGAACAGATTTTGAGAAAATGGCCGCCAAAGTCCAAAATCAGGCATTTTTCGTCGAAAACGGCCGCCATTTTGAAAAAAATGCGAAAATAAAAAAACTAAAAAATACCTCCTTCTTTAACTATTTTTATGTATTTTTGTGCAAAATTTCAGAAAAATTCGCCTATAAACAAAAAAGATAAAAATGTGAACGACGACGACGGACGACGACGACGGATGACGGACGCAGCGCCATGCCATTAGGTTATCGGACCATAGGTCCGGTAACCTAAAAAGCGACTTGGTCACTTTTATCACATGAGAAACCCGACCATGTCGGCATTTTCACAATATTCGGTTTTATCATGCAGCACAAGGTATACATACAATAAGAACTCAGTCACAATTTTGCTGAGGGGAGTCGGGGGGGGGGGGGGAGGGTGTAGAGAGAGAGAGAGAAAAGCCCGAACAGAGTATCCGGGCCCGCTCAAAGCCAAAACCTATGTTAAAGGATAGCTTCTCGGTCTCTCCTAAGGTCCCACGCCAATTTAACCGCCTGGATTCGCCTATGCCAGAAAGGTTGGATGTCCCCCAGCTGTGAGTCCCCTCAGTGGTAGTGGCCCAGTGGTAGAATTTTATGCATCAACCCATTTAATGCGAGTACAAAATAATTTCCAACAGCTTTTTTGTTAAATTCGTTTAGGTGTCCTCGAAATTTTTAATTGTGTGTTTAAGAAATAATGTAACTTTCAACATCCTTACCTTGCTTGTTGGCTACTACAAACAGCAGCATCAATGAGGCGAGGCTGAGCATTATTTAATGTGTTGTCAAAATAAAGTAATTGAATATGGTTTGATATCATTTTACAAAAGAAGGTTCAGACAATATGACATTTTTGACCGTACCACTGATGTTTTTCGGTTGTTCCTCAGTTTATATAATGTTATATCATGTAATCATATATGCATTTCATTATCATATTCATAACCAATTAATTTCCCTTGCAAGTATAGTTTGGTGTGCAATTTGTGGTTTATGAGAATGGAAGAAATTAGATTTTAAAAAATAAAATCGAGTAGCTTTCGTTTACACACGAGCGACGCATAAACTTCGCACCCACACAGTTGTTTCATTGAAATCTAATTCCACCACGGATCGCTCCTATATAACCAACATTTGCGCATATCTCACGAGGTACACATAAATTATTTAAACTCCAATAAAAACCTTGGAAGTGATACTAATAACGATATCAAGGACTTTTTTATCCGTTTATAAATGAACAACAGACTATTGCCAGTTATCGAATGTCAAATCATAATACCACTCAACGCAAAGGCTCAGAAAACATGCCCGTTTTTACTGATTTTGTGCTGTTATTTCTCAGCACGTTTATCGTGATACTAAACCATAATATCTACATTTAATTATTATTTCATAACCAATTATTTTCCATTGTTCTTATATTTCGGTTGGTGGAGGATTCTTCATGTTTTGTGATGCTTGAAATATGTTTGTTACCATGATTGGATGAAACAATAATATCGAGTAAGCACAAGGCAGGTAGTATCTTGGCAAAATGATACAACATGCTATAAAATGTAGCGAATACCAAACCCTCAGGACAATTGTTTGACATTAGAGCGTTGGGGGCCAAGCCCTCAACTCTCTACATGTCTATGTGCTGACTTTTTCATGGAGGTTTCATGCCATCATATCGACGCTCGTTTTGGCATGGAAACATTTAGGCACCTACCTCAAATGATAATTTTCTTCGTCCTTGACATATAATCTCTCGAACTGATGGCAAATTTCGAATATTCCACAGATGTATAATGTATAAATCGATGTGTTAGGTTCGCGAAAATTACGTAAGATGTTCAGATCATCTTGAAAACGTCAAAATGGCAGAGCCGATGAAAATTGACGTTCCCAGAGTGCAAAGCAAATTTTACCGCAATGACGCGTATTTTGGAACACACAATTTTCTGTGCAGCAAATCGTGCATGTATACATGTAAGCTTACGTATGGCATCCTTCGGTGTTATGAAGTGAACACAACGATTCGTCTGCGATGCCACGGCTACATTCACCATAATTTGACGTATTTTATCACATGAAAAGGTATTGCATGCTGGGTTTGCAAAGCCTTCATATTTTAATGTGGTCTTTTGATTATCCTAGTAGGCATATTTTAGGCTATATCATGATATCAGATGCAGATATTCCTCATAGTTTCCGATATTTTTAAGGATATTTTAGTGAGGTTCAATATCATTTTAGCGGGCGTATCTGTTTAATTCAGTTGAAATATTTACTTTCTAGGAATACGAATGAAGTAGGCCTACACATCCTAATACACGGGAATGAATTAGAATCATGTGGAGAAGGATTTGGTAGCAAGTTTTTTTTTTAGAGGCAGGGGGGTTAACGTTGAGTAAGATACATTCAGCTGTCGTGGTGCTGATGATGTGTTCGAGCTCTAATATCGACTCTCGCAGTTAGCTGCATTTTCTTGTTTAATCAGGACTCTACCTCATACTTCGGCTGCTTCACATTCAAATCAGGTGGTTACGTTTATTTCCTCAAGCGGTCACACACTGAATAGGTTTGTGACGTTTTCTCTCGTGCTCACAAGCTGGCAGTTCACCAAGATCTTTATATTCGTCTGCCGGTTTTGGTCTGTGAGAACGACAATGAGTACAGTGACATGTGCTCCTCCTGTCCCCTTTCTGGCTAAGAGGGACACAGGCTCCCGGGGACTAATACAATAGGGGCTCAGGGGAAGCTGCGAGTGTCGGGGCTGGCAGTGACACGGCAGTTTGCAAACAGGTTCTGGCAATCCACATCGACTCATGTTTGACTTACGTATGTTGCACACGGACACATAATAAAATATTTGGTTGTTGTATACATTAACTTCTGTTATATAGCCTTTGCAAGCACCTGAGTCGAAGTTGACCTCGAAAATTGACCACGCTCATTTGAAAGGTAAGTATCAATCTATTACCACCAATACAGTCAGATTTTGATGATGCCAATAACAAACGTAAAATACAACAGTTTGCAATAGAAATAAAGCCCGACCAAATAGTTTATCCAAAGACACACTGGCGTCATCAGGGGCTGACAGTGTGTTCAATGTAGTTGTTACTACTGTACACTTGATGGAATTATCATACAACTGCCCAACAACCTATGAAAATAATTTATAAATCTGAAACAAACCCCATGGATTAGATTTATGACAAGTACATAGGTACCTAATCACAAGCCAGAAGGCTACTGAGTACTGAGTAAAGGTATTTCAGAGTACTTTCCAAATAAGTTGTCATTTTGGAATTGAACGTCATTCGACGTCAAACGTGTGTTTCAAGTGTCAGGTGTATGGAGTTATCAAGTTTATTGCAGATTTTATACTTGGTTACGATGCGAAACCAGTCTTTCATTCTCCGTTTCAATTTTTAGCTCGATCAGACTATCCGTTTTTACGTAATTGACGTTTCTATTGCAACAAAATCGCTTCCACTAGAAGCCAAATTGCATGTTTCAGGCTGTCCATGCTGATAACAGCGTGAATAACGATATGTCCCAGAAATGACGTGTATTTCACAGAGCTCCCTTCCATTGAATTGCAGTGGGAACCTCACACGTGAGAACACATGTTGACAGGTTTTTTTCTACGTACATGTAGATAACGTAGCTGTCGACACTTGGTACAGTTCATGTCACGTACCACCAACTCCACGGTGATGTTGGTCTGCGGAGGTGAGAAATCCGTTCGTATCACGAGATCCTGATAGGTGACGGCGCCGTGCAGTGGTGTGCAGGAGTACGAGATGCCATCATACAGAGGCAATGGGTCAAACAGAGGCGGCTTGCTTCTAATGGCAGAACTGTTCAGCGTTAACTCTGTTGTGAAAGCATAGATATGAGTGTTATCATTCACCTTATCATTTAACATTTACATATTATCATTTACCTTATCAATTATCTTATCATAAACTAGATATCAAAATATTTAATTTAATTGTTATTGTCAATAGGTATGGTTTCTAGAATGTTTTACCATTCCTTCATACACATTCTCTGATTTGGATCGAGGCACTGCACTACACTTTTAGTGTTCGTAGTGCTATGATAAAAGGCAGTGAATTACAATGACGAACCTGTACAAAATGGAACATCACACGTTCTCGAATCTGATCATGGGATCTACCGTATAGCACCAGGGACCATCGTCCGGAATCGTCCGGATTCCGGCACCAGGTTTGCATATCTGACAAAAATGTGATATACCATCTGGGAAGAACTCTGCCTTTTGAATATGTGTCGAAGAGTTGTCCCACCTCTGACACGTCAGACCACTGATTGTCTACCTATGACCAGTGCCAACGTATTCAGTTCCAATGGCCGTTATTTTACACGGAGTGGATAGCCCTGAAAAAATACGAAAGAGAGTCCAAAACGAGTATGTTGTAGCCGGGGATCTCGGGTCCGCCTAAAGTCAAAGCTTTTTTCATGGTATGGTGTAGCTTTTCGGTATCTCTTGTTGATATTTTTCCACATCGAATACCCCGCCTGGATCCGCCTATCCCATGCAGTTTGGACGTCCACCAGCTGTGAGTCCGCTCGGTGGTAGTTGTCCAGTGGTAGAAAGGTATGTATCAATCCATTTACTGCTTGTACAAAACAATTACCAAAAACTTTTTCATTTGTTCCATAAATTTGTTAAGGTATCCTCGATAATTAATTTTCCATGAAAGGACTCCTGCATGAATTGAAGGTCCGGTAACCTAAAAATCAATGGAAGAGATACCGCTGGCAATATCGGGCACATATATAAGTGAAATTCATGAGTGCACTATTTCGCATGGAAAAAGATAGGATATTACCAATTATAAAATGTTCCCAGGAGTACCATTCAACGCAAATGCTCAGGAGACATGACCGGTTTTATCGACTTTGAACGGCTATTTCTCAGCATATATATTGTAATATCATACAATAATATATACATTTCATTATTATTTCATAACCAATTAATTTCCTTTGTTTCTATAATTCGTTTGGAGGGGATATCTGCGGGTTTTGGGATGCTCGGAGTTTTTTTGCCACAACGGAACGTACTTGATATAATGATACTGAAAATTATGTAAACCAAGTAGCCTCATTTTGTGTAAGTCCTATGTGTACTTCAATTGTCATGAACTGGAAATTCAATAGTCATGTTAAAAACCATATTTTATGCTTTTCTCAGGGGCCAACTGGGTTTAACACCTGAAGTGGTGTATGACTGTCTGGTGGACAGGCGACTGTATCTTCAGGGCTGTCGGGACAACGTGTGGGCCACATTTCTTCAGAACTGGAAAACTTTCATGAGTCTGTGTCCTATGTGTGGGGGCAAAGCCCGCTGCTTCAATGTTCGCTCCCAAGTGCATGACAATTTTGGTGTCCGACAACTATACCCCAGCTCCCCCCCCCCCCCCCCCCGCAGTGTCCATTAAACAATAGGACATAATAGACAGAGTTAATCATCGAACATGCGACTGAATCCATCCTGCACAGACCACGATCCACAACGGAAGCTCAGGCACTGGCAAGTGGAGATGCATCTATGGGTCTCATTGCTCTGAAAGGCCGAGGAGGCTTGACCACACCCTCTCTCGACCTCGTGCTCATCCTCACTGAGATGGAAAGGTATTTTGTGCAATGTTGTCTTTGAAATACGCTTTATCCCCGTCCAATTTACACTTTATTGTTTTACTGAAAAGTGTTGGCACATCTGCTGAATCCAAAGAAACTTTCTTCGTTGATTTCTGTACTTCATTTTTCATGGTACGGGCTCATCACAAGTAGTCGTTACATGTTCGGTGAGTACCTGCATGCTACTTAGACTGAAGCGAACTTGACAATCATTTCCGCAATAACAAAAATACAATACAACATTCCATGAATGCCCGTCACATGTACACGTGCATACAGTGTTCTAAACAGCTACCAATTTTTGTAAAACACAACTAAAATTTTATGTCCTTATTTCTGACATATAAAAAGGAATATGCAGGCCACAGTCTCTGTCGTCAATAGGCATAACACTACACCAATCGATAGTTATACCATTCAAGGCACAAATAACTTAGGTTCGCATGCAACAAATAACTTAATTTCACTTCAATATTCTGTAAGAATTTTTTCTAAAATACAAGTCTTACCTTGGCATATTGCATACGGCCTGCACAGTACTGTTTGTCATGGAATGATATGAGGTCACATGTCGCTTATTCATTGGCAAAGGACTATGGCCGACATCATTACTCTCTCGACATTTTCATGATATTTTTTTCCTTTTTGACGAAAGTGGCTCTTGCTCGTGCGAGTTAGTAGATATAGACGTAGAATCAATACCCAGTAGTAAGTATTCCGAGCAAACAAAACAGTGTCCGTTATCCAATCTCATAGTCCGGGGACAGAAAATCATATCAGGCATACGAAGTGAGAGAAAACAAAAATGACAGGGAAACTTATATCTCTAATATGTAAAACTTATTACATCACTAATATAAATATATAAATAAATATAATATAAATATATATAAATATAATATAAATAAATATAATATAAATAATATAAATATATAAATAAATCCACATCACTAATGATGTGGAAACTTATATATTATATTTAGTATCTCACCCCCCCCCCCCCCCAGTGAGTTAGTATCTCGCTCTTGCTTGCATGTGGCAGCAATACGTTTCCTTAGCTTTCTCCACAAAGATCCAAACAATATTATTGTATGTCTACATACATGCATCGTAAGTACTCACACAAAATAATGATTTTCTTCCCCTTATCAAATTTAAATCATTTTCATAAAATATATGCATAGATCATGTACACTATTGTGTTGGATGCACATGCTCAACGACAAAAAACCTATATGTATACAATGACACCATGGCAGCCAGTGTGAGCTCTTCCTATCCGCAACTCATTATTTCATGAGAATGACACCTTTCATCATCAGAGGATATCTGCAATTAAATATCTTCCAGTAATTTAAATATTGCACTCCCTAAGTGAACTGTAAACAGGCACTGACGACAGCAAGATGCAGACAGTGATAACAGTATTATAGTAATCATGGTAATGGTATCACAATAAGTTATCGCACCATAGGTATGGTAACCTCGAAATGGGAAACAGTGGCGGTAGATGAGGTGCATTTTAGGTTCACATTACCATTTTCATGATTATTCATAATAATTTTGAGGAGAAGATTATACAAATATGTCAAGTATTTCTGTGGCAGCTTAAACTTTCAGAAACAATCACCGAGTGGTGACAATAATTGCAAGGAGAGCTTGACTGTATTACCAAAATGCCGTAAGAGTTGCCACTGGACATTTCTGCCATAAGAAGCAAACCATCTCAGTTTAACCAAGCCCTGCTGTATGATTGCGTTTTGTACTCCTGCACACCACTGAACGTCGCCCTCATCTATCATGACTTCGCAGTACGAATAGATTCCTCACATCCGCAGACCAACATCACAGTGGAGTGTACAATGTTGGAGATATCACAGGCTGGAATTCCCAAGTGTGTACTGTAGTTATACATGTAATTGTGGTAATTACCCATGTGAACATGTGTTCACATGTGTGAGATTCTCATCTCGAGGGAGGTAAGCTCTGTGGAATACAAGTCATCTCTTGCACGCATGCTTGGTGAGTGAATGAATTAGTTATGGTGTCACAGGAAATGTCTGGCTAGTTAATTGAAGTAACCACTACCTAAGTTATACGATTGTCATGAAGAATATGCCAAACACTCAACACAACCAAGGAAACATGAAGACAAGAATACCATTATTTCTGTGAAGAGCGGGGTGACCACTTCCTCCACCACACCTTGATTACACTATACCTGGATTCTACGGCCACAAATAATGATCGGTCTTGATTTCAAGGTCGATTTAGCACAAGCAATCATATTGCGAGGACAAAGCAATCAATTATGCAGCCCAAACTACGGCCATGTGCCACTAATCACAAACAGTTATCCATGAAAATGGAACGTGAGAATTTAATATTGTTTATACATGTATACTTATTTTTTATAATAGGTCATTCTGAACATAACATACTGCGGGAAAGCACTGTATAAAACTACAATTTATTATAATTTAGTATATCACTCACATACTTAAGAAGTCTTGAGCACCAGTCATATTTAAGTAGAAATAATTTTGCATATTATATAGTATTCCGTAATTTGAGCAGTCTGTTAAGAATGTGGCGATTCCACAATTGAAAAATGCAATATGGGAAGATGGAATAGAACGATTGCGCTGGATTTGTATAACAATGATCACATGGGCACATTTCACAGTGAAGCACTCTGGTCCATGAGCTACCTTTTTGTCTATTTCCATCCTGGCTGATTGTTACAATACCCTCAGAGAACAACATATTTTGTTTGAGTGAATTTTTGTGTTTAATCAAATAAAACAATATAGTCAACAATACGTAGGTGGCTAGTCTGTTGGGAGCTTGTGTGGCTTATTTGTAGTACGTATATTATACTTGACCTACTTCACCTACTTCACGTTTTCAAAATTAGTTTCATTGATTTTTGGGCAATATCTGTACAAATCGTGTTTGAAGCAATTAAAGTTGATGCAATTGAATGTCTGTCAAATTACTAGTGTATACAAGTGCAATGTGTACAAACATGTCAAGCGTTACAATAATTCATATGATATGATGCAGCAATTCATGATGTATATACAATAGATGATTTGTTCTAATCATACATAAACTTACAAACCAACATATATTGTTTCAGATATACCATCTCTGTCATATATTTCTAAACTCCAGTCAGGAACCCTTGTTCATTGAACACAATTGATATTTGCTACGAATCCCAACAAGCAATCACACAGAACAATCATAATGCATCCTAGAATTCAGCACATGAATTGAATGCTATCGACTTTGATACATAATATGTGTGGAAGATAACATCCGTGGAACATGTTTTCCCATTCAAATATTTTGTTTTATAAAACTTTATTTTAGTTAAGAAACACACATCTATATTATTACGAACAGTGACACTCATTCCGATGACATATCTGTGGAAATGTTTGGGAATAGAAAAACCAAAATTGAGATCTTGTTTGGATGACACTAGGGCCATTTAACATCTCCCAATTGGGTTGCCAGGTTTTCTCCTGCCTTGACACAGTTTTATCAAATGTGTAGTGGTGACTTTGACGACAAATTCACCGGCTTGATTGCCAAAACTGGCTTCTGTCTGACAGCTCGCCTAATTGACGGAGATACGGCCCGGCAGTCACGTCTGTTTGTGGGCTTATCTGAATTTGGCCGGATAAGGCTACTCGTGACTATGTTCTGTTTTTACATCCTTTGTTAACCAAACACATCATATATTGATTATGTATAGTGAATAATTAAGGTTATATGGATTTCACGAAGTTCATTAGAATGTTATACTAGTCAACATCTTATGACATAGCTGAATGAAATTCCAATGACCCTATACTTTTTTCAGATATATAGGTCAAAATTCACCAATGGGTACCATATGGTACATACCACACGTATAAGGGTTGTACGGGAAGCAACATAATCATATTCCATCATTATTGTTCCATTCATTCCACAATAGTTCACAGATATATTGGCCTTAAGCTTAAATATCTTTGTGAACGTGAGAGGTTGCTACTCTGTTAATATGCATGCAATTTGTTAGGTATCTTGAATGTAAATTATGACATCAACCAATATGAGGATTTCAATGATCAGGTTTTGTGATATTTTACAAAATATTCTCGAACTTTCTGCGATAGTTTACTGAAGAATATTTAAAAAACATAGAAACATAATTTCAGGGCTGTTATCATACCTTTTGGAGGGAAAACCGGCTCTCAAATGACAAGGTACTGATCGTTACATTTTCCGTCAACCAAACAGAGATTGACAACGTATATCAATTGAGAAAAAACATAATCTCTAAGGCCATCGATGTGAATGAATGACATTTTTATATCCACTCTTTAACAGATGAAGACTTGAAATAGTTGATATCAGTATAGAACATACAAATAATGCTTCTTTAAAAAGAGCCCTGAACATTCTGTCCAAACATACACCCGTTTTCTACATTTTCAAATGTCCGTGGTTGTCCAAAAAGTAGTAAAAAAATTCCCGCGTTCCATACGAGAGCACGCATGCGTATTCGTCTCACATCGAGGTCCTACAAATAGATGAGCTTCCGTGATGAGCTTCCGTGTGAGGTTTGTGTATTTTCCGTCCACGTTTCTTTGCTTTCATAATATCCATAACTCTCGTCACGTCCGAATTTTCTTTTCAGTACTATAGAGTCAATATCCATGATTTGAAATGAATACGTTATTGAGCATATATGTGACCCTGAACGCGTGAAATGCGTGAATTTTCAGTTGTTTGTGAGCGATACAATGGTAGTTTCCTCAACCCGTAACATGCTCTCTGTCCATGCGTGTTTTATCAGTCGTGGTGCATTGACAGTTACCGGCAACACGGTCGTGATGCATTGACAGTTACCGGCCACACGGTCGTGATGCATTGACATGTCCCACGTCACGACCGTAGCCTATTCACGTTCAGGCGTGACGCATGGACACTCAGACGTGATGCTTGACAAGTCCATGAGTGACGACCGTATATTGACGATTATTGTGTCAGAACGAGCGTGATGGTTGACATAGTTTGACATAATCGTCACAGTGTCATGTTGTGCCTTTGTTACATGCATATATTATATGCACCATCTAGGTTGAAATTTGGAGGGAGGCAGACCGATGGAGTTCCGATTCCCCCCAAAGAAAATGAACGACGAGAATGACGAGAACCAGTATCCGCTACTGCTGAAAAAAAGACACAGTACCGGGCGAAACTCAAGAAATCTCGGAGCTATGAGAAGTATGTTTCAATGAAGTGGCTATAGGTTTCTGCATTGATGTTTACTCCAACAATTCGAATGAAAATTCTGGGTATTTTGGGTCCTCATATAAAGGAACACGATACAAAGATATGAAATTTGACTCTAATGATGCTTCATTCTTTTCCCACCGCATCGTCATTGGGTTATTTTAACTGCTTGAAATAGATTGAAGTATCAATCTAAAATCCGTACAACAACTCTTAAACTTTTATGATCATCAGCTGGTAAAAAACATTACAATTTTATTTGTATTACGATCATACTTCGACATTTGAACATCCCCTGTGTTTGGTAATGCCTCAAATATTCACGAAATATTATAAGGACGTCAAAATATCCAGTTTATTTCAAAACATACCAATGTTATTTCATTATGTCAGGTGGAAAGTTCTCCCCCAAACTTCCTCGACAATATTCAATGATGGTTTATGGAGTTTTAATAAGCTAAATCATTGAGTATATCTACAAGATAGCGTTTCCGTTAGAAATGTTCATTTATCATTCCAGAAATATAAGTTTCGAACTACAAAATACATATGTATCAGAATTTGGGGATGCATAGAACTGTAATTAATACAAGAGCTCAAAAACAATGTTATATGTTTCTTTTTAGGATGATGCTTCGATCACATGCGTACATTCTTCATTTGTACGTTATTGTCATATTGTGTTTCATAATATGGTGAGTATTGATACAAGTTTCATGTATATACCAGTTACAAACAGAACGAGAAGAAGCGCTCGTGGGACAGAAGGAAGAAGCCAAAGTCACCTTCAAAATTGGAGCATGAGAGAATTCTTGCAAAGGTATACATACGATTTCTACTTGTTGAATAATGCATTGACAAACCTCAAAATAGTGAGAACAGTGCAGTTTTGCTCAAAATTATACCACTCATACATACTTCAAGATACCACAAAAAAATTAGGGCATTTGATGTACGCACCTCGGTGATGTATTGAAGTTGATTCTAAAGTGCTATGTGTTCATGATACACTTCCCTTGTACATGTGCCTGTCATCACGCTCTCAATTTGGCGTACCTTTAAAGTTCAGGGTGACTTCGCTGATTTTGTCAGATACATCTAATTAAAATATGACAAAAATATTTGAATTCTGACGAAATGAGTGACGAATGTAAGTATCAATCTATTAGCACCAATAGTCAGATTTTGATAAAATGATTGATTTCAATACATCGGTTATGAGTTGAAGCTAATATAATGTATGTGCATTGAAGGGTAAAACGGTATCGAGACAAGGAAGAAACCGGCCATACTTCGCGTGAGAGGAAAAAACAACTGTGAAAACGAAGAGTCAGGTCGAAAACACAAAGAACTTACTGGAGAAAGAAAAAAAATCAGTCGTAGGCACTCTTAAGTGCTCAGAAAAAAAGACCGATAAACGAATCCGATAGGAGACGCAAGGCGACAGACAAAGAAAAACACACGCAAAGCACTGCAAATTTATGTGACAAAAACAACAGCAATGACATGAATCAGAGCTGTGGAATACAAGTCATCTCTTGCACGCATGCTTAGTAAGTGAATGAATTAGTTATGGTGTCACAGGAAATGTCTGGCTAGTGAATTGAAGTAACCACTACCTAAGTTATACGATTGTCTAAAGAATACGCCAAACACTCAACACAACCAAGGAAACATGAAGACAAGAATACCATTATTTATGTGAAGAGCGGGGTGACCACTTCCTCCACCACAACTTGATTACATTATTCCTGGATTCTACGGCCACAAATGATGGTCGGTCTTGATTTCAAGGTCGATTTAGCACAAGCGATCATATTGCGAGTACAATGCAATCAATTATGCAGCCCAAACCACGGCCATGTGCCACTAATCACAAACAGCTATCAATGAAAATGGAACGTGAGAATTTAATATTGCCTATACATGTAGACCTGTTATTTTTTTTATAATAGGTCATTCTGAACATAACACACTGCGGGAAAGCACTGTATAAAACTAGACGCTTCCGGTCGCCTACGATCGCTTGGGTGTATCCCCCGTAGCCCTATCATCTCTGTTGTCCCAAATATATGACTGTCAAGTGTGAAAAACTAGAGCTAGGGCTAAAAAAGATTGCCAGAGAAATGTTAAATCTCAAGTCACAACTGTTTTCTTTTCCCCACCAAAATTGCTGCACAGATTTTCCGAGGTTATTGAAGGTCGAATTCAAAATCACCACTGCAATCTCTTTATATGAATTTCCATTTCGACATGTTTGATAAAATAACGAGAATACAGATAGATCAATCTTTTCACCTATTTATATTTCAACTCAGAGTTTTTTACAAACTTAGTTCCAAGTTGAAATTCAAAGTAAAATTTGACCAAAAATGCATTTCAAGATGACGAAATTGGAGCCAGATCGAACTTCTCACCATAAGTTATATTTCGACTCATAATACATGTATGTGCCCAACTTGGTTTCAAGTTGAAATTCAAACTAAAAGTTGACCAAAAAATGCATTTCAAGATGACGAAATTGGAGCCAGATCAAACTTTTCGCCATGAGTTATATTTCAACTCATAATATGTGCCAAACTTTGTATTAAGTTGAAATTCAATGTGAAAGTTGACCAAAACTGCATTTCAAGATGAAGAAATTGGAGCCAGATCGAACTTTTCATCATGAGTTATATTTTAACTCATAATATGTGCCAAACTTGGTTTCAAGTTGAAATTCAAGCTAAAAGTTTACCAAAACTGCATTCCAAGATGAAGAAATTGGAGCCAGATCGAACTTTTCACCATAAGTTATATTTCGACTTATATAATATGTGCCAAACATGCTTTCAAGTTGAAATTCAAAGTAAAAGTTGACAAAAACTGCATTTCAAGATGACGAAATTGGAGCCAGATCGAATTTTTCACCATAAGTTATATTTTAACTCATAATTTGTGCCAAACATGGTCTCAAGTTGAAATTCAAAGTAAAAGTTGATCAATGTTTTCATAAAAAGCTATTGTGATCAATAATAGACTTAACTAGCAAGAAATAATGTTAACTTATTTGGTCACAGCCATAAAATCTCTACTGGACAAAGCCTTCACCTTGTTGAGCCCAATAATAACTTATTTGGTTACACCCAGAAATTTCTACCGGACAAAACCTTAACCTTGTTCAGCTTACCTTGTTGAGCCCAATAATAAATATTTCTTGTCTTAACTATTTTCATTGTGGTCAATATTAGACTTAACATGTAAAAATGATGTTAACTTATTCGGTTACACCCATAAATTTCTACCGGACAAAACCTTAACCTTGTTAAGATCAATAATAATTGTTTTTCATCTTAACTATTTTTATTGAGGTCAATAATAGACTTAAGTAGCAAAAAAAAAGTTAACTTATTTGGTTACAGACATAAAATGTCTACTGGACAGAATCTTTACCTTGTTGAGCCCAATAATAAATATTTCTTGTCTTAACTATTTTTATTGTGGTCAATAATAGACTAAACTAGTGAAAATAATGTTAACTTATTCAGTACACCCATGAAATCTGTACTGGACATACTTTCACCTTGTTGAGCTTAATAATAAATATTCCTCATCTTAACTATTTTTATTGTGGTCAATAATAGACTTAACTATTTTTATTGTGGTCAATAATAGACATAACTAGTGAAAATAATGTTAATTTATTCGGTTACACCAATTAAATCTGTACTGGACAAAACCTTTACCTTGTTGAGCTAAGTAATAAACGTTTCTCGTCTCAACTATTTTTATTGTGGACAATAATAGACTTAACTAGTAAAACTAATGTTAACTTATTCAGTAATATTGTCCCGTTTTCACTGAAAACATCAGTTCTCCATTCTGAACAAGAAACCAGTGTCATTACCTCCCATTGTACAGGCTATTGGAATGATCGTACATGTCAAAATGGATATTTCAAAATTCTGTAATAAGTTAGGCTGTTAACATATTAATATTTATATGATCATTCTAAAAAACGATTGGTTTCGTGTGATAGCCCTTCCCAACAACACTTCTAAATATTGTCGAGATTCGTCAAAAATTGCCATCTGTAAAGCGTTCTCAAGCCATGTGTCTTAAACAGGCTGTTTTCAATGCAAAATGTGTCCCCAAACGACCAATTCAGTTGCCACGGCAACCAAAATCGATTGGTGTCGGGATCTTACCATAATATATGTGCCTGCAAAAAAAAAAAAGAACGGGTGAGAATTGCGGCCTGTAGCGCGTTCACAAGCCATGTGTCTCAAACAGGCTGTTTTCAATGCAAAATGTGTCCCCAAACGACCAATTCAGTTGCCACGGCAACCAAAATCGATTGGTGTCGGGATCTTACCATTATATATGTGCCTGCAAAAAACAATGGTGATCGGGTGAGAATTGCGGCCTGTAGCACGTTCACAAGAAAATCTCTGCGGACGCGGACGACGAAGCCAAATCCATAGTATCCGCCGAACTTTGTTCGGGGGATACAATAATTTTGCATATTATATAGTATTCCGTAATTTGAGCAGTCTGTTAATAATGTGGCGATTCCACAATTTGCACAGGCGTATGGCACCGATCGAATACGGCCATCACCTCATATCGCATATAATTTAATAACAAGGCACGTAACGCCGGAGTCCGAGCTTTATTTCAAATGCTAAGAATATTGTTTTGCTTTGTTCCACACACACAAATGATACCTACTTTTATTCCGTATACATCACTCTTCCAAAATATGGTGTGCAAATCCACCTCTTCGTAATATAGATTCCAGAATAACACTTTGAAACATAATTTCAACATTTTAGACAACCTCTGCGATTATTTTCATTCAGTTTCAAGTCTGACTCGCCAGGTGGCTCTGTTCTTGAGTACAACTCAGTTGCGGCTAGTGATTTAGCCTGGGCTGCACAGTAATATTGAGTATTTCAAACATTGACATGAACATACTGATTTTGAGTTAAACTGTCTTGTGTGTCAAAACCACTGCTGCGTACATCTGTGTTGAGACGTGATGGTAACGTTGTCAGCCTCGACGCCTGTCCCACTGAGTCATCTGTTCGGCTATTTATCCCATCAATTCAATCTTTACTCCTTTCACCTGCAATCATTTCATGTTTTCAACAATCAGTTTGAACCGTTCCCTAGCAGATCTGTGTCAACGAGGTTTTGAAAGAACAAAACATTGTTATTACAGCCAGTTAGTATTTATAATTGCATTACTTATATTTACATGTATAGTTAACATACACATTGATGTACGCAAAACTATAGTGAATTTACGTTTATACATCAGACTGGAACAGGAAAAATCATCTCCCGTCAAGGAGCTCGCTTCACAATTATGGGGTCGCCGGAAACGAGTGCAAATCTGCTACAGCATTGCAGGCCTCCAATGTGCATACTGATCCCTGACTCTTCACAGGTAAATTGTTACTTTTAAATTCAACAACATAACTGTTTATTTGTGGTAGCATTATACAGAGGCCCGGCTAAATATTTTTCTCCTATGCAGATCAATCTACACATTGTCTTTAAGGAAATTACACTTTGTTATGATCACTTCGAGATAGTTGTCAACATTGAGATAGTTGGTGAACGTTATTGACTCTCTCCAATTCAGGGTGATTTCAGATACGTATGATTTGAATGCACGTCCTGCTACATGCGTTAATTTGGGGACTTTGAAAGCCACATCACTGTCACCACGGTTTATAACTTGTTCATCGCCTATAAATTGGGACACAATTATTTCCGGACGTGCGAAAGACGGACTTTACGGGCTAACTCCATGTTAAATTTTATATCTTAACTTTCCTCGTGAGTCGTGAAAAACTCCCCGTAAAAGCGAAGTTTTGGACTATAACATAGTTAGGGGCTATGTTCAGCTTTTCCCCCTAAATCTTCCCCCTAAACCCTCTGTGTTTGCCCGATGATTCAAATTAACAATCCTTATCAATCGATTTGGACACTAGATTCGTATCATATTATATACACTGTTCAATGTGTTACAATGCTAATACTGAGCTATATGGTTCATCTACAGTTCACAAAAACAAGGATCACTGTAAACGCGGCGCCACCTGGCGAGTCAGTCTTGAAACTGCAGGAAAATAATCGCAGAGGTTGTCTAAGAAGTTGAAATCATGTTTGAAACTGTAATTATGGAATATACATTGTGATAGGTGGGTTTGAATACTAGATTTTGGAAGAGAGATGTATATGGAATAAAAGTAGGTATCATTTGTGTGTGTGAAACAAAGCAAAACGATTTTATTGGCATCTGAATCGGAGCTTGGACTTTGCTGTTACGTGCCTTGTTATTATATTATATGTGATATGAGGTGATGGCCGTATTCGATCGGTGCCATACGCCTGTGGTCTGTTGGGAGCTTGTGTGGCATTTTTGTCGTACGTACTTGTCATTCACCTACTTCACGTTTTCAAAATTAGTTTCATTGATTGTTGGGCAATATCTATACAAATCGTGTTTGAAGCAATTAAAGTTGATGCAATTGAATGTCGTTCAAATTTCTACAGTGTATACAAGTGCAATGTGTACAAACATGTCAAGCGTTACAATAATTCATATGATATGATGCTGCAATTTATAATGTACATGTATATACAATAAATGATTTGTTCTGATCGTGCATGAGCTTACAGACCAACATATCTTCTTTCAGATAGACCATCTCTGTCATATATTTCTAAAATCCAGTCAGGAACCCTTGTTCATGGAACACAATTGATATTTGCTACGGATCCCAACAAGCAGTGCATGCATCACACAGGACAATCATAACGCCTCCTAGAATGCAGCACATGAATTGAATGCAATCGACTATGATACCTAATATGTATGAAAGATAACATCCATGGAACATGTTTTTCCCGTTCAAATATTTTGTTTTATAAGACTTTATTTTAGTTAAGAAACACACACACTATATTATCACGAACAGTGACACTCGTTTCGATGACATATCTGTGGAAATGTTAGGGAATAGAAAAACAATATTTGAGATCTTGTTTTGGATGGCACTAGGGCCATTTAACATCTCCCAATTGGGTTGCCAGGTTTTCTCCTGACTTGACACAGTTTAATCAAATGTGTAGTGGCGACCTTGACGACAAAATCACCGGCTTGACAGCCAAAACTGGCTTCTGTATGACAGTTCGTGTAATTGACGGAGATACGGCCCGGCAGTCACGTCTTTTTGTGGGCTTATATGCATATGACTTTGTTTCGAGTGCCAGATGGGTTTATCTTGGCACAAGTCTCTGCCAATCTGGGTCGAGCCTTTAGGCGAGACCCAGATGCAGAGACGTGTGCCAAGATAAACCCATCTGGCACGAGAATACAATGTCATATGCCTTTTCTGGCACTCTGTACTACCCTTTGAGTGTATCACCTTCAATTTGTTGAAATACTCGAAGAAACGTCTGCATTTTGAGCCGTGATGTTTCTTGCAGAATCTAGGTCACTGACCTCGGCACACATCGCAAATTCATACGCCATTACCGTAATACCCTGTATTGCAATGTAATATTGTTCCAGCGATAACAACGAGCAAAGTATATACCAGTAGGCCTATTTATTTAGCGATTTGAAGACACGAATGTAGAATAAATAGAGACTATGAGATGATATCACACAACAACCAGATGTTACATAACGAAAGACAACCGGTGATTGGCGAATCAACAGTACATATGGCCCATTTATTTACTACATGTACATTAATGATTTATCTTTGAAGACAAGAAATGTACAAAAACATAGGGACTACAAGAAGATCACACCACCAGATGCTACATAACGAATAGAACACTGATGAAAGTGTGTACATATAAATCATTTCTACATTTTTACAAGGGAGAGAAGACAATTGCATATTCATGTAGGGTATATTCTGAAGGAACACTGAAAGAAATAATTCACATTGTCTTTGTGTGATACGAGAGGACTGTCTAAAATTGATTTTATAGTCACTGATGTACCTGTCATAAGTGCATGTACAACAACAGCATGTACAACAACAACAACAACAACAACAACAACAAGAAGAAATAGATTCTACAAATATTTAAACGAAATTCAACATCCTCAATACACGAGTGGGCCTATATATCCCCATACCGACCTGTCATGTTTAGATTTTCCAATTATATGAAGCTTATTCATTGTCATGAAGATTACCTAGTACAGTTTGTGACTGACTTCAAATTAGGTTTCAATTACTAGTATTCCTGCATGTGAAACTTGCATATATATATGACTTGAAACCCAGTTAGGACATACAACCTACGAAACTTCACGTTGATCCGTTAATACAAAACAAAAACACTGCCAAAAAGTGTGTCCGATTTGTAAATTAAATTATTTTAGTAGCATTATGGCGAAATGCTTCCGCGCGACATTCATTTAGAAATGTAAGTTATGAATGGTGCAATTTTGAAACATTGGGTAGCCCTGCTTCTTCCCATCGGCTACATCCACATTGTGAGGCAGTTCACTGGCAGTCACGGAAGAAGGGGCACCACCAGTCTTGGCCTGGCATGACGACAGGCTCTGTGGATAGGGCGCTGCTTGTGGCCGACCAAGGACGTGGCCAAGAGCGAGGTTCTCTTCTTCCGCGATGTCAGCGTAAGCGTTCACTCTGTCGACGCGTTTGTGTCCTGATATCTGCAAGGAGAAAATATACAATATTTCCATAATGAATAAAAGATATCTGAGTTGAGCTAGATAGGCCCCTATTAATCAGAGGTTAAGGTTTCAAAGTTTCATCTCATTAAATTCTGGTCCAATTGTCCATCAGCATTATTATCTACATCTCTATGCTATGCATCCATATATTATATTGATGAATAAACGATTTCATTTCAAATCATTGTGCATGAGCAAAATAATTATCATCAAAACGAAATTCAACAAAAAATTCATAGGAATACGGTACCGTATTGCACTATACGACCTTAGTTTGAACAGGTAGTGATCCTGCCCGCGGCATATTCGATTAATTCACGACCTATACCCCTATTCAGAGCAAGTTATATTTTTTATCTCTTTGAACTAAATTTATTGTGCTGTAGATCAGAACAATGCCAGCCCTGGAGCCTAAAATACATGTCCGGATAGGTCGCTAACCCTGATACAGACATTGCCCGTAGGACACGCTGTTAATCGAATATGCACCAAGCACTGACAGCGACCTTCACCTTCATGATTCAACAATATTGGGTCACGAACTGTCAAAAACACGGCATTGCAGAACAGTGAGTGAGCGTTGACATTTGGATTACAAAAAAACGCCTTTTTGTCAATTTGAATGATGCGAATGAGAGTGTATGGTAGATCTACCTTCATTGTGGTGCCATCTGGGACACCTGCTCGACGACAGGTGCCTATCAGGAACTTTCTCGCGCTGATGTTTGTGATGTTTGGGTCTGACAGACCGGCTTTCTCCTTGATTTGAGACATGTAAGACTTGATGGAGTTGAGTCCATGTGGCTGTAAGTATGCGAAATCAAGAGTGTACATAATCAATCAAGAATAACCTACCTAATTAAGAGTTGGTATGACTAGCATTATTCGCTACAAAGTACGTGTAGATTTATATACAAATACAGTGTGCAGTAGTGTGATTTTGAATATTATAATTATAAACAAAACACTGTTCATTGATCATAATGTTCTGACTGTTTGTCCAATAGACATTCAGTGATACATGTATTATTTCAACATGACTGTGTTTTATTCGATTGTGAAGGATATTTTTTAAACTAGTAATATTTTGTAGGTTCCCAACGTCTCCCAAGGCCTACATGTATGTGAATTGAAGATATAGACACCCGAAAGCAGCTCATGAAACCTGTAAGCATGGTTGGTAGATATGATGTTTAATTGTCAGTGGTAGATGCTATAACAGTTGTTTCACCTTATAACATAACATTTGTTATATATTTGTTTGTACCTGCTTCTTGTACCAGGTCTTGGCCTCATCTTGTCGTGCTTCACTGGTGAAGACCTTAGGCTGTAGGAAAAAATCCATCCCCGGGACACACATCTCTGCCGGACGCTTCGAAAGGAAGGTCTCAAAAATCCGGACAGGGCAGAACTGTGGATGTTCCAGGTCTTCGAACACCTTTATTTCTTCGCGGACTTCAGCTGTTGCTCCTTGGCGGGTTTTTGTGGCTCGCTCATTGGACACAAGGTATTTAGTCGGGCCTGTCGAGGTACCTTGTTCAACTATCTTCACCTGAACATCCCCTCATTTCATGTCCTTGTTTTCCTTGTTCGCTCTTCGGCCAAAACGTGTGCACATTATCCACCACACTGTGTGCTGGAGTGCTGCTGGAGTCCCTGTTCCCAAAGCGCCCTTGTCCCACATCTGGTTGATTTCCGTTTGGCTAGGTGCCCGTTTTCGCATCGGCTTGTTGCCTTTCCCCTTTTTCTTAAGTTGTTTACATTTTGAACCAAGGGCTAAACGCGAATGAAAAAAAGCTGGACTTATGATGATGGAGTGGCCGTACTGATTTTCTTTCAGATACCTCTCGATGCTCGATTGAATGCCCTTCAGTGTGCATGGCTCGTTGCTGTTTTTTGCTGTTTGCTCCTTTTGCACAGAAACAAAAAATAAAGAAAGATAACGGTCGAGATCTTGGGGGTGGTAGAGCTGCAATGGCCCTGTTTTCGTTCTTGGTGCGAAGAACTGAAGAAAGGAGAGACACATGCGAAACAGTTTTCTGCTTGGTTAGTGAGTTTTGTTGCTGCGCAATGAAGTTCGCCAGATCCTCTTCGTTGATGCTGGCGAATCTGTTGACGGCTACCTTTGTACGTTCACGGCTTTCGATTGCTTCTTCTTCGGAATCTTAGACAAGCGAATTACAGCAACTTAACAGGTAATGAGGCCATGTCGAACATTTATTGTTGAGGTCATGTACAACATGTGGAAGTATATTGCAATATTGGAAATGCATCTGTTACTGAATTGCAAACATACCAGTTGGCACATAATCTGAACTGGAATCAACATCGTTTGTGGCATCTCCAACAACTGGGCCTTCTGCTTGGTATTCAATGGCATGGATTGGTGGTTCTACAAAAAAATGGTAATGAAGTGTCTATTGATATATATTGAAAATTGCTGGTTTTGTTTAAGTTTTTGTTTCATTATCACATTATGATATATCATAATATACTTGTGCATTTCATTCCATGCAGCTCTATGATCGCTGGTGAGATATACTTGGGAACTTATATAGGATCAGTTGTTCAGTGCTGGCAGGTTATTCTGACCAATTTCCAAAATATTTGGTTTCTTTATGTATTTTGTACATGTGTAAGTACTCAAACTTTTTACCTGCGACATGTATTACATCGATAGTGTCGTTTGTGGGATTTCCAACAACTGGACCTTCGTCTTGGTCGTCTATGGCATGGTCTTGTGGTTCTACATAGTAAAAAAAAGTTGATGAAGTGTCTGTTGCTATGGATTGAAGAAATCTGGTTTCAATTGTCTCCAGTTATGAGGTAGGTACTGCATATTTTCAGTATTGTTGTTTTATGATTACATTATGATAATGTCAAGCCTTTCATTCAGTGGATCAGTTTGAGCACTGGTGGGATATATCTAATGGGAGCATATATATGGGATCAGTTATTCAGCACTGACAGGATATTCTGATCAATTGTAAAAATATTTGTATATTCTCTAGATTTATACATGTGTAAGTACTCAATTGTTAAAAAAAATACATGGCATTATACTCTTGTTCCAGGTGGTATTATTTTGCCACACGTCTCTGCATCTGGTGTTTCGCCTAAAGGCTCAACCCAGATTGCAGAGACTTGTGCCAAAATAAACCACCTGGCACTCAAAAAATGAGAACAAATATTGTACAACTAGGTCTGAGACCTGCTCAGTCTACTAAGCCTACCATCTTGTTGCAGACTCTCCAAGTCAGACCATGGCTGTGTTGCCATGTCATCGTCTGGATTCACACCTTCCATTTGCATATAAATGTCATCAATGAGTCCATCGTCGAAAGGATCTGGAGTGGAAGGTCTGGACTCATGAGCACTAGCTGCTGGGGTGTTGGCCACAGCCGGATCTGTCAGGCCACTGAGGGGTGGTGGTGGATTAGGAGCCAGAACTGTGATGAGTACACGATCAGCATATTGCATCTCTACGTCCAAATATTCCTCAATTGTTAGGCCTGGAACCAGTTCGCGAATGCCTATGTCAAAATTAGGCAAATCCATGATGGAATAATAAAATCCAGGCAAATTATGTTCGCGTTATGAAAATCACGTTATGATCGGCTGGAAATTAACAGCAGGAAACGCTCGCGTGCTGCCACCTGGTGGCCACAAACGAAACATTTCGCATGCTGAAAAATATCTTTTGTGACCGGTTTCCAGTGTTTGAAGTTGTAAATGAATCGTATAAACTGTAATGAAGTAATAACCAGTGAATATGTTTTATTATTTTGTGGTGAACGTTGATATTTGTGTATATAAACTCGTGCACTATTTGTTTTGGGCATGTGTAGCCATTGAGTGGTGCGGTTATCCATGGTGTCTCGAGAGACTTGTCAACTGATCAGCTGCTCACATCATTTTCTTGTCCTTACTACATACTGTCCTTCATGTGATAAATGTGCAATAAATAACTTGGTAATTATTACATTTATGCTCATACATTGGCTGATACGTGACGGTAAACAACCGGTCAACACATATCATATTGGGACTATTTTTAATGCTTAACAAAAAATCGAATGAGCATTGTGAATCGGCTTGTAAACAACAAAAACATGGCTGATGGCAAAAACTGCCAAGTAAAATGCGCCGTTGTTCAATGCATCGTAGATATGTTTTGGATGAATATTGTAAGGTGTCTCCATGCCAAAAATCATACATAAATACTGGGCAACATATCTATACGGGAATTACAAAAAGTTACTCTGAGTGCCAGATGGGATTTTCCTGACATTGGTCTTATAATGGGCAAGACATCACAGAGTGCCAGAATATCTGAATTTGGCCGGATAAGGCTACTCGTGACTATGTTCTGTTTTTACATCTTTTGTTAATCAAACACATCATATATTGATTATGCATAATGAATAATTAAAGTTATATGGATTTCATAAAGTTCATTAAAATATTATACTAGTCAACATACATAGCTGAATGAAATTCCAATGACCGTATATTTTTTCAGATATATAGGTCAAAATTCACCAATGGGTACCATATGGTACATACCACACGTATAAGGGTTGTACGGGAAGCAACATAATCATATTTCCATCATCTCCGTTCCATTCATTCCACAAGAGTTCACAGATATATTGGCCTTAAGCTTAAATATCTTTGTGAACGTGAGAGGTTGCTACTCTGGCAATATGCCAGTCTTTAACAGATGAAGACTTGAAATAGTTGATATCAGTATAGAACATACAAATAATGCTTCTTTAAAAAGAGCCCTGAACATTCTGTCCAAACATACACCCGTTTTCTACATTTTCAAATGTCCGTGGTTGTCCAAAAAGTAGTAAAAAAATTCCCGCGTTCCATACGAGAGCACGCATGCGTATTCGTCTCACATCGAGGTCCTACAAATAGATGAGCTTCCGTGATGAGCTTCCGTGTGAGGTTTGTGTATTTTCCGTCCACGTTTCTTTGCTTTCATAATATCCATAACTCTCGTCACGTCCGAATTTTCTTTTCAGTACTATAGAGTCAATATCCATGATTTGAAATGAATACGTTATTGAGCATATATGTGACCCTGAACGCGTGAAATGCGTGAATTTTCAGTTGTTTGTGAGCGATACAATGGTAGTTTCCTCAACCCGTAATATGCTCTCTGTCCATGCGTGTTTTATCAGTCGTGGTGCATTGACAGTTACCGGCAACACGGTCGTGATGCATTGACAGTTACCGGCCACACGGTCGTGATGCATTGACATGTCCCACGTCACGACCGTAGCCTATTCACGTTCAGGCGTGACGCATGGACACTCAGACGTGATGCTTGACAAGTTCATGAGTGACGGCCGTATATTGACGATTATTGTGTCAGAACGAGCGTGATGGTTGACATAGTTTGACATAATCGTCACGGTGTCATGTTGTGCCTTTGTTACATATGCATATATATGCACCATCTAGGTTGAAATTTGGAGGGAGGCAGACCAATGGAGTTCCGATTCCCCCCAAAGAAAATGAACGACGAGAATGACGAGAACCAGTATCCGCTACTGCTGAAAAAATGACACAGTACCGGGTGCAACTCAAGAAATCTCCGAGCTATGAGAAGTATGTTTCAATGAAGTGGCTATAGGTTTCTGCATTGATGTTTACTCCAACAATTTGAATGAAAATTCTAGTGCATTTTGGGTCCTCATATAAAGGAACAAGATACAAAGATATGAAATCTGACTCTGATGATGCTTTATTCTTTTCCCACCGCATCGTCATTGGGTTATTTTAACTGCTTGAAATAGATTGAAGTATCAATTATCTTAAATCCGTACAACAACTCTTAAACTTTTGATCATCAGCTGGTAAAAAACATTACAATTTCAATTGTATTACGATCATACTTCGACATTTGAACATCCCCAGTGTTTTGTAATGCCTCAGATATTCACGAAATATTATAAGAACGTCAAAACATCGAGTTTATTTCAAAACATCCCAATGATATTTCATTATGTCAGGTGGAAAGTTCCTATTTAAACTTGAATAGCGAATTAGTGTAACATGGATTCTCCCCCAAACTTCCTCGACAATATTCAATGATGGTTTGTGGAGTTTTAATAAGCTAAATTATTGAGTATATCTACAAGAAAGCGTTTCGGTCAAACATGTTCATTTATCATTCCAGAAATATAAGTTTCGAACTACAAAATACATATATATCAGAATTTGGGGATGCATAGAACTGTAATTAATACAAGAGCTCAAAAACAATGTTATATGGGTTTTTTTTCGAATGATGCTTCGATCACATGCGTACATTCTTTATTTGTATGCTATTGTCATATTGTGTTTCATAATATGGTGAGTATTGATACAAGTTTCATGTATATACCAGTTACAAACAGAACGAGAAGAAGCGCTCGCGGGATAGAAGGAAGAAGCCAAAGTCACCTTCAAAATTGGAACATGAGAGAATGCTTGCACGTCAAAGGTATACATACGATTTCTAATTGTTGAATAATGCGTTGACAAACCTCAAAATAGTGAGAACTGTGCAGTTTGACTCAAAATTATACCACTCATACATACTTCAAGATACCACAAAATATTAGGGCCAACATTTGATGTACGCACCTCGGTGATGTATTGAAGTTGATGCTAAAGTGCAATGTGTTCATGATACACTTCCTTTGTACATGTGCCTGTCATAACACTCAATTTGGCGTACCTTTAAAGTTCAGGGTGACTTCGCTGATTTTGTCTGATACATCTAATTAAAATATGACAAAGACATCTGAACTCTGATGAATGTAAGTATCAATCTATTACCACCAATAGTCAGATTTTGATAAAATGATTGATTTCAATACATCGGTTGAAGCTGATGCTGAAGTGCTAAGTGTACATCATACGATATATTTCCTTTGTACATGTGGAGGTCATGTAAAATTGTCAATTTTTACGAACGTTGGAAGTTCATGATGACTTTGATGGTTTTGTCACACCCCTCTACCTTAAATATGACAAAAAACATTTGTTTTCTGATTAAATGGTTTATTAAATATTTAATACAATGTATGTGCATTGAAGGGTAAAACGGTATCGAGACAAACTAAAGGAAGAAACCGGCCATACTTCGCGTGAGAGGAAAAAATCAACTGTGAAAACGAAGAGTCAGGTCGAAAACACAAAGAACTTACTGGAGAAAGAAAAAAAGCAGAGTCGAAGGCACTCTTAGGTGCTCAGAAAAAAGGACCGATAAACGAATTCGATAGGAGACGCAAGGCGACAGACAAAGAAAAACACACGCAAAGCACTGCAAATTCATGTGACAAAAACAACAGCAATGACATGAATCAGAGCTGTGGAATACAAGTCATCTCTTGCACGCATGCTTAGTAAGTGGATTAGAATTAGTGAATTAGAATTAGTTATGGTGTCACAGGAAATGTCTGGCTAGTGAATTGAAGTAACCACTACATAAGTTATACGATTGTAATGAAGAATACGCCAAACACTCAACACAACCAAGGACACATGAAGACAAGAATGCCATTATTTATGTGAAGAGCGGGGTGACCACTTCCTCCACCACAACTTGATTACACTATTCCTGGATTCTACGGCCACAAATAATGATCGGTCTTGATTTCAAGGTCGATTTAGCACAAGCAATCATATTGCGAGTACAACGCAATCAATTATGCAGCCCAAACTACGACCATGTGCCACTAATCACAAACAGTCATCCATGAAAATGGAACGTGAGAATTTAATATTGCCTATACATGTAGACCTGTTATTTTTATAATAGGTCATTCTGAACATAACATACTGCGGGAAAGCACTGTATACTACAATGTATTTATTATAATGTAGTCTATCACTCACATACTGAACAAGTCTTGAGCAATAGTCATATTTAAGTAGAAATAATTTTGCATATTATATAGTATTCCGTAACTTGAGCAGTCTGTTAAAATGTGGTGATTCCACAATTGAAGAATGCATATTGGGAAGGTGGAATAGAACGATTGCGCTGGATTTGTATAACAATGATGGGCACATTTCACAATGAAGCACTCTGGTCCATGAGCTATTTTTTTGTCTATTTCCATCCTGGCTGATTGTTGCAATACCCTCAGAGAACAACATATTTTGTTCGGGTGAATTTTTGTGTTTAGTCAAATAAAACAAATATCTAACAATACGTAGGTGGCTAGTCTATTGGGAGCTTGTGTGGCTTTTTTGTCGTACGTACTTGTCATTCACCTACTTCACGTTTTCATTGATTGTTGGGCAATATCTATACAAATCGTGTTTGAAGCAATTAAAGTTGATGCAATTGAATGTCTTTCAAATTACTACAGTGTATACAAGTGCAATGTGTACAAACATGTCAAGCGTTACAATAATTCATATGATATGATGCTGCAATTTATAATGTACACATGTATATACAATAAATTATTTGTTCTGATCGTGCATGAGCCTACAGACCAACATATCTTCTTTCAGATAGACCATCTATGTCATATATTTTTGAAATCCAGTCAGGAACCCTTCTTCATTGAACACAATTGATATTTGCTACAAATCCCGACAAGCAGCACAAACAGTGACACACGTTTCGATGGCATATCTGTGGAAATGTTTGGGAATAGAAAACGTATTCTAGATTTTGTTTTGGATGACACTAGGGCCATTTAACATCTCACTCTTGGGTTGTCAGGTTTTCTCCTGACTTGACATAGTTTAATCAAATGTGTAGTGGCGACCTTGACGACAGATATCGCCTGCTTGACTGCCAAAACTGGCTTCTGTCTGACAGCTCGCCTAATTGACGGAGATACGGCCCGACAGTCACGTGTGTTGTGGGTTTGTCTGAGATTGACCGGATAAGGCTACTCGTGACTATGTTCTGTTTTTACATCTTTTTTTATCAAACACATCATAAATTGATTATGCACAATGAATAATTGGGTTCATATAAATTTCATGAAGTTCAATGGTTTATTTTAATAGTCAAAATCTTATAACATAGCTGGATTGAATTCCAATGACCCTATATCTTCCAGATATAACAGTGCTGCATCATGAAGCTTCATGCGTCATGATACGTTCACCACGATTGCTCAGGATTGCCTTATGGCTCATCCAACAACTCCCACGAAACTTCGTGGTGTGACAAATGATCATTCTCACGTTTATTGTATAACCCAGGGTAACAAAAAAAGACGGAGCTATTTGCGAACCTCTTACAGCATCGGATCCTGATGAATTTATGCCATCTATGAAGTGCAATATAGCAGCGGCACAATTAGGGTCATGGTCACCAAAGTGTGGCAACACGAGAGACGGCTGCTGAATATATGACCAGGGAAAACTTTGTGCATGGCAATATCCGTTTGAGCCCTGCTCAGGTTTAGAAATATATTCCTACATTCTAGGAAATAGCTACGTTCCAAGATGATACCTGCTATTGTTCAATGTGATTCCTTTTTTCTACATGACACATCGAACATAAAATAATTCAAGTGCATGGTATCCATTGTCAAAATGTTGTAACGGGTGATCCAATTGACAAGGTTAATACACTGTTCATCAGACGCAATGCTCAGTGACAAACACGTGACAGCTTTTAATCAGATACCAATTACGTCTCTGGCAGATTAACAATTCATGTTTTTTTCCACACTGATGGTATTGTACGTAATCATAATTCCATAGCAATCACAAGGTTTACAAGCACAGTTATTTAATTCAGGACATGAGGTCTGTCACACGCCATGATGGATGTAACCTTGTGATATTTACGCTAGTAAGTGTGCTGCCAATTTGCTTGGAAAAAGTTCATTTAGACGTTATGCTGTCGTAGAAACATGTACAATTCTGCAATAACACACCTACAAAACCAATAACTTTACATCTGCCATTTTACACACAAACTATCCATTGACATATTTATGTGTTAGTGTATTATGAGGTTTTGGCATTTTTAGCATAGGTAAAAAGGTTTCAGATTCAGATATTCCATAATATGAGATATTCCATATGAGATGTCATTATATTTACCAGAATGTGAACTCAATGATTATTCTAATAACAGTGTTATATCCCAACCAATTACATATGATATATTTGTGTTGATATTATAGTTCGGGTTTCAGTCTGTATTTCTGCCAACTATCTAATGAGATGGAAGACAGTGATGTGACCAAGGCATGTGTGGAAATTCGCAATGGGTTCTTTTCGTGCGTACCTCCACCATAAAAAAAACCTTTGAATTTGGTTTATCCAACGGTCTGCGTTCGTGACATACTGATCCACGAATCTCCAATTGATCCAAAAAATGGCCATTCCATACTGTAACGAACGATCAACTTAAATCAAATCCTGGTAATCCGGCAAAAAAAATCTGAAATCCTTGCCAAGGTTAAGTTTTGAGATACATGTTAACTAGTTTAGAACAATCCATCCCTCCGAAGAGGAACATATATTTGTATAGTGATTTGAATTACATCGATACTCAATTATTAGCGTGTATTAGTACACATGGACAACATGAGATGAGTCTGATTCGCCATGCTATTGAATGGCATGAGAAGAATACTTTGGTGAGAGTAACTTTTAAGAGATTAAACGAACTGGTCCAGTGGGTCCTTCGCCATTTTTTTCTTCATTCATCACACTTCGACATAGCATACTTTTATCACCCACGAAAGCCGCCTATAGAATGATGCAAATGCTTCACTGGTATCGAAAATTGTTTCTATCAATTAAGCGTGTACAGTTGGGTCATATCAAGAATGATAAAATTTACTGCCTTTCGAGTAGTAACAGCTGCAAGACGTTTGGATTCATGTCTGGGATCACTAAACGAGGGCCTGTCTTGAATGGGGGCTATGTACCATTGACACATTGTAGGAATCTTGACCATCAATATAAGTCATATTTGAGTAAAATCAGTATAGACAAATTATGCAATTACTACAGTCCCTGACTACATATGTACATGAGGCAGCAATTCTGCAATTGATCGATTTATCTATCTATCGATTTTTGTATACAGGCGAAGAGGAACTGCTCGAAGAAAATTTGCATTGTAATGTGTTTTATTCAGGTGATGAATGATTGTCACATCACCATCGGATATGATAACTGTATTTCATTGGTATTAGCTTATTCTTAGGGTAAATTTTTTCTATGTTATATTCTATGTTAATAATCGCCAGCATAACAATTTAGCTTTGCCTTAGTTCCCCAGAGAAATTCATCTGAATAATATCTATCATCTCATTTGTGAAACGTTTGCGATTTAAGCACACAGTGAAGAATTCTCTGAGTGTATTTATCTTATTCTCATGGTTCTGTGAGGGATACAATTGGCAACAGCACATTAAGCAATAATGCAGCACATATGGAAGAGTGCAACACTTGACATCTCTGCACAATGTGACACAATCAATTTTACGTGCACTTATGAAACATTCCGAGAAGTAATTCAGTCTATCTAATACAGAGAATCAGTCCCTGCGGGAAAGTACAATACATGACATCTTTGCACAATATCGCACAATTACACATCCATCTTTCTAATATTACACATCAATTACATTCTGTCCTGATCTAAACCAAACACACTTGACATTAGGTGTCAAATATAACGCACCAGAATCAATGTCTCGATGGCCTAATGTTTGCCTGATAAATATTTATAGTCGGTGATGTCAACGTTTTCAGTCAAACACATTTTGTCTCCTTAGATGTTATTGGATTGCTGTCAAATATTAGAGTATCGTACAAACAATAACAGCCATAAATAGGCAACACATTCCTTCATCAAGATAAGTTTGACAAGCTAAGAATTTATTTTTATGTCAACATTGATCTGAACTAGAGGATTGCAATATCTCCTATATCCAAATATAATACTTCACTGAATGTAAGTATCAATCTATTACCACCAATACAGCCAAATTTTGATGATTCCAATGACAAACGTAAAATACAACATTTTGCAATAGAAACAAAGCCCGACCAAGTACCTAATCAAAAGACACACTGGCGTCATCAGGGGCAGACAGTGTGAAAAATGTAGTTGTTTCTACTGTCTTTCTGCCAACTATTATTATTATTCAGGGATAAACGTTCGGGATAAGGACATGTAGTAAATATGGCTGTGTTGGAGTAGACCTTTGTTTATTCAACAGTAATCATACTGATACATTTAACTGTATATGTATTACCACCAACACAACTAGATTTTGATGACGCCAATAACAAAGTCAGAATACACCATTTTGGAATAGAAACAACGCCCTACCAAATTGCTTTCCAAAAACACACTGGTGTCATCGGGGGCAGACAGTGTGTAAAATGTAGTTGTTTCTACGGTACACCTGATGTAATTAGCATACAACTGTCCAAAAACTTATGAAAGTAAGTATCAATCTATTACCAGCAACACAGTCATATTTTGATGATACCAACAACAAACGTAAAATACAACATTTTGCAATAGAAACAAAGCCCGACCAAATAGTTTATCCAAAGACGCCAGTCATCAGGGGCAGAGAGTGTGTTAAATGTAGTTGTTTCTACTGTAAACTTGATGCAATTAGTATACAACTGCCCAACAACCTATGAAAATAATTTAGAAATTAATTTAGAAATCCGGAACAAACCCCATGGAATTGATGTATGACGAGTACATAAGTACCTGATCACAAGCCAAAAGGCTACTGAGTTGATGGTATCATCGGGAATGCAGTGACTCCGGCTCAGTGGTATCAATGTTAGTATCAATCCAATGCTAGAAATACAACTAGACTTCGATGATGCCAATAACAAATGTAAAATACATTTTAGAATGAAAACAAAGCCCGATATCACAAAATTGCTATCCAAAGAAACACTGGCGTTATAAGGGGTAGACAGTGTTTGAAATGTTGTTGTTTCTACTGTACACCTGATGTAATTAGTATACAACAATATTTTACAGTATTACAGTGTTTGAAGTGGGGGTACAGTCACAACGAAAAGTGTCTCAGTTTTGTAAATGTGAAGAAGTGCAACGCATGAATTAAGGCAGTCTTTGCAGGATGCCGATATCGCAATTTGGTGAAAAGTTATTGCGTCATTTGTGTAGTACTTTCCCGCTAAAACTGACACCAAATTAAGTATTATAATGACTATTCATTACGTCACAACAGTACTCTAAGATAATAAGTAACATATATATCGTGATATTTGATTTTTGTTTACATTTTGAGTCTCAATAACTATTTTGTCACATTTGCCATTAAACATAATCAGAATTTAATTACCTGATTTCGTCACCAAGGGGACAACGCACGAAATATTGCCCTTAGCAACAGTGGTTGATATGGGTGCAAACTTCATAAATATGAAAATTTTTGGTCCCAAAAAAACGGGTATGTCTATAACGGGTATGTCTTCCATGTGAAATCATCATGAAAACTCTTTTCAGTTTCGAGTAAAGGTCCCTAGTAACAGCGTCGCTATGAGCAGTATCTGAGGGATGGTTGCTATGGCGATTTTCGAGTCCACATAGTTATGGTATATTTTTCATTGCGACACCACATAACAAGATATTTTGTGCTAATGTATGTAACAAACCGAGATTTAGCATCCAAATATAACTGATTAAAATAGCTATACTGGTGTGACGTCATGAATACTCGTTATAATAATCATTTAGGTGTTAAATTTGGCGTGAAATAATTTGAATAATTTGTCATAACTTTGGAACGAATGGAGATATCAACATGCTGTAAAAGCCACACTAATATAGTTCACACGATTCACTCTTTTTTCATGTGCCAAAAATAATAAATTTTCTACTTGCACCAGAGTCTATCTTTAATCGAATGTGTAGTGGTGAACTTGACAATGGATATCCCCCGCTAGATTGCTAAAATTGGCTTCTGTTTGACAGCTCCTGTAATTGACGAGATATGATAGGCACGTCCATTCGTTTGTCTCGTTTCGACAATATAAGATTGGACAGATAAGGCTGCTCGTCTCAGCTCTGTTGTATGTTTTTTCCCCCAACCACATCATGTATTTATCGTATACATTGAATAATCAATGTTATGCTGGATTCTATACAGTTCAATCAAGAACTGTAGATGATAACTATGATATGGTCGGATGGAGTGACACTATATATTTTCCAAACAAAAAGCGCTGTTTTATGGCAAGAAACGAACTGGGTTAAGATTATATTCATCTGGTTCTCCAGTCAATTTTTAACCAAAAAAATCCTTTGATACTTCATCAGTACATATTGGGTGAAATAACACCAACACACATTGTATGCTTCAAATGGTATCATATCCTGCCCTTTCCTCTCTTTTCAATAAGGATTAAAAAAGTGCAAGGCAGATAAAATGGCATGTGTTCAGTTCAGTTTTATTTCTATCACCAGAGATCAATTTTCATATCGCCATCATTAAAATCTTGTGAATATATAAATAAACTGCATCACTGCGTGAGTGGCAAAATAGCATCGAGTTTAGAATACGTTACACATACCTCAGAATTGTCTTGTGATTATTTTATTCTATCAAAACACGATAATATTTCTCATAGTTCCTATAAAATGTGTATAATATAATGAAAGCTAATTTTCACTGGTTGTGTTGGTGCACAATATACATTGTACAGCCCTGGATAATACAAAGCGATGAAGTTGTGTGTATACCTCTTACAGCATCCAATCCTAATAAATCCATACCACCGGTGAAGTGCAATATGATATTGGCAACAATTGGGATCATGGTAACCAGAGAGTAGCAAAACGACAGAAGGCTGCTGGGTTTATGACCAGAGGAAAGTGTGACCATTACAATATTGCTTTGAGCTCCAAATTATGTAAACAAATATATTCCCACGGCCCGCACTCCTCGTTTGGAATATATGAAAAATGAGTGTGGTTCATACAACAAACAGCAATGCCTACTGTATGTTTGATGTGAAAAAAGTACAGGAGTACTAGTATATACTTCAAATGTATCTGTCCCCATGAACTACGGCCACATACCACATTAAGATGCAAAAATCTATGGTGACAGAAATAGTCCAAATTCTGACTACTGATGACATGAAATGTAATGGTAATGGTGTGTTGCACCTCGGATGTCAAGAACGCAGGTACCTGCATTTTTTAATGCTCTGGTTTTTCCCCAATGAAAAATATTTGCATACTGTTATGATTTCTTTGATTTCTGTTTCTTCTGCTTCTTCTTTTCTTACCTAGCAGATCAAATGTAAGATTATTTACTCAGTACCAAGGCTATGATACATCCCCGAGTGTCTTGGATGGTAAGGTTAATGAACTGTCCGTCAGGCTCATTGCTCCAAGGCAAACACATGACAGCTTTTAATCAAATGCCAATTGCATCACTGAAAGATTAACGATTCGTGTTTTCCCCTACACTGATTGCTTTGGCAGTAGTGTAATCGTTATTTCACGAGGAAGTGATAAGGTTTGTCAGCACAATTATTTATTCCGGGACGAACGATCTATCACACGCTCTGAAATATCATGATGCAAATAAGGTGGAAACATTCTATGAATTGGCTGGTTTTCTGTGTCATAGTCTCGTATGCAAACGATGCTGAGAACAAGACAATTGAATATCACCCCCGCCCGACTGCTCATCATTGTAGCCATTCGCTGAATTACTATGAAAAAAAATTTTGGCACACAATGTTCAGTGAAATCTAATGAGAGCAATCTAAAGGTTCAATTATACCATTCACACCGTTTGTGATGTAGATCGTCTACTCAGGAACACAAACCAACATTCACAAAACATTGACGTATATATATATAAGATTCCAAAACTAAAAACTCAACAACTTGAGTTCACTTTTACGAAAGCAATCAAGAGCAAAAACGTGAACCGGTGCAAACAATCTCAGGATTGTTCTGTGGATTTTGAAAAAAAACAGTGTGAAATTACGCTGGTGCATGTGCTGCCATGTTCCTGTAAAACGATTATACTTCAAGACATCTATAATTGATCAGAATGTAGGTGGATCACTTGAGGTTATCTGTATTGAACAGGTATGGCTCACCAAATCCCATTGTCTTTTTGGCATGAACAGGCGCATGGTTTGTACTCAAGTTTAGATATAAGGTGGGCTAACAAAAAGGGCCCAAAAGTTGGCCAAAACAGGACAATAAAAGAACAGTGCATATTTTTGTTTGAATTGAATTTCGCAGATGCATGTAAAAGGAATGACGAACAATAAAACAACGCAAATTTATGTTTATTGAGAATGTCAAAAACTTGATTAGTGATGAATGATCGATAAAAATCAATGGTGTCTTAACCGAGCCTCAGTTCTGGGACATCCATAATGGCTGGTCCTGTTCGGATTAGTCAAGCAGCCAGTAACCTGAAGTCGCCACACAAAGGACATATTTTGGTTCTTTTGTGCCTTTTTATGGAAGTGAACTTCAACCTAATGTTTTGTGACAAATACTGATTCATAATCCCTCCTTTTCTGAATGAAGTTTTGACATTTGTTGTGACTTCATGGAAACCAAACAAGTCGTGACTTCGTGGTAACCCATTCATTATGGCATCACAATATATCATAGGCTATGTATCGAGCCATGATAAAAATATTTCATATTTTCAGATTCAGTGACATTCTTACTCTTGATATTGTCTGTATATCTTGGTTAGAACCGAGCCCCAGTACTCGGACATCCATAATAGCTGGTCCTGTTCGGATTAGTCAAGCAACCAGTAACCTGAAGTCGCCACACAAAGGACATATTTTGGTTCTTTTGTGCCTTTTTATGGAAGTTAACTCCAACCAAATGTTTTGTGACAAGTACTGATTCATAATCCCTCCTTTTTGATGGAGTTTATTTTGTTGCAAAATATTGTATTTTTCGTTTGTTATTGTCATCATCAAAATCTCACATGTTTTGGTGGTAATAGATTGATACTTACATTCATTCCACTGAGTCGGTGTCACTGCTGGCGGACGTTAAATCTGTCCCCGAGGATACAACTCACTAGCCTTCGGGCTTGTGATTAGGTACTTATGTACTTGTCATATATCTCTTCCATGGGGTTTGTTTCGTATTTCTAAATTGTTTTCATAGGTTGTTGGGCAGTTGTATACTAATTCCATCAGGTTTACAGTAGAAACAACTACATTTACCACACTGTCTGCCCCCGATGACGCCAGTGTGTCTTTGGATAAACTAATTGGTCGGGCTTTGTTTCTATTGCAAAATATTGTATTTTTTTCCGTTTGTTATTGGCATCATCAAAATCTCACTGTATTGGTGGTAATAGATTGATACTTACATTCATACCACTGAGTCGGTGTCACTGCTGGCGGACGTTGAACCTGTCCCCGAGGATACCATCAACTCAGTAGCCTTCGGGCTTGTGATTAGGTACTTATGTACTTGTCATATATCTCTTCCATGGGGTTTGTTTCGTAATTCTAAATTGTTTTCATAGGTTGTTGGGCAGTTGTATACTAATTCCATCAGGTGTACAGTAGAAACAACTACATTTAACACACTGTATGCCCCTGATGACGCCAGTGTGTCTTTGGATAAACTATTTGGTCGGGCTTTGTTTCTATTGCAAAATGTATTTCACGTATGTTATTGGCATCATCAAAATCTCACTGTGTTGGTGGTAATAGATTGATACTTACATTCATGGTAACCAAACAAGTCGTGACTTCATAGTAACCCATTCAATATGGCATCAAAATATATCATAAGCTATGTATCGAGTCATGATAAAAATATTTCATAATTTTCAGATTTAGTAACATTTATACTCTTGATATTGTCTGTATATCTGGATTAGAATGCATATTGTATTGCGAACCACTTTTCTTTTTTAGCCCACCCTGCTCTTTCACATGTCAAAGGCGCACAATTTGTCTGAACCGTAAACGGGATAACTTACATGACCAATATGCTGGCACATCCAAATCATATCATTACCATGATTACAAATCAACTGGCTCAACGATCTTTGTCCATAGAACTGTTCAGGGAAAATTGGCATGAAGAGATGCCCACGCAGGATTATAGTGTGTTACCTGTGGGTAATGTTCGATTGTGAGTTCACCATCTTATATGATAACGGTTTGTCATTGGTGTTAATGATGTCAGTAGTTTCAGTTCATTTTCTGCAAGGAATGTAGATATAAGGTTACATCATACAACTTGCGGCAACTCATTAAACAAGAATTGGTTTCTTGACGAAATAAATAATTTCCCGCTAACTATTCAGACTAATAAAACACTACAACAAATACATTGGAAAATACCACAAATGACATCTTTGCATAATATCACACAATTACACATCCAGTTTCCTAATATTACACATCAATTCCATTCTGCCTCGATCTTGGCTAAACACACTTGGCATCAGGTGTCAAATATAACACACCAGGGCCAATATCCCGATGGCCTCATGTTTGCCTAATAAATATTTACAGTTGGTGATGTCAACGTTTTCTGTCAAACACATTTGGGCTCCATAGAAGTTATTGGATTGGTGTCAAGTATTGGAGTTGCGTTCAACTATGGCTGCCATAATATGACAGAGGATCTAGAGGGAATTTTCACTTTTAGTGCAGCTTCTTATGTCATGTTGGCCAGAAGATTCACTTTGGGACACAAACATGGAACTTTGCATTAATTGGAATTCAGTAACTAATGGCCCAATTGGCCCAATATGGCCCAATAGAGAGTCATTCTGATATGGTTTTTATTTTGTAAAGTTGACACAAAATTTATTTCAGCATAATTATGACATAAACATTGATCCCATATCTACAAATTTGTTACCCAAATGATCAGCATGGAAAGACCAACTCATCATTGACGATCAGATATCGTCATATTAGAGTATATGAAATTATCAAGCCACTCCATACGTGTCATGGTTGTTTGAAACTATACAAGAATCATACCTGGTGTTTTGCACCAGATCTCCCCCAGATGACAGAAGTCAATAGCGTCAACAGCTGTCATGAATGTAAACAATGAGTCCTGCGAATGTTGAAAATCTGGAACTCACTCAGTCACTCACTTACTCACTCACTCACTAGCGTTGGTTCATGACAGGGAAGTGTAACACTATGGGTATTCATCCGATGCATTATATAGTGTAAATCGTTAGCAGATACAAAATGGAGCTGACAGCGCAGGACTGGCACAGATTATTGCACCACACTGTTACTGTTTCTAATGCGCACATCTCTGATCATGACGACATCTTCCAATTCGATGTACTAGCGTGACATAACAAATGACAATTCTCATTGGTTGTGCCAATGGACAATAGTCAGTGTATTTACTCTGGGTAACACAAAGCACTGGAGGTATTTGTAAACCTCTCACAGCATCCAATCCTGATGAATTTACGCCACCAGTGAAGTGCAATATGACATCCCCCAACAATTAGGGTCATGGTCAGCAAAGTGTGGCAAAACGAAAGAGGTCTGTTTGAGTTATGACCAGGGGAAAGTGTATGCATAGGAATAGGAGTTTGAGCTCCACTTATGTAAACAACTGGGCCTATATTTCCACTGCCTCCACTCATCGTTTTGACAGACGGACGTTCGTTTTATTAGATCACATATAGTATATACATGGAGTTGACCTATTGATAAATCAATTGGTATTGATATTGTAATCAGTGTAATAAAACGAGTATATATAACAAGAAAATACATGTAATATGGATTTAAAGAGATCAAGTAAAACCTGGATTACACTTAACTTCAGTTCGAGATATAAAAATTGTATAAGTTTGCGAGATAATGTATGGTGCAAAAAACAATAAACCTATAAACTCGTTAGTGGGTGAGATTAAGTGATACCCCAATTCGAGGTATCGATCGAGGCGTGGATCGTACCAAGCAAAGAGTGTCAATGGCCCATACATAATGCAATATTTTCATTTTGCCTTGCTGAGCTACGACCATATGCCACATGATATGAGATGTCACAATTAGTTGAAATCAAGAAACCCGTGAAGAGTTCAAATGAACTCTATGTTCAAATTAACTCTATGTGTCCATGCGTTGACTTGCCCACGGAGGATATTCTTCATTCTGAACCAACTATCTGGTACCTTACTTTGGAGATTTCACAGCTATTCAATATGTATAATAAAGTGATAACGCTGCACGAAATAATTTTTATATTTGATATTGGTTTTGATATTCATGATTAGGTTTGTTTGATTGCGAGTAGCTTCAACAGAATAAATGAAAATAGTATAACAATTTCAGTTAGATTTCTATGCTATTATGTATATCTAAGGTTTTTCAGTGAAATAAATGAAGTTCGTAAAAGCAGTTTGATTCCGGCATCTCTACTGTTTCGTTTTACAAGAGTTGGGTTTTACGAGGATTTTTCCATATAAAAGAGTGAAATATTATAATGAATTAGATTTTTATTGATGGAGCTAATAAAAATGTGTCTGTAATACATTTCTGGGATTCAAAGAATTTTGAACAAATTTCATAGAGAAGGAGTCTGATTTTCCATTGCTTTGTTGGGCATGGTGTGTAACCTCTTGAATTTCAAATTTGTTGGAGCAAAATGTGTGCCTTTGTAAGGCCTAAGATAATCATAATGGTTTGTGTTTTTGATTTCATAACTTTTCTACCTAGCAAAAAGTTGATTCACTTAATATCTGATGCCATAATATACTATCGTGTGTGTTGGATGACAAGGTTAATGAACTGTTCGTCAGATCCATTGCTCGGAGGCAAACATAGGACAGCTTTTAGTCAAATACCAATTGCATCGCTGACAGATTAACGATTCATGTTTTTTCCCAGACACTGATAGCTTTGGCAGCAGTGTAGTCGTTATTTCACGAGGAAGTGACAAGGTTTACCAGCACAATTATTTATTTCGGGACGAACGATCTATCACACACTCTGAAAAATCATGATGCAAATAAGGTGGAAAGATTTTATGAATTGGTTTGATATGAAAAAATATATTCACGATTCAATTCTGTAATCCGGCTGCCTACCATTATGGCCAATTCTTTGATCGCTGATTTAATGATGACAAAATATTGGCACACAATATTCTGAGGAATCTCAGGAATGCAAATGTTTGTTTAAATCAGTTACACCGTTTGTGAGACGTAGATTTTCTAATACAGGTATACAAACCAAGATTAACACGTTTATATGAAAACTTTTCCAGAACCTAAAAGTCAACAAAGTGAGTTCCCTGTCAGGAAAAAAAAGCAATATGAAGAGATGCATACTGCCAGTTTGACAAATGACGCATCAAACAATCCGAGATTTGTTCATTGGTCTTGGTACAAAATGAAATCACCCTGTGATATTTACGCTAGTCGTTTACGCTAAACAATTTTACGTCCATACAACTTTTATTGGCCATAATGTAGTTGGAACACTTGAGGTTATCACTTTGGGATACAAGCGTGGAACTTTGTACGGATTAAAATCATTAATTGGTCAATATAAGGCTAGAGAACCATTCTCAAGATGGCATGTGATAGACGAGACAGCTATGTTTTTTTTCTGGTAAATTGGCCCAAACAGCCAATTTGCAACACTGTTTCATTTTAGCATAATTATGTCATCAACATAGATCCCATATCTTGTTACCAAACTGAACAGAATAGCAAGGCCAACTCATCATTAGGGCATTTTGGCACGAAATGTCCTTATGGTTTCGTCAGAATTTTTCTTCACTTTTCGGTTTCAGGACGATAACTCAAGAACGCCTTGACGAATCTTCGAGAAATGTTCACCAGTTATCACATATATGACATAGATGAACCCTATTGTTTTGGAGCCGGCTCCGAGGTCCGGTTAGTCCGTGAGGATGAATTTTGTGTCAAATGGTTTCCGGATGATAACTCGAAAAGTACTTGTGCTACCATTCTGAAACTTGACATATATGTTGATATAGTGTCGCAGAGGAGCCCTATCGATTATGGGGTCAATCCCTCAAACTACCTTTGACCCAGGGGCCGAAAACAACTTTGGTGAGTCATCCTTGAGGCTCATTGCATATCTCGGAAACGGTGCATCGTAGAGCGAAACGGACATTATTTTCGGACTCGTCACCCTAGACAAACATGTCTAAAGGGTATTATGCATGAACTTTGACCTTGACCCAAACTTTTTTTGTCGACTTGGCATTTTTCGTTTTCTTCGATATCTAAGAAATGGTGCATCGTAGAGCGAAACGGACGTTATTTTTGGACTCGTCGACTTAGACAAACATGTCTTAGGGGTATTATGGATGAACTTTGACCTTGACCCAAAATTTTTTCGCCAAGTTGGCATTTTTCGTTTTCGGCGATATCTCGGAAACGGTGCGTCGTAGAGCGAAACGGACGTCATTTTTGGAGTCGTCAACCTAGACAAACGTGTCCTGAGGGTATTATGGATGAACTTTGACCTTGACCCGAAATTTTTTCGCCAAGTTGGCATTTTTCGTTTTCGGCGATATCTCGGAATCGGTGCGTCGTAGAGCGAAACGGACGTCATTTTTGGACTCGTCAACCTAGACAAACGTGTCCTGAGGGTATCATGGATGAACTTTGACCTGGGCCAAATTTTTTTTTCTGAGTCGACGTTTTTTTTTCATTTTCGGCCATATCTCGGAAAAGGGTGCGTCGTAGAGAGAAACGGACGTCATTTTTGGACTCGTCGATCTAGACAAACATGTCTTGAGGGTTTTATGGATGAACTTTGACCTTGACCCGAATTTTGTTGTCAAGTCTGCATTTTTTGTTTTCGTCGATATCTCGGAAATGGGGGGTCGTAGAGTGAAACGGACGTTATTTTCGGAACCTAGACGAACATGTCACCCTGGACGAACATGTCTAAGGGGTATTATGGATGAACTTTGACCTTGAAGCGAAATTTTTTTGCCGAGTCGCCATTTTTTCGTTTTCTTCGATATCTCGGAAACGGTGCGTCGTAGAGGGAAACGGACGTTATTTTGGGACTCGTCGACCTAGACAAACATGTCTTAGGGGTATTATGGATGAACTTTGACCTTGCCCCTAAATTTTTTTGCCAAGTCGGCATTTTTCATTTTCAGCGATATCTCGGAAACGGTGCGTCGTAGAGCGAAACGGACGTCATTTTTGGACTCGTCGACCTAGACAAACTTGTCTTGAGGGTTTTATGGATGAACTTTGGATGAGCAAAACGGACGTTATTTTCGGACTCGTTACACTAGGGAAACATGTCTTAGGGTTATGTTGGGTGAACTTGGCCCTGGGCCAATTTTTTTTTTGCTGAGTCGGCGTGCTTCATTTTCGGCCATATCTCGGAAACAGTGTGTCGTAGAGCAAAACGGACGTTATTTTAGGACTCGTGACACTAGGCAATTATGTCTTAGGGGTATGTTGGGCCAACTTGATCCTGGGCCAATTTTTTTTTGCTTTCTTGACATTCTTCATTTTTGGCCATATCTCGGAAACGATGCATCGTTGATGAAACAGATGTTATTTTTGGACTCGTGGTGCTAGACAAGCATGTCTTAGGGGTATGTTGTGCCTGGGCAGAAACCGTCGTCTTGGATTGAAATGGATGTATCTACATAATCAGTTTGGTTGCAGAGTTGTCAGCAATTAACAATTCACCTGTGATTGTGTTGGGTATCGAAATGCCCCAAGGCCTTCAGGCCTTTATGTCTAGTTGATGTTGATATATCATCTTTTAGTGTATAATACAAAACATATGATTTACACAACTGGTGAAACTTGAGGACAATAATGTTATTTATTTTGCGAAGAGGGGGTGACCAGTTCGTCAACGATCACTTGATTACATTTTATCCTAGATTCTACGGCCACAAATGATGATCGGTCTTGATTTCAGGGTCGATTTAGCGTAGGCATCATATTGTGATTACTGAACCGAAATATGGCGTTGTGCCATTACTTTCATACAGTTATCCGAAAAATATTCTCGCATTGTTATAACACCAAGGGGATGGGTTTTGTAATGCATGCATACTGATAATTCAAAGGAAAAAAAATGTTGATTTGTTGGGGGTGAAGAAACATGCTATTATTTATATTCAATCCGATATGAACACGTACACCCTACTGTGCTGTAGTTATACTGCTTTGTACCATCATATTACTAATGTATATGTATATATTCACATCATTTCGTTACTAATGTATATATACATGACTCCAGTATAGGGCTCCGCTTATCGATGTACGACTAATGTTTCAATAAATATTTATTAAATGAAAACCAATTAGTAACACTTTTTTAATATGTTCATTATAGTTCAGGGCATCATCATCCCTGAATATCGCGAAAGGATAACCACGCTATCCAGTAACTACGCTGCGACTGAATCGAATCAACGTTGAGTTTTCTAATCGCACTATAAAACTCCTGCTCCTACATGCATATGTCGACACATCAGAGCGTTGGTTCATAACATGGAAGTGTTACATTATGGGTATTCACCTGGTGCTTTTCTACACAGTGCAAATCGTTGGTACATATAAAATCGGGAGTAACGGAACTGAGAACTCAGGATTGGCACTGATTATTGCACAATACTGTTACCGTTTCTAATACGCACATCTCTGATCATGAAAACATCCTACAATTCCTTGTACTAGCGTGGCGAAACAAATGACCATTCTCACTGGTTGTGGCGGTGGACAATAGTCAGTGTATTTACTCTGGGTAACACAAAGCAATGGAGGTGTTTGTAAACCTCTCAGAGCATCCAATCCTGATGAATTTACGCCACCAGTGAAGTGCAATATGACATCGGCAACAATTAGGGTCATGGCCACCAACGGGCGGCAAAACGAAAGAGGGTTGCTGGATTTATGACCACGGAGTGTATTCATGAGACTATCACCTATGATGATCAGTTTATGTGAACAGTGTAACCAGGTTTGAGGGATCGAATTGAGTGTGATTCGATCCAACAAAAAGCAATACTTGCCGTCCGCATCATGTAATATCTTACACATTTTTTTTTTAGTTTTAGCCATGTCACAATACACAATACGAATATTCATGGTGTGTCGGGAATAATTCAAATCATGGAATCTTGGGACACAAGTTGTACAAAGGAACTTTAGAATATATCATAGATGGAATGCCAATTCTGATATCTCACTCTCTGATTATAGTTTATGAACTTTAGGTCACAAGAGTTAAGCAGAAAACGGGTGTTTTATATTCATTGTCAACGTTTTGCCATTGTTCCATCTTGAAAACATCTGAGTAATGACTTCACAATTGACGCATTTGTACAATTAAATTTTGATGGAGATGGAGAGTCCAAGATGGTAGTTTTTTCTATCAAGTTATAAAATTATACTTTGGCGATTATTATACATACTCCGGTACACTTCAAATAATAATAATATGATAATAATTCGAATTCATATTTACAACGTGGGCAACCATCACTTGTTTGTGTTGTGGGAAGCTAGAGGCTTGTAATTTACAGCTTCACGTTGGGTGACAGAATTTTGCATTTGGAAAGCCACGCTGGGAAAGGCGATCTCCAGAATCTGAGGTTGAACGCCGGAATTGGAGGTTGAACGCCCGAATCAGAGGAAATCGCGAAAAGAAACAAAACATTGTGATGATGATTGACGGAAAAGCCCTGAAAAGGTACGTAAAATCTTCCGTGTCATCGATACAACAGTGTGCATCAGTTATGCGAATGATCATTGTCACTCGCTACAACAAAAACACCTTAGTATATCACACAGTTATCTGATAAATCGCGGCACAGTTTTAGGTACTGAAACAGCATCTAGGCGACAACACGCATCGAATGAATAAACCAGTTTGATTCACTAAATAACCAAATATATCACTTGAGATTGTACAGAATGGTTGTTGAGGTGCAAAAGACTTTATATCTGACCAAATTTCTTGAATGTTTGGCGAAATTATTGAGTATTCACATGTTTAACGTGAAGTGAAACTAGGCTGCAACCCCACAAGTATGAGGGCTCATAAAAACGGCAACCCCGGGATTTACGGAACAGAGTGACGAGTGCTCACATCGCTCTCAGGGTTTGGTGACGTCTCTGCTTTGGTGATATGGGGTTCATGACACAAGAAATATACAGCCATGTGGTCTTATCCCTCGTACATGCACCCAAATTCAAGATCCGCTAGATTTTGCAGACAAGAAGCAGATAATACGTGACGCCATTGAAAGAAAGTGTATAATTTTCTTCATTCTACCGCGATATAGGTCCATTGTAGGACATTTTAACTAGGTTTAACTTTTGTAATGAATCTGGTTAGTGTCTTCCAGGGCCAAATGGAAGGCTCGAAAGCACTAGAAATGGTTTTAAAAGAACAGAAGTTTACAGCAGGAATATGCGTATTGATATTTTATGCGCAATTGATTAATGTACGTGGTAATTTCTACACACACAACATACCACGATATTCAGTAAGTTATTAACATCCTGTCATAATTCGCAGGTACTCTGCAGATTTATTTGAAATTTTAAAACAAAAATTGACCATATTAGTGAGTCTTAAATTTACGAGCACTGCATTGCACTGAATTACATGTGTTGCAAAGTAGCAGCCATGTCCATAAAAATAAATGAAAAACTACAGCTGATATGGCAACATGAAATTATATAGTTAGATTTTTGGGATACCTTCTCCAAAGCAACTGTCACATTGCACATAATAATATATGTGTGAGGCTCAAATTCCATAATATATCGGAATAAATTAGGCACGAACATGTAGGTGTGACACGAACATTTTCTTACCTAAATAAATTCCCCACGTCTGCTACAAGTTTTCATGCCTAAATCAAGTATTAACCCTCATATCCACCTGTATTTTGTCAACTCAAGTCTGTCCTCATTCAAGTAAACCTGCATAGTGGGGGAGGGAGGTATGCAGGTGTCAACCAGAGAAAAGTATACTAGTAGGCAAATACGATTTATTGATGAACATGTTTGTCTCACACTATCAATACAACCAGCAAAACGATGATGGCATAAGGTAATAGTATTGGTATCCATGATATGCGCAGTGAATTCTGAATAAACACATGCGTTCAACCAAAATAAGACAAGAACAGGTCACTAGATCTTTCAACAGTTGCGGAAGGCAAACCTAAAATCAACACATTGCTCTTTCAGGGCCACCCAATTCTACCTCATTATTGGAAATCATGGAGTTGCCGTCCTCAATACACATGGAGTTGCAGCTGTCAAACGAAATGTGCTCATAAATCGTGTTTTATCAGATGATGTGTACATACTGATGTCTCTGTTGTAGTAATAGGTTAACTAGCAACTATTTTTGTGCGTGAAACATGTGTATTTTGCCACATATCCCTTCGAAACGTCAAATTTGGTTGCAACTTCGCACTTCGTTGGCATACGGATATTGACCCGCTATTTTGTGTCCCAGTTTACTGCCTGGTCTGTGCATTCTCACACCAATCTTGCTTATTCCTGAAAGCCATATATGTTCGCATGCTCTATGGACACAGTATTATGAAATACATAATACAGTATTAACCCAAAATCATAGGAGCTACTCACAATGGTTTGCTTTCTTTTCGCGATTTCCTCTGATTCGAGCGTTCAACCTCCAATTCCGGCGTTCAACCTCAGATTCTGGAGATCGCCTTTCCCAGCGTGAAAGCACCATTCAGTAGGGAAAGTCCTGATCATTTAACCAGTATGAAAAACCCCAGTTACCCAATGCCAGTCCAGGGCGCGAACCCCAGACCTCCCGCTCTATTATTTGTCACTGCTGCAAAGTCGTATTGATTATAATACTCAATTATTATGATGTATTTTTTTTGTCTTCACAACACATCAATACAAGATCACTCACATGGTATTCAATGTTATAGTGCATTGAATGTTATTCCAGCTGAGGAGTAATACACTGTCCGCCAGGCTCACTGATTAGGGGCAAGCACGCGACAGCGTTCATTGGATGTGAACTATGTCAGTGTCGGATTAACCATTAAATTATGTAAGTATCAATCTAATGCCGCCAATACAGTCAGATTTTGATGATGCCAATAACAAACGTAAAAAACAACATTTTGCAATAGAAACAAAGCCCGACTGAATAGTTTAAGACACACTGGCGTCATCAGGGGCAGACAGTGTGTTAAATGTAGTTGTTTCTACTGTACACCTGATGGAATTAGTATACAACTGCCCAACAACCTATGAAAATAATTTAGAAATCTGAAACAAACCCCCCACGGAATAGATATATGACAAGTACATAAGTACCTAATCACAAGCCAGAAGGCTACTGAGTTGATGGTATCCTCGGGGACAGATTTAACGTCCGCCAGCAGTGACACCGACTCAGTGGTGTGAATGTAAGTGTCAATATATTACTGCCAATACAGTCAGATTTTGATGATGCCAATAACAAACGTAAAATACAACATTTTGCAATAGAAACAAAGCCTGACTAAATAGTTTATCCAAAGGCACACTGGCGTCATCAGGGCAGACAGTGTGTTAAATGTGGTTGTTTCTAATGTACACCTGATGGAATTAGTATACAACTGCCAAACAATCTATGAAAATCCAATGATTAATCAAGTTCCCAAAATGAAGCAAAAGTTTTGATATTCTTCGTGTATAGGTTGGTTTGATTGCAAGCAGGCTCAACAGATAAATGAATATAGTATAACAATTTTAGTTAGATTTTGATGCTATTATCTAAGTTTTTTTCCCAAGTACTTTCAGTGAAATAGATGAAGTTCGTAGGATAATGCAGAAGAACAGGATCTCTACTGTTTTGTTTTAGAAGAGTTCACAAGAGGGATTTACAAGGATTTTTTTCCACATCACGACTGGAATATTATAGAATTAGATTTTATTGATGGAGCAAATAAAAATGTTTCGGTTATAACTTTTCGGGATTCAAAGAATTTTGAACAAATTTTATATGGTTTATTACCTCTTGAATATCAAGTCTGTGGTTAGCTGCATTTTTTTGTTATTAATATTATTAGATTCTTGTCGAAGCAAAATGTGTGCAGCAACCTTGATGAGGCCTAAGATAAGCATAGTGATTAATCATTTTTCTACCTAGCACTCAAAATGTAAGTTGATTTACTCAATATCCGATGCCATAATACACTACCGGTTGTGTTGGATGACAAGGTTAATGAACTGTTCGTCACACTCATTGCTCAGAGGCATACATAGGATAGCTTTTAATCAAATGCCAATTGCATCGCTGACAGATTAACGATTCATGTTTTTTTTCCCACACACTGATGGCTTTGGCAGTAGTGTAGAGGTTATTTCACGAGGAAGTGACAAGGTTTAGCAGCACGTTTATTTATTTTGGGACGAGAGATCTATCACACGCTCTGAAATATCATGATGCAAATGAGGTGGAAAGATTCTACGAATTGGCTTGATATAAAAAAATATATTCACGATTCAATTCTGTAAACGCTAACTGGTTATCTATGAGAAGATAATCAAAAATCACCACCGTCCCGCTGCTCACCATTGTGGCCAATCCTTCCTTTTGATCGCTGATTTACTGATGACAAAGTTTTGGCACGCAATATTCAGAGGAATCGCATGAATGCAAATGTTTATTCAACCCAGTTACACTGTTTGTGAGACATAGATTTTCGAATACAGCACACAAACCAAGATTCACACGTTTATATGGAAACTTTTCCAGAACTGAAAATTCAACAAAGTAAGTTCCCTCTCACAAAAAAAAAAACAATGTGAAGGGATGCAAATGACGCATCAAACAATCCGAGATTTGTTCAGTGGTCTTGGTACAAAATGAAATAATTAGGGCTGGCACGATATATCGATATATCTATCGATACATACGGGAAAAACGATTATCGATATGAAAGTCAAAATATCGATAGTCAATATCGTAGTTAAAAATAGCGATGATACTTCATAGTTCATGACTTCACAGTTCAGCATTGTACTATCAGTCCTTTTTGGCGCCAAAATCATAAACGGATATCGTCTGTAATCATTAATGACGTACATTTTGGCGGGAAAAATACGTTTATATTGATAACGCCAGCAGAAACAATTTAATGACGTCATAAGACTTATAAAGCAGTGCTGCCAGCTGGTGATTGCAGATATTTCTGATAACCCCTCATTGTCAGAATGATAGACCTACTTGACCAGCTCATGTACTTAAAGGTTCTTTAAAGGTTCTTTTTGAAAGCCTGTGTATTTTTATTCTGTTCATATCGTTTCCATGGTGATCAAACGCAATCAATTCCAAATGTTGCAAGTTCTGCACGCACATTAACGTCAGAAAATACTAGTACGCACAGTCGGCGGCAGTCGCACACACACGAGGAGTCAAATCTAGTTCAGAGCTAGAGATGGCAGCCAACAAAAAAAAATATATAATTTTCCTGGCAAGGCAAAAAGCTGGGTTTGGGCACACTATGGTTTTTATGCGCAGAACAATCATGATGAGACCTCTACCGGTAAGCCTATTGAACTGGAGAAAAACCACGCAATATGCAGGATTTGTAACCAAGCGACAAAATATGGTGGGAACACGACAAATATGCATTACCATCTGAACAAGCACCACCCCGAAGTAGTGAAGCAGTCTGGAGATAAGAGCGTACAGCCATCAGTTGCAGACGGCATTGGCTTTGCCAAGCCACTCCCATTCCACAGCTCGAGGGCAGATGCTATCACGCTTGCTGTCGCCGAGTATCTCTTTCTCGATTTGCGTCCAATCAACACTGTGGAATCAGATGCTTTCAGAAATCTTCTCCGTGTGGCCGAGCCCCGGTACACGATGCCGAGCCGTAGCTATTTTAAGGACACCTTAATTCCTAAACTGTACACTCAAACCAAGACAAAGGTTACAGACAAACTTGGGACGCTGACGCAACCTTCCATTACAACGGACTGCTGGCAATCACATGTCACTCAGGCGTACATGACCGTGACGGTTCACGGGATCGGTGCCAACTGGGATATCCAAAATTTCACTCTGCAAACTCGTGAATTACCAGGCAGTCACACCGGGGAGGCGCTTGCTGACGCCTTGCAGGAGTGCATTCAAGAGTGGTCATTTCGTGACCAGCCTGTGGTGGTCACAGACAACGCAGCCAATGCTCTGAAATCCGCAGATCTTCTCGGATGGCTGGACATCCCGTGTGTGGCTCACACGATAAACCTAGCAGCGAAGGCCGGACTGAAGCTCCCTGCAGTTAGTCGGTTGATTGCCAAGGGTCGCACACTGGTGGGATACTTCAAGCAGAGTGCATTAGCTACAGACATCCTTCATAAGAAGCAACAGCTGCTCGAACTACCCAAGGTTATGTTAAAATTGCATTTTGAGTATTGTTGAATACCATTATGGTAAATTACTAATATCAGCGAAAATATATAAAAGTATAATTACATCATATAGACCTACCTATTAGCGCTAAATTCTAATGGCCATAGTGATAAGATTTAAAAAAAAAAACCCTCAAAATTCATATAGGCCTACCTAGTTTTCAATTCATATCTTAAATTCAATTCGTACTAAGTAAATTGAATATATATTTGAATATATCGAATTATATAAATTAACTCCCTCTACATAGGCCTACCCCCTGTACATTTCTATTTCCTCGTCATTTTATATTTTTTTCCTTCCACAAGGTACAATTGACCCAAGACGTGAAGACCAGGTGGAATTCCACCTACGACATGTTGCTACGGCTCAGTTCATGCGGCCAGATGCCAGATTCACGTCAGATGAACATATGACATCAGAGGAACTGCTTGCCGTGTTGAGGGAGTTGAAGACTGCCACATTGCTCCTCTGCGAACAACAGACACCAACAGTTTCGATCGTGCTGCCAGTACTCAAGAAACTTATGGTGCACCTGGAGCCGTCCACTGGGGACAGTAAACTTGTGAAAGATGTCAAGGGTGCAATCCGTGACAACTTGGGTACGAGATACACTTCTGAGTCCGTTCGTAACTACTTAATGGTTGCCAGCCTTCTGGATCCAAGGTACAAGGGCATGAGATTCGTATCTACAGAGGAAAAGGCCCAGGCTATTGAGCTACTCTTGAATGTTGCAACTGACATCCACGCAGGCTCCACCAGTGATGACAGAATAGGGCCCGTCACAGCCTCTACTAGTTCAGTCACTGCAGTATCTGTATCAGTTAGTACTCAGCCGACTGAGCCGAGTGACTCCGATGCAGGGCCTAGCGCCGACAGGGCCGAAACCTCACACAACGAAGTACAGTCAAGTTCAACACAGCAGGCTGCTACGGACGGCAACTGCATCGAATCCATCGATGACTGGTTTGGGGATGTGGTTTATGATGTCGAAGATGTGGGAGTATCCACACCCGAAAAGCCTCTGAGGGAGATCATTGCCTCGAAAATAACGCAGTTTGTCGACCAGCCACCCTGCCAGAGCACTCCAGGTACAGGTTGTACCAAACAATCACCGCTGAATTGGTGTAGAGTGCACGAAGTCATGTATCCTCATCTTTCCGTGGTCGCTAGGAAGTATCTGGCAACGCCAGGTACTTCAGTTCCAAGCGAGAGAGTCTTCAGTATCGCCGGTATGATTGTCAACAAGCAGAGGAGCTCGCTGCATCCTTCAAACGTCGACAAACTAATCTTCCTAAACAAAAACTATAAAGCTGTCAACTAGACTTCTCAGCAAGAGCCAAATGAACGAGTTTCTTTTAAATTGACACTGTTTGAACTTTCGTTACGTATTTGACATTTGTAGTTAAGTGTTGCAGGATTTGCGTGTGAATCACTCTCGTCTAAAATTCCATATTGTGGACAAGCTATGTCGATGTGTGCTACTGTGCTAGCTAGTAAACAACTTAATTAAGGACGATATGGAATGCTAGGTGTGTACGAAATAATTCAAATAAATGTACATGTAAAATGAACAGATAAACAGAACACAAGCTTTAATCACATTGCTTTAATCATCAAACACATTTATTTATTCCCAAATAGATGACAAGTTCATTTCAATTTACAGAATGGCAGATCAGCGAGACCACAAATCACAATCATCATGATAAGTTGATAACACAATATTTTCGCAGTTTGAAGTTCACCAATAGCCATTGTTGTATTGCAATTCACACATGCGCAAATCTTGCATGTACGATCAACCCAAGCAACGCACGTCGCTTGATTGATGTATGATATAAAGTTTGAACACATAGATTAATGAGATTATGGATGTTAGAGTACTAGTGAAGTGAAAATATGATGTTTTGTTATATGAAAGATCTCATTGATCTGAGCAAAATGGTCTTTACGGTATAACAATATCTCTGTCCGTTCAAAAGTTACAGCCATTTGAAACTGCCATTCCGGCACTACATTACAGAAGCCACTTGAAAAGTTCTAGCATCTCATTAATATGTAAATTAGATGGTAATGAGAATTCATGACGTCACGAGGGGAACACATTTTAATTAGGATATTTTAAGCCATGATATACTGATTGTTATTGAAGGTTCTGACGATCTGACTAGTGCATATTATTATGTACCATACATAGTCAATATCCACACAAACTGTACTGTTGCTATGGTTATCAGTCGTTCCCTATAGCCGTAGTTACCCATGGTTGCCATGGCCATTAACTGCCAAGTCAGTCTATCCACAAACTTTCTGTCGAATATTTATAGAATAAATTATTATAGATCTCAAGTTGGCACCATTTTTATTTGTGCATACCTTGTTCTAAGTGGGTTTCTTACCCTAGCAACCATCGTTGCTATGGGCCATACCAGGTCACTGGTTACCTTGACAACAACAGGAAAAGTGGAAACACTGATTATTCTTATTAAAATATGTATAGAATAAGTTTTGATGAATAATCATAACATTAAATGAATGTAAAATACACATCAAAGCACCTAATTAAAACAACTTCCCCGATGACGTCATGAATATCTCATTTGCATACTAATTAACTAGATTGTTTTGAAAAAGCAAATTTGCCGATTTCAGTCTTCAAAGTGCTATAATTTTTGAACGGATTGTGATATTTACATGCCGTAAAAACCATTTTGCTCAGATCAGTGAGATCTTTCATATGAATTCACATCATATTTTCACTATACTAGTACTTCAATCACGTCAATTAGCAAACTGATTGATCATACACTCAGCGTCAATAGCGTGCCTGAGGGAGAGCAACAAATTGCCAGCTCATTTATTGACCGCACTCTTGGGATTAGTTGGATATTGGAAATGACAAAAAAACGATATACTATCGATACTATGCTGACGATAATCGATATAAATCTCGGTACCGATAGCCAGCCCTAGAAATAATCCTTTGATATTTACGCTAGTGGGTGTACTGCCATGTTCCTGGGTTAAACGATAATATTTCCATACAGCTATTATTGACCAGAATGTGGGTGGAACACTTTTTTGGCATGGAATTTTGGCATGACACATGGCTTTTAATAAGCTTAACTACATATTTTTCACATGTTAGAGTCGCACAATTTGTTGTTTTGTATTTCGAACGCTGACAGCGTGCAATGCTAAACAGAAGAACTTACATGTCTAATATCCCGGCACAACCAAATCGTATCGATCTATTACCACCAATACAGCCAAATTTTTATGATTCCAATAACAAACATACAACATTTTGCAATAGAAACAAAGACTGACCAATTACTTTATCAAAAGACACACTATCGTTATCAGGGGCAGACAGTGTGGTAAATGTAGCTGTTTCTACTGTACACCTGATGGAATTAGTATACAACTGCCCAACAACCTATGAAAATAATTTAGAAATCCGAAACAAACCCTGTGAAATAGCTGAATGACAAGTACATAATCACAAGCCAAAAGGCTACTGAGTTGATGTTATCCTCTACCGGGATAAGTTGTCCACGGAGTATACCGAGATGCAGTTCGTTAATGTAATCATAAAAATGTGAATATCCTTCATCCTGGACCAAGTATCTGGTACATTATTCTGAAGATAACGATAAAATATTTAATTGGCTTGTCGAGAGAGATAAATTGTAATGTATTACACGTAGCTAATGATCTTATATAACAGCAGTATTTCATTAATGTCAAATGGTGCAAATAGTTCCATTTTCGTAGTTGTTGAAAAATCACAGCACAACAATTTTAACATCACCCTTGCTTCCCAGAGGACCTATACTGAAACGCTTATGATTTGTGAACATGGCAAAGAATGCTCACGAGATACGTTTTTCTCAGGATTCTGCAAGGAATGTAGATATAACGTTTTATCATACACCTTGCAGCAGCTCATTAAAAAAGCATTTGTTTCTTTGTGAAATATCCACTTTCCTGATATTACACATCAATTACATTCTGTGTCGATCTAAACAAACACACTTGACATCGGGTGTCAAATATAACAAACCAGGACCAATATGATGCTGGCCTAATGTTTGCCTGACAAACATTTACAGCTGGTGATGTCAACGTTTCCTATCAAACACATTTGACTCCATAGATGTTATTGGATTGGTGTCAAGTATTGGGGTTGCAATCCAACTATGACTGGCATAAATAGGCAGAATATTTAGAATTAATTTTCACTTTGGGATGCAAGCGTGGAACATTGTACTAATTGAAATTCTGTCATTAATTGGTCAATATGAGCCAGAAAGCCATTCTCAAGATATCATTGGATAGATTTGACAGCTAGTTTTGTTTTCTGGTAAGTTGGCCCAAACAGGCATTTTGTAAAAAGGTTTCATTTTAGCATAATCATGTCATAAACATAGATCCCATATTGACAAATTTGTTACAAAACTGACCAGAGTAGCAAGGCCAACTCATCATTGATGATAATATATCTTCATTTTAATGTATAATACAAAACATATGACTCACACAACTGGTTAAACATGAGGACAATAATGTTATTTATTCAGCGGAAAGGGGTGACCAGTTCGTCAACAATAACTTAAGGTAGTCCGCTCCAAACAGTGAGGGGAGGGGGTCAAAGAGTTTTTCAAAATGAATGACTGTATTAACAAAACCCAGAGCTTCAAAATGACATATTTTATAGAGTAACTGATCAGCATCCTAAAACTGAAAAGAAAATAGGGGGTCACTCTATCCGTTCTCTTGGAAAACAAGATGCAAGATGTGAATAAGGGCAAAAAAATGTGTAAAAATACCATAAATTTAGTCATTTTAGTAAATGTGTGTGATGTTTGATCGAATATGTCGAAGAAACAAGCACAGTGACCCCGTATTTTCTTTTCAGTATTAGAATGCTGATCAGTTACTCTATAAACTGTGTTATTTTGTAGAGATAATATTCAAGATATCACTTTTAAATTTTGACTTTTCATTACCTCCCTGTTTGTAGCAGACTACGTTAATTACACTTTATCCTGGATTCTACGGCCACAAATGATGATCGGTCTTGATTTCAATGTCGATTCAGCGCAGGCAATCATATTGTGAGTACCAAACAATCAATTGTGTAACCGAAACTATGGCGCTGTACAATTTATTAAGAAAAATTAATATGAGTTGTATGTATGCATATACATTCTTGCAATTCTTGCACCATCACGTTACTCATGCATATGTATATATTTACACCATTTATTACTATTTCATATGTCTATGTTCACCTCTTTTCATTACTGGTGCATATGTATATACTAACACGTTATTAATGCGTATGCATAAATTGTATTCACATCATTTCATCATAGTCCAGCAGAACTGCAGAAAAGCATGTTTTGGCGTCATTATGAACTTTTTTTGTTGATTCATCATCTCTGAGCATTCCTAAGTCAGAATCAGCCGGGTGCCGCCTTGGCACCCTTGGGGAATTTTTTCCAGAGCCGAAAAATAAAATGGCTGCCACTGAATACCGCTAAATTTACTTTTTTGACAATATCTCCGCTTCTAGGCCACTTAGAAGCACAAACTTGGTGTCTACTACTAGGTTTTCATGGTCAAGGAATCCATTTATAATGATGCCAAACTTGTATATATAACAGCTCATTAGATTTTCGAGATTAACCACCCAGATATTTGAAAAATCTGGTTTTGGTCAAGTGATTAAATGCTCATGCATTTGCCACTCAGTGCAACATTTATTGTTGTCCACTACTATGTATTCAGGCTCAATAAATCAATGACAATAAATGTGACAATATGTTTTCACTATTAAATTAGGTGTTACATGTGGCAACATTACGAGTCAATGGCAATTCTTCATAACTTGAACCGGCATCATCATCATCTTCCTGAAAAGGTTCTTCCTTGGTATGTTCATTGCAACAATCTGGTCCAGAATAACAGGCACAGAACTTTCAAAAGACATCTGTGGCACTACACAGCCACATTTCATAGTGGAGCATGGCCGGCTGGTGGAGCATCCACATTCGACTGTTTGTAGAATGGCGACAGGTAAAGTGTATGTACACCAGTTGGAAGCGGGGTTGGACGCATGTTGTGCCGTCTCCATCTGTATTCCGACCATATCGGGTCGGGACAAAGTGTGGAGGATCTGATTGAGCAGCGGATTTACACATATGAATTGTTACAGTAATTGAGTACGATGTAGATGTTGAACAAAGTCATATTGTGATAGGGGCAATACCTTCAGTTTCGAGGCTAATGTGTTCTTCACAGGATGGTGGTGAACAAACATGTCATCTCTCAGTTTGAAACCATGATAGGCAGCAAAAGGAGCAGTCGTTTCTGGCATCAGGTGTGTTTCATTTGCTTCTGGTTGACCAAGTGAGATTAGGTGATTTCCCCTCTAGGGGGTCTTCAATGCTGTGGCCTTTCCAATGCCAAACAGATACTGTAGTACACAGTGTTACACCCACCTCCCTGGAATGCTGGAGGAAAGCTAATGTGGTCCCAGTGTGGATGTGATAAAGATGAAGTGGCACCACCGTGATTTGCAAAGTGATGAAACATATTCTGGTGAGCAACATGATGGACCATTTTGACGAACAAAATATCCTAGTTGACTGCCAACACAGATTCCGAGCACAGAACGTCCATATGAGTCCCAACTCACCATTGCAATTCACGACCTGACTTCCCCAAACAGGTGCAAACAATTACATATGGCCATACTAGACTTCAGCAAGACACATGATCGGGTCCTACACTCCAGACTAAAAAGCAGAACTCGACTATTATGGAATCAGAGACAAACATCTTCCATGGATTGGTTCATTTAAGGATCAGAGAACCCAAAAGATCCACGTAGGTGGAAATCTGGCCTCTAAATGTCTAGTACCTGCTGCTCCCACTCTTCATAGATGACATCACGATGAATATAACATCAACCACCAGGCTGCGTGCAGATATTTGTTTGATCTTTCATGAAATCTCGTCAACTGAGAATCACATTCTGCTTCATGATGACATTGACAGACTGGTAGCCTGAATTCACAAAAGGCAAATGAATTTCAATACTGAAAACGGTTACATTGTAAGAATTTCACTGGCCACAAAACCTATTGCTACCTACATGTATTAATATTCCATAGGTGGCAGGAGAGTACAGGAGGATAACCCATAAACGACGGCGAAACGGGCAATATGCTTCCCTTGTAGAAACCTTATTCGATGTGACAAGTCATCCAAGCCAAAGGAAAAATTTCGCTCTCATCTGACCTCATTTAATATTGCTGTGTGGTCAGGTGCCCACATCAGGCCAAGCTATGAAACTGGCATGGAAAGGTTCAGTGATCTGCGGCCAGATTTCTAGCAAACGAACCCTATGACAATCGTCATTCAGACAGCATTACAGCTATTCCTAATGACCTCGGATGGATATCACTCATGGAGTGGAGAAGGAGAATGACGCTGACCCGTTTCTATAAGATGGCCAATGGATTGACCATCATCCTTCTGAGCTGTCTCAGACAAGGACCAGGCGACCAAACGATATTGTGCAGTTCGCACAATATCAAACAACTGTCAACATGTACCAGTCATTCATTCCGGCACAACACCTGATGGAAATGGCCTTCCCCAGAGTGTGATCAGCTCACAATCCTTGGTCGTCTTCAAGACATGACTGGTGGCTATTCCACTGAAGTAGATGAACGGTTTCAATCGAGCCTTGGTGTAGGTTACTTTGTGAACCACTTTTTGCAGAAATAGTATCGTGTATAGACTGAGCTGATGTTTTTTTATTATTTCATTTTTTACCATCTGGCAAGATCTTGTCATTTGCTTTATGTTTGGTCTGTATCTATCAAAGATAACGTAAACCTCACAGCACCCCAAACGGTATATTATGCTGGCCATTCTGTGCAATTTTGTATCTTGATATCTGTTTGTGAATGCCTCACCATTGAAGTCCCATATGGGAGGACATCGCCTCAACTAACTTGGTTAACTAGAAACAGAAGAAACAACGACTGCCTCTATTGCTGCCTGTTATTTATCCAAACGGAGAAGTGATCAATGTCTGCTTACCGACATTTGTACGGAAGGTGAAGATGGCAAACTCGAAGATCACATCAGCTGCGAAACTGAAGGTATTGCCCCATTACAAAATGCCTTTGCTCAGCATGTACACCTCGCTCGAATGCAAGTTTTTGAAAATCCGCTGCTCAACAACAGATGTGCTGTTCAAAGTTCTGTGGCTGTATTTTAAGTCAAGATTGTTGCAACGAATATACAAAGAAGAACCTGTTCAGGAAGGCGATAATGATGACTGATCAAGTTATGATCGGTAAATGACCCACAATGTTGTCACATGTAACAGTTGATGAGTTAAAACCATACAGCTTTTGTTGGGTCAGTACTATAGATTCACTAGCCCAGTAGTGAACACCAAGATTGTTGAAGAAAGTGGAAAATGCATATGACTTGAACAGAACCAAATTTTTTTAAGAATCGGGTTCGTCGATCTCGAAAACCGGATAAGCTGTTATATATACAAGTTTGGCAGTATTATATTTGGATTCCTCGACCATGAAAACCTAGTAGTAGACACCAAGTTTGTGCTTCTAAGTGACCTAGAAGCGGAGATATTGTCAAAAAAGTAAATTCAGCGGTATTCGGTGGCAGCCATTTTGTTTTCCGGCTCTGAAAAAAATTCCCCAAGGGTGCCAAGGTGGCACCCGGCTGATTCTGACTCAGGAATGCTCAGAGATGATGAATCAACAAAGAAAGTTCATAATGACGCCAAAACATGCTTCACAAGAAAATAGTCATTTGGCAACTGGACTATCACTAATTCATATGTATATATTGTAGGCTTTTGTAGAGAGCTCAGTCCTGTTTGCCGATGTATGTCTAATATTTCAATAAATATTGACTAAATGAATACAAATGAGTAACCTTTTTTAAATATGTTGATTATGGTTCAGTGCATTAGCATTCCTCACTATCGCTAAAGGATAACCATGCTATCCAGTAATTACGCTGCGACTGAATCTGATAAACGCTGAGTTTTCTAATGCACTATAAAACTTCTGTTATAAAATCGGGAGAAACAGAACTGAAAGCTCAGGATTGGCACTGATTATTGCACAATAATGACACTCTTCCTAATGCATACAGCTCTGATCATGACAACATCTTACAGTTCCTTGTACTAGCGTGACATAACAAATGACCATTCTCACTGGTTGTGGCGGTGGACAATAGTCATTGTATTTACACTGGGTAACACAAAACGATGGAGGTGTTTGTAAACCTCTCACAGCATCCAATCCTGATGAATTTACGCCACCAGTGAAGTGCAATATGACATCCCCAACAATTAGGGTCATGGTCACCAACGGGTGGCAAAACGAAAGAGGGTTGCAGGATTTATGACCACGGAGTGTATTCATGAGACTATCACCTATGATGATCAGCTTATGTAAACAGTGTAACCAGGTTTGAGGGATCGAATTTAGTGTGATTCGATCCAACAAAAAGCAATACTTGCCGTCCGCATCATGACATTCTAGCATCTCACACATCGTGCCATGTCACATGCAATACAAATATTCACGGTGTGTCGGGAATAATTTAAATCATAGAATCTTGGAGACAAATTATACGAAGGAACTTTAGACTATGTCATAGATGGAATGCCAACTCGGATGTCTCACTCTCTGCTTATAGTTTATGAACTTTAGCAAAAAAGGGTGTTCTACTTCCATTGTCAACGTTTTGCCATTGTTCGATCTTGAGAACATCTGAGTAATGACTTCACAGTTTGATGGAGATGGAGAGTCCAAGATGGTAGTCTTTTCTATCAAGTTATGAAATTATACTTTTGCGGTTATTTATGTACCACCGATACACTGCGATTAATCATAATAATGATAATAATTCGAATTCATATTTACAACGTGGGCAACCACCACTTGTTTGTTTTGTGGGCAGCTAGAGGCTGGTAATTTCTAGCTTCACGTTGGGTGACAGAGTTTTGCATTTGGAAAACACCCTTCAGTATTGAAAGTCTTGATAATTTGACCAGGATGAAAAACCTCAGTTTCCAAATGCCGGTCCAGGGCGCGAACTCCAGACCTCCCGCTCTGTAAGCCTCACTGCTTCAAGGTCGTATTTATTATAATAATCAATGGGGCATGTCATATTCCCATTCAACAGATGGCAGCATTGCACTTAGGGTAATATTTGGCGCCAAATCACCAACGAAAATCGTCTGTAATCAATAATGACGTAAATGATAGCGGTTAAATTACGTCTATATTGATAACGCCAGGAAAAACAGAATAGTGACGTCATTTTACCCCAAAAACAGTGCTGCCAGCTGGCGATTGCAGCTATGTACTAAACACGCCCCATTATTACAATCTATTTTCTCTTCATAACACATTAATACAAGATCATCCACATGGTATTCAATGTTACAGTGCATTGGAAGTTATTCCAACCGAGAAATAATACACTGTCAGTCAGGCTCACCGATTAGAGACAAACACTTGACAGCGTTCATTGGATGCGAACCATGTCAGTGACGGATTAAAAATTAAATTCGTAGGCCTAGTTATTCTTTTCAAAATGATGACTATATATAATTATTTTGACTCCAGTGCAATCTCACATGACACTTGTAAATGTAAATAATCACTAGGTATTCTTGTTGCAGTGACCTACCATTGACATGCACATCTCAATGTGCAATGGTAACACGAATGCTATACTGTACATATCGCATCCAAATAACCCAATAAAAGTACATACTCAAAAGCTCGATTTGTGACGTGACTGAATCACAACTTGATTCAACATCGACCGAATTCCCGGGAAACAAATTCCATACGTTTATAATTGACCAAGATGTGGGTGGAACACTTGAGGTTATCTATGATAAAACGAAGTGTGATTCATAAACCATTGCCTCTTTGGCATGGCCTGACAGAGGGTTTTCAATTGAGCTATTTTTGTCCTCAATTGTGTTGTGTGTTGTAGATGCAAGGTTGAACATCTTCGTGAAATGTTATGTTGACCTGTGTGTAGCCGATGAGGGAGAACACACGAGGTTCACTCTTTGTCTACAGGGTTCCATTCGCACATGGAACAAATTTGGCACTGTTAGAATATTAATTATGTGTGATGACTGACGAGGGTTATGGTTACTCTGTTGCGATTATAAGTTGGTTGGGTAATATCACTATCATTAGATTATCCCAAACGTATGCTCACTGTGTTTTCTTTCTGTTTTATTCGCCGGAGATGAAAGACCATGCTGTGGCCAAGACTGTGGGCTCTTTTCATGCAATCCACAACACCGAACAACTTTGATTTCGGATCATTCACCAGTACATATTCATGACTCACATATCCATTTATTGTTCTGTCTGGCAGAGGACTTTTATCAGTAATTGACCATTTTTATATCATGTGAATATCGCATGTGTGTATATTTGAAACTCAATCGAACGATCGGGTTGATTAGTGTATGAACTGGACTCAAGATGCATTGTCACTTAGTGAACCGAAAGTGAACACAATGCAAAATGACATTTACTGAAAAATATAGAAATAAAACATATCTACCCCGTTGAATCTGTTTTTGTTATTCTGTCCTAAACTTTTGCACACGATGTCGGACCCAATGCCATAGCAATATGCATACACGGGTTTGCCCTATTGTTACTGTGATTGTTTATCATCAGAGCTGTCTTGATTTGATGTTCGTGGAATCTGGAAACGCAGTGTATGGCATGGATTGTCACTCATGGTGCTGCTTCTGCCGACCACGCAACATGCAAGATGGGAGAGCTCACGTGGCCTTTGTCCTTGCACAAACGAATCACATCATCACAATATAACTGGCATATCAATTTTTTTCTGAGATCTATCTGAACATGTGTCGACAGCTGTCCAATGGAATTGTGTGCGAAGGGAAGTCACTATTGTGATGTGTTACCTATAAGGAATGATCGAGGTTTCCCAGGTTACAATCTGATAGGATAAAAACATAGTTTCGTTGACGTTAACGTTAACGTATTTTGAGGTCGGTGGTTTGGGTGTCAGAATAAATTCGACTCAAGTAGCCTATGGGAGGGGATTGGCCTAATCCTAAAAAAAAAAGTGGATACGCAGATACCTACACAGATTAGTGTTTGCTGAAGTCCGCTGCGCTGCAGGCTTTCTCCAGGTGTATTGAACACATCATACAGATAATGCAGCTATATTATACATATATAGGCTTTCCATACATACAGATGGCGGGTTTTAAATTTCCTCTGTTTCATTTCATACGAAAACTGACAATATCGTAAGGATCAACACTAGATTTGTGTTCATTTCAATTATACGATTGTGGATTATATTTGAAGTGAAAAAAACAGCAAGAATTTTCTCGGATATATACTTCGAAACACACAACAACAATCAGCGGTGAGCGATAATGGATGAATCGAGAACATCAACAGAACCAGTGGCAAACGTTACTATGGAAGAAACTCCAACATGCACGAAGTCCATGCCCACGGACGTATCATTATGTGAAGTTGGGAAACCACTAGAAGAAGATCCCATAGTGATGCTGTGCAGAGATGTGAGGTCTCTAACTTTATTGTGCAGACAAATACAACTAGACCAATCTGCCTTGAAACAATCACTCATGAATAAAATCGACTCGTGTAAAGCAGAACTGTCTAGTGAAGTGGATAAAAAACTCGAAAACCTGAAATCGGACATGGGTGTTGAAATTAACGTGATAAATGCCCGCATTGACACTGTAGAGAAAAACATTGGCAATTTGGTGAAAGAGGACTATTTCAATCCAGTTCGGACTATTGTTGCTTCACACTTGAGTGTTGAACATGGGAAAAACACTGAACAACAAGCACAAGAACTCATCCGTGATGGACTAGGTTTGACCACACAGGTTATACGAGCCAAGAGGATGCAAGGACGCAATGGCAAACCCGGACTGCTCAAGGTAGAGCTTCCTTCCCAAGAACAAAAAGTTGAAGCTCTGAGAAGAAAAGCCAACTTGAAAACTCGAGCCAGATATGCCAGGGTGTACGTAAGATCTTCGCAAACCCATGAAGAACGTGTCAGCCAAAATAATCTCCGTTTCATCCTCGATAACCATCCGGAGTGGAAGGGCAAGTACCGATTCGCAGGCAATGGACGTTTAGTGATGAAAAACAGCAGTGACACAGACCGATACCACCGTGATGAAGGACCATCACACCACTTCAACGATATGGAGACTGAACCCCTCCTGATGCTGCCTAACCAAGCTGGTACTCCACAATGGTCATCACAACTGAACGCTCCTGGCGAGGACCCGTCGGCCCGTACACAGCACTTGGATCAGGCAGACAGCTCACCGCGTCCACCGACGAATGACCAGGGTGGTGCATACGGAGGTGTACCACAGAGGCCCCACCCAACCCAGATGAGGACGCCAAACTTCAGAGGTCCAGATCACATGAGCCAACACATACGTCACATACCTCCAGGGCCGCAGATGTCCCAACACCCGTACGCGTCCCAGACACCAAGGATGCCACGAAGGGTAACAGAGCCAAGACAGCTCAACATGCTCAACTATCCCGCGTAGGACAAAATCCAGCCTCACAGGGAGGTAATGAAGATTGCAACTTGGAATGTTAATGGGTGGACTGTACATAATTCAGAATTACGATCAAAGCTAATTGTTCATTGTGATATAGATATAATATGTTTATGTGAGACACACCTCAAATATGACGATGAAATATGTCTAGATGGTTATAATTGGATAGGCCAGAATCGTAAATATTTGCATAATAAAGCTCGTAAAGGCTCAGGGGGGGTAGGCCTTCTGATTAAAAATGCAATATTAAATTTGTATATTGTCTCATGTGTTGATAGTACCACAGAAGGTGTTGTTAAAATATCTTTATGTCATAAATTTAATCAATGTAAAATTGTTATATTTGGTTGTTACATACCACCTGAAAATTCAACCAGAGGTAGAATGTCAAATGTTATCTTTTCATTTTTGTCGTCACAGATATATGCTGAATATGAAGAGGCTGATTATATACTAATATGTGGTGACATGAATGCACGTATAGGGAATTTATGTGATTATATAAAGAATGTTGATCCAGGCCTTCCTGATAGGTGTCCTCTGGACATGACAAAAAACCAGCAAGGTGAAGAGTTTATTGATTTTATGCAAGAACTAACACTATGTACACTGAATGGAAGATTTGGTTCTGATAACTATACTTGTATCTCAACTAAAGGAAAATCTGTGGTTGACTATATATGTGTGCCAAATGAACATTTTAGTTCTTACTTCGATTTCAGGGTTGATACTGTGAGTGAATTGATAGACAAATTGTCTTTGTACGAGCTAGTGTCTGATCAATGTAGACCACCAGATCATTGTATTGTTTCTGTTAAAGTAAAACTCAGCCCTGGTGATACATTATGTGAACAAAAGAATACAAGGACTGATGATAAATCAACTTTGAACAAGAGTGAATCTGATATCACAGGTAATAGGAAATACAAAGTAACGGAAATCCCTGAAAATTTTATGTGTAATACGGTATGGGGCAGTGATATTGCAATTTTGATTGAGTCTATAGAAAATACTAGAAATAAACAATGTGAAATGGATAGTTTATATGCCTCAGTATGTAACCGAATATTATGTGAAATGGATAATTTTCCTAATTACAGAGATTGCAGTGGCAAAAAATCAGGTGAAAAATTGAAAATGTGTAAACCTTACTGGAATGATGAATTAACAAAATTGTGGAAAAATATGTGTACCAAAGAAAAAAATATGACAAAAATTAAAGGTCCTGGAAAACATAAAACATTGTTGAAACAAGATTTTGTGAGAGCCCGTTGTCAATTCGATAAATATTTGAGACAGTGTCAGAGACAGTATAGAAAACAGAAAATTAGTGATATTGAAAATGTGTGTTCTGATAACCCCAGGCAGTTTTGGGAATATATAAAGAATCTGGGGCCTAAAAAGAAAGCACTGATCCCTGAGAGTGTTAAAGTAGACAATGAATTGATAATTGACCCAGAGATAGTATTGAATACTTGGACAAATGCATTTGAAAATCTGTATAACCCCCCATCTCTTGACTGTGACATGGAATTCTATGAACAAGCTCTGTCATATATCAACAACCATGATTTGAATGTAAATGGTGCAAGTAATATTAATCAACCACTCAACAGGTGTATTACATATGGAGAAGTTGTGAAAATTATTAAAAAGTTGAAAACAAAGAAAGCTGTGGGTATTGATTTCATACCAAATGAAGTAATTAAATGCTCTGGTGTACATTTTGCTTTGTATAAGCTATTCAAGACTGTATTTGACTTATCTGTTGTACCTTCTGTATGGTGTAGAGCCATCGTTAAACCTATTCCAAAGGGATCCGGAAAAGATCCAAATGTTCCTTTGAACTATAGAGGTATTTCTTTGTTATCGTGTATCTCCAAAACTTATACTGCACTATTGAATCATCGAATTGTCCAATTTTGTGAATCTAACAATGTTTTTGTTGACGAACAAAACGGTTTTCGTAAAGGTAGATCCTGTAGTGACCATTTATTCACTTTGACGAGTATTATTCGAAATAAGATCGCAGAGAAATCATCTATTTACTGTGCTTTTATTGATATGGAGAAAGCTTTCGATTATCTCGATAGAAATTTGTTATTCTATAGATTGTTGTTAAACAATATTGATGGAAAAATATATCAAAGTATAAAACAACTCTATAATAGTACACTGTCTTGTGTTAATCTTAATAACAAAATGGGTGAATGGTTTCAATCCAAAAGTGGTGTTAGACAGGGTGACAGTCTGTCACCTACACTGTTTTCATTATTTATCAATGACATGGCGGAAAAAGTGAAGCAACTCAATCTTGGTGTTAATTTAAATGGACGAAATGTATCTATACTCTTATATGCAGATGATATTGTATTGTTATCAGATTCTGAAGTGAAATTGCAAGAAATGCTGGACAATATGCATGAATGGTGCTATAAATGGAGATTAAAGTTGAATGTATCTAAGTCTAACATTGTACATTTTCGACCCAAAAAAATTAAAGTTACAAACATTATATTCAAATATGGAGACTGTGTATTAGACCTTGTAGATAGATATAAGTATCTCGGTGTATATTTGGACGAACATCTTGATTTTGAATATTGTGCACAAGTATTATCTGAATCAGCTGGTAGGGCACTTGGTGGAATAATCTATAGGTATAGTCACCTAAAAGATCTAGGATTTGATACATTTCAAAAACTGTATATTAATATTGTTACTTCTATTAGTGATTATGCTGCAGAAATTTGGGGTTATAAAAATTTTAGTTTTTGTAATAATGTACAAAACAGAGCAATGCGACATTATCTAGGGGTACACAAATTTGCACCAGTCTCAGGCATGCAAGGTGAACTGGGCTGGCTATCTAGTAACTTCAGACGATATATATGTATGTTAAGATTCTGGAATAGATTGATCAATATGAGTGACAATAGATTAACCAAATTTGTATTCATGTATGACTATCATAAATGTCGGAACAACTGGTCTAACAATATTAAGCGTATATTTTCAATTTTAGAACTAGAGAGCATATTTCAAGACAAAATTGTTTGTGACATGAAAAGTGTATCGGATAAATTGAATGAGTTAAATGTTGAAAGGTGGTCCGAATCTATATACAGTAAACCAAAATTACGTACCTATGTTACCTTTAAAGAGGATTTTTGTATTGAAAATTATATTAAATATTATATGCCTAAAGCACAACGCTCTTTATTTGCTCAACTCAGACTTGGTATTTTACCTCTGCATATTGAAACTGGGAGATATTCAAATACACCTGTAGAAAAAAGATTATGTAATGTATGTGCACTTGGAGAAATTGAAGATGAGTTCCATTTTATCATGTCATGCCCATTATATTCAAATTTACGAGATAATCTTTTTTATAAGGCCGAATCATGTATTCCAAACATTACAGAAATTACCAATGAAAATTTGTTCATACTCCTTTTACAAAAGTGTCAAAGATATGTTGCCAAATTTACTGCTGAGGCATATGAAATCAGAAGAAATAACTTATATTGTTGATTTTATGTTATTATCTATGTGATTCTGTGCTTGTGATATATTTTGTGTGTTTTTGTCTGATGAGATATGTTGCCATCTGTATGTATCATTGTTTGATTTATAGTGACCTGTAAGCCCTGTGAGGCTGGAAGCATTATGTTTCTCATGTGTTACATTTCTGTATATATATATGCTTATGTCACTTTAATAAACAAACTGAACTGAACTGAACTATAGCTAAAATGTGTTATGCTACTTTACTCACACTTGGCAATCCATGTAAAGTGGTGAAACAAAAAAACCTTTGTTTTGTCAAGAAGAATATGTTTCTGCATTGTGTGCCTGCAATAATAATAATACTTATATATTTTCTTTGATATGTTGATGCTGAAACGGTTCCAATTCTCATTAACTTCAATTTCTTTATGTATTTTCAAAATGTAGGAATATTGAAGTCAGGTCTTTACAGCAGAGCAGACCAGTTGTTTGTCAAACGTTTTATTTTTCATACGAACAATGCTTCTGTAGTCTAAATGATAAAGTTTATACAGTGTGTTTATACAACTTCGATGGTTAAAGCTATTTCTGTGAATGATATTCACTCTTGTGGTGTCACAGCTATAGAAGTAGTGGTAGCCCCGGAAATCAAACGCACGTCTTGATGCATGTCTTTATTTCATCGACACTTTGAACAACTGTTGAAAGCGTGAAACAGTGGAACCGTGAACCGTGGTTTCTGGAATACAGAATGAAAAATATTGATATTAAAATAAAATGCGCATTATATTGTTGTACATTTATGCCTGGCCACTGTTAACATTTGTTACCTTGAGACAGTACTGAAGTTCCACAATAGCAGACACAAATCTTATGAATTTGCAACTTTGAGGCTGAAATTTATGTTACTTATACTGACAGTCAGCATTGAAAATACATAATATTTATAACAATAGTGTAGCGTAGCCGGACAAAATGATTTTGTATACTGAGAATATATAGAATTAGATGTGACTTTAAAATAACAACAAATTCTGGTTCCAGAACAAGATAAATTAGATAAATTACTGAGCACATAGAAATTCTAATTTAACCTGAATGTCAATCAGTTTATAATATATTAGGTTACCTGTGTGTACACCAGGAATACATACATGTGATATAAATTTTACCGGGGACACAGTATGTGCGGGTGGGCGATAATTGACGAACATGTGATATTCACCAAAAATACCGTTCAGCAAAGTTCGGCTACACAACCGAGCTGGAATACATTATATTGAAACCTTTGACACTTACAACACAATTCGGGGGCAAAATACTATGAAAACTTTGACTTCTATAGCAAACTTCGGCTGAGAACATAATTTCTTGAATTTCGTCACGTAAACATTCGGAAAATTGATTCTTACAACATTCGCCAGATGGCGCGTTATCATAAAGACACCTAGAAAAACGAGCAAAAATGTAAATTACGGGTATGTTATGAAATTATACATTGAATCCCACGACAGGGCCCTTATTTGATATAGTTAACTCTGGCGTTTACAACTCTCCGTTGATCAACCAAACAAAACAAGGAATAAAAAGATGCCATGAACTTGGTTTAATAATCTTGAGAAAAAGGCAGTAAACACAAATCGGCAGTATTGAAGTTCCTGTTCGGATGTATAAAAATAAAGTGCTGTTCTGTCAGGCTGAAAACTTAAATTTTCAACTATTGCTGTTAGGAAAACATGCAAGTACATGACTTGTGCATGACAATCCAGTTTTCTATCATAGAAACGAGCATTTATGGTTTTTAAACCTTCAAAACGTAGACTACGTTATGAACTTCGGTTATCATGCATTGACTATTTTATCACATGTAGATACGACGATATGACAACTAGATTAGTTAAGTAACAGGCGAAGCCATGGGCAGATGGAGATCGAAGGCGTACAAACGTTATATCCGAATACCGATGATCAATGCATGAAATCTGGTCTTTCCCAACAGGGTTGGATAAATCTTCTGGTATGGTCAGTGGTTTCAGGTGGGAGGGTCTGTCGACGGTGGCCTTTCCCCCCAACTTTGTACTAGTTAGTAGTCATGTATATATCTTGTATTACTTGTCTCCAGTATTGTTATGGTTGAGATAACCATTATCATGTTATACATATTTTATCATATTCCAGATTTGTCATATCCGTTCTTATTCATGTCATTGATATCTGTGTTTCGTCAATTTAATAAATTGACCTTTATCATCATATTATCTTCTGTTTCTGTATTCAGCTGTCATCAATGTTAGAAACATTACTGCTCACATAAAGGAAACTTATTGCCCAACTATAAGTAATTTTATGGGAGAGTAATTTTCCCGCTGTGCACATTATTTCGATGTGGTGTGTATGTACCTCCTGTATCATTATATCAATAACGATTCGCGACGGTTCAATGCGGTGTGTGTATCCAGCCTCGTTTTGATTTCCTTTGTTCTTCAATCAGTGTTCCGCCATTAAGTTGTGTCTATCGTCATTGTTTACCGGTTCAATATCGTCGATAACTTGTCATATGTAACATTTTCCCACCTACCAGCCCCCATTCACCACCGTTTGTAAATACCATGTGTATTATTAGGTTTCCTATTATTAATCCATTCATATATTTTGTATCACATGTTTTCAGTATTCTCGCGTACCTTTGTACTAGTTAGTAGTCATGTATATATCTTGGGCCTTTCCCCCCACCTTTGTATTAGTTAGTAGTCATGTATATATCTTGTATTACTTGTCTCCAGTATTGTTATGGTTGAGATAACCATTATCATGTTATACATATTTTATCATATTCCAGATTTATCATATCCGTTCTTATTCATGTCATTGATATCTGTGTTTCGTCAATTTAATAAATTGACCTTTATCATCATATTATCTTCTGTTTCTGTATTCAGCTGTCATCAATGTTAGAAACATTACTGCTCACACAAAATATATTTTTTCTTCATAACATATCAATATAAGATGATCCACATGGTATCCGACCTCAATATACATATGAAGGGGTGGTACTGCCGATGAGGCTCATTGATCAGAGCAATAAAAACACAACTTGAAATTTGATGTATTACTCAGATTAACAATAAAGCTCGTTGTTGTTGTTGTTGTTGTTGGTGGTGGTTTTCAAACTGATGGATATGGAATAAGTGTCAGCGTAATTTCACTTCAATCATTATTTACTAGTCTAGCTGTTGTATTCCAATCTTACAACATTTCAAACCACACGGCATGAAAGAGGGTTGTTGGATTGATGACAGCGAAATGTATTCATGGGACTATCCCTTATGATGATCAGCCTATGTAAATAGTGTAACCAGCTGCAGGTTTAAGGGTTTGAATTGAGTGTGATTCGGTCCAACAAAAAGCAATACTTGCCGTTTGCATCATGTAGTATGTATGTAAGTATCGATCTATTACCACCAATACAGCCAACATTTTGCAATAGAAACAAAGCCCAACCAAATACTAGATATACGGTAGATATAAAACAAGTACATAAGTACCATATCACAAGCCAAATGGCTACTGAGTATCTCACACATCACACACACATCAAGTTTTAGATATGTCAGACTAAAATACAAATATTCATGGTGTGTCTGGAATAATTGAAATCATGGACACAAAATGTACAAAGGAAATTTAGACTATTTCATAGATGGAATGCCAACTCTGATGTCTCACTCTCTGCTTATAGTTTATGAAATTTAGGTCACCAGAGTTGAGCAGATAAAGGGTGTTCCACTTTCATTTTTAACGTTTTGCCATTGTTCGATCTTGAAAACATCTGAGTTATGACTTCACATCTTGATGGGGATGGAGAGTCCAAGATGGTAATCTTTTATATCAAGTTTTAAAATTATACTTTTGCTATTAATTTTTATGCTCCGGCACACTGCAATTAATAATAATAATGATAATAACTGGAATTCATGTTTACAACGTGAGCAACCACCACTTGCTCATGTCGTGGGAAGCTAGGAGCTTATAATTTACAAATTCACGTTGGGTGGCAGAAAGCACCCTTCAGTAGGGGAAGTCTTGATAATTTAACCGGGATGAAAACCCCCAGTTATCCAATGCCAGTCCAGGGTGCAAACCCCAGACCTCCCGCTTTGTAAATGTCACTGCTTCAAGATCGTATTGATTATATTAATCAATTATTATAATATATTATTCCCTTCATAACACATCAATACAAAATCATTCACATGGTATCCATTGTTATTAGTGCATTGAAAGTTGTTCCAGCTGGGGAGGTAATACACATTCAGTCAGGCTCACTGATTAGAAGCAAACACGTGACAGTGTTAGATGGATGTGAACTATGTCAGTGACGGATTAACAATTTAATTCGTAGGCCTAGTTGTTCTTTTCAAAATGGTGACTATATAGAATTAGTATCATTTTGATTATAGTGCAATCTTTGTGTTCTGAAATGTGGTGACGCAAATGGAGTGGACGATTTCTGAGCAACCGTGAATACCCGTGAATCAACATTTTTATAAGCCATTCATTTCTGTAAATAATCACTAGTTATTCATGATGCAGTGACCTACCATTGACATGTGCTTCTCAATATGCAATGGATACCTGGATGCTATACTGTATATATCGCATCCAAACAACCCGATAAAAGTACATACTCAAAAACTCGTTTTGTGACTTGTGACTAAATCTTGATTCAACTTTTATCCACTGAATTCCCGGGAAACAATTTCCTTACGTCTGTAATTGACCAAGATGTGGGTGGAACACTTGTGGTTATCTATGATGAAACGAAGTATGCCTCATAATCCTCTTCCTCTATGGCATGGCCTGACAGAGGGTTTCAATTAAGCTGTTTTTGTCCTCAATTTCGTGCGTGTTCGTGAAATGTTATGTTGACCTGTATGGCACTGATAATGGAGAACACACGAGGTTCACTCTTTGTCTACAGGATTTCACTCCTACATGGAACAAATTTGGTACTGCTAATCTATTCATTATGCAGGATGACTCATAAGGGTTATGGTTAGACTGTTGCAATGAATAGTTGGTTAGGTAATAACACTTTCATTAGATTATCCCATATGCTCACTGCACGTCAAATTGGTGTTTTCTTTCTGCCCATTATTCGCCGAGTTGAAAGACCATTCTGTGGCCAAGACTGTGGGCTCTTTTCGTGCAATCCACAACACCGGGTCATTCAGCAGTATGTATTCATGACTCACATATCTATTTATTGTTCTGTCTGGCAGAGGACTTTGATCAGCAATTAATCATTTTTATATCATGTGAATACCGCATCTGTGTATATTTGATACTCAATCGGACGATCGGGTTGAATCAGAACCTCAACATTTCCCGAATGATAGATTATTGATAAGGGGAGGGGGAGCTTAGTGTGTGAACTGGATTTGAGTAGCATTGTCACTTGATGAACCAAAGAAAAACACAATGCACAATGACATTCAATGAAAAATAATTGAAATAAAAAAATATCTACCCCGGTGAATTTGTTTTTGTTATTCTGTGCTAAATTTTTTGCACCCGATGACGGACCCATTGCCTTGACAATAGGCAGACACGTGTTCGCACTATTGTTACTGTGATTGTTTATCACCGGAGCTGTCTGATTGGATATTCGTGAAATCTGGAAACGCAGTGTGTAGAATTTATTGTCACTCATGTTGCTGCTTCTGCCGACAGTACACCATGCAAAATGTGAGACCTCACTTTGTCCTGACACAGACAAACCACATCATAACAATATAACTGACATATGAATTTTTTCTGAGATCTATCTGAACATGTGTCGAGAGCTGTTCAATGGAATTGTGTGTGAAGGGATGCCAGTATTGTTATATGTTACATATAAGTAATGATCGAGGTTTCCCAGGTTACAATCTGACCGGATAAATCATAATTCCGTTGACGTTAACGTATTTTGAGGTCGGTGGTTTAGGTGTCAGAATAAATTCGATTCAAGTATGGGAAAAGATTGGCTTATTTCTCAATAAATGTGGATATGCAGATATCTGCAGAGATAATGTTTGCTGAAGTCTGCTGCACCACATGCTTTCTCCAGATGTTAAAATTGTTCAATGCTACTTCAGCATTAGAGATCAGTGCATTAGCACCAGTAAATGTCACAAAAGGATCACCTAGTGAATAGTTTGGTTTTTTGCTCAAATGTGATAAGTGTTGAGTAATCTATATATTTTTTACTATAAAACTCGTCTTCGTATGTCAATACATCTTATTCTTGGTTCTTGATATATATAAGTAGTAGAAATCAATAGGAACAAAACTGACAGCTCAGGCTTGGCACGGATAACGGTTTTGTTACCCTTTGTATTGAGCACAGCTTTGATCAGGACAGCATATTACGTCATACTAGCATGATATAACAAATGACCATCCTCACTAGTTGTGGCGGTGGACATTAGTGATTGTATTTACACTGGGTAACACAAAGCAATGGAGGTGTTTGTAAACCTCTCACAGCATCGAATCCTGATGAATTTACGCCACCAGTGAAGTACAATATGACATCTGCAACAATTAGGGTCATGGTCACCAAGGTGTGTGGCAAACGAAATAGGGGTGTTTGATTTATAACCAGGGGAAAGGGTATGCATAGGAATAGCAGTTTGAGCTCCTCCTATGTGAACAACTAGGTTTATATTTCCAGTCTCCACTCATCGTTTTGAGGTATCAATTGGGCGTGGATCGTACCAAACGAAGATTGTCAATGGTCCATACATGATGCAATATCTCCATTTTGTCTTGATGAACTACGGCCATATGCCACACAAATCTGAGAAATAGTTAAAATCCGGAAACGGTTGAAGAGTTCAAATGATCTCTATGTTCGAATGAATTCTGTGTGAATTGAGTTGGCCACGGAGGATACCGAGATGCAGTTCGTTAATGCAATCATAAAAATGGGAATATCCTTCATCCTGGACCAAGTATCTGGCACTCTGAAGATAATGATAAAATATTTAATTGGCTTGTCGAGAGAGTTAGATTGTAATGTATTACATGTAGCTAATGATCAATTGTGAGGTCAAAATCTTATATAACAGCGGTATTTCATTGAGGATTGATTGCATGTGGTCGTCATGAACCTGGCATTGACCAGCTGTCCATTCACTTATAATGTAAATATAAAGGTAACAAATTCATGAATTTACACACTTCCAATCATCGTGAAACTTTGTCTTTCTGATTGTTAGCCATCAAGGATTACTAACCGAGACTCTGTTTTTTACTAAGCAATGTTAAATTTGTTAAATTCATCGTTTTCATATTTCATTTTCCGACCTATTTCTCAGTCCACAAAATACACCCACAAGAGGGCGAGCGAAAGGATTATGCTGTGCAGCAAATAGCTAGTGAGGCCAGTAAAACTCACAGGTGATATGCACTCGGGTGCACTGAGGTGTTTGGGATTATGAAGGTTCAGCTCATTGTATTCATCTCAAAGAAAGTATAGTCCTAGATATTCTCATTATTTTGACGACAACAAGGAATAAATATATGCAACAGCCAGTGCTTGTCAACCAGAACACTCGAATCTTCGTTTTGGTGAAACGTACAAAATGATTCATCTAATCATCAAATTGCACAGCTTTCGTGATATCATTTATGAAACCATGTCTCGGTTCATCATCCGTGAGAATATGTGTGTGTGCTAGCCAAGTTTTAGGTCAGGGGATTGTATTGTTTTGGTGATTTTGTTACCTTTACTTTCACATTATAAGTCAAAGTGCCTCAGTTCAGTCACCGGTAAGTTACGTGCAATCACACCTTAATGTCAAATGGTGCTAATAGTTCCACTTTTGTTGTTGTTGAAAAATTACAGCACAACAATTTTAACATCACCCTTGCTTCCCAGAGGACCTATACTGGAACGCTTATGATTTGTGAACATGGCAAAGAATGCTCATGAGGTACGTTTTTCTCAGGATTCTGCAAGGAATGTAGATATAACGTTATATCATACACCTTGCAGCAGCTCATTAAAGAAGCATTTGTTACTTTATGAAATATCCACTTTCCTAATATTACACATCAATTACATTCTGTCTCAATCTAAACAAACACACTTGACATCGGGTGTAAATATAACACACCAGGACCAATATGATGCTGGCCTAATGTTTGCCTGACAAATATTTACAGATGGTGATATCAACGTTTCCTATCAAACATATTTTGGCTCCATAGATGTTATTGGATTGGTGTCAAGTATTGGGGTTGCGTTCCAACTATGACTGGCATAAATAGGCAGAATATTTAGAATAATGTTCACTTTGAGATGCAGGCGTGGAACATTGTACTAATTGAAATTCTGTCATTAATTGGTCAATATGAGCCAGAGAGCCATTCTCAAGATAGCATGGGATAGATTTGACAGCTAGTTTTTTTTCTGGTAAGTTGGCCCAAACAGGCATTTTGTGAAAAGCTTTCATTCTAGCATACTTTATGTCATAAACATATATCCCATATTGACAAATTTGTTATCAAACTGACCAGAGTAGCAAGGCCAACTCATCATTGATGATAATATATTTTCACTTTAATACAAAACATATGACTCACACAATTGGTGAAACATGAGGACAATTTTTGTTATTTATTTAGAGAGAAAGGGGTGCCCAGTTCGTCAACAATAACTTAATTACATTTTATCCTGGATTCTACGGCCACAAATGATGATCGGTCTTGATTTCAAGGTCGATCCAGCGCAGGCAATCATATTGTGAGTACCAAACAATTTATCAAGAAAAAGTATGTATGCATATACATTCTTGCAATTTTACAACACTGAGTATATGGGTTTTGTATACATACACACTGATAATTTCAAGGAAATCTTTTGTTGAATTGTTACTGGTTACGAAACATCCTATCATTTATATTCGATTGAATATGCACTAACATGTAAACTACATGTAAATATAGATATACTGATTCGCACCACCATGTTACTCATGCGTATGTATATATTTACACTATTTATACTATTTCATATGTCTATATTCATCTCTTTCCATTACTGGTGCATATGTATATACTAACACGTTATTATTAATGCGTATGTATAAATTGTATTCACATCATTTCATCACTAATTCATATGTATGTATTGTAGGCTTTTGTAGAGGGCTCAGTCCTGTTTGCCGATGTATGTCTAATATTTCAATAAATATTGACTAAATGAAAACAAATGAGTAACCTTTTTAAATATGTTGATTATGGTTCAGTGCATTAGCATTCCTCACTATCGCTAAAGGATAACCATGCTATCCAGTAATTACGCTGCGACTGAATCTGATAAACGCTGAGTTTTCTAATGCACTATAAAACTCCTGTTATAAAATCGGGAGAAACAGAACTGAAAGCTCAGGATTGGCACTGATTATTGCACAATAATGACACTCTTCCTAATGCACACAGCTCTGATCATGACAACATCTTACAATTCCTTGTACTAGCGTGACGAAACAAATGACCATTCTCACTGGTTGTGGCGATGGACAATAGTCATTGTATTTACACTGGGTAACACAAAACGATGGAGGTGTTTGTAAACCTCTCACAGCACCCAATCCTGATGAATTTACGCCACCAGTGAAGTGCGATATGACATCCTCAACAATTAGGGTCATGGTCACCAACGGGTGGCAAAACGAAAGAGGGTTGCTGGATTTATGACCACGGAGTGTATTCATGAGACTATCACCTATGATAATCAGTTTATGTAAACAGTGTAACCAGGTTTGAGGGATCGAATTGAGTGTGCTTCAATCCAACAAAAAGCAATACGTGCCGTCCGCACCATGTAGCATCTCACACATCGTTTTAAAAGTTTTAGCCATGTCACATTACAATACAAATATTCATGGTGTTAGGAATAATTTAAATCATTGAATCTTGGAGACAAATTGTACAAAGGATTTTTAGACTATGTCATAGATGGAATGCCAACTCGGATGTCTCACTCTCTGCTTATAGTTTATGAAATTTAGGTCACACGAGTTGAGCAGAAAAAGGGTGTTCTACTTCCATTGTCAACGTTTTGCCATTGTTCGATCTTGAAAACATCTGAGTAATGACTTCACATTTTGATGGAGATGGAGAGTCCAAGATGGTAGTCTTTTCTATCAAGTTATAAAATTATACTTTAGCTGTTATTTGTGTACCACCGGTTCACTGCGATTAATCATAATAATGATAAGAATTCGGGTTCATATTTACAACATGGGCAACCAGCACTTGTTCGTTTTGTGGGCAGCTAGAGGCTTGTAATTTACAGCTTCACGTTGGGTGACATAATTTTGCAACCACCACTTGCTCGTGTTGTGGGAAGCTAGGAGCTTATAATTTACAAATTCACGTTGGGTGGCAGAAAGCACCCTTCAGTAGGGAAACTCTTGATAATTTAACCAGGATGAAAACCCCCAAAAACCCCAGACCTCCCGCTTTGTAAATGTCACTGCTTCAAGATCGTATTGATTATATTAATCAATTATTATAATATATTATCCCCTTCATAACACATCAATACAAAATCATTCACATGGTATCCGATGTTATTAGTGCATTGAAGTTGTTCCTGCTGGGGAGGTAATACACATTCAGTCAGGCTCACTGATTAGAAGCAAACACGTGACAGTGTTCGATGGATGTGAACTATGTCAGTGACGGATTAACAATTTAATTCGTAAGCCTAGTTGTTCTTTTAAAAATGGTAACTATATTGAATTAATTGAATAATAATTGAATTATTGAAATCATTTTGATTATATTGCAATCTTACCTGAAACTTTATGTTCTGAAATGTGGTGACGCAAATGGAGTGGACGATTTCTGAGCAACCGTGAATACCCGTGAATCAACATTTTTATAAGCCATTCATTTCTGTAAATAATCACTAGTTATTCATGATGCAGTGACCTACCATTGACATGTGCTTCTCAATATGCAATGGTTACCTGGATGCTATACTGTATATATCGCATCCAAACAACCCGATAAAAGTACATACTCAAAAACTCGTTTTGTGACTTGTGACTAAATCTTGATTCAACTTTTATCGACTGAATTCCCGGGAAACAATTTCCATACGTCTATAATTGACCAAGATGTGGGTGGAACACTTGTGGTTATCTATGATGAAACGAAGTATGCCTCATAATCCTCTTCCTCTATGGCATGGCCCGACAGAGGGTTTCAATTAAGCTGTTTTTGTCCTCAATTTCGTGCGTGTTCGTGAAATGTTATGTTGACCTGTATGGCACTGATAATGGAGAACACACGAGGTTCACTCTTTGTCTACAGGATTTCACTCCTACATGGAACAAATTTGGTACTGCTAATCTATTCATTATGCAGGATGACTTATAAGGGTTATGGTTAGACTGTTGCAATGAATAGTTGGTTAGGTAATAACACTTTCATTAGATTATCCCATATGCTCACTGCACGTCGAATTGGTGTTTTCTTTCTGTTTTCTTTCTGCCCATTATTCGCCGAGTTGAAAGACCATTCTGTGGCCAAGACTGTGGGCTCTTTTCGTGCAATCCACAACACCGGGTCATTCAGCAGTATGTATTTATGACTCACATATCTATTTATTGTTCTGTCTGGCAGAGGACTTTGATCAGCAATTAATCATTTTTATATCATGTGAATACCGCATCTGTGTATATTTGATACTCAATCGGACGATCGGGTTGAATCAGAACCTCAACATTTCCCGAATGATAGATTATTGATAAGGGGAGGGGGAGCTTAGTGTGTGAACTGGATTTGAGTAGCATTGTCACTTGATGAACCAAAGAAAAACACAATGCACAATGACATTCAATGAAAAATAATTGAAATAAAAAAATATCTACCCCGTTGAATTTGTTTTTGTTATTCTGTGCTAAATTTTTTGCACCCGATGACGGACCCATTGCCTTGACAATAGGCAGACACCGCACTATTGTTACTGTGATTGTTTATCACCGGAGCTGTCTGATTGGATGTTCGTGAAATCTGGAAACGCAGTGTGTAGAATTTATTGTCACTCATGTTGCTGCTTCTGCCGACAGTACACCATGCAAAATGTGAGACCTCACTTTGTCCTGACACAGACAAACCACATCATAACAATATAACTGGCATATGAATTTTTTCTGAGATCTATCTGAACATGTGTCGAGAGCTGTTCAATGGAATTGTGTGTGAAGGGATGCCAGTATTGTTATATGTTACATATAAGTAATGATCGAGGTTTCCCAGGTTACAATCTGACCAGATAAATCATAGTTCCGTTGACGTTAACGTATTTTGAGGTCGGTTGTTTGGGTGTCAGAATAAATTCGATTCAAGTATGGGAAAAGATTGGCTTAATTCTCAATAAATGTGGATATGCAGATATCTGCAGAGATAATGTTTGCTGAAGTCTGCTGCACCACATGCTTTCTCCAGATGTTAAAATTGTTTAATGCTACTTTAGCATTAGAGATCAGTGCATTAGCACCAGTAAATGTCACAAAAGGATCACCTAGTGAATAGTTTGGTTTTTTGCTCAAATGTGATAAGTGTTGAGTAATCCATATATTTTTTACTATAAAACTCGTCTTCGTATGTCAATACATCTTATTCTTGGTTCTTGATATATATAAGTAGTAGAAATCAATAGGAACAAAACTGACAGCTCAGGCTTGGCACGGATAACGGTTTTGTTACCCTTTGTATTGAGCACAGCTTTGATTAGGACAGCATATTACGTCATACTAGCATGATATAACAAATGACCATCCTCACTAGTTGTGGCGGTGGACATTAGTGATTGTATTTACACTGGGTAACACAAAGCAATGGAGGTGTTTGTAAACCTCTCACAGCATCGAATCCTGATGAATTTACGCCACCAGTGAAGTACAATATGACATCTGCAACAATTAGGGTCATGGTCACCAAGGTGTGTGGCAAACGAAATAGGGGTGTTTGATTTATAACCAGGGGAAAGGGTATGCATAAGAATAGCAGTTTGAGCTCCTCCTATGTGAACAACTAGGTTTATATTTCCAGTCTCCGCTCATCGTTTTGAGGTATCAATTGGGCGTGGATCGTACCAAACGAAGATTGTCAATGGTCCATACATGATGCAATATCTCCATTTTGTCTTGATGAACTACGGCCATATGCCACACAAATCTGAGAAATAGTTAAAATCCGGAAACGGTTGAAGAGTTCAAATGATCTCTATGTTCGAATGAATTCTGTGTGAATTGAGTTGGCCACGGAGGATACCGAGATGCAGTTCGTTAATGCAATCATAAAAATGGGAATATCCTTCATCCTGGACCAAGTATCTGGCACTCTGAAGATAATGATAAAATATTTAATTGGCTTGTCGAGAGAGTTAGATTGTAATGTATTACATGTAGCTAATGATCAATTGTGAGGTCAAAATCTTATATAACAGCGGTATTTCATTAAGGATTGATTGCATGTGGTCGTCATGAACCTGGCATTGACCAGCTGTCCATTCACTTATAATGTAAATATAAAGGTAACAAATTCATGAATTTACACACTTCCAATCATCGTGAAACTTTGTCTTTCTGATTGTTAGCCATCAAGGATTACTAACCGAGACTCTGTTTTTTACTAAGCAATGTTAAATTTGTTAAATTCATCGTTTTCATATTTCATTTTCCGACCTATTTCTCAGTCCACAAAATACACCCACAAGAGGGCGAGCGAAAGGATTATGCTGTGCAGCAAATAGCTAGTGAGGCCAGTAAAACTCACAGGTGATATGCACTCGGGTGCACTGAGGTGTTTGGGATTATGAATGTTCAGCTCATTGTATTCATCTCAAAGAAAGTATAGTCCTAGATATTCTCATTATTTTGACGACAACAAGGAATAAATATATGCAACAGCCAGTGCTTGTCAAGCAGAACACTCGAATATTCGTTTTGGTGAAACGTACAAAATGATTCATCTAATCATCAAATTGCACAGCTTTCGTGATATCATTTATGAAAACATGTCTCGGTTCATCATCCGTGAGAATATGTGTGTGTGCTAGCCAAGTTGGCCCAAGTACCGTACACTGCTCCCTAATACTACTCGTTCACTGAAAACATACCATTTAATCCGTCTCGCACCTTTTTAATCCTTATTGAAAATAGAGGACGGCGCAGGATATGATACTTGGGCCGCCAAGTTTTAGGTCAGGGGATTGTATTGTTTTGGTGATTTTGTTACCTTTACTTTCACATTATAAGTCAAAGTGCCTCAGTGCGAGTAAGGTGCGGTATTCGACTTTCACCATGGTGATCTAACCCCCCTCATTGGTTAGATAGGCCCCTAGCACCAACTCAAATATAAAATAGCTCACTAATGTGCTTATACCGCACCTTAAACGTCAGTGCAGTCACCGGTAAGTTACGTGCAATCACACCTTAATGTCAAATGGTGCTAATAGTTCCACTTTTGTTGTTGTTGAAAAATTACAGCACAACAATTTTAACATCACCCTTGCTTCCCAGAGGACCTATACTGGAACGCTTATGATTTGTGAACATGGCAAAGAATGCTCATGAGGTACGTTTGTCTCAGGATTCTGCAAGGAATGTAGATATAACGTTATATCATACACCTTGCAGCAGCCCATTAAAGAAGCATTTGTTACTTTATGAAATATCCACTTTCCTAATATTACACATCAATTACATTCTGTCTCAATCTAAACAAACACACTTGACATCGGGTGTAAATATAACACACCAGGACCAATATGATGCTGGCCTAATGTTTGCCTGACAAATATTTACAGATGGTGATATCAACGTTTCCTATCAAACATATTTTGGCTCCATAGATGTTATTGGATTGGTGTCAAGTATTGGGGTTGCGTTCCAACTATGACTGGCATAAATAGGCAGAATATTTAGAATTAATGTTCACTTTGAGATGCAGGCGTGGAACATTGTACTAATTGAAATTCTGTCATTAATTGGTCAATATGAGCCAGAGAGCCATTCTCAAGATAGCATGGGATAGATTTGACAGCTAGTTTTTTTCTGGTAAGTTGGCCCAAACAGGCATTTTGTGAAAAGCTTTCATTCTAGCATACTTTATGTCATAAACATATATCCCATATTGACAAATTTGTTATCAAACTGACCAGAGTAGCAAGGCCAACTCATCATTGATGATAATATATTTTCACTTTAATACAAAACATATGACTCACACAATTGGTGAAACATGAGGACAATTTTTGTTATTTATTTAGCGAGAAAGGGGTGCCCAGTTCGTCAACAATAAATTAATTACATTTTATCCTGGATTCTACGGCCACAAATGATGATCGGTCTTGATTTCAAGGTCGATCCAGCGCAGGCAATCATATTGTGAGTACCAAACAATTTATCAAGAAAAACTAATATGAGTTGTATGTATGCATATACATTCTTGCAATTTTACAACACTGAGTATATGGGTTTTGTATACATACACACTGATAATTTCAAGGAAATCTTTTGTTGATTTGTTACTGGTTACGAAACATCCTATCATTTATATTTGATTGAATATGCACTAACATGTAAACTACATGTAAATATAGATATACTGATTCGCACCATCATGTTACTCATGCGTATGTATATATTTACACCATTTATTACTATTTCATATGTCTATATTCATCTCTTTCCATTACTGGTGCATATGTATATACTAACACGTTATTATTAATGCGTATGTATAAATTGTATTCACATCATTTCATCACTAATTCATATGTATATATTGTAGGCTTTTGTAGAGGGCTCAGTCCTGTTTGCCGATGTATGTCTAATATTTCAATAAATATTCACTAAATGAAAACAAATGAGTAACCTTTTTAAATATGTTGATTATGGTTCAGTGCATTAGCATTCCTCACTATCGCTAAAGGATAACCACGCTATCCAGTAATTACGCTGCGACTGAATCTGATAAACGCTGAGTTTTCTAATGCACTATAAAACTCCTGTTATAAAATCGGGAGAAACAGAACTGAAAGCTCAGGATTGGCACTGATTATTGCACAATAATGACACTCTTCCTAATGCACACAGCTCTGATCATGACAACATCTTACAATTCCTTGTACTAGCGTGACGAAACAAATGACCATTCTCACTGGTTGTGGCGATGGACAATAGTCATTGTATTTACACTGGGTAACACAAAACGATGGAGGTGTTTGTAAACCTCTCACAGCACCCAATCCTGATGAATTTACGCCACCAGTGAAGTGCGATATGACATCCTCAACAATTAGGGTCATGGTCACCAACGGGTGGCAAAACGAAAGAGGGTTGCTGGATTTATGACCACGGAGTGTATTCATGAGACTATCACCTATGATAATCAGTTTATGTAAACAGTGTAACCAGGTTTGAGGGATCGAATTGAGTGTGCTTCAATCCAACAAAAAGCAATACGTGCCGTCCGCACCATGTAGCATCTCACACATCGTTTTAAAAGTTTTAGCCATGTCACATTACAATACAAATATTCATGGTGTTAGGAATAATTTAAATCATTGAATCTTGGAGACAAATTGTACAAAGGATTTTTAGACTATGTCATAGATGGAATGCCAACTCGGATGTCTCACTCTCTGCTTATAGTTTATGAAATTTAGGTCACACGAGTTGAGCAGAAAAAGGGTGTTCTACTTCCATTGTCAACGTTTTGCCATTGTTCGATCTTGAAAACATCTGAGTAATGACTTCACATTTTGATGGAGATGGAGAGTCCAAGATGGTAGTCTTTTCTATCAAGTTATAAAATTATACTTTAGCTGTTATTTGTGTACCACCGGTTCACTGCGATTAATCATAATAATGATAATAATTCGGGTTCATATTTACAACATGGGCAACCACCACTTGTTCGTTTTGTGGGCAGCTAGAGGCTTGTAATTTACAGCTTCACGTTGGGTGACATAATTTTGCATTTGGAAAGAGCCCTTCAGTAAGGAAAGTCTTGATAATTTGACCTTGGTGAAAATCCCCAGTTACCAAATGCCGGTCCAGGGCGCGAACCCAAAACCTCCTGCTCTGTAAGCCTCACTGCTTCAGGGTCGTATTGATTATAAGAATCAATTATTACAATATGTTTTTTCTTCATACCACTTTAATACAAGATCATCCACATGGTATTCAATGTTGCAGTGCATTGAAAGTTATTCCAGCCGAGGAATAATACACTGTCAGGCTCACTTATTAGAGGCAATGTCAGTGACGGATTAACAATTAAATTCGTAGTCCTAGTTATTTTTTTTCAAAATGATGACTTTATAGAATTAGTATCATCTTGATTCCATTGCAATCTCACATGACACTTGTAAATGTACATAATCACTATGTATTCACGTTGCAATGACCTACCATTGACATGCACATCTCAATGTGCAATGGTAACACGAATGCTATACTGTACATATCGCATCCAAATAACCCGATAAAGTACATACTCAAAAGCTCGATTTGTGACGTGACTGAATCACAACTTGATTCAACATCGACCAAATTCATGGGAAACAAATTCCATACGTTTATAATTGACCAAGATATGAGTGGAACACTTGATGTTATCTATGATGAAACGAAGTGTGACTCATAACCCATTGCCTCTTTGGCATGGCCTGACAGAGGGTTTTCAATTAAGCTATTTTTGTCCTCAACTGTGTTGCGTGTTGTATTTGCACGTTTGACCAGCTTCGTGAAATGTTATGTTGACCTGTGTGTAACCGATAAGGGAGAACACACGAGGGGGACACCCGAAAACGAGTTCCAAGTTCCGAGTTCCGAGTTCCAAGTTCCGTGTTTGAAGTTCTAAGAAAAAGGTATCGTCGGTGTTCAGTTAGTATTTCTACACTTGCCACGCTTTTTCCAGAGCTTTTTGCTCTTTGTCTAAAAGTCGCAGAGCAAAGGGATCATTGCGTCAGTTTGAAGGAGCAGCACTTCTTTTGTTAAATATTTGTTCAATCATCAACAGCATAGTTCGTTGGTGATGCCTGAACAATTTAATTAAAAGAAAAAATTGACAAGATCCGAATTTATTCCAATTCTGTCATAATGCGAAATAAATTATTTGCATTCCCCTTTGCTTCACTTTTCCCGTCATTTGTGTGGCGATTTTACCCAAAGATCGCGGCAGGTGATTCTTTTTAAACACGCTTGTTTCTCGGCCTTGTTTTGGACGCTTCTGTTCGAAACACTAGCGCTGCTTAGCAACGCTCTCTAATCCTCTTATCCACTGTACTGAACAATGGCTGTTTACGTCATCTCTCGTGCTCTCTCCTCTAGTATAAATACTGTGGCCGCATTTTGTGTGGCCGGAGTTGTCCAGAGACTGAGCACGACAGGTGAACTCACGCCATGAGCTCCTTGTCTCTGTTCGGGTAAAGGCCAGTCAGGCCTCAAGGACGGCTTCCATAGAGGGCCCAGGTGGGGAAGACCTTGATGACTCGGGGGCGTACACCCTCTGGATCACCGGTCTCCCACCTGGGATGGTGCGACACAGGCTCTGGCAGACCGTCGGGCTGTCCAGGGTTCTATCCCTGCGGCAGTGCCGTCGGCGTGACTGGCCAGCAACATGCCCACGTGCGCGAGTTCTGTAGTGCCGCTCCCATGGCATCTCAGGCTCCGCACACGGCTACATTACCATAACTATGTATGTTGTAAATGATGTTGGTGATGTTGATGTGTTATGATGTGATGCATGACGGCCGGACTCGTTCGGACGGATTGTTACCTGGTTGTAATGCTAGTAATTACCGACGCCCGCCTCGTGTGCGCTGCGGGCTTCGAACGTTACATTTGTAATTATTTTTTTGAATGTAAAAATATAAATTGATGACATAAACACATTTGAACTAAATAGAATTGAACAAAAAACACACCCGGTTTTGCAAACTATCCGAAATTTATATATCATACCGCGTGCCACTTTGAGGTCCGCACCATACCATGCATCACCTTGGAAGGTTTTCGACTTTGTGACATTGAAAGGTGGCACACAAGAAAGTTATTTAACATGTTTAATAAGTTGGGGAGACCCGATGTAGAATATACACACAAAAACTACACTTTCTTGTGACTTTAAACGCGGAACTTGGAACTCGGAACTTGGAACTTGAAACTTGTTTTCGGGTGTCCCTACACGAGGTTCACTCTTCGTCCAAAGGATTTCATTTGCACATGGACCAAATTTGGCTTTGTTGGAATATTAAATATGTATGATGACTTACAAGGATTGTGGTTACTCTGTTGCGATGAACCGTTTGTTAGGTAATAACACTATCATCAGATTATCCCGTATGTCTGTTTTATTTCTGCCCATTATTCGCCGAGATGAAAGACCATATGTGGCCAAGACTGGGCTCTTTTCATGCAATCCACAACACCGAGCAACTTTGATTTCGGATCATTCACCAGTATATATTCATGACTCACATATCCATTTATTGTTCTGTCTGGCAGAGGACTTTGATCAGTAATTGACCATTTTTATAACATGTGAATACCGCATGTGTGTATATTTGATACTCCATCGGACGATCGGGTTGAATCAGAACCCCAACATTTCCCGAATGATTGATTATTCACGAGGGGAGGGGGAGCTTAGTGTATGAACTGGACTTAAATAGCATTATCACTTAAAGAACCAAAAATAAACACAATGCACAATGACATTCAATGAAAAATATAGAAAAAAAATATCTACCCGTTGAATTTGTTTTCGTTATTCTGTGTTAATTTGTTTTTGTTATTCAATTTTTTGCACACGATGACGGACCCAATGCCAAGATAATAGGCTTACACGGGTTCGCCCTATTGTTACTGTGGTTGTTTATCACCAGAGCTGTCTGATCGGATGTTCGTGGAATCTGGAAACGCAGTGTGCGGCATGGATTGTCACTCATGGTGCTGCTTCTGCCGACAACGCACCATGCAAGATGGGAGAGTTCACGCGGCCTTTGTTCTGGCACAAACAAATCACATCATTACAATATAACTGAGATATCATTTTTTTCTGAGATCTCTCTGAACATGTGTCGAGAGTATTTCAATGGAAATGTGTGCGAAGGGAGGTCAGTATTGTAATATGTTACGTATAAGTAATGATCGAGGTTTCTAGGTTACAATCTGATAGGATAAATCATAGTTTCCTTGGCATGTCAGAATAAATTCGATTCAAGTATTGGAGGAGATTGGCTTAATCCTCAATAAATGTGGACATGCGGACACCTACACAGATAATGTTTGCTGAAGTCCGCTGCACTGCAGGCTTTCTCCAGGTGTATTGATCTTATCATTACGAAAGCGTATTAGGGTCAGGTTGTATGTCAAGTATTTAAGGTGTCTGATTCCTGATCTCGAATTACAAAGTCGTGATCTCGAATTACAAAGTCGTGATCTCGAATTAAAAAGTCGAGATCCCGAATTATACACCATCGTATATCATAACGTAACAAAATAACAATATTCACATCCGGCAAAAAAAGTTTCAATGCTACTTTACTTTACTTGGCTATCCATGTGGTGGAGCAAATAGAAATAAGGCCATTCCTGTTTAATTTTCTGTTTCTCGTCCCCGCGCGCCCAGCTTTTGGCGAAATTTTGAGAAAAAACAAACAAGATAAATATGTAATATTATGGAAATAAAAGCGATTTCGACACACAAAATCCCGCCAATCTCTGTAAAGCTTACCCATAATATTGGTCTCGCAGCAAAACTCATCAGACTGGCTTGTGTGTATACAAGATGTATCCAGAGTTTTGAACAGACTGACATCTCAAATTAACAATTCTTACCACAAAAAAGTTTCTAAGATTCAATATGAAACTATGATACATTTTCAGATGCTCAACGACATAGGTCCCCCACCCAAACATCGTTTGCATTCAGAGAATTATTGCACGGTATATCGTTTTTTTATTTGAGGGTCTGTTTGTTTTTTTTCCGCCCTCCCGCCTAGCTTTTGATTTTCCAAAGGACGAGAAACAGAAAATTAAACAGGAGTGGCCTAACTTTTCGAAAAGATGTTTCTGCACTATTTGTCAGCAACAAGAACTAATATGTCTGAAACCGATTCCAATTCTCATTAAGGTAGTCCGCTCCAAACAGTGAGGGGAGGGGGTCAGAGTTTTTTTAAAATAAATAACTGTGTCAACATAATCTAGAGCTTCAAAATGATATATGTTGTAGAGTAACTGTTCAGCATCCTAAAACTGAAAAGAAAATAGGGGGTCACCGTATCCGTTCTCATGGAAAACACGATGCAAGATGTGAATATGGACGAAAAAATGTCAGAATTTATGTCATTTTAGGTAAATATGTGTGATTTTGATCGAATATGTAGAAGAAACGAGCACGGTGACCCCCTGTTTTCTTTTCAGTATTAGGATGCTGATCATTCACTCTATAAAATAATGTCATTTTGAAGAGATAATATTCAAGAAATGACTTTCAAATTTTGACTCTCCGTTACCTCCATGTTTATAGCGGACTACGTTAACCTTGATTTCTTTTTGTATTTTCAAAAGGTAAGCATACTGAAGTAAGGTATATACAGCAGAGCAGACGAGAGTTTGTCAAACGTTTTATTTTTCATACGAACGATGCTTCTGTAGTCTAAATGATGAATTTTATACAGTGTGTCTATACAACCTCGATGGTTAAAGATATTCATGTGAATGATAACTTAATATTTCAATCTCAGTTGATCAATCAAACAAAATTAAAAAGATGCCATAAACTTGGTTTAATAATCTTGCGAAAAAGGCAGTAAAAGCAAATCAGCCGTATTGAAGTTCCTGTTCAGATGTATAAAAATCAAGTGCTGTTCTGTCAGGCTAAAAACTTAAATTTTCAACTAATGCTGTTAAAAAATCATTCAAATGCATGACTTATGCATGACAATTCAGTTTCTGTCAGAGAAACGAGCATTTATAATTTTTTAACCTTCAACACGTAGAATACGTTATGAAGTACGTTATTGACTATTTTATCACGTGTAGATACAACGATATGACAACTAGATTAGTTAGGTAATAGGAATATATTTTTTTTTCATAACATATCAATATAAGATGATCCACATGGTATCCAACATCAATGTGCATATTGATGTTGGCTCATTGGTCAGAGCAAAAAAACGCAACTTTAAACTAAATGTATTAAACAGATTAACAATAAATTCGGGTTTTTTTTTTTAACTGATGGCTATGGAATCGGTGTCAGCATAATTTCACTCCAATCATTATTTACTAGCCCAGCTGTTGTATTCCAATCTTACAACATTTCACACCGCATGCTATTCCTGAAATGCCTTTATAGAAATGAGTTGGGCGATTTCTATAAGGGCAAATAAGATTCCCTAGAAGTTAACAATATCCACTTCTGTGAACCAACTTATTCATGAGGTAATTACCTACCAATGATGGGAATTGGACGCGATAAATAGCAAATATTTACCCCCAACAGTTGATTATCATCATAACTAATCTTTTGACTTTTCACTTATTTGCTGATCGAAAAAAATTAAAGCACACGATACCACATACCAGAGGAATGTCGTGAATGAAAATGCTTTTTAAACCAGCCACACCATTGTTGGTATTCTTTAACGCAGATAAACAAACTGAAAGTGTTAACATTCACATCTTTCTATTCAATACAAACCTAAATATTATGTATACCACATCCAAACAACTCGACAAATAGTCTATATTGAAAACTCGTTTTGTGACATGAAGCGACATCTTGATTCCACTTCTACCAACCATTATTATGGATAACATACTTCCCGTTTTACAAATGACGCATCACGTAATCTGTGACTTGGTTATTTGTCTAACGTCGATAAGGAATAACCCTGTGATATTTACATCAGAAGTGTGCTACCAAGTTCCTGGGGAACCATTATATTTCCATACATCTATAATTGACCAGAATGTAGGTGGACCACTTGAGGTTATCTATGATAAAACGGAATGAATCTCTATAACGCATTGCCTATTTGACACGGCATGACAAATGGCTTTTAATTAATTTTCTTTTGGTATATCTTGTCTTCATCTCAATATGTGTTAAGTTGATATTTGTGTAACCGACATTGGAGAACATACGTGGTTCGCTCTATTGGGATCCATCACACGTGGACACAAATTCGGTGTTCCTAGCCTATTGATCACCAGCTATGTACATGTATAACGAATTATGAGGGCTGTAGTTAGTCTTTTGAAATAAACAGTTGGGTAGGTAATAACACCAACATCAGACTATCCAGAATTTGCACTGACCGTGTTTCAGATTCTGTGTTATCTTTCTATTATTATTTCTTCCAATTGTTTGCTGAGATGAAAGACCAAGCTGTGACCAAGACAGCTGTGGACATTCACATTGTGTTTTTATGCAAATCCCTAACATAAAAACCCCAGTTCATCCAACTCTATGCATTCGTGACTTACTTGTCCACGTGTCCTCCAGTCTAGCAAAAGTCTTTGAACAGTAATTGACCCTTTATATGCCATGTGAATATCGCATGTGTTATATACCGAAAGGGATGATCAACTGTAATCGGAACCCGATTATTTGGCAAATACTTGTCGAAATCCTTGCCATGGATAAGCTCTCAGATACGTTGGCTCAATATATTCCTTTTATAGCAGTAATCCAGATCATTATAATCGTTGAAGAGGACACATGGTAATTACGAATCCACCGTGTATTTTATCACTCAATGTTTTATTTATTGGTTTATATCTGATTTTATGCGTTCTGTCTATTTACAATGATCGCAATAAACGTCATTTTGCATTATGCATATTTATTTTTCATAATGCTATCTAAGTCGAACTTAAAACCAAGATCGCGTGACAACTGTAGGAACATGTGTTCCAAGGTGTCTTTCGAAAGTTAGTTGAATACTAATCTAAAGAGTTATCTCCACAAAATGCTGGCTAACTCTGTCAGAGGGACAAATCCGATAGGGCCATCATCTGATTTTTCTAACTCGTTTACACTGTTTTTCGCTGATATTTTTGTGATGCTAAGTGGTATCTTTCTATAACTTGGCATCCTTCGCCAGGTAGTCAAACGGCAATATTCCACTGGGTTTCATATTTCTATCGCAAAATTTTTCTGTCTCCGCACATAATTTGGTGCATTGCTCTGTTTTCTAGAGAAGCAATCTTTCGAAATCAACATTTTTGTGTAGACTACACCAACAATGTGTCTTTTGGATCATGTTGGATGTAAACAGGACCAAATCCTCGAATATATTCGGATTCTCGAGATACCGTTTTTGGGCTGGAATTTAACATCGTGGCAGATTGCCAACTTTTTCCATGTTTGCGTTAGAAGTCTGAAAATTGAAAGAAATTTGCCATTTAACTCCCAGATGCCAAGTTATAGAACGATAACATTTAGCATCACAAAAAATATCGTCGTATACCGGTGTAAACAAGTTAGAAAAATCAGATTAGGGCCTACTTTATATGCCGTTCTGGCATATTTTCCATATTGCTGTTATTGGAGTTATTTTTCATTGTTCATACATCAATTAAAACTGGAATATAAAAGCGTTAAAAACCAACGGAGGAAAGCCGTCATGTACGTCATCCGTGAAACTATTTTATGACACCATCTCGGATTCTGCATTTTGACTGTACCGAATGATACCAGGTAATTGTTACAGTGTTTAAGTATCTTTAAGGTTGTGAGGTGTTGTTATACACCTTACAAAATATTTCGATGTTCAATAATGTTAAATCAGTGTGGGTACTCTATTGGTGTTATTGATAGTATTATGGCATGACATGAGGGACAATATTATATTATCCACGTCGCGGTTGTAGCGTTGACCAACAAGCGTGGTCAATTTTGACAAAACTTATCGTCACCATTTTGAAGCTTGTTGCCGCTAACGTATCGAGTTTTGAACAGTTCCACGGACGGGAAACATTATCTACAGCATCGAGAGGAATGGTTTGATTCTTGTAGAAATCTGTGTATTATTCCCTCTTGAAAAATATAATTAGACCAATGGCCAGAAAGTTTCTCGAGGAAATTTCCATAATGCCACGCCATCGGACTATCGAACCATGGATGTGTTAACCTCAGAAAAACAGAAACCGACAAACAACCAGACATGTATTCGCCCTATTGTTACCGTGCTAATTTATCACCGGTGCTGTCTAATTAGATGTCAGTGGAGGTAGGAAACAAAGTCCGTATCATGGAATGCCGCTGGTGGTGCTGCTCCCGCGGACAGCGCGAATTGCAAGATGGAAGAGCTCGCATGGCCTTTGTTCTGACACACACAAATTACGGCATTTCGATATTAACTGGCGTATCAATTTTTTTTTATCTGAATCCTCTGTATAGGCGTCGGAGAACAGTTCATGGGAATTGTCTCGGAAGATATGCTCGCAGTATAATGTGTTGCATACACTAATATTTTAGTTAACGTATATATTCTCGAGGTCGGCTGCTTGAGTTTCAAAGTAATTTTGCTCCCAAGATGGGATGAGATTGGCTTATTCTTATGCTCTGGAAATAGAGGGCCAAATAAATATTGATATGCAAGTACCTACACAGGCTAATGTACAATGAAGACACTACACTACAGACATACTCATGATGTATTGATCGCATCATAACGCAAACATTATACACATATAGCTGAAAAAGTTTAATGCTATATTTTACAACATTGAGCTTTCTATGTGAACTGATTAAGTAAAACTAGCAAACAAAATTGTTCTTGCTGGAGAGATTTTGACCTATACTTTTATTGATTCAATATGTTACTTCTTCCATTGCAAAAATGTTGTATATTAGGTTTATTATTGTCATCATCAAAATCTGATAGTGCTTGTGTTAATAATCTGAAACTGACATCACGCTGGAACGGTACCGAAATGTCACCGTACCTATTACTTTCAACTCTTGCATTTTCATCAAATTGTATGGGAACAGACGTCTAGTTATCGATTGATAACAAAGTTTATATACAGAGTAAACGAGTAGTTTGTCAAAAGTTTTATTTTTTATACGAACAATGCTTCCGTAGTCCAACTGATGAAGTTTATACAATGAATGAGTATTGCATGCGCATATATTAACAACCTCGATGATTAAAGCTACATATCGAACAACGAATAGAAATAGTAACTTGGTATTCCACTCTGATGATCAAACAAACCGAACAGATTTCGAAAAAAAAGTGCCATGACGTGATTTTATTGGTCACAATAATCTTGAATAATTGCATAACATTCACGTCCTCGGAAAAGGCAGTAAAAAAAAACAACTGTACGAATTTCTGTCCAACAGATCCTCTTATGATTGGGTTGTATACGGGGTTCAGCATTGGCATGCAATCAAGATCGAATCATGTGCTATGACAGGCCACATCTGACTTGGCAGCAGGCAGTAAATGACATGGATAATTTATTATCTCGTGATATTATTATGAATTAGATGCCTGGAATAATAAATTGAATGGACAAGAAATTATTAAAGCTGGCGTTTTATCAGCAGTATTCGACATCAAAAACTAATTTACTCCCATACAGATCCGATATTGTGATAACTTGATGGTCTATTATGTCAATTATTGGAAACATATTAATTCCAATGTATTGTTGGGGAAAAAGAATGGTTTGTTGTAGTTCCTGTTCAGATGCAAGGAATTCCAGCGCTGCTCTACCGAAGCAAAAACTTAAATGCTCAAACACATTGAGTGCTAGAATATGTATAATTGACATTCCATTTTTGTATCATAGAAATGGACATTTATGGCTTTCAAACTTTCAACAAGCAAACTACGCAGCAATAAATTGTAACAGAAGATGTATACGTATCACAGTCATTTTATACATGTATAATCACCATTGTATGTCGTAACGTTAATTATATCGATAACAACATGTTGTGTCAAACCAAAATACGTTCTTAACAAAACAAACATTGAAATCATCCAAGTACAAAACTGGGTGACATTCACAAATGAAATCCTTCGTACAGCTTGTCTATACAATTAGAGCCGCTCATCTGTTCTCTAAATTTACCCATCCATTTCATTGGAATATAACAGTTGATTGGTTAAAAGCAAAAATGACACCCGAAAGTGAAACAATGCTTGCTCGGATTAACTGCCCGGATCAAAAGTATGTTTTGTTTGTTCATTACCCGCTTCTCCTTTATATACAAATAATATACTGACATACTCGTTCTGATGCAACTGATACCACACTATTAAGAAATTTGTTATCATAGATGAACAGTACTAAACGTGCGTATTTCATAGAGGTATATATATCACCAAAATGTTATTATTTTTTCCGACGGATTTCATGTTCTTGTATAATAGTTTTTAATTCGGTATATTCTCATATAATGGTATAATATTTTCTGCATAACGATATATATACACGTATACATGTATATACTACATTCAATATTTGACACGATCACCGAAAAAACACGTACCGGTTGGTTTAATACAGCAAAATTGCCTCATGCAAAAACGATGCAGTTGAAGCACATTCAATTTGAACGACGAGTAGCAACATGTCATTTTGCCAACGCGGCAAGGCTTTGCAATACAATATTGGGCGGGCGGGGGTAGATTGTACTATATACACACAAAATAACAGCCATTTCTAACACTATGTGGAGAAATATCGAGTTACGAACTGGCAGCATCGGGAGTAATAAATATTTGGCACAAATGTTTAACGAACACGACACCCACTATGAAGTCACTTGGTAGTTTGTACACTCACGATATTTTATTCCTACAAAATACACATTTGCTAGCCAGTGCATATTGCATAAACCCGCGTTGTGGTCATAAATTTCACATCGAATAGGAAAATATCGCACGTTTCCCATTGACACATATTTACAAACTATATAAATCTATTCGGTCCAATCAATATGCATATATCAGCCCAGCTATAACAAAGTCACGGACGTTTCAAATACATTTCAAATATAACAACTATATAGAAACAACGTCACTGCCGGCCAAAAATATACATGTATCCATAGAAAAAAAATCGTTCACTGTACACGAGTGACGGGCTATCCTGGGAATCTGAAGGGCGTGGACGAGTTGTACTAGGGCAGGTCGTTGGTGTGGACCGCCTCGTATGACCGCCGGGAAGTGGAGGGTCGCCGCGGGCTGCTACTGACGCTCGAGCGGCTACTCGTCGTCACCTGTCGACACGGCAGCTCCGTGAAGTTGGTGTTGGAGAGCGACGCGCCTTCCGAGCTGCCAGCTGACCGCAGCATCGGGCACCTGCACTTGACGCGGTGACAGCCGAGGAGTCTCTTGAAGGCATTGCGGAAGTCTCTGTTGAAGCACGCGTATATCACAGGGTTAAGGGCCGAGTTGGTGTACCCCAGCCAGAAGAGAAAGGTCACAACCTCTGGTGGCGTGCGACACTTGTCTCCGCACATGGTTGTCGCCACGTACCAAATAAAGAACGGCAACCAACAGAAGAGAAAACACCCCATCAAGATTCCGAGAGTCCTTGCCGCCTTGTTCTCCTTCTTGCGCTGTTTCTGCTCGCGGATGAGGTGGCTGTTGTCAGACTGACAGGAGCCGTTACGGTTGTTGTGCGAGGGACCTCCATTACGCACGCCACCGATCCCTGTACTCTGCTGCACCATATGACGTTCCTGTCGACGTGCTTCGATGAATATTTTCATGTACGTGAACACCATGATGAAGGTAGGCGTCCAAAATGATATGGTCGACGATATGATGCCGTAAATTTTGTTCACTATGAAAGTACATTGGTCCTCGTTGTTTTTAAGCGTGTCGCGTTGCTCGGCGGTCGTGTACCAGCCCATGTGGATGGGAACGTGCGATATCAGCGCGGACGCTCCCCAGGCGCAGCTCAGCATGATAGCCACCCTCCGGCGGGTCATTCTGAAGACGTAATGGAAGGGATCAGTAATAGCAATATAGCGGTCCATGCTGATGCAGCATAGATGCAGCAAGGAAGCCGTTGAGAATAGAACATCGTTGGCGTTGAATATGTCACAAGTCACAGTGCCAAAAACCCAGCGCCCGGCGATATCGATGGACGCACTGAATGGCATCACAAGGAGGGCCACTAGCAGATCCGCGAATGCCAGCGACACTATGAAACTATTGGCGATAATCCGCAACTTCTCATTCCGGAAGACACTGATAATTACGAGAAGATTTCCGAAGACGGCAGAGACCATCACAGTGCAAAAGGCTATGGTCTTGAATATTGTCAGCGCCAGGGACTGTTGACTCGCCACGTCCGCGGGAAAAGCCGAGCTGTTGAAGGTTGAGTTCTCGTCACCGTAGAGGTAATCCAGCGGTGACATGCTCTGGTTCGAGTAGGTTCCGCTGTCATAGTAGTCACTGTCGCTGAGTCCGTCCGCCAGCGGGTACGTAGTTATTACTTCCTCCATCTCCCCCGCTTTCCACTCGGGACTAATGATGCTGTCGCCACACAAATACAAATAGCCCCATCACGCCAGTATGTTTGCCACTTACGCTGCGTTTTTCGGCGTGGCAATGAAAATCAACTATACAAACACGCTAAATCCGCTGCCAAAGTATCCCATCCTGGTATAACAAAAATGGCTGTTCTTTCCGTCTGCCAGACGAGACGTATACGTAATTGGTTATATTATTCCGGCGTTGAGTTTTGATCAAGCGTCAGTCCACAGATTCAGCAAACTGTCGCCGAAGACAGCGACAGCTCCCTTCTCTTGGGGGTCGCCGGTGGATCCCACAGAACAATTAGCCTAATAACATGAGTTTGGCCGCCGTGTCCGCGCACTACTCGCCGACAATCCGTCAGCGCTTGTCAGACATATGACGGCCGAGTCCTGGGCTGCTTACGACCTTGGGAGACGTCCGGGAGCCAGCTCATCGTCTCAACAGGGGCCCCGTGGGACTCCCGACAAACTTGGGACATCAGCGAAAATTCCCGAGTTGACTTCCTCTTGTAGCACGCGTGCGGACGGGGTGGGGCCCCAAACACTCGAACGGTTAGGATCAAGGCTCGCTGGAGAGGCGAGAGGAAGAGAGATGAGAGTATCCTATTGTTTTCCGGGAGTCGGTCTCTGCCCTTGCTTCCCTTGGTACTTTGGGCTGCTGGGATTTGTACGGCTGGAGCGTTGTTATGTGTGTAGGAGAGATCAGCTACCAAAAACACGCCGAGTATCCAAGCAGCCTGCGAGAAAGGATTGCGGTGTCACTTCACCAAACGTCAACTGGCCATTATGGGCGTCTTCGTCCGCTAATTGGTAGTCTGTAATCAAATCGGCTCAGGGCTATGTACTCCAATCTGATTATCATTTGGCGTGTCTGTGTTAGGAGACCTGCGAGCGTCGATTCCACAGCCTAAGCTGAGTGATGCTCGTCAAACCATTGGCCATCTGGAACGACAGGGAAAGAACGAGGGTATTAGAACATTTTGTCTTTTCTTGTGGGTCTTTCGTCAGGCGAGATAATAATTTTGTGTGCGAGGTTTTATAATGACATTTATCAAGTTCAAAGGAAGATGTGGAACGGAGAAGAAACCAGCCAAATGACAAAATACTATCCAGGGCGTTTCAAAGACGGGGAATTAAGGTTATGACGATATGTCTTCTTTTTTCGCGGGGGTTTCTGCCAAATATAACAGTTATGTGCATGATATTTCACGTCGACACCTCTCTCTCTCTCTCTGTCCGTTGGGAAGCAACGCACTTAATAGATACGGGAATTTCCTTGACAGTTTCATTAGACGTCTAGCAATATTAATTGTATGCACACAAGAATATCCCTGCAAGAGAAATATATTGCTTCTAAAATTTGTCATCAGCTATCATTGCAGCGTGTTAAGCTCAAGAGTTGAGCAAAACCATACAGTGATTTCCCCCCAACAGGCCACATAAATGTATCAGTTTATAGGCCACACAGAATTGATGCACAACTACGATGTTCGATGTGATGCAATTGCATACATCATTTTTACATGTTGGCCTACATATCAAGTTCCTAGAAGCAAAATTTATAATATTTGCTGTAAATTTGGATGGATTATTGTGATGTACGATGTTCCTCCATTCAGAACAATCCCTGCTTTACGAACCATGGGTAGAAAACGAGCAATTCCACTTGAACTAGTTACAGGGACGACTGATTTAATAAAAGAGTCCTTATCCTTGTCAGTTGTCGGATGTTTTGGGTTGGAGTGAGAAGCCATGGTCTGTTTGTCAATGTCCGGTTCCATACTGAGAGAGAGGGGCAGAGGGAGGGTTTGGAGCAAAAAAGGAAGGGATCCAAAACAAAGAGAAGTCTCTGTTTTGGGCACCAGTAGCACGGACAGAAAGTCGCCCGGGTTGAGTCAGTGTCTCCGGCACTCCGACAGCGAGCGAGCGGCCGAGTGATGTCCCACTGCTACAACTCTAGCGGATATATCTCCTGTCCAATAGTGACTATCACAAACGGACACTGCAATACTGGATGGGACACAAAAAAACAAGCATGAACGATCTCAAATGTTCCGGGGTTTTTTCTAATGGGAGTCACCAATTCCTGTCTCGTGCTGTCACGCGTATGAATTGTCTAGCAAAAATCGTCCCGAGTTGGAGAGAAGCGGTTTCAATTTAGCCCCGACGGGGGATATATCGGAAGCGCAGCTTATTGCTTCCGTTGAAGACATGCCCCTCCAATTGACTTGTGCGAGGCATGGAACATGACTTCTACTTTGTCGCGGCAAGGGCCGGGGCGACACGGCCTTCGTGGGGACCCGTGTTCCGGGGATGCGGTGTCTGATGCATTAGGAGCGGGTCAGTGGCTGGTTGGGGTGTGGGGCGCCGTGTCCCAGAACGACGGAAGGCGGGGGAGGGGAGGGGCAGGGGTGCGATAACAAGTCCGGAGGGGCGCCGCGACCCCGCATTGGCACCAAGGGTAATGAATATCGCGATTTTTTCTCCCCCGTGCGCCAACGAGGATTCAGCGGATTAGCGACACGGCCAAGATGATAACAGTTGTGACAATAAAATATGTGGGTGCTTTTCGAGAAGCTCAGGAGATTAGATTCACTACGATGGGTATATCATACAATCATTTGCAACATGCCACTATACTGAGCACTAATCACACATATATTGTTATACATGTACATTAAATTGGTTGTAACTAGAACGAACTTCAACAAAAATATTGTCCATCCCACAATTATGTGTTCACAAAATCTATATTGTATATAGAGCCACACGTATATAATTGAAAAGTCGGTCAGTTAATTTTCCATGGTGACTCATCTGCGGTATAGCCATTAATACGTGCTTTGTTCCGGAAAACTCTGCAAACACTTTTTCCGAGGACGGGAATGCAGATGAGAGCGCTTCCTAGGGATGGTACTTGTCCGACAAGGCCGCTCGTGGCTCATTCCTTCTTTATTTACAGATATCCCACTGCCCAAAATAACCCGCGTGCATTATCCCACGGGGTTATTAATCTCGGTGCTTTGAAATCCTGTTCTCGACCAAGCAAAGTTTACGATAAGAACGATTAGAGTTTCTGTTCTTTTCTGTATTATTTTTTCGGCGCGGCATTGCCCGCACAAAGCTACCTAGATATAACGCTCCATCTCTCGCGACACGTGTTGGATGATCTCTCAGCCCCGTACCCATCTCTTCATTCCTCCGGGACCGCGCTTGCATAAGACGAGGTCTGTCGGCATGTTATTGTAAACACAATAAAATCACCACGGCAAAACATACATCGATCTGTCCTATTTGCACCACGCCATGCAAAGATGTTTTCTCTAGGGCACCTATCTCATGCAAAAATATGATAAAGATGGTATAAAAAAAATCATTGAAACTTTCCGGTGCTGTAAAAGCTGAACGGACAGGAATCCTTCCACCAATGTGTTCTGTAGCTATTCTTAGATGCATCTATTGTTACTGTATATTTCCGACGGGAGCATATCCCCAATACACAGATGTACTTCTCAATGGAGACCAAGGGCAGTACTCCAAGTGGCCGTTCTTCATAAAAACCTTCAGCACTTTAGAACAATAGGCCGCTCGTTCCCCCGACGCTACTCCTCTGCACCCAGACCCATCTCCGAGGAGGCGTGGTGACTTCTCATCCTAGGCTGGCTGAGTGGCGGGCGGATGGAGCATTTCTTGAAGAGGAGTCGGGGTCATAAGATTTTTTCCTAAAATGCCGCGAGATTCGGGACTGATTGATCAGAACTCGGGCGACCATACACGTGTAACACCCAGTGACAATTGATCACAAGTTAGCGCGCGCGGGGGCATTAATCACCGTTATCGCCTGGCTTATCTCGGCGTGGGAGACACTGGGACATACCGGGTTCCCGGTTCCCTCCCCTCGCCTAGCGCCTCCCCGGGACACGCAATAAATCATACCCTGATATATGTATTTGTCCGGAAGATTTAAGAACTGGGAGGGGCGCGCGATGTTATCCACTACAACATCCCGATGAGTTTAAAATGCAATAAATCCCGATCGTCTTCGGCTCCTCAAGGAACAACCTTCAAAGCTAATACAGCTCAATTGACAACACAATAGACTACGTCCGACAACTTTCAAATTGTCTGATATCGCCGCGAAGTACAAAGCGATCGCTTTCCTCTTGTTGTCTTTTGTTCTATACCGAGATATCGAAGACGTTATGAACGATGATATATCAGGGACGATTGTTTATCCACGGGGAGGTAGTGGGAAGCAAAAGTCGCTTCCTTCATGGTGGTCGCGCTGACAGAACGAGGCGCAGATAAACAGTCAGCCAAGATAGATCGACGCTCAAAATTGAGTCGCGTTGATCTGATTGCTGCTGAAGTTTACGGAGGCAACCTTGATTTTTGTGTTTCCAGGGCAACTTAATTCTTCCTGTCCTATGGGAATGTTTCGGTTAGCATGGTCTAATACGTATAAAGCAAGATGTCTTATAGCTCTATCAAGCTTAATAGGCCGTGTGTTAAATAAATGAAATTAATATCAAATGGATTGGATTCCAATATTCTTATATGTAGATAGCAGATGAGACAATTTAGTTGACATCTGTGTGGGTGGAAATAACACTAAACAAGTCATTGCCATATGCATGTCATTGTGAAACAAACAACAGTTTTATATATGCCAGGCCATTGTCATTTGATCCCCCATGCAAGACGCGCCCGCGTCCACTCGCACCTTTGGACGCCTGCGGTCGTCAACATTCGCCGCCGCATTCTGTACCCTTGACCTCATGACTATAACTCAGTCCGGTGGCGAGAACGTACCACGCGATCCCACGGAGATGAATATGTGACATCTCCGGCATCAGACGATACATCAAGCTTCGTGCCGTAAGCCGGTCCATAACCCGACATCTTAGCGACCACCGTGATTCCTTCGTCTGCAGACAGCAAAAACCAGCAGTGATGCGGCTTTTACTCAGGTGACGATATAATTATTGATGTCGTATTTCTTGCCGACGTTAATTCTTGCCCATAAATCATCTGTCTGCCTGGATGTGAGTGTCCTTATATATCAATTTATGAGTTTTCGGGCCGTTTGGCAGTCCGCTAATTAGCAATAGGGATACTATGCTCCGATAACGCAAGTGGCCGCAGTCCGCTAAATATGACCGTTCCATTTGTACGATGAGCACCCTAAAATTACGACTTTTGTCGTTCCCTCCCTAATAAAAATAATCATCACACCCATAAATATTATAATTTGTTCCCACAATCGTGAGCAGGGACATGTCGTTTTTTTATTGCCCTACTTCTGTTTCTTATGCAAATAGGAAAATACCAAATGGATTAGAAGATAGGAGGATAAGTGTCTTTAGTACGCTTGGAGACATGTAACGAGCAAGATAACATGTGTGCATCGATTCATCTTTATTGATTTACGCACCGGCTCTGGATATGTAAAATATTTGTCTTTCTTGAAATGTTGGTCTAGGTTTTGAGGCACGTTTTTTTCTGCCATATTTGTAAAGGAAGTTAACAAGGACTAATCAGAATTTGACCCTCGTGAGTTGAAATAGTTACCGCAAGCTGAATCCAATATGTTAGTGATCATGATATCAGCTTTTGTATTATACAGAACACTTGTAGAGGCCACCAGGTTTGCAGACATTATTTCCGCCGATTTTCCACAGAAAGAAGACAAATGACATTTTATCTTTTGAACTTAAAATAGCACACACGGGTCACAGTATATAATAATGCACATGATGTCATGTTGGCATTATTTATGGCTATTTAATCTACCAGTATACAGAACACTTACAGAGCCTTGCTGTGTTTAGCCGCATGCCTACGTTGACATAACACTCCAGTCCCAGCCTAACGCTATCACTTCTATACATCGGTATTTGTTCTCAGATATGGCGCACTATCTGCTAAGCAAACAAGAGTGCAACCCTTGAAATATCGTAATTTAAGTATCACCCCCACCTATATTAATCAATACATTTACCTTCAAGCCGTTCTTATATCCTCGCGCGAAGCAAGAGTCACTTGACAATTCAATACAACATGACAAAACAATAATTACACCTGTATACCCTACACTCGACAATTGTTAAGTGATATCAATAGCTTCTCAAGCAAGATCCACGTGTTCGCGATGTCCCAGGCAAATAACACGACAAGACTTCAGCCTGATACACAAAATGTAGCCCGAAACATTGTCGTATACACGTATAGCCTTTAAATGAATTGTACAATACGTAACACTGTCATATTGTCATACTTACATCTCCATATCCTATTCTCCTCACTTAACTCCCGTTGTAAGGTCCACTATTTGCGTAAGAATCAGGAACTTTGACTGATTGTGTGGCTAACAGCGCACGTACAAATGCATAAATTTCAAAGCAATCCAGCATACACGATGTCACGTTGTAGGCAAATGACTCAACAACGTTGCCGCGACAAGTAAAACCGACAGATGCTTCCGCCATAAGGAATAGACAGTGATGAATGATGGGAGCACAATCCTTTCATATATTAATTTCAAGCATTTCATCGTTGTCTCACCAATGGTAAAGAATCGCGTGAAACATACAACGAATGCACTGGAAACACGCGGTATTAGGGCAAATTCAGCAAAACTTCTCACGGTCTGAGGTCCCGGAAGAATGAAAACGCCAAAAGTGCGACAACGTATTTATAGATGACACAACTTTGCGGTTCCGCTTCTTTTCCACTCAATCAAACCCAGCGCTCATTTCAAAAGACCACGACCCCTATAGGTTCCCGAGAAATTCGTCATTAGAGACACCTACCTTATCAAAAGGCGATGTTCCATTATCAAACTCCCAACACAAACATATGCAAGAAGCGTGAAGACGCCGCTTGTTATGATGGATGTCTCTTAGCACCCATTTTGTCAATGACATCTTGGCTGCCAGTAGCTCCCAAGAACAATATTCCATTTGCGTCCGATAGCCAGTGACAGCTCCGTGGGACTCTTATCACGGCCTTGTTCCTCACATCTCATGGCTGACCACCGTCACCGTCCCCAGACCAGCCGCAAACAGAGCAGCAATCTCCTTCAAGCGCGCTAATTATATTTGTATGATATCAAGGAGACGCCAAATTGACAGTCACATTTCGCTGTGCTTCTGCCGTCCATCTGCTATCGTCCGAGAGATTGCCAACAGTGAGAATGGCATCAAACAATGAGGCAATCCATCCACTGGAGTGTACTCGACAAATAATGCCAAAGGTCGGCAACTCGACGAAAAGACAATTGCAGGCTGACTATCTATGTATTTATATCTTCATTGTGCCCAATCTCTCTAGCTCTCGATCGAAATAGCCAGACAGACATGTCCAGAAAGGAAGACCTTGGCAAAGTGTTCCTTTGCCGTTGATATCGCGTAGCTTTGTTGAACATCTGAAGACAACTGCTAGGCGGAAGTAATGCGCGCAAGATCCATTTCTTTGCAAGAGGCGTACCAATTGATAAGGGTTTGCCTCGCCAGACGCGCGCTTCGCCCACATCTCTGCCTACTACGATCGGACCAGGGGCAATCTGTATGTCTAATCAATGTGGCTATCTGACGATCGGTTAAACGAGCCAGGGCTCGTCTAATAGTTCCACTCACCGACTCACTTCAATATTTATTGGTCAATAATTTACCCTTTAATGGTTTAGAAACTTGTAGATTTGTATTGCCACAGTAATTCCCAGACCCGATATCTGGTGTGTATCTCCGTGTTGGTCAGTTTTACCGTCTGTCAGGATGGATGCTAGAATACTCTCATTCGTGGAACATCGTCGAAGTGGCTGCTGAACGTGTTCCATCGCCGAACTAGAGCAGACCATAAGCGAAGAGTGTGTAAAAGTTTCCTCTCCAACCTGAATTAATAACGAGCTTATAGGTCCGCATCGAATAAAATTACAGGTAAAAATGTCCACAGTGTTTATATCTTTGTTGCATGTAGTAAATTCCGGACGATCGCTGGTCAACCACAAAATCAACCAGCCAAGTCTATACTCTATACTCGTGTTTCAGGGATGGCTGGCAAAGTAACGAGCACATATTGGCCGTTGGTTTTACATTCTGACACGCGTTCGTCACAGGGTTTTATGTTTCTACCTAGGTCTCCTGGACCGCTCCCGACAGGCTTCAACCTTCTCTTCTAGGTCGCAGATCGCACGGACGAGTGCAATTTTATAGATAGCAAGAGCTCCGGAGTCATGACAAAACAAACGAAAACAGATTATGAAGTCGCAGTATGTCCAATAAATTTACCTGAAGTACTTCTATTCCACTTAAATAAGTTAATCCAAATGCGATATTCCACTAGTGAACTGAATGACCAATTAGCTATCACAAGTAGTTTTTTTCTTCTGGTGTTCCTGACTTTTAAACAAGAATTATGCGGGTAACACATTTTCTCAAGGGCCAAGCTCAGAGTTATTATACAGACTGTCCATCAAGTGAAACATACGGCCACCCCGCAAAGATAACTTGATGTTTATGCTTACAAACATGATAAACAGTCTTGTGATTTTTGTACTTTCAGGCACTCGAGAAGCCTCTCAAACGCTTACAAACTCATCATGAACGTGTATAATAGCGCGGTGTCCACCGTAATACCCGGCGACTTAGTTCTCCTCGGGACGACAAAATGGCATGTAAATTGACTCGGAGCGAGAAGTGACCGCGGCCAGGAACTTCAAAGCAGTCTTCCTCCAGATTCGCCACCTTCATTGCTGGAGCGAGCACGCGGGGACGACTATTTCCTTGAGACACCACGCAAAAATCGAAGCTTATTTGTCAGGGCAACTTGTTTACCTAAACGTGTTATAATTAGTGTAAGTTGATCTCTGATTGATGGTATGTCGGGGGACAATCCCCACATCCATTAAGCTGTGAGCTGTCGAACCATGGATGCATCTAGAGAAACTATGCTCAGTACCACGGGAATGACAACGCTGGAGAAACTGGTCTTGCCCTTTAATGGCATTGATACAATAGCTGGGAACGATATTAGAGTAAATGTCGATCGGTCTAATGGGATTAAGTGATATCTGAGCCGAGTACACGAGAGGGAGAGAGACCGAGAGAGATTTTGCTATTGCGAAATAGTCAGAGAATTACACCTATTGAGTTACATTCATCCATTTTCAAGATTATTTTTTTCTCACAAAAAAAAGCAAAAGCTGCAGTCGAGCAACGAGTGGCTTTCCACAAAAGCATTAGAGGCATCTATGGCATTATTCCATTTAGTGACATTGTGCAATTGTGAATGTTGGTTTTCAAAAACGCGATATTTTACAAAAAATTGTGTGTAACGCCGAGTCGTTGACAAGCTTCATAGGCCTCGTACACAGCCACAATTGTATCAAATATATAATAACATTGAAGAATCTCAACTCGACTTTTATTACCATCAAATAAATGATAAAAAATAAGAAATTATGTTTACTGTTGAATAGGAAAAACATGTCGTAAAAGCTTATCAGATGATTATCCCACGAACAACTGCATAGAGGCGGTGGCACTTTACTGGGACTTTGTCACTGTTACCAATACACGTCTTGTTTTGGACATTAGCCCCAAATATAGAAAACACTCGATAACTCACGCACTGCTGCAGGAAAACAGCCCTGATTTTCACCTGTCCTCTACGAGTGAAGGAGGGTGTCGACCCCGTGTCAGCGGCAGTAAATCCTCCGTCATCCAGATATAATTAGAAAGTCATTTGATAAAGATCAGTACGTATCGAAGAAGACCCTACACTTTCAACGGTCTCTGGATTTATGGACGCCCTCAAACGTAGAGACGACCAGTGTTTGACTTGGTTTCCTGGTGTTATTTTTGCAACAATTTATTAAGTTATTGCTCCGAACTGAATACCGATCACTCGACATGCACATAACACTAATCTGTAAACAAAGGTGAAACATCTCTGGCCACTGTTTAAGATTATCTGCTACTCTTCCGAAAGACCTCGCATGCACTATGATGCAACGTTTGTTCCAGATCATGGTGAATATGAGATATACAGTGAAACATATACATTGTTGTTGCTTCTTCTTCAACGTGACAATACGTTATGTCATGTCATCTATCCTGCCATTAGTAATCACACGTCTCTGGTAGTTGGGCCCTGAACCCAAGAAAAAAACAACTGGCAAATGACTATTAAGTGACTGAAACTACATATTCATCATGTCTATGCAGAGATGCTATCGTACACATTGTAAATCTATATGCAAATTACCTCATTGAAAGTGTCATTAGCGTAGACGCGATCATATACATGTCGATCAATTAATCAGTTTGTCGGCTTTCCATATATGTAATTGGGTGACACCTTGCTATTTAATATGCATGATACATCTGACAAGTTTGTAAATAATCTGACTGTGAGTATTCAGTAGAATAACCTTGAGGTTACCATTATTCATCCCACAGCTGTCCATCAAAAGAGGATCGTTTCATGTTTCCATATAACCATACGAAGTGAATGTTTGATATAATCATCCTTGTTCTATGAATTGGTATACTTTCCTTATTTCCCTTTTTTGTGTCTTGGTATGACCTTTAAAATACAGAACACAAGTTATGCTTGCAAAATATAATCATGTCAATAAAGTATATCATAATCAATCTGAGACAGGCTTTTTCAGCAGTATGCAACTTAAATCGAGTTAATTGTAGCTAAATATTCAAACAGACAGACATACACGCATGCCAAATTGGTCGGTGTTTGCGATATTTGAGGATGGTATACAATAGAGAAAAAAGGAGGAAAAAGTTGTATCTATTTTGGGACATCCGTCTAGGGTCCGTGTTACCAAGTATCGTATCCGGAATCGCTTTCTCGTCCAAGGCTTTGAAGGGAAAGGCTGTTGGTGTATCTTTATCTTGACCGAGTGGTGCTGTACGTAGCATCATCTTTTTTTTGCCTTTCGGATTAGCAAGAAGCTCAGGCGATAAAGGAAACTGATCGAAATCAACGCGCCCATTAGCCTGACCACAGATGTTCCCAAACGTGCTCATCTTATCCGATGGTATGCGATATTAAATAATAAAACTTGTACACATTAGCATGGACGGCTAGCGATCAGCCTTGCTACGTTTGGCCAGCACTCAAGCCATTCAGGCCACTTGACCTTTTGCAGCACGTTTCAATTATTATCAAAAAATAGCGAAACAGAACTTGATCTATTTTGGGAAGGATATTCAACATTGTATATATACGTCGATAAGGCGAGCATAAACAAAATCGAAAAAAACGAGGTATTCTACCGTCATTGTGGGAATATTGTAATCACACAGATACATTAAGTCAATTGCTTCAGCTGGCAAATAGCTGATATATGGAAGTCTTTCTGATAGGAGTGCTACTCCCAATTAGAGCTATTTTGTTCGTCACTTCGAGTCAAATTCAATTGGTAACACCAATTATGTACAATTATATTTTTTAGTAGACGCGTATATTGATGCACCAGTATATTCCCCAGCAAACTGAAATATAAGCGCGAACATTGCGAAACAACTAAATTTATCCTACACAAAAAATGGTCATATGCTACAGCATTGTTTTCATACAAACACTTGCCAGGTAGCTTGTCTAAAACGCTAAAAGGACTGTACGCTCGTGGGTTTACTTCATATCAATGAATACAGGAGAATGCATACATCTATGAAATGGACACAAATGAGGGAAATTATGTACAGAACACAATAGTTACATATATAAATGGCCTTTCCACCATACACAGCCACAATCATGAGGCCAGGGGCTTGAGTATGATTCATCAATAACTCACCATAGTCAATCGATTTCCTCTCCACCGCGACAAGTCTTCATAGTGTGTGACACATATTTTATGGGAAATTCCTTTTTTCAATTTCACACTTCTTGTTCACAGAATCCTGGGTAATCCACGATTTCCTAGAACTGCCCGGATCTATTGTTTCTCACATTTTTCTCTGCCGGATGACACACTTTCAATTTGGTGCCATCTTTAAGTCTTTCTTCAAGATTATCAAATCATATAACTTTTCAACACTTCTTCGTCAGTCCTTGATTCAAATCACTCCCCAATATTCAATTCTGAACATCTTGAACTGTAATGTAGAATAGTATCAATTTTTACAAAAATAAATGCTTCCATTTGACCATTCGACCGTTTCCAACAATTCGACTTTTCTCTGCACTAGTGTGAAGTGTGTGCATGTCAGTCTACTGCTGAAGTGTTCACGTCTTGCGGAGAAGCCTCTAAATGCAAGCGCTAGGTTTACACAGCACCTTACACCAGCTCTCAAGGGGAACTCGATACTTGCCGCGGTCCAACGCTAGAACACCCTTGATAGGTCGATTTTAATGATGGTTGTATATCAATCGAGGTATTGTACACACACTCTTTGATTCAACGATAACATGGATCATTCGTTTTTGTTTATAAGATGGGTGCATTATGAACCATAGTTGAGTCATTTTTCTATCAAAAATAGAGACCAGTGTGTATACTATGACCTTGTTGCTAATGCTCCAGTTATTGGGTTGGTACTCGAATAAATTAACCTCGACTTGACCTGTATTCCTAAAACAAAAGGCGGATGGCAATGTTGAAAATTTTATGTGCATTTTGTGCAGAGAACGCCATTATGACTATCACATAAATTAGGTTAGTCGGTGAAAAGATGCTAATTTATGGGGCATTGAATGGAACGAACGGAGTCTTCGAACTGGCGAAGAAAAAGCCTCACTGCAATAAATCTGGTTATTTCGTTTCGGCGATCGGACAGAATTGTCCTTGGAAGCCTTGGTCATTTGTTTGTTCAATGCTGAATTTTGTTTTAGCATAATAACAATAAAAGAAATCAACAATATCATGGTAGATTTCTCTATATGGCCACCGCAACATCCCGATGTTATGACGAGTTCAAGGCTGAAAGCTTTCATCTGGCAATAAAAGCTATTTCGATTGCTGTTTTAGATATTTATTGGACCTGGTTGTTCGGTGATTTCAAGCATTACCCATCTGGTCTCAAGCCTGCGCGAAGAAAGCTATTGTTCGCGCGATGGTGGTCGCGCATGTTTTTGAGATATTTCATAATCTGGAGCCCAGTGTATCGATGACATTGAATATTTAACATGTCTCGCGGGACGCGTCGCTATAGTGACAGTGGTCTGTAGCACTTTGATGCCCAGGTTCCAAGAATACACCGTATCAATCAGTTTGAGACCATAAACTCGAGTGTGGACAATCTGAAATCACATCGAAGAGTGTATCGGCCCCGCAGGGTATGACGGGATATACCAATTTTCAACAATCATCTAAAAGCTATGGAACACATCGGACCACTGTATATGATCAGATAGAAACCATCCCGATAGAAGAAACCAGTGCAGCTATTATATTTCATTACGAATATCCATTGCCATGGTTTTAATGTAATACCCTTAAAACAAATGATAAAACTGTTAGACAAACACGTAACAGATTATTCACATTTCAGATGATATTGGATGGGGTTATAGGTGCCCAAATAATTTGAAAACCAATAGTCTGCAAATTCATTTTACAGACAAGAAAACTGATACAACGATACAAAAATACAATCCAGCTATATCAAAACGCTAACTGGATGTTACTTTTCATTCCAAAATAAACCATACATTTCAAAGAGGAATTTTGCAGAGAATAAATTGGCACGAGTTCGGTGACAAATCTGGACCGTACTGCTGACAACCAATCAGTATCGTCCTCCTCGTCTTTTCAATACTTCCCAGGGGACAGCCGCTGATGGCTGCTTAGATATCGGGTCGCTGAAGTGGCAATTAATTAGGAAGAAACGTGGGAAAAGAAGGGGGAAAAACGCAGACAATATCTTGTAAATGAAACTGTCTTCAGACCTAGGGCTGGACAAGTGACGGTTTGATGACTGCGAGACGGGCTGGCGTCTAGACCTTTCGACAAGTCATATTGTGACTTTCAACATGTTTCGTTTAGAAAAAAAAATCATTCAAGAATTCCAATATCACGAAGCCAATACCCGGTGGATGTGCAAAAAGTATCGAGAGTAGAGGTGACACCACAAACACCCATGGGATTCGCGATTCAGATTGTCTTGCGAGAGAATGGCACTTCTATCACAGACATAATTGGTCCTCTATTCAACATAATGTTATCGTCATATTACATATAAGACAACAATTATCAACAACCTATCTGAAGTACTGTTGAATATTGTCAGGTCCACGAACTATTACATAAATAGATGTCATGATTTATCTTTGGAATTCCCGGAATACTGTATTACCATGATAACGGAATGTACGTATGAACCTACAGGATTTTGATGGCGACAATAGAAAACTTGGAAGGCAGCATTTTTTTTGTAAGAGATCCCGACTTACAATCGACGTATATCTGGAACCGCACAGGCGTTGTCAGGTGGAGAAAGTGGGTGTAAAACAGTTATTTCTGCTATATTCCTGATGGAATTATTACGCAATTGCCTAAATAAACACGTCGATTTATCCTATGGATCTTTATCAGTCAGCACTTGTTTGCTGAATAAAACACAAAATTAATGACACGAGTTCATATAATTTACATGACGTAAACTGCAAAGCATGTTAATAAAATCGCAACGGATACTGCAATAAATCCATTGGATGATAAAGAAAGAGTATAGAAGTATAAGAGATAGGTCGGTAGATCTTTGAATGCAGAGGGAAGATGGAAGGTACAATTATCCCCATGATTGATGAGGCAATTATGCGAGAAATGATTACGCATTAAGGTTGGCTAGGCGACACCGTGGGTCCTTGATCTAGAGAAATCACAATGCAATCTATTCAAAGGCGGTAAATAAATAACCAACATGTTATTGGACTCGGCTTTTTGGCGACTTTGAATGACTGAAAATCACATCCAAGAAAATCTCATTAATGTCGCATGACGTGTTCTAAGTTATATACTAGTACATTTTTGAAGCCTACACCATTTATTGCCGAACGCTATAGGCTAATGAGACGGTAACAAAATTGCACTGCAAATTGCTTGATAATTTTAGTACAGCGACAAAATGAATCAAGGTCCCAAAAGTTTACAATCCATGCAATTCCCAAGAAGTGGCAAACTTTTCTGCGAATGCTCAACCCTGGAGTTCATAAATCAAGGCCTACCAATCCAGTTATCAGGATGGTAAGAAACATTTTTTTTTATTAGATCAACATCCGTGGTTTGCCAAGTTTGCAAACTTTACAAAGTCCGCAACATATGAAACTGGCAACGATATATTCCTAAAACAAATAATAATCAGTCCGTTGCTTATATTTATGCGATCTTCCATTGCCACACCGTGAAACACAAGTTGATCTCGCTCGGTGATAGTGAAGTGCTATCTTATTAGTTCAAGAGCATCGGCGATTTCGTGGAAATTGTATATTATACCACACGTCATGTCGCGATAGGGATGCAAACGAAACGGGCACATTACGGCGATTTATAACCAATTAAGGTGAGAGGCAAGGAATCGCCACGATAAATAGCCGTACCGCCCGGCAAATGAAGGAACAACCAGTCACGTTCAGAGATGAAATATACCATTAATGAACTTTAAATGGTATCATCAAATATTCGTTGCATATCTGAAATAGACACTGTTACAGTTGAAATTAGAGTACATTAATACTAAACACTGTTAGCAATGTAGTACTGATGATTTTGAATTTTTCAAGTTATCAATTTATTCTCGTATCATTGCGATCGGAAAATTCCACAAACTTTACACTCTTGGTTGTCATTATAGTCATAACACTACACATCAATGTACATACATGTAATCTGATATGGCTTGCAGAAACAAGACTGTATGCATACCGATTGTATGCAGTATTATCTCTGAACATGTCATATATTCTGGAAGTAGTAATTTATATGGATTTAGCCTGCTAAAAGCACAACATGATCCTGAGGGAAGTTTATCCTTCGCCAAGGACGCAATCATGAATGTGCAATCTGGCATATAAAGGCATTGATTCTCTTGAATAGATGTTCAGTAGTGCTCGTATTATCGCGTGTATGTGTGTAACATTACGGATATGTTGTTGTACTATAAGACTACCCTTCTTAGCAAAACATCAAAATCGGAATACCGTTCTTGGCAAAACATCAACATCTAAATACAGGGGAAACACACCTGGAGTATAATAGTACTGACGATATTAATGATAATGCTGGTACTGGTACGACTGACGATAAATATTTCCTGACTATTTCAATACTACCTGACTATTTCAACACTGCAATCGTGTCCTATGCGATACATGTATCAGTGTACCAGCATAGCCAATGGAAGCGCAACTTGTAGCGCAATTCTGAATTTGAACACGTTCGTGATATGCCTCGTCAGAAAAAGACATAGTTAATCATGTTACAGAACAATTTACATCCGGAACAATGCGGCACAGGATCACACATGCAACTGACCAAAATAACCGTTTGGGGGAGAGAAGCAACAAAAACAATCGACGGTACGTGTTTCACATTAGGGACTGAGCATGTCGAAGACTAACTAAGATTTATTACCTTCTCCATCAAACTATTTGAACCTCAGACAGGGACAAATGACCGAATATCCGAACAAAAATGGAAAAAACAGAACCGATAGATAAACCATTCGCAATCTCCAGTACCAAGACGGAAGAAGACCACAAAACAAAAATTCAGACGGGGAAAAATATGGAAGAAAACTTCATGGCAGACGAACGGTGCATGTTTCCTTCAGCGTTTTCATGTTTTTCTTGCGTATTTTTGAGCATTTCTCAAGACTAAAACTACCCATCGATACAGAGTAAACACATTCTTCTCGATAAATCATCAATAAGTGATTCTCGCGTGAGAATTGTTTTATTCGGGTTTTGCGCAACAGTTGAAAATAGCGTATTATCAGCAAAATAAGCAGCGAGGGAACCAACGTTCTATATACAAATCTGAAGACCAACTAGTGAATTTGAACTGAAATTGAATACTCACGAAATGTGCGACACACGTGTGGAATGTGTGATACCGTACACCGAGATCAAGTGTAATTGGTGAACATCATAAGATGAAAAATTAATAAGTCAAGTTGGAATTGGACTATGATATTTCGTTTCACAGAATATGCAGCGACAGTGGTGCGCACGGATGTACAGGGAACATTCGAACAAAATATACATTTTGCCATATCAAATTACAGCTGAATGTCTCCACTGAATGAAAGAATGAACCTTTGTTCAATTCTACAATTTTTCAATTGCTATAAATATTCAACTGTGAAAAAGCACTAATATCAGAAACGCCTAGTCGAGAATAGTGAGAAAACGTTCGAATCGGGAGTTTATCCGTGCACCATTTCAGATACAGGGGATTTCTATGGCGCAACCACATTGAATATCATGCCAGCAGAAGTAGACCGCGTGAGATTCTCTTCAAGGTTTGTCTTATATTGAGAGACCACTGCCCACACTTATATGTATATATATCTTACTAGACAGGCACACTATACTATGTGCCCACAAGATCGTATCAGGACAGCTATATCACACATCCTTCCTCGAAGAGAGAGTGAAAGTGGAAGGAAGAGCTTCTAGCTGTTTCCACGAAGGCACTTATTAGTACGGTTAATTACGAACTGTACACTTATATATCTGCTCAGGAAGATATCTGCTCAAGGACCAGGCCAGGGGCCCTAAACAAACCCATCCGGTCAAGGTCACCACTCGAATTTCTACCCAGAATATGCATTTAAATGGAGTACTGTTCGAATATCGGTTATTTTGCCAATTCGTGTTCATTTAGCTGTATTTGTACTGATTCGTATTCTGAGACATTCTTATCAACAGAGTCGAACAAAAAAACAACCCCCAAAATAACGCAAAGCGTTCGGACTTCGAATTATTTGCTCCATTGAAAGTTTAACTGAATTTACCACTCGACTGGATTCTATGCACTTTTCACCAAATTATGTCCCGTGAAGTCATATAAATCTCGCCAACTGGATATCCTAATGCTGTTAATGCTCTCACAGAAGTTATGATTGTCGGGAGACGAAGTATGTCAACGCTGTATAGATATGACGTCAGAGATTACATTACCAAGCCTTGCATACTTTCTAGCAATAGAATGCACACCAAGTCAATTTTGGTCATTAAATCTCATATTGTACACGCACGCAGGCCAGAAAAAAAAACATACGCAGCGTAGTTACGTCACACATGCAACCGTTAAAAAAGTACATAATAATTCATGATTATCAAATTTATAACGCATGCATATAAATGAACTTGGTTGCACTTACCCGCAGTTCTTTAGCCATTTAAGCATGTGCACATCTCGAAGTTGGACCATCCCAGTCTGAAACATTATGCAATATAGATCATTTATCAGAGCAGCTAATTGTGTAATGTATTGCATTGTGTATGTATTGCACCCGTAGCGGATGTGGTTCGAAGACGGATGATTAATATCATTACAGATACTTCAATGATATTGATGCAATATGTAACATTATCTAAGCTCTGTAATTTATTAATTTCCTAGTTTTGACTGTACCAAATGTAGATCAAAATATTATTACTTTATCCTCGTTCGATCTTACTGGATATGTACATGTATTCATAACCGAAGATAGAACTACTACAAAGCATTTCGAGTGATCATAATGATCAAGTTCGTCAGATGTCAGGCTGCATCGAGAAACTGAAAAAAAAACCTCCATGAAATCTCATTTGCACGCATGACCATCACGAGCTGAAAATGACTGTTCCGGAAAGAGAGTGCATCTCTCACCTCCAAGGGAGGGCGCTCGTCATCAATGTAATAATTGGTCCAAAGATTTGTTCGAAGCATTCGAAATTCACAAATCTTCCTGCATTCGGCAGTGTAGTTGTAATTTGTATGCTTTCGTTTATATCGAGTTTTCGTTCATGTACAAACACACACACATATATGTTAAGTGGTTCATTTCAGCTGAGAACTGTGAATCCAATCTGTATTTGTCCGTATCATTGTCTCTGTATTTGTCCGAATTATTGTTTCAGCATCAAACAGTACGTCTTCAAAATATATATCATGAAACTCACAAAACTTTGCATGAAAGTCACAATGGATATGATGTTATGAAGCATTGAGTCATTATGTATAGATATTTATTTGATACTCTGTACATGTTGTTATCGTACCGTGAGATGTAATATAAATCGTTCCTAATTTCACTAACTATAGCCTTAACGTACATTGAAATACTCATTACTTCTGCTCAGCGACACATCCTTATTGGATTTTCGACGTGGTTTATTTCCAGCCAAGTGGTCGAAATCTAATCTAAAGGTCATTATTTATCATTTTATCGAGATAACGTTACTGATGTGAGAAATGTTCGGACATGAAATTCTGTCCTTGTCTAGCATCACAATTATAACCAGGAACTCTGGTACGGACACTTGGGTTTATAATTCTGTTCGGTGTCTGGCAGATATCCAGCTGAACAAATTTCAAATCATTAGACTAATCCATGTGTATCATTATGTCGTACAATAAATATACACTTATGATGTCACTAGATACATTCCTCAGAAACCCAAATCACCACGTAAAATATAGTTGTGTCACCATGCCATACCACTGTCAAAGTATAAATATCACCATATTGAAAAAAATGCCTATGATGAAATCCATCATGCTTGATCAAGACAACAAATAGTGGTGACATTACCATATCAATCGATACAAGATTCTACAGCACAAATGGTATTGCTACATAATAATTAAGCATTTACTGAATCAATGAACACAAATCAAAATCTGATCTCTTGAATTGATATTGTATGGACATCATATTCAAGGTTTGACTTCTAAGAGTCGTGTCAGGTGGCCTTACGCCACTCCTACATCACTCGCCTACTCCCCAAAAAGACACACTCGCTTTATGCAATTCAAATTGGATATTGCTGTCAGATTCAAGGTGGTGAATCGTCAGTCATATTTATGAAACATATTTCAATCATGTGCTGATCCTTCATGGGCAAGTATGTGGTGATCCCCTCAGAGAGCGCCTATTGTTTTATACCGGTTCTTGTCTGTGCATCCTCGGAATGCCAAAAACAATGAGTAGACTGATAATAGAAATGCGAACTCTTGAAGCAGTTCATTATTTGGCTGTAGATCATTTTAGACGGATCCTCGGGAGAAGAATTGGCCCGTTTGTTATCGATATGTGAAAAAAAAATATGGAGAGGTCTGAGAGCAATTCCCCATAAACACCTACCGAGCGCCATGATAGCCCGGGGTAATATTACACGTGGTAATGCTAACAATTAGTTAGGGCAGATTGGGCATAGATTAGTGACTTATATGTGTGAGTGAATTGTTTTGTTGCACGCCATGATCCAGACAGCGATATCTCTCCATGGTACCATTCAACATTGATTATAGTGAAAAAAAAAGAATTAAGCGGTTGTGTCCTTACATAATTATTATATATCGGCCTTCTACCCATTGGTTACATGGCTCCTCGTGATTTAATTTGTTGCTATTGTCAAGATTTTATATGTCGCAGGGAAGTGTATACGCTGAATGTGTAGCACATGTACACCCTTAAGTACCTTGCTATCTTAAAGGCCCTTTTCAGAGGCCATGAGATATTAGCCATCAATTTTGGTCGTGATTTCCAACATTTAATCAGGGATTCATTATCCCTACACCCTCAAGGTTACTCGTCCATTACACCCACGCTGTGTCGATCTACAGTATCTAAATATGTTTGCATACTAGACAGTTTCCTATAGTCAAATTAATTGTTTGCTGTATATATAGCGGTAAACAATTTGACCAGAACTGAAACATGATGCCATAGGTTGTTTTTAGCTCACCAGAAATTCTGATTGTCGTTTCTGCAGACTATAAATTATGAAATGCCAGGACCCCATGTCCCGGCGGTGACTCGGACTTCACGAGTTTCTATCAAGTAGCCGATTTTCACAATTTGAAATAGATACAAACTGTCGAAGTGAGGCTAGGTCGAGGCGTTGTCAAAGGATGCAGAATACATTATTTTTCAATAGTTTCGTTAGGAGTTTCAGCAATCAAAGTTATCTCAGTTCAAAATAAATTTCACGAAATATGCATAGCATAATACTTCCTATCCTTATGATGCAAACCCTAAATCTACAACCCTGATCATAAATATTGCCGGTGTTCTGAAAGCCTAGAAACACGGAATGTTCTCTGAGGATGTCATCGTGCGTTTATTGCAATTTGTATTCATGTGAATACAGTGAATCACTTCCAAGCTGAATACTTGTATTTGCAAAACAATAACAAGGTCAACTGAATTCAAATCAAACTAATAAACATTGATATTCTACTAAAATATACCTCATAATAGGTCCATATGGTCCACCTTGTTGCCAGTTGAAAAATGTCTGAATTTAAAAAAATCATGTATATTCAGTAGAACACCATAATTTGGGCCTGGTTAGAAATACAAACAGTAGTCTTATGACAAACGGTGTGTCAGTGTTCAAGGGTTTCTTACGGGTGGGCTGGTTTCTGAACTACGCGATTTGGAATGTACGATGACACGTTCGAGAAAAGATTGATGACTTAATCAGAGTACTTTATTGTCAAATGTTCAAATAATTTTCTCATGAATGTAGCTCTACATCGGGACCGGAGCACCAGAGCAATCTCAACCCAGGATAGGGACCGAGCTGTGGAAATTTAATTTTGTCTCCCGTGATGAATGACCAACATCTCTGGAGATAGGAGCGTGCTAGTTCAAGGGACACAGGCATCGTGTTAAAGCAGCTCACTGACAGAATACAGAATTTCGCCTCAAAGTATTTTAGATATTTTCATGACATCAATGACGAACTATAATGAAGAGTAGTCCAAGAGTTATAAATTACTTGCGAAATGGGCAACATTAAGCTGTCAGAGCTCAAAAACGTCTTGAATGAAAACAAATGAGAAAATAAAACTGCTTAAACGTTAAAAAAGACCATGTCCAAACAACCATGTCTGCATTATGGGAAAATGCCAGCTTTCAGTAATGGAGAAAAGGACGAGAAAATGTACATTCGTAGATCCGGAGGTGTTTGTTCACTGAAATAACTCAGCTCTCATGAAAACAAGCGCTCATTATTTATGACCACCCCTGCAAAAACTCCTAACGGTACATTCGTGGATACGAAATTTCGTGCAATACCAATACATAACGTCACCAGTGTATTTTGATGGTGTTTTCGCCAGACCAAGAGTTAGTATGCAGTAGCGATATTGTTCTGTCAATTATATTCGAATTATATCTGCCTGGTGGGCCTGTGATATCTTGCTTCGTACTGACTTTGTCCGGATAATGATACACATATATTCTATGAATGTCAGATGATGAGATGGATTAACATTCGATAGGGATGGGAATATAATGATTGCTGTTTTTTTTTTGTAGGAAAAATATTTTGCACTCATTTTTCATATTCAGTCGCTTTAACAATGAGAGCGGACATTGCTTATTCAGCATCATTCTGTTAGTTCTGTAGAACCAACAAAAACACCACTAAGCTCAACTCGCTGCACTTTAATGCAGTTGCAGAATTGCAAACGTGCTTCGGTTATTCATCAAAATGTGTAGGCGTTTGTCCAGTCTGAATCCACGACAGTTAATCGGACATATTCGCAAACTGTTGTTGAATAATATGAGACGGAATGCATATTTCTGTGAATTACAATATGAGTTCAATGGATTCAATATGCTTTGACGGTACGAGGGGATACGTGATCTCATTCTGTTATTATTGATCATGACATCACGAAAATGAAATGTACACAGATTGTCGTCCTGAAGTTGTAACAACCTTACTATCACTTTATGGCATACATATGTATAAATCCTGCCAATAACATACATACGACCGCACCTATGTCTGAAAGATAACTGCCCCAAACATATAACTGTTGTTATCCATGGAATATGTTTTTCATCGGATATTGGTCACGTGTATAGAGTAGCCACTTTTCATTACAGGATTGTAATGAAATAATGATTTATGTCATCCTGGTGTTTGTATTATGTGCTGCCAAGTCTCTTCCGTGATCCCTTCTATTGTGAAACCAGTGCCAGATGTATAAAGTAATCATGTATGAAGCAGGAATCATTTTCAAAAAATCATGAACCTGCACAAAGGGTGAAATCAGGCGTTGTAGAGAGAATGAATATTTCCTGCCCCACATGAGAAAACCGGATAAATTCCAAAAATTAGTCCAAGGGCTAAGAGAGGTCACCGGACAATATACATTTTAGATATTAGCCTTTTGTCCAGTGACAAAAGGCAAAAGATATAAGCCATTTTGTATTCTGACCTTGAAAATAAGGTGACTGAAATTTAGGTCAAAATCATTGTCTTGAAAATAATCTGTATGTATTATTTCCTATATGTTCGAAGTTGACTCCTAAGCTGTAAAGTCGATAATAAGCGAGATATAAGCCATTTGTGTTCTGACCTTGAAAGTAAGGTGACTGACCTTGAAATTTAGGTCAAAGGTCAAATTTAAGGTCATGAGAGTATTCAGAATATAGCATTTCCTATATGTTCACAATTGATTCCTTAGTTGAAAAGTCGATGATAAGCAAGATATTAGCCATTTTGTCCTGTACCTTGAAAATGAGGTCGAAGGTCAAATTCAAGGTCACGAGAATATTCAGCATATATCATTTCTTATATGTTCACAATGGATTCCTAAGTTGTAAAGTCGATAATAAGCGATATATTAGCCATTTTGTCTTGTGACCTTGAAAATGAGGCCAAAGGTCAATTCAATGTCACGAGAATATTCAGCATATATCATTTCCTATATGTTCAATGTTCATAATTGATTCCTAAGCTGTAAAGTCGATAATAAGTGAGATATTAGCCATTTTGTCCTGTGACTTTGAAAATGAGGTCAAAGGTCAAATTCAAGGTCACGAGAATTTTCAGCATATATCATTTCCTATATGTCCACAATTGATTCCTAGTCTCTAATCTCAATATTGAGTGAGAAATTAGGCATAATATATCCCATTATAAAGCAAAGGAGGTTTAAACATGGGAAAGTCCCATTTGGGCCGAGTTTGGGCTCAACATGGCCCACTTCGAGCGATTCAAGGGCAACGAAACTTATACGCGTCACAGGGGTACATATGAGGAATGTTCTGCATCAATAAGAAAAAACGTTTCTGAACAGATTTTGAGAAAACAAGCGTCAAAATCCAAAATTGGCCATTTTTTGTCAAAAATGACCGCCATTTTGAAATAATTGCGAAAATAAAAAAAATAAAAAATACTTCCTTCTTGAAATATTTTTGGGCATTTTTGTGCAAAATTTCAGAAAGATTCGATCGTAGACTTTAAAGATAAAAATGTAAACGGACGAAGGACGCAATGGCACGGCAATAGGTTATCGGGCCAAAGGTCCGGTAACCTAAAAAAGTGCGAGTGATCCACTCATCATCCAATCTTGTGTTAATCTGGTCCCACACATACAAATATCGTACTATAAATTTCCACTAGTAGTACTCCGTGAAGAATGAGAATGCAAATGGGACCAATGAATGACAATTGGCGCATGATAACGTCTCATCTAAGACGATATATCTCGGAAGTGCATTGTTATACCATGATTACTAAAGGGAATAGGTGTCAGATACACAACGCTATATTCGTAGGGTGCATGGTAGTACCAATATTAACCCCGATCAGAGAAGAGGCCATGAGGAAACATTTTCCGTCCAGAAGAGGGAAAAAAAGCTGCTTGTACCTACCCCCAGGGGAGTCGTGGAAATACAACATGGTTTTACACACAGTCCAATGTTAAGCCCATCCTTTCGTTCCATTACCTAAGAGAAGAGTTACGTCTATATAGATTCTGAATGTATCCAAAACAATTTTGGAATAGAAACAATGCTCGATTAAATATTGTACCTAGAGACACACTTGTGTCATCACGGACAGACAATGTATAAAATGTAGTTGTTTCTACTGTACACCTGATGAAATTGGTATGCATCCACCTTCAACAAAAACAGTACACAAGTACCAAATAACATAACAAGAGACTATCGAGTTTACATATCGTCAATTCATCAAAATGAGGTTTTTGTTCAATGGGGACCGTGTGAAAATACATCTACAGGTTCAAAGATCAAGGTGATTAAATGTTTCATTCTCGCCATTATCTTTGAAAATGGGATTAGCTCACCGACGACAGTAATGGCATGGGATTGCGAAATCGCTGGGAATGGTGCTAAGGTTATCACAGTGAACAATAAATACAGCGACACTGTGCTTAAGGGAAGCCATTCCATCGTATACAACACAAATCTCTAAAGGACGAAAGAAAGGGCAGGTGATAAAATAGTATCGTGATCGGGTAGAAATGGAGACACTCATCAAATAATATGCATTATGCAAAGGTATAGTGTGCAAACGAATTTGACGATAATTGTGCCCCTATTGACTACTCCAGGCAATCCACTGGTTTGACTAAGCTGACTAATGCTGACATCTCAATGGATTTTTTTTGTCATTTGAGACTGATTAGGTCACTGTTATCTGGTGAGTGTATTCCACTGAAATAGAGTCATGTTGTATAATGGACGTATAGGGAGAAGTTGGGGCATATATTCTGGTTGTATTTATAAAAGACTTCCCCAAAAGTAACGTTATGATACCCCAGCAAACACGATGGCTCTAAAATTGTCATTAAAAATCCAACATCAGAAACTAGAATTTGCACAGAAGAGACCGTTTATATCGTTAGAATTTGCTTCTTCGGTAGATTATATGAAAGTGACTGTATTTGCTAACAGTCTGCCGGAGTTTACCAGCTCTCTGCTTGTGAATAGCAGCATTTGTTTCGACAAGCTGGCATAAACGTCACTCATAAAATGTTATCACATCTCATAGAAACTTATTCAGCTCAAAGGCTTGTGTGTCTTGAGATTAAAGCTTCTCCAGGAATTTCAACCCCCAGAGGCCCTGCTTTATGCGCCCGTCCACATAACCCTGACATTACCCAACAGCTCAGTGTGAACTTGTTCACGTGCAAACTTTATCTTACCAAGGCGTTTGCTAGTCCGGAGGGATTTAGGGGTTCTGGTTAGAGTGATGTCCATTCAGGGGTTGTAACGGTTCATGTTTATGACGAACTCATGGATGAAGTGCACTATGCATAACCGTTACGTCCTATATGGCATCTCGTCCTCACATTGTATTTGGCATGCCTTCAAAATTAACGGTAAGTAGCATACACTATTGCTACGCTGTGTAGTAAGAAACTATGTGTACATGTTGTAGTACATTTATACATAGTACATTTATACACAACCTCTCATTAAAATTGGCCAAAAGTCATCAGAACATGCTATTCTCAAATAAAGTTTGTCGTGAAGGGTCCCTGATGTATGACTACAGAAATAAGTGGGCGATAATGGGAAAGTCTTCAGTTTGCCAGCGAATAGCCCGAAATTCATTCTTGTTTTATTTGGTACCTACGCCATGAATTGGTAATAGAAACTAGACACTTGGCTTCAACCGTGAGCCCAATCCACCAAGATAGTATGCAATTTGCTCCGAACCCCTAAATCGCCGCATTTTGATTTTCGTAAAGCCTCCTGGTTACGGACCGGTATCGATTTCCTTATATGGTCAAAATGGCGCATCTATATCATAAAGTACTATATTATTCAAAAACTCAGTTTCTCCTCCAAATGCACATGTATTACTTTAATGTGTCTCTGTTTTGGTTTGTATAGTTGTATTAGGGGCATTCTTCTATGCACATGTGAATTTTTCATGTTGATTGGAGCTGTTACTGTGCGCATGAATACATATAAACGAACCGGCCCTTTTGGGGAGTTCGCCAGGTGTCAGCAGCTAAGGGTCAAATGCTTGTAGCGTGTGATCTATTCCAACAACATGTGCTGATTTTTTTTATATTGAAAGTGATTTCTCTCATAAAACGTTACAATGGAGTTGAATGACATTGCTATATGTGTTCGATAACCTCATGATGTATAGGTTGACAAAAAAGTGGGCGATAATGGGTGTCTTCCGTTTGCCAGTCAACACCCAGAAATTCCTACTTGCAATGAAGCGGTAATAAAACTAGAAATTTGGCTGCAACTAAAATCTAATCGACCAAGATAAAATGCAGTTTACTCACAACATCTAAGTCTCCATGGAACATCTCCCTATCACCCTACGCTGTATGATTGACAGGGTTCTTCCTGTAATTTTATAATAGCTTCATTTGAATACTATTTACACTCAATCAGAACGACAGCGCTGAACCCGAAAATTGCCAGTGAAATTTAAAATGGGTATTGATCATGACAATTATTTTGAGGAAGTCAAGTGGAAATTTCTAAGGTGAATATCTCAAGCAAAAATACCCTGTTTCTATCAACACTACATGTAGATTAGCCCTTCTTCGAGCACAGACAATCATGACACGTAGTTGATTGCCAGACCAAATTGTTTCAAAAATGGACAACATGGGAGAGCAATGATTTTTTTATTGGACCTTACAATAAATATTCATGATGACTTTGTTGTGAACATTGGCAACCGATTTTTGCACACTGAATAAGATATCGATGGTAAAATGTGATCTGATGGCGGAGGAAACTGGAGTACTTAGAGAAGTTCGCCAAACACGTTAATTCACGTTCAAAGTGTCATCCAGTAAGTTGTTCCTCATGGTCGGTATGTAATGCAAGTATCAGCCTATTACCACTAATACAACTGGATTTTTATGATGACAATAGCAAATTTCAAACGCAACGTAGAATAGAAACAAAAGCCGACCAAATAGTTTTTTCGAAGACACAAAGGCGTCACCACGGGCAAAGAGTGGGTAAAATGTAGTGGTTTCTATTGTACACCTGATGAAATTAGTATCCAAGTGCCCTACAACCAATGGAAATAAATTAGAACTCCGAATCAAACCCCATGTAATATGACAAGTACATAAATACCTCATCAGACGCCACTGAGTTGATAATTAGACTGTACACAACCAAGAAGCTGCATGCAATCTGCAGTGGATCAATATAGGTATAAAGTATATGCATTCCAAATGTCCATTATGAGCAAAATCAAGAAATCAGAAGGTGCAAATATTCCACAACCTGTGCCAGAAAGGATGATATTTCCTGCCATTTTCCATATGAACTCCACCAAAGTAAATGCTAAAAATATAATCAATATAAATTGATATAGATATAAAACAATAATAACAACATTTTCTCACATCCAAATATAACTATTATTAAGGAATTTCACAAAAGTATTGTTTGATGGCAGGAGATATATGAAAATATATGAAAACCAATTCAAGGTGTCAGCTATCTATAACAATTCCTTAAAGTCTAACTAGAGTGTATAATTTTTATGTTCTTATACCGTGGAGATGGTTTCCCTGATCATTTTGGTTTTTACAGAACTTGAAAATGTCAACCACAACCGGAGATATTTCTATTTTCGTGAATTACTTTTTTTCCAATCTATCAGCATTTTGTAGGACCTCATTAATTATTATAATTAGATATTCATGACGTCATATGAGTCAAGACCATAATTAGCTATCTAAACCTCATTTATGCAAGGGTTGTGGTGTAGATAAAGGTTCCTATAGAAACTGATATGTTTTGTGGTATTGCATAGTCAGTCTTATGATATGCCATCATGTTGTCAAGGCTACACATTCAGTGCTAGCGCCTCTTAGCAACCAGTTGTTGGGTAGGTTGCTATGGACAATTGGACTGTTAGGACATGTGAAGGTGCTACTTTCTTCCAACATTTTGACAAAGGATCATAATGTAACAAAACTTGAGGTCCTAATGATGTGGATTTATCAGTGGTTAGCAACAAAATCTCCATAGCAACGTGGTTGCTATGGGCCATATTCCGGCTCTGGTTGCCATGACGCCAACAAAATTTATTTAAAATTTGAATATTTTCTGTATGGAGTCATTATGTGGAACAAAAATTATTTTCATCTTCTTTAATATTATGCAGTTCTGGTTTCAATGAGCTCATTATCTTTCAGTGACTCACATGACGTCATCATTGCTCATTTGCATATTTGCATATGAAACCGAAAGGTCAATAGGACATGTCATAAACAAACCGCCATAAAATAGTGACTATTCAAGATATTTCAATTTTGTAAAAACAGAAATGATCCCCAGACTTCTGTCTTTGATATTGACACTAAACTAAAAAAAGTTATTTTTTCACTCTAGTTAGGCTTTAATAACTGAGTCAACTGGGGCACGATATTCCAACTCTATGTGGCTATATGTCTTTTAGCCACCTACACAGCTAAGATTCAACTCAATCTCATCAAACCTATCATTAAATGTTATTGGTCCTGATAGCCACATGTTTCTATGTCCTGAGATTAGGAAATCCAACCGGAACACAGGCACCCGGGAGAGATAGTTTTATGTGTAAATCCACATAACACTACCATTGCCCAATGACTTCGAGTGAACTTGTCCAAGCTGACACTTCACTCTGCCGATAAGGTCAAGTCCCAGAGGAAGTCTTGATTAGAGCATTCGGCGAGACGTGGGGAGATGATACAATACATTCAGCGGTTCATACGCGTGACTTCATCTTATGAGCCCCTGGGTGAGTATTGCTTCTCTCAACTTAAAGGGCTAAGGCAGACCCTGCTATTTATGGTTAGTGCCAACTTTATTCCACGATGTTAGATTTGATAGGTCATACTTTCCTGTGTAGTTCAATAGCAGTACATGGGAACGTCTTGTTTTGTTTTACATACTAATACTAGTAAATCAACTATTCCCATCCAAATATTGGCAAAGAATAAATGTTTAATATTTAAACATAATGATAACATGTCTTTGATTTCATGATGGGTCGGATTCATTCCCATGTGTAATGGTGATGAATGTAGTCAGGAGATGATCACGTGCACATCGCATGTCATCGAGTATGACTCAACCACCATTCACTCTGTCCGTGGCAGATTGCAGTAAGTTCTTGCCTCAGCTGCCAAATACTAACACGTCAAATTAGTTCTTCGTGACTATTTGTTTGATACGAACTGTAAAAAAAAGATTAAGATCATTTTCAACATATCATCATAAATGAAAATTTAAACAAGTCATTCATTTAGTGAATTTGCCATCAGTTCGAAAAGTCAGATGAATAATAGAGCCCTTGTGTCCTTGATAAACTATGATCCACTCGACATTGCAGATGGAATTCACGAATTGGATTTATAGAACACAAATTCTCAACTGATGGGATTTTTGCTCGCGAGTGCATTGTTGAACAAGGATTACTACTTGGAATATGTGTGTTCTCTGAGTCGCATTCACAACGTTCATTGTTGGTATGGTACATTGTAAAAACAATATCAAACGTAAAAACAATACAAATATCAGAGGAAAAACTGAGAGAACATTTACCCAATTTGGGTGAAGTCCATCATAGATTCCCTTTTTACACAACATAATCAGATGTTCTGTCAAATATCTATCAGTTATTTGTGATCATTTAAATTATTTGTGTCATTTATTCAGTTTTTGCGAAGGTTATATATCACATGACAATATGTCATATCTTTCTAGTAGAAAATGTTGAAGTATTTGTGTGTACTACCAGTGTCTACTAGTTTCCTACTTGCAACTACCAGCATTTGTTCTGATATTGGCTGGCATAAACGTCACTCATAAAATGTTATCACATCTCACGGTACGTACGCTGTTCAAAGGCATGTGTGTCTTGAGATTAGGTCTTGCGAAGAAACAGCGATCCCAGAGGCACTGTGTTATGTGCCCATACACATAAGAGTAACATTATTCAATACCTCTGCCTGAACTTGTCGGCGTGCACACTTCATTTTATCAATAAGCTCTCTATTCCGTAGAGATTTTGAGATTCTAGCTTACTAGTAGAGTAGTGTCCATTCAGGGGCTGTAACGTTAATGTTCATAACGAACTCATAGATAAAAAGCCCTATACAGAACGTCATGTGCAGATCATAACATCTGCACAGGACGTTCTGCATAATAGCATTGTGGATGCCATAGATACATATTTGATTTCTACGTGGTAGTTCTTTTGGCAATCTTTCAAACTATTAGAAGATATTTGTTGAACATTTAGATGATATATTCTATTAATATGTTGTACACTAAGATATACACATACATACATGTATACAAATACAGCTGCTGTCAATTGACAAGAGTTTTTGCTACATCACAGTATTTTAGATTTTCCCTAGACATATGGGTTTTTGTTGTTTCCGTGGTTTAGGGAGTGTCAATATATGGAGGGAAAATAAAGCAGTTAATCTTAATTTAAGACTATACCACGCTATTCTCAAATGAAATTGGCCGTGGAGGCTTCCCGACGTACGGCTAGAGGAATAAATCGCCTATGAGGAGGTCTTCGTTTGCAAGCCAACACTACTTGTATTATTCGGTGCCTATGCCATAAAATGGCATGGATGAACACAATTGGCTCCTACCAGTAGCCCCAGAGAGTATGCAACATTGCTCATAGCATCTACGACTATGTGGCATTCGCATATTGCATGAAAAGACTCATACAATTGCTCATAATTCATGTGCCGAAAATATCGTCCAAGAGAGTATCAGGGTGGATTTGAATGGGAATGATGTAGACCTTTTGATACTGGTTCACTTTTTTCTTTGTTTCAAGTTTGTTTGTGTGTGGTAACTTTCAATGTGAATACGCCAATCAAAAACACACTTTTTTCTCTGTCAGCACAATAGCATACTTATTTGGGGTCAGAAATTCATTGCAATCAGCGTTTGATTGTCGGTGATGATTGTTTCAAAGGTCAATATTCGAGGACAATAATTGTTTTATTGGAGCTCCTAGGGGATATTTATAACGGTTTTATCGTGAAGATTGGCAACCTACGGTTGCTTCGCATCTAATGTGATAGCAATAGTAAAACGTATGGCAGTAGAAACTGATGGCCGCAGAAACTAAGCTATACTTGGAGAGGTTCGCCAAACACCTACATTCACGTAGTAACACCTGGGTTAAGAATATTCACTGTAAAATCCAGGTCGTCACCCCATTCGTGACGTCACCCCTATTTATGAGGGTTTCAGTAAAGAATGAACTTCACACCTTTTCTTCGAATCAACCTTCAGGAATCAAGCCTTCAGAAATATCGCTTCCAGGCCTTCAAAACACCCAGGTATTCAGTTTTGTGTATTCATGACTTCATATATCCAGACAAGTCGTTTCCCGTTTAATCATATTAGTGATTATCCAGCTTATTCATATTGATTGTTCATAATAGTCAAAATGATGTTCACGGACTTCGCGTTGCATATTCAAGTTGACCTTTTCCCTGTGTTCAGTGCAAATTTAATGGCTTCCATCTCGATCGTGTGTACTTTTCTGTTTATGACAGTCGGATGTGAGGAGATAGTTCAAGACCACTGCCCGTCGAATATCTGTCAGTGCAAGGCCTGATGTGGCTCCCCAGGAATCACAAGTGATTCGTTCATGGTCCTGCCGGTTCATTGCTCTGCTGCGCGTGACTGAAAAAGATCCTGCCATGCTCTCGCAATTTTGGAACTTTCTCCTTAAATCCTTGCATCGGGATCTGGGGTTTGTTTCACTTTGAATTTGCATTTAGATGTATTCGTACAAACGGTGAAGATTTTTAATAATATTTTCTCAAACTAGCTTCCAACAATGTTCCCATCAAGATTTAATGCCAAATGTGCGGAATTATTTGTGATCATCATGAAATATGAAGCACAGTTAGTGAGTGTTCGTGGTTTCTGGAAGTCACCAAAACCTTTTGTTTCACGGGAAATACAAATCCAATAAAATGTTAAAATACCGCATGCACACGGGGAAAACAGGTTCAGTTAGGCACTATGTCCTTGATACATGAGTTTATTCTTGTAATGATTATATACACCACCATCGTATAAACTAGACAAACAATATCGTCTTCTCTGAGGGGCAAACCCACCGAAGAAGAAATGCCTCTGGTGTAAAAAGTCAGCTGAATTTCAGGAAAGGTACTCACATTCTTGGTCAGCGATGGCTCACGATGTAAATACTTCCTAAATCCAACGATATATCCACATGTTGTCGTGTTTTTGTTCACAATTAACTATTCTGAAGCCGGCTGGGATACATTTCCACGATAACGAGTGGATATTCCGTTGGATTTAGGAAGCATGGACACTGTGGGACGCTTCTGACCGATATTGTAAGTACATTTTCTCCTTTTATGACCAGTTATGACAGATTCAAATTTTCGACCTCCTTTGTCGGAAAATTTGCCAGAAATTTCGCCTCCGGGGCTTTCCCCCTCAGAGAAGACGATATCGTTTGTCTGCGTTTAAACTGGAAGGTAAACACTGCAAACAAACAGAATAATCACGACTCTTTAGTCTTTATTATTTGCAGTTCAATGAACACCGGCTTCCTTTATTATAATACATGTATAATATGATGCACGCTTTTGGTTTGAGGACTACAATTTTGGTTTGCTAATATGTTGTATGATGACATGGTGATAAGGTTCAGTAAATGACAACATTTTGTTTCAGCTGATCACAGATTCCTCATGAGGATGAAGATAACCGCTTGAAACGTAAACAGATTATCGTGCTGGGATTGAAATAAACCTATCATGATCAGTTTTTACATTTCACTTTATTTTTTACACTTCACTAAGCCCATAAGGTCAATTCCCGTGGGAAGTCCCGTTAATTAGAGCATTCGGCCATACGTGGGAAATGATACAATACATTCAGCAGTACAAACACGTGGCTTCCCATTGTGAGGGGGTTGTTGATGAGGGGTTGTGTCTTCCAACCTGTACGGGTAACGCAGAACTGGGGACCATGATATATTTCGCCAGTGCCAAATACATTCCTCTACTAGTGTGTTAGGTCTGATTACTACATCTAACAGATTACTAAAGCACATATGAATACCGACAAGACATTCAAATTCCAAGACCGAATCCATGGACGAAATTTACCAGTTCAGTAAAATTGGCCAAATCCGAGGGATACTATCAGTATCATACTCAGAGCCATGCTAATGAAACATACACCCAGCCAGTTGAGTATGATATCAGGTGCTCTGGAAGAGTGAACATCTCCTGCCCCGCATGCAATAGCGACACCCGCTGTGATATAATAATGTTAGGGTGACCGAAATACTAACCACTCCATTGTAAATAACACCATAGCAATGAACGGGTGTTGTTTCCCATTGCAGAAGTATTTTATGGTAACATGCACTATTTACCATAGATAATATATTTACATGCCATAAAAATGATATAGCGAAGCAGTGGTGTCATAAAGTGTAATGGTTATTATAGGTTATTACGTTGGTGTTATGATTGGTATTTCAATGTGAATCCATTATGCTATTTATTTTCACCAATTACATTCTCGTTATTGTAATCTTTACAAGACAAGTATCTCGGCTCGTTAGTGATGATGTTTCGATTTCACTTCATGTTTAATGGTAATTGATGTAGTCGCGAGATAATCATGCACAAATTGCACGTCATCAAGTATGACTCAACCAACATCCACTCTGTCTGTGGCAGATTTCAGTGAGTTTTCAGTCTTAGCGGCATGTCAGAATTTGTTGTCGTTCAGCAGGCATTTCCAAGTCGATATTTGTTTTAAAACATGTGGTATACGTATGACAGTTATTACCAAATACATGTAATACTAGCTTATTCATCATCTGACCATTTATTATCAATATCTGTTTGATTCATACCGAAAGGAGAACAAGTTCATTTTCCAGGACAATAATTGTAATGTTGAAACAGGCCGTGTATGGTACAAACGTACAATTAATTCAAACCGATTATAGAACCTGAGTGCAGTGACGCGTCCATAATAAATTATGATCTACTTCAATTTGACTATAAACTGACAGATGGAAATAAATATTACACATTACAATATTCCATTGTAAATATGGTCCCATCTATACACACTTCGTACCATGAATGTTCATTTATTGACCCACCGTAATTTTAGATGTTGGTGGCTTCGAAATACTTGACATTGCAAATGGAATTATAAACATATTCTGGCCCAAGTCCACAATTCCTCACCTGATTGGCTACTTTCTTTCTATTTAGCTTACTAACGTGTTTCGGGTCATGACGCTGACGCCATGTAAGGTGTATTGAACAACACTGGATATCCTCGATAATATTACCCCGAGGACATGTCGAAGCACGGACTACTGCTGATTAATATTACCATGAGGACAAGTGTGAACCCCAGAATAATAACCAGTCCTTGTACTTGATGAATAAATGAGTACAGCTCGATCCCTAAACGTGCGACATTATCTGGCCCATATAAAATAATTTTGTTGGTCGAGCAGAGTAATTTGCGTCTTTGTTAGTTTAATGTTGCTCCTAATGAGGTAACTGAAAGCCACTCATCCTGCAATATCTCAGAGGATATTTTCAAGGAAATCTCATTTAGGTATCAATGGTGTGGTAGATGTACTCCATGTAAACATACACATGGTATATCGAGATATTGCACATAATGGATGAATGCGCCTGTTCACATAACACTAACATTATACCTGAACTTGTATGCATGCGCGCACTTTATCTCACTGTTAAGATCACACAGTCCTAGGGATTTGGAGATTTTAGCCGGAGTGCCCATTCAGTCGCTGTAGCAATTCAGATTCATGGCGAACTCATTGGTGAAACAAAGTTTTGTGGATGATATGACAGTTCTACATTACATGACAACTGGCATTGTTTTTGGTCTTTTGTTTTAGCAGAACATATTCGTCGTACATATTAGTGGTATAATCTATAGTTAGGCCGTACGTTTACACTTATTGACTCATGTATTATATACATGCATATGGTTCCAACTGAAGTCGTAAAGACCTGGGTATCACTAAAATAAAACGCGATTCTCACATAAAGTTAGTCATGACAGCTTCCTGGTTTATAGTTGGACAAATAAGTGGACGACAATGAGAAAGACATCGTTCCACCAGTGACTATCCTGGAAGTCCTACTTGTGTTATTTGATACCTAGGCCATGAAACGGTAATGCAAGCGGAGCATTTGGCACTAATGGGGAAACACAACTTCTCATAATAAACATACCCATGTTTGACATATTTTTTACATGTTTCATGTTGCATCCTGTTGTTCATTGATTTTTCTGCTGTATAATCAAGCTATTCTTTTCCCTCTGATCAGTGTGAATTTATTTCTCCCGTTTCGATCATGTGTACTCTCCTGTTTATGACAGTCGGATGCTAGGGGATCGTCCATGATGACTGCACGTGAATGTCAGTCAGTGCGAGGCGTGATGTGGCTCCCCTAAAATCGCTAGTCATCAGCAGTGATTTGTCCATGGGCCAGATGGGTAATTCCGTGGATGATTGCTCTGCTGCGCATGACGGAGGAGCTGCTGTCATGCTTTCGTAATGCTGGGACCCACTATTCATAGCCGTGGATCGGGATCTGGGTTTCGTCTCACGTTAATCCGCTTCTGGAGGTGGGCATGCATTGGTCTGAATTCATAGGAATTGTACAAACCCATGGAGTTTTGGCTTTATTATACTAGAAACGATGTCAACCACATTCAGTCCAGATTCCTGTGCAAGATGTATGGTATAATCTGGTAGTAACCACGAAAAGTCAATTTCCAAATAAGTGGCAACTCTCTTAATGTCAATTCACTGGAAAACAGAGTCACCTATCATTCCCAGTTATTTTCTACACATTTCACATTTATTATATTTATGCCCATGCTGTAATCATCCAGAGCGACGAAAAAAATTAAGGTACAATGGATTGTTCAGTAGGAAACGTTTCTGAAATGAGTATTCTAGTGGTTATCATATACACCACCACTTTTCATATTTACAAATGTATATCAACCATACAGTTGACGCATTGCATACTCAGCCACGCCATTTTAATACATAAAGTTCAACTCGCCAACGAGCTTCATTTATTTTTCAAAATATGTAGATCGACTCAGTGCAAATACACATTCACGAACTGTCTGTAAGTAATACAAGACCTGCAATTTTGCGATCTTTCTCTGGAAGTATCTATATGAACAAATATGTGATGGTTCTTACTCATATAATGTGTTTTCAAAAGGAGATTTGCTACACGTATAGGAATAGCCATTTCGCAGCGTTCTGATAAATAATGATTTATGTTATTCATTTGACTGTGAAGCTGTGCTACCAGATTTCCAAGGATGAAACAATACCGGATAGATTGTATTATAAACGATCAAAACGTCATAGACTCTAGCTGTCTATTGTTAAACAAAATCAGCGAAATGTTCCAGGCCATACATGAACTGCATCGTAAGTTGAAATCTAGTGTTCCAGATGGAGTGACCATTCCTGCCCCACATAAAGCACTCCTAATGAATTCCTGAAAAATCAATGCGAAGATACAAACAATACTTTTTGATATAGATTACAACAATGGAAACAATATCACCAGGTCAAAATATAACTCCTATAAAGAACACTATTTGACGACAGCTAAAGTAAACGAGAATTAAACGAACAAATCAAGCTGCCAGGTATTGACAACAAGTCCTTTGCAGCTAAATCGACTGGGACATGACATTTCCACTATATGTCTCCTAACCACCCACACGGCCAAGATTCAATCCAATCTCACCAACTCTAACATCAAGTGTTACTGGTTCTGATATCCACGTTTTCCTGGGTCTTGGGATTAAGAAATCCAACAGCAACACAGACACCCAGGAGAGTTTCATGTATGAACCCACATCACAATAACGGAATCCAATGGCTTTGAGTGAACTTCTCCAAGCTGATACTCCATGAGTGTTCATTAGATCATTCGGCCAGAATAGGAGAGATGATACAATACATTCAGTGATTCATACACGTGGACCCCCTTATAAGCCCCTGGGTGAGTAGTAGTAGTAGTAGTAGTAATTTATTTCCAAACTATACAAGCATAACATGCCTCAAATAATATCGAATATAATACAGTATAGTTTGTGGTTAAGACCAAGGCAATTCTTTGGCTGTTGACCCCAAAATAAGCATAGTAACATAAAAATGAACCGACATAGTTGACTAACTTGCCGGAATAGCTGGCAATGACCTTGAACTTTTACCAAAGACTTTGAATTTTTTGCAAAGTTGATGCATCTGGTTATTTTAAATATGAGTAATGGCATTTTTCTAGATTTTGTATAGTTGATTGAAAACATTGAAAAAAGTATTATATTTCTTTCCTAGCATAAGCAGTTTGTGGTCATGAAAGACTGATAGGATTCGGATCTTTTGTGACGTCATCAATAGAGCTATTTTTCTCAAAATCATTCTGTCAAGAGCCATTATCCTACAGAATATCTACATCAAATTTGAAAAGAATCAAGCAACAAATGTGGACGCTATGAGTATGAAAAGACAAACAAATGAAATTTTCTCCAATTTTCCGTCATAAAAAGGTCAATTAGGCCATTACCACTGCAATTATTGAACTGATATTTGTCAAATAGCTTCAGTAGGTATCCCCAATACTTACCAGAGCACCGGATCAACAATAATCCTAAATGGTTTATGCATCTCATGTAAACAATCAATTGAAGTATGATAAAATCACGTTTCACGTCATTATGACGTCATATGACGTCAGATTCCAAAAATAAGAACATATATCGAAAATACTCCCGAAGACCTTTCAAACGAGTTACTACTCGATATTTTCGCGAAAGGTCAAGGTCAAGGTCATTTTTTGGGTCAACTTCGACCTCAGGCGCTTGCAAAGGCTATCGGCCATACGCCTTAGGTGTAAATACAAAAGTTGATAGGCTAAGTGAGTGCAATACTGTGGATTTACTTTCGTGTCTCTATCTTGCTTACTTCCTGAGATATAGTGACCTACATGGTTTTCACTTGCGGGTCAATATTGACCTGGACTTCCGACCTTTGACCTTGAAATTTCGCGGAACAAAAGAACTCCTTTTTAAGAGTATTGTTTCAATCAACTTGAACTGGGTACCATGATTCCGTACATGATATCTTTGACCAGTGCCAGCTACAATCATCTATGTATGGTTCGACTATATGGTCCATATCGATGGAGGGGATTTTGTGTGTACTTTTATAGGCAGTGCTTGCATGTATTCATTCGCATGGATAAGTGCGTAATATTTGAATATTATGCATTTTCAACACTTAAAGTTATGCAGTGGTGCCATGAAAGTGTAAGAGCTATATTTAATAAAGGTATAATGACGATTTGTATTCCAATGTGAATTCACTATGCTGCTTTTACCGAATAAATTGCTGTTTTTGAACTCCGTACAAGAGGACAGTAGCTCGGCTCATCAGTGATGATGGCTCGACTTCACTCCATGTGTAAACATGGTAAAGCTAATGAGTGAAGTCAGGAGAAGATTGCGTGCAAATCGAATGGCACTATGTATGAGTCAACTACCGTCCACTTTGTCTATGGCACATTATGCGGAGTTTTTAGCCTCAGAGGTATGTCAGAACTTGCAGACCTTTACCTGGCAATTATGAACGAAAAAATTAGGCAAAGGGCCAAAGATAGGTTACCGGACAATGTTTAATATTTTAGATGTTAGCCAGGTCACTGAATTCAAGGTCAAGAGAATATTCAGCATATATAATATTAAGCATATATCATGTCCACAGTTGATTGCTAAGCTGTAAATTCAATAATCAGAGAGATATTAGCAATTTTGTGCTGTGGTCTTGAAAACGAAGGCAAAGGTCAAATTCAAGGTCCTCAAAATATTCAGTGTATATCATTTTCAATATAACCACAATTGATGCCCGAGCCATGCAGTCAATAGAGGAGCAAGATATGAGCCATTTTGTCCTGTGACCTTGAGAATGAGGTCAGAAGTCAAATTCAAGGTCACGAGAATATTCAGCATATATCATTTCCTATATGTCCACAATACGGCCGTTTCGAGATACAATCTGCCCAATGCCAGGTACTGTTAATATTCCCTGCGGTCTTAGTATTTGCGGATCTTTTTGTTTATTATGGGATAGCCAAGCTGGTTTTATCGTGTTTTGGTTTCATTTTGCCAGACAAAATGACGTATTTTCATGACGTCACAATACAGTAACCTAACTTTAATACCTCACAATGGAGTTCTAGCGTCCGCAAATTGTATCTCGAAACGACCGTATTGGTTCCTAAGCTGCTAAGCTGTAAATTCAATATTCAGAGAGATATTAGCAATTTTGTGCAGTGGCCTTGAAAATGAAGGCAAAGGTCAAGTTCAAGGTCATCAAAATATTCAGTGTATATCATTTCATCATTTTCTATATGTCCACAATTGATTCCCAAGCCATACAGTCAATAGAGGAGCAAGATATTAGCCATTTTGTCCTGTGACCTTGAAAATCAGATCAAAGGTCAAATTCAAGGTCATGACAATATTAAGAATAAGTTGATTCCTAAGCTGTAAAGTCGATAATAAGCGAGATATTAGCCATTTTGTGCTCTTGACTTTGAAAATGAGGTCAAAGGTCAAATTCAAGGTCACGAAAATATTCAGCATATATCATTTCCTATATGTCCACAATTGATTCCTAAGCTGTAGAGTCCATAATAAGCGAGATATAAGCCATTTTGTCCTATGACCTTGAAAATTGGGTCAAAGGTCAAATTCAAGGTCATCAGAATATTCAGCATATATCATTTCCTATATGCCCACAATTGATTCCTAAGCTGTAGAGTCGATAATAAGCGAGATATAAGCCATTTTGTCCTATGACCTTGAAAAAGGGGTCAAAGGTCAAATTCAAGGTCATCAGAATTTTCAGCATATATCATTTCCTATATGTCCACAATTGATGCCTAAGCTGTAGAGTCGATAATAAGCCAGATAAAAGCCATTTTGTGCTCTGGAAACTGAGGTCAGAGGTCAAATTCAAGGTCACGAGAATATTCAGCATATATCATTTCCTATATGTCCACAATTGATTCCAAGTCTCTAATCTCAATATTAAGTGAGATATTAGGCATAATGTGTCCCATTATAAAGCATAGGAGAATTTAACATGGGAAAGTCCCATTTGGGCCGACTTTGGGCCAAAATGCCCCACTTCGAGCGATTCAAGCGCAACGAAATTTATAGACATCATAGGAGTACATATGAGGAGTGTTATGTATCAAAAAGAAAAAAAGTTACTGAACAGATTTTGAGAAAATGGCCGCCAAAATCCTGCATTTTTCGTCAAAAACGGCCGCCATTTTGGAAAAAATGCGAAAATCAAAAAACTAAAAAATACCTCCATCTTGAATTATTTTTAAGTATTTTTGTGCAAAATTTCAGAAAAATTCGCCCGTAAACAAAAAAGATAAAATGTGGACGACGACGGAAGACGACGACGACGGACGACGGATGCAACGCCATGCCAATAGGTTATCGGATCATAGGTCCGGTAACCTAAAAATTATATAACGGCATGTGATATGTTAACAATATATATCCAAATAACACGTCAAATTGGTAACTGTTAATTCTTCGTCAAACGAAAACCCAAGAAGTTCGCATTTCCATTGCAACAGTTTGATACAAGAGGTGAAACAAGGTATTCATCAAACATATATATACGATCACTTAAAAATTTATGGGGCAACAACAAATGAAATGGCGAATTGATTAAAATGGAGGCACTCGTCAAAGCTATCGCCTAATAAGTATATAAAGGTGATTATATGCCCATATTCATGGTAATCGGCTGGTTTGATATTTCCTACGAAGTTGACTATAATGTGTTTTTAACAGAAGAGCCATTACCCGACGATGATGTTATGCAACTTTTATTCACTTGCATGGCCTACGCCAAATGTCATGGTTATTACTAACATGGGAATGAGATTCAAGCCCAGACTACTATCTAGGCATTGAACCTGATGAATAAATGAGTACAGCTTGATCCCTAAACGTGCGACATTATCTAGCCCATATAAACTGATCTTGTTGGTCGCGCACAGTAATTTGCGTCTTTGTTGGTTTAATGTTGCTCCTAATGAGGTAACTGAAAGCCACTTAACACACAACATCTCACGGGATTTGTATTTTTCCAACATTCTCATTCAAGTATCTGGCGTGGTAAATGTACTCAGCGAAAACACGCACAATGTTATCCAATATATTTACAAAAAGAACGTTTACCTGGCCAACAATTCATACAATAACTGATAAGAACTAATATCAGCTTTCATCACACGAATCTCGAATTCAGATTTACGACATGTCATACTTTTATATCTGACATATTTCAGTACGATATTTCAATTTTCGTGTGTATTCGTGGTTATTATCAATATGGTAGTATCCACCAGTTTACTGGTATCTTGCGACTTGTAACCATTTGTTCACATATTGACGGGCATAAACGTAACTCATAAATTTTATCACATCTCGAACGAACACAGTTCAAAGACAAGTGTTTCTTGAGATTAGTCTTGCAGAGGAACTGCTACCATTAGACGTACTATTCTATGCGCCTGTTCACATAACACTAACATTATCCAATATCTCCATGTGAACTTATCCGCGTGCACACTTTATCTCACCAATAAGCTCCCTCGTCCATAGGGATTTGACCAGAATGATGTCCATTCAGAGGCTGTAAGGAATATGGTTTATGACAAACGCATGGATGGCATGCACTATGCAGCATGCCCGGTGCCGAGTTTTGAGGATGCCATGAGGACACAATTCTGTATAGCACCTCTACATGTATGTGGCATGGGCTCATGGGCTGGTTGAGCTTCAGGATTGCCTTTTTTGTGGGGCCGTCGCTGGTGGCACCCTAGGCGACCAAGGTCGTGGTATGGAAACAACCACGGAGCCAGTTCTAAGATGACAAAACTGGGTGACTTTGCAAGTACTGGATTGGGACAGAGTCACAAAAGGATCGTCAAAGTTTTTTTGAGAACATTGTGGACGCATGGACAACGATGACATTGGGAAATGTCTCCGGAAAGACATCCTGATCATTACTGTGGGACGAATGATTTACGATTCTAGAAAACCTAACAAAACAAAAAGGGCAAAAACAAAAGCCTGAGCAGTCATGACGCAACTCAGCAACTTCATTCTGATCATGAACGAAAAAAGCAGGGGAAGGCATTGCGATACGAACTCTTTCGAAAAAGCTCTCGCAGAACCTGCCTGGAGACTTGTCACTGTCAAAGGACACGGATCTTACGAACAATATCAAGGAACTCCACGACAAAATTCCGGTTGGGCTGAGTTAGCCCTCCAAGAGAATCGTCTAAAGAAAACAGGAAACCTGCGAAATGAAAATGACCTCGACGAATTACGGCAGCATGTGAACAATGGAATAAGAGAGTTCACAAATATCACCAGCAAAGCCGATTTCATAAATATATGAATGATGATCTACGATTGACAATCCTGAATGCAAGAAGGGGATATGAGCCAGCAAAGTATCACTGGAAGACTTCGCAGACAGGACATCTTGGCTACCTGTCGATATGTCCAGTGTCGGTATCACATGTATCACTAGTACCTGTTCTGATCCCGGAAAATAGCGAGTCAGCTTGTGCTTACTGGCAGATCCGCAAAATCAGCTGGGTTGGCTCCAGACAACAAGTATATCTTTCCGTAAACCTCATCATCTTGTGATAATGTGACCGGCTATAACGACGTACGAGTCATATGTGATAAGATGCATCCCAACCATCACAGCCATCTGGTTCGTCACAGAGCGTCAACATTATTCTGGGACAATGTGAACACAGACGAACGCACAGTAGACGCGTTCATGCAACATATGGGACATGGAGAGAATATTAGCTGCAACATTTATGCAGTTCCTCCCGTAGTACGTGAAGTGTGGCTCATCGCTCCGATCCTGAATAACACAATTAGTATGCAGTCATCAGGTGAATTCTATTTGCTCACAAGGCCCTCTACATGTATATGTGTGTTCATGTATACATAGTATATGTACCTGTTAAATTGGCATTGTTCTTTTCCCCAAAATATCAATAGCGATATGTTTGAATGCATTTATAATACATGATAACTAAGCTCGTACATGTATAATATCTGTTACATAATGTTCATGCCCCAGCATGGTAATAACCCATTACTGCTGAGGGCTACTTCAATCTAACCCCGAAGCATGTATGAGATTTTGATATGTGTGCTGATACATATATATCATCACAACTATTAATTTCTTGTAAAATATACTCAGAATTTAACGCAAAAACCGAACAGTCCGCCATCTTCTGGTCAACAGTCCGGGCAATCTGCTGATGCGGTCCCTTTTCAGATGCGGTCATTCAAACTTATACGATCTCAACAACAGTTGATTTGTATGAAAATATGTATGTTCTTCATTTCTTTTTTGGAAGCTGGCTAACAGTGAATTACTTGTAAAATACACTCAGGATCTGACGAAAACAAACAAACATGAATCCACAATCCTCTGATCAACAGTCCGGGCAATCTACTGAGAAATCGATTACGGTTATTCAAACGTATATCATCTCCTTTTTCGCAGCCTTTCGTGATACAACAGTACATGCAATATAACTAACCATGTTTTTTGTTAAGTATATTCCATATATATGTAGGCCTACTTTATTATGTACTTGCACACTGCTTATTGAATAACCATTATAACTGAAATATTAACTGTTCTACTTATCCTCTTAATAAACACATTTGGGTAATCTTACCTTTGTTTTCAAATATGAGGGGAGAATCGCATGTGATTGTGATTCTGTGAATTTTCGGGGTTTTGATTTTCAAACTCAGTCCGTACTGGGTGTCCACCGTGAACATGATGAAATACTGGTCATTTAGATCGCCTTGACCTCATTATTTTTGTCCTCCATTTTGGTTCAGTGACAAATTTATGTCGGTCGTATTGTTATCTAATTCCCTGAGTTTCATCTTCCTGTTACATAGCATACTCCAGACAATGAATGGTCGCATGCTGGTATTCATAATAGCGACATCACGTGTGAATATACATCAAATAAGTATGTAAAAGTGCTATAAGCGTTATATATATACATAATATTTTTATACTGATTTGCATTTCAATGGGAATTCATAATGCTAGTCTCTAACTGCTGCAACAAGGATATATGTTTTACCAAGACTAATAGCTGCTTTCAAGAAATTCTATGGACGTCATCACAATCTGGTTGATAAGTACAGCGAATCTGTAACCAGCATGCAGCAATACCATTTTGCACGTCCATGTTTTGGAATATATGACGGGTGCCACATGTGGGGCAGGAAATGCTCACTCTTTCCAGAACGCCTGATTCCAATCCGTATTGCCATATATGATGGAGGTTCATGAAGTTCCATACAATTTTATGTATTATGCCTGACCCAGGACTTTGAGATCGGATAACGGACATGGCTTTGTTCGCTCGGAATACTTCGTACTTGGGTACTGGTTCCATGTTTATATTATCAATGAAATTGTTGTTATTGTAATCATTACAAGATTACAGAAACTCTGCCCGTCGTTGATGACGTCTGGACTTCGCTCCATGTGCAACAGTAATGAGCGAAATCACGAGATGATGACGTACAAATCGCATGTCACTGAGTATGACTCAACCACCATCCACTGTCTGTGGCAGATTACAGTAAGGTTTCAACCTCAGAGGCAGGTCAGAAATTAAATAACTTTAGCAGGCAATTTCGAACAGAGAATTCATTATACTGAAAGTGGTAAAATCGCGTGGTAACTGGTAAGTTAACAATCAATTTCCAAATAAAAACACGTCAAATTGGTAACTGTGTAATTATACACCAATATCTGTTTGATGTGTTAGAACCAGGTTTTTTTTTCGCAAAACGCAAATCTGGGAACACTTAACAGTTAGGTAAATGATCAAATCCGTTCGTAGTGATTTTGATGGTCAAAATAAAATGATAAAATGATCCATTTGAATTGAGTATATACTTTAAGACAAGAGTAGAAATTATTGGTACTACTCAATGTTGGTGCATACATACCATACCTACTATTATAAATATCCATCTGATAACCCACTTGTAGTATGAGATGTAGTGGGGTTCGTGGAAGTAACAATGCAATTGGGATTTCAGAATCAGATATGGCGCAAGATAATAACTTCTCATAAATGTTGGAAAGTATGGTTTAAGTTTGAGATCAGCATACGACCCTTAGTTCACTGACAATATTGCTATAGACCGCGAAATTGCTGTCAATTGTGCTGAAGTTATCGCAACGAACTGTAACACCGTTCTGATGTACACCACTCCATCATGTATAACACACGTCACAACATCGGCTGCACCCTAATGGATTGAGAGGTACAGGCACTTGTCAAATATTCTGCATTATGCAGAGGTGCAGTGTGCAAACAAATGCAAAGGTGATTGTATGTCCATATCGAACATTACAGATGATCGACTGGTTTGATATTTCCAATTAGGCTGACTGATGTGTTTCTGACAGAATAGCCGTTACATGATGCAGATGCAATGCAACCTATATTGAACTACACTGGATATTAAATAAATATATATAAGATTGAAGCCCATATTAATTACTATCCAGCCCGGGTACCTGTGGAATGAATGAGAACATTACGGTAAAGGTGCGACAATATCTGACCCATATTAACCATGCTCAGTAATTAGCGTCTGTGTTCTTATGGTTTTGCTTGTGATAAGATGAAAGAAAGCCACTAATTCCACAATCTTCAAGACAGTCATTCAGGTATCTATGGTGCCGTAAATGTACCCAATGTAAACACCCCCTGGGGTGTTCTAGATATCCCACAAAAGGGATGCTTGCCCATCCATCAATTAGTATATTAACTCAAGAACTGATATTAGCATTTATTGTGGAGTTACCGTGAAGGTCAAATACAGCATCACAACATATATTTTGCTGTGATATAATTTGTTGAGACAAAAGTTGTTTTATCATTTTACTGGGTAAAATTGACAATGCGTAAAAGCCAATCAAAGCTCAATGGCGCATGCCTACATCACAACATACTTGTATATTTTGTTGTGATATAATTTGTTGAGGCAAAAATTGTTTTATCATTTTACTGGGTCAAATTTACAATGCATTAAAGCCAATCAAAGCTCAATGGCGCATGCCTACATTTATACATTCCCTAGCTCCGGAGAGCACATACATAGTCTTTCAAACATGCTTCAGCACATTTTTTTGAATACCGATAGTAAAACACCATTGAACACAAGAATAACGAATTTAGATATCGTTTACACAACACGAATATGAATATGAGGATAAAGATTATAGTGTTTTAGGTTGTACATCACATTTGCTACAATTCATGATGACTTTGTGTGCGGTATCACGATCGGGAGATAGTACCAAATCTATTTCATGGCAGAGCGTGATCTGACAAAATAGACAAATATATCATTTGAACACGTGACGGATTTGTACTAATCGCGGTCCTTAAATTTTACCCAGTATATAATAATAGCATTCATTTAGATATTGACAGGACACGGTGCTACGATGACACAATTACATTGCAATCTGGCTTGATTTTATCAATTATCAAACTTTATCGAACAGGTTTGCCATACATATAAATAGTAGAATCTATTATTTACACTGCGTATTGAGAAACTACATGTGAAACACATTGAACAAATGTAAGTTTCGACCGATCACCACAAGCAGATTTAGATCAAGACAATAAGATTCATGATGTATGGCTGGGCAAATAAACGGCCGAAAAAGGGAATATTCAGTTTGCCAGTCAATATCCAGAAATTCCTATTCGTTTTATTTCATACCTATCCCGAGGAACGGCAATAAAAACCTAACATTTGGCTTCAGTCAAAAGACCAACGGACCAAGATAGTATGCAGTCTTCCCACAACACAAGCCACTGCATAATGATTTCCATAAATGGTCTCACTGTGACATCCCCCTATTATCCTGCGATGTATGACTCACAGTGTATCTTTCTGTGACTTTCGAATGGCTTCATTTGAATACTATTACGATCGCTCTAGAATGCCTGAGCTAACCCTGAAATTTGCCAGTGCCAGGGTAAATTCGGATGGTGATGATGATGACAGTTATCCGGAGAAAATCAATTGGAAAATCTCACAATCCCACAAACAAAAACACACTCCATACCTGTCAACAGACATTCATGGCATTCAGTGGTTGATTGCCAGACCTAACTGGTACAAAGGTCAACGTGGGAGAGAAATTGTTGTTTTATTGGACCTTACAATATGGTTTTGTTGTGAACATTCGCAAACGTTTGGATTTGATAGCATTGAATTTGATAGCGGTAGTAAAATGTGAACTGATGGCCCATAAAATTGGACTGTACTTGGAGAGGTACTCCAACACGTACAGTTCCACTACCTGGTAACACCTGGATGTGAACATTAATTGTATAATCATGACGTCACCCTACTCACTCCTTGCATAAACCAGTCCAGAGTGTGGTCCATTGTGGTGCAGAGGAGTGCACCATTTTTTACAACCCACTCTGCATGTATCGCATATATTTTCTCAAATCAACTACTATTATCCCTACTCCAATCCTTCAGAAATTTCTTTACTTCAGATATTTTTAGACCTCGTGTATCTAGATGCGAATTATATTTCTTGCCAATATGCTATTCTGAAAATGAGCGCATTCGATGCCATGTCCCCAGATACACATTTCATAATTTATAAATATACATTTATATAATAAATATATGAACACGTATTTATTTTAATGTTTCATGTTTAGTCATAATGTTGGAAATGATATTCATCGACTCCCTGTTGCATAATCACATTAACCTTTTCTCTCTGATCAGTACGAATTTAATGGATTTTATCTCGTGTGCATGCTTCTGTTTATGACAGGCGGAAGCGAGCGGATCGTTCATGACGACTGCACGTCCAGTGTCAGTCAGTGCAAGGCGTGATGCAGCTCCCCAGAGTCATCAGCAGTGATTCGTCCATGGTCCAGACGGGTAATTCCTTGGATGATTGCTCTGCTGCGCATGACGGAGGAGAGCCTGTTTGGCTTTCGCAATGTTGTTGGTATACTATGTATAGCCCTATATCGGGATCTGGGTTTTGGGCAGGATGATTCGCGTTTGAGCTTGTGTCCTGGTCTGAATTCATAAAGACTGCAACATCATGGAGTTTTTGTTTATGATTTTCATAAAATGTGCCCATATTTCGTCACGAGTGCAAAATGTGCCCATTTTATACGAATCTGGAAACAACCACAAATTGTTGGTCTACATAATATGCAAACCCACTGCCCATTTGCAGTCATATGCACACGAGGACATCAGCTTTTGTTAGGTACCCTGTCCTTGATAAGCATTGTGCACTTGAAATTATGTCCATCTAAGTAAATGGCAAATCTCCTTATGTCGCCTCACGGGAGAAGACCACCTACTATTCCCAGTTGTTTCCTGGACATTTGAGACTTCTGTGTATGACATTTATGTATTATTTATATCCACGCTGTATCAATCTCAAGGGACGGACACAGTCTGAGATAACATGGACTGTTCTGTGGGAATCGGTTCTGTATAACAGCTTAATTATATACACCACCTCTGTATATATACGAGTGCATGATGAATATCAGATGGTTCTTGGTATCATATGACGTTCTGTTAGATCTCTCAAGGAAACAAGAACATCACAAACCTAACGAATTGCACTTCAGTGCACACATGCTTCCGTTACATATCATCACCTGTAGTGTTTGTCCAGTATGATTCAATGCGATGATGAGATAAACTAGACTCCAAGGCCTGACAATGCCTTGGGTCATTGCGACTCAAGTTTCACGAGTCGCCAAAAATAACATCCGAAATGATGCCCTGATGACCACATTGTGTTTTAGCTGATCACGTATTTTACGTTTGTTATTGGAATCATCAAAATTCGGCTGTATTGGTGGTTATAGATTGATACTTACATTCATACCACTGAGCCAGTGTCACTGCTGGTGGACGTTAAGTCTGTCTCCGAGGATACCATCAACTCAGTAGCCTTTTGGCTTGTGATTAGGTACTTTTGTTCTTGTCATATATCTATTCCATGGGTTTGTTTCGGATTTCTGAATTATTTTCGTAGGTTTATGGGCAGTTGTATACTAATTCCATCAGGTGTACAGTAGAAACAACTACATTTACCACACTGTCTGCCCCTGATGACGCCAGTGTATCTTTTGATAAGGTATTTAATCGGGCTTTGTTTCTATTGCAAAATGTTGTATTTTACGTTTGTTATTGGAATCATCAAAATTTGGCTGTATTGGTGGTAATAGATTGATACTTACAATCATCACAAAAATGATGATTTTCGCACATACCAACTCACCACCACCCTTCCGCCCGATGGTATGATGGAAGATCAAAATGACTCAAGCTGTCAAATATCGACAACAAGTCGTGCAAAGCTAACTCGACTAAGACATGGCACTCTAACTTCGTGCACCCAACCACCTACACAGTCAAGATTCGACTCAATCTCATCCGCCCGAACATAAGTGCTATTGTTCCTGATAGTCACGTGTTTCTGGGTCCTGAGATTGAGAATCCAAACAAAACTCAGAAATACAGGAGATTTTTATGTGTGAATACACATAATAACTCCCATTCCCCAATGGCTTTGGGTAAGCTCATCCAAACTGACACTGCACTCGGCCGATAAAGTCCGGTCCAAGAGGAAATCTTAATTAGAGCATTCGGTCAGACGTGGTTTGATGATACAATATATTCATGGTTCAGAAACGTGGATTCTTGTTATGAGCCCCTGGGTGTATATTGCTTCTTTCAACCCAAAAGGGTGAAGCCGAACTGGGAACGCTATCTTTGACTAAAATCAACTATATTCCACTGTTATGCTAGAAAAGATCCTAGCCATATCAACGAAAAGGGTTGTCCTGCGTAGTTTTTTTTAGCATATTTAAATATACTCATACTGTGTCTGTGACGATGCTTCGGCTCCATGTGTAATTTTAATGACTTTAGTCACGCGATGATTGTGTATAATTCACTTGTCACCAAAATCATGACTCAACCACCATCTGTCTGTGGCAGATTACAGTAAATTTTTACCCTAAAAAGGGCATGTCAGAAATTGCAAACTTTTAGCAGGCAATTCCAAATCGATGGTCGTTTCACAAAATGTGGTATGTTGCATGTATAATCAAATAATAACACGTCAAAATAATATACCATTGTCTGTGCAATCCTTCGTGAATATTTTATGCGAGTTGTCAGGGGGCCAACTCATATCGGTGTAAAAGTCCATACTAATCCAATTTTAATGATGATTGTGTTTGTTAGGCCACTTCGTAGTAATAGTCAAGAAAGTCCCAGAGTGACACCGTTGAGTTTTCTCTTTCTATTAGCGGTTTTTGACATGATGTCATTGGGTCAAGCCCTCAATATTCTGACGTGTTAGGGGATAGAGGGGGTACTGTTTGGCACTAGTGTTCCAATATCAGCTATAATATTGATACTACATGTAGTTAACCTAGCATTACATATTGCATATCAGGGGAATAGATACTGAAATAGCTTACAACTATCGATGTATCCCAATTATATATCCCTGTGTACAAATCAAAGCAATAGTCGTCAAAAACCCATACTGAAAGTCGTCGTGAAATATTCATTTCATTGCGACACTTTTGCAACTGCAACGCAATAAATACGTGATTTTACAAAGATATTTATAAACCATGAATACACAAGTACCATTTTTTTTATGAATTCAACATCAAACAGAACATTGAGTGACATATTATCATATGATGATTGTGTTTGTTAGGCCACTTCGTAGTAATAGTCAAGAAAGTCCCAGAGTGACACCGTTGAGTTTTCTCTTTCTATTAGCGGTTTTTGACATGATGTCATTGGGTCAAGCCCTCAATATTCTGACGTGTTAGGGGATAGAGGGGGTACTGTTTGGCACTAGTGTTCCAATATCAGCTATAATATTGATACTACATGTAGTTAACCTAGCATTACATATTGCATATCAGGGGAATAGATACTGAAATAGCTTACAACTATCGATGTATCCCAATTATATATCCCTGTGTACAAATCAAAGCAATAGTCGTCAAAAACCCATACTGAAAGTCGTCGTGAAATATTCATTTCATTGCGACACTTTTGAAACTGTAACGCAATAAATACGTGATTTTACAAAGATATTTATAAACCATGAATACACAAGTACCATTTTTTTATGAATTCAACATCAAACAGAACATTGAGTGACATATTATCAATACTGAATTACATGTACGTGCAAAATACATTTTCAGAAGAATGAAGCCCAACTCAACTATTCGTATCTTGTTCCATAGAATACGTAAACAGCTACATCGGACAAAACCTGAACATCTTTAATCATTCAGGAGATATTTTAAATTTTGTTATTAAAAAATAACTGTACTGAAAACATGGAGGAAATTAGCTATTTCAATGAACATGTATGACGTCACATGAGTAGTTTGACTTGAATAGCTACTTCCAGGGTCTCTTTCTGAATAATATTTGCCTAGTATCTAATATCACACGAAGCCCGGTGATGGAATGTAATTATCAATCTATTACCACCAATACAATCAGATTTTAACAAACGTAAAATACAACATTTTGTAATAGAAACAAAGCCCGACCAAATAGTTTATCCAAAGACACACTGGCGTCATCAGGGGCAGACAGTGTGTTTGTAGTTGTTTCTACTGTACACCTGATGGAATTAGTATACAACTGCCCAACAACCTACGAAAATAATTTAGAAATCCGAAACTAACCCCATGGAATAGATACATGACAAGTACAAAAGTACCCAACCACAAGCCAGAAGGCTACCGTGCTCATAAGATCTACCGGATCACGATGACAACTATACTCTATATACCATAGGTACGGCCCCTAACAACGTGGTCTTTATCAATTGACAAAATAGAACAGATATTACACGATGTTATAATATCCCAATCTAATCTGGCCCCACGCATGCATACATCATACTATAAATTTCCATATATTGCCCCATTTGTAATTAGAGGTGTTAGTGGCTTCGTGAAAAAATGGCATTGCAAATGGAATTCATGAACAGGATTTGTTGCAAGAGAATAACATCCCAACTGGTGATCACCTTTCTCGGGAGTGTATGTTGTTATACCAGGATTACTCCTCGAAATATGCGCATTTCGTACGACGGATTCACAGAATTCATTTTCGGTAGGATACATTGTAGAAGCTATATAAACCCAGATCGGGAGATCACTGGATTCAGAAGACGTCCAAGAGAGAAACGAAGAAGAATGTTTCGTATTTAAGCCAAGGAAATCGTGGAAATACTTGTTACACAAGAATCCATGGTAACGCAACTATTCAATATAACAACTAACAATACGAGTTATATAAATTATAATGAGTTATATAAACTATGAATGTGTGAGCACACAATCGCATCAGCATAACAATTCAAATCATAATGTTACAATTATAAACATTATGATCAATGATAGTGACATATTGACAATTTATTCAAATTCAGTTTATAAAGCTCAAATGATTGAGGATCGAGTAGCCTGAATGGTTCGTCCACACCATCTTCTCTGGAGAAAGGATTAGTTCATTGACGAGAGTGATATCGTAGCACCGTAAAATTGCTGGCAATTGCACTAAGGTTATCAGAATAAACAATAAATACTGCGACACCATTCTGGGGTAGACCATTCCATCGGGTACAAAACTGATCACTAAACCACAAAAGAAAGGGCAGGTATTGGAATGTAGGCAGATAATGTGCGCAAACATATTTAAAGGTGATGGCCCATACAAACCGACCATTTCGGTATAGTGCAGTGATTCGTTCTTTGTTGGTTTAATGCTGCTCCTAATGAGATAAACCAAAGTCACTTAACCCAAAACATCTCAAGGATACGTTTCAAAGAAAAATCATTCAGGTATCTATAGTGTGGTAAATTTACTCCATTCAAACACACCCATGGGTTTGGAATTCAGGATATTCCAAAACGGGATGCATGCCCAGCCAGGAATTACTATAATAATTCAATAACATATATTAACATCCAATATCTGATGCTAGAATTGTGCAGACAAGATATCAGAACATAAAACAGAAACAGATGTGTAAGTATCAATCTATCACCACTGTGCAGCCAAATTTTGATGATTCCAATAACAAATGTAAAATACAACATTTTGCAATAGAAACAAATCCCGACCGAATACTTTATCAAAAGACACACTGGTGTCATCAGGGGCAGACAGTGTGGTAATTGTAGTTGTTTCTACTGTACACCTGGTGGAATTAATGAACAACTGCCCAACAACCCCCATGGTTTGTTTCCGTGTGATGACGAATAAGTACCTCAAAGCTAAAGAAAATGCAGATTGTGAAGGTTTTATGCAATATTGCAATATTTCATATTTATATTATTTGGCAATATTCCAGTGGTGATTTTACGGTATTCATGTTTGCCAATATCTACCATCTTACGCTTTTGGCTAGCAGTATTACTTCCGATATTGGCTGGCATAAACGTCACTCATAAAATGTTATCACATATCAAACGGACGTATGCCGTTCAAAGGCATGTGTGTGTTGAGAATAGGTCTTTCGTAGGATCTGCTACCATTAGAGGCAGGGACGGAACCAGGAAAATGTGTTAGGGGGAGCCCAGGCAGATATGGCAATACCGACTAGAGTGATCGAGCGAAGCGAGAGATCATTCCGCTCTGGGGGTCCAGGGGGCGCCGTAAGCCCCCGGGGAGAAAATGGAAATTTATAGTTTTTATAGCACTTCTGGTGTGTATTTTAGGAGTTCTTTGGAGTTCATAATGGAGAAATAGTTATTAAAAAAATTAGGCCCCATAGGCCTCCCCCTAAATCCGCCTCTAATTTAGAGGCACTGTTCTATGTGCCTGTTCACATAACACTAACTTTATCCAGTACCTCCAGGTAAACTTGTCCACGTTTACACTTTATCTCACCAATAAGCTCCCTCTTCTCTGGGGCTTTGGAGATTCTGGCCAGAGTGATGTCTATTCTGTGGCTGTAACGGTTAAGGTTTATAACAAACCAATAGATGAAATGCCGAGTTTTGTGGATTCCATGATGACACAATTATATATGACACTTCTATGTGGAATTGCATTTTGGCTTTGCTTCTGGCACACTTGCAAAATTAAGAGAACATGTGTGTCATACATTTTAAATAGTATAATTGAGTATTATGCTGCAGACTTCGTAACTCTGTAATACACATTTATACACTATCATGACTAAAAATAAACAAAACATGATATTCTGATAAAGTTGGTCGTAAAAGCTCATTGATGTATGACGATTATGTGAGCGATAATGGGAGTTTTTGCCAGCCAACACCAAAAATTCCCACTATGCCTACTACATCATGACACGGTGACGAAAAACAAATGGCTTCTACCCAAACCCCAATCGACCAAAACAGCGTGCAATTTGCTCACAACACCTAAGCAACTACATTGTGATTTTCACGAACAGTCTCTGTATGACATCCCGGTATTACCCCATGCACTATAAGTCGCAGTGTAGCTTTTTGCGACTTTTGAATGATTCATTTCATTATTATTACAATCACTCAGAATGCCTGCGCTAAACCCGAAAATTGCCATTGTGAAGTTAAATGGGTATGAGGTTATTATTCAGAGTAGGTCAATTGAAAACATTCGTGGTGAATACTCCAGACAAAATCACGTCAACAGTATTGGTAGATTAGCCATTCTGCGAGCACAGATATTTATGACATTTTAGCATTTGATTGCCAGACTTAATTGTTTCAAAGGTCGAAATGAGGGAGCAATTATTGTATTATTGGACCCTTAATTGAATATTCATCATGGTTTTATTGTGAACATTAGCAACCGATATTTATGTTGCATTGAATATACCGATAGTAAAATGGGATCTGATACCCGAGACACTGGAGTGCACTTGGAGAAGTTCGCCCAACACGCCGACATACATGGCAACACCTGGGTCTTGAAAGTTTATGTGCAATCAATGAAGACATCTGATTTACTCCTTGCATTATCCGATACAAAAGTGTGGTCCAGAAAAACTAGATCATTTTACAATCCACTGGCAATGCATCAGAATTATTTTCCCAAACCATCTATCTATGCTGTCTGGGATCTTCAGAACATTTACAGGCCATTCATATTAGTGTTTTGTATCAGTCATAATGAAATTCAATAATTTCTTATTATAATCATATAAGCCTTTCGCTCTGATCAGTATGAATTTAATGGCCTCCATCTCGATCGCTTGTACTCTTCTGCTCATGAAAGGCGGAAGCAAGTGGATCGTTCATGACGACTGTACGTCAAATGTCAGTCAGTGCAAAGCGTGATGCGGCTCCTCAAAAACTGCTAGTCATCAGCAGTGATTCGTCCATGGTCCAGGCGGGTAATTCCGTGGATGATTGCTCTGTTGCGCCTGACGGAAGAGACCCGCCTGACGGAAGAGTCAGGCTCTTGCAATTCTGGAGTCCACTATTTATAGCCATGAATCGGGATCTGGGTTTTGTTCCAAGTTGAATTGCTTCTGGATATGCGTATGCATTGGTCTGTAGTCACCGTAACTGTACAACACCATGAAACATTTGATTCATGATCTTCGAAAAAGGTGTCCACCACAACACGCACAAATTTCTGAACGGGTGCGCAGTGTGTCACAGAAATCATTTGCACAATTATTAGTGATCAATATGAAATAAGTTGCAGTTGCACTGTTTGATATCTACACATTTTCGAGCGTAATGGGATTTTCGAAGTAACCACTAACTTTTGTTCTACAAGAAATAAAACCCACTGTACATTAACAGTCACTACATGCACACCAGGACATCAAATTCAGTTAGGCGCCGTGTCCTTGATAAGCATTGTGCACTTGAAATTATGTCCAACTAAGTAAATGGCAAATCTCCTTACGTCGCCTTACGGGAAAAGACCACCTACTATTCCCAGTTGTTTCCAGGACATTTTAGACAACCGTAAATGACATTTATGTATTATTTATATCCATGATGTGTCCATCTCAAGGGACAGAATGAATCTGAGATACATACACCATGGTTTGTTCAGTAGGAGTCGGCTATGAAATGTGTGCATTCCGGCGGTGATTACCACCACGGTACATACCAAGAAGTGAATAATTACCTATATATATATATGCATTATTCATGGGAAAATATGACATCAAATATGTAACTTTTATTTGTGGGTAACAAGCATGATTAATTAGGTATATCTATTTTGTATATGATATCACATATCATATTGTATGTGATTAAATAAACAGAAGAAATATTGAAGAAGTAAACACAAAGTCGCGTAGCATACCGACTGGAGACACGTGGTCTTCTAAACTGTGGATATTCACTCTAGAAAATTGTCCAGATGACACTGTCTGCCAGTGGTATCTCTCACAAAAGGAGTTGGGGGGTCTGGCCATGAGCCGATGAGTTCAACTGAAGGGATGAATCTGCCGAGGGAAAACCTCGCTCTCTTCCCTTTGTCGTCTGCTGAATGTGGGTCGCTACAGGGCAGAATGGATGATGAATTGGTGTCAGGACTCCAGCATTGCTACTACAGCCGATCCTGGCCAAATTAGGTTATCCGTGCATGCACGGGAATTCAACCAATGTTTTGCAATATATATTTTAAAAAGGACGCATTTGTCCAAGAAATCCAAACAGAATGAATCTTCAACACATGCACAGTTACAGGGTACATTGTATCAAATAAATGCTTGCTAGTTTCTGACGGGAGAAACTAAAAACAAAATTATTTTGGTTCTAGTGGCGGAGGTTTCTCCAATAAAATCCACACTTTATCCACACCATAAGAGTGTCATGTGAACTCCAATCGTAATAACCGATGATGCTGAAAAGTACTGCAATATTACTTTCATAGAAGGCATTTGATGGTGGAATTGTACCAGACGAGAAAGATTGACAAGCTTTAATTAATCTTCGCGTGTCTTTGTCCACTTGAAAGTGTATTGGTGCTATAAATTGCAATTACATTATATGATAATTTCAGGGTATGACCGTCACACAGATACACCGAATTGTCAAGATGCTAGAGCTGTATAGCGCGAGCGATTGCCTTCAGTTTTCGTCATACTATAATATACAGTCACTACGGAAGGAAACCCTCAAGTGTTTACGACTTTTGATATCCATACGTGAGGCACAATGTCACACTAACCTCTCCATAGTGAGGTTAATGACTGGAAGAGCTATCACTTCAGGTGTGTTGATGACATGTGGACGCTCATGCGGAAGGAAAAACCCATGCCATATGATGAACTGCACGAGACATACCATGACAACCTACGCAGTATACCCAGACGGGGGAAGGAATCGCCCAGTCTTGACTTGGCTACGTACCCCACTGCCCCAGGGGCACAGCATCTAGAAATTGATCGAGATTCGTTTTCCGTGTTAATAATGTGTGATTTGTTGCTCAACGATGCAGAGGCAGCGAGGATCTTAAGACGCTGCCGATAGATATGGTAAGTGTTGACAATGCGCAGGAGAAAAGGTTTCCCCAGCTAACCAAATTATACAGTGAATAAATGTCTTAAGAGCTACAGGGTTACAGGAGGTCCTTGTCTGGGAAGAGAGTGGAACACTGGATTAAATCGTGGATGAGAGGCAATGCAAATAATTCTATATTCAATAATACGACTACTATTGGGTACTGGAGGACCTCGCGTCCAGCTGTTGTCTATATTTACAAGTCAGACGGCTTGGGGTTTGCACAACTATAAATGATTTTTCCCGATGTCACTCACATTACATGATTTGTGAAGCAAAGTAGATCAGATTTGAACTCAAAACATGCAAACTGGAATCACAATATGTCCTTGTGCTTTTGGCAGTGTATTACCATCAGCCTGTGATAATCAGTGTGACTAGGCGCCGTGTCCTTGATACGTGTGGCATACATGGATGAGTCCGACTCAAGCGTATCATATGGAACACATACTATCACAAAATACCAAAAGATGATCATTAGAAAACACTCGCGTGATACGAATAATCAAACAGCACAACTTCAGGATAGTAACTCATATATGGTGAAAATTAGCATTCACAATTCAGTGAACCTATAGTATGTTCCCAATCAATAGCTTTGAGAGACAACTGCAGTGGGAGGCGATTTGTATGGATGGGCAACACTGTACCATATATCCGAACACAGTCGCGACATCGGCGGCAGCTTATCACATAGTTCAATGAATAAATGAAAGTTGTTCTCGCTCAGAGCTCATACATAACAACACACTCCGGGAGGGGACAATGAAAAGGGCAGGTGGTTGTACATTATCTGTGATAGGTCGAAATGGAGCCACTCGTCAAATATCGTGCATAATGCATTAAGTTCATTGGCACATTCTAGTCATCCCGGCATCGTAACCGTCATTATGTGGCAAAATCACGACACATTATCATTCTGATGAATAACCACTTTAATTTAGTACGGTTTCGCATAGAACCGTTCGTGTTTAAACACCGTAGATTCGCAGCATGAAGATTGATGTCGCCCAACTATTAATGATACATTATCGAGTGGTCATTATCAGAACGGGTTGATTCATTGCAATCATACAGGTAACTTGTTTTTCTTCACAATTTTGCCAGCCTCCACCAGCCAGTGTGTTGATTAATTGATTTTAGTGTGTGACTTTTGGATGAAGCCTAGTTGAAGAGGAGACCCATTTTTACAGCCCTATACATTACTTTACAAATTCAGCTAGATTTCAACACCTGAAGATGCCTTGAGGCATTTCGGGATGTTGCTAGGATAGATTCATATATGCTTCTTAAGTGGCAAAAAATGGGGGGGGGGGGGGGTAGTGAAAACTCAGCAAAAAACATGTGACCGATGGCCACGTTTATCCAAACATAATCCTCAGACATGCCCACCTCGGAAAATAACATGCGTTTCGCTATACAAACAATCATTCCCGAAATACGACCGAAAATTTAAAAAAAAACGCTGAATCAGTAAAATAAAAATTGGCTCAGGGCCCAGAACATGCGTCTGAAAATAATGTCCTTTTCACTCCAAAAGGCCAAAAACTGTGGTTTCAGCAATAACGCTTCCAATTTCACACATCATATGTCTAAGACATGTTTGTGGGCGACGATTCTGAAAATAACGTCTGCTTTGTTCTACGATCCACCCTTTCCGAGATATGTCCGAAAGTACAGAATACTTACTGGGCATAAAGTCCCCACAACATACCCCTAAGTCCAAAAACAACATCCATTTCAGTGCGCGGGATACCGTTTTTGAGATGTGCAGTCTTAGTTACAAGGATGACTCAGCAGGAAGGTTTTGGGCCCTAAATCAGATGTCGTTTGACATACTGACCCCAAAACCAATAGCGTTCTTCTTTAATGTCATAAGAAGGGACAAGCAAACATTGATGACTACTCCCCCAATAATCATTTGATAATAGACCGGTAACATAGTCGAGAAATGACCATTAAATCCGATCTCACAGATCTTATGGGTTTTCGCATAGTATTTCTGACCAGCGGTGAAAAATTAGACAAGGTCCGTTCAGACATTCACAAGTTACCGATGAGAACCGAAATTTAAAACAACTGAGACAAAACCATGAGGATGCATTTCGGATGCAATATCCCAATTGGGATACTTTATTTCAGTGTGTAATATGAAATTGCATATTTGGATGTCACCAAAGTTAACATCTCCTAAATCACCGCCAAAAAATACAATATCACTGAGTGACAGTTCACAAAGTGGGTCTGACTGGTGCTTCAGGGTGATCAGTTCAGTTTCAGAGCTACACCAACTGTGGGAATTCTTTCGTCTCTGTTCCTTTGTTGTCCGTTGAATGTGGGTCGCGTCAGGGCACGAAGGATGATGTATCGCTGGCAAATTCGACGCTGGCATTATACAATGCCCCAGGAAAATTGTGTTGCTATTCTGCGTACAGGACAAAGGTGAAGAAGTGCATTGTATCTTCCTCAACAGCAGTGCAGTTTCATCTTGTCACAGTAATTGTTCACATCACTGTGATATGTTTGTGAATGAAGTATTCGTAAATAGAGCTGTGTTCTCTATCACAACATGCCCATGCACATCACTTGCATGTCACTTTCAGCTTGCATAGTGAAACGAGTGTCCAAAGCGAGTTTTTCAATGGACTACATTGGAGTTTTTCTACCTGTGTGACGTGTAGAATCAGAATGTAACAGAATCACCATTTGATGTGATAAGATAAGGTTCTCACCTACCTTGACGGAGGTAAACATTCGTCCATTTGTGTAATCCAATATTCACTTGCAACGGCGAATTTTCCTGCAAATAAAAGAATATGTATCCTTTTTTATATAAGACAACCCAAAAGACATGCTAACGATATGATCTGTCAAACCAAACACACGGTTTTGATACGACAGTGGGCGATGAAACACCATAAGGCTGCTACGTAAATACGTTTGAGTATACATGATTTCTGACACGAAACAGGTGCCCTTTGGCTCTAAGTACTTTAGCTGAGATGACATTGTCTCTGGAAGCAGATTGGTGACGGCGAACCTCGACCAGGTCACAATGTCCCGATATGTCCCCGATCGTGACTCAATGCTGTGAATCTCTTAAGTGGCTTATTCAATTACATTGAAAGGTACGGCAAATGGTCGAATCGCATGCGCCCAATGCTGTTTGAGCGGCGCTGGCATCAGTTGCGCGCGGAAGCAAACTGTGGCATTAAGCAATGTATTGGAGGGATCAGGTCAGAGGGGTATACCTTTAGTGGTTATTGCTGATACTGACACGCGCAGGAAAATGTCAAACATTTTGTACCCCCGCGGGAACACAATAGCGGAACCAGACATCATACCAAGTATGTCTGGTTGGCCGTGATCGACCAGTGACCAGTGACCCATCACCGAACGAGATCGGTCATGCTTCCAGTGTCTAGAGAGGGAGAGCAAGGCTGGTTACAGCTGGTTATGGTTCCGTGTCATCTTAACGACTGCAAATGAATAAACCTGTTTTACTAATTGCCGTCAAATAATTTACGTCCTGGTCTGGCAGTGGTGTCGACTGTGAATGAATGTAGATGACGAGAATGAATTGTGGTACATCCATTGTGGTATTAATGCTATATATGTCGAATTGCCTCAAGTGAGTTTTCTGCAATGACGATAATGATATATAGACCTTACGAGTTATCAAATGTGGTGATTAGTTTCAATTTACACAAATATAGCCAATACACTGATGAATATTTCATCCGGACATCTTCTCACTGTTACGCCCACAAAGATGCACACATTATTCAAACAATCAGGTCCGTTAATACATTCGGGAATCCGGTAGTTGACTCGGGCAAATAGAATAGCTCAGACAGATCTCGGATGGTATCATGGACGCTGGATTCCAGTCACGTGCCCTGTTGCCACAGGAACACCACTTAGTCGTGGTTCCTTACTGTGTCCGGGTCATCTCATCACTTGTCGACAAGGCCAATTTCACTCCAAAGATTGTGTCACAGCACCACTTTGTTTTTGTGTGCGGCCAGTGCATTTAACCCCGCCCATGATTAATTGTATTTCATGCCATCTCATTCCAGATCAATCGCCCACCTTATATGCTATAGTATCTGTGTTTTTTTTTACAGTCTGACCTCGTGCATTCATTTAATATTTTAGGTTACCGTTCCATAGCCATTGGCATTATCGTGGTTTTTGGTCCGACAGTCTGGATGTATATTCTTGTTCAACGTCATATTCTTGTTCGACCGTCTTCAAATGAATTTGCAAGAATACCGTGGACCAATATTAAAAACATATTTGAAGATAGATGCCAAGTTGGTGTATTCAACATAAGGAAAGTTTGTATACTGGACCATTGGTGGCTTCGAGCTCCGTTAGGCCACACGACCGGTAGTTCAATTTTTGTTCATTCCTGAATACAAAACACCACCGTATCAATTCATGTGAATATTTAGCCAAGGTATGTGTGTACCAGGGCCCATTCGGCGTTCGCCCAATTTGGTAGTCAGCATTCCTACTAGCTCGGCTAGTGGGATATCCCTTTAGTTCAGTTGGTAGAGTGTTGGACTACTGTTTGTGGGGTCCTGGGTTCGAATCCCCTCTCGAGCAAGTGGATTTTTCCGAACCCTAGAACATTGGCGCTCGATGGGGAACTTGCTCAAATCTCGGGGACGAGATTTCCGAAGAGGGAGGAGTTTGTGTCAGGGCCCCTTCGGGGTTCGCCCATTTTGTTAGTCAGCATTCCTACTAGCTCGGTGGGATATCCCTTTAGCTCACTTGGTAGACTGTTGGACTACTGTTTGTGGGGTCCTGGGTTCGAATCCCCTCTGGGGCAAGTGGATTTTTCCGAACCCTAGAACATGTGTAAAAAAAATAATATATCTAATAAACGTGAATTACCTAATCTATCGAGAGGTATGGCCAGAAATCTAAACAACACAAAAAAACAATGATCTCAGCCCTACCAATTCACTTAAGGCGAGGGCATCGTGAGTAGCGAATTCCGCGCTGTTGCTACCCAGACTGGAGGAGTGTCTCAGGGGGTTGTCGTGTCCTTTTGTTGGGACATACTGATGTTTTGTGAGACGGTCCGCAATCTGGGCGAGTGATCCCGTCCATCACGCAGATTTGCAATTAGAATAAAACTGAATGCACCACCAATTCAGTTCTATAGCCGGATTCTAACTAAAAATAAACCCTTATGGCCGCTAGGATTGCGCTCGTTTGCCCCACGGGCACTTGAGTGCTTCCTTCAATACACAGACTAAAAACTTACCCTTTCTCAGATTCAATAGCACACGACAGAAATTAACCAAGCAAGTAATCAAGGTAAATGGAATGTACTTATCGAGAAAAATATGTCTGGACGGGAACACTTTAAATGTATTATTTAACCACACCAATAGGTTCCGTGCAATATTGGGTGAGAGAGACACACGTAGTCGCTGATATTGTTACTTGGAACAACTAAAATAATCGCCAAATTTCCCAAATATTATATAGTCATATTTAAGTGAATATTTAATGCAACGAAGCTGGGGAATCCTGTGGTCGAGGTACCGCATTTACCTTTACTCGTCCAAGTATTGCAGTATTTCAGGCCGTACATGATGCAAATTGTAGAGAACACATCGATTCTAGACAATAGAATATTATTATTTCTCTCCAAACCAATTTTCCTGGATATCACACGGATCGTACTAATTTACACCACAATAAAAATTAAGCGGCCGCTAATACACGAGAGTACGCGTCTGCAATAGATTAGCTACACTCGTAAGAAAGAAACAAGTGATTGGAGCATTGCATAACCATAGGAAGATTGACAGACGTGACCAAACCATGTTCCAGTGAATCCGTCATGTCAAATCCACCAGCTGATCAATGCGGAGCTATGTAAAATAATTTCCGGTGTGTGACATAAAACATGTGCTATCAGCTGCCTGGTATTTAACCTGTGTTAAAAAGTGAGACGTCTTGAGAAATATGACCCCCATCTTCCTCTTCCATTATCTGTGGTTGATGACTGCGAGGGCGTCGGAGAAGACACAAGGATGTGAACGACCGCTCGGAATAAAGTTGTAAGTTCAGTAGAGCACAAGCCAGTAACATGTCCCAGCAACGGAAATTATACAACAAATAAACGGCTACGGGGTTGTTAGGTTAGACCACTGTGGTCCTCGCGGGGGAAAAAGAAACATTAGGGACGTCAGTCGGTGGGTGGACAACGAGTATGCTGCCGCGAGAAAATCCGAGTTGTTTTCTTCAATTCTGCTTTCACGTCAGGACGGCAAGAGTGAAATAAATGACTACCAATCCAATCTGTGGTTTGTCTGCGGCGCCAAATGTCGAGTCCGTGAGTTCTTCGACATATCAGATGTTTTCCTGTTGTTTGCTACAGTTGTTGCTGCATGGGTCATTCGGTCACCATTAGATATTGCTAGATATTACGAATCTGGAGGGTGTGGGTGCTTGATAAATGTACGTTTTTATAACCAATAGCCACCCCATTCTTCAATGTTCGATTCAATAAGGTATTTGTGTTTGTAGCGCCCACAACTCGGAGTCAAATGAACTCCTGTAAATATTTGGGTTATTCAAATAGACAGTCACTGACAGTTTATAGACTTTTGTTTGTCATTACATATGATACGAAGCATATTTGAATTGTGCACGTTTTCTTTTTACCTCGGTGGCTAACCTACTCTGATCGCCATTCCGAGCACGGGAAAAGAGCACAAACCTCTCACCATTGTCTTTAGTGTCATAATGCATCACGATATGTTCTTTCGTCCCTAAAGGAGCCATCGGTTAGGAACCCTGAAACAATAGACTTGGGTGCTGGATTTATGGACGACGTGCATCTGGCGGCGACCTTTATTGATACTAATGAATTCAGCACCATCCATTCTCGTGTTAATAAAGTATGATTTGTTACGTCGAGGTGGCAGGTGCGCGCTTGTATGGTGGTAATCTCGACGATTCGACGTAACGTGGAAAAACACCGACTCCGGGCAGATGCCTCTAGACTCCAGTAAATTACACAATTGTAGCTGTAAAAATACTAGTTATATTTGCTGGTCTCTATGTGAGAAGAATACGTCTGATGCCAGGCTTCTGTACAGCACGGCTACCAACAGGTCAAGGGGCGAGACAAAATTCGTAAAACAGTCCCGATTGATCATATTCGAAATGCAGAAGGCTACTTCTAGCTAAATGTTTTGCACCAACACATTTTACTCATATTCTTGCATTAATATGAAACAAGTTCAGGGTAAACATTAAATATATTGTAACTGTGGTGTGGAGAACTCAAAAATTAGTGTGACAAAAAATAAATTTCATCTGGTTATACCAAATACACGGGGGTATTCGATATACGTTGATCTAAGAATGCAACGCATTTCCCGATAATCTCGAATGTCTCAAGCGCACTGGCCACCACATATTGTCTATAATCGTGACCTCTTCGATATCAAATTTTCATATTACGACTGCCGCACAGTATCCAGAATTTTTACGGCGTTTCATCACAGAAACTGTCCACTGTGAATCGGAAAGCCGCAGTGACTGATTGAAAAACATGTCGTGTCAAGACACATTGGCGAGAGAAACCTACGGTGAGAACAACGGAACCACGAGATACCATCAGCATTTATCTCAGATATAAACGAACATCTCTCCCCCATACATTCATATCACGTGACGTGTTCTCGAGATCAGCTCGCGGCGTCACGTGACGATTGCTCGAGATCTCAGCCCTTCAAATGTGGGCCATTTGCTGCGGCGATAGAGACAATGCATTTACACGTAATTACATTGGGGGAACCAGACAATGTCATCTCTTGAATCGTGGGAGTGAACTTCTGACGCTTACATTACGACGAAAAAAGAAACTCATTCCCACATAGAGAACTTTTTGCTGTCAATATAGGCGAATCCTTACGGGTACTGTTAACTGTTTTCCGTGTATCCTCATTGCAAATCACATTAATCACATACATATTCAGCATATTAACAAATCAACATACAATCTGAATTCTTTGTTACAAATCACAGTATTTCAGTACACAAATACCTACCTACTGCTCGATATAGGCCTACGCACAGGAACGTTCAATGAACGGCCACATTGTAGAAGAACATTTCCGCTGCCTGATAAAGGATGATTCATTAAAGTCACGATCGCAACCGATCAATTTTGAAAGCGGAAGTGACTTCTGTGCACCGGTACAATGCCAGACTCCGTCGTACCTGTGGCGTGGGGAGACGTTTGTCTGCATGCAGCCAGACTGCCAAGGAATGTCTCCCGCAGGTCTGTCCGTCTAAGGCACATAAAATGGTTGAGATTCAATACTGGCCCTATTGATAACTGATCTGAAATACTAGAGCGTCAGTGGGTCCTAATGAAGCAGATTTTTCATGCAATAGGACGCGTGCTTCACACAGGTTTCATTCAAATTAAAAATGCACACAAAGCGGTTGCTATAAAGGGGTTGGCTACGTTCAGAATGTGACAAAAGATGATTTTCTGTTATGTTACATTTTAAACATCTTGATGAATCGTTGTGTTTAACCAATGACATGTTGCAAGCCAATAGGCTATATATGTATTATCTTGGTGGTTTCTGGAAAATATCTTTAAAACATCCGTTTGCAGCGGCATGCCCCGCGTCAACCATAAGTATACTTCCCGTCAATGGAGAGCCCACGGCGAAATTTGAAGCTGGTTGGCGAATATCAAGTCCCCCAACGTTTACATGGTTCGCGGACGAGAGGTCTCTGCCCAATTTCCTCGCTAGATGGCTCAGCAGATGTCGGTCACTCGACCAGCGGAATCAAGTGTCGGCAATCCGTGATTACATTGTCGGCGCTAAACTGCCAACTAACCCGAGGTTTGCCCAATTTAATATCCCTTGATTATCGTTCACGTACCCGTCAGGCCATGTGGACCGTTACAGTTAAATATCAATAGCCCCGGAGGTCCCGCAATAAGAACGTCGCCCGGAGCGGTATCCAAATCATTGGTAGTCCCGGCCGGAGATCCCAGCCATTAAAGCTTGAAGGGATAACACCGGCTAATGGTACGGAAAGCCGCAATCCCATACACCGTCGACTGTGGCCTGGAGGGGCCTGCACAGTTAGAAACCCTACTTTGTTTTCCGACGAAAGATAAACATTTGTCGTTGGTTTCTCTTTAATCTCAATTGACGGTAGCACTCCCCAGAGGGTAGCGCTTGGTCAATCCCTTTTTAGGGTATCACTGCAAAGGCAACCCCCTTCATTCAATTTATATTCTCGTATTGAGCTCGGTGTAGTCAACCAATTTAGCCCCAATGTAGTAGTGTCGACATGACCCTTCCTGCCCGACAACAACTTCCAGGGGAACATTAAGCTGTGTGACAACCAGGGGCGGAAGTAGTAACGACTATACATTGGCACATGAGTGAAATGGCGGGAAATGATGGATGTCGCGTGCTGAAATAAGAGACTTGAACAAACGACGGGCAAATAGCCCACTGTGTTAGTTTGTCTTCTTGACAAGCCTAATTAAGAGGAATCCCAACCGCCTGATTCGAGGGAGGAGGATACAGCCTGGCTGCTGAGTAACCAGCGCAAGTAAAGGTCGGGACATATTACTCACATAACCATTACGCCGCAAAAAAATGCCACACCCTGTCGGCGCCTCTAGGTGTACCATAAATACGTTACGCAAGTACGGGAGGATGACAGCTCCATGGAAATATTGCTGTCCTAGGGATGAAGTCCATTTGTGAACGAGCGCGAGTTATCATGTCATGCCTGAGGCTCGTAATGAACGCCTATATGACGACACTGAGTGTATTACTGTCATTTCCTGGTGGCCCCGAAATAGACTCAAGTTTGTGAGGCGGTGGTTTTTGTTTATTGCCGTCAGAAGTCGTGTGTCTTCTGTTGGAAAGAACTGGTGGGATTTCTGTTTCTTCGGTAGTTATTGCAGGTTAATGCTGATGGAATAATATAACCAGAACCGTGTCTTCAAGCACTGCCGTCTCCTGACCATAAATGACACGAACACAGATAGTGCAAGTCCTGTTTTCTATAGCAGGATTAATTCGATTTCATTGCTGAGAACCGAACGTTTTGTTTCTTGCCTGTGATCACAATCAATACGGTCCCTCGGTGGACATCTTACTATGCTATTAACTACCGTCGGCAAAACAAAAGTATTTCTCCTTGTAGTTATTTGTCCACGGTATCGTCAGTGTTATTGTAGCTAGGTTGTGACTCGGCTGGAACCACATAACTGTAAATGCACGCGTGCGCCGTCGTGATTTGTCTTGCTCTAATATTTGACCTAATAATTCATTTTCCTCTGACAAATGATAAATTCACGACCAGTACAATAGCATGTCGTGGGATCGTGACATCTGTATGCAAATCCAACTTCCGTCAAAATCGCCCGTTTTCATTATTTCTCGTCTCGCCTCTGTTCGCGTCCGTTACAGCGACACTTGTTCATTGTCGATGCGCGTTTTACATTGAGGATGATATACGTTTCAACATTTGTTATTTTCGACAAGGGAAAAGCTTGTATCGATTGCACTTTTCACGTTTGTCGCTATGCTGAAATATTCTATGTAATACGCCTATTTATCAGAGGATGTAAGCCCGAGAGGTGCCGTGCAATGCGGCGCATCTGATGGCCCGAGTCGATAACATGTCCAACTGTAATTTTTCATCAAACATGTTGCAAGAAGACTGGGTGGCTGGGTTGCTTGTAGCGGAATGTTATCTTACATCAGGTTGATGTATCGCTGTTACACAGAGGATAATGTTGTTCAATATGAAGACGTTAAATACAACTGGTCGCTGATTTAGGAAACAAAGCATAATGCTGTGATGTTTGTAGGGTATCGAGCACTTAATTAGGCTTATCGTGTGCGTGTAACGAGCATGCCTTGCTTATTTCTAGTCAATTTGGCACACTCAGAAATCGGTCAATATTGTGATACACTATTTGTTTTCAGTTGCATATAATATCATAACAATCTTTATGTGATAAGTTAAATATATCATTATTAGAAGTATGTAATAGTTATTAATACTATTATTATAAGTATGTATTGACAGTCGTGGACTTCATTCATGAAAGCCTCGTGCCCATATGACTGAAAATAAATACAGAATTGTTCAAGCATTTCAGAGCGTGCTAACGTTATGGAATACCATCCACATTTCGGGGCACTCAATTTTAAACTATGACGAACATAGGCAGACAATTATTTGAACTGTGAATCATTGGGTACTTGGAAATCATAGCAAATATAACCTCCATTGCTGTTTAGATTACTATATTCTATGCTGTTCTACCTTCGAGGCCTGAACTGTATAAGATAATGTGTTAGTCATACGTGAAGTTGTAACTTGGTAAAAAAAATACACGAAACACACGCTAAATATCCAGTAAAATTACCTCTCCTAAATATTTATCAAAAAACTCTTGTAAATGGCTGTCCAACGCACTAAATACATTCTATTCCAGTTCATTAGTCATTCCGCCCGCTCGAGCGGTAACCTGATCAACGTTCACGCAATTTATCTAACACCATCAAACGCAACTAGTCGCATTTGGATCGTCGATATTATTGCCCATAAAACGTACAACTTACAGCATGTTTCACTGGAAAAATCTTCTTGAACCAATTCAATTTTACATCATCTGTAGCAGTTTCTCGGTGTGGGATAATGTAGTCGTTCATTTTTTTACGGTTTACTAGATCGTTAGGGAGAGGCTTTTCAGCGGATTAATGTGCTTAATTTATTAGATAACGACATTTCGTGCGCGAACTCAGTCGCATTACATAGGCGCGCTAAGCCATAAACCTTGGAAATTACGTTGGCACTCGTCATGAAAAACACACCCGGGTAGTGAATCACAATAAGATCAGAAAGACGCCAGGGACAGAGAAAAAGTGATACCAGAACACACCGGCAGGGGGCACCAGGGACGAACCTTTGATAACAGCATGGGCAAAAACTCAATTGGGATCACTTTCGGAATAGAACAGGGTTAATTTGCGTTAGGAGAAAGAAATGATGAAAATTGCAAACAAGATCACCGTCGATTACAATGCTGGATAATTATAGTGTGGCTCTCTTTAATCTAATATCAACGCTTTCGGACATTCGCCCATAGCAAGCAATTATTTAAAAAAAACAAGCCTGCTGCGGAAAGTGCGGGCGAAGTGCACCAAGCACTTGTTGAGAATAATAAGAGTAAACGTCAAGGAAGTGGCCCGTGCGTTGGCGAACATATGCGACACGCCGTTTCCGCAGGAAGTCGGGTCATTTGGGCATTCTTCTCACCACGTCAGCTTGGTTTATTGGAACTAGATCTTTCACGATAGGACAGCGTGGAACAGCAAACAAATCAGCTCAGATTATCTCAGGGCCGCATCTCAGCAGAACGCGAACATGAACACCGGAGGTAATCAGTCACACGGTGGACCAAAATTGAAAAAGCTCACGGCCATTCATGAGCTGAGAAAAAACGAGAAATTAGAAATGAGAAAAAAAGCTCAGAAGAGATCACTCTCGCACCTATCTGAGAACCACTGGCGGAGTAACGAATGGTATTGTCACGCTGACGGATACCATTGTCAAAGGAACGAATCACTTTTAATTATCTGTATCTGGGATACCGGAGTGCCGCTGTCTCCTTTCTTTGTTTTGTCTTTTTGCAGCTTTTCTTGGGGTGTTTCTATCGTTTCTATTGTCCGAGGCGTGAGTTCTGCTAGCGTTGTAAGCTTTCCGGTTGGGATGACGCAATTACTCCAAGACTGCGGATTTATTACATCAATGAAATGTGTATAATTAAACATAAGCAGCATATGCTGGAACAAAATATATAAAGCTACTATTGAAGCCGGGCTATAACTCGTCACTTCTTACCGAAAATAAGCTTCCAATGTCCTTAATCTCGTGATCAGGTTTCAATCAATTTGTCACAGGTGTTCCATAGGAAGTAGAGATATTTTCCAGCGGGGGAGCACTTGTTTGATGGAAAGGCGACAGCACCTGATTATTCCCACGTGACGTACATAATCCAATTGGGCACGAGACTGATCCGTGTATCGGTCACGGTAACGTGTTCCTATAATCCAAGCAGCTTGTTATTATGCCATCTGATGTGATCAAGTCCGTGATCTGAGACCGTGAGATATGTTTCCCGCCAAATTCCTCACTCGCTGTTAGTGTGCCCCCCCCGAGTTCCGGCACTACTTTTCTCATTGCATGGTGACGCCGCCGTCCGGTCAAGTCTCAGCGGAAGGCTATTTGACAAAAGCGGCCAGTGCTCTGGAAGTTGAAGCGCGACAGCCGGCACTAGTAGCGACGGCAAAAGATTTTATACCCACAGCGCGCGGGCGTGGGGGTAAAACTCGATAAGACCGCCACTGATTCCATTCATCGAGGGAATCCCTTCGTGGACCCGGGTTGGACGGGTCTCCCCACGTGCGTCCCGGCCCCTGTCCCGGCTTGGACGAGCGGAGAAGCCCGTCAAACGATCGCCACGGCATCTCGGGGTTCCATTACGGACTTTAAAAGAACTTTGGGGCGTGGAAAGCCCACCATAAAGCACAATAGCCGCCGCTGGCGTTTATCCGGGACCTGCGCAATCACCGGTGATGTAGAGAATGAACGTAAACGACACTCCACCTAGGCGAGTCAAGAGAATACAGCGAGGGTGCTCAGAAGTGCTGATAGCTTTTTTGGAGGACACATTGTTAACAATAAATAGGGAGGGATGGTCAGGGAACACTCATGGTAGCCATCATCTGAGAAATTATAGGGAATCTGTGCACACTACAATAATTATATGGGCAGTGGGAAACGGTCATTCAGTCCGGGGAAATGCCAGTGATGATTTAGATGTAGTACTGCTACAAGGACATTTTATCGTATCGCCTACAAGTATTCCCCTATGTAATACCACTGTCCAAGATAATGAATGAGGCGATACGTCTAGTTACTACAAATACTTCAAGACATTGGCTTTGTACTGGTCCACGTAGCCAAATATAGCATCATGAACATCAGAGAACGGACAAAAATAGTATTACAAAATAACAGAAATGCAACATAACTGTATCATCATGCTTTTAAGAACTATGAATGAGGGGACAATGAAAAGAGGACTCGATAAACACCAAAACCTAATTGTACAGCTCAATATAATTTCCATTCTGTTGTCATTCACAAAGTTTCATCTGCTGATGTCCAAACTACAATCCGTAGTGTCACTGAGACAATAATAAACTGCTCGTTGTTATTTTTTATCCTCCTTGTATGCAATGAATACACCCAAGACAGCCAGGCACAATCACCATTCAGCAGTGTGACACATCTATGCAGCGTGAATCCCTGCGCGAGACGTGAATGACAGTGGTCATAATTATGTTTATGCGAGGGATAATACATTGGACTACACCTTCAGTGCTCATGGCCGATTATCCACGGTCATATTCTCAACATGACTGGGATTAAGCCAGTGTGTATAATCGACCTACAACTGAATCTGTACAGGGACAGATATAGAGATATTGGATTATGACCTCGATTAATTATGTACTGGCAGATGGCAGCCCTCTTTGAGGACGCATGCTTGTGTTTTTATGTTATGTTTTATGTCTATATGAATTAGGTCATGTCTGCATTGTGACAATAATATACCATTCACATTGTGGCCTTCAAGAGAAAAGCAAACCCTCATGTAATCGATAATGCAAAACAGAACAATTTTTAATACCGTGTGCATGCATGTCATGTGTGTCAAAATAAATTAATTTCGGGGTGGGTGTCCGTTTGATTTGCGGTCCTTTACCTACATCAGGTGCTGATTTTTGGTACTCATTTTCTATCCATTCTATTCAGTCGATGCTGAAAACAAAAACCGGATGGTATAAAGATTTGACCACGGTTTGTCCGGGGATATTACACGGAGAATAACATCATATTCAACCACCCAAGAACTGATTAAAATATAATAACCAATGCAATTGGGCTCATTATTAATGTGTGAGTTCCGTACCTGTGTGTTGATTTAAAATTAGATTTTCAATTAGATTTTCAAAAATACATTGAATTCTAATCGATATGTTGGAGGTAGCGTGTAAAAAAAAAGGCAGGTGGTCGTAGCATTGAATTAACTAATTGATCCAGCCAGCATTGTCCATATTGAAAAAGTATTCAGTCAAACCAATCGCACGCCAGGTTCTAGTGCATCCTCCCAGATCATACAAACATGATTGATACTCAGACACATGCATTTTATCATATGATATTTTTATTGTGCATCTGGTTAAGTGTTTGTCCAGTTGATCCGTCTATGAAAAAAATGCAACCAAACCTCGATTATTGGCATACATAAAAATACAATTTATTATATATGTTAAACTGATCACTGTACCACTGTCACATGGATTGATTTACTTGTAAATCACTGTTAAAATGCAGAGCACAGAGGTATACCAGTAATACATAACTTATAGCAGGAGTATTAACACGATGTACAATAGGACATGTGAATGTCGAAGGACAGCATCTGAATATTGCCTCAGAATTCTTTACTGAAGTTTAAAATATGATTGTATTACACGATAAATAGAACACGAGTAATTATTAAGTTGCATAATTTACCCTTATACAATCGCAAAAAAAAAAACATCCAATAACCTATATTGTATAATTGCTAAGGAATATCTGCAATATTTGTATATGCTCTTATCAGAGCAGAATAATCATTTTCATGAGTTTCATTACTTTAGCTCATGAATACAAACATAATTTATGATATACGTTATATAGTAAATCAGTCTAATCAAAACAAAATAATATTAATAATTGCATTAAGTACTCAATTAGCAATGTACATAAATGAGTGTGAACTATAAATCATACTCTCTTCCGGCAGTCGTCTAGCCAGTCATTATCCGACGTTGTATCACATGTTGTTCTCCGCCGTCGAGTCTCGAATATTAATCATTGCCCTAGCACCAGACAATTACCATGCCACATGTGGAGATGGCAGAGTTGTAAGTTAATGGACTTTGAATTACGAGCAGCTGCTTAGATCTGATATACACACGACGAATCATGTCATGTTAGTGCAGCTGACTGTTGATTTTTCGTTGCAAGCTAGATGTTTTATTTTTTTAAGATGCAACTGACTTAATTTTTGCAAGCGCCATCTCAATTTGTGACAGTACGGGCGCATGGTTTGTATTGCAACCCGCATATTGGTAAGCACAATATTACTTCTTCTAACCTCGATAAGATAGCATGGCAAATATGTATTTTAAGTCATGTAAATGGGATACAGGCGACCATAACAAATTAATTGGACTCGTTCAATAGAAATCCGTCTTGTATTTCATACCCTCTTTGGGCGAAGTTATTCATGCATAGCGAAATCAGTCTTTCGGTCAGCGGTTTAATCTTTGACATTTGAAATATCCCTACATGGTAAGTCGGCTCTACATACAGAAAAGTAGAAATGATCTGTAGCTTCCGATAATGATCCCATTGCTGAGCAAGTCATTGATGAATGCAATGGAGTTTGTCATCTTGTACTGAGCTTAATATCACTGGGTCATGTGTGTGGGAAATAGAAGGATCTCAAGGATCAGTTTGCATTGGTCCCTGTTATATATTGTATTTGCAATAGACATGAAAATATATTTATATTCATAAACATATTCATACTTATTTTTGCAAGTATTATTCCAGAGAAATTAGACATGTATTTCGATATCGCCTCGAATGTTTTTTGTTCTTATAATTATTTATGCTTTAAATGTTCATAAGAGATGTGCTGTAACTATCCATTAAAGCAATTGCTTTCGAAAACAGGCAATATTTTTTTTATTGTGGAATTAACTAAATGAGATGTGCTCACTTCAAATGATATGAATGCAACCGGTCCTCTGGCAAAATTTTGCTCTTTTGAACAGGCGGATCACGTGTAAATACAGGAACTGTATCCATCAAACGCAGATGTAAACAAAGCATAAAAGTGTAAGATAGACGGACAATTCCACGCACACCACGATATATCACTAATGATTTCCACAAAACTACACTATATATGCGAACAGAACTGGAAAATGTACTCGATGTTGCCCTTTAAAGGCAATTTGGGCATTTGTATACATTCGGGTTTGATGAATACACTTCGTTTCTTTATATACGAAACTGGTATATAATGTGCTTCAAAACGGATGGAAAGACAATTCGGACTGGTTGTAATCTTCAAAATTACTGTGCGAATATTTTTTATTATCTTGTATTAGATATGTTGCTCTAAAATTTATTTGAAAAAAAAAATTATACATTTGTTACAGGGTTCGGATAAGTCCGCTTGCCCGAGAGGGGATTCGAACCCAGGACCCGACGAACAGTAGTCCAACACTCTACCAAGTGAGCTAAAGGGATATCCCACTAGCCGAGCTAGTAGGAATGCTGACTACCAAATTGGGCGAACCCCGAATGGGCCCTGGCACACATTCGAAGGCAGTTGCTTTAACGACTCTGAATCACCATTTCCAATAATGTTCAGTACTTTTCCCCCATCTTTACCTTATTCTTCTCGCCAGTTGATCACATAAGGTCGCAATTTAATGTACACTTGCTTGACTGGTGAGGCGAAGGCTGTTTTCACAACATATTCATTGATTCAGTGTCCACTGAGACATGATCTCGGCAATGGTAGTATCGAATTCTCCTCCGTAATGTTTGGCGACGTTTGTACAATTGCGAGCAGCAACTACAGTGATAATTCATGTCGTCATGGGGGGAACAAATTTTAATTAGGATTTTTTAAGCCATCATTTATGCAAATCAGATGTTAATGAGAATTCATGTCGTAATGAGGGGAACAAATTTTAATTAGGATTTTTTAAGCCATCATATAATGATACTTTTTAAAGGTTCTGACGAACTGACTAGTGTATATTATTATGTACCATACATAGTCAGTATCCATACAACCTATACTGTTGCTAGGGTTACCAGTCGTTCCTTATAGCCGTAGTTATCCATGGTTGCCATGGCCGTTAACTGCCAAGTCAATCTGTCTGCAGACTTTATGTCGATTATTTATGAATTAAATTAATATAGAGCTCAAGTTGGCACCATTTTTATTTGTGCATACCCTGTTCTAAGTGGGTTTCTAGCCCTAGCAACCATGGTTGCTATGGACCATACGCGGTCACTGGTTTCCTTGACAACAGCAGAAAAAGTGAAAACACTGATTATTCATATTGAAAAATGTATGGAATAAGTTTTTATGAATAAGCATAACATTAAATGAATGAATAATACATATCATTACCTAATTAAAACAGCTTCCCCCGGTGACGTCACGAATATCTCATTTGCAAACTAAATAGCTGGATTGTTTTGAAAACGCAAATTTGCTGATTTCAGTCTTTGAAGTGCTGTGACTTTTGAACGGATTGAGATATTCACATGCCGTAAAGACCATGTTGCTCAATTTAATGAGATCTTTCATATAAGTTCACATAATATTTGCACTATACTAGTACTTTAAGTCTAACGTAAATATTTCTGATCCACTTGAAGCTTAATTATTTACCTTTAATTTTGACAACACATATTCATCCATAGTAGGGGTAGTAATCATATTTTGGATCATATAATATATGAACTACTCCAAACACTAGAACGAGTAGTGATTTCATAGTTGCTGCCATCGCATCAGGCAATGCACAGAATGATTGAAATCTAGAGGAAATCTTTAAATTTTGAAACATGAAATTTGTTTGAAATTTATACACATATACACATTCCTTCCAGCTAACAACGTTCCAGGAAATATGTTTCATGATATTTCCCATGGCGGGCAAACATAGATCTCTGCAATGGAATTGTAATATCATTGAGATTGCATACCTGGTAGCGTTCTTGTACTTTGAATGGATTGATGGATCTACACCATTATAGATGAATCTATGTTCTCCCGTTTTTCAACGTATCCCAAGGCAGTCTTGCGTAGAATTTAAACACAAATTTCAGCGAAAGCCATCTCGGAATTGCAGATCTATAGTTAAATTATAATATACCAGTGACCGGCTGATATGGATTGAATGCTGACCGATAAGCAACCCTAACAAAGACTATACATCGCTTTCCATGAACAATCGTGCATTTATTTAGGAAATCATTAGTCTTCCCAACGTGCTCCATGGATCTATCTAACCAATCTCAAGTTGAGTCTGTCACATCAATTCTGGACACTCTTTTTGTCAACATTTCTGGCTCCTGCATTATCATCGATATCCATCGATCAGTCTAACAATTGATTAATGTCCTTCCAGGGTAGGTGTGTTGAAATAGATTTAAATGTAATTGTTTCATCTGATAAATTGACCATTTCCACACCCAATCTAGAAAAATATTAACCCACTATGTCTTCATTTGGTTCCCATGAATACTGACGCTTTAGCGATTGATTCAGGTGATCAAAATAACACGTTTCACATACTCAATCAAAATTCAATGTTTAGAATATAATATATATGAAACCACAATTCATATATGTCAAGTAAATTCCTCGTCGTCATCATGGTGTGGTTTATATGAACTCGACAAAATTTGACACTTGAGATAAAAAAAACCCTACTCTCGATGACATTTGTTCGCAGCTACCAGCCGTGGAGATTTGAACTTAAATAGTGTGAAGTCGTGAAATAAGGTCTTAGTTTTGCTCTCGTGGAATACGAGATTCCCATTTAAGATTGTTCTTCATCGCAGACGTTTCTGTAATTTTCTGCTTTTACCATTACTCATCCATTGAATGATTATTACATCGAAATGAACAAGCTATCTCACTTCGAATTCTGCGCAGGTGGTGCAATATTACACCTCGCGTGTATCTGCATTTCTTCTGTCGGTGTAATTGGACTGGGAAACTTGAAACCATCAACCTGACAACAACTGAAGATCATTTACAGATCCTATCCACAGATCAGGTCAGAAACAGCCGTACATCACTAGTCCATTACATAGCAACAGAATGCTCAGAGGGTGCATTTGCAATCTGGACGAATCATTTGTTGACGCACGTCGAGACCCTTCGCGAGTTGAAGGAATAATATATTGAACAACAAAACCACACACAAGAAACAAAACCAGATATAAAATGATTTGTACTGGTATTTTCACACATTGGAATAGATAATAAACACAATTGCCTCTGCCGGGCTTCTCTACATGGTTTGTTAGTTTTCTGGTCCGTATTGATTGTCATGGTTTTTCGTCCGGCGTCAACGTTCAAGAACTTTCTTCATTTCGTTCGGCCTTTTACAAGAATTGCAAGAATATTAGTTCAATGCCCCTAAAAGTTTTCTTTCTGCAATTTGATTTGTTTTTGCTGCTTTCGCAGCCATTTACATGCTAAAAATAGCAAATTTTCCATGTTTTCCAAATACACAATCGTTTACTCGAAATATGTCTAATTGGTTCGATAAACTATTGGCATGGCGTTGCGTCCGCCTGTCCGTCCGTCCGGGCGGACGAGAGTATGGTTGTGTGACTAGAAAAGACAAACAACCATAAGTTGTGAGGAAATTTCTTCTTGTGTGCCTATTTTGGGGAGTTGTGTGCCTATTTTAGATAGGAAATTTAACATGTAAAAGGCACCCAAGATGGTCTCGTCCGTCCGTCCGTCAAGATTTCATCTTTTTACGGACGAATCTTCCTGAAATTTTGCATAAAAGTACCTAAAAACATTCCCAGGAAAGTATTTTTTTTTCTTTTTTTTTCATTTTCGCATTTTTTTTTCAAAATTGCGGTCATTAATTTTCGATGGAAAATGCTCAATTTTGGACTGTGACAGCTAATTTCTCAAAAACTGCTTGGACAGTTTTGTACGGTGGGTTCTATCTGCCACAATAAGTAGTTTAGATTTTTGCTCCAGCTGAAATTAAAAATACAAATATTAACACGTCAGTAATAATTATCGACATGTCAAATACAAATTTGACGTGTCGAAAACAATTCTGACACGTCGTAAACATTTCAGACGGGTCAGAAGCATTTCAGAGGTGTCTAAAACATTTTCGATGCATAGAAAATAACCTAAGATACATATGAAACAGCTCTGATGTTTATACATCGGAAATTATTAGGTGCATTTTAAACATGTATTTTCGATTTGCATATGTCGAAAAATGTTTCAGATGCATTGGAAATGGTTTTAGGTGCATCGAAAATGTTTTGGACGCATCTAAAATAGTTTTAGACGCATCGAAAATATTTTAGACGCATCGAAAATGTTTAAATACATCGAGAATAGTTTCAGCCGTATCGACAATATTTTAGATGCATCGAAAATGTTTAAACACATCGAGAATAGTTTCAGCCGTATCGACAGTATTTTAGATGCATCGAAAATGTTTTAGACGCATCGAGAATAGTTTTAGATGCATTTAAAATATTTTAGATGCATCGTAAATGTTTTAGACGCATCTAAAATAGTTTTAAATGCATCTAAAATATTTTAAACGCATCAAAAATGTTTTAGACGCATCTAAAATAGTTTTAGATGTATCGAAAATATTTTAGTGGTGTTGAAATTGACTCTATTTAAAATTTAATCTTTGAATCTTTTCTCGGGAGCAAAACTCAAAATTTTGGCAGATAAAAGCCACCGTAGTTTTGAAATTTTTGTTTCAAAAGATTTTCCTTATGTACCCCTGTGATGTGTATAAGTTTGGTTGTCCTTGAATCGCCGGTCTGCGTGTGGCGGCCATTTTGATATGTTGACGGGTCGATGAAAAATTTTTTTTCCCAAATCATATTACTGTCCATTTTGGGTCATTTCTAGGCAGAAAATAATTTTGAAAATACCCTTTGAAAATAAATTTGGACTTGGGAAAATTTTTGGCACTTTTTTCCTTCATGATGGGAGCTGCCACCACTGAACTCCTAGAACGCCTGAAAATAGAGCTTAGATATTGGCATTTCGAATAGAAAGTCATATATGGCGATTTGTTTGGCGACTTGAACTTGACCTTTGATCACCTTGAAAGGTCAGAACAGCCATTTTTATGGTAAACAAAATGCCCAACTTTCACACAAAATGCCCAAAATGCCCAACTTTCACACGCGAAATGTTTGTAGATAGAGCTTATGTTGGCAATATGAGCATATAGGAAGTCGTACATGGAACAACTAATGATGACCTTAAGCTTGACCTCAGATGACCTCGAGTGCTAAATGTCTGACGTGGAATGTGCAAATTGGCCGCTAACGTTTAAACGCTTGCACCTAGGATTTATGATTTGTCACAAAATTCTAAATTCTACGGTTCTGAACAGCGGCCTTGAGGTGGCTGAGTGTTTTGGTGATCGGTACTTAACAAAACAACAAACACCGTACTAATTTTTCCATTTTTAATCAATCAAAACAAATTACACAGATAAGTTTTGATACATAGAACACAATGACAGGACGGTACAAAACACGACGATATTGGAATGGACTGTTGTAATATACTGGTAGTGTCGAAAACTGGACTAATTCACTCAGAATATACCAAATAACAATTTGTCACAGCTTGGATTTACATTGTCCCAAGGTTCACAATGAAAAGGATAACCACTGCAATAAGTACGAAGTCGAAGACGTTTCCCAAGTGGCACGACGCCTGAGCAGATGTCTCGTGAACGGCACATCGCAGTCTCACGACGCTTGTAACTACGAGGTCCTACGACGCCTCGCGGGGACACCGACGCCACCAGACTCCCAGCGCGTCACGTGAATGATGTCACCCCCTTGTATCGACGTGTTAGATGTCAAATCCAGCCTCTAATACGATGGTCCACCCTAGGAACTAAATTATAAATACCCGTACGTAAACCTACGATAATGGTTGTACACAATTATGACAGCACGACACCGCCCACTGTCAGCGATACCACGCATGTGATACGACTCTCCCGGGACTGCGACTATCCCGGGAATTTTGGTGCGACCATTTAGGGAACGGCGAGTATCCCGGGAAAAGTAAACCCCCTCATATGATTGAGTCAGGAAATGCGACTATCCCGGGAATCGTGAAATATGATACCGAAAAGAAGTTGTGAATTAATTGTTCATTGACAAAACTAACATGCAGTTGTAACGTTAGTATTGATAAAACTAAGATATTTTAGGAATACATAAAATAAAAACACAAATATAACCACTTATTTATTCAAAGAGCGTATTCTCATAAAATACCATTAATATGAAAGGCTGACAAGAGTACATGTAATCCAACAAATAATGTACATGTACACAACAAATGTATAGGATACACTAAATAGCGCAAAATATAGTGAACTTGATGTATACTAGATGATCTGTTTAGGAGATTTATTGATATCTGTGGTAGGTCCCTGTATAAAATACATTCCTGGCAGAATTATTTAATTACGTTAATCTTTTGTGAAAAACGTACTAATTTAAATTTTAAGCTGTGTCAAACAGGTCGAAGTCGGAAAATCAAAACTTCCACTTGAAAATCTTTGGTATACTAGTAATTCCCCTGCTCAAATGGGTGAAAGATACCATGATGATTGGGGTAGGTCACAATCTACTAATGGGAACGTGCTAAACTTATTTGATAGGACTTATGGATAGGACTCCAACATGATTTAGAATATAATAATCACATTATGAAATATAATGAATAGTTTATTCTGTGACACGATTTGAATTCTTCTTCAATACCTTGGCATCGGATTTATGGTGTATTTTACAACATTATCTATGTGTTTCGCTTACATTGTACGTATCTTTCACAGTGGAAAAAGATGTGTAATTATGGGGGTTTATATTGGAAATGGGCGTGATTACGGCCATGGTGGTTTGAAGTGTAGCACATGTAAATAGTTAAGATATCAAAAACTAACTGGTTACTAGAGCATGCAGGCACCGTAATGTCGTAGCCCATGGTGTAACGTCGGGTGACGATTCTGCATTGAGTAGAGGTAGGCACATGGAGAAGTTTTTGCTTTGCCAAGATGAAAACTCCAACTAGACTACTATAATTTTCCGTTGACGGGATTTGAACCCATCTCTTAGCTTCCTGGCAAAATTTCAAGAGCTACCAGTCCTTTATACCCTAGGCTACGTACACAGTGGGCATGACTAAAATTTGTTTCAAAAACTAGGCCCACAATATTTTTTCATATAAAACTCGGGGAGTTCTATTTAGATATTACCGCTTAAAGTTGGAATCAATTTTTAAATCAGCCAAGTTTAGCATTCTTGTTTGTCACGCAAACTTGAAGGTACCTCTCAAGATAGTCGGGAATATATAGGAAATATGCACAGTTCGACAACAGATACTCAGAAAAATACCATAAATCGTGCTTGAAAACAGTGGATAGGGAATGATCGGCCTGCCTACATTGCCGGTTGCCACAGTATCTAGACAAAAATGAGACTGTGTGTAGAACTCGCCCGCTTTGAGGAAAAAATGATGCGAGATTGACTGGCCCGAATTTGAATCTTGATTTGTAAACTCAATTTAGGCACGTAATACACATGTTCAGACCAGAATTTGTACGAGTTCTCATTCTATAGACAAGATAAAGCCACCACAGAATGAATAAATTGTATCAATTCTAAAAGTGATTATAGTTTTTAGAGTTGTGATATGCATAGGGTAATTCATTCTGGTGACCTTGAAATAGATTTTGGGGACTGAACGTTCAGAGATTTAAATTTGTAGTATTACCTTATATTAATTCAATATGACAAATACGATTACATCGAATGGCCAATTCGAAGTTCTTGTTTATCAGTGAATATATTTTATTGCCTCATTCGATTAATTTCGAGGTCGGGAATTCCTTGATAATGATGACTTTTGAATATAATACAGTCTTATAAAAGTATTCATGACAATGATTTTAGTAAATGTTGCCACTGAATTTAACGGTTTCGACTTCAGTCCAAAAATACATGGCAACAACTATCCATAATTTTGTTAGGAATATCCTCGGCTGTGCTTTCAAACTCAGTGTGAGCACGAAGCAAAGTCATCAATTAGCAATAAATTATCCACTCAGTTTTACACACTCAATTGATTCGTAAAGTGGTGTCTGTTACATAACAAAAAGATGCATCACGTGGACTTTTCTCGAGACTGTTATGTTGAAGACAGTGATGAATGGAGATATCACATGCAAATGGTACACACGTCCCGAGGTCTTCTGTTTCGAGTGTCAACAGTTGGACACAAAATGCCATCTCGGTATTCAATTTTTTATGAGAATGCATGCTATATGCAACTTGAGATGGTATCTGTACTATACATTCTGTTATTCTAACTGGCGTTATGCGGTTGTCATGCCAGTCACTTTTATGTTTACTTTTGTATTCTCAGCTGCAGTGTCTACAAAATTGAATACGTCTCACTAGTCCCTTGCACTTATATACATCAAATATTCTGGTAAAATCATCTTTCAATGATAAGAAAACATTTCAAGTGACAAGCAATTACTTCAGAATGAAAGTCTACGGTGAAGTAGCCAGTGGCAGTTATCCCTGCAGCTAAGTATCATTTACAAATCTATCTTCAGATTTCCCTGGAAGATGCTAGGGTACATCAGATATCCATTAGCTAACGTTCTCCAGCTCAAAGGGATCATCCGTTACTTGTCACTGATCCTGCGAACTCTATCGCTGATTGATATCATAGCACACTTATAGTGTGATTATTCACAAATGTCTATCAATACCTCCATCCAATCCATATAAAACATTCACACCTTTTCACGTCATTGCAATGCGAATTAATTAAATGAACTCGAAAATGCATCTAACGAGAATTATAGCCCCCTTTCATTGAAATCTCAACTTGAGCATTATTTTCCATAGTATGTCCCAAATACAGTACATATATACCAGATGTGTTATAAGTAATTGGTCGGACTTTGTAGTTGGTCGGACTTTTTTTGTATTGCAAAATTGTAATTGGTCGGACTTTGTTTCTATTGCAAAACGTTGTATTTTTGTTATTGGAATCATCAAAATGTGGCTGTATTGGCGGTAATAGATCGATACTTACATACATTTTATCTTGATGATGTTCCATCTATGGAGTTATTGAGAGCAAATTGAATGAAATCTCATCGAAACAGAAGCGACATCGTTTTCACTTCCCAGCATACTGCTGGACGTGAGTCCGAATGTCGATGGCTTATCCTCGGACATTGCCCTTCCTCAATTTCCATCGATTTTCATGATCATTTGCCTCTCTGTGGTAATAAATAATCTGCTCCCATTCTCATTGGTTTGTGTCGGAATTCAATAAAATCTTTTGATCATCTCCACGTGGCTACTGTCGTCGTTTATGGACTTCCGTACCTGGTTTCGTGACATATCCTTCAGATAATCACTCTATTTTAAAGGTCATTTCTTGCTATTTACAATGAGACCACCTCACAAGTTTTTGCTCATATTATCACGGGTTGTGATGTGCCCCGTTGGTGAGAAACTTTGAGCGACTCTATTCGTTTTTTATATTCGTATTTGAATTGAATAATCACGGGAATGAATCAAATATCTACTGCATGCCTTCGGGATGCATTGATGTGAGGAAAGTGCACAAAATCGTTGGTGGATGTTCTGGGCATTTTTAAAGTTTGTGTTTGGCTAAATATCTTCACACTTTTTCTGTAAAATTTATGAGAATTGGTGTATTGCATATACACGTCGATATTTGAAAAGAAACGTGAGATGATTTCCGTGTGCTCCTGCTTTTATACTTATACGTTCATTCATTATACAGTACGTTCATATTTCCTGGAAGTGATTTCAATCTATATGTATCGGCATGGTGCTACCGATAATGTTTTTATGCTCTACAAATCAGTATGATCCAAGCTCGATAGTGAATGGGTCACAAAGTACTATAAGATATACCAAGCCAAGCGTACGCGTGCAAACATACTGGTCCATTGTGATGAACATGGTGGAAACTATTCCTTTTTATGCTACACTTGTAGTCCATTGATCTGTCAGTTCAGACGAATTTGTCCCAAAACGACCTATACAATTTTAATAAATAATATTGGATGGCGCATCCATGAAACAAAAACATTTGGCAGGTGATCACAGGTAATATTAACTTATGGAACCAAACTATACCTCATTCTGAACTGAAATCTCAGCTTAAAAAACTAATCAATAATTCATTTTTCTCTAAAAAGGGACAACGTAATATTAACTTATGGAACCAAACTAATTAACTTATGGAACCAAACACAGGTAATATTAACTTATGGAACCAAACTATACCTGTATGGAACCAAACTATACCTCATTCTGAACTGAACTCTCAGCTTAAAAAACTAATCAATAATTCATTTTTCTCTAAAAAGGGACAACGTCGGTACCACTATATTGTAGTTAAATATATACCGCTTATTTTGTTAAAGGCGACGCTGATGCCCCATACAAATATACTGAAATAGATGTGGTAAATATGGTTAATTTTCTGATTGATAATATTTTTGTGGAATTTGGTGAACTGTGCACCATTATTGGCAGACCTGTTTTTATACTCATATGAATCAGATTTTATCCAACATTTACAAAGAGGAAGTTCTAAGAAACTAGCATGTAATTTTAATTTCACTTTCCGATACATAGATGATGTATTGTCGCTAAATAATCCCAAGTTTGGTGATTATTTGGATGTCATATATCCTAAGAAACTTGAAATTAAGGATACTACAGAATCCGCTAATTTTTCCAACTATCTAGACCTGAGGTTGGAGATTGATAATGATTCTAACCTGTCAACTAGATTATATGACAAACGTGATGATTTCAATTTTTCCATAGTCAATTTCCCTTTTCTAAGTAGCAACATTCCTATGTCACCGGCATATGGTGTGTTTGTTTCTCAACTTATACGCTATTCCAGAGCTAGTTGCAAATATGAGGACTTTGTCTATCGAAGTGCCCAGCTAGTCTCTAAACTGCTACGACAAGGATATGTTTTACCAAGACTTATAGCTGCGTTTAAGAAATTCTATGGACGTCATCATGATCTGGTTGATAAATACAGCAAATCCATGTCTGCCATGCAACTAGATCTATTTTCATGTTAATTTTGGGGAATTCATGACGGGTGCCACTAGTGGGGCAGGAAATGCTCACTCTTTCCAGAACACCTGATTTCACCTCCTAATGGCCTTTTACGGGGGTTCATGAGTTTCCCTGTCATTTTTGTTTTCTCTCACTTCGTATGCCTGATATGACTTTCTGTCCCCGGACTATGAGATTGGATAACGGACCCTGTTTTGTTTGCTCGGAATACTTAATACTGGGTATTGATTCCACGTCTATTAACACTTTCCATAATGCCAAGCAGGGATCAGATGTGTTATGAAACTTGTCGAAAGCGAATTCGATTAAGAAGATTCACAAGCATAAATATAGTAATCAGGCGAACAACGGACCCGAGTTTTTACACTGATATGTCAAATATAATCAGAGTAGTAAAAAAAATAATGTTCTTGATTTCTTTTGCCTCTGGTCACTACTAAACATGGTCGTTCTTTGTACGTTGTTTTCATTTCCAAGATACTGTTAATGTAAGTAATTAACCACAGGCGTTTTAGGCATACATATTTACACTGCACAAAGTTCGAAGACGTGGTTAAGGTATTGCATTCTTACCACAGGCTTTTTAAACAAACGAGGTAGCAGTTTAACACAGGTATATTGTTATACTGTCACCATCTTATTATTTCGATTGTTCCTAGCTTATATACCACAGGCTATTTAGTAAAAAAAAGTCTGACGATACCTTTGATACTGTGCCACAGGCAAAGTGCTTATTGGCTTCTGATCGAGTGCTTTTTTTCATAAATACTTATTCAATTGTCTTGTACAGTATATTGACTTTTATCTCATCAATATATCCTGCAATGTCGCAATGCGATACCTGTTTGCACGAAAACTATCCCTACACAATCCTTGGCCCTGCCCTGAAGATTTCACGCTAGGCCTGTCACATCAATTCTGGACATGTCTATTGTTACTGTACCTGAGACTTGTATTATCATCAGAAACCATCGATCAGTCTCACAGATGATTTATGTTACTCAAGGCCTGTTGTGTCTGGACATATTTGAATGTAATCGTTTAACCCAGAAAACAGTTCCTTTCCCCACTCCCCGTTCTAGTTTTTGTACGGAAAGTAAATCGACCACAGTCGTCACACAACAAGAAGTGCAGATATCCACATCGAATGTATGGAACCAAACATATATCAATCATGTGCTTGTTATCAAGAGATCAAAAGAATATCCTGTTCCCTATCAAATACTTATCTTGGAATCTACAGAATTCACTCTGTTGGTAGCAGTTTTGTTGTAAATGTAGATTGGAGGGATGTCTCCAGACGTTCACTTGTGAAAAAAAGGCGATCTATTAGGACAATCTATCACACAGCATCAAATAATACAGATATATAAAGTTCAATATATGATATTCCACCTGATCGACAGGCGCCAACAAAACTGCCTTCTGAATGTGGTATCGATCTATTAGCATCAATAAAACAATTTTGATGATGGCAATAACATATGTAAAATATCACATTTTAGAATAGAAACAAAGCCCGGCCAAATTGTTTATCCAAAGACACATTGACGTCACCGGGGACAGACAGTGTGTGAAATGTAGCTGTTTCTACTTTACATGTGATGTAATTAGTATACAACTACCCAAAAACATATGAAAAATAATTTAGAATTCCGAAACAAACCCCATGGAGTAGATGTATGACAAGTACATAAGTACCTAATCACAAGCCGAAAGGCTACTGATTGACGAAACGATTCCAGCGTCCACGACATCCGATCAGTTCATCCAACCATCTCCTTTCAATAATCCGGATCGCGGCATGAGCAGTGTATTGTTTTCATGAGGGTGGATCCGCACATCATGACAAGAATCAAATGACAGGGGCAACATGAGATGATCGGAAAATGCACGGGAAGCCGAATTGATAATATTTTTGGCTGGCACAGAAGTGATTCGTTCTCCAGATACATATCTTTACAATTCTGAATACGGGTATTATATTATTCAAGAAGTTAGGTGAAGCTGTTGTATTGAGCCATTAAAAAATGATTGACGCAACTAATATTCATTTCAATACCATGTCATCGATGATATTTGAAAATTACAATCAATACCCCAAGATCAATGAACACTTAACATTCCTTAGTGAAAAGTTTTTTTTGCGCATTATCAGTTTGTTTTCATTCACTGTCCATTGCCCGTATTGATAGTGTTTAGTGCTTATGGTAACGATGGTGGACCTAAGTAATATTTGTGGAACGTGTGCTTGTATTGAAATAAATATATACACAACTAATATTCGGTAAATTGATATGCAAAATTGAAAATACTGCACTGGTTCATGTCATTCGTGCTCATGTCATGATTGACAAAATTCATTTTGTGCGAAGACTTCACGCGCTAGAATGTATATATCTCAAGAGAATAATACATGTAATTCAGTTCCAAGTTCATAAAATAATTGTGTAATGTGTTCATTATTATCACATGTTCGACCTTGTATTCTTTTTTACTTGAACAGAATGACACCATTTAACAATTCAACGTAAAACAACAGGTGTATTTTTCAAGGGGTGCCAGGAATATTATGCACAGGTCGAGCATGGTGCCCATCATAATGTAACCAAAAATATATATATCCAGTTTTCCCTGTATTCAGTATCTGCTGTAACCCATGAAAATTCAATATCACAAAAAGGTACACTACAATGTACTATTACTCCATAACGTCATCACTATATTTCGAATAGGCATTTAATGCATATTTAGTGCCTGGTAATGGCTCATTTTCATGACTAATCATTCGGATAGACATATAAGCATGTGTTCATTGAATAGCTTACCAAACAATGAAATTCACAAACGTTGCAGGTACTTCACATGTACTGTGGTATAGGCGTTGAGTTGCCACCCTTATATTCGCCCTGGAAAAATAATATCCGTGATACCCTTCGTACATTTTCAGACTGTATAGTTTGTTTGTTTCTGGGAAGGATTATCGATTCCATGTGGCATAATGGGTACTATATAACCCTAGTGATTGCCATATTAGCCCTGCAAGACTGAATTGGAGGAAACTAGACAAGAATCATTATCAAGATCTTGTCCCTTGGAAATTGAGTTCATAGAGATTTGTGGAACATAACACGAGCAGTATACTTTGGACTTGAAATGTTTGCTATTTCCCTTGTGGACAGTATCTTGGAGACTTCTTCCAAAGACATAAACATTTTTAGTTGTATATACTTATTAACCATTTTGCAATAACGCAATTGCGACCAATTCCTAGAATCAATCCCATGTCCCCAAGGTCTAACACTAGGAATTTACAGTGAAGTCTGTCATGTCTCAAGAACTTATACATGCTAAGAAAAGGCACGTGTGGCTGACTTTTTGTTTTTCGGGGGAGGCTGATTTGTATTGCCTCAGACTGGAAATGTAATTCCTCATGTTTTGTACTGCATGTTATGTCCAAAATATAATGCCCTATGTCTAACGAATAAAATATATCACACAAATTTGAGGTATGTAAAAACAAATTACCGATTGATACTCAAATATCCCATCTTTTCCCAATTATGTGTAGGTTTCAGTTTCCATGTTGCGTAGAATATACATTCAATCAAGGGTGTGTCAGAAATTCTTCCACTGACAGGTAAATAACAATTCATCAGAACATCGCCTCGTTATACCCTGGCCAGTAACGTGAGGACAGTGACAATTACACTGAAGCCTCGAGAGTTCCATGCTTTTTGAACAAACAATATCGACAATGAATTTTGTTGTGATAACGTAGAAATGGCACATGAACGAATCGAAAATGACTTGAAGTTTGAGTGAAAATAAGAACATTCCATTGACAATATTGTACGGATACAGACACATTATACCAAAATGCATGTATTTGCTATTTGAGTGAGGATAGCATCTGCTATTACATGTAATATTATACATGATGCAATTACATAATCATATTACCCATACACAGTCCGTTTCAAAATAACACAAAGTCATTAAAAGTATGGCGTATCAGTTTTATTTATTCAGAATCAAGTATCACGAAGATGGCGATATTTGTGTATAGCTCACAGGGAAAATGAAGAAGACAATGATTCAATAAACTGAAGCCATCATGTCACAACAAAACTAGTGCGGTGGTGAAATAGAGAAGAAATCTGTTCCATAATAAAATAACTTAATTTTTATTTGACACACATAGCTCCGTTGCTTCCACGTGCGTTAATGTTTCAATGAAAATTGTGTTAATAAACAGTGATGGATTAGGTATTGGTTTGAGTACTTCCATCTCACAACTTCCAATGACTTGTAGATCTAACATCGATGACATCCATTCCAAAGTACCAGTGAATGGACATCACAATTCACTGTTTATGAAAGTAATACCGCCACCAACAGCATGACAGCTTTCGTGTTCCAACACCTTGAACATGAATCAATGACTACTGCAACATCTCTCTAGCTTTCAATTCGATACCACGCGACAATATTATATTTATTACGTCGAGACAGTGGAATACCTATCCAAGATTATTGACTATCTATATCTCGTCAGTACAAATGACCCGCTCGGGGACAATAAAGTCCTGTGATGGCTGACAGGGGACAATGCAATAGACAAATTTCACTCGCCTCTCACATTATCTCCAGAGAAATATGAGACTAACACTACGACTTAGCTCTGCAACCACACATAATCATCTGATTAGACCCCCTCCTCCACAAAGAAAACAAACATAAAATAAACAACAAGTATACATAAACGAGAACGAAAAAGTATCCACTCTTTTTGAGAGGAGCGATTTCAGTAAAATAAAACTGTCCTGTCGATATCCAGCATAATCTATCATCTATATGGGTCTGGACATGAATCATCCTCAGCGATCCTGATATATTCATCTAGTGATATGCAGGATAAAACATATCACATTACAGGATATCTCCTCTTTTACAGATGAACAAGTACTGTAGAATCGGATGGCGTTTGCTATCTGTCAGAAATAAATCCTGGCAGATAGAGATGATATAAATGATGTATGATATGAGCACACAAAATAATATATTATCACTACGATAGTAGTGGACTGACTATATAATTTGTTGCGGCGGCCACCTTTTCCCCTTCAATAACTATTGTTCACATACATGTACTGTGCACGATGTTAATGTCCACCTCACTGTTTCAGATTTCCACAATCGTATCATGATGGAAAATTCAAAGATTATTAACCACAATACCTGGTTACCAGAAACATCGATATGCCGCACGTGCTTAAACACTGCCTGAGCGTGATAATACCTCTGGTGGCATTGTCACAAATGTTGCTCATACCATTATGCAGAAAATCCTGGAGGTTCGCAATGTGATTTCACATATCCAGTGCATATGAATTTGTTATTAACCATGTATCTGAAATTAATTTTGTCTTTATATTCATCTCTACACATTTCTTGGGGAATCTCTTTTTTGTGTTAGAACGTTGAATAGATACTAAATATCTGTAGTGATTGCGTTATTACTCTCGAATAAAGACAAATCATAGAAGGCGAACAGGAGTCATTACATATCATGTCCTTCGCAAATTAGTTTTATTGATATTTGTTGAGCTCCTGGTATGTGTGGTATGCTTATGCTTTTCAAGATCAGCAGATATAGAGCGTTCGAGCGACAATCTTTTAGAAAATATGGCATCACAATTTTTGCTGGTGTGAAACTATGGGCAAAAAGTATCCCCGATTATCAGTTTCTCATATTACTTGTCTAATACATTGACAACTTCGTATGGAAGCTGGCTAGTGCGAATCTTGATACGTCTGATGAAAAACCTGAAGTAATACACAGTAATACCCAACGTACTCAACATTACCCAACTTAGCAGGAAATGATCCGTATTTGCAAACATATTCGTTGTTTCCAGTGAATGTGAGAAATGAAGCAACCATATATTTGTTGGTCGTGTGCTTGGATCTCGTTTATGGAACGGCAACTATATATATCGCTTTAAATACCTTTTACATACATTTTTGGCATGGATCAGAATTTCCGGTCTAACATGAAACTGTCTAGTCTATTGATAGTTCAGTTACTTGCTCGTTTGACTCCCAGGTAAAGTGTGCTAAATTATAGAACGATATCATTCAGCATCGCAAAAATATTACCAAGAAACAGCGTAGAAGGAGTTGGAAAAGTCAGACTATAGCCTGTGCACCATGAGATTCAGCAAGCCGTATATGCGAATGTTTGATACGTACTTACAAATGTTTGTCTGTACGTACAAATCTTAATCTATACGCATGATATAGTGATATGTACGAACGAATTGATTTTTTCCCCTCATGTCCTAAGTACGCTGCCGTAATTTCTGCTGTTGTTGAACTTAATTTTGTGAGCAAAACACTCCGAAAAGGGTTCAGAGGAGAATGACCCTATATAAATTACGACAAATACAATTACCTTGAACAGTTAATTTGAAGTTCCTGTATATCAGCAGAAATACATAAGATTGGTCTTATGTATTTCTGATATCAGTGAATGTAATATGTTTTTATGCAGAGCATAGAGACGCAGCGAGTGGAAATGCAGATTTCTTGTATAAATTATAGTCCTCTAATTTGGCCCTCTAAACACGTATTATAGTCGCATTAATTATTATCATGTTAATGGGCATATGTGTGCCGGTGTATTATTGTATGCATATGATATAAATACTTTCACTGTCCCCGGTGCAGAGTGGGGCGGGATCAAACAATATAAATACACTGCAATGATGCTGATAGATCTAGGCCTAGAAGATTGCCAAAGAATATTGACTAATATAATACTTGCAAGCGGTTGAATAATACAACTGTCTGAATCAGGCTCATGGACAGTCAGTGGGCCTAGATCTATGTGTGTAACAATAAAACTAAAAAAAACCTTTCATCATAACCAATTGTTGTTATTGTATCTACATATTCAGAAGGCTTCTTTTCCACTCGCTGCGTCCCTATATGGTCTGCATAATAACATATTAACATGAAGGTGTGTTAAATGCTTTGAACATCCCAAAATGTTGACGAATTTAGGACACATGGCTCGCATGCAGATAATCAACTCACTGATTCAGCAGCACTGTAACCTCAGTTAAGACGCGGAGAGAACGAACGGGAAAATAGATGTGACCTCAAGATACAACAGTTACTATAGGAGATTAAATGGGAGTCAAATTACTCAAGACTTCTGACATGAGGTTTGATAGGTATGAAAGGTGACCCAGTATGGGCGATATTTGTCCCTCTAGATAATCAATATAATGATTGAGTTTATGAGTAACACAAACTCATAAATGCAGACATTTCATCATGACCCCTGTTATTTCTGAACCTGACAACTTACTATAAGAAACTACCTGGGAATACATAATTGCCCAAGACTAACTGCATGAGATTCAATGGATATTATGTGACTAGAATTTTATGAGCGAAATACACTTAAAACGGTAATTACAGCTGTATCACATAATGAAGTTATTCAGTTGATTTAAGAAAAAAAAAACATTTTTCATAACCGTTTTGATAGGAAACTAACTTTTGTGAACTGTGATAATCAACGATAAGAATATATCAGTAACACAAAGTGATAAAGGCAGATACAGACAACCCCATACTTGTTGTGTTGTGAATAAACTTTCCAACAAAAAACTTTCTTTCATAACCAATTGTGATATTTATACCCAACTAGTGCAACCACCAACTATAAAGGAATAACTGAGATCAAAATTGCCTGGGAAATTCATCTGATGACCTGCCAATTCAAGAAAACAGATCAAGACAATAGATCTATTCGAGCCAACAATATGCCTATGTAGTGTCAAGCACCACATACACACACAGGAAAATTAAGAACGAACGAAATTATGAGCGATGGCAGTGCTGCGGATTACATCAAACAGTGATTTTACTGCACAATATTGTGGAAACAATGCCTACTTGATGACTATTCAATTTGAAGGTGTGAAAGTGTGGGTCACACTGAACATACCTCTGCATAACATTGAATCTGTAAAATCGTTGTTGTAGCATATTATCATTTCATTGATATCATGTATACAATGGACAAATTTTATCGTCATTATTATTTGTGACTACTACATATTGCATGTATCAAACAGAATAATTTCACTCTGATATATTCATCAGTCGTCAATATATCAGAGTGGTTGACTGAATGTGTAGAGACACACAATTATGTCAGTGTAATTTTGACAGCGCATATCTTTATGTTGTTATCCATGTTATCGGTCTGGCTTCCTATTGTGAAAATAAAATTGAGTGAAATACTGACCGAAGTCTTTTTTATTCGATCAGCGAAGAACACGGTTTCGTGTACAATAACCTATACTGAACAAAATAATATAAACGAAAAAATAAGCCTATTTGACATGGGAAGGTTATATTTTGTCCAGCATGTTCACTGTACAACTCGGCATGAATGGAATTACTTATAAAGTAATGGGTGTTTAATTTTCTTCCCTATACTAGAATAATTGCGTGTATCGCCAAGTGTATGCCAGTGTATCTTTTGTGGATATCAAAAACTATCTGATGCATTCAAATAAATCTGTTAACATGTGGAAAATACCTATAGCCGTGGTAAGGAAGAAATTATATATATATGTTCTTGTATAAATGTTCAACAAGTGAATTCATTAATAAGCAGAGATATGTCATTGTACCAGTTCAATATTTGGAAGAAAATAATGTTGGGCAAAAAAGAGTATTTTTTTCTGTGCTTGCAAGCATTAATTTGAGCGAAAATTGCATAATTTGAACTATTCACCATCCAGCATCAGGCATTCAAAAGCCCTTTGCGTTTTGGAACAGAAGGCGCCAAAGTTCTAGAATATACGCTCGAATACGGCATAACTCACTATCATATACTCGTATACAGTAGTAGGCATACTGATTCATGTATGCATGTTCGCGTGACGCTTTCACGCTATACAGAAATCTACTTTTTTCTAGAGTATCCTGCTTGCGTGAAATTACGGTACCGGGCGGCCGTTGTCATGGAGTCGCGTTGTGATGTCTCGCAGATCCAGTCTCGCTGTTTGTCCACGACACAAAAAGGACTGATAAATGTCATCTAGCTGCCGTGTTCATGTTATATACTCGAATAAAAATTGCAATAACCGATTGAGGAACGCTCGTGAAACCATATTGCGAAACGGTGCTTCATCGCGAAAAAAAAAATCACTGAGCGGTGAAATTTGCTCCCAGATCGCTAGGGGTTTCCTGTCTAAAAAAACTTCCGGTCAAAACTCGCAGAGATGAAAATTGTGATCATAGTTGGGAGTCGAGACTATCTTTAGTTTCTGCTGCTTTCGTGTTAATTTCTCGGACATGCAATACCATTAGACGCAGTTCGGCGCGCCTCGCTGCGTTATAAAACATATTTTACAAACAACACACTCATAATTCTTTTGGTGGGTATGTATGATATGCGTACAGAGAATCATACATGGAGAATGTGTTTATATGCTCAATGCCTGTCTTGAGGTCGTGTATTCCTATGAATGTATGAAATGGGATAATAAAAACTTACACGAAGTATCACATGATTTAGAATTTATTCAATCTTGCAGCAATTTTGCTACTGGATTTGAGCATTTTGACATCATTTTACAGCACATGGCAGCACCTCTCAAACTCCCGACCCTCGGTCGTGCTCACAAACTCAGCGGGAGCACGAAACAAATTCATCAATTAGCAATAAATTTTCCACTCAGTTTTACACACCTAAGTGATCCATGAAGTGGTATCTGTTACATAACAAAGAGATGCATCATGTGGACTTTTTCCAGACTGTTATGTTGAAGACAGTGATGAATGGAGATATCACATGCAAATGGTACACACGTCCCGAGGTCTTCTGTTTCGAGTGTCAACACAAACTGCCTTTTTAGTCTTTGATTTCTCACACCTGTGTTAGATGTCTCATGAGAATCCATGAGGTAAGTTGCATTTCAATTAAATAAATGTATATAGCCCCGTTTCTAACTGGCACCACAATGTTGTCATGCAGTAACTATTATGTTTTTTTCTCTAACATAATTACCATGAGCATGTCAGCCACACTGTTACCATTACGAACAGGGTTAGCTAATCTATTTCACCTATATTCGTTAAATATTCTGGCATCCTCAAATGATAGAAAAATATCTTGATACCATTACCTCAGAGTTGTATTCCAGTCGCAAGTCTCCCTGCAGCACTGTATCATTTACAAATCTATCTTCGGATTTCCCTGGCAGATGCGAGGGTACATCAGATATCCATTAGGTACGGTTATCCGGCTCAAAGGGATCATCTGTTACTCGTCACTGATCCTGTGAACTTTGTCGCTGATTGATGTCATAGCAAATTCATAGTGTGATTGTTCACAAATGTGTATCAATACCTTTTGATAATTTTCCACATCCTTTCATTGAAAATTCCATGAGTGATTTTGAAAAAGCATCAGATGTATACAGTTTTTTTTAGTGAATGATTGAAATATTGATTCAGTTCCTTTTCATGGAAAGTATAGCAGTGAATAATATATACCAGATATACTCTATATGTTTTTGATGTCCCCTTTTGGAGTTATTCACAGGAAAATGAATGCAATTGCATTGAGAGAGAAAGGACATCGTTTCTCAAACACAGCACATCAGATTTTAGTCCAAATGTCGATGACGTATTCTCGGACATTGTCCTTCCTCATTTCCCATCGATTTCCATGATCCCTTGCCGCTCGAGGGTAATAAATAATCTGCTCCCATTCTCATTGGTTTGTGTCGGAATTCAATAGAATCTTTTGATCATCTCCACGTGGCTACTGTCGTCGTTTACGGACTTCCGTACCTGGTTTCGTGACATATACTTCAGATAATCACTTTCAGGGTCATTTCTATGCTCTTCGCACTGGGAACATCTCACAATTTGCTGCTCATATTTCATTGGTTGTCACTGCAGATACATCATATACCCATGTATAGTGTGCCCTGTTGGTGGGAAACTTGAGGGGCTATATTAGTTCTTCATCTTTGTGATTAAATTGAATGCTACTGCGACAATACCAGTAAACAAATATTGGTTACGGAGATATATCGTATTTACTGTGTGCTTTCAGGGTGCAATGAAGATAGGAAAGTACACAAAATCGTTGGTGGATGTTCTGCGCATTTTGAAAGTTCAAATTTGGCTAAATGTACTCGGACTGTTTTGGGAAATTGTGTGCTGATCTCGATCTATATGTATTAGCATGATGATATTGATAATGAAACTATGCTCTGTATGATTCAAGCTCGATGCTGAATGGGTCTCACTCCGAGGTTGAATATTATTTCATCATGATTCCCGACAAACCAGTCACAATTTATATAATATTCAACTTAGGAGTATGACCCATTCCCATTCAAAACAAAATTATACGCCTTTGCATGCTATAATTGTAGTATATTGATCTGTATATTTATACACAGGCTTTACAAACAAACGAGTGAGCAATTTAATACATTTTTGTTGTTATTCTGCACGTAACTGATTAGTTACATTGATTCCACGTCTATTATTGTTCAAGGTGCAATTAAGGCATATAGACCACAGGTTCTGGTCAAGTATTTTTTTATGAATATTTTTAAAATTGTCTTGTTCATTATATTTACTTTTATCTCATGAATATTGTAATACCACTTCATAATGCAATACCTGTTTCTATGAAAACTATCCCTACACAATCCTTGGCCCTGCCCTGAAGATTTCACGCTAGGCCTGTCACATCAATTCTGGACATGTCTATTGTTACTGTACCTGGGACTTGTATTATCATCAGAAACCATCGATCAGTCTCACAGATGATTTATGTTATTCAAGGCCTGTTGTGTCTGGACATATTTGAATGTAATCGTTTAACCTAGAAAACAGTTTCTTTCCCCACTCCCCATTCTAGTTTTTGTGCGGAAAGTTAATCGACCGCACTGGTCACACTACAACAAGTGCCGATATCTAAATCAATGTTATAGAAGATTAAAACGGATCGATTGTGTGCTTGTTATCAACAAATGAACAAATATCCTGCTCTTTTTAAATTACGTATCTTAGAGTTTGTAAAAATCACTTTTTGGGTAAGAGTTTTGTTGTAGGCCTAAGTGTAGATTCGAGGGATGGTTTCATTATTGTCAAACGTTTGACCCTGCTTTTGATATACCGGTAATCTATTTCATATAAATCAAATGACACAACATAACTCTAGTAACTCAACGTAATACAATACGTGTAATTCTCTGTTGATATCAGAAATATTATGCACAGGTGAAGCATATTGTCCATCATAATGTTACCAAAACTTATACATCCAGTTCTCCCTCTATCCGAATGTGGTAGAACTGTCAATTGACCACAGGTAACCTATGATTATTAAATATCAAAGGTGCATTGCAATGTAGTGTTATTGTCTCTCGTGGACAGTTTAAGCTTTCCGAATATCTCCCCAATATGTATCAGAAAATTGATCCATCGTCGCCAAAATTTATCGGAAACACTGGACAGTAGACACGCCTTTTATGTTCATTCTGTAGTTGAAAGACAATTGCCCGCCATTAATCAGTGTGCTAGATTGACACCAGGACATATAAAGCCTTAGAAAACATTTCGTTATGTCGTTCACAAGCCGTTGATGTGCACAAATCCATCACTCGACACACCGTTCGGATGAAATTGGCATGCACAGAACAACACATCGGGCATGGAAGGTTTGACGACTCATAAAAGAATGGGCATTGGAAGATCGAATATCGTCGACAGAACCTGTTGACTTCCACTTTTAGAATATTCCCACAGAACGATGTCAATAAAGAAAGTCATAAGACGGACAATTAATCAGTATGTGGCAAGTAGATGTGGCATTGTAATAAAATGCCGTGTATGTTACAGCTGGTCAGGAAATTTATTCCATTTGAGTTTGCGGTTGGGAATCAAATTGTCTTTATTGCGAACAAAGACTTGAATTTAACTTAGCTGGATAGATATCATGTTTATGAACACGGAAACCAATGAGGAAGGTAAAAGTGTACACTAAATCATGGGCTAATGAACCCATATCAACATTTTTATGATTATAGGCAATGGAGTGAGCATTAAAGCAGCTGCTTTCAAAACCAGTCAATATTTTTTGAAAACTATATTTCATATTAAACATGCTAAACTAACTGAATGAAATACACTCACATCAAATGTAATGAAAATAACCAGTCCTCGGGGAAATTTTGCTCGTTTTAACAGGCGGTTCTCGCGTAAATACAGGAACTGTATCCATCACATCCAGATGTAAACAAAGCAGAGAAGTGCGAGATAGACTGAAAATTCCACGCTCATCATGGTATATCACTGATTATTTCATCACAACTACACTATATATGCACATACGAACTGGAAATTGTACTCGATGGGGACTCTCAAGCGCGATTTGAGCATTTGTTTACATTCGGGTTTGATGGATACACTTCGTTTGTTTATTTACAAAACCGGTACAAAATGGGCACTAAAACTGGAGGAAAAGACAACTCGGACGGACTGTAATCGTCAAAATCATTGAGCACACCTTTTGTTAGATTGCATTAGATGTGTTTAACGAGAAATTGGTTTCGAAAAAAATATTGCATACATTCGAAGGCAGCAGCTTTAAAATTATTACAATTGACCGACAGCAGAAGGCACCATATCACATATATATAGTACATGTATGTTTCAATATATATAAAGGACTGAATTTTTCAACAATTTATTTCGTCTTGAGATTTGTCATGAGAGGTATTCATTCGTTATGAAGACCTGTGAAAAACCGCATATTAACATTGATACTGACATCAGTAACATCAACATTGGACCAGTCACACTTCCTGCCACTACTCATATACCCTGACAAGGTCATGATAGATGACCGCATGAACAACAATAGTGAACGCAGTGTATTTCGTCAGCATTCTTGTAAGTATGACTGCGTCTCCGCCCTTATAGTCCTGTCCATGATTGAGGAGAGAAACGTCTTTCCAAACGATCAAATTTATAAACGTTGTGTCATTACCCTAGCCCCGATAGGGGGAGAGGGTATTGCATTTGGGTCTGTCTGTCTGTTTGTCTGTCCTTCCGCGCGCATAACTCGACAACATATGGTTCTATAGACTTCAAACTTATGTGGATGAAGCGGTATGGCAGTGGCTCGGTTCTCCGCAAATTTTGTCGGAATCGGATAAAAACAGTTATCATGGCAACGGAAAACGTGAAAATCCCATAATCGGCTATAACTCCAGTTCTATTTTCCCAACTATTTTTGTATTCTTCTTTGGTCAACTTACAATCGTGTGGTGTACGACCGATGATCGTAGGATGAAAACTCCATTATCGCCCTATGTCGAATAATTGGGGGTAACGATTTCGGTTATTTTTTGCCAGCGATTTTTCAGTGCTAATGTCTGCGCTCATAACTCAAAGACAAAACGTCCGATCAATCTGAAATTTATAGGGCAGTTTTTGCAGTGGCTCGGTCTCATACAAATTTTGTCAAAATCGAATGAAAAAGGTTGCCATGGCAACGGAAAAAGTGAAAATCACATAATTGGCTATAACTCCCGTTCTACTTGATATTATTTTTTCTAAGTATTTTTGTATTTAACGTTGACCAATTCCCGATCGTTTGATGTACGGCCGACGGTAGTACGACGAAAACTCTCTATTATCGCCCAATGTCGAAAAATTGGGGGTCACAATTTTATGACTTTAGGTGTTCTGAGATTCAAGACCATGACATGTTGTGAAGCCATTTTGAATCTTTTCAAACCGTTTTCATTCAGGAGACGTGTCTTGATAATAGAAACAACATTGCGAAATTTTACAGCACAATATCGGGCGACAAGGTCAAGGTCACAAAAAAGGTCAAAATCGAAAAGTCGCAATAGCTCTGCTTATACTCATTATTATTTTCCCTCATTATTTTGTATTTTTCTATAGTCAATAGCCAAAAGCTCGAATATTTCCACAATTTCATTTTATTCTGTGAACATATTCTTTTCTTGTAGGTACGTAATGCAGGCACGTATTAGTACCATTACCGATAGATTTGGTCGGTTATTGGGTGAACATCTTGGGAGAGATTTCACCGTTCATGATGTACATTTTGTACGGTGGTGCGGGCAGTTGGTTTTCCACTCTGTAGATAGGACAAAGCTCGAGTTCACACGGAGACTCCCGCCAGAGGTACCTGAGACTGGTCACGTGCTCCGACTCCGCACAGGGATTGGTCAGTGTCACGGTGCTGTTCGCTGTCAATGTTATCTCGGCAGCAGTCCAAGTTCCGGCGTCTGGACACAGGTCTTTAGGACTCGCCGCACAACACGCCTGATATGTACGGGGCGGGCAATTGTGGAGAAATATGTTGACGTCATCAACTGACGCCGGATTTACATTCCACGTATAGTATATCGCCTACTACCACTAATGTCACCAGATTTTGATGATAATGTGAAAAAAAAAAGGGTTTTTTTGTTATAGAAACAAACCCGTTTCAACATGTACCGACGGTCACACTGGTATCATCAGGGGCAGATAGTGTGTAAAATCTACTATACACCAGATTGGAATTAGAATACAAATGCTCAACAAGCGATTGAAAAAATTAGACGTTTAAAATGAGACCCACAAAACATGTGTAACGAACCCATTAAACCATACTTGCATTGCTCTCGCGGGTGTTTAATCAATGCTGTATGTTGGTTAAACCAGAGCTGTTTAATAATCCCCCTGTTTCTCGGGATTTCTCTATTCCAAAAGTGCCCAGTGTGGATCAGTTACCTTTCCATAATACCGATATACACCATGACTGTTAATGGACACATTTACCTACATCAAAACCAGTGGAGTCACGCTGTTCCAACTCGGCTTTACCGTTGTCATAGACGAGCTGAATGTCTGCCCCCAGAGTAATGCTCGTCGGAATAGGACCCTTTAAATTGAGGAAAGCGACTACCAATTTTTTGTGAAACTCAAATATCCATTGTGATTTTAATGGATGTCTGTTCCGAGTATGCTCACCTGGAATGCGCCCTCTGATGTTATACCGTAAGCCACCTGCAACGCACCGTAGTACAATCTCTCGGCGATAGGACGCTTGTATCGAGGGTGTGATCTGACATGCGAAATATATGAAGTTACATGCATATCACATGCTATAGCATATATAACGTACCTATAGGGTGACCATTATGGTCGTCGATCATACCATTTAGCGAACTGAACTATGAGTATGAACGTATGCCAGAGGTTATTTAGTGGCGATGAGGTAATATTTCCCAACTAGGAAAACTAATAATGTAGCATATATTTTTAATGACTCGATTGTATACAACATGACATCTGAATCGACTTACGCTCTACTCGGGGAGTCGAAGTCAGGCAGGTCTACGGCAGTGGCTGTGTACACGTTGTGTAAATTCACGTTGGGTGTGTAGCCCAGTCGAGATGTCTGGGACCACCTTACATCAGGGTATCCCGTGTCCCTGTTACCCTGCCTGCGTGGGGCCAGCTACACGAACAGCAGAAAATAACTACTGTAGCTCAACGTCATTTTAGGTCTTGAAATTTCACAACGTGAAAAATATTAAAATGCCAACAGGTGCCTTTTGTCATACGGTGTTGTTATTTCATATGTATGCACGAAGCAAAATGATGTGATATGTACCTGAACTTGACCAAAAGGAAACAAAGGGTCTGTGCCCCCATTTCGCTGCAACCAGCTGCCTCTCCAGTTGGACACCATGGCTTGTAGTGCACACGTATAGTTGTCAGGGTTATGAATATCTGCTTCTCCTGACAGAAACCATGTTCAGTATTGAGTGTTGTCATAATTTCACTTGTCTCAGTGCTCGTCATGATTCAACATATTCTCAGGCGCTGACCATATGTATTACCATACCTTGATATAAGACAACACCGTAAATGGTATGGTCAAGGAACGGGTGTATCATGGCGTTCCAAAGAGTAGATGCCTCATTTTTCTTCTTTGTTGCAGCTGTAATAGAGACTCCACGCGATATGTACATGGTCATATCAACGGTGTATGCGATTGTTGACATACATAATTGAGGTGGCAAGCTGGCGGTGAACGCTGAGTTCTACCGTCATTTAACGAAAGCGAAGCATAGTTTGAATTTTTTGACATTTAGATACAGGTATTGAGACGATGCAAAGGCTCACGAGACACGGATCCGTCAGGCCAACACACGTCCAGGCCATCGACAGATGTCCAAGCCTCTATCCGTGTGCCACCATACGCGGACTCAATCAGTCCAATAGGTACCCCCAGGTAAGTATTCAGGTTACGGCCGAACAACCAACACACCGCAGAGAACTCGGATATATTATCTGTGAGGAAACGTTCATCAATTCTGGTATTAAAATGCATTCACCCTTGTTTCGATTGGGGATTCACGTGGAAATAAATCTGCACTGGAATACCAGGCACCTTGTGAATCGTACCACAATAAAACACGGGTGAACCATGCTCAGAATAGTACCAATAGAAACAACTAGAGCAGACGATCAAGCTGCTTCTCTGAATAATAATATTAGATGTTAAAGTCCACCGTTATACCTCCTCCATCTGATTTCGCCCAGCCTTGACCAACTCCACTTGAGTCGAGGTCATACAAAGCTCTGGCTGAAGTCCCTTTCGCCGTGCGAAACGTCCTCACATCCGGGTAGTTGACAGAGTCTTCAATGTCTTGTTCTGGGTCATTGAGCTGTGCAACGTTATATTTAGGATAACATTAGGAACAGTCTTAGTGTTTTCAGTGTATCATACAATATTGAGATGTTTCATGTGTTGTAGTTTAGCCATATGAGTGTTTTCATATACTGAACGACGTGGCATGTGCTAGTCAATTTCAAATGAAACAAATTCCACTAACATACCACGCCTTTTGAAACCAAAGGAATAGTAATATCTTCAATCACCTCACTCATAGGGAACTCCATGTTGCTCTGTCCAGCACAGACGTAAACGTCACCAAACATGACGTCCTGCAGAGACACTGTGACGCCACCAGATGTCGCATCTATCGTATGTGGTCCCCCTGCACTCTCGGGCAGTAAATCCAAACGCCACACAGGCAAACCGGCGGGCCCTGCAGTCATCGGGAATTGGAATATGTCACAACTTGTATAATCAATTCCATAATGATATTTAACACACCTCAGGACTATTAGGATGCCGTTGAAAGTAATCCAATTCAAGTACCCATGATAGCTGTCGTATTGTAAGAAAGCGTTCCCATTGTGACAGTGACCTCGGCACCTTCACACTCAGCATAGCCCCATACCACGGCTCGCTTTGGTGCTCTCTGTAGCACCATCGAATCGCCGTAAGTGTTCGCGAAGGAAACCAGTCCTACGGAACAAACCAAAACCCAACTACTAAACTGTTCTCACAAAAAGTGTGATTCGAATCGGCTGTTGCAGTTCTCTGATATCAATCCAACTTACTTTCCCCACAGATGGGTATATCGCAGAATTCATTACGGATACTAGGGTCCATTGTATAACACCAGGGTCCCTTGTTCTTCCCGTCAGGATTCCGGCAGTAGTTTGCCTCGTTGTTGACCGCGTTTGGATACTCCGTGGTGTTCTCTTTGTCGTGCTTGTGGGGCCACTGGGAGTCCCATCGCTGACATGTGTAACCAGAGAGGGTCATGCGCCGCTCTCCAAGGTAATCCATCCCCATTTTGTCATCCTTGCATTCGCATATGGCTACCAAAGGCAAAAGGCAAAGACTTGTTGGTCTATTTAACATGCTAGCCCGCATAACACACAGATTGTTCAATGTTTATGATATTGAAACCAAACATAAAATGCACTAATCTGGGTGGCACTACTTACTTTCAGCGACACCACTTGCAACAAACTGAAAACACATATAAAGTTTTTATTCACTTTTTGTCAAAGTCATCGAAGGTCAAATCCAAGGTCATTACGCAAATCGTCATATATGACTTCCCATTTGGAAGTGCCAATATCTAAGCTCTATCTTCAAGCATCCTATGATCAAATTTGGAAGTAGTTTTCATTATGAAGGGGGAAAATGCCAGAAAATTTTCCAAAATTTTTTCAAAGCAGGAAAAATCTCTTTTTTTGCCGGAAATGGCTGTTAACGAATACTGACTTGATTTGGGACAAACAAACGAATTTTGCCGACCCGTCGAAAAATCAACTGGCCGCCACAGAAAGAACGACGATTCAAGGGCATTCAAGTCACAAAAGTACATAAGGCGAATCTTTGGAAACAAAAATCTCAAAACTGATCTACAGTTGTTGAGAAAATGGCCGCTAATTGCTAAAATTGGGTGTTTTTCAACCAAAAATGTCTGTTTTGACCTTTCAAGGTCATAGAAGGTCAAATTCAACGTGAAGTGCCAATATCTGAGCTCCATCTTCAAGCCTTCTGTGAGTTCAGTTGGGGCAGCTCCCATTATGAAGGAATTTTTTTTTTGGCTGGAGAAGGCTCATAACAAATAATGACTTGATTTAGGAAAAAAACAAATTTTCACCGACCCGTCGAAAAATCAAAGTGGCCGCCACACAAAGACCGGCGATTCAAGGGCAACGAAACGTATACACGTCACATAAGTATATGAGGGGAATCTCTTAAAAAACAAAAATCTTAAAACTGCTCAGACAGTTTTTGAGTCTAAAATTGTCCGTTTTTTGTCTAAAATGGCCGTCATTTAAAAAAAGTGAAAATAAAATGAAAACTAAAAAAAATACTTCGCTTTTGAAATACTTTTAGGCATCCAGGCAAAGTTGATGACAACGGGCCGGACATTGACAAATTTCAGCGAATTTTCTTGGCATACAACACACGTTCTGAAAATGCATGAATCCTTGATAGGGGACGTATGCGCGCATGTCTGGCTGACGGACTCGGCGTTGGGTGGTGGTAAAGCTCACCCTGGACCGTCTTCTATCGGCGCCGAATCGGTCACAGGTCTGCATCATATCATCGATGTACCGATATTGCGGTGGTGTTGTGACTCTCGGTTTACCGGGAGGCGGTCAGTTGGCCACGGTTCTCGTTTTGTTTTTCATGTAAATAACACAGGTGACTGATTGTATAGTGCGGAAACCCAGATAGGACATTTACCCGGTTGGTTTATCTCGCCTTGGCGAACTGCTAACTCGTCTTGCCGAACTATTATCTCGCCTCGGCGAAAGTTTCTGCTAACTCACTAGAGGCGTTACACAACTGGCAACTTAGTAGCTTGCCTTGGCGAACTGCTAACTTGTTTTGGTGAATTGTTATTTCGCCTCGGCCAACAGCTAACTCGCCTCGGCGAACTGTGACTGCCGTTTAGATGCGTTACATAAATGGCAACTTAGTAGTTGGCTTAGGCGAGTTAGCAGTTGGCCGAGGCGAGAAAACAATTGTCCGAGGTGGGATAACAGTTCACTGAGGCGAAATAACAATTGGCCGAGGCAATATAACTGTTCGCCGAGACGAGATAACAGTTCGGCGAGGGGAGATAACAGCCGGTTGATGAGGCGAGTTAGTAGTTGGCCGATGCGAGCTAGCAGTTCGCCGAGGCGAGTTAACAGTTGGCCAAGGCGAGTTAGCAGTTCGCTGAGGCGAGAAAAACTATTGGGGCAAATGCCCTATCTGGGCTTCCGTAGTATAGCGATGGCATCGAACACGAGGCATATTTAGGCATATTTTCACCACAGCTAAGACCTGCATGTAATTACGAAAGAGTACAATACATACAATACGTCTTGCTCCAATATCTCGTCATAGTATGACGTCTTACTTCGTCTTATGAATATATCACGAGATGTTATCACGTCTTACTTCATTATCTCGTCTTATTATGTCGTGATATCTCCACATCACGTCATAACTCCACATCATACATCTAGTCTTGGTATTACGACATAACATGTCGTCATACTGTCATAGGATGTGGAGTTATGACGTGATGTGGGAGATATCACGACATAATAAGACGTGATAATGAAATAAAACCTGATAACATCTCGTGATATTTTCATAAGACGCCTTACTATGACGAGATATTCAAGTCAGATGTCATAGTATGACGATATATACTGGCCCAAATATGTTTCCTGCGTGGCCCTAATACTCTTTCGTATGTAACACTCCAGCAGCATGTACCCTCTCTGTGTTGTGAGTCTCAGCATGTTACGTTTTCCAAAATGTTTTTGTGTTTCCAGCTTTGACTTTCTATAGGCTACTGAGCACACCCAATCTTTTAGCGACCAAGCGTGAATCGAGACACAACAAATAACTCATGTCTGTTAAATAGAAGGGTGGTCGGAACGGTCACGTAGTGCTTGTCGACAATGCAAACAGTAACGCCAAGTTTTGTGTTGTTTATTTTTTTATATGAATATAAGAAAAAACGCAACTGAACATCATTTCTCGAAAACATCCGACATGTTTTGAAGGTGCGCTTTTAATGGCGTATTTAATATGTACCCAAGAATCATACCTGGTGCAAAGCACCAGATCTCCCCGAATGAAAGAAGTCAATTGCGCGTTCATTTCTAGCACTGTTTTCAATTTAATTCCGTGCGCATATTATATAGGCCTACATACGATGTCCATGCATGACGAATACCGATGTGAAAGTAATTGGTAGTTCGTATGAACACTGATGAATAGTAATCCCTGATCGAGTACGCCCATCAAAAAAATAGCAAGGTGTTCATAAAATTCAACACCGTTTTCTATTTGGCCCAAAATTCAATATATTCGTAAAATTGTTTTTGGTCAATAGGGTATAAATAGGCGACAATATATGCCATTATGAGAAGCGTCTGCTAAATTTGAGTACCGTCGAAATAGTTATAAGCACCGAAATATCAATGTTGAAGGCGGTGGTGTTGAACTCGGAACCCATTCCGACTTTTACACATTGCCAACGATCAATAGGCTACCACGGTTCTCAATCTTCCGCACTCCAAAAAATTAACTCGGTGTGGGACAGCGAAAACTAAATGCGTACGATTGTAAAAGTAAAGATGCAGTCAGAAAGTAGAACGTAACAAACATGCTAGTTTTAATGCTCTAAAACAGGGAAAATTAGGCACTGACATGAAGTATGAAGTATAAGCGTGAGAAGTGAGCGATGGCTCGACAGTAATGACAAAAGTGATACCCGGTTGACTGAATGCACACCGTAGTTATGTATTTATTCTCAAATCCAGCCGACACGCTAATGTTCACGTAAATCGGCGATAGTGACGAAAAAATTGCTCCCTTCGACGAAAATATGCGACAGAATATAATAATCAACTGAGTTATTTATGTCGAGCTCTGTAGAACACACGTTCAAAGTATTTTCTCTTCGAAACCAGGTTTTTCCCCCAGTCGAAGAGTATTTCCCCCATGGGAATCTCAGAGAGCGTTAAAGAGCAATAATATGTATGAAATTATTCAATATGTACGTTTAACTTTAAGGACGTTATAATACACAAGGATCTTACCATCAAAATTGCTGGCGCTAACATAATCTCCCGCGGCCTCCACCGAATATGTAAAGTCTGTAAACTGATAGCGTTTAACAATATTGCTCAATATATTTGATTCCCGTTATTTTGCTCCACACTGTAAGGGTGAAGTTAACATTTAGTAAGCGCTCCTTCTCTAGAATATATTTCCAATCAAGGCGTTGTTCATTTCACCGCAATCCATGAGTAATTAATTTACCCTTTTGCATGATGTCATAGTCTAGCGCGGCATCTGGTTGAGCAAAAATGTAAGATGTTGCGACACTTGGTTACACAGAAATTACGCAAAAATACGCAGAAATTACACGGTAGGAACCCCACTGCCGTAACGAGATGTTACGGTAGAGCGTGACGACGGCGTCAGAGAAGTAGCTCCATTTCTTGAGATAATTGTCGTTTTTTGGAACACATGTCACTCTTGCTTGAATGAGTGCTTTGATGCTCATTCATGTTCGCGTCTGATGGTATACTGCATTTTGGGAACACCGCCCTTTATTAGTAAAAAAAACAAGAAAATAAAAATCAAGTGGTTTGCGTGATAAGAACTCACACAAAAGATGGTTGTCTACGTACAATCGTTATATAATATTATGTGACTGATACTGTTTCATATCACGTAGATGACGAGATGTTGTGTTTGGATACAATATCGACATTTCTTCCAGTTTCACTGTGGTGAGACCGGATTTCCTGAATATGGTTAGTGATAAAAAGAATGGCGGACAGGAAAATACGGTTAGTTTGGTCATTAACTGCATTTTACCAAATGACCATTTGTAATTATAGCGGAGGTAGCTAAGCGTATTACATAAGTAAGTCATGCGTATTACGTTTTATTTTGTTGAGATAAGTTGAGGAAAATAATATAATTGAGAATAAATGAGATTCCCTAACGATATATATTCCGTATATATATATATATATATATATATATATAGGGAATAGGTCCATATTATACACCATGGTAAATTCGCTGAATAATGTGGCATAAATTATCAAACGTCATATTATATATAGATGTGTAAATAGACGTGTGCACTTGTGTGTACACACGAAACTTTGGCTTTACGTGATCTTGGAATGAAATTGTAACGATGTGTATCGAGAAATATAAATAATCACATACATCATATATACACATGCATACACAATATATTATATTAAATTCATAGCCGAAGATTATTCGTACACATCACTGCATGTCAATGTAATACTTTATTTCACGTTTAACCTCGGAACAACGTGATTATGAAGAGTTTAGAACAGATCGTTAGGGAATCTTTACATGTTCGTTAGGGAATCTTAAAAAAATAGTTAGGGAATGTTTCGCCTTTTTTCAGACGACTTCTTCAAAGTAAACCAACGTGAATCGCCAAGTATAAGAATCAGCAGGTGATTGTGTGTATCCATCACAATCGTTACTATCGCGAAAATGAAGAGTGTTCAGAAGAACCGCATGTGCTGTCCGCCATTGTCGGAATCACTAACGATCGTTAGGGAATTCAGTTCGCCACAGTGATGTTGCTGAAGAAGCAGAATGTGAGGAAGTAATGTTTATACATATTAAAAGATGGTTTTATGCAATGTGTATACACATTAAATGATGGCATTCTGCGAATGTTAAAGCATTGTCTAAAATTCACACCCGCTAATTTTCTGATCAGGTATAATTAAGAAATTAACGTGAACAAGGTACTGAATGATGTTAATGTTCTGGAATGTGTTAATGCGATATATCGTTGTCGTATTGGTACATATTTAGTCATATTCAGTCTATAAAGCTCATTTTCTAGGTTACGATAACATATAAATTACTGTTTAAGAGGCATGAGAGCTGCACTGAAAAGAATCAATTTATTTGAAGAAATTACTACCGACGTTGACTTCAATACGCCTATTTTGGGCAGATGATGTAGTTGTAGTGTTATTTCATCACAAACTACTCGTCAGGTGTTATACGAAATACAATACCACAACCGCTAACAATATCAATCATAATATTATATCGTGTATTACCAAGAGGTTCAGATGCCTTCATATTTGTTGTACGTCGCGTGGATTTTCAATCAGGATCGTATAGTAAGGCCACACCAAATTGTAAAGTTGGTCTATGGATTTTTTCCCAAAAATTTCTATACGGAGGCGATTTTTTTTTTTAAAAGTAAAATTTTCCATCTATGGAATTTTGAACAAAATTATCTATACGGAAATTTTTTTTCTTTTACAAAGAAATATTTCTTCTATGGATTTTCGACAATAATTTCCTGTACGCGGGAAACTTTTTTACACAAATAAAGTTTTGCTTAATGGACTTTCTAAGAATATTTTTTATACGGAGGTTATTTTGGTCAAATGTTTCCACTCAGATTGTAATTACAGGTGACACATGTGCATTTAAGAGTTTTTACAATGAACTTTACATATACACCTTAGCAAACAAGTTGCCCAACTCATATAAACAAAGAATGAAACAAATTTGTGCAAGATATACATGTACAAACTTTATTATGGCCTCTACTCTGTATCAAAATGAATGTAATTAATATAATCAGATAGGGAACGGATTGTTGACATACATGATGGCAATGCAATGAGGAATATTATTGAACTGGTCATTATCATAAACTGTACACAGCATGATCAACTCATAGCAATCACATACCAACCCATCTCATCTAACATAAATATGTTGTCTTTCGCCAAGTCCCGATTTCACTCTTTCATCCACAGTGCAAGGGTATTTGTACATTTTTTTTGTTCAGCTTAATTTCAATTTGTTAGTAGTCTATGTCTTAAAATTGTCGTATTTTCCTTCAATTATTAGTTGAGGCCATACGTAATACAGCCCCTAGGCTTTGTATGTGTCTCTCAGCATTTCTCTGAATTTAACCTATGTATCAAAACAGAGTATATTATTAGATTCGTTTATTTTTTGGTGTATTGTTACTGTATATTATGCATCCCTTTCAGAGATTGCTGAATAAACATTATTCTATTCTATTCTATTCTATTCTATTCAATCATAGTACATTGTATTGTACTTAGCTGCATGGAGAAAAATGTAATTACCGGTATTGGTATTATTAAATCTGTGGAGATGTTTTGGGATTAGAAAGTATGATGACACATATTGATACCACGAATATTACAACAATGGACCTTTTCACAGCACAGGATTCCGATGATAGCCAACACCAATAATCCAGCCAAGCAGGTGTTGGCCGCAGATTTGTATCTCAACGGCTTTCCTAACGGACGCAAATTTTCTAAATACGCGATTAGAATCACCAAAAACATTCCAAACAGGCAGTTTCCTCCATTTTTGCAGATAAACGCTTCAGAGAGGGAATGTTTGTTTAGTATTCTTGTGTCGTACGCCCTCTGACTATTTTGTCGCGGCTGGGCCGTTTGTTATCTGGGGGAAAACCCAGGCTTTCGGTTTGGGGACAATCTTATTTTTTTCGGATAACCCAGAGATTCGGTTTGCGAGAAGTTTTGCTTCTGAAGTCATATGCATGCAACAGTGCTCGAAAAACACAAGTCATTTATTTCTCGTAGATTCCTCTTTGGGAAATCGGTGTAATGCACATTTTGATGCACAATTCTGTATACTACAGCGCCTTTTTACCCATTTGATAGTTACTCCCGCCATGTCTGTAACCACTGGACAGGAGACTCACGCAGTGGTCTTAGTTGATCTCGTGATAACTGCGACCAGCCAGTGATTGGTGCATTTGAAAGACGGATATTACGATTATTCATAGTCCCAGGAAGAGCTCTGTGAAAAGGTCCATTCCCTAGAAAAAAAACCCTGCTTAATACCATATTTTTCTAAATTTTATATGGAACCGCTTTGCTCGTTAACTATCCCAAAAAAAATTTTTTATATCGTGAAAATTTGTGGCGGCGATTTTTTTTTAGAAAAAAAGTGAAACTCGTTTTTTCATAGGCGGCGATTCCATAAACCAACCTTACAATTTGGTGTGGCCTAAACGCATAGTTTTAGATGAGGCTTAATTACCTCCACCAAGGTGGTTGTGTTTTCACTTCCATGCGTTTGATAACAGTTTGTTTGTTAAAGCTATAACCACTTTTATAATTGACAAAATGTATTTATTCTGTAGTTACTTTGTTTTGTCTGTAGAATGAGAAATCGTACATATTTGGCTCTGAAATGTGTATTACTTGTCCAAATTGAGTTGCCAAATCAAGATTCAAACTCGGCCCAGTCAATCTCGCATCAATTTTTTCCTCAAACCAGTTTGCCTTGCGTGCGAGTTCTACACACAGTCTCATGGCGTCATTGATATTTGTCTAGATACTGTGGCAACCGGCAATGTAGGCAGGCCGATCATTTTCTATCCGATGTTTTCATGCACGATTAACAACAATTTTCTAAATATCTGTTGTCGAACTCTGCATATTTTCTATATATTCCCGACTATCTCGAGATCTACTTTCCAGTTTGCGTGACAAACAAGAATGCTAAATGTGGCTGATTTTAAAATTGATTCCAACTTTAATAAACACTACTAAACACAACTGGACGATTGTTGATTGCCCTGATAGTGAGTGGAGGGTCATGAGAAAAGGTGCATAAGTTTGGGGAAGGTTATATAAGATATCAAGACTATGTCTGAAATGTAGTTTTAAAAGATGTGCAAATCAAGCTTATGTGATTTTAAATAATTCAGTCCTTCGGTAAATAGTATGGGTATATTCAAGAAATAGTATAGACGTCACCACAAACACAACACAGTCATAACCCGATAGTGGAGGTACATGGGCTCTACGAGTGTCACCTCTAGTTTTGTGAGGAATATTCTGTTTAGACTAGACTGGCCCAAAAACTAAACAGGATGAAAACACACACCAACACACAAATGTTCAGAGACTTGTCCATAAGTAGACAGAAGGAGATTTATGCGCAGTGGGTCAGTGGCAATAAGTTCTGACTAGTTACAAGACCACTGTCCGATGCGACACACGGTACATAAACTGATAACTTAGTGACCTTACTCATCGGAAGCACATCACTCATCGGAAATCTAACAGGGCAATGAATCACTGCCTTCATTTATATGGTTTGTACGTCAAATGGTCAAAACAGATATTGGGCATCTCAGTGACAAGTAATTATCCACTTCATTGACTACGGGTGATGTTTTATCATAGTTAATTGCATGGGGCATCAGAAAAGGTCAGTTGATTTTCATGCACAAATAAATATATAGCACCTGTCGTAAATCATCAACGCTGTCAGTTTTTGTCACTTGCATAGATACATGAACTGTAATTTCTGCGTATGCTCAGAGCAACGTGGGTAGCTAAGGTACTGTATGTATCTTGACTGTTCTGAATATATTTTGATTATGCAGCATCAACCGTACTGTTTGTTTCACTGTAATGTATGTGCTGGCCCTATTTCATCGAATACATGTTTTTTTTCTATTTAATTGATCACTGCCAAATTCCACCAAAACGCTATTCAACTCTGATACGATGTTGTAATATATATTTTCGTTTTCCACAAGTTACTTACGATATGAACAACTACTATATATTGACACATCACTTTACAGGAGCATGATAGCATCTAAATCGTGATATTTGCTGACAATTTAGATAAACTATAATGTGAACCATGTTCAAATGGAGTGCACAATCAAATATGTTCCATGTTTCTTCAACACTGACCTTCACCCCATCAGCTACTAGTGTATATTGTCTGAAGTTTTGTGGCCGAGCACATTGTACCCCGAACGTCAGTTTTGACTTTGTGAATTTTGTTCTGTGAACTAAAGTCGGCGCATAATTTATTGGCGCGAACATATCTCATGAAATCTCGGAACTTAGTGACTTGTATGATATGAAATTCAGGCAACGTTTGAACAAGACTGTGACCAAAGTCGCTGACGTGAATTTGAAGTTTGTTCTTCACACAGAAAATGATTATTTCAATAAATGCGATTTTAAATGGGTTTTTTACCATTGTAGCAATGAGCAGGAAAGCGGGAAGTTAAAACAGTGGTGAATGCCATTGCAACAGCTCATTAATGCAAAGAAAAATCATTGGTCTGACCAGTGGTGTGCAACGGTCTGAAAAGTAACATGTGATCACCTATGCTGTTCAAAAACTGATAGTGGTCATATTTTGATGTCCCGGAAAGGCGGATATTGTTGGTTTATATTTGGTTGTGAAACTGTATGTCAGGCCGAACAGGACAAAAATTATATATTTGATTGCAGTACATTGTTATCGCTAAATAAACGAACATATTCAGTGTTCATCAATATATGAATTGAGTGTCTAATTTTTTACCAGCTTTGTATCGTGCCCGGGTATGCTCACGTTGCTCTGGCCTTTGAGTCCAATTAAATATCCTCTGAGCTCAGCTCAGTGTTGGTTGAAGGACTGTCTCAAAGAAGCTATGGAACAGATTTCAGGAAAATGCCAAAATGTTTGTGCTTGATTGTGCTGTTGATCATTCAAGCAAAATTTTGTTCCTAATAATATATTTTCAACGTACAGTCCACAGTATGCCTATATTCCTTAACAGATGAGCCAAAATACCCGTAACCTATAACACATGTATACATATATGAGCGTAATATGAAGTTGTCGTTCAAAGTCATTGACGAGATCCACATTGATCGGGTCGTTATACATTTGGGTGAAACCAGCAGATTCGGTCTGAAGAATTACCGTGGATATTATGTGATTGTGATTTCTTTGATGCGAAATATATTCAAGCACGAGTAATAGAATGAATTAATATTATTGCATTTTCTTTGAGAAGGCCCCAATTCAAATCGGCTATTACATTGATTTGTCTCAATCCCAGACAGCATGAAAATGGCAAGCTATAATTCCCATGTTAAAACACCATAAGGATATATATTTTCTTAGATATACGGACGAGAAACGCACACGACACAAAAACAGCCATTGTTTCACAATGGTCATGGTGCCGTTTTCACTTTATACAAATTTCAAATAATACAAGTCAGTATGTTCCGAGATAATTGACGAGATAGGTTCGCGCCAATAAATTATGCGCCGACTTTAAGTTATGTTAACCACGACCATAGTTCACGTTATATAACTGAATCATTGTACATGCCGAGCGTAGCCTGGGATAAGCATGGATAAAAACTACTACACCTCTTCCTATTGTCGGATTCTGACAGACCGGAATAATAACAGAGTAGACAACACGTTAACTGGTGTCAATGGGGGTACATTATCGAAAGGTACAATTTGTGTGTCTCTTTCTGTATATAGACCCACCTGACCATATAAAGATATTCCAGTTTTCACAGTTTAAAGTTGGAATCAATTTTAAATCAGCCAAATTTAGCGTTCTTGTTTGTCACGCAAACTTGAAACTACATCTCGAGAGAGTCAGGAATATAAAGAAAATATGCACAGTTCGACAACAGATACTCAGAAAATTGCCGTTAATCGTGCATGAAAACAGTGGATAGAGAATGATCGGCCTGCCTACATTGCCGGTTGCCACAGTATCTAGACAAATACCAATGACGTCATGAGACTGTGTGTAGAAATCGCTCGTAAGGCGGGCCGCTTTGAGGAAAAAAATGATTTGAATCTTGATTTGGCAACTCAATTTAGGCACGTAATACACATTTTCAGATCAAATTTGTACGATATCTCATTCTATAGACAAAGCTACCACAGAATGAATAAATTTTGTCAATTCTAAAAGTGATTATAGCTTTAATCATGCATGACTACAATTAATCGATATTCATAGGACATGGTCGGTACTGACCAGTAAGGCGACTGAAATTTATCAACAATACTGACTTCGCTATGCAAGAAAGATTTTCCCAGAAGAGGACATGAAATGCAAGGTGGGTCTTTACCGAAGGATATTAATGAATTTGCAATTGGCGCAGGTACCCCCCTCCCCCCAATAAATTGACATTTTTCACCATTAAATTCATCATAACAATAACCTTACGTAGATATTTGATTGTAGATTCCCAAATGGTTAAAATATTACCTTCGAGTAAAATATGGAACTGAGCAAGAAGTTCTTCCTTTCAGCAGCCTAAATAACAGTAACTCAAACGAAGTTATATCACCGACATTTTCTGCGTGAATGACATGACATAAGGTAAATCGCCATGACGTTGTGGAGAAATAAGCTGGCACACTCAGGCAGTACGCAAGTACACGTACGTTGCTGGTAAACCTGTATTGCCACTGATCGTTAGTGCATCCCGCAATGGCGGACAGTAAACACGGTCAGTTTGGTTTCTAACCGTGTTTTATCAAATGACAGGTCCATTTGTGATAAATGGATACTCTGAAGGTAGCTTAGTATTTTGGTCAAAGACATGCGTAGTTATTTCAAGCAGATCACGCATCTTTGTTTAGAAATGTTGAGGAAAAGTATCAGCGATAAGATTCACCAACGACAAAAGTGAGATTCCCTAACGAGCTAGGCTTAATACGTGTATATTGTAATAGGTCCATATCATACACCATTGTGAATTCGTTGATTTATGCGACATAAATTGGCGAATGTCATTAAAAATAGGAAATCTGTACTATAAGATCATCTGTACACATCAACACATATCAATTGGTACTTTATTTCACGTTTAACATTTAAATAACGTAGATTTGAATTAATAAAGGAAAGATCGTTAGGGAATCTTCACATGTTCGTTAGGGAATCTTCGATTTTTCAAAAACAATCGTTAGGGAATCTTTTGGCTTTTTTTCAGACGAGTTTTTCATGCTCAAACCAACATAAATCGCCATGTAATTGCGACGAACGGTTGTTTCGTGCGCATAAGAACCAGCAGATGTATGTGTGTATCGATCACAATCGTAATTATCGGGAAAATGAAGAAAATTCGAACGAACCGAGAGTGGGTTCGCCATTGCGGGATGCACTAACGATCGTTAGTGCATCCATGCACTAACGATCGTTAGTGCATCCAGTCTCACCACAGTGATTGCGGTTGGTAATGTCGCATCGCATTACAATGACAGTGAGGTGAGGTGAACATATCCTCACTGATACACAATTTAGAAAAAATCATAAAATCTGCATACTTTGAGTTATTCAATAACACTGTTGTGCTTCGGGGGAACAAATCTATTACGCTGAGTGTGAATATCTGAACATATATGATATATGACAATAGCACTCTTGTGGTTTAGTGGAACGAATCTGTGATACTGAGCGTGGCTACGTTGACATAATGTGATATGTGAATTCCATTCACAGCGTGTTATTTAATAGTAGTGTTTTTGGTTTGGTGGATCGGATCTGTGACGATAGGTCTGCATGTGTGAACCTATGTAATGTGAATTTCGTGCTGTTGTTTTTCAGCAAGCTGCTGCTACGTGGAGTGACAATACGTGGGATACATCAACATGGGTAGGAATTCTATATACAACCATGCGATAAATGTTTCATTAACTTATCAGTTGGAACTTTTTCATATGTCCAAAATGGATCACAAACGGAGGAATTCAGTAACCAGCTTGATGTAGTCCGCTCCAAACATTGAAGTAACGAAGGGTCGAAGTTATTTCTTGAATATTATCTCTTCAAAATGACCTATTTTATAGAGTAACTGATCAGCATCCTAATACTCAAAAGAAAATGGGGGTCACCGTACTGGTTTCTTCGACATATTCGATCAAAATCACCAACATATACCTAAAATGACATTTTTTTCTGCTTTTTTGGCACATTTTGTTGTCCATATTCACATTTTGCATCATGTTTCCCATGCGAACGGATACGGTGACCCCTATTCTCTTTTCAGTTTCAGGATGCTGAATAGCTACTCTATAAAATATGTCATTTTGAACTCTAGATTATGTTAATAGTTATTTATTTATAAAAAAAAAACTCTGACCCCTCCTCACCTCACTGTTTGGTGTGGACTACCTTAAACGATGTTCTGCACTCGGGAGTGGAGCGTGAGATACAGTTGCAAAATATCTACCCATACTGGTCATATCATCAGTATGCCTAGCATCTGTTTGCGCAAATATCCTGATTCCAACATCATACTATACTCTGATCTTTCCAACTCGTTTACACTGTGGTATAATTCTATAACTTGGCATACTTCACATGGGAGTCAAACGGCAATTCAGTACCGAATTTCGGACTTCTATCGCGAAAATTGAAAAGTTGGCAATCTACCCCAATGTTAAATTTAGCACCGGCATTAAATTTCTGGGTCCGCACACAATTTGTGCATTTGCTCGGTTTTTTGTGAGTGAAATCTTTCGAAATCAATATGATTGTGTAGAATACTTCCCAGTGTGTCTTCCAGTCCAAAATTGCAATAATAGACTGAATCCTGATGGATGTAAACAGGACCAAATTCTTGATTATGCTCAGACTCTCGAGATCTCGTTTTGGGTTGAAAATTAACATTGGGGTAGATAGCCAACTTCTCCAATTTTTAGGTTACCGGACCTATGGTCCGATAACCTATTGGCGTGGTGTTGCGTCCGTCTTCTGCGTCGGCGTCGTCGGCGTCTTCTGCCACATTTTTATCTTTAAAGTTTACGATCAGATCTTTCTGAAATTTTGCACAAAAATATTTCAAGAGGGAGTTATTTTTTTGATTTTCGCTTTTTTTTTTTAAATGGCGGCCATTTTCGCCGAAAAACGGCCAATTTCTGACTTTGGCAGCCATTTTCTCAAAAACTGTTCAGACAGTTTTGAGATTTTTATTTCAAAAGATTGCTCTCACATACCTCTGTTATGTGTATAAGTTTCGTTGTCCCTGAATCGCCGGTCTGCGTGTAGCGGCCAATTTCATTTTCTCGACTGGTCCCAAATGGGACTTTTTCATGTTGAATTCTCCTATTCTTTATGATGGGACACATTATGCCTAATATCTCACTTAATATTGAGATTAGAGACTAGGAATCAAATGTGGACACATAGGAAATGATATATGCTGAATATTCTCGTGACCTTGAATTTGACCTTTGACCTCAGTTTCAAAGTCAGAGCACAAAATGGCTTATATCTCGCTTATCATCGACTTTACAGCTTAGGAATCAGTTATGAACATATATGAAATGATATATGCAGATTATTTTCATGACCTTGAATTTGATCTTTGACCTCATTTTCAAGGTCACAGTACAAAATGGGTAATATCTCACTTATTATCGATCTTACAGCTTAGGAATCAATTGTGGACATATAGGGAATGATATATGCTGAATATTCTCGTGACCTTGAATTTGACCTCTGACCTCATTTTCAAGGTCAAGAGCACAAAATTGCTAATATCTCGCTTATTATCGACTTTACAGCCAGGAATCAATTGTGAACCTATGGAAAATGTTATATTCTGAATATTGTCATGACCTTGAATTTGACCTTTGATCTGATTTTCAAGGTCAGAACACAAAATGGCTAATATCTCGCTTACTATCGACTTTACAGCTTAGGAATCAATCGTGCACATATAGGGAATGATATAGTCCAAATATTTTGATGACCTTGAATTTGACCTTTGACCTCATTTTCAAGGTCAAAGAACAAAATGGCTAATATCTCGCTTATTATCGACTTTACAGGTTAGGAATCAATTGTACACATATAGGAAATGACATATGCCGAATATTCTTGTGACCTTCGACCTTATTTTCAAGGTCAGAGCAAAAAATGGCTAAAATTTCGTTTATTATCGCCTTACAACTTGAGAATCAATTAGGAAATGTTATATGCGGAATATTGTCATGAAACCTTAGACCTCATTTTCAAGGTCACATGACAAAATGGCTAATATCTCGCTTATTATCGACTTTACAGCTTAGGAATCAATTGCGGACATATAGGAAATGATATATGCTGAATATTGTCGTGACCTTGAATTTGATCTTTAACCTAATTTTCAAGGTCTCGCAGGATAAAATGGCTAATATCTTGTTTATTATCAACTTTGCAACTCAGGATTCAATTTTGGACCTACAGCAATTGATATCTGCTGAATATTCTGATGACCTTTAATTTGACTTTTGATTTCATTTTCAAGGTCACAGGACATAATGACTAATATCTCTTTTATTATTGAATTTACAGCTTAGTAATCAATTGTGAGCTTATAGGAAATCATATACTGGTATGCGGAATACTCTCGTGACTTTGAATTTGACCAGTGACCTTATTTTCAAGGCCACAGAACAAAATAGCTATTATATACTGTCCGATAACCTATCTTAGCCCTTGGGCTTATTTTTGCATTAGACTTCTGAAATTTGGTCCAAAATTGTCGTTTGACTCCCAATTGAAGTGTGCCAAATTACAGGACGATACGATTTAGCATCACAAAATTATCGTCGAAAACCGGTGTAAACAAGTTAGAAAAATCAGAGTATAGTATGATATATGTGTTAATGTGCACATGTATGTGTAATGATAAATCGTGATTGTGAGAATAACTGTTTCATATACAGATCTAACAGACATAGATATACACTGTTATTCTATCAGTTGTTGTCTTTGTAGATTGTATAGCTTAATCAATAAATGTTCCTCCCATATCTATTTTCAACATCATTGTACATGTTTACTCTCTGTCCTGTATGTTGGAATTCCTGGAGTTGGCATCGCTGTAGTATTGTCAACAACGTCACAAGTCTGCTTTAGTATTTTCCCGTCAATACATGTAGACCTTGAGTTACTAAAGAACGGAATCATACGGAGCTTTTTGTTCCCCTCATAATCTGATGGGGGATCTGGCAGATCAACTACCCACTTTATTAATGGCCGAATCGCCACTGAAATGGATTATGCCTATGCTATAGGTGTTTGGAGGACGATGACAACAACAATCTGTTACCACACATCTCAGCAGAAACATGACCTTGATACGAATCTATGCTTCAGAGGAAGTACGCAGTGATGATTAATACTTTCAAACTTTCGAAATGTTCGTTTGATTGTGGGCGCAAATGTCATATATTAATTACAGAGCTACCGAGTTATTTTGCGGGACTTTTTTTCCCCAATATGATATATATTTCAAGAAAAAAATATTCCACCTGATCCTACATCTACAGTCATTCGCCCACTTTTTGTTCTTAGAACGATAAGAACTGAGCAGCCAAATATGATAGCAAACACACCACTATTATATGCTGTGCTTCCTTTCATCACTGTCTCCAGCCAGTGTCGATACGTTACAGTCACGAATGTCATGTCGGTGTCGATACGTTACAGTCACGAATGTCATGCCGGTGTCGATACGTTACAGCCACGAATGTCATGCCGGTGGCCAAATTACTCTTGTGGTATGTTCATTGCTACTTTGGAATGTATGTCATTCATGTGAAATGTTCATGTCATTGAAAGTTGTGGGATGGAAACTCTAATGACAAGTAAGTTTGGCAATGTGAGTTTAAAATGTGTCACCGTGTACTGGTTTAGGATTGTTCGGTGTCACAGTTTTTGGGGAACACCATAAACTCAAACAGAACACATGTGAAAGACATGAAAATCATTGAGCAACTGTCTAGGAATACATGTCATGTCTCCAATCTGCGTCATGATACAGTATCAAATGGCGTGCGTTATGCAACAAAAGTACTGACACCAATACCTAATCCATCACTGTGTATTAATACAATGTTCATGGGAATATTGAAATGCACGCCGAAGGAAAAAAAAGTGCTGGGTGTGCCAAATGAAAATTCAATTATTTCATTATTGAACAGTGTCGTTTTTTTCTATTGTAACAGCGCACTAGTTTTGGTCTGTAACGATGGTTTTAGACCAATGATTCATCGTGTCTTGTTTCTTCTTGTTTATTTTTGCTTTTTTGTGCTTCTTTTCGGAGAGGGAATTGACGGGGGAATGTAATTAATTGCTTTCAAGTGCAAAATGGCATGTTGTGTACTGTTCTTGAGAGGATATGTTGACCATAACTACTTGTCCGAAAATCAACTGTCTACGATATCTATCAAATGTAACTACCATAAGTACCGAAAATCAAATGCCTAATATCTGATGAATGTAAGTATCAATCTATTACCATCAATACAGTGAGATTTTAATGATGCCAATAAGAAACGAAAAATACAATATTTTGCAATAGAAACAAAGCCCGACCAAATATTTCATCCAATGACACACTGGCGTCATCAGGGGCAGACAGTGTGTTAAATGTAGTTGTTTCTACTTCAATATTATATCTCAAAGGAATCGAAAGCGTAAGATTATGTCCGGGGAAGATTTTCTTTAAAATCCCGGCCGCATGGAAAACATTTTTATTGTGGTCAATACTAGACTTAAGTAGTAAAAATAATATCGACTTATTCGGTTACAGCCATGAAATCTCTACTGGAGAGACAATTTAACTTGTTGAGCTCAATAATAAATGTTTCTTGTCTAAACTATTTTTATTGTGGTCAATAATAGACTTAACTAGTAAAACTAATGTTAACTAACTCAGTTACAGCCATGAAATCTCTAATGGACAAAACATTTACCCTGTTGAACTTGATAATGAATGTTTCTTGTCTCAACTAGTTTTTTTGTGGTCAATAATAGATTTAACTAGTAAAACAAATGTTAACTAATTCGTTATTATTCTGTTCCACCAAAAACATAAGTTCTCTATTCTGAGCAAGACTCCAGTGCCATCTGCTTTCTCGGAACAAGGTATTGGAGTGATGACAAGTGTCAAAGTGGGCATTTTATTGGTTGTAATAAGTTAGCCTGTTAACTCATTAATATTTATTTTATCATTCTGAAAACTAATAGGTTTCGTGTGACTGTCGTTCTCATCGAGCCTGTACGATTTCATCACCATCCATCAAAACGCCCCAGGATTTCGATTTCGAAGCAAAACCTATAAAGTACCAGGGGTATCACTTGAGTATTGGCCACATAAAATTACAAAACGCCATTCACTTGAAGAACCTGATAAATGATCCGTGCACATATCGACAAACAGGTGAGTTATTTACTAAACTGATTTCATTGAACTTCCAACAAATGTAACATTTTCCTGTCGATACTAAATACGGACGACTCAAAGCCCATAAAAATTCAACTTGAATATTTTGCATCGTTCAACTCGTTTTCAAGGAATACGATTTATCTATGGCATAGTTTTGCGTAAATCCTTGGATTCAAGTCTGTTTGAAACGGTCCATCCATGGCTTCTGTATTCTATCCATCATACTGGTAAGTGTTTTCATTTTGGGCAATTTACTCGACAATGGATACGTTCTGTTCAAAATTGTAAATATACCATGAAATAGGCATTGTATTATTATGTCACATTTCAGTCAGTATTGCAATGAATTAATGTTATATTTAAAACGAAATGCTGAACACCTAATGTTTCATAGGCATTTACATTTCATATATTTGCAGAAAATGTGTGAAATGTTTGCGAACATGATCCGGAGGTTTCTGGTAGAAATTTTCGCAACTTTGAATCTGTGGAATACCGCAGGAATATCAGAATATCAAGGATATCGTTTCCACGGGATATCTTCAAGTGGATTATACCACGAAGTGAAAAGCCATATACGACTCATGGATATAACCAATTCATGACTGCAATGATCATCTGTACATCGATAATTAGAAATACTGACCATTACATTTCGTTGTTGCAATTTGTGATGCATCTCGTACTGTAATTTGTTATCCAAATAGATATGTAGCATTTATATATCGGTTCTTTGGGGTTTGTTATTTCAACACAGGAGTAGATTATTGGAGTATATGATTGTGAATAAAATACTCCAATATTCTACTGAACGTAAATAATCTACTACTGATTAGCCCATGATTCTTCCTTGCAGATGGCCACCGCTTCTGATGTACGTTCCCTACACTGAGCCGTTGAGAGCGAAAACTGTCCGTTTGAAGGATGATGGGCCATATTTGACTGTGCGTGCTTGCAGATTCGACTGATATGACAGCGTTTTTTTTTTTAATTGGAGGAGTTGACAGAAGGAAGAACTGTATTCTTGAGGATCTCCCAGCATGAGAGACTCGAGAACAACATCATTATTAACCAAAAGACCAACATCGGACTGTGTGGTGACATCATTGTGCCACATGTCATTCTTAAAGAGGCACCTAATATGATGAATCCATCAGTGATTGGAAGCTGTGCAGGAAAATCATCAAGGAGTTATTGTATCCTTGGATCTTCTGTGGCTGTTCGATGGACGATGGGCCATGTTTGCTGATTCGACTGGAGTGATTGAAATAACAGCGTTTATGAAGTCGGAGAAGCTAAAAGAAGGAAGAACAATTTTCACATTTGACATTCGAATTGCAGAAGTGAACATTTACTGGACATTAGGAATTTCTATCACACAACTTCCAGTGTCACAACATTACGCTTGAATGACATTCATTCAAAAGAACGTGAATGGAACCCATCTGGGTTGACGCCCGAGACCATGTTGGAATGTTTCAGTTGAGATTTGTGGTATCGGATTTTGCGGCTCTCTCCATCACAAACTTGGAGAACTTCTTCCATTCCATTGGCGATTTGGTCATCAATAAAGTGGGGTAGTTGATCTGCCAGATCCCCATCAGATTATGAGGTGAACAAAAAGCTCCCTATGATTCCGTGCTATACTAACTCAAGGTCTATTGATTGGGATGTACTAGAGCAAGCTGGTGGTATGGCTGAAAGTATGAGCATTGTCAGAATATAAATGTACTCAATTCAACGCCAATCAATATGAACATCATTCAAGACAGAGAGTGATGTGTACAATGGTGTTGAAAATGGAACTGTGAGAAGCAATCATTCACAGAGAAATAAATAATAAAATGACCGTGTATAGCAATGTGCACGAGCTCCGTTGTCGTTGTATCGCTGGTGTGGGGACAGCCGCTTTGACTTTTTCAACATGTCAGTGATTTTTTTTGTCCAAAATCAAGTTACTATGTGTTTTGGGCCATTTCCAATGAAATCAAAATGTTTCGCTCTCCAAAAAATATATATATATATATAAAAAATAATCCATCTGAAGTTCGCATCTAATGCCCATGGGAAGGCATCGGTCAGTCACCAATACAAAATAAGTCAAGACATGAGGTCGTTCCTACCTAGCCACGTGCTACAACAACATTCAGGTGAAGTTGTAAATATTTATGGGATAATGCCAGTGTATTACCCGACATCTTCTCGGGAGCAAATCAGATTTTAATTTTGATGATGCAGGGATTTGTCATGCTTTTTCTGTTATATAAAATGTTATCTATGACAATTATAAAAATAACCTATGTCACGAGAAGAAAACAATATTTGAAAAAACAAGACGCTTTACAAGCACAAGCAAAAAAAATCCAGGTTCGTCACATTTGACATATAACAAACTCGGTCCCAGAAGATAATATATAACTGATGGGAATCGAATTTATTGTTGAAATAATACGGAACATAAAATATTTTATTACGCACTTAAAAGTAAACATCATCTAGAATCTAGTTGATGTTATGTTACATCTCGATTTTCAGGGTATATCAAGAACTAGATCTTATCATGGTCGTTATGTTTATACCATAAATTACCAGTATGGAAAAGTAACCTACTTGGTATATGAGATGCGTTCATTCAAGATTGATGCGACATAAACCATAACAGAGTTTCCCCAAATATATATAATCTTTGTGGAAATATCAATCACAGTTCACAACAAATATAAAATATGTAAGAGCACTATGTTAAAGCAACTACCTTCGAATGTATGCAATATATATATATTTATATATTTTTTAAGTTTAGTGCAACACATCTAATACAAGATAAAAAATATTTACACAGTTATTACAATCAGTCCGAGTTGTCTTTCTATCCGTTTTTACGCACATTATATACCAGTTTCGTATATAAACAAACGAAGTGTGTCCATTAAACCCGAATGTAAACAAATGACCAAATTGCCCTTAAAAGTCAACATCGAGTACACTTTCCAGTTTGTATTTGCATATATAGTGTAGTTATGTGAAAATAATCAGTGAAATACCGTGGTGTGTGTGGATTTGTCAGTCTATCTAGCACTTTTATGGATCCCTATCCGATGCGTTCGTATCCGTTAAATATGTACAATTGACCTGTTTTACTGGCAATCATCGATGGAGTAAGTATGCAGTCTTTTCGAGTTGAGATATGTCAGCGGAATGAAACCTATCTAATCCGTCAATAACCAACGCCAATGCCATTCAAAATGTACCCGAGTCTGCACATGAATCATCCTCAGTGATCATCTAGTTTTATGTAGAGTATATCACTCGACGTGAATTTATCTCACGTAATATCTTCCCATGTTATATTGTTAGAGATTATTGAGATATGTGAAATCCTGGTGAGTGTTATGCTTTTGATTCCAGCTGTTTTTCTTGCTGTATATCACATGTGCTCAACACAGATTGAGCATTGGAGAGACAATCTTCCAGGACATAGGGCAAAATTTTTTGGCTTGCGTGAAAGTATAGGCATCATGAAAGTATAGATATCCTAATATCAGCATTTGCCCCCAAGACTGTTTCCCGGATACCGTTTCCATCAAACTGAAGAAAAACGAGCATGGAGAACTGCTAGACTATTGGAGTGTTCATGATTGTAGCACGTGATATGACACTAGTGTTCTGTATCATATCTCAGTGTCTCCTTATATGGTAACCTGCTTTAGCTTGTTAGACATTGCCGAGCTTGCAAATGTCGCAAACTGACTTGTGAGACAGCTACAAGATATATATTAATGCGATAGTGATATAACTTCACTTGTCAATGATTTACTGTTGTTCAAGGTGGTGATATTGTTAACTTCTTGTTCAATTCCATATTTTTATGCAACATTATTGATTGAAACATTTTGAACGTCATATATAACCGAAATACAGATTATTGTTAAGATGAATTCCGTGGTGAAAAAAAATGATTCAGTTTCCGTTTGCGTGGCATTCACAGATTTATTAATCAAGTCCGTCATAATCTTCCGATAGAGGAAGGGTATAATCCATCTGAAGTTCGCATTTAGCCCAGGGGGGAGGCATCGGTCAGTCACCAATACAGATTAAGTCAGACACAAAGTCGTTACTACCTAGCCACATGCTACAACAACATTCAGGTGAAGTTGTAAACATTTATGGGATAATGCCAGTGTATTACCCGACATCTTCTCGGGAGCAAATCAGATATCAATTTAGATAATGCAGGGATTAGTCATGCTTATTCCTGTACGCGGCAGGTATAAAGTAGTGGTTTTTCTGTTATATAAAATGTTATCCATGACAATGAAAAAAAATAACTTAGATCACAAGAACAAAACAATATTCAAAAGAACAAAACGTTTTCTAGCACAAGACTCGAGGTTTTACCGTCATATTTGACATATAACAAACTCGGTCCCTGAAGATATTAAACCGATGGGAATCGAAGTTATTGTTGAATAAATACGGAACATAAAATATTTTATTGCGCACTTAAAAGTAAACATCATCTCGAGTCTAGTTGACGTCATGTTATATCTCGATTTTCAGGGTATATCAAGAATTAGATCCTATCATGGTCGTTATGTATCTCCATAGAGAACGTTTATACCACAAGTTACCAGTAACCTACGTGGTATATGGGGTGCCTTCATTCAAGAATGAGGCGACATAAACCATAACATAATTTTCCAAACTATATATAAAAAACTTTGTGGACATACAGTATCAACCACAGTTCACAACAAATATAATATATATAAGACCACTATGTTAGGGTGGATAAATTGTTGGTGGAATTTGTCAGAGATCAATTGGATATCATATATCCGATGCTATTAAGTCATTACATCCTCTATTGTTACATCTTGGTGCCCCTACAGTGAAATCGAAACATACAGGAAGTGAACAGATTATTTACACTCGTTCTAACACGAAGACACAAAGAAACAGAAGATTTAAACTGAATATTTCACTTTCATATTTTGCATGTATCATACACGTACGACAAACAAACCACTACAGTGCCATCCATTAATTTGGAGCCACTTTAGTGAGGTCTTGTTTACCACAATTTGGTATTACAGTCACACGATTATGAGTGTATATTCTCAATAAACCCAGTGACAAAACTTGCAGGCTACATTTGGGTTACAATAGGAGTGATAGTCGTAACGATTTGACTGGATCTTCCCCTTGTTCAGGATCATAAATCACATAATCTCTGGGGAACATACATTCGTTGAATCCCTTTTTTGGGAATATATTCATTTTCAAACCATTTACTGCTCAGAATGTTTCAAGGTGGATGAGGATATTGAATAAAAAACATTCTTGAAAAGCAATTGAGGTCCGTGCTCGCCCACAGATCAGGAATAAAAGTCCTAGATCCAGATGCGCAAATCCGGATCACCCGTATGGTCATATGGCACTTCAGAATTTATATTATGTAATTCATTGGTAGTCCAGAATCTCAGAATGTGGAAAAAAATAAGAAACAAGTATATCATACATCAGTATCCCATTGGCTGCACCATAGACCTCCAGCAAGGGGACGGCGCACCCCGCTTTCCCGCCAAATATCTCCCCCCGACACTAGCGACACCAGTGAGAGGGTAAGAAAATAGCGAATTTTTCGATGTGTACTGATGTCAGATCATGATGGATATCCAGGATGTAATTCAGGTAAGAAACCTGCGCACTAGATCTAGTAGTTGTTTAAATGCATAAATAGAAAACATACACATTAATTCACGTTTTCATCGTGGTATAATCTATTAACAACTGTTAAACTTATCTCTGGTTGACTGTAAACATGAGCGATAATCGAGGTATTTAAGGATCTGTCCGCAGCTGTCACTGCCTTTCTGTGGGAAAAATACATTGAACTTTTTTGTTTGGAATATTGTGTAAGGTGGATTTCACGTGATTTACCGCTTCTGCAACGTTATTCATACTTATTTTATAAATATTTCAGAGCTTTGATGACTCGATTCCCGAGTTGGAGGGGACAGAAAACGTGGCAACTAAGGACAGTGTCAGTGATGCTCAAGGACGGGGCAGTCAGCAAAGCCGACCAGTGTTGTCTCGACAGGTTGTGGAGGAGATCGTGCACGATATAGAGTCTGATCCAATACTGGCGATGAACACAAATATTTCATCAGTGACGAAAAACCTGCAGTCATTCATTGGTATGGGAATTAAGTATGGTAGTCTTGAAGTGTCATAGTGATTCTAAATATACGACACATTTACTTTGTCAAATTAACTAGATAAACTAAGTTTTCACTGAAGATGTGTTGTTGACCCCCCCCCCCCCCTCTCTCTCTCTCTCTCAGGAGATCTGCACCAATGTCTGAAGCCACTGGAATCATGTATCAATGTTATGAAGATCCCAACCCGCGAAAAAACATGGACAAGCTTCGCAAAGTGTCGTGAGGACATCATAGAATCAGTGGATAGGGTCATCCATCATAAACCTGTGTCATCATTTATTGTCCACAACACTATGGAAAAACTCTGCTGCATGTCGATCATCCCACCCACCCCTTCCATGTCTGCCGTCAAACTTACTGGGACCCTCACAGATGAAGAAAACGATATTCTTAGCTATATTGGTGGTTATATTTTGTTTCGAGCTAAACGTTTCTTTACAAGCAGAACAGTTCATGCGGCTATCGTTGCAAAGTGTCTGAAGAAGGAGGTGTCCAGTAAATTGATTGTCACAAAAAGTAGGGGAGGACTAAGTGAGCCTGAAGATGATGTATTGAAATTTTTTGTGTACTGTGAGCAAATATTCCGAAACATGTTCGGAAATTGTACCTTGAAAATGTTTATTGACCATGTGTGTTCCAAAGATGATGTGTTATCCATATTTCAAAACCATACTTATTGCCATCTTTGGGAAGAGAAACCCCACGAAGAAATATTAATTTATATTCTTGAACAGTTCTATCACTGTAGATGCAACGCAAAGTGTCGAAAACTAATGGAAAAGTATTTTGATAAAACCCGTAATCAGAGAAAACAGAATGCTTTGCGCAAATCCCTGAAATGAATTTATTGATTTGGATATGGTTCATAAACTGTCCGTCGACTGTGTGCACAGTATACCAGCTTTGCTAAAAAAACATTTGTTTAGGTCAATATGTGGTGAATGAGGGAATCTACTATTCGTTCAGTATAATGCCTACATCTAATATGTGTACAATAAATGATGAAATTCATGTAAAATTCTTTATTCTTGCATTCTAATTCATTATCCACACATGCTACAGACATTGTATCACTAGCAAGAGATAACAAATCGCAGAAGTTTTGAGTATGAACTATACATTATCAATATGTTATGCTCTGAAATTTTACAATGGCACTACATTTTGCTCTCCATGGCAGTGTCTTTTTATCCGCTTGAGTGGACTCGTTGACACGTTCACGACCTCTCGATCGGCCTTCTTCCCTTTAGTGTTGCCCTTAGGTTGGAACTGAAATGCCAGTGACCGCTGTATTCGTAGCTGGTTCTCTTGGTAGCTGATGAAGACAAATACACAATAAGTTAGAAATCTATATTTGTACATGACGTAATTCTGCACAAAGACAGAGATATCTCTAGCAGTCTAATTAACTGACCCCAACTACACAATCAACGTGGTGAACTGGGAGTCTAGGACTCACCCAAATCTGTGCACAGATGGGTTCTCAGCTCTGCCTGCCAAACCTCTGTGGCGCCCAAAATGTTCCTCTAAGACATCCTGGCAGAAATTCTGGCTTAGAATGTAGGGTACCCCTTGAGACAGCGGAAACTTTGTTGCCTCCACGAAGCCGTGAACTAGGAATTACAAATATATGGCAAAAATAATATTGGATCTCCATCATGAAAGAGTGAATCAAATTCCCAATGTATAACATTCATTTTCACCTGTCATGAAGATGCCCTCTACAGTTTGTGGCGATAGAAGCATTTTCTTCTTTTCTGCTGTGCTGAACTTTGGCCTGCTGTTCACACTCTGTCGCCATGTATCCATATAACCCAGTACATCTTCCAAAAGGAACTGAAAACATTGAAGGCTCATATTACCATTTCTAAGTTTACACAGGTACATTAGCATTATTAGAAACATAGTATGTTGTACACTTGCATGCACATGTACATTATCTTTCATGACATCAGATACTGGTACATGATAATTAAACCTGATAAAAATCAGTCTACAAAACTTATTGACCTTGAATCTGGTGTCATCCACATCTGTGTAAGGCAGAAGGTCTGGCTTGCGTTTTGTGAAAGATTCTTTGTGTGAGCGCCCGTTCAGACAGTCGAAGAAACGGTCAAAAAGAAGGATGAACTTGGAAGTTCCAGACATCTCCGGAGAGTAGTAGGCCTGCATCACCTTCCCAACACTGCTGCTAAGGACCTTGGAAATAAATGAATTTACACACGTATTACCTACTAAGATATGTGATGCTTAAAAGCCAAGAACTCACCACTATATATCTTGTAAGATCCGACAAAACAAATGACCAGTGTTCAACTATAGTTTTTACTGCAGCAAATTCGGTTGTCTACACAATGACAGACACTGAACAGTCAAATCGTGCCTGAAGATTTAGTCAATTAAGTAAAGCTTACTTGTGCAGCTAGTTTGACGCTCATCTTAAGACGAAGGAGTCAGAACAACGTGATCCCGCCTGAGCTTTGTCCTGTACAACTCTCGATCAGCATCTCCTCTGTAGACTTTGTAGACATGGGACCACCATATATCCTGACCACCATTCTACGTATGAAAGAGAAACAGGCAAATGTTGAATACAGATTCACTACATCTCAATAATGCCCAAGTAATTACGAGTATTAGTAATTAAACTCAATGAGTTGCTCAGAAACTACGGCACACTGCAGTCAATACATATAAATATGTGGTACATGTATTTACCCAGAGACATCTTGTCCCCCCTGGCTTAGATTTCTCCAGGTTATTGCGAACTGTTTTGATCAGGTGAGGCACATCTGAGAAGAAGTATACGTATCGCTGATCAGTCGCATAAGGGTTCAGGGCTCGGTAGGTGATGTCACTGTCAGAGCTTGAGTGCATCCTGTAAAGCTTCTGGTTTGGGGCAGCTTTGTCGCTGGTGGATGATATGACCTGCAGAAAAGTTTTTTTTTAGCTTGAAAATAGGACAAAACTAGACGTCAAGGCCTAAAGATGCCTTGGAGGCATTTCGGTGTCGAGAGTAACCTATAACATTTATAATATGCTTGCCACGAATGACATCCGTTTTGCTCTATGACACACCATACTGAGATAACTCAATCCGTTCAGGCGTTCTGAAGTTATCACTCGGAAATGAATATGCAGAAAAAGGCGAAAAAAAAATTCTGCTAAAACCAGAATTACATATTTCAGACAGCGAACAGGTTAAGATGGTTTGAAACAGACCTTCAAGCCAGCTCCTAGTTCGAGGTAGGCTATTGCCTTCCACAGTAACGGAAACATCCCACCAGCTGACATGGTACGGCTGGCAAAGTAGCCAATGCTCATCTTCAGGTGGTTATTGATGCCCAGGATCATAAAAACCAGGACATGGGTGGCGATGTTGTCAACAGCGCTCTGGATAAAACACAATATTTCACTTATACATGTTTCATACAGATATGTCTACTGGAAGTTTGACATTTGATCACTATCCAGGACAAGACATGTAGTATTGGTCAATACTCAACAGTATTTTTAAAACTCTGGATGTTGCTCATTAAATCATTATGTAGTAAAAAGTGTATAGAAACGTTCATCCATTATATGAACGGATTAATTATATATCAGAATATACATGTATGTCATATAAAAGAATAAACCTCCTCATTGAATGTCCATGTGTCTGTGTTTGTGAAGCCGACAAGATCCCCACTGCGTCTGTCGTACACCAGGTCCGCCTTGACACTCATCTCATCATGCAGAAGGCAGACGAACTTCCGATGGTCCTCCAGGTTCTGTGCACTGTTTCTGAGCTCCTTTAGAAAGAAGTATATATATACTATTATGGCATATGTTGATACAAAAAGTATTTGGTAATGCAAAATTCTACAAATATTCCAGTTATTAAAAGTAACTGAAAAGAAATATCAGACTGTACCTCAAATACATGTTGCTGAAAGCCAGGTTTACTTTGAAAGTAGTTGGTATAATCCCGCAGAGTGGATTCGTTGGGCAGCTTCAAAACTCCGGTATCTCTAAGTGCTCTGTATGCTCGAGGACTTTGGTAGTGAATGTATATCGCAAGGCGGATCATCATGGGGTGCCACCTCATTCCATGAGAACTGCGTGTCAGAGCTTTCCTCTGCTCTCGCCAGAAGAGGGTCAGTAACTCAGTAGAATGTGATGGCAAGTTCGATGAATCTAGTATTGTACTCAGTCCATCCGATACATCTTGCGTTACTTGAATTCCGTCATGCATCTCCCTTTCCATCTTACTCAACCTGGATTGTAGCTTCTGCACGCTTGACCGGTTCGATTTTACTTCCCTCACAAGCTGCTCCTTTCCTAATGATGATAGAGGGGTGAATGGATTGATGGCATCTTCTCTGTTGGCGCGATGTTTCTCAACGAGCTTCACTTGAAGCTCGAGACAGGATGAACATGTCTCTTCCTCCAAGGGCACCATGCCAGAACAAACCTTGGACTTGGTTACAGAACGGTTTGACACAGTCCCGTTCTCGAACACATTGGAAACGAAAGTGTTCGCCAGGCTGCATTTGAGTTGCAGCTCTGGTGCCGTGATTCCCGAGCATGCATGCTGATCCAATAGAGACTTCAAGAAGCTTGAAAGACGCACCTTCTCCACACAAAATCGTCTTGGCACAGGGACACCTGGGGAAAAGTGCAATGATATCATAAATGAGAAATGGACCATGTTATACATTCAACTGGCAAAATTCTAAAGCATTGTTTCAGAAGATCCTCAGTCATATCCAGGTAATTTTGGTTTATTTTTTATTTTTTGTTGACATGGTGGCATCGTGACATGATACTAGTATATGTCAATATTGCAGACATCACTTTATACCTTCATAAATCACTGATGCACTGAATGCAGGATCGATACAGACTCTGATCATCAGCATAGAGGTTTGTGCATTGTACAGGCCGAGTGTAGTACAGGAAGAGTCTGTGTGGAGCATCACCCATGGTCTCTGGTTCTGTGCATCCTGCACTAGCTCTGAATACTGCAGGTACACAATACGTTCAGGAACAACGGGCGCTGGCCTGGGTGTCTGTAATTTTATTTGACAAAAGACATCAGAACAACGTGCAGGTATAGAAATACTAAAAGACAAAACTTACGTGAATGTACATACTAGTATTGATTCAATTGAAGTTAACAAAACACTTACTGGTGATGCTGAATAGTACCCTGAAGGTACCTGAACATAAAACCTTAGCAACTGTATTCATAACTCGGCACTGAAACATGAAAACAAGCAGTTAAAACTGTCAACAGCAAACAACAAGGAGCAGAGAATTGCATGGGTAATTGTAAAAATATCAATATCTTATCAATATCGTATCAAAAACCAACTTGTCAATGTAACAAAATTAATTAGGTTTTCGTTTTAATTTACCGGTTCTTTTCGTGGAGGAGGTTTTGACGTTTCAATGCTTTTCGATGGCATCAATAGTGTTGGCAGACTACCAGGGGACAGCTTGAATCCTCTCCCTGGGAAAAAAAAACATTACCACAAGTGCTATTGACCGACAGTAGTAAACATTGAACAGGCTTTCTTTGTTTTCAAATTATCACCTGTACCCCATTGTTCTTTGGCTATTTTGAGATAGACCTACACAATAAAACCCAATAAAAGATCTTACCGTGAAACAGCAAACATTCCTGTTCAAAATGAGCAGTACAGATATGGTGGGTGTCCGGGTTGAATCTACTGTCCGCACGATTGACAGCTGTGATTAGCTTCGACCTCCACTCATCTGTGAATGCATCCTTTCCTTTTTTTGGAAACGACACGTAACTAATATCCTTTGTTTTTGAATTATAGTTAGTACATCCGACAATACAACAATTCTTCCCCCCTGGCATGTCTGTTCACTAAAACACTGCATGACAACACGATCGAAATGACATTTTGTCATTGGCAGTAGTGAGCGATAAACAAGGATTTTGCGCAGAATCTGCAGCCGGCTGCAGAATGATAATTTTTTTACCCTCTCGGGTGTGGCGCTAGTGTCGCGTCATCCCCCGCATATTGAAAATAGAGAGGATGACGTCACAGTGCGCCGTCCCCTTGCTGGAGGTCTATGGCTGCACAACAGTTTGAAATGTGTCACTACTTTTGGGTGGCTTCGAATTAATGGATGGCACTGTATATGTTTAATCAATATTTCTGAATCATGACAAACGCGCTTTTTGGTGAGTGGTGTGCTCAGGTATCCTTGCAGTAAACTCATTCTCTCCAAAAACACAGTTTTCAAGATAGAACTCGTGTCTACGGCTTCGCGAAGTCTGTGTGTTAGCTAGTACGATCCGATGTTGCATAGGAAGTATAATTTTATATTGAGTGTAAAAATCAATTTATCACCACCAATACAGCCAAATTTTGATGATTCCAATAACAAACGTAAAACACAATATTCTGCAATAGAAACAAAGCCGGAACAAATACTTTATCAGACGACACACTTTCGTCATCAGGGGCAGACAGTGTGGTAAGTGTAGTTGTTTCTACTGTACACCTGATGGAATTAGTATACAACTGCCCAACAACCTATCAAAATAATTTAGAAATTCGAAACAAACCCCATGGAATGAATATATGACAAGTACATGAGTACCTAATCACAAGCCAAACGGCTACTGAGTTGATGGTTTCCTCGGGGACAGACTTGACGTCCACCAGCAGTGACACCAGCTCAATGGTATGAATGTAAGAATCAATCTATCACCACCAATACAGTCAGATTTTGATGATCATCGTTGTTTGGAGTTGTGAACAACTCATCAGAGTGGTGACTAATCTGCCAGCAATAAAATAATTGCAATGACCCAGCACGGTTGTTACACTGTACCGTGCTCAGATCCTTATCAGTACATACGTGTTTGTCGTTCCATATAAATGCTATTACATGCTAGCTCGCAGTTGTTACCGTTCAATACTCCGATGAATGTAGACACGGAGAACATTAAATAGAATGACATAATTAATTAAATTTCCCCTGTGTCTATGTTCTTTTTTGATGACATCAAAATGTGTATACAATTATCACTGACACAATCAAAATATGCATTCGATTCTGAACAGGTATTGGCGATAAGGCCCCAAAACAGTATTATGTTTCTGGTTTGGCGCGCGCGTCAGTTTTAACCCCGCGCATCACTCGTTTTTCTTTTTTAACCAAAAAAAATAATCGCGCGCATCAGGCTCATTACCGCCAATTACGTTCGTGTATTTCTCACCCCATTTATAATTACCACCTCATAATATTCACCGCGTTTATAATATTCACCGCGTTTATAATTTCCACCCCGTTCATAATTATCACCTCAGAATTATCACCGCGTTTATAATTTCCACCCCGTTCATAATTATCACCTCAGAATTCTCACCCCGTTTATAATTTCCACCCCGTTTATAATTATCACCTCACAATTTTCACCCCGTTTATAATTATCACCTCACAATTTTAACCCCGTTTATAATTTACACCTTGTTCATAACTATCACCTCAGAATTATCACCGCGTTTATAATTTCCACGCCGTTTATATTATCACCTCACAATTTTCACCCCGTTTATAATTTCCACCCCGTTCATAATTATCACCTCAGAATTATCACCGCGTTTATCATTTCCACCCCAATTATAATTATCACCTCACAATTTTCACCCTGTTCATAATTTACACGCCGTTCACAATTATCACCTCAGAATTATCACCGCGTTTATAATTTCCACCCCGTTTATAATTATCACCTCACAATTTTCACCCCATTCATAATTTCCACCCCGTCTATAATTAACACCTCAGAATTATCACCGAGTTTATAATTATGATTTGATCACAATCATTACTGGGTACAGAATTTCAATTGGTGCATTGAGTCTTAGTATGAACACTCTTGGTATCTGTGTACCGTATTGACACGCATATAAGGACATGTCCTCATATATGAGCACTTCCTTATATCCGGACATAAGACCATGTCCTTATATGAGAACTTTCTTTAGAAACTGTCTGTGAAATATCTGTCCCACATATGAGGACATTTTGCTTGTCGATGATTATAAGTTGTGAAAAATGACGCATGTACCACTACATATACCATGTTCAGCATATTAATCTCGAATATTCTTGTGGTCTTGAAATTAAATTGTATTCATGTTGAATGTATGTGTTATAGACCTACAGGGAATTGTGTGTCACTCAAAGGGACAAAATTAAATGCGCCAATAATTTAATTAGGCCCCAATTCTTCAGTTTATAGTAGTGCATAGAGTGTCCTTATATATGAATAAACGGGGTGTTTTATGTCTGGATAAATGGCCGTCTCCTTATAAGTGAACATGTTTTGAATTTTCGATATATTGTGAAATTGCACAAATCCACATATCAGGACCTGTCCTTATATGCGCTTCAATGCGTTAGCTATAGAGGCGTTTCCATAAACATCTTGTTGCTCTTGGGCTGCATATGTTCATGAAGTGAGGTGATAATTATAAACGGGGTGGGAAATTTGAACACAGTGATAATTATGAGGTGATAATTATAGATGGGGTGGATATTTTGAACTCGGTGAATATTGTGAGGTGATAATTATAGACGGGGTGGAAATTGTGAACGCGGTGATAATTCTGAGGTGGTAATTATAGACGGGGTGGATATTATGAACTCGGTGAATATTGTGAGGTGATAATTATAGATGGGGTGGATATTTTAAATTCAGTGAATATTGTGAGGTGATAATTATAGACGGGGTGGAAATTATGAACGCGGTGATAATTCTGAGGTGGTAATTATAGATGGGGTGGATATTATAAACTCGGCGAATATTGTGAGGTGATTATTATAGATGGGGTGGAACTTATGAACGCGGTGAATATTGTGAGGTGATGATTATAGATGGGGTGGGAATTATAAACGCGGTGAATATTGTGAGGTGGTAATTATAGACGGGGTGAGAGATGCACGAATATAATTGGCGGTAGTAAGCCACCGTAAGCGTGCCTTCGACATTGCAAACCTTGGTGTACGGCTGGCCAAAGAGGGCAAATTCAACCGAGTCTCTTATCAATAGCCAATTTCAGGGGGAAATGGTTGGTCAAATGGGCCATATCTGACCGGATCAGTCATCGGCCGCCAATTCCAGCAAAAATAAATAAATAATAAAAAAAAGAAAATCGCGTCGTCGCATCACTTTTTCGGGGACCCCAATAACCAGAACCATAATCCTTTTTTTTGCCTAAGGTTGAATTCATTTGTTGTTTCTTGCAGTAATATGTGCTCTGTAATACGAGCGGTGGGTGACACAAACTGGCAGCACACGTGATTTACGAGAGGTGTAATATGTTGGTGCATGGATATCAACTTACCCTTTCTGATACACTGTATGTGTGATTAACTATAATATATCGCCACCCGACGCCAATGAAGAGAAGAATTACTTGTCACGGAGATGTCCAATATCTGTCTTGACTCTCTGACGTACAAGCCAGAAAGACGCAGGCAGTGATTCAATGCCTTGTCAGATTCCCGATGAGTAATGTGCTAAGGTCAACGAGTGGTCAGCTCCCGAACCGTCTGTCGTATGGATCAGTGGTCCAGTAACTGGCCAGCAACAAACTGGCCACTGACCCAATACTACATGTACCAGAAGCGCCAATACTATAGAAACCTTCATGGTTTTTTTTTTCATTTTGTTTTGGTCAATCCAGACATAGCTGAATATTGTGTGGACGTCACCAAAATCAAACTCTCTTTCTTCAACAAGAATGTAAGTATTATCTTACTACCACGAATACAATGAGATTTAAATGATGTCAATAACAAATATAAAAGCAAAGGCCAACCAAATAATATATCCACATAACCCGGATTTTGGGATTCCGTATAAGAGATTTGGTGTAATGACGCAACTGTTAGAGATCTACCATACTTACCGAACTTTAAACGTAACCTTGTTGATGGACGAATTAATATTGTCAGGAATTATACCTCATGGTTAATCTCCATGTGATATAAAACCATCCGTTTGGCACCAACACATTCCTGGGTAAACATGCACTTTACAACATTTTTTGTTTACTGAAATATTTCAGCTCTAATGCAAACAAGCACCCTGTATCTATATATATTTATAACCGTGGCTCCAAAATTTGTCTACTTTTTATTCGTGGAAACGAAAATTCATGCAAGAGCGAAAGATGACGTCAATGGGGTATTTTCAGAAATTAACAAGTTATGAAATGTACTCTCAAAATCCAGCGGTTTGATGGCGCGTACATGCACATCGTTTATGTGTACTGGTATTTCGTTTGACACGTGCTGAACAGATATGAGTTCTATACGATATTTTGTTTGATGGATAAGAGACAATAATATTACTACATCTCCGACAGAAAATGGCCAAAGTGTGTGCATGTTTTCAGTAATCTTCGTAGAATAAACTCATCGCCGTCAGTACAGCTCTCGTGACTTGCTTACACACAAAAAATGTATAGGTGCCCGTGACCTGAAAAATGAGGTTTGTGGGCTGAATATGACCAAATAAGTGATCATGCCTTATTTTTAGCGCACTTAATCTGCACTAATTGGCCGCAGTTGATGATGACACCGTTCGACGACCAATCGAAAAGTGGATTTATAAACAAACCCGATGCACAGATACTTATAGATATGCTGCTCTACTCCACATTACGTGCCAATATCATGTGTCTGTAAAATACATGTTTCTTAGGTGGTGAAGTGTTTTCTTTCAGTGCGAAAATATTTCGCGTGACCAGATGTCGTAACAGACTATGATTTTATAAAGCAACAAAAAAACGGGAATCATATATATGGAGCAATATTGTCAAATTTAATCAATTACCATCATCATAGTATTTCTGGATATATTCGTCAGTGACCGCAGAAGTACCATGTTAGTGCTGACTATTTTCATGGTAAGATCCACGTGTACAGTACTATGACAATCCTGACTATAAAAAGTACACATATGATATATTAGCAAAATGTTGGAAACTTTTCATCAAGGCGTGTGCGCTATCGGCTTGTCAATGGTTCGATGATACTTTTCAGTTCAAATGTTGTGTATTCATTATATCATACCGTAATATAAAACATATTTGTTTGTGCCATAATAATCCAGAGTAAACGTATGTTCTCTGGACGAATGTGGCACCCGCCATGAAGTCTTCAGGTGAACCCGACTTTGGCCCTATACACCCAAAGCACGCGAACGTTTGGATTTCATGAACACATGTAATACAAATGAAAAAAAGGGATTATTTTTGTGTTTTCAGTTGGTTGCTGGTGGTGCGGCTGAGAGTAAGTATTGCTCGTCAGCTCTGAGTATTGATACTTACATTTAAAACTACACAATATGATAGCCTATGTTTCCTATCATATAGCATCTACACCAGAACTATGAACAATTGTTTTCTTGGGTAGCGATATGTGAATGCAAGGATGATGAGATGGGGATGGATTACCTTGGAGAACGGAGTATGACGCTCTCTGGTTACACATGTCAGCGGTGGGACTCCCAGTGGCCCCACACGCACGACAAAGAGAACACCACGGATTATCCAAACGCGGTCAACAACGAGGCAAACTACTGCCGGAATCCTGACGGGAAGAACAAGGGACCCTGGTGTTATACGATGGACCCTAGTATTCGAAATGAATTCTGCGATATACCCATCTGTGGGGAAAGTAAGTTGGATTGATATCAGAGAACTGCAACAATTGATTCAAATTGCACTTGCTGTGGGAATAGGTCAGTACTGGATGGTTTATGTCCGTACAGGACTCGTCTCGTTCGCGAATACTTACGGCGATTCGATGGTGCTTCAGAGAGGGCCAAAGCGAGCTGTAGTATGGGGCTACGCCGAGTGTGAAGGTGCCGAGGTCACTGTCACCATAGGGACGCTCTCGTATCATACAACAGCTATCATGGGTACATGGCTTTATTTAGTATAGCGGCCTACAACCATGCTATTGTTTATGGAACATGCACATTTCCTGACTTCCTGACTCAGGGCCCGCCGGTTCGCCTGTATGGCGTGTGGAGTTACTACCCGAGAGTGCAGGGGGACCACATACGATTGAGGCGACATCTGGTGGCGTCACAGTGTCTCTGCAGGATGTCATGTTTGGTGACGTTTACGTCTGTGCTGGACAGAGCAACATGGAATTCACTATGAATGAGGTATCATAATTTAGTGATGATGTCTTTGGTCATCCTGCAGCGTAATGTGTTGGTTGAATTTGTTTCCTGTCGAATTTACTTGCCATACCGCGCCATTTATACTCTGATTTTTCTAACTCGTTTACACTACTTTTTGCTGATATTTTCGCGATGCTAAATGGTATTGTATTATAACTTCACCTGGTAGTCGAGCGGCAACTTTCCGCCGAATTCTAGACCGCAAAAATTGAAAAAGTTGGCAATTTATGCCATTGTGAAGCACACACATGGCTATACTATAATCACAAAACGCCCCAATATTGTGCAATGCACTAACACTATCAATATCTTTCTGATTTTCAGCTGGATGATCCTGAACAAGATATTGAAGACTCTGTCAACCACCCGGATGTTAGAACTTTTCGCACGGCGAGAGGAACTTCAGCCACGTCTCTGTATGACCTTGACCTTACTGGAATTGGTCAAGGTTGGGCAAAACCAGATGGAGGAGGTATACCGTATAGTTTGATATACAATCATTATTTGTCTAGGAATCATTATCATGGTCTATTAGGTATCAGTTGTCAAATTGTGGTTTCCATCAGTTCTATTTTGAGAACGGTTCATCCGTGTTATTCTGGAATTTCTCGCACAGAGACTCGACTTTTCAATACAGGCCTGTGTCCATATTGGTCCTAAAGTGAAACAAGGAGGGAAGAACTATCTATACATTTACGCTATCCACAGATAATATATCCGAGTTCTCTGCGGTGTGTTGGTTGTTCGGCCGTAACCTGAATACTTACCTGGGAGTACCTATTGGACTGATTGAGTCCGCGTATGGTGGCACACGGATAGAGGCTTGGACATCTGTCGATGGCCTGGACGTGTGTTGGCCTGACGGATCTGTGTCTGGTGCGCTTTTGTCTTAATGTCTAACATTAAATTTTGTGGAGCTTTCTAATTATGTTCCGCGTTGGGTGAAAATGAAATAATTCACGCCATCTCCATGACTCAATAGTATACATTAACAAAGTATATAAAAAAAAGTAATAGTATATATTAATATATTAACAAATCACTTGATTTGACCATGGAATTTCTTTTACAGCTCCTGCAAATGAGCAAAATGGGGCATCAACTCTTTGGAACGCCATGATTCACCCATTTCTTGACCACACCATTTACGGTGTTATCTGGTATCAAGGTATGGTAATACATGTATAATCAACGATTGAGAATATGTTGAATTTTGACGACAATTGAGACATGTGAAATTATGACAAGCACTCAATGTTGAAAATGTTTTCTATCAGGAGAAGCCAATATTCATAACCCAGACAACTATACGTGTGCACTACAAGCTATGGTATCCAACTGGAGAGGCAACTGGTTGCAGCGGAATGGGGGAACAGACCCTTTGTTTCCTTTTGGTCAAGTTCAGGTAATTCTATCCCTTTTGTCCATTCGTGTAACCCTATGTGCAATAACAATAAAATATCACCTTGTAACAACCACGCACTCAGTGGCAATTCAATAAACATGGAAACAAGCAAACAACACCGAATCCATTATCCAATCTCAAAGTCCAGTGTCAGGCAAAATCGAGAAAATTTAAATGGAATTTGATGATGTTCACAATGTTCCACATTGTGAAAATTCAAAACATAAATGAATTTGTTAGCTACATTGTCTTGTTCTGTTTGTGATGTAGCTGGCACCGCGCAATGAGGACAACAGGGACACGGGTTACCCTGATGTAAGGTGGTCCCAGACATCCCGACTGGGTTACACACCCAGCGTGAATTTACACAACGTGTACACAGCCACTGCTGTAGACCTGCCTGACTTCGACTCACCCAGTGGAGCGTAAGTTCATTCATAGTTTACATCCTGGGGTCGGGGAAACTTATATACATGTATGTATATAAGTTTTAGGTACATTATGGAGGAACTATGCAGATGGATGCATATGAGATCAGATCCATTCGCTACAAACCTCATATTAGCTCATACTATAATAACTCGACTTACATATTGCATTCAGAGGATGGTGTGCACTGTCCAAGCCACTTCAATCTCCGACAAAATAATTTGTGCTAAAATTTGTGCTAAATGTGTCATTAAATTTCATAGTTTTGAGGTATTACCTGAACGCCATTGATAAGGCTTCCGTCTACTTTCATACTTATATACCAGAGCACACCCACGATATAAGCGTCCCATCGCTGAGAGATTGTACTACGGGGCACTGCAGGTGGCTTATGGTATAACATCAGAGGGCGCATATCAGGTGAGCACCACTTTGAACAGACATCCATTAATTTCACAGTGGATATTTGAATTTCACCAAACATTTGTTGGTTGCTTTTCTCCTTCCAAGGGTCCAATTCCGACGAGCATTACCCTAGGAACAGATATCGTACTCGTCTATGACAACGGTGAAGCCGAGTTGGAACAGCGGAATTCCTCTGGCTTTGAGGTAGGTAAAGGTGTACAAACACGGTGTACGTCAGTATTAGGGATATCTGATCATAATAGCTTTAATATGTTTGGATTTGATATGCACAAAGTTGTACATAAACGTAAACATAAAAAGATATCCCAATCAATTATCGTCTCCACCATTAACTTCCTCCTACCAGGCATGTTGTGCGGCGAGTCCTCCGGACTTGTGTCCAGACGCCGGGACCTGGACTGCTGCCGAGATCACCTTGACAGCAAACAGCACCGTGACACTGAAGAATCCTTGTGCAGGGTCGGAGCACGTGACCAGTCTCAGGTACCTCTGGCGGGAGTCTCCGTGTGAACTCGAGCTGTGTCCCATCTACAGGGTGGAGAACCAACTGCCCGCACCACCGTACAAAATGTACATCATGAACGCTGAAATCTCTTCCAAGATGTTCATCGATAATCTTGCGACTAAATATATACGGAATGGTACTTACGTGCCTGAATTTCCAAGAAATTAATTAATTAATTCCAAGAAATTTCACGGAATGAAACGTCATACAAATGTGGAAATATTTGAGCTTGGCTTCTTTTTGTACGTCCAACGTAAACGTGTCTATTTGTTTCTTTTGGTGAAACCTACCATGAACAAGTACAACATACAAACCTGCAACGCAAAATATGTTCATAATGTCGCTGAAATTCCATTATATATTTTCTATACATCTTGTCCTGTTGCACTTGTAGTGTGTAGAGTTTGACAGACCTTGTATTCTCTCTATCCAATTTCGACACAGCATAACAATTTGTATATAAGTATACACGGAAGGATTACTTTAAACATCAATAAAAGCATGACAAATTAGACGTCAAGGCCTAAAGATGCCTTGGAGGCATTTCGGATGTTTATAATATGTTTACCATGGGATATCGACGAAAATGAAAAATGTCGACTTAGACATGTTTGTCTAGCGGGACCAATCCGGAAATAATGTAAGTTTCGTTCTAAAAATGCCGACTCGGCAAAAAAAATTCAGGTCAGCATCAAAGTTCATCCCTAATACCCCATAGACATGTTTGTCTAGGGCGACGAGTCCGAAAATAACGTCTGTTTCGCTGTACGACGCACCGTTTCCGAGATATCGCCAAAACGAAAAATGCCGACTCGGCAAAATAATTTCAGCTCAAAGTCAAAAGTCATCCCTAATACTCCTTAGACATATTTGTTTAGGGCGACGAGTCAAAGAATAACGTCCGTTTCTCTCTACGACGCACCGTTTCCGAGATATCGACGAAAACGAAAAATGCCGACTCAGCAGAAAAATTCAAGGTCAAGGTCAAAGTTTATCCATAATACCCACTAGACATGTTTGTCTAGGGCGACGAGACCGAAAATAACGTCCGTTTCGCTCTACGACACACCATTTCCGAGATATCAGTGAAAACGAAAAATGCCGACTCAGCAGAGAAATTAAAGGTCACAGGTCATCCCTAATACCCCTTAGATATGTTTGTCTAGGGCGACGAATCCGAAAATAACGTCCGTGTTGTTCTACGACGCACCGTTTCCGAGATATCGTTGAAAACGAAAAATGCCGACTCGGCAGAAAAATTCAAGATCAAGGTCAAAGGTCATCCCTAATACCCCTTAGACATGTTTGTCTAGGGCGACGAGTCCAAAAATAACGTCTGTTTTGTTCTATGACGCACCGTTTCCGAGATATGCAGGAAACCTCGAGGATGACTGGGCGAAAAATCTTCCGATCTCTAGGTCAAAGGTCGTTCGACGGATTGATCCCAAAATCAATAGGGTTCTTCCCTGTTGATATATGAACCATGCAAAGTTTTGCAGCCATTGCCTGAATAGTTTTTGAGTTATCGCGCGGAAACGAAGCCCAGAAAATGACCTCAATTTCATCCTCACGGACCTCGGATCCGGCTTCAAAACTATACAGCACATCTACATAATATGTCTGAACAGTGGTGAAAATTTCAAGTCGATCCGTTGAGGCGTTCTCGAGTTATCGCGCGGAAACGAAAACGGCGGAAGAAAAAAAAAGAAAAGAAGAAGAATTCTGACAAAACCAAATGCCTTAATTCGGTTAGTCTATATACATGAGGGTGCTATTTTGAGTTGATGGGATAATTTGACTAAAATTGACTCAATTTCCTCGTCTTCTCAAGAGGCTGAGATGTGTGTAATTTACTTACTACTACACCCGTAGTAAGTACTGTTGTTACTTCATGTCCTTCCGCAATTGATTGATTGTTTGTTCCAGGTAATTATACTGTAACAATGTGTATGGAATCCATCTCTCCGTCTTGGCGTATCTATTTTGTTTTTCCGTTACCAGGATAATTGTATTACAAGTCCTAGACTACGGAGGGAGTAGCAAAGAACTAATAAGTGTAATAACAAGTTCCAGGAGGACCTGTACATTGACGAAGCACACAAAGGGTATATATTGAGCACGATTCGCCTTGACGCAAACGAAGGCACACGCCGAATCATTGACAAATTCAGTACACACGAATTCCCAAGCAAATTCAGGTTCCAGAAATAGACGGATCATAATGAAGAGGGCGCGATTATCATCGATGCGTTTCTTTGATGAGCAGGGTCATAAATGCAATTTACGATCCAGTAGACATCGTTTTCCCGATGAAGTTGTTTCTTAGGTTGACGCCAGAAGCACAAACACACAATGAGCTTGGAGGTCTTACACACAAAGACTGAATAAATTGTGGCCTATCGCTGTCTGCAAAGGAAGGGTCATTCGCTTGCTCCTCTGGGAACCATTGACCTCCGCACACACCTCGGGGCTTCTGTACCACATCCGAGGTATTATTACTCAGACTGGAGGCATTAGCGTTTGATAATCGTGATACGGATGAAGTATTGCACTACAAATCTGCGATATTTTTTAGCATTGCCGTTAGTTTGGTGTGCAGTCAAGGCACAAGGAAGACATTCCACAATAATGAAGACCATTTTGGTACTGAAATAAGTCACCGGGACATTGAGGATAATGACATAGTTTTCGACTTTTCTTATTAAGAACAAACACTATCCACAAAAATGACTCGAATTGCTGAGGGAGTATCCCTCTTTATATTAGTCCCTACACTGTCATCAATATTTAGTGTAGATAAAGATTCCCCTTTCCACTATAATTATTAGCTTCATGAAATAGCTGCATGACATGTCATCAATGCTTGAAATTACGCATCTGCATAGTCTACATTATCAGTATTGGCACTGTCTACACCAAAGGCTATCAATATAGATGTTACTGACGAATATCTAAGTATACCCTCCCCCGTCACTCATCACGGGACGTTATTGCCCTCAGGCGGGTCGTTGTTACTGACGGGGAATGATCGGACAATATACTTAGACACTTATTTCCTTCAGCATCTCATAGCCACTTATACGTGTGAGGTATATATTCGTTTGATTTATGGACACCGTGTCAGTAAAGCCTGTGACGTCATTGAATCATCAGTCTTTCGTGCTACTGTTAATCATAATTCCCTCGTCCCCTTTCGATGGATCATGAAGTCGATTTTACTGTCGTTGATGAGAATATTCGCAACTGGGTAGTCCGTGCGTTCTCTATGATATCACATCTGCATGTTTTAGGACTTTCTTACACAGCTGTTGAGGTTGTTGTTTTGAACGCACATGTCCCTCGACTGTCCAACAATAAAGTGAATCTCATATCTAACGCTTTATCGGGTAGTCACAAAACTCATGATACTGGCGACATGTCAGAAATGGAATGCTTAGCGGGTGCAGAATATGTGTCAGTGAACTTGTTTTAAAGAAGACATTGCAGTTTCCTACATTTATGGATTTTGTTTTATGAGCATATTAACACAGTTTTTTTTATGTAATTGAAGATTTCCAATACCAAGATAACTAACATACGCCATTCAACGTTCCAAATTGAATGGTGTTGTCGTACTGGGGCTGATCTGTATAATGTTATTTTGTTCGGCGGTGGCATGTGGTCGGTATTGGCAACGTCATAGTACAAACTGCGGAAATGGGGGTCTAAGGGCAACCAGTGTATGCCATAAGACTGTCCTAACTATCAGGACGGTTGCAACAGCTTGACTTTTATTCGATTCTCAAAAGAGAGTTCCCTGCGAAATACGCACAGAAGCTGAAACACAAGTCGAAATATGTACCAGAGGTTGTCGCAGAAGGTGTAGCGAGTACGTAAGGCTGCTGCCACGAAAATCACGTGTTGCTGCGGATGACGTCAACCACTGAGTCACTTTCTGACATCAGGCTTAATTTAATGCCTCGTGATAATCTGGAGGGGAAACACAAAGAATACATAAACACCATCTGTACCTGAGAGTGATATAATATTACATACTTACTTATATGATATAATATTGTACTTACATGCAAATATGTTCATACAATACAATTGTATCGAAACACTATGTGACGTAGTATTCATATTACATTTATTCATAGAGAAGAACATATTTTTTCCCACGTGGTTTCAACAGCGCTAATTTCGTATTCAGAATTTTTCATCAAAATATTTTTCTCGATAAGGATTTTTTCCTTTAACATCTGTAGATTTTGCAGGAAGAAAATGGAACGATCATATCGTTTACACAAGTAAATATAATGTTGAGCTAATATTAGACAAAAATTCAAAAGGTTGATATTATGGTCGTTGCCTCGAAATCCAAACAAGACAATTTCATCAGTGAGTTCTTCGACAACATAAATATTTATATCGTTCCACCAGGTTTTGAGAGATAACCAGAAGGTGTTTACAGCTTGACATGATATGAAGTAATGACATATATCATCAACCGAACCTTCGTCACAGCGTGATCAAAATCTGATGATACTATTTTTCTAGTGAATAACCAATTTTTGCATCGTATGACTCGATGTGTTATCCTATATTGGAATGATTGCGAATTAGTTTCTGTGCATGCCCTTCAAGGACATTCGAAGATATCAGCCCAATTTACTTCCGTATTTATACTATTATACAAGCAGGACTGTGGTTTTTCGTTTTTATATCAATGTAAATCCAGTAGATACGTTTGGAAGTTAAACCAGTTCGATCTATTTCATCTTCATTGTATTTGATGCAAAATGTGTTTGAGTCTGGTGAGCAGTTTGATATGTTTGTGTTGATGTATTCTACCCATTGTTTGGGAATTGCTTGCTTGATTTTAGTATAATCAAAGAAGTTGATATGTAAATGAAAACGGTCATTGATTGCTTCCAGACCTAGAATGTTACCATCAGTATCAAACAGATCATGCACATATTTCAACCCATGACGGTGATAATTTATCCAATTGATCGTATCTGGGTCTAATTTTATATAAGAGTTAAACCATAAAGGTTCTAAAAAATAGTGTTCTTGCTCTAAAGTTAACGTACTTCGTAGTTCAAACCAAATTTTCAATATTGTTCGATAAAACTTAAGTAATCGATCAGAAATGTATGGGTTCATATATCTACATCGTATCAAATAGTCCAAAGATATATTTATAAGGAGTTCGTCCAGAACGATTTTCCAAAGGATTAGGATTTGAATGATCTCCTTATCCAGGAGAGCTGGAGGGATTTGATTTTACTATCTATATCGATCATTTTCAATCAACCATCTTCCAGCTTTTTAATAACAGTGTTTTTGGATATTTTATTCACCTTAATGTTCCAGACTCTAGAAACATACTGTCCAATTCTTTGATAAATCTCACAAGTGTTTCCAAACATGAACAGGTATAAACTACAAGTGAGGCCGCTAAGGTATTGATAACAGTTACTTTTCCTTTCAATGATAGATTTCTTTGTTTCCAAATTTTCAATATGTTTTTTTATTTTCATCAGTTTTGGCTCAAAATTGTATCGAAAATGTCTTTCTCGTTATCACATACATGGACGCCTAGCAAATTAATGGGCCCTTCATTCCACTGAACACCGGTGTCTTGTTTGAATAGCATATGTTTCCCGATCATGAAAGCTTGGGTTTTATCAATATTTATTTTTAGTCCAGAGATTTTATGAAATTGTGTAAAAGAATTCCAATGCATGTGTGATGGATTCAGTGTCGTTTAATATTAGTGTCGTATCATCTGCCATCCGGCTTATTTTGATTTCCCGCTTCTTCAATTCAATACCTTTTATTTTGAGGTTGCTCCTGGTGTTATTGACCATTACTTCGGCAATTAGTATGAACAGATATGCAGATATAGGGCATCCTTGTCGAACACCTCTCTCAAGATTAAAAAAGTCAGAAAAATAGCCATTATTAATAGTGGCACTTTGTATATTGGTATATATTATTTTCATCAATCTCCTAAATTTTGGCCCGAAATTGAAGGTCTTGATGGTTTCGTGTAGGAAATTTCAATTGCCGGTGTCGAAAGCTTTTTCAAAATCTATCAGTAAGAGAACAGCGGTCATTTTTTTAAACTTACAGTAATCAATGATATCTGATATCGCGCGGATATTTTCACCGATGTATCGGCCTTTGACATACGCATTCTGGCCGCTAGTATTCAATCTCGGTAGTACCTTTGACAGGTGTATGGAGATTTGTTTAGTAATTATTTTATAATCTGTAGTGAGTAAGCTTAGTGGTCTCCAGTTTTTCAAGTAAGATCTGTCTTTATCTTTCTTCGGTATCAAAGTAATTATTCCACGCTTTTGGTTAATTGACATTTCACCTTTTTCATAGGCATATTTGATGGAGTCAGTCACTAAGTTTTTAATATCGGACCAGAAAAATTTGTAAAATTCCGGCGGCAAGCCGTCAATGCCTGGTGTTTTTTTCCGTTTCTGAGCTCCTTGAGCGCTCTACCACATTCACTTTCTGTGATATTTATTTCGCACAATTCAGCGTCATCTGTACTTAGTTTTGTTTTACTGCTTGCTTCAAACATGTTGATGTGCATATCGAACTATCTTTCGAGATTGAGCTTTCAGAATAGAGCCTTTTGTAAAATAACATTTGTTCAGTCAAAATTTCAGGAGGGTTACGAATAAAGTTTCCGTCTATATTCAGTTGCGTGATATGTTTGTTTTCATAATTTCTTTTTATGAGGTTTAGGAAGTATGAGGAGTTTTTTTTCTCCTTCTTCAGCCCATTAATCTTCGATCGTAATATTATTCCCGATATACGTTCGTCGGAAATACTTTTCAATTCCTGTTCTATGGCAGCTATTTTTTCTGCCTCGTTGTCTATGTTTGTGTTGTTCATAATATGCCTTTGTAGAGATTATAACCTATTATCCAATTGTTTCTCACGGTCCAATCGTCGAATCGTACAATAAAATATTGTGGCTGTTCGCACATCCATTTTAATCATTTCCCAAAGCAATCCGCTATTACACTTCTCGTGGGTGAGTTTGCTGGAGGCTATAATATTTTTAATTAATTGAATATAATCATTTTCTTCAAGAATTTTGGAGTTAAACTTCCAGTAATAGACGTGGAATCAATACCCAGTATTAAGTATTCCGAGCAAACAAAACAGGGTCCGTTATCCCATCTCATAGTCCGGCGGTCCTCGTGGTTGAATGTGTAAATGAGTTACTGATAGTTGTATTAGGTTATGATCTGACAAGGTACAAGGAAGTATGTCTACGTTTGTGATTTTATTAGCGATATGGTCAGAGATTATCCAGTAATCTAATCTTGTGAAAATTTGCTTCTTTTTACAATGTCACGTGTACATCTTCCCTCCTTCATTCATAACTCTCCAAATGTCACATAGATTATAGGCATCCATCAAAGCAAGAAGTTTTTTTCTGTATTTTATACATGTCATATGCGATGCGTAGATGTTCCGCCTTTCTTGTCTATTTTGGGGTCAATTGCAATGTTGAATTCTCCACCAATTATGATGTTATGGTCATCGAATTCGGAGATTATACTTTTTATTTGCTGCAAAAGGTTTATTTGTTCATTTTCATGTCCTTGAGTTGGCGCGTAGATGTTTACAATGATATATTTGACTTGGAAGCAATTGATAACAATGCAGATATACCTCCCGTTAGGATCTATTGTTGTATCATCAATGTTATATTCTAATGATGAAGGTAACATAATTAACGAACCTCTGCTTCTTGAGCTACCGTGTGAGAAAATTAGGTCCCCGTCCCACTCATTTTTCCAAATGTTTTCTACCTCAGGTGTACTATGTGTTTCCTGTAATAGAGCTATTCCTTTTGGCTTAGATTTGAAAAAATCAAAGACCTTTCGCCTTTTTCTGAAAACATATGTGTACTATGTGTTTCCTGTAATAGAACTATTCCTTTCGGTTTAGATTAAAAAAAAATCAAAGACCTTTCGCCTTTTTCTGAAATCAGTTTTTAGTCCTCGTACAAGAGAATAAATGTTAAGATTGTTATCCATATTTGCATAGATTATAATATATCCATAAACCTTTATACAAGATGAAATGTGATTTGAGCGATAACACGTACAATAACTGTTCAGTGCAACAAAGTATTTCAAGCATGATTATTACAAAAGGATACATGTGCTGTAATATTCCAACTGTGATTTTGGCGATTTGCAGTATGTCTGAATTTTGATAATTGTTTGCATGTTTTAATTAATCAAGGCATATGTTATATGCAACTGCATGGGCTATAAAATTAATATTGCATACCATTTTTGCGATCTGACTGTATATAAACTACATAGAACTTAAAAGCTTGGTTTGCCTTTTTTTCCGCAATGATACGCAATAAAAACAGGAACAATACAAGTGACGATACTCTATAAGGCTTGCATAAATTGAATGTTGTATTCCATTATTAACTTATTCGGGTGCATGATCAGAACATCTCAATCGGAGTCTTCAAGGCCAAGTACAAGCAAAAGCTCACCTGCAATCCCTTCAGACGACAGAGGCGTTCAGAGCATGCATCCGTGTCTATAGAACTGAACACAAATTATACATGACATACAATGGCGGCGAGTTAGCATGACGGAGTTATTCCACCAGTGGCAATTATAAGTGACTTTGTCGATGAAAAACAGCGTGTACCACCCCAAAAAGTGTCAGCATGGACCATAAAGTACCATAGAAGACAATGGAGTAATATGGATACTATCTTCGGGAGTAAGTGCATCAGGAATCGCCAAAATATTTTGAGTTGGTGCTAGGGGCCTCTCTAGCCAATGAGGGGGGTTAGATCACCATGGTGAAAGTCAAATACCGCACCTTACTCCAAAATATCAAGTCAGTAGTGTGAAAATTGGTGAAAGTTATTCAAGCATGACTTACCTGTACCGATATTACATGCCTGCAGTGTATTACATGTATATCCGCGTAGTATTGCCCGGGCACCTGAACGTCATGGACCACTGCCCCACTCTTCCCATTCAGTGTCGCTGTGTATGACTGCAAGTGTTATTACACGCTGCAAACAGTTACATTATAATGCCAACAAAACGTTTACTCTCATCCACGAGTAGTGAAAACAGTGACTGTTCTCCAAAAATTTGTGCGGATCTAAAACGTTCAAAAATGGCAATGAATGATTTTAGTGGTACTGAATCTGATATAAATAGTTTGTCGAATGCTAGCAAGTTGGACCTGATATTGCAAGGTGTCGAAGCAAACAAAAAGGCTTTGCTAGATCTAACTCAAAAGGTCGACAACAAAATATCCCACCTGGAATCTGAACTTCAAAAAGTGACTACAGAAAATGTGAGGCTTCAATCCCAGTGCGACGTGCAAAATATTATCAACAAGCAACTAACTGAACGCCTCCTAAAGATCGAAACCTACCAGAGACCACAGTGATTTGTATCCTACAAATGGTAGGCCCGCCATGTTAATAATATACAAGTGAGGACACAACTTTTCAGGGGTCTTGGCAACAACACCTTTAACATGTTCTACCAGGGAAACGAACGTCACCAATCATTCGGATATGTCCTAATAAAGTCAATTTATACTCACAGTACTTGCTATGCATGCATTTATTCACTTTCAATGGATTTTTGTCTTCAAGAAATTCACGAGAATTCCTTCCAAGCGGAAGTTGACAGCTACAATCGGTACCGACTAAAATTCGTATTGAAAGAGGAATTAATCTGGTGGTACCACACTTTCCTGCATACAACTACTTATCGATCTTCCCTTGCATGAAATATTGAACATAATCTGATAATTGGTTCGTATAAAGGGTACTTCCTTCATACTTACAATTACTTATAATGATATTTGGTACGTCTACATGTGGTATTTAAATGGCCATGCCATTGAATGTAGCAATGGATCCGTAATGAACTTACTCTGTAGCCTATACCTATACGGTATTGCACCACAATTGAGGGCTTCAGCCACTGTGGTTAAACGTGAATTTATTGAAAACAACTTGTTTACATCTAAGGTTACCGAAAAATCACATTGCAGAAAGCATATTGATGTAATTGTAAAAAGCAAATGACTTATTTGACATACCGGTATCATAACTTAACATAATTGTAACATTTGACGCCCACGCCACACAGGGCACACGCGGCGGGCATCGTAATTACTAGAACTACAACCAGGTAACAGTCTGTCCAGACGAGTCCGGCAGTCATACATCACATCCTAACACATGAACAACATCATCATCATGATACAACATATACATTAGTTATGGTAATGTAACCGTATGTGGAGCCTGAGATGTCATGTGGCTGGCCGGCCTCGCCGACAGCACTGCCACAGGGATAGAACCCTGGACAGTCCGACGGTCTGCCAGAGCCTGTGTCGCACCATCCCAGGGCGAAAGACTGGTGCAGGGACGAGCCCCGAATTAGCATGGTCCCCCTCCTGGCCCCCCTATGGGAGTCGTCCACAGGGCCCTCACGGGCCTTAGCCGGTGAGTGGGAATGTACAGATCATGGCCGAGCCCTCTGTCGTCCTCTCGCCTTGCCAGCAGTGAGACAACTCCACTGAACAAGACGGCTTCAGAGTATTTATAACCCCTAAAGCACGAGACACGAGGGATGACGTAAGACCATTGTTTCAGTACCATGGAGTGAGAGGATTAGAGGACGTTGCTCTGCAGCGCACGTCTTTCGAATACGAGGCGGCCAAAAGAAGAGTAGTATTTACAAAGAATCTCCTGCCATGATCTTTGAGCGAAATCGCCACATAATATTCGCTCAATGTCAATATGCCCTATATTTTAAATAACATGTACTGAAAAATAATTCTTTCTGATCGTTATTGCTTTATTAAGGATGTTCGCTCCCTTTGGACCCAAGCAGAGGGGCTAAAATTTGAAATTCGTTTGATGATATTCATACTTTTAAACAATCATCAATATGATATTGTGCACGCGAAAACAGAGAATTCGGAACAAATATTCTCTTCAGTGTGGAATTATGGGTAATTTTACCCCCAAAATACCAGCAAAATGGGTCATTTTTTGCCATTTTCACTAAAATCAATATTTAATGAAAACCTGAAAATAGATTTCCCTAAATTTTTGCTTGTTTATCAACGAACCAATATGCATGTTTTTGATAGAAAAAAATATGGGGGTCACCATGCTATTTTTTCTGTTATAGGTTGTCATATTTGTGAATGTCAGTGAATTTTATCAAAATTTCAACAAATTTAGGTAAAATTTTATGTTCTGGACTCATATGGATGCCTGTAGAAGGAAAATTAGCATGGTGACCCCCATATTTTTTTCTAGCAAAAACATGCACAGCAGTTCGTTGATAAACATACACAATCTCAGAGATATCTATTCACAGGTTTTTATTAAATATTGAATAGAGTGAAAATTGCCCAAAATGACCCATTTTCCTGGTATTTTGAGGGTAAAATTACCCATAATTCCACACTAAACAAAATATTTAACCCGAAGTTGCTGTTTTGGAATGCACGATATCATATTGATGATTGTTTGAAAGTCTGAAATACATTAAACAAAATTCAAATTTTAGCCCCTCTGCTTGGGTCCAAAAAGAGCGAACAACCTTAAATCAAAGTTGTGGAATTCCATTGGCCCGGCAATTTGGTTTCACTAAAAACAAACGCTGCATGTACTGGATTGTTTCGCTTTTCACTTATTTAATAAAATATTTCATATATTTTTGTTCATATATATGATATGAAGAATAAAAGAATACAAATATTAAAACAACAAACTTTATTAATAATGTCCTGAAAACGGGATCCTCACGCCGTGTACCAATGGTGTGTAATTGGGCACGACTATATTGTCGACCGAGTTTGGTCATGTATATCCGCTTTTTACACCTCCCATAAGTCGCCGAGGGGAATTGAATGGATACTTCTGATTGGCTAATGGTCATTTTAGTCACGTGTCATTCACTATCTTGTGACGCTAATCCGTTTGACCTTCATATGGTCAAATTGCAGTAGGGTCAAAATATCATGGTGGACAAAACAGCAATTTTGGACGCAGTACAGGCTGGCCACAACCTACTAATTTTAGGCGCGGCGGGAACAGGGAAAAGTCTATTGTTGCATGAAGTGCTTAGCACGGTTGGTAACGGGAAAGGAAAGAATGTGGCAATGACAGCAACGACAGGCATTGCTGCCACTCACCTCCCAGGAGGAATGACTGTCCATAGGTTGGTACCACAGACACATTAATTACTGTTTACATGTTTACTACATTCAGAAAAAATAATTACTGAAAGTAATGTTGAGGAAGTACATATTCAATATTAAAAAGAATGTTTATGAAGGATGTGTTAGCATGCTTGGATTAAGGTGTTAGGGTTTAAATGCAGATACTGCGGTATACAGGATGGAAGGTATGATGCCTCTACCATCATCAACAAACTGAGGACAAACTCCGACTACTCACATATTGCGGAAAGGCTGCGATCAACCGACCTTTTGGTCATTGATGAGATATCCATGTTGTCTGCGCACATGTTTGATTTGATTGAAGAGGCATGTGTGACGTGTAAAGTTGTGAATTGACATGTAGAATGTGATAAACGTCATATATATCTGAAATATGAACACTGGAATCGGAGCACTGAAATGAATATTGTTTTCTAGGTTGTTCGACGTATCAAGGACAATGGCCTGGTGTTTGGAGGGGTACAGGTCGTACTGTGTGGCGACCTCTACCAGCTAAAACCCGTCCCAAATGCACAGATTGGTGACCCTGGCCATTACTTCCACCAGTCTGATATATTCAAGACAGCTGTCCCACACCATTTCACCCTTAAGAGAGTGTATCGCCAAATGGAAGGTAGTAATGGTCCTTGTCCGTTATCATGAAGACTATATGGATATACTGTCATGTTATAATGAAAGATAATCGTGCTGCAAGTTGAATAATACTTCCATATCAGAAGATTTGGTGGAATGCATCCACCAAGTGACGAGAGGGTCTATCGATACCACTTCCATGGCACTCCTGAATCGAATGCAACGTCCTCTCCCACCTGGATCAGAGCCACTCAGACTGTTTGCACTTAATGCTGACGTTGAGAAATGTAATGCTGATCACTTACTGGATATGCCCGGTATGTATGACACATTTGTGTTGCATTTTAGTATATTATTTGATGTGTGTTACCATCATGACACATCATGTTATTGTATTCTCAGATATAAATCCAATTACAGTGATGCAAATGCAAACATTTACTGGATGCAGGAAACACCACATATTGAAACATGTATGTGGCATAATGAACTATGTCAATATTACAATGATAATTACAGAACTGTTGGTCATGATAGATACACTGATTCATGAATAAGTTACAAGGTGATAATTATGAACTAACCCATGATACAAGTATATAATGAAGTCATATTGTTCTGTACACATTGAAATGGTATAATACATGTGAATACATTTGAGGACATGAACTGTCATCATATAACAATCTATATACAGATGCAAACAGATTTCTGTAATGATGAAGTTGTTGGATGACACATTATATGAAGACATTCTTCAATCACATGACACTTTCAACATCAAGGTCATTGTAATACATGGAATATCGTAATCATACTCCATTTACAAGCGAGAATGTCTGACGGTAACCCACAATGTCAGTCAAATGTGTTGCTTTCCATGTGGACCCTCCAAGCTTGACACGGAACGATGTTGTGTTCGTGCAGGGCAAAATTTGCCTGGAAATTCGCGATTCTCCTTGGAGGCATCAGGCCCATGAACATCAACCTTAACGTCTCTGGTCGAAAGACTCCGCCTGTGAACTGAGGGCGTGTGATGGACCAGACTGCTAGGTGGGCTTTGCGGAGCAGAGACAGACATGGAATATCAGTCACAGTGTAGGTTGTGGGGCCGATCACAGCCGGCACTACGCAAACCACTGACAAAAAGATATCAGACGGGGAACTCGTTGGTGTTGTTGCCCTCTTTAGATTCTTGAAACGGACATCATCGTTATCAATTACTTCTTAATTTTTTTGGTATAGAAGTTGAATGGTTTTGCTGCAGGAATGCCAGTATTGGATTTAGTACAGCGGGATTTCAGTGATTGACCCAAAATGATGGAATTAACTGTACTGCTATAGGCGGCATATGTGGGATTAGTCGTGTTGCCATTAAAGTGTCCACGCATCTGGCAGAAATGATTTTCCACTAGGTCAGTATTGAACCGCGATGGAAGGACTCCACTGGAAGGGAACTCTGTCAGGTGAAGGCGGCACACCTCTGGGAAAGCTACGAGAAGACATTTCAGGTCCTCTAGGCATTCCCACGTGGGCAGAAGTGATGACTTGCTGGGGCCAGGCTGTATGCGGGATGACGATGACAATTTGACAGACTTCTCCCATTGGTCAAACCAGGTCCACACCTTCGAAATAATATTGAAAATAACAGCAAACATGTCCATGTCACACGAAATGACACCAAGGACAGGAAAAAATAGGATAGGAACATTATGACCCAAGAAGTACATTTTAAACAAATGTTCTATTACATTTACATTTTCTTACCTGCTGCAGTTGTGCCAGACGATCATCAGCCATGGATGTTATTGGCCGGGGATCACGAAACACTCGAATGAGAATACTGGTTTGCTCCAGAAGTTCCACACTTGAAGTCAGGAATGCTCCATCAGCGCCTAAAAAGTTAGGATTGGAAACATTGTTCACATTGTATATTGTGAGACACGTATTTAATATTATTGCCAAATCAGTACTGCATGGTAAACTCGGAAAGCAAAACTATTGCATCAGTACCTGCAAAGCTTTGTTGGTAATACTTCATAAGATGTAGCATGTTGTCATCTAGCATATCCTCAGCTAACGCATTACGCATCTTTTGCGGACCATCCGGGTTTAAGTGTTCTTCGGCGACGACTCGATGGATGGGTCTACTGTTGGTTTCCCGGTCCCACTGTACTGCATCTTTCCATTGCTGCCACTCGATGTAATGACCTCCTTTTTTCATTCTTCTTGTGTGAACACCTTTGGTAATTCCACTGTGTAATATGCTATTCCGTACTTTCTTAATGGCGTGTGAGAAGTCTTGGCAGTGGACTATTTTTTGGTCAGGGTAGACAAAGTTGACTGCAACATACCTTGCTGTCAGCGGGCATTCGGAGAATTGTGACTTGACAAATTGTCGATTTTCCTCACCGCCGTCTTGAAGGGTGAACTGCACTGTGAACCCATAATCACTGAGTTGGGATATGGCATCCCAAATGACGATATTCAGCTCAGAAGCTTTCATGCTCGTGCATGGGAGGTGACACAGAGGAAATCTGAACCCGGTGTATCCCAGGAAGGATAGTTGCCAAACCTGAGTTGCCAAGGTGCGGGTGATCTTTCGCTCTTTAAGTGCTCGTAGACATGACCCTTCCAACCCAGTGTCAACCCATCCACTCAAATATGGTTTTCCATTTCTGTACACTAGCACAAGGTCCTGTTGGATGCTTGCTTCATCATGTACAAGGCCTCCACTCATGCCACACTCTGGAACTTTGGCTTCCTTGGCAGCTTCATACATCCAGTGTAGCATATCCCGATGTATGCCTGGTTCCTGGGTGACACTGTTCTTGTAGCGCCGCAGTTGTCGCCCAGAAGGCAGCACCAGGGAGTGGCTGTCCTGCAAGATTTTGTAATTTCCCGGGCTGTGCACCCACAGACTCAAGCATAAGCTTAAAACAGTTGGATCCCAACGGCGACTGTGGATTGTCTTTGCTGTTAGGGCATCGTGCTGGGCTTTCAGGAGCGTTTTCATTTCTTCTGATGCTCCAGGAAACACTTTAAGTAAAATTTGTTCCAAATCCATTTGGTCTGAATCGGAAAGATGGATCTGCTCATTTTGACCTTCATGCAGTCGTGTCACAGGCTCGCCTCCATTTGTGGCTATGGGCTCATGATCATGTTCAGCCCTCATGGCGACTTTTGCTCTGGCAGCATGTATGTAAGAGACATCATTGAAGCCATGTTGACAAGATTTACAAATGGATGTGTATGAAGTGATGTGGACCACTTGTTGGCATGAAGTTAGTCGGCACATATCTTCAGTACTGGTTTCGCCAACGGAACTGATTTTCTCCTTGATCATTCTTGGATTGTTTGTTGCATCGGGAATATCGTTCGTGCGCTTGCCCATACAGAGGCTGATGACCTGAACGATAGTGATGACTGCCTTGATAGACTCCTTAGTCATCTGAAAACTGTTGCAGATGCCAAGATCACTTAAGCCCACAGTACGTCCTCGCACTGTCAGGGTCCACTGCATGTCAGTTGTATTAAAGGTTATCTCTTTGCCTACAATACTACCGTTCATGACTGTTGTTGTAGGCAACATTACAGTTACATGTTCTGGGCCAGGCTGACCAACAACCACTGCCTTATTATCAAGGCAATTGACGATGTCTTTCATGTCTATTTCAGTCCTGGTTTGAACTTTCCATCCAACACCCCTATAGACTGTAACAGGCTTGTCATGCAGTTGTCGTTTGGATGAAACACGAACTTGAGGGAACAATTCCTTCAGGAACTTCCCTGCCCATTTCCTGTCAAAAGAGTTCTGACTGTACTCTCTATACGCTGTCCATATGTCATCACAGCGTACTGTGCCACCAGCATCTGCCACAATATTATCCACCAACCTGCAAAATAAAATATTCCTACATTTTCTGATGTCATTAATTAGTTGATATTGGGGAATGCCAAAAAAATTAATTGTTGCTCACATGATATTGCATACATGACACTTATCGCATTTGTAAAACTTAACATATTTTGAAATAGAATGAAATGTATGCATTGGGCATGACAAAAGTGTATTGTTGTATTTGTAGTCCATTGTATCAGTCTTAAGCCTACCTCAGCTCTTGTGGTGTCATATTTCCATGGTGACATCATGTGTCTGACATGGGCAAGATGTCACTTATATTTCGTAAGTGGAATTACGCTTGCCACATTTCCATTTTTTTATGGTATTTCTTACAGGTGAGATGGTTTGTTTTTCATCTGAGGATCATGGACGTCAAGACCAGTTGTACAATAGCCCTGCTTTGCAACAGTTGTACCTAAAACTTGACAGTCCAGTAATACTTGTAGTAAATTTGTCCAGTAAACTCGTCAATGGTTTGCGAGGTCATGTTAAAGCCTATGATCAACACTCTGTAACTGTTCACTTTGAGGAAATAGGTGAGATAGTCAACATCCATAAATTCACATTTTTGGTGTGGAGTGCATTGAACAATGAGGTTATTGCTACACGGATACAAATCCCGTTGCGCCTTGCTTTTGCTCTCACTGTCCACAAAGCCCAAGGGTTGAGTGCTGATCGGGTAGAGGTTGACTGTAGAAATATGCATGCACCGGGACAGCTAGGTGTCGCCATTGGACGTGTTAGGGCCAAGAAAGGTTTAAGAGTCGTCAACTTCAACAATCACTGCCTACGCAAACACCCCAATATTATAACAGATTTTTATGAATCTGCAAGTAAACCGTTGCAACCCGGCATTGAAAGGTGTTGCAGGACTGTGCATGACGACAATATGGATGCCACAACTGCAGTAACTCACCCGGAACCTCAGCAACAGATTGATGTATGTGATGAGGATGACATCATTGCATGCCTGGATGAGAGTCTCGATCATAACGTGTATGGCGTCACAGCATCACCAAGTACAGATTGCAGTGAAACTATAGTACAACCTTCTTCCTCTGGAAATAATAATGAATACCCTGATGACTCCATTGGTCCATCAGTTGCTAACGATGTTCTCCCATATCTTTTGAGCTATAAGTATGACAATGTCCAAACAGATCAGCAACGGCAACTGAACACTACAATAGACAGCCTGCAAAATTCCTTCTATGACTTGGATACCTTCGTCTCCAGAGTCCACAAACATTTTCACACATTAGCCAAACAGATATTTCCCGAACTTTCATGTGAAAATAAACACACCACATCTTTCTACAAGGAAGCCATGGCATATCTTGCAACAAATCAATATAAGGACGCTATCAAATGCTTATTTCACATCACAGATATTAGCAAAGTCCACTATCGGGTCTGTTTCCTGATGTGCCAGTACATAAGGAGTCATGTCATCAAATCGATAACCTCAACATTTATGAACCCTGACAATAACAACGTTAACCAGCAACCTGCAGATTTTCCTGGTTCTGATGGGGGTGATGCCATCATACGATACATCGCTGGCTGGGCCATTGCCAACATGAAGTACAAGCAATCCAGGATTGTGAGAAAGAATCTGTACAATAAACAGAAAAGGGAGTCAGTGGACACTGCATATGCCAAGGTATTGGCCTTAGAGAAGTTACTGTGCCCACAAGATTATATAAAGGAACATACTGCTTACCCAGCCTCACTGACATATATCGAAAGAAAACAGAACCTTCGGTTCAGCTTGAGCCATGTCAAAGATGCAGTCTTCCTATTTGTGAAACAATTAGATAATATTATAAGACTGACCCAATCGGAACCGAATATCACCCTTCATGGACCAAACCTGTTCGATTTCTTATATGAGGAACTAACCACCAATGGACAATTGAAAACATCATGGTCATCACTCCATACCGATGACACCAGCTGCACAGTTGTTGATGACTTATTCACTGAAGTAATCAATAAATACACAATGATGTCCATCGCTCAGTTTCGCAAAGACTATATTATGAAGCTTAAGAGAGAGAAAAAAGAAGCCCATAGAAAGCAGATAAAAATCAAACCAAACGAAACTGCATCTGTTTGCAACTACGCTTACATCATGGCAGACACCACTCAAAACAAAGTTGCATCTCACAAACGTTTGCAGTGTGAGCTGGCTCAGAATGCTAACTTTCTTGAGAGTTTCACAAAGGAACAATTGCTAGTCATAGGCAAAGTATATGGAGTGCCATGTAAAAAGAGCAACAAGAAAGCAGTTGTCGCACAACAACTCACCCCAGGCATTACAAATCGTGTAGACGCACCAGATTGGACTCCATACTTGGATGCCTCAGGTACTGGCCTTTCAACAAACTGCACTTTCTGTTCAAACACGTCAACCACACTAAATTCAAGCACCTTCGTCCCAATGCACGTAATGTATTGTGTCCTGTATACTAAACAATATTGTCATGTAACATTTGTCGCCGGCCCTCTGGGCCACAAGCGCCTCACCCTGTGGCATGTTCATTGCCAGCTCGTGATTCAGGAGTTAGCACATTCGACATCGCACAGTCCACATGGGGACAGAACATGGTTATTCGCACGGACAGACAGTAACGTTTTCTTGCAGCTAGGTAGTGCGCAAGTGACCCATCAGTGGTGTCTGACCCACAATTTAGTATTTTTTATGGACCCACAACATACATATGTGGCGATTCCAGCCAAAGATTTCGATAGGAGTTTTGTTGTCCTTCTCTATACTGAAAAAATAGTGCTACGTCATCCCTGGTACTCATGCGCTGGCAGTATAAATACTGCAGCCCGTCTTGCTTATTTGGAGTTGTCTCAGAGCTGTCAAGGCGAGGGGATGACGGATGGCACGGCTATGTGCTCCATGTCCCCTTTCACTGGCTAAAGTGGGGCAATTTCCAAATGGGGGCTCAGGAGGAGGGCCGCTTCGATCCAGGGGCGCACGCCCCCATGGATTAGTGGTCTGGGATGGTGCCTGGGATGGTGCGACACAGGCTCTATCAGACCGTCAGGCTGCCCGGGGTTCTATCCCCGCGGCGGACCGTCGGTGAGCCGGCAAGCAACAACTTACAACATGGTGATGATGCTATATCTGAGTGGTGTCATACTGTACGGGCTTGCTCGGTAAACTCCTACTTGGTGAATGTTCTAAATTAATTACCTACACCCGCCGTGACCCTAGGTGAGTGCCTTATCCACGAAGATCCGGGATAGCGGGTATCAAACTTGACACATATATGCTTAATATTGCACACCTATGTTGCCACTTGTACCCAAGGCCACCAGCCACAGATGAGGCTCCCACCACATGAGGATGTGGGAATATTAATCGTTCGGCCTAGGCGACAGTCCCTAAGGGGATAGAACCCTGATAGCCCATAGCAATGACAGAGCCTGTTCACACCACTTCATGGAAGACTGTGTGGTAACTGAGAGCACAGACACCTCCAACACGGCCACAACCTCTCCTGAGTTGATAATTACCCTCGCTCTTCGGGACGAAGGTGGGTCTTTGCTGATACAGATGAAAAAAATGGGATACCATGGTTTGACTTACACAACATTTATTCGATATGAAAAAGCCAAATCCAAAATTATGTGGACTCAAGCAGCATGCAATAATGTATATGGATCCAAAGATGCCACATCGAACATTGAAGCAAGTGAAAGCAAAATTAAAACAGTAAACGGAGGGTGGGAAACAGCATGCAACCGATGACTAAGGTTCGCGGGAATGAAGCAGGGTTATGCATGTTGGTGGAGTCTAGAAGGGGGTATCCATTGAAAGACTCTCTGGAGGCTGGCCGGCTGCGGTCTGGGTGATACACGCCGCTGGAAGGCGTCAATGATGCGAGTTCCACGGGTGAATTTATGAAGTTTTCCTGAAACTGAAGTGAATTCATCACTTTGGGGCCATTCAGCCCTTACCAGAACGGAACAGACAGTTGTAATAATTTTATGAGCTTGACAATGCTATGTCAACAAAAACTACCGTAGCCAGTTTCGTGGAACATGACGGAAACATAAACACATGCTTACATGTATAGTTACACCGATCCATTAATAGAGTTACATATATAACGAAACATTCGCTTCCAATGTTACCCTGCCAAAATAACAAATGGAAGAGATTTTGGGACGAAATGCTGATCGTGATATGAGGCATTCCACACGATCGTATGTGGACTCCCCATGTCAACGTCATTGGAAGATCACTGTGTTTATTTTTGTCTTTTAACGTCATGATATAGTAAGGTCAAACAAATTGTCCTCCATGAAACAGCACACACTATTTAGGTGTAGGAAGCAGCAAATCAAGGTGTAGGAAGAAATGTAATTAATTTATTGCACATGCTTTTGTGGTAATCGAACCAAGCACAAATACGTATCTTTGTCCTGTCTTCAAACACGTAACACAATGCACTATGTGGAAACACTGTTCGGTAAAATATTGTAGGGATAACCACACTAATCTGTAATTTTTATTCCTTCTTATTTTGGTGAGGTGAACCCCATAAATAATTATATGAAACATAATATCAATTAATCATATCGTGCAATAAAATGTTACATTTCAATTCAAATATATGATTCAATGTCTGCATGCATATGATGAATGGTGTCGTTTCACACTGTCACTTACAATGTACGTTATATTTTAGGGTCACAAACTGAAGAGCCACAGAGCAAACGCCAAAGGGTGGAATTTCCATGCGGCATATGTGATGTGGAGTGCGTTAATTCATGTGTTGGATGTGATACATGTGATCGGTGGTTCCACTACAAATGTCTAAAAATTAATTCACGCAATAAATCACTGAAAGCAGCCAAATGGTTCTGCCCCGAATGTAGAAGGTAGGATAAAAATTATATGCATGATCGATAATTGTGTATGTATGTACTGTAATGAATTACAATGCTCAATGTTCCTGTATTATCTGACACAGAAATTCGATAATTGTCTTTTGCTCTATCGTACTAATGGAATTAGTCACGGTGAATACACTATTCATACAGTGGCCAATGCAGTTGAATTAGCGGCCTTACGCCAGATTGGAATGACCTGTCTCCTATTCTGTTGCTATACAAACAAATATCAGAAATGGAATTGGGCGTTCTGAAAAATAAACATATCATACGAATGTATTGCACCAACATACCAGGATACTATGAATGAATTTTTCGTAGACATTTCCTTCTTTGGGATTTAAATTTCAATGATATATGTAATGTGATAAATGTTCCATTTTCAGCCAATGACGGTAGACACGACCTTGAACTTCGTGGTTCCCTCACACAAGAGCAACTTCCGCTTGGAAGAAATTCTCGTGAAACAGGAGATTGTGAAAACTGCTCGAAAGTGATATAATTGCATGGATAGGAAGGATTGTGAGTATGAATTGTGTTTAATATCGTATATGCCACCAACTGCTGCATCTGGTTCCCCTGTCGTAAGTTGTCACAACGTACTTGCCAAGACCTGTCAAAAGTTGTGTCCTCACTTGTATATTTACAATATGGCGGCGCCCGTTCGTTTGTGGACACAAATCACTGTGCCAGAGACGAGATTGTCTCCTGTTCTGTGGAGTACCTGAAAGCCGTGATGAGAACTGCTGGGGTAAAATATCTGACGTGCTTACAACACTTGGTATCGAAAATGACAAACGCATGTTCATACGCATCCATCGCTCGGGGAGATTTCGTCAAGGAAACACTAGGCCGATCATAGTCAAATTTCAACACTATCTGGACAGGGAGATAGTGTGGGAGAAGCGGAAGGAGTTACCCGGGAATATGTACCTCCGGGCCTGCTACCCTGAGGAGCTTGGACGAAGACGCCGTATTCTACAGGCTATAGCTGACGTCGCGAATGGATCAAAAAGTTATACTGCATACTTATCCGAGGACAGGCTGATGATTGATGGCAAATTATTCACGATTGATTCCCTGAACGAGCTCCCGACAGATCTCAAGGTTGCAGCAGGATCAACTTCAGACGATGACGTCTTACTCTTCTATGGCATACAGTGTCCCCTCTCGAACTTTTATCCCACGATGTTCAAAGTGGATAATGTGTCCTATAACTGCACTGAGCAGTTCTACTATTATAAGAAGTGTGTAAGTTATGGCAACATGAGAGATGCTCAACGAGTAATGGCAGAGACAAATCCCGCAACACAAAAGGCGATCGGTAAATCAGTCGTTGGTGGTGACGAGTCATGGAACGAATCCGAAGCAAGCTCCGAAGCAATGCTCACTGCTCTGCGTGCAAAGTATAGTCAGTCCGACTATCTCCGCTCCGTGTTGCTCAGCACTGGGTCTCATACACTAGCAGAAGCCAATCCTTACGACAACGTCTGGGGTGTTGGGAAGGCTCCGAAGGGTGTCAAATCAGGTTTCAACTTGGATCCGTCTACCTGGACAGGGCAAAACCGCCTGGGGAAATTGTTGATGGAAGTCCGAGATGAACTAAGTGCATCTGAATAAACTTAATGGACTCATCCTAGTAGAACTTGTTAATGTTGCTATACCGCGAGTGAACTTTGATATTAGAGTGGACACTTTGAGACCCCTTACTTCTCCCATGTACGGATAATCGGAAATAGATGTAGTGAAATGTGAAGTTATCTCCTTTTTTGGTTCACATTCGATATATGAATAGTTTATCTTTTGTACCAGTAACATTATTATTGTGTATTTCACAGGCTCCATGTGTAATAACGGTGTTAATATGTTGTTGTTCATATATGCATGAATAGCCAATATCTATGAAATGACTTGTACTTTTTTTTCAGACTCTGTAGCCACTGGTGTTAACCTCCGACACCATCCAATCATGTTCTACGTCGTTTTCTTTTTGTCCTATTTGTGATCGCTGGGGCATTTGACACTGTCACCACACGATCCAGTACGGTACCAAACCCACAAATTATCGTTGAAAAAACTATGCCACGTTGTTCGTTCTTTGTTACTATTATGTCAAGTTATCGTCCTGAGGGGGGCGTTGGTGTCGAGTGCTTCCACTTCTTCACTTATCATCCACCATGATAAGTTTAAGTCAATACAGAGCAGCCATTGGTATGTGGAACCTTGTTTGCACCCGCAGACCCTTGAAAACACGTGTATGCACAAGAGGTTCAGAGTTTGTACCTTTCAAAATAACATGTATGCTTATGACACTTTTACTCTTATCAGGCGACGTACATACAAATCCCGGTCCCCGCGAATCCAAAAAATGTCTTACTGTGTGCCATTTAAACGCTCGGAGCATTGCGACCACCGACCACAAGCTTCAAACAAACTTTAAACTAGATGAAATTGAGACTTTCGTGACGCACCAGAATTTTGACATAATATGAGACATGGCTTGACGATACAGTTTGTGATGAGATTATATGTATGAACGGTGACACAAGTTATCGGAAAGACCGAAATAGGCATGGCGGTGGCGTGATGATATATGTCTCGAACGACCTTGTGTCATTTCGACGAACTGACCTTGAGATGGACGACATTGAGTCCGTATGGTTAGAAGTGAAAATTGGGCCAAAAAACTTACTTATTGCGTCCTATTATCGTGCACCATCTACAGATAATATACGTGCTGACGCTTTTATGGATGCTTTACTATCCAGCGTAGACGGCGCTTTGGCCCTAAATCGGGACTGCATCCTCATAGCGGGCGATTTTAATGACAGGTGTACAGAGTGGAATGACGCACATCCTTCTAGCGACCTGAAGCTCAAGTTATACAATTTTGTTAATTCCAACAATCTTTTTCAATTGGTGAACGAACCAACTCGTTATACAAATGTATCCGCTAGTTTATTGGATTTGCTAATTACTGACTCACCTGGTCGAGTATCAAACATAGATGTTCACCCGCCACTCGCTAACCTGGATCACTGCGTGATTTCATGCAGCCTATCATTCGCATACGAGAAAGATAAACCATATCGTAGAACAGTCTGGGATTACTCGGCTGCCAATTTTTCTGGATTGAACTCCGCACTGTCTGACTACACGTTTGTTACAAACGACGATGTTGACACCCGTGTCGACAAGCTGACTCAGTTCATAATAGAGAAGTCTAAGGAATTCATACCTTTCAAAAGTGTTGTTGTTCGACCTGCAGATAAGCCATATTACACTAGTGCATGTAGACACGCTGACCGGGTCAGAAACCGCTGGCATAGACGTTTCCAGCGTTCGGGGAGTGCACGTGATTTTCAGATGTTCACAGAAGCTAGAGATAAATCTAGGACAGTTCGTTCTCTGGCGAAAATGGCATATAACCATAAAATGCAAGAACGGTTGAATTCCCCGATTACACCCAAACAATACTGGAAAATAGCAAAATCCATGCTAGGAGATAAAGTGAAAAATACCATACCCGCGCTTATTAAAAACGGTTCGGTATTTTCCACTAATGAGCAAAAAGCAGAAATATTGAACGAATATTTTGCCCAACAGTGCTCTATATTCGAGCCACCAACGGCCCTACCGCCACTGCGATTCCACACACGAGCGCGCTTGCAGAACCTCGTAGTTACAAACGGAGAAGTGTTAAAAATCCTACAGGGTCTGGATGTAAACAAAGCCAATGGTCCGGATGGTATCAGTTGCAGATTGCTCAAAAATGTCTCCACTGGACTGGCACACCATCTGACAGACCTGTATAACTACTCCTTGCAGCGATGTACATTTACAGCGAGCTGGAAAGTTGCAAATGTCTACAAAATATCTACAAAAAGGGCGACCACCAATCGGTGTCCAATTATAGACCGGTGTCTCTTCTTTCTGTCATGGGAAAAATACTTGAACGCTTAGTTTATATTCATATCTATGCATATTGCATCACAAACAACATACTTACATGGAGAAACTCTGGTTTTAAACCACTAGACTCCGTCATGAATCAAATGATTGTGATGACCCATAAGATTCACCAAGCTCTAGAAAATAAACAGGACATATGTATGATCTATATGGATATATCGAAAGCATTTGATCGCGTGTGGCATTGTGGGCTAATTCACAAATTACAAACCATAGGTATTGAAAATTCCATATTACGTTGGCTAGACTCCTAAGGGTGATTATTAACGGACAGGAGTCCTCGTTATTGTCCATTGATTCCGGAGTACCGCAGGGGTCGATTCTAGGCCCGCTGCTATTTTTAATTTTTATTAACGACATCATCATTGATATACACAGTGACATGTTTTTGTATGCCGACGATACAACCTTGTTGAAGGTCATCACCGACCCTCGACAAAGCATACGGGAAATCAATTTAGATTTGGATACACTGAATCAATGGGCAAAGCAATGGGCCGTGTCATTCAGTGCCTCCAAATCAAGCGCCATGATTGTATCGAAAAATCAGACGCGGGTACATTACGATGATATAATTTTCAATAACCAAGTAGTCAGTTACGAAAGTGAGCACCGGCATTTAGGCGTAATATTCACCGAAAATCTGTCTTGGGAACGACACATACAAGACCGTATAAAAAAAGCCGGGAACATGTTGAACATGCTGAAAAGGTCAGCTCATTTATTACCCAGAAGATGTAAAACAAATATATATTGTACATTCATTAGGCCAATTTTGGAATACGGATGTTATCTATACAATAATTGTCCTGACAAACTCAGCAATCTCTTGGAAAAGGTTCAGCGTTCGGCTGCTATCACTTGCACAGGCGCTTATGTATCTGTAAGCCACAATGCCCTGCTGTCGGAACTCGGCTGGCCGACCTTAAAAACTCGTCGTAATTATTACCAGCTTTGTATGATGTTCAAAATAATTAATGACTTGACGCCTGCTTATGTAAGAGAAACGTGTCCTAGCTTTGTTTCTGAACAACATGAACATTATGTCCGTAATGCTGACAATATGCGAATACCTCGTGCCAAAACCGTGTCATATAAGAGGTCTTTTTTCCCAAGCGCGACAAAAGCATGGAATAACCTAGATCGCAGTATACGCAATGTCAGAACTCTCCCTCGCTTCAAGATCAGGCTAAAGGACTCAATATTCCCCGACAGCAACCCTCTCTTCTCCTACGGTACAGGTCGCGCACCTATACACCAGGCTCGTATGAGAATGGGCCTGAGTGGCTTGAACTTCCATAGAAAGAAGTACAACTTCATTCTGAACGCATCTTGTGGCTCCTGCGGGTATAGAACGGAAGACGTCAAACACTATGTATTCGACTGCCCTACCTATATGGCTGCTCGCAATAAGTTGCTTGTCACCTGCTCCCCCCTCTTGTCACTAATAATTGACAATATTGATCTTATGAATCTCACTACATCCCACAAAAAAGAATTAACTGGCGCATTCTTGAACGGCAGCAGTTATTTAACGCCAGCACAGAACAAATCTCTATTTGATGCATTCCATGTTTTTATTTCTGAATCTGATAGATTTGAATGATTATTTACGATTACGTACAAACTGGAAAAATGTGCGCGACTGTTTCATTCGCCCCGGCCGAGGAACACTACCCTGTGCGTCATGCGATTGTAGTAACCCTCGTAAAATAAATTACGTTTAAAAAAAAAAAAAAAAAAATTATACATAATGGACATTGAAACTCGCCTACTGGCGAGGATGGAATCTTCGTCCCTCGTCACTGACAGGAATGAATTTGAAGAGCAAGTGAAATATTAAGATATGAATGAAATACATGAGATGCCATGCGATTGATTGTTTGAGGTTTAGGGGCATTCAGGTCCTAAACACGAACTTGCAAAGTTCCGAGTTTTCAGGTTCCTGACCAGTTCCACGGACGAGAGTGTGTAATCGGTGCGACCAGGAGGAGATCCCGGCAGCATGCTGGTTGAGATGTTCAACTGGAGCATCTATCACGACACAGAGGAACAGCTCCCTGGATACTTCATAAGGCTAAGAAAGGCCTTATAAGGATAAGGCTCATAAGGCTAAAGTACGACATTTTAATTGAACTTGTCAGATGCAAATTATTTATTCAATCATATTGATAAAAGGACGCACAGCTGGTGCTGAACACCTGGGATTCCATTGAAAAGTCCTGGGTGTCAACAATGAGTATGCTACCATATAATCTAGCAGTGACGTATCTAGAATGATGGACGAAAGAGAAAGATAAACCAGTCGCTTATGCTAATGCTGCTATGCCAAAATTAGCCGCGATAGGCTGCATGCTCATGATGGTGCGTCCAACATGTCGGGTAGGCTGACGGGCTTGCAACTAGGGTGAAAGCTTAAAATTAGCTGGCCTATTACACCCATTGCTATGCAGTTCTGTAACTAAAGTCACAACATTTTTCGGAAATATTGAAAAATGTAAAAAATCTACGTATTTATAACGTCAAGTCAACTGTGACTCGTTCTGTTTGGACAAATTCAGGCTGAGATTGGACTGACGAATGTATGCAGACAAACTGCAAACCCGATGGTATTGCAAACATGCCGCAGTACAGTCTTTGAAGCAGAATTTCGCGGCATTTTTTTTACTCAAACGTATCCAAAGAGTGATCAAAAGCCCTGACAACTATTGTCAAAGCCAGGGGTTTATTGTAAGCCCGTTTGAATTTATATTGCTCCTCGAAATCTAGGAAGATGTGTTGGAAAATACATTTTGTCTCTATTAACATTTGCACTTACAAACCCAAGATGTTTTGACTGCGTTTGATATGAATAAATCAACTAAGCATCCCTTAGGAATCAAAGTTATGATGAATCGTTTGATCATAAGGTCAAATCAGCTGAGGAAACTGCTAATAATGAATAACTTGGAGCCACTTTACAAGTTGCATGAGTTCGACTACGAAACCGTCTGGGTGGTAAAAAATCACACGATGAAAGATCCGATAATCCCAAATTAAGGTTTCGAACAGAAGTATATCAAGCAATTTATGATAAACTACTGACACAGTTACATGTCAGATTCCATGATTTCCTTGAATATTTTAACAACGTCAGTTGTCTGCTTCTGGGGGTATATATGTAATGATGAGAAAATTGAGAACTTTGTAAAATTGTATTCAGTTGGTGTGGATGTAGTCGCAATTCAGTTAGATGAAAAAAGGAAATCACCTTCTTGAACATATCTTGTCCAGTTTTAAGTGTAATGAACTGCCTTGCTAAAACCAGTTGTGTTTGTACTTTACAGCATACTTACACAATATTGACAACGCAAAACAATTAATGTATATCGTATGTGATTAATAGCGACGTAAATTATGGTCACCGTGGTGAAATAACATTTATATCGGTAACTGACCTCAATTGACCACTGATTGTACCATAATTTTTTTTGTACGTGAGAACCCAGATCTGTTTTCAAGGGCATTTGTGAGCATAGTAATTTTTTATTGCCGTCAGTCTCGCAAAAGCAACAAAGTTAAATTGAATTGTGATGTCCAAATTTGTCAAGCGAGAACAGTATTATTATAACATCATGTACTGGATTATATTTTGTTAATACATCCAGATCCTAATGCTTGACTCGCACTAATAATGTCTCAATGTCGTCATACATTTATGAGAAGTGACTTAGAAGCTGTCTATCGAGCCGTTGACACTTTACTGCCACTCAATGAATGAGAACAAAAACTCACGGCGCATCTTTGTCCCACACAAGACTATCGTTCCACGTGATGTAAAAGCCTTTGTCACAATACGGACTGTAAATTCAATGCCTTGAAAGTGTTGATTGATTCCACTCGATAACTAAAACGGAAGTATCATCTCGCGTTTAGAAGCAGGTAGCGTGAAAATTAATGGACCAGCGGTCTAAACGTCAACAAGCGTTGATATAACTTTGTCTACTGCCTCGCTTTTCTACTGTGGCAAACATGGTCGGCATGCATAGTTTTCGCTTAGGCAGAAAAAGTCTGCACTGGTTGTAATCAAAACACAGGTACAATAGGAAGATTTTCGTTTCTTTCATGACAACTAATTTCGTTCGCTACTCAATATTTTCCGTCAATGCGATATCTGAGAGTTTTCATTAACAATAGAAAATGACAGTATCCTGAGGTGAACCTCTTTTATGTGGTTCCTCGTGGACAGGAATTATATTCAGCCACATGTTTCCGTAAAACGAAAATGTTCATCTAAATCAGAGGTTCGATTCCTACCAATGTCAGTTTTGGAGCAATGTGCACGTACATGCAAATGAAAATTTATATATGAATAAATATTATTTTTAAAAAAACGTACATGCAAACGTGATTTCCAATGTACATCCGCGTATAGTACATGGCACACCAGTACCAATACCGCCCTAACAGGTGGTTCAAGGATGAGCGACCTTCCCGTGCTACGGAATGTTCTATATCATACACTCTGCATAAGAGGAGTGATTATGATTTGGGATGTATCCTCATCTGTATCTCATGTACATACAGACACAGAGCTTCTGTGCGGGGATAGGTCATCCGATAATTGATGATGAAGACACGAAAATCATCGGGAACGAGAGACGGCCATAGATCATTGATCATGAGGCCATTGTCACTGACTCTGGGTATATTTTTAACGTCATGTCATGATGTACCCACATAAAACTGGCTCAACTATTATGACATCACATGTAATGTAATTATCTCGTATTACACAGAATACGAGATATTACATCTTCCTCAGAAGGTGCCCTAGACTCATCATATCAGATATTTTCATGTTAATTTTGAGGAATTCATGACGGGTGCCACTAGTGGGGCAGGAATTCCTCACTCTTTCCGGAACACCTGATTTCACCTCCTAATGGCCTAATTTTTGGGGGTTCATGACTTCTCTCACTTCGTATTCCTGATATGACTTTCTGTCCCCGGACTATGAGATTGGATAACGGACCCTGTTTTGTTTGCTCGGGATACTTAATACTGAGTGTTGATTCCACGTCTATTTACATATATTTTTTAATATACTGTGTTCGAGATCTACTACGCAGGATATTTAAGCGGGGTATAGCTGTACTATTTGGGTTTCTGGTGGGATTAGACTGGCGAACATAGGAAATGGATGCTTCAGTCCTATAATACGGGCAATGTTTTATATTTACATATTTCTGACAAGCCAAATTACTCAGTGACACATACATGAAAAAAAAAAACTGCCCTTTTTCATGAAGGTTTTCGTCCCTACTTACCCAGTAATACCCACCTTAAATTGTCAAATACAATAATTCGAAGATTTCTTCCAAATACACATATAAAATGATTCCCTACAACGATATTGAGAGAAAACGGGAGCATCATCGAGATAATTTAATGATCCAATTCAGACAACTGATGGGGAGAAAACATCATCTGAGGAATACTAGTAGTAAGCATTGGCCAATGAAATCCTTGGTATCTACAGTAGGCGTGGGTCTGTTCGTTTCTCTATGACAAGCGAGAATCCTGCAAATATGTTGGAATAGTTGTTATATTGTGCGTGCCACTCAAACTCGGACGTTAGCTAAATACTGCTCAAAACTCACAATCATTACTACAAGCATGTTACTGCGATGGATTGATAAATGGGTTCAATACATGAACTGTCGTTCGCATATCTGTTTATTCTCATTCTACCCATGAAATATGCATCTCGTAGAATTGTCAGGGACATCACATTGACAAGCTTAGATTGTGTTATCACACACATTTCTAGCTTGCGTTGACCTTCGAACATGATGATGACCTGGTCGTAATGGTGATACATCGCCCTGTCGAAAAGTTGTTGACTAACGAGTTCGGGTCACCCTCGGTCATTGTGATATTGTACAGGCCACGGGAGAACAGGCATGGTCCGACGCTAACTCGACTATCCAGAAGTATATGTATTTATTGGATCAATGATGATTGATGGACATCAATTTACTACTGAAAAAAATAACGAATGAAGGTTCCCAGGCAGCAACCATTTACATGAAAAAACGATGACAAATTGAAGATCATAATGATAGATATGCATATGTATATCTCGTATATGAATATCCGAATATGATCAAAGAAATAGTTGGCCAATTCAACGACAGAGTTCGAACGGAACCTTTGTAACTTTCCACTTACACGATGAAAAAAAATCGACATTCGTCTTGCTTTGGCACTGTGAAATCGCACATGTAAATTCGCGACAGCCTATCGATTCTGAAGGAATATGTAACATTGTGTAACAGAGTATCTTATAAACACACGAAAGTTTTGTAAGATGTAATGATATCTCGTTCGGCAAATTAACTATAGAAGTTTGTTTTGTTCCTGCATTTACGCCTAAACCCTTCATATTTAAGGTTCGCTATTGGTTTACGTATGTATTTGTATTTTATAATTAAAGTCGATTAGACTGTGCTGCTAATCAAGGTGTGACAGAAGGTTATCTAACCTTCAACGATTAGAGGGACTACCTCCGCAGTTCTGTATGAAATTAATCCAGACCCATTCTTGTTCATGAGCCACTGACAACACCCTTGCGTCCCCTGATTTCCACATCCCAACAATACATCATACAAAACATCAGCTTCGAATCGACCATCTGATACCTCTAATCAATGGCAAGAAACTGTCTGGTATTCAGAGATCAGCTCGAAATGCGATTACAAATGGGTATCAATGTCGTCTGTACACGTGATAGCAATCACTGCACATTGATCATCATCCTTCTGTAAGAGATGGGAAATATAGTCGTATTATGTAGGTATCAATCTATTACCACAAATACAGTAGATTTTGATGATGCCAATAACAAACGTAAAATACAACATTTTGCAATAAAAACAAAGCCCGACCAAATAATTTATCCAAACAATAATAACAAACAAACAATAATAACAACAGCATGCTTTTCCTCCAAATAAGTTTGAGGCACAAAGTACGATTGATTTTTTATTGGCCGAATCGCCATGCTATACGAATTAGACAAAAGGCAAAAAAAAACAGAAACAGATCTTATGTGCGTGTCCCGAAATATTTAGAATATGTTCAGATTCCAAGCTATCCATATAGCTATGTTCAAACTAGCCAGTCATACTAGTTGTTTGTTAGACGGTATCCCTTATTTTGATAACACATTCGGAAGATGTCCTACCCAAGACACAAATAAAACAACATTCCTTACATCAACACTAAGCGGTACGTAAGCATCATCCAGATTATTTAGTGATCCAATACGGACAACTTCAGCTAACATAACATCATCTGAAGAGTGGACATTGGTCGATAAACAATTCCTCTGCATCTGGAGTGGACATGAGACTGTTTGTTTCTCCAAGATGAGTGGGAATGTTGCAAATATGTTTGAATGGTCGATGTAAATACCCATCCAATTATGCGTGATCACAAGGAATCTTACACGTCCGATCAGTTATCACCGCTAAATACTTCCAACAGCTCGGAAGCTTTACCATGTTTACTGGGGTAGCTACTGCTTTGGATTGACGAATGAACTCAATACATGGACTGTTGTTCGCATATCTGTTTATGTTCGTTTTTCGCATGGAATATGCATCTTGCATATTTGGCAGAGAGATCATATGGACACTATGTGATCTGCGTGATGTGATCAGTGATCAGACACCCTTCTCGTTTGCGTTGACATTCAGACATGATGTTGCCTGGGCGTTTATGGTGATACATCGCCCTGTCGAAGAATTGATGACGGGTCACCCTTGGTCATTTTGATATTGTACAAGTATTGGAGGAGCACTTGCATGGCCCGAGGCTAACTTGACTAGACAGTTAGAATTGCCATATTGGATCAATATGGTGTTTCAAGGGCATCCATTCTCAACTGGAAAATGTCACGAAATAATGGCCCCAAACAGAAACCATCTTACACTTTAGGAAGAAAACGCGAATACTAAAATGTGGTGGGATAAGGTAACTCTTACTCAAACGGAAGTTTTGGGAGAGATGAAAACGATGGTATCCTTGCTAGACAAAGGAAGCTTTATAAATTTGTTCCATTCGTGAATGGACGCCTCACTTATAAATTTTCATGTGTGATAAAATAATCCCACTAGTGATTCACTCATGTACGTGATCATGTAACTAATTCCCAACACTATTATCAGTGACAGCATGGAGATAAAAGGCGCTGTCGAGCGAAAAAGAGTGCTCCCCTCGGTGAGAATGGATCCCTAGTTTGAAGAACCATTTGTATCGGTGTCTCATGTCATAAAGCTGTGTCGATGCTCTTTTTGAGGAGTGGCGTTCTGTACGACAACATATCACCAGCGTATACACAACGGACACCAGCGTATACACAACGGACAGTTTAAATTCATCGATAATTGTAAAAGATAAATATTCTCTTCACTAGACACGAAGCTCTTTAAACAGCTGGACAACATCGTCAACAACAAGACTTTGATTGAAGATATGCAAGTGCTGTCAAACTGTGGGCAAACTTCACATGTTGAGTCGTTTCACGGCTTGGTGACACAGCTTGCTCCAAAGACGTTCGTCTTCTCTCACACTGGAATGTACTGTCAGTACGTGATGGTCTCATGTTTAATAATATTATGATTACGATGGCATCGATATTTTAAAATATGAATACATTCGAATGTCTCCTAATTTGTATTACTTTTGAATAACCATACCATTCCTTAGAGGGGGTCTAGCAGCTCCACATTACAACGAAAACGATGCTGTTATCCAATGAATTACCGACCGCGATCGTTCACATTGTACCATGTCACGCCACGCACCCTTTCTGTGCAGGAGGTGATGACACTTGTTCCGACAAAATGTATGCTGTATTTATGTTAGAGTGTTTATATTCATCGATATATGTGAATATATAATATTAATGTGATTATACGATGTGCAGCTCGATGTGTGTAATTTTCTGACAACGCAAAACAATACAGAGGCCTAACTTGCATTCTGTCAGAAGATCCCTTTCTGTGAGAAAAAATAAACTTGATTCATGCGCGTGAACAGGTGTGACACCGGCAAAGATTTCTCAGAGAAGGTGTCAAACAGTATTGTTCGCAGTAAGTTATGCCACGGATTTGGAGCTTCGTGTCCGATATGTTGGAATATTATGTATTGCGGAAAAGGAAAACGACAGAAACTTTTCAACTGACAAGAAATAACTGTCAAAAATACCCCCACAAGAGCGTGTAGCAGAAAGTCGCACGTGAAAACAACCCGCAGGAGAAACAACATTCTACAACAGAAATTGCAGAGGTGTAACCATAAACTTGCGAAAAAAACCCTTAGTGTATCTGAGAATTGGAGTAAACCTTAGTCATAAGTGTTGAATGCGGAGAACATCTCGGACCTTTCATGTAGCTTTTCTGGCAGGAGCAGTGGAAAAATTTGATGAGGAAGCCAACATCACGGAGATGGCACCGGGTGATCAATCATCGTCTCATCTTGTTGCATTCCCAGAGCCCACAAAACACTAAAAGACACAAACGTGCTCGTTTTTACTGGGAGAGGCTATGATAAGAGATTACACGAATGCTGTCAGTCCCACTCAAGGCTTCAATCCAGACGTACATTCTATGACCAACTAAGATAATATTGGTATAAATGTAAGTATCGATCTATTACCACCAATACAGCCAAATTTATAATGCATACTCTGTATTGCTCATGTAGTATTCCTCATGATGGAAATCGTATTTCAAGATACACGAAGTAGGTTGTATTCTGGAAGGTTATTGGGCAGTTGTATACTATATTTATCTACTGTACAGCGAATACAGCTTTATTGCACATTCTCTGCCACTGATGACGACAGTGTCGCTTTGGTTGTAAGTATTTGGTGGGGCTTCGTTTTCATTCCCAACTGTTTTATTTTAGGTTTGTTATTGTCATCATCAAAATCTGATTGAGTAAGTAATAATAGGTTGATATATACTTGTATCATTCATTTCGGTATAGTCAATGCAAAAATCCATGTATGCTCCTTTTTTCTGTTCCGAAAAATATTCTTTCGAAAGTTTCGGAAGTCGACTTTATCATTTCTCTAGGCATACAAAATTGTATCACAGGATTGCTCAAAGTGTATAATCATGCATTTTAGAAGAAAGCAAGCGAGCAATATCTCTGCCTGTCAAAACAGGCATGCGATGAATTATTGTTAAACAACTATTTTTTCTGTTGAAGAAGAAAATTCGAGGATATGACGATTTTGCATTGCACCACAGCTCAAAATTGAACGACAAAGTCAAGGTCACAGAACAGGACAAAATCGGAAAATTGCAATTGCGTAAAAACTTATTGCTTATATCCCAGATAAATATTGCTTATATTCATGATTATTTTGTTTCTATTACTTTGGTATTTTTCGATGGCCAATCCCTATCATTTACTATATGAGCGATGATCGTACGATAAAAATCCCCCCGTTATCTTCTAAGGTATCGTGATGTATCAAGTGGTAGTAATTTCAAAACCACCGAAAATATTCAATAGAATATTGAACACCAAACATGTAGCATGCGTCTGAGAAAGCTTGCGAAATTTCTGGGAGATTTATCCTGGTGTCATCAGGGGCAGACAGTGTGTTAAATGTAGGTGTTTCTACTGTACACCTGATGAAATTAGTATACAACTGCCCAACAACCTATGAAAATAATAAGAAATCTGAAACAAACCCCATGGAATAGATATATGACAAGTACATAAGTACCTAATCACAAGCCAGAAGGCTACTGAGTTGATGGTATGAAAACCATTTTCCAGTGTTGAAAATTCAGTGATGTTTGTGTGCATATTACCTACAATAAGTCATGAAGTTCATAACGTAAACGTATGCTTCCCATATGATGAGCTCGCCCTGCAATGATATGAGGCAAAGTATATGGCTCAACAACTGGTTTCACCTGGCTCAAGCCAAGAAGTCACATTCGGGTTGGATGATCATGCTGATTATGATTCACGGATTGCTAAATATGTGCCACAAACGAATATGCGTGATCTCAAAGCAAATCTATACTCTTCAGTATAGATTTTCAATTCCTGATAGTCATCAATGACCTTTTGCAAGACGTTGACAGGTTCCTATGAGAGAGTGTGATTTATGACCCGTTGCCTTGACACAAACCCTACACCAAATCTGTTGTCAAATACGATGGGGACTTCCTCCTCATTCAGTAGTCGGGGGGAACAACCTGACAGGAGAATGCCAAACACATTATGATACGACTCCGCCGCCCCCGTAAACATGTATGTGTGATCCATCTGAAATTGGCGTTTAAGTTGCCTTTCTGATATGTATGTATCATTCATAGAATGATGTAAACGACATATTCCTTATTTGAATATTATTTGAATATGAAAAGAAAATATTAATATATTTGAATATAGTCTAGAAAAGAATGACCCATCATAGAAAATCAAAATGGCCGCCGCATCCATACCCAATTCAAGAACAAGAAATACATGCCATAAGGGTACCCATCGTGAATCCAACGCATCACTTTCGGGAAGTTGCACAGTGGCGATGAATCATTACACTTAGTAACTGGATTTTGAATGAGTTTTTTTTTATTGCCTGTCATATCTGATCTGTTGCTCTTGAACCTATCGTTACTGTACTGATAAGTGTTTTCAAAGATCTGATAATACCCATGTTTCCAACTGAATTTCCCTGTTATATCCTTGCCTTGAAAATCTCACGCTAGGCCTGTCACAATGTCTGAATAGCGATATATGCATTAGCCAATATATATGCATTAGCACATTGTCTTCAAGGATTGCACGGGAACAGATGTAGATTAGCCACTTTTCGCACATGAGCCACTGCCCACACGTATGCGACTTTTAATTCGCACATCCTAACAATACATCATGCAGCACATCTGCTTCTAATCACCATCCTGACACATCTAATCAAGGCCAAGTAATTGTCTGCGACTCAGAAGAAGGTGGGCCTAAAATGTTGATAAAAAGAGGTAACGATATTGTGTTGATGGGTGTAGAGTATTGCACAAGGGTCATGATTTTGTGGAAGACACATTCCATATTTGCGTGTGTCTTGCGTGTGTCAAGTCGCATACTTTCGACCGAGCATGTTGACGTCCACTTTCAGAATATAGCTATGGAAAGATGCCAGGGAAGAAACTATTGCTCAGCTATATTTTTCATCTCTTTGCAATAAACTGTTTTATATATAACAGCTGGTGAGGAGATATTCTTTTTATGTTTCGGACTGGAAATTCAGAAGTCATTTTACTGTGAACATGGACAAATTGGACTTAGTAAATATAAACACGATTTCCGAATGGGAAACCCAGAGTATCATGAGATGAAGAATGTTAAAATGTATTATTATATTATTTGCTAGTGGCCCTATATCGAACTCAATAGTATGATAAGTTAGACGTTACAGATTTATGTAAATGATTTATGATTTAAAGACTCATGAAATGTAAATATGAAAACGCAAAAAAATTGCAAAGAAATTTCATGTCAAAATAAACTTCGTCTTAATTGTTATGAAATTTTATGTGCTTATCTTTCGACAAAACGTTGCACATTTCCGACTATAATTATCAACTGTTGTCATCAACACCATCGGATTATCATGGGAAAACATGGACATTTCCCTCATTTATTCCCAGCCTCTGCCTACATCGCGTGACAAGGGCATGATATATGACCACCTGATCAAAAATAATGGTTGAAAATGCTGACCATGCTGTACAACAGTACCACATCTCGTCAGTAAATACCTTTACCATTATGGTAAAAGTATGATACAAATATTGTGGGGTTATCGTAAGGAATTGTACGATGTTATTTTGTGGTCATTTACCATTTCACACTGTGCGATTCGCTGCGGGCAATTTTACTGGTATTGGCGCGTAAATTATTTTGCAAACGATTCTCTTTTTGCAAACGAATATATACTAATGTTGTCTGCAAAACCCTGAAGGATTCTTGCAGTGGAGGACAGGGAGGGGAAAAGTTCTCTCCAACGCATCTAAATTAAAATTTCCCTGGAGGTTCTGGCGAAGGCTGAGCAAATGACGAAAACATAGAAACGTCTGGCTATACGACCCGATGTGAGACTTGCCATAACATTCACGAAAAAGATCGCTACCTAATATTTGTGTGTTAGTGTCCCAATACTGGTGAAGATTGGGAAAACGTTGCTGACAACTTTGAGTTGCAGATGCCCAACTGCACAGGAGCACTTGACGGAAAACACGCCCTATTACAAAGACAAGTTCCAAGTCATTGTAAAGGCCCTTGTGGACGCCGAATACAATTGTATGTGTTTTGGTGTGGGCAACCAGGGTCGAATAGATGGTCGCGTGTTCGTTGATGCTATCCTTCACGAAGTATCACACTTCGAATATCTTGACATCCTTAAACCACAGCCGTTTCTGGGTGCTGATCATCCCATATCCTTCTCTATGGTCGTGGATGAGGCACTACCTCTCCGAAACTACTTAATTACTAAAAGACCCTACTAAAAAGCCCTTTCCACACAGGGAGCTGAATTACAGACGGGTAGTGGAGACTGCATTCAGAATTCTGGCCAACCGCTTCGAGTTTGACGCTCCTGACTACCAACCGTGCAAAGACGGTGGTACGGGTATTATGGGCGACCTGTCCTGCCAGGTTTTTTAGCGGACCGTGACCAAGAAGACCCAGGTACCCATCAAGCAACTTGGAAATGGACAGCTGCATGGAAGGTAACAATGCAACGAAGGCAACGTTGTTTTGGGCAAGTTAATATATATTGATAAAATCGCCTCTTCGTACAGTGTGAGAGACAATCACAGACAAATCACCACGAATCGTACATTATTATTGGCGCATGCGTAGTTTGTGACGTTCACAATTACGTTTATGTGGACTGAGAAGTTTCGAAAAAGAAAGCAACGTTTACACGGTTTGATATCGGTGATAATCCTACCACAAGAGAAACACCAAGCACATACACACAGATGAAATATGTGCAGGAGTTGGCTGAAGTGTTAAGTGATCACAGTCTTTGTGACGTTCATGTGCTAGGTCGGCCTATGAGGGGGAAGGCATCATGGTGGGAGTGAATGTGGCGTCTGTGTGAAAGCTGCATCTTTCCGTAGCCTATAGGGCTTTATATTCAATAAACGTTGAAGTAGTTGAGGGTGTCTGCATATCAGATCACGGAATGAGTCAGTGATTGTTGAGAATCCGAGAAAAAAAGTTATATCATCATAGCATCCAGATTGAAATCATCACATTACATGTTGTGAAGCAATGTTTCTCAAGAGAGAGATATTGATACGAGAATGACAACCTCCCATGTAAACTAGGTCTACACCTTTGGTTACCCCGCTGTGTAGATTATAAATTTAACCAGGGATGTATCCTGTTGACAGGTAAATGCCAATCCATCAGAACATTACCTCATTATATATACGAGGGAGTGATCAGTGCACCAAAGCCTCTAGAAAGTGGATCCCATGCCTGTAAAATCTTATGAATAAATGGGACTATTTTTGTCTGTGGAATATCATGCTTTCGTGACTGACACTGTAGAAATGGTATGAATGAATTCGAGCATGATTTGACATCTAGTGCAAATGATAATATTATATTGACAGTCTTCTAACGATATGGCCAGATATGCCACACTACTGAAACTAAGGTTGTTTGGTATTAGCGTAAAGTTACAACACAATAATGGATGATATTTATAGATGGCACCACAGGAAGACAGCCTTTGGCTATGTGGTGGCCTGACAGTGGTACAAGATATTTGTAAAATTCATAATTAGTTTTTAAGGATAAATTATTTTTACGTCACACACTGTCAAATACGTTTGACTTGACTTGATGTTCAAGGAATACTATATGTAATGTAATCCTACTTTGCCCACAAGTGTATTTCACAACACAATGTTTTTCAATGTGATCCAAAATATTAGGAGACTTATGAACGGCTTAAAGGACGAACAAGGCAGACAACGTTTTCTTTGACTCTGAACATGTACATGTTACTGGGGAAAAACAAAAAGCCATCATGCGAGGACAAAATAAGTAGTCGAAGTGAAAAAAATATCTGTTCAATAATCAAATAACTGAATTTTCACGTGGCATACCTCGTACCTGTTTGGCGTGCGTATTCCCAGGAACTTTGTATCAAGACAGAATGATGGATTAGTTACTTGTGTCCGTAACATTGTTACATAAAGCACGTCATTTTACACTATATCAAGGCACTGACTGGATAGGAGACATGTCGCGGACGCTGAGACTGGTGTATTGGTGTTTTCCAAGTGACTATGCACACGAGAATACAAACTACCATAAACTTTACAAAATCGATCTGCAGGAGTGAGCGAGAGCTGGTTAATAGAATTTCCCATTTCAATAGAATAACTGGAATTTGTGTTTTTATCCAGCAGGCTTTTAAACACATATTTTTTCTAGATAAATGTTATCCATGTTATCCATAGGGCCACTGAAATCACTGTTTCCGTACTTCACCCATACTTCATCAGTATTGAAATATTATCCAAAAACATTATTTTCGTGGATTCTTCGGCCAAGTAACGTGTGCCGCTTGTTTCAATATTTTCAATAATGATTTGAAGTGCGAGACAAATTAAATGGTATCTTTCAGGTGGACGAGTAGCATTACGGAGCAGTGTACGTTATTCTTCAGACCTGAGGCCTAGCTTTCACTTACTCCTAAACATTTATATACGAAAACGACCACAAAAATAACCACTGGTCTTGTGTAAAGATATCTGGCTGTGAGTGGTTTCTAATGAAATAGGAGTTTTATGAGTCATTTCTAATGAGGAAATATATCTAAGTAGCGTTGTGGCAGATATTTCAGAAATAAACAAAGTGGTTTCAATATAATCTTGATCCCAAGTTCTAATAAAAAAGTGTATATTTATTCTATTCGATGAATATCCACTTTTCATGTTTTCGCGAATAAAATGTCCGTAGCTGGTAAAATGGAAGTCGGAAGATAGGCACGACTCCATCATGACAAATTCACATGAACATGTAGAGTTGGGCAACACTCTAATATTTCCGCTTTTATGCATGTCACAGATTTAGAATGCCAGAGATATGCCAAAAGTTGACATTGCCCATTATATATGGAGATGAGAGCACCAATATCTCATGTTCGCCCGTCCTGTTACACACACACTGAGTTTACACATATCTAACAAAAACAAATCCCGTTCATCGCTAACAAATTCTGTACAGATCAAACAGAGATCAAACAGCATAAATTATGCAGGATAAATACATGACATCTAGTGATACAAAACTTGAGCCAGTTTTATGTATATCCATCATAGTAGTCCATTAAAAATGTACCCACAGTCATAGTAAACCCCAAGGTCAGTGATTATACATTTGCGATATCATCAGAGCAATACACATTTTATCCCTAAAGTAATAACTAACCTGTATCGCCCAGTATATCTCTGGTCGTTTCTCATCGCCAATGATCTTTATGTATTCATCGAGTTTTATTTGGAATGATCTATGACCCCCGCAAATGATGTCCGTAACTGTGAACGCTGAACCAATACCCAAGTATTAGGTATTCCGAACAAACAAAAACCAAGCCCAGAACCAAACCCAAAGTCCAGTGCACTCAAAGTCCAGTGCATGGCACAACCAAATGTAATCAATGTTCATGAAACCCCATTACCATGATTACATGGCAAAAAGAAAGTATGGCATCCGTCATGAAATCGAGGGGAATAAAAGCATAGTGCATTGTACATTATATCACGCAGCTACAGATGTAAATATATTCCATGAATATATTTGTGATTTCATGTTCATTCATGGCAAATATCCGATAGGCGCACAATATAAAACAACACTGACTCAACATTTACTCTTCAGTTCCGGATAAACGTCAAATGTTGATGCGAATATTATACATAGGCCTATATCAACAGTTCCTGTACACCTAAATGTGCCCAACATAAAAATGATCACTAGGATCATAAACATTGGCTTGAGAGCGTTTACATATGATATACAGTAAGTGTTCAGTCAATAACATGTATAAATAATTTTTTTCTTAGTCATGCACAAAGCACAGCTCTATATGGAACGTTTTTGGTGCAATGACACCGGTAAGATACTCAATACTAAGCCAGGTCGCCAACTAAACTGTTTGGGCTTAGGCACAAAACACAGGCGAAACGATCAGCCATTTTTGAATTACTTGTAAAAAAATTATTTACAAAATAAATTTAAATTTAAATTTAAAAAAAAAAATTTAAATGATGACGCCAGTGTGTCTTTGGATAAACTATTTGGTCGGGCTTTGTTTCTATTGCAATATGTTGTATTTTACGTTTCTTATTGGCATCATCAAAATCTGATTGTATTGGTGGTAATAGATTGATACTTACATTGTACATGTGTTCACTAGTATATTATTAAGGTTGTACATGAACATTGATCTAGTTCTACCATTCACAGTAATAAAAAAATCGGATCAATGTTTTCGGTTCCTTAAAATATTTTGTTATATTCGTTTATGTACATGAGGTTCGCCGCCACAGACACGAGTAAATTCAAACTGTCAGATATCATAAGGAGAACGTATTTGGTGGAGGAAATAACATGTCACATGCTCCAATACCCCAGCTCCGTATATTGACCAGCTCTTTGTGAGAAACATTGAGATATTGATGACATGGTTTCATGCATGGTCAATGAGTGACACGTCTTAATCAGGACTGACCGCCGTTAGTCGATGAGAAAACAATTTTTTACTCAAGTCTGTGAAACTATGAAACTCAATCAACCAGCATACGAAACAAACGGAATTTCATCAAAAAGTTAATGCTAAAACATTGACAAAGCGGCATAAAGTGAAGTTTTCATTCAGACCCCAGACTAACACTACATGATATCCTGTTTGTCACACGAACGTGAGCCAGTGTGCTAAATTACATGTATATCAATGCATGTTTATATGGACACCACCAGTGCATTAATTTTCACGCTACCTACTTTCAAACGCCAGGTGATACTTCCGTTTTGGTAATTGCATGAAATCAATCTACCCAATCCAGACATTGAACTCTACATTCTGTATTGTGACAAAAGCTTTTAAATCACGCGAGTTGTCATGCTTGTGAGGGACAAAGATGCGATGTGAGCCTTTGTGTTATTCAGGAAGTGGCAGTTGGATGTCAATGGCTTGATAGACGTGACTTCTAAATCAAAGACATAGCTGTCAACATTGGAGTTGATCATTGAGAATGCTTGCTGTGTATAACACATGTGTGTCATGGTTTTTCGATGAAAAAAACATGAAACACTTTCGGAATAGAAACAAAGCCCGACAAAACTTTGTCTGCCCCTGATGATAGTTGTTTCTACTGTAAGCCAGATGGAATCAGTGCACAACTGCCCAACAACTTACTAAAACAATTTGAAAACCCGAAACAAACCCCAAGAAATAGGTGTATGACAAGTACATAGGTACCCAATCACAAGCCAAACAATACTGAGTTGAGAACTGAGAACTATCAAAGAGTAACTTGTGTATAGTACATAGTGAATAATATTGTAAAGTATGTATATAAATACAGAACAAAACGATGCTTTCGTGTATTAGACGGACTGAAAGAACAACATTTATTGTAAAGGCTATGATGTTTGTATATATGATGTGAGGTAACTGGCTTTGATTACAGGTGTTCACAGCCCTCGGGTTACAAGCTACGCTTTTGTGAACACCTGTGATGTGGCTTATATATTTGTCCTATTGTGAATGATTAAGTTGTGTGTATATAGCACATCTCGGATAAAATACAATGCAATTCTCGATGCAGTGGTCGTAACAATTGTCAATTGAAGGAAAACTGTAAAATATCACTGTACGAAATAAATATCTCATTGTTATAATATAACACTAAATCAATGAATATAGGGGTTAAATTGCATAAACTGATCTGGTAGGAACACAATGAAGTTTGCAATACAAAATATATTTAACACCCGCTTAGCAAAATGGCCGTTGTATCATGTCGGCTAAAAATCGAAGCCTAGCAGCCTTTTGGCTTGTGATTAGGTACCTATGTACTTGTCATGTATCTATGCCATGGGGTTGTTTCGGAGTTCTAAATTACTTTCAAAGGTTGTTGGGCAGTTGCATGCTAATTCCAGCAGGTGTGCAGTAGAAACAACTTCATTTAACACACTCTCTGCCCCTGATGACGCCAGTCTCTCTTTGGATGAGCTATTGGTCTTGCTTTCTTTCTATTGCAAAATGTTGTATTTTACGTTTGCTATTGGCACCATCAAAATCTAGTTGTATTGGTTGTAATAGATTGATATTTACTATTGATACTTACTATATTGTAGCCGATTGAGCGTTCAAAACAATCAATCACCGATGAGAAGATGTAATACGTGTGGGCGTGGACATATCAGTTAGCATGAGCTGGTTTTGGATATTCTTACGGCTTGATATAAGGCAAATTATATGGTACAACTGGATTTACGTTAGCGGTCTTGTTCAATTTAACACTCCATGTTGTTTGTGCTTCATTGATTGCTAAGTATGTGATGTGACCAGGCCCCGTCCACGTGGAATGATCTTCAACTATGCCTGAACTCAAAACCATTCCGCACTTTTTGAGCTATTATAGAATTTCCGTTTCAGATAGCCATCAATGACCTTTTGCAAAACGTTGACAGGTTCCTGAGAAAGTGTGAATAAATTCCTGTGTGATTTATGACCCTTTCCCTTCACACAAACCCCAGACCAATTCTCTTGTTGAATAGTATTCATAGTATCTCCTCGTTCGATAATCGAGGAATAGCCCGTCACAAGGATCTAAAACACATTAGCGTTCCCCGTCCATAACCCTTCAAATTAAGGATTGATTGCATGTGATCGTCATGAACCTGGCAGTGACCAGCTGTCCATTCACTTATAATATAAATATAAAGGTAACAAACTCATGAATTTACACACTTCCAACCAACGTGAAACTTTGCCTTTCTGATTGTTAGCCATCAAGGATTACTAACCGAGACTCTGTTTCTTACTAAGCAATGTTAAATTTGTTAAATTCATCGTTTTCATAAGTCATTTTTCGACCTATTTCACAGTTTATAAAATACACGAAAAGATTATGCTGTGCACCAAATACCTAGTGAGGCCAGTAAAACTCACAGGTGATATGCACTAGGGTGCACCGAGGTGTTTGGGATTATGAATGTTCAGCTCATTTTATTCATCTCACAGAAAGTATAGCCCTAGATTATTTTGACGACAACAAGGAATAAATATATGCAATAGCCAGTGCTTGTCAAGCAGAACACTCGAATTTTCGTTTTGGTGAAACGTATAAAATGATTTATCTAATCATCAATATGCCAGCTTTCGTGATATCATTTATGAAATCATGTCTCGGTTCATCATCCATGCGTATTTGTGTGTGTGCTAGCCAAGTTTTAGGACATGTTATTGTATTGTTTTGGTGATTTTGTTACCTTTACTTTCACATTATATGTCAATGGAAAAGTGCCTCAGGGCAGTCACCGGTAAGTTACGTGCAATCACACCTTAATCTCATTCAGATAGGATTTACCCCCAACACTACCTGACACTATTCCACTTAAATCGAACGTTCAGTTTTCTGACTAGACTAATGTATACACCGACATCAATATATTAACACCAATAAAATGATATTGATATCTATAGATATTAATAATTATTATTATTCGATTTTAAAAGCAGTTCATCACCAATTCAGTGTTGTTCAGTGTTGTTATTCCCCAGATGCTCTGTGATACATGTGATGAATTCGTGCCAATCTTCGTATTCCCAGTGTTGTCAGGACTCTTCACACAGCTAGATCGACCAACTTTGTAGTTCGTAATTTTGACATCTATGCCAAGCGTCTGAGCATAAGTTCGAAACATATATTGTTCTAGATCCAAATGGTCTAGCACCGGACGAAAGTGACTGTAACATAAGCACTATTATGAATACCAGCATATGTGTTAGATCGGATCAGTATCAATTTATCTATGCTAAATGTAAACAAATAAAAAAGTATATGAGATGTATATGATTCGACTGAAATACAATATTCCACATCTGCTTTCTTATTATGAAAAATTTTGGAGTGTGGACGTTCATTTTGGAGTGTGGGGTCGTACTTGACTTTATCTGGTTGATAAATACAGCAAATCCATGTCTGCCATGCAACTAGATCTATTTTCATGTTAATTTTGGGGAATTCATGACGGGTGCCACTAGTGGGGCAGGAAATGCTCACTCTTTCCGGAACACCTGATTTCACCTCCTGATGGCCATTTTGGGGGGTTCATGAGTTTCCCTGTCGTTTTTGTTTTCTCTCGCTTCGTGTGCCTGATGTGACTTTCTGTCCCCGGACTGTGAGATTGGATGACGGACTCTGTTTTGTTTGCTCACTTCGTATGCCTGATATGACTTTCTGTCCCCGGACTATGAGATTGGATAACGGACTCTGTTTTGCTCGCTCGGAATTTTGGGGAATTCATGACGGGTGCCACTAGTGGGGCAGGAAATGCTCACTCTTTCCGGAACACCTGATTTCACCTCCTGATGGCCATTTACGGGGGTTCATGAGTTTCCCTGTCATTTTTGTTTTCTCTCACTTCGTATGCCTGATATGACTTTCTGTCCCCGGACTATGAGATTGGATAACGGACCCTGTTTTGTTTGCTCGGAATACTTGATACTGGGTATTGATTCCACGTCTATTGACATATGTGTTGAAAAGTATATTGCCACTTTTAAGTTTAAGTTTTAAGTTCGTATGAACTTATCACAACCAACAGCTCACTGTTGTGTTTCCATGTCAATCAAACTTTTCGTGAGTAAGGCTACAACGGGTGTATAGGGCCGTACAATATCAGAATGAGCAAAGCTGACACAAACTCATTAGTCATCAACTGTTCGACAAGGTCATACATCACCATCATGTTCAGGTCAACATCACGTCCGAAGGTCACCACAAAATGGAAACGTATATGACAATACAATCTCCAGATCACTGAGTTTCCATGTGATGTCTCTGTCCAATATACAAACGACACATTGCAATTCATGTACAGTTAAATTACAGAGACAACATTCACCGCACCATACATTAATTTCAATCAGGTAAAAAATAGTTGGTAGAAGGAAGCACTGTAATTTGCTCAAATACCAAGCTTCGTTTATTGATTATGTCTTTTTGGAATAGACTTGAGATATTCGTTACACGGCTTCACGCATAGTTTAGGTGTGACACATACAAACCAGGAGTAAACACTATCAGTTGGTGAGATGTCACTTGTAGTGAAAATCGTGAGAATAAAAATCGTGAAAATAAAATTATGAAATTCAAGTCCATCAAGCAAACAAGCGTTTTATCAATGGATCAAGAGTCAGTCAAAGCCAAGAAGTCATTCTCATGACAAAACAGCAAAAAGTGGAGTTGTTTTCCGTCAGAAAACTAAACGATGCATGGAGAGAGACCCACCTTGGCACACGAACGTGAGCCAGCAGACCAAATTATATCAACACGTGTGATGTATAGACCGCTGATGCATCAATCCTATCGCTACCTGCTTCTAAACGTGAGGTGATATTTTCGTTTTGGTTATGGCATGAAATCAATCAACACATTCCAGGCATCGAACTCAAAAATTCCTATCGTGACAGGAGCTTCTATATCACGTGGGAGTCTGTGCTTGTGTGGTAGCAAAGATATACTGTAGCTTTTGTTTTCATTCAGGAAATGGCAGTGAAATGTCAAACGATCGGTAAACATAACTTAACAAAACAATACACGTGTTGAATGTTCGGGGCAAACAATCCAAATTCAATATGCTCATAACTGTCCTTTACAACAGATCTCATTTCGCGATTATATAGAAAAACATGACATTAGAAAGAGTGTTATATTTTTTAGGGAAATTGTAAAATGTTATTACGCAGTGGAACCGAACAAAAATTGTATTATTGTCCTATACATTACCTCCATAATACTATACGGTAACCCCAACAGCTTACTCAAAATAGGCGCTCCCTAATAGAGAAACCTCCCTATGGGGAAGGATAAAGAATGACTCCACCAGTGCTGACACGAGGGGCAGCACTGTGCCAACTTCTTCCATTCCCAATTCCCCTCTCATAGGAACAGCCACTTTGTAGCCTACTTTTCAACTTTTGTTTTCATTTCTTTGATTTGGACCAACTTTTGCTTGATATATTCAGGAAACAGTCTATTAGTCTTAGGGGTCGCCTTTAACACGTCGATCGGTAGATCGTCGCTCAGTTGTCGTCTCAGTTTAAGTCGAGCCGGGCGATGCCTCACCGTGTGTGTGACAAATGTCACGTGTTTCTGCCGGCCTGGGAGGTGCATGACCGCTGCTGGAGGTGCGTCGACACCTTCTGCATTGAAGCCTTCCCATGGGAGTTATGCGAGAGTCGATCGACGGTCGAACGTGTACGGCGCTTGAGGTACCTTCTTCATCAGAGAGAGGGTCCTTCCTCGCCATCTGCGGACCGGTCCTGATCTGCTCAAGCGCGCCGGCGCCTCGAGACCGGCTCGGCTCGTCCTAATTTATACTCTGATTTTCTAACTCGTTTAGGCCTACACCGGTTTTTGCCTTCGTTTCAGTCAAATTATTTCGAGCGAAGTAATGAACTGAATATTTCATGTCTATGATGCAAACGGCAATAGATTTTCACAAACCTGGTTTCAAAGACGCTATTTGTTTCTTTCAAAACACAATATTTCGATTCAAGCGAACATTTTACTGCTGTAGGGCGCTGCCATATGTAATTCAAGTGGACAAGTTCAAGTTAGGTACTATGGAGGCGTGTGATGCAGTATATGTAACAATTATATGCCCATTCCTAACCCGCGCTCCCTGTGTAAATCATCCGAATAGACTCTTCCGTCACGCGTTCAAAATAAACAATGTCTGTTGACATGCAGACGAAAAGTTCTCAGGAGGCGTTTATCATTGCAGTAGATTACTAGCTTTATCAGTTTAATGGGTAGAAATCTGAAAGTTTGCAGAAAATTGCCGTTTGGTCCCAAGGTGACCTCTGCCAAGTTATAACACGAACCGATTTAGCATCGCAAAAATATCAGCAATAAACGATGTAAACGAGCTTGAAAAATCAGATTATCGTACCAATTTCCCCCTGAGTGTAGACTCCCTGTCCAGCTTAGACACTCGGGAACTTTGTATTGAATTTGCTGATTTTTCAGTTTATGTCCCCCCCCCCCCCCCATCCTCTCTCCTCCACCTGTCTGTGCGCCTCAGTAAATAATACTAGTTTTAACTTTTAAAACGACGAGTTAATAATATTATATATGCAAAAATCCATAACTGTCCAAGAAAAAATGCATTGGCCAGTTCTGCACTAACATTTATAAAGCAAGCTGGCATTTACTGACACATATTGAACACCCGATAAGCACCCTATTTCAAACATGTACACAGTACCGTACATGTGTACATGACGTATAAAATTAGAAATACAATTTGCAGCTTAATAAAAATATGAACTCGATTGTATTTGTATATAGCCTATGTGCAGTCAGAAGGAGCGACCAACCATTACTAGCATCATTGATAAAGTCACCATAAACGTGATGTTGTCAGGGTGCAATTACAAGTTTCTGATATACTCATTTTCCCCACACATCGTATCCCCCCGGCCATAAGGCGTATGTGTGCAGATGATTTTAGGTTTCAAAGGCAGTGTTATGGAGGAAATTGTGTAGACAACAAGAGCAGAAGTGATGCATAGAATATCTGATGATGTTCGGGAACGAATAGCTATCGATCACTATCAAGATTATCAACAACAAAATATTTTGATATATTGTAACTGAGAGGTAAAACATAGTATCTTTAGAACAAACTTTTCAGATGAAACGAAATGCGACACGCAGTGATGTAAATGGCTATAAGACACTGGAGGAAATAAGTGCCTAAGATTATTGACCGATCATTCCCCGTCAGTACCAACGACCCACATGAGGGCAATAACGTCCTGGACGAGGATTAGGGGAGGGCATACCAAAATCTTCGTCATTAGGCTCTAACACCGATAGGGAACTCTGTGGAGAGGATCAGTGCTGATATACAGATTAGAAAAGTGAATTAGAAAATTTTTCAAGCAGTTATGCAGTATCGATCAGAATGGGTGACTACATTGCCTCGCTTAATAACTAACTACAGATTGGAACTGATATGAATTGAATTGAATACTGACGCTAATCTGGGGGGAATTATTTTACAAATATTGACTGGTGCCCTGTGTAACATACAATACTATTTGAACCGAAGGCCTTGGGCGATAGATCACCTGAACACCCCTTCCCTCGGGTCAAATAGTATTGTCTGTTACACAGCGCACCAGTCAATATTTGTTTTAGTAAATTTTATAATAAGGATTCAAAAGACTGACAAACACATGGATGTTGGTGTTTCCGGGAGAAAACTAACGTGATTTGCCAACTTCAAAGGGAGCGGTCACTAGTCCTGTTGCTCGGTCACTAGTCCTACGTTCTGTTGCCCGGGTGCTGGATCATCGGTATAGTGCCCGGCAAAACAAGCAGGTAGGTCATAGCAATTTCTATATTTCGAACATGTGACCGCTCATGACCAATGGCAAGCCAGTTTATGGTCATAGCATTTACTAAAGTGTGATGATGATTCAGCTATTCGATATGATAACCGTGAAATATATGTTCGAATTAGGCAACGCGAACGGCAAGATCCTGAATTCGACAGCTAATTTCGGTACTGAACTGATGGCTATAAATGAATGTAAGTATCAATCTATTACCACCAATACCACTAGATTTCGATGATGACAATAACAAACGTAAAATACATTTCGCAATAGTAACAAAGCCCGACCAATTAGTTTATCCAAAGACACACTAACTTCATCAGGGGCAGACAGTATGTGAAATATAGTTGTTTCTACTGTAGACCTGATGGAATTAGAATACAACTGCCAAACAACATATGAAACTAAATCAGAAATCCGAAACAAACCCCATGGAATGGATACATGACAAGTACATAAGTACCTAATCACAAGCCAAAAGGCTACTGAGTTTATGGTACCCTCTGGGGCAGATTTAACGTCCACCAGCAGTGACACCTGCTCAGTGGTATGAATTTAAGTATCAATCCATTACCACAAATACCACTAGATTTTGATGATGCCAATAACAAACGTACTACATTTCGCAATAAAAACGAAGCCCGACCAATTAGTTTATCCGAAGACACACTGGCGTCATCAGCGGCAGACAGTGTGTGAAATCTAGTTGTTTCTACTGTAGACCTGATGGAATTAGCATACAACTGCCAAACAAAATATGAAACTAATTTAGAAATCCGAAACAAACCCCATGAAATAGATACATGACAAGTACATAAGTACCTAATCACAAGCCAAAACGCTACTGAGTTTATGGTATCCTCTGGGGCAGATTTAACGTCCACCAGAAGTGACACCTGCTCAGTGGTATGAATATAAGTATCAATCCATTACCACTAGATTTTGATGGCCTAATAAATTGTTTTATTGGAGATAAATTTGAAATTGTATTTTCTTGGCCTAGTCGTGTATCTTAGGGTTGTTTACTACAAAATCATTGTATACCAGTTTGTTTTTCTCCTGTGGAGCTCATATCCTATCATGTTTCTCCACTTTTTTAGCTCATTTGCATGTATAGCTCATTGTACGCACTCCTCGAGAGTTCTATATTGGCGGGCGGATCGGTTAGCCCTTTGTTGGTCAGTCGCGTGGCCGCAGTCGTCCAGCAAACAACAAAAATTCCCCATTTCCCCCCCCCCCCCCCCCCCTCCCAAATTGTGTTTTTTAAATATTGTGTGTAGTAGTAGTTTTAGTTTGTAGAAAACTGCTCGATTTATTGTGGGTGTATTGGGTTTTTTTCTACATATATACATGTGTACACTATAAATGTCATGTACTGTAAACAGTTGTTAAATCAAATAAATCGAGTCGTCTCCAAATACATTTTTATTCAGTCTTTGTCAAATATCTACTTCAAATATCAAATATCTACTTTTTTTCAATTATACAAATTTATGATCCCAATAACAAACGTACTACATTTCGCAATAAAAACAAAGCCCGACCTATTAGTTTATCCGAAGACACACTGGCGTCATCAGCGGCAGACAGTGTGTGAAATGTAGTTGTTTCTACTGTACACCTGATGCAATTAGCATACAACTGCCCAGCAACCTATGAAAGTAATTTAGAAATCCGAAACAACCCCATGGAATAGATACATGACAAGTGCATAAGTACCTAAGAACAAGCCAAAAGGCTACTGAGTTTATGGTATCCTCGGGGACAGATTAAATGTATACCAGAAGTGACACATCAAACTAACTGCAATACTTAATGAACATCACAGTTTTGTCTTGTGATAGTTCCTCCATATCACGATGAACTAACGCTAATATTTCAAGTCTGAAAATGATACCCCGGACGTTATACAGTGTCCCCGAGGTGTGTGGAGGTCAATGGTTCCCCGGGGAGTAAGCGAATGACCCTTCCTTTGCAGACAGCGATAGGCCACAACTTCTCCAGTCTTTGTGTGTAAGACCTTCGAGCTCATTGTGTGTTTGTGTCTCTGACGTCAACCTAAGAAACAACTTCATCAGGAAAACGATGTCCACTGGATCGTAAATTGCATTTATGACCCGGCTCATCAAAGAAACGCATCGACGATAATCGCACCCTCTTCATTATGATCCGTCTATTTATGGAATCTGACTTCTACCACCAATTCGTGCGCATTGGACAAACAATGCCTCGGCATGTGTCAAGGAAAAACGTACTCACTTTGTATCCATCATAGTCGTTGTCAAATCACATATCCTTCTGAAAACCAAATGCTGCATTTATTAGTATACACTGTGTTGGCAATGAACATTTACATGTACATGGTTGAAACTACTTTAACAGCGTTGTAGTCTACAACTGTATTGCGAATGCCAATGATACAGTGAATGCACAAATATCATATTTCCTGGAAAGTCTCGTCCAAAACATTGACAAGTTGACAACAATAGTGATATTTCCCTGCCAAGCGCACATGAACATGATCAAATCCTCAGATAAATATAATACTCAAATATTATCAAGATTTATAAGGGTTGTAAGTTTATTTTCTGAATTAGCTTTACATAATGTCATAGTCTGTACTCATTATATAGCTCGGTATTCCTACTCGTATAACTATGATAGTAGTGCGTATTCTGATATGAACCAGAGTCTCTTGATTTATCTGTTGCAACTGGTGTGCATTTATAAACCCGCGTTACGATTTGCAAACTGTGTCATCGTAAACATACGACACATATACTGACCACTCAGTGACCTCGGCACATTACTTATCGGAAATATGACAAGGCAATGAATCATTTTTTCTCCGTTGTACGTCAAAGGGTCGAAAAAGATATTGGACATCTCCGTGACAAGTAATTCTCCTCTTCATTGACTACGGGTGGCGTTATATTACAGTTCATTGTACAAAGTATCAGGAAGGGTCATATGACTCGCGTGCACGAATACATTACACCCATCGTAAATCACCCACTTGTCAGTTTTTGTAATTTAGCGCTCGGATCTCATATAAAACTTGTTTTATACCGGTAATTGTATGTTTCGCAGCGTTTTCTGTTTTCCACACTTTGGTGATATGACTTAAAATAACATTTTTTTTATATCTGTAATTCACCCAAAACGTCATTTATTCCGAGTGTATTGTATCATGATTGGTATGTGTATTATCTTATTCGTGAGTCATGTCTGGTTTTTTCTGCTATATCACACATTGGTATTGTTCGTTGATGTATCACATTTATTGTGTTATCACTTGTCATCGCGTTTAACCGTTCCCATCTAAACGTATATTGTACAACTATATCCACGTATCCCACGGTTTGAATTGCACTCTTGAGACTATCCTCTGTTATTATCTTCTTTAAGCTAAGTTAATTATAATTTTAGTGCAGTACGTTTTATCGCCTAAAACTTTGTTCATCCTTCTTCAGTTCTTATTACCCTACCTGTGTAATATTTCATTATATCAGGCGTACACGTACTGCATATCTGTAATTAATATGAAATAAAAGTTATATCACCAAACGGAGTCCAGACTATCCCAATATCTCGGCACAATTTAACCGGCTCTCATAAATATATATACACATTAAGGGCATTATGGCTCCTCACACACTGTTTGAGTATATTTGAAGTTTGTATTCACGTTTATACATATGTTATGTTTTCCAACATGTGTTTGCATTGATATAGAAATAACCAAGAACAATTCATTCCAACCTTATCCCCGAAGCTGGGTTAAAAGTTAAAACCGTGTAAAAAATGCTTGGAAGTGAACAATTAAAAGTAGGCTTTTAAATATTTGAACTTATCAGTTCAAACACATACGGGGTTTTACCACAAAGGAAGTCACGCTGTTAGACTAAACAGGTGGAAAAAACAGCAATATGCATTATTTCATCCGATTGGAAATGACCCCCGGGGTCCTAGCGGCCCTGCTTTGCCAGGAAAAGGGGACATGGAGCAAATGGCTGTGCCCGCCGTCGTCCTCTCGACTGCCCTGAGAGCTCAAGGACCAGCTTAGCCAGGTAAAGGGAACGTGGAGAACATGGCCATGCTTGACTGCTCTGAGACAACTCCGAGTAAGCAAGACGGAAATAGCTAGCAGTGCACGAGAGCAAGGGCGTGAGGTCAGACCATTGTTACAGTATAGTGGAAAAAGCAGAGACAGTGCGTCGCTAGGCGACACATGTGCTTCGAACACGAAGCAATCAAAACAAGAATAGTGTATGAAAGGCAATGTGAAAAACTCCTATCCCAACGTTTGGGCGAAATCGCCACACTAATTTATATTTGATGTCTACATTTTAGTGGGAAATCAAATATTGTATGTTCTTTATTTCTCCGTTAATAAAACGTCGATCTCCATCAGTTAAAAATCGTCTGAAGTTTGAAACCTGGCCGTTGAATATCAAAGGTTAAAGTGAAAAGCTTGAATACTCCTCACAACCCACAAATTCATGAATATGATTTTTACCCTGAGCATTGCATATAATTGCGAGAAAAAAAACTATACTTGTGAAGTGTATGAATAATCCCCTTATACAGTATTTGTATCTTCGATACTGGGGGGATGTTTGTTAATACATTGGCACTAGAACACAACTATTTACAACTTCACCTGAATATGAACTAGTTTGAGCTATCAGTGTGGATGATCATGCGATGGCGACTGACTGATGTTCCTCGAATGTATTGTGCGCGATACTCTCCCTCTGAGTTGAAGATTCTGACACCGTATTGTTTTTTTTTTTGCTGGTTTTTTTTTTAAACTTGAATTCCACACAGTGAGAATTGAAACATTTTACAGTTAAGATTGCCAGATGGTTGTGCTCAAAATTTGAACGGTTTCACTTATTCAATTATTTGGCCTAAAATATGAAATCAGACCAGAAATCCCTTCTACTTGCTTGAATAAGAGCAACTCGAATTGAGTTATAATACATTGATGTGCATCGATTTTAACCATCTTATCGGTTAGCTACCACCCCTAATCACCATGCATTGTTTGCGTGTACTGTGGCGGACTTCAAACTCAATTCGCTGTATGAAACAAAATATATATAGGACGCACTGGTTACTATCAGGTAAAATGGCTATTAAGAATCACACAAGCAGTCGTTGTAGAACGGTTTTCTTCAATCTATCGCATAAGTGATCTGACAAAATGAGTATTAGGGGTTAGCGATGCTTCTCCCTTAACGCCAGCACACAAAAAAATGCTCTATTTCTTGTAAGATTGCCTCTCGAATGCTCTGCCTGTGCTAATCACATGGGAAATACAGCAAGATCAACATCTCAAATCAAAAGCATACCGCTTACCAGGAGCACCACAAATCTCAATAAACTCATTTTGCCAGAGACAAGACCTATAATGACTCTTGCCCATTTCGATGAACTTTGTTCATTCGGGGCTAATAAGGTAATCACTACGTTTATTTAGTACCCACTAAACAACCAACCATCGAAGAATAGTTTCATATATACTCAATCACTGACCATTGGATTCGGTCGTGAAAATAAACATCGAACCTTCAATGAGAACCGACATTTTTATTCTCGAATGATATTAAGAAAAATGTAACAGAAAAATACGGTGTTATCTGTTTGATATTTTGGTTGTCAGAAGGTTGCATTCGTAATTCATTGACAGAAATCCGAAACAGCGAGGTGGATCTCCACAGCGATACCGTTTGACCTGAGAGATTGTAAATCGTAAACATTTAAGTATAGTACTTTTGTTTCTTCGGAATAATGAAATTTCATGCTTTGTACTCCCGAGCACGTAAACGTATAAGGCGTACAATGTCGTACAGTACATCACATAACCTAGAAGATCAGTCCGCTATCAGTAAAACATTATATTCCTGGACTCTATGTGTGCCCCTATCTATCATGGTTTATATCTGGAAGACACTGAAAACTTGTCGGTATTACATCATCCATGTTATTCTCCATAGGACGAGAGATCCAGGTAGTTGAAGTAATATATACTGCACATAACTCGATGAATATATCAGGATCACTGAGCATGATTAATGTTCATCCACAGATACGTGTCCGAATTCGCTTGGCATCGACGGATCAATTTCATTCTGCTGATATTGCCACGCCTGGAAAAATGTGTACTTACAGTCAGTGATGATGGTCAGTGAGAGGGGCTAACGGTACATTTTTAATGGGAAGCCATAATATGAGCAATTCCAGAAGCAGTTACATTAATCAGGGTATTTCAGATTTTTTTTTTATCTGAACAGTGTGTTCATCTATTGTTGTGGTTCGGTTGGATAATATCTTTGACGCCAAGTATTCTTTGACGCCAAGTTTTTTATTAGCAGGGTGCAGCTATGACGTTACTTAATAGTCGGGCATGTACGGGGGGTCCCTTTGTACCCCTCCCCCCCCCCCCCCCATGATCCTCCAAAACCAACTTTTTTCTCAAGGTTTTTTTAATACTAAAAAACATTACATATGTCTCCGGTTGCGCATCCATTGCAAAAATTTGGTTTTCGGGCCATTTTTCAAAATGGCCGCCCCGCGAAATCTCGAATTTTGAGATTGCTTCACTTTAGGCTGCATAGGTCTACAAAATAAAATCTTTGTTACCTTTTGCTGCTTATTATAGGAGCCTGATACATTGTACATGAGAAAACAGTGGTTAAATCAATATTTATAACATGAATATGTCCATGAATCCAAGATGGCCGCCAAATTTAGATAAATTTTCACTAAAATGTCCATAACTTCGGACTCAGTCAACCTAGGATGTTCATTTTGGGGTCTATACCTAGGTTTTCATATAAAGGGAATCCATTTAGACCAAAATAAATACAATCAATCTATTTCTTCTGATGCATTTACACCTGCACACATGGTACACGCTACATATTCATTTAGATATCTCTCGAACATAGCCCCCTTGACACCCCTATGGTCTCAATTGTGGATCTCGCTTGGATATTTCTGATAGAGACTTTTACTGATTTGCAATCCCAATAAATCCTTGAACAAATAGAGCTTGATTTGGTTAGTTTCGTTAATTAACATAAATCCAAGATGCCTGCTAAAAACACCCCGAAAATTCAAGTTCGTAACTAATTGTGCTATAAAGATGTGTGATACTTACTTTTAAGGGTATTTTGGTATGTAGATTCCATTTTTGGTGTTATTCTAGCTATATAATATCAATTTAAAATGATAACAGCATCTCATCAAGATGGAAAGCAAATAAGAACACATTGTTATTCGAATTTATTCATACACTTATGAATTACGCATTACTCACAAACATGCTTTGGATACATTTTATATCACAAACAGAGAACAATAATATATATATCTTCATTGGCAATCTTTACACATGAACATGGTGGAACATGAAACTATGATATTGGTACTGCTATGCTGGATGAATTGACATATCTTCACCATTGCCCTGCATTCTCTTGTAGTACAACAACGTTGTCTTGAGCTGTCCGACATCATACCCCTCAACACCCTCTATCTCCTCAGTTCTGGAAAATTCTACATCACTTTTGTAACAACAGTCTCATCCATTGATCTAGCTTAGACCTTCAGGTTGCCACTCTCCTGGGACTGAACAGTTGTAATGCAAGTGCATAACTGGTGTGTCCAGTGACAAGTATTAATACATCCATTCGTACAACAATTCGTCAAATTCATATGGGAAAGATGTCATGCAGTAGCTGAGAGGGTGCATACTAAATAGCTGCAGGCACTTTGATCCTAGGTTAGCACATGTTGCTTTTATATCCAGTAATGATCCGTCGCATCCTTCCATACATGCATTGCAGCTCTGCCAGACACAAGCAATGGCCAAGCAGCACAAACTCAACATCCTCTCCATATGCCAACATACAAGAAATTTGGACAGCATTCAGCTGATCTACTCACATCAGCAGATCAACTAAAACAATTGCTTGTTTGGCTGGGATATTATACATGTAGATGACAGCTCAGTTCATGCTGTTGCCAAAAGGGACCCAGCCCCTTCAAGGCTCAGTGATGTCATCCAGTGTCAATGAAAGATAGGCAGAAAAATTGTAGTACCAAGGGATGTACTGAGTAGTTGTCACTGGACACACCAGTGTTGCACTTGTACAGCAACTGTTCTGCTCCAGGAGAGTGTGGCAACCCATACACGAAGGTGTGTCTAAGCTAGATCAATGAATGAGACTGTTGTGGCAAAAGTGATGTAGATTTTTCCAGAACTGAGGAGATAGAGGATGTTGAGGGGTATGATGTCGGACAGCTCAAGACAACGTTGTTGTACTACAAGAGCATGCAGGGCAATGGTGAAGATAGGTCAATTCATCCAACATAGCAGTACCAATATCATAGTTTCCTGTTCCATCATGTTCATGTGTAAAGATTGCCAATGAAGATATCTATATTATTGTTCTCTGTTTGTGATATAAAATGTATCCAAAGCATGTTTGTGAGTAATGCGTAATTCATAAGTGTATGAATAAATTCGAATAACAATGTGTTCTTATTTGCTTTCCATGTTAATGAGATGCTGTTATCATTTTAAATTGATATTATATAGCTAGAATAACACCAAAAATGGAATCTACATACCAGAATACCCTTAAAAGTAAGTATCACACATCTTTATAGCACAATTAGTTACGAACTTGAATTTTCGGGGTGTTTTTAGCAGGCATCTTGGATTTATGTTAATTAACAAAACTAACCAAATCAAGCTCTATTTGTTCAAGGATTTATTGGGATTGCAAATCAGTAAAAGTCTCTATCAGAAATATCCAAGCGAGATCCACAATTGAGACCATAGGGGTGTCAAGGGGGCTATGTTCGAGAGATATCTAGATGAAAATGTAGCATGTACCATGTGTGCAGGTGTACATGCATCAAAAGAAATAGCTTGATTGTATTTATTTTGGTCTAAATGGATTCCCAGTATATGAAAACCTAGGTATAGACCCCAAAATGAACATCCTAGGTTGACTGAGTCCGAAGTTATGGACATTTTAGTGAAAATTTATCTAAATTTGGCGGCCATCTTGGATTTATGGACATATTCATGTTATAAATATTTATTTAAGCACTGTTTTCTCATGTACAATGTATCAGGCCCCTATAATAAGCAGCAAAAGATAACAAAGATTTTATTTTGTAGACCTATGCAGCCTAAAGTGAAGCAATCTCAAAATTTGAGATTTCGCGGGGCGGCCATTTTGAAAAATGGCCCAAAAAACAATTTTTGCAATGGATGCGCAACCGGAGACATATGTAATGTTTTTTAGTATTAAAAAACCTTGAGAAAAAAGTTGGTTTTGGAGGATCATGGGGGGGGGGGTGCAAAGGGACCCCCCATACATGCCCGACTATGACCAGCTTTATCGGATTTGCCAAAAATTGGCCATGTGATAATTGTTTCATCGCCTCATTAGCTTATCATCGCGGATGGAAGTTTCATATATATGTTAGGTCTACAAATTTCTAGTATCGGTCTCGGCTGGTAGAAATTAGGAATGTCTTTGAAACCTGAGGTAATATCCAGTGGAAAACGAGTGCAAACAATCCGTTCTGGTTTCTATGTATTGATATTCTGTCGATTGTGCGGCATAACTGTTCATTTGATATCAGGCATATCAGATCTGCATTCGTATTCCATTTTTTTTTGTTTTTCTCTGGACAGTGAATATCATGAGCCCCGGAGTTTGCATTGGAAGATTCTTGCAATCCCATTGTCGAGGTCTGTAGATACTGTATTCGCTTGTTGATAATACTGATTGGCGTTGAAATGCTGTGGTATTTACGAAGATTATCACATTGTCAAGCCTACTTCAGTATTTCCACATCAATTGACCTTGAGCTACTATAGAACTGAATCATACAGATTCAGTCGTATTTTACTTCCATCTCATAAGTTGGAAGATTTTGCAGATCAACAACCCATTTTATTGATGACCGATTCGCCATTGGAATTGGAGAAGCATTCAATATTTTATGGAGAATGACCTCAACAATGGTTTTTACCCCCCCCCCCCCCATAACCTTGGTATAAAATCTATGCACTGGGAAAAAAACTCACAGCAATCATAGCTCAAGTGACATGAATATTGGGGCACCGTTGATAGCCGGCATCGAACAAGACCACGCCTCCAAACTTCCGAGAAGCTTGAAATCGATAGTTATCAACAAAAAGAATACGAAATATACTGACACCTCACATCTTCTTCGTGAAACGTTTGACTCATTCCCTGAAATCAAAAATGTGAAATGCAACACCAAAAGTTCTAGTCTGTTTCTTTTAGGAGTGTACGTATATTCTTACCAAAAACACGTTTTCAAGTTTGGGGAAAACAGAGAATAGAACAAGCAGATTTATATCTTCGAGACGGATTCCATACCCAAACGTTTGATATGATAAATATGTAGATAGTTGATGGATTTTTTGGCATTATAATTCAATTCTGATGTGATAATGAATAAAACTGCTGCTGCAGCATGTCGTGTGGATAATTGTATCAAGTTGAACTGTGGCTCAGCATAAATGCCATTGTCTGAGATGACCAGAAAATAACCTTTCTACAAATTTCGTTGAACAGGTTTAGTGCAGACAATTCAGGTCCATTTATTCCTGTTATTGCTACTTCTGAATGGATATCATTTATCAAAAATGTACTTTATGAAATGTGTAAAAGAACCAAAAAATGCAACCGTGTGACCACATTTGTATACATTGTGTCAATTTCTTGATCAAGCAGCATGTTCATAGTTACTTGGGGAAATATATTTCACAACACAACACAGGTTGACGTACTTGCCTCATAATCGTGGAACAACTGTCTCAGAATCCCTGTGCTGATATAGAGTCAAGTGGCGTGTGTTATGTAGGTACTGACACCAGTAACTACTACATCATTCTATTTTGACCAAATGTGCCTGCGAATATTGCACGCCAAACAAAGTACCAGGTTCCACAAAAAATAATTTTCATTATTAAGTCTCGACTTCGTCAGAAGCTATATATCGTCATACCATTGGTTCACATTGTGATATTTGAAACACACTGTGTGTGCAAAATATGATAATGTCAGCGTTCCACGTAATAGTAGTTGACATCTCTACAGTAAGTTCTAAATTCTAGACTTACGCTGTCAGCTCCAAAGTAGAAACAACCACATTTTACAAACTATCTGCCCGTGATGATTTCATGTTAAATGTACAAAAATTTCGCTCCCATGTACGATTTTTTTCAGACAAAAATCCATAGACCAACTTTATTATTTGGCGAGACCTTACAGACGACTACAGGGGATACATGTCATCATAATAGGGAAAGAATTTTTTTTTTTGATCAGATGGTCATCCATCATGCTTTTGTCACTATACTAGCATTTGAGAGGCAAGAAGTTATGAACTGAGTGGAGAGTGTCTATGTTTGTTCCCGATGATCCCATGATGTTCACATTATAGTAAATCTCAAGACGAAAACAATTTTAATATGAAATTCTTTTGCAAAGCATATTAATGTGTTCTCAAATATGCTTTGCAATATCGTGCTCTAGAAATTTGGCCATTGGCCAAAGATATTTTTTTTCCATTTTTCAGTCATCATGTACTCTGGCTTCCATTATCGTGAATTTCATTTATAGAGCAAGAGCTAGAGCGCTCAAGAGTCAAATTCACGTCTCTGCTCATAAAGAAAACTGGACTCAATTATTGTCTGTGTTCGCAGTGAATGTGACTTCTGAATTTCTAAACGGAAACCCACATGGAACATCGTTCCTGACCAGCTGTAACATACACGGCATTTTATTGTAATGAGATGAAAATATCTGGAAGCCTCCACAAGCCACACATTGAATAATTGTCCATCTTATGAATTGCTTTATGGACATCGTGGCAATATTCTAAAAGTGAATGTTAACAGGCTCTGTCAACATGGTCAACAATATCGGATCTTTTCATATCGGTACTTTTATGACGTCGTCAAACATTTAGCGCCTGTTGTGTTGTTCTGTGCATGTCAACACCATCAGAATTGTGTGTCGAGTGATGGAAATGTGCCCATCAATATCTTGTCAACGCCAGAACAGAATGTTTTATGTTTTACACAGATTTTATATTTCCTGGGGTCAATCTAACGCACTGCCTAACGGCGGACCATGGTCTTTCAACAACTGGGCGAACATAAAATCCGTGTCTTCTGCCCAGTGTTTTCAAGAAATCTGGTGGTGAAAGAACAATATCCAGATGCGCATAGGGGAGATCTGTGCAAAATTTTAAACTGGGGAGTCCAACGGATTATTATTTCTCTTATCTCTGAGAGAACATGCTCTGTGGTGACTCTCAGACAACTCTAACACCATCACCTGATTACACGTTAATTCTAAAACAGTATTATCCTGGCACTTTGGTCCTTTTTATTCATGTGCCTGTGTTTCCTTGTTTCTTCGTATTTAGTACTTAACTAATTGCCTAATGTTTCAGTTAATATAAACAATTATTTTGGAGAGTGTGTTATCAAGAACTGCCTTTTTGCGCATAACCGACAGGACGAGGTTCAATGTTAACATTGGAGTCGACCACAAATAGCAGTGCATCCAATGGTGGCATACGTAAACAGCACATGGCATCAAAAAGTCCGTTCATATGTAGTCCTTTGTGGTTATCTCCGGCGATCTGACACATGATGATGCTGCTACAATTAAGAAATTCCCCTCCCTTGCCCATGATGAACCACAAATATCACCAGGGTCAATCAGTTTTAAGACTGATCTGCCAGTACCGAAGCAATGGCAAAGTTAGATAAAACGGATATGTTCATGCAGAATATGAAGCTAGTCATGGCATGGGTCCAGCAAAAGGAATGGGCGCAGTGATGAAGAACGCTGTGACTCGAGCAGTCACTTCATTTCACAGCACCACATACGTGAATGTAAGTATCAATCTATTACCACCAATACAGCCAAATTTTGATGATTCCGACAACAAACATAAAATACAACATTTTGAATGTATTTCCAGCAAAATCTTGGACAACTGTCTCACAATCAATATATGTCTCCAATCATTGACTTGATGAAGTATCACATGTCATGCGTTATATAACAAAAGTACTGGCACTAGTAAACTCATCCATCATTCCATATTGACGCAATGTTCTAGAATACGCACGCACAAAATATCAGGTTTCACGACTGAACTACAGTTATTTCATTATCGAACAGATGGTTTCCAGACACATTGCTAGGCTTCTGATTTTGTCCAGGCATTAAGCAATCAGATTAATAATTTTCTCATATCGTGTTTTGTTTCCCCTTTTCCCAGACAAAGTACACATTTATCGTCATATTTATTTTCGAAACTAGATGCATGTAACGTTGACTTTGTAAGAAGCTATATATGATTATCATCATATTTTAGCATACACACCGTACATGCCAAATATTATCATGCTAGTGTTCCGTGAACCTATGCTAGTTATGGAAACCAATTGTAAAGTAACATCTAAAATAGTTTAATATTTTGTTTAGCAGTTGTATACCAATTCTATTAGGTGTACAACAGGAACAACTACATTTTACACACTGCCCCAAATAACACCAAAAATTTTGGTCGGGCTTGTTTCTGTTCCAAAAGGTTGTGTTTTAGGTTTGCTATTGTCATCATCGAAATCTGGTTGCACATATGTGTATACTTGAATTCTCGATATTGCGGTATATTTTTTTTAGTGGAATATCGCAATTCAATGTCAAACCATGCTTGAATTCATTCATATTATTTCTGTATCATTACTCACGATGACATAATATGACATTCTATAAAAGAACATTCCATGCGGGTGTTTTTATTGTTTGTATTCAAGCACGTGAATGTCATTACCTTGTCAACTATTCTAACGCAACCCTCATTAAGTTTAATTTATATTGAGACGCAGCAGAAAAATTTAGGCCTACTTCAAATGGTATATTTGTGTCATTTTCGTATTAATCTTCCTCGTTTTAAAGGGTATGTCTTTGAAGCATAAAGGATTATTTCGATTTGGATGACATGGTGATATATACGTTCATTAATTCGGATACCCTCAACAGTAAACGAGATCATTCAGAGTGGTGCTATGCAGAATTACGATATGTGATAGCAATGAAAATATGAAGCAATGATATCGTAAACAGCAAAATACCACGACATCAGGCGTCTTTGATTACTTCTCCGAATTGACTGCGAAAGTGGTTTATATTTAACCAAGAACATTTCATGTCTTCTCGATACTGACCACATGGGAAATAGGAAACATTTCAAGTCCAAATTATAATGTTCGTAGTATGGTCCACAAATCTATATAAACTCAATTTGCAGGGGACAAGACGTTTAATGACTCTTGTCTATTTTCCTTCGGATTTAGTCATCCAGGGCTAATAAGGCAATCTCTATTGCTATATAGTACCCATTAAACCAACGGATTTGACCATCGTTCTGCGGAACAACATGTAGACAACATGGACATTTTCGCACTAATGAGACATGCGACGTTCATTTGCACGAGGTGGATAATGAAATTGTCATGCTACCAATACTGGAACAAATCATATGTTATTATAGGTCAAACACAGCACCATTGAAAGCACAGTACTAGAAAGTGTGTGTGTTTCTGCATCTGGTAAGGTGTACGATGGGATAAATAATATGCTCAATTGCAGATTTCCACACGGAAAAGGTGTAGTCATATTCACAAGACATACAGTAGAGCATGTTCATTACTTTTTTTTTATCAGAATGCCATCGCAAATGCTCTTATCCAATGATGCAGTACGTGTCAACATGTAGTAATGCAGCAAATATATGTAGCAAATAAAAACCTCACATGTTGAGTGTCAAAGAAAAATGAACTTTAACATGAAATTCCTTCGTAAATCATTCCGATATTTTTTCAAGTATGCATTGCAATGGCGTGTTTCATGTAGTTGTTCCATACAATTATACATGTACATATACAAATATAATTGGAAAAGGAGGTAATTTACCAATGATCAAAGCACACATTTGTTCATCTTTAATCACATTGTGCTCTGGTTTCCGTGTTTGTGACTCTCATTTACATTTACCGAGCTTCAGTGACACCCATGACTATGTTCACAATGCAGACATAACTAAAGTGAAATTTATGTTCATGTGCGCAGTAAAGACGGCCCCCAGAATTCCCAGTAGGAAACCTAAATGGAATATCTTTCCTGCCCAGCTGTAATATACACGTCATTTTATTGCAACGAGATGAAAATATCTGGAAGCCTCTACTCGCCACACACTGAATAATAGTCCGTCTTATGGCTTTCTTTATTGACATCGTTCTGTGGGAATATTCTAAAAGTGGATGTCAACAGGCTCTGTCGACGATATTCGATCTTCTCATATCGGTTCTTTTATGACGTCGTCAAACATTTATTGCCCGATGTATTGTCCCGTGCATGCCAATGCCATCTGAACGGTGTGTCCAGTGATGGATATGTGCCCATCAACGTTTTGTAAACGACAGGGCGGGATATTTTCTACATGCTGGTGTCAATCTAGCACACTGATTAACGGCTGACCTCGATCATTCAGTAACTGGTTTAACATAAAATCGGCTCACTATGTCGTGTTCTTGAAAAGTTCTGACGGAGATAGATAGCCGTAGATGATATGCGTGAAATCGTTAACTTGCGTGCTCAATGAATCATTGGTTTCGAATATGGCCTAACATAGCAATTATATGTTTGTCATCATCTCGTGGATGAGATCAATGCAACAGTGTTCATGTTCACATTTATCGCATAACTATCCTGATGTTACATTTCTTTAGGCTGTTATAATGACAGATTAAAGTTCAGGCTGTCCGTCGTTATCAGCCAAAGAATATAGAGGATTTTTTGGAACCAGCTACGGTCTACCAGGTGCTGGAGAACCAGACCTTTGACAAGTAGAAGCTGAATGAGATCACTAGTTCGAGAGGGGGGTTCACCATAATGTAGGTAGTGTCCTCACAACGAAATTCAGATATTACTATAGTGCATTTTGGTGGTTGAGATCTGTCATATGGCCACACAGAAACTTGCATGCAGCATACAAGATCATAAATATCATGACTCACGTGAAGATGTGTTGTCGAAGGAGAGACACTTAGCAGAGCAGGCAAACAAAAATATCGCTGTCAGTAGATGTGCTGGCAGACTTTCAGTGTCTGTGAGCTGTCACATTACCCCGGGGTTGCCGGAAAACAGGAACGACGTAGTTTGTCGGGACTGTGCGCAGTGCAGTGCAAAACAGGGTATGCAAATGTGCAGGGAGAAGATATCAGCTTCTGGTAACATCTACTCAATTCGAATGTAACCAGATGTAATATTATATTCAGAACGGAGCTAGATCCTCCACAACAGCATCATCACAAAATCACAAGCTACTTTGAGCGGTTAGCTGTGTGCAGGAAATATGCACAGTTCGACAACAGATACTCAGAAAATTGCCTTTAATCGTGCATGAAAACACTGGATAGAGAATGATCGGCCTGCCTACATTGCCGGTTGCCACGAAGTCTAGACGTATACCATTGACGTCATCAGACTGTGCATAGAACTCGCCCACAAGGCGGCCACTCTGAGGAAAAAAATGATGCGAGATTGTCTGGCCCGAATTTGAATCTTGATTTGGAAACTCAATTTAGGCACGTAATACACATTTGCAGACCCAAATTTGTACGATTCCTCATTCTATAGACAAAAAATTTAGCTATCGCAGAATAAATAAATTTTGTCAATTGTAAAAGTGATTATAGCTTTAACAGTGTGTGAGGTAGGTTCTGGTAACATCAACTCAATTCGAATGTAAACATATATAACATTACCAGTATATTTCACATTGGAGCTAGACCCTCAACAACAGCGTCTTTTTTATCGCTAATTCACAAGCTACTTGAATCGGTTAGAGCAAATTTGCAAGATCCTGTTTTTCAGACTGGTAAGCTTGTGACGGGACCTTTGTGGCGAGCACTGGGGGATATAGGAGATAACTTGGCGATGGTGAACAAGTACCAGGACTCAACAACAGAATATCTTCAAGTTGTACACTGAACTGAAATATTTTAAACGTTGCCATTATAGAAATACGATAGTTGTGTATGAATAACTGTGTTTATTGCTTAATCGCTAGATCTATCTCCTAGAACTTCGCATGTTTTTGACGTTCACATCAGCCATGCACTGCCATGCAAAAACTTGCCGATTTTCGGTGTTTTTGATGTTATATCTTGCGTCCGATTTGTTTGTGCTGAACAAATTTTTTCATATTTCATATGTAACCGAAGCTAAGAGTCTTCTCTATTCAAATGCATTGAAATATTTTGCCATAATAAAGTTTTAACCGTACAATCATGGGTCGAAGCCAATAAACATTGATAGGAAGTATTCTTTTATCATAATTTTACCTGAGACGGAAAACTTGAGTTTGGAAATGCCGTGAAACGTTCCGCGAAAAAATTCTCCTTATGTAGATCTAGTTATGTGAAAGACATGACACGACTGTAAACGGGAAATTCACAAATAAACTAACAAAACAAGACAAACAGAAGGCTTGCCAGCAAACGCCATAAATGGATGTCATAAGTATTAACCGCTCACTTCCAATTTTTTACTCACTCAATGTGGCTTTCTGTCTAACACTGTACATTTCACGGTATGGTTTCTTTTTTAGTCATCAGACATTTTTAGTCCTCAATTGCTCGTAACTCATGTATGAAAATAACTAATTCCCTGAGCACAGCTAAGGGAAATCACCATATATTTTTTCACGACGTATGGCAGCGAAATTTTCTATAATGGCTGACCACATTTAACAAAGTTCATTTCTTCACTTTGATGCTCTATTTTTTTCCCGTACGTGGCGTTTACAGACTTAGAAATGAAACAAACATACACAAATGGAAGTGTCATATTTCATTGGCCACCACTGTGTTTGTTGTGAGTAAGTTTTGAAGTATTCGTCTGACCACTTGATTGGATGAGCCACTCAGAGACGCATGCAGGGCACATAAATACTGCAGAAAGGCTCAAGTCACGCAAGAAATGCTTCATTGATATCCATTCGTAGGGGAAGAGGGGGCAAAGCGGGCCACCTAACTTACTTTAAGGCCAAATCCTACACCTATGTTTTTGAGCAATCTTTTCAGCGTTGTGATCCTATAAGGAAATTGTGCTATTCTGAAAAACGACCACAATAGTGACGCAGAAACAGTCCATTGAAAGTTTCGAACGATGCAAAAAAAAAAAGTTCAGCATGGCCCACTTTGCCCCCAGGGCGAGGCAAAGTGGGCCATGTAGGTGTACAAATTGGGCCGAAGGGTCCTTTCCAGTACCATGGATAAATAATCTGATGAAATAGCAATAAAACGGAATGAATGAGAGGCCCATGGTAAAATATGCCTTACACTGACATTACCAACAAGCAATTAATAATGACAGAAATCCATTGTCTTACGGGCTTCTGTTAAAAAGTAATCAGCAAAAAACAATAAGCATGTTTCTCCCTACTATGTATATATTTTTCATGAATGTAGACCAGCAATTTTGGTTAGTCTAAATCAGACTGATATCTACATAGTTACCCATTCAAATTGGTATCCAATAAACTATTGGTTGGACTCTTTGGGTTTTCTTTTCATTTCATCTCACCAATTAGCTGACTCATTTCAATTTCAGCCAAGGCCCACTTTGCCCAATACAACATAAAACTAGTACCATCACCACATGTATAAAATGATGTCCTAAAACGAAAAACGAAATCCACAGTTATCATCTTCACAAAATTTGCAATAAAGTTACTTTCTATATCTCGACATTGCTTTTAAAATGAACTTCTACCTATCGTTAGTAATTACATTGTTCCTTGTACCGAAACCATTCCACTTTCTTGATTTATGAAAAACTGTGGACGATTGGTCCACTTTTTTGCTGAACATTCATCGGTGCGTATGACTGACGTTACTTAGCAACGCTATCTATAACAATGACGTAATTACTGGGGGTGGCCCGCTTTGCCCCATGGATCGCTTTGCCCCCTCTTCCCTTATATATTGATTGTGGTGTACCTCTTTATTTGTCAAGATTGCTGATCGCACTGCGTCAGGATTATCGGAGTGCAACTTCTGGGGTTCTTTCTGGATATAGGGTTAGTGCAAGGGGTGTATTTGAGGGACCCGCACGCTCGAAATTATCCATACCTTGGATTTTTTTCAAGTCAGAGTCCTAGTTATTTCTGACATTCAGTAACTACTAGTGTGGCGATTTTGCCCTAAGCACGCGGCAGGTGATTGTAAACATAAATGCCATTCATGTGGCCTTTTCGTACTTGGCCTTGTTTTGACACGCTCCGTTCGAGCGTGCGTTGCCACGGCGACGCATTGTAATTTACGCTCCAGTAAACTATAACAATGGATCGATTAGACCTCGCGTGCGCCCTACAGCTTGTGGTGTATTATATATACACTGGAAGCGACTCGATCGAGGAGATTGTCCGAGAGAGAGTGACTAGGACGCACGCAAGGTTCGCCATGAGCTTTGCGTTCCCTGGTTGTCAGTAGTGGGCTCCTAGAGCCCTGGGGACGATTTCCATGGGGAGGCCCGGGCTGGGAGAGACAAGTTGCTGACTCGGGGGCGTAAGCCCTGTGGATCGCCAGTTCTCTCCCTTCCCGGGACGTGTGACATAGGCTCTGGCCAGCATGTCGGACTGTACGGGGTTCCGTCCCCGAGGCAGACCGCGGCTCGCCAGGCCCCGCCAGTTAACACCGTGGTGATGAACCAGTTTCTGAACGGTGTCCGTAGGCCTGGGAGTGTCGGGTGGGCTGTTACCTGGTTACCGTTAATGCTGAAGTAGTTACCGTGTCCGCAGCAACCTCCGGTGAGCGGCGCCGCCGCAAGGATCCGGGATAGCGGATGCGCGTCCGCAAGGACTCGTAATGAGAGGACTATCCTCGAGGATCCCGAAGAGCGGACGGTAGTCAATAACTTTACATTGGTGCCGTGACCAGGATCAGTCCGACAGTGTTCCATCGCAGCCTACCGTCACAGTGTTGTAGCCTCCTTCGTCCCTGGGGATCGCCCGCTCCTCAAGGACATCTTATGAAAATGACGAAGGAAAGAGACAAAGCCGAAAATAAGGCTAATGAACCCAAGGGGGGGGGGGGAAACGGGTGGAAACGTCGCGGACCGCACCCGGTCAAGCGACGGCCGCCGTGAGAATTCTTCGGATGACTCCGACGGTAGGAAGGAACGTGCGGAGACCTCCGTGGACAAGACCCCGTCTGCGGAGTCGACTCCGGCGTCCCTGGCTCTGTCTCCGGACGACGAGTCGCGCCCTGAGGGGCAGCAACAGAGATTGCTATCAGGGCCTGGCCCTGATCCGGTAGGTGCGGTAGGTGGAGCTGGCAACGGCGCTACCCCGCGACCGCCTAAGTCCGGACGGCAGTCGTGGCAGGCGACGCTCTTCCAGGGGACATCTCCGGATGTCTGGGATCGAGTGGTAGCCGGCCCGAGTACCTCCGGGCAAGCGGACCAGCAGTCCTGGATGCCACCTCCAGCCGGAAAAGCTCCTGCGAGGGCTCCCGGCAGGGAATCCAGGCAGTCCGCGTCAGGCGGGATGGACCAGCTCACCCACACTCTGAGTGAGCTGGCTCCTCTAGGGCGCTATGACCGCGCCCGGTCGCCCCATCAGGGACGATCAGACCGGCGGAACCGCTCCCCCTCTCCGCTGTCACAAGGCAACTCGGGGCCTTTGACGGAGAGGGAGAGGTGGCTGATATCCGAGGCGCTTGTACTGTTCAAGCGGAATCAGCTGCCTCCGAGCGTCGACCCGTCGGCCATTCTTAGTCCGGGGATGTCTGGGCCAATAGCCCCTCCCCAAGTCCTGCCGAGTCCGCAGGCGCCAGTGGCCCCCGCAATGGGACCCGCGCCTGCTCCACGGCTCGGAGGCACCACGTTGGCGACCGCGTCGACCGTTCCGACGGTTGGAGCGCAAGCCGCGTGGTCAACTTACCCTGGCACGTACAGTGTGTCGGACGGGCAGTGGCAACAGGCGGCTTCGGCCCCAAGCTTTGCCGCCCCTTCTGGAGCCTACCCAGTAGGTTCGATGGGAGCCCCGCCCGCACCTAGCCAGAGTGGGTTTTTAGCGGGAATGACCCCGGCGGCAAACGTGAGCTTCCCTGCTCCTATGTCCGCGGCGTCAATGTTTGCTCCGGCAGACTCCGCCGCAGGCACGGGCAGCTCGCGGAACTTGCCGCTGTACACGGACGACCCCGGAGCCGGGACCGCGTAACAAACGCGATGACGGGCCCGACCACTCTTCGTGGCGGAAACGGTTCAACGGGGATAACGCCGACTTGGAGGACTACTTGCTCCAGGTATGGCGTACCGCCGTGTACGAAGGATGGTCCCAGCATGAAGCTGGACATGTCCTCGCGGGGAGCTTGGAAGGAAAAGCTCTCCGCGTGACGCCGTGTCTGCCGGTGGGAACAGTGACTTTCGGCGAGGTTGCTCGTCAACTTCGCCTGCTGTTCACGCCAACGACCAATCGGCGGCAGTCTGAACGAGAGTTCAAGGCGCGTACCCGCCAACCGACTGAGTCCGTGACAGACTATGCGTTCAACCTACGCATACTCGGCCGGAGAGCTTTCCCGGACATGGACTCCAGACGGTTCGAGACGATGCTGATCGATCAGTTCATCGATGGCCAGCCTTACCACTTAGCTTACGGGCTGGCCACCCATGAAAAACGATCGATGGAGGAGGCAATAGACTCCGCGCTTGCGCTTGAGGTGGCTGTCCGCCCTAGGCAGTTGCCTCCGGCCCCGGCTCCGGCCTCGGCTGTACCCGCGCAGGCGGCGACTCCTCCGGCTAAGGCATCGCAGGTAACCCCGTGGCGTGACCCGGTCGTCCGGGAACCCGCCAGGGAACCTACCCCGCAGTGGGTTAGTGCGCCGGCACCCTCTACAGGGGCGCCCGCACATGCGGCACCAGTCGCCGCGCCGTGCTCGTCCTCGGACGAGTGCGACATCGAGGAATACGACCTCGGCGCCGCGCAGATGATTGCACACTGCGCCGGGATCGAAGCTCCGGGACCCGCAGAATGTTGCGCGTTCACCTCCGGACCAGCTCAGAACCGTCCCTGTTACTTCTGCGGAAAGCAGGGACACTTTTGGCTGAAGTGTCCGGAGTTGATGGAACGCCTGCGGTCGCGCGGATACCAGGGAGCCCTCCCTGGCCCGCAACGGAGGAGTTCCTTCCGGTCTGGTCCTCCGGGACAGCAGGGCCGGAACCTGCGGCAGGGAAACTAGATCCGGACGTGGTGGCGACCAACACTACGTCCGGGGATAGTTGTTCGGTGGCAAAAGATGCCGCCCCACCTGCTGATGAGCAGGACGAACCCCAAGTAGATATGACTTCTCCGGAAGTAGTCCTTGGAGATCAGTCTAGCTCCTCCGCGGCTGAGGCGGATGGCGAGGACTCCGTAGATGAGCCCAGCGCGTGCGAAAGGTATCGCCCTACCTGCGCGCTGGTGAGGGACCCCTGCTGGTACCTGCCCCTGTCCTTCGGACGGGAGCCGGTCCGGTTCCTCGTAGACTCTGGCTCGGAGGTGACCCTCGTGGCCGCCGGAACGTTTAAGAAGGAGCCCGCGCTCCGCAACCTTGAGTTGCGGGATCCCGGACCGTACAAGCTCTACGGAGCGGGAGACAACCGCATCCGTATCCATGGCATCATCGATCTGCCTATTACCCTTGGGGACAAGGGGTATCTGACAGAGGCGATCGTGGCGGATATCGGAGCGGCCGGGATTATTGGGATGAATTTTCTACGGGTCCACCGGGTGACCGCCAACTTTAGTGCTGGTGAATTCCGGATGGGAGAGGACACACACTTCCTCTTCCGCTCGGGCCCGATGCATTCATTCCAAATGCGGGCATCGCGCACTGTAGTAGTGCCACCGATGAGTGAGATGATCATTGAGGCGAGGCCGCGTCGTCCCCGCATGCCCCTCGATGGTCGACCGTGTATAGTGCAACCCGTGAGCAGTTTCGCCGCAGGAACTGGGCTCGTGCTGGGTGGGGCCCTGGTCATGTCCAACCCCCGCGCGATGCCCATCCTCGTGGTGAATCCTACGGATGCTCCGATTGTACTGAAGCGCGGATGCATAGCAGCTACTGCTATTCCCGCGTCCTCGAGTCGTGTCCTCCCGACGATCCTGTCTGCCGTGCTGCGTGCGCGGCGGCGGCCGCCGGAGATGACCCGTTCACCCTGCCGGACCATTTGGAATCTCGGGTTCCAAAGGACCGGTTGGATGAAGAGCAGCGCCAAGCGCTCCGCAGACTGCTGCGGCAGTATGCGGATGTGTTCATGGGTCCTGATGGTGCGGTTGGCAAGACTGACGTCGCCAAACACCGCATCGACCTCGTGGACGAGCGTCCTCTCAAGCAGCGTCTTCGTCGGGCAGCAATAGTGCACCAAAAGGTCATAGACCAGGAGGTGCAAAAGATGCTCGACTTGGACATCATCGAACCCAGTGACAGCCCTTGGGCCAGTCCGGTGGTTATGGTGAAGAAGAAGAACGGCTCGTGGAGGTTCTGCGTGGACTATCGGAAACTCAACGATGCCACGCGGAAGGACTCATATCCTCTCCCGCACATTGAGGATACCTTCGATGCCCTGGCCGGGTCGCACTATTTCTGTGCTCTGGATCTGGCCTCCGGGTATTGGCAGGTGGAGATGGAGGAGAGTGATCGGGCGAAGACTGCCTTCGTTACCAAGAACGGGCTCTACCAATTCAAGGTAATGCCGTTCGGGCTCTGTAACGCACCAGCGACGTTCGAGCGCCTCATGGAGATGGTACTTAAAGGGTTCCTCTGGAAGCGATGTATGGTCTACATCGACGATGTCGTCGTGTATGGCGGTCATTCGAGGAAACCCTCACCAACCTCCAGATGGTGCTCCATCGCATCCGCGGAGCAGGGCTTAAATTGAAGCCAAGTAAGTGCAAGCTATTCGCGCAGGAAATCCTGTACTTGGGCTTCATGGTAACGGGCACCGGAGTGAGACCAGACCCCGCAAAGGTGGCGGCTGTGCAGAAATGGCCTCCGCCATGTAACGTGGCGGACGTGAGGTCCTTCCTGGGCTTCGCGAGCTACCACCGCAGGTTTATTCGCGGCTTTGCGGAGATCGCGCGTCCCCTTACTATCCTCACGGAAAAGGGCGCCGATTTTGTTTGGTCCGCCGAGCAGGCTGACGGCTTCTCGGGACTCTGGCAGGCCTTGGTAGCGGCCCCGGTGCTGCGGCACCCTCGTCCGGACTGCGAGTTCATCCTGGACACTGACGCGAGTAACTTCGCACTCGGCGGTGTCCTCTTGCAGATCGTGGACGGGCAAGAGCGGGTAGTAGCTTATGCGAGTGTGGCCTTGAGCCGCTCTCAAATGAACTACTGTACCACTCATCGCGAGTTGCTCGCGGTGGTTACGATGACCAAGCGCTTCCGGCACTATTTGTTGGGACGCCATTTCCGCTTGTGGACTGATCATAGTTCGCTGAGATGGCTCCTCAACTATAGTGAGGCCGATGGCTTGGTGGCGCGGTGGCTAGTCAAACTCCAGGAGTATGACATGCAGATAGAGCATCGCGCTGGTAAGTTGCACGGCAACGCGGACGGCCTGTCCCGTTGTCATAAGTGCAAGAATCCGGGTTGTGCAGGGATGGCGCCATTCCAGCAAGCCGCGGATTCGTCCTCAGACTCGGAATTGGACGTTCCGGGGAGACCGCAGGCCGCCGCCCCCTCTAACCACACGGCGGCCGGAGCGTTTAGGGCTAATCTCCGCGCGCGGACCCGCCGTTATCGGCGAGGGCGTCCCGCATACGAAGCGGAGGTGCGGCTCAGCTCCAGCAATTCCTCCTCGAGTCCGGCGGTGTACTCCTCGTGGGTACCCTCGTCCTCTGGAGAGTCTGAGTATGAGCGGTCCTTGCCCCCTGTGGTGATGGCCGCTGCGGCGCAGCCGGACGCGATGGATGAGGAGCCTAATTACTTGGATGCCTCTTCTCCGGCGCAGATAGCTGCGACGCAAAGAGCTGACAGAGCTCTGGCGCCGGTAATAACAGCCCTTGAGGCCGGCTAGAAGCCCTCGAAGGATGAGCGGAAGACCTACAGGGAGGAGACTTTGTCTCTAGTATCCCAGTGGGAAAGACTCTCCTTGAGGGATGGCCTCTTATACCGGCGCTATGAGCCACCGACCCCACTGCCTCCCATATGGCAGTTGGTGCTTCCGGCGGAGCTGCGGAAAGAAGTACTCCACCAGTTGCATGACCTCCGGGTGACCGGTCACTTGGGAATCCGGAGGACCGTCCATAGGCTACAACAGCGCTTTCATTGGCCTGGTAGCGGCTTGGACGTGCAACGGTGGTCCGCAGCCTGCCCTCGGTGTCAAGCTCGCAAGGGAGTTCCGACTCCTGGCCGCCACCCCTTAACCACGGTTAAGGCGGGCGCGCCGTTCGATCGGATAGCTTTGGATATACTGGATACCCACCGGGTCACCCCGCGCGGTTTCCGGTACACGCCTACCCACTGCGCCGCCAGACTGCGGACGAGGTAGCTCGGTTGTTGGTAAATAGATGGGTGGTGTACCATGGGGTACCTAAACAGGTACATTCGGATCAGGGCACGCAATTTGAGAGCAACCTGTTCCGAAACCTAGCACAGATGCTAGGTAGTACCAAGGTGCGGACCACCCCCTACAGGCCCCAGTCTGATGGCCAGGTCGAACGCTTTAATCGATCGGTCCTCAACATGCTGGCGGCCTTTGTGAACGATCGTGCGAATGATTGGGATGACCACCTCCCGTATGTCTTAATGGCGTACAGGTCGTTACTCCGCACGCGATGTTGTACGGCCGGGAGCTAAATTTGCCCGTGGATATTATGTATCCAACTGCGGCAGAGACCGGCGCAGTACCCCAGTGCGATCCGGAGTACATGGAGTGGATTCGCCGCGCCCTGGCGAACGCCCATGATTTCGCGCGCGCGCGCCTGGACAAGTCGGCCATCCGGCAGAAGCGAGGCTATGACGCCCATGCTAAGGGCAGGCCAGCTTTTCCGGAGGGCGACAAGGTGCGCTACTATTATCCGCCGCTTAAGCAAGGTAATAAATTTGCTAAGCCGTGGATAGGCCCGTTTACGGTACTGAAACAGGTGACAGATGTGGACTACCGGATCCGGAGGGATTCCGATCCGGACAGGGTTCTGGTTGTCCATATCGATAATCTGAAGAAGTACGAGGGTCCGCTTGTCATGGATCCGCTCGTTCAAGATGCGGAACCGGATGATGCTCCCGTATGGGATCCGTCCGGACAGCATCCGCGGACTCCGGACGAGCGTGTGCGCCGTATGGTGGGCCTCCCGGACCTCTCTGACCCGTCAGATGATGGACTGGGTGGCTATCAGCCAGCTGACGGCGATCCGCAGGTACCCCCACTCCCTCCAGTACCTGCGGATGACGGGCGGCCACGCCGGAAACCACGTGCGCCAGCCCGGTATGGGTGGGAATAACCTTCCGCCCATGCGGATGCGTCTGCGGTACCCGTCTATCACACCAAGGACGGGTTTTGGGTCGTTCCGTGAGAGTCCGCACGACTTACCTCCGCGGGTGGCTACTTTGTGGCTATCTTCGGAGTGGAGGTCCGCGGATACTTTCATGTCGTAACGCCGCCGCTCCGCATCCGCCCTCCCATAGTTTCCAGCGCCAGGGACGTGCGGATGGCCTGTCCGCACATTGTGGACGGCTGTCCGGCGTAATCCGCACAACGGTTACGCTGGCCGGACGAATTTACTGATCCGGCCGGACGCCCCTGGTCCCGGGACAACCTCTTATGTGGCCAGACTGAGGTTGGGATTTACGTCCGCTACGGGAGAAGCGCCTTCCCACGGATTTGGGGAGCTGGCTCTGGACCCGGGGATAGTGTCCGCACGTTAGGACTGACGTCCGCGGTTCGTCCGCGTGACTCGTCCGGCGTCCGCGACGCTTTAAAATGACGCACTTCGGTGTAGTTATCCCCCGTGAGCCATTACTATAATTAAGGTTATAGTAATTAAGGTTTCTTACGGCAGGAAACCGACAATCCATTATGATAATGGAGCGGTTGTTAAGTCCGCGTGTGCGGACCAGCCGCGGTAGCGGGTGACGCTCATTCTCGTCCGGATCGTACCTTACAATACGCGGTCCGGCCGGAATGACCGGAACCCCGGCCTCCTTCTAAGAAGGGGGTCGTATATTACATGTGCAACACTTGTGGTGGCTTTTAATTCCAATTTCATATACATTGGATAAGGGCAATACGCCGTTCTATGGTAGGCGTCCGGCCTGGACTCCGTCCGCGGGCAGCTCCGGACGTCCGCCGGCTATTGCTTTCACCATCTTTGGGCGCCTATAGATTGGGCGCCGGTATGAAGGGTTCGCCCCCTAACCATTGAGGTTATGGACCATGCCGGCTCCGCGTCTAATCTATTGGCTCCGTGCTCCGGTAGTCGTTTGATTGGGCTCTAGGTTGGACCGGGCTTGCTCCGCGGCCGGGCTGTACGTTGGGGTTGCTAGTGGGCGCGTCATGAACGCCCACAGGGCGCCCAATTGTCTGTCCGCCTGTCATGGGCTTGTCCGATCGCCTTGTAAGCATACCAGCGGCTATGGGGAGTGATTTTGTTTATTTTCCATCTCATTTATTATTTATGGGAGGATTATAAGCCACAAGTGTGCGGCATGTCTCTGGAGAATTCTGTTCTTGCTCATTTACTGATACAAAGTGAGACTGATACAAAGTGGGTCTTCCACCAGGCGCCACGATTACAAGGGGTCCTGAGGATTGGCCGGGCGAAAATCGTCTGGGACGGCTCTTGATGCAGCTCAGAGATGACAGACAGGGCTACCGCGAGGGCGATCGATCAGACGCAGGAGAAAGTTCCGCACAACAGCCGCTGTCTAGAGACCCCTCCGTCGGCGCCAGACTGGCTGACGAGCTCATCTCACGAGTTCTTTCTGAAGAGCCAGCCTCCTGCAGTTCCCCAGAGCTTCTAGACAGAGCAGACAAGTTCCTCGACACAAGTGAACACCAGAAACGCTCAGAACCCTCAAACGATGATGACAAACCAACCCAGGTGAAAACGAAAACCTATTCGTCCAAGCCCATCAGTGTGAAAAGAAAACCAACCAGCCCTGTGAATATAAACGAAACCCCAGACAGCAGAAAACCTTCCAAGTCGATCAGATCTTTTTTCATGAAGAAGAGCCGTCCGATCCAGAGCGCAACGATCGATGCGCCAACATGATTAGCTGTAAACTCTGAGGCCCTGTACGTTTACGTTTGGACCATCGATGGACTGCTCTCTGATCTTACCGGTTTTTGTGCTACGTCTTATTACTGTTGGATCTTGTTGCAAAGTTATTTACTATCTGTGGTATATATCGAATTTACAAGTGTGCCAAATATGATGGCTGTTTGCTGTGATTTACTTCACCGTGACAGAACAAGTTGTTTGTGTGAAAACAAATACAAATGTATATCAAAAATGTCTCATGGTATCCCTTCATATATGAATATTGTATTGCTCATGTGTGGTGATATTGAGAGTAACCCTGGGCCGACTATGAACGACTGTAAATTACGTGATTTATCAGTGTGTCATTTGAATGTGCAGAGCTTGCGAAAAAATCGTGAAAAATTTGAGCATATCAGATTGCAGCTATGTAACAAATTTGAAATTATAACCCTTTCTGAAACATGGTTAGATTCGTCATTAAGCAGTGACGACCTAATCCTGCCCAATTTCCACCCCATATTCCGCCTTGATAGAAACACACGCACGATCGGCGGTGGAGTGGCAGCTTGGGTCTCTTCACGACTTGCGGTGAAACGCCGGACGGACCTAGAATTTGCTGACCTCGAGGCAATGTGGCTCGAAGTGAGGTGTGAAAATAATAAATTTCTCCTATGCACTATATATAGAGCTCCTAACGAGACTGTTGATTTCTGGGGGAAAATGCAATCGGCAGTGGACGCCTCAAGGGCGGCAAATAGTAGTGCAAACATAATTATCTTAGGGGATTTTAATGCCGATAACAAAACCATTGACGGCAAACATTTTGAGTTCTTTGTGGATGTGAACAACCTAACCTCTCACATAGACGAACCCACACGCATTACCTTCAGGTCCCAAACGAATCTGGACAGAATTATCTCGAGCTGCCCACATTTTGTGAAAAACAGCGAAGTATTGGCACCGCTACTTAATAACGATCATTGCACTTTATCACTCTCGCTAACGTTCCGCTATAAACGTTCCCCTTGTTATTTGCGAAAAATATGGAACTATAGCAAAGCTGATATAGAAGGGATGAAGAATTATCTCTCGCAACTTAATTGGAATTTAGAGTGTGGTAATTTTGCAGATATCGATTATGCTACCACTAAATGGTCCAGCATTATGCGAATTGCGGCTGAAAAGTTCATACCCAATAAGGAAGTTGTCATACGTCCATCAGATAAATCTTGGTATGCAGGCTACCATAGACGTCTCAAACGCCAATGTGAACGCAAACACAAAGCTGCGAAGAAAAGCAACAATCCGTACGACTGGGCGGTCTTCCGTCACGTTCGTAACAGTTATATACAAATTTGTCGAGATTCGAAGGCTAAATATGAAAATGAACGACTGAGAAAGTTGGCTGATATTTCGATTTCAACCAAGGAGTCGTGGAACATGCTCAAATCCGTATTTGGAATGAATAATCAGTTGTCTGGTATTCCACCGTTGTCCACTGGGGATGCGATAATAACCGATGATGAAGTTAAATGTGATCTATTCAACGATCTATTCTTAGCGAACTCCAATCTGGATGATTCGAATGCAGTTTTACCGCCAGATTTAGTACATAGCTCCGTGCCTATAGATAGTATCCATGTTACGGAACAAGATGTCTCGGATCAGCTAAGGCTTCTTGACCCGTCTAAAGCCTATGGCCCTGATGGGCTAGGACCTCGATTATTGAAATCTATATATTTATCCTGTCATAATAACACCGCTGCATAAAATCTTTAATGCCAGCTTACAGCAAGGCATATTTCCAGCAGAATGGAAGCAGGCGAACGTTATACCTGTATATAAAAAAGGGGATAAAAGTAATCCGTCGAATTATCGACCAGTTTCCCTGCTGAACACATCCAGTAAGATTTTCGAGAAAATTGTTTTCAAATACCTATATAACCATTTCAAAGACAATTTTATATTGTCTGTGTGGCAATCCGGATTTATGCCCGGCAGTTCAACCGTAAGCCAATTGATGGAATTATATCATAATTTTTGTTCTGCAGTTAATGACGAAAAAGAAATAAGAGTCGTTTTCCTAGATATTAGCAAAGCGTTTGAAAAAGTATGGCACGCTGGGCTCTTATATAAGCTAAAACGATCTGGTGTGGATGGGTATGTTTTGCAGTGGCTGTCAAGCTATCTGTCTAATAGAACACAACGGGTCTGCATTAATGGAAAAAATCCGAGTGGGGAATAATAAAAGCGGGAGTACCCCAAGGATCTGTATTGGGCCCACTATTGTTCTTAATCTATATAAATGATATAACCGAGGCAGTTAATCATACCAAAATACGTTTGTACGCGGATGACACATGCTTATATCTCTCTGTGGACAACAGAGAACGCGCCGCAAATTTAATCAATCGAGATTTGAACTCCATACAAAACTGGGTTCATGTTTGGCTAGTAAATTTTAGTCCATCAAAAACGGATTCTATGATAATTTCTAACAAGCGCGATTTACATCTACACCCGCCATTGTATTTCGATAACGTCACGATATCAGACGTCGCATCTCATAAGCATTTGGGGGTAACATTCTCGGATAACCTTTGGTGGCATACCCACATCAATGACATTTGCGCCAAAGCGATGAAACGGTTAGATGTTTTGAATCGATTAAAATTCAAATTAGATAGAGCGTCTTTGGAGAGATATTACGTGGCTTTTGTCCGACCTATATTAGAATATGGGGATGTTATATGGGCAGGGGCTCATAGTTGTGATCTCACTAAGTTAGACCAAATACAGGTTCGTGCTCTGCGCATAGTAACGGGAGCGACTGAACGAAGTCTAATTGACAATCTATACATAGACACTGGCTGGACGCAATTGTCAGACAGAAGAAATTTTCACAGACTATGCTGGTTATACAAAATCGAAAATGGAATGGCTCCTGCATATTTAATCAATTTATTGCCCTTGTCTGTTCAAGATCGAACAAACTATAATCTTAGATCAAATCTGAATGTATCTCAGATGCGAACCAGATTAGAATCTTTCAAAAAATCGTTCTTTCCTGCAACTATCAAGTTGTGGAATTCATTGCCTGCTGAAATAAGGCTATCTCCTACAATTTCCACTTTCAAAACGAAAGTAAAACATTTCTTAAATTTCCCCAAAAACAGTAAACCTTGGTTTTTAGTTGGAGATCGTTTTTCAAATATACACCACGCAAGAATGCGCATTGGCTGCAGCTACTTGAATGCTCACCTTTTTCATAATTTGCATGTGATCGATAGTCCTTGCTGCCGGTGTGGATGGGTACTTGAAGATGTACAACATTATTTACTAGATTGTCCTTTATTTAACGCCCAAAGGCATACTTTGTGTGAAGAATTAACTGAATTTGAACCTTTAAATACTGAGTTACTGTTATTTGGAGATGACAACCTGTCTGTACAGAACAATATCACCATTTCTTTAGCTGTGCAGAGATTCATGAAAGCTACTGGTCGATTCCATGTGAAAAGATAAGAACATAACATTTATATTGTCGATTTTCTTCTCATTGAATCATTTTGTGTATATAATTCAGAACTGTTAATTTATATTTTGAAAATATATATATATAAATAATATCCTTATTGATATTGGCGAACATACTCAATCCTCCTAAAATAATCCTTCAATAACATTAAGGTATATTCCTACTATATGTGTGGTGTTCTACACGGTTGGAAAATATTGTATATAATTTCATTGTACATAGTATTATTGCTGTATTTGTTTCATGATGTAATTATGTTTGCTGCACTATAGTTTTTGCATGTTGTTCCTCTCACTGGAGAGATCTTGGTATAGGGTTTTTTCCCTGTTGGTCAATCCAAATAAATACTGTTTATACAAAAAAAAAAAAAGTGAGACAAGTATGTGAAATTTCCTTTCCGGTGCAAAAGAGAGTGAGAAATCGGGAGATTTCTGCTTTCGCTAGAGGGGTGTAAGGGATTGCGCTAATTTTGACAGTGACGGATTGCTGTGATATTTGAAAAGACTGGAAAATGACAATTTATTGTTGTTTTCGTCTGACATATTCGTACAAGCCACAAGTTAGTGGTTACTGTCAATTTTATGCCCAATTTCTACTTTGCTGGGGTGGTTAATTTTACGTCATTTACCGCCGGTGCGGACGCAAAAGCGAATGACTAATCTTAACTACTGTAGGATATTTGCAAGGTCCCCCGGGATAGAAATTTATTTTCTACCCGTATACATGGTTTGATTTGGAGTCACCGGAGGGAAATGATTGCACCCGCATGAGTTAATAGTGCATGTATTTTGGTCCGGGCGTGTGTCAGTATGACCGGGGACGGAGTTTTGCAGCGACACCGCGTGCATTGCTGCACGTGTAGTATAGCTGTCATCATTTGTTACATGTATATATATGTAAAAATGTCGTACCCGGATTTTTATTAATCTCCAGATGTGTAGCACATGTGTTTTGTGCCACTCGCATTTCGTCCGCTGATGCGGCGCTGGATCCCGCGGGATCCGCGTGTCCGGTGTTCGAGATGCGGGTGATTTTGCCAGTTGTAAATTCCCCAGGCGGGCCGTGCTGGAGATGTGCGGGCGGGCGGGCGGCTGCATGTTAGTGCAGACGTCCGTCCATCTGCGTGTCTTTACACAGGCCTGTGCGGGTTGCAGTATACAGGTACTGGCAGTCGATAAGCAAGCCGCATCGACTGCACCGCTGTCCGCAGGTGTATGTGTGTCTGTTAGATGTACATATGTCATGCGGGCGTGCCGGAGTCGCTCCCGCGGCTCCGCCCTGCCTCAGACCCGTTCTGCGGATCTGAGGAGCCGGCCGGCAGGGCGGTCGGCAACATTTTAGAGGTACTATCACTTTTGATCACTCGGTGTGTCGTTTTACAAAATTTCTAAATTTAAAGTTTAACCTTAAAGATATTCCAAAGACTCGACACACCGTCCTTTTATAACGGATGGCCTTCCAAGGTCATCACACGGTTTTGGACCACCTCGGTCAAAATTTTAGCTTGTTTATGAGGGTTTATTCAAAATTGCAAAGCGCGTTATAGTTTACTCCGTAAGTCCGGGGGTAGTTCCCCATTCTTCCAAAAGGGACTCTTAAAGTCCTAGTGTCTTGCGCCGTGACTTCCGGGTGTTGCCATCTTGCCTTCTTCCGGACCCCGCCATGCGAAGCCTTCGTCGGGTTTTGGGTGTTTTGGGCGCGGTGCGAACATGTTGGGGACCAACATTGTAAGAATCAGCCACTAGCTAGCAAATCCACTATGGTGCTGAACCATCACCATATATCTCTACTTAACCGAGGTCTCAACTTCTGCCCCACACCAGGGGAACCAGATATCAGTCAGATCAGGGCCGACTTGGATAAATTTCACCGCTCTCTGAGAATTCGACATTTCTTTGAATCCAAAAATCAAAGAGATGACTTTAACTCAACACAGGATATTTCCCTACTCCACTCTATTTATCCTTCCGAAGATCAATTTGACCATCCATCTTTTAAACCTAAGTCAACCTGGCGCCCCCCTCCAGGGCCTCCTACTCTGGAAACCATGGCACTTACCAACGAGGTTAAAGTCCAAAAAATCATTCCACGCAGCCCCCGTAAAAAAAATTTGTCCCTTGATGAAAAACATGCTCTCAAGGAACTGCGTGATAATCCCAACATTATCATTAAAAAAGCCGACAAGGGATCAGCCATTGTAATAATGGACACCCCTGATTACATCAAAGAAGGGGAAAGACAATTAGGTGATAGAAACTTCTACCAACAGGTAGATTCCGACCTCAGCCAACAGCACATGCTCCAAATCACCCACCAAGTGGAGGACATGTTGGAGAACAACGAAATTAGCCAAAAATGCTTTGAATATCTAACAGATTTCAAGTTCCGCACTGCCAAATTCTACATGCTACCAAAAATACACAAAGGAATCTCACCCCCACCGGGCAGACCCATCATTTCCGGAAATAACAGCCCAACAGAACGCATCTCTCAATTCGTCGACTTCTTCATAAAGCCACTAGCTAGCAAAGGACCTTCTTTTATAAAGGACACCACCCATTTTCTCTCTATCCTGAACAGTTTAGACTCTGTCCCCGAGGACACGATCCTTGTCACTCTGGATGTTTGCTCACTGTACACAAACATCCCTAACCAATTTGGGATCTCAGCTGTCCACCAACAACTTCTTAGGCATCGAACTCATGAGGTCAATCCCACCAATACCCCCATACTGAGAATCTTAAGAATGGTACTTACCATGAATAACTTTACCTTCAACCAAAAACACTATCTCCAAGTAGGAGGCACAGCCATGGGCACAAAACTGGCACCCTCCTATGCTATCATAGCCATGAATCATTTTGAAGACATGTTTGTCTACAAGTATCCAAAACAACCCTTGCTATGGGTACGCTTCATTGATGACATCTTCATGCTTTGGCATCACGGTCAAACAGAACTCACAGACTTCTGTTTTGTCAAACATGTCAAACATCTTAATTCTTGCCATCAAACCATTAAGTTCACTATGGAAGCATCACAAACACAAGTTAGCTTCCTGGACACTTTGGTACTTCTAACTGAAAACAACCAACTACAGACCAAACTTTATAGTAAACCAACTGACACCCACATGTACCTGCACTTTGACTCCTGTCACCCGAGACACTGCAAAACAGGTCTACCTTACAGCCAATTCCTCAGAATCCGAAGAGTATGCACTAAGTTGGAGGACTTCCTAGAGGAAGCAAACAAACACAAACAGTACTTTTTAGAAAGGGGTTACCCAGCACCCCTTCTAGACACTGCAATACTTCAAGCACTATCTTAAAGCAGAAGGGACCTCTTGACTCATACACCCAAGGATCCAGTGGCCGAAACATCAAACGACAACCTTTTTGCTATTACAACATACCACCCTAGTTGTAATGCATTCAGGGACATCATAAGTACAAACTGGAACATTCTCACCAAGAATAAGGCCACCCGCCAGCTACACAATAAACACAAAATCTTTGGTTACCGACGACCAAAAAACCTTAAAGACATACTGGTCAGGGCGGAGATTCCAAAGGAAACAGTCCAAAACACAACACCAAAACAACACTGTAAAAAGGACACCTGCCAATACAACTTACTGCAACTTCCTTGATAAATCAGGAAAAATCAAGGATCCCATATCCAAACGGGTTTACCGTACCAAAACCAATGTCTCATGTCAGAGCAACAATCTGATATATGCTATACAATGCATACGTTGCACCAAGCTATACATTGGTCAGACCAAGCGACCTATACAAAGACGCTTATACGAACATCTACGAGATATCAAATTGGCGGACCCTGGTAAAACAATGGGCCAACATTTTTCCACGCACAACAATCACCAAGGTAGTGACGATGTTCGCGTGTACATCGTGGACTTCTGCCAACAAGCACCAACTGATGCTAACAAATCACACCGAGAAAAACTCGAAAAAATGTGGCAGTTTCGCTTACATTCCCATTTTCCTATGGGTCTCAACACTGAAGACGAATGTCATTAGGGATACACCGGCTCCTTGCCTCGTTCCTTTTTTATAACTCTTTGAGTTGGTGTATCCCCCTCACTTGCCCCCTCCCTGGTCAAAAACTGGGGAGGCTACACTGTTGATTCCGGATGATCACCACTCCAGTATATCAGAAATGGATATACATAGTACGCCAAATGGCATAGCCAACCCCTTATTTCACTATATATGATACCATTCTTAGGAAATTTAAAAATTTCCAAACTTTTGCCAAAGGCTACCACAGTCACAAACTTGGTTCAGAATGGGTCCCCCCCTTTCCTTCTCCCACCCTGGGCCATCTTCCTTGTCTACTCCCCTGTGCCTGATGAGTCTCGGAAAGACGAAACCGTGAATTTCTCAGGGAAAACCCACCGGCCTTCCCGGAGACTGTCTAGACATCTCTCGATACCAACGTCACAAACGTTCTTGTGGTTTTTCCCACGATCCCAATGACGTAAACAATGCAACATTGCGGTTCAACCTATCACCGAGATCTATGTCTTTGTTTTCCACGAAAAACTGTCAGTCTCTCTTTTTATTGGTAAACAAACCAATTAGGCTAACTGGAATCAACAAAATACTGAATTCAAAAAATCAGTTCACGGTCGCACACCTGCCGTGCACGTAGCAGCCGTTTTCGCTCGTCTCGTATTCATACATATTTGATGATTATATTTCATGATGATATTTCATATTTACTGTACATTACATGTAAGTATAATAAATTTGTTTTAAAATTACTCTTGTCTGTTGCACAGATACAACACATTTGTGCAGTCTGGAATCACCTAACAGATTAAGGAAATAGTCAAATATTTTACAACATAGAATGAATTCATTGACAAGGTAGAAAAATTTAAGTCTATCATTAATAACTACTTTATTATTTACTTGTTTTTTATTTACCGTATATTATAGTGCTGATTCCATGTACGACATGCTCATAAGCACTGAACAATAATATATCAATAGATATAACAATAATATAATATATACTGACATATAACAGGTATGAGTTGACTAGAAATTTAGAAAGAGTTGACTAGAAGATAATGAAATATTTGTGGATGGATACTGGATACTGGATAGGCTAGTCAGAATATTCTAGCTGGAACAGGTGGGTCTTAAGGGCCCGTTTGAAAGAGTTCAGTTCAGTTATGTTCTTTATGTCATCTGGTAGGACGTTCCATAATCTGGGGGCTGCGACACGGAATGATCGATCCCCGCATATTACGGTTCTTGAGCGAGGTACGGCCAGTCGGAGACTGCTCTGAGAGCGTAGAGATCTGGATGGTGCATAGAGCTTGACCATATCCTTGATGTAGGATGGTGAATTGCCATGCAGAGCTCGATGAGTATGTGTCAGGATTTTATGCTCAATCCTGCGGTGGATAGGCAGCCAATGCAGTTGTCTAAGGACCGGCGTTATGTGATCCCTAGTTCGTGTGCGAGATATGATCCTGGCTGCCTTGTTCTGTATACGCTGCATGCGCTGCAGTGTTGCACGTGGTAACCCATGCAACACAGCGTTACAGTAGTCAAGCCTGGAAGTAATGAGCCCGTACACAAGCGATTTGGTAGCTTCAGGTGTTAAGGACCGGCGCATTCGTCCGATGTTTCGAAGATGAAAATAGCAGGACTTGGCGACACTGTTCACATGAGGCACCATGGAGAGACATCGATCCATGACAACACCCAAGTTGCGTACAGAAGTAGAGGATGCTATCTCTGTGCCACATACATTAACAGACAGCGCTGTAGGGTTTTTGTAGCTTCGCGGTGTAAAGAAGATTACCTCTGTCTTTTCAGCATTGAGTTTTAGTAGGTTCGTCTTCATCCAAACGGCAATGTCTTCCAAGCATGCTTCCAACTTCTTGATTGCTTCACTGCGACCGAAGTCGTCCTTCTGCTTGAACATGACATACACTTGCGTGTCGTCAGCGTACATGTGAAACTTTATCCCATGGCGACGTATGAGGTCTCCCAGTGTCTTAGTGTACATGATGTACTTTTTGGGCCCTAGAACCGACCCTTGTGGAACGCCATATTCAAGAGGTGATGGAACGGATGACTCATTGTTGATAATGATAGACTGATATCGGTCTGTTAGATAAGAAGTGAGCCACTTGTGTGCGATGCCAGTCACGCCATACACATCCCGAATACGGCCGAGGAGGATGTCATGGTCCAACGTATCGAACGCGGCCGAAAGATCCAAAAGGACAAGGACAGCCACATGACCAGTGTCAAGTGCTTGAAGTATGTCTGATTGAACTCTCATCATGGCCGTTTCTGTCGAGTGAGCAGACGTGTAGGCACTTTGGAAGCCTTCCCTCAGTGAGTTTGAATCAATTATTTATTCCATGAATAGCAAAGTGAAGCAAACATCTTTCATAACATTCAGGCAGCTACAATCAAGGTGTGACAGCATCACATTAAGAATGCGAAATTTGAAAGGATTTAATCCTTCAAACAATTAATAGCTAATCAGTAACGCGTTGATCCTCTGTTACTTCGGATACAAGCCTGGCATTGACTTTTGAACGACCTGTAGAGCTTCCGGATGTCTTCCTGAGGTATCCTAGTGGCTCTGTCATTCTATTACTCCTTCGGGAATCCTGTTTCATACTCGTGATACGCCACTGAACTTCTTCTGATAGGTACCGTGCCATAGTAGTATAGTGTTACTACTATAATTACCATTAGATTGTATAAAGTTATGAGATTTATTCATGCCTGATAACCGCAAAATATTGCGAGGATTTCCAATACATCTGACCGATCAGACAGCGGCTCTCCGGAATTTCCTGACTCTGTGTGATAGGCTTTGTGTAGCAATATAAATAAAGCTTTGAGAAATTATATTATGTTTGCCGTATTCTATTCTAGTCTATGCAGCCTTTAGTTTTTGGGACTATATTGATGTGTCATTTGAAAACTGGCAAAAAAGGGAAACGTGTCTGTAGGCCTATTGATTTTTTTTCTAAATATTTCACACAAAAATATTGTTTTGCAAGTCAAGTACTATGTGACAGATGTTATCATAGAAGACTGAATGTACATGTTAAATTTAGGTAACATATTAAATTCATAGTGACAAGCTACCGTGCATGTCTTTGCTTTGCGAGAGTGGGAGTTATACGGGTTTCGAATGCATATGAATCCGACGAAGGTTTGGGAATCGTTCCATGTTGGGTCTGGAAAGTCTACGATTTTGTTATCAATAGAATAGTGGGAACCCTTTGAGTATAATTGCAGTTTCTCATGACTGAAGAAGACCGGACTCAAATAAACTCTACATTCCCCACATTAAAATCAAGCTACGCACGGCTAGGAGGCGTCACAAGTCTTTTACTACATTTCCTGATGTTTAATTGTTTATCATTCAGACGATGGCGTTGGCCTACCTACATAGGAGACACAGGGCACGAGCAGCTCTCAGACGAGAAAGATTGTTCCAGGACAGGAACGATCCACTTGAGAGTGTGGACGAGTTCCACTTCATTTCAAGGTATCGACTGTCGAAGCACTGTGTAACAGAACTCTGCCAACAAGTGCATGATGACATTGCAGAGCCAACGAACCGGAACCAGTCGTTGACCACGTCGACCCAGCGGTCCGAGTAGCGCACCTTACTCTGTTAATACTACTCACCCACTGAATGTATACTATATTTAATCTGTCTGGCACATTTTTAATCTTCACTGAATTCAGAAGAAATAGTAAGATGCGCTACATGGAACGATCCGGCTATGTACAGCCCGCCGATTCTACGCCACTGGCTCATACCAGACAGCTACAGTATTGGCGACTTTCATGGCATCAGTCAACCAACTGTGTCACGTTGCGTAGCTGCCGTGAGCAGAGCTCTGACGGACAGGTGTAACGATTACATATCGTTTCCAATTGACGATGACGATGCACTGAGGAGAATCAAGACCGGATTTCACCAAATTGCGGGAATCCCGAACGTTGTAGTTACTGTAGATGGAACACTAATTGCCGTGAAAGGTCCCATGCAGGAAAGGGTTTCATGCAATCAACACGCAGATCGTCGCCGCCCCTGATGTGCGCATTCTGGACATCGTCGCCAAGTGGCCAGGAAGCAACCATGACGCCTTCATCTGGGCCAACTATCAAGCAGAGCAGAAGTTTGCTTGAAAAAAAGGTCCTGTAGGGTGGCTCCTGGATACGCCCTGAAACCCTATCTGCTGACGCCCATCATCAGGACAAGGACTGCAGCAGAGGTCAGCTACAATCGTTGTCATTGCAGCATGAGGTGTCTGGTGGAAAGAACTATCGAAGTATAGAAAATGAGGTTCCGATGTCTTCATAAAGGTGCGGGGGCATTCCAGTCGGAGCCGCCACGATGCGTGAACATCATAGTTTCATGCGCAATCTTACACAATATCTGCATAAAGAACAAACTGCCTGCGCCGGAGGATGTGCCTGTAGCGAACGAGGCCGAGGATGATCCTAATTTACACCCCGATGACGATGCCAACACAGCTGCAGGAGTCGCAATCAGCGATAACTTGATTTTGCATCATTTCTCATAATATTTTAGCATTTCATTATTTGTTTTCTTCGTGTCTGTATGTTTTTGAATAGATGGACATTCGCATTATATTTTTTCAAAGAAATCGCCCAGCTAAGAATGCAGTGATGTCTATGCACGATAGCTGCAACAGACCACCCAGTTTTTGGAATGCACTGCACGATAAATGTGCCTCAAATACTTCGATCAAAATTTTCACTTTTCCCGGCCAGGCGCCAACCATTGATTCAGCGATGTTTAGTCAACACATCGCTTGTATAGTAATAAAATTCCATGAAACACTATTCCTTACTTCTATACGTTTTTTCCAACGCACCTATTACACTTATACACGAGCGCGTATGGATATACACGACATGTCAGACCAGTCGTAAATGTACAAGGAATCTACGAACGGCTCCAAATTATGGAGCGTTTTTAGGGTCAATATTCATTGACATGCATTGTAGATTTTCTTGTTGTGAATGATTGTATCAACCGCGAAATTCTTCATTCCACATTATTATTTCTAAACTTTCTGTGTCGAATTTACATATATTCTTACTGCATAGTTCTAACTTCCATATCCTTGCTGCTTACTTTCAAGTTCTTACTGATACTTTCTCAATGCTTAATTCATGATGTCAAATTCTAACACCTTTGTCCATGCAAACTATCAAAAACAAATCGCATCTGGCACAATGCATATGGAACTTAGCATATTGCATTTAGAATATAGCATATCGCATGATGAACAACGCACAACGAATGAAGCACTCGGCGGTTAGCGCCGCCTGTCGTCATAATGATGCAGTAGTAATTGTTGTGGACAAAATTACTACTGCAACATTATGACGAGAGGAGGCGCTGGCCGCGCGTAGCCACATGATGTATGAGAAACTAAGAACTCCTTTCATTGGACACGTGAATTTTTGGCGCGACCAACAGGTGCCACACTCATGCAGCTGAGCACAGGCCCCGAATGAATTCCCACGCCCTGCCTTGTAAATAAAAGAATAGTGAGAGATGATTAATATGAGCCTATTATTAAGATTTCTATGCTCATTAAAATCAAATTTCGATGTGACGTCATGAATACTCATTATAATATAATACACTGTTGCTAATTAGGTGCAGATATTATCATGACATAGGCCTGAAATTAACACACAAAAATAGTCATAACTTGAGCCGGACAGTGATAATTGAGATATCAGTTTCTCAGGAAGCTGATGGCTATCTTTTTCAAGTCTAAATATTATGATCTCTCCGATCATAATTTCTTCATGCCGTAAATTTGACACGAGTCCAACTCGTGACAGTACAGTAGATACACTAGTACTACGCTACGGTAGTTGTATTGGATTTAACTTATAGATCGTATTTACCTGTTTGCCACATAAAAAGACAATGTACCACCAAGGGTGCTGCAGCTTACCGGCAGATCATGAGAATTACACAAGGTATTGATTTTCCCAAATATAAATTGTTAAACTGATCTTCAAACCTATTGTCAAAACATGTTCGTAAATGTTGCCAAAGACATATTTCATGTGTGGAATATAATACGAAATCAAGTTACATATTGAAAGGTTTCTTCCGTTAATGACATATATTCACATACCGTCGATTCAAAGGCAACAAAACTTATACACATCACAAAGGTACATAGGGAGAATCTTATGCATTTTGAGGAAAATTGTCAATAGTTTTTGAGAAAATGGCAGCCAAAGACAAAAATCATCACTTCTTGAGACAAAATAAGGTTTCGACCTTCCAAAGTCATTCAAGGTCAAATTCAAGGTCATCATTCAAACCGCAATATATGATTTCCCATTTGAATGTGGCAATACTTAGGCTCTATCTTGAAAAGTTCTAGGAGTTTTTTTTTTTGCTGGAAATGGCTTAGAACAAATAGTGGCTTGATTTGGGACAACAACAATTTATTTCGCTGACATGTCAAAAAATCAAAATGGCTGTCACACGCAGACCGGCGATGCAAGGGCAATGAAACTTGCCATTGATGTACATGAGGGAAATGTCTTGAAACAAAAATCTCAAACTGATCAGACAGTTTTCGAGAAAAAGGCCATCAAAGTCCAAATTTAGCCACTTTTCATAAAAAATGGCCGCCAAATCGGAAGCCCAAGGAATGTTTTAGTAAATTTTCAGGAATGTTTTAGTAAATTCATCAAGGCAGAAAAAAGTTATTTGCCGGACGGACGACGGACGAACGTACCAATTTTTTAGGTTAAAGGACTTTCACCATGTTAAATTTCCTCTCCCGTGTGAGCCCCGTATCCCCAAATTATTCCCCTATATACACGTCTACTCATAAAAAGGGTTTAGGGCTATTTTCAGCTTTTTCAAGCCCCTAAACCCCGGAAGTTCTCCCGGACGGACGACGGACGAAAAACCACGCCAATAACTTATCGAGCCATGGGACGGTAAGCTAAAAATTCAGCACCGAACCAGCGGTCCATCAAACCAAGGTATTTTCCTCATCCAGGAGTGTTCAGTTTCTCATTCACAATGTGGCCACTCGACCCGCAGCGCCGTCTGTTGTCATAATAGTGCAGTAGTAATTTTGGCACATGAAATGCTTCATTCGTTTTGCTTTGTTCTTCGTGCGATGTGCTTTATTCTAAATGAAATGTGCTAAGTTCCATATGCATTGTGCCAGATGCGATTTGTTTTTTGATAGTTTGCATGAACAAAGATGTTAGAATATGGCATGATGAATCAAGACTTGAGAAAGTACCAGTCAGAACTTGGAAATAAGCAGCAAGGGGGTGGAAATTAGAACTATGCAGTAAGAATATGTGAATTCGACACAGAAAGTTTAGAAATAGTAATGTGGAATAAAGAATTTTGCGATTGAAACAATCATTCACAACAAGAAAATCTACAATGCATGTCAATGAATATTGACCCTAAAAACGCTCCATACCAAATACGAACGCTTTATGAATACGATTTATTTACGAAAACTATTTTACGCACCACTTTCCCCTTCGTATCATTTACGAAGGCTTTATGAATAGCTCCTGGTTGGATAGCCACTTTTGGGGCCAGGTTTAGCTGACCGTGAAATTCACGCTGGCAAAAAACCAAAATGAATCGAAAAACCATGAAAAATTACCGTGACTGTAGTCAGAGAGTATAAAACTCTGGTAGCATTCAGAAAAAGTGAATATCTTCGATAATCTAGTACACCAAGCATCCAGGAAACGCAATAAACGAAGCAGTAGAGATAGACGTGGAATCAATACCCAGTATTAAGTATTCCGAGCAAACAAAACAAGGTCCGTTATCCAATCTCATAGTCCGGGGACAGAAAGTCATATCAGGCATACGAAGTGAGAGAAAACAAAAATGACAGGGAAACTCATGAACCCCCGTAAATGGCCATCAGGAGGTGAAATCAGGTGTTCCGGAAAGAGTGAGCATTTCCTGCCCCACTAGTGGCACCCGTCATGAATTCCCCAAAATTAACATGAAAATAGATCTAGTTGCATGGCAGACATGGATTTGCTGTATTTATCAACCAGATCATGATGACGTCCATAGAATTTCTTAAACGCAGCGATAAGTCTTGGTAAAACATATCCTTGTCGTAGCAGTTTAGAGACTAGCTGGGCACTTCGATAGACAAAGTCCTCTTATTTGCAACTAGCTCTGGAATAGCGTATAAGTTGACAACCTGTCCCATATGTGTTTGTTCCATTTTACGTCATTTAGTAGGTGATTTCTATGGTAACCACAAACAGACCACACATAACATTCCTGCAGAGAGAGTACCGTATTCCCGCGCATAGAGGCGCATGCGCCTATAAATGAAGGTGCGCCATACCTCGTATATAGGCGCATGCGCTTATATACGAGGTATATTTTTTCTCCAGCAGAATATGTGGATAACACGTTATCGTTTATGAGCGCACCTCTCTGAACTTGTTTTTGCGATACATTATTATTGGAATAAGTGTTATCTAGTACATGAAAGGGTCCGACCCACCTGTACTATTATGTGATTCATTATGTAATGAAATGCATGCGACATCCACCTGGAAAGCTCATGTTCGAAAGAAAGTGGATTCACATATAGGCATATGCGCCATACCTCACATAAAGGCGCATGCGCCTATATATGAGGCATAATTATAATTCTGTGCGTGTCCAAAAAGGCAATGTTTCATTTATAGGCGCATGCGCCTGTATGTGCGGGAATACGAACAGAGAACATATATACCTATACGAACAGGTATAGAACAGAAAGGTATCACTCCTATGGCACCATTTTGAACTGGTGGCACTCCTGGCGGATGGATGTGCTTTATGAATGAATGCAGAGAGTATAGAACAGAGAGGTTTCACTCCACTGGCACCATTTTGAATTTTGAACTGGTGGCACTCCTGGCGGACGGATGCGCCTTATGAATGAAAGTGTTTACTATTATTACTACGACATGAATTTATGAATGAAATAATATGTTAGCAAAACGTAATGACGTTATTCACAATCGTCCCTGAGGACGACAAAATACAACACCGCATCCAGCCACCAGGATTACAGGTCTCCATGAGACAAAATGGTAGACAATAGAAGTTTGCAGAGTGAAACCTCTCTGTTCTATACTCTCTGATGAATGTGTTTACTACTATGACTATCGCATGAATTTATGAATGAAAGAATATGTTAGCTAAACGAAATGACGTAACTCACAATCGTCCCTGAGGACGACGAACTACAACACCGCATCCAGCCGCCAGGATTATAGGGCTCCATGAGACAAAATCGTAGACAACAGAAATTTGTAGAGTGAAACCTCTTTGTTCTAATACTAGTACTATACTGATTCCTGTACACGGTTAGGCCTACTGAATAGACGTAGAATCAATACCCGAGCAAAACAGGGTCCGTCATCCAATATCATAGTCCGGGGACAGAAAGTCATGTCAGGCATAGGAAGTGAGAGGAAACCAAAACGACAGGACAACTCATGAACCCCCAAAATGGCCATTAGCACGGGGGTTGATCCCACTACGGTGACCACGCCAAATGCCGGTATTTACAATGTGGTTATTTTTCTGTGTTTTAGACAGAAATCTTTGTGTCGGTAGCAAATGGTTAGATTATTAAATCTTTTAGCATTCGTGCATGGTAATATTTACACTTGTCATGACTGTTTTTTACTAATGTGTTTTTAAAAATACTCGAAGTCGCAGTAACAATTTTATTTGTTTCTGGTATTTAGCATGTATCTAGAATCAAACTCAGTATAAACTGTTATTTATTGTATTCATAGCAGGAGAAAACATGATTTATATTCACACGAAATCATTTGGAGACTAAATTTCGTTTCTTATTTCTTGAAAGTCAAATTCATAGTACTTAACTGCTCATTGGTGTGATAAAAATATGACAGGATAAAACGATTGTACAACATATCAACGTCCAATTCGAGATTCATAATCGAGTACTAAAACAACAAATGACCAACCTAAATATACTAACATTCAAGCATATCACCTATTTTTCAATAAATATACATAATGTAAAGTATGTTTTTTTTGTCGTTATGGGTTTTCAGAATATCAACGTAAAATCTCATATCTTAAAAATATATCATGGCATGATATACCTCGTGCAGCAGTGTGACTGTTTGAGTTTTCAACAATATCAATAGTGGGTGCATTCTATTTGTCCGGATCACAAATGTGATCCCAGATCATGTGTGTGATCCGGCAAAAAATTTTACGGATCGCAATCATGATCCGAAAATCTAGTGATCACAGAAATCACAACTCGGGTGTGATTCTTTTTCTGGACCTCATGTGATCAGTGTTATTTCAAAATGGTGCTGATTACATAAATGGGAAAATTTGTCACCTCGAATATTCGCTGGAATATAATTGTAATAATATGGCAATAGACACCTTGTTCGCAGTTTTACATAAATATGTAGGTCCCCTAATATCGCTCACACAAAATTATCTTGACAACGGAAAACTGTCAGATTCACGTGAGACTCAACAATTGTTATGGTTACTAAAGTAAATAAAATAATAACAAACGATTCTAGGTTCACTTTTGTTTTGATCTTTCCACAACATGGACTCATTGAGAGTTAACGTGTGGACAATCGAAGAATTACAAAGTTGTCTTCAAACCGTGAGTAAACAGCCTGAGGTGAAGGTCGGAGGTGAATGATGGTAGAATATTCGCTAGATGGCAGTTGCCGCTTAGCTCACCGAGTTACTATATCTAGTGGTATCATCAAAGATGGCAGACTATCATCTAATAACACGAAAATAGTTATTCTAGCATCAAGCCAAATTTGTATAATATATTAAATATTTGTAGTGAGAACTGGAATCAAGTATTAAAACCTGGAATTAAAATGTTAAAACCGGGAAATAAATATAACAGACTGGAAACAAATGTTCATAATAAGATTTAAATATTCAAACCGGGAAATAAATATTGAAACCCGTAATTAGATGTTTAAGACGGAAAAAATGTTTAAGACGGCATTTAAATAACAAAACATGAAAATAAATATTTATGTACTTAAGTATTATTTCCCGGTTTTAATACTTATTTCTGAGTTTTAGTATTTATTTCCAGATTGGAATATTCAATTCACGTTTTTTACATCTAATTACGTGTTGTAATATTTAAATCCCGGTTTCGATATGTAAAATACGGGTGTGAAATATTGAATTCCCATTTATGAAGGTTTTTCCCATGGAGTAAATCATGCTTCATAAGAATGGTTATTCATAAAAAAATATTAAAAAAATGGAATGTCGCTAATAAGCTTATGGATATTTGTTGAGGAGAATATTAATTTAAGTTTAAAATTTTTCATCAATTGTTAAATGAGCATGCTTGAAATTTTAAAATTTGCATTGTTTTTTTTTTTCAAATGAATACGATACCATTATATCAGATTCTGATGCTCTAGTGGAACACGTCGAATAATACGACAATATTGATGGTGCTGGTCCAAGTGCCGGTTTGTATTGTCAATGGAATATTCAAGAATAGTATAATGACAGACTTGTTTATAAATCAAACTCCAAATTAAATGATATACATGTGATACAATTGTCAGATCCAACACATCATGGTCAAGAGACGATGTCGGAATCGGCCTCTCAATCAGCTCCATCTAAGTTGACTTGGACCACAGAACAAGTCAAACAATTGATATCAGGAGCAGCACCGGTTTGATGGAACCAACGTCAAAGTGAAAAAAACATGGGATATTATTGCCAATCACATGCAAGGAACAGGGATGAATGTAGCAGGTATTAGCCTGTTCATTATTTATTTATTTGGTTTTGAATGTTAATCTTTGTGGTTTTGAGCCACTGAATGCCACGATATTTCATCTTCACTTCCATGACCGTGCTGGAACAGGAAGTGGAGAAACCTCAAAACAATAAGTGGAGGAACCTCAAAAGGCGGTATAAAGAAATATTAGACCATAACAAGTCTGGCAATGGCACAAAAAGCTGGCTATTCTTCGATGATTCCGAAGAGTTGTTTGGTGAAAAACCGTCTGCTAAACCACTCTCTGTGACTAGTACAATGAAAGTACTAAACAGGTGTTTTCAGAAAATTGTTTGACATATCCATGAGAATGTTTATTTAAATTCGCTTTCAAAATATATTATTCTAATAGTACACATTTACAAATGATGCAATGAAGCTATGTCAATTTAAATTTGTAACCAATTTGTTGCTTGTTTGACTTCATCAATGATTTTTTAATGTATAGGTCCACTCAAGAACCCATGATGAAGCTGTTGCCAAAAAGAAGAAGTATGCAAAAGTAGAGTTAGTGTAATAATTATTTCACATAATTTGGTATAAATAGTATATTTTTCCATATTCCATTATCTTTCAATGTGTCAGATACAAATTATTATTTCATCAGACCTCGTAACAATCAGATTTCCAAAACGAAAGCCATTTCACCTGACGTGCACGCTGTGATTTCACCTGAAGAGACGATAACAGCTGAGTCAGTATCATACTAATAGAAAACTCCATTTCATTTCTTTTCCATTATTATCTAATCACAGTAACAGTAGCTTGGAATGCTGTGGTTTAAAATTGAACTTTTCATTCAGCACAGCGAGGATGAGATCCCAGTGACGGGATATGACAAAGAGAGAAAAAATAGAAAAAGGAACAGAACCAGATCATCCGATGTGATATTCCAATACCTTGAAAAGGTAAAAAAAAAAAGAGAGAGGCAGGAAATTGAGAAAGAAAGAATGAACATTCTGACTAAAATGCACGAAGAACGTATGGGTATATTGGGAAAATTAGTGGATATCATGGGAAAACTGATAGAAAAATGAAGTTCTGTAAAAGATGCAGAAAAAAAGCTATTGATTAAGTTGATAAGGCATTGAAGTAATATGTTTACGCTAAAAAAAATCCCCGTCGCATAAATCCCGAAAACTTAGTGAGTTGTATTTATCTATTTTACCAAGAACCACTGTGTATATTTCACCGGATTATGAGATTGGATAACGGACCCTGTTTTGTTTGCTCGGAATACTTAATACTGGGTATTGATTCCACGTCTATTTAAATGTTATATCGCCACAAATATCGGTGGGCTGCTGTATAGATTGCTTAAATTGTATTAGGAACTCCATATACATACAGACCCGCTATCGACTGACGGCATACTCATTATTATATGGTATGAATCTAATATTATAAGTTGGTTATTGCGCAATAAATAATAATTTACATGTATATTACAGGAGAATAACGTACAGCATACTGTAATTTGTACAATTTAGTTTGCTGTAGGGTTTATATTTCTACAGCCCGTACAGGTCTAGTAGTATATGACATGGAGATACTAATGTGAATTTCAATTTTAAATGAACTGTCGAGCTCAATCTGCATATATCTACATTCAAATAGTTTATGAAATAGATTATTGCAAGATTTATAGGTGTGTTTTGTGTCTTCCTATCCAAGTATTGTTAGGTATATGTGATCGTATGTGAGGTGAATAATATTGTAGACAGTTGTAGTTCTTTTTTTCGCACTTATGTCATTATCTATGTTATATTTTAGGCCCAGTGAATACTTGAATTGGGCCATCCCATGCTCATGCAACAATTTGTGGCACAAAGGAATAAAATACACGTTATGTTTCAAGGCTCATCTATTTTCACTTCATGAATTTGATAGTAGATGTAAAGAATATTTGTCTAAGCCAGTTCAAGCAGTGCTCACATTCACATTTTCATTTGTAACAATTATCAACAAACACATGACAAAACAGTGCTCAAACTCATCAAATGCAGTTTTACTGTTCATTTGCATAACATTTTTAGCAGCTTGTGACGTTTCATTGTGCCAGATACTTCAGCTTTCTTAGCAATACTCGGTTTTCCACAACTTGCATGTGGTGGAGATTCATCTTGATCATGGTGATCCGTTTCGTCGTCGTCAAATCCTCCATCATCAAGTTTGATGCACATGTTATGCAGTGTGCAGCAAGCTCGAATCACATCGGGTATGCGTTGCACATCATTCATGTCAATATTTCGAAATATTCGAAACTTCGAAAGTCTTCGAGACTGACCTTTGCATATTCCAAATGATCTCTCAACGACCGCTTGATTTGTGGAATGTGTGCTGAATAAAATATTGTTATTTATATTTGTGTGTGTGTGTACTTTTGAATATTTATACATCGATATTACGCAGGGATTCGCATTTCTTTCAAATTATCTTGTGCAAAATGACTAACCGATTGAAGGTCTATTCTTCATTGGACAGGTTTCCATTGTCTTTGAAATGTGACACACATAATGGGCGCGTTTCTTTATGCCAGTAGAAATTCTACTAGTAGAAATTCTACTAGTATAAAGTTTTGTGCGTTTCATTATGCCAGTATAATTTCTACTAGTAGAACATTTATTTCTACTAGTAGAACTTTTATTCCTACTGGTTGAAATTTTATTTCTACTAGTAGACTAAAATTTATCACAAATCATTTAAGATTTATACCAAATCAATTACCATAAAAAGTGACAAATGACTTGTAAATATACCAAAATACAAATCAAAGAAGATTCACATGTAAATTAACAAATAACATGAAAATATGTGACATCATTATGAAAACAATCACGCAAACATGACAACGTCATGATTATCATGACGACACGATGTACTCAGAAACCCATAAGAGAGATCTCTCTTATGGGTTTCCGATGTAGTGTGAACAAAACAACACGTACAGCTGTCTTTTGAGAAAAAAACATCAACAAGACAACATGGACGCGTTAGAGTTTGCCACTTTGTCCTCTGATGATCAGGACGCCATGTTAGGGAACACCTCGGTAACAATATCCAAGTGATAACGTGTGATCTTACCGACGACAGTCATACGTCATAATCAGATAAACACTAATAAATCTTGACATATATTTATGTCAATGCAAGGTCTGTATGTAACTATCACACATTTTATCGAATTTCCATTCATTTTTTTGCACCATAGACTCACTGGGTGGGAGCTTGCACATGATTCTTGACGAGTGAACTCGGTAAAAATCTTTCCTCGCAGGGGCTTAATTGCTCGGCAATTTTTTTTGTCCAATAGGCTTTCAGATGCCGGTGTGATTGAAGATTTTTGCCAAGCAAAGCCTCTGCGAGGAAAGATTTTTACCGAGTTGACTCGTCAAAAATCATGGGCAAGCTCCCACCCAGTGAGACTCTCTGCCTAATTTACTATACTTTTCTAGATCAAATTTCCATTCATTTTTTTGCGCCATATGCCTAATTTACTATACATCTCTAGATCATTTATAACTGTCAGATCTAGATCTAATCATGTTAATCAGTTTTAATTGATTTGGTAGAATTTATACTGCGCGTTTCTTTATGTCAGTAGAATTTCTACTAGTAGAAGTTCTACCAACGCGTTTCATTATGCCAGTAGAAATTCTACTAGTAGAACATTTGTTCTACCAGTAGAATCTCAAAAGTTATACTTTCTACTAGTAGAATTTCTACTGGAATAAAGAAACGCGCCCAGTGTAGTTGTTGGGTACGCACTATCACCAAGAATGTAAGTATCATTCGAGAAAATCTGGTCTGCATTCTGTATGAAATGTTTAGTTACAATTAATGTAAACATACTAAACGTATTTTATGTATAAATAGCACCATTATTAAGTTGTAAACATTTGAAGTAATGTAATAATTAAACACTGAATGAATATTATGCACTTTTTCATTCTAAACTTCATAGTTTCATTATTATTCACAATGACTCATGTGTATTCCAGATTCATACCAGATTCCTGTATTCCTGTGTATTCCAGATTCCTGAATACTCGAGAGTCATGGGTTGATCCCGGCCAACCACAGTACAGATCAGTGAACTCCAAGCTTGGAACTGCCACCGCCTGTAACACTATTGAGTGGAACTTCTTGCGATTGAAGTAGTCTTTCTGGTTCAAACGTGGAGCTTTGATGGGTACATAGGCTCCGTCTACTGCTTCTCGTATTTTCTTAAATGGCTCCTGAATCGAAACAGCACGTTCTCCATTCGGCCAAGCAACATAAATTGGTGTCAGTTAGTTGTTGATGTCGTCAATAACGCTTTGGATACAGTGGAATGCTGTGCTATCGCTAACCCGAACCTGTCTGCAACATCTCGATAAGGTACTTGCTCACCAAGAAACCACAGAGTCATAAGCATCTTCTTCTCAAAAGAAGTCTCTGTAAGTCCAACATGTAACCTCTCGGGCCATGCAAGCTTCCTGTAAAGATACTCAACATATGTTCTACTGAGACGGAAGTGTGCCTTGAAAACATCTAGGTGGTACTGTGGCACAACAATTGCGGCATAATTCACAACCGTTTGATGATTTCTTGGCAGCATATTCAAAACTAGACCATTTCTATTGGGTCCAATATCATAAAAACATTCTGCGAAGTCATCATGTGACAAATCTTCTACCAGATTCGCAACTAATCCCACTAAACTTGCATTGAAGTTTGGGTTTTTTCCATTGTGTGTGTATGACAATCTTCCGGAATAAATTTTGGTTGCATGGCAACAATCTGATCACAAACACATTTTGTGATCCGGGATCACGATCATTTTATTTGTCCAGACCACAAATGTGATTGCGATCCCAGATCATGATTGTGATCTGCACAAACGAAATGCTCCCAGTAAGTTATTCTAAAAGATTTGTGTTGTATTTTATAATCATAAAATGGTCTCCAATGTACCTCTTTTGTGTATTGTCATAGTGTTTACACAAAATTGTCTTGTGGTACCACACTGCTTTCCAAAACGAATGAAGTATGCAGCACCAAATGACTAGAAATATTAGTAACATGGAATGGATGTCTCATATTAAGTACACTACTTAGGCCTATGTATAGTACAACATTTTCGGACTTCTAAACTTATTAGGACAATGATTACATCTATGTTTATACAATTTTCTTTTTACGCTTTAACACGTGTATATAACTGCACAAGGTATGTGCATGATGCATGATATGTATGTGTACATAAATAAAGTGTGTTATAGTGTTGAAAGACAATTGTTACTACATCTTAGAAAGATTATTACTGCATCCTAAACCGGCATTCAATAACTGTTATCGCATCTGCGTGTTTTTTAAAAAAAAAAAAAAACATGATTATCAGAGAAAAAAAAGATATGACAAGTGTGACTATGACTGTTCACGGATGATAAACATTTCAGTAGCTGAACTAATCGATACGAACATGAAGAATTCTGCCTAAAACAGACAAAACAACTACTTTGTCAATACCGGCATTTGATGTGGTCAGCGTGGTGGGATGCAGTAACGATTGTTACTGCGGGGGGCGGGGCGAGGGCGGCCGCCCCCTGCTTGGTCCGATCTCGGCGCCCTCACCCCCTGCAAAAACACACCCCAAGAATCATCTGAAATTCTACAAATTCCAATTTTTTTCTAGGGGGCTTTATCGCCCCCGAAACCCCCAGACCGGAATGTCCTTAAATTTCATAATATTCAAACTTCACAGATACAGTTGTAAGCTACACCTCAGAAATCATCTGGGATACTGGCAAGTCCCGAAATTATTTTGGGGCCCTTGTGGAGCATCGCGAACCCCCAGAGCGGGAGTAGTTGCGCCTTCTCGCTCTTTTTCTGCCCCACACCCCCCTACACCCCCCATAGCAAATCACTGGACTCGCCCCTGTATACTGCGCCCCTTCAGAAGTACCCCCCCCCCCCACTCTCTCTCTTTCTCCCCCTCTCTCTCTCTCTCTGGATAAATACAAGATCCAACCCTGCCTCTCCTGAACATATTTTACTTAACTTGGTAAATCCAATACATTTCTCCCATGGATGTTGTCACTGTCTAGAGTGCCAGAAAGGTGCATATGGCAGGCGCGTAGCTAGGCGTACGCACGTACGCAGCTGCGTACACATTGATTGCTGATATAAAGAAAAACACTACAAAAAATAACGAACCCAATAGAATCATGCAACTTGTTATTTTATTTTCTTATGTATCCTGTACTTGAATGCCAAAAGATAGGCATAAATGGCATTGAATGTTAAACCGATTGCAGACTAAGACATTCAATATTGGATAAGGACCTTGATGTCCGTGACAGTGAAGACTGAAGTGTGATCATGACACGACAAAAAATATTTCAGTTATGTTTTCCAAATGCACTGTAGACAAGCGGTGGCGCGGTAAAATAATTTCGAACGGGCTTGGTGATCAATTTCGAACGGTTGATGATCAATTTCGAACGGTTGGCGATCTATTTTGAACGGTCCACACATTAAGGTAGGTGAAAAGTGAATTTGTCTGATGTTTATGTCACAAATATTTATATTTACCACATCGGTGAAATTTTACTGACCTGTGGAATGCTTTTGAAGCACATCGGGAGTTTTTATGATTGTTTATTATTTATTTTTGAATGGCGAGAAGCAGTATACATGTCATTAATATGTGATATCGTTATTAGTGTGTGCAAACGTTTGATGAGTCAGCTAAATTGAACGTGTACCTAGACATAGCTAAAGTGAATCACGTTATGCTGTTTGATTGATGCATATTCCTCAAAACGAGCCCGAATCAAGTAGAATAAAAAATTTAAATGTGGTCAATTTCGAACGCTCACAAATGACAGGCGGATAATTTCGAACGGTCATGCGAGTAATTTCGAACGGTTTGTTGATAGCTCTGCTGAACTATTTGACCGTGAAAATTGTGTATGTGTTGTGATTTCTTCTGATTTTTGTTTCTTGGGTGGGGGTTGGGGGTTAAAAATATTAGTAGGTCAGTCATTAATTACCTTTCATTACTTTTATCTCTCGGATAAGCCTATGACAAGCCAAAATTCTATTTGGTGTTTAGCATTGAGGGATTATATACATACACTGTACATGACACTGTAAAATTGATTAAGTGCATATATGTTGAGCATCTAGCCACCTCCCCTTCCCCTCTCCTCTCCAAGTACATGAGGTGATTAGTCTAGTAGCACGGGTGGGTATAAAATATGTCTGGAAAACGCATAATCGGTATACATATACAATGTGAAATGTATCAAATTCTGGCTCAGTATTGTCCAAATTGGAGATGTGAAAAGGATAAAAAATGCGATGTATAATATATTGAAAGTTTACGACGAAAACGGATGTAAAAGCTGGGTATACTGGTGTTCGCATGATGTTGCGTTCTCACGGGTTTGGGGATGTGTGGTGTTTTAAGGGGGTAGGGAATACAGAACTATTTGTGAATATATTTCGGCAGAGGGTAACAGATTTCGCACAACAAAATTGGTATTCAAAATTGTCTGAAAATTAAAAGTTAAACTACTACCTGAATTACAAAACAGAACTGACTGTAGAAAAGTATTTGTTTATTAATTTGTATATTGGAAACACATAATATATGTGGCCAGATTTCGATGTTCAAATCATAAACTTAATATAGAGAAGAACAGGCACAATAAAACAAAACAAGATGCACGCTTTTGTCAGTATTGTAAATCAGTAAATAATATCAATTTAATAGAAGATGAATGTCATTTTGTCCTAATTTGCACACTATATAATAATTTAGGTCAGAAATACTTAAACAAATTCATCGCACCAAACTGTAGCACAGTAGCATGCTTTCAATTTATTATGTCACACAAGAAAGATGAATGTATCAGAAGTTTAGCTGCCTTCATATATAACGCTGATATTACTCGTGATAAATACCATTACTTGTGATGTACGCTGTATTTTATTTGTCTCAAACCACGATATATTGTATGTTTCTACGCATTTGGGCCCGTTGGCCTTTGTGAATAAAGCATTATCATAATCGGTATCCGCAAGCATTGAATCACTATCCCGTAGTAGTGAAATGTAGCTGTATATGCATGAATAACATATGCACATACAGGTCAACATGCCGAAAAGTTACATAGGCTAGGGTGTATGGTATCCCGGCGTGGCGGGCCAGCTCATTTCGGTCCTTCATATAAAACACTGATAATATATATATATGGACTCCGAGGCTCTATCGATGAATGTGACAATATATCTAATGAACATTAAACCGTTAAGAATTCCGCCTTCAACCAGCATAAAATATCTTTGAATGGATGATGATGTCACATCTGATCCCACCAAGTCGTAGTCATCACCATCTTCATCCATTGGCAGTGGTACATCTTCAACCACCAGTCTCTTAGAGTCTTAAGTCTTTTGTCTGAATATCAGTCAACCCTCTTCAACCGTGCAAACATCGCTTGGCATATCCTTTGCCCTACATTTGTAGTGCAAGGCTTATAGCTTTTATTATCTTTGCACAATTATGCTAATTCTCATTTCCGCGTGTTCTATGTCATCATAAGGAATCTTACAGTGGTAGCACCAAAAATTGGCCATGATGACGCAGATAGGAACCCATAGAAAACATTATACAGGATGAATAGAATATTTTTTGAACGTTCGAAATTGATCGCCTATGAAAAATAACCGTTCGAAATCAACACCGCCCGTTCAAAATTGATCGCTTATCAATATCATTCTTATCACGATTTTAGCATCTTTATCCTTTGATCTCCATACTTCAATTTTTAGATATAGGTTGTGAGCCATATGTGCTTTGAAAATCATCAATATACGATAATAAAATTGGTCTATATATAACGCAAATTGTCAACAAACTGGAATCATCAGGAAATGCAAGATGACTTGTGTTTCCACGTCTACCTGGAAATCCTCAACTGCTTACAAATGACATACGATCATTTCTTTGTGTCCAAATTGAAAGGTTATGTCTATAAATCTGAAATTACTTCACAATTTACTCACTTTTCACCCTGTTTCAGTGTGCGGACCGTTCGAAATTGATCACTAACCGTTCGAAATTGATCACCAACCGTTCGAAATTGATCACCAAGCCCGTTCAAAATTATTTTACCGCGCCACCGCTTATCTACAGTAAAATGGTAATGAATCATCAGTTTTTGCGAGCGATTAAAAGGTTACCCAAAAACACCAGTTACACCACTTACACGCCTCAAACGACCTCTTTCATTTGATCATTTACCAGTGATAATTCCAAAATCGGATTTTGTGAAATTATAAGACTACTATGTGCTGCATATACATGTATCCTGTTTATATACTTGAGGAAAATATATGCCAATTTTAGGTTACCGGACCTATGGTCCGATAACCTATTGGCATGGCGTTGCGTCCGTCGTCCGTCGTCGTCGTCGTCGTCGTCGTTCGTCGTCGTCGTCCACATTTTTATCTTTTTTGTTTACGGGCGAATTTTTCTGAAATTTTGCACAAAAATACTTAAAAATAATTCAAGAAGGAGGTATTTTTTAGTTTTTTGATTTTCGCATTTTTTTCAAAATGGCGGCCGTTTTCGACGAAAAATGCCTGATTTTTTACTTTGGCGGCCATTTTCTCAAAATCTGTTCAGTAACTTTTTTTCTTTCTGATACATAAGACTCTTCATATGTACTCCTATGATGTCTATAAATTTCGTTGCGCTTGAATCGCTCGAAGTGGGCCATTTTGGCCCAAACTCGGCCCAAATGGGACTTTCCCATGTTAAATTCTCCTATGCTTTATAATGGGACACATTATGCCTAATATCTCACTTAATATTGAGATTAGAGACTAGGAATCAATTGTGGACATATAGGAAATGATATATGCTGAATATTCTCGTGACCTTGAATTTGACCTCTGACCTCAGTTTCAAGGTCAGAGCACAAAATGGCTTATATCTCGCTTATTATTGACTCTACAGCTTAGGAATCAATTGTGGACATATAGGAAATAATATATGCTGAATATTCTCGTGACCTTGAATTTGACCTGTGACCTCAGTTTCAAGGTCAGAGCACAAAATGGCTTATATTTCGCTTATTATCGACTCTACAGCTTAGGAATCAATTGTGGACATATAGGAAATGATATATGCTGATTATTCTGATGACCTTGAATTTGACCTTCGACCTCATGTTCAAGGTCACAGGACGAATTGGCTAATATCTCGCTTGTTATCGACTTTACAGCTTAGCAATCAATTATGAACATATAGGAAATGATATATGCAGATTATTGTCATGACCTTGAATTTGACCTTTGACTTCATTTTCAAGGTCACAGGACAAACAGGCTAATATCTCACTTATTCTCGATTTTACAGCTTAGGAATCAATTGTGGACATATAGGAAATGATATATGCTGAATATTCTCGTGACCTTGAATTTGACCTCTGACCTCATTTTCAAGGTCCAAGGACAAACTGGCTCATATCTCTATTGACTGTATGGCTTGGGAATCAATTGTGGACATGATATAGAAAATGATATACATTGAATATTTTGATGACCTTGAATTTGACCTTTGCCCCTTCATTTTCAAGGCCACAGCACAAAATTGCTAATATCTCTCTGATTATTGAATTTACAGCTTAGCAATCAACTGTGGACATGATAGATGCTTAATGTTATATATGCTGAATGTTCTCTTGACCTCGAATTCAACCAGTGACCTGGCTAACATCTAAAATATTAAACACTTTCCGGTAACCTATCTTCGGCCCTTGGCCTAATTTTTAGCATAATATTCCACCAGCATTCACATGGCATAATAAGTGAAAGTGCAACCGACGATTCTTTCAAATATTTTTTTCTTGAACTGACTGCAAGTTGCTTCTATACTTGTAAGATATCGGGAGAAAATGCTAAATGTTTAACGTTTTAGCCAAAATATAAATTTTTTTTTTTTAATGTACTGCCTATTATAGCTTCGAATGACTTCCAAAAACTGTTAAAAACAAATAAAATGTTGAAAATATGTGAATAATTCTCAACATTTGTGGTCAAAATGTTGAATAAAAATCGTTGATTGTGCTGCTTAATATAGCTTCGAATGGCTCCCAGAAACTGTCAAAGTTCAAAATTTTCTTGGGGGGCTTACGGCGCCCCCCAATCCCCCAGACCGAGTTGTTTAGGATTTTGAGTACACTTCAATAATCTCTGGCTACGCCCCTGTATGGCATTGTGTTCCCCAAGATGGGTTTACATTGACAAGCGTCCCCTTATCTAGATTTGTGCCAAAATAGATCTAAGCCCATCTGACATCAAAACAATACCATATGCGAGTAAGAAAAATGTACCCCAGGTAGGACATACATGTACACTGATACGAGCCAGAGAGCTATTGAGTGGATGGCAGATATCTATCATCAATGGTACATTCTTCACTAAAGACATATTACAGCTCGCGATTGAATAAATTTAGCTAATTCCATTAAACATTTGAATTTCACTGATTTTCACAACTACTACAATTCTTTTCTCAAATATGGTGATTGCCATATTGTTCCATATTAAAATCATGCACACCGGTCCATTGCGTAACGAACTCGTTTCCAGAACAATATGTCTTTTAGTTTAATTAAAATTGATTTTAGTGAAAAGTTGCCAATCTCAGAAAAACTTCGAGTATGAGAATAAGACCACATCGCTCTTACGACAATAAGCTCCAACAACTAAACACTGCTCCAACAGCTATATACTGCTAATGGGCATCCACTAATGTCAATAACACCACTGAAAGTACACGTTTATAATTGAAGTACTGTGATCCCGTATTTCGTGGCGACTTGAACAAGTCATGTTCCCCTCTAAAGCCTCCACGAAATGTCGATAGTTCCACATTTTCTTCAGATCCAGTTCCTATCTCTAACCAATCATGCGATGACAGGCACTGACATTCATTCGGGCACCTGGGCTACCTTGTCGCCAGGATGGTGATCGATGCAGGCTTACCGAGACTTGTATCGTGGAAACGCCTTCGTACCATTCGAATCAAATAATTATTTGCAATAATTTGATGATATCATCACACTTATAATGTGCAGTGGATGGGACACGACGTCAGGCCTCAAACACTAGCCAGTCAATTAACTATAAGAGTTCGAGCGACACCATGTAAATATTAGTGATGGAACCAGTGGAAGACGATCACTTCAGGTCTGCCCTATATTGTTCCGGCCTCACTAGTCTGACAGTCAAAGAAGCTGTGTTGACGATATGTCAACAGACTTCTGCTCTGCCTGCCTCACCTTTGGCTGTCATACATTCGTCACCGATTTGACGGGCAACTCCTATCTGGAGACTGCCGGCCGCGGAGCTCGATATGTCCAACTCGAACTCGAATAGGAAAACAGCCTTTATTAATGAACTGCATGGTATTGAACTTGAACTGCATGATATGGCCAACTCTATGTCATGCGCAAACACTTCGTTTCCTTGAAAACTGTAAAATTTACTGTCTTCAGGCGAAAGTGAGCGCAGCAGTTGACATCCATCGTGAAGCGGTCCACATCCAATGTAATCATCTTCTGTTTTATCACTTTCCTCAACGTTAAAGTCCACAGGTTGCCCTTGTTATGGATGTCGACAAGACTATACGAAGGGTCGTCGATCTGCTCATATCCAACATTCTATGATGTCGTGAAAAATGTAATGTCCCATTTAATGTGTCAGTCAATGTTCCATGCTTTCCATCTCGGGTGTAAACATGGTAAATGGTGTGTCAAGTCATGACTGTGTCCCCATCATCCTGAGAAAATTACGGACTTTGTGTGCTCATACAGCATTGAGCTCAAATCTGTGAAGCCATCAGATTAGTAGTCGATACTACTACTGTTGAACTATGCTCCAGGAATTATGTACCCTAAACAACCATGAAATAAGTATATATGCAAAATGCAGATCAAACCTCTCGAAAGGGGATTGGAATCCATGAGTTGACATCAGGCGTTCCAGAAAGCAGGATAGTTAAACACAAATTTTACAAATACTCGATTATATTCGTCCCTTTCTCTGAGTCTATTCCCTATTACCACTGGCGATGACAATCAAAAAACCTAAAATGCAACACTGTGGAATAGAAACGAGACCCAACATTAACTTTTCATCCAGAACACAATGGTGGCGTCATCAGGAGCAATCAGGCGTATTTATATTCTTCTATTATACGCAGATGGATGTCAAACACTTTCTCAATCACCATCTCTGGATACAATCATTTCCAGCGCGTAATCAGGTTCCTTTATTTCTCAACAACAATATCGTATTCCCACATCATCCATTTCCTTCTCGATCTAGCCCGACCATGTGAGACATCTATTGGCAGATGCTGCTGCCACCTAGCAAATATTTGTGGCTCTGTGAACTAGCGGTTTTAGTGGGTCGCCCTGTCACATGCCAACCCTTATATCAACAGCCACCAAAAACAATTTCACAGCGTGCCTTTCGAATGAAAGTATGATGGGGCATATTATTTCAAATTTTTTATGTACGAGTATATGCTAGCTAGTATAACGTTATCAATGTGTAATCTCTTTGATGATTTTGTTATATATGTATTTAACGGGCTTTGTCAAAACGTTTAGAGTGGTCAAAGCCGAGTTTGGAAAAAATATCGCTGTAGTTGATGTGAAAGCGATCGAAGACTTGTACGAGAAAAATAAAATTATTTGTTCCTGACTTACATTCATATTATTATTGTATATCTGTGATTTATAGTTTGACCATTAGCTAGTATGTTTTGGTTGTTTTTAGTATTGACCCAATGAAAGCCTCACAGAGAATCATGGAAAACCTTTCCACATTGAAGAAACCATGCATCCGATGTCACTGTTCAGATAACACGGAAAAGGGTCGAATGACTTCTGGAATGTCAACTTTGATTGTGGATGTTTTGCAGCCTACATGAAAACTTTGAAAAACATCATCACTTCGCATATTTTATTGGTTAACAATAGATCTTCACGTGATCTGAAAGCATTTCTCACGATTAATTGTGCCACTGAATGAACTGATTGATTTTAGGGAACAATGCGGACGGAAGTTGCACCACATGTTTGGGTATTGGTCCAAAGTGTCAGTTCAGAAGTATAGTGCATTAGTGTTGTATCCATCAACGCGGATTGATAAAAAAGAACAAAAAAATAGCTGTGTTGACTGTAAAAATGGAGGGGTTCACCAAAGGATGCAGATTTATACACTCCCATCTTCTTTTACTCCCACTAGTACTGAGTTTACCACTAAGTGAATCATACGTTGGTTAGAAAGTCTGTTGAAGCGTAACTACGATGCACAGTGTCAAAAAATGCTCTTGAAGTACCAGGAAATTGTATATACTTTTATGAAAGATCAACTCGACCCGAGCAAATTGGTCTTTACAGTATGTCAAGATCCCTGTCCATTCAAACGTTACAGTCATTTGAAACTGCCATTCCAGCACTACATTACACAAACCCCTTGAGAATTTTTAACCACTCATCAATAAGCAAATTAGATGTTAATCAGAATTCATTACGTCATGAGGGGAACAATTCGAATATTAATTATTGTATTTAAGCCATAATGATTCCTATTGAAGGTTCTGACGATCTGACTAGTGCATATTATTATCTATCATAAATAGTGAATATCAACGCAAATCGTACTGTTGACGATACCCCATCACTTCATCTGTGGATGGGTGTACAATGGAATAACTTATTAAAAGCATATCTTATCATTATCAACCTTTTCATTCTGCACAAGCGCTGCGTTTCCTGAAAGACAATATAAAGATTTCACTGTCTATGGATAAAAGTGAGCTGCCGCAGTTGGTCCACATCCAATGTAATAATCTTCAGTTTCATGACTTTCTTCGTCGGTAATGTCCACACGTTGTCTTTGATGTGATAGTTGACACTGTGCGAAGGATCCTCGATCTTATATCGTACATTCTATGATGTCATGAAAGCACGTATTGTCCCATTAAATGTGTTAGTCAATGTTCCGTGATTCCCATCGTGGTGCAAATGTTGGTGTCAAGTTATGACTATTTGCCCATCAACCTGACAAAATTACAGACTATGTGTGCTCATGCAGCATTGAGCCCAAATCTGCCCGACCATTACTGCATTTATCGGAGGTATTTTGAAGGTTATATATGGAAGGATGTGATTCCGTATCTGGATGCTTCTCTTGCAGTCTATGATCACTCATGAAATAAACATGGAAACAATACCCAAGTATATAATATCCGAGCAAATAAAACCGGGTCCATTATCCAATCTCAAAGTCCCGTGTCAGGCAAAATCGAGAAAATTTTATAGAACTTCACGAACCCCCATATATGGCCATAAAGGAGTGAAATCAGGTGTTTCGTCAAGAGTGAGCATTTCCTGCCCCACATGTTGCACCCGTCATGAATTTCAAAACATTAATATGAAAACAGGTCTTCCTGCATATTGGTGACAGACTTTGTGTACCAGATTGTGATGGCATCCATAGAATTTCTTGAAAACAGCTATATGGCATCCAAATAATCACCAAACTTGGGATTATTCGGTGACAACACACCATCTATACGGAAAGTGAAATTAAAGCTATTATGTTGCTTCTTTGATACTCCTCTTTGTAAATTTTGGATGAAATCTTAACTTGTGAGTATAAAAACTGGAGTGTCAATAATGGTGCACAATTTGTACCCATTGGAAAGTGTGAGCATGTAAATATTCCAACAAGGATTTTGAATTTTTCAATATCCATATTTGGTTGATACCACTTCTAGAATAAATACTTTCAAAGTATTTTTGGAGACCGTGCTCAATCTTTGACAATATAACAGTTAGTAGCTTAGGAGAGCTTTGGTGAAACATGATGCCGAGCCTGAAATATACCCTTGATTGTATGGATTTATGTGCAGCTTTGGAACTACCCAGTATCAACTGGGTAGTTTATAATCTTTTACACGTAGTAGTGATACCAAAAGACTAAAAACAAAAATTAAAATCTAAAAACATGTGATTAGATAATATATCCTGTTTAGATATAGTAATATCCTGGTATGTACCGTTAAGAATGTTGTTGTTAGAAATACCAAGTTCATTAATAGGCACTGAATATAGTATGCTTTACAAACAAACACAACATTAGTGGATGCTTTATCAGTAGGAACAATGACAACTTTTTTCGGAGTTTCAACAAAATATCAGCATGTATGAGGAATGTATTTATGTAGTATTTTTAGAGACTGACGGCCCGGACCCTTCCCCCGCGCTTCAGTACATTCGCACTATACACATGCCTAACCGGACCCTCCTGCGCGCCACATAAAACCACACCACCAACGTGACTCAGCCGATCACGTGCGACCTACATGACACCCAACCAGTCACAGTACAAGCCGCACACATCACACCACCACACGACCTTCACTCTGCACTCATACAAGACTTGTTCAGACATGTACCCCGTTTTAGCGGGAAACACATACACTTAGACAAGGACTTGTATTGCCCCGTGGTCAGTTAGTAAGAGTCGGTTGTAGAGGTTAGATGTGTAGTGAGCGTCCACGAGGCTGCGCGCGGGGATTAATCTCAGGAATAAGACAGTGAATTAGAACTAGACAAACTCAGGACTGGTTTCAACGGTAATGACCTAGGATATTGTGAAGGACTTAGCCTTTGGGGATAACGGACTTTTAGTGGCATACGTGGATAGCCGTGATCGTGCCATTTCGTCATGCCCGCCTTGTTGATATCTGACGTGCCAATAAAAGACCTTTGTACCAATCCCACACATACTACAAAATTGATATATGCTGAATATTCTCGTGACCTTGAATTGACCAATGACCTTATTTTCGAGGTCACGGAACAAAAGGCTAATATCTAAAATAACCTTTCTTAGCCCTTGGGCTAATTTTCTCATTATGGACATAATCATTCACACGAATAAAATGTGTATGATGAAATTCGGTCATCGATGGGTACTATTATCCAACAAATCCTACAATGACATTGGATAACCTTTCAAGTAAATTTGTATGTAACAAAAAATATGCGTTTTCTAATATTTGATATGTGGATTGTATGATACGTTTTACTTGCCAACGTGTGGTGTTCCAACACTTCGTTTCCTGGAAAGCAGTATAGCACCTCCATTGTCTACTGGTTGAAATGATCGAACACAATTGGTCCATATCGAATGCTATCACTTTCAGTTTTATGACTCTCTTTGTCGTTAATGTCCGCGAATGTCTTAGTCGTGAAGGTCGACATGACTTTGCGAATGTTCTTCCATCTTCTCATATCCAACATTCTATGATGTCGTGAAGACATGGAATGTCCCATTTAATGTGTCAGTCAGTGCTCCATGATTTCCACCTCCGTATAAATGGTGTGTCAAGTCATGACCATGAGCTCATCAACCTGAGAAAATTACGGACTTTGTGTGCTCATACAGCATTGAGCTCAAATCTGCCCGACCATTGCTGCATTTATCGGTGGTATTTCAACGGTTGTATTTATTGTGAGGGATGAGATTACGTATCTGGAATCATATATTGCAGTCTACAACCATTCATGGAACTTGCATTGGGAAGTTTCTTCAGGGGTTGATTATCTTAAAGTGTGTCATTAGATTGGGCGTCTGCCACAAGGAAATATACACGCACCCAAGATATATCAGCACAGTGCAGATCAAAGTTGCCAAACGAGGGTGAAGGAATACATGAGTTGTCTAGTTAAAATTAAATCAAAATATGTATGATCCATGGTGAACACCGTCTGATGGACACTTTTATAAACATGTTCTCATAAGGAACGTGTACACTATATTTCAAAAACGACGGACAGCAAATGCCATATGCTAAACATGTGTAGTTGTTCCTATTGTACACCGGATGATATTGGTGCACAAGACATGTCGTTATTTCTCGTGCATTATAAATTGAATGATAATTTCAGACATTCTTAATTTGCGCATGACCACGCTCACATCAAAAACGGTATGGCAAACACACTTGGCACATTATTATCCCATATTTGTGATTTATACTCCTGACATGTCGCAAGTGTTTTGGAATGCTTTTAGTGCTGACGCAATTGTATCAGAGAAAAAATATTTTAAAGATTTAACTTGCATTGATCAATGCGACAGAGAATGACAGAAATACATCGAGGGATCTGCGCGTCCGCTGTCATGGTTCAAGCAGCTCGGGAAGGTGTCAAACAACTTCTGGAATGTCAACTTTGACTGTTAATGTTTTGCAACCTACATGAAAACTTTAAAGAACATAAAACGTCATCACCTCGCATATTTTATTGGTTAACAATAGATCTTCACGTGATCTGAAAGCATTTCTCACGGTCGATTGTTCAACTGAATGAACTGATTGATTTTAGGTAACAATGCAGACGGAAGTAGCACCACACGTTGGGTATTGGTCCAGAGTGTCAGTTCAGAAGTATAGTGCATTAGGGGGGCATCCATCAACGCGGAATGTTATGGAGAAGAACAAAAACGGTGTTGAATGTAAATACATACGGAATATGCCCCTTTCCTGCCTCGGGGTTTGGATTTATACACTCAAATTTGCTTTTAGTTCCACTTGTGTTAACCATCAAGTGATTTGCAAGTTCTTTTGAAGTGTGTATTGTGACGGTCGCTGGTCTTGATTAAACACAAAACAGAAGTCATACAATTGAGATGTACACTACATATATATTGCGATTGACTTGCACCAATCTCGGCTAGTGTTAGTTGTGAATCATGATAAACAGTATCAATCATGCTATGTACTAATATTATCAATGTCGGTAGACATTCAGACAGGATTGGCAGGTAATTAAATATATCTTTGATTACATGATGTAATGCCAGATCACGTGTATTGTATAGTCATCTCACCCGCCGCCAATCCATCACTCTTGGCTGTAGCTGGGAAATGAAACCAATATTGAAGGCATAGAAGTATAACTAGTATCATCGTTACTCCAGGTTTTCCAATTATATTTGTGAATTCGCTTAGTATCTGTTCGGTCCGGGTCTTTGGGCCTTTCCCCCAACATTTCACTGAGGTACGTCTTGTGTATATAACATCAAAGTACTTGATGTGGTGAGAAACATGTGTGTGATAGAGTGGCAGATAGACCATGGTTCAACTGACTTTTTCCATTCTTGAAACACCTGAAGAAATAATGAACTTTTCCATTCTTGAAACACATGAAGAAATATTATAACATGGCATCAGTATCCAGACCCACGACGCGGCAATGTTTGAGCAACCAAAGCCGGTCTCTAATAAGTGTTAGAGACCGGCATTTGAGACCGGCTGCTGGTTGCCATGTTACTTTCGCGTTAGATACTTTCATTATGTAAACTGCACAGACAAGTGTATAAATTTATGGTATTCCCATTCTGATTACATCAATGACATATTGCTGGTCAGACGTGGCGTGCTCCCCAGTAGTACCATGCTGATTCAAGGCTGCTTTAGCCTGGTCAATATTTCCTCTGTTATATTCAAACACAAGACACAGTTTTCACCCTTGTGCGTATCGAGTACAACAAGCTGATGAACCAGAGTCAACAGGTTTTAATCACTTCTTGCCGAATGAAGGCAACTGGGGAACAGTTACAATGCCTGTCGGTGGAGTTTCAAGGAGGCCAGTCAATGGAAACCGATTCTACACTATCCTTGCGTACTATCAATTGACCATTGTCTGGAGTGTTTGCTCATTGAGGACGTGCGCTGCGTGGAAATAATACGAGAGAAACAGAAGAACTTAAATTACGTCTATGGCTATGTTACATTCGTAGTTGATTAAACGACATGTCTGTTTGTAATAAACATGGAAACAATATCCAAGTATATAGTATCCGAGCAAACAAAACCGAGTCCATTTCCAATCTCAAAGTCCAGTGTCAGGCAAAATCGAGAAAATTTAAATGGAATTTCATGAACCCCCATATATGGCCATAAAGGGGTGAAATCAGGTGTTCCGGAAAGAGTGAGCATTTCCTGCCCCACATGTGGCACCCGTCATGAATTCCAAAACATTAACATGCATACTTGTAAATTATGCATTTAATCCTGTCCCAAATACACATGATGGTACTACATTGTATAATGTATAATACACAATATATAATAATATACTTTATACACGTATATTATTATTACAATACTATACATTGTATACAGAACTAGATTATCATTAACTAGTTCTGGTTAATGCTCTTCATTAAAAACTGTGATATGTGCGTGGACCTACTACCGGTACCGCAACATTCCGGTACCGTCCGTTAACACATCCTGCCATCGTCAGCTCCGAGACTAATGGACGGAGTGGCGTGAAATAAATCTAGATAGAACACGTTACTTTGGGACAATCCCAACAATGCAGTCCTCAGTAGTTATCGACTTTGATCGAGGTCGATGTGTTTGTTTGCAGAAATGGACGTTGCAAGATTGCCTGCATACAAAACAATCATATTTACCGAAACATAAAGTTCACACTGACTTTTTTTATTATATTATATTGTATAGAAGTTTAACTGGCAATATTAGATTTTTAAAGCGTATCCAGAATGTTTGTAACTTCGTCATCGGAGACCATGAGGTACCTCCAAACCCAATCCTCCACGATCGCGCTTGCAGTTGCGAGTAAAAACAAGTCGTTTGCCTTATTTGAACATCGAAGTTCTGGACTTAATGATGTTTTAATTTTGAAACTTATATCTGTACTGTTTTTTATTTACTATATAATGAAAACGGCTACAAATACTGTATACTTCGTATTCTAGAAATTATAGAAAACCGCTGTCAAAGTTCAATGTGAAATATCATAAAACCTGGGAATTTCACGGGAAATTCACGAAGCTGCTCAATATATGCGGTTGTAGTCGTGTTTTGGGGAGATTGGACATTATACATATACATTATACATATACATGTAACGCATCCGTTTTGTTACTCGAAATGACCAAAAATCAAACGAATACGGATGCATTTTTATCATGGGTTTCCTGCTTCTATCAACCAGATCATGATGACGTCCATATAATTTTGTTAAAGAGATATAAAGAAATCTCTAAGACGTCTAGATATTTGAAATGATTTGGTAAATACTGAAACGGTCCATATCTAGAACATGATGATTCCGAGCCGCTATCGCCACACCACTCCCACAGTTCAATTATACTATAATCGGGTCCATTATGATGCACAGGGCTCTTCCGTACTTGCTCTTCATGAAATCAGCAAAATGCCCCGGAAGGTATTTATCGCATCAATATTTATCAAATCGTGAGGTTAATAATGTCCTGAGCTAATGCAAGTCCAAAATGTATTGCTTCGCGCTGCTTAGGTACAAGAATCGTATTGCTTTTGTTGACATTTCCAAAGTGTCACACGTTGCTTGCAAGATGCCAGTAAAGCCGATTTGGGACGATAATGAAAAAAAAAACTAGTTAATTTTATGTTTTTTTACAGCGTTTCTCTTCCACACAACCATATTCCCATGATAGTTATCATTTGTTTATAATCTGGAAAACAATTTGTGGTATTTGGCCTCTTGTGACATTGGTATTATTATAGTATTCGCCTTCGTAATCCATAAAATTAAATGCTACATCTTCTGTGCTCAAAGATTTAACTCCATTAAATCCATAGAATAGCGAACATCCTTCAAATGTTTGCCATAGTAGGTACTTTTTGTCAGCATCAATGTGGCACGGTTGGTCAAACAATGCTTCATACGGGTCACTAGTACCGTCTGACGTAATAGACATGTGACCCACAGCGAGCTCTGTCTCATTGTGTTTCAAACCAAAGCTTAAATGCATGGTGTCTTCGTCCCCTACACCACCGTACACCGTTATACCATGAATCATGATGGATCTGTCTACAGAAAACTGTATGAAGTCCCTTTTGAGACCTGTTTTCCAGTTCTTGGCATTGTCTGAAAACCTATTTCCAGTGACATGCAGTTTAACCTTATTTCTGCTCGATTGATTGAATGCAATTTCACTTGGTGTATCTTCGTGTGTACATAACTCTTCTGTCAAAACTTTCGAATTATGAAGAAGATCCATGTTCGTATGATTGAGTCCTATGTGCAATAAAACATTTCCCAGCATATCCCAAATGTCACATTTCGTAGCGTCGGCCTTTCGGTGTTTCACCCAGCGGATGCATGCGTCCAGTACCTGGGATTCTGAGGTAATGCTCATCGTATCACATTTGACAACACATTCTAGAGTTCCTTGCGTAGCATCCAGAAAACTATCCGAAGCAAAGACCTCTTCAGTGTTCCTAGATATGACACGCAAGCATGACTTGGTCATAATATTGTCCGAGTAAGCCAGACCGTGATCCAGAATGGTGCATACATTATCCGGATCCATATATTTTATCACAAACTCCCTACAACGATCCACCAGATCATCAAGGAGGTATTTCCTTCCAACTGACATCAACCCTAGGACGCTATCTCCATTGAGGTCAAGGTCACCGCTATAGACGTATCTGTAGCATAAAAGTGGAGTGGGTTAGTGATCATATCATTGATGTGTTTCATTGGACAATTACAGAGTGACTGTAACCCCCTATCATGTTCATGAGAAATACACTGTGAATGGCATTCCCAATGATACTCCCAATGGTGTTTTTTGTTATTTTGTTTTCAGACACACGCTATCACACAAGTGATTGCTGTGAGGATTGGTGTTTCATACAACACCACCAAATGACCACTATATCTTTCAAAAACAATTGTGAAACATGGACAGTTTTATGAATTGGCCATATTCAATAATATTAATATTATTATTTTTTGCATAGTAGTGAATTGTTTGTCTTGCGTTCTGAATGTTGAATAATACTTACATCAGCATTTTCCTGAATATATCACTGTCCGTGTCCTTCACGCTGATATGTCCGGATGACTCGAGGTATTCATCGGAGGAAAGCATTGCCTCAAAGACAGGACTCTGACTGATCAGCATATACCTTTGACAAAACACAGACATATATACGTTGTTTATAACTTTATATATATAGTATAAATCACGACACATATGCAGGAGAAAATCAAAAGCACGTTCAATGTTGCATGTACAGCTAGTTATCACTTCGGAAATGTGCTAGTTCACACATTCATGAATCAAGATTGCCATAGTTCATTTCTCATACCGTATAAATCACAAAAGAAATTTCAAACACACCAGAACTTGTTTTAAGCTCAAAACGGCTAGATGAGCACCATACCGATAAATCAACATTTATTTGACTGATTGCATGTTCAACGTATTAACAGCAAGCACGTAATTATCATTACAATGATATGTGTTGGAGCTATCGAACGATTGATAGTGGGTCTTTCCTGTCTACCTGTGTGCGGACAACTGAACATCACCGCCTTGCTGCGGGAAGCTGAAGATTGTGTCACAGCTGATCTGATGCTCAAACATGTACCTGTGCCGCTCCAGGTGGGTCAACCCCGCCTGCCAGCCTCTCCTTGTTGCCATGGTGACAACGGACATGACAATTACAGGTGATGCACAGTATGTCAAATTTGACAGGTGTTGATAACAGATATTATTATAATTCGATTCCCAAAAGCATGATGTCAGTGTGGCTTTGGGCTATAAGTATTTGTAAGAGCTCTTGTTTTCATTCCCAAAATGTTGTAATTTAGGTTCGGTATTGACATCATCAACATTATGGTTCTATTCGTCGCAATCATTCGATGCATCAAAGGTTCATCGTCCGTTCCATGTTAGTTTCATTATCCGAAGAGTGTGCAATTACATCCACATTATATTGTCATATGAAATTATGTAGAATTCCAATCGCCAGTTATTCATTCGTCATTTCCTCACCATTTTTTTCGATGCATCTTAGATCATCGACTATATTTTCTCTCCATTTTCATGTGACATACACTCGATGTCATACGCACAAGAAAACACATCGGAAGCTAATATGCTCAACTCTGAACACGATGTCAAATGTGTTCATCATCACATAGAATTCTACCTGTCGATAGAGAGAAGGCTAGATAAATACAAAACCCGATTCATTGTTGTACATCAATAACGACGCCTTGTATGGCAGCCATGTTGGGAGACCACCCCCTCCGCACTAGTCTATTGTCAGAAGGGTCAAGCCAAGGTCACTAGAGCAAGGAGATGTTCAAATATCGACGTTCGGCATGACGGTAGTGTTCCTTTACCATCGTGAAATATCAACACACGTGTTGACATTCTGTCCAACAAGCTTTATTTATCCTGTCAAGCTTGGAAGAATTGGACATGACCTTCTTCATATAAGTATGCAGCAGGTTTTAAGCGTGGGACATAGTATGTTGGTCAATGTACTCTCCAAATATTTCGCCTTCTGGCAGCTGAACTCCTTTAGGTTCACATGAATAGTCTCGTGGATATAATCAAAACAAGATATTTAGTAAATCATGATAATATCCCACTCACTTTGTATCGATATGACACTATATGTTTGAGCGACTACGATAGAGACCCGCTGATGAAGTCAAAGATATTATAGATGATAAGGTTATTATACTCATGATTATTTTCCTCGCATACCATACTGATAGGTCATCTGATAGTTACATCCACAACCAAAATCGAATACATTTGAATTGTTCTGTGTTCGATTGTTGTTCCCTCAAGATTGAGATAATCGTTGGAGAATATGTCCATGCTTAGTTTGATTTATTAATTGCAGGAAAATCAGATGTATCCCAATACTGTCGGTGTACATGTCTCCGGATGATGCCGATAGGGGTCTTACTGTAAAAGCAATATTATCTAGGTACTAGTGAAGAAGGAGAAACAAAGTTGTTGTAAAGTTCCATATAATTAGGCATATGTTCTTGTTTTAACTACTGTCCATTTGTTTGGCGTCCTAGTGTGTTTATCACAATCGTGAAACACACGAGAATGCACTATGCATGTGGGTATCAAACATATTACCGCCAATACCACAAACTTTTGATCATGTCAATGAATATCCGAAGTTAGAAATTTTATGTAATAGGAATAAAGTCACTACATTTTAAACAACATAAGACATCCAAATAAACCCCACGTAATAGGGGTATGGCGAGTACATAAGTACTCGAGCACAAGCCGAAAGGCGACGAGTCGATGGTATCATCTGTCGACATCCACTAGCTGTAGTAATGTTATCACTTATTTAAACACATAACGAAGAGCTGCGGAAGAATTGTGAAAAATATAATGTTGAATGTAAATAGATTGAACTCATAGAAATTGATGTATACGAAACGTTTCATAGGTCATTTATATCAAGCCAGTTGTGATAGTAATTCATTGTTTGATACTGTTTATCAGTATTACGTGCATCTTCATGTGAAGATAGCTGATACGGTATGCTCATTCGTATCAGCTATCTGATTGAAGGCCAAGCCTGTCGCACATATGATGGAGGATATCATTCCATCCTTTTTGTGCATGTTTGTGCATGTTTGCTTCCCAATTTGGCAGGATGGATATCGCAGCGGGTGTCGCATGCAGGGCAGGAAATGCTCACTCTTCCGGAGCACCTGATCTCACACTCAGCTGGATGATTGTCTGTGATATTCACATGGCTCTGAATGTAAGAATCAATCTATTACCACCAATATTAGGTTCAAAGTTGTTATTGTGCATCCGAAAAAGTACATCCGAAAAAGTACATCCGTCTATGATACTAATAGTTGATCTATCCCTCGAATTTGACCACTTACACTGAACTTGTTAACTTCGTCCATGGATTCGGTCTTGAATTTGCTGTTTGTCGCTATCCGTTTGTGCTTTCGTTTTCATAAAGAATAGGGCCAATTAATTATGGAGCAAAATTCTGCTACATAGTTAATAGCCAATGACTGAAGAGTGAAATGTGTTAGTTTTCAACGTCTATATAATAATGATAATGATAATAATGAGCATTTTATAGTCTAGGATCACCAACTCAAGTCGGTCTCTCTGACTGCACAAATATATAATCCCATCTTCATATTTCTGAATCAAATTGTGTGTCAAAATATGCCGATAATATTTATTTTGTAGTAGCAAAATGACACCATTACATGTTTAAGTAACATAAAATGGTATGTTCTGGATACCGAGCACATTGTATAACCAACGACGAGAACACAAGTACAAGCATCAGTGAATTTGCCGCAATTTAATCTTCGAACACAATGCATATTGTATTCCGGCACATAATACCAAATGGCTATACGCTCTGTTTTTAGATCTATCGCATGCAAATACGAACTAGTTTGATTTTCGACATCACGCACGTTAATATCACCGTAAGCTAGAGAAGGCAATGGTCTTAAATATTTAATTGGTTGCTAGAACAACATGGCCAGATGTGAAGCGATTTATGGTTGGCATTACAAGAAACAAGGCACTTCCCCGAATTGTTCTCCATTCATGCGCGTACATGTATTGAATGTGCACCTTTTTGGATTATCATATATGATGGAGGTCCATATTCGTTATAAACACAAGGTAAACGGCTCAATTTATATATTGATAAATGATTACACATTATATATTATTGACATATTTCATAGAGATTGAAAGTCGCGCAAATCGCCTTATTATCAGAGTTTTCATGGATATCAATGAACTGTCACGAGTAATACCAAACTTATCCAATAATAACCTCGTATGACAAATGGTCTGTATGAAAATACCTAATCACAACCATATTCGTGAACCTGACTGACCTATTCCAATCTGATATTGCATATAAATCGCCGTGCCTTATGCAACTATCTGTAGCCGTTTATTCCACCGGTTTCTTTTTTATGCATAATCAATAGAATAAGGAGATTATTGAATGAGAATAGACATGGCCGTTCGAAACCATATGATTCAGCTGTGGCATTCGATTACTTGAAAGAACCGTATTATACCAGTCATGTGAGACGGGTGCAGACTTATTCCCCTCTGCTGTGGATTAACTAAAGAGTCTGGTTTGTTCTTGGTCCATTTCTTGATTTACCTATATTCGTGCTAGTGGGTCACTACAGTGCAGGCATTGGAACTGATATTTATATTGGATACACTGCTGCATGTGATAGGTTGTATTCAAAGGAAATTATCAGTTAAATCGGTAAGTTATTCGTCACTGATCATTTATTCCTCAAAGTCGAAATATTGGCCACATCCGGGTGATAATGGAAGACATCTCCGGATGATTCTTAGTTCTGACTTTTCGTCGCTTATAATGGTAAAATATGATATTACGTGTGCATAATATTTCCAACATTGTCATGTTATGGCTACTTCCAATTTCCTATTTTCTAATAACATCAGTGATAAGCGCAGCCCATTGGTACTTTTTGGAAACTATTTCCTATACAACCCATCAAATCTAGATAATGCTTCGGAAATGGAATATCATACCATGAACCTCAAGCAATCAGATTCAAAATCAATGTTGAATATGTATTTATGAATACACAATACATATTGCATTATTTTAGGTTTCATTATCCATTGATATCTGGATATATATTATCATTCAAAATGTCTTCTTAATCAGTTTCCCCACATGAATAAATTTGTTCCCTCCCCCACAAATATCAAACACCAACAAAGAAAATTGCAACTAGAAGAAATATCGATGAAAGAACCCCATTAATCAATCATAGGACTATTTGGCACAGGAGTGAACATTGCCCTGTGCTTCTGGGCCAGTCGATTGCAATAAATGTAGACGGAAGTCGTGTAAAATCGGCGCGCACAAAGACCCAGGAAACAAACATCAATGAGCGAATCAATTAAAGAATTGTCGATATGATTTATTTGATCGATCTGCTGGCTGGCTCGTTTGCAAATTGTTTTTTGTTTTCTTCTATAGAATCAATGATCACAGCTCAGTAATAAGAAATGATAAATTGCTTGTGACCGTATTGTAATGTTCACTTGCTTTGAAGATATTTCTTTTGATACCGATAAATAAAGTAAACAGTTTTCGTAGATCCGATATATTGTGTTGTAGTGGTTCTTAATTAATCAGGACTCTAATTAGAATGGGTATAAATTAGACTTATGACTCTATCACCGAATGTGTAATACCCAGAACTAGAAAATGACTGTCATATAATGGAAATATACATATATATATGTTAGTTGAAACTGCAAGTCATTATTATTACTAATGTTGTCTCCAAAGGTTAACAGACGCCATTATTTCAAATATTATAGTTCTATTATTATCGTGTGGGAATAAGATACTTCATAATAATATATATGTCAACATAGTTTTGGGTCAATATCATATCTCACAATTGTACCTACGGGATGCATGCCATCATAGGATAATATTACGATATATTTCAAATTGAACTATTTGCGTATCAACACCAGACATCACGTTTGTTAATTGCGACCTGTAGGCCATGGACCCAGAAGAAGAACAGATGGAGGAGGATTTGGACGAGAGCGACTCGGCGGAGAAAGACAAACACTGGATGAGAACATACGATATGACCCAGGAGCAGATCACAGGTCTGATATTAACGTGTGGCATCAATTCTAGCACAATTATATGACAGTTATTCCTTAGTAAAATGACTCACTGTAGTAATAATATACATTTGCTTTATCGTATTCATACAAACATTTGACACAATGACTTTCAGAGCTGCGAGAGGTGTTTACGATGTTTGACACGAACGGTCTGGGACTAATAGCGGCGCACAGCCTGGGCACGGCTCTCCGGGCGGTGGGCCAGACTCCCACGGAGGCAGAGATGCAGGAGCTCATACAGGATGCCGACCTCGACGGTAAGAGCGTGAATACGGGTGACGTTGTGGACGTTATGATCACTGGAAACCAAGCACGGTCATTTCAACCGTTTATCGTATACTATTCTCAAATACTGTTCATACTCCTAGTAGTTTCACATACTAGTATTATCACAAACCATTTAGTGATTGTTAGTGATACCCTCAGCTCAGTTTTGGCTTGTGATTGAGTATTGGTGTCTGTCCCTGTTGACGCCAATGTGTCTATCTGACCGTCCTGACGCCAGTTAGCCTAATATGTTCGTTCAGACTTTATTTCTATTCCGAAAATGTTTCATTTTAGGTTTTTAATGGTCTTCATCCAAATCTTGTGTTATTGGTGTAGTGGTCGACACATTTCATTCGAAAACCCGATAAATTTTACTTCATTTACATCAGTCTCGAAAAGTCGAAAATCCCGTGAATTTTATATATCTATACCATTCACCAAGCTACCATTTGTCTCTGTTTGTAGACGAAGGTTGTATGGGCCTGGACGAGTACATGAGGTTAATAGGCAGCCGGGGGCTGAAGTCGGAAGAGGAGCTGGCTGAAGAACTGGAGGACGCGCTCAGGGTCTTCGACAAGAACGGCGAGGGCTGCCTGGACGCTGAGGAACTCAAGGTACCATACGAGTGAAAATAGTGGTAGAAGTACATGATATCATATTGTGGGCACTGTTAAGCAAATAGCTTAATATGAGTGAGAGACACATCGCCTCCAAATTCTTATAAATGTATAACAAAGAAGAACAGTATGTACTCCCACAATCAGGGGTGGCATTATCATCTACATCCTCACAGGAGTGGCTACTCACCCCCATCAAACTATTTGGTACCAGTAAGAATAGTAGTAGACATTAATGACGTGAATTTGGATAGCGTTTTGTCTGATATTAGTATACGTTCTAGTATTGTTAACATATGTTGGTTTTATAGCCTTTGTTAGACTGCCAGTGTGTGTTCTGTCAGCATCATGTTGACAACAGTATGGTGATGTGTGCACCCAAGATTAATCTACGTGATTGGCATTGATTTATAGACAATAAAGCAAGATGAATTAATAACAAATGGTGTACTAATCCTCAATATAGCTACAAAACCTAATCAACCCATAGCGTACCGTGAATGCCTGACTATACTAATATATAGATATGCTACACTTCATATATCCATAGAACATCATGCGGACGATGGGTGAGCCTGTGGATGATGACGATATCCACGAAATGATGAAGGTGGCTGAAGTGGCGGGAGACGGAAAGATAAACTACTACGGTATGATAATTACCAGTGTTATAATGATATACCACTGTATACCTGAAAGGTAGTCACAGCAGGTTCGGAGCACGTGTATTAGTTTATTTTACGATGGTATTAGCCGCATTATATTATCGCATTGTATCAATCATTGATACACGATATGGTTGTCTGGTAACCATACAGTTACTGTTGTAAATGAGTATACAATGAAACCATTGGGGGGGGGGGGGGTGCAAATGCATGCGACCAATGAGTAATCAATGAGAGAAATGTATAAATATGTAGTCGATCTAATTCGCTTGGTTGGATTGCTGAAGTTACATTTGAGACCACATTTAATCAAGACGATTCAATTACACGGGGCCTGTACGGATTGACTGGGGCACGATGCATCAGTAGAAATAAAAGAAATATTATATTATTGCTTTATATCCTGTACTATAAAACTCATTTCGTTCCTTTCTATTCGCAGAATTCATCAAGAAAGTTATGGCCAAGTGATACCAGAAGATCCCCGCGAGCTGCCCCGGCGTTTGTGACATTTGTGCCGACACTCACTGTTGTTGTGATAATGAGCCGGATGGAGAATCGAACTAGTAATCACCTCTCACAGTGGATAGTAATTGATTGGTGCACTTTACTGCAATGTGTGTACTGTTGCAGATGAGATACAACCTGATCTCCCTGCATCACCCGTCGTTTTATCCAGTGGTCCCAATATCACGATGAACTCCCGCACGGATGACGGCCCAACAATGACCTTGGCACATTACACTATCTAGTATAGCATTATAAATGTAATTGAAATAACACTGTGTAATTGCGATTATGATCATATTGGTGTTGTTGTAATGCACGTAAATATTAGTGTATAGTGCATGTCGTATCTATTAATAAATGATATTGCAGTGCTGGAATTGATTGTTCATGGTGACATAGTGCGGGAATATCATTCAAATTTCAACAAATTATGAGAAATTTGTATATGAAAAAATACAGCCACCCGTCACATCAGGGAATAGTCGTTCAATGACACAGTTGATTCCACCGTGTGGTCATATTAATGGCAGTTGCCTTATTGTTGTGCTCGAGTGGTGCAAGGTTAGTGACCAAACAAACCATACCTTGCACCACAAGTCAATTTTTATTTGGTGAATACGACCTTCACGGACTGCCGGTAATTCTGATCGCTCGGAAAACAGCATACTTGATATTGGGTCCAGGTTGATTTGCACCACCAACAAAAAATAATCTTGCATATCTGGCGTTTGTGATTTGGGTCCAGGTTGATTTGCACCACCAACAAATAATCTTGCATATCTGACGTTTGTGATAGATTTCATTATTATCATAGTGCGAATCATGCAGGTGGTGATATTCGAGGACCATCTTATGACATTATTATTATTATCCAATGTCACCAAAAAAGATACTTCATATGTCATTTCTTATATACTTTTGCATTGGTCTTACGTTCATACCATAAGGTTTGTTTCGGATTTCGAAGATTATTGGGCATGTACACTAATTTCATCGGGTGTACAGTACAAACAACTACATTCCACACACTGTCTGTCCCTGATGACGTCTGTGTGTCTCACGGTAATTAGGTTACCGGACCTTTGGTCCGATAACCTAATGGCATGGCGATGCGTCCGTCGTCCGTCGTCTATCTACATGTTTATGTTTAAAGTTTACGGTCAAATATTTCTGAAATTTTGCACAAAAATGCCTAAAAATATTTCAAAAAGGAGGTATTTTTTTTGTTTTCGCTATTATGTCAAAATGGCGGCCATTTTTTACGAAAAATGGCCAATTTTCGACTTTGATGGTCGTCTTCTCAAAATCTGTTCAGTAACTTTTCTTCTTATTGATGCATAACACTCCTCGTATATACCTCTGTTATGTGTATAGGTTTCGTTGCCCTTGAATCGCTCGAAGTGGGCCATTTCGGCCCAAACCCGGCCCAAATGGGACGTTCCCATGTTAAATTGTCCTATGTTTTATAATGGGACACATTATGCCTAATATCTCACTTAAAATTGATATTAGACAATACGGATCAATTGTGGACATAAAGGAAATGATATAATGACAAAACTAGGTGAGTGTGTTTTCCAGCACACGGGAAAGATTGAGTTTGAACTGGCGGAAGAATACAAGAGAGCACGAGACCGAAGGTCGAGTGCTTTCTGATGTTCTTCCGCCAGTTCAAACGAGATCTTTCCCGTGTGCTGGAAAACACACGAAACAGGTTTTGTTTTTATCACATGCTATGAATTTATGATTCTGAAATATTTGGAAACCCAAACCATGTACATTAGAGTGAAATTGTACCAAAGATTGCAAGAACTTCTTACAATCCTTGATTGTACTCAAGGACCCTTGTACTGAGCAGATCGAAGACCCGTAAACATATGCGTTGCTAGGAAACAGTATAAACAATGCAGATTATCTGGTCGTCAAATACTTTGTATTATGACGTCACGGTGGTTGTACGTTTTCAGCATGGTTATATGTTGCTAAGGTTGAATCGCGTGATGTTTCATTGTCACGTCATAGAACGCTCGTGATTTCATTGTTCTTTCAAATCATGTGAATATGTGAAATGTGAAGCAAAATGTGAAGAAAAAAATAGTGCAAACATGATGTTTCCGGCAAAGGTTATCACACTGTCGGAAATCACTGTGTGTTCCTACTGTTTGTAGTTTCAGATAAATTCATAGCATGTGATAAATGCTGAATATTCTCGTGACCTTGAATTTGACCCCTGACCTCAGTTTCAAGGTCAGAGCACAAAATGGCTAATATCTCACTTCTTATCGACTTTACAGCTTAGGAATCAATTATGAACATATAGGAAATGATATATGCAGATTATTGTCATGATCTTGAATTAGACCTTTGACTTCATTTTCAAGGTCACAGGACAAAATGGCTAATATCTCACTTATTATCGACTTTACAGCTTGGGAATCAATTGTGAACATGTATACTAGAAATGATATATGCTGAACATTCTCATGACCTTGAATTGACCAATGACCTTATTTTCAAGGTCACGGGACAAAAGGTTAATACCTAAAATATATATTGTCCGGTAACCTTTCCTAGGGGTAACCTTTCCTATCCTTTTGGGAATTTTTTTTGCCGAGCTTTGTTATTATTCCATAATGTTAGATTTTGTTTTTTTTTGGTATCATCAAAATTTGGTTGAATTGGTAATAATAGGATGATACTCACATCCACCATCACGTCATAATAATACAAACCTTAGATTGTTGAAGTCGTTCCGTAAGCAGATGTCAACCTAATCAGTTTAGTTCGGACGTGAAATTGAGATTTACCACTAACCTTCACATGAGGTCAAGTTGATGGTCACCAAAAGATGTCCACTAACTGACTTATTTTATGTTCATAAAACATATCCAAACTGTATCGACAAGCATTTGATTTCTAAGATGGAATATGTGTGTAACAAAACCATGCAACTGCCGCGCTGAAACGTTCGTTAGGAACGGTCACGTGATCTACAAAGTCCACTTGCGAAGACACCGTTCGCGGAAGAACCGTTCGCGGAAGCACGATTGCGGAAGCATCATCAGCGGAAGCATCGTTCGCGGAAGAACCGTTCGCGGAAGCACGATTGCGGAAGCATCGTCAGCGGAAGCATCAGTCGCGGAAGCACCGTTCGCGGAAGAGGAGCCTTCGCGGAAGAACCGTTCGCGGACGCAGTCTTCACCACGTGGAGAAGAGTGCGGAAGATACGTTCGCGGACGAAGATGCGCGCGCAGCCACCCTGGCTATATAAGGGAGAGCGGACGGCCGCTCTGAGAGCACTGCAACAGCGACATCGACCGTGGGGAGATCGTCACCGCCACAGCCAAGGGACTCGACGAACTCCGTGCGGACGACTCCTTCTTCAGGGCCTTAGAGTCAACCGGGATTAGACCGACTACCTGGAGAAACCATTCGACTAAACGGGACGGGAAACTTCAACGGGAAGGGACAGAGAGACGCCGCCGGCTAAGAACTCTTTTTAGTTGTGCCCTCGTGCACTATTTATTTTTGAAATGTGATCATACAGTGCTCCATGTCTGAACTTCATATTTGTACGTCACGTGGGTGACCAGCCATACAATTGTAAGTTGATTTGATGTATATAAATCTTCAATTTATTTACATCTGAGTTGCTTCTTGCCTAAGTGAAGCCGGTAAGATACGGAGTGATGATACACCAGCGTTGGGGGACACCAATTTAGTGACGGCTCTCGAATCACAACGAGCGGGAGTTACATAAAGTCTATACGATCAGAGAAACCAGGTTTTTTGGGCCACACCGAAAACAAGTCATTACCAAACGTCACAACTTGGTGCCGTGACCAGGATCCCCGAGGGTCTACTGCCAGGGAACGAACCTCAGCATCACTCATGTCCGGCGAAAACGACGAAACTGCCCCAGGGAAGACAGGAGGTGAAGAGGAAGACTCTTCGCGGACGGCCTCACTTGCGGACGAGGAAGACAGCGGTTCGCGGAAGCCGACCTTTGCGGAAGAGGAAGACGACCGTTCGCGGAAGACGTTCGCGGACGACCACCGTTCGCGGAAGACGACCTTGGCGGAAGAGGCCGACGACCGTTCGCGGAAGACAACGTTCGCGGAAGACGACCGTTCGCGGAAGAGCAGCTTCACAGCCAGGGGTAGACGGGACGTTTCGACGAGTGAGGAGCAACCAGGGAGGTCGAGACCTTCCATGGGCCAGTCGACTAGTCAACAGAGACCCCGGAGCCAGACACCCCACAACCGTTTTCTTTTCAGACACGACTCTGGGTGGCAGCACGATCGAGACAGGGAGAGGTCAATCTACCTTGAGAGCGTTAGGAGGGGCCCCGAGTTCCGACGAGTGCTGGAACCGGAATACGTCAATCTGGACGGGGAGGACGGCGAAATCTGGGCGAAGAGGGATCGGCTACAGCTACCGGAGCAGAGTCCAAGTGTGGCACCTCCAGAGAATGCAGCATTGAGACGGCTTTGGGACCAGTCCCAGCAGCAGTCTGGTGCAACAGGGCAGCGGTCTGGTGTGACGAGTCGACAAACGGGAGTGACTGGAGGACGGGTTACTTGGGCTCCGACCCAAGAGAGCAGCTCGAGAGGGAGAGGACTTTTCGCGGAAGAGAACATTCGCGGACGAGAGGCATTCTTCGGCGACAGGGACGCTTGCAGCCGGGGATCCTTCGTGGATGAACGGGCTCGTGGGCGAGGGGGAGTCTTTGGTGACGAGGACGCTTGTGACCGGGGAGGGCCCTTCGCGGACGACCACGTTCGCGGACGAGGACGACTCGCAGAAGAGAGTGTTCGCGGAAGAGAGGAGTCTTCACCCAGACGGCGGCTCGATGAAAGGAGTGATCCAGGCGACCAATCTTCCTTTCCAGTTTTTCAGAGTAGACGGGGAAGACCATTCGCGGATGAGCCGGTTCGCGGAAGACTCGTGGAAGATGGCGTTCGCGGACGTGCATCTTTTGTGGAGGGACGTCTCCGAGACATCTTGGCGGACGAGCCCGTTCGCGGAAGACTCACGGAAGACGGCGTTCGCGGAGGAGGCCTGTTCGCGGAAGAACTTCTTCGGGAGCTGTTGGCGGAGGAGTCCGTTCGCGGAAGGTTCGCGGAAGACAGTGTTCGCGGAGGGTTCGCGGAAGACAGCGTTCGCGGAAGAGAGAGGTCTTCACCCAGTCGACAACCGAGACAGCCAGCCTCCTGGAGAAATCCAGCTTCTATTTCAGTCACCCAGGGAGGCCGGAGACAGCACCCTTTCTCATCATCGGGCGATGAGGGGCCTTCATCTGATGGAGGGACCGACAGCAGCCATGGTTACCCAGGACGGGGGAGGAGACCACCGAGGCGGGGACCGCCGCTGCACCGACGAAGCCCTAGGCCGAGACGGAGGCAGGAGGACTCGTCGTCCGAGGACAGCACAGCCTGGAATCAGAACGGCAGAAGGAACCGGAAGATGCTGACCCCTGACAAGTTCGATGGGACTTCCATAGAGTGGCCGGTGTACCGGGCCCACTTTGACGTCATCGCAGAGGTCAATGGATGGAGCAAGCGGGAACAGGGCGTCTACTTAGCCGGGAGCTTGACAGGAGAGGCGCGACGAATGCTGACCAGCCTGAGTCCTGCAGACCGGAGGGACATCGACGTTCTGACCGACAAGCTGACCCTACGATTCGACCCTACAAGGAGGAGTCCTACAAGGCGACCTTGGGACAGAGAACCCGCAGGAAGACAGAGACACCCCAGCAGTACGGCTATGAGTTGCAGCGACTGACCGGCCGTGGTTATCCGGATCTGAACTCTGCAGCTCAGGAGGCTATCGCCTTAGACCACTTCTGGAAGGGCCATCCAGATGGGGACATGAAGGTGATGGCGCTCATGAGGAAGATGAAGACCATGGAGGAGGCCATAGCGTTCATGACCCAGTACGAATGTGTCAAACCCAAGCCTGGGAAGCCAGTGATGTCCATAGAGTCGGAGGACTCCGAGCCAGCTCTAGGACGGGTCCTACAGCTGTTGAAGAACCAGCAGGGAGGCGAGATTACCACCAGCGGGCAGCAGAGCAACCAGCCGAACGTAGCGGGTCTACCCAGACTTCCCTACTTCAAGGGGCTCTTTGAGAGCCAAGACAGGAAGCTGGATCGACTAATCGAGCTGTGTGAGCAGGGGGTATCCATCAAGCCGAGGGCCGCCACTGCTGAGAACAAGGGACCAAGCGCTAGGCCGGGACCAGATGACTGTTGGTACTGTGGGAAGCCGGGTCATCGGAAGTACCAGTGTCCAGATCGGCCGCCACCTCGGACCAAGGAGGAGCGCTTGAGTCGACTAATCGAGGAGATTGGTGAGCGGAACAGTTTGACAGACGAGGAGTCGGAAAACCAGTAGGGCTCATACCAGCCCCCAACCGTATGGGCCATTGGCAGGTGTGTGCACGGCTTCACAGGCGAGAAGCTCGACGAAGACGTGAAGAACACATTGCCAGGGGGGAATTTTTAGTTTCACAGATTTTTAATAGGTTTTTCCGGTGTGCATCCGAAGTAACTGGATGGGCACAGGAGGAGCTCGAGGATCGAATTCTCGACTATTTGGAGGGCAAGCCTGTCAACACAGACGGGAGTGCCAATGTACAGCAAACTGATGGAGCCGCGGAGCGTCTAATGACCCGCGGAGACGTCGACGAAATGCAGACCGATGGAGCCGTGGAGCGTCTGGGGACCCACGGAGACATCAACGAGGTTTCTGCTAGCAGCAAGGAGAACCAACAGGTTACAACCTTGAGGCTGGAGGCTGCGAAACAGCAGGGACCCCCCCATGCAACTGAACCACAAGCGGCCGTGAAAGAGGAGACGGAGGGCCGGTGGAGCGGAATGACCAAGGGGCCAGCGCAGCAGCTATTGCTGGTGGACGACTCTTATCCGGAGCGGCGGTTCCGAGGGGAGTGATTCCCTTAAGACTGACAGAGAGGACCAGGGTGGTGCATCACTGTGGGTGGACGACTCAGTACTTATCCAGGGCGGCGTCCCTGAGGAGAGTGGCAGCTCTCTTAAGATTGACAGAAATGGCCAGGTGGTGTCGCTGTCAGCCGGTGCCCGGGGCACATTGGCGTGGTATGCGGCGTGCCACGTTATGGGGAAGGCGACTCGTATGTTGGTGGACACGGGTGCCTCTTCCACCGTTCTGGACGAGTGTCTCTTCGACCAAATGGATGACGAACATAAAGCAATGATAAGGCAGACGAGAATAAGGTTACGGGCAGCAACCGGAGACTACTTACAGGTTCAAGGAGAGATGACAGTTCAACTTCTACTGGGCACACGACTCGTGTCGGCAGATGTACTGGTAGCCAAACTAGGGATCCCGGGAGTGTTGGGGCTTGATGTACTTCAACAGATTGGGGGACAGCTGGATCTGCGTAAGGGCGAGTGGCAGGTGGGCGACACTACCGTAGTGATGAGCTCGGGCCACGAGGACGCCGTCTACACACTGGTGACGGAGGAGACGGTCGTCTTGCCACCCTTTTCAGAGATGATGGTGGACCTCAAGCTGACAGGAAGTGAGGGAGGAGTTCCGAAGGCCGGCCTCGTGCAGTCCGCAAGAGAGCCGTTGGAGGACGACCCCCTCGTAGTGGGACGAGCCCTGGTACGACCCCGAGGACGCCTGGTACCGGTGGTACTTCTGAACGCCGGCGCTGGAGCTTGCACTGTGCTGATGGGGACCATCCTAGCCGAGCTTCACGGAATAGAGGCCGTGATCGACCTAGGATTTCGTCCCGATGGAGGGAAAACAACCCAGAATGAACCTAAAAGGGAACAGTGGTACCGGGAGGAGAGCGGGAGGGAGCATGAGCCCCTTACACCAAACTCCACCAAGTGGCGGAACCGGATGCCTGAGCAGCCCGAAACCAGAGTGCACGCCATGCACGCAGAATCGTCGACGAAGACACCAGAGTGCCCGGAGCATTTAGAACCGCTCCTGGAGGGAATGCATCCGAACTTGACGGAAAAGGAGGTGGAGGTCGTCAGCGATCTCCTTCGACGCCACCAGCAGGTCTTTATGGGACCAGATGGGAGGTTGGGCCGGACGTCCCTGGCGAAACACGTCATCGACACGGGAGATCACCCCCCGATCAAGCAGCCTCTGAGGAGAGCCCCGTACTACCAACAAGAGCTGATCGAGGACGAGGTCGACAAGATGTTGAAAGCTGACGTTGTGGAGCCAAGCGACAGTCCATGGTCGTCTCCCATCGTGCTAGTGAAAAAGAAGGATGGTGCACTGAGATTTTGCGTCGACTACCGCCGTCTAAATGATGTCACCCGGAAGGATGCGTACCCCCTGCCTCGAGTCGACGAGAGTTTTGATACCTTGTCAGGAGGACGATATTTTTCGACGCTAGACTTGGCTAGTGGTTACTGGCAGGTCGAGATGGACGACAGGGACAAGGAGAAGACGGCGTTCACTACCCGTAGTGGACTCTATCAATTTAAAGTGATGCCGTTTGGATTGGCGACGGCCCCGGCTACTTTTGAACGTCTAATGGAGCTGGCACTGAGGGGACTCCAATGGAAGCGTTGTCTAATTTATTTGGACGATGTCGTCTGTCTTGGAAAGACTTTCCAAGAAGCCGTGGACAACCTCGAGGACGTGTTCCGGAGACTGCAGGCTGCCGGGCTGAAGCTGAAACCCGCCAAGTGTGAGCTGTTTCGACAACAGGTCAACTTCCTGGGCCATGTCGTGTCCGACCGAGGCATCCAGTGCGACCCTGCCAAGGTCGAAGCTGTAACAAAAATGGTTCCTCCGACCACCTTGACAGAACTAAGGAGCTTCCTTGGGTTCGTGGGGTACTACCGCAGATTCATCCCTGACTTTGCCACCCGAGCGGGACCCCTCAACCACCTGTTAAAGAAGGAAGTCAACTACCATTGGAGCGAGGCTCATCAGCAGGCGTTCGAGGCGCTGCGTCAACCCCTGACCGAGCACCCCCTGCTGGTGTACCCTGACATGGACCAAGAATTTATTTTAGATACTGATGCTAGCGGCTACGGAGTGGGAGGCGTCTTATCCCAAGTGCAGGACGGACGAGAGCGGGTGATCGCCTATGCTTCCAGAACCCTGAGGGACACCCAGCGGAATTACTGCACCACCAAGCGGGAGCTCCTGGCCGTCGTCAGTATGATACACCATTTCAGACATTTCTTGTGGGGGAGAGCGTTCTTACTACGAACCGACCACGCCTCTCTCAAGTGGCTACTGAACTTTCGGGATGCGGAAGGAATGATCGCTAGATGGGCAGCTCGCATCGCCAGCTACGCCTTCAGGTGTGAGGTCCGACCGGGAGTACAACACGGGAATGCAGACGGGATGTCCAGATGCCGACAGTGCCGGAGACCGGATTGTCCCGCCCCTCGCCACACCACAAGACCCGAAGGAGAAGAGGAGGCCTGTCCGACTCAGGAGGAGTGTCCCCTACCCCTGGAGGACCTCTCTGACGAGGATCTGCTTCCACCGATCAGCGGAGAAGGATGGAGCCCCGGAGGACCTCAAGTTAACATCTTGCGGGAGGTCCCTGTGGAGCCCTGGACGGAGGACTACTATTGCGGAGATGGAGTCGGGATATTCCAGATCTGGGAGGTGCGCTGCCAGGAGGACCCGAGGACGACTACCCAGCCGACCGAGGAATGCCTGCCTGACCGGAGCCCCCCACAGACGGAGGAAGGAGCCAGGAGCGTCTGCAGAACCCTGCATCAGCTCCGCCCCTCTGCCTGGGTTTGGTTTCTCCTGATGATGCTCCTCGCACTGCATGGTTTGGGACCGGAGGTTGTGGCCGGAGCAGCGATCGGCGCGACGGCCGACGTGTGGATGCGCTGCCGAGAGGAGCCCTTCCTGGACCCATGCCCCAACCCTGTGATCCGAGATCCAGACAAACAAATGCTAGCTGTCACGCGGGCTATGGCTACGAGAGGACGCCGGAATCCGATGGAGGGAGCCCCGGAGGCCCAGGTCCTGAATGGTTATTCCCCGGAGGACCTAGTGACCCTTCAACGAGCCGACCCTGAAGTTGGAGGCATCCTCGGGTGGAAGAATATTTTCACTGAGAGACCTGCATGGCCCGAAGTCAGAACAAAAAGTCAGCAAATGAAGACTCTGTGGCAACAGTGGGACCAGCTGGAGCTACGTGATGGGCTTCTGTACCGGCGGTACCAAGCGGCTTGCCAGAACGCACCAATCCATCAACTGGTCGTTCCACAGGTCCTGAGACGCGCCGTCATGAAGGAGGTCCACACCGGCAAGCTGATGAGCCACCAGGGAGTCATCAAAACAGTCCACCGACTAAAAGCGAGAATGTACTGGCCGGGTATGACGAAGGACGTGGAGCGTTGGTGCCGGGAGTGCCTGAAGTGTAGTGGGAGAAAGCCGCGACCGGGGCCCAAGTACCACCCCATGGGAAATCTACCGGTAGGCGATCGGCTAGAAAGGGTGGCCATGGACATTTTGGAGCCTGGAACGATCACCAATTCTGGGAACCGGTATATACTGGTCGTGGGTGATTATTTCACCAAGTGGACTGAGGCCTACGCTCTACCCAACCATGAGGCTCAGACGGTGGCGGACGTCTTTGTGACTGAGTTCGTGTGCCGCCTGGGAATGCCAGCCAAGATACACACCGACCAGGGACGAGAGTTCGAGAGTAAGCTTTTCCTTGAGATGATCAAGATCCTAGGAGGGGAGAAGACTCGGACGACCCCTTATCACGCCAAATCAGACGGGATGGTCGAGCGATTCAACCGGACCCTGCTGAACCTTCTGGCCGTGGTCGTGGACGAAAACCATGACGACTGGGACGACCATCTGCCCTACGTGATGGCGACTTATAGAACATCAGTACACGAAAGCACCGGGTGTACACCATTTCGAATGATGATGGGACGGGAGGCAACCACCCCATTGGACCTGAGGTACCGGACGAAACCGGACGATTTGGGAGGACCAGTCCCCGAGTGTGCGTCCGAATACGTCGAATGGGTGAAGGAAGCCACCATACAAGCTCACGAGACTGCCCGAGAGTGCCTGAAGACGGCTACGGTGCGACAAAAGCGCCATCATGACGTAAAATCAGCCGCTCGACATTTTCCGGTGGGCACCTGGGTGATGTATTGGTACCCTCCAAAGGCTAGACCAAAACTAGGACTAGGGTGGACGGGACCTTATCTCGTTGTGAAGTCTCATCTCGGATGGATGGTGTCCATACAAGATCGACCCGGTGGCAAGATTAAAGATGTCCACATTGACAATATAAAAAGGTGCTGGTTTACCCCTGAAACCGACGCCTGGATACCCAATCCGGACGATGTGACCCCAGTCCGGACCCCCAGTGATGACGAGGGACGAGTGGAAAACAGCGGGAATGCAGTCCAAACGATGTAAACGATGACGGGAGCGTTCGCGGAAGCAGCGTTCGCGGAAGCAGCGTTCGCGGAAGTACCGTTCGCGGAAGCACGTTCGCGGAAGCAGCGTTCGCGGAAGAACCGTTCGCGGAAGCAAGCGAAAAACGTTATTTCGTTCCACGACAATGCTTTTTCCCCCAGATCCCTGGTCCGCGCCTTTTCTATATAAGCAGGCCGGCCTACGATTCCGTCATCACTTCAACCATGAACACACCAACTCTGCAGATCATTGAGATACCCGCATTTGCAGACGAAGATTTCGGGGACGTTCCAGATTTCGACTTGGCTGACTTTCTGCCCCTTGAAGTCGACAAGATGAGCGACCCACCTACCAAGATAGACAAGCCTGACCGAAAGCGGGAGCGCTCGAGGAGCCGGGAGCGTCGTGAGGAGCCCCGAGGAGGTCGACGGTCCCCTGCCCGGAAGTTGTCCACCGAGAGAGGGCGACGCTGGTGCAGCCCCTGCCGGATCCACGTGACGGCATCCAACTTTAGCCGACACGTGGCGACCAAACACACGCAGAAGGAGGGGCGGCACCTCTGCAAGATGTGCAGCCAGCGATTCGCCCGCCGAGCTGACAGAGACCGGCATGAGACGTCGCATGCCAGCGGCAACCCCCTCAAGCCAGGACGGAGGAGGACGACGACCGACACGCCCGTGTCCGACCCCCGAGATGGTCCGACTACTGTGTCTGCCCCTGAGCTGAAGACTGTCAGCTTTGCGGCCAGCTTTGCGGCCAGAGGGCCTGGGCAGAGCGGTCACTGCCGGAGAGAAGGCCCTGGAGGACCTGGCATCCACGATAGCCATGGGACGACGCCACCTCACCCAAGCGGAGGCTCGGCTCCAAGCCAAGGAGGAGCAGAGACAGCTCGAGGCCGAGGTGCTGCAGCTGCGAGGGGATGCCTCTCAACGAGAGAAGAGCCACCGGAAGGAGCTGCGAGCCCACGTCCGAGAGACCAAGCTGCTCCGGGAACAGCTCCGAGCATATACAGACACTCGGGACAGGCTGGCGGAGACGTCCGAAAGCGAGGTGGATCGCCAGTGAAGTGGAGGGAGAGAGCCCTGTAAACAACAGACAGGCAGGAAAAGACGAAGAAGGAGGAAGAAGAGAAAAGAAGAGAGAGAAAGGATCAACGGGGACGTTGATCTCCAGAAAGGGTGGAGTTGTAACAAAACCATGCAACTGCCGCGCTGAAACGTTCGTTAGGAACGGTCACGTGATCTACAAAGTCCACTTGCGAAGACACCGTTCGCGGAAGAACCGTTCGCGGAAGCACGATTGCGGAAGCATCATCAGCGGAAGCATCGTTCGCGGAAGAACCGTTCGCGGAAGCACGATTGCGGAAGCATCGTCAGCGGAAGCATCAGTCGCGGAAGCACCGTTCGCGGAAGAGGAGCCTTCGCGGAAGAACCGTTCGCGGACGCAGTCTTCACCACGTGGAGAAGAGTGCGGAAGATACGTTCGCGGACGAAGATGCGCGCGCAGCCACCCTGGCTATATAAGGGAGAGCGGACGGCCGCTCTGAGAGCACTGCAACAGCGACATCGACCGTGGGGAGATCGTCACCGCCACAGCCAAGGGACTCGACGAACTCCGTGCGGACGACTCCTTCTTCAGGGCCTTAGAGTCAACCGGGATTAGACCGACTACCTGGAGAAACCATTCGACTAAACGGGACGGGAAACTTCAACGGGAAGGGACAGAGAGACGCCGCCGGCTAAGAACTCTTTTTAGTTGTGCCCTCGTGCACTATTTATTTTTGAAATGTGATCATACAGTGCTCCATGTCTGAACTTCATATTTGTACGTCACGTGGGTGACCAGCCATACAATTGTAAGTTGATTTGATGTATATAAATCTTCAATTTATTTACATCTGAGTTGCTTCTTGCCTAAGTGAAGCCGGTAAGCTACGGAGTGATGATACACCAGCGTTGGGGGACACCAATTTAGTGACGGCTCTCGAATCACAACGAGCGGGAGTTACATAAAGTCTATACGATCAGAGAAACCAGGTTTTTTGGGCCACACCGAAAACAAGTCATTACCAAACGTCACATGTGTATTTCATGTTCCTTTGGGCCTGTATTTCGGACCTTGAAGCTATTAAAGGCGTTCCAACTTTATACTCTACAGCAGATAAATAGTTCACATGTCATCCATATTTGCGAAATTAGAGAGAAAGTTACTAAACATATTTCGAGTAAAGTGACGAAAAATATAATATGATAATATATGTACCCCTCTTTCAACTATTGTCGTACGAAAAGAATTTAAATAAATTCGATGAAGATGTCAATACTAATTATTAGGTTATCAAATCAAAAGTCCGATTGCTGGAATTTCAGTGAAGGCTGAATAGAGTAGTCAAAATTTTGTCAATACGTCACACATATTTGACAATGTCTAGTCTGTATACGTGTAATACTAAACAGTAATATGCAAAAAGACTTTCCTAGCATAACATTATGGATTAATATGGATTTCGATTGTTCCCTAGGGGAAAATGAAATTAACCAAGGGAAAAAACAAAATCGAGGCGAATCTATATCCTGGGGTGGAGTCACACGCGAAGCATGAAAATTGACACAGACGTAACCATGTATGCATAATTGACGTAACCCATCAGAAAGAGCAGCGATGTGAGTCGCATTTGACAAAACTACAAATTGTTGATTCTGGATTAGAAATTCATGAATGATGCATTGTAAGCAGGCCTCAGACGGAATACAACAGAATACAAGATAACACCTTTCAAGATATGACTTCTCCGGGGAGTAGAATAGTAATGGATCTATGATCATATTGTGATGCAGAGCACTTAATCAATGTTAAATTGATTCCATATGTGTCCCTGCGATGCATTCTATGAACAGTTATAATCCACGCTTCAGCCATACAAGAACCGATAGTTGCATGCGTAATAATGTGGATAACAATATGGAATTCCTATCATGGGAATGTCATATACCAGATAATTACTGGCAGTGGCAAGACGATACCTCAGGTGATCACGGGAATGATATATACGAGGCTGAAACCGAAACAGGTATGCGACATTACAAAGGAGGATAGACTACAACATGAAATAGGTGAGTTCGCGAGAATAATAGAGAAACCCAATGCGAAAAAGCAACAAATCCATAACTATGCCATGTATCCATTACTATGCCGCATATTTTGTGTAAAAAAAATCATGTCACTTACGCTGACCTTCTGTGCTTACGTCCATTTGGTCCGCATTATTCAAAAATAGTGCGCAATCCGGGGAACATTTCACAATTCATGTTCCGGTACGCATCGTGGATTTCCTAGTAAGAGTAAATGCCCTCTAGTAATTCAAGTCAACCATGGCAGGTTGGTTCGGTTGATTCGTTAAAAGCAAGCTTGCGTTTACTATGATGATGCGTGTGTATATTCCGAGTGTCGAACTTTGCAGGCCTTATAGCTTCATATTATATTGGCATTGCACCCCGCATAGAACATCTTTTATCTGAGAAAGAATAGATCCATTTTGACATTCATTGATGAGGTGGCCCATACTGCGATGTCTTTATTTTGTCGCAGTGTCATTTACCATCCATGAGACATTATCTACGTCGAATCACCATCAATAAAAATAAGTCACATATTTTGAACCGGTTCCCCAATAAAAAAAAAACACACGAAATGGATATAAACACATAATTCTAGATATGATATTTATAGTATTCGAAGACAGACTGGAATTCTGCTCGAATTGTTCAAACAGACCCGTGGCGCCAGATACATATATTTTCAATACAGGATACATAAGTTATACACTAAGCATCATCGCCCCCAAGGTATTCATTCAGTATTTTATCACATCAATGATCTGGAAACTCATGTGGATTAATAATTCTTTGTGATTAAATGTGCAAAGGTGACCGGGTGCAGATGATGTCGTTTGTTACACAGTGTTTGAAATTTTACATCGGTGGCAAGTTTGAGTTTATTGGATACAGATACGCATCGTATCGTTGTAGTTACAGTTGATCAGTGCGATTCAATTCGTGATAACTGTCATAATACAGACAGAAAAAAGTTCAAAACTATTAAGAATACATGTATAGAACGGCTATTTCATCATTCAGTCAGTAGTTTTCAAGGTGTTGCTCATATATGTTTTGGGGTTTTTTATGTTCTTGAAAAAAAAATCCATTGTTGACACGTTCAGTGGGTGATATCATCAAAATGTTCACCTGTTTCAACGCCTGTTATTCACCCACATGTTCATACATACGGCACACCATTAGATCATTCCATTGATGGGGCCTTGTTGGCAGATACAGTTCATTCCGATGTATAAACCTATAAGGGTCGAGTGGGTGACTGGAATTGTGACATATGCAGTGAGCCTACGGGACTGAACATTTAGTGTGGCTATCATAGCCCGTTCTCTTTATTGTTCATACCATGTAGCAGATTGTTGTTTAGATTTCGCATGCTGGTGGGTGTGGATAATCATAAAAAAAACGTCTGTTCTTGCTTAGTTACAACTGTTCTGATGCATGCGACATCATGCGTCCATTGGTCATATTTTAGATACCAACAGGTGCGCTCACTGGTATTTTTTTCTGCGTGCGAGAAATTCATATAATTTTTCATGTGATTCCACTCGACTTTGGTGTTCAAATTCCTAGATTGCTACTCGCGGAGAATGACATTGGTGTTGACCTGAAGGTGGAACCAACACAAAGTGATGGGGATGTGTTTATATAACCAATCAGCAAATGGACACCTATGGGCGTTTGATACCACCAGGCGGGAAAGTGTTATGTTACTGAGTGCAACATCAATAGTGTCTGATGGTCAAAGTTGGTAGAAATATGTGTTCACATGGGGATGGCAGAAGCGAAACAATAAATGGATATATCAAAATATTGCTGCCAATTCTAGATAAATGCCCGAAACGGCAATCCAAGTGGTTAATGGACTAAGACCGTGCATGAGATTATGTAAACAACAATACATTTATCTACAAAATAGATACGATACGCGATATATATGCATATATAGTTGAAATATACAAATATACTAGGCTGCTCTGCTGTTGGGTAACATGGATACGACCTAACACATGCACGTAAACTCTACTACATGTATATCATATTGATACTGGAGTAGCAACGTTAAGACGTAAACGATGGGAGGTGCTGAGAATGGAACTGCTGGCAAGCCCCCGAGCCACAACCAGACGTATCGCCACAACCCGCACGGGACCAAGCCATGGCCCGTGCTCTTCAAGGACTTCTCCACCGAGTCAACCTTCCACGGCCTCAACAAGGTCATGGAGAGCTCACACTTCTTCCGACGGTCAGTTTCCGTATACGCACAGTAACTGGGTTATATTTTATATTTCCATAATTCAAATAACTCCCCGTGTATTTGCTATTTCTCTTTAGGTTTGTTATTGGCATCACCAGAATCTGGTTCTATTGTAAAAGGTTGAGTAATAGGTTATGTAGTAATAGGTTGACACATACACTTCCGATAGTACAATGATGACAAAATAGTCATTGATCATTGGGAAGTCAGGCACGGTAATGTCATTAAATTGTTATCCCCGGATACCCAATGTAATCCTTATGGTACACAGATGTCTCACGTATAAAGTTATAAACCAAGTGAATGCAAACAAAATTGATGAGAAATATCATTCGAATCACAATTATTGTACCGAGAGCAAACCGGAAAATAGGCAAATATGGTAAATATAATTCACTAGTAATTCAATATTACTGAAATATCGTATATTAAATGTCATGTAAAAAGTTACAACACCCGTACTAGCACTTGTTTTAATCATGCGTTGATTTTTATTTGTACCACACCAAAAGGGACATACTGGACCAATGGTAACTTATTCGAAGGAATACCATAAATTCCACTCGAAAAGTTGAAGATTTAGCATTGTCCAGATTTGTACCTCTTCTGGGAATCCGAGCAAAATTTTAGAATGAATCATGTTTAGAGCCATACGAATTGGGAATGCAAAATACCATTCGATTGGTATAATAAGGACCGATCTTAGTGACAACAATGGAACACAATATACCATGATATACCCCGATAGCAATACAACATTCAGACATGCATTGCATGCAGGAATGGGTTATGCATGGTGGAATTCATGTGAAAAGTTGTCGGTGAATGGGAATAATATGAAACTTCTTGCTTTATAAATCAAAAGAAAAAAAACAGCAAGCGAGTCAGTTTACTACAACATCCCATAATATTGACACACACAGCTGATAATCATCTGCAAATCGAATACAAAGCGCATCCAGTTAGTGCTATTTCAACTATTCGTGTATATATGTATATATATACTGCATAGATATGAGATACACGTTTCAATGCTCCACCAGACTCAAAAGGCCACAACACTAGTGGCATCAGATGGTGCACATATATGGTTAATTCCAAAACTTCATCGGTCAAGAACAACAGCAGCTTCAAAATTATTGTTGAATTGTTAGTTAGTGTTGAACCTTTCACATTTGAAACAACACTAGTGGCATCAGATGGTGCACATACATGGTTGATTCCAAAACTTCATCGGTCAAGAACAACAGTAGCTTCAAAGTTATTGTTGAGTTATAACCTCTGTTATGGAAAATTCTCCCATATGCAAGGTTCCTCTACTCAAAATACATGTATGTACCATCGATCCTCACCCATACCAATACATAATAGAAAATTCAACTGAAATACTTTGGTTAAATAGAAATAGCAATTGACTACAATCTATATTGGAAGACAAAATGGCGTCATCTGGGGCAGCTCCCAGAGCACGTATAATGTAGTTTATAAATTCGATATGATGCGAAACTTCATTTTTATGAGGTCAGAAGAAAAAGCCTGAGAGTGAATCAGTTTTTGCAGCCCATAAGGCACGTTTGGTAACTGCCTGTAACTCAGATACAAACCGCATTTATTCGGTGATATTTCATATCACTTTATATTATAGATTATATAGATGTTATGTACAAATTTATTGTATAGATTATAGAGATGTTAGGTACAAATTTATTGTATAGATTATATAGATGTTAGGTACAAATTTATTGTATAGATTATATAGATGTTAGGTACAAATTTCAATGCACCACCGGACTCAAAACTCAAGAAAGTAGAGTGTAAAATATATGTTCTCCTATAGACCTGATGGAAATAGTATACAACTGCCCACAACCACCCGATTGAAAACAGTAAGAAATCCGAAACAAACCCCATAGAATTGGTGTATGACCAATAAATGACCAATCAGCCACAAGCCGAAAGGCTACTGCGTTGATGAATTTACTGAGTATAGAGTTATTTATGTATTAAAGTGTATATTTGAACGCGTTGACATTGCTATTCCAAATGTCAATACATGGCGGAAGTACTCGATGATAACTGATGTTTGGCCCCTATCGCCCAGGGTCTTCTGGTTGATGTGTATCCTAGCCGCTATGGTCGTACTGATCTACGTCATAGTCAAGCAGCTGATTAACCTCTCTGACCATCCCGTGGTCGCCAACTTAGAGGTCATCTACAACGACAGCTTGGCATTTCCCTCAGTCACAGTCTGCAATCAAAACATGTTCAGGTATTTTTACTCTTCAATACATGTTATTTTAACCTTTCCAAATGAATATCATATATGGAGTGTTATGTGGGTACACAGATATCACCATATATGCAGTGTATGAACATGCAGGAAGTCACCCCTATACTGTATATTTTTGTTGTTTATGTTGGTTAATGTTTTCATTTTCATCATCATGTAGTTTAATTTCATTTCCGGCACATTGTAATGTCAATATATATAAGTATACATATGCAACTTTGTGTATTCCTCAGGAAAACCGTTGCACACCAAAATGGCATGTACAGCTATATATCAAACGCGTTCACGGAAGAAGGAGTTATTAGTAAGGAGTTATACATAATTGATATATGGGTAATGTTGGCCTTCAATTTATGAACATCCCTCTATATATCACTATATATTCCCGTTCACATCAAAATTATAGACACTGGGCATAGATGGGTAATGTTGGCCCTCATCCCACTATATATTACTATATATTCCCGTTCACATTATAATTATAGACACATTATAGACAATTATGGACATATAAAGTGTCAACCCCTATTCTTTTTCCAAGAGTAAATGGCTTTCTCAGCGAATATGTCTTATATTGTTTAATAAATGTAAACAGAGAGGTACTAATTTCAAGTCAATAATGAACCAAAATCAGATGAGTTGGTTTGCTCATAATGTGGATTTGCTTGTAACGCAGGTAGTGACAATTCATATGTCCAGTTTGTCTATATTCCACTTGTCTATATTCCACTGAACAAAGCGAGTAAATGATTTATCTCTCTTGCCCCCAGTCAACAGCGAGCTGGAGGGTTTCACCAAGGAAGCCAATAGGTCAATGCACTACCGGGAGGGTCAGTATTATAAGTACGCCAGTATCACACCGGAAGTTTGTAGGGCCACGTGTGAGGAGTTGCGCAGTGACTCATGCTGCACGCTTATTTACATCCGGGACAAGAACACGTGTTACATCACAGCAGTGGAGGCGGGCGTCAGTAACGCCGAGATCATAAACACGCCGGGAGTCGATCTCTACCATAGGGATAAGTGTTCTGGTACGAACCCAAAATACAAAGTATTAGTTAGTTGTATTATCAATATATTCTGTATTACACCTTTTTTGCAATAAATAAAAATATTTGCAATTTTGCAATAAATATTACACTTTATAGCATACTTTCTAGTATCATATATTTAAAGAGTATATGTATATTTGGTTTTCTTGTTCATTGAAAATTCATGAATGTCATATGTTAATGGAAATTCATTCATGCCACTGGCGTACAAAAATAGTAATGCACGCGTTTCTGATATCCATCCAGTCCAAAACAACTTCTGGACAGACTTCGAGAGTGATCTCGGCGCCAGCGACCTGGCCATAGAGAAGAAGTATGGTGTGGAGTGGTCGGTGACCGAGGCTAGGGGAGACCAGACCAGTACTAAGTGGGTACCGTCCTATGACAACACCACACGATCAGGTTAGGAGAGACTAGGCCTTGTGAACTCGGTCACTTTCCATTAGTAAACGTCAGAAATCGAGAGTAACAAAAGTGTCGCCGTATGAAACAAATGCGTTGGAGTTCATGCTTTGAGGTCGTCAGTCAGTTGAAATTGGATGAAGTTTGTGCTAGAATATCAGTTTTTGCGCTGAGCGGCGGGTGAGGATTCAAATATCAGTTTTTGCGCTGAGCGGCAGGTGAGGAATCGAATATCAGTTTTTGCGCTGAGCGGTAGGTGAGCAAAGGTGCACAGTGATAAGCGACATCGGAAGTTAAAGTAACTTTGTGTTTGATCAAGGCCGTCGCTGATGCGGTGACCAATAATCATCATCACTCGATCCATACAGGGGAGAAAGATCATATGAACATTTGAAATGTATTTAACTTCATTGTGTTCAAAGTAAATGGCTGCTTGTTACGTGCATGCTTGATATATGTAAAATGTAACGTCTTGTATTCGCTCCACAAACAAAGAACAAATTGTGTACCACTTTAAAATTTTGCCTGACAAATAACTATTCGTGTAACCTGAAGCGTAATATAGCCTTCAAAATACAGCGTATGTTTCAGAGGATCACAGTGAAGTCAGATCAGACAATAACCTCAACTATTTGTTGAATATTATCTTGGGTTTGGAATGTCCATATTTGTTTGAAATGACAGCATGACACATGTCGACATGACATCATGATGTATGTGAAATGTGTTGATACATTCAACAAAATGGTATGCCCATTGTATCATGAGCGTCGTCTATATGATAGTATCTGGGATATCATACATCCAAATGGACCACATATGCATACGTTATAACCTACGCTGGTGTCAACCTTGACCCAACCAGTGGTATAATACAAATATGGCTGGGTTGCGCCAATATATGCGCGGTGTGTGCGTTGGCTGAATACCAATATATCATTTCTAGACATGTAGATTTAGTTCCATTATATATAATCACTATTCATATTCTGGGGGGATATAATAATGATTCATATTTGACGTCGATTCTCGTAAATAGATATAATCATTCTACACAGAAATGTACCAATTTGATTCGCCTAAATTGAGGGATTTTGTTAAGGTGGAATATCGCTGAATAACAAAGCCAAATAAAAAATACCAAAACAATCAATGATTTATTTCTCCTGTGAATTGTGTGGGCAAAACCCCCGTCATTGACTGGTAGGTACGTTTTCCCGACAGCCAATGGTCACTTCCTGCTAGTGTCCGTGACGGATGCTGTGTACGAGCAACTGGCCTTCTATACCCCGTACCTCTCCACCCAGAGTCCCACAGCGTGTCTGCACTTCGCGTACCTCATCAACAGGTACTTCTTGTCATTCTAGTCACTTCAAGTCTTGTCAGGGGCATATTTCACAAATAATCTAAACCTAATTTAGCCGACTGACTTAGTCGGCTGAAATAGGTTTAGGAGGACCTGTATAAAAGAAGTCAGAATGAACAACGTGTTATCTAAATGAATTCATTGCCAACATCTCGAGATAATTTGCATTACTTTCATATCATTCGTGATTGGATAGTTAGGACTTCCCCGGTGTTTTACTGATTGGAGTTTGAACAAATGCTTTCAGTGAGCACATTAAAAAAAAACACTTTGGAAGACTCCTTGGAACTAGCAATAAATTCCAAAGCGATCGATAGGAAACAGCGCTTTATTCACTGTGCAACGCCACTCCATTATCACAACAAATGAACCAACATGCACATGTGTACTCGCCAGAAAACATTCGTTCCGTAAGTATACTGCTCGCTTTTGTATTTCACTAGCGGAGAGCTGCACGTTGACTACGGTCTCGATGACTCGTACCAGCGACTATGGTCGATGACGTTCCAGAACTCGCACTATTGGGAGTACGCCCAGGTTTCTCTCCCACCACAGTACAGCCGCATCAAGTTCGAGGCCCAGGTACACTCGTCCAGTGGCGGCATTGAGATCGCCGTGGATGACATACGGGTATACGAGGACTGCTCAGGTAGGGTCAGCATGTTTGTTGATGAAAATTGTTGAACAGTGCATCACGTTGGATGACTTGAGAAATATATATATAATGCTTCAACCTACCATCTTTGAAATAGCAGGTCACGATTTGTCCAGCGTGTTCGACCTCCTGGATATTACAAATTTCTGAATGTGAATGAATAACAACTTTCACCATTACATGTACAATGAAGACATGACGTTAAGCTGCCGCCGGTCGGTGACTGGGATAGGTTTCCGAGGGAACACTTCCATTAGCAGCTTCGGTAATCCCTGCGTGAACTGGTCCACGTTTGACACATGGGATACCTGGGTCTTCCCGGAGCAAGGTGATTCCATTACTACTTCTAGTGCACCAATCGACAGGTCTCCTATTAGAATCAGTACACAAACGATAAAATTACCTGAAATGTAGAAGAGAAAATTATCAGTTATGGAACTGTGAATGTATCTACTCAATTTGATACCCAACTATCAGATTAACATAACACAATATATATGACACACCTGTGTTCGATGTGAGGATCTGACTATCTTCTCTGTACAATAGAGGACGGAGCACTGGATACGAACGCGTGTCGGAACCCAGACGGGAACGCGAACGGTCCGTGGTGTGTCACTGATGTGTTCAAGGGTCGCATGGAGTACTGTGACATACCCGCCTGTCGTAAGTGTACTTGTACTTATAAGTGCATGTTTTTCACTCACCCACGCCTTTTATAGTGCACACGTACTGACACAGCGTATCCTAAGTACATGTCCCCTAACTTACCCCGCCTTCCATAAGTACATCTGTACTAACTCATGCCCGCGTGTCGTGAATTTACGGCTAGTGTGGTTACTGAATTATGCCAGTTCTCATGAGTACGTGTACTGACACATACGGCTTTTGTGAGTGCATGCCATATTGTACGGACATGTTTCGTACTTCTGTATGTTGACTCGTTTATTTGCTTCAAACACTCCTCCTCAACTATAGGAATATGCAGCAGGCTGCACTCTACTATTTTTTATGTGCACTAGCTTTAGCATCACCATTGTATCAGCTATTTTATACCTGCTGATAGAATAAGCCTATCCGATTGCATACAAACCACCCGAGTTTTCGTGTACCACTACATAAAAAGATCCTTGATTTGATGTGGGTTTGTGTATCGGTAGCCTGTGAGCTGCGGGGAGGGAGTTTCCGCTGTCAGAACGGCGAGTGTTTGTCCCGGAGTCTGGTGTGTGACCGGGTCGTGGACTGTCACGACGGGAGTGATGAGTTTGACTGCGGTCAGTATTTGATTGCTTGTTCCTCCAGTGTTCTTATAATATATGTGCGAATATTAAGACTTAATAATATTGATAATATTAATATATGATATTCTTATGCACACGTTTCAGGATCGACCTCTTATTTCTGTGAGTTTGGAGCGAGCAATTGCAACCATCCCGACAATTATCTCGATAGCGCAGACTGGCGCTTTCAAATCGGTGTGTTGATCTAGCTCGAAGGAAAACATTCCAATAACACCATTATTCATATGATTTGTGCAATTGGTTTATTAATATTTTTTTTAATTCAATGTCTATTCCAAAGGGTATATGCTGTTCGGGAAAAACAAAGAGCTGACGCCTTACTTGGTGGAAATACTCTTCAGCCCAAGCTTCAAATCAACTTCCACGAAACATTGTCTCAATATCGTGATGTCTCCAAACGGCGTCACTCCATTCAGCCCAGTTACGATTGAGATCGCAGTGGCTCTGGCCACGAATGCTATCTATTCTCAAACGCTCTCGGTTTTTGTTGTGATTCAACCGAATTTCGACTGTTACTTTGATATAGACGTCGCTGAGTTCATCGACTATATTGAACAGTACTACTTCCAGCAACGAACCAGTATTGATTTGATGTACAAGATAGCTTTTATACATGGAGATCCAGCGCATAGAATTCCACTTCAAATCATCAATACAGCTCAGACACCGTGCAGTGAACTCGAAATCAAGGAACCACTGCGTTGTCACAATGCCGCCAACACTGCCGCAACACTGTCCCGCTCTACCTCCAGTACAGACATGCTCAGTGGGTGGACTACACTCTCGGATATTCCTACCTCACAAGATTCTTCTTTATTCACCGACGAAGACACTATAACTCCTAGTGATATTACATCTTCTGTGTCTGACGACCCATCTGAATCCAACGATACCATGGCAACAGACGCGTTCGTGAGCAGGCACGCGCTTGGGTCTGGTGCGCAGCCAATGAGCGACTCGGGCGATATATCAGAAGTTATTTGGTTGGACGCCAGCCAATGCCAGGCGTGTCCCCGACCAATAGAACTGCGCGATGCGATGAACGACAGCCAATCACGTGCGTTGAATACTATTTTGTTTTGAAAAGCAAATATAGTTCATCGATAATCAGCTGTTGTGATAGTTGGCTACATTTCATGATAATGTTTGTGTTGGGATTCCAAAATATACGGTATTGTCTTATGTATAATGAACATGACTTTTGATAGTAATGTGGTTTTATATAAGAAGGCATATCCCAGATCTACATGGTCAAATACCTTCTTTGGACAATGCTTACTTTCTCTGTCCACAGAATGCACTGAGTCGATGGTGTGTTCCTTTACTGAGTGTGGCTGTGGGTACAGATTTGTATCATCCAATATATTCAACACCTGGGAGCTCAGTCACAATACATCTAGGGATGACGATGAGGATTCCGAACGTGGTGGGTCCTCTGTCAAATCACGGTTTTTATGATGTGTTCATGACAAGGTTTTCACGGCCCACAAATTGAAATATATAAATGTGTTATACTTGTGAACTTGATTTGTGCATCAAATGTATAGAAAATTAGAACCGATCCTTCTTGCTACTATATTCAACTTTAAGCCTATGGTGGAAGCAAGATGGCATTTGATGCATACATGATGTGACTCTATGCATAACTTCACCGATTGTACTTCTAAAGATTTCCATCCACCCTCGGCAGATCACTACGCGGCGTTTCAGAAGTACGCCCGGGACGATGATTGGACCAAGCTGCTCTCCCCTGTCACTCGCGTGAAGCGATCGTCCTGCCTCTCTCTGTACTACATGGGCAACTTCAACAACTTCCGCGTCAGCCTCGTGGACGGGGACAGCGAGCAGTTCCTCTTCACCATCTCCTTCGACGGCCAGCAAAATACGTGGCATGCAGCGCGAACAGAGGTATTACGAACGTCAGGACTTAGCGGTTCATGCCCAGAAACGTTCTCATTTGTCGACTCATTTTCAGGGAAGACATTGTTTTTGTCTTCATTTTGGAGAAACCCATTCTTCCGTCTCAGTCCTAAAGAAAGCTATTTCTTTTTACCCACTTGAAATAAAATCCAAAGTCAATTATGGTAGCCTAAGCGCATGGACTCAGTAGTATAAAATTCTTGCAATGTGTTCCAACATTACCATTGCAAGGTGCCACCCGGGACGTACAGTTTGCTAATACTTTTGGAGTTTGTCTCCAACCGAACTCATGACGTCGGGATAGACGATGTGTCCATCGTGGACGGCCCGTGTGTGGACGAGAGTAAGACCTCGTATACAATATGTCTTACACTATACTGACATCAACTACCAGTACCTTTACTAAAGGGCAGTGATGCAATGAGATTAACTGTCTATACATAACACACGTGGATGTTTGTTAGAACTTGTTAGAACTTACTTATCATGTGTTTTATTATGGATATAAGGGTTTGTGGTTTTACATTTTTCATCAACGATTGTACTATACGATACTATGGGAAGACCCGTCCATATAAAATACATGTGAATATTTCTTGACAGATGCAGGATCGATCACGTGCAACTTCACGGACCCGTTTCTGTGCCAATATTACGACATATCCCACAAACACCAGTACTGGTTCCGCAGCAAGGAAGCCGGAGCTTTTGGTGAGTTGTATAATATCGATTCGGCCCGGAAGTTATCGTAACTACCATGTAGAGATTATTGAAATGCAATATCCGGAAGTGTTTGAAAATGACGATGAATGTGATCACCGTGGCAAAATTGGGGTAAATATCGGTGGCAGAAACCTTATTTCTGGGGAATATCAACTGCTACTAACATTCGTGAAGCACATAAAAGGGCAATGGTATCTCGGACATCGTATCATTCCCCTCAGTTACTGTATGTATGCCTTATATTGTAGAAATTGAATTTTCTTACGGAGTGTCGAGGTTTCGTTCAAAAAATCTGAACTCAAGTAGGTGACAATAAAGGCCCAGTCACACTGAGTCGTACGATTTTATGGTCGCACTATCAGGTTCAAATTTGCTGAGTTACGACTGATCACCAGTGATGGCCATTGCAATCGCAAGTGGTGACTGTTCATACGATCGGTGGTACGTTTGGTGGCACGATCACTGAAATATGGAAAAGATGAAAGCGAGCAGTCATACGACCACGTGGCAGCGACCACCGACCTGTTGTGCCTTCAGTCGTAGCGAGCACCGACCTATCGTACCTTCAGTAGTAGCGATCGCCTACCTGTCGTACAGACAGTCGTTGCAATCAATCACCAGTCGTACAATAAATCGAGACCTGATGCACGACCGTCCGTCTGATTAGACACAAGGGCATAAAACTTGAACAGAAACCATATTTTGCATTTTATAGTGTAGAAAAAAATGCTGAAAAATGTTGTTGTGTTGTGTAAAAAATGTTTCACTGCACGTTTTATCCTCCTTTCGGGAAGCTTCAAATGGGTGGTACCACCAATCGTAAGATCGTACTACCAGTCGGTGCAGGTCGTGATTAATCACACCACTGATCGTGGAGTTGTACGACTGATTGCACCACTAGTCGCCAGGTTGTACGACTAGTAGCACGATCATTTTGGCTAGTCAATAACGCGCGACAATGTCCGATTGGTAGTACCACCTTTCCCGACTGGTGAAAGACCAACGTGCGACCAGAGATTGTAGATTGGAAGTTTTGAACATGTCCATCGACCTTGCTGCGACTAGTTTCTGTTTGCGACCATTCACGACCTCTACGACCAGTCGTACATTCGTGTCACGATTTGTCCACGATAACAAAAAATTTAGGTCGCAGCAAGGTCGTATCTTGGTCGTTTCGTCAGTGTGACTGGTCCTTACATGATCTGAACCCTAGACAAAAGAACTAGGTCGGTCACCGACTTAAGGTATGTTGCAGGGTGTTTATACAAAATTCGTATACTACCTGATATAGTGTGCATGTATGTATGGCATGCAAAGTATGCACATATGAAGCATAATTTGAACCCATTGAAGCACTTTTATATTCTAACACTTTTAAGAGGTATGAAATGGGTTGTTCTTGTCCCTGCTTTCCAGCTTTCAAACCAATGAGGTTCAAACTATCGCAGGTCGCTCAAACGTTCATATCCCCAAGTTCATGGGTTCACCAATAGAAACTGGATAATTATGGAGAACTTGTCGCTTCTTTCAATTCTATTTGAAGCTGAACCATTTGCTAGTCTGTTGTACAACATGGGTATACCTGTCCGTTGCAGAGGAGTATTACTTGCGTACCAATAGAAAGGGTATTACTAAGATTCCGCGACAGATCCTGTCTCCATACGCTAACATCAGCACGGACCACTGCCTGAGGTTTGAGTACTTCGGCCAAGGCGCTCACAACGACACCTTCTCCGAGCTCTCGGTCACCCGTCTGGATATCAACGGGCCAGAACTTTTCAAGGTATGATATATTGATGGATATAAGTGTGGATAAGTTGTCAGTCATCAAAGGTGTCTTGAATCAAGTCCCTATTGGAATGTATCAGGGTCCAATCAAACCAAATCTCCAGACTGCAATCTCTCAAAACAACAGTATTGTCACTGCGGGCGAAGAGCATGAGAGATTTGAATGCATTTGACCCGAATCGTTGGAACATTGTAGTTATTCAACCATACTACTGAACACTGTATGCCTAGGTCCATCTTTCACACTTCCATGTTTACATTGGCTGTCCGCTCCCAGGCCATGGCGCTAGCGGAGTCCGCTGAACACGCCGCCTGGGGGATCCTGGCTGTGGTTGACAACAACTGGCACGTGGGCGAGGTTGCCATGGCACCAGGCAGCTTCCGTCTGCTGTTCGAACTGAACGGTGACGATATGCGGGGCGGGATCCGGCGAATAGATCTTGCCCCAGGGGAGTGTACCTTCAAGGAAGGTGATATATAACTCTATTGGGTGTACATGTGTACAAGGACATGAGTCTGAGAATATGGTAAAACAAGTATGTTGCTGGTGCAAATGGTTGGTGTTGAAGCGAATGTGTTGGTGTACCATATGAGCCATCACAAACCCACCTGGGTGTACACGTTGAGCCCATGAACGTAAACATGAAAGCTTGTTTGCATACCTAACATTCCATTCCATTACCCCCACAGAGTGTCTCTCTCAGTACCGCTGTGCTGCCCCTGACCTGGGGCTGCTCGCGTGTATAGCAGCAAGTTACCAATGTGACGGCATTCAGAACTGTATCAACGGCTTGGACGAAGGGGACCAGGCCGGCTGCAACCAGCGTAGGTCATCAACGGAAGCGTATAAATAATCCCATGCATGCTATCTAACCAAATTGTTTATGCAACATTGGGGAACAATTAAATTCAGGATACTTATTTTTGGCATATGATGAAGTAAACCGTTTGAATTGTTGTAGTTTTAATAAAAACAAGTCAATATTTCAATAAGCTCTAAAGATATAAGAGTTTTAGCAAAACATTTTTAGTGCCTCAACTTCTATGATGAGTATTTGTGACGTCACAAATATCCAACGAGTTGTTTGAGCCACTGATGTTTCCTAACCGAAATGTGTCCCTTTTCATGAACTTCCACCTAAATATACTTGTATAATGAATCCTCTATATGTATTCACCCGTTTGTGGTGTTCATTTTGGGATGGTCCATCTTGGCAGTTCCTGCTGATCCAGAAGCTCCGCAGAAACATTTCATCGGCCAGTTGAGTTACCGAGAGTTCATCGCCGATTTGCAACCAATTCCCAGTAAGAATGCCATGGAAGCTCACTAATTTGTCTCGATGTGTGTTATTTCGTATTTTTCAGTATTAAACCAGTGCTGATCTATTTTCAGCTACATCATACAATTTGACGTCATTTTATGCGACCTTCGGGCATCAGCTGGATGACATGATTTACAAGTATGTCATTATCGTGCACTCTGAAGTAAAATGAAGGGTGTCACAAAATTATGAATTCAACTCATTTGATGTCATACATCGCGTGTTAAAAAAAGCTTCCGAATCTGTCGATGACGTCACACACCCCACTTTCAGAAAGCATATCAATTTTTAGTAGCTGTCCGATTCTGCAAATAAGTCTTGTTAACTTTTGAAGAAAAGATCATATCAATACGTTATAAAGACAATCTTGTTCAGTTCAAATGGTGCTTTCACATAAAAAAATTAGGCTAAAAAAAGTATCATGGTTCTGGTTATTGGGGTCCCCGAGAAAGTGATGGGACGACGCGACTTTTTTTTTCCTTTTTTTTTTGCTAAAATTGGCGGCCGATGACTGATCCGGTCAAATATGGCCCATTTGGCCAACCGTTTTCCCCTAAAATTGGCTGCTGATAAGCAACTCGGTAGAATTTGCCCTGTTTGGCCAGCCATACACCAAGTTTTGCAATGTCAAAGACACTCGGGACCATTTTACTTGATCATTTATATCTCCCAAAAATCGGTGTACGGTGTCAATTTACTAGAAAAAAAAGTAATTGTGTACGAAAAAAATCGGTGTACGGTGTCAATTTACTAAAAAAAAAAGTAATTCAGCTCTCAAAAGTGATGCGCACGATTTTTTTTCAAGAGTGATGCGCTGGGTTAAAACTGACGCGCGCGCCTGACCAGAACCATAATACTTTTTTTTTTGGCCTTATGGTGATATAGTGGTATACCTTTCAAGCAACATCCTATGTACATGTATGCACACACTGACTGTTCCATATGGCTGACAGGTGCTCGTGGTTGGGGGTACCCTGTGATCCGGGAGTATTCACGCCCACCGTCACCGACTATGGCCAGTGTTACACATTCAACGCTGACGGAAAGCTCCAGACCGATCTGACAGGTTTGTCTCACTGGTTTAGTTTCCACACGAATCGAACCTAAAGGATTGAAAAAAATATGTAGCTATACTAAAAAACTTACAAATGAAAATACCAATGATATCGAAAACAAAACCAAAGATTGTAGAATCAACATGTTACGCAAATATGTAATTCTATACTCATTCCTTAATTATAATTACCAACAATGGTGATGTTGATTCCTTTGAAAAACTTATTTTGGGGGGACTTCGCTCTTGTGTCCGCAGGAGCATCGACAGGGCTGTCACTGACGCTGAACATTGAGAACTACCAGTACATGTCCAGTCCTCACGTGGACGCCGGCCTCAAGGTAGGTAACGCCGCGTGTACGATCAGTTATACGATGATATTTCGATATGCCAATAAAAAAACATAAATTGAAACAAGACTCGAATCAAAACATATAATGAATCCACATTGTCACATATGGCATGTGTTTGTGGTGGGAATTATAGGTATTCCTGCACGAGGCATACGAGGTTCCGGAGGTGCGGGATTTGGGGTTCGCTGTACCCCCCGGGGCCCACACACTGGTCGGCGTACAGCTCTATGAGGTAAGGTTCTGGGGGTGCGGGGACCACATACTGGTCGGGGTACAGCTCTACGAGGTAATGGTCTCGTGTATGTGGTTCATGTTTGCTGTCTATGTAATAATCTCAATCGAAACAGTGTAACAATTTGACTATTTTTGTGTCAAGAGGAACAGTAAACTGGAGTTCACGCACATTTGAAATTCCTCCACCTCGATGCTAAATTTCATATTGATTTTCTGCATGTTGTCCATGGAGGAAGTATACATGAAAAACATGATATTTTCAGCAAATTGTCCTATGAATATGAACGTGACTTCGCATTACATATCGATAACGATTTCCCAGGCTACCAGCATCCCTCACCCTTGGAGTAAGTGCGGGGAGAAGGACCTTAAGTACTTTGAGCAGTACTCGTACTCGGCTTGTAAGCTCGAGTACAAGGTGGACGCCATGTACAATACCTGTCTTTGCCGGGACGCGTACATGCCTGCTACAGAACACGGTCAGTGGCGTATAGCACCTTAGATGGCTCAGGTACACTCATCATAGATGTATATGGTAGTCATAGTGTGATGTGATAAGTAGTATTACTAGTTAGAAATGACATGTTTACAATTCGTGGGAGATTTGTGACCTTTACTAGGTGACATTTGATGCACTAATTATGGACGCGAAAAATACCCGAATTGAAAAGAAAAAACTTACTCCAGGAAAACAAGGACTCGTCCTTGTCAGAAATGCATGGGTGTACCCGCATGTATGTGATTGAACAATGATTATTCGAACATCGTAAAAAAGCAAGCAGTATGATATCACTGTGATGTTAATTAGTGTTCTATGTGGCCGTCCACCTGCAGGTTTCCCCCCGATGTGTGACGTCGAGAGATACTTCACGTGTGTTGTGCCAGAGACCTGTGAGTGAATACATCGGGTGAAGAAAATCACTCACTTCATGTATCATTCTTTAAAGTTGTCAAAGACTCTCTGCCCCAGATAACGTTAGTGTGGCTTACATACAATCACAAATGAATAATAATATCACGTATGCGTATTTTTCTGCTGAAACGTCTTGACACATTTTTGGTTTTGTGTTGTTTATTTTTGTCTAAAATTGTCCAGAAATTCCCTGGAGTTACTTATGGTTTATACCATAATAATACAAGACTATATGCATAATTGCATATGGCATTAATTCGAGTGCTACATCGGTTTATCTAGCACTCTGTCATCGAATCTAGGCCGAGCCTTTAATCGAAGCTTAGATGGTGACCAGAGTGTTAGATAAACAGATCTAGCACGAGAAACTATGTCATATGCATTTTCCCGTACGACATGCCAATAAACTGCTGTCACGACAAACAAATAATGCTATATTTTACTCGCTTAAGAGTGCTAGATCGAAATATCTTGGAACTGCTCTCAGCATCGGACGGAAACGGTGGAGTGCGAGAAAACATAATGACATTCTCTCCTCCTATAGTTATTACGACAAGGCACGACAAGACATTTTCCACAAGGCGCCTATTGTTGGTAAATACCTTGATATATCGGTGTGTACGTGTATATGGTAAATTTATGCTTCCACATGTTTCCTTGCAGACTACACCCACTACAACAGCACACTAGGCAGCCAGTCGTGCCCCAAGCCGTGTGAACAAGGAGTATACGAGGCGAGTCTGTCCAATTCTCTCCTCTCCTCACTCAGTACCACCAGCATCCTCTCGGACAACACCACCAACCTCCAGAACACAGGTATACATGTGTACGCCTCCAGGGGGAAGCGTGCTAGCTACAGCCTCGCAAAAACACTGGTTCTATATAAACAATCATGGTAAATAATCTACCATGCTTGAATGCAGGTATCAATCTATTACCAGCAATACAGCGAATTCCGATGATTCCAATAACAAACGTAAAATACAACATTTTGAATTACTTGTTTCTGAGCATCACTATGAGCTTAGTAATGAGTCACACTGCGTTCTATAAACATGTTGATAACAGCATGTCTTTGTGAATGGCGATGCCAGTATTTGAAGAGTTTATTTCGACGAACCAACATTCCCTCCACACAAACTCCTGTTCCCGATATGCCTGACGGCCTGTACCCCTCAATCGTTCCAGTGACCGAGGCTGCGCGGACACATCACCGAGTTTCCCCCTCCATTTTCTACCACGACCTGAGCACGTTTGAGAACCTGTCCATTGCCTATGACAATCTCTATGGCAACACGTTCACCTACATCGGGGATGAGGGGTGTTCCGGGCGCTCGATCTTCTGTCAGATCGCGGAGGCTTGCGACACCGCCGTCGGTCTATTCTTTGATGACATGACCACTATCTTCCGCGGCAACGAGCAGAGACTCGACCTGTACAACGATAACTTCCAGGCGTACGTCGACTACTTGAAGGATGCTCTGACGGAGGTCCAGTATCGGTTTCAGGACTACATGACTGTGAGGCAATTTGTTACTGATACCAAGTTATTGGATCCGCTGTATTCGGAGTTCGTAGGCAGAGTTGCTCTCGTCCGAGCGAACATTCTGTACATGTTGGACAACTACCACTTTGAAGTGCTTTTAAGTCCGGAACAACTGGTCTTCTTCCCGAACCAGGTGATAGGTAGCAAGCGTTGTATGGAGGACATCATCCCAGATGCTAACTCGTTTTTTCAGAACCTAGTGGATGAAGTTGACGCCACAATCAAGAACATGACTTCCACGAACCCTTTGGTTCGAATTTCCAACCATATTAGGGCACAGAGACTGGCCATACTGGCTTGTGCGCAAGACTATAGGCGTAGCCTGCAAGCGATTAAAGACTTTGAGCATGATGCTGACGCCACCATCAAAGCCAGTCTCAAAGCAATAAAGGATTTGGTAGCCAGTGATGTAACACAGGAGGAATACTTCAAAGTCATCAAAGGGGAGTATGGGGACATCATATCGTTCACCAACGGATATGCCTTTGATAACTTGTCCATTGCCAACTTGGATCAGAGACTAGCTGATGCCAAGACACACGCCGAGCTTTTTCAGGACACTCTGCAGCGAACGTTCATTCAGCCTTTTTCGGACGAACTCAACAACTTACAAGACGCAATCATCTCCAACTACAAGCAATCGATGCGTGCCTTGTTAGACCTCGCTCCCTACTTCGGTGATGCCTACATTTACAACGTGGTAGCCATCATGGAAATATGGAGGATACCGTCCCCAAACCTACTCAATCCAAAGCGCTACTTGGACACAGGTCGCGAAATCTGGATCATCTGGGAGGAAGGAACGTCTTTCGAGAACTTTGTGCACACGAAGGCGGACGATCACATCGTGGAAGGCGTGTCGAATTACTTCGCACCACTTCTGAGACAGGTGGATACCTTCGGGGACCTGATGGTGGCAAACACTAACAACCTGGAGTTACAATTAACTCTGACCCAGCGCATCCTTAGCGAATACAATGACGAGAAGGCTGTCGACCGGAAGTTCGTGCAGTAAGTATGAGCGACTTAGCGAATCAAAATTTGACTTTTTTTTTTTTTAATTTAGACGTGGTTCTTTGCCGATATTGAGCTTATTGCCACACTCTCTTTACCAATAGGCGGAATTTCTTGTCACTGGACATATTTTACGAACAGTTGAAATACCAGAAAACATCCCAAGTTAAGGCATACACGGGCACCAACTTCATCAGTAAGTATAACTGTTATACGTTTAAAATATTAGTTCATACATACAATTGTATGTTATTAAAGAAATTCTATTTGAGATAATTGCCACTACATAACTTCTAAGCAAGATCTTTTATGCATCATATATCTGACTGGCTTTCTCTCCTTGTAGCTGACTTGGGCGGCATCATTGGCCTGCTAATTGGTGGAAGTGTACTCAGTATAGTGGAGCTATTGGACTTCTGCATGTACAATGGTATCCTGAAGGCTATTGAGTCGCACCGCTCGAAAAACCCACCTCGTTCCAACAGAAGGCAATCTTTTGATATTGAGACGGCCAACCCACCTCCAAATCACCAGCCGGATACCGACTTGAACCAGAGGTTCACGTACAGTCAACCAGTGTATGTTGTAGGGAAAGAGGATACTGAACACGAAATATCAAGACTCTGATCCCGGAGTGAGAAGAAATCATGTGTATATATTGTATGAGTGGTGTGATATCATGTTTATATAGTATGAGTGGTGTGATATTATGTGTATATAGCATGAGTGGTGTGATATCACACATATATAGTATGAGTAGTGTGATATCACGTGTATATATTATGAATGGTGTGGTATTGCATGAATATAGTTCGACTGGTGCGATATCATGTGTATATAGTATGGGTGGTGCGATATCACGTGAATATAGCATGAGTGGTGTGATATCACATGATCATAGCATGAGTGGTGTGATATCACATGTATATAGCATGAGTGGTGTGATATCACTCGTATATAGCATGAGTGGTGTGATATCACTCGTATATAGGATGAGTGGTGTGATATCACGTGAATATAGTATGAGTGGTGTGATATCATGTGTTTATAGTAAGGGAGACCTGATGTGACATATACTATATAATTGATGTGATGTCATGCTGCATTTGTGATATGATATCATGTTTATACTCTATTGCTTGTGTGATATCACATGTATAAAGGATGTCACATCTATGTATCCCGTATGTAAGGTGTTTTGTATATACTGTGAAGAGGATGTAATATTATGTGTACAGTGTACACTGTGTGTGTGATATGATATCATGATTGTGTATAATGTTTGATCGATGTGATATCATATGTATAATGTATGAGTTGTTCGATATCATGTACATAGTGGTTGAGTGGTGTGATAAGCGTACCAAATATACAATATTGTTTGACATCGTCTAGTAATTGCCATTTCGTCATTTCTCTGGGACTTTAGCCAGCTTGATGACACATATAATACTCACTGCCTCGTATTTGTTCTCTTGCATGTTGTAGGCCTATAACAATAGGCAGGTATATTTGCGTTATACGGGTTTATTTCTACTCGCTATTATTATACAGCAACTTTTATTCACACGAATGTTGTACATGCATGTGTATAAATTCGCATTTACCTACTCAGGTGTTATGTTTCGTGTTGAACCCATCGGAATATTATTGGAACTTGAACATCTCTCAAATTAATTTTCACTTGGCATTCATTCTATATGATTTTCATGATGTGCGTAAAACGGGTCTGCAAGTATATATACATATTTATGTGTGTAAAACAGTGATGGAATAATTTCTTTTTTGAAAACCCAAAATTTTCACTCCCATATACATGTGCAACACTGCCTTCCAAGTTTGCGATTTGATTTTAATAATTTGGTGCAAAAATGTGCCAAGTTCCAGCTCTAATCAGGGACCCACCTACTTAACAATTCTGTTTTTGTAAATTTATAACTTACTGAACACTCCTTTTCAGAAATATATACATATCATTACCTTTACACTTCATCCCAGTCTGGGATTAACTACAGCTGCCAAAATCCAGCGCTTCATTATAACATCTTCAACATTAGACCGGGCTCAAGAAGGTTACCAGAGAAATGTATAGTTTTAGGCTACAACTACTTTTTTTACAACCAAAAAATGGCCGTTCTGACATTTTAAAATCATATCGGGTCAATTTATGGTCACCATTAAATTCGCTTCCCATTATATGACTTCCCATTTGAATGTGCCAATACCTAAGCTGTATCATGCAGAATTCTTGGAGTTTACTCCGAACATCATGAAAATGTAGATAAAGTGCCAAAACAATTTCAATTGCGGGAATGGCTAAAAAAAGAATCGACTCATTTTCGGAACGGAAATTGTGTTTCCATTCACCCGTCGGGAAATCAAAATGACCGCAGACCGCAGATTACTTGACATTGATAGGAGTTCTATGCATAAATTCGAGAAAATGTTACTGAACGGAACTAAGTTTGAGAAAATATTCGTCCAAATCCAAAATTTTTTTTTGGTTTTCCAAGGAAATTAAAGGTCAAGTTCAAGGTCAACATTGAAAGCGCACTATATCATTTCCTATTCAAATGTGCCAATATTAAGCCCTATCTTGAAGTATCCCAGGAGTTTATGCCATACAGCTCCCATTATGAAGATATAGGAGAATGTAATCAACCAAAACAGATAGTGACTTCGGAATATCAAAATGAACGCTATACGGAGACCGGTGATTAGAAAAAGTGTTACTTACTGACCAGGGTTTGAGAAAATGAACATCGAAGTCAAAGATTTGCTCTGAAGTGCAAGAATCACCTTGATTTTGCGAACAAAATTCTGAATACAAACCAAATTAAAGAAAATACCTCCTTCTTCAATTTTTATGTCCACATTGATTCCTAGTCTCTAATCACAATATTAAGTGAGATTTTAGGCATGTGTCCCATTATAAAGCATATGAGAATTTAACATGGGAAAGTCCCGATTGGGCCTAGTTTGGGCCAAAATGGCCCACTTCGAGCGATTCAAGGGCAACGAAATTTATAGACATCATAGGAGTACATATGAGGAGTGTTATGTATGAAAACGAAAAAAAAGTTACTGAACAGATTTTGAGAAAATGGCCGCCAAAGTTCAAAATTAGGCATTTTTCGTCGAAAACGGCCGCCATTTTGAAAAAAAGCCAAAATAGAAAAACTAAAAAATACCTCCTCCTTGAATTATTTTTAAGAATTTTTGTGCAAAATTTTCGCCCGTAAACAAAAAAGATAAAAATGTGGACGACGACGGACGACAACGGACGACGGACGCAACGCCATGCCAAAAGATTATCGGACCATAGGTCCGGTAACCTAAAATGACGACGACGAACGTAACGCCTTGCCAATATGTTATACGACCAACCGACAGTCAACGGGAAAATGGAGCCGGCGTCATACACCTTTTCTTTTTTTTCAAAATATGTTTTTGATATTGAGAGTAGTCTACTACAATTCCAGAAAATATGGCCCGTTTTTATTGAAATTGAAATGGCCAAAGTTGCTCATTTGGCAGGTATTTTGAGGTTGGAACTACTCATAATTTCACGATGAAGGGAACTGTCGATGCTAAATAATCTTTTTTGTGAATGCACAATGTCGTATGGACACTACTTCGCAAGGTTTGGAATGGTGGAGGATTTCCAAAAATTTAGTCCCTCTGAGTATAGGTCCATAATTGGAGATAAATTGAAATAAGATTAGGCTGAGCGAATCCGATGTCATTGTTGACAAGAAAAAAACTAAGGCTACTATACTAGGATTACTAACTAGGCTGTAACTAACCTTACAATATTCGAAACACTCTCTGTTATCATTCAGTCTGCTGCTGGAAAAGAAATTGTGACTAAAATAACAAAATCCAACAGAAACGAGAATATTGATAAGTGGACAAAAAATCCTGAAACTACTAAAAAGAGGATTAATTTAGGAAATTTAGATACATATTCATTCAGGACAAAGATGTTGTCAATAAACGCAGATAATTTTTCAATGCGAAAAAAAAGAAACCCATTTATCTGGCTTTTATTGACTTCAAAAAATTCTTCAACCCTATTATCAGGAAGTTGTTATAAAAAAAAACTATCAAGATTTTTCAGTGCAACAAAAAAGTGCTGAACTGAATAAAATTGCAGACATTGAGAAGAAAGATTTTTTGAAAAATATTAATCAGCTTTCTCCCTAGCTGTTTATGGAAGCTTTTTACACGAATAATTAACAACAGAATAGAAGAATATCTCTTTGACAATAATTTATTAGCCTTCAACCAAAATGGATTCAAGAAAGGTCACTGAACAGAAGGTATTAAACCTGTTCATTCTGATATACATGGTGTATAATAAACAAATATGTGTGTCATGAGAAGAAACCCATTTACTTGGCCTTTATTGACTTCAAAAAGTCCTTCGACACCATCAACAAGAAGTTATTTCACAAGTTGAAACATGTAGGAATACCAGGCAATGTGTATTCTCTTATAAAATCTATGTACAAATTATGCCTATATCATATCAATTGTGGTAAAGGGATAAGTCTCCCTATATGTATATTGTCCACTTCAGGGGTCAAGCAAGGCTGCCCCCTGAACCCAAATCTATCAAATATTTTTTCTTTTCAAAACGATTTATATGACATTTTTTATGATGCATGTAGCCCAGTTGAGTTGAGGGGCAGGTGCCTTTCTTCCCTTTCCTCTGTGACTCTTTCCTCTGTGACCTCTGTGACTGGCCTTCAGAGATGCCTGGATAAACTTCAAGTTTATTGTCAGGAACGGCAATTCTCCGTAAATCCGGCCAAATCAGTCATGCTGCAAACGTCCAAAGGAAAAGTTAAAAGACGATCAAAATTCTTATATAATGGCACAGAGATACCAAATAAAAAAAATTGTTAAATATATTGGCTTCTCAATATCACATAATATGAGCAACAGAGTTGCTTGAAGGCTCAGCGAGCTTGTTTTATCCTCAAGCAAGCTCTTTCTTCCCAAGGGAATGTTAACTTTAAGCTTGCTCTCAGGGCCGAGTGCTGATCTCGCACTATTTTGAAGTAGAACTTTCTGGTTCAGTGATCTTTATTTAGTGTGACTTTAGTGTCACTTTCACTTTAGTGTCAAAGTTCAACTTGGAGTGCTCATCGACTGGAACCACGAGAACTAACTAAAGTTCAGCTTTATCCCATGTGCCGCTCTTAACATTGATGAATACATGTATATGGAGTATGTATTTTCAATGCATTTGACAGACAGTTCACATTCGACACAATATGTGGACCTTGTATAATTCACCCAAACAAAAAATGGGTGAACTGATATTATTCAATCATGGCTGCAGTGAAGAAACGTACTCATATCGAGTTATGAGCAGCAAAGTTTATTCAGAATTATAGACCAACACGAAAGTGTGATAGGAAAAAATGATGCAACCATATAATATATAGGTACATATCTCATCCCGTATGATAAGTCGATCATATCAATAAGAGCATGCACTGAGTTCTCGGAAATTGGACACGTGCATAAAATTCCGATTCCGTTTACATCTCATATGTACGAAAGCGTATTAGACTTTTTTCGTGTCGGGGGTATTTCGAGGGTGTTTCGGGGTAAAGTACCGCAACTATCCCATCTTCTCGGCACCCAGGGGTTTATTCAGTGATGCGTGCAGCTTAACGCAAACTAATCCCGCAAGAGCGATTTCCAGTCGATACTCGACAGAGATTGAGACCAAACAAAATTATAAACCAATTTATAGTGTACAAATCTGTCTAACTTACCACTATTACTGTTCACTGTATTACAATATCCGTATGTGACGTATGCAAGGATTCTGATTCATCGGGTGTCAGTTGCTCAATGGTCCAGTGTTCACCTCACACATGTTTTTGGCAAGAATATCACCGTCAAGAGTCGTTTGTTATATATCGGATTCAAGTTAGAAGTATTTGATATGTGAAAGCATATTTATATTTATATGTGAAACCAATCACGTTCTATACACGTCGGGAGGGGTAGTCATAAAGCTATTTTATATTCACATAAGTATGTTTCATTGGAAGCACAGACAGCTATATGATATTCCTACGATAAATGTTGTATATCGGAGCAGTAAATGTCATTCGAACAAAAAACAAAGGGGGGGGGGGGATCACTGAATTTTTTGGTCTCACGTTACATATGTATTATATATATGCCTACTGACGAATGGATATCGATATAGACAAATCCATATTTTAGGAGCGATTCATGAATGATACCAGCAAAATAAGTATCATGAACGGTCGAATTCGACGAGTGATAAACCTATAGGCTTAATGATAGCCCTGTTAATACCACAGACACATAACTTTAACCCGCGGTGTCATTGGTTTCGCTCCAGGCTACACTTTTCATCGTGATTTTATTCACATCGACACATGGCTTAAAACCAGGAAAAACTTTTGCAAAATATAGCCCGATTGGACTGGGAAATACGGTGGCTCATATTCGCCAGATGGAGGAATGCACTTTTTTCTTTACAGCGTTATAACGCTGTAATACAGCGTTATAACGCTGTAATACAGCGTTATAACGCTCTAATTTACAGCGTAATAACGCTCTAATTTACAGCGTAATAACGCTCTAATTTACAGCGTAATTACGCTCTAATACAGCGTTATAACGCTGTAATACAGCGTATTAACGCTGTAAATTAAAGCGTAATTATGCTGTAAATTAAAGCGTTATAACGCTCTATTACAGCGTTATAACGCTCTAATACAGCGTAATAACGCTGTAATTAGAGCGTAATTACGCTCTAATTTACAGCGTAATTACGCTGTAATTACAGCGTTATAACGCTCTAATTACAGCGTAATAACGCTGTAATTACAGCGTTATAACGCTCTAATACAGCGTAATAACGCTGTAATTAGAGCGTAATAACGCTGTAATTACAGCGTAATTACGCTGTAAATTAGAACGTAATTACGCTGTAATTACAGCGTTATAACGCTGTATTACAGCGTTATTACACTGTAATTAAAAATTTGCGGTCCTCTATGTGGCGAATATGAGCTTCCGTAGGGAAATGTATCGACCGATACACCAGCACACCCGCGTTTTCGATCAGTTCTTTTCCTCGCAGCGATATTTTCTTGACACGTTCGTCTTGTAAACCACTGCCAGCATTGAGAATATCTGTGTGTAAAAGGAGAATAATATTATGATATGTTTGTACACAATGGTCATCATAGTAAGGATATGGTATTGGCGTATCGCTTGAAAAGCCGAATTATTAATTGGCGCATCAGGAACGCATATACTTGGCGCGTCATCAACAAAATTTCTCACCCATTTATTTCGATAGCACGATTGTATTCACGTTCGTCATTGCTTCAATCTTGAAGATCAACTAATTATCTGACTGTAGCCAAACACGCCACATGTCAATGTTACGATTTCACAGAAACATGATCAGTTTGTTTTTCATACATTTATCACGTTCGGCCATGTTGATGTGCTAAAAACAGTTTCACACCCGTTTTTTTTTCTTTTGGCACTCTCCAGAATTCGTTGCTATAACCATGACATAGATCAGTATTTGGCCATGATGTCAATATGCAATTTCAATCAAGTTTCAAAAACTTCACAAAATATCCCACATTTTTCTGCATACGATTCACCGTGCGGTCGTTTCACGAATTCCGAGCTTATGAGGGGTCCAGAAACGACCAAGGGCAAAATAAAACCCGGTGTAGGCTGTATGCTTGGATTATGGTACGAGTCGTATTTCTACAAAAACGTTTGTCAGCACATCATATAAAAGAACGAATTCTGGCCAGTGCGAAAAAACGACACAAGATGAATACATATTGCACTGTCCAAACTATGTTATAAATGTTAAATATTGTCAAATAATGATTTCATTGAATTTCAGAAAACGATCAAGACTCACTTCATTTTTTTTTGTCTCAAAATCACGAGACTGACCGATTGCATACCAATCGGTCCGAAAGATAACTGGTTACAATGGAACTGATGTTGACCAATACACGAGACTGACCGATTGCATAACACTGACGACATTACCTAAGGAGGATGCCTGTGGCATTTTGTTACAATTCACCCATTATAACAGAACCCAGATATACAACGGGGTCCGAAAGTCTAAGACTGAGAAACACGAGAGTATCATCATAATAGTCGTACAATCATGACAATAGGTTTGTCGTAAGAAATGTGTTTATTACGGACGGTCTGTAATAGTGAGTCCCCTGTATTTACTTTATAGACAAGTATCTCAAAATCACACCAGAAGGTTCATTCTGGTGAAATCGACAAATTGTACCAACAAACTTAAATAAATATAGAAATGTAACATATTTTTCATATGTCACCAACTCGTGTTACATTGGTGAAACACATTAAGATAACTGGTTACAATGGAACTGATATTGACCAATACACAACCAATACACAACTATTAAGGGGGTCGTGCGAAGTTTGCGGTCAAAACTGGGGCCATTGCTCCCCGAGTGTGGGCAGTTGGCTATGAGTATTCGTCTGGATCATTGTACTCATGTAAGCCATCTCTGCTTATATCCACAACCGTGCACATTGATAAAAAACTCCTAGTAGATGGTGATATAGAGTCCAATCCAGGACCAACTCAGGGCATAACACCTCTCACAATATCCCATGTTAATGCACGAAGTATCTTCGCCAATAACAATGACCAAAAACTGGGCCATGTTTTGACACAGTGCCTTGAGAACAAATGGGACGTTGTCTGTATATCTGAGACATGGCTGAGTAGTAAAACGCCCAACGAACTGCTCAAACTCGATGGTTTCTTGCCCCCTGAGCGTCGTGATCGTCGCGAGGGTCGCGGGGGAGGTGTGATGGTTTACTGTTCTGAAAGTATATATTACAAGAGGCGACATGATCTGGAAAGTTCTAACACTGAGTGTTTGTGGTTGCAGGTCACTGACCATAGCAACAAACACATACTTCTAGGTGTATATTATAGGCCACCGGGTCAGTCAGCAGAGCAGAGAGGTGTGTTCTTGAATGAGTTCTCCCACAGTGTGCTTTCCGCGTTGACCACGGGCGCGGACTCTGTATTGATTTTTGGTGACTTTAATGACCGCTGTACTGATTGGGATGGCGACCATTCGATCAGTGAACTTGGAAATAAATTCAGGGATATTTGTCATTCAATGGGGCTATCTCAGCTTATACATAACCCCACCCACATAAACAACAGTGGCGAACCAGACCATATTCTGGATCTAATCTTAACGGACTGCCCCGAGACCGTGAGTCATACTGATATATTGGCGCCCCTACTGAATGGCGATCATTGTTTTATAGAGTGCTCCCTAAGCGGTACTCAATTACACAAACCCTCCTCCGAGCGATACGTTTGGAATTTTCAGCGTGGTGACTTTGAAGGATTGAACAGAGCTTTTGCGCTGGTGCCGTGGGAAAGAATACTCGGTATCTATGATTCATGTCACGAACAAGTCGCTTGTTTCACTTCCATGGTTTTAGATCTGGCCAAACAGTTCATTCCATTTAATAAAGTAGTTATCCGCCCTAAGGACAAACCCTGGATGACCAGTAAGATAAGACAACTGATGAGAAAAAGAGATAGAGCATTAAAGAAATATAAGAGAACACACCAGTTAGACCACTTGAATGAATTTAGAAAGCTTCGAAATGCTACACTAGCGGAAAGTAGGAGAAGGAAACGTCAATATGATTTGGAATTGGAAGAAAAGTTGTCTGATACTAAAACGAATCCTAAACAATTCTGGAAAATCGCCAAAGGTATACTAGGCACAAATTCTATCAATGTAATTCCCCCGCTTATAACGCATGAAAATGTAATAGTTACTGACTCGAAAATGAAATCTGACATGTTTAACTCATTTTTCACAAGCATCTGTTCCTTGCCTCCCGAGGCTGAATCTGCCGACCTACCAGTATATGATAGAAGTGATAATGTTCCAACAATAAGTGATGTGCGGTTTGATGTGATTGACGTATATAAAATTATTTTATCTTTGAATGCTGGTAAAGCAACTGGCCCCGACCTTATCGGTAATAAAATACTGAAACAGTGTGCTGTAACACTGGCTTTACCTCTATATACCATTTTTCGAAAATCCTTGTGTAAGGGAATCTATCCTGACGACTGGAAGCTAAGTAAGGTCATACCAATTCATAAAAAAGGGAACCGGCAAACCGTGGACAACTATAGACCTATTTCATTACTTTGTAATGTCAGTAAAATCTTCGAGCGACTGCTGTTCAATACATTGTATAAATTTCTCGAATCTAACGGTCTTTTGACGCCGAAAAATTCTGGGTTTAAAAAGGGCGACAGCACGGTCAATCAACTGCTATATCTCGTACATAACATTTACCTAGGTCTGGAAGAACGAAAAGATATTAAAATCATTTTTCTTGACTTTTCAAAAGCGTTTGACAGGGTTTGGCATCGTGGTCTGATACACAAAATGGCTCAAATAGGTATTCGTGATAACTTGCTGCATTTGTTGAGTTCTTATCTCGTAAATCGTAAACAACTTGTGTGTATTGATAATACAACTTCATACATAAGCAATATAAATAGCGGTGTGCCACAGGGATCTATCCTCGGTCCACTACTCTTTTTGGTTTACGTTAATGATCTTCCTGACAACCTTCAGAGTAACGTTAACTTATTTGCAGACGACACGATTATATGGGATACTGTGAATAACCCAGTGACAACAGTTAACACACTGAACAATGATCTAGACCTGATTCAGGATTGGTCAAATAAATGGTTTATGACTCTGAATGCCGAGAAAACAGAATCAATGACAATATCAACAAAGCGGGTTCCTTTGGTCTACCCTCCTATTAAGATCAAGAACACAATTATCAAAGACGCCAAGTCTCACAAACATCTTGGACTGACTTTCACCTCGGATATGAATTGGTCTACCCATGTCTCTAATATATGCAAAGCGGCCGGCACTCGTATAAATATCCTGAGAAAGTTATCATACAAATTAAATAGAAATACTATAGAAAAACTGTACCTATCATACATCCGGCCCATTCTCGAATATGCTAGTCCGATCTTCGGAAATCAGAGCGTAGTAAACGATACCAAACTGGAAATTCTCCAATATCAGGTGGCTGTCATTTGTACCGGTGCGCTCCCAAACACAAATCGAATGACCTTACTGGACGAACTTGGTTGGAACACTCTTGCAGATAGGCGATCGGACGCGACTCTGTGCGCTATATATAAAGCAATAAACAACATTTCACCAGGATATGTAGTAGATCTGTACAGACCCTTTGCATGCACACAAACTGCTGCTTACCCCTTGCGTAGTGTTCCAAATCTCAAGGCTCCTAGATGTAAGACTGAGAGTTATCGACGATCCCTCATACCCAGGTCCATTTCGCTATGGAACAGCTTGTCCAACACTACTGTCTGGGCCCCAAGCTATACTATATTTCGCAACAAATTAAAAAAAGATCGAGTAAATCAAAAAGCCCCACCTTGGTTCGCTACTGGACAACGCTACCCTAATATCCTATTGACTAGGCTTCGCTTGAATAACAGTACTCTTAATGACGATCTTTTTCGTAAGCACATCGTAGATGAACCGAACTGCCAATGCGGTCATGGCCGTGAAACATCGATCCATTACCTATTTGAGTGTCCTATGTACACTGTCCAGAGGCTTGCTTTGTTTGAAGCCATAGCCCCTATATTATGCCCTAGGTCTAACATGTCTGCAGAATTCGATCGCTATCCGAACCGGTACCTCAGCCTGTTAACAAAAGGCGACCCTGTTCTCTCACTTGACAATGAGGCGATTATGCTCGCTACTCAAACGTTCATTTCCTCTACACAGCGCTTTGTTTCGATCAAACATTAACAGCTTCAGACGATCCCTGACCACCTCTGAGTGACTAATCTCCCTCCAGTCCACCAACATCATCCCCATTTCAAATAGTGGTTGAATTCCGATTTTTCATCGCTAGTTAAGACGTGAAGTCCTAAATCATTAACTCTTCATTGTTCTCGCATCATCCTCATCACGTTACATCTGTGTTGATCTTATGTCATGTCTGTTTTGAACATGTTGGAACATATATAATGTATATGTGTCATGTTTACCTGTGTATCCGTATTTGTTCTCAAATGTGAAACTATGTTGGAAATCTCACTCGATTAGCCCTTGGCTATTTGAGAAATCCAACTCAAATAAATATGTTTAATAATAATAATTAAGCATATTGCACCCTTGTCATGTTATTATTCGCACTCCATTATTTTTGTCCCATCCAAATGAATTTAGTGTTTTTCGCCCAATAATAATAAAATATTCTGATGTTGCACAACTTCTGAATTTCTGATGTTATTTGTGCATACAAAGAGAAAGTGACTGAAAGAGCAAATAACAGATAACTTAGATGAAACATATAACATTTTAGCGATAACCTTTACAAAAGGTGATATTTTCAGGGTGGTCTGAGACTTTAGTGTGCTACCAATGAACCCTGCGCGACAACTGAAAACATGTCATTTAATCTGTCTGACACCCTTTTAATCCTCATTAGAGATGAAAGAAAATATAGCATAGCATACCTGGCCCAAGTATTATACGCTGCGCCTTAATACTTACTCAACCACTACATGAATGCCATTTAATCCGTCTTTAATCCCTACTGGATATGGAGGAAAGCGCAGGATATGATACTTGGGCCGCATACGGCTGCTAGAGTTCGGGGCCCAAGTATCATACACTGCGCCTTCCTCTATATTCAATTAGGATTAAAAAGGTGACAGACGGATTAAATGGCATTCATTTAGTGGACGAGTAGTATTAAGGCGCAGTGTATGATACTTGGGCCGAGTTCGGCTATATTTTGTGTGGCCTAACAGGCGCTGTTCAACTAATCCGAGTTATATAGTAAGTTAAATGTTGGTAATTATAGACCAGTTAGCATACTCACTTCTCTGTCTAAAATACTCGAAAAGGCTGTTCATCATCAAGTGGAGGAATATTGTAAAACTCGTAATATTGTTTATGCATTCCAATCTGGTTTCAGAAAATCGTACTCAACAGATACTTGTCTCATTTATCTACATGATTGTATAAAGAAAGGTATATCCCAGGGTAAATTCGTGGGCATGGCCCTCTTAGACGTACAGAAAGCATTTGACAGTGTCAATCATGAAATGTTGGTTGAAAAGATCAAACTTGCTGGTATTGATCCAAACTGGTTCATGTCATACTTAACTGGTCGTAAACAAACTGTTCATGTTAATGGAAATGCATCTAGTGAAGAAATCATACAGTGTGGAGTACCACAAGGCAGTATCCTTGGACCTTGGTGCTACCTAATCTTCTGCAATGATATCTGTTCAGCTGTCACTTGTAAATTGTTGATGTATGCTGACGACACGGTACTCTTAGTTGAAGATAACAAATTGTGTAGCCTCTCTCAGCGACTCAGTACAGAAATCCAAAACTGTTTTCACTGGTTAACAAATAACAACCTGTCGATGCACATGGGCAAGACGGAAACCATTGTGTTCACATCTAAAAACAAACAGCATCTGACAAAAAATTTTAAAGTTGCTTGTAGTGGCGTCACCATTAATGCCACAAACAAAGTAAAATACCTAGGCCTATTTATGGACCAAACTCTATCTGGTTATTGTACTGTAGAGTCCATTGTAAACAAAACCATGGGTAAACTCAAATTTATGTATAGACAAAGTAGTGTACTTAACACCAAGTGTAGAAAATTGTTAATGTCTGCATTAATCCAACCACATTTCGATTATGCTGTCTCTGCATGGTATCCTAGTCTCAACAAAAGCCTTAAAGGAAAATTACAAGTTGCACAAAATAAGGTTGTACGTTTTCTACTAAATATGTCTCCTAGAGACCACGTCGGTCAGTCAGAAAGGGACCTCCTTGGGCTTCTTAACACAGAATCCAGAGCTCATCAGCTTATGTTAAACCACATGCACAAAGTCCAGCAAAACAAGGCCCCAGATTATCTCCTAGATCTTTTTGTTAAAATCCAACAACACCACAACATCTACACTCGTGGGTCTTCTTTCAATTTTCACGTTCCTTCGGTTAGAAATAACATGGCAAAGGGTTTCGGGTATTACGGGGTTATCATATGGAATGAACTACCAAATTGTATCAAATCCATCACATCATATGACAGATTCAAACGTGAAGTAAAACAACATCTTATCAACAGTGTACATGGGAATGAAAGGGCAGATTTTGTGTACTAGTCATCCTATTCCAAATGTCAGTTGTTCAAATATGTGTTCATATTTAACATGTTTAATATTGATAAACTAAACTGTTTCAAACCAATTTTGCCTCTACCATCATGACCCGTAAATGGACCACGCTGGAAACAAGTACCTGTACTTTCGTGTGCTATCCATGGGTATGTGTGGGTTCAATATATGTCTGTATCTTCAATTCCTGTAAGTATATTTATGTATTTTGTACTCATGTTTATCCAAAATAAATCAAATCAAATCAAATCATATTCACCACGCTTCAATGTGCGAAAACCCCTACTCACTTGACCGCGGTACTTTACCCCGAAACACCCTCGAAATGCCCCCGAAATACCCCCAACACGAAAAAAGTCTATTAGGTCCAGGTTGTATGTCAAAAATTTAAGGTGTCTATTTCGTGATCTCGAATTACAAAGTTGTGATCTCGAATTACAAAGTTGTGATCTCGAATTACAAAGTCGTGATCACGAGTTACAAAGTCGTGATCTCGAATTACAAAGCATAACTTTATCATTTCGATCAAGGAAATCCACGTTAACATCAAATTTCACCAATGTGTCATGGACAGCTAACAACTATACTCTGATTTTTATAACTCGTTAACACCGTTTTTTTTTGCCATGTTAAACAGTACTATAAATTGACATAAAAAGTTGGCAATCTATCCGTTCACTGTCCCGTATCAAGAAAAATCTACCCGAATCTTAATTCTAGCCCTATCATTGATATACAGGGTTATTTTTTTTATTTACTCGCTTTTGTAATGGTTTAACCATTTGAACTCAACTTGTTTGTGTATATTACATTGCCAAAGTGTATCATTGTCCACAATCACATAAATACTTCGAATCTGGGTGGATGTTAGCACGGCCAAAAACCGAAATATGTCCAGATTTCTGAGATCCCGTTTTGGGCTGAAATTTATAGCATTGGGGGTAGATGCCAACGTCTCCATTTTTTGTGATAGGAGTCTCGTTTTTAAAACTTTAGCTGTATGACTCCCTGGCGAAGCCTGTTAAGTTATGATACGATATCGTGTAGCGTCGCAAAAATATCACGCAAATTGTCGGTGTAGAGGAGTTAGCGAAATCAGTCACTTTCATGAAAGTGGCCGTTTAGGGAACCCCATACCTCCCTAAGTTTTCACTTGAAATCCGGGCTTCGGAAGGGCTACCTTCTCAGATAGTAAGTTGTCAGCACCAGAAAAGTACGTGCTACTAAAGTTAAACTTTCATAAATGTATGGCTAAAGTAAATGATCAGCACTCGGCCCTCAGTCTACTAGTACTCGATAAGATGATTTCTCCCATTCTCCTCTATGGTTGTCCTGTTTGGGGATCGATACCCAGCATAAATGATATACCTGAATCTGGAGATACGTCACTAAACATAAACTCATTCTTTGAGCAACCTGGGAGTAAACATTATGAACTTGCTTTTATAACGAACTCATAAAACCACCGTCCTCCTCCGCAAAACCACCTGCGGAGGAGTGATCACGTTCTTGCGGAGGTTCGACCACGTGCATGCGGAGGATCGGCCACGTGCTTGCGGAAGACCAGGCATGCACATGCGCAGAACAGCTTCCGGTGGAGAGCCCAATATAAGGAGGCAGCCACAGCTCTCTGGGGGTCAGACGGGGCAAGGTACCAGAGGAGACACATCACCCTGAGACGGTCCTGTCCTCCTTGGACAGGCGAGGGAGAGGACTTAGAGTTTTCCGTACCTCCGCACATCTTGACCTCCGCAGTGCGGAGCCCCAGACTCCATGTATGGGAAATGTAACAGGGAAGGGTGTGGGTCCCAGATGATGTCAATCGTATGAATCCGGTCCAACGTCCCTTCAATATATGAACCCCGGCCCTCTTGACTTACAGCTGACGGCAAGGTGGCGATCTCTTCTTGCACAGTGGTGCAAGCGTGAGGGAAGTCTCTTGGTGAACCTCCGCAACCCGTGGACCTGTGAGGGACGTCCCCTCATGTGCGGAGACACTCCGTCTCCGCAATAGACGAACCTCCGCACCCGCGGACTTGTGAAGGAAGTCTCTGACGATACTCCGCACCCGCGGAGGTGGCGAGGGAAGTTTCCTGACGTGCGGAGACATCCAGTCTCCGCAGGCGACGACCCTCCGCACCCGCGGAAGAGGGAGGTGAAGCAGACGTGCGGAGGACCCTCCGCAAGGACGAGGAACCTCTGCGGAGCCACGGAACCTCCGCAGCGCGGAAGACCTCCGCAGAGAGAGGACCTCCGCAGTGCGGAAGACCTCCGCAGAGACAGAGGACCTCCGCAGAAGTGAGGACCTCCGCACCGGCGACACCTCCGCGGAAGACGGCGGGACAGACTCCGCAAGTACCTACCTCCGGAGACGGAAGAATTGCGGAGCCAGGGAACCTTCACCTCCGCATGGACTTCCCCTAGGAAGAGACTGACGCTAGTTCTGATGCCTAACGTTAAAAGCAGGGTCTTAGTCTAAACCTGGACCCGGTGTAACCTTTTAGTATTGTAAAGCCCGGTGACTCAGTCTAAACCTGGTCACTGTGTAATTTGGGGAAACCTGGTCACTGTGTAATATATTTTGTGAGTGAGTAACTTAACGTATTTGGTAATAAAACCCGTGTCTTTGAATTAATATGTCTTCAGCACTTTTCTCTAACCAGAGAAATACTATGGAATTGCGGACGTCTCACCATTAATTGACCATAGCGTTCGGACACAGAGACGAGACCCAGTGGGCACAGACCATGTGTGCAGACGTCTTCAAGTGGTCTTTGAAGAGGACTTTCGTAAGACGACTTCAAGCCCTTCTAAAGTCCTAAAAACGTTAACTGGCAAGTCGTCCTCAAGACTAGTCTTAACGACGTTTTCAAAACCTTTGCAGACGTCTTGCGGAGTCCTCTGGAAATCGGCTGTGAGACGTCTTCAAGCCGATGTAACACTTCCTCAATTCTTACAGACGTTCGTAGGACGTCTTGCTGACGTTTTGCTTCAAGGTTTAATGCGGATTTCACGTGCTTGAAGACGTCTTCAAGAGGTCATGAAAATCAGGAGCAGAAGACGTCTTCACGTCGTTCGGAAGTCCTAAAAACAAGACTGGTGAGTCGTCTTCAAGTCTAACTTCATGACGTTTTCAAGACCTTCGTAGCCTTCTCAAGAACTCGTCTGGCAGTCGGCTGTGAGACGTCTTCGAGACAACCTGACACCACTACAGACTGCAGACGTCCGTAGGGCGCCTTGCAGACGTTTGCTTTCAAAACCCTGGTCCCACTGCCCCGACTGTCGACGCCGATGCGCAATGATCTAACACCACTGTGAAGCTACGACTTGGACGGCGAATTCCAACGATCTGCCGGCGAATGAGCAACGACTAGCAACGACTGTACAGAACCAGCACGAATCACCACGATGTACAACATCTTCTGACTTCGTTCTTGGTCGTTGTGAATCGGCATTGTCGTCCCGTAGGCCCTACTCGTTGCGTATTCTTTATATATAGTTGTAGTTCTTTGCAATTCGGGGTCATTCCGTTGCAGTTTCGTTGTGATTTACTGAACCACAACGAAGAACTACAACGGATAGAGAACGAACTGGAATGAATAGCTATGACTTACAACGATGCAGAACGAACGCAAAACGATTGGCATAAAATTCGTGTTGGAGCCTGTTTGGAGCCTGTGTTGGACACTGTTTTGAATAGTTCAAAACATTCGTGGCAGCTCTGCGACATCGCCAATCCTCAACGGACCATCACGTCCGGGGCTTTGGTGTGACTGCTGCTTTAGACCTGAGTATACTACTAATAATCATAGGAGTCAGCTCCTCCCAGCGATGACTTTGAGAAATGTGGGGAATATATTGCATTAACACGCGTCGCAGTTCTTTTGTGAAGTCAATTATTAACTGGAATCATCTTGTTCGCACAGAAGTTCATCACACTGGATCGAAAATCACTTGCAAATCACTTCAAAATATGTTTTATCCCGCAATGGAGAACATACACCCGGACCAGTACAAATAAATAAACAGAACGGTTTAACAAAGCGTTTACTTGTATATTACCATATGTTTAAACTCACATCCTTACTAGACTAGACACAGCAACAATTTTCAAGTACTTCAGCCCCTGTCATATGATACTAGTAGATAACTGCTAAAGAACACATTTGTAACGAAAATCCCGTTCTAGGCGATGTAATGAACAGCGCTCACATTATAGGTTCGATAAGTGAAGTGGACATGTGATTTTATTTGTCGGAGTTTTCAATAATCTGGCTCTCCGCACGTCTGCGTTTGTAGCTGTAGTCTTTCCCCCACTGCAACCTGAGGACATCTTCAAGATTTCAGAGAGCTCTGAAACCACGTACTCCTTCGTAATCTGTAAGCGGTTTCTGAAAAAATATATTGATTACCAGAGTATTAACAATCATTTACCACCACGCAGGAGATGGCTTACTTCGTTGCAAGTCATATGGGATTACTTAATCATTTTCGTAGGTTACGGGTATTCGATCAAATGAAAAATGATGAAATGTATAGCCTACCCCACATAGCCTTGAACACTTTGGTTTCCAAAAGGTTCACTTTTTGGCCTGTTTTTGTTGTTTCCTCGGTGGTGTTGAAGTTTTGACAAAAAGGTCGTCTCAGCACCCTGTGCAAATTGAGATGAAACAACTAAATTTAATTCTGAACTCTAAAATTAAATTTAAAGGACACCACAATCATACACGTCGAAGGAAACACGTTACATGCACGATCACTAGCAGTCTACTTTCATCGAGAGAGATCTTCGCAGGAACTCTCGCAGATCCTTGGCACCTAAAGAGGACATCTCGTGTACCTAAGCAATGAATAAAACTCCTCAACGATATCTGTTTTTTTTTTGGCAAATAATTCTCGAATTTTGGCAAATAATGACCGAAAATACATGAAAGGATAGTTGCAACAGCCGCCTCCATATATGAATTATTACCATGTATCTCTGATATCATATCTTCAATGTCGGGTAAATTGCTTCGATGTGAAACCCTTTTGAAAAAAGACCCCTAGAATGCCCTGGATATACCACTGCGTCTCGTTCTCGCCCTAGGATCTAGAGGGCAATTCCCATACTAGTAATATTGAAAATGGGATGACTTTTTTGCTTCTTGCCCAATCATCTTAAGATTGACCATTGCCACGGTAATATTAATACATATTAATTAATCAATTAATGAATAATAGGCCTACTCCACAAATTTTAAGTCTTTCACTGCATTATTGTTGAAATTATCGCAGAAAATCGTGCTCCATAAAAAAACAGACAGACTATAGTTGTATGGTAGGCCTAGATGACGTTTTCAAAGCGCCTTCAAAGCGTCTTCAAAACCTTTTCATATTCAGGAAAACTAGATCTAGCATTATGCCAGGCTTTGTCAGCACAGCATTAATTTATTGCAAAAGCACAAAACTTTTGACTTTTACTAGATCTATAAACGTCAATTCATCAAGAGCAATTCGGTATAGATCTAGGCTAAAAGCAGAATGCACCCTGGAAACACGTACCGAAAATGACATGCACTTGGAATCAACAATTCAGCTGAAAATAATTTGATCCAACTGCACATTTGATGTTCCAGTAAATCTATGATATCTCTTAAATAATCTTAAATAAGATTTTCGTCAATCGAAATATTGTTACCTTGGATGAGACACGATTTGTTTCTCCTTTGTTTTTGCCTTCCTCTTGGCGTCGTGCAGACGATGTCGTTTGTCAGTTCTTGTGCGCATGCGTCATCTTGTGCACGTGCGCCACCTTCTTTCATGGAGGGTCAATTGAAGACGTATTGAAGACGTCTTCAAGACCCAATTAGGCCTAACTAATATTTGAATTTTCACAAGCAATTTATTGAAATGAACGAATTCTTATTGGACATGTTGTGGCCATTAGACCTACGAGAATAAATACTTTGTGTATTAACAGATACTAAAATATGAATAACTTCTTTCGTTAAAAATTTCAGCTCTGGTCTTCTCGTGGTTTGTTGATGGTCTTCAAGCTGCATTAAGCACGAAACGTTTTGAAGACGTCAGTAAAAAAACATTCATCTTTGACTTCGTGTGATCACAATCTTAGGAACTGTTGAAGACGACCATAAGACGTGTTCAAGTGTTCAATCCAGCTGCGGACGTCCTGAGGACTGGTCTTTGTGCCCACTGGGGAGGTACTACAAAAAGATTATACGAAAAATAAACACAACGAGAGAAAATAACAACAACAACCAACCACACGGCACCAAATAACCATCAATCGTAAAATCGCTACACTTTTACACCGGCAAGGAAGTATGGGAAAATAAACTAAAATAAGTTACGTGACGTGCTTGTGGAAATGTGCACTTTGGGAAATAAGCTACAATTGTTGTGATCACTAAGAAGAAATAATGACAACATCACCATATCAAATTATGAATTTAGATCTGAGCACGTGACATATGAGAAACTTCACAAGTTTTGAAAATTACTTTTTACACAAGTTTTTAAATTACTGTAGCCTACTCCGAACATCTTTTTAAATTGTTCACTTGAATTAATCAACTTCGCTTCAGGCAATCTAAGCATATTTAGCCAAACAATCTAGTTCAGCTACACACAATGATGATTCCAGAACTCGAGTGGTAAGAAGTTGTTAACGTTATGATTAGTGCTCGTTATTTACGCGACATCTAGCGAATGAATTGAAAACTAAAACACCGGTAAATTAAAACGCTATGATCGTCGTCGCTGTAAACAAATAAAATCATGTCTGCGTGGTTAGAACAGTTGAAAGCTGCTCAAAAGACACAACTCATCCAAGATGGTAGGACAAAATATGTATGACTAGAAAATATATTCGTTGCTTATCAAATTTGCTGAATATTGTCTTTCATCCAAGCGTATACTATGTTTACCGACTGAAAAACTCCTAATATCGCCCACACCAAGGCACTCTGGCACGCTTTAGCTGGCTTTAGCACTATACTCTGATTTTTCTAACTTGTTTACACTGGTTTTCGACGATATTTATGCGATGCTGAATGTTATCGTTCTATAACTTGGCATACTTCACCTAGGAGTCAAACGGCAATTTTCTATCAGATTTCATACTTCTATCGCAAAAATTGAAGAAGTTGGCAATCTACCCCAATGTTAAATTTCAGCCCAAAACGGGATCTCGAGAATCTGAGCATATTCGAGGGTTTGGTCCTGTCTCTATCCATCAGGATTCGAAGTATTATTGTAATTTTGGACCAGAAGACACATTGGGTGTATTCTACACAAACATGTTGATTTCGTAAGATTGCACCGCTAGAAAACCGAGCAAATGCACAAATTTTTTTGCGCACCCTGAAATTCAATAATAGAGCTAAATTTAACATTGGGGTAGATAACCAACTTTCTCAATTTTCGACATAGAAATCTGAAATTCGGTAGAAAATTGCCGTTTCACTCCCAGGTGAAGTATGCAAGTTATAGAACGATACCATTTAGCACCACAAAAATATCAGCGAAAAACAGTGTAAACGAGTTAGAAAAATCCGAGTATAGCCCCACTATTGGCCAATAGTGGGGCTACTTTAGCACTATTTTAAAGCCGCTCTTAACTAAAGGCATTCTAGGCTGTGGGCTTACGTGTAGGCCTAGATCTAGCCCTAAATATGACCTTTGACCTCTTGTTGACTGTTTTTATTGATGATATTTATAGGCTAGATGTCAACAGAGGAAAGCTTTTTTCCTACTTGCATGCATGATCGTGCTTGCTACCACCAGAAGTACTCATAGATCTTGTAGTAATAGGCCCTCCGTCCTAAATTTGCCGCATTCCAAAATTCGCCAATAGTGTTTTCAGGCCTTGTAATGCAAGTGAAACCAACCAGTTTTATCATCAGTCAAGACTCTGATATCCAATCTTAGTACCAGCAGTTTGTTTTCCACGAAATGAGCTCCTGGGCTCTCATAATATTAAGTTGACGAAATTTGGGATGCGGCGAAATTAGGACGGATGGCTCGTAGAGAACATGTATTTACCTAGTTGACAGCTGAGTTCCAATGTTTGGTATTTTGCAGGTAAGCGGAAGATCCACTACACTTTCCCATCTGGTGAAGAAATGGCTGAGGATTATGACGCCAAAACACACGTCATCATAGGTAATAATTGAGCGATCTTCCCTCCCTCACCCTCCACATACTTACAATCACTTGACTGACTACAATACCTCAGTGATGGCATGTGCCCTCAGTGATGCTATTACTGTTGTTGGTAATGTTCACTAAAATGGCTCAAATGATATACATATTGATGAGAATGATCAGAAATTATTGTTGTGTATTCTGTATTTTCACAAGTGTTCGTCTTTCCTTTGATGTATATAACAGCCAATGAAAATGCATTCCTCACATAACTAGCATACTACCTTTGTCTGTTTGACACATGCATTGCTGTGTGATTCAGCGCGGAAGTGGAAACAACGTTCTAGCGTACTCGGCAAGGAGCGCTGGGAGTTTGAGATCGGCGAGGATGTGATGCCGCAAAGTCTCGAGGCAGAAGGAATGATGGCCTCAGCCAGTAATGTGTGTATTCCCTTTTTGTCAGACAAATTTGTAAGGTAAATATTCCATGGAATATTCTGAATGACTAATTGAAATTGCTCACTTTTTTTCCCTTTCCAGCCAATTTTTGTCAGAAAGGACACAAAGAAAGCATTCGTATGGCGAGTTAGAAATCTTCCGTACCCCTTGGAAACTTATGATGTGAAAGTTGACCCAGATGGCAAAAACATCGTCATCAGAACAACCAACAAGAAGTAAGAACAGTTTGCTTGTTATGTCCATAGTTCAACTTCGTTATATACCTTTGATATTTTGATTATTTCTGATCTATTTTATTGTTAGGAATATTAAGGTCTTATCATATACCCGTAGATGGGCATTCCTTGACCTTCATACTGTAAAAAGGCTAATATTGGCGTCTATTGAGTTTGGTGTTTGTGATCCCCACATTATTTGGTGGAGATTTAATTTGCCGGTTTCAAAACCACATATCTACTTCTAATGTATAAATATTTAATTTAATGCAAGATTTAATTTGACAGTGTTATCGTTACCATAAAATCTGCCAAATAAATCGCCCGCCAAATTTAGTCTGATTATCGTACAGTACATATATATCAAGAGTTGATTCAGAAAGTATTACCAGTGGGTATTTTCCAGGTATTACAAGAAATTTGACATTCCTGACATGGAGCGATGTCAGCTCAAACTGACCCAGACGAACCTCAGCATAGCTCATGCCAACAACACACTGCTTGTCACAGTCAGTATAGCATATACACATGTATCTACAAATGTTTTGTGATACTGACCAATTTTTTTTGGGATTACCGGTATTGCAATCCATATTTCTGTATCATGTGTATAATGATTTGATCGTTTGAGTGTAATTTTGTTTTCGATTCAGAACTTATTATATCATACAAAAAAAAAACAGTAAAATTATCCATCAAAATCAAGTGGTAACTGTTTAAATTTTGCACTTTTCCAGTACGAAAAACCAGCAGAAATACTAGATCTGGAGAGTCGCTTACAAGAGGAGTTCAAGAAGTCGAAGGCTATCAGCGATGGGGATGTCGGGTGTTCACCAAGCTGATACCTTTCTTGTTAGTTGTTCATCTTGTTAGTTGCTTGCTGCTGCTTCTACATGGTCGACTTTTTTTATTTTCCCCCTGCCCATCTGTTTTGTTGTTTTTTGTTCCATTTAGTACTAAGATTTGCTTCATTTTCCTCTCATGTTTTCAATGGACAATAAACATTTGGAGCATTTTATCATGATATTTTTGGAGCTCAGTTCTTCAGCATTCTCACTTTGAATGGGAATTCACAAAGGCATGTTAAAAATCTGATAGATACAATAAAACATATCAAGAATGAATCATTATGCGAATTTGTGTATATTTCTCGATATTCAAAAGAATTGTCACAAAAGTGTATTCCATAATGGTTAATATTAGTATGCAGGCTAATATTTCGGAGACTTGACAATTGGAGTGTGTCGACAAACATTAAGTTGAATCCATGTCAATGAAGGGAGCTCTTGACAAATTCAGCCACATATCTGTATTTGTCAACATACCTAATATACATTGTACATATATTGTATAAATGACTGATTATACTTATACATCAAATGTATTGTGTTGTGTCATTGCAGCCAGTGGTTTATTCACATCCGATCAAATAAAGATCTTTCCTATTTATATACACAAGTGTTCGTTTTTCAGCGTACAGAACACTCATGAACAGAAACTTCAATGTACAGAACACTCATGTTAGATATAAAAAGAAGTGTGCACATTTCGCAAGGTAATATAGCGTCAATCATGATGCGTACTACACAAATTCAAATACAATTAGCGTGCTTCATGTAGAAGATTTCAGTGACAAGTCAGCGTGCATCGATCATAATGTGTCCAAATAACTGATCATAACCTATACATCATGACGTATCAAAACATCATAACGCGTGCAAGATCTACCGGTACTGAATTATATCAGAAATCCCTGTGATCAAAATTCCTTTGTGGACTGAAGTCAATTAATACCATTAGTGTGCTACACAAGTGATCCAAATACACTGCTATACATTATCTTATTTAAAAAAGAACCAACATTTATTTCATTCACGTTTTTCTCGTACTTAAAGTAATATACATGTGCGTTGTTCCAATAGCTATGTAATTCTGAAACCTCCAAATTTAAAAGCCGCCAATATTAGTCTCTTTACAGTATCATGTATGGAATGGCTCTGGTACAGAACCATGCCAGGCAAGGATCTCTCAGGATGAAAATATCATGTATGCTATGTAAAATTACTTAATCTCTATTGACTCAAATAATAAACATCAGTGATATACATATAGTATGTATAAATGTGAAACTAATTTTTAAAACAGAGTACAGAAAAGCAGCCTACACAATTTGCATTTCTTGATGCTACAGCGGAAAGTAACCATTACCCAACTTCAATCTATAAAGAAAACACTTTTACATCCTCACTATAATATAATTGTGAGGTAATTTCTGTAGACTGATGAAATATGATTGCCTGGTGACCACGTGTCCCTATAGCTACAGTCACACCGGGACCCCGGATCGCCCCGGATTGTCCCGGACCTAAATCCGGGGTGGTCCGGGAAGTAATCCGTAGCAGTCCTGGACGGTCCGGGGACGTCCTGGGTGTGTCAGGGTGATCCTGGGCAATCCGGGGAGTGACCCCGGCGTTTTTAAACTGTTTAAAATTGCCGTGATGGTCCGTGATGGTCCGTGGTGAAAAGTCAGATCGGGCCGAACCGTGTTGGAACCGTAGTTATACCGTGACGGTCCGGGAAGTACCGTGTTGGCACCGTAGTGGCTCCGTGGCAATCCGTAGTCATCTGGGAAGTATATTCGGTCCTGAAGAACAATACAGACTGCCACGGACCAACACGGACCACCCCGGATCTCGTCTGAGGTCAGGCAAACAATGGTCATCAACCCCAAAATACGCTCCTTTTCATAGCAATCGGCTACGATCGGGACAGTCCGGGGTGGTCCGGGGTTGTCCATAATTGTGCCGGGGTGATCCGTCTTTGTGCCGGGATGAACCGGGACAGACCGTGTCATGTCCGGGGTGAAATGGGATGGTTCGTGGTGATCCGTGTAGGCTCCGGGACCAATCGTACTAACACCGGGGTGGTCTGGGAAGCAATCCGTAGTTATACCGTGTTTATCCGGGGTCATCCTTCTTGGTGCCGTGATTATCCGGGGTGGCCTGCGTTTGATTGCCGTCGGACGACCGTTGACTGAAAAAAAACGTCATTTCATCCCGGATCACCCCGGTTTCAGTTCGTGTTGGTCCGGGAAAGTCCGCCATGATCCGTAGTGGATCCGGGGTTGGTGTGACTCTAGCTTAAGTCCGTGATTTTGGCGCGGGTTCAAGGTCTGTATTGTGGTGCCACCTACACAATATTGTGTCCAGAGTTCTTCACTCGGTAGGTGTAGCTAGGGTCCCAGACAATTTGGGAGCTGGTCTGTGGTATATCGACTGGTGTCTGTGTGTATGAACAGAGTCGGGACGTCATTTTACCACAGACCGCCTGTAAACCAACGCACGCGGCTCCACAACATGTTGAAGGCGGTGGGCTGAAACTTTTCTCAGTATCAAAACTTTGATGGATACGTGAAGGAAAGAAACGAGAAAGCGCGGTGGTGGATACGTAGGGAAATCTGCGCGCGGTCGCGCTAAATTCAGGTTTTGATTGCGGGGACGGATATATATATATAATCGTCCAAGATGTCCCTGGAGGTATTCATCGCCAATGCCACCAATGTCCCGAACGTGGAAACCTTTGGCAAGAGCGATCCGTACGCACAAGTCGTGTTCCAAGGTAAAAATCACTATATATCTAGTTCTGGATACAAACGAATCCAGATTGACCCTGGGAAGCACCAATTGCTATAAATAGCAGCGGCAAGTGTTTTCCCCTAGCATGTGTGTATTGGCAGCATGGTTATAGCAAAGCAGCTAGGCTTATTGTAGTAAGATCTGTAGAGATCTGGTGAGATGCCAGCCACGCCCCTTTTGTGTAGAGTCAATGGTCTATGTACAATGTATAACTCAAACCATCAAATTAAATACTTATTGAGTTTTCGAGGAAGTAGATTTTACTGCTCAAGTACAGACACTGCGATTCTATGATTGCACCGAGCGATATTGCCAATTAAATATTATTTGACTATTTAGTTTCATTTCGATTTTTTTTTTTATATTGAAAGATGCACTTCAGGAATTTTTTGCATGGGAGTTTGTTTACTAATGATACAGATTGTTGAATATTTGAGGGTCATTGTCATTCAGTTGTGGGTGTATAAACCAAATATAGAAAGGATAGCATGCCTTTCGCACATGGAGGGGCGGTATAGTGTATTTGAGGTTCAGTCATGCATGGTGTTATTTGCCGAAAGCAAAGATAACTCCTAGTTGAGCAGCACTCGGAGACACTTTGCATTGGCCTTGATACATGCTTTTGTTTATGATGAGAAGTTCTTCAGTGCGATACCCTTTGTTGAATCACATCTAAAGGATCTATTGCCGAAAAAAATTGAAATGAACAAAACTATGACTATAAAAACTAGACAGCTATTCAACTGTAATTGACATGTATACTATTACCTAATATGCCGTGTCCATCGTAAATGGAGATTTTTGGTTGCCACAATCATACAATGCATGATCAAATTTATTGCCTAAGAATATTCACATATTACATGTCAGTAATAGGATATGTGCATTGCTTATGTAAGAGGTTTAAGAAAATATGACCATATTTTCTTTCTGGCATGAAAGTTGTGTTCCAGAAATATACATTGTACTGTGTAAACACACTCACCAGCCTATTTTACCATATTTATCTGGAATCAGATTTGGGCCAGAATCAACCTTCCACTCCACCCCCCCCCCCCCCCAATCCCCCAACAAATAAGTAGTATATCCGGAAAAGCCATATATATCATAGTGTAGGGTTTTATACTATAATGTCTATATGATTACATGATTACAGATAATTTGTCTACATTCATACAATTTCATGAGGATTTAGTTAAATGTTTTATAATAGCTTGAGGCAGGTATGCCTGAGGTTTTTATAATACAATTTGTCTACAGAAAAGATTTTCCCAGTGATTCCTATGAAAACCGTGAAATTTACAGTGAAAGGAAGATATTCATGTGTAGGCGTCTCTCATATTCATGTGTAGGCGTCTCTGGGGGTTGTACAGAATCCTCGAACAAACATTACCCACAATGTACACAACCATTTCGCCTCACCAGCGCATGTAAAAATATTAGACATGTTCCTGCTATGTTTTTTGACATTGCCTGCCGTATGACAGTGTCATAACCATCATATGCATACCTACCACCCTCCCCCCCCCCCCCCTCAAACCTTACTTAGAAACCCAGAAAACATGGGCCTGAATATAATATATACCCACCATATACTTCTACATTATATGGTTGGAGTTGTGTGGTCCATATAAAAAAGTTAGTGAATGGTCAGAGTTAGGTTAGACCTATACACTTGATACTAGCCGTGACCTTTCCATGGTTAGTGATGTTTTTTATGGAGGTCCGAGCACTGCACTGGCCCTGAAATGGCTCTACAAGTCAGCGGTTTACTGTAGCATGTATAGTGTGCTGTAGTATGCAGTATGTTCAGTTATGAGATGTGTGTGTTCTAGTATGTGTTGCAGAGTGATGTCCAACAGACATATATCACTTCACGGAAAGTGCCTTGAGAAAGGACCATCCCTATCATCATATAATTATATCGATGGGTTGGGGTGGGAGGGGGGGGGGGGGGGGTAAAGGGGCATTGCTGGGGTTTACATGTTTAGGGTCCAAAAAAAGCCCAACCTAAGTCGTATTCTGTATCAGACTGACTTTTATTAAAAGTGATTAGACAATTTTAGCCTGGGGTGTTGAATTTTTAATCACATTCTCAAGGACTAAGGCAGCTTCAGTCATGCGATCACATAGATTATCCTGAGCGTTCAAGATGCTGCACAAATTATAAGATCATCCTGTGCTTAATAGGCATACATGTTGAAAAAATTAGAACCCCAAAAAGAAGTAAATAGATTCATTCGCTTTTGAATAGATATCATCATTATCCGTGTATGCATGGTTGTGAATGACATTGTATACGATGATAACCTGTAGATCTATTGTAGCAGATGTAGTTATGTTTATTCATATAGACCCGATATAACAAATTCACGGGTTTTGAGATGCTATCTACTGTCATTCATGAGAGCTAGGTTCAAGTGCTGCTATATACATTACTATCTCCTATTGTACTATGTTATTACAAATGGTAGCAGGGACCAATATAAAAGGAGCGGGACGTGGAGTGTGAATATTATATGTGGGGAGATGGGGGCTGTGACGAAAGTGATGAATTCTCTGTCCATTTCTGTTTGCCATAATAATTTATGAAGCCGACAGATGTGATGATTTGTCACAGTGATGACGTACAATTTGATAAGCAATTAGCCTATCTTGTATTGCCATTGTTGTGAATGACTATCATACATTGCTTTTGCAAAGGTACATTTTAAAAATGTTGAATGCATGTGCATGATTCCCAACGTAGATGAGCAGATAATTTTGTGATATCAAAAAAATTGCACGGTGAGAATAAATCAATAATGGGATTTGGTATAGGAAATTGTGGGGTTTAGTTCTGTTTCATATGTGATGTGTGCACCAATATGTTGTCAATATAATAATGATAAAAAAATTAAGTATAATTTCATTCTTTTCTATCTAGGGATAAAGAAGAAGACCGACGTAAAGAAAGGTGAACTCAATCCAGAGTGGAACGAGGTAACGTTTTATAACCCAATAAAAAATTTAAATTTGTGAATAATGTCAGCAAAGAGGGTTTCTGATATTATGAAAATATGTATTTTACTCACTTGTGCTTGTATGCATGTACACTATCATAAATAATTTGTGTTTCTAATCTGTTCTTCCTCGTCCCCAGAATCTAGTGTTTGACCTGAAGACTCAGGGATTATCGTCACAAGATGAGATCCAAGTCAATATCAAGGATTGGGAGATGGTCGGCAGGAACCGGTCAGTCAATACCCCAAATTAATAATATGTTAGATGTGCATGAATATCCAGAAGACTTTAGTGTTTCTAACCATTACTTATCATGCTTATGCGAAATATTTGTGTTTCCAACCATTTCGTATGGAGAATGTATCAATGTGTGAATTTGGCAACACCAATGGGAATTTCTCAGAATACAATTTGAGCAAAGAGGAAAAAATGTTTTTTATTTGGTACCAAATATATTGAATTGGCCAAAGAATAAAAATGCACTTAAAATTAGTAACAGGATGTCAATCCCAAATATAAAACACCAAATAATACAAGAATTGTGTGAAACATCAGAAAACTCTAGGAGTGTTGCTTGAGGTATGTGTGAAAGTTGTTTGTTTGCCAGAAAAGGAAGATGTACATATAAAAGAATCAACTCACACAAACCACAACATTTATTGGTACAGTAAACCGGTATGTATGTGTAGGTGTGTTCATGGCCTGACCTGTAGAAATCATCAACACTGGAGTACGACCTTCAGGCATTTCCGTCCTTGCAGACATGCATCACTGAACAAAATATTTATTTCTACCTGGCTTGAACTCGTCACCTCTCAGTTGGTTTCACAAAGTTGTTATTTTGCCAAGAAAAATAGCATTCCCAGGTTACTGGTAATTGTGACCAAAATAATTGCCTCGTGATACATTTGGTTGTTCTCGTGCCTTGTTTATGGCAAAGGGTTAAGCTACATATAACGGTTGGCCGATATATTCTGAGTTTCAATGGGTTACGGTAAAACCAATAAGATGCATACATAATACATGTAATATCCCACCCAAATGAAATGATCTTCGTGTAATCTCCCAGTACATGGTGTAAAGGGCTGCAAGCCAACAATTGGTTTTGCTTGGAAAAATAGAGGTGGATGGTACGATACATAGAGAAGTATATTGAACGCAATAAAAATAGGACATTGTCTACTTGTAACAAAATGTAACATGTAGGAAAATTCCAAGTTGTGGAGTTGCAACATTTTGCCAACACATCTTGAAGATAGAAGGAAGGCCGAATCTCTCAAAGATTGCTGGTGGCTAGAACTTCACAAACCCATTCTTGCCCTTGCATTCAATGTACCATTGATGGAGCAAAGGAATTGACTGTCTACCAAATTTATATTTTGGTATAACAGTACATTGTAGTTTCAAGTATGCTATTTCTTGATAGAATAATATCCTGCTTTATACTATAGCTAGCATAGCAAGAATATTTGTGCTGATCAAATAATGTATAGAGTACATCCAGTGGTTGTTAAACCAGTCAATTACACGCATCAGGATGCAGACTGTAATGAAATGATTTGGCCTCTTAACTGACATACTACTGCCTGTAGCTAATATATAAGAAACCCCAAAGCTACAGAATGACTTAGTAACTCAGCATCCAAAAGCATCCAATGTGAATTTCGTACATATTCGTGGATATTGGTTTTTCATACTCTTTCCAGTTTATGTCATGGTTATATCTATCACCAATTTTTCCAGGAAACTGTGAAATGTTCGAGAAGTATAAATATAACTCAGATTAAACGTCTCACATGATCTGAATAACAAGGAAGAATTTAATTTAAAAGATTATCTCCTGATTTTTGAAATGATACCCCGGTAAATACACCATATTATGAAGGATAATTATGTGTAGTGGTTTTGGATAGTAGGCAATTTCAGTTGAATAATATATATGTTTTATAAACACACATAATACACAATTCTTTATATTCTCCGAAGATATATTCATGACAAATGAACACATTATTTTATCCAGATAAATAATCATGTTTGTAAAGTAAACAGTATTTCATTATGCAGTATAATTCTTGAAATGGAAACATTTTTTTATGCATTACTGAGTGCAACAAATCGATCTTGTTTTTCTGAAAAGTAGGAAACATCCTTCAACATCTTTAACCATGTTAACAGAGAACAAAGATGTCTTTGTTCATAGTGATATATACCTTTATATACACATGGGGAGTAGAGATCTAGTATTACTGTTATGTGTGCTTATGGCTAGACTCTTGTATACCGGTATATGTGTCAAATTATTTCTCCGGGTTATCAATGGTTATAAGACACAGAGGAAAGGTGTGCTCAGACAATGTCATGTGGTTGTTCTTCACATTTCTTGGCTTCTCCGTCTTGAAGATAAATCTTGTACACCTACACAATAGACATCTCCTCTTCCACAATAGAATCTAGGTGATGAGAGCTTTTGAGTTGATTCATATATTTTATTTAATTGTGAAAAGTTAAACAGAATGTGTTCAAGTGGCTTCTCTGTCTTGAGGATGAATCTTTTCTACATACACAAAGGTCAACTCCTCTTTCACAATAACATCTAGGTGATGAGAGCTTTTGTGGTTGAGTCATATATTGTATTTAATTGTGAAAATTAAACAGAATGTGTTGAAGTGGCCTCTAAATTCTAAATTTATGATGGTTTATAGGTTAAATGAGTTTTGTTCATCAGCAACAGTTAGTAATAGGCAAAAGAAGCTCTATTAGTTTCACACTTTTAGTCACCAGGAAATGCCCCAGCGGTTGGCACAGTTAATGTATTTATTCCTGAATGCTGGAACGATTGACTGATACATTGGTGACTTTCTAACATTGAACCATTGACTACGAGCTCCATGTGTGTGTGTGTAGTTTGGCCCTACACTGAATCTGTCATGGCCGTGGAATTAGAATGTCAGCTATTAGCTATGCATCAACTGTTATTTGCATAAGGTCACCGCTAATTCAGTCAATAGTTTTTCTCCGTTTATCCTGGAGTGAACGTGCCTGGTGTATTGGGTTTCAACTAAGCATGCATACAGGCATGGTATGAAACATTTACTAGCAATTTTCCACCAAAAAAAATTTTTAGGTGCTGGTATGCTTTGGTATGAGGCTACGTAATCATTTAATCAGATAATATGTTATAAGGTTTGATAAAAGTGGTTTTGAGAAAAACCTTTTTGAACGTGATATATGTATAGCAAATCCATCCCTTCCCTCAACAAAAGGCAATATTGATTGAGGCATACAGTGCAAACATACTGCTTATTCACATGCATGCAATCACGAGGAATGCCATATAAGTCACTAGAGGTAGGAGTGCGTGTATAATGTTATAACATGGTGATGTACAGACAACCTTGGCTTTGAACCAAGTGTTTCGTTCTATTGTGCACCACCAGACTTTCTCTGTGTCTCGACATAACAAATATTTACAGGCCAAGAGGCGGTGAATACCTGTCCCGACTCACAGCAATCAGAAATTCCTTCAGCTGTTGATGTCCTGTGACCTGCTATTTCGCTGCTGTAGTGAACCAGAAATAGATGTTCTCGTTCATGATATTCCAGTGAATGTATGACAATAAAATGTATTTTGAGTTTCCAATATCATGCATATATATTTATACATACATGAATGCTTTGAGCAGTGAACAAGCCCTGCATACTTTCTGATTTACTGCCAAAGTTATTCTTACCAAATCCAATATCCATTGCAAAAATCTATATAACGTATAATCTGATCACCAAGAACATATGGCATACATTTTTATACTGTCTAAATACGTATAAATATTACTACTAGTATTATGTAACTTATTTTTTTCCAATTAACAATTCTGTTTTCTTGGAGTGATAAATGATAATCAAGATTTCATAACTTTACTCACACTAACTCAGGGAACTGATTGATGAACTTTGATTCATCAGCAGATTTCTTAGACACATCAGAATGATTGTGATATTCAAGAATGTTTATAGTGGGTAGCTGTAGTGATATACGTTTCCAATGCACTGATTATGTAAAATAAATGTATTTATATACATGCATACCAGTATATTATATATGTATATTATGTGAATGATGCCAGTGTATATATGTACTGCAATGGTGGGATGGGCAATGTTATTCATTCCTAGATATGGGTGGGTGGACATATCTATCTACATGTATTGTACCTTTACATGTGGGGTCATGGATATCAACATTGTACAGAGTGCATTTGTGTGCCATAACTGAAATGAGAAAAGTACAAAATGAAACACATCAGACAGACATTCCCTACAGAGTACATGAATATTTTGTTCTTCTTTGAACTAGTATATTTTGTGAGAAATTTTGTGCATTAGGAGGTGCTGCCACCTTTGGAATGATTCAGTAATTGTTTACTTGATAGTGCTGCCACCTGTGGACAGAAAGTTGTAAGCAAAAAGTGCATGAAAGTTGGCAAAATTACTTGAGAAATTAGGTGTGTTATAAACATGCATGAAGACAATAGAATCTATAAAAACTGTAATAATAGTTCCCAATGATTTGGATTGTTATCCACTGATTACAAAATCACATGTATTTCACACCATTGTCCCCCCACAGACTGTTGGCGACGGCGACGGTGCCTCTCAAGGAGCTGATACGCCCCGGAGCCGCGCCCACACAGAAACTGTCCCTCAACCTCAAGGACGCCAACGGCAGGCAGCTAGAGGTCAGGGGTCAAATTGGGATGTAATTATGTATCATTGTGCACATACCAAATGTTTTGTCAACTTTTGATCTGTTAGTGATTACTCCATTCAAGTTATAGTTCCATGATATGCAATACAATTTTTATCCCTTGACAGTCACAAATTGTCATCAACCTGACGTACAAACCACCAGCGGGTACCCAGCCAGGTGGAACTCCCATCGGTTCTCAGCAGGGCGGCCAGGAGGTCACAGTGCCAGAAGGTAGGTCGAGCTAAAGGTCACAGTGCTAGGAATTGGGTCAGGTCAGAGGTACAGTGCTAGGAACTAGGTCAGGTCAGAGGTCACAGTGCCAGAAGGTAAGTCACGGTGCTAGGAATCGGGTCAGGTCAGAGGTCACAGTGCCAGAAGGTAGGTCACAGTGCTAGGAATTGGGTCAGGTCAGAGGTCACAGTGCTAGGGTTCAGGTCAGATCAGAGGTCACAGTGCCAAAAGGTAGGTCACAGTGCTAGGGATAGAGTTGGTCAGAGGTCACAGTGCTAGGAATTGGGTCAGGCTAAAGGTTACAATGTTAGGCATTGGGTCAGGTCAGAGGTCACAGTACCAGAAGGTGGGTCAGGCTAAAGGTCACAATGCAAGGAATTAGGTCAGGTCAGAAGTCACAGTACCAGAAGGTGGGTGAGGCTAAAGTTTACAATGTTAGGAATTGGGTCAGGTCGGAGGTCACATTACCAGAAGGTGGGTCAGGCTAAAGGTCACAATGCAAGGAATTAGGTCAGGTCAGAGGTCACAGTACCAGAAGGTGGGTCAGGCTAAAGGTTACAATGTTAGGAATTGGGTCAGGTCAGAGGTCACAGTACCAGAAGGTGGGTCAGGCTTAAGGTCACAATGCAAGGAATTAGGTCAGGTCAGAAGTCACAGTACCAGAAGTTGGGTCAGGCTAAAGGTCACAATGCTAGGAATAGGGTCAGGTCAGAAGTCACAGTACTAGGATTTATTTTTGGGCAGAGGTCACAGGGCTATGAATGGGGTACCTGCTGATGCCATGTGCTTTTGGGGCTCTAAAACAGTCTATTATGCCCAAGAAGTACAAAAATCGTCATGTCCATTGTTTGTATTATGTAAAAACAAATGTGACAAAAATTTAATGTAACATTATTACGTTGTTGTATGAATTTGGCAAGTAGACTGTTTCTATGGTTTGTCTATACCCAAATTACATGGTGGTGATCCTGGTGGCAAACAGGAACCCCATTAGGTCAGGTCAAGAGGACACTGTTTCAGAAGGTATGTCAGGTAAGGTCAGAGTGCTAGAAAGTACTGTAGATCAGGTCAAAGAGTCACAGTGCTCAAAGGCAGGTCAGGTCAAAGGTTACAGGCTACAGCACTTAGAGTAAGGTCAGGTCAGGACTGACCACAGCTGGTGCAAAGAAGTTCAGGACAAAATACTAGAAAATATGTCCGGTTACAGTGCACAAAGGTAGGTCAGGCCAACGGTCAGAATTCAGAAGAGCGAGATCACAATACAGCAGTGTAAGCATGCTCACTGTTTCGCTCTCCTGTGATTTGGCTGTTGAATCTTTCGAACAACGATTCGCTTCGCTTATAGACCACTAACATTTTTACATGGTTTATAGATGAGTCCACAATGCTGGTTCCCCCCATTGTTGGTATGTTGGCTAAATAAGCATATACATCGATAGAACTGTAGTTGTTTGCCAGATATATATGCAAATAAATGAAATAGTGAATTAGGGTGTATGTTTCACTACCCAACCTATTAACATGGTTGATATAGTAAGGCATGATAAGGTCATGATATTTCCGAATGAAAAAGAAACATTGAGGATGAATGTCACACAAACATTATGATGAAACAAGTTGGGTTGGTTATTAGTGCATTATGATAGGTGTAAATGCAAGGCTGAAACAAATTCCTAGATATTTATATTCCGACCATACGTTTATCCTATGATCACCAACCAAAATTACCACATGCGCCTTTCCGATCTTTTGGATCATTTTGGATTGAAAGTATTAGTAGTTTGGAAGAAAAGAGAAAGTTTACGATTGAAATTTGGGAATTTTTTCTCAAACTTCAGAAATTTGCTAGAATAATATCCTTGTGAATATAACTGTGAATCAATATCAATTATTCTGGTATTTTACAAAAAAATGTTAGCTGTGCTGTCTATAGCTAGCTGCACAGTCTGCATATCACCAAACATTGTAATATTAACAACATTCGCATCTCTAGTTATGGATAGGTTCGTAAGACTCAGTATTTCCATCTTGTCTACCTGCATGGCTGACCAGTGCGTGTGTGCTGTTAATATGCATGATGGGCCTTTTGTTCTTTCTGTACAGAAGACAAAAAATACAGAAGATTGTTACAACCAGCATGTCTTAGTACTGCATGGGTAGAGTGGATATATATTATATACTGGTATACTATTGTATGCTGGCAGATAAAATTGACTATATATATATCGCATAAAGGCATACATATCATATCATGCATCCGGGATTCAGTATAACCATTAACATTCAGTGTATGAACATAATTGAAGCTTCTCTAGAAGAAGTGATATTGGGTGTTTACAGGGTGCTTATAAATAAAAGGTTGAATGATAGGTTTGATGAGATTTTGTTCAACTTTTACTGAAATGCACAAAAACAAGTGCGAAGGAAATTTTTTTTGTTCACAATTAGGTACCGCTGTAGATCTATTGTCCAAGTTCCAATAGCCACATGATCTAACAAATTAATAATATAAGCAAATTTCAAATGGTTTAAAAATTAAAATGCAATTACTGTCAACATGGTCAATTATCATGATTACTGACACACTCTAGTACTACAAATGGTCCAGCTGTATTTGAAAAGAAGAAATATCAATATTTGGCGTGTTACTAAATTCTTTTGTTCCACTGCGATGCGCATAACTTTAGAATGTTATTGATCTCACTAGAACCATCAATGAACCTTATTATTATATCACACGAGCTATATTTGCACAGATGAAATCTAACATCTAGTAACAATAACTCAAGTGCTATACATTGGCTCTGACAGAAAAATCCCTTATTTATTCAGTTTGTGAACTGGTATTTAATATTCAGCATTTAGTGCAAAGACTGCGTCACAGGTGCGATGTGAGGAACTTTTATTAGCCGAAGAACTTATTGTTCATAGAAAAATTAGTATGCAGCCCAACAGGTCACCAGTTTACACTTGCCCCTATCTTCCCTCGTGTTTGTATTGTTATGGGCTGGCACCAGTGGACATGGGAATTCAATGTATCTACATGTATCTATTGTTACCATGGATACACATTCAGACAGTTACGATAGTGGTGGACACGAATGCCCATTGATTGGCACAAAGTGGATGGACAGTTTGATGATGGTCAGTTTGAATGGATACCTGAACCGAGTGAATGTTGTATTCCAACTGTTCGAATATAGATACAAGGATAAGTTCCATAGATAACTCTGGGATGTAGCCTTGGATCTTGTACATAGGTTTGGAGGATTATGAGTGGTCACAGCTTGCCACTGGTTGGATTAAAAACCTATAGAATTTCAAGGTCACATATCTGCAAAATAACTTTGTCATAAAAAGTTGAATGTGGGATATTGCAGACTAGTGGGTTGGATATACAATATAAAGTTTATATTACCAAAGAGAAGTATCCAGTCGCCATGGAAACCAAGGAATCACCACCTGAATCAACAAGCAAACCTTTCCGACTTGGAGAATCGTTGTCAAGGTTCCGCGATACTTTCAAGAAAAAACCAGATGAACCTCCAACTTCGGAAAACCCGCCAGTTTCAAGTAGCAATGCTGGGAATAAACCGCCGACGGATTTAAAGCGAGAAAAACGAGAGGACCAAGACGACAGACTTTCCGTTAAAAGCTTCCAGTCCACCAGGTCTTCAATCCCGGGTGGCATAGTCGATCTGCGTCATTTACATAGTGGGTGTCAACATTGTATATATCTGGGAATAAATCAAAGTTAATCAAGATGTTATGGACTGTCAAAAAGTGAAAACCTTATATTTAAATGAAATTACATGTATGGCTGTGTCAACAACTCAACATTTTGACATCATAAAATGATGTTGAGTTTTTGATGGAAATAAATTACCATAGTTCATTGGTATTCTAGGGGTAGCAATTGATAGAGTGACCAAAAAATGCTCTGAACAATTTACATGCATGGCTTTTTCCATGTATTTTATGTAACCAGTACACCAGTAATGTATTGTAAAGTAGGATAAGTGAAACTGCCACCTAAAGTGATATGCATGAATGCAAGCCTTGAATAGAACTAACAATTGCATGTATATAACCAACCATGATAGCTGTGCTAAATAGTTAACATCATATCCTTCAGAGTCTTGAAAATATGTACAATATTGTGCTAAAGTCACTGAAGTGGTTGCTTTTATCGCAGATACATACATGGTTCTATGGACTTCCGATTCTTTATCCCATTGTTGTTTTTAAATCAAGGTCAATCTTGTATTTTGAATAATTTGATGTTTGCTGAAAAAACTGACTTCAATAGCGTCTCTTTGAAATTAACCTATTTATTTTGTTTCCATGGCAACAGATGACGAAGAAGAGGAGGAAGAAGACGATTATGACGTTGGCGAAGGGACGGGAACAGAGGCCGCCAAGAAGAAGAAGAAAAAGAAGAAAAAGCGGCTGTCCAGTCGTAAAATCCGCGGGAATCTTTCCAACAAAGCTCAGGACTTCCAGGTAACCATAGCGACTGTCCCTGAGAATCAGGTCGTAATATTTCAAGGACACATTTCTAAACTTCTACATGCTACAGAATTTCACTGGAATCACATTGTTGTGTAAGTGAAAAAATTTACATGTACATGTATAAATAAAAACTCACGTCAAGTCAAGGTTGATACTCTGTAATACAAATACATTGGTCTACAAAACACGATGAATTAACCCGCACAATGCGCACATCCTACACTTTCATTTATATGTTGTACATGTACCAGCATAAGTTGATTCCTGGACAATATTTGAGTGAAATCGGTTGACTGTGCTTTGAACACGAATAAAAATAATTAAAATTCTTTCAATGCATGTATGTGTGGGGGATACGGGCTTGACTTGTGCACATAAGCTTTAGAATAATTAGGGTATTCAGGTATTAAAGCCAGATCAGTGGTGAGCACGCTGAAACAACAGATGTGGATTTATCAGATAGGTAGATATATGTATTAGCCTACCACATGTATATATTATGATGTGACGGATCGAATGAACTTATCCGCACAACACCTGTTTGGTAATGCGACTAACAATGGACTGAATAACATTTCATGCTCAATTTGATCATCGTTATGCGTCATGAATAGAAATGACGTAAATTTGATTCTACGTTATACAACTTGTCGGCGAACAACTTTCAGGTGTGGATTTCATTAATAATCGTCTGTGTGAATTGGAGGTCACAACTGGGATGACGACTTGAATGTGTCGAAAACTGACTGATTTCAATATTGTGATATTTCAGAAATTGCTTCAGTGAAATGCAATGGAATGAATTAATTATTACACTGAAAACTTCGTTACAGAGGATCAGATATTTGAACTTTTATGTATTTAACAAAAAAAATATGAAAGAAGACATGTCAAAGTGGAAATGGATTAATTTTTGACACTGACGAAATGTAAGCTGAAGCAAAAATTCAAACATTCAAACAGCAAAGATTGAAGGTAGAAGGAATAGCAGTTAACATGGATAAGGAGTAGATGCGCTAAAATAAACAAGATGGCGGACCGTACACCCCCAGACGATCTCAACCCTAGTGAACCCCCTCAGAAACAGTCGATAATGTCGGGTATCAAAGGGAAATTGTCTAGGAAGAAAGCTCCCCAAGTCACGGTAACACAAGCTGAACTTAAACCGAAGGACGCGGTTGACGAAACAGACCGAGTGAGTGTGTTTGACGACAAACCAGGCAGCGACTATGTTGGAAGTACGGAAATGCTCGCTGAAGACAAACCGCCCAGGGAAATACGATCAGGAACCGCGCCCCATAAAAAAAAACGGACTGCTGTTTTAGATCCGGATAAAAAACGAGACTTTCAGGTAGTTTTATGCAGAAATTGTCATAATCATTTTTGTTTCAGATTATTTTGGTTACATAGAAATCATATTCATTTCATTACTAGGATTACTGTTAAACACCTAATTACATGTAATTGTGGACATTTATTCCCACGTATTGAATGTCCACAAACAAATAACGTTTATGCCTATTATCAATTACTGTGTCAAAATCTGTCAAATCTCATGTGACGTTTTGTGATAACCATTCAGACAATCAGGGATGATGACACAAAATGATAAAAGCAGATGAAAAAACAACCAGTGTGTCATAATAAACACTTTCTATTATAACCAGTTGTCATTCTAGAATCTAGCTAAAGAAAATTAGCTGGGAGTAAAGTTGTACACGAGATCCAACATATTATGTGAGGCAGACCGTGAACATTTATTTTGGAAGATCAATTTCATCACTGTGTACCTATACTCTGATTTTTCTAACTCGTTTACACCGTTTTTCGCTGATATTTTTATGATGCTAAACGGTATCGTTCTATAACTCGGCACAATTCACCTGGAAGTCAAACGGCAATTTCTTACCGAATCTGAGACTTCTATCGCGAAAATTGAAAAACTTGGCTATCTATCCCAATGTTAAATTTAGCCCTGTTATTTAATTTCTGTGTCCGCACACAATTTTGTGCATTTGATCGGTTTTGTGGCGGAGCACTATTTCAAAATCAACATGTTTGTGTGGAATACACCCCAATGTATCCTTTTGGTCCAGAGTTACAACAATATTTCGAATCCTGATCGATGTATCGAATATGCCCAGATTCTCGAAATCCCGTTTTGGACTGAAATTTAACATGGAGATAGATTGCCAACTTCTTCAATTTTAGCTATATAAGTCTGAAATTTGGTAGAAATTGCCGTTTGACCTCCAGGTGAAGTATGCCAAGTTATAGAACGATAACATTTGGCATCGCAAAAATATTGTCAAAAGCCGGTGTAAACGAGTTAGAAAAATCAGAGTATATATATGTACATGTAATATTATTGATAGAGACTAGAGTTATGATGAATATTTTACCCAAATCATCTTGAACAGTTGAAGATAGTCAATGAATTAGAATTCAAGTCAGAGTGTTTCAGGTGGCTTAGATATTGTTTCATGTCTTTGTTACACATTGGGTTTCATCAGTTTTGGGGAGTGTCATAGCGTCTGAGAGCATTATATAAGTCACCAGGTTTCCACTTTTTGCTTGAAGTAGACTCAATATTTGAGAATGGATGAATACTTTGGTTTGAGTTATATAATCCAAGAGAGTAGAATTATCCACAGCTCTGCTGAGTTCTCTAGACAGTTGATCTGTTCATGTTGTGTGAGGACATCGGTAGTCACACAATGGCTTCTGTACATATCAGCCACTGGTATAAGTATCTCTTAGACGTCATAGTGCCTACTTCATGTGTTTTAGCCTGAGAACACAGGAAGATACATTTTTAATGGGTCATCAGGGTTCAGCACTCTTCAGTACTAGTAGATATTAACCATGATAAACATTTTCACAGATGTATTTGTGAATGATTTGGGTTTCAGTTTGGATCAGGATGACACTCCAGTCATTTGATTGTTAGCACGGATGAACCGAGAACGGTGAAAACCATGTTGATCAGCGCAAGCTGGCCTAATTTCTGGATTAAGTGCGGATATGACACCTGTTTTCCATTTTCTCGTCCAAAACATGCCAGTTAATGTTGAAAAGTACAATGAGTTGAGCGATCAATTTTTATTGACATTTTCACACTTGCGAGTGTTGACACCTGTTATGAATGACGACATATCTCTGGAAATATGTGTGGGTGAGGGGCTGTGGGGGGGGGGGGGGGGTAGGAGTCAGGGTCAGATGACCAGCTGAATGATAAGTGGCTTAGATCTATTCCACTGAGTTTTAGTTGAATTGTGGTGAAAACCCTTGGTACATGTTGGGTGTATCTGGTGAATTGACAATTACAATTATACACTGGTACATACAAGTGAATTCACCTGCATTTCTCTTTGAAATATCATATACCGGTAATCATATTGCAGATCAGAATTCTGTGTATCGATTATTGTCATTTACCTATCATGACTTTGAGGGCCAATGATGATGAAATCATAGATGTGTGGCTTTGAAGTGATTATAGAGGATTTGAATACACAAAAACAAACAATAAAATATTTTGTAAAATACACCACAAACAAGTTTGATACATTTAACGAACCATTAAATTCAAATATGATGTTTTAACAAGAAATCAAATTCCAAACGTCTTGAGGTTGATACAAATTCATGCACAAAATATGCCAATCACTTTGCGAGAACTCCATCTTCATGAGATTATATATATTATAACATGTTCTTTTACCTGTACTTATAATACTTTTGTGATACTTCTTCCAGATCAGAATCAAAATCGTAGAAGCGAGACAGCTGCCGGGCGCCAACATCAGCCCTGTGTCTCGTGTGACGTGCTCCAATCAGACGAAGCAGACGCGCATACAGAAGTCGACAAACTCACCGTTCTGGAATGAAGTCTTCTTCTTTAACTTCTTCACGTCACCTGCAGAACTCTTCGATGAAATCATCACCTTTGGAGTAAGTTAATTGTCTGCTATTACAGATCACTTCCCACCGAAAGATCAGTGAAAAAATTTTATTTTTCATGCTTAACTGTTGTGAAATTGTACTTAGGGAATCAATAATAACAACAATAATGAAATCAGTTTTATTAATGGTTTTGATTTTTTCAGGTGTATAACTCAAGAAAACTGCGTTCAGATGCATTTATTGGATCGTTCAAGGTAATATGTTTGTTGAGTATCGCAACTTAATGTATCGAACAATACATTCAGATTAAACACATCCCAAAAAATTATAATTGTACTTTTCGATTGTCAATTATTACTAGATCCATCTTGGTTACAATAAGATGATGTTCAAATTTTATTTTGAAAGTTGACAAATACCTAACAATGGCACATTATTTTTTGCAGTGTGACATAGGAATGATATACGATGAGCCGAATCACTCGTTCATCAACAAATGGCTGTTGCTAAGCGACCCGGATGATACGATGTCAGGCGCCAAGGGTTACCTGAAGATCTGTGCGACCGTACTAGGGCCGGGGGATGATGCGCCTGTAAGTGTCTCACAGGAATAGTCAACATAGAAACTTTCTGGTGTCTCTGAAAAATAGTTTGTGTGTTTATTTTTTTACCGTGTGGTTTATTCGGAGACATAATTCACCATTTCTTGAATGAAATGATCATGACACTTTATCAACTGTTCACTTATTGAATTTCTCCAATATAATATGTTGCATGCACATTGATTTTGATGATTTTGAATTAAGTTGATTTCTCATCTGCTTGTGGCATTTTTTTATGAAGACTCCTAATACATATAGTTTCCCATGTCTTACATGGTGTATGATGATTCCTAGCAATAAATTATAGAATTATATTAATTTATTTCATTAAGTATAAATTAGCTAGAAGATACTGGAGGGTAAGTTCTCGTAATCTAACAAATAAAATATTTTTCTGGTGGAGAAGATTTCTAATGAGCTAATTTTGAAAAAAAAAATGTGAGTATAATAATGAAAAAAAATTTATTGTACGGACAATTGCTTTTTCAGGTGCTTATAACTTTAATGTAACTTCTAAATTGCAAAATAAAAGGTGCCCAATATGGTATCAACTCAACTACTTTAATGACTGACACCATCGAGATGGAAGAGCAGCTCTGATGCTGTGTTTAATACAATCCCAAGACAAAGTATTAAAAGTTTTAATATGCTTTGAAACTAATTCATCATGAAATGGTGATAGAATACTTGTTGATCAAGTGGTTTCAACAATGTCTCACAATGTAATCATTGGTGGTACATATTATTTAAACCTTGAACATTCATGCAAGTTTTATCAATATTTTATGATTTCCAGTAACAAATACATGTATTTTTTCACCTTAATAAATATGCATATTTACAATTCATGAGGTACTATTCATACATTCAGGTTTGCTATGGCAATAAATTACCAGTTCTACTAATAAAATCTGTTATATATGGCATAATACTGTTTGCTATACATAACCATGGTGTCTGATCAGAATTCTGTTTCATTTCTTCAGAGCTTCAAACCCCAGACACAAGACGAGGAGGAGGACATAGAGTCGTAAGTGTACTTTATAAAACATCAAGAAACATTTATTGAAAAATTATTCACAACAAGGTACAAATTTCGCGAGAAAATGTGAAAAATTCATTCTGATGAATCCTGATACTTTCCGTTGCCAGGAACCTGCTACGACCCGCTGGTGTGATGCTTCGACCCGCGACGTTCAAACTTCGACTGTACCGCGCCGAGGATATCCCCAGAAGTATGAAAGTTTTCTCTAGATATAGTAATGAATAATAAGAATATTCTTTGCAACATACTTGCAATATTTCAGTATACACAATGTATGCAATGAAATTGTCTCATGCTAGTAAAATAGCAGTATCAATTTACGTGTCAAATCAATTTTGAGTTTAGATGTACAAGTTTCTGTGTATACTCATGGTGCATCCATTCATTCGCGAGTTTTTTGTTCCAGTGGACTCCGATTTCATTCAGGGGGTCAAGCAGATATTTGGGTCAGATGAGAAGAAAGAGCTGGTCGATCCATACTTTGTGTTCTCATTCGCCGGGTCAAATGTGAGTTTGCTTCAATTGTTTATGTATAAGTAATATTTTGAATGTATGAGTTATTTATGTGTGTATAACTGTTCTATTATTTTATATCAACTAACTTTTTGAAGAGGAAAACAACTGTAAAACAATATTTTCAATATTGTGTATGATGCCGTCTTGAAATACGAAAATACAAAAATGTATATCTTGCAAATATTTCTGTTCAGGTGCGTTCCAAGATTATCTACCATAGTGAAAACCCAGAGTGGAACCAGGAACTGAGACTTGGGCTTCGGGTCAGTATCCGTGACACTATTGAGATCATTCTTGTGCTAGTGAATAACCTGATGAAATATCTATGATTTCGTGTGTTTCCTGAGTAAGATCTAAGAATTTGTAGAGTAGACCGATCCACTCTACTTATTTAGGCTATATACTCTATAATCTTATCAATAACAATAATTATGAGCATTTCCGATGTTTTTTTTTATTGTAAATTCTTGTCGTATTTGTTTTCAGTTTCCCTCGATGTGTGAAAGAGTCAAATTCCAAATGTTTGATTGGTGAGTACTTCTCTGTTATACAATTTGTGTTAAACTTTTTATTTATGTAATCAAAATTTGCTTGATATATGTATGAATGATTGATGTTTGAATATCTATTATGCATATCAGATGAAAAATAATTTGTGCCTTCGAAAAAAATGTAAATTTTTCCCGAATATGATTTGTGTAGAATATGAGTACATGTTATATATTGTCAGTGTCTCCATCAAAGTTGTTGTATATTTGTGAACATTTATCAACATTCAATTTGTTGCATATGAATCCTTTCATCACTACATTCAGGGACCATATCAGAAATTGGTAATGACCTTTTATTTTAGGGACCGTATCACAGAGACTGATCCTATTTGTACGGCAAATATTGTGACGACCAGAATATCCCGCAGTGGTGGAGATGGTCCGTTCTGATTGGTTGAATTTATTGCGATGCATGCTGCATATAGCCGTTCCCCTGACAACTCATATAATGCCCTTCAATGTCCCGCCAAAGTGTCTTATCTTTATTAACACAAACTACAGATTCCATAGAATATTAACTCGTAATCTTTCATAATGAATTGGGTGTCAGTTTCTGACAAGTATATTCCACATGTAATATTTGGTGGTATGGTCAAAATATTCTTCTGCAAGACCTAGATGTATTCATGTAACCTTGGCAACTCTGACTAATGCAATGCTGCCCGCAAAACAATGGCGCATTCCATACCATCTCCCCCCCCCCCCCCCCGCCTCCCCCTCCAACTGCCAGATTCATGTACCAATAGCACAAATCCATAGTGTTCGATAGAACCTATGGATGGAGCTTTTTGTTGCGCTGCATTTGTGAGGTCGTCGCACAATATGTAGTTTCGGTAGTTTGATAATGTAGTTGATATTTTTCAGCAGTTACAGCTTGCATCACTGTGATGGCTTCATTTATAATCTGTAGAGACTTCATTTAGTTTACCATTTATATGAATGGTCTTTATATGAATGGTCGTCTTGTAGATGCACAGTGAAACATGTATCGCTATGATATCAAGTCTGTTCACATACAAACAGCTATTTGCTTAATACAGTGAATAAAGTTAGGTGTAGGAACATCTCAGATTCTTTGTTTTCAAGAAGCATGAAGGCTGAAAAAGTATTGTGCAGATTAGCTCAAATACAGAAATGATTGTGTACCATATAAAAGGGAAAAATTGTTTTGGTTAATAAATTTGTTCCATTTCAGGAGCTAGCTTCAAATGTATGAGCCATCTATTTCCAGCCCTTTCTGTTTTTTAATTGAACCTGCTTGCTTACTGTTTTAGGGACAATATGACTGCAGACGATGTTGTTGGCTCAACGTTAATGAATATTTCGGAAACATGTCATGACGGAAATCCTGGTGATGTCAAATTTTCAAAATTATATCAATTCATCCACTATTTAACGTGTGTTGTACTTAAGGCCTTGAACGGGTTCTAAGACATAAGGGTTGCACACACCAGTGTGTTCATTAGAGCCCTAACGGGGCTCCATACTGTTACATTGTGTGGGTTGCACAGTGTGTGTTTTTTCCAGTCTGACAGCTGTTTGGGAATCAACATAAGTTCCATAAATGGTATAAGTGGAAATATTTCTGTTTTTTTCTGCCCTCATGCAGGGACTTTGCGTCCACCGATGACATCATCGGGACAGGTTATCTCAGGATGTCACAGGTTTCTCACCGAGGAAATTTGTGTAAATTGAATTTGTGAAATTTTTAGCACTGTCACGAACAGAGGGAATTTGATGCACTGAGCTTCTAAACATTACACCACTTTCTATAAAAGCACTGAGGTGATTTGAGAAAAATCACTTGCTTTATTTCATGATATGTTCAAGTGTCATACATGTAGCACAATATTTTACATTTTTTGGACACATATTGAACAAAATCTGGATAAAGAAAGCCAAAATAATAGAACAGAAATTTGGTGTTGAGACCTCTACAGTGGAATAAAATCATTGTCATGGATATATAACATTTATTCTGTTCCTGCACCATCAGGGATGCCTATTCAGCTGATGACCCTATCGGAACAACTGTCATCCGTCATGAAGATATTGCACTAGACGGAGATTTCGGTGAATTACTCAACGAGAAAATTTTCCTTTTAATTTCTGGTGTACAGACAGAAATGTCTTGACCTTTAGCATGCGATTCTCAAATTCCAGGGGATTAGAATGTTTTGAGTCTTTCAATTGTGAAATTTCGGAAGTGGGGCTGAAAAGTTGATCCAAACAAAATACATTTTGTTGCAGTTGATATTTTGATATATTGAAATATATCAAGATTATGAATTGAGAATTTTTTTCAGATGTTTCACGTTTGGTGGTGGGAGTCGTATCGAACACGATAAAGACGTCAATTTGTGCCAATGTGTAACAGGATATCAATTTTCGTCTGATAATATTATGCAATCTTCAGCAACTTTCGAGGAAGTTGTTTATGGATGGAAATCATGCACATGCACATATAGCAGTTTATATATATAGAATTTAACTAAGTATTACCTTACGAAAATTGAAATCCTGTTGCCACATTTATTGGTTGCTGCGGTTTTCCTTCAGTTGGTGATGTTTTAATGTGTTTTGTTTCCATCCTGACTGCAGGGATCGTATAACAGAAAATGACAGAATAGCGACAGATTACATCAACTTGTCGCGTATCTCGTGGCCGGGGGACAATGGTGATTGGTCGATTCTCTAGCTGCTGTGTGCTCCACACTCTGACTTCCTCAATATTCACATATATTTAATGCCATGTACATATTCTGCGTTTGAAAAATCTCCGATTACATTGTGTACATAGATTTCGTGAAGTGCTTGAATGTTCGTGTGGTAATCTGTCTGCACTTTAGATTGTGTGAAGTGTCGTCATAAATTTATATTTGCTGAAAATACTAATATACATGAAACCTTTTTGACAATTCAAGTTATACTCAAGACTTGCACACTTTATTTCACCTCGATGTTGGCGTGTATTTAAATGTACTTGGACAAATTATATATATAACACATAAATTTGCTTCCTATTATCCAATATATGCACTGTCACCATAGTGACGTACTTCAGTATTTAGACTGGCATGAAACACGCATACATTAGAGTTAAACCTTTACTTCTTTTTAACTGAAATATTCACTTTCTTTTGTGTAGAATATTCGAATGCAGACAATATGATTTGAATGCAATTACATGAATTTCTTGAATCAGAAATACATCACATGAGAACTTCTCTCTAATGTATTTCTGCTCAAATGCATAGAGATGAAATTGATTTCTAATATAAAAATTATGTTCATTGACAGCTCAGTTCAGAATTTCTTCAGTTGTATGATTGTCGATTCGCTTTGTAAATTACATTCAAATTCATGTACATTAATGCTTTTGCTTTTGATATTAATTGCAAATTTTCTCGACTTTCTGCGGCCACCAGACAAAGGCGAAGATGGTAAATAGAAAGTTTTGCTGATGTATGCTGATAGTCGTGATAGGTGTACCGTAGTTGTAAGCCACTGGCCAAAATATGGTCGTTTATGAATCAAGACTTGTGTTATGTAATTGAATTGTATGCCTCACTTAAATTACATGATCATTTTAATAAAAAATAATTTACAAGTGTCCGTATTTTCAAAATATTGAAAAACCACCATATTTTGGCCAGATAATGTGTGAATGCATGGACCATTCCTTTCAATTTTAAGCATGTACATGTATGTATGTTGTAGTTTTGGTTTCAAGATTTGTTTTAGTTTTATTGTGGTACTGCATAGTTTCCAAATGCTTGTGAAATATGCTGTTCGCTTTCTTAAGTGCATGTTACATGCTAAGTGCATATATGCAAGAATTCACATTTGGTAGAATTTGATATTTTATTTTCTTCAAAAATCAAAAACAAAAACACCTGAAACACACACAACACACAAAGACAGTATCAAAATATGACCTTTGAAATATTTACGCCAGGTTCTTTAAGGTTGGTACATGAAATTCCTTGAGAACATGTAGTATATTGCATACATCCTACGTGTATCAGTTGAAGAGAGTTCCTGCTTCGCTGTGCAAATATACTCCGGAAAACCCCTCATCGTCTTGAGGCGGTTTTATCGCGCTTTAGCCTGATTTGCTTAATCAACTGCGTGCGCATTATGCTCTCGATATAACATGTATAAACTTTCTGACACCCCCCCCCCCCCCTGGTGAATCCAATATAACTGAGTATAACTACCTTCTGGAATGTCAAATGTTTGAAACTTAACCCCACAAAGCTAACCTTTCATAACAAAATTTTGGCATTTTCTGAATGACTAAAATTTTGACCTATAACCTATGAAAAAAACTTTCCTAATATTGATTAATTACCTGTATACATGTAGTCCGTAACCTCCCCTCTGCTAAAAATTCACGGTAAATGCAATAATATTTGTATTGAATCTGTGCTATAATAATGATGAAAATTTGCCAAACCAAAAATATCCGAAATTCTACTGAATGTAATATTGTTAAAGTTTCTTCAATAAAATAAGCATTTTTTCTGCATGTGTTAGACTAACCGGTAAAGCTAATTCCCGCCAATAAACGATCACGGTATGATTCCTGTAGTTATGCTGGAAGATGCTAACGACAATAGCAAGCCAGTGTGCACGAGTACCACCAGCGAAATGTACACGAGTTCCGGGAACCTTACCCCCGACGCACCTCCCAGCCGCCCTAGAGGTAAACATCCACACTAAACATGCTAAAATGTCAACGTCTTGTCCCTCGGAATGTTCTTGTGGCGAATGAGTCCTCCAACTAATGTCCTGAAAGTTTGAAGTTTTACTGTTGCCATCTTACTTATCGCAATATTGAGAATAAATTTATTAACATGATTAATTTATGGAATATATCTATCATAGTACATGTACATAATACAGCACAGCATACAATATCACATACATCACTAGATGTGACTAGATTTAATCATTGTATACACTATCAAAAATTAGTTCATTAACACACACTGTGAATGTTGCTGTGAAAATGCTTATCTGGATTCATGATTTTGGTTTGTGTACAGTTAAGCTGGACATTTTTGTTGTTGACATTAGTTGTATTTAGAATAAAAAAGTTTTTTGAGCACTGAATATGCATGAATTTTTCACGTTTCGAACCAAATTGAGTTGAGTGTTGCTGCACGTTTTACTGGTCTGTTGAAATTTTATGTTTACTGGCAATGTTACATAAGGTTTGTTCACTTTGAACACTAGTGGCATATGGGATTCTGTTTCATTGATCTCTGTTTATGAAAATGATCAGAAATTTAATTGCACACATTTTGATCCATGGATATCTCTCAAAATTTGATATAAATTTCAAGAATGATTACTCAGCTTCAAAACATAGAAACTACAACCCAAAAATGAACAAATTCACTTATAATATTCAAGATTTAATGTGGCTGTAAGCAAAACCTCCACAAAGTAACAAGCACACAATCCAGACTGTTAATTGGTCCCCATGGTACAGCGCTTGTACTGTTGTCTGCCAGGATTCCTGCCGACCTTTGGGCCATGCTTCGTGAACTTCTACGGCTCTCCAAGAGAGTACAGCGACCTGCCTGATGAGTATGAGGACCTCAACTTGGGCAAGGTCAGCTTATATTGCCAAGCTAATTAGGATATATCAGTTGCTGTACATCTTGTGGATAACACCACTATATAGAACAAACCTCAAACAATTATTTCCAAACACTGAGTGGGATTCCTATATTTGAAATGGGAAAATGTGTTTGTCGGAAATTTTTTGTCAGGATTGTAAGTTTTCTCCTTATGACACAATTATAATATGGTGATTTTTTTTTGTAAAATCCACTTGCTGTGTAGGGTGAGGGTGTGGCGTACCGAGGCCGAGCTCTTGTGGAGCTGCAGACTGTCCTTGGTGAGACTCCCGAGGTTCCAGTGGAGGACATCGGGTCTGACGACCTGCTGCGTGTACAGGTACGGGGGAGTGTGGTATTTTGTGTCCTGTGGGCAGTACACTACCCATTGTTGGCACTGACAATATCATATACTCAATAGTTAGAGACTGCATGAGTTGGGTCATTTATTCGAAAGGTATATTAACCCCCCAAAAATATTATGTGAAACAGCTCAGCTTGTGATAGGATGATTGTGACTGATCAATATAAACAAAGTTTCTGGCATTTTCAGAAATTCATGAGACGAAGGAAGTACAAACTGCATGCAGCCTTCCTGAACGCTACGATGATCAGCGCTGTTGATGCTCCAGTGGAATTCGAAGTCAGCATAGGTAAGAAAAAGACCTTGGAGCCAAGCAACTACATGTAACCACCAGGCATGAAATGTATGCCAAACCATCCATATCTCAAATATTCCACCATCCCCACAGGTAACTATGGCAACAAGCTGGATGAGTCCGTGCCGCCTTGCTCCTCGACCACCCAGCCGACTAATGCAGTGTTTGACGGCTCGTACTATTACTTCCTGCCGTGGGGGGACACCAAACCCTGCGTCGTGGTCGACTCGCACTGGGAGGATATCAGCTTCCGTCTGGAGACACTCAACATGCTCAACACCATCATAGAACGGCTGGTACGCGCTTGTGATTGGAGTACACCTAACCTGCATATCATGAAAAATGGGATTTATCATGTTCATGTGAAAGTCACAGGGTTATCTGACTTCTTCTTAAATACAATATGGGAAAATGTGGAAAATTTGCCTCATCATAACTCTACTGTTTTGACTCTTTTGTAAAAAGTAAAAAGTTAATTATACATGACACTCCCCCTCCCCCATCTCCTTTCTCCCACATGCAGGAAGAAAACGTGGAGCGAGTACGTGTCGGACTGAAGGCGAACCTCCCGACCCCGGAGCTAGCACAGCTCATGATCGCTCTCCTCACACAGTTCATCGACGACTGCAAGTACGTAACGGCTGCTCGGTGACCGTGTTTCAATATAATAGAGTATGACCAGTGAACAGTTGGCGTATTCGTCTGCATGATCTCAACAATTAAGATAATATTAAAATTGCATGAATAATCGTCTTGATATTAAGGTGAACATGCGAGCCATGATGGCTTGTTGAATACATAAAGTTATATTACAAGTAAATATATAAAATTGTTTGCCATGGTAGACATCATGTATATATATGCTTAAAATTATTAAATGAATATTTAATGATATATTTATGAAGGTAATAGTATTTAATAAGAATGACGAATTGTTATGATATTGACTCTCGCCTTGTTTCGCTCTTGCAGAAAACCACTGCCAGAGATTGTGGATGGCCGTCACCAGCAGAATGACTTAGACCGCAACCTGCGATATTTCCGCGAAGTCGAGCTTAAACATCTACGAAAGGAGGCCGGAAAACTCAGGGAAAACGCTACAGACGTCAACGATGCCCTGGGGGAGGTGGAGGGATACCTGGCACAGCTGAAAAACCTGGCCATTGAGGTGAGTACAGAGGGAGTTAGGATGGCACATGGAACAGCTAAAATAACTGGCCATTGAGGTGGGTACAGAGGGAGGTTGAATTGTGCTTGGAACACCTGGAAAACCCAACAGTTCATCAGCAGCATGTTCAACACTGCAAAACTTCCCCTAACGTTCGCAAAGAACTTAAAAGGATATAGATGACAAAATAAGTTATTCAAGTTTATAAATTTTGACACTGCTCCATAAATAACACTACACAAATTTATGTATTCATAATATCGTTTGATTGTTTCAACACACAGCCCCAGAACAGCATGCCAGACGTAGTGATATGGATGATTGCGGGGGATAAGCGACTCGCGTACTACCGTCTGCCCGCGTACCATGTCTTGTGGGCCGCGAACCCAGAACATCGGGGAAAATACTGTGGAAAACTTGAGACTATTTGTCTAAAAGTAAGGAATAGAATGGATAAGTGTAAATCATTGTTTGTCACATGATCTTTAGGATATATTGAAGTTTGCTCAAATTAACATGATAAAGGCATGCTCACTACTGTAAAAAATTTGTACATTGTTGTAGGCTTCTCAGGAAATTGTGTCAATTTCTAACACTATTCTAATATCATATATTTTGTATCTAAGATTCAATTTGTTATTTCGCATAATTAAGCGCAATAAACATGCGAGGAAACATATGGTCAGTGGGGCTGAGACTTTTTTTCCAGCAAAGAGCAAATTGCTTCTGCACACTCTTTCATGCCACATTTTGTATATGGTTCTACTTGCTTCCAATCTGTTGTAATAAAAGTCTGTAAAAAAATCTGTTGAGACAAAAGTCTATTTGAACGGTTAAAAAATATTCACAAAGGTATTGATCGTGTATGTATGATTATACAGTGTAAATCTAAATCCGTGATTTAAAGTAAGTTTATGAAGTTTAGTAGCAACACTGCTTACTAATGCTGCTTTAAATTTATTAATATCAATCACTCCTCTGTCTTGAGGAATATTGCACAGAACATATTTATATGGTTGATTGCACAAATCCAGTTTCACGATGAAAATATGATAAATTTCAAAATCTTTGCTGGTTTCAACATTTTGAACTCAATTATCCAGTGGCTTCATCATAATATTATGCGACTTGTATGTCTGCCTGGCTTGCTGCTATATAATGTGTATCCTTCTTATATGTACTCCGTACTGAACTGTCTATGATATCACTACGCCTGTTGACCGGGACTACTTTCCTGCAGTACCCCGGCTCCAAGGCTGACAAGGAGAATAACTGGGACATCCCGGCCCTGCTACGGGTCAAGATCTGGATGGGGCTGGAGAAGGATGAGATGGAATGGCACAGGATGCAGACAGAGGGCGACTTGGCTGTCTTTGCTGAATCTGTGAGTGTCTGATACTTATTTGTAAATAATGATAGAAAAAATTGAAGTTTATTATGTCTCCAGAGCTTAGTTTGAAATCTCCAGTCCTCTCCAGCATTGCCTTGACAACAGAATATTGTAATATTGAAATGTATTTCTATATTCCTAAACAGTTGAATATTTTTGTGGTGTTTCCGCTTTATAGTATGAAAACCAGGTGACCATTCTTGGTAACTGGACCAACAAGGGACCAACTATGACACGACCAAAATACTCAGACGCCACCGGAAAGGTAAAACTACAAGAGGCTGACAATCATACATCTTAATAATCAGGCTTCATGAATATGCAAATGACATGTGGTGAATATGCAAATGACTTGTGATGAATATGCAAATGACATGTGATGAATATGTAAATGTCAGGTGGAGTTGTTGAAGGAGAACTTTACCCCGCCTGTGGGCTGGAGGTGGGAGGGAGACTGGTACATCAGCCCTGAACTCAGGTACGGGGGCAAGTGAAAACTTTGTATCTTTGCAGCAGTGAAGATGGATTGAATGTGAACAGTTCAAATAAAAATTCTCAGTAGGACTACGCTTCATGATTGCCACAATGGATTTTGCCTACAGTTAGATATCATACCACAAAAGTATGCGAAAAATGTTTCCCATAATGTTCGATATTATCGCATGACTGACTGTCGTTGTTCCATGCAGTATGTTGTACGACAAGGACGCAGGTCACACACAGTTCCTGGAGGATGTGTACGAGAACCAGTCCCGATTCCCCGGGGGGGAGTGGGGCGAGGCCTCCGTACCCTGGGCAGACGTGGTGCGTAGCTCATGGAAAATACTCTCAGTATCAATATATATATATACTATTTGAAAGGGTATTTGAAAGGGTCACTTCAAGAAGATAACTCAAGGAAAACTTCGATATTTTACACAAAGGAATGATTAAGAAATTAATCTGAATCCCGTACAAAGGGATACCCCTGGAGACTGCTATAACCATAATTTAAGGGGGAAAAAAGCACATTGAAATATAAATAAACTGTACACTGTCTTTCACACTGTGTGTATGTACAGAAGGGGGACGGCTGTGTGGCGAGGGATGCAGTAGAACTCCCGGAGAACTGGGAGTGGGAGGAAGATTGGCAGATTGACCTCAACCGTGCCGTCGACGAGTACGGTAAGTCAGCCATACTGACCGCTGAGCTGGAGGGTACCCCATGTCTATGTTATGTATAAGTAGCTTGTAGGTGAAGATTGCATCAGATTAATACGTTAGCGCATCGTGCTAATATGGGAGATGCAATTGTCTGATTTACAGTCAAGTTGTACCAAATTGGGCGCTAGATATCTGGATAAGGATAGAAATAAAATAATTTGCTTGAGTGTATACACTTCTGTGTATAATTATATACATCTTCTCTTACCCCATCCCCAGGTTGGGAGTACACAGTCGAGTCCACCATGGGCGGCTACGGACCCGTGGAAAAAACATACCACATGTGTCGCCGCCGGCGCTGGCTACGCTCCCGCAAACTCATCAAAGACGTCTCCAAGTCTGCTAAAGAGGTATTGCAGTAGTTTTTCACGTGGCTTCTCTACCTGTAAAAATCTAAAAAGAGTTACAAATTTAAGATGCCCGACTCTGTATGATTACCTTATATATTTAAAAAAGTCAAAATTGAGTTTATATCATCCAGAATGTATGAGATTGATTGAATAATTAAGTGTAGTCCTTAGGGAAGACACATAATTCTTCGTTATATAATATTATACTCCCAGCTCTAGAATCCTGAAAACTCCTAAAACTTATTTCTCCCGATGCCCTGACACAGGCTAAGATGGCGAAGGCTGCCAAGGAAGGCTGGGAGTACGCGCCGCTCTTCAACATGAAGTTCCACCACAAGGAGCGCAAGATGGACTTGGTGCGCCGCCGCCGCTGGCATCGAAAGATGATCGCAGAATCGCCGAACCAGCCCTGCTTCTTCCAGATCGAGAGCAAGGGGGTACGTAACCGTGTGTGGAGGAGGTTTTGGGGGTCAAGGTGGTGAGGGTATTTAGGGCTCAAGATGAGATGCAAAGTTGTACATAATATAATTTTGGGGGTGTCCCACACATATTTAAGGCTTTTGTGGGAGTAAGTATGTATATATTTATGTATATATTTATGGTATTCTAGGATGGAAATATATTGGGTTCTGGAATATGAATATACAAAATTATTTTCCAACAATTCGTTTTTTGAAAGAAAATATACACATGTAATGTAAAGTCATAAAAATATTACAGAAAATGTATGAAGATGATGAGGTAATACTGTCTGATGAAATATTTAATTACCCAATCACATGTTTTGTTGGCTCACATACTGACCCGAAGCACTTTAATTGAATGTTGATTGATTCCAATGGGGCATGTTCAGAAATATCTGCAGTCGCCAGCCGGCAGCACTGTTTTGGGGCTACACATGACCCCCGACGTCATTACTATTTATCCCTGCATGGTGATACCAATAGGAGCGTAATTTTTTTGGCTTAGTTTACGTTGTTGTTGCCCTCAATTACAATGCTGGCCCCTGTCGATGAGTGTATGAACATGCCCCATTCTCCTGATTCTCAGGCCTAAAATCCCTTGTTGATTTGAATTACCCATACTTACTGGAAATTTTTACTACAAATATTTTGTTGATCAATTACTCAAAATATATATTGTTTTTGTTTGATTTTCCTGTTGATTGTTTGTTTTTAACTTAATATTGACTGTACAGTTCTTTCTCATTTCTGAGTGATTTTACTGATTTTGGATTCATATCATGCCTGAAAACATTTGGTATGCTGCATATGAATTCATATTGTGTCACTAACCTTTTTGCAGGACAAAAAGCGAAAAAGCCAAGTGAGTGTAAAACCGCTGTAGTTGTGTGAATTTGGGAAAAGTCCTCGTCAATTCACAAACTATTGAAGATTGCCAAAACTCTTCCCAGCTACATAGTCACTGTAGCTTTGTTAGTAGTGAATTGCAGAAAATGTTGCATGCTTGCTCTAGATTGCACTGTAGTTTCGTGTGTTACTTTTCAATATATTTCACAAATTCCCTTCAATATTCTGACATCAATACCTTCAAAATGACAGTAAAACAGTAAAAATATTAAATCAGATTGATAATATTGACGATGGCAAAAATATCTCCAGCGAAGTTTGAGAAGGGAGCCGAGTACAACTACATCAGTAAGTCAACGGAAATCTGTCACTTATCACCTGTACACCTCCTACACAGAGCACCTTCTCTCTTACATATCTAATGTACCACTGCTTATATTACAGCTTTATGCAGCTAAATCCATGCAAACCATGCCTTTAATTCCTAGACGGAACTCATTTTGCTGCTTCAACTGATAATCGCAATGGTGGTTTCTTATGGTCTGCATTCATTTCCAGTTCAGCTAAAAAAAACTTAATGTCAGAAAGGGTTTTAACTATGGCCAGAAATTCTATGATTGTGGAGTAAAATTGTTGATCCTACTGAATTCATGCATGTGTTTCAATAATAGTTTATATATAGATGGATGCTCATAATATATTTCACATGTATGTTGAAGCTATACGTCTAAATAACTGAAATTAGAAACTTAACATAACACCAATAATCAACAATATTAAATAACATACACATATCTTTTGTACTTTGTATTACAGCTGCACATCTATATTGGGAAGTCTGACATAAATGATTGAAAAATTTTTCTTGACATTTGCCAGCCTATAACATTTATGAACTCTATGTCCGAACTTGTTGACATGTTCAAGATGACTGCGTTGATCTTTCCCAGAGTGATGATGAAGACAAGAAGGCGGCGATGACAGCCCCTCGGATGTTCCTGACCTGTAAAAGTACGTGTTATCATGGCTACTGCTTATGGGAAGTGCCTTGCCCTGTTCAGATGGATGTCCATCCAGCTAGCATTGTTTCTATGTGATCGTGTACATTGCGTTGATGTGTACTCTCTATCTACCACTAGAACCGTGCAAGTACCAGTTGAGGGCGTACGTGTACCAGGCTAGGGATCTGCTGGCCGGCGACAGTAACGGACTCTCAGGTACATGCTAACAGGCGTATCTATGTGGTATATGTATCTTATTAAAGTTGTCTCTTAAAACAAAAAAGAAGTGCTGAACCGTGTGCTAGAACTTTGTACTTGAGGGTGAAAAAATTATTGAAAAATATTAAACCTGACCTCTCTAACACCGACCCCCCCCCCCCCCCCCCCACAGACCCGTTTGCACGGGTGTCATTCCTGAACCACTCCGACTCGACGGCCCGCCTAGACAAGACACTATGTCCCACCTGGGACGAGACTGTGATCTTTGAGCAGGTGGAGATCCACGGAGACCCGGTCAACATCGCTGAGCGGCCCCCGGAGATCATCATCGAGGTCTTCGACCATGACACCTTTGTAAGTGTGGGGGGCAATGAGGGCGGAAATGTGTGGTGAACAAATTAATGATGAATTTTGTTATTTTCATGCAAACAATGAAAATATTTTCGGTAAAAAGGAACATTTGTAACTTCCAGATGACTTTCAGTGTGAATTCTCCACTTTTCAAATTGATCTGTGATAGAAATGAAGTACTCAAGCCATGTTTTTCCCATGATGTAATAGATTTCCTCCTCTCCATGTGACTGCAGGGCAGCGCAGAGTTTCTAGGTCGTACAAAAGCCCAGCCGATGGTACGCCTCGACCCGAGTGATGACCGGCCGTGTGTACTCCAGTGGTACAGCATACAGAAGGGCGCACAGTACGGCGGGGAACTCCTTGCGGCCTTCGAACTCTTCCTGGTGCGTAACAGTCCAAATGTCCTTATTGATCACTACGAATCGAGTATCTTAGTCATACAAAATCGAGTATCTTGGTATAAGATTTTCTTCTTAGGCTGCCTAAAAGTACTATTCATGAAATAAAGCCTCATTGTGAATTGCAATGTTTTTGGAAGCAGTCCTGAAGGTTTTCGTACCCTAATTCTGATGAAATATTAATAATTTGTCACCAATATTGAACAGGAATACCGTGCTATCAGCACAAGCAAATCACATAAGGTGAACATAAGGTTTACAGAATACACAATCGCTTCTTTTTGCACCACATTTTAAAGCTTTAATGCCGCAGATGGAAAAGCACAGAGCTTGTCGTTTGCGAACTGGACAGGGTTTTGATCAATATAGTTTGCCTGAGTACTTTTTTTTCATGTCTTTTGTTATTTTTATGTTCAATACAAAAATTACAGTTGGATCCGAAAGCAACCCATGAGCAAATACAGAAAATGGTTTGTACAGATATGTCACCTATGCTTGCATTGTCTGCTTGCTACCGATGTCAAATTGTCCGGGCAAATGTCAGTTTTTCAAAGCTGAATGCCCACGCATGTTCATGTGTGAATGAATCTATCAATGGTACTCAAATTTGTTCCCCTTGTACACATTTGTGTAATGTTCGTGTACTATATCGATAAGTTATCAGGTAGTCCTCAATTTGTGATATCGTGTGTCCCGAATATTGGTCATTCATCATTCCACCCAAACCTTGTACACCTTGCATGATTGATACTTCATGAATATGTATGTATTCGTAATCCCCATTTAAAATTATAAATCTGAAATAAAAAATATCCAATATTTGATATACATGAAAGTGCTGAATGCTTGGAAGTTCATTCAATTTGGAATTGAACGAATTCTAACAAATTTTAACTGCTTTTAGCAAGCTAAGGTTTATTACATACGTAATGGGATATATTTATTTATTCATTGATAACAATAATAATCATAATGAATTTGGAGGATAAACACAATGGAGTTCTGCCCTGATATTCTATGTTAATTAACCGCAATATTTTGCAACATAATTCAGTCCTCAATATCAGTGATATATAACCCCAAACCATGAGACCCCATACCTGTAGATGTAGCTATAGGCATGGTCCTTTTGTTCAGCATGAACAGTTGTGCATGTATCTCCCCAAAAAAGAAAACTCCAGTGTAAAATTCAAAACAAAAATATGCCAATCTATAGTTTGTTTATGACAATCCTGATATATATCATTTCACCAGCACACAGGTATGGTAGTTTTCATAGTATGTATTCAGTCTGGTATGTTACAGGTAAATATAAATGAAAGAAAAAAAAGACTTCTTCACATTGGTGTTACAATGCTGTTGGAATAAAATATATATTCACAATTTTCAGTTACAAATGTTGCACTCTAACCACGTACACTGACTGTCGTATCTGCTGTTTGTCAGATGGAGGGTAAGGACCTGCCATTCCTGCCGCCGAAACGAGGCAAACTCTTCATCGTCCCCAACGGAATCAGACCTGTCATGCAGCGCACGGCTATCGAGGTCAGTCTGGGTCAATCCACAAATCAATCCACGGTATTCCTAGTTTCAACTCATGTGGTCAATTGAATACAAGGAATATACATGGAATATATTCATCTATGTAACGAAGTGTAAAATATACTGGTATGTTAATAAACAGTGAGTATAAATACTACTAGTACTACTGAGAATAATCTCGATAACCTTTTATATAATAAAACAATTTAAGATTTGATTTAGATTTGCCTTAGATTTGATTGTGAAGGGTTGAATCTCAATTCAGATCTTTCCGTACCCAGTGCATTTCATATACAGATACTTTAGAACATCACATTTATGTATATACACATGTACACAGGTGATGTGTTGGGGTGTGAGGAACATGAAGAAATTCCAGCTGGCGAGTGTCACCTCCCCGAGTATAGAGTTTGAGGTCGGAGGTCACGTGGTCCAGTCCAAGGTCATCAAGAGCACCAAGAAAAACCCTAACTTTGATGAACCAATCCTCTTCTTTGATGTGGTGAGTCGATAACAGCCTAATAACATCAGGGAAATGTGATTGTTGACCAAAATTCAACAAGCTTTGCTAATTTCACCTGTGTGATCAATTTCACAAAAATAATTTTTTTGCACTATGAAATCAAGCGCACCAAAGTAATAATGACAATTTTCCCACAAATCTCATACATGCAGATGTTGCCCAAGGAGGAGCTGTACACCCCTCCCGTCAACATCCGTGTCCGTGACAACCGCCAGTTTGGCCGCAAGCCGATGGTCGGCGTCAACGTAATCAAGACACTGGAGGAGTTCCGATGTCAGCCGGGACCTCCCGAGGAGGACGCCCAGGTCCAGGGTATGTACTGGTGTGTTGGTCTTCCTACGTGTGCATGTCAAATTCTTTCAGGAGTATTGACTAGTTATATGTATATGTCGATGTTGCACGTTCAGTATCACTTTTTAGGTTACCGGACCTTTGGTCCGATAACCTATTGGCATGGCGTTGCGTCCGTCGTCCGTCCGTCCGTCTAGCCGTCCGTCCGTCCGTCCGTCCGTCCGTCCGTCCGTCCGTCCGTCCGGCGTTAACATTTTTATCTTTAAAGTTAACGATCGAATCTTTCTGAAATTTTGCACAAAAATGCCTAAAAATATTTTGAGAAGGAGGTATTTTTTTGTTTTTTGATTTTCGCATTTTTTTCAAAATGGCGGCCGTTTTTGTCGAAAAACGCTCAATTTTGGACTTTGACGGCCATTTTCTCAAAAACTGTCTGATCAGTTTTGAGTTTTTGGTTTCAAAAGATTCCCCTCATATACCTCTGTGATATGTATAAGTTTGGTTGCCCTAAATCTGCCGGTTTTCGTGTGGCGGCCATTTTGAATTTTTGGCGGGTCGGCGAAAAAAAATTTTTTCGCCCCAGATCGCATTACTATCCATTTTGGGCCATTTCTAGAGCAAAAAAAAATTTTCACCCTTTGAAAAAAATTTTGGACTTAGAAAATTTTCGGCACTTTTTCCCTTCATAATGGGAGCTGTCCGGACTGTACTCATAGAACGCTTGAAGATAGAGCTTAGAAATTGGCACTTTCAAATGGGAAGTCATATATGGCGACTTGTGTGGTGACCTTGAATTTGACCTTGGATGACCTTGAAAGGTCAAAACAGCCATTTTTGGGTCGAAAAACGCTCAAATTTGCACCTGGTCTGTATTTTCTCAAAAACTGTCTGATCAGTTTTGAGATTTTTGCTTAAAAAGATTCCTCTTATATACCTCTGCGACGTGTATAAGTTTTGTTGCCCTTGAATCGCCGATCTCAGTGTGGCGGCCATTTTGAATTTTTGACGAGTCGGCGAAAAAAAATTTTTTCGCCCCAAATAACATTACTATCCATTTTGGGCCATTTCTAGGCAAAAAAAAATTTTCACCCTTTGAAAAAAATTTTGGACTTAGAAAATTTTCGGCACTTTTTTCCTTCATAATGGGAGCTGTCAGGACTGTACTCATAGAACGCTTGAAGATAGAGCTTAGAAATTGGCACTTTCAAATGGGAAGTCATATATGGCGACTTGTGTGGTGACCTTGAATTTGACCTTCGATGACCTTGAAAGGTCAAAACAGCCATTTTGGGGTCAAAAAATGCCCGGATTTGCCTCTGTAGATGAAATGCTTGCAGATAGAGCTCATGTTTGCATTATGAACATATAGGAAGACATATATGGCACAACTAATGATGACCTTGAACTTGACGTCAGATGACCTTGAGTGCCAAATGTCTGACTTAGAATGTGTAAATTGACCTGAGCGGCCTAAACGATTCCACCCAAAATATAGAATATCAAATGCCGCACACATACATGTAATGGTAACATCGAAGTTCATACGGATGACCTTGAATGGTAAATCCCAAGGTCATATGTTTACACTGCGAACCTTGATTGGTAAATCTCAAAGTCTGTTACCTGCCAATGCTGCCATGGCCAAACCAAAATTGTCCGGTAACCTATCTTAGCCTTTGGGCTAATTTTTTTTTTTTCGATAAAAATTTTCCTGGCTGGTTTCTATCCTGGTATTATACAGCATAGTATCATGTGTAATTGTAGTAAAAAAGAAAACATTAGGTACTTCAATACACGCTAAAATGATTGTTGCTAATGGAGATGGTATTCTGTTGCCCCTAGCGATCGGTAACGGTGGCGACGGCCCGGGTGGCACCCCGCCCCAGCAGCTGGGTGGAGAACATATCATTGATATGCCGTCTGATGAGAAAACACCCATTGTAAGTATTGACTTTACTTTCGTAGTTTGCATGAGAACTACTTTCAGTGTATTGTATATCCATGATGTACCACAAATTATATTATAGCATTTTGGTGTATCACAAAAGTAGAGTTTGCAGCTCATAGGATCGTATTTTAGACTTCTTGTTGTATGTGAAGTATACATTTTTCACATTTTAATAAAAGATATTGCCACTTTCTTCACTGTCTACCATTCACTTTCATTTCAAAGCTTGCTGTAAATGTTTGTGAAGTGAAATATTTTATTTAAGAGCATACCTACTTGTGATGACTGTTCACTCGTATCTATATCCAAGAAACGCCTGTTACAATCTTATCGATTGGATGAATTTTTGCTCATATAGTTGGAACAACGGCCCGTCGTCGGCGAAACCAGTAAACAATATGCCACCTTTCCGTCAGATAATGATGCGACGGTAACAACCCTAGATTTGCACTGCATCCTGTCTTGTTGACATCGGTGTTGCTATGGAAACTGAAGATGATTAACATAGGGCCAGATTGTCCTGCCTGAACTTTGTTTTTCGTTTTCCATATGAAGAAACCGATGGAAAATGTTGATTCAGAAACTGATGTGCATCATATTCAAACATAAAAGATATTAGAAACCTGAGAGAATGACGCAATAGTGTGATGTACTAGATAATTTCCACAATGTCGGACTATATATTCCCTGGAAAAACCTTCAACAGGAATGAAAATACACAATTTTGTAGCAACATCATATATATGCATTTTCCATCGGCTTGCATCTACGTGTGAAATTTTGAGATTGAAATGCTTTATTTCCGAACAGTTTGCTCTCCCTGATGCTGTACTGTTTTGTTTATTTTTGTTCCCATTGATTTGCCCCATGATCACCAAACACCTCCGGGTTTTGTATCCCCCACTTTCTCTAAATGACTCTAAGAAGCTCAAATTATGCCACACGTAGGAACATGACTGTGTAGGTATGTGGAGAATCAGGCCAGTCAGTATTCTAAATCTAAATGCAATTTACTTGTTCACAAAACTAACAGTCTGCTCTTTTATGCATGTTTCACTAACAGAAATTCTAATGAACATAAGAGCAAAACATGCAAGTAGATTTGTTCATATTTTGAAATCAAAGAAAATAATTTTCATGAAGATAATTATCATGAAGATATCATAGCGATTTTAGACAACACGAAAATAGTGGCTAAAATTTCTCACAATATTTGGACTGTATCCATGCACCGATTATTAGCCTCTCTTTGTCCTGATTTTGTAGCATGGTAACCATAGCAACTGGATGCACATTCCACTTGGGTATACATGGTATATGATTTAGCAGATCCAAATCTATATTTAGACTACTGTCCAATGTATATCAAGAAAAATATATTAGGGAGAGCAAATTGGTGTGCACGGAAAATTCTCTCAAAATTTTAACAGCTTTTCTTTGTAAGCCTTTCATCAAACTTTCCTCTGTGCATAGTTTGTTTTATTCTAAGAAATACAATGTGCATCCAACTTGAGAGCTGATTTGTTATGCAGTGCATTCATATCCATATTATAAAACGGCTTTGTTTCCTCTGCAGTAACTAAGTTCATTCACGGTGGGATACAGGGAATTGTATAGGTATTAGTGCAAGGAGCATGCTCGAAATTTGCATGATTTGCATCAATTTCTATCATATATCTAGAGGCATGAACTTTGGCATGATTTTGATACTAAAAACTTTTCACTCTCATGGGATAACTGAAATTTCATTAAAAAGTACATCTTAAATACTGGAGTTTTCATAATGGCGATATCATAATATATGAAAAAATATGGATTGGCCTGGTTATCTATGTGATATTCTGCTAAACTTCATATCGAGATAAAGATTTTGCTGAGAAGAAAATCTGTTTGCATAATGTACATTACGTCTTGTGAATCTTGCTTTATATGTTCGCTAAGACACAAATTTCTCTTCAGAAGACATAGAACATGGAATTGTCACAAGACTACCTGTATTAAATATTGCAGCATGGAAGTGTATTTTGTGTCAACTATGTTCCAGTCTTGCTTTCATGGCTGCATGCTTTCATTTTGATTTCAGAGAAACAACATTCACCAATACAGTGTATGTAGATGATGTCATGTCAGATAAAATGTAGGGTATATGCCAAATGGTTATTTGGCGAATTGGACATGAACAGAATCGGCGAGGCGCTTTGGAGTTACCATGCACTTGCTTGGTGTTGTGTATGAGAGGTTTAAATCAGTTGAGAACTGTATGTTTCAAATGTCAGATGGACGATTCTGCACCAGATGTTGAGGGCCATGAGTCCCCGGCCAAACCTAAGACAGCAGGGGCTCGAGATCCAAACGCTAACGATGTCACAGGCAGTAGAACTAGTGGGATCGCTCCGGCAGATCAAAGTGGCCCTGCCCAGCCAGACCAGACCCAAATAGCGAGCCAACTGGAAATCGAACAAATCTACCATGCACTTAAACTTGTAAAGAATATATTTGTTATCGGTTGTAAGGGGCTTCAAGGCAGAGTAGACGTGGGAATCGGTGATAACTTTTGTCATAGACACTTCTCTAAATTGAGGAGAAGGTTCCGTAAAATATTCTGCCTTTTGCACAAAACTAGTTAGACCTGCTAACTTTTCATTTTCAGCTTCCCATAGATAACATCGCTGCTCACTGCTTGACTACTGTAGTTCGTAAACAATAGATCCAAAACTAATTCTTTTGTGATATACTTCTTCCCACCAAAAAACAGTTGCTCGCCTCAAAGAGCAATCTCACGATGAAACAGCGCTTGAAACTTAGCGGACCTGGACTGTTGCTAGGCAACGTCAACAAAGCGTATAGCTCGCTGGATGATAGTCTCAAAAGCGGAGGTTCTCATGTCGTGGTATGGAATCGAACAGTAGTGGTCAGATGTCCGAGGGTCACGGGTGTGAACTTAGAGGTCGTTGATGTATTAGAATTAAGAGTGTTGTTTTCGTTGGTTTTGGGGTGTTGAATGTCTATAGGAGATAGAGTTGGATGCAAGGTGCACACTATTGTTTATGTACAAGACGTTTGATTTTGGTCTTGTTCTTGGTTTCCAGATTGGCACTCGATATTTTGCACCATGATGTTGTTGAAATCATCATTCGTGAATCATGAATACTCCCCAAAAAACAGAAATGAAGACTTCTTACATTTCAGTCATTGTTTGATGAGGTGATGGACTTACGACCAAGCGAGACTCTGAAAATGTGCATTATCATGTGGCAATAGTTAAATTTATTGCTGGATTTATCAATGTTCCATATCCACAACAGCATTTAAGAGGTATCCTATCTGATCAGTATCCACTCTGCCTCCCTCCCACTAAGCAACCTAAGGACTCCCCAAACAAAAAAACGGATATAGTTAAGAGTTTGAAGTTCCCGCACTTGAAGGGGATAACTTCTCCATTCTTCTCTCATTCTGAGCCGGAGGCCGATCAGGTAAAAAAACGGCAGCACAGCACTGGTGTCGGGAAATTTTTAAGGAGATTTTTGGGGCAAGATTTTCGTTCATGTTTGAGTTGAGTTCAATGTTTGGTAAGGTTGTGAACTTTGTTTTGAATCCAGGTGATCTTTTAACAGGTTTATATTGTTTCGTCAGTAGGGTTTTTTCGATGAAAATTACTTCATTCTTGAAACCCTTGTGCCAGTTCAACAATTTGTTACTCACATCTGGACTTCCGTATAACAATGAAGTAAATAATGTACATAACATTACTGTGATAAATGTAGTTCGAAGTCAATGCTTAAGGCTTAGATCACAATCATGTAGAAAATATACGCTTATAATCTTTTCTGCTAACTTGGAATCAAAAGAACATTTTTTGTCCAGGTTCTGGTGAAATTTGTTTGACCTTAATGATTCTTTACATGCATATTTCTTTTTCCAGATTTGTGCAAACCAGATAGTATGTAAATTTGTCTCCTCTGCAATTTGTTGAACACATTCAAAACAATGTACTTTCATTTGTATGATACATGTAAAGATTTTTTTTTTGTACACAACAGATAGAACAGAGACAATATTTATGATAATTGAAAAAATACTTGCATGATCGTAATAACCTGTAAATTTTCGTGTATTTCTTAACAAAAATTATCCTCTGAAAACATGCAACATTAGTTTCCACTATGTTCATAAAAAATCTGTAGCAGTAAATAACACTTGATTGCTACCTCTGACACACAGCACAGCGATTTATTCGACGAGGACATCGACTGGTGGTCCAAGTACTACGCCTCCATCGGAGAGCTCGACAAGTGTAAACAGTACCTGGAACAGGGCTACGACAAAATACAGGTACGTGGGAGGGTTTGTTGGGCACTGGTGCTCCTTGGATATGAACCCACCCTAATGAATGCTTACTGTATGCCCCTAACCTACGCTTACACTCTCGAGTAAGGGAAAATCTTTTTAGAGGAGTTCATGTTAAATCGTATAATCCCATCATGACTGAAAACGTTTTTCACACAAAGGGGTAAAAATTTGAAAAAATCAAGTGCGACGAACAAAACATTTTGTGAAAAACCTGTGAATCAATAATCTCCATTTTGTGATCACCAATTCCATATGGACTGCACTGCTTGTTAAAACGATCACAATTAAGCCAATCTCTCACCCTCCCGTCCCCAGGTTTTCCAGACGGAGCTGGAGAAGGTCGGGGACTACGGACAGTTCACGGACTTCTGTCACACGTTTGACCTGTCCCGCGGCAAGTGTGTGGATGAGGAGGAGTCAGAAAGCGTCGGCGAGTTCAAGGTGTGTGGGGGGTCGAATACTCAGTGTGGACGGTTTAGTGATAGTATAAACACCTGATAGACTACTGTCTTGTTAGCTGCGGCCATATAAGTTTGCCATTCAAGTGGGGCAAAAAGGAATTCTGGCTTACAAATGCATAGAATTATTATGTAGACTCGAATCGGAACTGCTCAAAATTATAATAACTTAAAAACTACATATAACTCAAAATTTATAAGTCAATAATTATGCATTGTTGCCCCATGTTCAGGGCACATTCCGGGTGTATCCACTGCCGGGCGACCCCAATGAGGATATGCCGCCGCGGGCCCTGTGTAACCTGCCAACCAGCGCCCCGGAGGAGTGTGTCGTCAGGGTGTACATCATCAGAGCCATGGAACTCCAGCCCAATGACCCCAGCGGACTGGTCAGTCAGTTGTGTACTGGTCACGCTTGAACAAATCAAAATCAAATCCTTTGAGATTTTATATTTGAAGCAACTAAAATATAAAATTTCAAAGGATTTAGGAATCACAAGAAAACTTAGGAATCAAAAGAAAATTTTTGGATTGAGTATGTTTTGAGTTTTGTACTGGGTAAGCATGCATGAACAAATCAAAATGAAAACCTTCATGACTCTTCAATGACGTATATCAAAAGATCAAAATTTGATCCAACAATCCAAAACAAAACTACAAAATTCAAAATTCTTTGGAGGTCTCATGTGACCTTGACTTTAGCTGTATGCTAATAAACCAAGAATGTGATATATTCCAGGCTGATCCTTACATCAGCATCAAGCTGGGGAAGAAAAAAGTCAACAACCGAGAATCGTACATCCCCAACTCCCTGGACCCAGTCTTCGGCAGGTAACGTCTCTGACACAGGTCACATTACTACATGACCTTGGTAATCCTAACAAGCTTAGGGCAGCATTTCCTTGCAGCAACTGTATGGCGATTCCAAATATTTTGGGACAAAGCCTGCAATATCACCTTGTCTGGGATCATCATGTTCTTCTGTGTTTTCTGCCATGAAATTAGCAACTAGATTTAAGAGTGAAACAACAGTTATAGTCTCAGGTGTAACAGGTGACACATCCATGTATATTTTTGAACATTACTGGCTAATGTCATCGGTAAACCATGCCGTAATTCTCGCTGACACAGGATGTTTGAGCTAAAGGTTACCCTGCCCATGGCGAAGGATCTCTACATCAGGATCAAGGATTACGATCTGCTGAGCACGGACGATATCATCGGAGAGACCGTCATCGACTTAGAGAACCGACTGCTCTCCAAGCATAGGGCCATCTGCGGGCTGCCTAAAACTTACTGCGTGTATGTGTCACGGGAGCGTGTCCACAAATACATTAGACTATCAATCATATTTAATGTGGTTTGGAATGGTCGGCATCAAAAACACATAAAGAGTTATGGCTTTCTACTAGTTTATGACTTTCGGACTAGAAGTTGAAATGTGAGGAATATTCTTACCAATGGGAAAATAAAACTGTTGTCAATCAACAACTTGGACTCAACATATTGTCTCAAAATTGCAATGAAATCATACGCCCATCATTTACACACAAGGAATTAAACTAATGACTAATTACACTTTCAATAGCGCTGGTCCGGGCTTGTGGCGTGACACGCAGAAACCCAAGGAGATTCTGGAGATGTTCTGTGCCAAACACAACCTCCCAGTACCCGTCTACTCTGGAAACAACACCGTCAAAATCGGCAGCCGAGTCTTCAACCTCGCAGACTTTGGTGGGTACCGCATCTCAGCGTCACCATGATGTAATGTCAACGTTTTATCAATTGCATCAAAAGTTTTGAATATACAACGTTGAGTATATAATTTTCTTTTCCTGGTAAAATGAAAGGCGCTCAGACTTGTACAATACATCAAAATCGCTGCAGGTAGAAATTTTTCAGCTTGACCATGATCTAAAGAAGTCACTGATTTTACACAAAAACTGTTGACTTTGACAGAAGTGAACAAGCCGACACACAAGAACCTGGGCGCGGCCGACCAGCGACTAGCGTTACACGTACTTAACCTGCTCCCCCCATCCCTGAAAGTTCCACTTGTGCCCGAGCATGTCGAGACGAGACCACTCTTTAACCCCCTGCAGCCTGGAATAGAACAGGTACGTGTTTGTTTGGTGTGCACGACTAGGGTGTGTACAGGGTGTTTTGATTTTTTGTTGCCATTGATTCAGTTGTAGAGGTCGGAGGGTTATCTTGTGGTTCAGTTTTGCTTGCTTCAGCTAAATTGTGAAAAAGGTTGAGAAATTGATATATCATTAGATATAGACCGGAAGACCAATATCAGTATCTGTGATGCTTATATCAATATGAAATTTGCTTCATTCATGATGTTTCTGTGTTCACTGTCAAATTAACATTCCAGCATTTGCCTTTTAGTACATGTAATCTACTGTGTGGAAAATTTTCTCCCTTCAAGTATTTTTTAACTCACGAAATATCAAAAATTGAAGCACTAACTAAACCGTGCACACACACTGTCACCATCTACTGTGGTTCCTTCTAGCCTTGGGGCAAAACCATTTGGCCCAAAAAACAAACTGTGAGTTAGATAATGGAGATATAGGTGCCTGAAGAAAATGCTTTGGTTGTGGTCGCAAAATTAAGAGATATCGGCGAAAATCAACATGCAAAACTTCCGCTGGCTGTATTTCTGTGGTAACTATGTTGTGGTGCTGTGAGGGCCTATGACAAAACAATTTGATACTGATGCATATCAACTTTTACCTAAGTACTAGCAAGTGCGGTATTAAGACCAGGTTGCTAGGAGACTGAGCATAATATTCAAGGGATATTTTAATTCCTGCATGTTAATTTTATGAATTATAAATGACTTACAGAAAAAGAATATTAACTGAACCAGCCTGAAAATAAAGCCTAATTTGCAGGAGGTTTTAACTCATAATATTACTGTCCTGTACAAAATATTATAACTACATGTACCTAAAAGCATGGGGAGCCTTATTCATGTCAGACTATCATCAATATTTCATTGCTGGAAATTTGGGAATTTCAAAATATCTGATGAATTCTGAAATTTCATGACTCCTTTGCAAGCGTATTTTATCTCGGGAATATCTACTAAAAATCTGCAGATTTTGTTTTGTACACAACACTGACATTCGCTTGTTTCCATGGCAACAGGGCAAGCTACAGATGTGGGTGGACATTTTCCCGACAACTCTGGGTCTGCCCGGTCCTGCTGTCGATGTTCTACCTCGCAAACCCAACAAGTATGTCAAATAACAAATATTGAATCAGGAATATTTTAAGATTTTACAGGATATAGTACTGGAATCAATATAAATATGAAGAATACAAAATATATGTGTTCAGTGGACCCCCTTCTCATAGAAGATTACCCACTGCATAACATGTGCAAATGAAAATTTAACTGGAATAACATAGATCTATGTAGGTCATGGACTCATTATTCGCCACCAAATACAACAAACTGACAAATACATGCCTGTCTGCCCCCCCCCCCCCCCCCCCCCCCTTGTTAGATATGAGCTGCGTATCGTGATATGGAACACGAAGGACGTGATTCTGGAGGAGGAGTCGATCACCGGCGAGAAGATGTCGGATATCTACGTCAAGGGCTGGATCTCCGGGATCGACGACAAACAGGAGACTGACGTCCACTACCGATCTCTGGACGGCGAGGGCAACTTCAACTGGAGGTTCGTCTTCCCCTTCGACTACCTCCCAGCTGAGGAGAGGATCGTTGTCAAGAAAAAGGTAACCATGGCAACCCAATGTGTGAATCATTTACAGAAATCCGAGATAGAGAGATAGAAATTTTCAATTTTGATGTTTCCAGATATATGTTTATGTTCTGATGTTTCCACAGGAGCACTTCTGGAGTCTGGATGAGACCGAGATCAAGGTCAAACCAAACCTGATGATCCAGATCTGGGACAACGACAAGTTTTCTGCAGACGACTTCCTTGGTACGAATTGAGAAAAAAAAATCAGACCTTGATCGAAAAGAATTTATCAAATCTGAAAAAAAAAAAACATTCTGATACCATTCTGCAACAAAGTAAAATTCACAAAAATATTGTTACCGTGGTAACACATACAGGCACTCTGGAATTGAACCTGAACAACATGCCAGCTCCCACCAAGAAGTCAGCTAACTGCACCCTGGACAAACTGCCAGAGATCGAGAAAACTGGCTCTGGGAAAACAGTGAAGATGGTGTCACTGTTTGAACAGAAGCGTCTTCGGGGATACTGGCCGTGTTACAGCGACGAGAAAGGCACTCGTCAACTTACCGTGAGTTCACTGATCAAATTTTGTACAGTTGATTTGATGGTACAATTGTGGTATTTCTAAATATTTCCATAGTAATGCTATAATCAACTGTCTCATTTCCGACCTCAGGGCAAAGTTGAGATGGAGCTGGAGTTGGTCGGGGAGTCAGAATCCAAGGAAAAACCTGCAGGGCAGGGCCGGGACGAACCAAACCAGCACCCTGTACTGGATCCTCCCAAGTATGTTACCATAGCAATCAGCTCTCTGTCCCTTAGCCTACCAAGTATTGAATCATTGCATATCACGTTTTTACTATGAAACTAACATGTAATTATGACAAAAGGAATGAAACGTTACGATATGTTCTCACAGACGACCAGCCACGTCGTTCCTGTGGTTCACGTCGCCGTGGAAGACAATGAAGCACATCATCTGGCGGAACTACAAGTGGTACTTCATCACGGCTCTCATCATCCTGCTACTCATCCTGTTTGTCATCCTCTTCATCTACTCCGTGCCGGTAAGTACAGGGTACAGGGTGTGGCACAAGTGGCAGGGCAGGTACAGGGTGTGGCACAAGTGGCAGGGCAGGTACAGGGTGTGACAGAAGTGTGTGCAGTGTTTGTAGGTGTCTGGAACATAATTGGACCAATTGCTTTATGAAATGTGTTTTGGTGGCATGTTTGGATCTTGAGATAGATGTATAAATACTATCAAGCTCTGATGAAACTGATCAAATACCTTAGACAAAATACTTGAGAATTTGCAAGTAAAATACAGATTTTGATAATAAAGACATACTGTTTTTGGTGTTGGGTCCAGTATGACATATACCTTTAGTACCTTAGGCCCAAAAACCTTTAGTAAGATTCCCGGCTTGTTGAAAAGACTTCACGGTAGCAGTTTCTACTCAGTTGTTGCACCCAATCCAAAAACGAAAGAACAGTTAAAGAATTATGTAGGTAAAAGAAATGAAACTTTCAGTTTGATTGCAGCAAATCAGAGGAAATATGCTGCCGTGACTTCTGCAATTCACAATATATTTAGCTTTCACCTTGTTTTGTTTTATGTTTTACGTGGATATAAAAGTTGTTTTGTCTCTCGCAGGATGCTGCTGTGGATAAGATGTTCTCTGGTTGAGAAGGGATCACACATTTACTGGTGATGGTCAATTTGTTTGTGTGCTGTTTTGTGTTGTTTGTTTTGGGGTGGGGTCTTGGGGGGTTGTTGTTTTGAATTAGTTCTCGGTTCTTGATGCTAGTAATTTGGGATTCATTTGCAATTTGTTTTTAAAAAAAAAAAACTATAGATGTAGAGTTCTGTACATTTTCTCAATACATTTTTCTCAGAAAAAGATACAAAATATTCTTTGACTTTATCGATTTTGCTGAAGTTTTGTTTAAATTTTTTTTTGGTTCAATTTCTCCAGCAAATTTAGACCCAAGGGGGTACAATAATACAGTTGATAAAATACTTCAAATTCCTTTTTATATACCCATGAATAAAAGTGCCCAGTTAAATTCATTTGTCATTCTTCTTCAGGGAGCATTTGCGACCTCCGTCTTTGGTGGATAAGATCTGAATTGGAATGTGTCATCATAATCGACAACTCCACGTGTATAGATAGACTACTCATGTGTATTCAATATGTAACTAAACCAATATATGTACAGTATTTTTTTCATAAAATTATACACCCCTTCTGCTGTTAGATTTTGGATGCCATATATTGTACAATAGACTGTGATGTGTTTGTGTAACTCTAGAGGTTTCGTTCTAGTGATTTAGTGTGATAAGAACTATGTTGTCATGCAGTGAAATAGTCAATGAATGCTTGAAATAGCTAGTTGATAGATGTTGAATGTTTTCAATCAATGATAGTTATCAAAGTCTACCTAAAAACTATGCACTATTGAGATATTTTCGAATCGACTAACATTTGCAGTATGGATGTTCCTTCATCAACTGTTTTATGTATGAGTGTTTAGTCAGTGTAAATTGTGCTATTTTTGTTGTGTTGGATTGATGTTATGAAATATTACTACAGCACAATGATCTGAGAAATGATTTCCATGCATGACTTCACATGAATAAATATCTAAGAATGGGTGAATGGCAATTCACTGACTGCTATTTCAAATTCCATAGGTATTTGGAGCAATTTACCATGTTTACACTTATGCCTATCGAAAATATGCTTGTTGCATGCTTACAGAAATATGTACACACTATTGGTAAGAAAAAATATTTCCTATACAGGCTATGAAAGAAATTAGACTGAAAATGTACAATTAGTTGAGAACAAAGTCTTGCTTGTATACATACCCCATTATTTACCAGACATCAACACACTCTTCCTGGACAACAATATTATTTGTCACTAAAATGTCTGAGAGGAATATGTGGGTAAAATGCGTTCAAGTTGCTGAGAGGCAGGGTTATATATTGAATTGATCATATAATTTTGTGAAGTCGCACAAACAGATATGTCTTTCTAAAGATCAAGGTCCAAGCAATTGCGGAAAAGAGCCAGAATTTGCAATCAGAACGATAATCATACATCAAAGGTTACAATGGCGTAGACATATAATCATGATAATGGGAATTAACATTGATTTTCGTGGTGAAAAGATTTTGTTGTCATCATTGAAGTGCAGAAAAAGACCATGCACTCACTACTCTTTTGTCTTCTACAAGAATGTATTCGCTACTATACTATATACAAAATGTCTTCCATACAATTTGCTATTGCTTGTTTGTTATAGTTTTTTTTCTTCTGTGTTGGACTGTACTACAGTTGTTGAATACTAGTTCAAGTATTTGTTATGTTCATTGAGCCCACAATATGTTACCTGTTTATATGTACTGTAGATAGATATACACATGTTCTGTGTTTATTCAATTGTTGTATGTATGTTTGTTCATTGTTTGATAGATCTGCAAACCGAAAACCTATGTCGAATAATTTGATATTGAAAATTTTATACTCGATAAATGGCTTAGATCTGTTGTTCTGAAACTCAATTGAAAGTGCTGTTCACGATATACAACCTTTTCCGAAGTGAAATAAATGCTTGTTTGCTCGCAACATATCTTGTTTCTTTTATTCTTTTGTTTCTTTTAATAAACATAAGTTATTTCACATATGACATTGTACATAATATCACCTGGTTGGTCTAATAAGTCATAGAACAAGTGATACATATTGCAGCCTTAAATCATGATCACTGACAAAGAGTCAATGCTAAAGAGATGATTTAGCGTACAATGAAGATGAACTGTTACATACGAGAGAATGAGATTATTTGGATACACTGTCCGTAACAGATTACCTTGGATCACTCGAAAAGTCCAGAATGTACGAATGCCTTGGAATCGCTCAAGGGGCCCAAAATGTATAAATGCCTTAGAATCACTCAAAAGGCCCAAAATGTATAAATGCCTTGGAATCGCATAAGAGGCCCAAAATGTAGGAATGCCTTGGAATCGCTGAAAATGCCCAAAATGTAGAAATGCTTTGGAATCGCCCAAAATGTAGAAATGCCTTGGAATCGCTCAAAAGGCCCAAAATGTAGAAATGCCTTGTAATCGCTCAAAAGGCCCAAAATGTAGGAATGCCTTGGAATCGCTCAAAATGTAGGAATGCCTTGAAATTGCTCAAAAGGCCCAAAATGTGGAAATGTCTTGAATTGGCTGAAAAGGCCCAAAATGAAGGAATGCCTTGGAATCGCTCGAAAGGCCCAAAATGTAGGAATGCCTTGGAATCGCTCAGAAGGCCTAAAATGTAGTAATGCCTTGGAATCGCTCGAAAGGCCCAAAATGTAGGAATGCCTTGGAATCGCTCGAAAGGCCCAAAATGTAGGAATGCCTTGGAATCGCTCGAAAGGTCCAAAATGTAGGAATGCCTTGGAATCGCTCGAAAGGTCCAAAATGTAGGAATGCCTTGAAATCGCTTAAAAGGCCCAAAATGTAGGAATGCCTTGAAATCGCTCAAAAGGCCCAAAATGTGGAAATGTCTTGAATTGGCTGAAAAGGCCCAAAATGTAGTAATGCCTTGAAATCCCTCAAAAGGCCCAAAATGTAGAAATGCCTTCGAATCGCTCAAAATGCCCAAAATGTAGGAATGCCTTGAAATCGCTCAAAAGGCCCAAAACGTAGAAATGTCTTGAATTGGCTTGAAGAGGCCCAAAATGTAGGAATGCCTTGGAATCGCTCAAAAGGCCCAAAATGTAGGAATCCCTTGAAATGCTCGAAATCCCAAAAATGTAGAAATGCCTTAGAATCGCTCAAAAGGCCCAGAATGTAGAAATGCCTTGGATTGGCTGAAAAGGCCGCCTCTGTGGCCGAGTGGATTGGACTGGTGCCTCTTGAAGCATCCAAGCTCAGAGGCGGTAGGTGACACGGGTTCGATCTTCGTCACCGCATAAAGTAGGAGGAGTTTTCATCTTGGCACCGCAAAGGTTTCTCCATTCGAATGTGCTTTCCAAATTCAAAATTGTCACTCGACTGATTATTATTATTATAAGGCCCAAAATGTAGGAATGCCTTGAAATCACTCAAAAGGCCCAGAATGTAGAAATGCCTTGGAATCGCTCGAAAGGCCCAAAATGTAGTAATGCCTCGAAATTGCTCAAAAGGCCCCAAAAATACCTTGGATTGGCTGAAAAAGCCCAAAATGTAGGAATGCCTTGGAATCTCTTAAAAGGCCTAAAACATAGGAATATCTTGGAATCACTCGAAGGGCCCAAAATGTGGGATTGCTTTGAAATCGCTCGAAAGGCCCAAAATGTAAGAATACCCTGAATCGCTCGAAAGGCCCAAAATGTAGGAATGCCTTGAATTGCTCGAAGTCCCAAAATGTAGGAATGCCTTGGATTGTTCGAAAGGCCCAAAATGTATGAATACCTTGGATTGACTGAAAAAGCCCAAAATGTAGGAATGCCTTGGAATCGCTCAAAAGGCCTAAAACATAGGAATATCTTGGATTCACTCGAAGGGCCCAAAATGTATGAATACCTTGGATTGGCTGAAAAAGCCCAAAATGTAGGAATGCCTTGAAATCGCTCAAAAGGCCCAAAATGTATGAACACCTTGGATTGGCTGAAAAAGCCCAAAATGTGGGAATGCCTTGAAATCGCTCAAAAGGCCCAAAATGTAGGAATGCCTTGAAATCGCTCAAAATGTCCAAAATGTAGGAATGCCTTAGAATCGCTCAAAAGGCCCAAAATGTAGAAATGTCTTGAATTGGCTGAAAAGGCCCAAAATGTAGTAATGCCTTGGAATCGCTCAAAAGGCCCAGAATGTAGGAATGCCTCGAAATGCTCGAAATCCCAAAAATGTAGAAATGCCTTGGAATCGCTCAAAAGGCCCAGAATGTAAAAATGCCTTGCATTGGCTGAAAAAGCCCAAAATGTAGGAATCCACGGAATCGCTCAAAAGGTCTAAAACATAGGAATATCTTGGAATCGCTCAAAGGGCCCAAAATGTGGGAGTGCCTTGGATTGTTCGAAAGGCCCAAAATGTAGGAATGCTCTGAATTGCTCAATGGCCCAAAATGAAGGAATGCCTTGGAATCGCTCGAAAGGCCCAAAATGTAGAAATGCCTTGAAATCGCTCAAAATGTAAGACCCAAAATGTAGAAATGCCTTGGATTCGCTCAAAAGGCCCAGTATGTAGGAATGCCTAGAAATGCTAATTGGATTTGCTCAAAAGGCCCAAAATGTAGAAATGCCTTGGAATCGCTCAAAAAGCCCAAAATGTAGGAATGCCTTGAAATCGCTCGAAAGGCCCAAAATGTACAAATACGTTGGATTAGCTGAAAAAGCCGAAAATGTAGGAATGCCTTGGAATCGCTCGAAAGGCCCAAAACATAGGAATATCTTGGAATCACTCGAAGGGCCCAAAATGTGGGAATACCTTGACATCACTCAAAAGGCCAAAAATGTAGGAATGCCTCGAATTGCTCGAAGTCTCAAAATGTAGGTATGCCTTTAATCGCTCGAAAGCCCAAAATGTAGGAATGCTCTGAATTGCTCAATGGCCCAAAATGTAGGAATGCCTTGGAATCGCCCGAAAGGCCCAAAATGTAGGAATGCCTTGAAATCGCTCAAAATGTAAGACCCAAAATGTAGAAATGCCTTGGAATCGCTCAAAAGGCCCAATATGTAGGAATGCCTAGAAATGCCTTGGATTCGCTCAAAAGGCCCAAAATGTAGAAATACCTTGGAATCGCTCAAAAGGCCCAAAATGTAGGAATGCCTTGGAATCGCTCAAAAGGCCCAAAATGTAAGAATGCCTTGAAATTGCTCGAAAGGCCCAAAATGTAGGAATGCCTTGAAATCGCTCAAAAGGCCCAAAATGTAGAAATGCCTCGAAATCGCACAAAAGGCAAAAAAATGTAAGAATGCCTCGGAATCACTCAAAAAGTCCAAAATGTAGGAATGCTTTGAAATCGCTCAAAAGGTCCAAAATGAAGAAATGTCTTGGAATTGCTCGAAAGGCCCAAAATGTAGAAATGTCTTGGATTGGCGGAAAAGGCCCAAAATGTAGATATGCCTTGGAATCGCTCAAAAGGCCTAAAATTTAGGAATGCCTTGAAATTGCTCGAAAGGCCCAAAATGTAGGAATGCCTTGAAATCGCTCAAAAGGCCCAAAATGTAGAAATGTCTTGAATTGGCTGTAAAGGCCCAAAATGTAGTAATGCCTAGGAATCGCTCAAAAGGCCCATAATGTAGGAATGCCTTGAAATGCTCGAAATCTCAAAAATGTAGAAATGCCTTGCAATCGCTCAAAAGGCCCAGAATGTAGAAATGCCCAAGATTGGCTGAAAAGGCCCAAAATGTAGGAATCCATGGAATCGCTCAAAAGGCCTAAAACAAGAAAATCTTGGAATCGCTCAAAGGGCCCAAAATGTGGGGGTGCCTTGGAATCGCTCAAAAGGCCCAATATGTAGGAATGCCTTGGAATCGCTCAAAATGCCCAAAATGTAGGAATGCCTTGAAATCGCTCAAAAGGCCCAAAATGTGGAAATGTCTTGAATTGGCTGAAAAGGCCCAAAATGTAGTAATGCCTAGGAATCGCACAAAAGGCAAAAAATGTAAGAATGCCTTGGGATCGCTCAAAAGGCCCAAAATGTTGAAATGCCTTGGAATCGCTCAAAAGGCCCAAAATGTAGGAATGCCTTGGAATCACTTGAAAGGCCCGAAATGTAGGAATGCTTTGGAATCACTCAAAAGGCCCAAAATGCAGAAATGCCTCGAAATCGCACAAAAGGCAAAAAATGTAAGAATGCCTTGGGATCGCTCAAAAGGCCCAAAATGTTGAAATGCCTTGGAATCGCTCAAAAGGCCCAAAATGTAGGAATGCCTTGGAATCACTTGAAAGGCCCGAAATGTAGGAATGCTTTGGAATCACTCAAAAGGCCTAAAATGTAGGAATGCCTTGAAATGCTCGAAATCCCCAAAATGTAGAACTGCCTTGGAATCGCTCAAAAGGCCCAAAATGTAGAAATGCCTCGGATTGGCTGAAAAGGCCCAAAATGTAGGAATCCATGGAATCGTTCAAAAGGCCTAAAACATAGGAATATCTTGGAATCGCTCGAAGGGCCCAAAATGTAGAAATGCCTTGAATTGCTCAAAAGGCCCAAGATGTCAGAATATCCTGAATCGCTCGAAAGGCCCAAAATGTAGGAATGCCTTGAATTGCTCGAAGTTCCAAAATGTGGGAATGCCTTGAATCGCCCAAGAGCCCAAAATGTAGGGATGCCTTGGATTGCTCCAAAGGATCAAAATGTAGGAATGCTCTGAATTGCTCAATGGCCCAAAATGTAGGAATGCCCTGGAATCGCGCAAAGGTCCAAAATGTAAAATTGCCTTGGAATCGCTCAAAAGACCCAAAATGTAGAAGTTCATGCCTTGGAATCGCTCAAAAGGCCCAATAAATAGGAATGCCTTGAAATCGCTCAAAAGGCCCAAAATGTAGGAATGCCCTGAATCACTCAAAAGGCCCGAAATGCACAAATGCCCTGGATCGTTCGAAAGGCCCAAAATTTAGAAATGCCTCGAAATTGCACAAAAGGCAAAAAATGTAAGAATGCCTTGGGATCGCTCAAAAGGCCCAAAATGTTGAAATGCCTTGGAATCGCTCGAAAGGCCCAAAATGTAGGAATGCCTTGGAATCGCTCGAATGGCCGAGAAGGTAGAAATGCCTTGGAATCACTCGAAAGGCCCAAAATGTAGGAATGCTTTGGAATTGCTCAAAAGGCCTAAAATGTAGGAATGCTTTGGAATCGCTCAAAAGGCCCAAAATGTAGGAATGCCTTGAAATGCTCGAAATCCCCAAAATGTAGAAATGCCTTGGAATCGCTCAAAAGGCCCAAAATGTGGGAATGCCTTGAAATCGCTCAAAAGGCCCGAAATGCACAAATGCCCTGGATCGTTCGAAAGGCCCAAAATGTAGGAATGCCTCGAATCGTTTGAAGGGCTCAAAATGTAGGAATGATTTGAATCACTCGAAAGGCTCAAAATGTAGAAATGCCTTTGAATCGCTCAAAAGGCTCAAAATGTAGGAATGCACTGAATTGCTTGAAGGGCCCAAATGTAGGAATGCGTTGAATAAGTCGAGAGGCCCAACATGTAGGAATGAGTTGAATCGCTGGAAACGTTCAAAATGTAGGCATGCCCTAAATCACTAGAAAGGCCCAAACTGTAAGAACGCTCTGGATCCCTCGAAACGCCCAAAATGTAGGAATGCTCTGGATTGCTTGGAAGGCCAAAATGTAGAAATGCCTTAAATCATTTGAAAGGCCCAAATGTAGGAATGCCTTGAATCGCTCAAAAGGCCCAAAATGTAGGAATGCTTTGGAATCACTAAAAAATGTAGACCCAAATGGCCTGAAATGCACAAATTGGCTCCTGGAGACTTAATGTTTGTATTCACAGCTTGGGTATGTATTATGAACATATAAGAAGTCATATATGACAGACCTTCTTGTGACCTTGAACATGGCCTCACATGAGGTCACGTCCAAACTGAAATGTGCAAATTGACCTCTACGCATGAGACGGTGGAATATAAAGCTTAGGTAGCCCCCATCGTGGCTGAAATGGGACAGGCTATCGACAGTCGACAGCCATTTGGGCCACGGTGGGAGCTAGAGCTTAGGTTTGTTTTATATTAGGTTACCGGATCTATGACCCAATAACCTATTGCCGTGGCGTTGCGTCCGTCGTCCGTCCGTCCGTCCGTCGTACATCCACATTTTTATCTTTAGAGTTTACAGGCGGATTTTTCTGAAATTTTGCACAAAAATGCCTAAAAATATGACAAGAGGGTTGTATTTTTTATTTTTTATTTTCGCATCTTCCTCAAAATGGCAGCCATTTTTGACGGAAAATGGCCATTTTTGGACTTTGGCGGCCATTTCCTCGAAAACTGTTTTGTTGCCCTTGAATCGCCGGTCTCCGTGTGGCGGCCATTTTGAAATTTTGACGTGTCGGCGAAAACATTTTTTCGCCTCAAATCGCATTAATATCCATTTTGGGTCCTTTCTAGGCAAAAAAATGTTCACCCTTTGAAGAAAAAGGATTTCCTAATTTCTTGATTAACTAACTGATCAATATGATTAAATAATATTCCGTCATTGTGTGTGAGTTGTTGATGCATAATCAGATATTTTATAAGATTTAATGGCAGCTTCGTATAATTTCAGATTTCTTATTTTCTTGTTTAACAGATGGATTAATATAGTTCAATAATTAATACTGATCGCAGTAGAATAACTTCATCACATGTCAGCTAAGACAATAAAATTTAAAGAGGTTCGCTCCAGGTCGATCCACGCAGAGGGGCTAAAATTTGAAAATAATTTGATGATTGTCAGACTTCAAAACAATCATCAATAGGACATTGTGCATCCAAAACATAAATGTGGGATAAAATTTCCTCTTTAATGTTTAATTATGGGTAATTTCACCCCCAAAATACCTGATAAATGGGTTACGTTTGGCCATTTTCACTAAAAACAATTTTTTATTAGCAACTAATGCAAAACAAAACCTGATATTTCGCTTATTTATCAATGAACCACTGTGCTTGCTTTCGATATAACAAAATATAACTAAAGTTGACAAAGTCAGTGAATTTATCAAAATGTTAGCAATTTTTGTTAAATTTTCCAATTCTTTTTAGGTTACCGTACCTATGGTCCGATAACCTATTGGCATGGCGTTGTGTCCGTCGTCCGTCGTCCGCGTCATCGGCGTCGGCGTCAGCGTCAGCGTCGTCCGTCCACATTTTTATCTTTAAAGTTTACAGGTGAATCCTAAAATCCTATTTTGTAAAGGGGGTATTCTTTTTTTTTTTCGCTTTTTTTTCAAAATGGCGGCCATTTTCGACGAAAAGCAGCCGAATTCTGACTTTGGCGGCCATTTTCTCAAAAACTGTTCAGACAGTTTTGAGATTTTTGTTTTGATGATTGCCCTCATATACCACTGTGATGTGTATAGGTTTGGTTGCCCCTGAATCGCCGGTCTGCGTGTGGCGGCCATTTTCATATTCTCGACTGGTCCCAAATGGGACTTTCCCATGTTAAATTCTCCTATGCTTTATAATGGGGCACATTTTCCAAATATCTCACTTAATATTAAAATTAGAGATTAGGAATCAATTGTGGACATATAGGAAAAGAGATATACCGAATATTCTCATGACCTTGAATTTGACCTTTGACCTCATTTTCAAGGTTACAGGACAAAATGGCAAATATCTCGCTTATCATCGACTTTACAGCTTAGGAATCCATTGTGAACATATAGGAAATGATATATGCTGAATATTGTCATGACCTTGAACTTGACCTTTGACCTCATTTTCAAGGTCACAGGACAAAATGGCAAATATCTCGCTTATTATCGACTTTACAGCTTAGGAATCCATTGTGAGCATATAGGAAACAAGCTACAGAATAGTAGGAATGGAAAGTGTTAAGAATATGTCCGGAGGAAATGTTTTGCTGTTTTTTTTATTAATGAATTAAATTTATATATCGCCTATTATTCCCCAGTGCTCAAGTCTTCACTCCAGGTTTTTTATGCGCATATGCCTATATCCTATTCTAAGCGATTCTAATATGATTCTATTACATCAGCGTTATATCAAAACGCAAAAAAAATCACTGCCTGGGGAAAAAGAGGGACACTATTTGCGACCCCCGCTGTACCACACAAACATCCCTGACATCTGACTTGAGACATTGTGAACTACAGTTCACAGCATAGTAAACGGGCGAAGCCCGCACAATAGCGCGCAACGTATGTCCACCGTGGAATCACTCCCTGTCCGTAACTGCGGGAGACCTCGCAAAACGGAACCAGCTGAAATTAGTGCGTTTTTAGTATATCCGGGCCCGGGGCCCGGACAATGATATATTCTGAATATGGTCGTGACCTTGAATTTGACCTTTGACCTAATTTTCAAGGTCAGAGCACAAAATGGCTAATATCTCGCTTATTATCGATTCTACAGCTCAGGAATCAATTGTGAACATATAGGGAACGATATATACAGATTATTCTCTTGACCTTGAATTTGACTATTGACTTTATAGCGTGGAAACCAATTGTGGACATATAGAAAATGATATACACTGAATATTTTGTTTACCTTGAGTTTGACCTTAACCTTATTTTCAAGGTCAGAGCACAAAACAGCCAATGTCTCGTTTATTATCGACTTTACAGCTTACGAATCAAATGTGAACATGTAGAAAATGAAATATTGTCCGGTAACCTTTCTTAGCCCTTGGGCTAATTTTTTTAGTATCAGAAACTTGCCCACTCTATTGTTGATTAAGAAGCAAAACGCAGTGTTTTGGCACCATTTTCCATTTCCAAATAAGATTTACGATCTAATGGTACAACCATCCTCACCTACTGAACTCGCTATAGTGCGTAGATCTACTATAAATACTACATACTCTTATACATAATAAAAATACTATAAATACTACATACTCTTATACATAATAAAAGAAGGGATGTAATACTCTTATACATATAATAAAAGAAAGGATGTAATACTATTACGAAACTATCCATCCAAGCAATACCAGACCTACTGGTTATTATGTGGTGCCGAGTACAGATTACATAACAGATTATATCGAGTATTTTTATGTAATACACAACTGATCCAATCAATAATTGGTACTGCGATCCATCAATCACCCATATTAGAGGGAACGAAATGACCAAATCCAATATTTATTATGTGTTATAACCATTCTTGCGTACAACTGAATGAATCTGACTATACATATCTTTATCAATTAATGTACATCTGAATTCTTCACTGTATGATCGATAACCAATAGCCAATCGATCAATATACGATGTTTTCTGCACTGGGATGGCCTTTTCACCTTGTACCTAACTATTAATTATACGTTATACGATAGGCTCTACCCCTTCCTATGCCCCCCCCCCCCACCGCCCCACCCCCTCTGATGCTCCCCCCGCTTTGTAAATACAATCAATACCGTTTGCTGGCACTGACTACTGAGTGAGCCCCCATGTTTCTATAGATTTCCACACGCGGGCTCTGACATGCCTGCAAACGTCATCAACAGCACCTTGGGGGCACTGCGGGCAGAAGAATCTATTGTGGCACAGAGGCAGAGGCAAGCCAGCCAGCACACAGGCATTTAACAGCAGCTGACGGCTCGGGGACAGACACACTCGGCGATTTGTTACCATTTTCAGGATATTTATTCATCCACATTTCAAGGTAGGTGTATTTGTTCTGTAGTTTAATGTGAATTGAACTAAACTTTTATGAATTATCGATGAAATGAGTAGCGAAAAAAACAGGGGCTTTTATCAATGAAAATTCAAAATAACTAAACTGTATAATGGATGCGACTCAAGTTGTAGCACAGGCGACATCATCAGTTGGAAATCTGTTGTAATGATAATGTCAAATATCACGAAAGCGACAAACGAAGCTGAATTTAGAAGGCAATTTATATGAAATATTATCTTTTCTGTTAAAAAATAGATGTAGGCCTGAAATAGATGAGTACTGTTCAGATCAAAATGCAGTCAATTAATCATAAAATATACGAAATTTTGAGCGAAAAGCATATGTTTGTGTGAAAAAAAAACAGAGTGCCGATATATAATTATATCTAACTCTTATTGATGGTAGTTTTAGGTCGATTTATTCGTATTCAAGGAATGTGTATGGAGTAGGCCTTAAGTTATATTCTGGTTATATAAATGCGTCATTACGACGTCCACCATTCTGCACTAATGACCAGGGTCCATGAACGAAAACATTTCCATTTTTCCTATTTCCACGCGGTCGGCTTGTGTATTCATTCTCCGATATTTCGTCAGTCGATGACCTTGCAGGCCGACTGAGGGTAACCGCGTACTCCTCGGTGCAACTACACCGCGCGGCAAAAAAACTCGGCCTGCACTCGAGAAAATCGATTTTACATATAGTTTTCCAGTGGAGCAAATGATTTTATATGTTCCATTGGGCACAAGGGGGACAGCTGTCGAATCTAGTGGACATTTTGGTCCAATCTGTTTACCAGTGATACTGATAAGTTCACGGACGACACAAAAATGATTCAAGCAAATAAACAATAATGTGTTCCATTATAAACAGTTGTTTCTTGAAAATAGCCCCACCCCACCCCACCGAGAACAGAGGGGCTAACTTGTTAAGGGATGTGTATAATAGCATTTGGGACCTCGTATGGTCTAAACATTGAATCATCAAATATTTATATATTTTATTTGCTATTATCACTGAATTATTGTTTTTCGTTCATATGATATTTTAACCAATTTGTCTCTTTTTCGCACAGCAACATGTCGGGTACCAGGCCTCAACCAATGGGATTGTGGAGCGCTAGGCTCTTCAAGAAGGAATGGAGTGTAAGTCAAAACGGTAACATACATCAGATGTTAAATCTAAAAAATATATACTGCCAAATGCAGAACTAGTTCGTCAGTGAAACTATATATATTTTTCTATAATCTTATTCAGTTGATCCCCACCGTGGCTATCTGCGGAGGCGCCTGTGTGATGTGTTCAGCTTATGTCGGCTACATGTGTATGACAAAACCCGACCTCAGGTAAGTGATTATACGCATGTGCTCAGCCTTAGATATCACGATTAATTACTTGGTAATCATGTAATATTTTTCTTTTTGGTAATCTTTTAAATTAAGAAATACAATGGTCTTGTGTGCATGTACAAGTATTAGATATATTATTGAATTCACAGAATTAATGATCGATATTTAAATTCAATTTTTTTTTTCAAAATCGATGAATATGGTGGATATCGGAATATCGGAAAAGCGTGAGATGTTTCAGAAAGAGTATCAATTTAACTTATCATTTTTTCTTTCAGTTTTCGTCCTTGGAGTTGGGCTAAAGAAGCCGCACCCTACCAGGGAGTAGCCCCAGCCGAAGTCAGAAAGGTACCTAGCAATTTATAATGAGGCACTATACAGTCTAGTTTGAATGACTCGTGGGGTAAAAACTTTCATAACAATAACAATCTTACAGTTACAATAAACAGATATAACCCTTCTATGGAACTACAAATGTACACCATTACATACGATTTTAATTATTTGTTACTCCGCCACCCCCCCCCCCCCCCCCTCCCCCTTTCCTCATTCTCTACAGCTCAAGTCACCCCGGGTAAAAGTTGCCGTCGATCCAGAAATTGAGGCACTCAAGCGCGAACTTGGCAGCTACAAGGCTTAGTTATAAACAAATTAGGAAATTATTACCTTTTTAGAAGGGATCCATGAACATTGTTACCTCCCATTATTTACTGTGCCAGTGTCTAGTAGTACCATTCATTGATCCTTCATTCATTTAATGTTTTGTTGAAACATTTGATAATATTTCGTATTTCATGAAAAAAACCAACATTCGAGTTCTTTTTGTATGTCATATCATATTGTAAATATATGACTAACACATTGAGCTTCATGTTTGTAAACATAAGGATTGTACAGAATTCAATGTTTGTTTCAGTTGCAATAAACGAATTTATGGTCCATGAATTTGTAATTTGTGCAAAATATAGGCATTTTGTCCATGAAACAAATCAAAGGGTGATGTGAACAATGTAAAAAGGGGTCAGTTTTTTCCCCCGGCAAATCAGACGTCAAACGATGACCAACCGGCTAAGGCATTACAGGGGTCAGATATTAAAAATATTTCATGAGGAAAATGCCGCTATAGCGAACCAAACGATCTCATCGACGCACTACAAGTCAGTTCATAGCACCAGAAGTCAGGAAAGAACTTATACAAATAAAATATCTATCAATAACAGAATCATCGCCAGAGTCCTATACGTGTCGTAGCAGAGATGAGATTCAGCGTGAATCTCGAGCGATGCAGTGTGACGTCATGACCGCGTCACGAAGGCGGTCAGAAATAACGTTCCTGATTGGACAACATCCTCACGCTGCTCATAGCAACGCATTTGTACGTAAAAAGTGTCTCAAGAAGCAGGAAGTCATTTTCATCAACTTTCTGAGTGAGAACGGTGCTATTTTTTTGCTCCCGACTTTTTAGCAGCACGGTTTACAGAACAGGTAACACAGACTTTAATTAGAGTCGATCTATGTAAATTCTAGCATTAGCTTTGCCGTACAACATCGAGACATCGACAGATTTTTCATGATTGTCTGAAATTTATCAAACTTCAAAGAAACGGTGTGCATTAGCCGAAAAAACATTCAAAAAATGGAGCAACGTCGGCTAGGTGTGCATGTTTTAATACATGAATAGGGTATTAAAATGTACAGTAGGCCCAGAGATCGAATACACTCTGATAGGCCTATGAAAAAAAAAGAGGTTACCATGCTATTTTTTTCTGTTCTGGGACAGTGAGCAGCCCGGTGAGTCTGTGAATTCTTCAAAATTTGAGTGGAATTTCGTCTAGGCTAAGCACGAAGAGCTTTTCAAATCAAAAACATATATGACATAATGTACTGGTGGTCACTAAGTTATTGTGGTAACTAAGATATCGTGGTAATGTTTGTTATATACAGTTTCGATTTCGTGTATTTTTCTGTAATAAAACACATGCATGATTATGTTTATTGTCCCACCTGTCATATGAAGAAAAAAATGCGGACGAAGCAGTGGAGGTAATAAAAAGACAAGAAACTTTAAAAATATTATCAATAAAAACTTGTCAAATTGATGAATTTGCATAAATCGTCACTTGCTCTTATGAAAACTGATAAAAGACTTCTAAGCTGAGTTAATATTTAAATTATAAATGAATATAAAAGAAAAATTTGTCGTTTTCCACACAAGTGCACCACTACATACTCTGGCAAAGATCAAATGAGAACTTTCACAACCTACGAATACTCAGTACCACGATATCTTAGTGACGTTATGAAAATTTTGGGCACACGAGTGAAATTCATTTTCACTTCCACTACTCTCCCTCACAGAGACGACTAAGTGAAAAAGTTATGTTATAATTTGAAAGATAGCTCATACAAGGTGATAACATATTTAGGTTTTCACATAATAAAATTTCCCATTAAATAGTTAGCAAAATTTTCTCAATGCCACGATAACTTAGTGATTCAGGCTACACCACATTCGTTCTTGTTGAATCCAAAATTTATTGTTTTCGAATGCATGTAGTGGAGGCCTAATATTTGATGATTGTTTAAAAGTCGAGATTTCAAAATTGTTGGCCTATAATGTGTCAACCACGCGATCTCGTCCTTATTTGACAATGTATATATTGCAGAAGTATATTATTTAAAAGTATTTATACATATTTTTCTCTTGAATATTTAACTAGTACTTTGAAAAGACTGGATATATAGAATTAGATCTATGATGTGTAGATTTATTCCAAAACCAAGGCATCGTTGCCCAAATCTATGCACAATTTCCCTCACTAAATTCATGACGGCGTCTGTTTTGCTTTAAAGCAGCTGCCACAAAGATGGGTATCCCGGGGATTGGCAAGTTCGGCATGTTCAGTGCCAAGGTCATCAGAGGAGAATATGCCGTATGTATACCTTGACTCAACCTTGACCCAGTGACTTCGTGGTCAAATTTTCATTGTAAAATGTAAATATGCTTGGGTGTTTTAAATATAGTGACATAGAAAGATTCATGATGAATACTGCGGAGAAACAATTTTTCTTTACATAATTAATTTTGTTTAACTGAACATCGAAATTATCAACAAATTATCCACAAATGTCAACACGGATAGAATCATTTTATCTTTTTCTAGCTGATACCGACCCTGGCTATCTGCGGTGCGGCCGTTGGTATGTGCGGCGCGTACATCTCCTACATGTGCCTGACTAAACCCGATCTCAGGTCTGTAAACACCTATGTAAAGGTAAATGATCTAATCTAAAGTAATTTGTATTAAAGTGCTATTAGCATAATACACAATGTAATGCACAATTGTATGATTTTAATGACATTTATTTTTCGTAAAATGTAAAAGATGCGAAGTATATGTAATATGATTTTTAATTTTTGTATTTCTTAAAAATAAATCTCGCCAATACTCTGATCCACTGTGACAGTTTTCGCCCATGGAGTTGGACACAGGACAGTGCCCCATACCAGGCAGTGGGCCCACGGGAAGTCAGGAAGGTAGGAAAACACATAGTCTGTGTTATACGTTTGTCACGCATGCATGTATATGAGAGCACTGTCGGGTCGTTATTCCCATGTAATATCATCAATGCCACCTCAATATATAGACCCAATTTTTGTTCTCTCTTCTCAGATGCGACAGCCCAAGAGACCGTATGAAACTAATGACGAAATAGAAGCTTTGAAACGTGAAGTTGGTAGCTACAGGGCGTGAAATACTATAGACATTCAACTATATTTTATTGCTGGCAGTCTGTGATATATGTATGTGTGGTCAGAGATTTTATGAACGTATTAAATTAAGTTGTGTATTTTGAGAGATTTTATTGATATACATGCTGTGTATGCAAGTGACAAACAAGTGAAATAAATAAAGTGACAAACAAGTAAATAAATATTACCGTATGTTATTTCATTATTGCATTTCTATATATACATCACACCAACACCTCTCGAATTCAATATATTTTATTGAAAGTGCGCTTTACAAAAGTTGTTTACAAGCCATTGGTAGAAAAGCTTCAGTTTTATAGATTAACAACATATCACTGAATTATTTATGAGGTACACCGAATACTAGTATTTTTTTTTTTACACATTTATAGATCAATTTGCTCTTTGTTTTACCGCTGAGATCGTTTAAGAAACATATTTTTAGGGGGGCTGCAAAATACTCCAAATGTTGTCGAATATTGTTTGAAAAATTACATCAATTGCATTCTGATAATGTTACCTTTTTACATCTAAATAGGATCACAATTCAAATCATGCATTTTTAGTTCATGATGAATGATAGTAACAGCAAAGAAAGTGGAATATGTTGATATGAAAATATAGCAGAAGAAATGATATATATGATTCGAAAGAGATGAATATAAATAAATGACAAACCGTGGGATTATCCGTATTTTGCGGCAAATGGCAAAATATAAAAATACATGTGCAATACATAAATGTGAGATTTAGATAAAACTGAATATTGAGGAGTGAAGCATCAAAGACTCAGCAGTGAATATAATGATATTTAAGCTCTGAATACCAAAATAGCCAGTATCAATAATTCTATATTTTTCAGCAGAAAACGATACACCCCCGTAGAGTAGATTTGTAATAAAAAATATGAAAAGATAGAGAAGAAAACAATCGAAATTAATAACAATACATGTCAACATGTCAAAAACATATGTTAATACATGGAAGTTTTGATCATTCTGAACCTACATAATAAGCTCTTGTATTGATAATTATAAACACTGCACCCGTGAAATGATACTAATCTAAGTCTTGCCGAATGTTCTGAAGATAAAATGCGGAATATTCCTAATATACAATCATATTTTCAAGTGAAGGTGTGATTCAAGTCCAAGGTAACTTACAAGTAAAACAATAAAGCACAAACTATATGCATAAATATATGAAGAGATGTTTTAGGCTTAATACTGAACAGTGAATAACTGATCAAGAACAAAACACATTATTTCTCGATCCTTGTTCATGTTCATTTTGATATTAATTCAATGATTGATTGGCATAATATTCAGGGTATATACATTTGAGGGAATATAATTACAGGAAGCCTTTATATGACGGAATTGACATTCAATTAGAAGTTTAAAAAAGCTAAAATTCTAAATTCGCCCTTATCTTTAGAGATCGGTGGGTTGGCGATTGAATATCATCATTCTATGTCTATGTTATTATGAAGAGACACTGAACAGTATTTTTTTGCACGTACACATATCACGTCACAAACTTGGGATATGACAGCAAAAGCCGCGACACTCATTCACTCGTTACATACAGATAACCACAGCAACACACACATTTCTTAATTACTTGTCTTAATTACTTCTCGTATTTACGATGAAAGGACACACGTAAGGCCATCAAATAGTTTTGTACAGAATCCATTGAACTTGTAGTAGAATACTATACTCTGATTTTCCTAACTCGTTCACACAATGCTTTGCTGATATTTTTGTGGTGCTGATGTTATCGTTCTATAACTTGGCATATTTCCTATGGGAGTTAAGGCATGACAACACCAATGATATTGCGTCATATCCGTTACAGTCAGAGAATTCCCTATTTTGAAAACGGGGGTGCCCTTGATCCCCCGCAGAATGGTGGGGGATATTTTGCTATGGCTGGTTGTTGACCCGAGCTGGTTGGCATTGCACACGAAGAGTTTCAAGACCACAGCACGCACAGAACGGATCTGATGGCGAACGATATATATGGGTTGTCAGGCATGAAAATCAGTCGTTTTAAGGGGGTACCCTCAGAATTCGAGCTGTAGCGAAAAATCCAATTTATCAACATATATTTTCCTTACTATAGTGAGATGAGGAAATGAATTGACTAGCTTTGTATATAAGCTGCTAAGGTTGATCTTGTTCTGGGACGGAGCTATGGAGACTTGAATTTGGGCTTTTTATCATTGTTTTGTATGGCCGAAGGAATTAGTGAAATCTGTCCTTAAACGGCAATTCATTGCAAATCTCAGACTTCTATCGCAAAAATTGGCATTTGGCAGTTGGCAGTCTACACCAATGTTAAATTTAGCTCCAACATCGAATTTCTTGGTCTGCACACGATTTTGTGTATTTGCTGGCTTAAAGTCGCTTTTGTACTGTGACGATTTTGCCCAAAGATCGCGGCAGGAGTCTTTGCAAAACACTAACCAGTTTTACGGCCTATTTTTAGATCGCTCTAGTTCGGAGCGTGCGTTGCCCAGCAACGCACTGTACTCAATCGCGCCCAGTAAACTATAACAATGGTTTGACCTAGTCTCTCCCCCCGCCTCTTGGCTCGATATATACGCGAGCATTTTGCTTGGTCTGTGAGATTGTCCCAGAGCAAGCCAAGAGGCAGGACGAGAGGCTCGCCATGAGCTTTACGTCCCTGTGTCTTGGGTAAGGCCCACGCGGGCCCTGGGGACGATTTCCATTGGGGGCCCAGGTGGGGGAGACCGTTGCTGACTCGGGGGCTCACGCCCTGTGGATCACCGGTTTCTTACCACCTGGGGTGGTGTGACATAGGCTCTGGCAGACCGTCGGGCTGGCTCAGAGTTAGTTCCATCTCTGTGACAGTGCCTCCGGCGAGGCCGGCCAGCAACATGCCCACGTGTACGGGTTCCGTGGTGCCGCTCACATGGCATCTCGGGCTCTACATACGGCTACATTACCATAACTATGTAATATGCATGTTGTAGTTAAGGAGTTGGTGAGATGCATGTGTTATGTCGTAGTGTATGACGGCCGGACTCGTTCCGGGCTGACTGTACCTGGTTGTAGTGTTCCGTAGAGTAGTGCCGGACGCCCTGTAGCGGGCGCCCGCCGAACTTTACAGTACATTTGTCTAGTTCCCAATATGTTCCCTGGTCCAAAATTACAACAAAAATTCGATCCTGTTATATGTAAACACGACCAAGTCCCCGATGCTCAGATTCCCGCGATCCCGTTTGGGCTGAAATTTAACATTGGGGGAGATGGCCAACTTTTCAATTTTCGCAAGTATGTCATTCGGTAGAGAATTGCCGTTTTGACTCCCAGGTGAAGTATCCCAAATTGTAATACAATACTATTCAGCATCGCAAAAATATCAGCAAAATATGGTGTAAACGAGTTGGAAAATCAGAGATCTGTATACCCCCAGGTTGGCAAATTACTGAACGTACAATATTTTACATACATGTACATACATAATCCGAGCATCAAGCTATTGAATATTAAATAACAACTTATCATAATAATCTTTTATACTACGATCATTGCAATACATTTCAAATAATTTATTTATAATTTTTAAACATGCATGTACTATACCGCCCATGTAACAATATTAGAACACCACATACATATAACTGATCGTGATCACGGTGAACAATTCAACAACACAGGCTAGCGTTAATATTAAAGTGACATCACAGTAAAACTTGGCATTGGTGGGCTGATTATATACAGTGTAGAAACACGGATAACTATGTGTACATCAATACGTGTATTTCATATCATATAATAAAACAACTTTTGATAGCAGAAATAATTGAACACAGATCATATAACAGTAATATACAATGCAACAATTGATTAACACAAACAATGCATTGAATAATGTGCTTTTAATGCAGATTCTCAACTGCATTTTCTACAAGATGAAATTGTATTTTCTCCACAACATGCAACAACTTTTAAACAATGGGCTCATCGAAATTGGTTGAGGATATAGACAATGGAAGTGATCTACAATCGTATTGAAAGATGATTTCTTACATGAACATATCCTCATTGCTCTGAACCACCTACATGGGACACTAGTAAGTCGGGTGTAAATATTTATATCATATATACCCATACGGAAAATGTAACTAAATTGCTGATTTCTGGAGAACTAAACGAAATTATTGATATCTACGGAATTTGACCAAACTAATTATTCTGTACACCTAACAAAAAGCGGCATGTGGATTTGAACATGTGTAATAAAGTAGCTCACTGCGAATAATAATAATAATAATAATAATATATTTTAGAATTGGGCTACGATAAATAAGAGTATATTGTATAAGAGAAAGATGTCATAGACTACTTAAAAGCGAGTTGATTATAATCTGAATACTTTAGGAATTTCACCTTGTAACACCGAGTCCACGAAACGGAGAATGTTTACACATTTCAAGACAACGAACAACATCTAGACATGCTTGAGATTCACGCGAATATCACATAAGGCGCTCAACAGATCATGAATTATAAGAGAAATATAAACCCCGGCCAAGCACTAGATAATACCCTTGATATTTCCATTCGATTACTAAGACATTTGGGTGGACAGGCGGACACGTGCATTCAAGGACAAGTTCTAGCTCATTCGGAGGGGCTAAAATGTGAAATTCCTTTGATTGTTTTGAGACTTTTAAACAATCATCAATATACATTGTGCATTTTAAAAACGAAAATTTTGGATTCAATATTCTCTTTAAGTTGGAATTATGGGTAAATTTTAACCCCAAAATACCTACGAAATGGATTATTTAATTCCACAACATAATCAACATTCAATCCAAAATTTCGCTTTTCAAATACAAAACATTATATCGATGATTGTCCTTAAGGGATCTTTTTATGTGTGAAATACTCCATTCCTGTATTCTATGTAAGATGGACAACTACTAAAATTAATCTCCCATGCCGCCTTTGGATTTCTCAAGTTTGAATCTAGCTTGGCCAGTTGTTCAACCCCACCGCCCCCTCCGGCCACAATCCCCTTTCCCCAGCATCCCTCCCCCTACAATTAAACGCACGTCTCCGGCGTCATGGTGACACGTATTCCGCGCACGCGCCGCACGAGACCCGTGAGGTCGGCGCCGATGCACGTGACCCGCTTGCGCGCCGGAGTGGGCGAGTGCGGGGACCGCTGCGGCGGGTAGGACCGCTCCGAGTCGAGGGAGTCGAGCGAGCTGTCGCGTCGGTAGTCCCGCCGTCTATGCTCCTCGTCGAGGTTAAGCTCACGGTGGCGTCGGTAGCTGCGGTGACCCAGGCGACTGGACGTAGTCGTCGTGTCCGAGTCCACGGAGCGACTGACGTAGCTGTCGTGTACGGCCTTGTACGTGACGCGTGTCTCCGGCGAGAGGAGGTCGTTGGAGTGGAGTGGGCCGTTGGTGGGCAAGGGAGGGTGGTCGGCTTCGAAGTCGTGGTGGTGGTGGTTGTGGAGTCGGTAGTCGTCGTCGCGGTTCGGGGAGGGCGTGAACTGGTTCATAATCTTGCTACGGGGAAGTGTGAGGAGAGAATGAGAGAAAGGTCTATGATTATACATGTTATCATGTCGCGAATGGTCGCGTCCATTCATGGATGTACAGACTGAGGTGATTCATTTTTATGGCAAAAAAGTTAAGTTAAAATAAACATTGTATGGGTTTTATGGGGTACTATGAAGAAACTATATCTACGTGTACTATTCCATCTATAATAGAATAATGGACAATTTCAATATTTTTATTCAGATATAACTCAGAGTTTGACCACTCGAAATTCTAGGTCACCGAATGATGTGCCATATATTGCTTCCCAAAAGTTCAAATACCAATGTACACAGACAAGATGCATCTTCGAATGGCTTGTTGTATGTAAGAGGTCTCTTTACTTACTAAATTCATTTGAGGTCACGTTCATGGTCATCAAAAATATACATACTAGTACTTAAATTTCCATAATGGCCATATTGTTAACTTAGATATATCATAAAGACAATCCTCTCAACACAGATTAAACTCTTAAGGTATAAAGAGCTCCACTTAGGGGACAAGGCATTAAATCTGAGATTATCTTCGAGGTCACCATATTATTGAGTATGCACCTGAATTGACGTACAGTAAACTCATAATACAGCCCGTATTCTCTCTACAAGTATTTCTGAAGCCAGTTTGTTTATTTCAGACATGGTGGACATAAAAATGGCCACTAAAGTTTCAGTCCTTTCCAATTAGTAAATGTGACGCAAACAGAAGACATGATATATTACTGCACTGAACCGAGAAGATATAAATTGAGAAATTATATAAATTATTAAAATTGCAAAGTATAAACACTTCATTCCTCTGGCAATATATGTAAAAAGAAAACACAAACAAAACGAACGAATTGAACTGTAGTTTTTATTGAGATTTCACAGATTGCTTCATAATATCACTTATTTCCTTAGAGCAACCAGAAGCAGCCTTCATGCCACAATGTAATACCACTCATATCGTAAAAATAAGGTATGGGAATCTTAGAACCCCCACAAGTCCTTACGTAATACCAATCATTCTTCTGTCCTGAACAGAAAAACGATGACATCGCAAGGATGATCGAAGGGGGGTTCTTTTAGCACATTTATATTATTTTCCAATACTCACCAATAACTTGAGGAGTTAATGTATCACTAACATATCAGTAATAAACAACACATATTGATGCATAAATCAACATTCAGTAATTTATAACTCTAAATTCTATCATGGCGCATAGTTGTCAGAATCAGTAAATAATGCCAAGTTTTATAATATAGCATAATTGAGCCCAGATATCGTATACCTATGTGATGTGTAGGGATTATCAAACTTGTACTTTATAATGTTCTTCAACTTGTAATTTTGATTTTTTTCTCAGCCAGTTCGTTGATATCGGACAATAAGAATAAACATGGAGGTACGGTATTTTCCATGATGTTGTATTAAGTTCAGAGTTTATTGGTGAAATCAGCATGGTAGGCATTTGTAATGGGGTTTAACAAAGCATGAATAGTTCACTACAATACCAAGTAATTATTTGACTTGAAACTTGAATAATACAGTCTACTTATTCCCAGGAAAGCTTAGTTCATTATTTAGAAACTACGAGTACGGTTCCAAAAGCTTATATACATTTGGAGAGCCTTAACTACACACAATAGCAGTACAACAGATGGGGTACAGCAGAATGAAACAAAGTACTGGTTCATAGAAACAGATGTATTATGGTAAAAAATGTACACAATACAAAAGAATTCAAGTAAAACATGCCTAGATGATAAACTACTGGAAAACGGGAATGATTCTATGTAGCAGAAAGTTCTGCGGATTTAACTGTATGGTGAAATTTCAACACGGCAAAAACGTTTGCCTCAAACAAGAAAAAGACACTGCCCCAAACAAGAAAAGTGTTTATACTGTGACATGCTTCAGGTTATAAATCAGAACCATGAAATGTTTTCGACTATCATGAAATCCAGCAATGTGGAGGACAATACAGAATATAAATGAAATATATGATACAGGAGAAATTTCCCAGTAACATCAGCAAAATTAAATCGATGTGGAACCATCCATCGCCCGAAAACTGCAAAACTTTCTGACACACGTAACATTCCCTATTCACAGTATTGTTTCATACCATGTTACAGTTATCAAGACTTGAATAAACAAACTTGCATGTATCCAATAGAAACATTGTATAGATTTATGTGCGCTTTCACAGTTTGCTCTGAAATTTGGACTTTGATAAAATTTTAAAATTGAAGTCAGTCATACGCAATTTAGCAGCACAGCGCCAAAAGCATTCATTCAGACAATGTTATTTATGAATGATTATTTACAAGCGAAGTTCCAATTTAGATTGGCCAGCAAAGAAGTCGAAAGAGCATGAAACTTTCATTCAACTGCATTCAATCCATATAAATATATACCCAATGGGGGGCATTTTACACCAAAAAATATGCAGCTATACACTGCAAAAAACATAATTTTTTTTACAGAGATGTAACTTTGTTGCTTCGTGAGCCGTCAACAAAGATATATCTCATTCTTAGTCAACAAACAAACATAAATATGTTGAAATGTCAAACCCTTAGTGGCGATATAAGATCTGTTGTCTGGTGAAACAGCTGTGGACATGCAATTTTGAAATATAAACTTCCAAAAGGTAATAAATCTTTAGCTGATTACCCACATAGATACGATTCTAATTCTGTTCAGGAATCACTACAGTACCACAGAAATGTGCGCACTTGAGTTCGTTGGCACCTTTGAAAGCATCATCGTCAAGTATACAAAATTGATTGATAAATTATATACAAAACTAATTCCTTCGAGCAACAGTGATAACCCTGAGTGATAAACATTGAACTTTGAACACTCAAACTTAACAACACTATGCTCAGTATTACATTGATCTACAACTATTTTGATTTCGGTTCAGTCTACCCTGAGTCACTCCATTTACCATACATACAAAAAGAATAAAAGTTGAAAATTCCCCTCTATGAAACTTGAATTTTTTTCATACCTCCAAAGAAAGTCCCCAGTCCAGAATATATCTACATGTATGATAATTGTTTGTAGCTTACAAGTACATTGGAAGGACTCGACACGAGTCAATACGACATAATCAAGATGACATGCACAATACAACATATATAATGCTATGTACTATAAAAGATTTCAATACAAAATATAGTTAATGCCGAAAACATGAACAATGTTAATACTATCATATACACGTGACAACATGCACTATAGTCTTGGCTCAGTTCTTACCACGGTTACATCAATGAATATTGATACATATTACAACGCTTATTAATTAATTAACACACATCACACACAATGTCAAACAATGCACAGCAAAATTCATATAATCTTTACTGTCGCCCATGATTTAATATGAACTGAACTGGAAATATACGTCAAATATATGCAATTTGAAACTAAGTAATATTCAACAGACGAAAACAATGATAACCATAAAAAATACATTTGCAAAATATATTTCTAACTGAAACTTGCAACCTAAATTTTCCTATTGAAGAATACGTAATGAAACAGTAATGAAATCAGTATTTCCTAAGTTAATATATAGGAGGCATTTTATTGATGGAATTGAATCATATGAAAACTCAGATCAATTAGTTCCATGCCTTTGAGTAACACAATGAAATAAATACACAAATAAACCAGCACAAAATATATGTCATTCGTTTCAAACAAAACCAGACGATAAGGTACTGGATAAGTGTACCGAAAAAATTTAATCATTTAACAAAAATTCTCGAATCATTCAATACATGAAAATATAATTGCGGAGCTCAGTACTAGATTGGCAATTGCAATCGAAAAGCTACTAAGCTTTTTTTAACGTGGCAACATTCAAAAACGGCAACCACGATTATGTCGTTATGCAATGTGTTCGAATTGATTCTGTCTACATGTATAGACTTAAAGCCAGAACTAATAGAGAGCTCCTTTGTACATAACTTTGAATAACCATACAGAAGACACATCAATTGAATATATTGACAAGGGACGAACACACACATTGACTGACGGACAAACCAGGGCCGACTGACTGGATGAGCAGAGGCAGGCAGGTATACAGGCAGGCATGGGGCTGGGGCGGGGCAGGAACCCTTACTTGTCTGCGGCCCCGTACAGGTTGTGAGTCTTTACGTAGTCAATGACGGAGTCCTGCATCAAATACTTGACACTATCACCTCGGCGCAAAGCTCGTCTAGGGGTGGGGGGGGGGGGGGGGGGGGTCAGGAAAGAGAAAGGGCTATATTTCCATGGTTACACTGCCACAAATTCAAAAATAGTGTTGGGGTTCAAGACGAGCTTATTTGGCGTGTTTCATGATTTGTTTCTTTTTACCTAAATATCTGAGTATATATCTGAGGAATATTGAAATGAGTGAACAGTGATTAACAATCACCTGATTTTTGTGGCACTAATCTCATTATTAATCCATTCAGTGACCATCAGAATATTGTTCTGTAAACAAAATACAGCTGATGATTATACAAATGGTCAATGAATTCATCGATTAATCTCAACTCTTGTTGGCTCACCTGTTTTCACACATTCTATACTGAATACACTGAGCCATGTGTACTGCTCAAAGCTGACCTGGTGTTTTGATAGAACGTCATTTTCATAGATGAACTTTTCTGGGTTGGTGCCAGCTCTTGATATACACACCAATCCATATCGAGTTAAGATTTCTTCAATCTGCAAAAAAGAAACACATATTGAATTTTCTCAATTTTCACATTCACAAAGTCACATCAACATTCTCAACCAAGTCATCATTTTTAAATTCTGCTTATTCTTATGTAATAATTTCCATTCATTCAATGAATTGAACATGTAAATACAAGCCGGTACATACATCCTTGTCCTTCCAGAGACCTGGTATGCCAAATGACTCGAGAAGGTCGGCACCACAGAGTAGTTTGAGGTGTACTTGGCCATCCTGACTGACCGGCTGACTGTACTCACTGTGACAGCCGTCTGGGTGGTAACACATTGCTAGTTAGTGTGTATCTCGGTCTACTCTCAGGACTGTCTGCCTATCTCAGACAGTTCACCAAGGACTCTCTATTACTTCCAACCTTACATACACCATGTGCATGTCAGAATGTCTAAATTTAAAACATTTTGCTGCAAGATTATCTTTACAGCGACAGAAAGTCACAATCTATTGAGTGCTGCATATTTTCCATTGAAGACAAATGGCATGTATTAAATCTGTGGGTATATCTTCAAGACTAGGATATTCTTAGTTCTATCAGTTAACCCGGCTATCATGCATACCTGCGGAGTCTAGTTTGCGGCGTTTAGTTGGCGTGTCGGGCTGAGTAGTGTTGTATGTGGCGTCCAGCTTCTCTCTATGATGTCGAAGGACCTTGGCTGTCGTCGACCACACGTCTTGTTCTGACTCCCACGGGTCCAATCTGTCAGAGAGGAGCATGCAGGGTTGGTGGGGGGCATGGGGGGGGGGGGGGAGGAGGTTCATTGTAAGAAAGTGCAGTTTACTAAACTGAATGCTTCACTTGAAAGCTTACACAAGTAATACTGTTAGATGTCAAGGATGACATGTGGAAAAATATTAGCCCAATGGCTAAGATAGGTTACCGGACAAATATAGTGTCAACATGAACAAATGACCGCCATTTCGGAAAAAAGAATTTCTGGGATTATTATTAGGTATTTTTGTGCAAAATATCAGAAAGATTCAGCCGTAAACTTCGAAAATAAAAATATGGCCGGACGCCAGAGACACAACGCCATGCTAACAGGCATGATAGAGCAAAGTACAAATGTTTAGTTAGTGTATAATTGTACATATGAAAATCACATGTAAGTAGTACCTGATCCAGTCTGAAGTTTTCAGGGCAAGTCTTAGCATGGCACACCTGTGCTGGGCCGGGACCAAGTCCTGTAGTGAGCAAACATTAAAGGATTATTAAATACCACATTTATATCTTCATTGATTCTGAAGAAGGTTCATTTTAGATGCATGGTTATCCCATACACATGTAGCAAAGAACTCTCAAAACATGAGTGGAGAAGCCCCACCTTTTTACTGTAGGCGTCACTGACTGGGGATATTATGGCTCCTATTACTTGGTATCGGCCGGTTTTGTGCAGGGCATCTCTGGCAATCTCTGCACAGATAAACATGAAAAGTGGTCAGTCACATCTACAGGGCCACATAATACATGTCCACATAAAGCCATTTAAGTTCGCTGCCATAAATTTTCGCGTTTTTGAGATCAGACCATGTTCGTGGCCGTTTAATTTAGCGGTTTGGCCCTCTTGAACAATTTCTTCTTAACAATGTGGGTTGTCATCAGAAATGTTTCGCGTCCATCTAATTTCGCGATTTTTTGGATTCGCGAAAATAAAAGGACGCGAATAATTTCTGGCTTTACAGTATGCTGTGAATATTTCTCGACTAATCTGACATCCAAGCACCCCACCCCCTCCCAGTAAGCAGTATGTCACTTGTATTTTCAAAGGATAATTTTCAAAAGATAATATACAGCGGTGGTTTGGTGTTTGGTCAATTGGGGCATAAATGTTTCTACATTGTCGTGTGTATTTTAAACACAACAAGAAAATCACCTACGATCCCTTCTAACCTTGTGTTTTGCGTGCACACACATCTGGGACTTTGCTTAGCATTCAACATAGTACGCACGCACCCGTTTACCCCGGGTGACCTTGGCATGGTGTAATATCGCCAAAACTGATGTAGGGATTCACAATACGATATGCGTATCGTGTTTGAACATATCGCGAATCACTGAATATTCGGTGAATCGTCCCAGGCCTAATTTACATGATTCCATTCCCCCAATTTTCAATAAAAATACATTATATCGAGTCATCTTTTTCTGTTATATCAACTTCTAAGTTATTTTCAACTACCTTACTTAGTAATTTGACCACTTCTTTGACCTGTTTCGGCAAAATCCGATGATCGATTACTGATTATCATAATCGATCATCATAATCGGATGACTTTTCAACCAACTTTCGAATAAAATCGATCATCGGAACATCACTACATCCCGGTCCATTCATCCATCTCGGAGGTCGGAGTGTCCGAAACTGATCAAATCCAACCTTTCGCCGATAAAATGTCTTAAAACAAAAAATTTTTGTGCTTAATCAAGTAGATTAAACTGTGAATGAGTACTATCCAGTGTCACCTAATTTTGATTGTTCCTGGGCAAAAGAATCTTCGCGTTTAGATTAATAATCCTCATTTTGAGGGATTCGATTTGGATAAATACTATCTTGAGTGCATCCAAATTGTCTAAACCAATTGATGTCATTATTATTATAACATGAGCATTGAATGAGACTTGAATTGGAAGGGGGGAAAAAATATGGATCTATATATATGATATATAATAATTGCAATAAGCTATTTATTTCATATACATATGATACACTACTCATTGACACAAAAAGGCAAATATTTGACAAGGCAATATACAATTGGAGTTATTGAAAAAATGTGCATAAGCAAAGGCATCACATGATCATCATGCACAGTCTGACACTTGTTTCTGTATATAAATTGTGCTGGTGCCCGTCATGAAAGAAAATAAAAAGTTATGAAACTACTTGAGTGCGCCTAAAGTCAAGTTCATGTATCAGTGAAACACGCTTTTTGGCTGCAGTTTTGTTTTGGATCATTGTATCAACTTGGAATTTTGTATGTCTTAATTCAAGTTAATTGGGTATCATGTCGCAATTTTTCACCCAATCTCAGAATCCTATCTGAAAAAATAGAGAAGTTGGCAATCTACCCCAACCTGTAATCCGATGGCGAATACGCCATAGCGTATTCCTTAATTTTTGGAAGATTGGAATACGCTTGCCAGAGTTTAATAGCGCCTATCCCTTATCCAACTTTGTCGAGAGAATTCTATCAGCAACGTTGGATAAGTAGGGAATCAAAGCGTACAATGTAATATATGTAGCAGCTGCGCGGAGTTTCTTAATTTTTATTTTCCTTCGGAAAAATATACAGCAAAGAACGACTGATGAAGCACTTTCGTAGCAAGTGACTGTCATGACATGTCTGATGTCACTCATGATGGTACGGAAGCTCATATTCGCCACATAGAGGAGCACAATTTTTTTTTAGAGCGTTTTAACGCTCTAATTACAGTGTAATAACGCTGTAATACAGCGTTATAACGCTCTAATTTACAGCGTTATAACGCTCTAATTTAGAGCGTTATTACGCTCTAAATTAAACCGTTCACCTTCCCATCATATTTCCATTGTCTTGATTTATAATAAACATATCTAGATCAGAGTAATTTTGAGATTTCCCTACATATGATTGAGCTGATGAACCAGCAGGTCCGATGATGTCTCTGGCAGTGTAAATTAGAGCGTTATAACGCTGTAATTTACAGCGTAATAACGCTCTAATTACAGCGTTATTACGCTGTAATAGAGCATTATAACGCTGTAAATTACAGCGTTATAACGCTCTAATTTACAGCGTAATTACACTCTAATTAGAGCGTTATTACGCTGTATTAGAGCGTTATAACGCTGTAATTAGAGCGTAATTACGCTGTAAATTACAGCGTTATAACGCTGTAATTAGAGCGTAATTACGCTCTAATTAGAGCGTTATTACGCTGTATTAGAGCTGTATTAGAGCTGTATTAGAGCGTTATAACGCTGTAAATTACAGCGTAATAACGCTGTAATTACAGCGTTATTTCGCTGTAATTAGAGCGTAATAACGCTGTAATTAGAGCGTAATTACGCTGTAAATTAAAGCGTAATTACGCTATAAATTAGAGCGTTATAACGCTGTATTAGAGCGTTAAAACGCTGTAATAGAGCGTTATTACGCTGTAATTAGAGCGTAATTACGCTGTAATTAGAGCGTAATAACGCTGTAATTAGAGCGTAATTACGCTGTAAATTAAAGCGTAATTACGCTATAAATTAGAGCGTTATAACGCTGTAATAGAGCGTTATAACGCTGTAATAGAGCGTAATAACGCTTTAATTTACAGCGTAATTACGCTTTAATTTACAGCGTTAATACGCTGTATTACAGCGATATAACGCTGTATTAGAGCGTAATTACGCTGTAAATTAGAGCATTATTACGCTGTAAATTAGAGCGTTATTACGCACGCTGTAAAGAAAAAAGTGCATTCCTCCATCTGGGGAATATGAGCCACCGTATGATGGCTATTTTGTGCCTGATTTGTGCAGTATGATTGCACTTTGAATTGGGCAGAATGTAGAATGATAGGACAATCAGGAGAAATCGTACCAAACATCCGTAAATGCATGTTCGTTACTGGATTGAAAGAGCCACAGGCCATTAGGATAACTCTCGTAGGACTGTTCATCTTGCCGAATACACAAAATTTGCCAAAAATCCCCAGTTTCTCAGATTTTGTTGACGTCTAATGACAGTCTCGTTTGCAAGTCACGTGATCAAGTCAACGAATTGAAAATGCAGCTGATAAACGAAAAATAATTAAGCTTAAGTACGAAATATTATTCAATATAATACACACTTCTCAACGAAAATTACTTATGAAATTATCTTAGATTGATAATTTTGAAAAATCTTCAATTATTTTATCTGAAATCTCGCGAGATGTCAAAGATGGCCGCGCCCATGGAATAAACGTGTGGAACAGAATTTGTGCATTATTTACATTTAGATGTGTTAATTGGTAATTTATTGCATATTTCGTGCAGTGAACTAGGAAATTTGGAGTTCAAATATCATAATATCGTCTCCAGTAAATAAATTACAATGCATTCTCTGGCAATCTGTGCATAGGCTTAGGCTCAGGAATTGAGCCTAAGCCTAATGACATGTACTCACCTGCTCTTCAGCTTACTCACCTTACTGGTACTGGTCTGGTGGTATTGTTATGTGAGGCAGCTGCTCATAGAGGTCTAGTTGGGTTGGATGTACAATAACGTGGGCAATCTGAGACATAGGTTGTGATTGGTTAAAAACTAGGGCCCGGACGAGTCGACGGGTGCTAGCCATACATATGACTATTCATTTGGTACAGTCATCCCTTTGGGCGGACCAAATATGACTATTCATTTGATACCGTCATCCCTTGGTCCACCCGAAGGGATGACGGCGGATGACGGTACCAAATGAATAGTCATATGTATGGCAAACGGGTGCCCTAATTCGGGGCGGGTCATACAATTACCCGGGTCGGAGTTTTGTTACCCGTACCAGAGAACGAATAAAGATATAGTTTTTGTTTTGAAAATTTGTGATAAACACTACGAGCCATCCGTCCTAAATTCGCCACATCCCAAAATTCGCCAACTTGATAGTATCAGAACTCAGAAGCTCGTTTTGTGGAAAATAAATAACTGGAACAAAGACTGGATATCAGAGTCTCGATTGACGATCGGACTTATTAGTGTCATTTACATTACAAGGCCTGAAATCCACGTTGGCAAAATTGGGAATGCGGCAAATTTAGGACGGATGGCTCGTAGTAAAATCACAAGAAAATCATCGGGGAAAAAAAGAAGTATAGTTTTATGAGGTCATGTTAGGTCATGAGGTCTTTGACCTCACAGTGTAATGGGCTTCACCCCTTGAGCAATCAAGTTACAGGCATTGTCCTCTGGTGGAGTCCACAAATTGTACCTTTCTTATACCAACCATTGAATATGTTCATCTTGTGTGCAATTTGGAAATAAATTACTTACTTACTTACTAACTATGTTAACTCTGGCAAGCGTATTCTATTCTCCCAAAGGCAGGGAATTAAAACATCGTTCGAAAATGCAGGTTCAGCCGTGGAGCAGGGTTAAGGTCTTTAAACTTGAGAATAGCACCGACGAAACAAATAATATGTGTCAAAGATTGATGTATAATTTTGATATATAATAGGATGGTTTACCCGGGGTGAGTCGGGTCAGACCACATGATAGTGCAAGATAGCCCACATTGGTGCTCGGGGCGAAAACAAACAAACCATGATTATGACCGATTTACGGGTTGACACACAAACTTTTAGTATTGTATGTATGCCAGCACATGAGAGGACCCAATATATGTTAAATGAACTAAATACCTCGATATATTGCTCAAAATCCCCTCCAAACACTGCTAATCCTTCCTGGTAAAATTTGTGGTCGGTGTCGGCCAAGGCTAAAATCAATGTTTGGAGGGGATTTTCACCAATATTTCAGGGTATTTGAGTGCGTTGTCATATATACTTTGGGTCCTCTCGTATATCTGAGTGAATACAAAAAGACAATTTGGTAAATCAGCCCAGATAACTGTTATAATCGTCATTTGTTTGTTTTCGTCCTGAGCACCAATGTGGGCCATCTTGGACGGGTACCCGGATCGGACTTATCCGAGCCCTATCCAAAGCTGGTCACATGGTGCAGATAGCATGGCGCTAATTGATTGGTACACCCACATGATTTCCCCAGGCGCTTCATCGTACATGCTTCGTTTGGCTGAACGACTCTTAATTTGACATGTCAACATTATCACAATAGGTTAATTCCGTAGAGGCAATCCTTAATAGCCACACCCCTTTAACATAGAGTCACACGATTTGAGTGTCAGTGTCGAATATTCACCGCAGATTGTCATGTGGCGCTACCATTACCAACCACTTGCCTTCGATTTTGACTTCGAGGATGGAGAGCCATCTGCTGGAGCTAGTTGTCTCTAGGCCCATGACCAAGTCTATTCTAAAGTCCAGTTCATGTAACTGTGAAACACGAATTTTGGAGATATTTTCATCACTTAGAATGGTATCGTCAGGGTACCTAATCATCGACCCTGTCCTTAATATCGACCCCTGCAAACACTGCCAAACAGCTGTGCAAAACAGACATCTGACAAAAACCACATTGAAAGTACTTCTAATACACATTTCAGCACATTTCACATTTTAGTTTATTGAAGTTTTGCCCAGCCGTTTGAAGGGTTGAAGATTAGGGAGAGGGTCGATGATTAGGTACTCTGACGCTATACCAACTGTATTTTACTCGTACGTGGCGATGAAGCCATAATTTTTTTCATCAAGTTTTAGACGTTTGATTCTGTTCCATATTTGCAGTCAAAATGGCTAAGAAAAATGCTGCACGGAAGCGTGGCTTGGCCGACAAAGTCCGTAATAAGAAAGCTTCAGTCACACAGAAAGTTAACCCTTTTGAGGTGAAAATCAACAGACAGAAGCATGATGTCCTCGGGAAAAAGGTGGCAAAACACGACCGAGGCCGTCCTGGTGTTGCAAGGTCCAAAGCTGTTCAGAAGGTGTGTATATTATGTATTATGTGTGGTGTACGATTGATATTATTGCTACCAGACACTCATGAGTTTACATCGTAAAATGTTACGAGACAGTGTACACAAATATATAACATGTAGCCAGCTTGGCGAATTAAAATGCTGAATGGTTCACGTTTTATTCCAGAGGAAAGAAACCTTGTTGGTCGAGTACAAGAAGCGCGGTAAAGTCAACAAATTTGTAGATCGGAGGTTTGGAGAAACAGATCCGGAGATGTCATTGGAGGATAAAATGTTACATCGATTCGCACTTGAGAGACAAGTGAGTGAATGTCTTCGATACCAAATTACCGAAATCTTTGTATCACGTAACATTATACATGAAGCATGAATGAATGCACGTTGCAGTTTATCGTGAATAAGGCTAAAACAGATGCCTATTGATGCTTGAACAAAATTAAAACATCAATATAAGCCAGAAAATGTCACATCATTGTCCTGTATTTTTACCACCAGAGGACCCACGAGAAGCCGAGTACCTTCAGTCTCAATGACGAGGATGAAGGCCTGACTCATTATGGTCAGTCGCTATCAGAGATCGAGAAGTTTGACGAACCTGACATCAGCGATGATGAAAACGACCGAGGAATTCTTGAAGGTCTGTGCTTTCGGTTGTTGTTTCAATGTGAGAAATATCACTGCATTTATAGAAATCTGCCCCATTGTTTGGTTTTATGTTTCGAGCCTGTTTCCTTTTGACGAAGAGGTTTGATTCGATTTGTTGCATATTTTGCAGGTGACTTGGTGACTGAGGAACATTTTGGAGGATTTCTGACTAAGAAGAAAGTTGACTCAGAGCAGCCCGTTAAACCGTGGAAGGAGAGAATGGAAGAAATCATTGCCAAGTCCAAGAAACAAAAGGTTGGATTTCTGTCATAGTAACTCATTGAAATAGTGATTGTCAAGAATGTAACTAGCTGATCATTGAATCACTTGCGCATGTCACTAAAGATTAACATTTTATTAGTTTTTGTGAAATTTAATATTTTTCTCACGTCTGCATTCTGCAGTTTGAGAGACAGTCAGAAAAAGAGAAGACCGCGGAACTGACAGAAAAACTTGATGAAGACTGGAAAACTCTGAGGGGTGCCATGGTTTCTTCCAAGGTAAACACATTTGACATTGTTCAATATTCTGTTGTGGAATTAGAAGCCATCACTGAATTATCACAAACACATGCAGAGAGAGAATGTATATGAAAATATTCCGCTTGGCAGAGGACGAAGGAGTCGGAAGAACCTAAGAGTAAAGCAGATGATTACGATATCATGGTCCGGGAACTACAGTTTGACATCCGTGGAAAGGTTTGTATCTCAATTTTATGTTTCATGCTCTGATTGTGTTGATTTTATGTTTAAAATGTCTATGAACTTCATCTTAAGCTGCCTGGTATCAAATATATGTATGCTATATGTTTGTCCACCATGCAATATATAGGCAACTGATCGTCTAAAAACGGAAGAAGAAATTGCAAAAGAGGAGCACGAGAGACTCGAAAAGTTAGAGGTGAGATCACAGAATAAATGTGAAGTGATACATGGATTATGATTGTTTGTGTTGCATCTGTGAGCCGTTCAGTATTTGAGCTTCTCTTTTCTGGATTTTGTAACCATACCATCATTTGGCAGGTGCATTATGATAACTGACAGTACATTTTGTATGGCACGTACATTATGATGTGTGTCGAGTGCATCATAACGTACTTGCGAGGCACATTTATGTAACAGGACGTTATGATATTTCTCTCCAGAATGACAGACTGCGGCGGATGCGAGGAGAGGATGACGACGAGGAATTAGCCAGGAAAGTCGTCTTCCGGTCCGCGGACGATCTCGATGATGGGTAGGACTTGTACCTGGGCTGTATGACATACATGAAGCAGCAGTACATTGTGTTACATTGACATTTTGATTTGTCATATGTTATTTTACAGTTGCGTGTTATATAGTCGAAGTTGTCCAGTGAAATGTTCAAATGATGTCAAATGATTTCATCAGGAATGTCTGTGCATGCTAAACATTGAGAAAATGTTGAGAGATAAATTATGCAGTATGCTGCTTGCAAATAGACTCGTATATCAATACCTCTTGTTTACGGACAGGTTTGTGTTGGACAAAAGTGTGAAGTTTGAGGCGGCATACAGTGATGGCAAACTGATACAGGACTTCGACAGGAAAGCTGCCGGTAAGGAGGAGGAGGATTCTGGGGATGGAGAGGATGATGAAGAATCAGAAGATGAAGATTCAGATGAAGGTGAGTTTCACAATGTTCTCTTGTGTTCATCAGTTCTCTGGAGCACACAGAAATGAAACTCCTAAAATATGTCAGTTAAATTTCCCATACAAAATATAATGATAGAAAATTCCTATAAAAAATTTCAACACATATATACTTGGTAAACTTTTTCAGATGTCATACTATTTTTCACAAGAACAAACTAAGAATAAAATGAATAACCATGATAACTCCAAAAAACAACACTCGCATACATGTTACAAAATTGGTTCCATGCTCCTATATATGTTCACTATTGCCATGACTACAGAGGATGATTCAGAGACTGATGAGGGGTCAGACTTGGAATCATCTGAGGATGATGATGATGATGATGATGAAGGGGAGCATGAGTCAGAAACAGAACCAACAGACAAATCACAAGTTAGCAAGCCAAAATCCATTCTGAAAAACAAGGCCGTTGTCGTTGAGAAAAAACTCTCAGAAGATGAAACTAAAGAAAAATTGAAGGTGAATACTAGTATTGAGCATTGAAGTGTATTGTTGTTAAGTAATGTTATTTACTGCGAATTAACACTAACAGACTCCTTTGTTTGCAGAAAAAGAAAGCATCCATGGAAAAGGCCAGCAAGGAACTTCCATACACTTTTCCTGGTACGCACTTCTCATAAAACATTGCAACTAAAAATGTGTGTTGGAAGAACCAAGCTTTGCATACTCATGATTCAAATTATGAATGTGTTTTATTTGGTCCACAGCTCCGAGAACGTATGAGGACCTTCTACATTTGCTGGAAGGACATAGTTCATCAGAACAGTTGACCATCATAGAACGCATACAGAAACTGTACCACCCCAGCCTAGCAGAGGGCAATAAGGAGAAACTACAGGTCAGGATGGCTAGCAGTCTGTAGCGGATTGATGGTCAGTCATAATGAATAAACTTTGACACATGCACAGTGATATTTGAGTGATGTAAATATTTGTTTCCTTTAAAAGAATTCCTTTAAAGAAATTTTGCTTTAAAGTCAAGTTTTGAAATTCATTATAAATATTGTATGGATCTATATCATCCACCAGTTTGTCTGCCAATATGTATCACTGGTATTCACAACAAATATACTTATAAAATATACAAAAATTGTTGAAAAATTGTTTACCATGGCTGTTTCTCCTCCAGGGTCTGTACGCATTACTTCTGCAGTATGTCGCAGACCTGTGCCTACAGGACCCTCCAGACATTCGCCTTGTGGACCAGCTGGTCAAACCCCTCTACCAGCTGACCCAGCTGTCCCCCCTACCAGCTGCTTCCACCTGGGTCCAGCTGCTCAAGGACAGACAGGAGGATTTCTCAGAGGTTGCCGAGCGGAGATCTGGGCGTGGGCTCTACCCCTCCCTAGATATGGTATGGACTTATTGGGGGGTTTGGTTCAGTTGTATGGAACACTTCAATTCTGAATTTGCAGGGGTAACGGTACCTGTGAAACAGGATGGAGGACTTTTCATTGTACCATATACTTGTTATTATCCTATGATTCTTGTTTGTTAAATTCACCTCAAACACGGAAAGCATAAGTAAAATTGATATGAAATGCTTTCAAAATGCATGCAGGATTAGCTGTTTTTCGGTTTCCTATCATGAGAGATACCATGTGAATAATTGGATGCAATATTTCTGTCTCCAGCTGGTGCTGTTGAAGCTGGTGGCCGCCCTGTTCCCGACCTCAGACTTCCGACATCCGGTAGTCACACCCGCCATGCTGTACATGGGCCAGATTCTTGCACAGGTTAGATCTCTTTTTGATGCTCTTTGTACATGTATTTTGCTTAAAATCAAGTATATAATGTACTGTATACTGTTTATTGATGCAAAGGCGTTGTGTCTATGAATGACTTCTCGGTGTTGAAAAACTATTTTGCTAATGTCAGTTAATATTTGTCGTAAATTCTCTCATGATGCGCATTCATGATAAAAATTTCACTAGAAATTACAAATTTTATAACATGGCCATTGTTTCTTTCACAGTGCCCGGTGAAATGTGAACTTGATGTCGCTTCTGGTCTTTTCCTATGTACAGTCTTCTTGCAAGTAAGTCACTGGTGAATCTGGTCAATTCCAGTTCATTTCTGTGCAATGTTTTCAGTTTTCTGAATTTTGTATTTTGACATGAGTGTTTTCTTTCTGACATTTTCGCAGTATGTAAGCCTGTCAAAAAGACTTGTCCCTGAGGCTATCAACTTTCTCTGTGGAGTCCTGTTCTTGACAATTGAGAAGTTACCAGACAAATGTAAATATAATATTCATTACATGTTCAAAATATGCTCTGTATTGCATGTATGCGTAAAAACAAGCTGAGGCAGGCACAGTTAATATCAGAGTTGATAGTGATAATATATTAATTAAAATACAGTATTTGCATTGTCAACAAAACATTCATACTTATTCTGCAGATGAAAAAGTCCCTCCACCATTCAAACCTGTGGGAAAAAATATTGATTTGCTGCGAGTGGAAGAGAAATGTAAAAGGTTAGCAAAATACAATGTAATATATATAATGATGCTGTACATTTATATTATGTTGATTATATATGAGCAATATTTTATTTGAGACTCCATTTCTCGCCAGTTATGAGCCTGCACCACTCGGTATCAGCAAGGTTTTCTCATCAGAGGGCCAGGAATTCGTACAGTCCTACAAATTCAAGTAAGTTTGCAATATGTAAGCTCATAAAATGCCATGAATTTGTGTGTATTGGAAATTTGCTTGTTTTACACTTACCATAAAGAAAATGAAAACCAGTATTTTGTATATGAAAATGTGTGATCTTTGTGCTTCATACATGTCAGAAATATCTGAGAATACCAAAGGAGTATTAATTAAAATGGATTTTATTTGTTTGATCGACAGAGTGTGTGCACTGCACCAATGCCTAGGCCTGGTAGACAGATTCTCTGACCTCTACCAGAAAGTCCCAAGCTTTGTGGAAATCTTCCAACCTTTACAGTATTTCATGGGGAAAATCAACCTCAAAAAGTATCCAAACACAGTCAAGGTAAATAATGCTTTGTTTGACGCGTTTATACTGGATTGCAAAATATATCATTGTCTTTACCAGATAATCCATGGTAATAATAACCACTCTTGTTATTCAATTTTTTTATTATGTTATCATTGTAGAATCTGCACAAAGAAGTGACGGAAAAGATAAAATCACTGGTAGAAAAATCAACAAAAACTTCGTTGGTGCGACCAAAGACTCGGCCTAAACCACTGCAGACATTCGAGCCCAAGTTTGAAGAAGTGTAAGCAATTGTGCAATGTACTAGGCAATCATGTAATAATGAATATTCAAAATTATATGGGATTTTTGCAAATGTGTATTCTCTGAATGTTTCTCAATATGTATGTTCTAAGTATTCAATGTGAAGTACTTGTATGTTACCAATAGTCGGATTAATCTTTGTGGTATCAGAACCAAGAACATTATATCCGGGCTATAATATAAACACAAGTTTGAAATATAAGTATAAAATAAAACAACAACCAACACGTACTGGCAAATATTGAATATCATTGTTGGCGATTTTTTTGAAAAAAATTATGACCTGTAAAGGATTGTAAAAAAATGAAGTCTCCCATTTGATTTGGTTAATTGTGTTTATCTTGTATCTTCGATGTCGTAGGTTTGACGGCAAGAAGAAGCGGGCCGGGTCGAGAGAGCACCAGGAAAAACAGCGACTCTTGCATAAACACAAGAAGGAATTGAAGGGAGCGGTCCGCAATTTACGACAGGACAACCAGTTCCTGGCTCGAGAGAAACTCCGTGAACAAATGGACAGGTATGTAACTGGGATTGTTGTCATTGCAAAACTATGGATATTATTGATAGCTTGTCAGGTGACACTTTTGGTTCATATCAATAGTAGCTTAAATTGTGCGAGAATTTTTACTTTGTTTTCAACCTGTAACTCCCCAATGTTTATCAGTAAATAGTTGAAAGTAATTAAGCTAAATACATCTCCTGATATAGAATGACAATGTCTAAAACATTGTGTGCATGTTTACAGAGATGCGGAGAGGAAGAGAAAAGTCAAGGAGCTTTATGCAGAACTCGCTAACCAGGAGGGAGACTTCAAGGCGATGAAACGTGCTAAAGACAAAGTCTGATCTCGTGTGGAATGTGTGCCAGTGTGAGTGGTGTGTCTCGGATTGGGTGATATGATGGAAATCAATTTCGAGACAATTTTGAGACAATTCTTAGTGCTGGGTGATTGCTGATTGATATTTGTGTGTTTTGTATGTGTATGTATCATTCGCCTCATCTGTGATATGTTCATGAAATCATGTCCTCTATCAAATAAAACATTGAAATAAGATTTTTAATTTTCTATTTGTAAGATTTTAGCTTACCGGACCAAAGGTCCAATAAGCTATTGTCGTCAGGTGGCGTCCGGCCGTCGGCGTGGGCATCAGTGTTGTCGAACGCTGGGAAGAATCTGTTTGATGAATATTCCTGTAATTCATAAAATATGTTCTGTGGGCCCATATCTCCAGACAATTTTTTTTTTTCGTTGATTGAATCGATTTTTCCAAAATGGCGACCATTTTTGTCGAAAAATGGCCAATTTTAGATTTTGGCGGCCATTTTCTCAAAAACTGTTTGATTAGATTTGAAATTTTTGTTTCAAAAGATTCCCCTGATATACCTTTGTGCTATGTATAAGTTTTGTTGCCCTTGAATCGTCGGTCTGCGTGTGGCAGCCATTTAGATTTTTTCGACCGGTCCCAGATAGGACTTTCCCATGTTAGTCGATAATAAGCGAGATATTAGCCATTTTGTGCAGTGACCTTGAAAATTAGGTCTAAGGTCAAATTCAAGGTCACGAGAGTAATCGGCATATATAATTTCCTATATGTGCACAATTGATTTCTAATGTGTAATCCCAATATTAAGTGAGATATTAGGAGAAATATAAAATTATGCCTATGCTTCATAATGGGGACAAATTTCTCCCTAATATCTCACTTAATATTGGGATCCTATATTGTGAACATATAGGAAATGATGTATGCCGAATATTTTGATGACCTTGAACCTGACATTCGACCTCGTTTTCAAGGTCAGAGGACAAAATCGCTAATATCTTGCTTATTTTCGACTTTACAGCTTAGGCATCAATTGAGGACATATAGGGAATTATTTATGCCGAATATTCTTGTGAGCTTAAGTTTGACCTTTGACCTCAATAAACTGAAACCGATACAAAATCAAAGAATATCTTTGACACTACTAGTCAGTTCCATCCTAGTTTCATATCATTGTATATTAGGCCCTAACACGATCGACTTACGTAGAGCAAGTTTCAGGCGTGAATGATGTGCAATTATTCTCATGACTTCATGACATTGCTTTCAGCTTACATATAACTGTCTTGGGTCCGGTAAGCGCAGAGCCCTACGGCTTTATTTTTTCAAGGTCTGGTCATCATTATAAACTTCAATACGGTACTAATGTCATGCTGATACCAACTCAATGTGTGTTTAAATGAAGTAATTTTACATCACACACAACACATTTTACAGCATACACAACCTGCATTAAAATACTCAAGCTTTTGGAAGATCGAGGTGACCATATATGAGTTCCTACTTATATGCTTCTAAAATAAAACTTTTTCCCATCAGTACAAGTGTCCATTTTACAATATTACTGGCTATGACTTTGAGGGTGATAATTTGAGGTCATCCAAGGTCAAGTTCAACACCTAGATCCTCCTTATGGAACTTCTATATTGTCATAATATGTGCTACTTTAGACCCCAATCGAAGATCGGTGTGTATATATGCTGAAAAATGTATGTGATTGAAAAATATAGATATTGATCTTGAGAGTGCACTCAAGGTTGTCACGTATCAAATAGGAATCTGAGCTCCAGTTCTGAGCAAATGGGCTGTCAAGCTTAAAACAAAAAAATCTTGATATTAACAAATGTATGCATAAAATTAGACCCTTAAGCATCTGTACCATTTTATGTGATGTTCCATCTGTAATTCGCGATCAATTTATACCGTTTGAATACCTAGACAACGATTCTGTACACTACATGTATATAAGTTCAGGATGATACCTGTCTTTTTCAATGACTAAGTATGATATTCAACTTGTCCACAAATGGCGAACATTGAAAATCTTTTTGTGACCTTGAAGTTGTCCACAGATGACACACACTGAAAGTTTCGTGACCTTGAATTCGTCCAAAGATGACGAACACTGAAAATTGTGTTACCTTGAACTTGTCCACAAATGACAAACACTGAAAATCTTGTGACCTTGAACTTGTCCACAGATGACGAACATTGAAAATTTTCTTATGACCTTGAATTTGTTTACAGATGACACACACTGAAAGTTTCGTGACCTTGAATTTGTCCAAAGATGACGAACACTGAAAATTGTGTTACTTTGAACTTGTCCACTAATCACAAACACTGACAATCTTGTGACCTTGAACTTGTCCAAAAATTACAAACACTGAAAATCTTGTGACCTTGAACTTGTCCACAGATGACGAACATTGAAAATTTTCGTATGACCTTGAATTTGTTTACAGATAACACACTGAAAGTTTCGTGACCTTGAATTTGTCCAAAGATGACGAACACTGAAAATTGTGTTACGTTGAACTTGTCCACAAATCACGAACACTGACAATCTTGTGACCTTGAACTTGTACAAAAATGACAAACACTGAAAATCTTGTGACCTTGAACTTGACGAACATTGAAAATTTTCTTATGACCTTGAATTTGTCCACAGATGAAACACACTGGAAGTTTCGTGACCTTGAATTTGTCCAAAGATGACGAACAATGAAAATTGTGTTACCTTGAACTTGTCCACAAATCACGAACACTGACAATCTTGTGACCTTGAACTTGTCCACAAATGACAAACACTGAAAATCTTGTGACCTTGAACTTGTCCAAAGATGACGAACACTGAAAATTGTGTTACCTTGAACTTGTCCACAAATCACGAACACTGACAATCTTGTGACCTTGAACTTGTCCAAAAATGACAAACACTGAAAATCTTGTGACCTTGAACTTGTCCACAGATGACTAACATTGAAAATTTTCTTATGACCTTGAATTTGTCCACAGATGACACACACTGAAAGTTTCGTGACCTTGAATTTGTCCAAAGATGACGAACACTGAAAATTGTGTTACCTTGAACTTGTCCACTAATCACGAACACTGACAATCTTGTGACCTTGGACTTGTCCAAAAATGACAAACACTGAAAATCTTGTGACCTTGAACTTGTCCACAGATGACGAACATTGAAAATTTCCTTATGACCTTGAATTTGTCTACAGATGATGAACACTAAAAATCTTCTTGTGCAATTGAACTTGGCCACAGATGATGCACACTGAAAATATTTTTGTGAATTTGAAATTGTCCACAAATGACGCACACTAAATATCTTCTTGTCACCTTGAAAATGTCCTCAGATGATGCACATTGAGAATATTCTTGTGAACTTGTAATTTACCACAAATGACGCACACTAAAATATTCTTGTCACCTTGAATTTGTCCGCAGATGATGACCACTGAAAATATTTTTTTGACCTTGAACTTGTCCGCAGATGATGCACACTGAAAATGTTTTTGTGAACTTGTAATTGTCCACAAATGACGCATACTAAATATCTTCTTGTGACCTTAAACTTGTCCGCAGATGATGCACATTGAAAATGTTTTTGTGAACTTGTAATTGTCCACAATTGACGCATACTAAATATCTTCTTGTGACCTTAAACTTGTCTGCAGATGATGCACACTGAAAATATTTTTGTGAACTTGTATTTGTCCACAAACGGCGCACACTAAAAATATTCTTGTGACCTTGAACTTGTCCGCAAATGATGCACACTGAAATTTTTTTGTGTGAACTTGTAATTGTCCACAAACGGCGCACACTAAGAATATTCTTGTGACCTTGAACTTGTCCGCAGATGATGCACACTGAAAATGTTTTTGTGAACCTGTAATTGTCCACGAATGACGCACACTAAAAATCTTCTTGTGACTTTGAACTTGTCCGCAGATGATGCACACTGAAAATATTTTTGTGAACGTGAAATTGTCACGAATGACGCACACTAAAAATCTTCTCATGACGTTGAACTTGTCCGCAGATGATGCACACCGAAAATATTCTTGTGAACCTGTAATTGTCCACAATCGACGCAAACTAAAAATATTCTTGTGACCTTGAACTTGTCCGCAGATGATGCACACTGGAAATATTCTTGTGAACTTGAAATTGTCTACACATGACGCACACTAAAAATCTTCTTGTCATCTTGAACTTGTCCGTAGATGATGCACGAAAATATTCTTGTGAACTTGTAATTGTCCACAAATGACGCACACTAAAAATATTCTTGTGAACTTGAACTTGTCCACAAATGACTCACACTAAAAATCTTCATATGACCTTGAACTTGTCCGCAGATAATGCACACTGGAAAGAATTCTTGTGAACTTGAAATTGTCCACAATTGACGCAAACTAAAAATTTTCTTGTGACCTTGAACTTGTCCGCAGACGATGCACAATGAAAATATTCTTGTTACCCTGTAATTGTCCACAAATGACGCACACTAAAATATTCTTGTGACCTTGAACTGAAAATATTCTTGTGAACTTGAAATTGTCCACAAACGACGCACACTAAAAATATTATTGTGACCTTGAACTTGTCCACAGATGATGAATATCAAAAACCTTCTTGTGCAATTGAACTTGGCAACAGATGATGCTCACTGAAAATCTTGTGACCTTGAATTTGTCCGCAGATGATGCACACTGAAAATATTATTGTGACCTTGAACTTGTCCGCAGCTGATGCACACTGAAAGTATTCTGATGATCCTGTAATTGTCCACAAATGACGCACACTAAACATCTTCATGTGACCTTGAACTTGTCCGCAGATGATGCACACTAAAAATATTATTGTGACCTTGAACTTGTCCGCAGATGATGCACACTGAAAATATTCTTGTGAACTTGTAATTGTCCACAAATGACGTACACTAAAACTATTATTGTGACCTTGAACTTGTCCGCAGATGATGCACACTGAAAATATTCTTGTGAACTTGTAATTGTCCACAAATGACGCACACTAAAAATATTATTGTGACCTTGAACGTGTCCGCAGATGATGCACACTGAAAATATTCTTGCAAACTTGATATTCTCCACAAATGATGCACACTAAAAATATTCTTGTGACTTTGAACTCGTCCGCAGATGATGCACTCTGAAAATATTCTTGTGAACTTGTAATTGTCCGCAGATGATGCACACTGAAAATATTCTTGCGAACTTGTAATTGTCCACAAGTGATGCACACTAAAAATATTCTTGTGACCTTGAACTTGTCCGCGGATGATGCACACTGAAAATATTCTTGTGAAGTTGTAATTGTCCACAAACGACGCACACTAAAAATATTCTTGAGACCTTGAACGTGTCCGCAGATGATGCAGTGAGATGCACACTGAAAATATTCTTGTGATTTTGAACTTGTCTGCAGATGATGCACATCGAAAATATTCTTGTGAACTTGTAATTGTTCACAAATGACGCACACTAAAAATATTCTTGTGATCTTGAATTTGTCCGCAGATGACGCACACCGAAAATACCCTTGTGAACTTGTAATTGTCCACAAATGACGCACACTAAAAATATTATTGTGACCTTGAACTCGTCCACAGATGATGAACATTAAAAATCTTCTTGTGCAATTGAACTTGGCCACAGATGATGCACACTGAAAATATTCTTGTGAACTTGTAATTGTCCACAAATGACGCACACTAAAACTATTTTTGTGAAACTGTAATTGTCCGCAAATGACGTACACTAAAAATATTCTTGTGAACCTGTAATTTTCTTCAAATTACGCACACTAAAAATATTATTGTGAACCTGTAATTGTCTACAAATGACGCACACTAAAAATCTTCTTGTGACTTTGAACTCGTCCGCAGATGATGCACACTGAAAATATTCTTGCAAACTTGAAATTGTCCACAAATGATGCACACTAAAAATATTCTTGTGACTTTGAACTCGTCCGCAGATGATGCACACTGAAAATATTCTTGTGAACTTGTAATTGTACGCAGATGATGCACACAGAAAATATTCTCGCGAACTTGTGATTGTCCACAAATGATACAGACTGAAAATATTATTGTGACCTTGAACTTGTACGCAGATGATGCACACTGAAAATATTCTTGTGAAGTTGTAATTGTCCACAAACGACGCACACTAAAAATATTTTTGAGACCTTGAACGTGTCCGCAGATGATGCACATCGAAAATATTCTTGTGAACTTGTAATTGTTCACAAATGACGCACACTAAAAATATTCTTGTGACCTTGAATTGTTCGCAGATGATGCACACTGAAAATATTATTGTGACCTTGAACTCGTCCACAGATGATGAACATTAAACATCTTCTTGTGCAATTGAACTTGGCCACAGATGATGCAAACTGAAAATACTCTTGTGAACTTGTAATTGTCCACAAGTGACGCACACTAAAAATATTATTGCGAACCTGTAATTGTCCACAAATGATGCACACTAAAAATATTCCTGTGAACCTGTAATTGTCTTCAAATTACGCACACTAAAAATATTCTTGTGAACCTGTAATTGTCTACAAATGACGCACACTAAAAATATTCTTGTGAACCTGTAATTGTCCACAAATTACGGACACTAAAAAATTCTTGTGAACCTGTAATTGTCCACAAATGACGCACACTAAAAATATTCTTGTGAACTTGAAATTGTCTACAAATGACGCAAACTGAAAATATTCTTCTGACCTTGAACTTGTCTGCAGATGATGGACATTGAAAATATCCTAACTAAAATTATTCTTGTGACCTTGAACTTATCTGCAGATGATGGACATTGAAAATATCCTTGTGAAATTGAAGTTGTCCACAAATGACGCACACTAAAAATCTTCATTTGACCTCGAACTTGTCCGCAGATGATGCACACTAAAAATATTCTTGTGAACTTGAAATTGTCTACAAATGACGCACACTAAAAATATTTTTGTGACCTTGAACTTGTCTGCAGATGATGGAAATTGAAAATATCCTTGTGAACATGAAGTTGTCTACAAATGACGCACACTAAAAATGTCTTGTGACCTTCAACTGGTTCAGAGATGTCCTCGAGTGCTTGAATCGAGGCTATGTCAGGTTAGAATATATAATTGGACAAATGGATGTACATTTTATGGATGTAACAAATTCGTATTAGTGGCGTATAGCAATGGGTATATAATATGTTTGAAACTTGTGGTGACCTTGACCTGAACCACATAATTTTGTGGGTCTGTATGATGAAATCCAAGGTCATGTCTGCTTTCAGGTGTACTCAAACTGGACATCGGAGGAATGATCAAATAGTGTATAATTCTATACAACCAACGTTTGTCTTGTGACCAGCTAGAGAAAAACATATGGCACATCCTTATCTGTTTATTCGAGTGCGATGTTCATGTTACCGGGCCCATGTTCCGAAAGCCTGTTGTAGTGGTCTTGCCTCCGTCGTCGGTCCGTTCATCCACATTATCAGCTTACCGACTTGTGAAGATAAGGTATTGTCGTGGTTTTTCTCCGTCGTCCGTCTGACTGTCCATCCTCCGTCCGTCCGGGTAATATTTTTTGACGTCATGAATTCTTCTATAAATTTTTCAGAACAGACCCTGGCCCAATATCAAAAAGCGTTTTTAAAAAAATTTTAAAATCGATTTTGGCCGTTTGGAGGCTGTTAGTGCCGAACATGGCCAATTTGACACAACTTCAAACTTTACAAATAACTTTCTCAAATTGACGTGATAACTTTATTTTTCAATGCTAAATAAGAATTTTAGGCCATTCGTAATGTGTATAAATATGGTGGACCTTGGTTCGCTGGAACGGCCAGAAATGTAGCCTAAAAGACTTAAAATGGGCTGAAATGCACAAAATGGTCTCTGTGAACAGAGCCCTTGTAACTAGAGCTTCGGTTTGTAATATGTGCACATAGGAAATCATGCATGGTGATCTTTGGTGACTTTGAACTTGACCTGATATGACCTTGAGTGGTAAACCTCAGGGTCACTCCTGACCTGAAATATGTAAATTGGTCTGTGCAGACATTAATCTTGTAGATAGGGCTTAGGAGTGTATTATGAGTGTATAGGAAGTTATACATATTAGATCAATTGGTGACTTCGAACTCGACCTCAAATCTCAAAGTCATTTCCAAGCGGAAATGTGTAATTTGGCCTGCATACAAAACGCTTGTAGACAGTGTTTAGCTTCGTTCTGTGACCATATAGGAAGACAAAGGCCGACTGCGTTTCATCAACAATGGTCACAATAGTTACCTTAGTAGAAATAGAAGGCTAGTTGGCTTGACCTAGTTTAGTCGAAAATATGTCAGACTCGCTCAAACACAGGCTGGCTGTTCGGGGGAAATTTTTCCGAAACTTTTTGGAAATAAATACCTAAAAATAATTCAAGAGGGATTTTCATTTTTATTTATATTTTTTTTCCCCAAAATTTTTCGGAAAAATCTGATGTCTGTATTATGGGCGTTTGGGGAATCATATATGATCTGTTGGTGACCTTGAACTTGACATAAGCTCTATCTTCAATATTGATCCAACTGTGTCGGTAAGCTTGGTGTTATGCTTATCTTCAAAGTGTCCGGTCCAATTTTTTCCGAAAATTTTGGAAAAATATACCTAAAAATAATTCAAGGGGGAGGTATTTTAATTTCTTTTTTATTTCTCGAATTTTCTCAAAATGGCGGCCGTTTTTGTCGAAAAACACACGGTCATTTTCTCAAGAACTGTCGGATCAGTTTTGAGATTTTTCCTTCAAAACATGCCAATTGTGATCCTTGGTATGTGTATAAATTGGCATCTACAGACAAAATGCTCGTAAATAGAGTTTATGTTTGTATTATGAGCACGTGGGAAGTCATATATAGCACATCATTTGGTGATTTTAAAGCTGACCACACGACGTTTTAAGGCTAAATATCAGGATCACGCCTCACATGCAACGTGTAAATTGGCCTCTACGGACAAAATGCTTGTAGATAGAGCTTATGTTTGCATTTTGAGCATATGGGAAGTCATTTATGGATTAACTAGTGACCTTGAGCTTGACCCCAGAAGACCTTGAATGCTGAATCTCAATGTTATGTCTGACACAAAATGTGTATATTGCCTTCTGTGGCTAAAACACAGCCTAGGATTGTATTATTACCAGATTTGATTTCATAATGACACATCTTTTGGTGACCTTGAACTTGACCTAACACTACCTTGAAGGATGAATTTCAAGGCCTTCCTTTGACATGAAATGTGTATTTGCCTCTAAGGGGAAATGCTTGTAGATAGAGCTTATGTTTGTATTTTGAGAATATATGAAGTCATATATGGCACACCTAATACTGACTTTGACCTTGGATAACCTTGAGTGATAACTAAGTCTGACGTGAAATGTGTAGATTGGCCTCTGGGGCCGAAAAAAATGCACCTAAAGCTCTAGTTGTGTTATAGACTTATTAAAAGTCATATACACCGCACATCTTCGGTGACCTTGAACTTGACTTCAGACAACATTTAAGGCTGAACCTCAAGGTCACGCCTGATCTGAAATGTGTGAATTAGCATCTATGATATGTGTGTGAATTGGCCATTGCAGACGCCTGGGCATAGCGTTTAGTTTTGTCTTACTAGCGTATGTGAAGTCAAATTTGCTTCATTTTAGAATGACTTTGATCTAGACTTCAGGTGACCTAAGTATTCAAATCCAAGATGCCTGTTAATTGATGCTCACCTTAGATAATGTTTCACAATGGTGATCGCTCATGACCAAAACACACAATGTTGGACTTCATTTTAAATCAGTTCTAACATTTTTTTTTCAAACTCATGCATCCGACTCTCCTACTGTGGCGTGTATGAGCTTCATTGCTTTGATTTGAATCCCCCGTGGCGCGTTGTGGCCATTCCGATTTTTACGACGGGTCGGGGACAAAACAGTTTCTTTGTCCGGAATCAATTTACCACAGGTTTCGAGTCATTTCCAACCAAAAAATATTTTTAGAAAATGAAATATGATGGGCTTTGTAGGGAAGCTGTTGTTTTGTAGTCATTTTCTTTGTTATAATAGGTCCTTTGCATATATGTATCGATATTCCTGGAATGTTCCAACATATATAGCATAGTTATTGGGCTCGTCCACATTCAAATGTTAAGTCACCTAGTTTTGAATTCACTGGTTCCCTCGGTCATTTTCTCAAAATATTCAACTTTTTTCTTAAATTGGTGTAGGCCTACTGAATCTCCATTATTCATGTTACTACCCCTTTTGCCCTTTGACGTGTATATCTAATAGACCAAAGAGTGTAATATCAATAAGAGGCCACACTTCCACACACTGGGCGTGACTGAGCAATTCTCACTCGAGAATCCAAGAATCTAAGAGTGAAATGTGATGAGTATACATATGTTGTCTGTATCAAAACATCTTTCGCCAAAAAAACTACTACCGGTAGTCGGTATTGCTCGCAATAGCATCGATCTAGGTTGTAAGCTGCACAAAATATGTTATTTTATGTGTATTTTAGTCGATAAACTAACGCAATATCAAACCACCAAAGCATTTATATCGTAAGTCAGACATAAACAGAGCGCAGATATTCTGTTTAATAGATGTAATGATACACTACTTTGCTTTTATTACACGGAAACCATTAGGAAGATGATGCATGCGGACCACCTGATGAGATCCGCTCCGGAGTTTGGGAATCTCTACTTCTGTACATTATGTTATGTGTCAGTTCACATCGGGAAGACACTCTCCAGGTTGTCCAGATGTTTGCCCGGTTGTACAACGTGGATTATCGTCCCTACGTGTAATTAATAGGTGGTATTAAAGCTGTGATGTTTCGCGCAATGGAGGTCTTCACATGAACGACTTATTAACTATGACTTTAACGGCGCATGGCTGCAGAGTCACATGTCGGCTTTTATGCTTCTCTCATGCAATGTACGAATAAAATAAAACTAAACTCGATGGTCATTTGTAAAATTAGTGAAGCGAGGTAACATTATAGACGGAAGTTTATAATATTTTAAAGTAGCTTGTATTGTGCAGACACTTCCGACTTGATATAATGATTAACGAGTTAAATAGAAAGAGTTATTACTCGGTAATATTGTGCCTATTCATTAATGTGAGGACATTCCCTGTTTTATATAAGTTGCCTTGAACAACATTTTTGTTTCCAAGGCACATTTACTTTTTTAGATAATTAAACTATTAACGATGAAAGTAACAAAAAGGTAAATACCCAAAATAATTATTGTAATATCAGGATATAATATCGCAGGCTGCAATTATATCCTGTCGGTGACAAGGCAACGTAAAGTATTCAGAATCAAGCTCATTAAATAGGTCAGGATATACAAACTCATGTATTATGTTTAAAACCTTCGCATACGTTCACTCACTATGTTTTTATCGGTAAATCTTCATTGAGGTACGTAATTGAAAATGAAATATCCGTGCCATCAAAGTTTAGTTAAATATGAATTATCAACACTAAACAAATTACGATTTTTACAGTTTAAAACGAGGACTTAAATACTGTAGCCTACATCACAATGATTGTCGTACACACTGTGCCATTATGAAACTCGCCAACACGCGGTGTCATCCATCTACGTTGTACTTGCATATATGTGACCTCGTCCGTTCATCTCCAATCAAGCTATCCATAAAAAACAAGTGTGTAGAAAACTGTGATATCACATCGAGTAAATTTCGAGGTAGATGAAGTCCACCCATGATCCAGACTATTCTGCATCCACATTTCCCTGGGAAAGCTGCCCTGGGTCGGTCCGATGCAATGACACACAAATCGTCGTTATCTGCTCGCTGTCGGAATGTTATGACTTTGGCGACACTGGGATCCAGGAAGTGCCTCCTGGATAAGATCCAGATCTCCCGGGTCGAGACAGTGAGAAATCTAGTGGGGAGAGTGGGAGAGACGCGTTGGCCACCTCCGTGGAGGGTTTCACATCGAACTACACGGTGGCAGTGCTGGGAAATATATCGCCGACCGTCCTTCGCTCGCCGTCAGGCTTGGTACGTGCCGATGAAAAGTAGGCGGTCCCTTCTGGATCGAGAGGCTCCCCCGTGGAAGCCAAGCCTCTCATGCGTACCGGCCGAGAGTTCTGTGAGCAGCCACTGGGTGGAGACCCCGAGAAGCGAGGCAGGAGCAACCTGCCCGTGGAGATTCCGGCTCGGACGCTCCGGATTGCAGCGAGAATGACAGAAGTACTTCACGGAGTCCCAAGTGGTTCAATAGCAGCTCAAGTGGCGAGTTCTTGAAAGCGAAAACACACACAGTCAGTAGAGAGTATAGGGGCGAGTGGAAGTGGTGCTGGGCCTCTGATGACTGAAGCTTAGGACCCCGCGGAACAAGAGACCTGTGGACGTCACTCAAGGGCCGAGACCCTTTGTACAATGGCACCGAGCTCGGAAAGAAGAGGAGATATCACTTTACGCTTCTAAATACGCGCGATGATGAAAACTTCGGCGCTCGATAAACTTGGCGACATATCGCGAGGTCTCGGGAGTCCGGCCGGATCGTTCTGCAAGAGCGGCGAGAAAGTCAACGGCGTGACCACCGGGATCGGCTACTTGGGGCACTCGGCGGGTTCCGGCGGGAAGGGTTACGAGGTCTCGCATGAGGACTCGGCACCACGGGGGTACGAGAACCTACACGTCGGGAAGGATACCCTCCTACAGCTGGGGGACGTCCAACAGACGGATATAAAACAGGGTGACCCGACTGACATCACCGCTGTCCATAGTGACCCGTTCTCTATGAGAAATTTGCTATGCCTGCCCAGTACGGATCAGACGTTCGCAAGATCCCAGGGCCTGGACATTGACAGATATGACGAGACTGTTTGTGGCACGCCTAGCGACTTGCAACCGCTGGGCAGTGATAAGTTATCAAGCGACGACTGTAAACCGGACCAGTCTCTCCCCGGGATTGACCTGTTAGGTTATCAGAAAATCCAGCTAGGACTGCGTCACATGAACTCACCGACCGTGGCGCCACCTGCTTACGACGCCCACGGCTGTCACTTTACGTCCGCCACGGAGTCGGGAGTGGCTCGGGGACCGCTGGGACCGCCGTGTAAGGGACTGGAGGACGGAACATCCCCCGGTCCGGAGGACAGGGAGCAGGGCTATGGTCTCCCAATCAATTACCTGTCTTCGTACAGCCCGGACAAGCGCAGCGAGGCCAAGTCGGACCAGGCGGGAGGAAACATGACCATACTCTCTGACTATTCACCCAGCCATCCCGAATCCAAGTTATACACGTTGTCTAAGGCTGAGGGCGGTGTGGACACCCCGTCCTCTGCCGACATGTTCTCTCAGAAACCCTGTGTCTACTCTGGATACATATACGGTCGTTCTAATGACCAACTCACGGCGCCTTCGGCGCCCATACATACGTCAGGTATAGTCACACCCCCCTCAGGTCAACTCCCAGCCTATGACAGCTCTCACTCATGTCTGCTGCCTTTCACCACAACAACGCCATCGCCGTTCTACTACGCGCATGCGCAGCGAGACCTGGATGTACCGAGCAATGACGTCACGCGGTCAGCGATAAGTAACTACAAGGGCGACACGTGGAGCCACACGCCCCTCAGAGCCCAGGGCGGGGCCGAGTACCCCCGGGAGTTCTGTACGTCAGTCCCCCAGGCTAAGTCCTGCCTGACTCCCATCACGGTCCCCGCCGACACACGCGAGGACAGTGACCAGTCGGATGACTCCTCTCCCTCGCCGCCCGATAAGCACAAAGGTACGGATCGACCTCTTTTTTGTATAGTGTTATACATGCATTTAAATTTAGGAGGATAATTTAAATATTGAACTTGGTTGGGCAATATTTTAAAAGAATGTTTTTGACATAAAGTCCACCACCATGCAGACTCGTAAAAGTATTTATGTTAGAATTTCGCTGTGTATTATCCAATTGTCTAACGGGTTGTCGAAAAATCAAACGTTTATTATTCTCGCCAAACGCATTGTTACAAAAAATTCCAAACATCTTTTTCCGTCGAAGAGTGGAAACAAAGCATCATCTTGGTAATGTGAAGTAGGTTGGAGTTCCAAGGAAAGCGATATTATTATGGTTTTAACCTCGCGGATCTTCCCAGCAGTGCTGCTTGGCTGTGCTAACGACCGTTTATTTGCAGCCGCCCATACACAAAAGTCAGATAGTGACAGATACAGTCAAGTCAGATAACATTTACACGACCGAATCCAGACATCTGGTCCACAACAACTCTGGATAAACTCAGCCTACAACAACTAGAACAATCGACTGTTCGATCGTATTGATAAAACGCGCGCCATTTCGTCCTATTTTCTGCTGTGTGCCATAGCCAAGGGAAGCTCAGTGAACATAGCAATAAAAACTAAATACATCATACCGAAATGCGTCGTTTCAATGGGAATTCTTTTATTTTAACTTTTCAGCCGACTGACGATCGAGTTTTTGATATTAATGGATTTTTGACAGTTTGTGTATGTCGTGTTTGACAGATGCCGCCAGTGCCTGTAGCGGAAGTGACAAGACTGAGCGCGCCCCCTCGCGGAGTCCTGTGGTAGTACAGCGATCACGTGATCCTGACGTCACAGACGCGCTCAAGTCACAGAAAACCAAGAGGAAACCGCGAATACTCTTCTCTCAGGCACAGGTAAAGTAATCAAATGAAATATTTGTTAAAATTCGGGACTTTGTGTCAACTTTTATTCTATGGCCTGTATTCTGAAAGCTCACTCATACGCATCCTCCACGCACACTCAAGTGTGCACACCCAAGTAGGGCTTGAGGAGCACGGGAGTGTGAGTTTAAGGTCAACCTCGCTTTTCTGAGGTATTGCTCACACTCATTTGGATTTAGCCCTTTTGGTATTCATAAAGGTCACTCAAGTGTTACTCACTGGAGGGAAGATTCAGTGCAGCAGATATGAATTTTTGTGGGTTTGGTGGTAAAAGTGTTAAAATTGGTACAATTCAGACCGAGTAGATGTGTATGGATTTTAGCTATATTACAAAGCCAGATTGACCGATTCTAGAAAAATCATGAAAAATCTAAGATGACCACCGTCGCTGGTGACCAAATATTGAAATGGCCATTATAATTCTCCTGATGTTTAACATATGATTCCATTTCTAGGTTTACTCACGTGAGGAAGCCAACTAGACACTCAGATTTCATATACATATGAAATATGATTTAGAAGTTGTCAATTCCCCACATGACCCACCAAATTTTTAATTGCAACAGAATATATTCCATGATATCTCCCGAAAATAACATTATATGCAACGATATTAACCTACATGAATGCAAGATGGCCGACAAAATATAGTGTCTACCCATTTCCCGGGTCCGAGATGATATGTGTATTGATGTCAAAATTTGTAATCATTTTTCACGAATGCTGATTCATTAGGAATTACTATCATTAATATCGTAATCATGAACACTCTAATATTGTAAAGTTCAAAACTGTGTAAAACACATATTTGTTTGTTTTTAAAAATATGTTATAAGTTGAAGGTAACTGTAGCATAAAACGTAGCGCTAACAATAATTTTATGTCTGTATGAATTGGATACCTACGCTAATTATGTGGTTCTATAGCTGGAGATACCAGTATCAAAAGCCCCTGAAAGGTGTCCTCTGTCATCTTGTACCGTATCCGCAACTGCTCGTCGCTGACCTTATCGAAGTCAAAATTAAACTCTATTCTCAAGTGACTACCATTATACATTCCATTAAATCATGATAAGACAATATGAGGGGTAAAACAGGCATTTTACTAAAACTAAAAATACCAGTACATGTTGCTGCGCGCGCCAGCCACATAAGATACATGTGAATAAAATATTACCAATATGACACATAATATGAGATGGTAAAGGAACACGAATAGAATGACCAACTACAGGTACATAATACAATATATAGACGTGTATGAGTAGATTACCTGTACAAGCGTACGCGGACCGTGACCGGCCCCTCTAGAGTTCAGCGCGAGTCATACATGATTTAAACAACATTAACGAGTTAATTCACCAAATATGCATATTTGCAAGTATCTGGTCACCTATCGACCATGATTGTACACAAATTACCAAAGTGAGGAAGGCTCGAGGCAGGTCTACCTTCTCCTCAAGCTTTACTCAAAATCGTGCACTTAATTGAGTATGAGTGACGTCTTTGGATGCTTGGAGGGTGAGTTCGACCTTCTACTCACTGAGGCCGACCTTACACTCAATGAGGATTAGGTGCAACTCAATGAGTGTGAGGTGAGACTCAATGAGTGTGAGTGTTAGTGAGCTTTAAGAATACAGGCTATATATGTCAATGAGTTGCGTACGCCTAATATGCTACCCGATCCGTTGCACTTTCAAATGACAGCCTTACAGTTCATGACCATGCATCTTGGTTGTATGCTATCATCGATATATTTAGGTGAATGATATCAATATATCGATTACATTAAGGCTTTCGATAGTTCCTCTCCGATGTAAAGGATAATCATGTCCCATGTAAAATACAGGGGCGGATCCAGAATTTGACGCGGGGTTGGGGGTGAGACAAAGTACCCGAAGGTGTCTCGAAGCGAGCTAAGCGAACCCGATGCCGTCCCATCGAACCTTTTATATATGGCAGCTTCTTGGCCTCTCTAGAGTATACGTTTCACACAAAACTCACTGTGATTACCGGATACCCTGTTTTCAAGCATGTATTCCAACACTTCTTCGCCCCCCTGGATCCGCCGATAATATACATTTTTGTCTTATGGTCTTATGTCTAACGAAAAATTGGGTATTAGCTCTTGTATGTGAGAGCACCATATTTGAACTGAACAAAATGGCCCTTACAGCATATTGATATCATGATTTCTTCAAAAGTTACGACACTTTAAATGTGTACATATTTGCAGACTCTGACATCAGAATCTGACAGCTACTAGTAGACCTAATTAATATGCAAATGATATGTGTGATGTCATTGACACACAACTTAAAACAGAATAATTAAAAACGTTCGTATTCAAATCTGATCACCAAGCCCCAGTTGTTTTTCAGTTGCAATAGTCAACCGATCTCATGAAATTTTTGGTTGTCATGGCAACCAATAGCTGGATTGGGCCTTTAGCAACCACGGTCCGCTCCCAATTAAAAACAACATACATGCACACATGATTGAAACCATTTCAGACAATAGAGTTAACAATATAATGTGGATTCTATCAGCAAAATGTTTGAACACAGCCCTTAGCAACCATTAGAGTCAGTGGAAACCAGTGGTTAATGGCATGCATTCATTCCCAATGCCACGGCTCTAAACGTTAGGGATTTTCCGGGCATGTAGGAGTGTTTTTTAACATTTTGTTCATCAATTCCAATATATATTGTATATCTAGTTATCTGAATTGGTTTGATACTTTTATATCGTGTTTCAACTCGAATATTAACCTTCGCAACCATGGTTGGTAAAGACCAAATCAGCCTATTGGTTGCTATGGCAACCAAAATTGACATGCGCTCACTGATTATTCATACTGAACAATTTACCTGATGGATGTTGGTGACGTCTCATTAAAAAACGAACGTCTCATTAAAAAGCAAGCTGTCGATGACGTCACACATCTCATTTGCATACTAATCAGCTTGCAGTATCTTCAGGACTCTCTGGAGAAATATGCTAGAATTTTCACTCTGTAAGTCGATATATAAATTTTGAACAAATCATAATATGTTCTGTAAAGACAGTTCTATTCAACTCAACGGATGGTTTCAAATGAGCTAACATCATATTTTTCATGGAACAGTGGAATTTTGATCGAATGTTAAGTCTCATTATTCGTGAACGAAATAAATTGTACTCAATGTATATAGCCTACGAATAACCAAATCTGCCATACGAATAAATAGGATCCCCCAAAATATGTCTGTAAGTAACACTATTGTATGTACATGCTTGGGAAAGTAGACTCTGGATTTTAAGGGAAGAGGTTTATTTTCTTTTACAATGTATCATTGATTATAATGTAATGGGCATGTAATTTTCTGTGCGTCTCGCATGTGATCAACTTAAAATCGCCAATTACACGTTGTTGCTACTTTACCAGTTTAGTTTATAGGTTCAACAATATATCATAAATTTTAATAATGAAATTAACGAGAATCCTAAGAGCTAATAACATTGCAAGGCCCTGGGAGCGAAAATTTCAAGAAGTAGGCCCACGAGTTTCAAATGTACAATGTAATGTTAAGAGATTTGGCTAAAATCGGACTTGATGTATGATTTCAATAGCAATTCCTCGCGAAAATAGTATCAATTCACATGTTTCGTGCAGAACATTACAACTCATGTTGTACATCTACACATTTGTTTTCCTAATGAATGTTGGCAACCTGTTCTGTGCTCTGTGCAGCTCTAAATTTTGTACTGGAATATGACTCCATCATATATTACGCTTCCATTCGTGCAAAGCCTATTTCTACATATCACTCCTGACGTTTTATATCCATGACACGCGTGATACCGTCCGACCTGCAATTACCCACCCTACGCTGCCAATTACCTTGGTAACCGTTTCTCTACCCGACAGGTGTACGAGTTGGAACGACGCTTCAAACAACAGCGCTACCTGTCGGCCCCAGAGCGCGACCAACTCGCTCAGCTCTTAAAACTGACGCCGCAACAGGTGAAGATCTGGTTCCAGAACCGTCGGTACAAACTAAAGCGCCTCAGCCAGGACCAGAGCCTGGAGCTGGCGGCGCTCTCAGCCTCGGGACCTCGCCGAGTGTCAGTCCCTGTGTTGGTGAGGGACGGTAAGCCTTGCATGATGGGCGCAGGCGTGCAGAACATGGGCGCCATTGGGAGCCAGGCGGGTGGCGTCGGCGTCGGTGGAGGCGTCGCGAGTTACCCGCCCACGTCATCGCACTATGGCGGCTACCCGACCTATACGTCACATAATTCGACGGCGTATGACGTCATGTACTCCGCGGCGGCGGCCGCATCCTATGGACAAACCGGATATGACGCTTACAGCGCTCAGGACCAATCAGCGGTCAGAACTTGGTGACGTCACAAGCGATGGATTAACTTTTTTTTGTCCTTGGTGAGAAATTTGCTGATATATCGTATTATTTTCTGCGCGCAGGTAGCCCTTGAAAGTATAGAAAAGGTTTTCCTTTAATAAAATATGCAAAATAGTGTCAAATTGTTGTACGTTTGATGACAAATTCTCAGAGCATACTCAAAATATGTCAATGAGGGTAAATGTGGAAGAGGGTAATATTTGAAGTCTCTGTTCAAAGGAAGACAGTCCGAAATCATTTTTTGATTGAATTGTACATTTTTGATTTCCATGAACTCAAATTATGGCGAGGGTCTATCCTAATTGAAATTGTTCAGAGTGAGAATAAAGAAAGGGAAACCTAGGTACTTCCTATTTTTTGAAACTCGTATTTGGGTTTATTTTCAATATGCGATTCGAATTTTGCCTCGTAGACTCCTATTTGTGTTACAGCATGCTGGTTATTTTATTACTAGTTTAAGTATTGAAAAAAAGTTGTTAAAAATTATCAAAATTATTGCATTCGTGGTGTTTAGGCACAATTCGACGTTTATATGTGTGATTTATCGTGGATATGCATGATGAAAATATATGTACCCTATGCTCAGTGCATATCGAAAGAATCTGCGACAACAAACAGTATTGAAAATGTTGATAGGCTTATATATAGCTACATGTATGTAAAATAACAAATAAAAATTCTTGAAATTACCAATGCTTCTGTTTATTTTAATTTAATATCTGTCAAAAATCAGAGATGGTCTGGTTTGTTTTTTCCCCGATCCAAGCACATCAACTTGTTCAGACATACACCTCGATAACTCAGTGTATGCTACGAATAGCACGTACATTGTACATGCACTTGTTGAAATAATGAAAATAGAACGACCAGAAATTATTCCTTCCATGCAAAGAGTGTTTAATAATTTCATTTCAAAAACAGTTTTCCGACAAGTGAGGACATAAATAATAGTCTGAAATATCATTGGATGACATGAGTGAAATTCATTTTTGATACATGTCATTTTTTTAGTTGGGTGCAATAAAAGCAAAGGATATTTACTTTTAGTAAAAAGTACAGAGTATTTGTCCAGAATATCTACACGCATTCATTCACACAGGGTGTATCGACATGTTTTCAGTGAATTCATGTTTTCTGCAAGAAAATGGATACATGTAAATGTGATCATTTTAAAAATGACAATACAATAAAAATCTAATACAAAGAGAATCATCACTAACACATTTATTCACCTTATTACAAATTGATTTTATAAGGATAATAATTCACCTTGTCCTGACGTCATTTTATAAGATTATATCTTATTGCTTGTCTTATAGTATGGAGTATGTCCAATTGGCTTTGAAATTCAACCTATATTCAGTTCATTTTTTAAAGTTCATTATTCTTTATTTTTAAACTCGACAGGATTCAATGCATGCAGTTTTGCTACTAGAACGCTGGTTTGTTAGGGAACGTTTCAATTTGCGATTCATAGTTCACCATAAACTTTCATAGTTTCATCATAAATCTATTTGATCCTATATTGAAAATACTATACATGGTATAATAGTGTGTGATATCATCAGAAATGGTTGTGGTGAATCAACCCGAATAAATCCAACTGAACTTTTATAATTTCCAAAATGTTATGGTTTCACAATACTGGCTGCCCAATGAGTACCGAACAACTAGGAAAACCCTGATCTTGAATGTCCAAGAGTAGTTAATGTAGCAGGTTAAAGCTATAATCACTTTTAGAATTGACAAAATTTATTCATTCTGCGGTAGCTTTATTTTGTCTATAGAATGAGATATCGTACAAATTTGGGTCTGAAAATGTGTATTACGTGCCTAAATTGAGTTACCAAATCAAGATTCAAATAATTTTTTTCCTCAAAGCGGGCCGCCTTGCGAGCGATTTCTACACACAGTCTCGTGACGTCATTGGTATTTGTGTAGATACTGTGGCAACCAGCAATGTAGGCAGGCCGATCATTATCTATCCACTGTTTTCATGCTCGATTAACGGCAATTTTCTGACTATCTGTTGTCGAACTGTGCATTTTTTCTATATATTCCTGACTCTCTCGAGATGTAGTTTCAAGTTTGCGTGACAAACAAGAACGCTAAATTTGGCTGATTTTAAAATTGATTCCAACTTTAATGTGACATATTGTTTTATTTGATTTGATTATAAACTTCATCTTATATACAATATATAATATATATTCATTGTCAAGGCCATAATGCTATAAACAAATAGGGCATACTGTATTCCACAATTATATACTTTGTGTGTACATGTCACCCTAATCAGAAAACATTGATAAACCGATCATATACGTGTATATTAACCGCAGTATACCAAATGGCTTTAAAGACAAACAATTATAATAACACAAATAAGAGAATGTATTACATAAAATATAACATATTATTTGGTGAGAACTTTGTGCGTGGACAATATTACAAGTTTGGGCAATACCAATCGCAACAAAATTTAAAAAAAAAAAATTATTTATCATTTATTGTGTATATTTATGGAATTCGGAAGGGAGACAATTATTATGATAATCAAAGCAATATAATATTCGTTAATATGGTATTGGCAAAAAAGCAGCTAAAAGCGCTCATTGATTTTCAATATTAGTCCTATGGCAACGAAGAACTCTATACACCAGTAGGTTTAGTAACTTTCTCTCTACTTTCATTTCGATATAATTAAAAAAAAAAAAAATACAAGTATATGTATTTTTTCATATCATTTTGGCGAGCCACATTTTTGTCAGAGTTTATGACTGAAGTTGTAGTAAAACGCCCTAGTGTACTTTTTCCTCTCGCATTCTTTGGAGTAATCAACGTGGAAAGTTGTTAAAAGAAACAAAGGAAAGCGCGATGGAGGCAGAAAAAAGATAACTTTTCGTTAACCCCCGGAGTTCCTGCTGGTTGTACAGAGTGAGGGGTTCGTCTTGTGTCCCAAACCTTCAACTAGGGAGAGTCCTTCGGTATGGAACCCACGAGCTCAGAACGTTGAAACCGGTGCCTTGAAGTAGAATATAATGGCGCAATTTGTCTGACGGTTGAGCCAGCATTTCCCTGATCCGTCTACGGAGTGCACGGGGGGAAACAGGCGTTTTCGTTGACAATGGCATTGTTCTGCGAAACAGAAAAAAGAGATCGTTATCTCGCCACACACTGCTAATGTACTTGTTGATGAAACAAAGTCTGACCTACACGCAAGCCCTGAGCAATCCATGGCCGTCTCCGTCCTGGGAAAATGGGCCTAAATACGATAAGGCAAAACGCGGCTGCAGTTCCGGCGCTGCTCGCTGTTATCGTATCTCAGGCATTTTACCACGGATTTTATCTGGGAGGAGAAGCTGGAATGGATTCTTAATGTACATGGCTTCTGACCTCATGCGAAGGCTGGCAGTATTTCATAATGCTACTACCTCCCCCAACTACACTATTACTAAAAACTGGTACATTTACCATGAACAAGAAAGGCCATGCTTATGTCACCTTGCTCGCATATTTCACAATTCGAGCATGAAACTGGCAACTTTTGTGGTCCTGGCTCATGGGAACTCAAAGTTTGAAAAGTTACATCATTAATTTTTCTTCTGCAGACAGAGACCTGTATAGTGTTCTTTAATTGTGAAATAATATCCATTTTTGTTGAAATTATGAATAAAACAGAAACAAAATTTATGCAGGAATCAACTGAATGGAAAGATGTCGCTAAAGTGGTGAACAATAATTTGATGTTGGAAAAAAGCAAATGTGTCATAAACGTGGAAAAACTCCAAATATATATATATGTGTGTTATAAACGTAGGCATACAAACTAATTTAAATATATAGGCTTACATTTTCTATTAACATGTTGCTGAATAGTATTTTGAAAAAGTAGTGAAACATTTTAGTGTTTCAATTATTAAAATAAAATTTGTTGGTGTAAACTGTACTTCATATTTATTGTCATCTTAACATTTCGTTGAATATTTCCATTCCAACTATTACAGCTAAATTGACGTTCCAAATACAAAAAAGCCGAACCATGATCGAGCATCTAGATTGAAGAATACCTGTATCTCGCTTGATTCTGAAAGAGAAAAAAAAAACCCGCTCCAAGACCACGTTATCAAAATCAAGTCGACCGACGGCCATTAGGCAAGAGTGGAAAACCCTGCCACATGTTTATTGCTGTTTATGCAAGACGTATGGCCGTAAACAAGGCAGGCTGACGGGTAGGATGTGATAGTGGCGAGGGATTCCGTCCGTCAGCGAGCCCGCAGCCCGGGGCGTGTTTGTGGTGTACCAGGGAGCGTATATCACAGTCGGCATCACGGGAAAAGTGGCACCATTGTACTCGAGTGACGCCGGTCCCCGGGGTAAACTGTATGGGCGGAGAGGGCCATGCAGCGATCGAGATATCTTAGATACAGCCATGCAGGACCGATAGAGAAATTGACGCTGCAAACCGTCGGGAATTGGGATGGACTAAACGTGGAATTTGTGTTGAACCAAATTGTGATTTCGTTGAGTCAGATCCAGCAGCTTTGGAAAGATTTCGCTGAACTACTACTGTTTGTTTTTCTGCTTAATTTCTCTTGGATATATGATCAAATTATTCTGCTTAGAACCCCACATACTGGAGTTCAGAGCACCGAACAAAATTGGAGCAGCAGTATCAATTGTGGGTGAACAACACAATCTAAACATGCTTAATTAGAAAAATAACTCCTTATTTGTGCATCGTATTCTAAATGTGGAAAATAGTGAGTTTTCGACGGTTATATAGCTAAAGTTGACTGAAGAAATAATTATCTATGTGCAATACCTGCCTCCGGGCACCTGCATTGTTTCAATTAAAGTCTGCCAGGTCTCAATCTGACAGTACGACCTTCGCCGCCATATTTGACAGGTACCGCTCCCACTTTCGACACTTTTGCGACACTGACCATCTGCTGTTTCGCATAAAACTTCACATCACAAAGCCTCGAGTTTTGCCACGTTGACATTGCAATAGACTTGCCAGTGATTTTCAGACGTGTTACAGCAATAGAATGATTGATTTTTCAGGTATAAAGTTTCATTGCCACCCGACGGTCCCATTTATTTGAACGCCAGAGGAATTAAATAGACAACCCATGTAGCACAAGCAATACATAATGCATTGCCATTCAAATGATTAAAGATAAATCACCAGTTAACTTCACGCCAAACGTACCACCTGATGTCGGTGATACAAATAAACGCCTGTAGGACACTGAAATTGTTATCTAATTCATTCTTTTCAAATCTCTGGCCAAGTTCAGTGTACATATCTTCGAGCTACCGTGTGTTCAACTATATGTCCAGTCGCCAATCGCCAATTTATGAACTTTTGACATGTTTCATTGCTAGCTCTTAACAATAACAGATATCGATTTGAACTATAGTCAAAGAGCAATACCAATAGTGTTAATGAGTAAACATTTGTGAAAGAAGATTATTAAGGCAATTTCACACCCATATTATAACGGTATCTCGCATCGCAAGGACGTCTGTCCCCTGCACTGTACTTATAGTTGCCCTATGAGATTTGTTTTTATTCCGACGGAAATCTCGCTTTATTTTTACACCTAAGGCAATATTCACCTGACCCGTGACTGATCGTTCTAGGAAAATAAACGCGAGGGTGACCTAATCACGACAACAAAATAACCTTCCGCGTCAAAACAAAATAGGTCCGAAACACTGCACATGTTTGGATCGTACATCTGCGTAGATTGTATCTTCAGTTTATTATCGAAACCATTTGTTGCTATTTGCTTGCGGTCGTTGGATCCATTTACTGTCGCTTACGTTTATGTTCTAAATGTTGTTTTTCTCTCGAATCGGAGGAATATAAACTGGAACGAACATGCACGATTACAATTTAAAATCCACATTAGGCAAGGGCATTTGTCACGAGTATTTCTGGCACATATATATTGGACGATTTATTTTTATTTTCAGCAAAAAAGAAAGCCAGACCACAAGTGAAAAGATGAATCAGACATTTGACACAGTGACATTGACCACTCTATATTTACGAACGTGAAATCACTTTCAAATCCATGCGCGTCAAAAGAGTGGCTGGTCGTTTGATTTATTGATCACTTTGTAGTAAAACATGCCTCCATCACACCTGCCAGATTTCCATTACACCACACAATCCTAGAATTGTATCCACACCAGCTTCAAGCGAAGTCTGGATCAAATTCTTGAGAGTGTATCGAATGTTCGCCAAATTCCAGATCCCAAACATCAATAAACTGCCATTATGTACACCTCTTAAATCGTGACTAAAAGGATCAATACATTTCGGCTGATGTCCAGTGGGTCTGGTTTGAGGTGAAAACTTGGAGGGGGAGGAGGGGGAGGGGGATATATCCAGATAAAAATCATGCAGTGGTCTGATGTTGGATATGGAGTATAGCCTCATCTCTGGTAAACGCGATGACAGTTTGTAGAGCAAATATGAATAATAAGAGTTTAATATGACATCCAACTCTCCTGATCCAATCAGTTTTTTCTTGTTTAGTAAATCAGCTTGGAAATTCAATTAACAAAGACGGAGAGGTATAGTGTTCAATATATGCAGTTGCACGTTTGTTGCAGCCTACAAGCGAATGATGAAGTGCATGGTTGCTGTTTTGTTTTGTGGGCCATATTGTGTACCGTAATATGTTTACATGACCAAAAGCTATAGTGAATCACCACCCAAGAGTTTATTATGTTCATTACAAATTATTTTTATCTCAAAATAATTCCAGCATTTTAAAGACATGAAGACTTGGAGAAATCCCAGATGTGGGAACCACCTCTTGATTTGTAACATTCGGAATAATGACGACCCGGACATTGCAAAAACTAAGTACCGGGTGAGGACAAACTAATTTACGGATGCGTAAGCTCAGGAGTCGGATCCAGTTTATCCATGTCGGACAATACTAACAATCAGGCGCCGTGGCGAGCCTTCTCGGCGGATCTGGACTGTGTCAATCCTGGATCGAGTCTGAATCCCACAGGTACATGATGGATGGAAGGGCTAAAAGGTCATCAGCACCAGAGATTTAAACTCTAGTCACACAAGGAATAAAGAGTAATGACCTTAACCTCAACGCCATTACCCTTCGAAGTTTTTACAGCGAACTAAGTGATTTATTTTCCACCTACTAAGTTGCCATTTTGTTACTTATCTTGTAATGTATACTTATATTGTTTTCATCGTTGCACATCTACATAATAAACCCTGAATTAATATTACAATACGCAATTCCTGGTTTGTGTTTTGCACAAACATCACGTCGATAATGTCCCGTTTCTGTTTAAATATATTCAATGATATTTAGTTATGTAATTTATTTACTTTTTACATTTTATGTTATTGCTTGTGATTGTCACTACAGTTTTAGTATGTTGTTCGAATGTTGAGATTGTTTTACAATGAATCACGAAGATTTTCCTTGGCTGTTCGTACATGACTTCTAACATGAAATTGTTCCTGTAGTGGAACTTTACCGGAAATAGTTTTCACTGATGCCCACGTGTAAACAGTGCATCTCCTGCCAGTGTCGGTAAGCATGGTCGGTATGTGAGCGGCATTGGCCTTGGAAACAGATCCAGTAAATTGCCAGCCGTGTCAGGATTCTGTCATGTTTCGTGTCATGGGTAAAAGAAAGGCTGGAAATCGACAAATTTATCACCGGAACTGTTCCGTGGTCTGCATCCATGCCTGTGTATGCGTTCATCTATAGTATTACACATTAAACTAGTTTATATTCCATCAAATTAACATATATATAATTGTGAATCTGAATCCTGAATACAGTGAGTGTCATCATCTTGTTCGATGACCACGCCACCTTATTATGTGTGTGTGGATCCCGCCGGTCCATGCATGACTGCTGTGACGTATGCATCCAGATATATATGCACATCCCCAGTAGATCTGCTGCTAGGGTGGCCACGGGTAATCAGAGCCTCAGAGCTGACATCTGACCGGCCAATCTATAAGTTGCAACATTATCTTGGGCGATTTCCACCTAAAGGGATGATTTCCGACGATTTTATCTCCTGTTTTCGACATTACATCACCGTTCCTAGAGTGGCGATTCGCGGCGCACGACAATTTTTCAGAAAGATGAAAGCGAATTCGCCCATCAGATCCGCCAGGCCCCCGTGAAGCGACAACAATGGAATTTGTTGAAAAGATATATTTTCCCTTTATTCTTTCGAACGCTCTTTCTCTATAGCTTTGGAGTTTTCAAAACATCCTATTCTTTCCCTCACGCTCACACAATGGGGGCATCGCATCTGTTTTCCTATAGGAGTAAGCGCGGATGCAGAACCTTCTATGTTCGTTGGAAATTTCTTCCACTTTTTCTGACATTCGCTATCTAAAATTTTACCCAACCTCCCCCACCTTTTCACCTTGCCTTTTTGCCGCAGAGAGAACGCGCTGTTTTTTTCTCTGAATAACAATAGCGTAAAGAACGCCGCTTGTACGTCTAACGTCACAGCTCTGCCACGTGGGACCGTCATCCATCATTCTCGCTGCTCGTCACGTGACCAGATCTCGCCGGGAGGTCCGGGACGCTGCCTCGTTTTGACGCTGAGCAGACGATAACACGTGGTCGCGGAGAGCCATTACGGGGCCATTCGGCCGTCACTGTCCGCCCATTTGATGAAGACAGGCTAGCCAGCGATACGGACAAACCATGGCGCCACTCTCCCGTGTCTGCTTTTTATTCCGGCCGCGGAAGCGTCAGTAATTCACGGTATAGAGCCAATACCCGCAACAAAACTGACATGTATTTCAAACTAGCTCGCCGTGTGAAACAAGAGATTTCGGTAGGACTATTCCGTCATCTGATTTTCCATCGATTTGTAGAAGATCATATTGTTGTTTATCCGTTTCTGACGATCTTAGTGTAAAGATCTAGACATCACGTTTTGTAATTGACTGCTCAAGATTGTTGTTTGAAATCATTGGAAAACAAAATATTTTGTGTGTGTGTGAGCATGTGGAAACTTTGTTAAAATCATTCATATGTTTGAGTGAAAGTTACATACATGAAAAATACCCATGCAGTGAATGAACAATGCAAAATTAAAACAATACCATTTTTTGTTCAAAAAATATTTGTACAATCTTATCTGTATTGCGGAGTAAGTAATATTTTATTGTTTCTGTCTCCTGCGCCGTATTGACGTTGAGCTATTGTACTTGTCAGCCAACCGGATTCCTGAATCTTATCCCGCACAATATAACGGCTATAAAACTAAACATTTATGATCTTTTCTTGCGCTGTTGCAAGACAGATTGATGTGGAATCGAGGTTGGAAAACTGATGTATCCCCAGTTATACACGTGTCTGGCTGCCCGAAACCGAGACTGGAGGGCGTGTGAAAATAACTGATCTCATAACTACATTGTCTGTTCTCGCGGAGGTATATTTATATACATTTGTATTTCTGTAGAACGATTTCAGGTATTTTATGTGTATATTTATAGGCGAACATATAAAAACTTGACCTCGCCTGCTATTTATATTTGTGAATAGACGGCAATTTAACAATACTGCCGTCATTCGCCAATTTGTAGATTTTCTTTTCTGAATTACTACGACTTGTCTAACGATAGACATCTCATGGAAGGTGGAAATATAACTGTAAAAGGTTGTCGCACATCAAACCAACTTGTGGTTGAAGTTGCAACCTGAAGAAGCATACCCCGTCGAATAGATTATTAAAATCAGGTCAGATGTTCAGTAATGATTTTTGTTTCCAGACGTGATTTGTGCAATCCGTTTGTTCCTCGTTCAATAATTTGATTAAGACCCAGAAAGCTGTGGTTACAAAAAGCCCAAAACGGCCGAAATGCACAAATTTACCTCTGGGGAATACGTAGAGCTCAAAATATGCTTGTGTTATGATCTGGTAATATGATGGATCTTCTGTTGACCTTGAAACTGACCTCAGACTACACCCTCGTCCTGAAATGAGTGAATTGGTTTTTGCACACACCACTCTTGTTGATAGAGATAAGAAATGTATTATGAGCATATAGAAAGTAATGTATGATAGATTTATTGGTGGCCTTGAACTCGACCTCTAGTCTCAATGTCACTCTAAACTGATATGCGTAGAGTGTCCTCTGTAGACAAAACGCTTGTAGATAGTGTTCAGGTTAGTATTATGAGCATATAGGATGTCATATATGTTTAACCTTTTGATGACCTTGAGGGTGACCTCAAAATGAACTTGTGTGATAAATCCCAAGGCCACGATTGGCCTGAAATGTGTAAGTTGGCTTCTGCAGACAAAAAGCTTGTAGTGACATCTTAGAATTGTATTATGGGTATAGGTAGGGACAAAAAAAAGTATTATGGTTCTGGTAAAAACCCCAAAAAAATCGCGCGCATCACTTTTTGAGAGCTGAATTTTTTTTTTTTAGTAAATTGACACCCGTACACCGATTTTGGGGAGATAATGATCATGTGAAATTGTCCCGAGTGTCTCGACATTGTAAAACTTGGTGTATGACTGGCCAAAAAGGGCAAATTCAACCAAATCACTTATCAACAGCCATTTTTTGGGGAAAATGGTTGGTCAAATGAGCCATATTTGACCGGATCAGTCATCGGCCGCCAATTTTAGCCAAAAAAAGTAAGAAGAAGAAGAAAAAAAAAGAAAATCGCGTCGTCGCATCACTTTTCCGGGGACCCCAATAATTAGAACGATAATACTTTTTTTTGGCCTAGTCATATATCGTGGATAGTTTGGTGACATTGAACTTGACCCCATAGAATTCAGTGGTAAATCTCAAGGTCACAATTGACGTGAATAACTGCAATCAAAATGACATCAGATAGAGAGAGAGAGAGAGTAAATCTCAGCATCACGTTTGATCTGAGTTTGAGAAATGTAAAAATTGACCTTTGCATAAGAAAAGCTTGAACAAACATTGATTTGGTATGACTGGTAAGTTTCAAGGTCAAGTCCGACACGAAATGTGTGAATTGACATTTGCAGGCGAAACAATTATAGATAGAGGTTAGTTCTGTAGTATGAGCATGTGAGAAGTCATGTTCCGTAGATATTTTGGTGACCTTCAACTTGACTTCAGATGACCTTCAGTTCTCAAACTCGAGGCTTTCTCAGAAATGACCCATGAAGGTAAGAAGGTTAGCATTGTAATATGAACATATATATGGAGTCCTGTATTCTCCATACTATTACAGTATTGCACTTGACCTGAGACCACCTTGGGTGTTTGGGTGCAAAGTTATGTCTGCCGTAAAACGAATATGGAGTATACGTTTAATGCAAACACTCGAAGACAGTGCTGAGGATCATTTTAACGATACATGTATACGATAATATTAATGATGAAAATCTGAACAAATTGCCGGTAAGCTACAACATCCTTGGTGTTATGTTTTCAAAATGTCGACAGGCTTTACCAGTTTAATTTCTGGAAGGAACATTTCACATCTTTTCGGCATCCACGATCCAGGCATTGGGAATAATTAAAGTACATGTATACAGCATGGCGCAATCAGGCCTACCTTTCCCAAGGCCAGTTCTAATCCAAGGCTTGCTTGAGTTGAACGTGTGACTAAAGAATTATAATTTTGAGTATATATAATAGCCTTCGGGATAAGATAAATTATATAACATTTATTTTCGACAATACTTGTCTCAGCACAAATATCAAGACCATGCACTTTTTTCTCCAACTCAATGCACGAGTTACAAACAAGCCGTCCACATTTAGACATTTCACATTACGACACTGAAGAATCAGGAAATCTTGTATTGTTGATCAGACAGGTGACAACAAGCAAATGTTTCACTGCAGACAGTTTGTGTACAGGCTGACACCATTTGGCGGATCAGGGTTATATCTTTGAGGTGCAGTATTTTTCTCAATTTGATAAAATGCAACATTGTCATATCGGGTATACGATTTAACCCATTTCTTAACGATGTTTTGACGAACGAAAATTTTTACCCCTTTAGCCAACCCCCCCCCCCCCCCCCCCCCCTCCCCCCACCCCTCCCCGCACCTGGAACCACCAATGGAAGGCTGAGACACACTCCTGAAGCACACGACTCCACACTGATTGTATAGTACATGTAGTTATCACCAAGTCCGTATCCCAGTCTGAGGCTGTCCATAACTGTGACCCTGTGACAGTGATTGTAAAGGGTTAACACTTCCATGATAGTTTGTGGCGTATGAGAAAGGGTTGACGTTGTACGGGGCGTTGTAACCCTGCCCTGTTGATCCTGCCGAACCCACGACACAAGGCTTCCCGTCTCTTACTAGCACGGGAACTGCCACCCTCCTAGGGGCATGCAGGGCAGCCAGTTCCAAAGTCTTGTCCTGGCTCTGTCTTTTCAACTTGTAGCGCCTGTTTTGGAACCAGATTTTCACCTGTTGCGAGGAGAGTTTCAGCATCTGTGCCATCTGGTCCCGCTCGGGCGCGGAGAGATACCGCTGTTGTTTGAAGCGCCGCTCGAGTTCGTAAACCTGCGCCTGAGAAAATAGTACCCTCGGTTTCCGTTTCGTTCTCTGGCGTAGCAATCTGCACTCGGTGTCGTCACTGTCCGAATACTGCTTGTCTCTCGGATCGTGTAAACCCATCGGCGACAGCTTCGTACTCAGCCGCTCGCGACTGGAACCTGCATGTAATACAATCAATGGACACATTTAGCTATACAGTGAGAAAGATGGCTGTACCTTATAGAAAAATATACATGTAAGCTACTCAATACATGCAGTATTCGCCACAATTATCATTCAGGTGATATATGAAGTTCGAAGTTGTGAAAGATCACGAATTTGTGCTGAATTTGTAGGCCTACTCAATTTGTACTGAATATGTATTTCAAATTTGGTCCAATTGATGGTGACTTCAATGAAATTTCAAACACGTAGATCTATGTTGCTGCATTACCTAAAATGTGATAATTCATAGAACTTTATGCAAAATCTTGTATCCAGAACTTCTAGCCCATGAACTTTTCAACGGATTCAGAATGGCAATTCCGTGGAGTCATTTTATATATCACCCCGCAAGTGAAATTACATCGATATGGCGCGCCAGAACAGGGGATAACAATTTGTTGGACGTGTGGCGTCGGGGTTTGATGGGTGGCGCGCCAAACCGGAAGTGACGGTTTCCCTGGACACACTTCCGTCCTCACACCGGAAGTCATTTCTCATGGACGTTGGCCGCTTCGGGTGTCGCTAAAACTCGGCTCGGACGCCCGACTCGGCGGGACGCGGACACGGTTTGCCTTTTAGTGAGCGTCCAGTTAGTCTACCGCATGTCCCCAAACGAGCAAACACACTCGGCACATGAGCCAACACAGACCGTTATCAATCATTACAAAGTGTCGGGGGCTAGGCGGGTGAATGTGAAATCAATCGGTCCCTAATCAAGATTAGGTTAAACCGAAAATTGCCAATATGGTCAATTATACATGCAAACACGCGACTTCGATTTCGAGATGTGGCGACGAAAGTACACAAAGTGGGAATGTAGAAGGTCTGTGATTGCGAAGATTCAATAGAAATCTGCATATTCTGTAAAATGGGATATATAACGTAGGTCTGTTTTTCTCTTATTACCAAACACAGGTGAACGATGAGATTTCATAGAAATTTCCTCGTGATGTTTTGATTAGAAATGTTCCAATTTGGTTGGTAACACTAAATTTACTAAAATATTCTAATTTTCTTTCATTATCGGACGCTTGAACGTTAATATTTTATAAAACCCAAAAACATACAAAGGCAGGAGCACACTTTGTTTGCACTTCATATACCAGTTCAGCCGGGATAACTAGTCATTGGCTTGGCTGTGCCTGGGTTTTTTTGACTGCAAACACAACTTTGCTCTAGTTCGCGTGCGTGTACTCTCCGACTGCGCTTGCCCACCCACTTAGCTCCATGCTAATGGACTCTTCCTACGAATAAATATCAGCGCGATAAAATTAATGAACTTTCAGCAGCAAGGGGTCAAGCTCGCATGTTTGATATTGTTCTCCTATATATACCGCACACGCGTCATTATGCGAATATGCGCATGCGTCATTAATTTTATCGGTGATAAATGACGGATATTTATAAATCAATACAAGAATCTCACTCGAAATTGAATTATGTCGCTCGGAAATCGCTATACATCTCTTGCGAAAAAGGGAACATAAATTAATTCGCCTATAAATTGATTCGTAACCATGAGGTATAGGCCCGGTATATATACTACTGGGTGGTCGGTTTTGGGGCTAAGAAAGAAAAATACTTACTTTGCTACTAGCTCAGTAAATTTAGGCGATGGTAAGCACGAATAAACTATCAATGGCATATCTTTCCACGACTCCAGATTGAACAATACACAAGATGGATAACACCATACACTATCAAATAGAGGCGTTTATGTATCGCTACAGGCTTCTTGGTCGGATGTAATATATCATATAAATCCTGCCATAATATACGCCTAATATACGCATTTATCATCGGATTGCTGACAATGCGCGATCCTGATTGGTCAATTCCCCGACAATACCACGCCGTATTTGGAGAGCTGTGACGCAACCCCACGATATTTTCTGTATCGTGGGCTTCATGCGGGTAATATACGGAATGACGTTTTGGAGAGTTCCATATAATCCAATGATAAAATCGTTACCATGGACTTCAGACCCCAATACGGCATGATATCTGCCTTCAGTCAGCATATCCCACTCGGCCTGCGGCCTCGTGGGATATTGTGACTTCAGGCAGATATCACGCCGTATTGGGGTCTGAAGCCCATGATGACTTATAGTAGGCCTACCGTATTATGGATTGGGGGTAAATAAAAGCATGCAAATCGTTACAGTTATTTAGTAGTATATTGTGCTAGCCATAAATCTTCACACACAATATATGTGCAATAGTAGTCCTATACTGTACAAGGCTTCCACAAAAAGTCCGCAAAATATTGCTTTGAATCTTGATGTTTCGGAACAAGTTACTTTTAATTGCTAAATTATCTCCTGTATGCACACATATAACACAATAGAAGCCGGTCCGCTCATACCCGCAATATGCACTGTGATCGCATATCCGAGTACCATCAAATTGGCGGAGAATCCGGATATTTCATTTCATAATCAGGGTTTCCTACCAAAGTCGTGCTGTATTCTGGCGTAAAACGTATAGCGAAGTTATGAGAGGGGACCCTAACTGAAAAAGTTGGAATAAAGCCGAATGTGAAAGAATTTTCACCATAAGTTTATCGAAAATTATCGAAAATTAAAAATCAATAAAGTTCAACCATAACGTTTTTTTTACCGTAAAACGTATGAATATACGGTTCAAAAGAAAAGGAGAATATGAGCAAAGGAAATTGACGACGGACCATAGCATCCCAAAAATAATCTTGTTGAAGGAAGTCCTTCAAAGATATAATTAAAGCGTTTTGTGGTCCTTTACACAAATATACCCTTCATTCAGTAAAACAATGAAAAGGGTGATACGGGGCCGTTAAAATCCGCCAACAAGACTCCAGGAATTGTTAAACTGACAATAAAAAGGATGCATAAACTTTTCATATCAGTTACAGCGAACCCAGTGTTTAAAGCATATAGGATCTGAAAGATCTGAAAGTTTCTTTGCCCGTTAATCAACGACGCTCCAATTTTGAGGTATTCAAATCGTATTAAAGAAAATGATTGGAATTGTTTGCAATAAAACAACAAAACCCAATCACATATTAAAAAGATTTGATGAACAAGTTCTCAATTGATCAAATCCGTATATGTAGAATGCTATGGCGTGAGCCTTCAATAGCCTATATAGGCCTTACAGCAGGAAACAGATAACAAGATTCGGACTTTATGAACGGACTTTAAGCCTTTACATATACTCTATCATGCACCCTTAGTATGTGCCAAAATCCGCCCTCCCCCCAACCCACCATATATCCCCGCCACACATCACTGTCAGCTCACCTGTGTGTACCGGGGCACGGGTACAGCCGCCGGTTGGTCTGCCCCGCGTCGTCACCTCGGCGCCGGGGACCGCAGCCTGGGCCAGCAGAGGTTGGGACTCCGGCGTTGTGGACAGGGACTTTGTGACCTGGTCCCCAGCCTTCCGTGGCGCTGCCGTGGAGTGGAGCAGGTCGTTGTAGGCGGCCCCGAGCTCCGCCGCTGCCGCCGCCGGGAACACGGCGGTCTCTGGGGACATTGCGGAGACGGTCGGGCAGCATGGTCGCTGTGGGAACGGGTGGTGGTGGTGGTGGTGCTGGGTTGCTAGGTAACCACCTTTGGAAGCTATGAGCGCCGAAGGCGTGGCGTCAGTACTGAGAGAGTCCAGATCAGCGTAGCCTTGGTGATGCGCGTTGTAGGCCAGGCCCGCTCCGTGTCTATGCTGAAAGTCCAAGGACACGTTGTTATCAGTGACCTGTGAGCTCATGCTTGCCGGTATATTGTCGAATTCCCGGAGCAGGTTTTTGACCGTGAACACTCTCGTGTCTGAGCGATTGTTAGTTTCCTTGACGTTGCAGTTGGTTTGTTGTTCATTCGAAGTGTATTGTATAACGAATGAAGTTGTCAATTTGTCAATGTCTTCCATTATATGAAGGATGCATTCAAAAGAATAATGGGGTTCCCTGGTATAGAGTCACTATATATTTTAGAAAGGTTTAGTATTATGATTGCTCACACAAGTATAATATCCTGTATATAAATCGATCTATGAAGTTAGTTTTCACCTTTCATTGCTATAGTTCAATGAATCACTTCAAATATTTCAATCGACTCCATACATCAAGACTTCATTAGCCGCACAACAGTTTCACGACGAGTGTATATGAAAAAAAAAAAACACTCCACCTAATGTCAGGATTATATCGGACGCCTCGAACTCAGATGATGACGAACGACGTGAACAATTTAGTGGCCGAAGTTTTCAACAACCAATCAAAGTGAGATGTAGAATAGAAAGCTAAAAGTCGACCGCCAAGGAGCAATCCCTCGCCCTGGATCCCGAGCTCACTGGAGACATATCGCCTCACACAGGGCGGCCTCATTGATCGACACTTTGCTTAATTATCGGCATTTTTACGGCAGCTCAAGGGCTGGGCCCTTCCAGTCGTCAGTTCCGTTTAGTGATAGCGGCAGTTCTTCACACGCAGTGTGTCCATGGACGTTGCAATCTCATTTATACTTTGATGAAGTTTTTTTTTTTTGCATGTGGAATTTAAAATTTTGAAAAAGTCCACATTTTGTCGCTCTTGATTGTCATATAGTATGAAGTTGCAAAGCCTATAGGATCCACGGCGACACGATGGTTGTTCATACCGTCGAGAAAGGTGCGAAAGTGTTGCTTTTCATCGCTTATCCCATTTATCATTGAGCTTGATGGGATTCGCAAATATATGGGAATAAGGACCCAATGGGACGGGAAGGGGTGAAGGGAACATGTGGGCAAATGTGTTTTACTGTGGAAATTTGAGAAGCCAAAGTGAAGTCTCGATTGGCGCTAAATTGTTGGATGGGTCTCTACCACAGTCTCATAGAAAGAGCGATGGAATAAGCTCCGCCCTATTTTACTACGTCACGCGTACTCGCTCCCTGATTGGTTCGCTCACTCGGCGTGCTGAGTACTTGGCAGGCAATACCGACTTGATTGATATCTCTCCGCAGCGGCACGATTTCTGCGTTTTTGTCGGCAAAAGTTGCTCCAAAACATCGACAGAAGCAAGCATCATCCATGCTCTGAACAATAAGATTATATCGGGCCAATTTTCCCTGCGCTTAGACAAATTTGCCCGGTGATTAGTAGGATAAACAAACCGCGGGGCTGGCTTCCTGGAAGGCGGCAGAGGTTCTGCTGTAATGTGGAGGCGGCCAACAGAGTGGTGTGGGAACAGAAAATAACAGACTACTTACTCGTAATTTATGTTTTAATTTTGTTTTAATGTTCTAGTTTAATCATTGGTGTCTGGTTTACAACGATTCGTCATTATGTGGTAACATCAACTTGAGTTTGTGTATTTTCAATTGAAATTCCACAATTCATTTGGGTCATTTAGTCAACGAGTCAATTATTACAATCTGGTGTTTCAAATGAAATTTTTAATATTTACCGCAATTTCAAGCAAATTTTAGACTAGACGTTTACACATACACACACTAGACTATGCTAGACTATTTACACACACTAGACTAGAGTATGCTATAAAAAAACAATGTTTAATGGATATTAAGTATAATAAATAAATAAATAAATAAATAAATAAATAATGGATTTCCAAATACGGTTTTAATATCCGTACATATGAAAAATTAAAAAAACTTATAGATATCAATATAAAAAATTATCTCGATTACATTGTACATAGGAAAATGAGAAAAAATACTGATATTATCCTTCAAATATTATGACAACTTGACACGAACTGCGGACAGGGTTCGTGCTATCGACAAGTGACCACTTAATCCGGAACAAAACTCTACGTGTAGATCACTCCGCGATATAGACCCGGAGCGACGAGCATTCCAGTCGTTTATTGCACGGCGTCACATTGACTAAATGTCGAATAACATGGAACATCAAACTCTCAGCTATGTCCATCAACTTCATAAAAAAATATTTTCTTCTTATTTTGTGCTATGGAAGGAGCTAGGGATGAAGTGTTCCATCAGTATAGTATCTCAGACGTGCATGGCCGTGGGGGTCCAGACGTTTATACAGACATCACGCACTGCCGATAACACCGCGCGGTGGTGCGATAACACAACGATTTACCTCAGCGGTGGTTCACTCGCTCGATCTAGGCCTACTCCCGAACGTCATTTCGCAGCCGACGCCTCCGATGACAATGCTATCCGGTGCGGGATCACCGTTTACCGCCCCCATTAGAACGCAAATATTATAAGGCTCCCGGCCCGTGCACTCGTGAGTCGACAGGACGGTGGATCCAGCCGGCCTGCACCGCGGGGAGCTACAGGGGACGTATGTCAATCCCGGCCCGGGACGGCGAGGTACCGTACCCCGGTGAGAGGGGTCAAGCGCGGGGAATGGGGGAATTGGAGCGGCGGAAAAATCCTGTCCCCTCGGGCAGGATTATCCCAGTAAACAGCCCGGGTATGATATGCTGATTTATCCATCACTGTGCCAGGCCTCCATAACCACCTGATTTTCGGTTTGTTTTGGCGCGCTTATCCGTTGCATCGCAACTGTTGATCTCGCGAAGCATCTAAATCGATCCAGGAAAGGGCCAGGGAACAAGAAGAAGGAAAAACTGCGAGCCAAGGGATCTAGCGATTCCTGGATGTCTGTAGCTGCCAGCTAGTGTCCAGTGTGTTAATGGGTAGCCATATACAGGGGCCCTGTGCAGGGATGGTGAATTTTGTCTGGGGGTGAAGAGGGATCATCGGGGACTCCTCTTGCCCTGGGAGAATATTCTCCACTGCACCTGCAAATCTACGTTTGTCATCTCCTAAAATGCTTGTTTGGAAGCGATAAAGCAATTATTCTTTGGCTCTCAGCGATTTTTTTTTTGCTTTTACGTTGGCGCCAATTTGACGATGAAAATGCCTACAAAAAACTAGGCTATTCTAGATTCTGGTATAATAAAATTCCATTTTGTACATGTATACAACATGGAACTATAATAAATTTATGATTGTAATTTGCATCTATTTCATTAATATGGATTTAGCACGTTGTCATTTAGTACATAGGCATATACATTTATCACATATTTGATGACCATACATGAAATTGTTACTTGAATCTGAATCTTCACATGTTATGTATATATATTTTGTGGTCATGGGCTATATATATTGTGCCATTTGCACATCAATCAGGCCTAGCTAATCACGTAATTAGATTTTACGGTAAATTACCCGTGATTGATGCTCAGACTGGTTTGACCTTGAAATTCTATGTCATATAGCGAAACAGAGGATCACTTTCAGCTACAAATATTATAATATTGCAGGTGTGAATTTCAACTTCTAGGATCTAGGTATACTTAAGTTCAACACAAAATCTCATATGAATTTAGTTTAGGGTGGTCGGATCGATTCGAAATTTATTTGTTTCCATTTGGCACAAAACCATATATTGTCACCGAATTTCAGACTTCTATCTTGAAAATTGGCAACTAACCCCAATGTTAAATGTTGGACACAAATCGGATCACAAGAATTCAAGTAAATTTGGGGATTTCGTGATCTTTATTCTGCTATGAAATGCAATTTTTGAATTAGGAGAATCATACATGTATATTCTAATAATATATCATTCTTACGAAGTACTGTGTAATGTGAACTTCGACCAGCTTGCCAAATTGTGTTCAGACTCGCAAATTTCATGTTCGAGGTGAAATTTAACATTAAAGTAGATTGCCAACGTTTATAATATTCAAGATAGAAGTCTGAAATTTGGTGACAAAATACGGTTTTCAAATTGATCCGACCAGCCCAAACGAAGTTATGGCCAAAAATCATATGAGGTTCTGTGTTGAACTTGACTTTAGTACAGGAATGATAAGATTTGGTTAAAATTATTTAAATAAATTAAGAATACATATACAATCACACAGGCTATAGGTCTATTTCTTCAATTCAATTTTATACATATATTCATGTTATACATTTACACTATTTGCATAATGTAGCAATATTATTATGTGAGCTACTTGCCGATATACGAGTATACCTTTGTGCACTGTGATATAAGTCGCCAACCTGCATGCGCCTCCAAAACACCGAAACCCTAGATTTATTATGCTATTACCTGATTAAGCCTCGCTGACGTTTCAGTGACATTTATGGCGGCTCGGTTTCCATGCCGTACAAACACACGCTCAGTACCAATATTAACTAGGGGGAGATGTAGATCTGTCGATCTGTCTTGGCTTTTCGTGTCTGTAACGTATCAAGGTGTCAGAAAATCCGACAGCGCCCGAAGACACGAAGCGACTTTGCTCCCACGAAAACTCACAACAGTTTGCTATGCGCGATACAAGCTATATTTTAGGAAACGCGAAAAAAAATCAACAGAGATGTCAAGAGAAACTGTCGTGCTAATAGGTCTAATCTATTCGAGTCGTTTAGCGGCTTCGACCCGCAGCGAACGAGCGTAAACTGTAAAACGATTCTGGATCAGTGTCAGCGTGTGGCAGTGAACGGCTCCGCGGCCGGGGAAAATGATCCGGATAATTTGTACGGGCACGCCACAGGCAGGAGCGATGTTTTCTTCATCACGGCTGGGTTTTCGTAACCCGAGACCCCGTCTTGTTAAATAAAACAAGCGAGATGATCATAATAAGAACAAGTGAGATGATAAAAATAAGACCCAAGATAATAAGATCTATAACAGTTCTGCGGAAGGATTATAATTTTAATTTTTTGTCCGTAATATTTCACAAAGGACACCTTTATAAGTTGCAAATTCAGGTATGATTCGCTGAATAAAATCGTTTTCAGTTTATGGCATTCTATGTTATTTTAAATATCAACAACCTTTTCTGAAAAAAAAAAACGTGAGGCTACGTGATTATCCCCATCCAACCCAAATTATTATAGAACATAATGTGAACTGAGAGTAGATATCATGTTTTTCTCATGCTCATATTTTGAAAGATTTTGCATGGCTCTCTCTCTCCCCCGTGATATCCTAACATAAACTTTGCTCACTGTAGGTCACTTATCAGGTCAGCATTACAGGAACTAAAAATAAAGTGCCTAAGTAAAAGTCAAGAATAGTTAACGCCTGACAAAATATGCTTTATATAATATATTAGAGTTCCTTGAATGTGTAGGAATAATGGTTTGGTTTTGTCGCCGACATGATTAGTCTAACATCAATGTCAGATCCACTTGATTATTTCCAATTTGATATTTGATAAAATCCATGAGTTGATGATAACTGTACAGCCTGTACATAATGTAAATGAACAATTACAGAGTTACATATAGTTCTTTATATATAATTAGATTTTAGCAAATACCGCATTGTACTTACGTTCAAAGACAATCTGTTCTTCAGAGCACAGGCGCGCACCTGTAATGGATTATAGTTATTATTATTTAGTTAATGATGTAACTATGATTATATAAAAAGCGATACCAAAATCTTGATATTAAAACAAAACATATCGAAACGAATCAAGCGTAGACAAAACTTCAACACGACTTAAGCAAAACTTCAATAAAGCATACGAAGTTGAAAATCACTCAAAAATTTGAGTGATTTTGTGTCAGTATCAAGTGACAGTCATTTCTGAATTTGATTCCAGGGATCAAATATTACGCTTGAACGATTCATCACATCGGATACATACCAAACAGACTGAAGCGTTCATCTTCGTCGAAGGATCAATTCCATTTATAACGCTGCACAGATTAAGCCAATATCCGGAATATCCAGGTATTTCATGCCCAATTCCTCTAAAGTCCTGTCAGATTGGACATATAACGGGTTGAAAAATACAACTATCCTCAACTGCTTTCTCCATGCAGTGGAGCTGTATATTGCATATGAATCCAAAATCGCATTCGAATCACGAATGTTTTGTCAGAAATAATACTTTACTGGATGCTGATTGGATAATCCTACATATCATCGATTTAAACCGCATTTGCAAGACCTCATGTTCCAAATGCCACCAAAAGTGTGTGAACTATCTTAAGGATCGTGTTTTGCTTCAACAGTCTGAACATCAGCTCGGCATAACGACCATACAATGGGCATTTAGTCGAGAAAACGAGGGTAGCTATGAGACAACACAGGCGATATGCCGACCAGAGGCCATCTAAATCGCTCAGCTGCATGTACGCCCTAGACTTCGTCATTTGGGGGCCGCCTCTGATGAAAAGAATCAATTTGGGAGTCAAACGCTTTGCGAAAGTCAAAGCGTCAACAGGCGAGGTTCCGTATGTATGGGCATTGTGTAGTGGGGGTACAGTGTTAATAAATTACATGTATAAATGGGAACTTGCTGGAGGGTCTATTTTCCAACTCAGTGATGGGTCGTTTGCTCGCATCTGAAGGGGGTAATACAGGCCCATAATAGATGACCTCGTGAAAAACGGTACTAATTAGCATATTCAGCACCGGGTGAGGGCACCGATTGAATATGATATACAAAGTAGGGACACACTTTGACACATTTATAATATACATGTTGGGGTTTTCATGATCGTGGACGTTATGTTTATGGCGTTTTCGGTATTATTTCAACAAATTATCTATTTAGACAATTTCAACGTTACTGAATATTTGTAAATTTTATACGACATCCTATAGGGTGTATGAGTTATGTTGCGAGTCTGGCCACCCACAAAGGACCGATCTATCACTATAAGTACCAGAAATACGGGTGTCAACTCATGTGGTTTGTGATATAATACCCACCTTGTAACCACAGAAAGGTACTTACAGATTGACGATTTAATGGATAAAATACCATGCAATTAACTTTTGCCCAGCAAAAATTGGTCATATCAAGATTGTATTTCGAGCAATTCTCCATCGATTGATGCTTTATTTGAAACAGTGTATGTCCTTTTTGCAAGCAACATCCACTCATGTGATATTATCAAATTCTTAATCAAATTTCTTAATTTTCATTCCATAATCATATCCTGTTATACATACATGTATATACCATTCGGCGATTCAGTGCATGTTTTTTGATCAGCTAGCAATCGATGGCCAACATGAACTACAAACTCGATCCGTTATACATTTTGGCAAATATTGTAAACGAAAGGTTAAAAACACCAGGAGCCATTGGGACCTACATATTACGGTGTGCTTTGAGTCATTTGTAAGGTGAAAATACACATATTGATTTTCGTATATTATTCATATGCATTGCTCCATATATTAGTAACAGGCATTTATTTATTCTGCCACACTATGAATGTACGATGGAAGAGATTTTGGCTGAATTCCTGGTTCTGTACGATGTCTAGTATTCTCATATCAACAAAACTACTTCACGGGAGCCTAGACTGAGAAAACTGGACCAACTAAACCATAATCATCTTTTGGTGGGCAATCCAGAAATGGATGCCACTCGTCCAACTGAACATTTCTCACTAAATATATACACCGTAATAATGAACAGCCACTATAATGAAATTGTAACAATCGATATGTATAGTACATGTATAATCACACATATGTATTGGAATTTATATTATATGGATTGTATATACTGTAGATAAAGTGTTTACATTATACACACTCATGCAGATTCACATTCATTGAATAATTGTATGTTAAATGTTAATTTATGTATGTTTTTTTTCCAAATGTCTAGTAAAACATAAAAATCGAGAATACACACAAAATTTTCGCCTATCTAATAAACACAAACTTGAGGGTTGAAAGTGATTCACGAGGCGACGGCGGAAGCAAACAAACCCCTGGACAGCAATGTCCCCACGGGAGACCATTGACTTTCATCGCCACTTATCATTATGCAAATAGCTAGTAGTTTGAATAAAACGTGGACCGCTCCTTAACCTTGTAGTATAACCTGGATAAAAAGACACCATTAGCATAACTGTTAATAGTGAACTCAAAACCAATATTGCCTTCAATGTTATTCCGCCCCTTCTCATTCATAAACTTGGAAAACGATGATGATCTTTTGTAATTCTACTGATCAAAGAAAAATAATAGAAGAGAAGCGAAGTCAGTCCGTTCATATCGTAAGTTGTAGTATATACTCCACTACTTCATTATATATGCGATGAAGTCAAGATTTCAAAGATATGCCTATATGTTATTGTGATGAATAACATATAATGAGTATTCACACAAGCGTTACAGCCTGATTTTTTTTTTGTAACATGTTGAATGACGATTTTCATTCATATGAGGGTTATTTCGGTGTTTATATATATATGACGATTTCCTCGACACATATGCCCATTTCAATGAATCCGTGTTACTTTGAGGACCTCTTTGCCTGATTAATACGCCACTTTTGTGCCAAGTGCCACTTTCAAACAGTCAAAAGTGGCCTGACGGTTTTGGGCACTATTTTGTTTTGCGGAGGGTTAGCTATCGTTTGAAACACCGCTGATTTTTCCCTCGGAAAGCGACACGTCAACCGCGGATAGTTAGCCAATTTGATGACGGCCATAAATATATTTTATGTTGGCATACGACCCGTTGGTAATATTGGACCACACACCTCGCCCGTCGGGTTTCACAATATTATCAAAACTGGCATTTCTTTGTGCAAGAAGAAAACCGACTCTGTGACATAGCGCTCGGAACTTAGTCGACTTCTGAGCACACGTCTCTACCCAAACTTGGAGATGTCAACTTGAATAAAAGACGGGACCCTCCTACAGGAACGCTTTGCCGGCAAAATCAATTAGACTTTTCCTTTCCTCTCGGGGACATCATTAATCACCGGTTGTCTGTGGTTATTGCCGACGGTACAAAACTCTCCGACCCCTAAAGGCCGGGCGGCATAGGGCCTCTGTCCAAGGAACCAGGGCGGTGGGCGGGTCGGGGGCTGTCAGCTTTTGAAGTAGCGGTCCTAAAGCGCCCGACTGTCAGTGGGGGCTCCCCGCGGGGGTTAGAGTCGGCTTCTTGGGGTGAGATGGGGGTAATAAGAGACCTGCTTATGGCGTGATATATGTCCGGGGTTACTGATCTTTACCCCTTGCTTTTGAAGACTGCTCGCTAAATTTCATCATAGCTTCACATTTAACGTGATTGTTTTGAAGTAAGCATGACAGAATAGGATACGCGGAGTTGTGAGAATATACACACAAAATTGACTATAAATATCAAAATAATTTAGATTATCTGATGAGATCTGTTGAGAGTTTGATATTTTCTTTTCATTACTTTACTAAACGAGCTCGTAATATATTACATTGTAAAACATGCTTTTTTTTTCCAGCAATTAATTTTCGCGAAATATTAAATACTTTCTTTATTCTCCATTGTCACTCCTCATCCAAAGAGTACATTATGTTAGTATTATACATGTTCAGAACGTCGAGCGATACAATAGTGCTGAAATGCGCATCCAAGAGAATAAATCGACATTTAACTTTGGCATTTCTTCATGCAGGCACAAATGGTCGATCATTTTGCTCAGTCAACAAACATAGTCTACACAACCCACCTGAAAACTGAACAGAAGCACAATATTGCAGATGTATTAACATTTTTTAGTTCGCCTTTTTCAATGTCTAATGAATTTTCCTCAATACAGCTGACAACCTTTCTTCATGCAGGCACAAATGGTCGATCATTTTGCTCAGTCAACAAACATAGTCTACACAACCCACCTGAAAACTGAACAGAAGCACAATATTGCAGATGTATTAACATTTTTTAGTTCGCCTTTTTCAATGCCTAATGAAGTTTCCTTAATACAGCCGACAACCGAAATATCATTCAATACAACCAAAAAACACAAACGTATACTAAGAAACAATCACTGTAAAGAAAGTTTATAACGATCATTAATCTCCGGAGGGGAAGAATCGTCGAAGCAAGTATGAAGTACAAAATATTTGAATCCCAAAATTTGTATAAATAACATAATGTTGAATGCCACCAACTTTGTGTTCGTTCTGTATTTGTACGGTCATTGGTGTAATTATCTCATCGAAACGTAAAGGCTTTTGTTTGGGTACATAATGACGAAACGCAACAATCAGCAGAAGACGTCGTGAAACATTATGATACGAATAGACGCTGAATGTGATAGTCGATTTGTGTTCGGTGCCTTTCATGTACTTATTAGGCATTTGTTTGGGTACATTATGACGGAACGCGGACATCAACAGAAAACATTGTGAATCATCATGACACCGAGAGCTGCTTCAGCACATTTTATGTCCGCTCCTTGAATGATCATCTTTTATTTGTCTTAGTACCACAACCTACAGGATAGTAGGAATGGAAAGCGTAAGAATATGTCCGGGAATCTTTTTTTTTAAACATGCCGTATGACAAATATTTTGAATATGTTGTCTAAAGCCACATGAAAATTATTCAACTCATTGCTATAACAGTTTTTGTAATATTACATTATTTGCAATTATATGTATTGAGCCATAAGATTGTTTTACAGAAATAAGGTGGTTACCACACACAACAAGTATGCATGCGTTTCTGTGGCAAAGGCTCACATACCGAGTAATAAATCCATCCAAATCGCGCCCTGAAGGTGATTCCCTATCTAACGATGATACCCAAATTGTCTAGCTGTATCTTTTTGTGCTCTTCCTAACAAGATATTTCGTGGATGTTGCTATTCTGTTACATCAGCCCGTGCAAATATTCACTGGCCTGGGCAGATCAACGGACCGACCTCATTGCCACCCCCGCTGTATGACAGACGTCGCTGACGTCTGACACGAGACACAGTAAACTATAAATCACAGAATACTAGTAACAGGGCGAAACCCCACAATAGCACGCAACGTATGTCCACCGTGGAATCGCTCGCTGCCCGTCACTGCGGAGACCTGGAAATGGAAATAGTTAAACTTACCACGAATATAGTAGTAACGGGCGCCAGCGCGGACAGTCAGTTGTCGCATATAGCGAATTCAGACGGGTGGGAGTAAGGTTGGGAGTTACGGGGGTCCAGACATATCCTAAAATCCATTGTAATTCAGCTAAATATATTTTGGCCCGATACTAACCTATTGCCATGCATGGCGTTGCGTCTGTCGTCCGTTTAGCCGTCCGTCCGTCGTCGTCCACACCTTTATCTTTAAAATTTATTGTGGATTTTTCTGAAACACAAAAATACTTAAAAAATATTTCAAAAGCAATGTAGTTTTTGCTTTTTGGATTTTCGAAATCTTTCAAATGGCGGAGAATTTTCGATAGTGACCACCGTTTTCTTAAAAAGTGTACATTGACTTTTTTTAAATTTCGCACAACCATGACCTGTATACTATAGGCCAGAAAAAATCATTATGGTTCTGATCATTGGGTTCCCGAAAAAGTGATGCGACGACGCGATTTTCTTTTTTTTTTTTTACTTCTTTTTTTTTTCTACTGAAATTGGCGGCCGATGACTGATCCGGTCAAATATGGCCCAAATGACCAACCATTTTCCCCTAAAATTGGCTGTTGATAAGCGACCCGGTTGAATTTGCCCTCTTTGGCCAGCCATACACCAAGTTTTGCAATGTCAAAGATACTCGGGGTCATTTGACTCGATTATTATCTCACCAAAATCGATGTACGGGTGTCAATTTATTATTTAAAAAAAAACGAAAATCGGCTCTCAGAAAGTGATGCGCGGGGTTCAAAGTGACGAGCGCCTAACCAGAACTATAATACTTTTTTTTTGGCCATACCAGACAATGTCTAGAAAGATGGAAAGCCTTGAATGGCTCGAAATACCCAAATCGTAGGTGAAAAACGCCAAAATACCCAATTTACACATTTGGCTCGAATTCTATTGAGTACTAGTAACCTTCTCTCTAACTTCACGTCTACATAACGTTATGTACTGTTTATGTCCTGTATAAAGTAGGAATGCCTACATTTAACAATTTTGGCCCCTGGAGACTAAATGCTTGTAGATACAGCTTGGGCATGTATAATGCACATATAGAAAGTCATATATGGCACATCTTTTGGTGGCCTTGAACTTGATCTCATATGACCTTGAATGGTAATCTCACGGTAACGTCAAAACTGACTTCTACATATGAGACGGCTGCCATTAGAGCTTAGGTTCGTGTTATGAGCATATGAGAAGTCATATATTTCGGATCATGAACTTGTATAGCAAATCAGAAGGTTGATATAACATCTGACCTGATTTGTGTGGATTGGACAAAAAAAACGACTACAGATTGAGATTAGGTTGATATTATGAGTACTATAGGAAATCGTATACTGCTAGTAAATCATATACAGCAGATCTTTTGATGATCTTGTACTTGGCCTCAAATGACCTCGACAGAGAACTTCGAAGGTGACGCCTGACCTGGAATGTGTAAATTGAGCTGCATATAGATGGTTTGAAGATGACGTCATAATCCTGTTTTGAGAATAGGATTAGTACTGTATTGCCGTCCACCCAAGGTGTTGCCCTCCAGTCAATTCTTTTGTTAAATGGTGTTGAGTTGAGTGATAGCAAAGCATCTATAGAGTGCATGGCTGTAGATCAAGTTTGTTTTATGAGTACGTAGGCCAAAGACGTATATGACAGAGCTTCTGGTGAGCTTGACCTTGACCTTAGATGGGTGGTAAATTTCGAGGTAACGTTTAAGGTGGAATATATGAATTGGCTAATGCAGATACAATGCTTGTTGATAGAGCTGAGGGTTATATTAATGGCATATAGACAGTCACCTCAGGTGGTCAAAGCAGCAATTTTACTAAACAAAAGTTTTCTGTCTGATGCTGTAACCTTCACCCTTGGGCAAATTTGTGGTCAGCCATCGCATACATTCATGAATCTAAGCCTATTATATGGTAGTTGCATATAATGTGTTGTAAATGGTCGTATCTGCGTATACTTAGAACAGCGGATACATGGCTGTTGTGAAAACAGCGAACATAATGATTGTAACCGCTAGAATTTTACGTGGAAATGAATTTGTACTCAGTATAATGAGTATAAACTCAACACTCAAAAGGTCAAGCCTTTTATTTTCATGCCCCCCCCCCCCCAGTTTAATACATATATTACAGTAAATAACACAGTCAGTAATTACACTGCTGCTTGGTTTGAAAACGAATTGTTTGCCCTTTAGATTAATATGGCATGAGTGTTTATATCGACTTCTGTGACAGTTAATTGCGGAAAATTTCGAAAATTGACTTGGCAGTAAAAAAAAAAATTTCAGAAAGGCGAGATATTGACTAGTGAATAAAGTTATGTTTCAGAATAATTCCTCAGTCCGTTATTATTACTTTAATAGTTCGCTATCAACTTTATAAGTAGATCCATTCTCAAACTGAATATACACAACTTGTTTCTCACAGTGCCCAAATTGCCGGAAACCCCGATGCGAACTCTTTAAATAAAAGCCAAATGTAGTAAATTTAGCGACTGTAACCGCCCGTCCCTCCCGCGCACTACATCTCCATAGCAACACACATTATTTACATGACTTACATACAGGACATATCCACTATACGATCACAGACGTAAACATTACCAGGACAATGCATACATACAGGTCAGTCCACGCGCACTGTCGGCCCCGGCCAATCAAATAATTCGACCCCAGTACACCGGCCTTGACCTTCACACACCTGCACCTAAATACACGGGACCATGCATACACTACACGCAGATCACGAGACAAACATGTCAGAACATGCACCGGGGAATCCCACTTTCCCGGTGAGATCAGCACATACACGACCAATCACGACACCGCATACACGAGGCGGGAAAACTTCCATGTGCTTCCCCTTTAGCCCCGGTACTTGAGTATAGGATTCCAGTCAATGAAGACGTGTTTCTAGAAGTTAAGAAGATATTGGCCGTGATCATTTAGATGTGAATATATAAACTGTGCTGTTATAAAGTGATATACAAGGACTACATATATTCAAGGACTATACATTGGAGATTATATCTTGACTGGGCAATATCGTCGGACGTAGGTGAGATTGTCGGCCCAACTGTAGTGTATTTGCGGCATTGATCAGTTCCATCGAATAAACTATTGAATTGAACTGTCGGCCTTTTTCCTTGCACAACGTCTTGGAATAAGTTTACGGCCTGATACCGGCCTGGTGATAGGTATTCATCACGTTGGTGCCACCGACCAAGATCTGAGCTAATCTCGAATATTCGACCACCGACAGTAATGGCGATGGCTCCGCCGCTCAACCCTTCGGATGACGAGGTAATGTTCAATCCGAATCCGGCCTTCCGACCTTCCGGCCCCCGCTGAGTTGTCATGAGCGACACAGTCCTGTTGTCGCAGGAGCAACAACTGACTGGCCTGTTCAACTCCATTGGTGACCATTCGACTATGAGATCGTCTACGCCGCCCGCCGACCTGGTTGGGGAGTTCCTCAGCGAAGACCCTTACATACAGTGAGTGACATTATAAATGCACATGCAAGGGCGTACTCGGCCACGCCGGCCAGAACGACCCAGAATATAAATAGTGACTTTGCCGGCAGAGACTATACATGCTCACGTCAAAGAGTGAATGTGTATGATAGTGTCGACCCAGAATACTCTACGGTGAACATTCGGCCTGTAACCATACAAACGTCCATGGTTACGCATCTGCCAAGTAACTCTCAGATACGGCAGTGGGTTTGTGACACTGAGAATATTACGGAACCGGTACCGCCGAGCGCATATTCGGCGACCCGACCCTTGGCGCCGTCAATGACGCCAGCGCAATATGACCCAGTACCAGTGGTGTACTCTCGCATACCGACCGAGCCAACGGTGGTAGAGTACGTTCGACCCAGCCAGGCGAAACCGACAACAGGGAGCATCCCGATGACGACCGCTGTCCAGACCGAGACGTCGCCACAACCGCAACGACCCAGCGACGCGATGACTGAACTGCGCGCCTTCACACGACAAGCGCGACCTCGACAACCGCCATCTACGTCAAGTCGCCGATTCGCGACCCCGATATGTCGACCTCCGACACACGCGCTCACGCGCCGACCGCACGCCGACCACCGCTGACGATTGGAGAACAGCCACATGTCACTCCGTCGCAAGACCAAGTTGTGTCTGCCCCGGCAGAAAGTGTTGTGCCCATGATCGGATCACCGATTTCTCAGTCAGTCAGATACACCACTGGATACGGTGTACCGCCAGTTGGATACCCTGGCGGGATAAGCGGTGCTCAAAATGGAGTAGCAGCTGTCGGATACTATCACCCCCATGTCAGCTGTGCGAATCCACCAACTGGATATGGTGGCATTCCGACAGATATTGGCTATCATGTTGCACAAAACGGAGTAGTGTACCATAGTGTGGCCCCAGATGGATTGGTATACCGATGTCCGCCACCGGCTGTAATCCCACCCTCAATTGGAGTACCATGGGTGACGCCACCATACAGTCAACCGGCCCCAGCCATACAAGCACCACACGACCCTGGCTACGCTCCAGCGCCACCCGCCACCTCACTCCTCATCTCCGCGACGACCGTGCCGGCCGCCCCCGCTAACACGACCCCGCCAGCCCCGATTGCTATGACCCCAGTTGCTCCGGCTGCCGAACCAGCAGCTACTCCCATCACGACCACGCCCACTGTAGTGAGCGCTAGCACGGCCACGCCCCAGAGACTCACGTCTGAGTCCCAAACGTTAGCGGTGGCTAAACGGCTCAATGGCGTGGGACCTTGAAAGAGGGCAATCTCACCCAGTACATTCGGAGTTTCGAGCAATTTACCACGGCCTTCACATATTCCGACCTCAATAAGACGACGACCTTCAGGAGCACGCTACGCGGCCGCGCCGAAGCGCTAGCCCTGAATATCCCGGTGGAGACACCCTGGGAGGAATTCCGTCAACGGCTTCTGGAGGGCTGGGAGCCCGCGCTCCGTCGGCAGTCCAAGCGCGACGACTTCCCGTTCCTCAACAGAACGGAAGGAGGACACGGAACACTACTTGGAACGGCTTCAAGCTCTGGCTGAACAAGTCTTTGATGACGTCACGTCGGAGTCACGGCAGCGAACAGTGATTTCGCAATTCATTAACGGCCAACCCGACCCCATTGCCGACAAACTGTGTGTGTTCACTTTCAATAGTTACAGTGACGCACTTACGGCCGTCCTCAAGGCCGAGAGTCACCAACAACGGACACATAGGGACCGATATCGAGGCACACGTCGTGCCGATATCTCAGCGACCGGATACGCTGACGATGAACATGTTGATGGTGAACTATCTTGTGCCATGGGACAGATAAATCAGTGGGAAACACCAACCCCTGAACAAATTGCGGCCTACTACGACCCCGCTGATAGTGATACTACCGGCTTACAAGGATGTGAGGAACATTCTGTGCCATCTTACTCACGCGAGTGGGTGGCTGAAGCGTTTCAGTGCGTCCTTAGTGATGAAAATGGACTATGTGGAGAGGACGCCATCTACTCTGTCCTGCGAGCTACGGCCCCGGCTAAAGGAGATCGACCCCCGCAACCCAGATGACCAGCCGTGTGCTTTTTCTGCAAGAAGCCCGGCCATCGCTGGCTGCGATGTTTTCGACTCAAAGATGTGCTAGTGCGTAACGGCATGAAACCACTAGCATTCCGACCCAGTGGTCCAGGTACTGACCGAAAGACTGCTCAAGTATTGTCAGTACCCAACCAAACCGGCAACCAAAATCAATCGGCCCCACCAGTGCCTCCGACACAGTCGTCAAACCAGTAGTGGAAGGTGCTGAGGAGCAAGGGCCTTCCAGGAAACAGGACAATTTTACCCGCTCCACACCTGCGATTGCCATGACGACCAAACCGGTACAGCTGCCAGTTACGACCCCACAGCCAGCCCAGCCCACACCTCAGCTCCTTGAAGGGGTGTGTACCAAATGTCGAGCAACGACACCAGCGCCGGCTCTTCATCATGAAGGGGTGTTTGCACCACGTCCACAGAGGTCTCCACGCGGTAATCGACGTCCTGGCGGGGTGTCGCTCCCGACCGCCGACGGCACCGGTACCGACAGCATGTCGGAGGTAGAGTGGATCTCCGACGATGGTGGCTTTTACGCCTTCCCAAGCGGACCAGAGGCTACACTTCCGCCTCTTCAAACACTTTTCAAGCCGCCGCCAGACGACCCTGCAGTTCCGCTCGTCATTGACAATTCCCATTGTCAGTTGTTGGTACGTGTTAGAGACAAGATGATGAAAGCCGTTCTCGACTCCGGAGCGCAGATTTCCCTGCTCCGACGTGATCTGCTCCGACACGTACCCGCCGACCAGCGGCATCTACAACATACGTCGGCCACCATTCGTGACGTCAATGGGCAGTCGAGCCCAATTGATGGACTGATCGACTTAGCGATACAGATCGGAACAAATCATTTGACAGTGACATTTTGTGTGGCTGCCATACACGACGGCATGATACTCGGCATGAACTTTTTCCGGCAAGCCAATGCTGTAGTGAATTATGGTGAAGGGACAATACAGGTCAATAAAGAAATCCTGTTTGCACACAAAGACGTTGAGGCCAATGTTGTTCGAGCCGTCACCGTCCCCGCACGCAGCGAGGCAATCGTTGAACTGGTTCCAACCTCCAGAGTTCAGGTTCGAATAATCCAGCCATTGACGGCCTTCCCGAGGACACTGACCTCATTATGGGGAGAACACTAACGACCCTGGATCGGCAATGTGCAAAAGTGACTGTAGTATCCTGCGGACACTGGCATCACGCTGACTCGTTCCGACCCTGTTGCAATCGCCAGTCCAATTGAAAGTGTCGTCGGAGCCCTACCAAGACCCGGAGAGGAGCCCGACCCATCCACGGTAGACGCCAGTCACTATGGCGACCTGCCGCCACACCTGCAAGAGATGGTGGACCGCGCTGAACTCGCGCCAGAACAGCACCGGCGCTGCGCCAACCTTGTCCATCAGTACCAGGACACGTTCATGCATCCGGACGGACAACTAGGACGAACCCAAGTCGTCCAGCACAGAATCGACACAGGCACCTCGGCCCCGATTCGGCAATGGCAACGACGCGTCCCCCAGGCCCAGCAAAGCATCATCGATGAGGAGATCGACAAGATGCTTCGCTTGGGGTGTATTGAGCCGTCTGATTCGCCCTGGAGCTCACAGGTGGTGCTCATGCATAAAAAGAACGGCCAAGTACGATTCTGCATCGACTATCGGCTCCTGAATGACGTCACCCGCAAGGATTCATATCCTTTGCCTAACATTCAGGACACTCATGACGCCCTGGCGGGCGCTACATACTTTTCGGCCCTGGACCTGGCCTCTGGCTACTGGCAGGTCGAAGTCGACCCTACCGACAGGGTGAAAACTGCCTTTGCCACAAGGAAAGGCTGTATCAGTTTAAGGTCATGCCATTCGGCCTTAGCAATGCACCGGCAACATTCGAACGGCTTATGGAAAAGACAAGTATGATACCAAACACCAAACAATCCGCAAGACTAAACTCAAAATCCATGGACAAAATTTACACAATCGGTATGTTAAGGTTGGACAAAAATTCAAAATTGGTGATCAAGGTCCGAGCAATTTGAATATCACAGACATCCGGCGAAGCCAAATGTGAGATCAGGTGTACCAGTAAGAGTAAGCTTCTCTTGCCTCGCATGCGACACCCATTGTGATATCCAAAATGAATGCCATCGAGATGAAGGACATAGTTAGGTTATAATAACGACTCTACAAGTACCAATCAACATGATGTGAAAATATCTCCCATCATCTGAGTTACAGAAAGACCGAAATGGTCTATTAATTCCTGATAACGACCATAAAACTTCTTAAAGGTCGACTGCAATCTAGGTCTCAAATAGCCCTGCTCTAATAACTTATCAGTTAGCATTTTGGCTCTGGCTAGAAAATCTTGGTAATTTGAACATGCTCTAGCATATCGAATGAGTTGAGACACATAGACGCCATACGCAGGAGCTGCTGGTATGTTACTACTCAGTACTGGGAAATTTACGATGGGAAAATTGAAGTCATCACGTTTGTCATATAATCTGGTACATAGATTTTCATTTTTGTCTATTTCGAGGTATAGGTCAAGATATGCTGCAGACTTGGAGGAGTCTGTGGTGTCTTTAATTTCCAGTTCATCCGGATATATGAGATGTAAATAATCACTGAACTCTGGATTGTTCAATGACAATACATCGTCAATGTATCTGTATGTAAAATTGAATGAACTGGCTAGTTTCTTTTCTCCTCTCTTCAGAAGCGATTGTATGAACTCTGCTTCGTATGAATATAAAAACAAATCTGCCAACAATGGAGCACAATTAGTCCCCATTGGAATTCCAATAGTTTGTTGGAATATTTCACCACCAAACTCTACGAAAATGCTGTCGATTAGAAATTCCAGCATACCAACAACATCGGTTTCAGTATATTTAGTGTCTGATGCTGAATGTTCTTGAACAAAATAAACAGATTTATAATTAACTACCAGGTACTTATAACGTCTTTGTCAGCTGGCATGTCAGCTGGAACAATGACGAATTTCTGATGTAAATCTGACAAACATTTGGCGACCGAGGGATCACTCAACACTGAATGGTGTTTGCTGGTCATTGACCCCTTCAGTCGTTTTATACGATGATAGATGAATGACCGAATGGTCTTTACCCATTCAGACAAAGTATCAACTTCAACCTCCTCTCGTTTGGCCCACTTCCGTGCATAATCCTCAACAGAATCCATTATTAATTTGAAATTGTGGTTCCAGTTGATATGTTGGGACAACAATTGTTTTAGTTTTTCATTGTCAACAATGTTTAGGTCTCCTGTGATGATATGCCCAACAGGATCATACATTATGGAAACCATACTCCGTGGATACTTGTGGACACGGTGTATGTGTTATCTCGACGATGTCATAGCTTACGGCAGAACATTCGCTCAGGCACTCGCAAACCTGGAAGCGGTCCTGGATCGAATCAGATCGGCAGGCTTGAAACTTCAGCCCAAAAAGTGCGAATTGTTTCAAAGAGAAATACTGTACTTGGGGTTTATAGTTAGCGGCCAAGGAATCCGAGTCGACCCAAGCAAAGTTAAAGCCATCAGAGAATGGCCGACCCCGTGCGAGATCACCGACGTCAGGGCTTTCCTTGGTTTCGCCAACTACCACAGGCGATTCATCAAGGACTACGCTGAGATCGCTGAACCGCTAGTAGCCCTCACTCGAGGGGAATGTCACTTCACTTGGTGACCTTCTCACAAAGGGTTAACGGGAAGGAGATCCCCATCGGGTTCGCCAGTAAAACCCTATCCCGAACCCAACGGAACTACTGTACCACGTACAGAGAACTACTGGCAGTAGTTGAGATGGTACAGCATTATCGGCATTATCTCTGGGGTAGGAAATTCCTCCTCCGGACCTACCATAGCTCTTTGAGGTGGCTCAAGAACTATAGTGACGCCGACGGCATGCTCGCCAGGTGGCTCGCTAAGTTGCAGCAGTATGACTTCAGGATGGAGCATCGACCCGGCAAGTTACACGGCAACGCTGATGGCCTGTCACGGTGTCACAGTTGTAAAAACCAAGACTGTCCCGGACGACTCCTCACACCTCCGACCGACCCAGAAACAAGTTCCGGAGAACTTCCAGTTCGTCGGATAACTGTTGTTCTGGCAAAGACAAAGGCAGACCTCCTGGACAGTGATTCAATAACATCACCGGTCTTGCCCCAACTAGTTTCGGCACGCCAAGTTGTTCGAGTCCGACCCCAGCATCGGGAAAGTGTGCAATGGATATTAGCCGGCACGAAACCACTCGCGAGATGTGACGCGCCACGGAGAGGAGGTAAAGACACTCGTTTCCCGATGGAACCTCCTGGCGCTACAAGACAGAGTGTTGATACGTAACGCAAAAACCGACCCCGCCGGACGAAATGTGGTGCAAACCGTGCTTCCGGTCGCCCTCGGAACTCAAGTTCTGCACCAGCTTCACGACCTGAAGATTGTCGGACATCTCGGCATACAGCGAACCATCGAGAGAGTCAGACGCCGATTCTACTGGCCCGGCTTGGCACTGGACGTTGCCCGCTGGTGTGCCCGTTGCCCACAGTGTGTGACCCGCAAGGGTAAACTGACCCCAAAAAGATTGCCCCTGACACAGCTGCCGACAGGAGCGCCATTCGACCGGATAGCGATGGACATCCTCGACACCCACAAAGTCACGGGGAGAGGCCATCGGTACGTACTTGTTGTGTCAGACTACTTCTCGAAGTACACGGACGCCTTTCCACTACGGCAACATACGGCCAAAAATGTTGCCGACATCCTGGTGAACAGATGGATAGTTTACCACGGTGTTCCCAAGGCGATCCATAGCGATCAAGGTACCGAGTTTGAGTCGTCCCTGTTCCGCAATGTCGTGCATCTGCTAGGCGCTAAGAAGATTCGTACGTCCCCATATCGACCTCGGAACGACAGTCAAGTTGAGCGTTTCAATAGGACATTGCTCAACATGATGAGTGCATTTGTCAGCGATCGTGCTAACGACTGGGATTTGCACCTGCAATATGTGTTAATGGCCTACAGAACCTCGGTACACTCGTCCACGGGATGCACCCCGCATCTGATGGTGTATGGACACGAGTGTAATCTGCCAGTCGACCACATGTTCCCGACCTACGACCCCGATCCTCTACCTCCGTGTGGTCCGGAGTATGTGGAGTACCTTCAACAAGCCATCAGAACTGCGCATGGTTATGCACAAGACCATCTCGAGAAAGCGGCAATTCGGCAAAAGATGGGTTACGACGCCCATGCAAAACCACGACCCCAGTTTCAACCAGGTGAACTGGTCCGGTACTACTATCTGCCCCTCACGCTGAATAATAGGTTCGCTCGACCCTGGACTGGTCCTTGGAGGATCATCGACCGTGTGACTGAGTTAGATTATCGAATCGCCTTAGTTTCCATTCTTCGGAAGACTCGAGTTGTGCATCTGGATGTGCTCAAGCCATACGAAGGTGACAACCAAGCGGCTCATATCTACTCCGACCCTGTACGATCTTCAACGTCGTCAAGCAAATCCGACCCAGAACAGTCGCCCGACCCCATGGGACTTCCCAAGGAGATTTATTACCCCAGGGAGGTAACAGTCCAAGATCGGCATACCGATTCAGACCAAACTGCTGAGTCTGACTCGCCAACGACCCAGAATCGACAATCACGATCTTTGACCTCAACTGGCTCAATTCGACATCGGCAAAGGAAAAGATCGTACAGATCAAGTTCCGACACGCCAAAACCGGCATGCAAGTCACACAGGCAAAAGCCCGTGATATCTTCCGACCCTGAAACAAGCGAGGCTACGCCCCTGCCCGCTCGACCCAGTCGACCCAAACACAATGCACGCAGACTTGCCCGATACAGATAACCCTGGCCTTGTTATCTGACTGATATCATTGATGATTACCTATGCCTGTCCAATGGACTATGATTTCATGTCATCCCTCACAACAATATACCATATAAGAATTCAACATGTACAAGATGTCAGTGGGGTAAATTCGATATATATAAAATGGACATGATTTCGTGGATATGATGCTGATGAACAATTGATTGCATTATGATATGCTTTTTGACCCCGTATAGCATGTACCATTGTTCCGCGTGTGTTACGCACTAACTAAAATTATCATGTCAAGTTTCTATCCATGTGTCAGCCGAAGAGGATAACTCCTGTCACGCCGTGAGTAAGGCCACTTAGTCGTCGAAGAGGTGATAGCATGGTTCGTTCTGGGGTATGCGTCAACAAGAGCCTCTACCCACTCTATGTAATATTCAGAGGAACGGCCCAGTGGTACGGGAACCAATCACGGAAAAAGCTATCATGCCAAGATGCGGCCTGTCACCAAACTGATCACACGGAAAATTAATAGAGCCACGGAGTGACCGACCCAGTTCATGACATTTTCGACCCCTACAATAGTTGCGACCCCGTCGTCTTATGAACTAGCTGAAAATGTACGGAACTATGTCTGCCCCTGTGAGCGATTGATATTCATATCTCAGCCTTTATTAACTGTGTGTCGTCTGTGAAATAACAATTCGACCCCGCTAGTTTATTGTGCGCTAATTTGTGAAGAGAAGGAATGATAAACTGTGTAGTTCACAAGGTCCGCATGAGTGCAAATAAACCCTAAAGCTGTTGACAGCACCCTCAAATTTTCCCCTGTTAAAGACAATAGTGAGTCGTCGGGCAAAAAGAGCCCAGTAATTTGAACAGTCGATCAGTATAGACAGGATATGTCTTGGAGTGCGTTATCCAGGGGACGGCAGACAGACATTCGGAAAACTGGACAGTATGTGGACCCCCCTGCTGTCGTGACGGACTGGCCTTGTAGGTCGGAGAAGAATCGCACCTGCGTTTCCCTGACGACGGCCCCGCCTCGCGGCACACACCCGGAACAACAACACGCTGCATGAGGATCGCATTCGTACAAGTACAATGCCATACACCAGAAAACATGGCAGAAATCGACCCTGAGTAAACTCAAACTATTATCACATTCGACCCAGTGAACTTGTCGACCTTGTATCACAGCGGCCCCGCCATCTCCCGCCAGCAAACGTGGTCCGGTGTAGTAACGAACTTCGGCCCTGAACTGCCGGCCCTGTTGTGTCGGTCCCACAGGATAGTGACTCAGAAATCCTGGTCACGCTGAATTGCTCGGCCCAGCTTCATGTCGGCCCTGTTGTGACCAGGGAAAAGTAATCCTGGTCACACTGTATATATTTGTAAATATCCTGGTCACGTTATAAATGTTTAATTCAAACTTTTATTTCAGCCATGGACTCTAAGTAATTTCCATTCTATTAGAGAATGTCGAGGAGTCTTGTTTATTCATTCCATTTCATTTTATATTCGTTGTTGTGCATGTATGTGTATATGTATCATCGGAGTGACTGTTGACAGGCTGACTGCTGACGTTTACTTTGACGGTTAGGAATTTTTATTGTATGCAGTGTTTTCACATTGTCGCGCGGTGTTTGTGTGTGAGTGTGGGGTTTTGACCTTTTAGGACGTCTTAGCTTGTTATTGTTTAGTTTTTGGCGACGGTAGGGTCCGGGGAGGGTAATCCCGAGGGCGTAGGATTAATGAAGGGGTGTTATGTAGTAAATTTAGCGACTGTAACCGCCCGTCCCTCCCGCGCACTACATCTCCATAGCAACACACATTATTTACATGACTTACATACAGGACATATCCACTATACGATCACAGACGTAAACATTACCAGGACAATGCATACATACAGGTCAGTCCACGCGCACTGTCGGCCCCGGCCAATCAAATAATTCGACCCCAGTACACCGGCCTTGACCTTCACACACCTGCACCTAAATACACGGGACCATGCATACACTACACGCAGATCACGAGACAAACATGTCAGAACATGCACCGAGGAATCCCACTTTCCCGGTGAGATCAGCACATACACGACCAATCACGACACCGCATACACGAGGCAGGAAAACTTCCATGTGCTTCCCCTTTAGCCCCGGTACTTGAGTATAGGATTCCAGTCCATGAATACGTGTTTCTAGAAGTTAAGAAGATATTGGCCGTGATCATTTAGAAGTGAATATATAAACTGTGCTGTTATAGAGTGATATACAAGGACTACATATATACAAGGACTATACATTGGAGATTATATCTTGACTGGGAAATATTGTTGGACGTAGGTGAGATTGTCGGCCCAACTGTAGTGTATTTGCGGCATTGATCAGTTCCATCGAATAAACTATTGAATTGAACTGTCGGCCTTTTTCCTTGCACAACGTCTTGGAATAAGTTTACGGCCTGATACCGGCCTGGTGAACGGTATTCATCACACAAACATATTTAGTTTTTCAAAAATACATTTGCATAATCACGAGGTGTAGCAAAACCCTGAATACATATACATGTATGTAATTTATTTTTCGTAATCTGTACGAAAATCATTATGATATTAGGGCACACAACTTGTAAATACTTAACAATTTGCTAAAAGGTACGATTGTTGTGATATTAGATACAGGGTGGCCCAGAAAAAAACCAAACTGAACCATACTAGCTCAAGTAAAGGGTATTGTGTCATACAGTTTCATTCAAATCGATCTCGGGCAACAAAAAACGGTCTATCCATAAATAGGCACCTTCATGTTGATGTGGCACAAATTGTTTTCATGAAAACTTATGGTTATAGGTCTTAATCATTCTATATAGGTTCTCAGTCATACAGTTTCAAAATGCCGAAGCAGTAGAAACGCCTCAACTCAGTCTTGAAGATAAAGGTTTCCTTGTTAAAAAAGTATCATAAGAGTGTACTCTTTGGGGGAAACAATATCCCCAGCATCAATTGAACACCCCGTACCAAGAACCATCCAGGAACTGAAGAATAACATCAGCAAGACATCGATTCTGTACTCGATGACGATCTCTGAGCAATTGGACGGAGAGCATCAGACCAGCGAGATTATGGCCAAATGGGGACACTTCGAACACATGGTTTACTGAACTTTTTACTGTCATTGAAAGTCAAATGTTATATCACACACCAGGCTGGTATGACATACCACAGGAATGAGTTCTTGTTTCGGTTGGTTTTTTCTTTGGCCACCCTGTACTCACAAAATTCGTAGACCCACATGAGTAGCAATTTCATGAATACAATCCTAAAAATTCAAACGTCACAAAGACAATGCTAGTGACAAATATGACATGATTATGGGATATCAAACAACATACACACGCCTTAATCTTAATACAAATCTGGCACCACTCTAGCTTTTCTCGGCAGTCAGGTGTTCGTAGAGTGGGGGTGCCCCTGGACCCGAGCAGAGAGGTTCCTGTGTGTCCAGCTCTAGCTGTACAGACGTGGGTGTCATCGTACCTTGTTCTATAAGTTCTCGCCAGGCTACGAGTCTATCATCCACCTCTTCAGCGTACGTCACTGGCCGGGCAATATCCATCCAAACAGCAGAGTTCTCTTTGTAGAATTCCCACAAGTACTTGATGACGTCATCCGTTATGACGTCACCAGCAGCAGACTCGATGTAGTCAATTAGAAAGAGGCCGTCTCTCTGAAGGAAGTCCTTCTCGAAGGTGATGACTTCTCTGATGGTGTCCCCCTCTCGTGGGTCCAGGCTGTCGAGCACGGCTTGGTCTTGGAGTCTCTCTCTGATCGACATTCGGTGACAAGCAAAAAACACAAACCTGTAAACTGCGTGGATAATCGACGTCATTGTAACAATTAAGGCAATTAACAGTAGAAACCAGACGATCGAGAAAATGAGTTCATTCAACTGGTTGATTGGCAGCACACACTCCATAGTATACCTATGTATGTTACCGATGAACATCATCACCGTGCTACACATAACCTCTCTGTGGAACTTCACAACATACGTTTCATTGAGATTAGCCAGATATTCCTCCTCCACCGAGAACGTATCGCTATTGTCTATGGTGGTGTTTGGCGATACCTCATCTTCTACGATCCAAATACTGTCAATAAGAGCCTTGGTGTGAAACCATGGCGACACACGTCCAAGAAGTTGCCATCCGTAATCATGGAAAGGCATTCCTAGAAAGGCATCCAAGAGGAAGAACTGACCAATAACGTTGGCTCCATAGAGAAGCTTGCTGACGATCTGCACGAGAACTAGCTTGTTTCCATGGAACCACCAGAAGGCGTATGACACGTGACGTCTGCGCAGCTGTCTCGTGCAGAAGGATTGCACGTGCTTGGCCAGCAGACGGACTGACGACTCTCGATCTGTCGCGTTGTTGGTGTGGCGAGCTTCTACTGCAGACAGAGCAAGCTCTTCTGGCAGGATGCCAACTTTCCTGGCAAACTCCCTCCATACGATTGATGGCATGTAGAACAGGATGGCTTGTACGAGAAGGATGGGAACCACGTGGTTGTAATAGTTGGAAACGGAAAGATATCCCACGTCTTCATATGCAAGGTTGTATGTCTTCTCATATATGGATTCTGGGTTTGCCACGCATTTCTGTTGGAGGAAAATTATTTGAATAATTACTTTTGTATTAACTGAGCACCAGTCAGTCATCACTGGACCAAAGGTCGGATGAGTCATGGATGACGAACCGGAGATCATGATCCATGACAACTCGAATATTCTGGAATGAAGTGCACTCACCTGTGTCAGATGCACACACTGACTCCCTTCCATGTATGCGGGACAGAAGCAGCTGATGGGAGCCGGGAAGTAGACGGTGACGAGGAGGAGGTGAGTGGCCGCCAGCAGGGAGAGAATCAGCACACAGAGGCGACTGTTGACGAGCTGGGTCAGGTCTCCGTGACAGGGCGTCCACAGCCCACCGCCCAGACTCCACGACATCTCGACAGGATACAGCTAATGTCCAAATATTTGCAATTTCGTTTAAGTACTATAATGCCCATGGGAAACACAGAAGAAATAAATTTCCAACTCGGAGCAGTTTATCGGTATTGCTTTCAATATCAGTTGTGGACTTTGTACCTAAACTGACTGGCAACTTGTGAGATTCTGACGCCTGCATAGAAGAACCACACACAAGTGTCTAGTGTACAAAGCATCCACAAACATGTTTGCTAGAAAAAAGACTCCAAACTGGCTGGTGTATTTGGCATCTGGTGTTCGCCAGTAGCATGAGCTCGCTTTGCACATAACATTTTGTGTGTGCGAATTATCGCTTTATCAGATGTCTCTAAAAAAAACCCTGCTGTTCTTGGAAATATGCCACTTCGCGAGCCACTGATGTTCGCCCTGCATGGTATTTACAAAAACTTCAATGACAAATACCATGATAATTGCACGAGGGAATCTGCCGAGGTCGCTGTTTAAGCCCCATTCTCACATGGCAGGATCCACGTGCCGTTAGACCCTGGATCATACAAATACTAGTAAACTGTGGCCACTTTTTTTGTCAGCATCCGTGGCGCGCAGGGACACTTGGTCAGACCGTTAATAACCGTAACACGTTCGTTGTTCATTCTCGTGCAGTAGTGTCAGGACATCCATGGCGCTGATGGTTATTGTTGGTAGCACAATGGTCATTCTTGGTTCACTTTGACCTGTGTAGGCCTATAACAAAGGATGTGGACAAGCCGAACCGTCGCCTACCTGGGCCACGCCGTCTTGACGCCTTGGCGAACTGGATGAACCGTTGCAGACCTTGATGAACTATGGCACTCCGGGAGCAAAAGAATAATTTTTAAATATGCTTAAAACAGCCCGGGTGCACCGGGGCAAAAGCCTGCACCGTGTCCGTGATGCTACGGTTCTGCACCGTATTTGCACACTGGTGACGCCGTCAGCACCGTAGTGAGGCCGGGGGCAGTGTTGGCGCCGCAACGTACTGGGAGGGTTTTTTTACAGTACGGTGCATCCCGGCGTCGACACCGTGGACCACGGCAGAGTTATGGTGTAGCCATGCACGGTGCAGCTAAGGTGTGCCACGGTGCCCCACGGCGAGCTTCCGTGGGGCACCGTGGCACACCGGGAGGTCGCCTAGAAGAAGCCGAATTGTCGCCGTGGGTCGACGGGTCCATGCCAGCTCCACGCCGTGGTTCACCGAGGCCGACGGTCTCGAGTCGCCCGTCAACGATTTTTTTTCTGCGAATTTTGTCCCGGCGACCCACGGCGCAGCGATTTTCAACACCGTTTGTTGCCGTGGTTCTCCATGGATCGCCGGGATATTCTAACCCGGCAGGGTTAGTTTCAACAATATACAACGTAGGCCTAACATAGATGAATAGTGAATCATAGTGAATCATGGTCATTGTTTCATCTCCCTAGTACTGGGGAGATGTACAGCCAAGGCTAAAACAATGACCAAGATTCACAACAATCTATTTTCCGTGTATTTCACATTGCACCACACGATGTGAAATTAATTGTATTATCAAATTTAAGTAATATATGAATGTGATTGTGAACTGTTACTAACGGTAAAATGTAAAATGTGTGACTGCAGCAAGTGAATTGTATGATTGTTGTGAATCTGAAATAAACTACTACTACTACTACTACTACTACTAGATTTAGTGGTCGCCGTATATCTGCCAACATAAAGATTAGCAACAACGTGCTCGGCCGGAAATTCCATGCTCTTGAATCTCCCTGTAAAAAAAAAAAACAGCATCTGGAATATGACAGTTAGAGAACGAACAGAAAGACTATAGCCGATTGACACCGGACCATCCCGACTGTAACCAGCTCTTCTCAAACCGGATCATGCTGAGAGTGGTTATAAATGTGAGACTGGGGCTTTATTTTGCAATAAGCAGTTTGTAGGTCCTCGTTTATATATACTCGCAGTGACAGCCCGCGTATTGTACAGTCCACGAGAATCAGATCCGGCTCCGCGTGTCTGACATAAACGGAAGCGATTTTCTAGGCCAAATCCGTCACCGTCTGCTCACAACAAATACTCATATACTCCAGCTCTGCTTTCGGTGTTAAGGAGGAAACATTTGACTTGGAAAATCTATCCTTTCAGGTAAGATAAATAAAATTACAATGCGTGTGAGTAAAGGGTTTCTTGTAGGTATCAGTACGCACCTCTGCGTTTAATACTATTATTCAAGGGAACAAAACGATCCAGAGCATTATTTGTGTGTGAAAAGCTTCCTATATCCAACAGGCCTATACAATGTACGCTTGTGAAAACAAAACTCTCTACACGTTTTCTTCGGTTTGTCAGATTATGTTTCATCTGAGCAAAATGCCAAAAAACTTAGAATGATGCTGAACGAAAGTGTGGGTTGTGCAAGCACATAAGCTTCCTGCACGATTGAACTTTGACCTGGGGTGGAAATGATGAGCGATCTAGTGTTTTCTTTTAGTGTCAATATTGTAATTTAATGTTCAATTTCAAAGTATATATCTATAGCTTTACAGCACAACTTTCGCTGAACACTAACACTAGTGGCCCAATACCTACCCTGATTCGCTATAGCTGTATCCTGTCAAGATGTCGTGGAGTCTGGGCGGCGGGCTGTGGACGCCCTGTCACGGAGACCTGACCCAGCTCGTCAACAGTCGCCTCTGTGTGCTGATTCTCTCCCTGCTGGCGGCCACTCACCTCCTCCTCGTCACCGTCTACTTCCCGGCTCCCATCAGATGCTTCTGTCCGAGTCATATGACCGCGTCAGACGTAGCCGCCATCCACGCGGTAGGTATCCATACACTATACGTGTGCCATAATGGTATAGGCTATTGAATTCACAAGTCGAATTTACATAGAGTAATGATTTCTAGACGTGTAAATGATCGCAGAAGAAAATTACTTTATATATTTCAAATGCTGGGATCTCGACGACTTGGTATTGCACGATCTGCAGCCTGAATAAGCTACGTGTATGAGAGCGATTATAGCCTAACTGTTGAAATTGTCATGAATCGCATTATTTTCTTTCCTGCAAATGTATTGTAAAAACATGTAGGCATGTATAGCCATTGTTTGTATGTGAGAGTTTATTCAATGCTATCACATTGGATTGTTCGGTCACTCGTTATTACAAATATTACAGGTGACTGACCGATGAAGTAATACTTTGATAGTGTTTTGATGGTATTTTCCTGACTTCACAGATATGCCTGACTGGAACCCACATGTACCAATTGGCAGAAGATACCATCCCGACGCGGTATGAAGACCGCACTGCGTTCCTGACAGTGACGTCATATTACCAATACGTCGGGATGATACTTGTCATACAAGCCATCCTGTTCTACATACCATCAATCGTATGGAGGGAGTTTGCCAGGAAAGTTGGCATCCTGCCAGAAGAGCTTGCTCTGTCTGCAGTAAAAGCTCGCCACACCAACAACGCGACAGATCGAGAGTCGTCAGTCCGTCTGCTGGCCAAGCACGTGCAATCTTTCTGCACGAGACACCTGCGCAGACGTCACGTGTCATACGCCTTCTGGTGGTTCCATGGAAACAAGCTAGTTCTCGTGCAGATCGTCAGCAAGCTTCTCTATGGAGCCAACGTTGTTGGTCAGTTCTTCCTCCTGGATGCCTTTCTAGGAATGCCTTTCCACGATTACGGATGGCAACTTCTTGGACGTGTTCCAGGTTTCTTCAACCTTGAAATTCTGCGAGCATTGCTTCGGATGGATGTCGAACATTTGAATCCGGAAGAGGCCATTTTGAATAACTACACCAAATCTGCATTGGAGAGTTATCTGGAAGACGTTGCTGGAAACAAGGGCCTGTATTTCCCACAAAATGTTTATTGTAATGCAGCCCTCAGGAGATTGGGAAACATACAAAGATACACAGTCCAGTGTGTTCTACCTTACAACGCACTCAACCACATCGTTTTCAAATTCGATTGGTTTCTACTTTTTACGGTTTCTATTGTCACATTCGCAGCCCTGGTTCACGCAGTTTTCAGGTTTGTGTTTTTTGCTTGTCACCGAATGTCGATCAGAGAGAGACTCCAAGACCAAGCCGTGCTCGACAGCCTGGACCCACGAGAGGAGGACACCATCAGAGAAGTCACCGCCTTCGAGAGGGACTTCCTTCAGAGGGACGGCTTCCTTCTCATTGACTACATCGAGTCTGCTGCTGGTGACGTCATAGCGGATGACGTCATCAAGTACTTGTGGGAATTCTACAAAGAGAACTCTGCTGATTTGATGGCGATCACGAAGCGTGTGAAATGGACTGAAGAGGTCGACGATCAAGTTGAATTCAGAGAAGAACCAACTCAAGACGACTACACTGCGGTTGCCATGGATACGAGAGGGGCATGTGGAGAACAGCCCCCTCCATACGAGGGTCTGGATTCTTCTGTGGACAAATAGTGACGATATATTTCAGGGGTACTCGGAAAACGGCACTCTAAAGATCTTGCGAGCCATGATCTACGTCAAGTATGTGAGGAGGCTTGCAGGCGAATGATCAACGTTTGCTGAATGCTTAAAGTGTTTCTTCACATGTCGTCATATTGACAAATATATATATATTTCTTGCTTTATCTTCATTATATTAGTTATTTTACCTGATATCAGAAACCCATAAGAGATCCATGTCGAAAAGTGTGAGCAGTCAATATACCTAACCACATTATATTACTCACAAAACATGTACCCATATGTAAGAATTTTTACAGTATGTTTTGCAATATGTTTATCAGTTCGTTCAATGAAGCATTCCGTATACTTCGAAAATCGAATTGAAACTTTATGTTACGATGTGTGACGGCGAGACGAAAATGTTTGATGAGATATTATTCCTTTATTAACGTCGATACTAATAGGCAACATAAAATAATATAATCCAAGAAAACTGTTTTCCCGCCGTTCTATATTCTGGTACGATGTTATCAAACTGATGGCTAGTGGAAGACTGACTGTAAAATACAAAAGCTTAGCTAAAAATCCTGACTGGAAATACTCTCACACTGTACACTATTGAAAGGGGGTTGTTTGGTTTCAAATCATGATAATGGCTGGGGAACGTGACCTGAGGGCCGGAAAGGTCATGCACAGGCAATAAAATTTGGGATCCGGACGACAATTATGGCTGGGGGCAGAGAAATTCTAGACGGAGGAATTTGTTTGAAGCTTGATAGGGTGGGGACTGGATCTAAAATATTTGACACATGTTTCTAGAGGCAAAAACTGTAAAATACATTAACACTCTTCAGAACACTTTAAGTAGATTCCAGTCAGATTTCTAAGCAACATGATAATAACACCCGTTATGATCAGATCATAATGCAAACCACAATCACTGGCACAGGGTCATGCACAGGATTATAGCAAGAACTGTACTACTCGCCGGTATGTACACATATTACAATGAGTTAACTTTAGATGGTTTCTCTCTGCTATGCATTTTTTCCCGATGGGTTTAATCGTTTGCGGGTTTTTACTCGAAAACAATAATTATTCACGCGCTCGAGTATGCATGGCAGATAGAAGAAAACCCCCAAGGGCGGATCCCAGGTTTGTTTGGAGGGTTATAAATCCCTCCTGAAATGTTTGTTTCGAATTATGTTAGAAAACAGGGTAATAATTATGTGCGTTTGTTATACTCATGCGTGGAATTTATACTCAGGAGAGGCAAGGAAGCTACCATTAGGACATAAAATAGGCTCGATCTGGTCCTTGAGCGGGCTCCAGACCCTCGGCCGCAATGGACTTGCTACCCTCGCTTCTGGGGCTTCACCCCCTCTTCCCGTCCTCCCCCAGATTCTTGGATCCGCCCCTGACCTGGGGTCATACATAAGAAGTCTGATCAGTGCTTACAGAAAGTACTCACTGCGTTGCGTTATGATGCGTTATGCAGAGCATTGATAGCATTATGCCTGTGAATTCGGTCTTCATATCATAATGTTTCATGGCGGATCCATCAAAATTTATTCCAAAAAAAAAAAAAAAAAATCACAATTTAATGAAGTTTTACCCATTTTAGTGGAGACTATTTGAGAAAATAGCACAATGCTTTCAAAGAGATTAGATCTGACTGTTCATTCAGAAATAATTACTATTTGAAAAATAACATTCTTGTTTCAGGAGCTTAGATTTTTTGATTGTTCATTCAGAAAGAAAATGTTTACTCTTGCCATTTTTGACTTTGACATGTAAACTACACGCAAGTGGAACATAATGGTTATTTGATAATCAGGTGTATGAGTTCATTGAGTAGCCTTAGAGAGTGGGAAAAGGGCAATCCCAATGCACGAATCCACCGGGACAAATCCCCGCTATGCGTTCGATAAAACAACGTGAATGAGACCGCGTGAACACGGGACGTGAAAGGAGACGAGTTGCTTTGATACCGATGTATTAACGCGAGGAAGTCAGAAAACTATTGTTCCAGATTCTGATTCTCTAGGGTTAGCAGTGCTTTTCAGGATCGACCACTTCTGAACATCGCGAACAGATAGATCCCTCTGGATATCATCACTGGCCACTCGTGGGATCACACCCATAATGCACCACTCGTCATTTTCCGGATATGATCATTCTACTTCGGGTCTGTGAAGAAACGACGTAGGCCTTCTATTTATCTACAACTGAATGAGCAACTTCTTGCATGTGAGCAGTATATTTGGACTGGACAACCACGTGTAGGTCCACGTATTTTAGTATTTACGCGTACATCCGCACTACTTTTTATCGCGGAAGCGTCATGTCTGAAGACGTGGTACGTTGCTCCCTGGGATTTGCACACGTGGAAAGCACTTTGGCAGAGCACTTTTCGCTGTTTCGCGCTCTCGTCAGTTCGAACCCTGGGATGGATATACGTCTCTAAGGGTTTTCCTCCAGTTTCTTTTCCTTTTTTTCCAGACAGGACTTGTGGACGATCAAATCCACAGCGCCACGGTGCGAACCTATTTGTTTGTTGTTGTGAGAGTCGAAGAGAGAGAGAGAGAGAGCACTTTCAAACGAGCCACGCTTTTGTCTGCGGTTCGAAAGAATTCCACGATAATGACTTTTGGAAAAGTGATATCAGCTCGGATTGATTCTGCACGCGTCTGAAGACACTTATGGGACGGCACTAACTTGGAGTACCTTGTCGGCCACACCCCGTACCTTACACTTAAACAACTTGGTTAAAAATCGGAGCGTGACGTGGTGTATTTTAGTCGAGTTTGTTCACTGGAGAGGGCTTGGAAGGACCATCAAGAACAATGATGTAAAATAATGCAGTTCGATTTTCTTCCCGCGCTGCAAATTTACTACAAATGCAATGTAGCAAAGGGAAAATAATATAGCACTAATATGACAAACCAATCATAGATCAGGGTTTTCAGTCAGTCATCAATTCCAAACTGATAGTGTGGATCATACGAAAGGCTCTGTTTTCGAAAACTCATAAACTGATAACTTCGTTCAGGATCACAAAATAATATGCGTGGCATCCAACAGTATCTTGTACCACGTGGTAATATAATACAGGCAATGGTACATTTTGTCGTGAATGTTGTGAGTCACTGTCAGCGAGTCATTGAACGAATTTTGATCACATATTTGAAGCTCTACACGACATACAATTGTCAGCAGCGTTCTGTCGGATATACTAATATCTGAAGTGCTTCAATAATCCTTTCTTCATCTCAGCTGAAGAAATTACTCCAAGAAAGGCCTTCACAGCGTGAGTGGGCACGCAATTATTAAAGGCATTCGCTCTGAAATCCTTGACGCGCTCATAAAGCCCCTACTTCTTGTTTTGGACCATCTTTGAAGAACAATGTGCGCTCTATAGGAAGGTAACATATGGCGTGCGTCGAGCCGTCCGCGCTTCGTTATAATAATTGTTGGAGACACGACATCGAACGCCACTTAGCGGCGATTACACATCGTTAAGTGGACATTAGTGTTGGGGGTCGGAATTAATTTTAATAAATCAGATTGCGTCCTCTACAGTATTGCCCACCCTCTACAATCGGCTTATCTCCTCCACTCGATCTTAACCAACCCCCCTCGCCCCTCCCCAGACCCTCTGACGGCGGCGGAACCCCGGGAGCGGAGACTCCTGTTCCCTACCCCAAGACGACGACGGAAGGAGCGGCCTGACCGCTCGCACACAAAGAAGCTTTCCCCTGACGTCCATAGAGACCCCGGTGATTGGCAGGCTTCACGACAACAACACGGACCTCGGGGCTGCTCGTCGGAAGCCGCGCCGCTAGAACTCTAGACCACTTCTCCGTCTGAAGAAGTCCGCTTGCCCGCGCGGTGCTCGCATAAATCTACCCGTCTTGGTCTTTTGAAGAACCGCCGGGACAATTCGACAGTAATTGACATATTATTGCAGGTCATTTATCGTGCCGTTTCTCGATTGTAGAGGTCGTCGCGGGCAGTCATTGCTGATTATCGCCCCTGTGTGTTAACAATGTATCGTTCGCCGGGCGGGCGATATATGGACGGGCGAAAAAGGCATCTTAATGTTCTCGCTTTGCCGATTGCGGGCCGTTGTTAAGGAACGGTTTACGATAAGCACTCGAAGACAACGGGCCTGAAATATTGGCGAAATATTTGGCAATAAAGTCCCCATTCAAGTAGACGTCACGTGGTGAAGTGTGGAGCCGTTCGCACGACGCTATCTTTATTAGAACTCCCCGAGTACCCACGTCATCTCAGAGTAGCCCTGGTGCGCTGTATGGACCCCCCTCACCTCCACCCGTCCCTTGGAACCATCAAGCCTATAGAGCAGCAATGCCTGGAGCTCGCACGGGTCAGTATAGACAAGTTTGATGTCAGACTGACCACGTACTGCCCTATACACGCGGAATGACCACTTGTATTGTCATATAAAACTGCGCCTGTTGTTGTAAACCTTTCACATTTCGTCCAAAGCCCAATTCATTAGGATGTTTGATGGTTATAGGCACTGGGTAGTGGGTACCTCTAACCTATGATCTGGTGCATGGCTAACATTATGATCGTTAGTGAGTTAAAACAATGGTGAAGGTTAGGATGTGTATTGTTCAAGACATACTTCCTGCCAAAAGCAGGATACACTTCGGTACTGGTATCAAATTATAAAATGAATCCTAAAATTGTAGTGTATCCAGAGCAAGTACCAGAAGATGCGGCATATGTATGACTTTTTCATATCTGCAAGAAAATAAGAGTGTCTCTTGAATATGAACATGATACTACATAATTAGACATTTATTTTTTTATTAAATCATGCATGTTAAGGCAAATGCCATTATACATGTATAAATTAAGAGCTGGTATTTTTCATGATCAGTGTAACCTGTAGGAAGGTTATGGGTATATAACCTGCTTCATATTTCCTTATCTTATGCCTACAGTGGGTAAAATATTATTGATAAGGGACAGTATGCTATATCTGGGCCATCCAAGTTTAAAACAAAGGAGCATTCCTCACTCTGGCCACCTACAGCCCAAGTTCCAATTTCGTCAAGCTATAAGTGGTAATAGAAGATACGCATGTGTCATCGGATGCCATAACCTACAGGTATTCCTCTCGGACTTCTGGGAACACAGAGAATACTAGCAGAAACCATTATGGATTTTTGATGATATTAATTGAAAAAATTGTTTAAAATCACATGATGATATCATGTTGGCATAGTTCTATTTATTGTCAGTGATATTTCCTTGCGTAGTTAGTGTCGGAGTTTATTCTATACGCTGCCAGACAACCGATGTATGATTGAGACCGAATAGCCACAATCTGCATTATCAGTGAACGACGTATCCAGATAGTATATATCTGTCTGTGCGTCCAGACTAAATATATGTCTTAAGTTTCTATAATCAGTATAGCGAGTCTTGGAGAAGGTAACCGAAGTGTTTTCGGCATGACTGCGTGGTCCCAAGGTGTATACTGGTGGCACCCGACCTCTAAAGCTTGGCCCCACCGGCGACAGCGTGGAACACTCACCGACGGGGAGAGCCGCTCACATTTCACCCCAAGGCGCGAGGAATCCAAGCTTTTTGAGAGCTAAGTTCGTTGCTGAGAACGTTGAATTTCAACCCAGTTGAACGAGATACCCGAGAGCTATTATTCTTTGAAACTTTCTTTTTCATTCATTGGAATGTCAGATCGAGATCTCCCGAAAGCGTATATATCGTTTATCCCCTAAGAGATTCATTCTCCGTTCTTTCGCAAATCGTGACCTGCGTATTCCAGAAATTTTCAAGCCCACCCCAGGTAAGATGGAAAATCGGTAAATCTACCCGGCCCGCAGACTGTTATCACTCGTGTCGGCCAGTTTTGTTTTCATTTCGTTTTTCTGTGAAATTATACGTTTATGAAAGCATATTCCCAGCAAGTGCCTCGGGAGTTTGGTTTGAGCTGAGCGGCACGCGAGTCCCGCTGTCTGGAGGAGTGGTCGTCAAGGTTACTGCTTACCCTGGCAAGAAGGAAAGCTCACCCCGAGGGCACGAGGCCCCCCAATACACCCCAACAATCCCTTAGCCACGACCCTGCCATCCGACCGGCTCCAGGATAGCAACGGATTACACCCCACCCAAATATCATGCCGGACCCGTCAGGTGAAAAAAATAACTGTTATGGTAAACTGACGCTGGCATTGATAAAAGCAAAGGTAAATGTTTAGGAGCCGAGAGTCCACTGTGTAAATACCTGGTCGACCCCGTCTTCTGCTACTGTTTTAACGCGTTTTTAGCGTCACGCCAGCGGTTTTACCCCCGGGGATGTTATGGCAACGAGCATATCGTGTGTATTATATCCACAAAGCATCGAATGAAAGTCATCGAATCACAGCGACCATTGGCCAATATCTTCCTGGGTGGTGCATCTAGAAAACAGTCAGCCAAGGTGCCAGTGGGGAACTCAATCCAGAATTATACCGTGGAATTAATTCGTTGTCCAGAAATTATATTCCGCTGCCAACAAGGTGCGGCGGCACTTTTTTGTTTATTTTGTGGAGAGTTCCTATTCCTGCTCGGAACCGGAACCAGTTTTTCCGAGCACTTCCCGTCAGGTATGCCAGGAAAGTTCCAGGCAGAAAAAAAGTATCTAATTCGTGATCTGAAGGTCTGCTAGTTTCAGAAACAAATAAACAGTTGATTGACTTGTTGGAACCACAAACATGACATCGAGTAAACATCACAACAACTTCATGTCTTCATCGTATTTCAACATCGTCATTTGATAAACGTGAGAGAAAGGCATTCAGTTATTGAGGTTTATAGTGTTCAACCCAGATCTTTTATCATGGTTTATTTGGATGTTATATATATTTGATATTATTGTGTACTTTTTGATTGACATCATACTATGCATATATTTTAGTATTTTATAGTTCAGACTAATGTGGTCAATAACATGTTGATAGATCTACGCGTACGTGACTCAAAAGTAGGAGACTGCTCAAATGTAAACTGTAATTTCTCCAAAATATAGTCGAATTTACTCAAGGTTCTGTTATGGTATGGGTCAGAAGGATTCATCTTACACCGTATACCATGAACATATGGCAGTGCGAGTGTGTGGTATGAGGAGGCGATATAGTACATTCCTGATGTTCCCGTGTTAAATTTCATTTGCGTGTGTACCAGCTTCGTGTGTCAGTGCTTTGCAACGTACTCTAAAGGCAGAAATCTAACCGCATTTAAACTTATTTGGCACAATGGTATGTGCAGATTAACTCCTGTGTTATTGTTGTTAAGGTTAAAGTAAGGTTTCAGAGTGTTCAAGATGTTTTCAGTGATTCAGAGTACGTTCTTATCGGAGTTCTCAGAACGTCCGTACAGCCAGAACTGCAGATATACTTGTGAACAAATTCTTCGTTTGCATGGTGAAGCTCTGAAGTTCATTTAGAATTAATACTTAATCAGTTACTTAGTGTTGCTTTCTCGCTCATCATCACTGACTGAAAGTGGTATTTTATCATGTCTTTGTTTTGTTTCTATTGTGTTTGTATATATTTATAATCATGTGGAATGGAATTTTTTTCATATTCTAGGCATTTCATAATCGACTAAGCAAAGAAAGATGCGGAATATGTCATACGAGCTCTATATACTTTCAAGTTCTAAAATTATACAGCAATGTAGGGGAATCATTTCAAGACAAGTCCACCAGTTCAGGCTCGTAAATGGATATTTTATTCTCCATAAACCATAAATCAAAGTATATGTACATCGCTATATTACAACATATTTAACATACAGATACGTCTGTAGAATGAATGAACACACGATAAATCACATGAATGCACACGAAAAAGTACATTGCCTTTTGACTAGCTATGCTGTTGGGACGGCAACAGCAATGAAGTTCAAGTCAATTCATTCCGATTTGGATTCCCCATGTCTTTCTTGACATGGGTGTCATGTTTTGAAATCTGAAATCCATACATGCTTTGTTATTGCATTTTCCAAATCAACCTCCATTGCATTGAGGCTTATTTCAGCGCACACATTGACATTGCAGATCTGCACGCGGTCACTACTGAATAAAAACAAACGTACTAGTACTAATATGCCCAAAATGAAATACATTAAATAAAATTTCAAAAGAATCATACATGGTCAAATAAATTATGCAAGTGAGCACTTTAATTATTCCATACACTGTATATTGTCAGTAAAATTCAAGACCATTTCATCGTTCAATATTTTTTTTGTAAATAATTGACGACGACGGTCGAATGAATGACTTGTCACGAACTGAAAGCAATGAAATCCTGCAAGAAGTGCAAATTAAGGTTTGAAATACTTCACGGTGCTCATCGGTGGCCGAAGTAAGGGTGCGGCCAGAAGTTCAGGCCTGGGATGGGCACCGACGGATACAAGAACGGACGTATGATTTCCTCGGGCTTGTAGAGTTTTTGGTCGTCTTTGATGAGGACCTTTACGGCGACTTTCCGGGCCATCGCGGAGAGACCGTGGTGCTGCTGCTCCTGTTGCAGTTGTTTTCTCTTGGTCTTGTAGCGCCTGTTTTGGAACCAGATTTTTACCTGTGTTTCTGTCAGTTTAAGCGCGCTTGCCAAGTCGGCGCGCTCCGGGCCCGATAGGTAGCGCTGGTGACTGAATCGACGCTCCAACTCGAAGACTTGCGCGTGAGAAAACGCGGCACGTGACCGCTTTTTGCGGGGTTTCGTAGAGGCGGGGATTTTCCCTCCGGTGATGACGTCATGTCTGTCGGGCGAATACTCGTGATCGTAGTGCTTGTCTTCGTCCACGCATACGCGGCCGATGACGTCATTGCGCGCGTCCTCCCCGCCGCTGAGGTCGCTGTCGTCGCAAATCTCGTCCGAGTGGTTGTTGTTGTCATCGCTGATCTCGTCTTGACACATCACGCCCAAGTCTCGTCCGTGATCAAAGTCCTCTTGGCCATCAACTGTAGAACAACACACACTAAGTTGAAATGCAATCCCATTGTATATGATGACAAGTATGGCAACATTAACATCATTACATTAATAGGCAAATTTCAAATATAAACTAGTATTGATATTATTAATGTTATCGTTTATATCTTTTAAATTTGAGCAAATTAGCTCAGTTATAGCAGAACGGTAACCGCAAAAATCTTGCATATGTTGCCTCGTGAAAGCGGCACGAGACCTCAGTAGGTAGCCTTGCTCCAAGTGGCTTCACTGGTTACACAAATTTTAACTCGTATAAGTAGCGTCTTTCACTTATAAGTGGCCTACCCATCGCGTAAATTATACAGACGCCTTTGTTGTTTCAGTAGCAATTCATACAATCAATTTGGCAATCGTCAGATTTGAATGAGGCCCTTTACCGTCTGTCTGAATCCCAAAGAGTGGGAAACAATTATGACCACTGTGGCGATCCATAGTTGCGCTTTCAAGTGGAGAAAAGTTAACATTTGTGACTTTGGTGATGTTTTACTCGCTGACGCAGGCACAGATACGACAAACTGTTTACGGTTTTCTGTACAGAAAAACTTGAAAGACTACAGACAGATGTGTAACCGTGACTTTTTATTACCACACAACAAAGCCAGGCTCAACGGAAATGTACGTTTTAAATTGTGACAAAAAACACTATTCTATTTAGGATGAAACTGTATTTATGATAGCCTACTTTACGCATATTTGCAACTGAATGATTAATCTCTATTCTTAATTGATTTTTTTTTTCTTTTACAGTTCTTCAGATTATACTCCAGTGTGAGGTCAAATTGTTGAGGTACAATCGAGGTAGCGCCAGAGTTGCTCACTCCATTTGTAATAACTTTCTCTGGTTAAACACGAAAGTGCCTATCAAAGATGAAAGAACCCCCAGTCCTGCGCCTCCAGAGCGAGTCAAGTGGACAATTTAGCAAAAATTGCAGTTATTTTTCATGAGACCACCCATCGTAAAGATGGGCTTTTTGCGTTTTTTATAACGATGACTAAATTAGTGTAATTCTAGGTTATGTTTATTGATAAACAATATTTAAACTGAGTATGCGATCAAACGTCATATTTATTATGTCCTGTAGCTATTCCACTCAAAATATAGACTAGTATACAAACAGAATTAGAACTGTATCTCGATAATCTGGACACCATACGTCCGCATACTATTATTTGTGTATTTCTGTGAGAAGGGGTTGACCATAATATTTAGTGTTTTCAACCACGCTCGAAGAGCGATAATTGGCCAAATACAAGGCGATGTCCTGCACGAATCTTCCCACATCCCCAGAAATCCCCCACCTTCTAACCCCTCTTAGAAGGTCTATTCCCGATTCATGGCAGTTCTAAGTTCCAACTCCCTGTCCCTTCCGAACTTTTAGCTAAAACCATGCACCCGTTGCGATTGCATGGTGAAACAACGCATCCCTTGTCGAAACGTTTATAGTTTATAAACGATCGTTCGCAAATTTGTTTATTTACGGTGCGAGGTTAATTTTCTGTCTATACACAAGATGAAGACAGCCAACGGTGCGCTCTGGCAGCAAATTGCAGCATTATATGGACACACCTCTTGCGAATGCAATGCTTGCAGATCGCTATGCACATAGTAATATTCTAATAAGCTGCATGATTGCAAATTTGTTTACTGAGTAAACGTCATTTGTTTCGCAGTTATGATAATGCCTATCTCGATGGCGGATGATGCGTTATCAGCGAGGTATTGTTTGTTGGTTTTTTTTTCTCCACAGAGTACAAATGTACTCCCATAACCAAATGTGATGTTATTTTTTACCAGTATCCGGTCAATAATGTACAGTGGTCACACCCAACTTCAAAGTAAGAGGGGGCAGTTCATCGGCTTAAACATGCAATAAAGTATTTATTGTTATTTGTGGATCGGAAGAAACAGTAAACATTTCAGTGAACAGAAACCTTTTACCAGGTTGAGATTAAGATATAACTTATCCGCTGACTACTTCCACACTGTCGTTTGTTTTTCTTTAGTTATTTGCACGGTGAAATTCCCCTCTGAAAAGCGGCATGGATTTCAAACTTTATAGCTGGACACTTGGTGGAAGCGCTTTCCATAATCCGCGCGTAAACATATTAGAGATAACTTTCAGACTTGATCCCTAAACAAGATTTGATTGACATGCACGTCGTCCAACAGTCGCCTTAACTTGGGCAGCAATCACAAACAGATTACAGGTTACTTTGTGTAATAACAGGCGAGCTAACGCCAATATCGTCTCCACAACCCCTCCGCTTATCAGTAACTCCGAGGAGCAAAATGGCGGACCTACATGGGCTCTTGCTAAACTTATCAAAGCCTATCAATGGGAGCTTCTTAGCCACTGTGCCAGTGTATTTTGAAAGGGACGAAATCACGAGTTGTCTGTATTTAATAGCCCAATACTTGTCATTATCTGATAGTCTAAAATAACATTGATCTTGGACAAGAGTTTGCATCGAGCCGGAACACGATCTCCCTCAGGCGGAGTGGGTGGCGTGTATGGGTGGTAGTACGGTACCTAGACTGCGCGTATGGCGATGTAGTACGGTACATGTTTTTGTTTGACATTGCTCTGTTTATCACTGGAAAACATAACATTCACATGTCAGATGGGTGTTTGCTTTCTATTTATCAATATACATCGTCATAAATAACAATAATAATTTTAGATGTATATAGATATTTTAAATTTAGATTTCGGACTCTCATAAATGAGGGGAACATGTTCAACATTCGACACTATGCAGAGACACAGTTGCACAGAGGTGACGACAAATTGTTTATCATTTTACGGTCGTCAATTAAAGTTGTGCGTATGTTTTTGTTCCTGTAATCATTAGTACCATCATTGGCTGCAAACCCCCAACTGTGCAGTGACCTCAGTAATTAAAGTGTCTTCCACGAAGCTCATTAGCCAGTTGACTCCCCACTGTGACAAATTAAAGGAATTACCAAATGTCTATTACCATATGTCCCGATGTTTACAGAATTATCTAAACTGAATCGTCTCGTTAGCCAGTCAAGATCACGCACTTACAGCCTTTTTTATACGAAAAAGAGCACTCAATCACGCACTGCACCCGATATATCTGGACGGAAGACACCCCTGATCTGTTCATCATGAGGTGTCTATGGTCAATCTGGATCATGCCAATTGGGTCATTAAGTAGATCCATAACACTGAAGAGTCCCTAGAGATTGGTGTCTTCCACATGGACATATAAACACGTGTCTGCCTGCCCTGGATAGCACGGTCCGATGTTTGACAGCGGAGACCTAACGGTTCTCTCGATAAGGAACGGCTGGCGGCCAAAGAGACTGTTGGATGAAACTCTCTCTTTATATTGAAAGAAAATTTACATAGGTCTTGCTAGCACATTGTTCCGGGACGGCTTTTATTTGCAGAATCGTTTTTGAGGCATCTCACAGAGCTTGTGTTATCAATTGGATTTTCAAATTTGATAATTTACTTGAGTTATTTTTATGAATTACTATGTCATGCACTGAAGAATACATGTGTAAAATGAAGGTTGAAGGAGAAGGTATAAAGTATGAATAGTTCATACTGATGAAGAAAATTCCAATTAGTTTATCATAGGCCTATATATAATTTTTTTTTTGTTGCATTTTTACAATTTTATTTATTATTGTTCTTATGTTCTAGTATTGCATATGAAACAGACAATTTTGGTTGTCCAGCTCAACAGGTGGATCAGTTTTACACATACTCCTCTCGTTTATCATAATTGATTACTTTTGCTTCTAATTTGACATTTCATAAAAATGTCTCGAATTTTATGTGTCAAATCAAGTTATTTCAACAAATGGGGATGTCAGCTCACCCACGATGTATTAGCACAAGTCTGATGATATAAAACGTAGAATGTTTTGGTCGAACTTGTCAAAACCTCGATACTAGACCGTCTCTCCACATGAGTATTATTGTATTTACAGGTGGAAAGACAATTGAAGGAAATTAAGTTCTGACATGTTGTCTGTTCCACGGATTGTTCAGTCGATTTCCTAGCGGGAATTTAATTAGATTGTTTTCTGGATCATAATTGAGGGCGACCCACCTGGGTATTATACACAGAAAGAACCCCGTACTTTTATTTTTGTAATCCTTAACACCCCCTTCCAGAAAAAAAGTGTGGCAGGACTGGAAAAGACAAACTTGCCTTTAAAAGTGTCATAACCATGTGCACAGCATGTTTCCAGGTCGTGCTAACCATGCCGCGTGCTAACTGCGGCTAAATTTCGGCCGCAATTTGCCACCGCTGGCAAAACGTGTTGTTTCAAGGGCAAAAGGTCGAGCCATTTTTTGAGTATCGAGTTGCGAAATATTTGCAGCGCTGCAGAGAGAAACGCAGCGCGCGATTCACTTCCAGAAAACACATGTCAACCTGTCACGGGTTGTTCTGGAACAATATGCGCCAGAACAAACGCCAATTACGTCGCCGTTTGTTTAAGGTCGCACTTTTGTTTGAAGGCAATCGCGGGCCGATTCCAGGGAAGTCCGGGGCGAGGCGGGGAAGTGGCCGACACCCACGGCGGGCCCGTCAGGGGAGGCCCCTCGAGCGCCAAGGGTGGTCCCCGGTGTTACCTTACAGGTGCATCCACATCGCTAGGGTCTGCTCGACAGTTGTTACACCAACCGGAAAACACATAAAACTATACATGTATGTGGATTTTTAGCCTCTTTAAATCCAATTTTTTGTAGTCAATGTAGTGATTTTATAGTGATCGTAACTCAATTTAATATTATAGCGGATGTGTGTTTTTCGTTTTATAAAGAAGAGAAATTATGATGGTTAAGTTCTCTGTCTTACTTGCTAATATCGTCGTTAAACCAAGTTTCCACTCTCAATTTTGAATGAAAATTTGAGAATATCATCTTAGTCATATTACGACTTCCGGTGTAGATCTATATTTGTTACATATATCGAAATATATATAACGAGAGATTTCTCATTATGTATTTCTGATATATTGATATATATTGTGAAGGCATGAATATACTTAATCTTGATTGCATTATGGCAACATGAAAGTAGGCCTGAACTAAATATCAGAATATATTTAGAACATTCAGTTTTATGTTGATTCAGCTTGGCAATTGTTCTAATCTGTTCGTTACTTTTGAAATACTTGTCTTTTCAAAACACAGGAAGGCCCCGGGAAATCTGGAATTGTATAATCTACCTTTAAATAAATAAATATATATATTTAGCTTCGCCCGACGACACCCACGATGTTGCCGCTGATAGGGTGAATGGGGAAACTTTTTACCAACATCGCTAGCCGCGAAGCGGCTAGGCGCCATGTTTGGTAGTGTATTCACAAATCCATGGAGCCATGGAGGACCCAAATATGGCGCAGCTAATACTGCATTTTTGCTAAAGCCGTCTGGATAGTTGTGTAGGTTAGGGGGGTTTGGGGGGTTTACCCCCCAATCTACGACCCATATTCACCTAAATTTTTGTAGTGTGATTCATACACTTACTTTTGGTTACGATAATATGGTCGCAACAGCTCATTCAGTTTATTTTTCAATATGTATTTCATTGCAATGTCGCTTTTGCATTGCTATAACTATTGTGCACTGTATCGAATGACGTCATCTTTATGCGTATATAGCTTTTGCATAGGAACCAATCATATCGCGTCATTGCACCACGCCCCTAGCAACAACAAAGGTCAAGGTAGATCTAGTCGCGTGCGTCACTTGGCGCTAGTTTTGTTTTGATTTCAGAAGCGTGTGATTTTCCAGCTCCGTTTGTTACGATTATGGTAGAAAATTGAAGGTAAGTGAAAGATCTCGATAAAGTTTTCTAGTTTAGGGGGTTTGGGGGCTTTACCCCCAATGTATGAAACATGATGATGCTAGAATACATCACCCGTGCCGTGGTTACGTTGCCAGCCCAGCCCCACTCAGTGAGTCAGTCTCAGGTTCAATGAGTGCAAAACGTCGCACGTGCTCTCTGCCACATTTGAGGCGGATCTAGATGCAACGGCGGATCTCAGTTATGAAGAGATATTTATTTTATCGACTTTGCAACTGTATACAGTATATATCTATGCTAGCTGTGAACATCACAATCACACTTGGAATCATTTTGTCATTTCAGCATTTGCCACAAACCAAAGCCAAGGCAAAGTATGACTGCAAGATCAACTTCAACTTGCATACCAGATATACTACTACTCTACAGACAGTAAGCTTACAGCTCTGGCAGAGCCTCTGCGTCGCTCAGGCTGCGGCTACACTACAGACAGGCTGAGACACTCAGACAGCCAGTCAGGCGAGTCAGCACACAGCAACAACCAAATATCTGAGCCTGAAAGAAACTGTACTAGTGCGTAGTGCAGAGCAGCCACCTGCAAGGATCAAGAACAACAGTACGTATATTATATGTGTCTATTATCTATAGTTTACTGTAACTGGAATATTGTGCAAATACCGTGCTGTCATCATCTGTCAGATATTCTACAGATCCCAAAAATACAGGTTCTGACTGTCAACGTAATAATGGCACAAAACTGAATACTGTGAATAGTTCACTCTACAACTTAATCTCACATGTAATTTCAGGTTTCAGTTCTACATGTCAACATGAATGATATGTGATAGAAGGAAACACATCTACTGACAAACCCCACCGAAGGGAAGATGAGAGGCCAAGACCAACCAAATCAAACTTCATCAAGTGGCTAATAGATCTATAATGTTGTCATGTCCTGAGTAACAAATTATAGGCACTATTGACCATGATTTATTAAATGTCAAAGAAAATTGTTACGCACTCCGAAATGTCTCAATATGTACGTTAAAGTGCAAAACTACAAGATATGGCTTGAATCAAAGGCTCTTTGGCTTGAATAGTGTCAGTCAGAAGGAACATGGCAATGTTTACCTCAAAATAGAAAAAGTGCTAAAAAAATCTCCAGGCATTTAAACATAAGCTGTCTGGATGGTCAGGACCAATAAATAGTTGTAATGTTTGCGTATTATCATGTAATATGTACAATATATGAAATAACTGACAATGGTATGATAATGATAATTTGTTTTTGTTGCCCAATGTTCATCAGCATTTGTATATGTCACCTCATCATCTATGATTCCTTGTCGGTCAATAACCTTTTGGCTAGTGTTTATTGTTTCATGCTATACCGATGTAAAATAAAGTTCATCTATATGATTATTGATCATCATTGTCAAAAGTTCATGTTTAGTGTGCGCAACATACTATCTAGTGGTAGAAGGAGTAGCGATTTTCGTAACCGGTTAACCGTTAGTTAGAGTTAGACCGTACCCGCTTCGTAATTGGGTACTCGTAAAAAAATCACCATTGCATCGGCATATTGGTCATAGTGAAACGGTCGGTCCCAAACTTGAGGATTGTCTCGTGTACCGTATGTACTATCCATCATTATTTGCATTTGAGAAACTCATAGAGTATTAATATATATGTGATGAAAGTTTCGTACAGCCTGGATGGCAATGAATAACAAAATTGTACAGTAGTAAATGTTACTATATGGGATTTTAATCATGACCCATTGTTATTGGAAAATCCTGGTCACAGTCAGGCATTACAGTAACATAGTACTGCTATTAATATTCTGTTTCCATGTTGTTGGTTACCAACATGGTATCACTTTGGCACCACAGATCAAATGTCAATGTATGCATGAAATGCTAGGAAGTGGCAAATAAATGTGTAATACCATGTCTAGATTGTTGCTGCATTTGAATATACACATATATGTTTTGAATGAATTTAGGACACCATAATAGGATTACTAGTATCTGAATTTCTAGATATGTCATCGGTATAAATAAGCTGACTTCTATTTGTGGTGGATTTCCTGGTAATACTAGTATTGGGATGCAAAAGTAAATTTAGTGTATAATATAGAGCAAAGAAAAAATTGGCCACAATTTTGAACAAATTCGTTAAGTTTCCGGCAACGTATATTCCGTGTAGAGAGGATAGTGATATATGCAGGTAAATAGGAAGTGCCTAAACCAACATAGAATCTTTTTTTTTCACCAGGCGATGTTGGTTTTTGGGCAGCTATGATGCATTTTCTTGTTTGTATATGCTTCGGATGGGAGGGGGGGGGGGGGTTAGGTATGCTCAGCACTATTTACCCAACACTGACGCCAGTGGACACTTTATCAGGCGCATCCACCTCTCAAATATCACAAACGGAGACCCAGCGCTAAGTGAGTTATCGACTACTTTGTGGAGTCTCGACTCTGGACGGGGAATGGGAGCTCCTTGTGGAGCCCAAGTGGAGTTGCCGAGGTGGAGATCTCAGCAGTGCTCCTCAACTACAATATACATGGGAGAGACAAGGTTTTCGCCCGTGCAGGTATAGGTCTATAGATTGAGTGGTGGCGGTGAAAATGGAGCGACAATCAGATAGAAAGTGCCTCTATCGGCACGGAATATTTTGCCATTTCATTTTGCATCCTGTACAGGAATCAAAATATATTTTTGCAGACAAAATAAGCAGAAAGTTTTTTCGATGGAGGAGAGCGGGAGGGGGGGGGGGGTGAAATTTGGGCGAGGTACAATGGATCATCGCCTCAGCTTACAGAAGAAAGTCGGACCCTGCACGTGAAAGCTTTATCTTATAGGTGGGCTCTGTTTCACAACAAAACGGCTCTCCCGGGGGAGAAAAAAAAACTTCAGATTTTGATGTCCCTTGTCTATGGAACTCTTGTAAAAAGTGAACGCAAACACTGAAAACAAGCATGGCATTTTCCCAACGATCAACTCTTCCAAAACACTTCGGCCACCGACCACCCAAATTGTCTTGCTGTTTTCGAAACCAATATCGTTTTAGGGGTGAAAACAACTCGTGCGATTGGCGCTGACTCTGACATTTCGCTGCGTCCCACCGAGTTTGTTTATTTTAATAAACCCGACATGACGCGTGTGATATCTTAAGAGACCTAACTGTAAACGGACTGCAGTCTTGAGTGAGGTATTTATTTATTATGCTATCGCTTTAATTTTTACTGAATTTGACCCCGTGAAACCGTTTAAGATAAATTACGACACTCATAGCCAAGACTATATTCACAGAAGTTTGGCTTGTGATGATTCGAGTTGTCGTCCTTTGTTATTATCTTCATATTATACCTCATGTAATGATCACGCTCCATGATTGGTCAATACACGTGAAGTAATACGCTCTGCTGGAGCCGACCGCAATGAGCGATATACTAACAGGTTGATAATATGATATACTAACCGACAGCATCATTCGTCAATTACATTTTATCAAATCAGACATACGGTAATATAATAAATACAACCCTGTACGTATATTGGTACTGCGGCTTATTCCCCTCGTGAGACATTACCAATTCTCCCTCAGGGAATAATCCGTTGTACCAATATACATACAGGGCAGTATTTATATATTATTACTTCAGCTATAAAATGGATAAGTTATCACATATTCCACTCACCGCTCGCAATGTCGCTTAAGTCGTCATCCATGTGACCTGCCACGTGACTGACATTGACCGGTCGGAACCCCTCCCCGTGTGACGTCATCATGGCGGGGTTTCCCACTGTGACGTCACCGTGGAGACGGCGGTAGTGCGAATAGAGCCTCGAGTAGTGTTCCTCTGGTGTGACCGCCTCGTCCCTGGCGATAACGTCCCTGACGAGCCCGTCGTCCTGAGCCCTTGAGTCCTTGGAGATGGCGGAATGACTGCGTAGGTCGAGCGGCGTGCAAGCCCCGGGGACGTGCGGCTGGTGACGAGGCCGGAACTGCGGCGGCGAGGCCGAGGTGACGACGGGGGACAACATTTCGTCCCCGGAGATATCGGCCCCTGCAGGCGGTGGTGTGGACACATGTTCGCCAGCTGCCGGCGGACTCGGCGACCGGGAGCAATCGCCCTCGCTACCCGAACTGCAGCACCTGGTCGCCTCCGTCTCCAGATCTCCGGCCGCGGACTCCGTGCCCTGTACCTCCCGCTGTGACGTTCGCACTTGGCGACTCTCTCGGCCGTACGCGTACTTAGCCGTTATATCTTGGTCTATTACACCAGGCGATGGGTAATAGTTCCTGATTACATCGTCCTTCACGCCGTGACTCGCGGCCGTCGCCGTCTGTTGCTGGACACTTGACGTGAAGTCATCCGGATCCTTAGGCTTGGCAGTCTCGCCGTGTAGCTTCTGTCTCGTCAGGATCGAGTCTATTGAGAAACTTGACAGTGCGCCTCTCTCACCGTCCATCCTGAGAGCGAGTGTGATAAAGTGTGACAGATTCCACCTGAAATAGCAGTTAAACTTGTGGAAAAAAACTGAGGGAGTCATTATGGAAAATTGACCAAAAAATAGTGTATCTGCAATAAATTTTATACCTGATTCATCAAATTTCAACAAGCACATTACGCAACATAAGATTTTATTTTGTCCATGCTTTATTGGAATAACGAACATTTTAACGTATTGCTTTTACAAAATTGATCTCAGAATACTCCTGAAAAAAAAACTACACATTTGTTTTGCTTACCTGAGTTTTGTGGTATGGATACAGGTACACCCTTGCTGTATTTCTACAGGTGTAGCGAAGTACCGTCCGATGAGTGTTCTATCCCCACAAGGAACACGATTTATGGTCGTTCTCCTAGGCTAGCTTCCATGTGGTTTGTCCATTCACGGCTTCCTTCCGCCTAGGACGAGTCCGCTAGCCGCCCAACTTTTTCTCCATTTAGTCGGTATTTATCGTAGAGCGAAGACAAGGCGAACGTGTTTTGGCAATTAGCGTTTCGTTTGCTACTTCCGAGCGCTGCACTTTGATTATTTCTCGTATATATCTCTTTTTGGAGTTTGTACACAAATGAAAGCGTTTCCTTCGTTTTTCGTTTTCTTTCCCTCTCCACTTCAAACGATACAAATAAATTTCATATTTTCAACAAATATTCAAAAAGAAGAAAAAAATCTCTCACTGGTGAAATCTTCTTTAAAGAATAGATAAGCACAGAAGAACCGAGCTTCCAGGCATGGATTGTTCTTTCAAAAGTGATAGACTCCGGACATCCATCAAGTTTGAGAAGTCGATGTTACTCTGCTGACAAAATACCATTCCCCACGGTTTCTGCAAGTCGTTTCCAACGGGAGAAAGCTCATCTCCTGAGGCCATCCAAGGCGCCGCGCCTGATTTGTTACAGAAAGTGGGCGTGGCCATCGCCTGGCCGGGGCGGAGCTTGCTGCCTGCAGGCACTGGCATCATAGGCAATGATCATTTGATGGGCAGCGCTTCCTCGCAAATGTCTAGCCATAGTACAGCTACCACTTTGAGTGGAGCCGACACCGACGATAAATACCAAGAAAAAAATCATCGCGCATATAACTACTATTATTATTATTAGGTGGCACCGGGGAAAAACTTGTTCTAAGCGGGTGGTAAAATACTACAATATTGACACAGGGGCGAGTAAGGGGTGGATCAGGTATCGTCGCCTAGTGGCACGCGCCTGGAGTCTGGCGTGCCTGAGGCAAGGACGCCGTTGTCCAGACACAGTAGCATGCCAACAGTTGATCTGGTGCTGTCAGGGAGCGGCGCTCCGGGACATCAGGATATCCACAGCGCTCTCGCGGGGACAAATCGTACTCTGTGGGGGCAGTGGTACATCATGGTAAATGATCACAGAGTCAGCGGGGTTTTCCCCACCTATACCACCATCGAGAGATCGTATACCCATATTGGAACAATGACTCCAGTGTCGCTCCATTCATCGTGGCATAACATGTTATGTCATGCTTGCGGCGTCCAGTCGGGTGAAAGGTGTGAAGCACCCGTAAACATATGGTGTAAATTTGACGCATCCCATGCGACTGGAAAGTCACCACTCTTACCTAAGAACAATTATGATCATTTCTAGTTAATTATCAACAAAGGAATGGTCGTTTAAAGACTTGGAGAGTACTCGACTCAAAGCACTCCCCAGATGCTCGATCATTTACTGCAGGTATAGGCTCTCTATTTGTCCGCCCATGAAGTGTTAAAAATGAATCATAATTTATAACGACATGGAGAAACCTGAAGGTATACATGTACAAGAAAATGAACCTAACAACCAGATATCAATATAAATTTCGTATAGATATTTAGCTGCTCGTAAAACCGGCGAAACAAATCTGTGACAGTTTTGTTGTAATTGTATCCGTATGGCGAACGATTTCATTTCAAATTATAACGAACCATAAGGATAAACCAGAAAATCAATTTATGCTTTTCATTTCGGTAACGGCTCTACATTTGTGCAATTAACACTAATCTACTGCAAATGGGGGTATATCAACATGAGGCCGGCAGAACAGGGAACATTTAGAAGATATAAAAATTTGAGACAAACAGAACAGTTCGCCAGAGTTGTTGCCTTCTCATTAGGAATAATAACACCATTTCGAAGATGGTTACCTTTAAACCAAATGGCTGCCATCAATGGGTATGATATGCTTACTTACATCAATCTACAACCTTTGTTGGAACCCATTAATATATTGTTGTGTTCCCTATTTCGGGGGTCACTGTGTGTCTCTGTTACATAACAATATGCTATTGCGTGTTTGGGGATCATTAAATGAAATTTATACAAAAACATCTTCAACCTTCAAATTCATATGTTCATTTATTTGCAAATAGCTTATGATCCCTTAGTTATCTATATTCGAGCCCTTAGATATAATCCTGCCTTCAATTTGTGATACGATATTTTGGGAATCGATTCGCTCAGATTTTTACGGATACATTTTTTTTCAACATTTATTTTGCGTGCAAACGAATCGCATAAAAAAATCCCATTGATTTATTTTGCATCATTGAAGTTTTCAATACCGATAAAGAAACTATTTTATTTCCTTATTTTATATTATTTTTCTTATTTCATAATGGTGGTATGATTTTATACTATTTACAATAGATGTAATTTTTTGCCTTTGAACTTTGATGATTTTTTGGAGTGCATCTCAAATGTTCTTCTTATTACAACACGTTGAGAGGTTCGGAACACATGTCAAGATTTCCACATGTAGAATACGGCCCTTAATTTCTACATTGGGTAACCGAAAGTAAGATCAAGTTACAACTCGTAAGCTTCTAAGCTCCGACCGCCTTAAAACAACAACTTGCCCGCGCAGAACGACAACACTCTTTAATTGCCACGCAAAATTACACCAACAAACTGCATCTTGTTGGCCACAAGTAACCTCAGGATATAAGGATGTACAACCACAAGTCAACGAGACGTCAAGGCAATACTATCCTATGTGAATAGAGGTTAAACGGTGGGCTATTTGCATCATAGCCTACACATATCGCTCTTTTTATACACCCCCCCCCCTCCCCTTATTCCCCCCAAAACCCTCCAAATACATGGATGCACTCGGGCGTTATCCCCCATACAGTTTTCATCCTTGTAGACCTCTCTACTCGGGACAATAACGCCTGGCTCACATGCCGCTACCCCTTGTGTGTTTGTGTTTCCGGGCTTGTTTGTGTGTATTCCATTAGCGAGCAATTAACGTGTTATCCGGATCCTGCCGGGATTATGCATAAAAAACGTCCTCACATCCAGAACAAGCACAAGTGTTGACAACGCACTGCAGCGTATGTTTTGTTCTTACTTTTTCTTCCTCGAAACCTTGAATCTATGAATTTAAACTTAAAATTACTTTAAACAGTTTAAACTTACTTTTTCTTTCTGATTTTGAATTTTGGGTTAGTTTAGCTTCAGGTGGATATTACCTTGGTGGGACTTTTCAGGGGTTTTTTTTCAGTTCTACCAGTTGACCCAATGTCTACCAAATCTACCAAATACACGCAATATTGGTTCCATATCTATATGTATATGTCTGCAATTTACTATTACGAAACGGAAATCTACCGTATAGATGCATATTTGGCACCTTTCTGACCGACACGACACAACTGATATTCCATTTTGTGATCGTATTTTCTAGGATTACGTCACATACTTGTTTTCAAGTTACACAAGCTAATTTCGTTTACACATAATTTACCTGATACTACTACTATAATAATATCTAATTCACAATATATTTTTGATGTGAGATAAGTTGGCTGTAAGGGGCATCAATGATCATTTCATGGGAGATTAGATTCCAAAGAGTTCAATAAAGACGTTATCGTATGGATATACCTGACAACTAAGAAACTCAATTTTAAACTAGTATTTATTGATACTTACCTCTATAATAAACACATTGATTTTCATTCCGGGCTCTCCATCCATAGCCAGGGACGACATAATGGCGGGCGTGACTTCAGAACAACTCTCTCGAAATAGGGCCTGTAAGTCACGTGCCGTCAGGGTGTGATTCTGGTGACCAACAAACATACACCCAGTATACACCTTTTGTTTAATATGAGTAAAACTCCATTTAAACTCAAATTACTCAGATAACACAATAGGTGTATGTTTGTTGGTCATACACAAAATATTAGAGTCATGTTTATGCTAATTGTACCATCAACACGGAATAAGGCAATAATATATATTTTATTCAGTGATTTTCTCTAATTTGGCTCAAGTTTGACACTGTGAAAACGCACATGCATTTTCTGTTTTATTTGACTAAGGGAACAAGAATACCTTCATACATGTCACTATTGTGACATATTCTCGTTCAAATACGTGTAACACTGCCTATGTGATTAATACAGTGCATGGACAAAGACACCGTTAGACTCAATATTCGTACACATTCAATATACAAGATATATTGTAGGTTGGTGGATATATGTTCAACATATAACGTTTTCAGGCTACCCCCAGGGGTAGCTTGGAAACGATTTCATCTTACCATCCGGTAGCATGAAAACGTTTTCATATTAGCGGGGGTAGGATCTGTAGGGGGTAATTTATAATCGCTGTGATTTTGGTGACTGACAAATATAATCTTTTGTGTTACATGATTAGTGTGAGTTCTGAATGGAGTTGTACTCAAAATAAACAAAAGGTGTATGTTTGTTAGTCACCTAAATCATATCGTGACGGCACGTTAGTTTCCTTCGGTATTTCGACATGACAATGGAATCACCACTCGAGGGTACCACAATGATTGCTGTTGGAGATGATCGCTTATTCGTCACATGTTGTTTCCTACAGCACTGATACATGTGATATAATCGGTTTTAGTTCTCCGTGTGAAACCGATCATTAGGTGCCTGCTCGGTTTACGTGCGAAATTTTCACTCCGGCCACAAATCTGTCGAAATTTGACATTGAATGTGTCATTTTCCTATCATTTCGCACGAGACAATTCCACAAAAATATACCTCAGAAATATTGACACGTATCACCAAGGGTGCTGTGGCTTACCAACAATTCGTCCAGATTGTTCATCCAGGAAATAAATCGTTAAGATGAACACAAGTTTGTATACAATCGCCAATTTACACATTTCAACTATTATAATGTTGCAATGGGAAGCAAAATACAGGATTTCTCACTAGAGTTTATGCTCATATTACAAACCCAAGCTCGATATGTATGGGTCTTATGAGGTAAAGTTCGAGGTCACCAAAAATCTGCCATACACGATTACTCATAGCTCATAATACACCACCAAATCTATCTACAAGTACTTTGCCCGCAGAAGCCAATTTATGGATCTCCGACTGAACTTGGACCTTTTGTTTTTCTCATGTCAATATCATTTGATATTGGGTTCCAATATACTAGAGATCCAACATAATCATACAGTACAAACCCAAGCTTTATCTACAGACATTCTGTCATCACATACCAGTTATATTTCAGGTTAAATGGCCTTGATATTTTCCTCTCAAGGTAGCCAAAATCAAGTTCAAGGTCACGAGTGACCACCTTATGAGTTGTCAAATGCTCACAATGCAACATAATGTTCAACGTAAAAAGGTTCTTGTTTGAATGGATCATTTTATCTTTACAGACCAGACGTGATATACCGGTAGCCCACCCGAAGTTACCTGAAGTTAGCTCACAAGAAGTCGAGAAGGATGTCCATTTAAAACTTCATATAGTTGTGCTTACGATACAAACTGAAGCTGTTTCCTCGCGTGTTTTGTCCACAGGAGACAATGTATACTATACATCTACCATTCAAGGTCATTTGACTCAGAGGTTCATCAGTATATTTAAGTTCACCAACATAATATTCGCCTCCATTTAAGCTCGCCCTGCAATCATGAGCTACAAGCGTGTTTGCATGGAGAAGTCAATTCATTTATCTCGATGGACGCGATCACGATGCTCGAGATCCAGATCACCAAAATATCTATCGTACATCACTTTATAAATATTAATAAAACATTCTGAATCCACGAGGTAAATCAGTGTAGGTATATATCTGAAAGAGGTCAACTTCGAGGTCATTGGAAGATCCACCATATTTGACTTCATACATGAACAAAATACCATTATAAACTCAAGGTCTTCTGAGGTCAAGTTCAAGGTCATCATGAGATCCACCAGAAACAAGATCTTCTTCATGCTCATAACAAAACCGAAGCTCTGTTCAAATGCGTTTTATTCCCAAAGGCCAATTTCTGCATTTCTGTTCATAGTGGACCTCTTGAGTGTAAATTTCGGGCCTCTAGAACGATTTGGGCGCACCATCTTCATGTACGTTACAAAAAAAGCCTGAAACGTCATGTTCATATCGAATTAATAATTATTATCTCCCGGAATCGGGGTATTATTTAAAGCTATAATCACTTTTAGAATTGACAAAATTTATTCATTCTGCTGTAGCTTCATATTGTCTATAGAATGAGAAATTGTACAAATCTTGGTATGAAAATGTGTAGTACGTGCCTTAATTGAGTTGCCAAATCAAGATTCAAATTCGGGCCAGTCTATGTCGCACAATTTTTTTCCTCAAAGCGGCCCGCCTTGCGAGCGAGTTCTATACACAGTCTCATGACGTCATTGGTATTTGTCTAGATACTGTGGCAACCGGCAATATAGACATGCCGATCATTCTCTATCCACTGTTTTCATGCACGGCAATTTTCTGAGTATTTGTTGTCGACCTGTGCATATTTCCTATATATTTCCGACTATCTCGAGATGTACTTTCAAGTTTGTGTGACAAACAAGATTGCTAAATTTGGCTGATTTTAAAATTGATTCTAACTTTAAAAGAGATCTCATCTATTAGAAATGTTACGTAACCGGACGGATGAAAATTATGATATATAGCCGATGAGTTGAAATATATGGGTCACAAATATTAAAATGTGTTAGGCCTATATATGTACGGAATATTATAGTGATGAATCCTCGAATATTCAATTTCAGTTTCTTGTGTGACAGTTTATGGAAATTCGTGTCTTCTTCATATTTACTCATATGTACGGAGCCTCTGAGGGGACATACAATAACAGTTTTTAACACATTGTTATTGCGTTCCCTCGCAATCCGAATCGCGTCCCCTCACGATCTTATTGCTTTCCCTCGCAATCCGGATCGCGTTCCCTCGCGAATTTTTTGCGTTTTCTCGTAATCTGGATCGCGTTCCCTTGCGATCTTATTGCATACCCTCGCAATCCGGATCGCGTTCCCTCGCGATCTTATTGCGTTCCCTCGCATTCCGAATCGCATTCCCTCGCATTTCGGATCGCGTTCCCTCGCGATCTTGAAGAAAAACCTTCTCAGAAGCCATTGGCGTCAGCACAATGAAGGCTATCGCGAGGGAACGCAATATTATTGCGAGGGAACGCAATAACGATATGTCAAAAAATATTTCTTCCTTTCAGCGGCTCCGTACAATTCGTTCACATCGTAAGGTTTTTCGGTATGTTCGAACTCCACGGCATGGTCTCCAGGGTTATTTTGGACGATACATCGGTTCTTCATCATTAAATATGTGGTCGTCGTTTAACCTACGATGAATTCCACCAACAAAGTAGGTCTATATATATGGTGTCCGATGACGGCTATCTCGCAACCTCTTAATTTCGTGGCGAGAGAGCGACGCGAAGTTGCGAGGTTGCGACATGATTTTGCGAGATTGCGACGCGAAATAGCGAGACAGCAACGCGAAACAACGAGGTAGCGACGCGAAAAATCTCGCAACTTCGCGTCGCTCCCGAAGTTACGAGGTAGCGTGAGCGTGAAGTTTCTGGGACGGTTAATCCACGGTAGTTTGGACGGTATAGTTCACGATGTGAACAAAAGTTCCCGTCATTTCCGATCAAATGTGATCGCAAGGCTGCGAAGTAGCGACGCGCGGCTGCGAAGTAGCGACGCGAATCAACGAGAAGACGAGGCGAAAAATCGCGTCGCTCTCTCGCTGTTTCGTGTCGCAATCTCGTTGTTTCGCATCGCAATCACGCAATTTCGTGTCGCAAGCTCGCAACTTCGCGTCGCAACCTCGCCACGAAATTACGAGGTTGCGAGATGGCCGCCATCGGACACCATATCTATACGACTTGATTGTACGTTGTTAAATAGATCTTTAAATTCTATCTTAATATATTATATTTCGGGAGTGAAAATTACTCATACCAATATATTGAAGAAAACAAATCCCACTATTTGCATGTATGACTCATTACGGTATGCAGGTAATTTTGGGTTAAATCTAGACGTCAAGGCCTGAAGATGCCTTGGGCAATTCGACAAAAAACTTATATGTAGGCCTACCTCCACCATTATTGAGGTTACATGTTGGTCTACAACTAATGAGTCCGTTTCACTCCACACGCACCAAGAAGACTGGCGAAGATGAAGGATGGCGACTTGGACCAGGTTAAAAAAATGGACCAGGTTAAAGTTTACGCACCATACCTCTAAGACATGTTTGCCTAGGAAAACGAATCTGAAAATAACGTCTGTTCCCCTCTACGACAGACCGATTCGGAAATAGATCTATAGCCGAGAAAAGTGGACTAAAATTTAACAAAACCATAAGACATTTTGTGCCTCAATGCCCTAATTATCCTTAATTCCATATTAAAGTTGTTGTTTAAGAATGCGCAGTGTCATACTTTTGATTGTTCAAGGGTCTGAGAATGGTCAAAGGAATTTCAATTTCTAGCCCTTCTGAGTGGGTCCCCTACTGAACCCTGTTAAGATTTTGATCGTATCCTCAAAGAAATCAAAGATTGTGTGTTTTCAGTTAGCATTTACATTATAGTAAATTTAGACTCTTCATTGAGGAAAGTATATTTTTCAAGAAAAGTGGCAGAATAACAGGTTATCGTCTACAATACAAACGGTGATTTTCTTACTGTTGTTGACCCCAGGGCCTGATGTCCGTTTGATCATAACGTCATTTATTTTCGGACATATTTACACGATTATTGTTTTTGTTGTTGTATTCACCAGGTGGCAGCATCTACCAGCCGGGCGATTCATCAAAATGACATTTCCAGGGATCAATAACCTCCGCCAGGGGTCTTCCAAATAACGCCAGAAGACAACAACCGGCAAACTATGAATCCGTGAGTGTCCCGTAGGCCTAGGATTATTCATCCCCGGGTAATGAATGCTGTTCTGCATCATGAATATCTTTTGAAAATATTTTTAGGCCTATCACATGCAACTTGATATAGAGATTCAGGACTAGAAAGGGGTAGATATAATCTGACAGACACAGGTATGTCACTATATTCCTATTGCCTAAGCATAGAGGATATGGCCTAAGCATAATGGAACTAGAATAAACGACTACATATAAAATTAAAAAAAAAAAAATTAAACTTTATTAAAAAAAAACTTTATTTATTTTACATGATGAACAAAAACCAGCTTACAAAAAATGTATATTAACATCTCTTGTTGGCTCAGGTCTTGGCGTAAGGGTGACCCTTACATAAAATTCATCACAATTACCCGGCAAATACTATACAAATATTGACTTTTGGTGAGGTGAATACGTGAAAATATGTACCTCTCGCAAAAGACATATTATCTTTATATATGTCTTTGGCGAGAGGTACATATTTTCACCTATTCACCAAAACCAAAAGTTAATATTTGTTCTATTATATAATACATGTGATAAGTTCCTGCAAATACTGAATGTTTATGTATGACGTGGATGTTATGATATACATGTAAACACAAAACATTCAAAACTATCATGTGTTGATTCGAATAAGTACTGCGCCAGTCCAGCAGTCAGGCCTTTAAATTTCAGTTTGATGTCAATATTTCAGGAACACTATAAACAAACGAGGAATGATTTCTGAAACAAGCTCATTCAATTCACTATATCACTGGATACGCGATACTAATAACAGAAAAAAATAAGCATGACAAAGCATTTGAGACGCTCTTTGGCGAGAGGTACATATATGTGATATGGACCGATCGGTGAATATAAAAAAAAACTTAACCGGCTGGTCTGGTGAATATGTACTTTTATGCATAGACACGTGACCAGCTTTTAACCAATGACAACGTCGGGATTCTTAGCAGTATATAATAATGTAAAATAATTTCCTTAGTATGCCTACTACTTAAGCAGGGTGATTTTATCAATCATACCCACATTACTTTATTCATTAATAAAACGTAGATGTTTGTTCTGAATATTTTGTTCTGTGTAGCCTTATGTGTAGGCCCCTAGTCCTACATTTAGATCTATATGTATTGTTTGATCGGAATATTGACTATAGTTACTAGTAAATGAATATTCGTTAATTAAATCCTTGAATGAACGCAAACATATAGGCCCACATATGAATTACAAGACCCGTTTCTGTCAGCAATATACATGCATTAACAACAGTGCTTTTTGCAGCAATGAAAAATACTGCCGCCAGCACCAAACGCCCCCGTCCACACACCGAGCTGACCCTGATTTCACAGTACGCCACTGATCACGTGCGCAGAAGCTGATGTTTGTGGGAGACAAGGCCGTATAAAAAGTCGCTCAAAGTCGGACAGAGCAAAATTTAGCAGCTTTGCAACGTCTACGAATGTATATGCTACGTTTGTGAATACGTTTTCGTCGGTTAGCACAACTGTAAGTATACAATCACGTATTATTCTAACGTTATACTGCAATATTTAGCGTGGAATATTGTTATTTCGATGTTGGTGTGTAATAACAAAGACGTTTCTCCGTTCTGTTGTGGTTGCATGCGATCAGCTGTTCTGACTTTGTCCCGAGTGCAAATTTTATGGCTGCCACTTCTCTGTGAGGGGGCTCGTCGTTTCTTCTGATCAGAATATTAAACAAAGATCTATGATCGGATAATATATTTTTGATCTAAAAGGTTCTCTTAGATCTGCACATCAATAAAATATAGAATGACATGTTGAAACCTTCCAATCCTGTCCCCGGCGTTTTTCGATGATGTCATATGATTAAAGTCATAGTAGCAAGGTACCATTATATGGTTTTATTCCTGTTCAGATAAAGGCATTGTGGACATATAATGATAAAAAAAGATGTTCGCGTTAATTGGTAATTAATGACAGCGAAATATAATCGAGTATATTGAGCCAGTATTGCAATCGCCTTCTCATGCCGATGAATAAAATAGCTTCGGCAGTTTCCGTAATCGTGACGTCAGTTGAGGCAAAATGTGCTTTGATGGCTGGCCAAAAACGTAAAATACGTAATTTGGGCGGTCAGCTCAAAGATGGAAAACCACTCCAAAAGGCATGAGATTCAAAAGAAAACACATGAAAACCAACAAATACTGGACATCTTGCAGTTCAACAAACCTCCGAATGAATAGTACCGGAGAATGAATAGTACTGATTGTAAATATCAAGACAAGAAATGCCGTATTCCAACCATCTCACCCGTTCACTTGAATTGTCAAACATACACAACGAGAATGAATATGCAACATGCAGTTTACCTTGCTGGCTACATGTACTTTCAGTACTGCCTCAAATCACGTCACAAACCACGTGACCCATACTAAAATCGTGATCAAAATCTTCGGCAATTTACGGAAAGAGTGCCTATTTGATTCAGTATCTCGAAACCCATTGATTGTATTTGTAAAATTCGTTCGAATTTACAGATAACTATTCATAATGGATTAAATGAAGAGCACTTTCATCGGCATGCCACTAGGTCTTTAAATTGCCTTTTAAATTAATTTGCAGTGTGTGGCATTAGGCCTAGATTCCTACCTGTCAAAGTAGGCCTACTAGAAGATCTACAGGCCCTTCGTATGATTGTGTTGGCATACTCATGAATGTTCTCAAACTCTTGCAATGTTTAAATGCGTTACAAAATATCTATCAATTCAATATACTAGTATATACAATCTACAGGTAGGTAACCAAATGTCAAATGATACCATATGTCGAACACAGTTCTTAATATTATCAGTACTTTAAAAAGCACAACCGTAAATTACAACTCGCTGCACATGAACATGCAAATTCTTTCTCGAGAAAATTATATTTTATTTCATGCTCTATGAGCACTGATAAAATTAAAAACTGTGTTTATCAGATTGGTACTGTTCAAGATTTGGTTCCCTACCTGTATCCAATTTGTGAAAGTCATGAAAATTTGAAAATAAAAGGGTGCAGAGATGAAATACCAGTTTTCACAGTGGATATTCATCATATCTAGGTGTCTACCTGTACTCTGACATCAGTAACTGTACCACCAATGTCTAGTTGGCGGACACCAAACAAGAACTCCACCGAGATGAGTCAATCAAGAGTAAATCATTTTGTGTGAATTTCAAGAACACTGAGTGATGACCATATTTATGGCAGTACATGTAAAGAATATACCATAATAGTTCAATACAAGTTAGGGCAAGTACGTAATATGTCTATGTCACTGGGCTTTGTCGTCCGTTTAAATCAGTTTTCTATGAATGAATCATGAAAAACGTTCTAAACTACGTGTACATGTATACAGATCTGTATGTAAATGTACATATATGTACGACATGTAATTTGTGGATGTTTTGAATAGAGGGGAACAAAACTAAAATAAATGGGCCAAAAATCTATTTTTATACCGGTATATATTTGGTAAATGTATGCTAATCGACAGCTCTTCATTTATATCCGGTACCAATATGTAGACTGAAAAACGATCATGATATCTGAACATTTGTCTGCCACGAACTGTTCACATGGCATGGGTTACGTAATACAACTCAAGCCAGACACTGAGCGTAGCTGTACTATGGCTGGGTACTTTTTACAAGAAATCAATACTGCACCAGTGCGCGAGGGCCGAGAGGTCTGATCTCGGTCAACGCATTCTTCTGTCCTTAGTTAGAGTACATTAAAGTGAGAACAAATGAGTCAGACTTTTTTCCCCTGAGGTTTTTCATTAAAAATGTGAACATGCAGCACTTTCTGTGAATCTGTTGGATGAAATTGGTGACATGTCAGTTTGCGATATCATATTATATATCTGAGCGTGGTGATGTAATGATTTGGATCTTCTGTTCTTGGGATTTCAATGGATTTCAATAGCTGATGTAATGTAGCTTACCTAAGTTTCCTGAAGTTTTGCTGAGATCAGTAAACACTTACTAGGTGACACTTCATACGTGTATATAAACTCTTGTGACCAAAAAAATTCTTTCATGAGACACTGCAGATGTAAAACTCTAGTAAACAACTGCAGTTGCCATGATTCATGAACATGATGAACTAAGAAAAAATTATTTTGATGATGTTCAGTTTGCTTTGTCAGATATGACATTATTTAGTGACCAATGTCATTTGTGAACTTGTGTGAATGTACTTCATGTTCCAAACTGAAGAAAAAATCCTTTGTTTATTTCAGATTGCAGTTTCAATGTCCAGAGGCTCTAGCGTTGCCCCTGGCGATCAGCACTCCGCACACCACACTCTGGACATCTATACCGCGGCGTACAACGCGGTCAGCCGGCGCGTCAAACGTAAAAACTCCAGGAGCAAGTACTGCGGATCTTGAACACCTCACTCCAGCCTCATCCCGACGTACACGTATCCTAGCAGCATGACGGTCGACACAGCTCCGAGCGAAACACAAACCATGACGACTAAGGACAGGTTAGTGAGTCGCTGGCAATGTGTGAATCACATGCAGTGCTGCATGATATCTTGTCATTAAAAATATCAGTCTGACAGAAAATCAGTATGCAAAATTTTTTATGCAGTATGAACATGCTCCTGTAAAATGTCATCGATCGATCGACGCTCATTTCAGACGTCATTCATAATCATACTGGCCAATTTCAGAGTTATGCTACTGGCATTGATTGTTGTCATCTCATGTGATGTGATCAATTCAATCAATTATCTTCTGATTTGTTGAATTATATGGAGGGAATTCCTAGTCTAGGCGACTAAATAAATATACGAGTACATGTATTGAAAATTATTGAACTTGCCATGCATACCCCCCATGTGTTGTATTCTGACGAAATATCTCCCCCGTGTTGCAGAAAGCGACACGCGTCGGCTGACGTCTGCGGTGTGCACAAACAGACAGCCCCGGCTGTGGCGACCCCGGCCCCGGCCCCACCCCAGCAAAACCCCACCCCCGCCACGAACAACGGCTGGGGCAATCTCTTCAAAAACAAGGAAAACTTCGTTGAAATGCATCTTTGCTAGACATGGGGGCATCTCGCCGCAAGAGAAGAGAAAAGATCCTGAAAGTTTTGGTTTTATTTCGTTCCGAATATAATGGTTCCTTGATGTAGTTCTAGCTGTTATTTTAGGGTGCTTTGCATCTCGTGTAGTCTGTGGATACAGGAGGTTTTAGTTTAGTTTATTTCTAGAGAGTATATTGTACTGTTGCAGATGTGGAGTAGAGAAAATTATTACATTAATAATTTTTATCGGTCCATAAACGAACCATATAATCTCGGGAGTTTATGTTACTGTTGTGTTATGGCATCTTTCACTGTCTAACTCCGGTTTAGTGTAGGATGCGGGAGTTAATAATACATGTAATAACTTACTTCGAATAAACAGGGTAAACTATAATGGTTGTGATCGTTTTTTGTGTGCTTGCAAACTTCACCGAGTGAAACATTGTTCATGATTCCCCCCACGCTGTGATTAGTTCAGCACAACTGAAAGATACCAGGCGACGCATTGCTTTTCTTGTGTACAACTTAAAGACGTCAGGTTACTCATTGCTTGATACAATTTTAGTCATAAAAATCTATTTTGTCAAGGCAAATTGTGGTAAACCGTATCAGCACAGATGAAGGACTTGTTAAAAGCACTAGAATGTAAATATTCTTAAAATATTTGAATATTCACCGTTTGATGAATATCTGTGAATGTTGAAAAATAAAGGAAGATGTAAATTAAAGATGCTGTAAGAATTGTTCAAATTTGTGCATTTCAGGATAAACTTTTAATTGTATCCAAACCAAACTACTGTTATCATAAACATGTACATGTATGAAAAAATATATATATTAATTTACCGGGTGCAACTATAGGGCTGTAAGCGGAAGTGTTATCGGTGAGAAAATCCTGTGAAATATTTGTGCTCTGGATACCGACATTATTGACAATTTTTTTGATCGCATCAATGCCTGCTAAAATATCATGTCTTGTATCTTCAAGTAATACTAGTATTACAAAGAAAATTTTACGATGGTGCTTATTGATTCATGATTCACAATAGTGTTTGAAGAACTATTCGTTTTCCCACACTATGATACACTACACACTTAAAATAATAAAATACTCAAAATCACTCCGTGACGTTCACCGATCATCAGGTGCATTTTCCCAGTGCAAATAAATTCATAGGAAATTGTCACCGATCACACTCGCCCTGTACAGCCCTACTCTGCTGTATGCTATGTACAATGCTTGAAGGTCAGCACTTGTTTCAAAAGTTTTGCATTTGTATGATTTGCGATAGGGGGCTGTGAAATTATTGCCAGATGAACAAAGCACCTGTTAACTTGAACATGGGCGTTTGGTAGAGAAAAGCTCACAAATGATACCAGGGTGACTCAAAATGTAGTAAATTCACAGTCCCCATTATGATTTCGAGACCAGTGTTGCCATTGTGAATGAATGTTCATGACATATATCCAATGTGTTGGTTTTCAGTTCAAACATTATGATATTTCATAGAACATTATGATACACCGATCCAGCAATTAGCCGAACATCTATACCCCAAAACCTTGCTGTCCGAGGATCTCTTCCAAGTCTATTGGGAACTTGTTTGCGCCAGTATTCCTGTCTAGGTTATGTATCTCCAGGTTTCTCTCGCACTGTTGGGACTTGTGGTTGAACAGGTAGCCGTCCCTACACACACACACATAGCTCCCCACTGTGTTATAGCAGTTCTCGTGCTTGCTGCATTCGCTGATACCTTCCCGACACTCGTCTGTATCTACAAAAAACAAAAATGGAAACGTCTGTCAAGTAGCTGCAAGCAGCAAGAATCAATGTCTAAGACACAAATGGCGAAAAATATAGATATCAGAGCAGTGGGATTCTTGAATAGTTGCCACGAACACATGTAGAAGCATAACAGTTTCCCAATGGAGTAAATAGATTTATTTAATACTCTTAATTGAATTAAAATGGTTGATTCATCAACATACTTAGTACTTTCTTGATGAAAGGAGAAGCTGCATATGATAAGCGGGTTATTGCACAATAGTGGGGTTTTATGCCCGAGGGTCAAGTCTGAGAAGCCCGGGCTTCTTGAAGACTTGGCCCTATATAATTGCTCCTCAAAACATTATATTTGACCATTATATGGAAGTAAAATGAAAAAAAAAATACTAACGATGAAACACGGCGATCGTCTATCAATCGGTAAGGCCTAATAAAATAAATTTTCCGTTTCTCGTCCCCGCCCGCTTGTGTTCAAAAGCAGCCTCCCGGATTTTCTTTATTTGCGATTCTCAAATAAAAAGTAAAAATTGTGCCCGCTCCTATTTTGAAGATAGTGAATGATCGAGACACCGAATCACAGCAAGCAACTTAGGCATATATTCAACTTACCTCCTTGTTTTCACTCTCCTCCAAATGAGAGAAAGACGCTACCAGTTTTCAAAATAGTTATTCTATGTGGTTACGTGTATGTAATAATACATATAAAATTGTGATCATTAAATGATTTACCGGTACTATATTCCTTGTGTACACTTCAATGGACATATTAACTAATAGAACGGTTCACCACAATTACTCATCATTGAAATATATTATCAACTAACGGTTTTTGATAAAAATACTACTAGTACACAAAATCATCCTGTCTGTGCTGGCTGCTAGGAAGATGGCACACCAGGCAGTAGTGCCAAGGTGCCCGGCCAAGAGATATCAAGCCCAAATAAATCAAGCCTCTAGAAATGAAATCATCAAAGTCATGTGTTACATATGATTTCAATTCTAAAGGCTTGATTTATTTGGCCTTGAATGTGTCTGTGCGCAAGTGTTTTTTAAATCAATCAATAAATAAAATTTATTTTCATTTCATACGTATGAAATGTCGTCCCACCAAAAATAAAAAATAAAAAGTGCCCCCTACCCAATTTCCTCTCAAGCTGAGGACGGTATTTCTTCCAAAATAAAAAATGAAAAATAAAAAGTCCCTCCCTACCCAGTATATATAAATAGGAGGACGAGAAACAGAATATATTTTTTCAGGCCTAATAGCACACTCTACATATGTGGTGTACATTCCACAGGTCATCGGAGGTCGAAGTCGAGTGAAATGTACTTTAGGCCAGAAATAAACACATAAAACAAAGTGGAAACAAAACCAGCGAGGTCGCCTACATTCAACACCGTCTAAAAATGTCTCTGTGGTTCACAATTTAAATTCCTATTCAACTATGTCACCGACCCGCTGAAAAACGTTCGCCTGAAAACTAGGACCAAAGGTCCTTTAGCTCTCCAGAATAAAAAATAGCCCAAACGTTAGAAATGAATGTTTTTTTTCCTAACACAACAACATCTAGGCATTTGGTCTTGCCGAAACTTCTCGTGCTAAAATTCAATAACTGATTTTTTTTCTTTTCGTTAAAAAATAATAATTAGGCCTATTCGTTTCGACTTTTCTGTTGACTTACCAACACATAGATTGTACCGGCTATCCCAGTGGAATCCAGGCATGGCTTCACCACACTGACACGTGAAGTTCACTTTGCTGTCCCGAATCGCCTCGAAGTTTGATTGGCTGGAGAATGTGACGTCACATTGACCGCCTGCCACCTGGCGACAAGGATTGTGAGCGTGTCTGTTACACCGTGACCCGTCCGGGAGCAGGCCAGTCCCTACAGACCCACAACACGGGTCTAGACATGGAATGAAATTAGTGTGAATAGGGCACAATATTGAACAATAAGAGAACATTCATTGAACAGAATAGAATTATGGTAAAATATAGTATATAGGGCCTACATAAGATAGTAAAATCGAACTGGTTGAAGATATGGACATATTATACAGTATTAATGAAAAATGTTATTATATTGGATGAAGCACAAATGAATAGTATAGATTATTTCATTCACCTGGACAGAAGGAAAGTAAAGCACACGAGAAAGGTTCGGAGTCATTATCCCTGTAGTCCGGATGTTTCTTGCCGTCCAAGGAACGAGTCTCACATTTACCCCCAAAATGTTCTACGTCTTTATTTCTCATCAACGTGTACCAGCACATGTAATAGCTGGCCGATGTCTGCAAAAATGTCTTTGAATTTTCACATTTATGTGCACTGTCTGTATTAAATTTGACGACGAAAAATACATATAGACCCACATATTACATGTCAGTCACTAAAGTTATACACCAAATTCTGCGACAATCTCAAAACGTCAACAACATGGTGATGATCTACACGTATATTAACTTGGAGAAAAAAACATTCAAGAATGTGCGTCTCATCATTGATAGATTATGACAATCCAATGACAACTTCTTGAGGTAAATACCCTGAACTTGAAGAGTTGCAGTAGAGAATCAAACGGGGCGTAGTGGTAGCGTTGGCCGAGCTGTTGGCGCTGGGCGGCTGACAGTTGGCCCTGAGTGTCCAGCCACCGGGGAGAGACCAGTATGATGGGGTCTATAGCCAGGAGACAAGGGACCAGGCCGCGGCTACACGCCTTTAGACGCCCGTCTAGGGATGGTAGTCTCGGCAGGGGAAAACTGCCGGCAAAGTTCTTCTACATGGGATTGTATTCAATAAAAAAATACTTTAATACCCGAAGTGCGAATATTATCGAAATTTCACACCACAATTCACGTTGGGTTCGATTTTGATCAGTTTGGAATAATAGCGTAAAATGATAAAGTACATGTAAAATAATAAGTTGTGACTCAAAGGCAGTTCCCCGCCGTTCATTTCATGATATAGGCTAGATCTAGCGAACCTACCGGTTTGGTATTCTTGGATTCCCTGGGATCTGAGGCGAAAAACTTGTGATCCCTCAGGTACCATCCCACTCTCTGAATCGTTGTCTTGAGCTCCTCGTCTGAACTGTTACTTGTAGCATCTGCCTGGGCTTTTGGCTCCGTGGCATGTCCCGTTGATATTATCAGTATTGCGATAGATATGCATAATATATATGTAGTTTCCATTCCGTCTTCGTTATTAAGGATCTTCCTAGATCCACTTCAAACAAATTTGATGATCATATAGATACACTACAGCTTTTCATGGATGGTATATGATAGACTACAAAGGCGCCTACATGTAGCCATACAAGAAGGTTTTCTTTTGGATGGTTATGTTTAGAGGGATATGTGAAGGTAAATAAATATATGTTATGTAATATTTCTTGCCCGATGCCATGGATATAGGCTACTACTTGATGACGTCATAATAGAGAAATTGAGTGTGGGCTAAAATGTGAAATTCATCTGAATATTTTCATACTTTCTCAATTCCAAATTAAAGAGAAACAACAGAATTCAATCAAAAGTTCAATCAAAACGTCAAAAGTTTGTGTTCTCGAATATACATGTACAATGTTACATTGATATTTGAAAATGGGTCAGCCACTATCTCGTCCTGAAAATACATTTTATGTACGGAAAACAGAATGGGCTTCCATATTAGGAGGTATGACAATTTATGCCAAGGACATAACAATTTTATTTTCAGTAAGTTTGATTATATTTGAAATGTGGTAGGGGGTGCATTATTTGCACGTAAAGTCTTGCACTGCGTTTCTTAACCACGCAATATGGGCAAATTTTACTGCTGTTAACCCTCTGTGACAATGCTGCTGTCACCTGGTGAATAATCTCCGTGAACGAAGACGACCGGAGAACGTTATGATGCAGATGTGCCACGCCCACAAACAAAAGCGTTCGATTGGATAACTCGCGATGAAGTTCATGGTCATTAGACCCATCACACGTGTACCATTTCTTTTGTAAACAAACCGGAATACACAAAATTGACAGCCGGCGTAATTCGATAGTGATTTCACAGATAAATACATCACTTTTTCCTGTGATTGCTTGACACAACGAAAGAACAAGAATCGGAGAATTAACACACCAAGTTCCAAGTTATTTCAGCGTATATTTCGTTCACAATCGGTCTCGAAAATGGACTCGTCGCTAGCTAATGCCGTGAACGCCAATGCTAAGCAGCACCCTCGCATCATCGATATAGTGCTGGGATATGGAACAGCGGGCTTCAGAAGGAAGTAAGTAGATTTCCTGTAATCGATTACAATGTTAGGTTTAAATGTTGCATTGACATATATACAGAATTAGCCTAGTAATGTCAGTTAATTATTCATAAAACTTTTATCCACGTACGGCATGGGATTGCTAACTACTAGTGTTAGCTTTGTTCAACCTCATTTACTTACTTAGGTAACTATACCCTATAGGCCTAGACATGGACCTATGGATCATACTGGCTGAAATATCCATCATATTAATATGATATAATTAATGAACTTTAGGCTCATCGAGCCTGTACCATATCTATACCATAGTTATGAGTAGGCCTAATAATATTAGGCCTACTCATAACATAATTACTAGGCATAGAAATATTATCACTGAAGAACCATCATCTAGACACTTTTGGATGGTGTTAGATATTTTTTTCATATTATTATAATCAAAATACCATTGAGGGGAGTACACACATGCATGTTACAATAATTATATATATGTAGTACACACAACATGCCCACTTACCTGCAAGCTGTGCATGCCGTGGGATAGAGACGTGTGGGCTGCCATGACGACTGTTGCTATGTTACAGAGCGGCAGACCTAGACCACGTGCTGTACAGGGTGGGGCTCCTCGCCGTACTCAGGTCAAAGGTCAAGCATGGAGGTAAATATATATAATGATAACCACGGATTTATAATATATGTTATATTATTGTTTTCAAAATACACAATTTTTATTCACAAAGCACAAAAATAATTCAGTCATTTTTTTGGTTACTTCTTTCTTGATGTCAACTTGAATTTTCGATGTTTGTGTGTTAGATAATCTCGTTGTGTGTAACTCACACATCGAGCAGCAACATGCTTCGGTGTTTTCTCTTGAATCATAAGTCATGTAAAAAGCTATATTAACGTATAGTCCGCTACAAACAGTGAGGTAACGAAGAGTAAAAATTTAAAGGTTATTTCTTGAATATTATGTCTTCAAAATGACCTATTTTATAGAGTAACTGATCAGCATCCTAATACTGAAAAGAAAATATAGGGTCACCGTGCAGCTGGTTTCTTCGACATATTCGAGCAAAATCAGACACATCTACCTAAAATGACATAAATTATGGCATTTGGGCACATTTTGTTTTCATCTTGAAAACATCTTGCTGCAATGCATCGTGTTTTCCATGCGAACGGACATGGTGACCCCCTATTTTCTCTTCAGTTTTATGATGCTAACTCTATAAAATATGTCATTCTGATGCTCTAGATCATGTCGATACAGTTATTTATTTTGAAAAAACTCTTTGACCCCCTCCCCTCACTGTTTGGAGCGGACTACATTAAAGACAACTTTATATACCAGACAATGTGATGTATATTCCACGATAGCAAAGTAAAATAAAGGGGATAAACTTTCATATTCTCTTATCTCTGACTATTTATGACCTTTACTGGGAGAAGCTTGGCAATCGCAACACCTCCTGGGAAATCAACGTTTCACATATATACATCTATCCAACAATTTCATACAGTCTATATATCTCTTACTCGAATATAATTCAACATGTCTCATCACCTCACGTTTCATCAGCGACGATCGGGGCAATGATCACGGCTTCCCACAACCCCGAGGACGATAACGGGGTCAAGGTGGTAGATCCTCTGGGAGAGATGCTGGAGGCGAGGTGGGAGGGCCATGCTGCCAGGCTAGCTAACGTCGGGTAGGTCCGGACCTTTGTTTGTGCCGGGTTTTTTTTAGATAAGCTGTAGCATTAATGAACTTAAAACCCCATAAGGTTCAGTAGATAATATTATCGTGCAATATTATACTATTCCAATAGTGCATTATTTATTGCCTTGATAAATAAGGTGTTTATGGTCTATATCTGTTTGGGTGAACATGTCAAAACATATTGATAATTCAACACAGGGACAAAGATTTGGTGTCGTGTCTGGATTCCATCATAGCGGCCGAGGAAATTGATATGGGAATGTCTGCAAACATCGTCTTCGCAAGAGATACACGGTAAAATGACACACTCAAGTCATTTGAAACAATACCAAATTGTCTCTGATCATGAGATTCTGTTGTCATAACTTGTCACACTGTTTATCCTGACGGTTTGAAATGTAACACCATAATCATTTCCTGATTGTTGGTAATGTATTCCAGTCCAAGCAGTGAAAGTTTAGCCAAATCCCTTGAGCATGGAATCGAAGCCCTTGGTGGGAAATTTAACAACTATGGTACGTTCCTTGGGACATAGTCCTAGAGCATCAGTGATACTCTATTTATTAAGCCCACTTTGAAGTAAATTTCTGAATAGTAACAATCTTAGAAAAGTTACATTATAGTTTCAGTTTTCCATTGAGTTGAAACGATGAGGGATATAATGTAAGTATCAAATTTCAGAAAAGCCATGAAATAAAAGCTAATGGCTTCCTGTGACTTGCAGGTCTCCTGACCACGCCCCAGCTACATTACATGGTCAGGTGTATCAACACAAACAGTGCCTATGGAACCCCCACTGCGGAAGGCTACTACACAAAACTTACAAAGGCATTCCATACACTAGTCAAACAGGTGAGTTTTACATTAATGTACTATCCAGTGTTGCATGATTGGTACCACAAGTCACATGATAATTCACTGATATGTACGGGATCTTTGTTTTCAGATCTGCAGATCAATACAAATTCACATGTACTTAGAGTAAATATCTTATAAGTCATTGTCAGAACATGTGAAACATTCTCATTGTCAGCAATATACGTCAACAATTATAGACAGATATATTACATGTATTAACGAGCAACACCCCCATGTACCCTAGATGCCCGAGAAGGGCGGGTACACCCCGGCGGTATGTGTGGACGCCGCCAATGGTATAGGCTCGGCGGCCCTGAGACAACTGACTCCGTATCTACAGGGTGTCTTGGACGTCAGCGTGGTCAACGACGGCTCCGGCAAACTCAACCACAGGGTCTGTGTAGTGTGGTTGTGGTTCAATATAAAATGTCTGATAATTAATAATAAACACTGAATATACCGGAGATGTACATAGTATTATTATTCATTGAGTGTATAATTTTGCAGTGTGGTGCAGATTTTGTGAAGATCCAACAGAAGGCACCTGATGGTAACGCTATTAAGATCAGAAATACGACCTGACCAATGTATTCCCGATATTATTTGATGATATATGGATATTCAGTTCACCAAGGCTTTGGTTGATTCAGGTCGAATAACACAAACTGATCGATAGCATCAAAGTATCATCGTTATTTCTTCGTCTGTAGGTGTAGAACTTCGCAATGGTCGCAGATACGTGTCGTTTGACGGAGATGCTGACAGAATAGTTTATTATTTCAAGCCTGGTGTCGAAGGTATGAAAAAGGGACATTCATTGTGCATATAATATAATCTTCCATATAATAACCGTATTGTATAATAGTTGAGAATAATTCCAATGTCAGCATATGTATGAAGACATGCTTATTTCCTGACTGCCGTTCCTTGTTATCCCAATCGGGTGCATTATGATATCACAACGTCTGCGCAAAGTGTCCTTTACACAATAGTTTGGGTTCCAGATGCTTCATTCCAGCTTCTAGACGGGGACAAAATTGCAACACTGGTGAGGAGAAATAATTGCTGTAAAACACTATAAATTTCTAAATCAATCGTTCCACGTAGATCTATCCATTTCAAGGGCATATGAATGCAAATATATTGATTTTTTTCGTTTGTGAGAAACAATATCAGAAGAATTGTACATGTGTCGCAAAAATTACTATAATATATAATTCCCAAGATTGATAAAAAATATACCTTTTTCCGACAAGATGTTATCATCAGTTGCTGATATATCCAGGAAAGGTCATTCTATCCATATATTTCTTTTAGTTAATACTCCCGAATGTATAGATGTCCTCACAGGGAAGCTGTAGTTTTAAGGATACCTACTGAACTTTGCAGATAGCGGGTTATTTGAAGGAACTACTGGAACAGTGTGAACTTGACCTTGACCTTGGTATCGTACAGACAGCGTACGCCAATGGAAGCTCCGCTAAGTACATCACTAATGAACTGGTGAGGCTCTAATTATTCACCATTTGTATTACATGTATAAATAGTTAGACTAGACACCTCTTTCACACATAATCAAAATTAATATATTTTTCATATTGTACATCTGACCCAACAGTTGTCAATTTAAACACATATCGACGATAGATATTAACAGCTTTGTATATTTTTATATGAAATTTTTATATTATATTTGACTCCCTATACGTTCTGTCCCCTGCCCAGCGTGTTCCCCTGGCGTGTGTGCCGACTGGAGTCAAACACCTTCACCACCGTGCTCAGCAGATGGACATCGGCGTGTACTTCGAGGCTAACGGACATGGAACGGTACGCTAGACGCAAATCAAAATAACGCGTGAATAATACATTTCAAGTCGTAGTATGATATAAAAAATGTATTGAGTCCCTTGCATAAGCTATGTTTATATAGCGGAAACAATTACCCTGGCGTCACTATTCATAACTGAACGAGCCTTCCCCCAACAATAGAAGCATAGCTAATGTTTTATTGGAATAAAAATACAACTTTCCACCGTCCTCTATGGGGCATTGTCATATTTGTGAGACAGTAGAATCGTGATTGAATGGCCGCTGAAATAATCAATATTTTCAACACAAAAATGGGACATTTTAAAATTTAATTAATTTTATTCACCGTGAACGACGCTTTCACTATCAATCGCTTACAAAACAATTGCGATCCTCTTAACTGTCGGCAAAAGTTCTTCAACTCAATATTTCCATTCAGATCTAGTTTTCATCCATGCATTGTTGCAGATTCTGTTTAGCGACAAAGCCGTTGCCGCTCTAACTGAAGGATTCTCAAATTCAACGTGAGTAAAACGAGGACGTTATTATGCGTTCTGCGGATATGAAAATCAAGATAATAATTGCGCGTCTAGACACTGAACAACCTGTTTTCCACGGTAAAATATTTATATATTTCCAAGTCCATTATCAGTGATGTTTTCCCGCTGTTTTTCCGCAGCTTGAACGAGGGCCAGAAATTGGCTTATCACGCGCTGGCGGCAGTTCGAGACGTGACAAATGAGGTAAATTACTGGTTCTTATTAGCCCCCTTACAAAGTAGGGCATACAAAACCCCAGAACAAGGGTATGCGTTTTTTCTTCATCATTTCCCATGCCCTAGGCAACGTAGAACTGTCTGAGACTATTAACTATCTATCTTTTCTTCTGAATCATGTCAATATGTTTTTCGTTTGTTTTATTCATCAAAGTTTGTATTGGTCTTGAGAAACAAATACTAGTTATAACCTGCATCAGTTCTGAAAATCGTGAAATATAAACAAGAGTCAAAACTGAATTCCAAAAGCCAATGTATGTACAGTCAAACCTCCATTAGTGAACACCTGCATCTGCGGTCAGTGAACCACGGTAGTTAGTGAACACTTTCTCGGTCCCAAATGAATTTTTTAGCATTGGAGTGCTCTTCCGATTAGTGAACACCTTCATATAGTGAACATTTTTGTGAGGTCCCAAAGGCTTTCACTAATCAGAGGTTTGACTGTATACCCTATGTCAGACCCTATACACTATACTGTACTCCTGTAGACGGTGGGCGACGCGGTGTCAGACATGCTGCTCGTGGAGTTGATCCTCAGGTACCGAGGTTGGAGCTGCTCCGAATGGAACCAAACCTACACCGACCTCCCCAACCGTCAACTCAAAGTCAGCGTGAGTACACCGAGGGCATACAATATACAACTTTAAATAAAGTTTGGTTCAAAAACAGAGAACGTAAGATAATCTTTTGGTGTTATGATTCGCCTTACTGTATCTGGTTCCTGTGTCCTTCTTTTTTTAATTTTTAGGTTACCGGACCTATGGTCCGATAACCTATTGGCATGGCGTTGCGTCCGGCGTCCGTCGTCCGGCGTCCGTCGTCCGGCGTCCGTCCGTTCACATTTTTATCTTTAAAGTATATGGTCCGATCTTTCTGAAATTTTGCACAAAAATACTTAAAAATATTTCCAGGAAAGGTTTTTTTTAGTTTTCTGATTTCCGCATTTTTTTCAAAATGGCGGCCATTTTCGACGAAAAATACCTGATTTTGGACTTTGGCGGCCATTCTCTCAAAATCTGTTCAGTAACTTTTTTTCTTTTTGATACATAACACTCCTCATATGTACTTCTATGATGTCTATAAATTTCGTTGCGCTTGAATCGCTCGAAGTGGGCCATTTTGGCCCAAACTCGGCCCAAATGGGACTTTCCCATGTTAAATTCTCCTATGCTTTATAATGGGACACATTATGCCTAATATCTCACTTAATATTGAGATTAGAGACTAGGAATCAATTGTGGACATATAGGAAATGATATATGCTGAATATTCTCGTGATCTTGAATTCGACCTCTGACCTCAGTCTCAAGGTCAGAGCGGCCGTTTTCTTTAAAAAATGACCAATTTTGGATTTTGACGGTCGTTTTCTCAAAATCTGTTCAGTAACTTTTGTTCTTGTTGATGCATAACACTCCTCATATGTACCCCTGTGACATGTATAAATTTCGTTGCCCTTGAATCGCTCGAAGTGGGCTACTTTGGGCCCAAACTCCACCCAAATGGGACTTTCCCATGTTAAATTCTCCTATGCTTTATAATGGGACACATTAAGCTTAATATCTCACGTAATATTGAGATTAGAGACTAGGAATCAATTGTGGACATATAGGAAATGATATATGCTGAATATTCTTGTGACCTTGAATTTGACCTCTGACCTCCGTTTCAAGGTCAGAGCACAAAATGTCTAATATCTTGCTTATTATCAACTTTACAGCCTAGGAATCAATTGTGGACATATAGGAAATGATACATGCCGAATAATCTGATGACCTTGAATTTGACGTTTGACCTCATTTTCAAGGTCACAGAACAAAATGGCTAATATCTCACTTATTATCGATTTTACAGCTTAGGGATCAATTGTGGACATATAGGAAATGATATATGCTGAATATTCTCGTGACCTTGAATTTGACCTCTGACCTCGGTTTCAAGGTCAAAGCACAAAATGTCTAATATCTCGCTTATTATCAACTTTACAGCCTAGGAATTAATTGTGGACATATAGGAAATGATACATGCCGAATAATCTGATGCCCTTGAATTTGACGTTTGACCTCATTTTCAAGGTCACAGAACAAAATGGCTAATATCTCACTTATTATCGATTTTACAGCTTAGGGATCAATTGTGGACATATAGGAAATGATATATGCTGAATATTCTCGTGACCTTGAATTTGACCTCTGACCTCGGTTTCAAGGTCAGAGCACAAAATGTCTAATATCTTGCTTATTATCAACTTTACAGCCCAGGAATCAATTGTGGACATATAGGAAATGATACATGCCGAATAATCTGATGACCTTGAATTTGACTGACTTCATTCTCAAGGTCACAGGACAAAATGGCTAATATCTCACTTATTATCGATTTTACAGCTTAGGGATCAATTGTGGACATATAGGAAATGATATATGCTGAATATTCTCGTGACCTTGAATTTGACCTCTGACCTCGGTTTCAAGGTCAGAGCACAAAATGTATAATATCTCGCTTATTATCAACTTTACAGCCTAGGAATTAATTGTGGACATATAGGAAATGATACATGCCGAATAATCTGATGCCCTTGAATTTGACGTTTGACCTCATTTTCAAGGTCACAGAACAAAATGGCTAATATCTCACTTATTATCGATTTTACAGCTTAGGGATCAATTGTGGACATATAGGAAATGATATATGCTGAATATTCTCGTGACCTTGAATTTGACCTCTGACCTCGGTTTCAAGGTGAGAGCACAAAATGTCTAATACCTCGCTTATTATCAACTTTACAGCCTAGGAATCAATTGTTGACATATGGGAAATGATACATGCCGAATAATCTGATGACCTTGAATTTGACGTTTGACCTCATTTTCAAGGTTACAGAACAAAATGGCTAATATATCACTTATTATCGATTTTACAGCTTAGGGATCAATTGTGGACATAAAGGAAATGATATATGCTGAATATTCCCGTGACCTTGAATTTGACCTCTGACTTCAGTTTCAAGGTCAGAGCACAAAATGGCTAATATCTCGCCTATTATTGACTTTACAGCTTAGGAATCAATTGTGGACATATAGGAAATGAAATATGCCGAATATTCTAATGACCTTGAATTTGACCTTTGACCTCATTTTCAAGGTCACAGGAAAAGTGGCTAATATATCGCTTCTTATCGACTTTACAGCTTGAGAATCAATTATGAACATATAGGAAATGATATATGCAGATTATTGCCTTGACATTGAATTTGACCTTTGACCTCATTTTCAGGATCAGTTTAGGAATCAATTATGAACATATAGGAAATGATATAAGCTGAATATTGCTATGACCTTGAATTCGACCTTTGACCTCATTTTCAAGGTGACAGGACATGATGGCTAATATCTCGCTTATTATTGACTTTACAGCTTAGGAATCAATTGTGGACATACTAGAAATGACATATGCCGAATATTATCATGTCCTTGAATTAACCAATGACCTTATTTTCAAGGTCACGGGACAAAATACTAATATCTAAAATATATATTGTCCGGTAACCTTTCTTAGCCCTTGGGCTAATTTTTTATTTAAACGTAATTTATTTATCGAGGATTTTTCAAACGCATATTTACATGCACAGACATGAATCTCCTCGTCCAGGACGGGTCGTACAAACCTAGCTTTGCGTTCTCACATTGAGAGAACAAAAGTAATTATATTTAATTTCACAAGAATCGATTTGATTCCGCAATATATAGATAAAATGCATCAAATAATGCGTGGTTATCATCAATAGAGAGTGAATTATTACCCTTTATAAATGTATCACATATAATTCTCATCTGAGCAGAACTTAAGTTCTCAATTGAGAAAGGTCCAACTAGTTGTGATAGGAGGGGGGCACAGGTGGCGAGCATCTTGAGCCGGGCAGCTCAAACCTTCTGATTGACTGACATATTTTGCAAAAAGCTATGGTGTTGTTGACAGTCTGAGTCTGGGTCCCGTGATTGGTATATATTTATTGGACAATTATTTCTCAGCCCATTGTGAGTGTGTAATCGTACATTGTTTTGGCCAGTTCATAAGGATTTTAAAAAAGACACCTCTAAAATACTAATAATCGTAGCCAGACACAATCCGAATGTATCAGGCCCAATGTCAAAAGCTTCCTACATACATGCACATCTGCAAGTCGTGTCTGGGTAGAATTGCTGCTGGGTATGTCTGGATATTAGTTTATAACATGCACCACTTTAAGCAAAAGTTGTAAATCAAATGTAACACCAAAAGTTATAACTAGACTCACATTCGTAGTTATGTATGCAGTGTCTCAAATTCTCCAAGATAAGCTTATATTGTATATACATAGTCCATGGTTACATACATATAGTTACTATTATTATTATAGTTACTGTAATATACTATAATATATAAAGGATATACAATATATATTCCATACTCTCAGCGATTTATGGCTGTAAATTCAGTAATGAAATGCTTAGATATTTGACACATCATCCAGTCATTGTGTCTCGTTGTTCCCAGGTGGAGGACCGGACGGTGATCCAGACGACGGACGCCGAGAGACGGACCACCTCCCCGCCAGGACTCCAGGCCGCTATAGACAGCGTGGTGGCGAGGTACAAGAGCGGCCGGTCCTTCGTCAGGTTAGTGTCAGAATTATTCTCGTGTAATGCTTAACATATTGCATTACAAGACTCTGTTTACGCGGTACAAACTAATATCTTGAAAGAAATACTCCCAGCTGAATTGGGATATTTTCCCATAAATACTTTATCATGATTGAGTATAACTAACACAGATAAACCGTACCAATGTCTTTCCCGCAGACCCTCGGGGACTGAGGATGTTGTGCGAGTGTATGCTGAAGCTTCCACCCAGGTCAGTGCAGTAATATCGATGACAATGAAAATGGCACCTGGAATTGAAACATCGAATTCAATAAAGTTACTAATGAGTTGACAACAACATTTGGAATTATCTATTTAGGAAGAAGCAGACCGTCTGGCACACGAAGTCAGTCTTAAGGTGCATGAACTGTGCCGTGGAGTCGGGGCGCCTCCTAGCGGACCAAACTGATACTCTCTCTGGCGAAATGGGATATAAACTACAGGGGCCAAACTTACCAAGAATACAATCAAAATGTCTAGTTGAATTCGGGCTTTGGGTGGCGGAAATATTTATTACCATTTATTGTTATTTTTTCAATGATGGGTGAATCAGGTCACAATGCATATAATGTATGGTGTCAATACAATATAACATATGGGCTATGAAATTATATTGTCCAAATTATTATACATGGTTATATTATTGAATGCTTGCACGTTGAATTATTTATATTATGAAAATAAATACGATTGCTTGGAAAAGATTGTCTTTACTTTTTACACAACAAGGTCGTATAAAGCAGTAAAGTGATAATAAATACAAAAGATTAAATTTTAAATACGAACGACTTGACAACTTATCAAGAAAACTGTGGAACCATTTTTATTCATCGGATTCGTAAGTAATCACATTTAAATCAATTTTGTGCCATGATTCTTAAGTCACAATTTTCGTAAAGGTGACGTTATATAATGAATGGCTATATTGGTATCAATATTACATAAGAGTAAAATGCATTAATTGCCAAACAGACCCCAGAATAATGACCTATGCATGCTTGAAAACACAGGAATACGAAACTATTATCATCATCATAGGCATACATTGGCCTAAATATTGCAATATCTCTCAGCAATATCAGCTGAGAGCAGTCCATCGTGGATTTTCAGCTTACCGGCCCATATGGGTCAATAAGCTATTGTCATGGTATTTCGTCCATCGTCTGTCCGGCAAATAACTTGTTTGCTATGATGATTTTTTTTTCGAAAATTTACGAGAACAATCCTTGGGCTAACACCCTGAGACGTTTTTTTTATTCAATCGTTTTTGCTGATTTTTGTCGAAAAATGGCCTATTTTGGACTTTGGTGGCCATTTTCTCAAAAACTGTCTGATCCGTTTCAAAACTGATCAAACATTCCCCTCATGTACCTCTATGATGTGTATAAGTTGTGTTGCCCTTGAATCGCCGGTCTGCGTGTGGCGGAAATTTTGATTTTTGACCGGTCGGCGAAAAAAAATCTTTTTGTCCCAAATCAAGTTACTATTCGTTTTGAGCCATTTCCAGCAGCAACAACAAAAATTATTGGCCATTGAATTTTTTTTTCAAATCTCACCCAATTTGAATGGTGACCTTGAATTTGACCTTCAATGACCTTGGAAGGTCAAAACGACATTTTTTATTGTAAAAAAAACCTGATGAATTTTGTCTTTGGCAGCCATTCTCTCAAAATTTATTCAGACAATTTTCCTCGAAATGCATAAGATTCTCCCTGTACCTTTGTGATGTGTGTTGTGTTGCCTTTGAATTGACAGTCTGTGACTTTATGTCAGTAAAGAAAAAAATCTTTCAAGATGTAACCTGATTTCGTGTTATGGTCCATACAAGAAAAGTGTGTTTGGCAACATTTTTGAACATGTTTTGACAGTAGAGTTGAAGATCAGTGTAACAATTTATATTTTGGAAAACCAATCCTCTGTGCAATCTCATGATCGCCGGTAAGCTACAGTGCCCTTGGTGCTATGTTTTTCTCATTATTTCATAACAAGGCAACATTCATAATTGGCTCTGCATATAAAACCAATTCATATATCATGAGCATCATCTGTGCCAATTTTGGTGTTTTTACCACCAAACACACGATCCTTTACCACCAAACACAAAATCCAAACACACAATGTCCACACTTAGGTGCCCCACTACTACCTTATCCCGATGATTTTGTCCTCGATGTTTCCAGGATTACATTCAATTTTTCCACTCTCTCTAGCTATACTTCGTCTCACAGGACTCTTTCACTATATTTCCTATCTTAGTATCTTTCATTGCATTCTCTTTCTTACTGAAGGATGTGCTGATTTATATCTGGGACACAACAATATTTCAATGTGATTAACGTCCTAGAAAATACATTCAACTATGAAGTTTAGTTCTAATGTTCATTACGATGGCATAACTTTGCATGATATTGACATAACTTGTTACTCAGCATCAAAGTCGTACTTGGTGATTAGCAGATTCAATTGTGATTTTATCCAATTAATAAATCCATATCCGTCATTTTTGCTGTATGGCGGGTACATGTTTTTGGCGGGTGTTGCATGCGAATCATGGCACGTAGACACTGCTAGTGAATTATCCATGCAGGAATAATGTAAGAAAACATCAAAGACAATTCGAGTGCGACCTGAGATATTGGCATGGATACATGCAGACATCTGACGAGACTCTGAGATGATAACAAATACCCAGGTCCACAATATTCAATTACCTAGGTCCATATTCAAACAGTATAAATACAACATACATGTTACATGTTATGGTAAAACGGTCAAATTTGAATATTTCAGAATGTGGTTATCGGGACGCTTGAAGGCTGCAATATATTCGCATGATTTGCTTTGAATTCTGCTTTGGGGGAAAGTCTCCTTCAAAGAAATGTAACAACTCAAGTGATGTTGTATAATTTGATAAGTTTCCATGGATGTAATCTGCTGTAGAACAGACCACATGGTGGCCACGTAACTCTTTCAATGACAAGAGTCTGATTTACTCTACATATGGGGCCGTGTAGTCTGAAGGTATTCCTGTTCAATGAGAAGTTATTGTACCAACCGAGCTATTTACCTGGTGTGGTGATTCCACTCTAAGTATGTTATGCAATGGTGATGGTCTCAAGACCTAATGCCTTGTCCAGGAGAGAACTGAATGTCACCGGATCTAAACTAATTTGGACGTGTGTGAAATCCTATCGCATGGTATCAAAAGTATGAAACAAGTACATGTATCATGATAATGCTCATGATTGTTATCAGAAAGTGTTAAAAAGATCAATACACATTAATTACTAAACAACGAATACACTGTGTTTGATTACATACCTCGAATTAGAATGTGGCAAATGAATTACATTGGATATGGCGAAATATAGTCATTCGAATGCCTGGTGGATTATATCAATTCATTCTTGAAACGTTACATATATGTTGATGATCTCTTAATATTGATAACGTTATGCCACAACAGTAAAAATTGAAATGTAACTTTCAATTTTCTACCAGCTACAAACTGAAGTGTCGGTTAAACTAAACTAAATTGCCTAAACTTCGGTTACAAACACTGGAAGTTGAAGGAGGTGTATTTGCATGAATAATGACCCAACGATAATCTGCTAATGTTACCAGAATAAGACATTCTTCCCAATTTCTTTTTTCTATGTCCTTGAATTAATTGTATACATAAAATTGTGTTTAATATCTTTTAGGAATATGAATGTACAATTGAAATCTATTGTAAGTCCCGAGAGACAATCTTAGTGTTTGTAGCATTTCATGTGATTTCTGAGGTATATCTAACAACCGTTTGGTGCAATTTGGGTATTTTTACATACGTTTCGTAGTACGTCTTAAATTGAAACATTCCGATCACTGGAGAAATATTTGTACTATCACAAACATTCGGCGACAATGCATGTCTTTCAAGTTTTCTAGTCATTCCACGGTAACCGAATAAAACATACTCAGTTTTCCTGAGTATCTAGCTTTATTTTATTAAAAGAATCACTAGCAAAAGATATAGATGATGTACACATTTATCCACTCCACACAACTCCAGGGCTGTTATTTAATTTGACTAACTTTCCACAGGAGCCAGTCTAGACATATAATAAACTACTCGCTGACTAAGTATTTGAATCTTTCTAAGGGAATAGTCTCATTCCCTCCACAGATAGAGCCTGTAGTCTGGGGCATTCCTGGACAATGAAGAGTTATTGTATCAACTGAATTATTCAACAGTTGTAGATATTCCACTTTATATTCATTTTGCCGTTGGGTATCTGGGTTTTTAGTTCCAATGTCTGGGATATAGATAAATTTCAATAACCGTGTACTTACATTTTATACTCAATGGGAGTAGTATGATATTAATGGTATAGTTATTCACAAGCATTTGTCATAATAAAACTCATGGTCAAAATCCAAATGGATTCTGAAATCACGTCTACAAAGGAGTGATATATGTGGGGACAAAGTTACATGTTCCAGATGAGTCTAACAATATAAACTCTCTGTGGTGATTTTGGCTAATGATAATGTAAATTATATTTCTGGATATCACTGTACCTTCGGATGTGATAGGCAAATTCATCTCAGTTGTTGCAGGTATTGTGTTTGCTGTGAACATAATTGTAAGTTATCACTGTCTTGTGACTGGAGCAGAAGTGACCGCGAACATGACCCGGTGACCTCTGGGCCTGCCACGTGTCTATCCAGTCTAGTGTATGGGATCAATACCCATAGGGTAACTTGGGGTCAACAAAAGTCCCATCATGTCACAATAAGGTCATGATAATGAGCAAGTTGTTATTGTGTATAGACCTAAATAGATCTATGAGACAATATCAATCATCATCTTCGGTTACAATAACTGAAAGATGAATGTGAAGCTTTTTTGCAGGAATTGGCCTCCAGAATCTTCTCATATTGATTGCGTGAGTCCTTTCATTCCTTTCTTTCGTGTAAATCAACTTATATGCATACACATTCATGAATTGAACCTGTTTAATGTCTACACATTTACTGTTGCAACATAAAAGCAGTTAAGTTTGTTATTCCATGATTGTTCGGTGTTAGGCTTTTTTGTACTGGTGACAATAGGTCGAGATATACAATTCTGAAAACTCGAATTGTTATATGTGTGATGTTAAAAGAATCGTACTTTGTGATATATTGGTATTTGTGAATTCACCATAGAATGCATAGCACAAGAGACCACATTATAGTATTTCATCATTGGGAGCCGATTGAGTTTATTGAGTGTGAACTTCAGAATGTCTAGTTACTCGGAAGTTCAATTTCTTTATAGTATAGTTAATTTCAAGTTAGATGTCAAAGCCCATTTATTTCGCAAAATCACAATTACTGACATAGATGAAGTTAATGTCACTACCATATTCCTCAAGACTTGCATCTGTTTTGAAAATGTGATTTACACGTATATTCAGGAATATTATATCCACTTGTCATTTTCACATGTTTGTAGATAAACCAGGACACCAGATTTCCAATGATCAATGCAAGTAATGGGAATATCAAATAATGGTCCAAGACCCGTCGAATGTAACATAGTAACTTAATCTTTACGTTTGGAGGTTGCACCAGAATGGCCCCATCGGTGGCATCTTTCCGCCAAATGCATATCCGAATGGCACGGATCTACCGTGTGATTTATCCTAGACTAGTGATGGGCATGTGTAGTATGTGCCATATCAGAAATTGATCATTCGGTTTCACCCCGAAGTTACCCCAAATTGACCATTCAGGATATATCAAACTGTGAACTAGTAAATACATATGTGAGAATTGACCATGGCTAGATGAACCTGAAGAAATCACATTTTCCAAATAATAGTGACTCAACTGCACTACTGGGTTCGGAAATCACACTTTGAAATAAAGTAGTGTGAGCGAGGAACAATGTTTCATAGATCACTGACGGTTGTGGTTGGGTGTTGTCGATTTCAAATTGTAATGGTTAATAAGATCCTCTTCAGCTGTCAATATTATTGTCCGCATGATATGCCCGTGGGTTGATTGATAATGCTATCTGGAACAGGAAGAAATCAGTTTGGTATGATCACCCTATCATGCTATCCTATTATATATGCAATTATAAATATTACATTATTAACCTTTCTTCAATGAAAACTGTATTGATTACATAATAAGTATTGTACAATACGTTACCCACAAGCCATCGATGTCTTGTAACTAGAGCAGAAACAACCAGGCTTGATTGATGAAACCAGGGCGTGGGACACTGCCACATGGCCAACAGGGCGTGGGACATTGCCACATGGCCATCAAATGAAGTGTTATGGGGGAATTGAATAACGATTGCTGCAGAGGAAAACTCATATTTGTGTCATGAGAAGGACATTCATATATTAGATTGGCAAATGATTATCTGGTCTGCCAATTGGCTTTTTGGTATATTCATATTGTCTCAATAGTAACAGTATGAATTAGATAAATTCTGTTTGACCACACATATTGTGTATATTATTTTTTAGTAAATTCATATTGTATTAATTGTAACAGTATGAACTAGATAAATTCTGTTTGACCACACATATTGTGTATTATTTTCAACAACGAATTAAATGTGATTAGTATGAATATTTGAGTATTGCTCGAGCGAGTATTGCTCAACCATCAATAAATACTACTCTCACCGTGAAATCAGATTTCATAAAATGACGGTTCGATCGACTATAAAAAAAATCCCAGTTGCCATCACGAATTAGGACAATAGCAAGTGTTTTTTTCAAATTTCATGAATGAATATGTTACATGTACAATATTTCAGTGAAGACACATGAAAAAACTAGACGCTTCCGGTCGCCTACGACCGCTTGGGTGTATCCCCTGTAGTACTATCATTCCTCATGCCCCAAATATATTACTAATAAGTGAAAAACTAAAACAAGGGATAGAGAAGATTACCAGAAAAATGTAAAATCTTAGGCCACAACTGTTTTTTTTCCCCACCAAAATTGCTAAATTAATCTTTCAAAGTTATTGAAGGGCGAATTCAAGATCACCACTGAAACCAATGCATATGAATGTCCATTTCGACATGTTCGATAACAAAAACGAAATCACAGCCAGATCAAACTTTTCACCTAAAGTTATATTTCAACTCAGGATTTTTGACATACTTGGTTCCAAGTTGAAATTCAAAGAAAAAATTGACCAAAACTGCATTTCAAGATCACGAAATTGGAGCCAGATCGAACTTTTCACCATAAGTTATATATCAACTCATAATATGCGACAAACTTGTTTACAAGTTGAAATTCAAAGTAAAAGTTGACCAAAACTGCATTTCACGATGACAAAATTGGAGACAGATCGAACTTTACGCCAAAAGTTATATTTTAACTCATAATATGTGCCAAACTTGGTTTCAAGCAGAAATTCAAAGCAAAAGCTTACCAAAACTGCATTTTCAAGATGGCGAAATTTGAGCCAGATTGAACTTTTTACTACAAGTTATATTTTGACTCATAATATGTATCAAACGTGGTTTCAAGTTGAAATTCAGAGTAAAAGTTGACCAAAACTGCATTTCAAGATGATGAAATTCGAGCCAGATCAATGTTTCAGTAAAAATAATGTTAACTTATTCAGTTACACCTAGATATCTCTACTGGACAAAACCTTCACCTTGTTGAGCTCAATAATAAATGTTTCTCGTCTTGACTATTAATATTGAGGTCAATGATAGATTTAACTAGCAAGAATAATGTTAACTTATTTGGTTACAGCCATACAATCTCTACTGAACAGAACCTTTACCTTGTTGAGCCCAATAATAAATATTTCTTGTCTTAACTAATTTTATTGTGGTCAATAATAGACTTAACTAGTAATAATAAGGTTAACTTATTCGGTTACACTCATGAAATCTGTACTGGACAAAACCTTCACCTTGTTGAGCTTAATAATAAATGTTTCTCATCTTAACTATTTTAATTGTGGTCAATAATAGACTTAACTAGTAAAATTAAGGTTAACTTATTCGATAATATCGATCTGTTTTCACTAAAAACATCAGTCCTCTATTCTGAACAAGAATCCAGTGTTTTCATAGTACAGGGTATTGGATTGATGACAGATGTTCAAGTCGGTATTTTACCGGTCGTAATAAGTTAGTCCGTTAACTAATTAATATTCATTCGATCATTCTGAAAAACGATAGGTTTCGTGTGAGGGTCTTTCTCTCTGAGTCTGTGCGATTTCATCATCATTCATTGAAAACTCCCACTCGTAGAGCGTTCACAAGCCATGTGTGTTAAACAGGCTAATTTGAGCACAAAATGTGTCGGCAATCGGCCAATTTGGTTGCTATGGCAACCAAAATCGATTGGTGTCGGGATCTTACCATAAGATGTGTCTGTATGAAAAATTATTAGAATCGGTTAAGATTTGCAACCTGTAGAGCGTTCACAAGAAAGTGTCTGCGGACGCGGCGCGACGAAGACAAATCCATAGTATCCGCCGAACTTCGTTCGGGGGATACAATTACTCATTGCATGCGATGTTGAACGTTATTTTCATGGCAGCGCCCTTTGAGATCTAAATAACCAGTGTATAATATGAAAGTAATATTCAGCTTAAGTGTTAAAATAAATCAAATGCCAATCAAGGGTGCACCTTATAATGCTCACTACTTTCTCAATATTTTGATGCAATGTATAAATGGTATGCTTGATAGGATGATTTGATAGCATATACTGTCACGAGAATTGTCTTAGTGGTGTGCTCACTTGCTTGAGATCGCCATTTATAGCTGGAAGATCCAATGAACTATCATATAAAAATATTTCGATGATATGATTACTGAATGAATTGAAATATTATTGCTTCATCCATAAGACGTTTGCTACTTCTTATTTTATTTTAGACATCTCATGTATTATGTGAGGTGATGTTTGTGATTCATATCATGCAGGCTACATGTTTATACGAATACTGTATATCAAAGTGAATACTAGCTAATTCTTCAACAATGATTTATGTAGACATCTATCATGGCTTCTAACTTCATGGATCATGGATAATAACCGATAACAACGTTTGTACGAATGGGGAACATCAGACAGCAACTGTTATGCATGATTACAAGGCAGCTATTGTTATGAGTGTTTACAACGGGTCACTGTACGTGAAGAACAAGATAAAGCACAAATAGGTTTTGAGTCATAATAATCTGGAATTATTATATATATGTTACAAATCAACTCCAAACAAATCTAATACGTTCAGTGATTTAACACATATTCTCCACGGAAGTTACCCCTTTACGATAACAGACCCCATATTGACTAAGTATGTAGCGCTTCAATGGCAAGGGTCTGATTTACTTTACAGATGGGGCCGTGTAGTCTGGGGTGTCACTGGTCAATGAGAAGTTATCGTATGGATTGAATTATTTAGAACGTATAAATATTCCACTTGGGAGTTTTACGAGGGTTTGATGTAGTTTTATGTATTGTCTGGGACGTACGTAAATTGATTAGGTCTGGGACGTTATACAATCATCTGTAATCCCATTCATATCACGAATATATGAACGATTTTGAAACATCATAGCGATATTCGCCTACATACTATGGGTCGGACAGTAAGAAGCATTAACATACGAGCATTTGTGTCCGCATGAAATGAGGGTCAAAAAATATTTTTGAGGTCCTGGACCTCTATTTCATCACCCATTTTTCGAATTATGGATCGTCTGGATAAATGTTTTGGAATGGCAGAGAAACCATCAAGAATTACTTTAGGTTCACATCGCTCATGTTAAGAATGTCTGGAATGTTACAGTTTGATTCTACACAATAGTGAATACAATGACTCGATCAAGTAGGGGAAAAAAACTGTGAATAAATTTGAAATGTCTTGTTACTACTGAAGCAGGAATGATGACTGCGCCCATGAAATCCAAGCGTGGGACAGAGCCACGTGTCTACCAATGGAATTGTATGAGGGAATTATTCATCGATTAGCTCCCGATATAGAACTCACAGCATGGTATGGTAAAAATATTTGTTTTGCACATACATTTACATCAGTTTGTCAATTTACCTGGCTTTGCCAACAAAATGAAGTGTTATGGGTGTAGTTTTTGCCAGTAATGTTGCAATAGTCGATCAGGATGCTTGTTGGTTTTTATTTGTTCGGTAGATACCAAAGTACAGATGCCATATCAATCAATTCATGAACACTATATTTTGTTTGGAAATTATGTTTTGTTTGCTTTCTCCGACCAACAATATTTTGCAAAATTTCATCCATTTTCCTCTTTTATAATGGGAGCTGTGCGAAGTAAATAAACATTTAAACACATTGATTGAATATTTCAGGTTATAGCTCAACTGGGAAGTCATTTTATAATGATTTCAGTGGTGACCTTGAATTTTACCGAGAGTAACCTTGGAAGGTCGACCCCCTTCTGTATTTTTCTTAGACGCGGTTTACAAGCACGCCGTGAGGACGCAGCCCTAGTGTGACGGCTACATAATTAGAGTAACTAAATGTAACGAAAATGCATTTATCATATGCGCATAATATTACACATTTTTATAAAGTGCACATGGAATGGTGGTCGTTGAGTTATTATGCCAGGGAAGACATCTTGTCAGATGTCTGCTTGAATCCTTGGCATGAGTATCGGCCCGCCTCAGGAGTATGCTCTTTGATATCTGCTCATATTACCGCCTCTGTGGCCGAGTGGATTGGACTGGTGGCTCTTGAAGCAAAGAAGCTCAGAGGCGGTAGGTGACGCGGGTTCAAACCCCGTCACCGGCACAAAGTAGGTGGAGTTTTCATCCTGGAAACGCAAAGGTTTCTCCATTCGAATGTGCTTTCCAAATTCAAAATTGTCACCCGACGGGGGATGGGGAAGACAGGCAGAATTGCCTATCATCATGGACCGTCGTTAAACGAATCTGATTATTATTATTATTATTACTGTGGTATAGATAATCCACAAGTATACGTGATGTGAATATATCATATATAACAAGCCAAAGGCTACGTGATGACACGGGAAATTCATCAGAATATAATACATAAATATTGACTGGTTTACATTTTCCGTTCAATTTTTAAAAAAGCAATGTACATTGTATGCGATTATAGCATTGGTGAAATAGAAATTCCATTGTGATATTTCATAAGCTTTTGCCTGGATATTGAGTGATAGGTCCTGCCAAGCCACCATGAAAATATGTTATCGTAATATGATGCATGATCAGTCTATAAATATTCGAATCAAGTTAGAAGGTTCCCAGTAAGTGCAACATTTTTGGGGGTTCATGAGTTTCCGTGTCATTTTTGTTTTCTCTCACTTCGTATGACTTTCTGTCCCCGGACTATGAGATTGGATAACGAACCCTGTTTTGTTCGCTTGGAATACTTAATACGGGGTATTGATTCTACGTCTATAACATAGATCTGAAATGTATAAGAGTGGAACATATTATCACATAAATGTTTCGGCAAGAAATTTTCAGCGAGAAATATTAATTTAATGCATGGCAAGACCACCTTAATTCACCAATAGTTCTGTAATACACAACAGTCGTGAATATTTCATGAATGCACAATTTAAATTCATGACAATATTCCGTAAATTAGGCGACTCCTTCCACTCAATAATGATAACGGGGCTCTAGTTTGTAAATGATAAGTACAATCGGTACTAAAGCTAATCAGTCAGTCCGTAGAGCTTATGGAATATTTGCAATTTATGACAAGACCATTATCGTACTAGGGTCAGGCAGTCACTAAATGTAATCGTCTTTTCATGGAACTAACACCAATAGATCACTTACGTGTATATTTTTCGATGGTATTTATGATATATTTTGATGTGAGAATATCGGAGAAAGGAAGGGAATGATTACATCTGAATGCATACCATTCAATCCCATCACATCTGGATGAAATATCTTAGCACTCTTTACACATATTGCCAGTTGTGGTGTAGACTTTGCAGTTAATCATCAAAGGACAAAGCCAGGATCAATATAACTTTTAGATTGGATTTGACAGCATGTGATCGGTTTTGGCACATTTTCCGCTTTGTGTTTTTCAATCATTGTCTACGTGTTCAGCGATCGGTTGCAATCAGTTCAAACATTCATAGTTCATCAGATTCAAACATTCATAGTTCATCAGTTCATATATTAATATATGGAGAAAAACACCTCATCTACTGAGTATTATGATGAACCTCGCATATTCATGAAATCCACATAAGTTTCATGACATCGTCTTTGAGTCCAGATAAACAGTGTGTCATAAACAATGATATTCAGAATGAATGTTATTATCTTATCCCCGTTATCTCGTGTCTTGTCCCCATTATTCATGTAATCTATTAGGATCATGCTCCATCACAAATATTATAACATTACAAAATCACTTTACTGCATTCGGGGTCTGCATGATGTCCTTACATGATGGAAACTTACAATTACACATTATTAGGTACTTATGTACTTTTCATATATCTGTTCCATTGGGGTTGTTTCGGATTTCTAAATTGTTTTCATAGGTTGTTGGGCAGTTGTATACTAATTTCATCAGGTGTACAGTAGAAACAACTACAATTAACACACTGTCAGCCCCTGATGACGCCAGTGTGTCTTTGGATAAACTATTCGGTCGGGCTTTGTTTGTATTGCAAAATTTTGTATTCTTCGTTTGTTATTGGTATTATTAAAATCTCACTGTATTGGTGGTAATAGATTGATACTTACATTCGTGGATATCATAATCCAAATAAACAACCATGCAAATCTAATTTGAAGTCAGAAACAAAGATCAGAGTGCTAGGTGTGATTACTTAGGGCCACTGTATATGGAGGGCGAAAAGCACGTTGGCATTAAAGTATACTGATATTTATATATGTATGTTACAAATCCCAAAGAATTATGGTAGATTTACCGTTCACTGATCTATCATAATCATAATAATAGACCAACCAGTGACTAAGTATGGAGTCACTCAATGGCAAGGGTCTGATTTATTCTACAGACGAGGCCGTGTAGTCTGGAGCATTCTTGGTCAATAAGAAGTTATTGTAATGTGCTTCGACTAAATTATTCAAGAGCGGTAGCTCTCCCACTTTGTCTGAATGAGATATAGTTTGATATCATTCCACGTATCAGATCTAGGATATAATTGAAGTCTAAGTATGGAGTCAGATCTCATTTTTACCACACGATAGAGGACATCACACTGATCATTGTGGTTTTTACGGCATGTCATTATCATAATTAGTTTCGAAGTTATGAGGATTTTCATGGACGGAGCATTCATGACGTCACAACGGGAACACATGTTAATTAGCTAAATGAAAATTTTGATATCAGTTTAATTCAATATCTTCAATGTTCAACATGAAATATAAGCAGTATCTAGTTATCTTAATTGGTTACCATGGTAACCATTCTTTTGATAGAGCCCATAGCAACGATGGTTGCTAGGGTCCTGTATGTCATTAATACTCTACTATATGGCTCAAGAAAGTCAAAATATCGATTATCATCATTTATTCATCTCATACAAAGCTTTTAAAAACCAAGTTTGCTTTAAGGGTGTGAGTTACGCCCTTAGCAACCATGTTAGCTAGGGGTAGTATCATAGGAATGGTTGCTATGCTGGTGTACCACTCTACATAATCATGGTATAAATTTATATGGCTACATCTACCAAAAATATACATTAGTGATACCTTGCAAATCAACGTCAATATGACACTGAGTCACTAATCAAAATCAATATCCCGGTGTGACGTCATGAATACTAATTATAATAGCTAATGAGGCAAAATATCACAGTGAAAATATGGCCTAAATTGGGAATCGCCTAGCATTTGGGAATATCTTTTGTATATATTGTACTATTTTGTACTATTTGGGATTTTGTACTGATTCATGTTTGTCTTCATAACTTCGCCATATTAACACCAAATTGTCTCAAACTTTGACCATAGCTGTTCTAACCCTGGTCAATGAATACTTTAGCAACAAAGTACTAAATGGTTTGATTACGCGATGAATACAGACAATTGAACATCACTGACAGATTACAAGGTAGATCTTCAATTCCTTTACATGCCTCGAGGGGAAACTTTTGGGAGAGTGGCGCGATATGATATAGATCACTAATCGAGACTTACTTTTTGATGATGTCCATGGGTACGTAGTATTCATCGGACGTTTACAAACAAATTTAGCAAACTGAAGTGAAATAACCTACCTAACCGGTGATAATGTGTAAGAACGTTTTATATTCATGCAGTGCTTGGGGATACCAATCCATTAAATACAAATGTGCCTTTACGATCATCTGTTATTTGTGATATGTGTACTAAATAAGACGAAAGGATTGTAATTTGCCAATGTCCCGTCACTGGAGCAGGAATAACGATGGATTTGATCAGCTTAGAGTATGGGACTCTTCCACGTGGCAATCGAGAGAAGTGTGTGGGGGTATTAATAAACGATTAACCTCTAAAATAGAAGTTACACAACGAATCAGGGCTCTGAAGGATACTTCTACAAAATAGTTCCACACGTTACATAATCTGCATTCCATTAATCATCAGCTGATGTTGATAACACTTGCCTTGTGGGGTTTTGTGTGAGGAACATTATTTGGTACGTGCATTCACTCACCGGGATATCAAATCATGTAAATCCTCTGGATCAGCCAACCGATAAATTTTGGGGTTTTTTTTTTTTGGTTTCATTACTACAGAGTCAATCATATTGCAGTGGTAGTCTATGACACCGCTCGAGTGGAATTACCAGGTTGAGGTATCTTTTCAGTGAAATGAAATATATGCAATATATGTTTGTTTAAATCATTCGACCAAAAATGCACCTGCGAAATATGAATGAGCAGAGCTCGGAGGCTGTCATCGATCCTATATTGTATATCCTGAAAACTCCAAATCCCCACTGACAATGTCACACCACAGAAATCACGCACCAGTATTTTCTAATTGAAGGACTGTTTGTAGCAGAATTGAATCTCAATGGATTTGGACTTCAAAGTAGACAATTCATTCTCTCTGTCATTATAACCTCCTGTCAGAAGTCATGGCTCCATGCAATTGCTGAATTTACACTTTTTGCGAGAATTGCGTCAGGGAAAGGACACACATTTCCAGCAATCTGTACAATATTCACAACACACTACATCACATAATCTAACAATCATTAGCGTGGTGTGTAGCTGCAATAGCATCGATATCATTGATACCATTGTTGACCAGTGTACATCATAAGTCAGCTTAGTTTGCCATAGGTCGAATTTTGTATGTGTGTGTGTTTTGTAAACTTTTGTTCTTGTTTTCTGACGTAGGATATACCTATTCTGTATAATGCGTTTGTATGTTGTACCTATTCTGTATAATGCGTTTGTATGTTGTACAGTAATATGATTGTAAAATCAATATAACATTTTTATGTTTGCCCATTTTTCATTGTACATGCTCGCGTTGGCCGAATCCGCTGATTTTGTGCACTTGTGGGATGCTTTCTTCACATGCTCAATCTCTGGGAGAATCATAATGCACCACAATATCGGAGGTCGTTGGCTTCGGGAGCCATAGGTGGGCCCCACACCCCACGCCTGCTTATTTTATCAACATCGCAACAATAAAAGCTTCTGTTCCAATTTGCAAAGTATAGATTCAAGTCGATAAAATGAATCATATATTGACTGAAGGGGGAGCAATTATGTAAACGGGAAATAATTGTTTTCTCACAGTTAATCACAAAGGTTTTCACAAGGAGGATCATACATGTAATGAAAGTATACACGATGCCACTGATGATATTAGAATGTATCTTTGCAAATGATTACATATGATGACATATGCACATTGCAATAAAAAGAAAATACCAGATGCCTGGGGAAAATGCCATCAGTTGTTATTAACCTGGAAATTATTTTACTTACATCACCCGGCCCACCCCCGTTAAACATGTTTAATAAGTTTATCATAGGGAGTTTATGTGGAATGACAGGCCAGGAAGCTACCACAGAACATGAAAATGTCTCTGGCGTCTGGGGCTACAGGCCGAACTCAATTGTTTCGCTTCCATTTATTTTTACTTCCCAGAACAGAGACATCAGTAGGTATTTAAGTAGAAATTATTCCCAAGTGAGGCCGCGAAGCTACATCAGAACATAAAAAGGCTTTTGATTCTGGGGTTTGATTTTGATTCTCTCTCTCTCTCTCTCTCTCTCTCTCTCACCATGATTCCGCCTCTGACATGTATATTCTATGGTATATGGCAGAAGAGAATCATCACAGTTTTAAGGGGAGGTTATTTATTATGCAGTGAAACTACTTTTATGTTAGTTATATTTCATTTCGATCAACATTTCACTGTATTGTTGAGTTCAAAGGTTATGGTTTAATGGAAAGTGTCTGCTTGATAACAACGAATTTACCAGCTCCGAGTGCCTCAGAATTCACCACAGAGCATCTGGAGGTCGTTAGCTTCTGGAGCCCTAGGCGGGCCCCAGACCTCAGGCCTGTTCAGCTTGTCAATCTAGCTAACTGCGCCTCCTCTTTTCCCAAATCCTGTATCCGCCCCTGGTTGCCGAAAACAGACCGCCCCCCCCCCCCCAGAGATACAGGTGGTTTGGGCTTAGACTACACAATGGAAAACCAGTATTATCATTGTGGTATTCCTGATTAGGAATTGGTAATATTGAACTTCGCATTCTTTGATGAAAAACTTCTGAATAGACGTGATCTCGAATTACAAAGTCGTGATCTCGAATTATAAAGTCGTGATCTCGAATTACAAAGTCGTGATATCGAATTACAAAGTCGTGCTCTCATTCATTGGAATATTTTTTTTGTTACACAAGGTATTCATGGTGGGCCTTATCTGAAGCTGAGTCAGTGAGACTGTGGTGGGAAAAAGTGGTGAAGAACTGTCCAGAAATGAAGTAGGGGATGTTGAGGGGTATGATGTCAAGCAACTGATGATGACTTGGTTGTGCTGAAAGAGACTGCAGGGAAATGATGAATACATGGTCTACGGAATGCCAATCAATCCAGTATGGCATTTTATTTATCATGGTACATTAGTGTCTCTGTATATATATATATAACAAATACGTCAGTGAAAGTAATATATGGTATGCTTGTTGCTTGGTACACCCGTTTTCTCTAGAAGAACTGTTGGGTATCCATTGTACTCACCATGCTCATGTGTTGAAATTCAGACTTGTGATCTGAAGTGTATGTCAAGCATGTTTGCGAGTAATGTGTAACGCATAAGTGAATGTACGGGTTCGAAAACCAATGTGGTTTCATTTTGTTTCCGTCTCAAAAGAATACTGTTAAATTGATATTAAATAGCGAGAATAATACCAAGAATCAAATCTACGTGCCAGAATACCCCTGAAAGTACATATCACACATCTCTATAGCACAATTGTGAAAAAAAAACATTATGTAAGGATCATCAGCTTTGTAATATCTCAAGCAGTAGTAATTCCAAAACAACTGGTGATATTCAATTAAATATTGAACATAAAGTATGCAGTATATATCTGGAGGTCACTATCAGGAATTCAGGTCGTGATCGAGAATATGGTCAAGATACAAAAAATCGCAAGTAATTTTATTAATGATTATTTTTCCCATGATTCTGGTATTTTATTCTTATCTATGGCCAACTCCCCACCATTCGATATATAACCAATTATAGTGATAATGGATGAAAATACGGTCATACTACGTAATTGTAATGTTGTCATGAGCGAAACGGACTCAATCAAGTTTGACAGAATAAATTCCTTCCGCTGCCGGTACCAGCTAGATGGTGGACGCCAGTGTTCCGAAAATTTTCTGGGATCTGAAATGCTGACGGTGAGGCAGAATATTCAAAAAATGAATGAACGTGAGTTATTTGGTCTTGTTGAAAGGTGTATTGCTCCTCTATTAGCTTAAATTGTTGTACTTATGTTAAGTCGTCGTAAACTTTTATTAAAATACCAGTAACTAGTCTTATGTAAGTATTAGAAGCTTCTGATGTATCAGTGGAATGGTACCCAGTTCTTAGATATCTAAAAAAATATTTAGATAAATATCTTTTTTTTATATTGCATGTGCAAAAGATTCTGCTGGACAAGATTTCTGCTTCGACAGGCATACCAGCGCACTGACTAATAGTAATGGACTTGTAATGGGTGTCCTAAATAAAATAATCTGAATGACATTGGGAACAAGGAGAAAACGAAAATATTCACAAAAACACTTCAGATTTAGACTGATAAACGACAAGTGTAAGGAATGTCTAGATTGTTGGACTGCGAGTCAATACAATATTCAACGGAATACATCGATTGCCTAGAGCAAACTGTGAACAAATTTACCAAAGTTTTGCTACTGGAGCAGGAATGACGATGGACACGATCAGAGCTCAGAGCATGGGACACTGCCACGTGGCCATCTAGCGAAGTGTATGGGAGAATTAAATAACGATTACCTCCCGATATAGAGGTATCATCAAGATTTAGGACATTGATGATGCCTCTGTATTAGAAAGAGCCACCAACTCATGTTGATTGAGTAGGAAATACTCTATGAGCTTTCGTGTAAGAAGCATATTGTTTTGTGCACACACTCACCTCAATCGACGTTAATAACTTGAAATAGTAAATGTAGAACTTTTTTCCAGAATTTCAGTAGTAGAATATGACACTTGTCGATCAAAAGTTGTCATTGCTTATCGATAACATATCAGTGAAGTGAGAAATATTGTTTGTTAAAATCCTTCAAAACAACACATCAGTGAAATGTCAATGGGCAAAGCTTGCAGTGTATGTCATGTTTATATAGATGTATACATTTATTGAAGCTAAAACCAGCTCTGGAAATGGCCAAATTCATCCACTCGGCAGCAGCTTTATTTGTCTACAGAAAGACAATTCGCACAGAAATTGGTATACATTAAGTAGTATATACTTGAAATGAGTTGTCAATACTAAGATTCAAACTCGGCTTTCATCCGTTTTTCCCACAATACAAAGTCTCGTGACGTCATCGGTATTTGTGATACTGAATAAACCGTCAAAGTCGGCAAGCAACTCGATCTCTATCCAGTGTTTTCATCCACGTTTAAATGGGATTTTCCGAGTAACATAGAACTGCGCATATTTTCGTCAAATTCCTGACATTCTCGTGATCTACTTTCAACTATATACGATTTATAAAAGTGGCTGATTTTAAAATTGGTTCCAACTTCAAGATTTAATCACGCTTGAAATCAAGACATAAACAACAAAGAACGTTTCAAATTGGCGCATGGTGATGCAGGGGGACACACTAGCACTATTCACGGGCAGAGCCCTATTGCACCACAGGCTAAAATGTTTCAATCTAAGATTTGGCGCCAAAAGTCCCAAAAGGGAATATTTCCCGGATTATGACATCACACCCATCATCAGCTGATTGCATGATGCTCCCTGATTGGCTAATTTGAGTGGCAGCTTTGTAGCATGACAAAACTGCACCATGATGACAATGTAAACAAACAGCTGTCAAGTGACAAAGTATGAAATTAACTTAAAATTGTGGGACATAAATCGTTGGAAACAACTGAGATGGGAAGAAAACGATACACATTGTGTAATCCATGCATTCAAACCATGTTTTGTTCTGAAATAAGTTCATAAATCCTGACCCACTGTGACAGGGTGTCAGGCGAATACCGTTGTCGGCTCAGGAAGGGACTAGCACTTAACTCTGTTATTGGGCTGAACTAGGGACACACCACAGTAGTTCATAATTGAGGAACTCTTTTGAATGGAATTGAGTTTCATTGTGTTCGGACTTCAAAGTGTCTTGTCTACAAATCCATTTATCTATCCTACAGATAACATGGGGATGCAGAATCACACTTCTACTAACACAAGCAAACAAATTACGTTACCAGAAGGATACAATTCCCAACACTCTTTGTTCAAATAAGCGAGATATCTAGCTGCGATAGCAAGAGCAAAAAACAATATTATTGAATGCATGTAACCAGAAATTTCTGATGTAACGATACCGCCACTATGCGATGTTACGAGGCGATCAATCAAGTCTAATCTCTTCCGTCTTCGAAGGAACATGTCCGGTCTTATATGTTTAATATAGAAGAGAAGAAAATGGTTTATGGTATCCATATGTTCTTGCAACGGCACACGTTTGGTGATTATGTAATATATCCATATATTTATGTTTTAATATTAGAGACTCATGAATGCGTGTTATGTTTCATATACTGCACTAAGTCACAGTAGCTTTTCAGATTCCCATCAAAGTTTTGCTTGTTTTGGGGATCCAGACATTCCTCCAAACATTATTTATATTATATTTAGTATAATGTACAGAGAAGAGTTAAAAGATTCAAAATACAAATGTAAGAGTATAAATTGTGTTTTGAATTCGAAGAACTCACTTGCATGGATTTAAGGTAATATCGTATAACAACGAACACAACACCAAGTCACACGGGCAAAGTGAAGACCGAGTTGGTCACTATATCTCAGGAACTAAGGAAGTTGGAAACACGGAAGTAAACCTAATGTTGTACTCACTTAGCTCAACTTTTGTAAGAACCTATGACCTATAGTCTGTCTAAGTGACTAAGGTCGAAGTTGACCCTCAAACATGACCTTGACTTGACCTTTTGCGAATATATCAAGTAGTAACTCTTTCGAAAGCTCTTTGAGAGCACTTCCCAAATATGCGACCATTTTCTATATAATTATGATGATTGTACTATTGAGATTAAAAGAATGTGTAGTTCACAACGCTTTCGCATATCGTGTACTGGAGATCTGAGATAATGCTAAATGCAGTCAGGTAGGCGAATGCGCCAACACCAACAAGGGTATCTTCTGTCAGCATCCAATTTCCTTAGTAGCAGTTTCAGCCAATCATAATCAATGGATTCTCTTTTTGTACAATTCTTGAATGATTGTTCTGTCAATAACGTATACACCCAGTACATGAATGGGAACTCGCGATTATCAGTCAAGTGGTTGCCAAGCATACACACGAATGATAAATATTGTAATCAACATGTTGTGTAAGAAGGCCTACGTTCCGGACACCTTTTACAGTTTGATATTCTCTTCTACAAAATGCACTTCTTTATTTGCCTTCCGCCCGAATAGGAAATTACTTGCAGAGAAATCAAGCAGTCATTTTCAATTACTTTGCATTTGCCTGCTGATTCATTTTTGCAAATTGTGTTATTGTCCCTCCAGAAGAGTATTAACACATTCCTCATTACAAAAATAGTGGATTGCTCGTAATTTTCACTCCATAGTTACACCTACTCCATCATAACAGCAGCTTGGAGTACTAGTTGGTGACATTCGGTGATTAGTACTCAACTTATTACAGTGCATTCTAACATCGTGATGTCAAATCGTGCAGAGAGATAAACGTGTTCGGGACAAATGACGCCATCGGCGTCTCGGCACATGTCACCTTGCCCTCGAAGCCTATTGTGCGACAAATCTGTAAATTATTCCATAGACATAGGATTAACACAACAAGGTTTTCATGATGACTACAAAATATTACATGCGAAATTATTATATAAGCTCCAACAAAGTATAAAAATTCCAAACCCCTGTATTCATACCATTTTTTAGAGATAAAACACTCAGGAATTCCCCCTTCCATTTCTCGCTATGAAGCCAAACGATGGTTTTGCTTTGATATCACGAATTGCTGCCGACTTATTGGTGCAAATATTGTTGTCTTTGGATAGAAAATAATCTTGGTGATGAGAAATTTTCTCATCTTAGCAGCTGCAAAGATGAAATCTAGTTGGGATAAATTTTGCTAACTCTGCGAAACAATGAAATACCTGTCGTTGTAAAACAAACAAGTCCCAACCACACTCAACTGATAGCTTTGTTGTAATACAATGTACATTCTACTGCACATTCTCTATGATGTCTCCTCCATGAATTCGTCAAGGTCGTGGCAATTCAATTCTGCAAACAATTATTGCATAGTAAAATACAAGACATATTTTGTTGGTAGCGTGATTTGCCCATTCGGCTTACAAGGCTCCCTGCTATTTGGCTCGTATGTATGCGATAAATTATGCCAATGGGAGCTGTGGACAGCGCAGTGCGTAGGGGGATTTCACTCGTGCACAACTACAGCAATATCTTTGAAGCAAAGGGCAACTTTTTCTTCAGAAATATCAATAAATCCATGAACCATTTTCAACCAATATAACCTGATTTTGAAGATATCAACTTAAAAGCTGAGTCGGAATAAAACCTAAGCCCTACCTAATGCTAAAGCTAGGGCCCTACAGCCAAAGGCAGGCAGATAGTATGTAAAATATGGTTCTTCATACTGTATAATAGATGTTTTTAGCATACAGCTGTCCAAAAGTCTACTGAAACTTTTTCAAAATCCCCAACAAACCCCATGCAATATGTACATGGCAAAAACATGTACATAGGTTCCGAGTGACATTCAATGTAGTGAGAAAGATTACGCAAGGATTGCTATGAATGGATTATTAGGACTATGAAACAGTACTTAAAGTTATAGTTCAACTGAATTGAGATTCAGGACAGTGTTTGGACAGTGACCGACCTGACATTCGCCACAAAATGTCCACAATGGAAACGAGTTTGTGTTGTTGTTGATGTTTTTTCGCCATGTTTTGTTTCAGTATAACGTGGGTGTCTCATTAGTAACTTTTTTTCGAGGATAATATGGACAAAAATAAAATTGTTCTTATAAGCGACATAGTTCTTATAGTTGTTCTTATGAGCGACACAATGTGCGCCAACATAAGGATTACTGCTGCCGTGAGGTGGAGTGGAAACAAATTGCTTAATCAAGAAAGAATTAGCTCTGAGAGGGTGGCGATAAAGACGGTGATCCATGAAAAGCGTTTCCTTATTGTAGGTCTTCGTTATCTCCCAGAGATGATTCCCAGTTCCTCAGGCTTCTTCATGCTCCAGGAAACATCCCGAACAGTGCGCAAGGTAAACAGTTTCTGAATCACCAGTGCAGTATTTGTCAAATACAAAACTGTACTCTGCACCAGGAGAGGCATGAGATATTGCTAATAATTAAGGCATTTAAGCAGAAATGCCTTTGTGGTTTTGTACATTTATTTTTGCCAAATTTTCACCCCTGGTCAGAAATGTTGTGCGGAAGAAGTCCATATTTGTTTTTTTGCAAAGTCAGCATTTTGTAAATTTTCGTCGATATCTCAGAATCGGAACAACGTAGAGTAGAAAGGACCTTTTTTCGGACTCGTCGCCCCAGACAAACATGTCATAGATATATTAGGGATAATAATCCCTAATAAGATAATTTTTTTTGGCTGAGTCAACTTTTTTTTGTTTTCGTCCGTATCTCGGAAACGTGTGTTGTAGAGCAAAACGGACGTTATTTTCGGACTCATCACCGTAGAAAACATGTCTGAGGAGTATCAGGGATGAACTTTGACCCTTAACATGATGTTTTTGCTGAGTCCGCTTCTTTTATATGTTTAGGACCTGTAGCCCTAGACACATATTGTTAGGTTTATGAACTTTGTTATAGACCAAATCGGATACATGTCATAGAGGTATGCGTGGGGTAGCTTTGCCTTTTATCGTGTTTCTCTGTAAATAATACAAGTGATGTCCATCATTACGCTGTGACTGTCGGGATGATACCATGTGAAACTAGACGTCACTAGGTCAGCATTTCGTTTCTCTCGAGCTTAACATTGAAATACCTACAAGGCGTTTAGGCCTTGATATCTAATTTCAAATAGTATGATCACGACAATCACAGCCTATAATGCCGGACATCACTCGTTTTATCACAAAAATTGAGATTTCAGTTGAGGTAATATTAAAAAGTAGACGAACAAACATATCCAACTATATCCGAATCCACACTGGAACCGCGAGGAGCAGACTGTGTGTAAACTGTAATAAACTGTAATAAACTGTTAAATGTATACCTGATGGAATTCATGTACCACTGCTCAAAAACTGGATAAAATTATTTGAAACTTTGGAACAAATCCAATGAAATATGTGTGTGGCAAGTAATACCATATAATCACGTATAAGGACACGTCCTATGTCCAGAATGTTGCGCTTTTGTTGGTCAGTATAAATTTTCATTGTCTCATATTCGAACACAAGATACCCGGGATAACCAATGAACAATGTACGCTAAACAATTTAGATAAAATAACACAGTAAATAATTTTTTGAACAACAGTAAATAATGTATTCAATTAAATTGCAGTGCATCCGACTGGTGGATGATAAGACTACGTGAGTGTTCTGAAACTCTGAGGTTCTGAGAATGACTGGTAAAGAACGTTTCCAGATAGATATGGCATTTCGCTGAATGCAATCAAGTAGGCGAATGCTCCAAAGCCAACAAGTGTATTTTCTGTCATCATCCACTTTCTTAATAGCAGTTCTAGCCAAATGAAAATTGATGGAGTCTCTTTTGAAAAAATATTTATGAACGAACCGTTCTGCCGATAATAGGAACTCCAGCATTCATTTTCAATTAGCGTGCATTTCCTACTTTTCTTCATAAGAAATGCTGTCTTATTTTTTATCACAATTTGTGTTGTAGTCCCAGGATGATTCCGGGAAATGTTATTGCCCCATTCTAATTGGAAAAGGAGTGACGTATTTATAATTCTCACTTAGTTACACCTGCGTCAGCATTAACAGCATGAAGTACTTGTCGGCGGCATTTTACTGGAATCATGTGATTACGTCCAGCTATGACTACTCCCAGCGCATTCCAATGTAGTCATTTGCATAAAAGTGGGTTGGGTGTTTGTAGAAAACTAGAAAGACAAAAGGTGAGATTTGAATTGTGGATTGAGGACATAAATGTACTCTGTTAGCAGATATTTCGATAATCCAAGCTGTGAAGTAGTGCAGTTTTGTCATATTATTATTTTTATTACACACAAACTGGTCCTATTCGTTCATTCATCTCAGAGGTCTTCATCACACCAGTACTTTTAGGTTACCGAACCTATGGTCCGATAACCTATTGGCATGGCGTTGCGTCCGTCGGCGTCGGCGTCTGCGTCGTCCGTCCACATTTCTATCTTTGAAGTTTACGATCGGTTCTTTCTGAAATTTCGCACAAGAATACCCAAAAATATTTCAAGAGGGGGGTATTTTTTAGTTTTTTTATTTTCGCAATTTTTTCAAAATGGCAGCCATTTTCGACGAAAAACGGCCGATTTCTAACTTTGGCGGCCATTTTCTAAAAAACTGTTCAGACAGTTTTGAGATTTTTGTTTCAACAGATTACCCTCATATACCTCTGTGACGTGTATAAGTTTCGTTGCCTCTGAATCGTCGGTCTATGTGTGGCGGCCATTTTCATTTTCTCGACTGGCCCCAAATGGGACTTCCCATGTTAAATACTCCTATGCTTTATAATTGGACGCATTATGCCTATTATTATATGCCTACGAAAATGCTACAAAGGATTACACAGGGTGCAATCGGTCCGATATATTGCAGTATTGACCGCCTTCATGTTGACCTGCGTCGCGCATAGCAACCGGCGGTCTTCTGACGTTTACGTATTCAAGCGCTGGTGAAATTACGTTTTTTTGGTTTTGTAGTACATGAAAATGTCCACAAAATTCTTTGCTTCCAGGGTCTAAAATGGCTAGAAAATGTCAGCATTTGTAAGCATATATCTCCCGAGGGGTATGCATATCATGATGCGGTATATAATAATAAGTTAATCGACTGGATACAGTGTTTGAGGCCCGAGGTCGTGTCTGTGCCGCGGACGCACTCGCGAGCTCGTGCGTGCTGCGGCCCAGACACGAAATCGGGCCTCAAACACTGTATCCAGTCAATTACCTATAAATATCTCACTTAATATTGAGATTAGAGACTAGGAATCAAGTGTGGACACACAGGAAATGATATATGCTGATTATTGTCATGACTTTGAATTTGAACTTTGACCTCATTTTCAATGTCAGAGCACAAAACGGCTAATATCTCGTTTATTATTGACTTTACAGCTTAGGAATAAATTGTGCACATATAGGACATGATATAATCGGAATATTCTGACGACCTTGAATTTGATCTTTGACCTCATTTCCAGGTCAAAGAACAAAACGGCTAATATCTCGCTTATTATCCACGTTACAGCTTGGGACTAAATTGTGGCGTATAGGAAATGATGTATGCCGAATATTTTGATGACCTTGAATTTGACCTTTGACCTCATTTTCAAGGTCATCCACAAAATGGCTAATATCTCGCTTAATATTGACTTTACAGCTTAGGAATCAATTGTGGACATATAGGAAATGACATATGCCGAACATTCTGATGAGCTTGAATTTGACCTTTGACCTGATTTTCAAGGTCAGAGCACAAAATGGCTAATATCTCGCTTAATATCGACTTTACAGCTTAGGAATCAGTTGTGGACATATAGAAAATGATATATGCTGATTATTGTCATGACTTTGAATTTGAACTTTGACCTCATTTTCAAGGTCACAGGTCAAAATGGCTAATATCTTGCTTATTATCGACTTTACAGCTTAGGAATCAGTTGTGAACATATAGGAAATGATATATGCTGAATATTCTTGTGACCTTGAATTTGACCTTTGACCTCATTTTCAAGGTCACATGACAAAATGGCTAATATCTCGCTTATTATCGACTTTACAGTTTAGGAATCAATTGTGAACATATAGGAAATGATATATGCTGAATATTTTCGTGACCTTGAATTTGACCTTTGACCTCATTTCCAAGGTCGCAGGACAAAATTGCTAATATCTCGCTTATCATCGACTTTACAGCTTGGGAATCAATTGTGAACATATAGGAAATGATATATGCTGAATATTCTCGTGGCCTTGAATTTGAGCTTTGACCTCATTTTCAAGGTCACAGGACTAAATGGCCAATATCTTGCTTATTAGCGACTTTACAGCTTAGGAATCGATTGTGAACATATAGGAAATGATATATGCTGAAAATTCTCGTGACCTTGAATTTGACCTTTGGCCTCATTTTCAAGGTCACAGGACAAAACGGCCAATATCTTGCTTATTAGCGACTTTACAGCTTAGGAATCAATTGTGAACATATAGGAAATGATATATGCTGAAAATTCTCATGACCTTGAATTTGACCTTTGATCTCATTTTCAAGGTCACATGACAAAATGGCTAATATCTCGCTTATTATCGACATTTACAGCTTAGGAATCAATTGTGAACATATAGGAAATGATATATGCTGAATATTCTCATGACCTTGAATTTGACCTTTGACCTCATTTCCTAGGTCACAGGACAAAATTGCTAATATCTCGCTTATTATCGACTTTACAGCTTAGGAATCAATTGTGAACATATAGGAAATGATATATGCTGAATATTCTCATGACCTTGAATTTGACCTTTGACCTCATTTTCAAGGTCACAGGACAAAATGGCCAATATCTTGCATATTAGCGCCTTTACAGCTTAGAAATCAATTGTGAACATATAGGAAATGATATATGCTGAATATTCTAGTGACCTTGAATTTGACTTTTGACCTCATTTTCAAGGTCAACAGGACAAAATGGCTAATATCTCGCTTATTATCGACTTTACAGCTTAGGAATCAATTGTGAACATATAGGAAATGATATATTCTGAATATTTCATTGATATTGAATTTGACCTTTGACCTAAATTTCAAGGTCAGTCATTTTATTTTCAAAGTCAGATTACAAAATGGCTTATATCTCGCTTATTATCAAATTTACAGCTTAGGGGTCCATAGTGAACATATAGGAAATGATGTATGCTGAATAGTTTGGTGATCTAGAATTTAACCTTTGATCCCATTTTCAAGGTTAGAGATATGGCGATTTCAGTGGTCACCTTGAATTTGACCTTCAACTTTCTCGGCTTAACTCTGTATATTTCTCCGGTAACCTTTCTAGCCCATTGGGCTAATTTTTTTGATAGTGCTGTCATCAAGGACTGGACCTGAAAGCCGTGTCAGTGTTGCTGTCGACCATAAGCGGTGTGTAGAAGGCTGCGTCATCGCACTTGCGAATTCGAAAGTGCATGTAAGGCCTGGCTCGGCACTGTCATTGGACTAGTTTTTGAAACATCTCCAGCAGATGACGTTCAACCTCTCAAGCAAATGACTTTGAGTTTATGCATGCCTATTCTGTCAATTATGCAAAATACAAGCAGCAATTTGTTGACATGTGTATAGGGACCACTCCATTGGATGTGACATGTACACTGTTAAATTCAAGTCCAATTACTGGAATCCTGTGGGAAATCATTCTTATTGAGTCTCCATGATGTGCATTAAAATTGCTTGTTATGCCCGGCTGGATAATATTTTACATTATTACCAATTTTGAAAGTAGAACACTTTGTAGAACAAAGTAGAATATTTTGCTTGCTGATTTAGCTAATTATGCTAGATTTTTTTTAACTCGTTTGAACTGAAACGTTGTCAATTTACCAATCATAGAAATACTTGGTTCATACACGATGTTGTACATGTGTTTCTTTTTGTGTCTGTTCAATATTTCGATAGCAGCATATGGGTGTAGAATATACCCCAGTCTGTGTTCTGGTCCTGAATTATAACAAATCTTCAATTCTTGGTATTGATGAGTACGACAAATACCGGAGTATGCTCGGATTACTGAGATGCAGTTTTTGGCTGGAATTTAACATTGGGATAGATTTTTCGCGATATGAAAATTGGTAGAAAATTGCCGATTGACTGTCGGGTGACGTACTTTATGCCAATTCATAACACGATACCATTGATCATAGCATTATTATAAAAAAAACGGTGTAAACGACTTTAAAACATCAGAATACAGTGAAAGAGCTGGGCTTTCTTTTTCAGCTGGGCTTACACAGAATCATTTTCTGGAAATTCTTATTCCAAAATCATGATCACAGACAATCCACATTGAGATTGAAACCGCAGACGAAGTTAACAGAATCAGTGAGAGTGAAATGAAAGGTTTTGATCATGCTGAAATGTACTAGTAATCCGATATTTTCAGTGTTTCTGATCACCAGCACACATAATTCAATTTTTTCCTATATGATTTGGTAACATTCAACGTCATGTTTTTTTCAAGTCGTTCATAGTTGTAGTAGTGGTAACCGTTGCGCTGCCTCCAATACCATATTAGTATCACAACTATTGTTACCACATTACAACGTACTCGTTTATACATTGCCTACAGAAATTATTGAATGTAGACTGTTCACAAAGCTAACGGGAAATAGTAGTATTGAGGGCCTATTTGCAATATGACATTTGATTCACAGAGAGACTCTTCGTATTAAAAAATTCCATCACAATAGCAAAGGATTTGGAGGGATTACAGCATTCCCTTGGAATTAACTGTGATTTCACCTGACGCTTCATTTACGCAATTTGTGCTGTAGTCCCAGGATGATTGAAAAATAGGTTAATTGCAATATTTCTCATTACAAAAGCAGTAACGTATTCATATTTCTCACTTGGGTACACCTGCTACACCATTACAATGCAAATCATATTAGTGGCATTGTATTAGACGTACTATGCTATCACGTCCAATGCGTTACTTTATGGTACACATTTTAATTTGCACAAACATTTTTGTTTACTTATTTACTAGTACTCATTATTCATATATCAGCAAGTAATGTACATGCATTTACCTGTCACTGACACTGATGTAATGTTGGTTTTTTGAAATGTTGAAACAAACGTCCGGATGGTCGACTTCAATGATGCGATTCTAATTTAACAGTTTAGGCCGGCACTGAATGGTGTCATTATTTGCATCAACACCATCATATCAATGTTCCCGGATGTAGTCATCGACTGGCTTATTCCCGAATTATTACAATTCGAATTGTCCCATCTATAGTCAAAAAGGGGGAAAAAAATAATGTACCATGGAATTGATAACGCTTCGAATTCAACACAGAACAAACAGTTATGTACGTGAGACTCAAATTAAGTTATTTTCCTGCATTTTCATGTTTGAAATGTCAGATGACTACTACTTTACTATAGTTGGTAAATTACAGCTTATAGTTGACACAATTAACAGTCACCGCAATAAACTCAGAAAAATTCTACTCTGGACACTGTGGACAGGCTTTCCATGTAATCAACCGTCTTGGAACGAAGCTGGGTGCGAGTGGAATACTCTCTCTCATTAAAGATATCGAATTTAGTAATAATGTACAAATCGAGCAATGAGATATTATTTGGGTGTACACAAATTTGCTCCAGTGGTTGGTATTTTAGGGGACTTTGGTTGGATGCGTTGTAAATATCGAAGGTATCTGTGTCTGTTGAGGTATTGGAATAGAATGCTTTAGTGAGAAAGTGACAAGTTAGTAAGAATGGTGTTCGATCATGATTATAACTTGTGTAAAAATAATTGGTGTTCAGAAGTTGGATGTATTTTGTCTAAAATAGATATGGAAGATGTGTTTCACAGTAAATCTTTGTGTTCTCTTGAGTTAGTGAAAGAAAAACTTAAATAAACAACAATGGTCGATTGAAATCAATAACAAACCTAAACTTCGAACATATATGTTGTTTAAATCAGAACTGTGTACAGAAAATTATATCAAACTTCATATGAACGAACGGTACCGTTCAATATTGGGTCAATTTAGATTGGGTATATTACCCTTAGAAATTTCCACTCTTTCACGTGATTTTTGCATGTATAGTTTGATGGTTTGTAGTGACTAATAAGCCTTGTGAGGCTGGAGGTAAATTGTACCATATTTTTGTGTTTGTATGCTCTGTGTGATACCTTGGTCACTATAATAAATGAGACAAAATCAATCAATCTTATTCGGGCACTGGACAAATGGACAACATCATCCAAGCTGCTATTTTCCTTCACAGCATCTCCAGGTGAATTATGCTCGTTCGATTCGGCGAATTGAAGAAATATTTCCACCTAAAACCGCTTAGTATAAGATTTTGATGATGGAAATGAAAAACACTCGGAGTAGAGCCCGACTCAACTTACATGAAGCCAAACTGGTGTCACCCGACCCAACATACATGAAGCCAAACTGGTGTCACCAGGGACAGCCAGTGTGTATATATACATGTAGTTGTTCCTACTGTATCCCACATGAAATTTGTGCACAACTGCCCAGCAACTCATGAAATAATTAGGAAGTCCGCAACAAACTCCGTTAAGTATGTGTATGACAAGTACACGTGTACCCAATCAAAAACCAAAAGTCTACTGCGTTGATGTATATAATGCACCCTACGTACCAAGAAGCAGCGGAATTTCGTGGATATGATGAAATGCCAAACGAGGTCATTAAACCTGTGTAGTAATTTGATATAGCTTTATGTCCTTGGTACATTGTGCTGAGGCTGTTTCTTTCACCCTAATGCGTTCCCTACTAGATAGTATATCCCTTCCGCCCAATAGGCAGGGGACAGCTACACAAATTGAATGTATGCGCAGAGTCGTATTTGATAATCCGTTTACGGTTCTATTGAATTACTGAATCAAACGGAAGATGTAAGCCATGCCTAGAGTAAATGTTGTCACCTAATCTGGGCTCTGCTTCATCTGATATATTCACGTCACGTATACTTGTAAATTATCGATGTGACAGTAATATGAGCATACGTCAAAGAGCGTACTCCCTATGCGAGGTAATACATTGGCATGGATTCATGCATACATCTGACAAGATTTCCCTCCGGGGATAATACTCACGAATGAGCGTGTAATAAAATACACTATCATTCGGGCGACTAAATGTTTGAGGAAATCCGTGAATTACACTATACTGCATATTTAAAATATGATAATGATATGTGTTATATGTAAAAACCATGTACGAAATTATTCTCTACGTTTCACACCATACTGTATAACAACCTTTATTGTGGGATGTATTTGGAAGAAAATCGATGTTTTATAACACTATTTATGGATCCTTCAACGAGTAAATTTGCAACTGAAAAAAATCGAAACAAGAAACAAACAAAAATTTCATTTCTGCACAGAAAATCATTCCTGAACAAAATATTCAGTATTTGTTGGTATTCATTTAAAAAAATTTCAATGTGGAGGTGATATCTGACTCATTTTTTTTTCTTGTGTGTGACCGATGATATTTTCTGTCATTCCTTCGATGTGGTTTACAGCAGATGGAATAATCGATTAGGACACCCTTTGACATGGTAATCACGCCCCTGTATTACGGAATGCATGTCAATGTGTGGAGGCGTTAGAGTAGCGCAGATTTACTGACATTATTCAACCGTGTGTAGTCGGACCTCAACTTGGGGCATTAGAAAAATCGAGTGATTGTCCGCCATGTAGCTGGAAATATGGTGATCAGAGATTCTTCGTCAATTTATAAGCAGTACCCCACGTCTCATATTCTCTGATGATGTGCAGTGCAATGATATGCGTCTGACAAATATCGCGTATGTTATTAAAAATTCCTGGAGCATAAAGAAACCCGAGGTATTTGAGTCATGTATCGAGTTGAGGAAGACCTAGAATTAGGAAGTAGTTTTCTAGAGATCACTGTCGTTGCTCCACCCTCTCAAGAGATAATACTTTATTGATTAAACAAATTGGACTTTTTTTTTGGGGGGGGGGGGGTTGGGCGAAGGGTAAAACTATAGTTAATTTACTGAAACACAGTTATGACATAGCACAACACAAAAACTGTTAGGTTTGTAATACATGCCCGGTGATCATCAGGGGCAGGTCACCAGGATGTGACGAAACTTTACGCACATATAACGTTTGTTCATTAAGTAGCATATAATGCAGAAAAAGAGCACGTTTTTAATATTTATGTCCACTTTAAAAAAAATTATACCTACAACAATTGAACGGCTTTTACCGCTGGTAGATCCACACATATTCCGAATATAGTTTTTGAGACGAACAACACGTGTTCACATTTGTCACACTTGTGACATTCACAAGTGATCACGCATTCACTATCCTGGACAAACATATGCCCGGTATGCGGTCACAGACATGTCAATATTTGCATATGGGGCGCATATTGGATGGAAATAATATCCACAAATGGACAATTCTGGATCAGTACACCACCATCGCCCAATATATATTTTTTATTTTATATGTTTCAACAACTCCGAGCAACAACACCTTTAACTCAGAATAGCAAACCTGAACAGCAGAGATAACTTACTTCACACCCTACCGCAAGGTTTAAATTGGTATCGACCTTATACCTTTGTTTTCATGGTCACGTGATGTTTACGACAACCATCTATTGCTCACCTTCTGACAGAATTTGGAGACACGGTACGGAATATGCAATTTATTGTTACTTACATACCAACCCCACTAAAATGCATGTACCGATACTATGTAAGGTGATTTAATTGAATATTTCATCGCAAATACTAACACATTGCATGTCCATGGGTCCAGAAATCTGCCTCCTCCTACGGCATGTCACTGTATTTTGGCATCGAAATCTCCCGAAGTTGAAAGCGGTTCAAAATGATACTTTTACACCAGGTCTCTTGTTCGTATCCACATATGTGGTGTGTTATTATCATTGCAATGTATGTTCACAAAGCACAATACATCAAACATTCACATCGAATGACAATACTAATAATATGCAAATGATAACAATTTGTGTGTCATGATTGCTAATTATAGGTCTTCTCCTTATACGGTTTCGTTGCTCATACCGTAGTCTAATTTGCTACACAGCGCTAAATCATGGACAGAAGATCACACACATTTATTCATAGTTAAAATTGAAGATGTGATACTTTATGATGTTGAATGCTAAAAATATCGTGCACTATACTTACACTATACTTATGACTCCAACACTAATTCAATCTATCAATTTTATCAATAATAAATAACCTTATCTGTTCAAGTAGTGTCTCAGTGGTTCATAGTATCGGGCTGGGAAGCGGGAGTACTGATCGATGACAAATTCCAATGAATTTATTCGAACTGGGGATAAGCACCTGACGCCTCCTATCTTTTAACATGGGGGTGCATTTAATATGGTGATTTTAAGTATATAAACGATGTCTCAAGAGTGTTATAGTATCCATACACGATGAAGATATACAAACACTGTGATAAAAGATAAAAATTGTTCAATTCCACAACATATCCAAGCTTCGAAGAGGCACTGAAGAAAACGGGACTTCGAATAAAGCCTTGCTCTAGCAAAATTGCCGGCAGACGGCCTGTTATTCTAATGAACTTTGACACAAGTATACCTGCTTTGTACTTTCGCTAAAGTCATATGACACAAGACATTTTATTTCAGCAGTTATTGACGTTGTTAGAAATGGGCGATACTTAGGTTTATCCCCGGCGACGCCTTATTCACGAATATTTCATTGGAATTTATCACCGATCATACTTCCGCTTTCCAGCCCTATTCCCGCGCTTTTTTTGACGGACCACATGATGTATGAGAATAAACTCGTGAACGATATGTGGAACCTCTTTGGTGAATCTTTGTTACGTGATTTTGCAACTTTCAAACGTCGAACATGATTGTTTCGATTGTGATCTTACTGCGTATCCAAGACAATATGGAACGAGAGCCTCACGATACTGACATGGAGTCTAGAGTTGACAATTGGTTGTTTCTATTTCAAAATGTTGTTTGTTAGGTTGACGATAGCAGATGCCCCACATGCCCCATTGTATTCACAGGGCGTTATCAGTCAGCCTGTACTGTGGGGAGAACCGGCTAATACCCGTCGTTCTGTGTGATTCAACACTGGTTCTGTGTGAATACAGGCGTGATGGCCGACATGTAGGATAGTCTCTACCAGAAATGAAGCAGTATTGTGGCCAATGATAAGTAATGAACCTAACAATTATGTCTTTTAGTTGCATAAACAAGTACTGTTTAGAAGTAAGTTGACTAGAAGGGAGAAATATGTAACATATTATTACAATAGTGTTCACAGTTCGGCTCGTGTGTGTGTTTTTGGCAAAATGTTGTGGAATAGTTCACAAAACAAATGAAATCTGATTGAAAAAAATGTTATTCATGGTGCAATTAGCTGATAGAACAAACGATATTTCATGAAAATCGAACCTACCAGGTGTTGGCATAATAAATGTGCACAGGTGACAGTAAATCTGCATAATAGATGCTCCGCCGGTTCTGGGTGATGGCAACACCGGTTCTGTGAGAGTGTACGAATATAAGGAGCTGGCAATTGCAGCTTTTTCGTGGCATGAAAAAGCATGAAAAAAAAAAGTCGACTTAACTTGAGTATACTTTATATACTTCCACAGCCCAACCTTGAAAGAGGAAAAGAGTGCACCCAATCGATGCAAATGGATTAAAGCGATTTTTTTTTCAAAAACCGCGAATACATAGACCATTTAAAGGGATATACCCTCTGAAACAAATAATCAGACTTTATTGGTAATTTTCGGAAACACAATTGTATCCCGGTATTAACACTCTATATCTGTCTAAAACCCTAATTACAGACTGCAATGGGAAGCTGCACGTGAAGGGGCCATCTATTATATGACAAACTGTTCCGTCTATTATGTTTCTGAAAATCGACTACTAGCTACCATCCAGTCACTGGGCCATCGAACACTAAAGTGGTGTGTCTACATGTGGTTCGTCCTATATGCCTACCTAATGAAATATGTTTCATCACACGTAAGCTAAGTGTACATGCTGGTCATAAACGGTTTGATCATTTAACTTGAGTTCAAAGTTCACATAGAGCAGGCGTTGCCTTTACACAGAACCGGCGTTGACGTGATAAACCTTTGATTTCTTCAATTTTCATAACCATGATAACGATTTGTTCAAGCTCACACTTGCCAATCATTTCCGGCGTTTACTAACATATATTCGGCATACGAGCGAATCATGAAACCAAAAATTGGTCACAAAATGTGTTCAATATTTCGAGACAGTTGTCAATACTTTGAAACATATTGAAAAGTTTCTTCTAAAAAAACCCCGATGAAATGCGTATATTTATCACCCGTAAGTTCGTATGAATCATTATTGTTACATATTCCAACTAATAGAACACTCCATTAGCCAGCATATAACTTCTAACCTTGATTTGTGACAGTTATTATCATGTGTATGACACGGTATGACAACTTTTACTCACAGAACCAGCTAGTTGTCTCACAGAACGGGCGTTTCCCCCACAGTATCGGCTGACTGATTACGCCCTGTGGTAATGGTCTACGTCAGCATTTTATTTTTTTCAGAGTTTATCTGGTTTCACTTTCTTCCTCCGGTCGGGAAACTCTTTGATCACACTGGCTAATAATGACGCATCCAAACATGATTGACCATGTTCATTTGATTAGAGATTTCCACCTTATTTCTTAAATTACTCTTGTTTTTTCTACTTGCGGAGAGAAGCAATGATATGGGCGCTATCACGCTTCATTTCATTCCGGTCGTTGACGTTTTTATTTAATCAATGGTAGATCTAACTAATTTTTCCCCGACCAATGGGAAATTCATTCTCGGACATACTCCAGCCTCGGTGAGGGTATATGGTCCCCTACCAAAGCGACATATAGGCCTTTTATATAGACCTAGTACATGTACCATGTATGTACACAATATATTACAGGTGGTACCCTTCAAATTTTCGAGGAAAATTTTATTTTCCTTTAAATTTATATTTTTTTCCTGGTTCGTCAGCACGGAATCACATAATATTTCAATGCGGACAGTTACATGCCCAGTCAAAACACACCAAGTCGAACATAAGGCCAATCATTGCAGTGCCTCAATATAGTTGTTTTCGTCTTCGTTATATTTTTGCTAGCCTTGTAAGCCGAGATATTCCTTTCCTGTACAACTTCCAAGTTAGCTTTTGTTGTAAAGATTTTCTCTTGGTTTATGCGACGGAAGATTTGAGTATCCAGAATAGAATGCTGCTTAGAAAAAGGAAATTTTGACAGGGTTGAATCTTTATCAATCTTAATTCTAAATAGTTCGAAAAATTAGTCTGTGGTATCTCTATTATCAAGATTCTCAGGATATATGATGGATAACTGATTGAAAAATAAAATACCAATAAAATCACAACAACTTCGAACTGAAATGGCAAACCAATATGGTAGAGCCCTGGTCTGATGTGGTGAACTTGGCACGTCGTCTGTTGAATGAATCCTGAATCACGTGGCCGCTGAAAAATATTTTTTAGAGAAATCTATAAAATGTCTGAAGTTGGAATAGTTGTTGCTGTGGAACGTACAACTACTCAGGTGGGCGTAGACGTGCGAGAATGTATCAATATTGTATCAATATATCAATACAGCCTATACTGGGCTCGCTAGCTCCAAAACACTGGACATGTCAAAATGTTTTTGTGACATATGCGGCAAGATCTCTACCAATCAAGATTCGTACTTTGTCACGGATTCTATCGATAACGAGACAATCAGAGATTGCAGACCCTCGCCCTTCAGATTTAGTCACTAAAATTAGGCGATAACTGAGAGTTTTGGTCTTAAGACCATCGGTGGTACGCCATACCATTGGGAATTGGCCAAAGAAAAATACGAAAATTGGTTGAAAATTTAATATTGATTAGAACCGGAGTTATAGCCAATTATGTGATTTTCTTTTTTCCGTTGCCATGGCAACCGTTTTAACCCGATTTTGAAAATTTGAAAGAGACTGCGCCAATACCATAGCACTCCAGACCTATAAATTTCAAATCGATCGGACTGTTTGCCTTTGAGTTATGAGCGCAGACATTTGCACTGAAACGTCGCAGGCCAAAAATATCTGAAATCGTGACCCCCAATTTTTCGACATCGGGCGATAATGGAGAGTTTTGGTCGTACGTCCCACGGGCCATATATCAGATGATCAGGAATTGGCCATAGAAAAATACAAAATTAGTTAGAAAAAATTATTTTGATTAGAACCGAAGTTATGGTCAATTATTGATTTTTACATTTTCCGTTGCCGATTTTGACCAGATTCGAGGAGGACCGAGCCACTGAGATACCGCTTCATCTCTATAAGTTTCATGTTGATCGGACCATTCTCCTTCGAGATATGCGCGCGGACAGACAGACAAACGGACAGACCCAATTACAATACCCTCTGCCCCTATCGGGGCGAGGGTAATTACAATACCCTCTGCCCCTATCGGGGCGAGGGTAATAATAAATGATTTTAACCCTGGAGTTTTTGTTTTGGTTTGTTCACAAGCAATATACTGAGTGTCTATAATATGATGTATTCTATCGCATAATAATAAATGGCTTTTGGTCCGAGCACTAGCAGATTAGATTGTGTTCTCGAATCGAAAAAACTGACAACGATGTATGCATTTTGTTGCAGGGCCTGAAATAATTTCCTTTTATCTAAACTGGCTCAATGCCAGTTGATTGGGTGATATACATTTCAAGTATTCTAGGCCTTGAAATTAAAGTCGACGCAGGTACCAGTGCTGAAAAATGCGGGTAGACTCTTTACGTTGGATTGAATCAAAGCTCGCAACTCTTTTGGTGGCTGACCAATATTGATATATTCCTCTTAAAGCTATAACCACTCATTCTATAGACAAAATGAAGCGGTAGCGGTACAAATTTGGGTCTGACCATGTGCCTAAATTGAGTTGTCAAATCAAGATTAAAATTCGGGCCAGTCAACCTCGCATCATTTTTTTCCTCAAAGCAGCCCGCCTAGCGAACGAGTTCTACACACAGTCTCGTGACGTCATTGGTATTTGTGTAGATACTGTGGCAACTGGCAATGTAGGCAGGCCGATCATTCTCTATCCAGTGTTTTCATGCACGATTAACAGTGATTAACGGCAAGTTTCTGTGTATCTGTTGTCGGACTGTGCATATTTCCTATATATATTTTTTTGGTTAAAATACATGTACCAATAATAGAGGGCATGTTCTGACGATCACATACCCCACTATGTGAGATGTCCACACAACTTGCCAGGTTTCGAATGTGCGTTTGTTCTTCAACTGGTAAGGCTACCTTTAACTGTTGTATTTAGTGTTGGAAATGATCATAGGAATATATCTCATTATTATATCTCACATATTTGACGAATGGGATATTATGTTATTATGTTAAGTCACGCTGTAAACGAATGTGTCAGCAGGCGTGAGGCCACTTCTATTCCGCATGTGGTTGCCCAACCATTAGTCCTGACATTTTGGAAGAAATAGCCTTGACGTGTATAATTATTAGAATGGAACAGTCTGACCTCTTGTTGCCAGGTTTGCCAGATTTTCAGGATATGTTAAGCTATATTTTTCTCACTGTTACCAGGTTGCCATTGAGAGCTAAGTTTAAAAAGATACAGAATTTCAGAAAAGGGAGTCGGCGCGAGCCAACACTCCATTGTTGCTCTTTGTTGATTTCGCAGGCTCTCTGAGCTTTTTATTTAAAACATAATCTCAATTGAACAATATGTAGAATGTTCATTAAAGTTAAATATAACTATCGTAGAACCATTCACTGCATAACACTCACAACTTCGTGCTGGTCTCTATTGCAATATAATACACATGTATGCACATATCCAACCCGTTTCTTTGCATACTTTGCATTCTTTGAATTTCAGGACCAAGAAATGTACTCATAGAATTTAGACTCGTGTTGAAGAATCTTGATATCGCATTTGCTGTGGTTGTAGCTTTGTTGAAGGCCGCGGTGATTACTTCATTGAACGCATTCTGGAGATCCCATCATCCCAACAGTTGTCCACGCTGTCTTCATGCATGCGTATACTGAACATTGCTTGGAACAAACATAGACAGAGAAGAGATGGACTGCCAACTCGTACTCCTGAGGAAGAGGGATGTTTTATTTCCGGTTCGGCGTTTTCATGGCAAAGTGAATACGGTCATTTCGAGATACAATTTGCGGACCCTAGAACTCTCCACTGTGAGGTACTGAAGTTACGTTTCTGGATTGTGACGTCACGAGAATACGTCATTTTCTCTGACCAAATGAATCCAAAACACGATAAAACAAGCTTGGCTATCCCATAATGGCAGATTCTATCTCGAAACGGCCGTATTGTCAAAATACGTCAAATACCGAGGTGACGTCATGACTCCGAAGGTCGTCAAGATCGAACAATGTCTACACGTTGACATCGGAAGTGAAGCACTCCTCTTCCAGTCCAGTTCTCGTCAATGACGTGTATGGAAAAAAGTATACATGAACGTTGTGTTGTTCCATTAGGCGCAGGAACTCGAGATTGTAGGCGTGTGCGACATGTCAGTCCATCATCAGCCGGTGTGGCAGTTTACTTACTAACTGTATCAGATTTCTTAGGGAGGTAAAGCTCTCCAAACCACAGAAACAGGTTGGTGTTGACCCAGCCAATATAAGATCCCGCCCAACGAAACTATATAATATCTTATATTAAGAAATAATTATACAAAACGAGACAGAACAATAACTTTAAAGGCATTTCATTGGGTCAACAAGGCCTTTTCCGTACTATGAATACCACAATACAATAAATAATAAACGGACAAAACAATACGATACTGTCACCAACTAACATGACATTATTCATTGTGTATCCTACTGACTGGAGTACATTTTAACATCGTACGGTATGTTAACATAAAGTGTTCAGTTCAGATGGATGTCCTATGTCAGGCAAAAGCTTTGAAATTCTATTGAACTCATAAACCCCCATATATTGCCATAAATCTGGTGTTCTGGAACGCAGGTGTTTATGTGTGAAATGAGTGAGCCTTTCCTGCGCCACATGCATACCCTCATGTGAACTTAATCAACTAACTAATAACAAGCCGTTGATTTGAAGAATGCTCGTAATATAACGAGTATTTGCGTTTCACTAAGATATTCATGATTACGGTATGCCATTGTATTACTCATTATCCATCGTTAAGAAAAAATTATTATTGTCTTTTTGTCTCCATTTCTATAGTAATCTGTGTATGAATCTATTGAGAATTAGTTAAGGTTGAGTGCGGTGACTAAGTGTTTTGGGGTTTCAGCTGGTGAAATAAGTAAACATTTGTCCGCATGTTTGTGTTGTCTGCCAATATCCATGTGCAATAAATGTAACGAGTACCATATAACAAGCTCGCTATCTTGTTGGAATGGACTGAAATGATGATGACGTCACTAAAATCTCCCGAAGCCAACTATCAGTCTTGGTAAAACATATCCCAGCAGTTTAGATACCAGCTTGGCACTTCGGTGGACAAAGTCCTCATATCTGCAATTCGTTCTAGAAAGGCATATGCCGACGACATAGGAGTGTTGCTGCAGTACTCGTGGAAAAACAAAATCTTCACGATTGTCAAGGAGCACATGTGCAATGGTATCATGCTATTAATGATGTGTATTTCTGTGCCCTTCATTCGTTTGTTACTTCCGTTTATCCGTTCGTACAATTCTGCCACAAAAAAGGCATTGTCCTTCTTAGCTTACCGACCCATTTGTTATTTCGTCCTACGTCGGGGTCTTCATCGTTTGTACAGCAAACAAGTTTTCCTATAAATATACTCTTAGCATTTACTCTATGTAGCTGCGTCAGTGCGGCTTTAGATATACATTTTGGTCAGGCTTTGTTGTTGTTCCAATACTGTTTATTTGGTTTTCTATTAATGTTATCAAAATCCTGTTGTGATCGTCATAGGAAAATGGATGAATTCCATCCCAGCCCTTGATGCAGCCATTGGAATCTATGCGACGCACTTCAATATGGTAACCACGTGCCAATATTACCGTTTGAGAAGCATGAAGAAGGAATTTGTGAGACATGTCTTCGGAATAAAAAAAGACCTGCAAAAAGAAACTGGTTTTGTGGGGTCTCCATCATTATCCTGATCCTCTCAGAGCTAATACATCCTTGATTAAGCAATTTGTTCCCACTCCACCTGACGGTGTCATTATTCCTTATGTTAGCACAGGAAGTGGTGCTCATTAGAATAAACGGGCAGCATGATATCCGAGAAAATTTTATTTTTGTCCCTATTATCCACAAATGCGGTACTAATACAACACTGATGTTGAGTGAATGCAACGTAATTGTAACATGAATAGTTTGGTCAGTGAATGTTTAAGGCTAAAATCTCGAAACGGTTGAACTTTGACAGAAACTATTGTTTATTGATGAAATTTCAGTTTTCATTTCATAGCTTTTCCCACTATCTCGATAATCATTTCGTAGCTTTTCTCACTATCTCAAAATTCATTTCATAGCTTTTCCCACTATCTCGATAATAATTTCATAGCTTTTCCCACTATCTCGATAATCATTTCATAGCTTTTCTCACTATCTCAATAATCATTTCATAGTTTTCCCCACTAAAGTATATGTGATTCATCAGGGAAACAGTTACCCATTTTCCCAGACATCCGGCTGTGGTTTTGTATAAGCCAGATCATCCCAAATACAAACCGTGGACGTGACATACTGGAACAAAACTCCCCAGAGCTCCACATTTGCATAAGTTAATGGATGGGGCCGAGCCAAATACCAGGAAGTCAGGTAGGACAAATGGGCAAATTAGGCTACCAAAAAGGTCTGGTGTTTTTATTGTGTTTTCGTTGGCACAAATTGAATTCACATGGCCTTGAGGAATTCATGATGGGAGATATATCAAATAGCAAGGCAGGTGGCAGGTTTCAACATAATATGGTAGTGCATGTCTACAACAAATTCAAGTATTTTCCAGTTGTGAGTATATTTTACATAGTTTATATTCCGCAATTATAAACAGCACGCATGGGAATGCATCTGCGGTTTGCAAGCTGAATAGGGTATTGTTGTTTGCTCAGTATGAGGGGCCGGTTCATGGGATTGCAGTTTTGATTTTTCTGTTGAAACTGTTTGGTCATGTTTGTTGAATAGCCGCCCCTTCCTTTCTTGGGGTGAGTGGTCTTATTTAGTTTGCGTATACAAGCAGTGATTGACAGAGAGCGCCATTTCCACGATACTTGTGAATAGGTTCACGGTGGAGGTCTCCAAGATTATTTCAGTTTGTTCAAGTTCATCAGTGCTGGATGTATGTTCAGGAAAAAATGATTATGTTGATATGCATTGATGAACACTTCAGATGGGAATTTTGTTCGATAATGTCTCAGAATTGTTTCAATGCGTCATCATGGGATTTCGAAACGGCTTGAAGTTAAGCAACAATAGGTTCCAGAAATGATAAGTAGGTTCCAGAAAAGCAATGTTTTTGTCAACACTGGGTATGACAGGGTTTTTGCAGCATTATTTTATTTTTGTTATCTTCCCTTTTGAAGTAATACAATGAACGGTGTTGAAGTGGAATAATCCGTTTCTGAAATTCATTATCAATCAATGGGCTAGCATATATCAGATGGCATAGCACCGTTACAACCCACAAAATACTTCCGCATCACCCTGCAGTGGAGTTTGAACATACCGTAAGAAACGCACGATGTGGACAAATTGTTTACATTTGCGCTAACATTAACAAAGACACAAATTTCCCTCTATTGTCGTCATTTGCAATAAAAAAGAATGAAACTGAATATTTCGGGTCCTATCACTATAATATACTATGCATATACGAGATTCAAGTGATAGGGCTGTTTACTTGCTCTATCTGCAGATATTTTCGTTAATTTTGCATCCCTGCATGGGAACCGTTCCTTGCAAGACTGTTCATGAAATCCGAATTTCAATGTCAAATTTAGACAAATTCGTGTGCGCATAGGAAATCTTGCACTGTGCAGCTGCTCTGGGAACAGTTGTTGATCACTTTTAACTAGAAAACCAAAAAACGATTATTCCACTTTATTGAATATTGACATCATTACTAATTAGTGCGATTGATAATGACATTACTAATTATTAGCAATGAAACGTTACTTAATAATCATTGCTGTTAAATATATTTTTCATCCTGGTTCCTCCAAAACGAATAACCAGAACTGATGGTTGCTTGCCAAATATGTGGATGAGCGAATATATTTGAGATCATAATCTGCTCGACACCATTTGCATACTATTGATCTTTGAACTGAATACTTCACAACTCCACAAAGAGTGAGATAGAAAGCTCTGTGAACTTACTTCATTACTGTGGTACCATCCATTAACTTATGCAAATAACTAAGTACAGTATGTAGTTCTGTGCCTCGGCTTCATTGGACAGGGGCTGAATTGGCAGATTATTGCTGTATCGACAGTACACCAGCTGGAATTAAACGTACAAATGCCTCAAAAGAATTCGAAGTTGATAAATTCAGTTTGTTATTCATAGTTTTCCTGAACTATACAAACAATCTGGTACCAATACATACGTATTACCCCGTACATAATTATTAGTCAAATAATAATACCAGGAACTGAAATTACTGCACGAGCAATATTTCTAACAGTCCCATTGTACCAAACGTCCGATGATTAGAAATGATTGGTTATAATGAAACTATGATGGAACGCCACATTTGTTCCTGACATTATGCATGTAAATTTCAATATTGTTCAATGCATATGCATATTTAGATAATTCACATCATTCTGAAACCACGAAAATAAAATTGCTCGTGGTTTCTCGTGGAGTTATGCACATGGTTTCGCCAGCATGTAATTTGTTTGCGATAGTAATCGGCCATACCATCATCACAGCCGGGATGCATGTTTCACTTTTCTGATCCGTTGGAATGAGTTGAAGAATGCACTGATTAACAAAATGGATTTGTTCTCCCATTAGGCATCATTATTTCTTCGAGAACCAATCCCTTGTGCAGAATTGGATTTCCAACGAAACTCGTTCTGAACTACAGTGTACTCTGCCGAAACCGGCTCTTGTATATAGCGGAATTTTGTCCATACCAGCGTTCCTCTCAGGTCCAGATTTCTTCCCCTTTGTTTCTACAGTAAGCAACTCTCGATATAGCGGATGTTGTCCAGTCTGAAAACCGGCCCTATTCCTACGACCCAACCGGTCATATCGTATTGTCCAAACCGGTGTTACCCCCAATAATTCAACACTGCGGCGTCTAAATTGCAATCTTGTCTCACTATGTATATTCTGCAATTGTTTTTGAGATATGCTAAAAGCACAAGATGATAATGCTATCAATAGAAAAGCTACAATTAATAATCAGTTGACTCAAATTATTTACTTCAATGATCTGCAATAAATCTATACAGATCCGACCTATTACCAATAACATAATATTCATAACTACGCCGATGTCCAGAAAGTTTGTAACTACATGTACTCAAAATATCTGGCCGGTATTTAGTTACGGTATGTAGTGCAACAGTGAAAAACGAAGTCGGAGGGTATCTGCAGATTGGGTGAGATGATCGATATTCTCTCTCCTCAGACTCTTGATAAACCGGCGCTCTGTCAAAACTGGATTTTTTCCCTGGTCCTCTGGAGATCCGGTTTATACAGAGTACACTGTACACGCATGGGTAGAATGATTTGTAGTTATTATTATTCCGCGATGGCTCAGATTTTCAATTGATTCTACAATCATTAGTGCGCAAACATGATACTGAATTTCAATATGGATACCAAATCGAAGACTGCAATTTTCCAAACCTTAGACCCAAATTGCCTTACACAGACGTTTTCCATGGTTTGATCATGTATGACAAAGAATCCAATAATAGTCACGGTGTCTGAAATATGTAAGCAATACCGACCTTGCTACGTCTGAATGACCTGTCCTAAAGAAGACATGGAATGCAACTATTAACAGTCATCAGTAATTGTGGAACTGGTACATGTTCCCAATTCATCCGATTCATAGTACACCACCTGGAACAGCTGGTTATTTTGAATAAAGACGTTTTTAAGGTGAGCATAGCTCATTTCTAAAATATGAGGTTTTCAGAATATTACCATTGTTCACATTATTCAACATCCCATTTAGAGTTCGAGCACACAATTCTACTGTGATTAATTACAAGGACACATGGACCCATGGTAGAAATATGACAGCTGCGTAACGTATGGATAGTGTATTAAGCTATTAGCGATAATAACACTAGGACACGTGGGTTCCGTTCGCCACCACGTCACCTTTTATACGACTTACCTTGCGGGTGTATAATGCAGGCTGAATCTCTTGTGAATATATGTACATACTCTATTAATTCGCCTAGCCATTGCTGATCTGGAAAAAATGTTGACACCGTATAATAAAAAACATTTTAAATTGTGCATTGGTACTGAATTGACGGTGTGCATGCCGTCTCAACCACCAGAAAATGTCTTCTTCCGGAAAGTAGTGCAGCAGAATTTTCCGCTGAAGAGCAAATTAGCGTCATCTAAGATTGGGACCGGAAACAGCCCTGGGATGAATCATCCTGGGCCATCGTCTCGTCCCCTGACGTTCACTCCCGGAAAACTATATGGATGCTATAATATTAGGTAATTTTTTTGGCTGAATTTTGTTTAAAAATAAGAAAAATAAGGTGCCACCCTATGTGAAGACATGGAATCAGACACCCCTACAAACAGTCGCCCATGTCTGTATGAATTAGAATTATTTATTCACTATAGCGTACTCTAACCCACGTTAATAATGGTATCTAATGAACATAGAAGTTATATACATATTATATGATATGTACACGTGTTATATGATGCACCGTTATATTGAAATCAGAATTTGACAAGCATCCAAGTTTTCAATTTAGTTTTGAATTGTTCAAATGTCGCACAGTTCTGGAGATTCGATGGGATATTATTCCATAGCTTGGGTCCAGATACAGAGAATGCTCTGTCACCGAATGTTTTGCATTTAGTTCTTGGGACTTCCAAATGACGATAGGCATTGGATCGTAATTTTCGAGGACTAGTCTTGAAGGAGCTGAACAAGGTATGACGGAGCTTGTCCATTCATCGGCATATCCATACAAAATGATGTCGTCTGTCACATGCTTGCGGACCGTGGAGGCATATGCCGAGTACAGTGTCGGTCCGGTGCCGCTGCCCTGAGGAACAGAGAAATCAAGCCATGTTGATGTTGCAATGTCAACATTAACGAGGCTTACTCGTAATTTTGTTTTGGATCATCGTATCAAAATTTGTGTGTCATACTTGGATATATCATGCAGTAAATTTTGCAACCAAATTTCAGAATTTTATCTCAAACATTAAAGAATTTGTCCACCTACCCCGAAAAATAACTAAGTTATAACTTATGTATTTATTAATAGTCGATGAAAAAAACACATGTTTACTATATCACGAAACCGTACACAGAAAAACACTACTGACGAAACTATGTTTTTAGGTTACCGGACCTATGGTCCGAAAACCTATTGGCATGGCGTTGCGTCCGTCGTCCGTCGTCGTCCACATTTTTATCTTTTTTGTTTACGGGCGAATTTTTCTGAAAATTTGCACAAAAATACTTAAAAATAATTCAAGAAGGAGGTTTTTTGATTTTCGCATTTTTTTCAAAATGGCGGCCGTTTTCGACGAAAAATGCCTGATTTTGGACTTTGGCGGCCATTTTCTCAAAATCTGTTCAGTAACTTTTTTTCTTTTCGATACATAAGACTCCTCATATGTACTCCTATGATGTCTATAAATTTCATTGCACTTGAATCGCTCGAAGTGGGCCATTTTGGCCCAAACTCGGCCCAAATGTGACTTTCCCATGTTAAATTCTCCTATGCTTTATAATGGGACACATTATGCCTAATATCTCACTTGATATTGAGATTAGAGACTAGGAATCAATTGTGGACATATAGGAAATGATATATGCTGAATATTCTCGTGACCTCGAATTTGACCTCTGAATTCAGTTTCAAGGTCAGAGCACAAAATGGCTTATATCTCGCTTATTATCGACTCTACAGCTTAGGAATCAACTGTGGACATATAGGAAATAATATATGCTGAATATTCTCGTGACCTTGAATTTGACCTCTGACCTCAGTTTCAAGGTCAGAGCACAAAATGGCTTATATCTCGCTTCTTATCAACTCTACAGCTTAGGAATCAATTGTGGACATATAGGAAATGATATATGCTGAATATTCTGATGACCTTGAATTTGACCATCGACCTCATTTTCAAGGTCACAGGACAAAATGGCTAATATCTCGCTTGTTATCGACTTTACAGCTTAGCAATCAATTATGAACATATAGGAAATGATATATGCAGATTATTGTCATGACCTTGAATTTGACCTTTGACCTCATTTTCAAGGTCACAAGACAAAATGGCTAATAGCTCACTTATTATTGACTGTATGGTTTGGGAATCAATTGTGGACATGATATAGAAAATGATATCCACTGAATATTTTGATGACCTTGAATTCGACCTTTGCCCCTTCATTCTCAAGGCCACAGCACAAAATTGCTAATATCTCTCTGATTATTGAATTTACAGCTTAGCAATCAACTGTGGACATGATATATGCTTAATGTTATATATGCTGAATATTCTCTTGACCTTGAATTCAACCAGTGACCTGGCTAACATCTAAAATATTAAATATTGTCCGGTAACCTATCTTCGGCCCTTGGCCTAATTTTTCTTCATTCCAATGTGTTATTAGGTGCAATATATGTTTACTCTCAAAAATGGATTATAACCATGGCTCTCTTAACACTAATGTAAGGGGTAATGGTGCTGCTAGGTTGGGTGGAAACAAATTGCTTCATCAAGCAAGTATCGTGCCCAGGAGGGTTGGCATAATGATGGTGACCCCAGCAACCTATTCCACGAGTCTTGGACACTTTATAGAGCTTCATCATCTTAGATGACTCATGAATTGTTGAGGTTTCTTCAAGCTTCAGGGAATATCTTAAATATGGCATAAACTGAACATCTCTATAATCATCATAACATCGGCGAGGACATCAAATTTCTCATGTGTGCTAGCTCCAAATCAGGTACATGAAGTACATTAAGAGTAATTCGAGAACAAATAGATATATTTTTAGATAGCTTCATTGAAAAAAAGAATTAGTTTCATTTTCAAAAAAAATCTAATTTCACAATATTCTATTTTGTACCTATTTCACTTTGTTGTCATCTCAGAGCAATATTTTTGCACTAAATTTTATATACTAAAACCTACCATGCATGTGCCATGTTATTAACCTTGTACAAGGGTGCGTGTTATGTATGACCCAATTTACTGTATATAGATGGGCACAAATAGATAGAAGCAGGAGACGGAAGGCATAATTTTCCTATTTAGCCCTAACGATTCCCCATTATTAGTTTGACACCCGCCATTAACTTATGCAAATATCTTCTTGCAGTATATATTCCTCTGATTTGATGCTTGCCTTACACTCCCCCCCCCCCCTCCTACTTTCATTGACTAGTATGGATTTTAAAATATATAAATAGATCAAGGAATGTAGAGGTACAGCGTATGGTGTTGGTGATAAGGTGACGTTTATTTGGACGTGTTAGCAATTATTCTGATGTAATATTGACGTATGTATTAGCAATTATTATATCTGATGACACTGTTTGACCTAATATTCCATTTTATGGAACATGTATTAGGTACCCTAAAACGAGTACTTCCCAAGTATGTGTTACTGTGCAGAACTGCCCGTACGGTTCTCATACAAAGTGTGCCCACATAGCATTCTTTTTCATGATAGTCGCCATGTGACGTGTGGGGCAGGAAATACTCACACTCTTTCCGGAACACCTGATTTCACCTCTTTAAGGCCATTTATGGGAGTTCATGAAAGCAGCTGCCTTCGAATGTAGATGGCTCGGCGGACAACAGAGTTATCCCCCCCCCGGTCAGCGCGTCTCGCTGGTCTTCTAAATTTGGGTAAAAACAGACCCATGGAGGGTAGGCATGGGCGGCCCCGGTCCTGCTATGATTTGTTTTGATTATAGTAATCTCAATAAAAGGATCACAGCACTCTCAGAAATAACAGTTCTGATTGTTTTAATGAGGTTTTAATTGTGTGAAAAAACCCAAATACTGTGAGAGCTTTGCAATATTTTTGGACCGGGCTCCACGGGGGTCAAGCATACTTGAAGTATTTGGAGGAACATTGCCGCTCCTGAACTATTGGTAGTGAGAGCGTGTGTTATTTTGATATAAACGTCATGGTGGAGCCAAATAGTGTAAGAGTAGGCTGCAAAAAAACATAAGGAACTCACCTACGATGTGTGTACATGCAAAGCACTGTCAAAATGTCCGAGAATCATTAGCACAAATTACATGGAAATAGCCGACGATGTTGGTTTACCGTTATACATACGCATACGTACAGTATCGCAACAAAAATATTGAGTTGAACTTCCGATGTTGGCAGAGCATTTACGAAAGATTACCAACTTTTATAGTTTCCGACATAAAAATGATAAAATGTGATCAATATGGTTTTTACATCAAAATAGACACAAACTATCAATATGATCCAAAATTATGGGTAACATTGAAACCATTTTTAAGGTCTGAACTCAGATATACATCTATGGATATGTTTTTTTTTTTGTTTATTATAAGTAGAATAATGAGCAATTTCATCTCTTAAATTAAGATTATTAATCACACAATCAAACTTTCCCATCTAAACATATTTCCGCTGGCCACACAAACTAATTCTCTCCACTGTAGGTTACTTGTCTGTCTCTAATTCTGACAGCTGTGTTACCTATAATCGGAAATTGATTCCATTAAAAACCAAGATGGAAATGAAATGATTATTAAAGTTGAGATTCCTTTTCAGTGATGCAACATTTCAGGCGCTTTTCAGTGTCAAGACACTGAGTGTGAGTGTTTGCGTCTTTAGAGATCATTCTCTTGTAGTAACTCATTTGTGAAGTTAGTGAGGATGACAGTCGTCTGACAATTTTCGTTTGCAGCTTCTTAACCTGAAGTAAAAAGATAGTGTCTGTGATAAAGTTGTTTGTGATCATTCACAATTCATTTTGTAAAATATGTGTATTACAATTTGTTGAAATCTTTATATACATCGCATAGATTGCCTTCATCAGCCAAGCATGATAGATGACCTTGTTAATGGAAAATGAGTGAAAATAAGTGTCAGCTTATACTCAGCAAAAAATAATTATAAATTATGATTTGGATATTGATGATCTCTTACATAACCCACCCTCCTGCACTTGCATTAACTCTCCGTTCATACACGATCCAGGTGGGCATGTTATTTCAGGCGACCTCAATATAGTGGAGAATGAATCATTGAAAGACATTTTGTCCAAAGGTCCCAAATATAGAGAGCCCACGTCGTTTGCATGGAGATACAATTTTAAGTTAATCATGGATGCAGTTGAGGAGCATGCCAGAAAATGGACAAAAACTGAGAAACTGATTCTCTGTCAGAATGGGTCAAACAGATTAGGTCATTGGTAAACAAACGCATTAATGTTCTGTCAAAGTCAGTTAGTACTAAATATAGCTCTGTCTTCAATGATCCCGTGGTTACTAATATTTTGTTGAAACTTCAAGAAAGGTTCGTCATTGTCCTTGCAGATAAAGCTTATAATAATGTTGTTTTTGTTTGTAAAGTATACTATATACAGTGCCTGTTTGACGAACTGGGTATTGCCAACAATACTAATTCCAATAGTACATACCAAGCCATTACCGTGCCCAAACAGGATATCTTATCAAATCATTTGTCTGTATTGCATTCGTTTGGTATTACTACCTCATGTAAAGATTCTAATCTACCAAACTTATATTGGATCCCAAAGTTGCACAAAAATCCACACAAACAAAGATATATTTCAGGTTCAGCATCATGTTCTACCAAAGCCCTTTCTAAAATATTAACTATTATATTGTCTAAAATTAAACAGGGTCTCCAAAAGTACTCTGAAACCATCTATTCTAGAAGTGGTATAAACCAAATGTGGATATTAAAAAATTCCAAATCTTTATTGGAATATCTACATGCTCACACACTTTCAAAAGTAACGTCTATCGAAACATTTGATTTCTCCACTTTGTACACAACTATACCTAATTCTGAACTGAAGTCTCAGCTTAAAAAACTAATCAATAATTCATTTTTCTCTAAAAAGGGACAACGTCGGTACCACTATATTGTAGTTAAATATAATACCGCTTATTTTGTTAAAGGCGACTCTGATGCCCCATACAAATATACTGAAATAGATGTGGTAAATATGGTTAATTTTCTGATTGATAATATTTTTGTGGAATTTGGTGGTCGAATATTTCAACAAACTACTGGTATTCCCATGGGTACAAACTGTGCACCATTATTGGCAGACCTGTTTTTATACTCATATGAATCAGATTTTATCCAACATTTACAAAGAGGAGGTTCTAAGAAACTAACATGTAATTTTAATTTCACTTTCCGATACATAGATGATGTATTGTCGCTAAATAATCCCAAGTTTGGTGATTATTTGGATGTCATATATCCTAAGGAACTTGAAATTAAGGATACTACAGAATCCGCTAATTTTTCCAATTATCTAGACCTGAGGTTGGAGATTGATAATGATTCTAACCTGTCAACTAGATTATATGACAAACGTGATGATTTCAATTTTTCCATAGTCAATTTCCCTTTTCTAAGCAGCAACATTCCTATGTCACCGGCATATGGTGTGTTTGTTTCTCAACTTATACGCTATTCCAGAGCTAGTTGCAAATATGAGGACTTTATCTATCGAAGTGCCCAGCTAGTCTCTAAACTGCTACGACAAGGATATGTTTTACCAAGACTTATAGCTGCGTTTAGGAAATTCTATGGACGTCATCATGATCTGGTTGATAAATACAGCAAATCCATGTCTGCCATGCAACTAGATCTATTTTCATGTTAATTTTGGGGAATTCATGACGGGTGCCACTAGTGGGGCAGGAAATGCTCACTCTTTCCGGAACACCTGATTTCACCTCCTAATGGCCATTTACAGGGGTTCATGAGTTTCCCTGTCATTTTTGTTTTCTCTCACTTCGTATGCCTGATATGACTTTCTGTCCCCGGACTATGAGATTGGATAACGGACCCTGTTTTGTTTGCTCGGAATACTTAATACTGGGTATTGATTCCACGTCTATACCTCTATGGTCTTGTCGCCAGAGCGACGCATGTCATTCTTGACGCTGAAGTATTTGCACTTCCACAAAGCTGTCCGTTGACGCTGTCGGTTGAGTTCTTGTGATGATCGGTATTTGTACTTGAGTCCTTGTATCTCAGCTTTAGCTCGTTGGTGCTCATGTTGAAGATTCTTATTATCCTGTTGGAGTTTGTCACAGTTTGTGAGTAGGCTATTACGGAAGCCCGTAGAGGCCAGATAATGAAAGGTGTGAAAACATCTTATCTGGCGGCCGCCACTCAATTATCTGGCGGCCGCCACATAATTATCTGGCAGCCGCCACATAATTATCTGGAGGCCGCCACTTAATTATCTGGCGGCCGCCACATAATTATCTGGCGGCCGCCACCCAATTATCTGGCGGCCGCCACTTAATTATCTGGCTGCCGCCACTTATTCAGTGCTTTGGACTCGGTTTTGTTTGCTCGGATACTATATACTTGGGTATTGTTTCCATGTTTATACAAGTAGTACCTTTGTATCACCACACATAGCAATGGTGATTTCCTATGCTTTAATGTTAACGTAGTCCGCTACAAACAGGGAGGTAATGAAAAGTCAGAAATTAAAAGTTATATATTGAATATTATGTCTTCCAAAAAACGTATTTTATACAGTAATTGATCAGCATTCTAATACTGAAAAGAAAACAGGGGGTCACTGTGCTGGTTTCTTCGTTATATTCGCTCAAAAATCACATACATTCACTAAAATTACTTAATTTATGGTATTTTACACATTTTTTTGCCCATATTCACATCTTGCATCTTGTTTTCCAAGAGAACGGATACGGTGACCCCCTATTTTCTTTTCAGTTTTAGGATGTTGATCAGTTACTCTATAAAATATGTCATTTTGAAGCTCTACATTTTGTTAATACAGTAATTTATTTTGAAAAATTTTGACCCCCTCCCCTCACTGTTCGGAGCGGACTACCTTAAGGGCTTGTTCCAACAGTTGACATGTTTTTGTCATTGTCACAGGCAGCCATGTGGATATGTTTGTTTACAAGCCGGGCGGCTAGGCCTGTAATCAATATGCAAATTACCAAGAGAATATCAAATTATTTCATCAATTTATCACTTTGGTCCGAGAAATATCAATGACAATAAGTTAACCATTGGTTTTACAACAGATTCGTGAGTGATTTTGGCGTGGATGACCCGAACTCGTGCAGATATTTGTAGAATAAAAACGAAGTGCGTTTTCAGCAACATTGAATCAAGATGGCCGTCCGCCATCTTGGAAAAGCTGCCTAACTTTCGGAGACACCATGCCTCGTAACTTCAGTGCGCTCAGCCATCCAGCCATAAAAATATACCATTGTCTTCCCTGATGAATGTACTTTCATATGCTAAATGATTTACTTTGACGGGAATCATATTTCTATCATTATTTCCAAAAAAACATCTCACCGTTTCCGTTGCATCCATCCTGCTGGAAATGGTGGCAGGAAGTCGGGCAAAAGAGCTCATATGACCATTTCCTATACTCTCATTAGTTGAAATACGAATAAATCAGCATAAATTACGCAATACGCTCATAAACGGAAACAAAACACTAGCACGTGTGTTTTTTTGTCAACGCGCAGCGGCAGCAAAATCAGATGCCGAAAAACGTCACACGTTGTTTATGTAATTATCGACAGTGCCTACATTATGTAATAATACGGTTAACGTCAAGATTTCTGGTAGCTAATGAGCAAAACAATCAATTGTCAGTGCTAACTCTTTGATCTCTAATTACTCTGCAGACCGGATGATCCCATCGCTCATTGTGTCAGGCTTCGCGTGAAAAACTGCAGTGGATCATCAGATAAACCTGGATTGGATCAATAACGTCCTCGAACCAGCGTTGTCAGGCTGTGGATTGTTTTCGCACTTTCTAAGGAGTGTATCATTTGCTCATGGTATGGGTTTTGCAGCAAGCGATGTCCGCTGAATAAGAAGAATTGATATGCTTTGAACAAAGTCTTTTTTTATTCTTTCATTATATGTTCTGTTTTCCTTGATATTCAATCTCATCGTGAATACATCTTCGACGATACTGGTGGCTCATGGTGATTACCTTTACGAAATTCTATCAAGTAACTGAGATGTTCTTGTGGAATACATGTATTTAGTGTGATGAAAATGGTATTTGCATCAAATTTCAAGAACATCACGCAATACGAGTTATATTGAGCATATGTTTTCTATTCATCTTCACAGCGATGTTCATTCTATGATTCATGGTTTCAAAGTAAATGTGAACAGTGAAGTTTGTAAAGATAGCTAGTTCCTATGAATCAATGACGGGAGTTAACATCTCATCAGCACTAAAAGCCAAATTTGCAGTCAGAGAAATCTTGTGTGCTCCCATCAAGACTGGCCTATGGGTTTGTGAATTGATGATTTGTGAAATCAATTGGCGACGATTCTAACTTGAACAAAAGTGCTACTATCTTATATACAACAAATATGTCTTTCATGGGAGCATGGGTTCAAGTAGAAATGATAAACGATGAACGGCGTTCTCAACATTGGATGTTTAGCTCTCGGGTCGTCCACTGTCTTCTGATAATTCGGATTTATTACTAGTCCTGAATCTGCAGTGATCACACAAATCGGAAGACACACGTCCTATTTGGTCCAACTTCATATATAGGCAGTTTTGCACACTTGCCAGACCAGACGTTGAATGGCTCCAATCATACCTCTGAATATATGTCACGGCACATAGCATAATTTATAAAGACAATAGTTCCGAAAAACTGTATCTGGTACGTTGACTTATTCTACTCAGTGGACCAGAATGGGAATGACTTTGAAGAAACATGATATAATCTCGGATTGGGCAAAGACTACATGGTTTCTTGTAACCTAATTATCGTCCATATGTAAACACCGTACATCAGCTAAATGTTTGCTCCTGTAGACAATGAAGCCCAAAATAGTACTTACTTAATAACGCCCCCAAAGAATTGAAGAAAAAACATTACTCAACCTACGGCATCGTTATCAAATGATCACACTCTTGCAAGCTGCTTACACGCAAAGTCCTGCACAATGTACACTTGTTCATCAATATAACCTTGAAGTACTAGTAAAATGCAATATGATGTTCAGTTATATGAAAGATCTCATTGATCTGAGCAAAATGTTTTTTACGGTATATCAATATCACTATCCGTTCAAAAGTTACAGCCATTTGAAACTGTCATTCCGGCACTACATTACAGAAGCCTCTTGAAGTTTTAGCAACTCATTAATATGCAAATTAGATGCTAATGAGAATTCATGACGTCATGAGGGGAACAAATTTTAATTAGGGTATTTTAAGACATGATATAATGATTCTCATTGAAGGTTCTGACTAGTGCATATTATTATGTACCGTACATAGTCAATATCCACACAAACTGTACTGTTGCTATGGTTACCAGTCGTTCACTATAGCCGTATTCACCCATGGTTGCCATGGCCGTTAACTGCCAAGTCAACCTATCCACAGATATCCTGTCGATTATTTATGAATTAAATTAATATAGAGCTCAGGTTGGCACCATTTTCATTTGTGCATACCCTGTTCTCAGTGGGTTTCTGGCGACAACAGAAAAAGTGAAAACACTGATTATTCATATTGAAAACTGTATGGAATAAGTCTTGATGAATAATCATGACACTAAATGGATGAATAATGCATATCAAAGTACATAGTTAAAACAGCTTCCCCCGATGACGTCATGAATATCTCATTTGCATACTAATTAGCTAAATTGTTTTGAAAAAGCAAATTTGCCGATTTCAGTCTTTAAAGTGCTGTAACTTTTGGACGGATTGTGATATTTATATGCCATTTTGCTCAGATCAATGAGATCTTTCAAATAAGATCACATCATATTTGCACTATACCAGTACTTTAAACTAGTATTAACCTGTGCGTTTTTTTCACATGCTCGACAATTGTTTTATCTTTTCCCATCATATAATCGTGTTTAATTCATAAAACGACCACATCGAATTGTAAGGTTGGTCTATGGAATCGCCTTCTATAAAAAGGCGATTTTCACTTTTTTACAGAAAAAATCACCACTACAAATTCCCACGATATCATTTTTTTCGTTTTATTCCATCGCCGCCACCCATATTTCGGATTGTTAGCGAGCAAAGCGGGTCGATGTGAAATCCAGAAAAATTATGGTACTAAGCAGTTTTTTTGCCCAGGGAATTGTTATATTATTCGTGGTATTAAATATGTGTCATCGGACATTCTATGATTGATCATAATGTGTACAGTTTATGATATTGGTCAGTTCAACAATTTTATACTAGTATTCATCATTGTGCTATGATTGATCCTAATGTTATTGATCATAATACAGTTTATCATAATGGCCAGTTCAACATTATTCATCATTGCATTGCCATCATGTATGTTAACAATCTGTTCCCTACCTGATTATATTAAATACATCCGTTTTGTATGCCTAGAGAGTAGAGGCCATGATAAAGTGTTTTTATCTTGCACAGATTTGTTTCATTCTTTGTTTATATGAGTTGGGCAACTTGTGCGCTAAGGTATATATGTAAAGTTCATTGTAAAAACTCTTAAAGCAGCTGCCTTCGAAACCAGTCAATGTTTTTTGAAAACTATATTTCATACTAAACATGCTAAACTAACTGAATGAAACATACATCAAATGTAATGAAAATAACCAGTCCTCAGGGAAATTTTGCTCATTTGAACAGGCGTTTCTTGCGTAAATACAGGAACTATATCCATCACACGCAGATGTAAACAAAGCATAGAAGTGCGAGATAGACTGACATTCCACGCATACCATGGTATATCACTGATTATTTTCTCACAACTACACTATATATGCACATACAAACTGGAAAATGTACTCGATGTGGACTTTTAATCACGATTTGAGTATTTGTTTACATTCGGGTTTGATGGATACACTTGGTTTGTTTATTTACAAAACCGGTACAAAATGGGCACTCAAACAGATGAAAAGACAACTCGGAGGGACTGTAATCGCCAAACTCATTGAGCACAACTTTTGTTATATTGCATTAGATGTGTTTAACGAAAAAATTTATTTTGAAAAAAAACATGCATACATTCGAAGGCAGCAGCTTTAAATGCACATTTGTTATCTGAAATAACAATCCGAGTGGGGATATTTGACCAAAATACCCTATGTATAGAAAATATTAGTCGAAAGACCATTATGCAAAGCTTTGTTTGTAAAAAAAAACAGTTTCCCGCTTACAGAAAGTTATTGTCGAAAATCCAGAGAAGAAATATTCAGTTGTAAAAGAAAATTCTCTGTATACAATATTTCGGGTCAAAATTCTATAGCTGAAAATTGTACTTGTAAAAAAAAATCTCCGTAGAGAAACGTTTGGGAAAAATATCCATATACTAACCTTACAAATTTGTGTGGCCTAAGTGAATAAATATATTTTAAGAACTAAGTACCACCATCTCTGACTGATCTGCCACTTTGCTTCACGACGAGACACGATGGATATGCTGATGTTGCCGATCATGATGCAAACGCATGATTTTTGGTGGTTTTATTGGACCACCTCGATCACATAAACTCGACGTTGATGTCGCCCACGTCAAGAGCTGTTTTCACATGTTCTTAATCATCTCTGAAATGGTCTAAACATAACACAGCTCTCTTCGGCGGGCTCCCAAATCTTCTTTCCACTAGAGTCTAGCAGTCACTGTTAGTACAGTAGTCCATTTTGATCTTCTGAGTGGTGACCAATTTGAAGGAAATCTGTCCCCCTTTCACATTGCCACACTTCAGCAAGCAGTCCTGTCGCATTCTGGATGTCTGGGCAAAACCACAATCATTCATAAACATGATAAATAGTGTCCATGTCATTAAGCATTGGGAAACAAAGTCACAAACAGAAATTCCAATTATTGTAAATTGTTTTATATACTATCCATTGCTTACAATACTCCCACTTGCAATCCTTGCGTTGTGTATGTGGTGTGCTACTGTGACAACCACTGGGGTATATCGACGTACGCAGTTGATTATTTATGAACAGTTAATTATTATGAAAGATATATTATAATTTACTTGAGTAGTTATTATAATCGAGGAGTTAAGAAAATCCATTCGAACATAAGGGTGAATGTATTTTTTTAAACCGTACACAAGAAAACGCTGAATGGATAGAACAATGGTTTGCTTTTGCATTCCAATGTGAAAGTATGATGCAAAATGTGTTTTCTCTCAATAATGGCTTATAACCATGGCTATCTTAATAGTTCCGATGCTCGACACTAATGTATGGGGTAATGGTGCTGCCTGGTTGGGTGGAAACAAATTGCCTAATCAAGCAAGTATCGTGCCCATGAGGGTTGACACAATGATGGTGACCCCAGCAACCTATTCCTTGAAAGATAATGTGCAAGATGCCCCGAGTCTTGGTCGCTTTGTAGAGCTTCCTCATTTTGGTAAGATGTTTCACATACTGTATTACTGGGGTTTCTCCAAGCTCCGGCATATAACTTAAATGACATATACTGGACATCTCTATAATCATCATAACATCAACGAGGACATCAAACTTGTGTTGGCTCTACATCAGGTACCTGAAGCACATTAAGATTCTTTGGGCCAATCGAGAATGAATGACGTGCTGAGTACGTTTTTGATACGACATTTTTCGAAGATTGTTAAGGAAACCTATTATTGTCATATTGTTAAGAAAATAAAAATAATATTCTATATTCTATTTTTCAAATTATTTCACTTTGTTACCATCTCCAAGCAATATAATATATTTTTAAAATGGTATTGACTTCGATATGTGTACCTTGCTAACAATCTTGTACAGAGACAGTACATCAAGTTAGTATCAAACTACTCGTAGCCAAAACCGTGCGTGTTATGTATGACACAATTTACTGTTTTTAGATGGACACGGTAATACTTCTATCTATTGAAGTTAGGAGAATAATTTTCCCAGTTAGCCCTCACGACTCCCCATCATTAGTTTGACACCATCCATTAACCTATGTAAATATCTATCTGCAGTATATATTCCTTTGATTCAGTGCTTGCCTTGCAATTACCCCCCTACACTTCCAGTTCGACTAGCATAAACAAAGAATATATATATAGAGAATATGTGAAGGTACGCGATCTTACGCTATTAGTTTGTAATAAGCTGATAGGTGAATGCATTCATTTTGATGTATGATTATATGATTGCGAAATAAGAGAAGTAGCATTGTAATCGTTCGGTCTGATTCCGAATATTGCTGCATCAGCAGTTTTTGTGAAAACCTGATCCTGGTGAGAAAGAGATGGAGAGAGAGAGAGAGGGAGTGAATATATAAAAACCTTTTTTTCAGTTCATATCGAATTTCATATCTGGCAGATTCTGATCCACATTCCACTCCATGAATGATTGATACAAGCTTCGGAGAGTGCCAAAACAATTCAAAGTCTGACAATGCTGGATTTACGATTTTATCTATCCAGATGATTCACTGCAACTTTCTCGCAAATCCTGGACACAATGAGGGATGTCTTCTATTTGAACAGCAGAGTAATCAGGGATCAAAGAGTGGGCATTAGCAGTTGGTTGTTTTGACGTTGACAATTGTAGTACAGACTCGCCTTTATTGCTTGTGAATATAAAATTTGCCAATAAAGGTATTGATGCAAGTAACATCAGTAATATATTACATCATAAGTCTGTTCAGTCCCAGGTACCATCATACTTCACTGACACCGCCGCTCCATCTATATCTTACTCATATTCCAAATCTGTTGCTTCCAAGATATTCAACTACAAACAAACATTGAATGATTTGGATATTGATATTGATTACATAACCCACCCTCCTGCACTTGCATTAACTCTCCGTTCATACACGATCCAGTTTGGCATATTATTTCAGGCGACCTCAATATAGTGGAGAATGAATCATTGAAAGACATTTTGTCCAAAGGTCCCAAATATAGAGAGCCCACGTCGTTTTCATGGAGATACAATTTTAAGTCAATCATGGATTCAGTTGAGGAGCATGCCAGAAAATGGACAAAGCGAGAAAAGCAGAAACTGATTCTCTGTCAGAATGGGTCAAACAGATTAGGTCATTGGTAAACAAACGCATTAATGTTTTGTCAAGGTCAGTCAGTACTAAATATAGCTCTGTCTTCAATGACCCCGTGGTTACTAATAGTTTGTGGAAACTTCAAGAAAGGTTCGTCATTGTCCCTGCAGAAAAAGCTTCTAACAATGTTGTTTTTGTTTGTAAAGCATACTATATACAGTGCCTGTTTGACGAACTGGGTATTGCCAACAATACTAATTCCAATAGTACATACCAAGCCATTACCGTGCCCAAACAGGATATCTTATCAAATCATTTGTCTGTATTGCATTCGTTTGGTATTACTACCTCATGTAAAGATTCTAATCTACCAAACTTATATTGGATCCCGAAGTTGCACAAAATTCCACACAAACAAAGATATATTTCAGGTTCAGCATCATGTTCTACCAAAGCCCTTTCTAAAATAATAACTGTTATATTGTCTAAAATTAAACAGGGTCTCCAAAAGTACTCTGAAACCATCTATTCTAGAATTGGTATAAACCAAATGTGGATATTAAAAAATCTTTATTGGAATATCTACATCTTTATTGGAATATCTACATGCTCACACACTTTCGAAAGTAACGTCTATCAAAACATTTGATTTCTCCACTTTGTACACAACTATACCTCATTCTGAAGTCTCAGCTCAAAAAACTAATCAATAATTCATTTTTCTCTAAAAAGGGACAACGTCGGTACCACTATATTGTAGTTAAATATAATACCGCTTATTTTGTTAAAGGTGACTCTGATGCCCCATACAAATATACTGAAACAGATGTGGTAAATATGGTTAATTTTCTGATTGATAATATTTTTGTGGAATTTGGTGGTCGAATATTTCAACAGACTATTGGTATTCCCATGGGTACAAACTGTGCACCATTATTGGCAGACCTGTTTTTATACTCATATGAATCAGATTTTATCCAACATTTACAACGAGGAGGTTCTAAGAAACTAACATGTAATTTTAATTTCACTTTCCGATACATAGATGATGTATTGTCGCTAAATAATCCCAAGTTTGGTGATTATTTGGATGTCATATATCCTGAGGAACTTGAAAATTAAGGATACTACAGACTCCGCTAATTTTTCCAACTATCTAGACCTGAGGTTGGAGATTGATAATGATTCTAACCTGTCAACTAGATTATATGACAAACGTGATGATTTCAATTTTTCCATAGTCAATTTCCCTTTTCTAAGCAGCAACATTCTTATGTCACCGGCATATGGTGTGTTTGTTTCTCAACTTATACGCTATTCCAGAGCTGGTTGCAAATATGAGGACTTTGTCTATCGAAGTGCCCAGCTAGTCTCTAAACTGCTGCGACAAAGATATGTTTTACCAAGACTTATAGCTGCGTTCAAGAAATTATATGGACGTCATCATGATCTGGTTGATAAATACAGCAAATCCATGTCTGCCATGCAACTAGATCTATTTTCATGTTAATTTTGGGGAATTCATGACGGGTGCCACTAGTGGGGCAGGGAATGCTCACCTCCTAATTTCACCTCCTAATGGCCATTTTTGGGGGTGCATGAGTTCCCCTGTCATTTTTGTTTTCTCTCACTTCGTATGCCTGATATGACTTTCTGTCCCCGGCCTATGAGATTGGATAACGGACCCTGTTTTGTTTGCTCAGAATACTTAATACTGGGTATTGATTCCACGTCTATAGATACAATCAGAAATGTATATATTGTGTATCCGATAATCTTCTCACGTCTCTGTAATCTAAAGTATTTGCACGTGGCATATCAGAACCAAAATACACAATGAACCGGAGTGTGGAATTGTTATTCACGTCTCACGCAATTATCATTCATACCATCAGAGAGTTAACCTGACAAAAGTGTTTTATTCCCGTTTCCTCGATAGTATCTTCAGAAATTATCTGATGATGGCAATGGGGTCCAGCTGATGACATTTGAATGAACATGAAAGGACAGGACAAGATTCTATCTTGGGCCGATCCCTACTGTATATTAAAATACGTGATGATAAATCGTATCCATGCACAGCCCGCAAATGACGAGGGCCGTGGAAAACAAAGGTATCACATTCCAGACGATGAATCAGTCGAAGCAGACCTTCGAATATATAATGTGTCAGAACAGAGTTTAGTAAAACATAGCACACTATGTGGAGGGAATTTCTGACAAAAAGTAATCCAAATATTTAGTGCCACATGTGAAAATATATTTATATGGCGGTCGCCACCTAAGTATCTGGCCGCCACCATGTATATGGCTGTCGCCACTTAATTACTAGGTCAGCTGCCATATAATTAAGTGGCGGCTGCCAGATACTTAAGTGGCGGCCGCCAAATATTCAAGTTTCAGCCTCCAGATAAAATAATTTTCACACCTGGCTCACACATGGCTCTCACATGGCACTAGCGGGCTTCCCTAGAATACTACTATCACTGGCAGTATGATTGTTATGCTTCTATCAAGGCACTGAATGGCCAGGCCCTCCCCACCTGGGTGAACTTGTGGTCTGAGCCGGTCGAGTACGAAAATGTATGGGGACCGCACTTATCTACCAGTTGAACTCGCTACCTTCCACTAGGGCATTCACCTGGCGAGTCATCTTTCAAGAAAAAAACGTAAGACCCATTTGAATCCCACGCCATCATCTAACTGCTTTGTATATAATCTATCGTCACTAGTTATCAACATGTTACTAGTACCTGTATGTTTGAGCCGAAATAATGTGACGATATTTACAAGCACAGTGAACGATCAAATTGACTTTAACACTTCGAATCATTGCTCAAGTGGTCAATGACGTTTTGCAGTGATTTTATCGTAAATTTAAAACCATAGCGTTAGCGTTGGCTGCTAGTTGTTGATATTGCCACCCATTCGTCTTTTGACGACATCCTGTGTGTTGACTGGGTGGTTTTTAAGATAATTTTCTTTGTCTTCGATGATGTTGCTGGGTTTGTCAAGATATCTGGTAGCTAATGAGCAAAACAATCAATTGTCAGTGCTAACTCTTTGATCTCTAATTACTCTGCAGACCGGTTGAGATCCCATCGCTCATTGTGTCAGGCTTCGCGTGAAAAACTGCAGTGGATCATCAGATATACCTGGATTGGATCAATAACGTTCTCAAGCCAGCATCAGGCTGTGGATTGTTTTCGCACTTTCCAAGGAGTGTATCATTTGCTCATGGTGTGGGATTTGCAGCAAGTGATATCCGCTGAATAAGAAGAATTGATATGCATTGAACAAAGTCTTTTATTCTTTCATTACATGTTCTGTTTCCTTGATATTCATATATCTCTCATCATGAATACATCTCCGACGATACTGGTGGCTCATGGTGATTACGAAATTCTATCAAGTAACTGAGATTTTCTTGTGTAATATTTAGTGTGGGGAAAATGGTATTTGCATCAAATTTCAAGAACATCACGCAATACGAGTTATATTGAGCATATGTTTTTTGTTCATCTTCACAGCGATGTTCATTGTATGATTCATGGTTTCAAAGTAAATGTATTTACAGTGAAGTTTGTAAAGATAGCTAGTTCCTATGAATCAATGACGGGAGTTCAACATCTCATCAGCAATAAAAGCCCAATTTACAGTCAGAGAAATCTTGTGTGATCCCATCAAGACTGGCCTATGGGTTTGTGAATTGATGATTTGTGAGAAAAAAGTGTTATTTCCTTGTATTCAAATATGGCTTTCGTGGATCAAGTAGAAATAATAAACGATCAACGGCGTTCTTAAAATTAGCGCGAACCTCTCGCATCGCCGCTGCCTCTGTTTGATCATTCAGATTTATCACTAGTCCTGAGTCTTCAGTGATCACACAGATCTGGTACAACTTCATATGTAGGCAGTTTTGCACACTTGCCAGGCCAGACGTTGAATGGCTCGACTCAGACCTCTGAATATATGTCACGACACATAACATAGATTATAGAGATAATAGTTCCGAAAAACTGTATCTGGTACATTGACTTATTCTACTCATTGGAATAGAACGAGAATGACTTTGAAGAAACATGGTATAATCTCGAATTGGGCAAAGACTACATGGTTTCTTGTAACCTAATTATCGTCCATATGTAAACACCGTACATCAGCTAAACGTTTGCTCATGTGGACAATGAAGCCCAAAATAATACTTACTTTGAGATTGATAACGCCCCCAAAGAATTTAAAAAAAAACATTACTCAGCCTACGGCATCGCTATCAAATGATCACATTCTTGCAAGCTGCATACACCCAAAGTCCTTCACAATGTACACTTGTTCATCAATATAACTTTAAACTAGTATTAACCTGTGAGGTTTTTTTCACATGCTCGACAAATTTTTTATTTTCCCCCATCATATAATCGTGTTTAATTCATAATACGACCACACCAAATTGTAAAGTTGGTCTATGGAATCGCCTTCTATAAAAAAGCGAGTTTCACTTTTTTAGAGAAAAATCACCGCCACAAATTCCCACGATATCATTTTTTTTTCTTTTTATTCCACCGCCGCCACCCATATTGCATGTTGGATTGTTAGCGAGCAAAGCGGGTCGATATGGAATTCAGAAAAAAATATGGTACTAAGCAGGGCTTTTTTTTCCAGGGAATTGTTGTATTATTCATGGTATTAAATATGTGTCATCGTACATTCTATGTATGATCATATTGTCTACAGTTTATGATATTGGTCAGTTCAACAATATTCATCATTGTGCTATGATTGATCCTAATGTTATTGATCATAATACAGTTTATCATAATGGCCAGTTCAACAGTATTCATCATTGCATTACCATCATGCATGTTAACTGTTCCCTACCTGATTATATATTAATTACAGTAGAGGCTATGATAAGGTGTTTTGCACAGATTTGTTTCATTCTTTGTTTATACGAGTTGGGCAACCTGTGCGCTGAGGTATATATGTAAAGTTCATAGTAAAAACTCCTAAATGCACATGTGTTATCTGAAATAACAATCTGAGTGGGGATATTTGACCAAAATACCCTCCGTATAGAAAATATTAGGCAAAAGTCCATTAAGCAAAGCTTTATTTGGAAACAAAGTTTCCCGCATACAGAAAGTTATTGTCGAAAATCCATAGAAGAAATATCCATTTGTAAAAAGATTTCTCCAAATAGAATATTTCGGGTCAAATTTCTATAGCTGAAAAACTGTACTTGTAAAAAAAAATCTCGGTATAGAAAAGTTTGGGGAAAAGATCCATAATTATACTAACTTTACAAATTGGTGTGTCCTAAATAAATAAGTTTATTCTAGGAACTAAGTACCACCATCTCTGACTGATCTGCACTGTGCTTCACGACGAAACACAATGGATATGCTGATGTTGCCGATCATGATGGAAACGCATGATTTTTGGTGGTTTTATTGGACACCTCGATCACATAAACTCAAAATTGATGTCGCCCAGGTCGAGAGCTGTTTTCACATGTTCTTCATCATCTCTGAAATGGTCTATACTCTGATTTTTCTAACTCATTTACACAGTTTTTCGCTGATATTTTTGAGATGCTAAATGATATCGCTCTATAACATGGCATACCTCACACGGGGGTCAATCGGCAATTATCTACCGAATATCAGACTTCTACCTCGAAAATTTGAAAAGTTGGCAATCTACCGCAATGTTAAATTTAGCCTGGTTATTTAATTTCTGGGTCCGCACACAATTTTGTGCATTTGCTCGGTTTTTGTAGTGGTGCAATCTTTCAAAATCAATATGTTTGTGTAGAATACACCCCAATGTGTCTTCTGGTGTAAACTTACAACACTACTTCGAATCCTGATGGATGTTAACAGGATCGAATCCTCGAATAAGCCCAGATTCTCGAGATCCCGTTTTTAACTGAAATTTAACATTGGGGTAGATTGCCAACTTTTTCAATTACTGCGATAGAAGTCTTAAATTTGGTATAGAATTGACCTTTGTTCCCAAGGTGAAGCATGCCAAGTTATAGAACGACACCATTTAGCATTGCAGAAATTTCGTCAAAACCAGTGTAAACAAGTTAGAAAAATCAGAGTATAAAGAGTATAAACATAACATGGCTTTCTTCCGCGGGCTCCCAAATCTTCTTTCCACTAGACTCTAGCAATCACTGTTAGTACAGTAATCCATTTTGATCTTCTGAGTGGTGACCAATATGAAGGAAATCTGTCCACCTTTCACATTGCCACACTTTAACAAGCAGTCCTGTCGCATTCTGGATGTCTGGGCAAAACCACAATCATTCATAAATATTGTCTATGTAATTAAGCGTTGGGGAACAAAGTCACAAACAGAAATTCCAATTATTGTAAATTGTTTTATATACCCTCCATTGCTTACATTACTCTCACTTGCAATCCTTGCGTTGTATATGTGGTGTGCTACTGTGACAACCACTGGGGTATATCGGCGTACGCAGTTGAATATTTATAAACAGTTTGTTATATGAAAGATATATATATAAGTTATTATAATTGAGCGGTTGAAAAAAGCTCCATTCGAACATAAGGGTGAGTGCCTTTTTAAACCATTCATAGGAAAAACGCTAAATGGATAGAACAATGGTTTGCTATTGCATTCCAATGTGAAAGCATGATGCAAAATGTGTTTTCTCTCAATAATGGCTTATAACCATGGCTATCCTAATAGTTCCGATGTTCGACACTAATGTAAGGGGTAATGGTGCTGCCTGGTTGGGTGGAAACAAATTGCCTAATCAAGCAAGTATTGTGCCCAGGAGGGTTGACATAATGATGGTGACCCTCAGCAACCTATTCCTTGAAAGATAATGTGTAAGATGCCCCGAGTCTTGGTCGCTTTGTAGAGCTTCCTTATTTTGGTGAGATGGTTGACATATTACTGGGGATTCTTCAAGCTTCGGCAAATACCTTAAATATGGCATATACAGAACATCTCTATAATCATCATAACATCCGCGAGGACATCAAACTTCTCATGTGTGCTGGCTCCACAGTAGGTACCTGAAGCACATAAAGATTCTTTGGGCCAATCGAGAATAAATGAGGTGCTGAGTACGTTTTTGATACGACATTTTTAGAAGATTGTTAAGAAAACCTATTATTGTCATATTGTTAAGAAAATAAAAATAACTTCAAAGTATTCTATTTTTCAAATTACTTCACTTTATTACCATTTTGAAGCAATAAAGTATATTTTTAAAATTTTATTAACTTACGATATGTGTACCTTGCTAACAGTCTTATACAGAGACAGTACATCAAGTTAGTATCAAACTACTCGTAGCCAAAACCATGCGTGTTATGTATGACACAATTTACTGTATATAGATGGACACAGTAATACTTCTATCTCCTGAAGTTAGGAGCATAATTTTCCCATTTAGACCTCACGACTCCCCATTATTAGTTTGACACCATCCATTAACCTATGTAAATATCTATCTGCAGTATATATTCCTTTGATTCAGTGCTTGACTTGCAATTACCCCCCTACACTCCCAGTTCGACTAGTATAAACAAAGAATATACAAAATATGTGAAGGTACGTGATCTTAGGCTGTTCGTTCGTAATAAGCTGATATGTGAATGCATTCATTTTGATGTATGATTATATGATTGCGAAATATGAAAAGTAGCATTGTAATCGTTTGGTCTGATTCCGAATATTGCTGCATCAGCTTCAGAGAGTGCCAAAACAATTCAAAGTCTGACAATGCTGGCTTTACGATTTTATCGATAGAGATGATTTACTGCAACACAATGAGGGATGTATTCTCTTTGAACTGCAGAGTAATCAGGGATCAAAGAGTGGGCATCAGCAGTGGGTTGTTTCGACGATGACAACTGTAGTACAGACTCGCCGTCATTGCTTGTGAATATAGATACAATCAGAAATGTATATATTGTGTATCCGATAATCTTCTCACGTCTCTGTATTCTAAAGTATTTGCATGTGGCATACATAACCAAAATACATGATGAGCCGGAGTGTGGATTTGTTATTCACGTCTCACGCAATTGTCATTCATACCATCAGAGAGTAAACCCAACAAAAGTGTTTTATTGTCGCTTCTTAGATAGCAATCTTCAGAAATTCAATCTGTATGGCAACTTATCAGATGATGGCAATGGGGGTCCAGTCGATGATATTTGGAGGAACATCAAACGACAGCAGTACAAAACTTCATTCAAACACAAGAGTGAATATTTTTTGAAACCTATATCGGAAAACGTTAATCGATAGAACAATGGTTTGCTTTTGCATTCCAATGTGGAAGTATGATACAAAATGTGTTTTCTCTCAATATTGGATTATAACCATGGCTATCCTAATAGTTCCGATGCTCGACACTAATGTAACGGGTAATGGTGCTGCCTGGTTGGGTGGAAACAAATTGCTTAATCAAGCAAGTATTGTGCCCAGGAGGGTTGACATAATGATGGTGACCCCAGCAACCTATTCCTCGAAAGATAATGTGCAAGATGCCCCTAGTTTTGGTCGCTTCATAGAGCTTCCTCATTTTGGTGAGATGGTTCACATATTCCTGGGGTTTCTTCAAGCTTCGGCAAATAACTTAAATATGGCATAAACTGAACATCTCTATAATCATCATAACATCGGCGAGGATATCAAACTTCTCATGTGTGCTGGCTCCACAGTAGTTATCTGAAGCACATGAAGATTCTTTGAGCAAATCGAGAAAAAAAAGCGTGCTGGGTTCTTCTTTTATACGATTTTTTTCGAAGATTGTTGAGAAAATATATGATTGTCATATTGTCAGGAAAATGAAAATAACTTCAAAATATTCTATTTTTCAAATTGTTTCTATTTGTTACCATCTTGAAGCAATATGATATATTTTTAAAATTGTATTAACTTACGTTATGTGTACATTGCTAACAATCTTGTACAGAGACAGTACATCAAGTTAGTATCAAACTACCCGTAGCCAAAACCGTGGGTGTTACGTATGACACAATTTACTGTTTTTAGATGGACACAGTTATACTTCTATCTATTGAAGTCAGGAGAATAATTTTCCCATTTAGCCCTCACGACTCCCCATTATTAGTTTGACACCCTCCATGGACCTATGTAAATATCTAGCTGCAGTATATATTCCTTTGATTCAGTGCTTGCCTTGCAATTACCCCCCTACACTTCCAGTTCGACTAGTATAAACAAAGAATATATATATAAAAAAATATGTGCAGGTACGAGATCTTACGCTGTTCGTTCGTAATAAGCTGATATGTGAATGCATTCATTTTGATGTATGATTATATGATTGCGAAGTAAGAGAAGTAGGATTGTAATCGTTTGGTCTGATTCCGAATATTACTGCATCAGCAGTTTTTGTGAAAACCTAATCCTGGTGAGAGAGAGAGAGAGAGAGAGAGTGAATATATTATATATATATAAAAATTCAGTCCATATCGAATTTCATACCTGGCGGATTGTGCTCTGCATTCCACTCCATGAATGATTGATACAAGCTTCAGAGAGTGCCAAAACAATTCAAAGTCTGACAATGCTGGCTTTACGATTTTATCGATCCAGATGATTTACTGCAACACAATGAGGGATGTGTTCTCGTTGAACTGCAGAGTAATCAGGGATCAAAGAGTGGGCATCAGCAGTGGGTTGTTTTGACGTTGACAATTGTAGTACAGACTCGCCATCATTGCTTGTGAATATAGATACAATCAGAAATGTATATATTGTGTACCCGATAATCTTCTCACGTCTCTGTATTCTAATGTATTTGCACGTGGCATACAGAACCAAAATACACGATGAACTGTAGTGTGGAATTGTTATTTATATCTCACACAATCTTCATTCATACCATCAGGGAGTAAACCCGACAAACGTGTTTTATTGTCGCTTTTTTGATAGCAATCTTCAGAAATTCAATCTGTAAGACACCTTTTCTGATCATGGCAATGGGGTCCAGTCGATGACATTTGAAGGAACATCAAAAGACAGGACAAGATTCCATCTTGGGCCGATCCTTATTGAATTATAAAAAATACATGATGATAAATCGTATCCATGCAGAGCCCGCAAATGATGAGGGCTGTGGAAAACAAAGGTATCACATTCCAGATGATGAATCACTCGAAGCAGACCTTTGAATATATAATGTGTCAAAACAGAGTTTAGTGAAACATAGCATACTATGTGGAGGGAATTTCTGACAACAAGTAATCCAAATGTTTAGTGCCACATGTGAAAATATATTTCTCTGGCAGCCGCCACTTATTATCTGGCGGCCGCCACCTAATATCTGGCGGCCGCCATTTAAGTATATGGCTGTCGCTACTGAGTTACTACGCCGGCTGCCATAAAATTAAGTGGCGACTGCCAGATAATTAAGTGGCGGCCGCCAGATAAAAATATTTTCACACCTGGCTCACACCTGGCACTAACAGGCTTCCCTAAAATACCACTATCACTGGCAGTAGGATTGTTATACTTCTATCAAGGCACTGGATGGCGAGGCCCTCCCCACCTGGGTGAACTTGTGGTCTGAGCCGGTCGAGGACGGAAATGTATGGGGACCGCACTTATCTACCAGTGCGTATGTGTGGAACTCGCTACCCCTCCACTATGGCATTCACCTGGCGAGTCATCTTTCAAGGAAAACATTTAAGACCCATTTGAATCCCACTCCATGTGACATCATCTAACTGCTCTGTATATAATCTATTGTCACTAGTTTTCAACATGTTACTAGTACCTGTATGTATGAGCCGAAATAATGTGACGATATTTACAAGCACAGTGAACGATCAAACTCAATTGACTTTAACACTTCGAATCATTGCTCAAATGGTCAATGACGTTTTGCAGTGATTTATCAGCAGTGATTTATCGTAAATTTAAAACCGTAGCGTTAGCGTTGGCTGCTAGTTGTTGATATTGCCACCCATTCGTCTTTTGACGACATCCTGTGCGTTGACTGGGTGGTTTTTAAGATAATTTCCTTTGTCTTCGATGATGTTGCTGGGTTTGTCAAGATATCTGAGCAAAACAATCAATTGTCAGTGCTAACTCTTTGATCTCTAATTACTCTGCAGACCGGATGAGATCCCATCGCTCATTGTGTCAGGCTTCGCGTGGAAAACTGCAGTGGATCATCAGATAAACCTGGATTGGATCAATGACGTTCTCAAGCCAGCATCATGCTGTGGATTGTTTTCGCACTTTCCAAGGAGTGTATCATTTGCTCATGGTGTGGGATTTGCAGCAAGTGATATCCGCTGAATAAGAAGAATTGATATGCATTGAACAAAGTCTTTTATTCTTCCATTACATGTTCTGTTTCCTTGATATTCAATCTCTCATCATGAATACATCTTCGACGATACTGGTGGCTCATGGTGATTACGAAATTCTATCAAGTAACTGAGATTTTCTTGTGTAATATTTAGTGTGGGGAAAATGGTATTTGCATCAAATTTCAAGAACATCACGCAATACGAGTTATATTGAGCATATGTTTTCTGTTCATCTTCACAGCCATGTTCATTGTATGATTCATGGTTTCAAAGTAAATGTATTACAGTGAAGTTTGTAAAGATAGCTAGTTCCTATGAATCAATGACGGGAGTTCAACATCTCATCAGCAATAAAAGCCCAATTTACAGTCAGAGAAATCTTGTGTGATCCCATCAAGACTGGCCTATGGGTTTGTGAATTGATGATTTGTGAAATCAATTGGCGACGATTCTAACTTGAACAAAAGTGTTACTTCGTTATATTCGAATCTGGCTTCCATGGAAGCATGGGTTCAAGTAGAAATGATAAACGATGAACGGCGTTCTTAAAATTGGAGGATAACCTCTGGGATCGTCCACTGTCTGTTTGATAATTCGGATTCATTACTAGTCATGAGTCTGCAGTGATCACACCAATCGGAAGAAACACGTCCTATCTGGTACAACTTCATATGTAGGCAGTTTTGCACACTTGCCAGACCAAACGTTGAATGGCTCGAATCAGACCTTTGAATATATGTCACGACACATAGCATAATTTATAAAGACAATAGTGCCGAAAAACTGTATCTGGTACATTGGCTTATTCTACTCCGTGGAATAGAATGGGAATGACTTTCAAGAAACATAATATAATCTCGAATTGGGCAAAGATTACATGGTTTTTCTGTAACCTACAAAAAACACCGTACATCATCTAAACGTTTGCTCCTGTGGACAGTGAAGCCCAAAATGATACTTACTCTGAGCTTGATAACGCCTCCAAAGAATTTTAAAAAAAACATTACTCAACCTACGGCATCGTTATCAAATGATCACACTCTTGCAAGCTGCTTACACGCTAAGTCCTGCACCATGTACACTTGTTCATCAATATAACTTTGAATTAGTATTAACCTGTGAGTTTTTTCCACATGCTCGACAATTTTTTTTTATTTTTCCCCATCATTTAATCGTGTTTAATTCATAATACGACCACACCGAATTGTGAAATTGGTCTATGGAATCGCCTTCTATAAAAAAGCGAGTTTTACTTTTTTTACAGAATAATTTCACTGCTACAAATTCCCACGACGATATCATTCGTTTTTCGTTTTATTCCACCACACTGAATTGTAAAGTTGGTCTATGGAATCGCCTTCTATAAAAAAGCGAGTTTTATTTTTTTTTACAGAATAATTTCACTGCTACAAATTCCCACGATATCATCTGTTTTTCGTTTTATTCCACCGCCGCCTCCCATATTTCATCTTGGATTGTTAGCGAGCAAGGCGGGTCGATGTGAAATTCAGAAAAATATGGTACTAAGCAGTTTTTTTCCAGGGAATTGTTGTATTATTCGTGGTAATAAATATGTGTTATCGTACATTGTATGATTGATCATAATGTCTACAGTTTATGATATTGGTCAGTTCAACAATATTCATCATTGTGCTATGATTGATCCTAATGTTATTGATCATAATACAGTTTATCTTGCACAGATCTGTTTCATTCTTTGTTTATATGAGTTGGGCAACTTGTGCGCTAAGGTATATATGTAAGTTCATTGTAAAAACTCTTAAAGGAGGACTTACTATCAAATTCAAACGTAATTTGGTAGCAAATGACTTTCATGCACATGGAGTATTCATTCAGATTACTTCAAAATCAAAAAAATCATATTTTTAAAAATACTATCCAATGTAAAATCGAAAGAAACTAAACTAGCGGGCCACACCCTCCAACTGGGGAGACTGAATGAGTAACAAACGATGACGTCATTGTTTTGATGCCTCGGGCAACGGAGCACTTCCAGCATCTTTGGTTCAAGTCCAATGAGCCGCCTGTCGAGGCTCCTATCAAAACTATGACGTCACAGAAATTTACGTCATGTATGACGTTTCTGTCAGCCATGCACTGCCGAGTGGAAAAAACTTGCAGATTTTTGGTCTTTTTGATGTTATATCTTCCGTAAGATTTGTTTGTACTGAACAAATATATACATATTTCATATGTGAACGAAGCTTAAAGTCTTCTCCATTCAAATGCATTGAGATATATTTGTTATATGGAAGTTTTAACCGTAGAATCATTGGTCGAAGGTATTTGACCAAAATACCCTCCGTATAGAAAATATTAGTTGAAAATCCATTCAGCAAAGCTTTATTTGTAAAAAAAAGTTTCCCACATACAGAAAGTTATTGTCGAAAATTCATAGAAGAAATATTCATTTGTAGAAAAAAATTCTCCGTATATAATATTTCGGGTCAAATTGCTATAGCTGAAAAATTCCTCCGTAGAGAAGTTTGGGAAAAACATTCATATACTAAATTTACGAATTGGTGTGGCCTAAATGAAAAAAATTATTCTAAGAACTAAGTACCACCATCTCTGACTGATCTGCCACTTTGCTTCACGATGAGACACAATGGATATGCTGATGTTGCCGATCATGATGCAAACGCATGATTTTTGGTGGTTTTATTGGACCACCTCGATCACATACACTCAAAGTTGATGTCGCCCACGTCAAGAGCTGTTTTCAGGTGTTCTTCATCATCTCTGAAATGGTCTAAACATAACACAGCCCCCTTCGGCGGGCTCCCAAATCTTCTTTCCACTAGAGTCTAGCAATCGCTGTTAGTACAGTAGGCCATTTTGATCTTCTGAGTAGTGACCAATATGAAGGAAATATGTCCCCCTTTCAAATTGCCACACTTTAGCAAGCAGAACCACAATCATTCATAAATAGTGTCCATGTCATTAAGCGTTGGGTAACAAAGTCACAAACAGAAATTCCAATTATTGTAAATTGTTTTTATACTATCCTTTGCTTACATTACTCCCACTTGCAATCCTTAGGCTGTGTATGTGGTATGCTACAGTTTATAATTATGAAATAGACGTGGAATCAATACCCAGTATTAAGTATTCCGAGCAAACAAAACAGGGTCCGTTATCAATCTCATAGTCCGGGGACAGAAAGTCATATCAGGCATACGAAGTGAGAGAAAACAAAAATAACAGGGAAACTCACGAACCCCCCAAAATAGATATATGAGTTACTTGAGTAGTTATTATAATCGAGCGGTTAAAAAACTCCATTCGAACATAAGGGTGAATGTCTTTTTAAACCGTACATAGGAAAAACGCTAAATGGATAGAACAATGGTTTGCTATTGCATTCCAATGTGAAAGTATGATGCAAAATGTGTTTTCTCTCAATTATGGCTTATAACCATGGCTATCTTAATAGTACCGATGCTCGACACTAATGTATGGGGTAATGGTGCTGCCTGGTTGGGTGAAAACAAATTGCTTAAGGACGAATTGCACGTAAAATCCCGAATCTGGAACGCGCCAGTTCTCCATTCACTTATAATGTAAATATAAAGGTAACAAAATCATGAACTTGCAAACATCCATTTGGCACCAGAATTTACTGTGGCGACCTATAGCCACCAAGGATCTTGACTGGTTCTTGACTAAATATGATTAATTGTTTGATAATTGTCATTTTCAAATGTCATTTTGTGACTTATTTCTCAAAAGACAAGGTACACTCAAAACATGCCCAAAGGCAGGATTATTTTTTACTGCGGACAACTAGTAATGCTAGTGAAGCTCACTGGTGAGTTGCGCTCGGGTGCACCAAATCCGCCTATTGTATTCCTCTCGCAAAAATTCAAGTCGTATATGCATCTATTATTGGATGGTCACACAACAAAGCGTACATACCAACAACAGCTTCTTTGTAACGCTGAAGATACTACGCGTTGTTTGCTGGCGCGTGTAAAAGTGATATCTATAATCATCAATTTGTACAATCGCTGTGACACTTTTTATAGAACCATGTCTCGGTTCATCATCCATGGCTATACATATCTCTGTTAATGAAGTTTCAAGAAGGAGGGTAGGGTAGTCTTGCTGATTTTGTTACCTTTATGTTTACATTACAAATGAATGGCAGAGCGGCTCACCACAGTGTTTGGTCTGTTACCCGCAGTCAATCCTTAATCAAGCAAATATTGTGCCCAGGAGAGTTGACATAATGATGGTGACCCCAGCAACCTATTCCTTGAAAGATAATGTGCAAGATGCCCCGAGTCTTGGTCGCTTTGTAGAGCTTCCTTTTTCGGTGCGATGGTTCACATATTCATGGGGTTTCTTCAAGCTTCGGCAAATAACTCAACTTCAAAATATTCTATTTTCCAAAATATCTCTCTTTGTTACCATCTTGAAGCAATATAATATATTTTTAAAATTTTATTAACTTACGATATGTGTACCTTGCTAACAATCTTACTGTATATAGATGGACACAGTAATAATATCTCCTGAAGTTACACAGTAATAATATCTCCTGAAGTTAGGAGCATAATTTTCCCATTTAGCCCTCACGACTCCCCATTATTAGTTTGACACCATCCATTAACCTATGTAAATATCTATCTGCAGTATATATTCCTTTGATTCAGTGCTTGCCTTGCAATTACCCCCTACACTTCCAGTTCGACTAGTATAAACAAAGAATATATATATATAAAACAATGTAAAGGTACGCGATCTTACGCTGCTCGTTCGTAATAAGCTGATATGTGAATGCATTCATTTTGATGTATGATTATATGATTGTGAAATAGGAAAAGTAGCATTGTAATCGTTTGGTCTGATTCCGAGTATTGCTGCATCAGCAGTTTTTTGTGAAAACCTAATTCTGGTGAGAGAGAGGGAGAGAGTGAGAGAGAGAGAGTGAATATATATAAAACAATTTCAGTCAATATCGAATTTCATACCTGGCGGATTCTGCTCTGCATTCCACTCCATGAATGATTGATACAAGCTTCGGGGAGTGCCAAAACAATTCAAAGTCTGACAATGCTGGGTTTACGATTTTATCGATCCAGATGATTCACGGCAACTTTCTCGCGAAGCCTGACACAATGAGGGATGGGTTCTCGTTGAACTGCAGAGTAATCAGGGATCAACGAGTGGGCATCAGCAGTTGGTTGTTTTGACGTTGACAATTGTATAACGGACTCGCCGTCATTGCTTGTAAATATAGATACATTCAGAAATGTATATATTGTGTACCCGATAATCTTCTCACGTCTCTGTATTCTAATGTATTTGCACGTGGCATACAGAACGGCCGCCACCTAAATATCTGGCGGCCGCCATTTAAGTATATGGCTGTCGCTACTGAGTTACTATGTCGGCTGCCATAAAATTAAGTGGCGACTGCCAGATAATTAAGTGGCGGCCGCCAGATAAAAATATTTTCACACCTGGCTGACACCTGGCACTAACGGGCTTCCCTAAAATACTACTTTCACTGGCAGTATGCTTGTTATGCTTCTATCAAGGCACTGAATAGCCAGGCCCTCCCCACCTGGGTGAATTTGTGGTCTGAGTCGGTCGAGTATGAAAATGTATGGGGACCGCACTTATCTACCAGTTGAACTCGCTACCCTTCCACTATGTCATTCACCTGGCGAGTCATTTTTGAAGGAAAAACTTAAGACCCATTTGAATCCCACGCCAAGTGCCATCATCTAACTGCTTTGTATATAATATATTGTCACCAGTTATCAACATGTAATTAGTACCTGTAAGTTCGATCCTAAATATTGTGACGATATATGCAAGCGCACTGAACGATCGAACTCAATTGACATTAACACTTCAAATCATTGCTCAAATTGTCAATGACGTTTTCGCAGTGGTTTATCAGCAGTGATTTATCGTAAATTTAAGACCGTAGCTTCACCGTTGGCTGCTTGTTGTTGATGTTGCCAGCGATTCGCCTTTTGACGACATCCTGTGCGTTGACTGGGTGGTTTTTAAGATAATTTTTTTTGTATTCGATGATGTTTCTCAGTCTCTAGTGAGTTCTCCTGGTGAGGTTTTTGGAACATGCCAAATTTTGTCTGTAAAGCACAGGTTTGACCTTTGGTGCATTTTTTTAGCCGAGAACATTGAAGTGCTTTCCCCTCTCGGTTTCTTGCACATTCTCTATCACTGTTGTTGTTCAGTGGATAACGGTCTGTTAGAGTCTGTATGAGGAATACTCCGTTGTAAACATAGCGTATTTTCAATGGAAAAATGATTCGAAGGAAAATGTAACATAACGTGTTGCGACCGACGCAATAAGGAATGCCAATCATGTCACATTTGATTGGGATTAATACTGACCTTATCAACATCTTTCGGAATGGAAAAGACAACTTCTTGTTGACGAATTTGTACACAACTCATACTCTCTTGGAGTCTGACTGGAAGGGCTCAAATTCCGCAATTGTATTTGGTATTTACGAAGACGCTTGTCAAGAATCAAATCCACTACTTAAGCAGGTGTGAGAAAAGTTGACCGAATGGGACTGCAGTTTTATAATTCGACATTTCATGGTAGATGGTAGAGGAAACCACATAACCATAGCTACATGTTTGTATAAAAGAGAAATTGGGGCCAACTCCACAAACAAAAATAGACAACCTTGATCCAGCACTTCTCTCTCTGCGTCAGTCTTCTCTTGCTGCGTCAGTTCCAGTTTATTGTACGCACATTTGGGGAACAGATCGCTGAGTTGATAAACTTACTGGACGTAACTAGGCAAAGAGTCATACTTACCTATGAAGAGATGCCCATCGCCACCACTGAAGGCTGCACACCAGTATATGCGATTCACAATATCTTTTGTCAGTCGCCAATGCTGATCCTGAAAGACTTGGAGCACGTGTCTTATATGCCTTATATTAATTATGGTGTGTCAGATCCACTAAGCTACATAATCAACAATAAAATCTTCCTGGTATCATTAGTGTCATGAATATGAACCAGTGCCCATAAAATCAGCAACTAGCAAACAATCAATGTAAATCTGTAGAATAATGTTATAAAGGTTTTCGTTGGTCGAAGAAAGCTGTTCCCGAAAGAATGCAGAGGACAGGGCATGTTGTTTGTTCTACAGTTTAATGAAGGGGCAGTTTAAGATTTTTTCAAGTAGTTAATAAATGTAATATAGAAGCGTTGAAATTGTATGTTCTCTCCCAAAAACATATTTGTATGCAACCTCTTCTCCTTGAAATGGCTCTTCTATTAGATAGTGCTCTTCTTTTGGAAACCATACGATATATGAATTTCAAACAAACATGTACCTGATTGAAACTGGAGAATGTGTGGACCATCTGTATGTCCACAATGGATATAATTGGCACGCATAAATCTTGAGCCGAAAATCCACCAAAAAGCTATTATTAACAGTGAAGCAGTTCGGCAAGTCATTCACGTCAACCTCAGAGTAGATTCATTGTTGCTCTAAGCGGATTCCCGCCCACTTTCCATGACAGCCAAAGAAAACGTGAGTGACAGTCTGGTAAATTGCAAATTTGGATCAATCGCAAAATAATGCTCAAGAAAAAAAAAACCTGGCACAACCCTGTCAGGCGTATGGTCGCACCAGAAGCAAGCCCATGTGATGGGGGTATTAATGAATGGACTGTTGTTAGATACTAATTACAAAGTTGAATCAGCATTGAAGTCAGGATAAATAATAACATGGCCTTGAATTGGTTGTTGATGATATCAAATGATAAACGCGACGTATGGGTGCCCAGTCTTCCACCTGTCCTCTTAGGAGCTTCTTAAATTGTAAACCTTGGACAAAATTACTCGTTTCACTCGGTGCATGAATCCATGTAAGAATCAATCTATTACCACCAATACAGCCAAATTTTGATGATTCCAATAACAAACGTAAAATACAACATTTTGCAATAGAAAAAAGTCCGACCAAATACTTTATCAAAAGACACACTGGTGTCATCAGGGGCAGACAGTGTGGTAAATGTAGTTGTTTCAACTGTACACCTGATGGAATTAGTATACAACGGTATATGGTATCCACTACACATCAACTGACCAGTGATGCATATCTTCACTGATCATTTTCTCAGTGGAAATTCAAGTTGAAATAAGAGGATAAAAGCTACAATCCAAAATACAAATCCAACCTGACTCCGGTGTTGAATAGAAAGGCGATGACTGTGAATTGCAAAGGCGATTACTGTGTACAATCAAAATGTGTGTCAAAGTATCGACCTCGAAAAAAACAATACAACAGTATTTTGATGAGTAAATTAGGGATAATATAGCATTCAACTAGACTAAAAATCCAGCTGGCATAACAGCTTACATTTACGACGCAGACCAGATTAGGGGTCATTCCTCATGATAGTCAAACGTCTTATCCGGAGGGATGACATTCCCTGTTGCCACAAAGCCTTTACACCAAAGTACCTTTGGTGTAAGAAATTATTCAGAACTTCTTTTTCTGGTTCGTCTCCATAAGATAAGCTACCACAAGGGATACATCTGGAGGTGTGGTATCCCACAAGTGGCAACAAAACACATGTATCTAACGATCGCGAACCCCAACCCAACTATACAATATCAGCTTACATGTGTTGGTTTGTCTACTTCTCATTATATTCGAGAGCATAATTCTTTATCTTATCTACCCTATACACTATACAATAACAGCCTTGTCATGCATAAATGATGACTAATCCAACTGTTGCGTTGGTGTATAAGTATGATGCTATTCGGGAGCTACAGAGTGACTGGTAACCATGGAAGTTATCAGGTCCCCTAAGGTATGGGCCCAGATATATCACTGATATAAGCGGGTTACGACCAGCGTTATACAGAAGGAAAAGAGAAATGAGACTCAATATTCGTGGGTTTTACAAACTCTAGGCATTCAAACTCACAACTGCGGCCTTGAGTGTTGTCTTTCATGTGGTAACAATACTTATGAGATATCGCCTTTCTAGGAAGCTTATTAGGGACATTCACTTTTTTTTATTTATGATTTAGCTTTATTTCTGAAGAATGATTTACTCCCTGGGAAAAACCGGAGAAAGTGGTTTAGAATTTAGACCCGGAAATAAGTATCAAAACCGGGAATAAATGTTTAAACCGGGAAATAAATGTTCAAACCGGGAAATAAATGTTCAAACCCGGAATTAAATATTCAAACCTGGAATTAAGTATTAAAACCCGGAATTAATTGTTAGAACCGGGAAATTTAAGTATTAAAATCCAGGATTATTTGTTAGAACCGGGAAATAAATATTCAAACCGGGAAATGAATATGCGAACCGGGAATTAAATATTCAAACCTGGAATTAAGTATTAAAACCCGGATTTAAATGTTAAAACTGGGAAAGAAATATTAAAACCGGGAATTAAAGATTAGAAAATGGAAATAAATATTTATGGGCTTTAATAATTATTTCCCAGTTTTAATACTTGATTCCAGGTTTTAATACTTAATTCCCGGTTTAAATTCCTAATTCCGGGTTTGAGCAGTTAATTCCAGGTTCGAATATTTATTTCCCGGTTTGAATAATTAATTCCGGGTTTTAATACATAATTCCAGGTTTGAATATTTGATTCCGGGTTTGGACATTTGTTTCAAGGTTTTAATACCTAATTCCCGATTTTATTATTTAATTCCGGGTTTGAGTATTTATTTCCGGTTTTGAGTATTTATTTCCCAGTTTGAATATTTATTTCCTAGTTTTATCACTTAATTCCGGGTTTTGATACCTAATTCCAGGTTTTAATACTTAATTCCAGGAGTGAATATTCAATTCCGGGTTTGAATACCTAATTCCGGGTTTGAACATTTATTTCCCGGTTTGAATATTTATTTCCCGTGTTTAGCATTTAATTCCCGGTTTTAATACTTAGTCCCGGGTTTTAATATTTACTTCCAGGTTTGAACATTTAATTCCAGGTTTGAATATTTATTTCCGGGTTTGGACACTTATTTCCAGGTTTGAATATTTATTTCCCGGTTTGAACATTTAATTCCAAGTTTTAATACTTAACTCCTGGTTTTAATATTTAATTCCGGGTTTTAAATAGTTATTTCCCAGTTTCTCTGGTTTTTCCCAAGCAGTAAATCATTCTTCAGAAAAAAAGTTAAATCATAAATGAAAAAAGAAGTGAATGTCCCTAATATAGGGAAGCTTTTATTTATGATTTAACTTTTTTCTGGAGAATATTTTACTCCCTGGGAAGAACCAGAGAAACTGGGAAATAAATATTTAAAACCCGGAATTAAATATTAAAACCAGGAATTAAGTATCTAAACCTGGAATTAAATGTTCAAACCGGGAAATAAATATTTAAACCTGGAAATAAATGGCCAAACCCAGAATTAAATATTCAAACCTGGAATTAAATATTAAAACCTGGAATTAAGTATTAAAACCGGGAAATGAATATTCAAACCGGGAAATAAATATCCAAACCTGGAATTAAGTATTAAAACCAGGAAATAAATGTTAAAACCGGGAAATAAATATTCAAACCCGGAAATAAATGTCCAAACCCGGAATTAAATATTCAAACCCGGAATTAAGTATTAAAACCCGGAAATAAGTATTCAAACCGGGAAATAAATATTAAAACCGGGAAATAAATGTTCAAACCCGGAAATAAATATTCAAACCCGGAATTACGTATTAAAACCCGGAATTAAGTATTAAAACCTGGAATTAATTATTCAAACCTGGAATTAAGTATTAAAAGCAGGAATTAAATGTTGAAACCTGGAAAAAAATTTTCAAACCCGGAAATAAATGTCCAAACCCGGAATTGAATATTCAAACCCAGAATTAAGTATTCAAACCGGGAAATAAATATTAAAACCAGGAAATAAATGTTCAAACCCATAATTAAATATTCGAAGCCGGGATTAAGTATTAAAACCCGGAATTAAGTATTAAAACCTGGAAATAAATATTCAAACCTGGAATTAAGTATTAAAACCTGGAATTAATTACTCAAACCGGGAAATGAATATTCAAACCTGGAATTAAATGTTCGAACCCGGAATTAAGTATTCAAACCAGGAATTAAATATTAAAACCCGGAATTAAGTATAAAACTGGGAAATAATTATTATAGCCTAGAAACATTCATTTCCAGTTCTAATATTTAATTCCCAGTTTTAATATTTATTTCCCGGTTATAAATGTTTAATTCCAGGTTTTATTATTTATTTCCCGGTTTGAATATTTAATTCCGGGTTTTAATACTTATTTCCCGCTTTGAACATTTATTTCCAGGTTTGAATATTTATTTCCCGGATTGAATATTTAATTCCCGCTTTTAACCCTTAATTCCGGGTTTGAATATTTAATTCCCAGTTTAAATGCTTAATTCCGGGTTTGAACATTTAATTCCCGGTTTTAATACTTATTTCCGGGTTTGAACATTTATTTCCCGGTTTGAATATTTATTTCCCGGTTTTAGCATTTAATTCCTGGTTTTAATACTTAATTCCGGGTTTCAATATTTAATTCCGGGTTTGGACATTTATTTCCTGGTTTGAATAATTATTTCCCGGTTTGAACATTTAATTCCAGGTTTAAATACCGGTACTCAATTCCCGGTTTTAATATTTAATTCCGGGTTTTAAATATTTATTTCCCAGTTTCTCTGCTTTTTCCCAGGTAGTAAATCATCAGGGAGAATAAAAAGTTAAATCATAAATGAAAAAAAGTGAATGTCCCTAACAAGCTTCCCTACTAATAAGCTTCCCTATCTTCCTGATGAGGGGCTGTATCTTTTAGAAATCGAGAGGCTTCATTACCGAGATATTTACCAGACACAGACCCGAGAATAGGAAGGTGATATTTCATATAAACCCCATCATACGTTATAGGAATGTAGGTGTATCATGAACATATAAGTGGTTATATATTATGTTACATTTTGATGATTTTGACATTGACCTCAGATGTCCTTGAGCAGTGTACCTCAATATTATACCTTCTCAGAGGAGTTCCCGTTCTGTAAATCGGCATATAGGAATATGTTGGATATTTCAACAACTTATATTACGTCTTCTTGAAACGGTGCATATCGAATGTTGAGGACCTCCCAGTTTATTGAATCAGATTTGGTTGACGTGGCTCATTTATGTCTTCGTGTGACCTTTGTGTGACTCCAGCTATTTTATAATACTCAAAAGATTTATATGTTCACAAAAAAATGTACAGTCTCAGCCATATAATTTGTACAATTATTCAATGCATGGCTATCAGGATGTAATTTGCCAATGCCACACCAGTAATTACACAACTGTAGAATATTGTGGGCGAGCAGCTGCGCCTTGACTATTTTTGCACGCTCCTGTTCTGGACACTAACATGTGCGGCAGGTGGAGAGCAAGCAAATTGTTTAATCAAGTGGGTAATAGCACTGGAAAGGTTTATATAATGATGGTGGCCTCGGCAGTCTGTCCATGTGGAAGACAACGTACACACTGACATTAATCCCATCGTGTATAAGAGTTCATTCCCCTTCGACGGAGGCCTCACAAAGTGTCGAGGTTCCTTCAGGCGCAAAAAAACATCGTGTAAATCTTAAAACATCACAATTAGCACTTCGGCGTGAACGACGTCACAAGCCACCGTGAATGTGTTGGTTATTTGCAGGGGGATTATAAACAAGTAATCATGGATATGATTTTGCACTCACTCGTCTTGCAATATTTAAGTCATTTCGGTACGAATTTCCAGCGTCATTATTGGCAAACATTATTTGACATTTTAGTCCTCTGTACTCTACTCCAAAAAAGTATTATGGTTCTGGTTGTGATCGCCGAAAAATTTGATGCGGTGATGCGATTTTCTTTTTTTTTCTTTTTTATTCCCTAAAAATTGCTGTATGTGGATGATCCGGTCAAATATGGCCCATTTGACAAACCATTTTCCCCTAAAATTGCCTGCTGATGACTAAACCGGTTGAATTTGGCCCATTTGGTCAGACAATCAACTCGATCATATTCTCACCAAGTTCGGTGTACGGGTGTCAATTTACTGAGAAAAAAAGAAGAAATCCGAAATTGATGCGCGAAATTGATTTTTTCAAAAGAGTGATGTGTGGGAATTTAGGTGACGCGCGCGCCAACCAGAACGATGATACTTTTGTGGCCTTATTGGTTTGCCACTCGTTCTATACTTACGCAAATGACTCAATGCAGTGGTAGGCCTTGAAACAATATCTCATGCACCATACAGAGCCCCGCCTAATATTCTGGATTTGGTTATTATTTTTAGCTTGCCAGACCGAAAATCCAATGAGCTGTTGTCATCAGTTGGCGTCTGTGATTCGGCGCCAGCGTGGTCGAACGCTTTGAAGAACCTATTCGATTAATATTGCTGTAATTAACAAAATAGGATCTTGCTGTAATTAACAAAATAGGATATTGCTGTAATTAACAAAAAAAGTGGGTCTTTCGGGCCACGCTCTAGATTTCCAAAATGTAGTTGTCATTTGCACAAAATGTGTTCAATGAATTTCTCTCTAATTCAGCTCAGATAACCTATATGACTAGCCCATTGTAAAGAACAAGCACCATGTTAGTTGGATCTGTCAATGCGGGCTTGCCCAATTCAAGATAGGAATTTCCCATGTTAAACTAAAAGTATCAGTACATGTATTTCAGAAACGGTCGTCGAGTTAGAAATGAAACTTGACTTCGGAATCGGAACATTCTTTCAAATATTGTACATCATTTACCCACTCAGAGTAGCTATTGTCATCAGTTTGCATCCGTCTGTCGCCGTCGGCGTTGTCAAGCGTTGTGAAGAATATCATGAGAAAGCACATGAGGAATTGCAATATGCTGAATCTCATGACTTCAGGACAGTGCCTTCGGCTTTAATCACTTCACACCAAACAATCTTACGCATGTTGTATATCACAAGATTGGATGCAGAGTTTATGAAATTCAAAATACCATATAACATCATATCTCGCACTTATCTCGCACATACTGCCTATTATACCTACAACGTTTGTTAGATAATTTCAGTGTGATATCTTGGTCAAAATTTTGTTAGACACCCTTCAGACATGCTGCCTCGGTGATATGTATGAAATTTACAAATAGGACCCGAAACCCGAGTGGTGGATGTGTATTTGTGGTGATGTAGATAATGGAAAAAGGGGGGATGGGTGTTTTATAAACATAACCATATATTTGAAATAAATACACACACGTATACAGGAACAATTGGTAAAAATGCCACGTTTCAGAAATCCAGACTTATACTGTTTCAAGTCAAAGAGGCCAGATTACCGAACATTGCTCTTGTCACGTGGGACTCTTTAACAACTATGGTTATATTTTTCATCACAACCGTCCATCTAAAAGATGAAAACCAGTATTTTATGAAACTAGTATTTTATTAACCTAATATGCATTGTTAGAAAGATATTCTTCACCTCGTTTTTACCCATCACGGATCTCCTAACAAATTGCGGTAAATGAGTGAAATCTGACTAAATTAATTAGGATTTAAATTTCTGATGGCACCTGCGGAAATCTGATAAAGCATATTTGTCGAGTCTAGCACATGAACTGTACAATTGATAGAATTGTCACGCATAAACCCACCAGAGAAATGGTTCCTTGGTACGTGTTATGTGTAAGCCGATTACCACCCACTATCTACAGGCGCCGATGGGAAGCGTTTTATAGAATTGACGAATTCTATTAAAAAATACGAGTGTTGAATACATTTGGCAATAGCTTAATTATGTCTCAAATTTAATTTTGTGTTGTAATGGTTTCGTACAGTAACTGAACGTATTTACAATATATCATCGGTTAAGATTGTTTAGTGTACCATATGTCTATTTGATATGAACAATAGGAGCCCTTTTAACACTGTAATCACGAGCGTACAATGGAGTGCACATGTCTATTGAAAGACAGGAGTCTCGAGTTATCGGCGTCAGTTTTTCTTCATATATCTTTCAGTACTCACAATGATTCTGGCCGTGATTAAGCAGATACGTAGCATGGTATCATCAGGCCTACTGAGGCAGTCATGAGTCAGATACGTAATGTGACAGCATTTATCGAGGTGGTCATACATGTAGATCAAATACGTTGCATGCCGGCATTTACTGAGGCTGTCATATATATGGGAAATGTGTAGCAAGCCAGCATTTACTGGGGCGGTCATGGATCAGATACGTAGTGTGCCAGAATTAACTGATGTGATCAGTGATTAGATACGTAGCTTTCCAGCATTACTGAGGCGGTCATGGATCAGATACGTAGCTTGCCAGCATTACTGAGGCGGTCATGGATCAAATACGTAGCTTGCCAGCATTACTGAGGCGGTCATGGATCAGATACGTAGCTTGACAGCATTACTGAGGCAGTCATGGATCAGATACGTAGCTTGCCAGCATTACTGAGGCGGTCATGGATCAGATACGTAGCATGCCAGCATTACTGAGGCGGTCATGGATCAGATACGTAGCTTGCCAGCATTTACTGAGGCAGTCATTGATCAGATACGTAACATGCCAGAATTACCTGAGGTGGTCAGTGATCAGATACGTAGCTTTCCAGCATTACTGAGGCGGTCATGGATCAGATACGTAGCTATCCAGCATTACTGAGGCGGTCATGGATCAGATACGTAGCGTGCCAGCATTCACTGAAGCAGTCATAGATCAGATACGTAGTGTTTCAGCTTTATAGAGGTGGCCATAGATCAGATAAGTATATCTGTAGGCATAATTGGGGTGGTCATAGAGATACCTGGGGGCGATTACATGGTCAATGTAATCAATTGCTATTTCGATTGCTTGATTCCATGATTAGCTTTAGATCAGATTAAGTTTTTTTTCAGAATCACATAAGTCAGTGATACACAAATCAAGGATCAATAATGAGGTTCTGAGCTGTGACACAAAACTGATAACTGGAAATATGTACATCAAGGCATCCCACAGGAAAAAATTCAATACAAATATTTGTGTAATACATATTACACGCTTAATGCGATTGAATTAATCGAATGTTAACAATCGTTACTTTTTAGGGGCCTATAGTCAAATCAGTGAATAACACAATGGGGTTCCCTGGGAAAAGTGCTCGCACGCTTCATTTAGGTTTCATTTAGGTTTCCTGCACGTCAACGAAATTTAGAAACTCCGCATGACAAACTGTGAATCACATTTGTGATGACGCACATCCAGGAAATGAATATTTTCTACTCCGTTAGTCATTGGCTGTGTGGGATTATATTTAACAGGATATGCGTTAAAAATTATTTGGATCTAACGAAATAATAACTTTATTAACGTCTTTGCGTTGATACATGGCAAAATTCTCATTTATGTAATTCATAATATAGATATAGTCCGTCCGTTTATAATGTCTTCGCTATAATTGTGTTTGAGGTAATTGGAATACATGATAAAAATTTATGGGCACTCAATTTACCGGAGTTGACGAAGTGTTTGCCAACATTATAATCGCCGATTGCTTGATATCTATCTCGTTAAATGACTCCTCTGTGCATCATATATGATGAGCAGAGGATGAAGATACATAATTGTATCTAGTCCCACCAGATCTATGACGATATTGGGAATGATACGTTCCTGTGATGATATTCGCATGGTTGCAATATACAGCCTAAGCAGTTATCCGAAGCGAATAATATTCTGGTTTATGTCATGCACTAACACTAGCCGGTAATGTATAATCGACCGTGCTGTATACATGTACAAGCAACCTACAGTGGAGAATTATTTTTATGGCCAGTTGAAATATTTTGGGATGGGAAAGTTTATGTGATCAATAACCTTAATTTATTGATTGAATTGCTCATTATTCTCCATATAATAAACAAATAAGAACATATATATAGATGTATATCAGGGCACAGACATTCAATGATTCAATGTTTTGGATCAAATTGATAGTTTATGCGTCTATGTTGGCGTAAAAAATATTTTTCATCACATTTTATCACTTTTATATCGTAAACTATAAAAGTTGGCAACCTTTGGTAATTGTTCTGTCAACATCAGAAATTCAGCTCAATATTTTTGTTGCGCTACGGTATGCGTATGTATTACGGTAAATCAACAAATATCGCAAAGCTCTCACAGTGTTTGCGTTTACTCACAAGATTAAAATGTAAAACCTCATGGAAACAATCAGAGATATTATTTTTGAAAATGCTGTGATCCTTTGTTGAGATTACTTTATTTAACAAATGATAGCAGGACCGGGCCCACTCATATCTACCCTCCGTGGGTCTCATTTTAGGCAAACTTAGAAGACCAGCGCGACGCGCTGGCCAATTATGAACTCTATAGACACTGAACCAGGATTATGACGATAACAATAGGAAAAAGTGAATGGAAACAAAATGGAACAGAGTCTTTGACATTAATATTGGTAGAAATGCTCTGGTCAATGTCATACGCTAACCGGTGATGTATAATCGACCGTGCTGTATATGGGTGAATTATTGTCTCCCCGCGGAGGAGACATATTTAATGCTCTCTGAGATTCCCATGAGGGGAAACTTAGTTTCGAAGAGAAATACTTTGAACGTGTGTTCTACAGAGCTCGACGTAAATAATTCAGTTAATTAATATAATCTGACGAATATTTTCGTCGAAGGGAGCAATTTTTTCGTCACTGTCGCCGATTTACGAGAACATTAGCGTGTCGGCTGGATTTGAGAATAAATACACAACTGCGGTGTGCATTCAGTCAATCGGGTATCACTTTTGTCCCTAACGTCGAGTCATCGCTCATTTCTCACGCTTATGCTTTATGTCAGTGCCTAATTTTCCTTGTTTTGAAGCAGTAAAACTAGCACATTTGTTATGTTTCATTTTCTGACTGCATTTTACTTCTAAGAATCATATGCATTTATTTTTCGCTGTCCCACAACGAGCCAATTTTTCGGTCGAAAAGTTCGGAAAATTAAGAACCGTGGTATTGAGCGTTGGCAATGTGTAAAAGTCAGACTGGGTTCCGAGTTCAACACCACCGCCTTCATCATTGATATTTCAGTGCTTATAACTATTCCGATGGTACTCAAATTTAATAGACACTTCTCATATGGCATAATATCGTCGCCTATTTGTACACTATTGACCAAAAACAGCTTTACGAATATATTGAATTTTGGGCCAAATAGAAAACGGTGCTGAATTTTATGAACAACTTGCTATTTTCTGATGGGATTAATCGATCAGGGATTACTATTAATCAGTGTTCATACGAACTATACCATGTATACGGTACCAATTGCTTTCACATCGGTATTCGCCCTGCATGGACATCGTAGGCCTATATAATATATTGCGCACTGAATTAAATTGAAAACAGTCTAGAAATGATCGCGCTATTGATTTCTTTCATCCGAGGAGATCGGGTGCTTTGCATCAGGTATGATTCTTATCACTGAAACTAAAACACCACTGAACCACGATTATGATGACGACAATGAAACAAGTAAATGGAAACAAATTGAGCAGAGACCTCGGCGCCAAAATTCATAGAAAGGCACACTGGTGTAACCATGGAGTCAATGTGTGAAATGAACTTATTTCTATCGTACTGCCGATAGAATTAATGTACAGCTACTCTAAAACATGTACAACAAATGCCACAAGAACAACAATTCAGCTACCCAAAGTCCCAAACCCGTATAAAATACTGTACTTATAATATTTTGGTTTTGTGACTTCTGGTAGTTCTTTTGGCTCCGTGGTATTTTACCTGGTAGCTGCTCATGCCAAAACTGCATCCATGAGATGAATTAGACAATCATTACATCGATGTTCTAAGCAGTATTACGAAAAGTTATGTTATCGAATAATTATAATAGTCACATTATATCCTGATTTATGTTACGCAATAAAGAATCTTCATGAAACAACAGGTACCATGAAAACTTAAAAAGACACATTTCTCGCGACAATCTTATCGTTTCATGCAACGTCCGTATGGCGTCGGTTGGAGCGGCTTATCAGAATCAGTTCAATGAATTTCTCATGAATTGAAAGTTTGGTGTCAAGGAAATAGTACTTAATAGAAATTAATACTGAGGACATATGTTTGGGTGATATCACATCAAATCATGTCAACAATATTAAGTATCTCGGTCATGTTGCTCATGAACTTGACGATGAACTTGACATGAACGATAGAGTACAATCTCTTTATGATGCTAGAAGTAATGTACTTGGTCGTAAATTTTATTTTTGTTCGTCAGAAGTTGAAAAGACTCATTGTGGTAATTGTGTATATTATGTTAATATTTACTTATGTTTTCTTCGGTCTAGTTATAAGAAATCTGCTGTCAATTCTGTCAGAATATCGTACAATAATGCTTTTCGTATTTCATTTGGTTTAGGCCGCAGATGCAGTGCCTGTGCTATGTTCGTCTCTAATAATGTCCCAGGTTTCACTGCCATCATACGAACAAGTTTTTGGGTTTAGAAAGCGTACAGGAATAGCGTGCAATGGTATCATTGCTGGTATTGTACTTCTATGTTCAGTCCAAGATATAGTCAGGAGGAAATTTCACACAGGGTGGAAACGTAGTACAGACTTTTTCTATCGATTGATATGGCTTCATAATGGTCTAAGACAACCTTTTTCAGAGGGTGTGTAAAATTTTCTCCCGGGCTAACTTTTTTATGACCTTTTTCAAAATGGCCGACATCGAAAATTTTGTATTCTAGGGAAAAAAACAAAATTATCCTCCTGGCATGATGCTTTTGGTCTATTAAGGTGACATTTAGTTATATGGAGATATATTCTTCATAACAATACTAATAATATCGATTCAAACGCCCCGAAAATGGAAAAAATCCAAGATGGCCACCAAATTCTCGCCATTTTTACACAAATGTTCATAACTTCCTGCCAAATTGAGATAGGAAGCCAATTTTGGTGTCTAACCCTGGGTTTTGGGGTATGAGGATTTCAAATATATAACCAGTTTTGTGATTGGATGGTTTGAAGCTGCTCAGAATCTAAGAGGGCTGCCAAATTTTAGCCCAATTTCGCAAATAAGCACCAATGACCGTCATATATATCAAGATAACAAGCCAACTCTGGTGGCCAGTCCTGGGCTTTGGGGTATGAGGGTGCTACTTGAAGAAATACTCTCGTGTGTAGATGGTGACTGGCCAATCTATAGGTGTTCAAAGGCGAAGATAACCATTAATTAATGTGAAACATGTAAACGAACCCGTCTAATAGCACCCATTCGCACAAAATCAACAGAATCAACCACTATCAGACAGAAAAAAAAATTCTGAGTCAACTCTTCGGGAGGTCTGTTGGTGATAAGGCACGGGCATTGATGCCAAATTGGTCATTGTCAAATCTAACACACACATTGTGGTTGGCATAGAGGTTTGGATCCTTCGATGATCCTCAAGACCGTTCCCATGACGCCACTCACCAGACCATCCTCTACATTGGGATTGCTCTTCATAGTCACCATGGAACCCTTACAGAGTGTAACATCAGCAGAAAGGTTGCATTCAATGGGTACAGGTGTTGTATTCTTCTTCAAGCCAGATCTATTCTCGATAACATTCACGGCCACAATCTTCGATTTCTGTCTGTTAAAAAAATCAGCCATCTTTACATTGTGTGCAGCAGCAACTTTTTGGAGAGGAAACACTTGAAATACATCTGCTTGGATCTGTGATCCTTAAGCATATCCTAATTTTCCGAGCTCTATGATTCAACATCTCCGTTGACGACCTCTGATGAAATTCAGCATGCCTCTGCTGAAATCTCATCAATGATTATCAGCTCGAGGTTTTAATGTCTAACCTTTATTCAGCAAGTGGTATATACTTTTGTCCCACACCCCTGTGCATGGAAGCATGGTTCCGCCACTGATGGTAAATGCTTCTTTGCCAGTTGGAGCCACACATCAGAGCTTTGATGATATAAAACTTTCCTTTACCAATATGTTGAATGTCCCCAGACATTTTCCGTTCATCTTATCGATGCACCACTAGCGAGTATGAATGAAGACTTTCCCTTGCATATTGTTCATGCACTGCATGAGAACTTGAGCCTGGTTCTATGGGATTGCCAAGATGCTGTGTTCTACTGACAACTGAGCCCATCTTGGTATTGGAGCTCCGAGGCAGACCACTCAATCTGGCAGGTCTTCCAGACTGATGTCCTCGAGGTAAGCGTCATCTAGGTTGGCTTTTGTTTCCAAGCGTCCAGCCGCCACTTGCTGGGCCAATGTGTGCCAAAGCATCTTCTGCAAGATGATATTCTTGGATCTCTTCATGGCTACTTCAACCTCTTTGATATTATTTCCAAATAGCGCTTGCTTTTCTCTGGTAATGTTGCTGGTGCTTGTCCTTTTGCCATAGTAGGAAATGCTCCCACTCATTTAAATCCATTTCAAAGTGGTGAAGATAAAGAACCATGAGATTCTGATCATGTTTCTCACTGTCCCTACAGATGTGCAAGCTTTACTGGAAGATTTTCGTCTTCAGATTTATCCTTTATTCCCAGCCAACTTCAATGAAGCATATGGAACATTGGACCGGTTGTCGTTGTTATGGGTAGAATTTTCTTCAGATGGTTCATAATCTCTACCTGGTTTACTATCAACCTTGAAAAGGGATACAATTTCAACCAGACAGGTCTTTGAGAATATCTACTATTAGGGTGTGCATTGTACATGTACATGTACCTGTCTAGTACAGATATACAGTGTAGCCACACGTCTTCAATGCCTGAACTCAGTGGCTCAGCAGTAAGAATGGAAGTGTCAGTCTGGTACTTGTCGGATCTGCTAGTATCCAAACAACATCCCGACTACAGTTTTTGAGAGGTGTGCCTGTGGCCTTGTAAATAGCCTCCGTGACACTCATCTCCCTGTTGGTCAGGTATGTTTTGCCTAGTCATTGTAGCTTATCGTCTGTCTTATTCTTCATGAAGGAGCTGACCATCTTCACCGTGCTTCTTGCTACAATAATATGACACAATCTATCGAATGCAGGCGTATACATCAACAACATATTGTAAGTCAAAATTAGGATTACAGGCTTTCAAAGGGTTTTGATTTGTACTGACTTACCCATCGGTCTTTGTGTTTATGCTTATGTACAACCATTTTCGTGGAGGCTATAATGTTCCAGGCTTCTTCAGCAGTGCTTTTTCACTCATCTGGATCAGTGTCTGCTAGGATGGCACAAAAAGGTCTGACAAGAAGGTGGACGGAATAACCTGAACCTGTAGGTCCTGTAACCCTTCTTGTATGACTTCGTATAATTCTTGGAATGAAGTTGAACATCATTTATAATGTCATGTAACTTGCTGTTTCTCGTCTAATCAACGTCCTCTGTTATATGTCCAGCGTAGGAGGATTTTATACTCAGAAAAGGCAGTGAATGTAAGTACCAATGTGAGGCCAATCTCCTTGTAGAAACTCAATTGAAACAAAGTAGTCACAGACTTTGCCAATTTGATTTGATGGTGAAGTGATCATCAATTTCAAGGAGTTTTTTACTATCTGATCAAACATTCTGGCAGCTGTTATGTGGTTTTAAATGCCTAATATAATATATTTGGTATTGATATGCCTAATATAATATACTTGGGTTTGATTGCTCGGAAAAAAATTATGCCTTGTAGTGGTACTGAGTGAGTGCTATTAAACAGGTTTGGTCGCATGTGTTTTATTAAGTAGTCCTTATCTTGGCTTTTGGACAGTTGGATAGTTTTAAACTAGCTAATCACCATCCACACACAAAAGTATTTCTTCAGGTAGCACCCTCATACCCCAAACCCCAGGACTGGCCAACAAAATTGCCTTCTTATTTTGAATATGTGACAGTTATTTGTGCTTATTTGCGAAATCGAGCTATCATTTGGCAGTCATCTTGGATTCTGAGCATCTTCGAACCATCCAGTCATGAAACTGGTTATTTATTTGGAATCCTCATACCCCAAAACCCAGGGTTAGACACCAAAATTGGCTTCCTATCTCAATTTGGCAGGAAGTTATGAGCATTTGTGTAAAAATGGCGAGAATTTGGCGGCCATCTTGGATTTTTTCCATTTTCGGGGCGTTTGAATCGGTATTATTAGTATTATTATGAAGAATATATCTCCATATAACTAAATGTCACCTTAATAGACCAAAAGCATTATGTTAGGAGGATAATTTTGTTTTTTTTTCCTAAAATACCAAATTTACAAAGTCGGCCATTTTGAAAAAGGCCATAAAAAAGTTAGCCCGGGAGAAAATTTTACACACCCTCTGAAAAAGGTTGTCTTAGACCATTATGAAGTCATATCAATCGATAGAAAAAGTCTGTACTACATTTCCACCCTGAGTGCTATATGCTCAATATTCCTCCTGACTAATAGTTATGCTGCGGAATCTGACAATTTATACAGACCACGGACAGGGTGCTTTATAACATTGTCCGATATGTCCAAGTTGTTTTATATATTTGACGTACACAGAGTTTTTTTTATACCTTTTTATTATGTTTTATATAGACTTTTGTCAATTCGAATGAGTACATTTTTTTTCTACGAGCATTTATGAAATTACATGTTATCTGTAAGTATCAATCTATTACCACCTGTGATTCACGTAAACCTAATTGGGCGTTTCTCCGTGAAAACGAACAGGATGTGATTTGAAATGCAGAGATGAACATATTACCAATGGGAATGCCATGTCTAATTCACTTGAGGAATACACCATTGATTTCACTATTGCACTGTCTCTGTAATTTTACTTTTGACTCCAATGTTCCATCTGACGAAGAATAATAATGCCGTCCGGTGGGGTGGATACAAATCGCTTAATCAATGAGCTAAAAGTGGGTGGGATAATGACGGTGGCTTAGGTAAACTCTTTCCATAAAAGGTGAACAGACATGTACTGTCCCTTATACCCATTGAGTTATCGTACTTCCTTGTCTTTGAGCGATGATACACACATTGCTGGACGTTTCCCAATAGCTTGAACAATACTCTGAACATTCACACAATCATCACAGAATCTCAATCACGTGATTCCACTCAAGTGAACAGATTTGCCAATCAAGAACACTCTAAAAAATAATTAACATTTTGATGCACGGAATGCTGCTTTATTTGTGTGTACAATCTACCACCATACCTTTCATAATTCCATACCGCTGCATTCGACCACTAACTTCTCACATTTTAAAATCATTCTAATTGGTTCTTAGTCTGAAAATAACCTGGATTCCGCTTAGGCCTACTCACTATATATTTATCCGTACAAAACAATTGGTCAGTTCAGAGCGTGTACGTGAAAATCTGGAAAAGCCGTAATGATCCGCGCCGTTTGTTGACACAGACACACGTTCTTTAAGTCCGGAGTTTGGTTGACAGGTCGATGAACATTTCGTCCGGCGTGGAGTGCTGAGATATCCATGAGAATCCACAAGTCTGGGGCAAAGCATGGGTTGGAGTGTGGGAAACACTGTCATATGTCGTGAGTTCTGAGAGGTAACAGCAAAATCATTAGAGCGCCAGTGCGACCGTCCGTGAGAGTTCATGGTTATGTGTCACTTGGTGGCCTAGGTTCCAGATCACACGCCACTGAGTTATGAATCGTTCGATGAGTGCTAAAGCATTTAGAGGATGAGCGATACCGTCTCCGACAGTACTTACATGGACGTGACGCACGTCAGACAAAATCCTTTCGAAATTTGTGATTTTCTGCCTTTCAGTAACAATGAATGCTGATAATTGGCGCTTGATATCTGTACCCAGTTTGTCTGTTAATGGGCTTGTGTTTGTATCCATATGCGGTGTCTTATACGTGCTGCGCTGAGGTTCGGGCAGCTCCAGGACAGATATAGGAACAGCCGAACTCAACAACAAAAGGAGACTGTATATGAACTTAGCCATACTGCCGTCTGTCAACTGATGTAATCAGCACTTGCTAGACTAGAAGTGTGATTTCACACGCTCGTTTTCCTGTACCAATCTTCCCATGACTGGCTAGTTAGTGACATTTAAATAAAATATAGACCAATCACCAACTGCCACTTCACAAGGAAACACACAAGAAGAGTGAGACACGGGGGATGACTGGACACTCATTAACATAACTGAATAATACATTGGGAGACACACAGTAGTCAGTAATGAAACGTCGTACTGCGATGACAGAGCTGGCGGCCATGCTAATGATCTGCCACCGGTGATGTATAGTTACAGGCGATGTGCGTTTGCAACTAGAATGGGAATTGGACAATACGGTTTCGTATGTAATTGCATACGGTCAGGTATAGAATTGTTTTGATATAAAGTGGCAATAGAGTATGCAGTTGGAGTTATTCAAGCAAGAATGTAGTTACTCACTGTTTGGTTATCGGGTGGTTGGAGTCCCTTTCTTATACAGTTTGGTCACATCACCGTATATTATTACCATTTTTGCGGGCGCTGCTGTCCGTTAACGGAACAATACACGCATGTTATTCACACAACCGATGACATCAAACAACGTTTTCGGCTACCCAACACAAGACGCGGGCCTCGAATGAAACTGCTCTTCATTCGACGCCAGCGTCTTTCATTCCACGCTCGCGTCTTGTGAAACTAGTTCAAACAACTGTTTTTTTTTTATTTGCAACTGATACCTTATGATAGATACGTTATAATTGTGCGTCGGAGGGAGTGTGCTATGACCAGAGTGAAAATAAGAGCAATCGGAACAGTCAAACACAAAATGCAAAATTGAGTCGTCCGTCAAATGGTAGGCCATTTTTAGGGGTTCATGAGTTTCCCTGTCAGTTTTGTTTTCTCTCACTTCGTATGCCTGATATGACTTTCTATCCCCGGATTATGAGATTGGATAACGGACCCTGTTTTGTTTGCTCGGAATACTTAATACTGGGTATTGATTGCACGTCTACCCCTAAAAAGTTTTACTGTATTTATCAAGTGTTTCAAGTTCTAGTCAGACTATGAAAATGATAATAATAGTAATAACGATGGTTTGCCAGGCGGTGTGGCGGTTTGATGGCCCTCCTGACAGGCGTCCAATGGACCAAGTAGTCTGACTAGAACTTGAAACAATGTCTGGAAGGCGTCCAATGACCTAAGGAGGGCCTTCAAACCGCCACACCGCCTGGCAAACCATCGTTATTGTTATATTCGTGAGTAGAGAAAAGTCCAGTATTGGATTACCAAATATATTTCTATAAGAACGACATAATATGTTTTAACTCAGTTTCTATCAATTAGTATACGGACCCATTAATATATGTTACTTAAATCCCCCCTCCAAGCTTCATTTTCATTGCATGCATACGGAATAATCACTCGTGCTGAATGATTGTAATTGTGATAAACCATGGTTTGGGAAATTCATATGAAATGGGAATGTCGGAAGATATCTGGAAAACATTGTGCATTGTAACTTTATACCTGAACAATTTGTGCCAAATTTACATAGATCTAGCAGATTTCAGAAATGGTTATCAATGTATACAGATATGATTGGTAAATTGGTAATAATGTAAAATGTTATTCAGCTGGCATATTCAGTTCACGTAACTGAATGTCAAACATTCTTTATATAATTTCCATGTTGTAAAGAACCGAGATTATAACTATTTCACATTATAGTACAGGGTTCAAAGTGCCTTTTTTCCATATGTGGCGAATCTGCCCACAGATTAGCACAAATGTTTTTTGGTCACACTACCTCATACTCTGGCCGCTTCATGTTCGAAGCACGCGTTACCACGGTAACGTTTATTCTTTTTCAACCGTTTTCACTCTTTCACTACCTGTGACGTGGGCTGGCACTATAAATTGATTGACCTTTCGATTGACGTTGATTGATTGATGCCATGCATGAGTTGGACCTCGTCCGACGGACTGAAGCCTGGTTTACACGATCTAATTACTTCAAACTTTTACTTCAAACTTTGGAGTTTGATCGTGTGAGACTTCAAATAACTTATTAAAAATTAAAATACTTCAAACTCCACCACAAACTTTGATCAAACTCAGTCAAACCATTCAAGCTCGTGTCCATCCAATTAAGGAAAAGCATGATTTTCACTCGTGACATTGAAGTATATAACACAGCCATTAAGCTTTAATGCAAACTTTCAACAAACAAGCATCCGAGATCAACATCAAATGAAAATTTGGATGTAGTTTGATGGAGTTTGAAGTGAGAAATTTGAAGTAGAAAGTTTGGAGTAGTTTGATCGTGTAAACCAGCCCTGACACCTGGGTCACAGGCGCCGACAATGACCGTACTGCAGGGCCCTAGAGAGCCGGCGCCGCATTCTACGCATACGCATAATTGTTGATATGCGTCTGGAAATAGAACAATTGTTCACGCTTCAGCACATGTGCTCTTTGTGGTATATTCAAGACGCGAAATATCAAATGAGCAAAAAAATAACTTGAGTATCAATTATCAGATCCCAGTAAAGTAATAAAATACACATACCTATAGTGGGTTCTAAAGTTTTAATAGCGCCTGTTCCAATATCTTCTATACATATTGAACATACGTTTATACATTTGTTAATGGCATCATCAAAATCTGGTTGCATAGGCTCTAATAGATTACCTCCATGGCGGACATCTGATATCACAAATCTGCCTTATCTACGGCGTAAACGGCACATTGATAAAATTGTCACGCATAAGTCCCGCGATACTCGGAATTCAAATCCGCATGAGATCTGTGCCTTTTAGACCAGTTTTGCCATTGCTGTAAGCCGATTACCACCCACTGTTCAAGAGAACCAAAGGCAAATGTGAGTGACCAATTGGAAAGCATGTACAATAGAGTATGAATCTAAAAAAATCCTTAATTACTAAAACAAGAAGTTAGGACAGTCCGCCCATTTTTGCGTAGAGCTAACTTTTTTAAAAATCTGATGAACTGGGACCGATATCATTCATAATGTGACATGCTTCAAGTTTGAGTCATGCAAATGAAATTCACAACTGGAATGTCATCGACAAAATGAAACCCCGCATGCTTAAAGTGAATGGCCGCGGGCGCCACTGGTCTAAACCATTGAATCAATTGAATTGAATATGGAAATACATTGGTTGATGTTGGAAAAAGAATTGGTTGATGTACATGCACTTTGTCACGAGTAGAACAGGACTTCACAAGGTCACTGATATTTTTTTCACATCCATTGTCATTGGAATCTCTGATGGGAAGCACAATACTATCAGTGATCATGCGGCTTCATCCTCAGGCGTATTTGCTTGTGGGCGTTAGATTTCCTATACAACAACAAAATTAGTACTAATTATTGGTTATTACTATGGTGTACTATGATAATACATGTGCATCTCATATCATTTTTTATTTGAGTTTTCAGTTGTGTGACATTTGCCGTTGTGAATGCATTTGTCTGAACGTGCGTACTTGGTAGCGAATACCTCAAACTCAAGTGTGTTCGTCACTACAACACGTTACCTGGATCACGCCTGAACAAGTAAACCTTCTGTCTCAGTGTGAAATATAAACAAAGCGATATGTTCAATTTCGATATTATTGATGTCATATTTTTTCATGCCCATTTGAAATGGACGGTATTCGGCTCAACTAAAAGCATGTGTTGACAATGGTGTATACATTTTTGTTGTTTAAAAAATATGCATGAGAACTCCATATTGTTTCTCGCATTCACGTTCATTATCTCACACATTGAATGTACCTCGTCTCTGAGCTTACAGTCGAGAAGCGAATTAAAGCGTCGTGGACAAAGTCTTGATTGATTTTCTGATTAGCAAACTTACATGACAAAAATCTAACGAAAATGGAAGGATCGAGATTAGTTCAGCCTCGACCTGAGAACACAGAAAACAAGAATGGCAAAGATTGCGTTTCAATCACTTGCTTCGTCATGTGCAAGTGACTCCTCTCAAATGAAAACAATATTTTAATAAAACGCGACCGAGGTCTTACATTTTGCATTCAGATTTCCGTTCAAAGAGGTAGGCCGTAACGGCCGCGGTCAGTTGTTATCGTACATTTATTTCCCGATCTGATACCGATCAGAGTATCCGGCATCGGATGACATTTACTGAGTGGATTGAACACCTACGCGTGCCAGTTATAATGCTTTTGGAATCCGAGAGAGTCCCTTGATCACCTGGACAGATTCTGTTATTTCTTGGAGAGAAGGTACAATGGCATACAGGCCCTATCTCTTCAAGTAAAAATACCAGTTTATCATTTTTATGAGTAATTGTCGTCATAGACAGGTAGTTTTCACCCTTCCTGTGTGTGACAAATGCTCTTTGTCTATACCGATAATTATCCCCACGTACTCCATTAGCGGAATCCAAAATTGTAAAACATGTTGACGACAGGTACGCCTCCTCGGCATCGTTTTAATTGCTGTAGCGGTTGTGTAGAGAGTGTTGTACATACGAGTGATCAATTTGTAAACCCAGATATGAGTATTTACAATGAACAAAACGATCGGATTATATTGAATTTAATTAAAATATGGTAACGAAATGGATGTGAAAGTATGATGGAATAACTGAAAGCCCACAATATTCTGTTTACTCCTAGTATCAGTTGAATTTGCGGGGTAACTGGCACCAGATTGAGCTCTGGGAGAATGCTGTAGGTATATATCATTTACGGCATTTCCGAAAATTAGACAGCACTCGGGGATGGCACAAACTTAGTGTACTAAACTTAGCCCCCATATTCATTTTATTATGAGACTAGCGTAATTATTGTCATTCAACCCCACCCATATTGCAGCATTTTCAAAACCTAAGTCATGTTTCTCAAGTTGTTAAAACAACTATAACGACAAATGTAGCCGAGGACCGTCGAAAGTTATTATATAATATTCCGTGCGTCACCTGCAGATAAACGCAAGTTTACGAGAGCTCACGTGACAAGGTGTCGACCAACTAGCGTATGGTAAACATTATCGATTTATCATCGTATAATAAAATGGAATATATTTCACATTTCTAGTGACTGACAGCAGTGTGTATGGAAGCTATAGCTTGGACAAATGGAGATGTATCAATAACATTTGCGCTCGCCCATTTCACAAAAAAAACATGATTTCGGTGCCACAAGGTGATTAAACGTTTGTTCTTATCCGTCTTCAGGCCAATGTGGGGACGAATGCAGAAACACGACCAACATATTGTTTTCAATTATTGATGATTAATATAAATGCCCAATTTTAATATAGTCAATGTATTCATAGTCATTGGCAGATAACACAATCAGTAATAAATAACCCGATGTTGTTTAGCATTTGCAATATTATATTTGTTTGAAATATTATATTGCGAACAAAAATATTCAATTACCTCCATGCTTTCGCAACCGTGCCTGAAAACTGTGCTATCATCTTACAATTGTTTCCCGTACAATGCGCGTTCATTATGTCACAAATTGAATGTGGCTTGCGTATTGGCTTTAATATACAGGTGTAAATGGAATATATGTCCGATGTATTTTAAGTCCCCCCGGGCATAAATTCGCCGGACATCCCCCGGGCATTAGGGATATTTGTCTGTGGGACCTATTTTACGTAGGACGTAAATTTCTTTTACACCTGTGGATATTTGTCTGTGGGACCTTTTTTACGTAGGACGTAAATTTCTATTACACCTGTGGATATTTGTCTGTGGGACCTATTTTACGTAGGACGTAAATTTCTTTTACACTTGTGTAAATAAATGTGTTTCCTACGTAAAATAGTAGGAAATGTTGTCCAATGGGACAATATTCTCAGTAATATATGTCCGACGGACCTAATTCCATGGGACTTAATTTGGGACTTAATTCTTGGGACCTAATTCCCTAGGAAACATGTCCAAGGACATATTCACCCGGCACTCATATCCAGGCAGACTATTTCCCCTAGGAATATATGTCCGAGGGGACCTTAAATACATGGGACATATATTCCATTTACACCGGCAAAGGAAGGCTCAGTGAAAAAGCTTGGTTCATCTTTCTAATTAGTAAAAGACAAAAACTGACAAAAATGAAATGAAAGAACGACTCGATCGAGACTTGTCTGTCTGTGACTCAAGAAGCACATGATAACCAATAATCGTAAAGATTGTTTCCTAATCTCCAGTCTTGGCATTTGCAAGTGAATCCTCCCACACGGACACGAACACGATATTCCGTGCTATTCCAACGCGACGACCGAGTTCTAAGTGCACCAATCAGACTGCCGTACAATGACAGAAGCCGTATCACCAGCAGTCGGTAGTTATTGTACATACATTTTCCCATCTGATACCACCCAGACGAGACTGATTCCGATGACATTTACCGCGAGAAAGCTTCGATAACATGACGTTTATATGGAGTCCGAGAGAGACCATAGATCACCTGGACACATTATGTTATTACTTGAGAGGAGGATCTCCGACAGACCTAGATAACTAAGACGATCACTCCCAGGTATTATCTATTCGAGGAAAAGGACAAGTTTTATGCTTCAAGTAATTGTTTTCTGAGACACGTTGCTACCTCGCTTCCTGGATGTGAAAACGTCCTTTGTGTGTGATAATATTTATCCACACGTATTCAGTTAGCGAAATAACACCTCAAACTGCAAAACATGCTGAAAAAAATATATGCCTTTCATTTCAATCATTATGGGTAACATTCAGAATCAGCTTGGTTAATTTCATCATGGGTTGCATATACTTGAGAAAATTAGCAGTAGTGTTTCAAGACATCTCAAACACTTAACTTCATAGGGCGCTACAAGTGTGGCTGTGACATTTACACCGTCATATACTAGTAATGTACATATGTCGAGGCATACCTGAATTGGGTTTGGTTCTAGCGAATATCCCAGGAGCTTTCCCAGGAGGTTTCGAGGTGACATTTTCTGATCAAAAACGTTGCTCATGACTACATACGGTACCATGATATCAACCCTGGAGACTTGGAATTTATCGTGAAGATACATAGACAATATTACCTGGTTTTTCCAGTATGTGACCTGATATTTGCCTGCGATCCCGAGTATTATGCCGGGATCAAGGGCAAATTTCGGGGCACATGCTGGAAAAACCAGGTGATGTTGTGTTTATTATATACTGTGAAAAGAATAGTGTAAAGAACAATAGGGCAATTTCTGTTTTTACGGCAACGTCATTCGATGCGCATGTGCGATCGCTGACAGCGGGCAGGATACCGGCCAGTATTTGCCCTGATATATGCCCTCGTATTTGCCCGCTGAGCATTTATATCGTACAGGGCAAAAACAGTGTTTTGCGGACAAATAACATCGCAGGTATATGATAGTGCCCATTAGCATGTGAATACATATCACTATTCTCCCTAAATGGGGACGTCCGCCGGGAGCGTTCAAGTTCTGTGCAGCTCAGGTAATGTTTAATCCTCTAATATCCTGGGTAATATCTTGGTTGTTCGGTGAATTGCTATAAAATCGTGTATACTATGTTGATGTAACCAACACATGTCATTTAAAATCAGCTATTTTTAAAGCAGTACATGTCGCAAGAAAACGTTTGATCCGAATATAAGCAATCGATAAACTGTTTACGATAACTTACATCTGATAGCACGGATGTGACCGTAGCTGAGGAAGTTGGCTGTACTTCGTTATATATATATTGCTAGCGTTTTATATTGTTGGAGTTTTCCAAACGTTTAATTATGATGAATGTTTTCAACGTCTAGGAAGGGAATGAAATTTCTTCATGATGGTTCGCTCGCGTGATAACAACTAATTTGCACATGGTTTTATTGGTATCCAGAAGTTTTGTTTCATTGAAAGACAATACTGCGTGGATTTGCAAAAGAGATGCACTGAGAAGCCATTGCCTGATTTGCTTTGTTTTCAATTTCACAGCCTCAAGATATATGCGAGAACAGAGAGAAACTTGATACCTGCTGCAAAAGAAAAAAAAAAGAAAAACATCACGATGACGACATGTCAATATCTAGAAACCTGAGCACATGTTGTCTGTGCCATGCGTACGTGGACCATTAGCAAATACGATGTTATCAGCACCAGATGGCTGGAGTTGTGTTATTAGTGGGATACCGTACGAGCAATTGTCTTTACTTTGGTCTGAAATAGAGTCACTATCCAAGGACCCATAGCAATAAGTAATTTGTCTGACACATATATAATCTACTCGGGGCGGAGGGGGGGGGGGGGGGGGGCACTCAATCAGGACACTTGCTGACTGCGAGAGAGAAATCTACCTTGGCCAGATGGGAGATGAATCAGGGAGTAAGCTTGGAAAAGGAACAGAGGTATTGAGTCACAAATCTCGATTGATTGAGCCCAAAAGCAAACGACACCATCTGCAAACATATATAGATGCACACAAACAAACACATAATTCAAGATCAATGTAAGTGGTAAAACACGAGTAATACTCGGGCTCTCAATCAGGACAAATGCTGACTACGAGACAGAAATCTACCTTGGCCAGATGGGAGATGAATCAGGGAGTAGGCTTGGAAAAAGACACGGGTATCGAGTCACAAATCTCGACTGATTAAACCCAAAAGCAACCAACTCCGTCAGCAAACATATATACCAGTAGATGCACACAAACAAACACATATTTCAACATTTATATTTCAAGTTCAATGTATAAGTGGTGAAACACGAGTGAGGCCATCAGTATCAAAGCCATGTGAATGGGATACATGATCCTCCATACCATATATCAAAATTGTATTGAACATCTGACACAAATTCATACTTTCCATGAACATTCCCCATTATTAGTTCCAAAGATATGCACAATTTAATTTTAAAAAGGCAATTATGCTTCCAGTATTTACCTGCCAAAATGTATAAATAGAAGAGTAAAAATTATAGGGTTTTAACAGATTTACAAATAATTCAATAGATATGTGATTGTTGCACGTGTTTACTCTGCATTACTTTACTCTCTGTTTGATTGCTTAATATTGATACGGGTAGATATCACACATGTATGAACAATGAATCGTCATTGGGTTTGAATATGACCACATATGACGTACAATCAATAGTCTCTGAACATCACACTTATGATGAAAAAAAGTTGCAGCTCAGTTGCTGGGTTCTTCGCACGTTTCGTGAGATCATTATAATCCTTGTGATTAACGACCAGTGCTCTAGCATTCGAGTTTTCTCGAGCAAACAGAAGTCAATTATTGAATAAACAAAAATATGTCTATATTAACGACTCACTTTCACAGCTATGGCATTATAATTGTTTGCACACAAAATCGATAACTCGTGTCGAATTATGTAATTGTCTTGTACTCTTGTGCACCAATTTCAAATGAAATGGAGATGACAGAAAACATCTGGAATGAACAGTGCAGTAAAAATCGATAGCTGAACAATGTGTGCCAAATCAACATAAGACATTTCAGAAATGGGTGCATGTATACATATTCACATTCTCATATACATAACTGGTATAATTGTAGTGCTCGTCAGCTTGTCAGATTTAATACCCTAACAGAAGCCAGAAAGGAACCATATCTCACAGCAACTGAAATTATAATCATGCTACACGTGAGTGTTGAGCATTCCTTATTTCCTGAAAACATTTTTTCCAATAAGCGGGTGGAAATAAAAGGATATTTCACTCTTCAACTCCTATGCTCCTTTTCGGTATATTTAGATGAGTAATGAACCACCTGGATAACACCTAACAAATTCCAGTAGAGGAATTTGTATTAGGATATACATTTTAAGAACACTTGGCAGACAACTGACACAAAAAATCTGCCTTATCTGTGACATACACTGCCCAATTGATACAATTGTCATGCATAAAACCAACATATATGTAGCATAACGTGAGGTGTATAAGTACCCTGACATTCGCAATTTACATCCCGCACACGATCTGAGGTTTGAGACCAGTTTTGCCATACAAGCCGACTATTCCCCACTCTTCGCGGGGTGCACATCACTACTAAAAAAAATAGCCCAGAGGCTAAGCAAGGTTACCGGAGTAATGTACAGTGTTAGACATAAAGACAGTGTTCAGTAGAATTGCTGCTTTGACATATCAAATTCACAACAGGTCAAATTCAAGGTGACCAAAAAATTATGTTTACGTCGTTCAATCAACATTATTCACGTCAAATGATACGGCTCGGCAATTACCACTCAAGGTCATCTTAGGTCAAGTTCAAGGTCACCAAAAGATGCCCCATATGAGACGTCATATATGGCTATATAGGACGAGGTATGTACAAATGTTTTTGCGAAGAGGCCAATTTGTGCCTATCATGCCAAATGTGCCTTTCTGGCCTATGTAACTGATGCAACTGTTTTGACCTTTCAAGGTCTACGATGTTCAAATTCAAGGTCACAACACGAAACATCATATGTGACCTCCCATTTTTGGAGTACAGCTGCAGCAGCTCCCATTATGAAGAAAAAAAGTGACACAAATTTTCCGAATTTATTTCCAACAGGGGCTTTTTGCCTAGAAATGGCCCATAAGGGATAGTAACGCGATTTCAGACTACAGTTTTTTTTTTCGAACCGTCAAATACTCAAAACGTACGCCACGTGCAGACCGGCAATTCAAGACCAACAAAACTCATACATGTCAGAAAGGTACATAGGGGGATCTTTTGAAATCAAATGTCTGAACAGATCCCACATTCTAGAGGAACCGAAGTGAACCTTGGCATTCACAATAACTGCATGTACAATATATACCTCACAGAGTGGAAAACAGATATAATGTAGCTCAACTGTTAAAACGTGAATTTGTGTTCATAATTAACAAGGCACATAGAAAATGACACAGTAGCATAATCATGATGATGTGTTTCACAATAAAAAGATTTATCCATTATTTATGATACAGTAATAGTTTGTGTGTTTTTTTTAAAGGTATTGAAGTCTAGTTGCGAAACTTCCTGCAGTCTTTCCTGCCCATGCATTGCCGGCTTCTGTTAGTTTATATGGATTCCGAAATAGACCGTTGATCTCCTGGACACCTGTTTTTATTCGGGTAGGCGGAACATTGACAGACCTAGATAAGCCCTCCCAGGCATTTTATTCTCAACGAACGGACAAGTTTTATTTTCCCAAGTAATTGTCACCAGAGAAAGGTCTTTATCTCACGTCCTGTATGTGACGAATGCTCTTGGGTCGATAATCATCTGCACATATTCATATGGCGGCGAAATAGTATCCCCAAAATGCGAAACATGTTGAAGAAAGCTACGCCTCTGCAGCATCGTTTTATTTATTATGATTAAAAACAGTCGACATCAGGTTTTTTCATACATTATTACAATTTTTAATGACATTTGCAGCAGCTTCTGAAATATTTCATGCACTCAACTTCATGTGGTCCTACAAGTGTGGCTGTGTCATTTACACCATTAGACATCTGTCGAGGAATACCTGCAATGTATGCGCTTCTGGCAAACAAACTCAGGTAATCTCGGGAGCTTTTCCGGGTTTCAGAGTGACATTTTCTGATCACAAAATTCAGCTCGCACATGACTACAGACAACACCGTCTAATTAACTCCGGACACATTGAATTAATTGTTATGATACTGCCCATTAGCCTATGCTGATGTATTGCTCTTTTCCCGGCTTTCGCCGTCTGTAGGTAGCGTTTAGGTTGTGTTATGTTCAGTTAATAATTTATTTTCTTTGTTCATGTTTTTCATGTTTAATGCGAATGTCAGCGTTATCAGCTTGACGACTTTGTTTGATTCGTGTGTAAATGTTGCGAGATTGTTCAATTGTCAACTAACATATGATATTTGCAATCACCTATTTCTTACGCAGATGGTGTAGTGATCAAGTGTCAACTTTTATCAATCCGTATATTAAATATGGTAACTTATATGGTGGCATGTATATGGATTTTTAAAGATATAGTCCTATTTTAATGTATATGTATATTGAAAGAATGGATCAGTAAATGGAATGCCACCATAACCGAGTGAAGTTAAAACCATGCTTCATATTTCAATGTCCCCAGCGTTCCATAAGGTTGGACAATTCAATATGTTAAAACAGGAAAAATGTTTGCAGCGTCCTAGAACAGAATCGATACATGTTATGATGGTTTGATTACCTAATACAGCTATTTTCCACATGATTTCATTAGTAACCTGACATATTTTGCAGTTCAAAGGTAATAATCTGTGGATTCGGGTAGAAATGCGTACTGCCAGTGTTGCCTTTTTCATAGCCTCAAGGTGTATGCATGACGGGGATATATATGATACCTACTACAGAAACCCACCACAGAGATGAAATATCAATATCTGGGAACCTGAACGCATTCAACTGCAGCAAATATAACATGATACATTAACATATACGGTGCTACCTTTACCAGCTGATTGGAGTTTAACATATGGGAGTTGGAGCAGAGATATTCAACCACGATTCTCAGTCAATAAAAACACAAAAAAACAATGGACGCCATCTGTAGAGCATCTGTCTTGCCGTCTTTCTTTGTCCATGCATCAGTGGTCTGTAGTTTTGAACAGCACTCATGGTTCATCTGCTCTAGTCCCTATGCTTACTTGGAAGACTTCTGATATGTTCTTGTATCACATCCATTGTTGGAGGAAGTCATTACATATTCCTAGTCTCGTGACAGAACAAAACTAATATTCCATTGGTTGTCTCACATGCACGTTCGTTGAATGCAGCTTGCATGCAGGGTTTCAAAGGGAGCTTCAGCAAAAATTGTAATGACCATTCTGATTAACAATTTTACATGAAAAAAACGTAATGTATTGAGTTGATTAGATTGAGACCTTTCTCCTTCAGGAACACAGAAAACAACAAGAATGGCAATGATCATGTTCATGTTCTCTCATTTCACTATTTGCAATCGTATGTTATTAAAAAAACACGACCGAGTTCTCAGATTTATTATTCAAATTGCTGTTCGATAAAAGAAGTCCTATCGCCTGTACTCGTTAGTTCTACAAAACATATTTCCCAGACGACCCAGCTTCCGGTGACATTTACTGGGAGGAAGAAGCACATTGGTATTGCCGGCTTCTGTTAGTTAATATGGATTCCAAGGGAGACCATAAATCTCCTGGACACATTCTGTTATTACTCGGACAGGCGGAACATTGACAGACATAGATAAGATCTCCCAGGCATCATCTCTTCAATGAAAGAACAAGTTTTATTTTCCCAAGTAATTGTCGTCACAGACAGGTTGTTATCTCACTTCCTGAATGTGACAAATGCTCTCAGGATGATAATCATCTGCACGCATCCATTTGGCGAAATGAAATGCAAAACATGTTTAAGAAGGCTACGCCTCTGCAGCATCGTTTCATTTTTTTTATTAACAGTCGGAATCAGTCTTTTCTTCATATATAGCTGCCATTTTTATTGAGCAAAGCAATCTGCCTGACATTTGCAACAGCGTCTGAAATATTTCCCACACTTAATTTCATATGGTCCTACAAGTGCGGCTGTTTCATTTACACCATCAGATATCTGTGAGGCATACCTGCAATTTACGGGCTTATGGCAAATAAACTCAGGTAATCCCAGAAGCTCTCCTGGGTTTCAGAGTGGCACTTTCTGATCACAGATGTCACGCCGCACATAACTCCAGACAGCACTGTCTAATTAACTCCGGAGACATGAAATTAATTGTTCAGATACTGTCCATTAGCCTATGCTAATGTGTTGCTAATTTTCCCGCTCGCGCCGTCCGTTGGGAGTGTCCAGGTATTATGATGTTCAGTTAATATTTTTTTTCCCCAAAGTTTCGACAGTTTCTTGATGCGAATGTTAGCGTTATCAGCTTGACGTTTTCGTTTGATTCGTGTGTAAATGTTGCGAGATTGTTCAATCGTCAACTAACATATGACATTTGCAATCACATATGTCTCGCGCAGAATGTGTAATGATCAAAAGTATATATTTTCATCAATCCATTTACTATGTATATCAACTTATTTGGTAGCACGTGCATGGCTTTTTAATTATATAGACCTATGTTAATGGATATACATTGAAAGAATGGATCAGTAAATGGGATGCGACCATCACTGAGTAAAGTATTCCACAAATCAATGTCGCTAGCGCTTAATATGTTTGGATAATTCAATAATATTATGTTTAAACAGGAAGAATTGTGCAGCGTCCAGGCACAGAATGGATAATGTTATGATGGTTTGATTGCGTGAGTACAGCTTTTTTCCCACATGATTTCATTAGTAACGAGACATTTTGTGCAGTTCAAAGACAATACTCTGTAGATTTGTGAAAGAAATGCGCAATTTCTCACAGCCAGTGTTGATTTTTTCATAGCCTCAAGATATAAGCATAACGGAGAGATATGTGATACCTACTACAAAAACCCACCACAGAAATGGAATATCAATATCCAGGAACCTGAGCGCATTTAGTCTGCGGCATATCTAATATGATACATTAGCAAATACAGTGCTATCTTTACCAGCTGATTGCAGTTGAACACATAGGACTTGGAGCAGAGATACTGAACCTCGGTTCTCATTATTTCAAACACAAAAAGCAATGGACGCCATCTGCAGAGCACGAACAGATGCTGACAAACACACAAAACACTTTTCAAGACAGAATCTATGGTTGAAGTTCACGAAATCATTGTAAGTGCTCAAATCCGAGTGATACTATCAGTCATAAGATCATCCTATACCCATATATCAAATCTATAATGGATATCTGACACAATAAACACTTGCCATAAACATTTCCCAATATGTATCCTGACAAATAACACTCCAACTATAAAGACAATTTTTATATGCCTACGAAAATGTTACAATGGATTACACAGAGTGCAATCGGTCCGATATACTGCGATATTGACCTCCTTCATATTGACCGGCGTCGCTCATAGCAACCGACGGTCTTTTGACTATTTCGTATTCATGCGCTGGTGAAATGACGTTTCTGGTTTAGTTCGGCATGGAAGTGTGAAGAAAATTCTTTGCTTTCAGGGTCTAAAATGGCTAGAAAATCCAGCATCTGTAATCATATCTCTCCCGACGTGTGTGCAAACTAATATGCGGCATATAATAATAAGTTAATCGACTGGATACAGTGTTTGAGGCCCTCGGTCGTGTCTGTGCCACGGACACAATCGCAAGCTCGTGCGTGCTACGGCCCAGACACGACATCGGGCCTCAAACACTTATCCAGTCAATTACCTATAATTATACTTTCAAGCTGATAATATATAGTTATCGATTTTTATAAGTACATGTATGAGACTCTTACACAGGTATTTTAATGGCTATAGGATTATTGTTTGTGTTATGCTTTACTATGTTATATGATGAGATATGATTGCTAAATATTGATGCGACTAGATGCCACATGTGTATCAGCAAATGTTCGTCATCTGATCCAAATTAAGCCACATACAATGTACAATCTATAGTCTTTGAAGGTCACACTAATCGACAGTCACAACCAGTTTTCTGCTTTGGTTGAATGCTGCCTTAAGCTAACTCATTGTCAATACATGCACGCCATTCTGCACAACTTCTTCAGGTATGCAAATGCAAGCTTTGCTATAAAAGACGGTTTGTCATAAACCTCATTATGATAATTATTGTGGTTAAAGACCAGCTTCGAAGCATTTCAGCTCTGTTCTCCAAACTAAAATAACTCGTTGAATCCACAAAAATATGTCTATACTAATAACATGTACATCATTTAGGTTTTTTTCTTTAGTACACTGATTTATATGTGATATATAAGTAAATCAAAATCACGGCTACATGTTGATCGCAAACATAAGGAACATATCTTTCTTTCTAATTAGCAACGTTACATGACAAAAACGTAATGAAAATGAAATGATCAAAAGTAGTCTGGCCTCAACCCAAGAAAACACAAAACAAAACAACGGCAGGGATTGTGTTGTAATCTCTGGTTTTGACATTTGTAAGTGACTCCTACCTAAAATCGATACGCTGTCTTATTAAAACGCCACCGAGTTCCCACATGTACTATTCAGATTGTCATTCAATGAAAGAAGCCTTCTCGCCCATAGTCGGTAGTTATTGGACATATATATCCCGATCTAATATCGCCCAGACGAACGGGCTTCCGGTGACATTTACTGGAAGGAAGAAACACCTCAATAAGACTAGCTTTGATACTGTTCCGTTTATATGGAATCTGTTTGAGATTCTTGGACTGGTGGAATATTGACAGACCTGGGAAAGCCCTCCCAGGCATAATCTCTTCTTGTAAAAGAGTTTTTAGCTTACCGTCCCTTTGGGCCGATAAGCTATTGTCGTGGTTTTTCGTCCGTCGTCCGTCCGGGCCTGTAACTTTTTTTTTGACATGATGAATTTCCCCATAAACATACTTTGGGCTAGTATCTAAAGAATTTTTTGAATTTTTTTTATTCAATCGTTTTTGCCGATTTGGAGGCAATTTTTCCAATTTTGGACTTTGGTGGCCATTCTCTCAAAAACTGTCTTATCAGTTTTGAGACTTTTGTTTCAAAACATTCCTCTCATGTACCTCTATGACATGTATAGGTTTCGTTGCCCTTGAATGGCCGGTCGGCGTGTGGCGGCCATTTTGATTTTTTGACTGGTTGGCGAAAAAAAAATTTTTTTGTCCCAAATCAAGTCAATATTCGTTTTGAGTCATTTCCAGCAAAAAAAAAGATAGAGCCTAAGTATTGGCACATTCAAATGGGAAATCATAGAGCCTAGAGCCTAAGTATTGGCACAAATGGGAAATCATATATTGCGGTTTGAGTGGTGACCTTGAATTTGACCTTCAATGACCTTGAAAGGCCAAAACAACCTTTTTTGTTGAAAAAACCCGATGAATTTTGTCTTTGGTGGCCATTTTCTCAAAATCTATTCGAACAGTTTTCCTAAAAATCATATATAAAACTCTCCTTAACGTAGTCCGCTACAAACATGGAGGTAATGGAGAGTCAAAATTTCAAAGTAACTTCTTGAATATTATCTCTTCAAAATGACATTATTTTATAGAGTAAATGATCAGAATCCTAATACTGAAAAGAAAATAGGGGGTCACCGTGCTCGTTTCTCCTACATATTCGATCAAAATCACACATATTTACCTAAAATGACATAAATTCTGGCATTTTGGCACATTTTTTCGTCCATATTCACGTCTTGTATCGTGTTTTCCATGAGAACGGATACGGTGACCCCCCATTTTCTTTCAGTTTTAGGATGCTGAACAGTTACTCTATAACATATATCCTTTTGAAGCTCTAGATTATGTTGACACAGTTATTTATTTTAAAAAACTCTTTGACCCCCTCCCCTCACTGTTTGGAGCGGACTACCTTAAGTACCTTTGTGATGTGTATGAGTTTGGTTGCTTTTGAATCAACGGTCTGTGAAAATGTCGTTAACGAAAAACAATTTTCAAGATGTAACTTGATTTCGTGTTATAGTCCATACAGAAATCTGTTTTTAGCAACATTTACGAACATGTTTCAACAATAGATTTTAACATCAGTGTAACAATTTATATGTCGAAAAATCAGTATTCTATGAAATTCTCATCATTGCCGGTAAGCTACAACACCCTTGGTGCTAAGTTTTTTTATTTTCAAAGTAATTGTAATAAGTTGCTAGCTTGCTTTCTGGATACGACAAATGTACTGTGTCTATGGTGAACGCGCCTGATTCTTTCCACACACTCAACTTCATATGGTGATACAACTGCTGTTATATCATTTTCAGCATCAGATATCGGACACCTGTCGAGACATACCTGCAGTTCATGTACCTTTGTAAACAAACGCATGTAATCCTAGTAGCTTTCCAAGGTTTTATAGGAGACATGGCCTTAAAGACATGGCCGCGTTGACTACTACAGTCGGCACCATCTAATTTACACCGCAGACAGGGAATTAATTGTTAAGATAATGTACATTAACATATGACTGTACATTAACCTACGTCCATCTGGAGCATTCAAGTTCCGTGTTGTTGACTCGATATTTTGATTATTTCACATTTTACATGTTTTCCGGTGCAAATGATAACATTGTGAACTAGACATCTTCGATTGATTTCCATGCTTATAATTTGAGACAGTCCCACTTTCATCCATCATTTACAGTTTGGAATCAACTATTTCTAATGCATAATATCAAATATATACAATTCGCAATTTAGTCAATCGATATAGTATAACGGTATGAAATGCATGATAATAATGTACGATAGGTTAATGGGCACGCATATAGAATAATGATGAAATAGACATACCACAATGTGTAGGTGTGTACTAAAGAATGGTCCAGTAAATGAGATGCAACCATGAGCACCGGTTTATCATTTTGATTCATATAATAGTTTAGCTTTCCTCCACAAGGTTGTACAATTTGATATGTTTAAGCAAGAGGAATTTTTCGAGCGTTTCGAGCGTGTTTTGTTGAAAGATTAATATTATACTATACTGTGTGAATTTGTGATAGAATAGTCAGTGCACATCAAATAGTTGATCACTAACCGATGTGCACTAAAATTGTGCTCTTCTACATTACCATAGCCTTAAGATATATGCGAGAACGGAGAGAGACGTGATACCTGCTCTTGAAACCCACCAGGGTGGTGATAAATCAAAATCTGGGAAACCTGAGCGCATTTATTTTGTGCCTTATGAACGTGGGACATTAGCTAATACCATAAATACGATCCTATCTTTATCGACTGATTGGAATTGTGGTTTTGGTTGGTTATCATACGAGCCGTTTTCTTGACTTTGGTGTATGTGTTCATGTGTCTGAATTAGACACCAATACAGCCAAACTTTGATGATTCCAATAAGTAATGTCTCAATAGGTAATATGTCTCACACATACAGAATCTACTCTGGGGCAGGGCACTACATAAAGAAAATCTCTGGCTCTTGGAGTAACCATGGAAATGAAGCAACTATATTGAACGACGGTTCCTAATTAACTGAACACAAAAGCAATGAACACCATCAGTAAAATTATCGCGCACGTATATCAAATTTATATCCATTATCGCAAAACAATTAATGCTCTTCGATAATTTGCCCCAACGATAGATCTGATAAATTGGAAATGCTCACACAAAAGGATCATTGTATTTTTCATCCTGCTAATATAAATATCTTCATAAGTACGAGAGTACATGTTTGGTTATAGGATTTTTTCTAAAGAATCATGGTGATATTTTAATGGTATGCCAATTATTGTTCGTATTTCACCTTGCTATGCTCTTCAATTTAGATCTAAGGGGAAGCAGCATAAAGTTCACAATGTATCGTCATTGAAGTCATTAATATATAATGTACAATCCACTGTTTTTTAAGGTCACACAAATCGATTAAAAAGTAGAGTTAAGACTTGAGGTTGTGTACCACAAGATGTACTTTCAATGTTAATAGACGTCCATATATAACCATGTGACATTGATACACAATATAAATATATGACCTATTGACAAAATATTTTACTAATGGTAAGAACATGCAACAGGTAAAGCAGTACACTCCAAACTTGATCGGCACTCTTATTTAAAAATGTATATCTGCAGTGACACTAATATATATTTTAACCTACCGGTTGAAAACTTACATATTGCTCAATTGATGTGTGTGAACTAGGTTGTATTATAAATATTTTTGAATGTAATTGCATGCATGAGCGCATGTCAGAGTGAGAATGCCACTGTAAACTAACCATGTGCTAATGTGGATATCCCTGATTAAAGGGTTAGTTCCTAGTAAACATAAAGTTGTCAAAACAAATAAAATTAAGTGTAAATTGATTGATGGTGGTGTACTGATTCAGAATTGCCCATTTGTGGATTTTATTTTCCATCCTATATGCGCTCTATATGTCAATAATGACATGTCTGCGGCCGCTCCCTCTTTCCGGGATTATGAATGCGCGATCCCTTGTGACGTCATCGGTTGTACCGTATTACCCCGCATATAGGCGCATGCGCCTATAAATGAAGGTGCGCTAAGCTTCATTTATAGGCACATGCGCCTATAAATGAAATTGGTTAAATTTTGTACGAGTGGGTGCGCCTATAAGTGAAACTTGGGATTACTCGTAGGCTTAATTTTAGAACGGATTTTGTGTACATGTTTGTATGTGACCTTTATAATATATATTTCAACTCCGTGTTAAAACCAGGAGATGAGTATACCTATAGCCTACGGTCTACCGCTAGGCCTATATAAATGTACATAAAGCACGTTTCACTTATTGGCGCATGCGCCTAGTTTCAATTATAGGAGCATGCGCCTATAAATGAAACCAGTTAATATTTTCACAACTTCTCAAAAGGTGTTGTTTCACTTATAGGCGCATGCGCCTCTATGCGGGGTAATACGGTACAACTTGTCAACACGTGTCGTTCGCCTCAAACACTGTGTTCAGCCAAACGCCGAGAAAATGCATCTAGGTTAGTAACCAGAATGAAAATAAGCGATAATAATCATCATTATGTCTTAATGTAAATCATAGACACAGTAGAATATATAAAATTGCTCCCAAGTTGTCGATTTGGGGTTGAAGTGGGCGATGATAGGTGCGGGACAATTCGTGCGCGATAGGGTTTTTGACGGGGCGTAGATCTGTCAATAATTCATTGATCTGAATTTTGTAAGCGGTGATTAGAAGACATTCATCCATTCAAGAAAATCTTGCAGTTTCATTCGTTTTCCTCTAGTAGTTCGTCAACAATCGTAATTTTAAAACGCTGATTCGTACGATGTGATTTTCCTTATTTCTGACCGTCGGCGTCCTCATCCATGATGCGACTTTTTTTTTTCATGGAATGTCTACCGCAGTTTTCAGCTTTTCTATAATATTTTCGTATATATTCTGTATATTTTATCATATAGATCTGGAATTTATTTATCATATATATTAATCGTGGTCATTTGCGCACTCTTGACTCTAAAGACTAGATCTAGTGTAGACTAGAACTAGATTGGATCACGAGAAGGATTAGGGATGATTATTTTATACTAGGAATTTGGATACCGCCAAACCGCACGCATGCAACAAATACCAGTATATATCAAAATTTATACCTGAAAAGCCATACCTCTACTTCATGCAGTCTAGATATAGGGCTAGTACGTATAGCTAAGAGTCCGACATACCTACTGGTATTTCAACAGATAAATTTATATTACAGTTTCAAACCAGTTGTCCGTGGAGAAGAATGAAGTTGCGTTGTCGGTGGTTGCACTGACCAACACGATTGAGACTGGTTATTCACACAAGTCCATACATGTTCAGCGGCCATCTGCAACCCTCCCCCCCCCCCCCCCACCACAACCACAGGAGGTACCACAACTTCAACCACTAGACAATCTTACACTGAGGTACTTATTGCTGGATAAAGATTACATCATTCGAAATAAAGTGCACCATGAAATGTGTAGGTAAATGAAGTAAGCGGTGTGAGTGTTTGTTGTAAAATATTCTTCGTAGATCTGGTAATGTTTCATATCATACAATTTCAATCATATAAAAATGATCTCATAGCTACTCATTTTCATTCGAGGCAATAAACTACTGTGACGAAAGCAGTAAAACACGACCATTTCTCACTTATGATGATTATTAATGCATAAATTAACTAATGCTTTGCTAAATTAACTAATGCATTGCTTTCCATTTAAAGAAAGATGGTGCTGGAACTGGTCCTGTAAAGTTGGGGGTATGTGACGCGACAGCCTCTCATAGAATACAAGCACTTCACACTGAAGTTAGGAGGGTGAGAAATTTGCTATCAATTGTAAAACAAACATTAAAAAATTAGAAACACGTATTCACACACTGTCTGACCATGATAACGCAATTTTGTCTTTGGATAAACTGTGCGGTCGGCTCTGTTTCTATTCCAAAATTGTATTTTAGATTTGGTGTTCAATTGGCATCATCAAAATCTGGACCGTTGTATTGCTTGTAATATGATGATACTTACACCAAGCACAAAAACAGAGGTATTCACAATCACTGGTACATAGATCCATTTGCAATTTTTAATACTAAATTCGATAATGACAAAATGAATCACAAAAATCTACTTTGTATTTTCAGATACAGTACTGGCTGCTGTGAGAAGGGGAGACCTCATGAAGCATGCACAAGTTGGAAACAGCGCTTTGTTGTCACATACAGCAGTATGCAGATGTCAAGGCGATGCTATACCATACATATATGCAACACACTGATTTTTGCTTTGTAAAATAGAAATTTTGATTTTCACATACTAATTAGTATGTATTTTTGTTTTATCATAACTTAGGTTGGGATGCATGAATAGTTTGGTCTGCATATAAAATATGAAGAGTTACCATATTGCCAAGTAATTGTGTTATATGGATCATTATAATATTCATGTTTGTTTTATACATTCTAAACATTGTACTGACAGTACAGCGGCAAAATGCATTTTCAAATGTATGGATACTAGCAGAAACCCATAAGAGAGAGAAACATGCAACTATTTTCCACTGAAATGGGCTGTTTTCAAACCCAGCTAACTCTGGCTCAAAACATCACATCAAAACATTTCTTATGTGTACTTGAAGCTAAAAGCTATCTCTAGAATGATAGCTATTCAAAATAGTTCAATATAATCTTTTTCTTGTCATAATAGGCCTCCAATGAAGCAGCCCTCAACACAATTTCAGCTCTCTTTCCAGTCATGTCGGGCATGTGTGTGTATGGGTATGAGGTCCTGAAGAGCCCCGATCAATACTCATGAATAATAATGACATCCAGAAAGCAGTCTCATTGGTTGAAGTATATTTCCCATAAGTCTGTGCAGTATTTTCGTATGCTAATTTTGTTTTCACTTGGGAAAATATTGTAAAGCCATTAAACCGAAGATTTATGACAGCCCCCTCCACCCACTAGTCAGTGGATTTACATGACATAGAACTTCCAGAACAGCCACACTGTATGAAGTTTAGCTGTGCATGTTTATGGAATGAAGTTGAACAGGCTATACACAGGGCCTGTTCTGAAGAAGGAGATTGACTGAGTCTGGAAGAACTATAAATTACCGATTGATGGAAGTGCATAGATGTATGGACAAATACCAGTCCGTACCCCAAACATCCATAAGGTAGAATTCTTTCTGAGTAAAGAGCAGTATACTTTATAAGTACATGGCTTGTGGGAGTGAAAATATGCAGCTCTCATATGTATTTGAATATTTTTTCACATGGATATCAAATTTGCCTGGTAAACGAGGGCATGTCCTTCCTTTTCTGGACGCGGCCCTGCATATGAAAAAAAAACTGATTCCGTGAATATTATTGTATACTCCGATTTTTCTACCTCGTTTACAACTTGTTTTTCGCTGAATTTAACATTGGGGTAGATTGCCAACTCTTTCAATTTGCGCGATAGCTGTCTGAAATTTGGTAGAAAATTGCCGTTTGACTCCCAGGGGAAGTATGCCAAGTTATAGAACAATAGCGTTTAGCATCACAAAAATATTAGCGAAAAACAGTGTGAACGAGTTAGAAAAATCTGAGTATAGTGTTTGCACATGATCTGCGGAATTCCTCCAAACTTCCGGTATTAAATCAGTTGAGTATAAAGCTGAGAGTGATCGGACTACTGCCACTGCTAATGACTCTGGATCTTCCCATAACCAGGTCAGGTTCAGGTCATGGGGGTGGGGGCGGTATCTAATCAAACTAACGCAAATTATATGCTCACTGGCATTTATCTACATGTACCTTGATTCCAACCATCCAAAGCACTTTTCTTCCAACCATCCAAGGCATCTGGGGGATGGGGGGGGGGGGGGGGAGCGCATGTTTTTTTTTTTTTTAGAGAATGCCTTCAAGGAATTTTTCACTCCTGGTCAGAAATTATAATAGTATAAAACCCATTGTTTTTAGTCGGTCCCAGGGTCTGTATGTGAGCCCGAATTCAATGCAGACCATTAGCATGTGAACAGAAATACATAAGACCTTGTGTATGGTCTTATGTACGGTCTTAAGTATTTCTGATGTGAACAAGGGTCATCAGGGAATATGTAACATATCTAGTGTCTCGCAGATTTATGTCATATTTTGGAAACCTCAGAGTTTTGCAAGTACAAGTGAGTGTTATCTGTGGGAGGTACTGGTTGCAGCGATGTTCACCATCCAGATTTCAGGGGGCTGCACTGTTCCACATGCTTTGTGTGATCCACATTGAGGAATGTTTTACACTGTACTGCTGTGGCAGACTGACCCCATTGTATCACCTTAGCTGCCATCAGTCTATCAGACAACCTAGTCAAATAGAGATATATCCCTCTGCATCTAAGTAACACATTCAAACCTTCAACATCGCTGGTCTCGATACCACCTGCTATAATTACTCTTTTGAGCGGAGTGTGGGCCATAAAAAATTTCAGCAATGAAACATTTCCAGTGAGGGAGGGGGATGGGGGGCCTAACCTCTTGTCTCTCCTTCCACGTGTCTGGAGCACGTGGACTGAGGCAGACCAGCAGCAGGCACATGGAGAGGTGTTGATTCAATTTGCATAAGGGGAGGGCTCTAGAGCTCAGCCAAGTTTCACGACCGTACGACACATGGGGAAATAGGCTGAAAATTGGCTGACTGGGGTGCTAATTAACACCATATTGTGGCCTAGTAAGGACATAATCTGCCTAAACAAACACTACCATCCTGTAGAGGAGATGTTCTTGTTCAAGGTGGACCAAAAATGATTCTACATTTGTGATTCTGACATAGCATTTTACAGTTCTCAAAACAGCAGAAAACCGGGTTTTCCACTTGCATGTTTCTCTCTCTTATGGGTTTCTGATACTAGTAAGTTTGGATATCCTCAAGTTCTCATGACTACTGTATATAACAAAATGTTGTTGTATTCACTTTGCATTGAGTTGTGATTTTTTGTATGGATTATAGTAGAGTATGAAATTCATATAACGTCAGAGAATAAAAGGTATCATTTATGTCCTTTGTTTCTGGATTTTTTTAATCTTCTAATTCCTAAGCCTACGGTTGGAACTAAATGCTGCCCTGGGTAAGTCGACGTTTGTTGTAACCTTAAGGATACTAGTAACACGCATGATACACAAAGAAACATATCGTCACTTTAACTGTTGGTCGATATAACATTTCCATGCAAAATTATATTATTATTGACATGTTTTAGTAAGAAAATTTTTGCAAGGAAATGATGTGAAAAAACAATCCGTGGAGAAGAATGAAGTTGCGTTGTCGGTGGTTGCACTGACCAACACGATTGAGACTGGTTATTCACACAAGTCCATACATGTTCAGCGGCCATCTGCAACCCTCCCCCCCCCCCCACCACAACCACAGGAGGTACCACAACTTCAACCACTAGACAATCTTACACTGAGGTACTTATTGCTGGATAAAGATTACATCATTCGAAATAAAGTGCACCATGAAATGTGTAGGTAAATGAAGTAAGCGGTGTGAGTGTTTGTTGTAAAATATTCTTCGTAGATCTGGTAATGTTTCATATCATACAATTTCAATCATATAAAAATGATCTCATAGCTACTCATTTTCATTCGAGGCAATAAACTACTGTGACGAAAGCAGTAAAACACGACCATTTCTCACTTATGATGATTATTAATGCATAAATTAACTAATGCTTTGCTAAATTAACTAATGCATTGCTTTCCATTTAAAGAAAGATGGTGCTGGAACTGGTCCTGTAAAGTTGGGGGTATGTGACGCGACAGCCTCTCATAGAATACAAGCACTTCACACTGAAGTTAGGAGGGTGAGAAATTTGCTATCAATTGTAAAACAAACATTAAAAAATTAGAAACACGTATTCACACACTGTCTGACCATGATAACGCAATTTTGTCTTTGGATAAACTGTGCGGTCGGCTCTGTTTCTATTCCAAAATTGTATTTTAGATTTGGTGTTCAATTGGCATCATCAAAATCTGGACCGTTGTATTGCTTGTAATATGATGATACTTACACCAAGCACAAAAACAGAGGTATTCACAATCACTGGTACATAGATCCATTTGCAATTTTTAATACTAAATTCGATAATGACAAAATGAATCACAAAAATCTACTTTGTATTTTCAGATACAGTACTGGCTGCTGTGAGAAGGGGAGACCTCATGAAGCATGCACAAGTTGGAAACAGCGCTTTGTTGTCACATACAGCAGTATGCAGATGTCAAGGCGATGCTATACCATACATATATGCAACACACTGATTTTTGCTTTGTAAAATAGAAATTTTGATTTTCACATACTAATTAGTATGTATTTTTGTTTTATCATAACTTAGGTTGGGATGCATGAATAGTTTGGTATGCATATAAAATATAAAGAGTTACCATATTGCCAAGTAATTGTGTTATATGGATCATTATAATATTCATGTTTGTTTTATACACTCTAAACATTGTACTGACAGTACAGCGGCAAAATGCATTTTCAAATGTATGGATACTAGTAAGTTTGGATATCCTCAAGTTCTGATGACTACTGTATATAACAAAATGTTGTTGTATTCACTTTGCATTGAGTTGTGATTTTTTGTATGGATTATAGTAGAGTATGAAATTCATATAACGTCAGAGAATAAAAGGTATCATTTATGTCCTTTGTTTCTGGATTTTTTTAATCTTCTAATTCCTAAGCCTACGGTTGGAACTAAATGCTGCCCTGGGTAAGTCGACGTTTGTTGTAACCTTAAGGATACTAGTAACACGCATGATACACAAAGAAACATATCGTCACTTTAACTGTTGGTCGATATAACATTTCCATGCAAAATTATATTATTATTGACATGTTTTAGTAAGAAAATTTTTGCAAGGAAATGATGTGAAAAAACAATTTGACTGTAACTACATTTTGACTACATGGAAAAAAATACAGATGGGCCGCCAGTGGACGTTGGACCACAAAAGTATTCTAAATGCTTAGTGTCCATATATGTAAAAAAATTCAGCTGGACCGCCAGTGGACTTTGGACACAAAAGTATTCTAAACGCTTAGTGTCCATATATGGAACATGCAGTCGTCATAATACCGGCCGGTACCCTGCATGCAGCAGTCATCATAACTTTTCATCGAGTTTTATTTTTTTGCCTTTTAAATCTGTCCGAGAGTGGGGTGGACGGGGGCGTGGGGATGTGCGGTCGTATGACTACACGCATATGACATTGTTTCGAGTGTGGTATGTGTTTTTTCAGCCTTCACCACATTTCCAGGGTTCTTAAAGTTTGCATACTGTATTCCCCTGCTTATCCTGTAACATCTTTAGTATCTAGTTCAAAGCGCTCGAAGCATCCCTACAGCAGGGATAGAAATTACTGCCGGCCCTCCAGTCCTGGACCACCAAATATCTAGTTGGGCTGGCAAAATTTTAAAGATGCAATGCAGCAGGTCCCCGGGACCATCATTTTTTCATTCTTTTGACATCACTGATAAAGGAAAATGAACTGGGGACCTGTAAGCATCGATTTATAATAAAATGAAGACGTCCATGGATGGGAGGGAGTGGTTCTCCAGACGCCCCCCCCCCCCCCCCGCCTACTGCTCGATTCTGCCACGTGCACGTGTGGAACGCACGGCTCAAACTCACGGCCAAACAGTACTGCCCGTATTCGCTAACATCGTTCTAATCATCGATAATGCTGACAGTCTAGCTACTAGATTCATCATTTAATTTGGATACCAAATTCCACTCGCAAAAACAAGATTCATAAACATTTTAGTGTGAAAAGTTAGAACCAAGTCGAGACGCCAAAACGGATTGCCGGTGTTTGTTTGCATGTACCACATGGTCAATAATTCTTCGATTTGAATTCTGTAAACGACGTTTTGAAGACAATCAACCATACAACTGATATGTGCAGTTTCATTCATTTCTCTCGGATAGTTCATCCACAATCCCAGTCAAACTGTCAAACGATACAGGATTGCCGGCGTTTGTTTACATGTAGGGGCACATGCACTTGTACAACTTATGACGTCACAAGTTTATGATCGCTACACATGACGTAAAGTGCAGGCGGCAGTTGAAAACGTCAAAAACATCTAAAAATCCACATGATTTCTGTATTAAATCGATCGTAGTTCCATTTTAAATAAAGATATCGGCATTTGGGTTACATATTTCAATAGCTTAATATTCCTGCTTCTTGAATACGATATTTCTATGAATTCATTGAAACTTAGACCACGAGGTCGATTCAAACGAAGGTGGGGTATGCTACATATACTAGGAACTGACCCTTTAAATATATCTCTCTCTCTCTTTCTGATACATCAAATCTGCCTAATCTATGGCACACTCTGAACAAATGATAGAATTGTAACCATAAATCTAACAACGATATAGCCATTTGGGGCATGTATAGGTTCGTGGCATATGTAATGTTACCTATTGGAATTCACATCTGCATGAGACCTGAGATTCGAAGAATTTTGTGTCTGATATAATCTGATTACTGCCCAATACCTATGGAGTTAATTGTATATGTGAGTCGACAATCATACGCAATCTGACGCGGTCAACACACAACAGCAGTAGTTAACGTAGTACGCTACAAACAGGGAGGTAATGAATTGTCAAAACTTAAAACTTATATCTTGAATATTATCTCTTCAAAATAACATATTTTATTTTAGTAACTGATCAGCATTCTAATACTGAAAAAAAATAGGGGGCCACCGTGCTGGTTTCTTCGACATATTCGATAAAAAATTACAAACATTTACTAAAATGACTAAATTTATGGTATTTTTACACATTTTTTTGCCCATATTCACATCTTGCATCTTGTTTTCCAAGAGAACGGAAACGGCGACCCTCTATTTTCTTTTCGGTTTTAGTATGCTTATCTTTGCTTGCGTATAGTATACCATCTCTTTGTAATCAGAACCAGATACTTTGTATATGTAGAGTGCAAATATGAGAATGTAGCTGAATTAGATTACACAGTGCAACTCGGTAGTTGTGCTTGTCCCATTTCAGCATCAAGCCGATTCCAACCAACGATCTGTATCCACTACGCCGTCGTGCACATATGAGAAGGCATACTGGTTTTGGTAGCAGGTCCAGTGTCTTTGCTGAAAAAAAATCAACAAACATGTAGTAGTTTTGGAAATTTCGACGGTATCTGAGGAAGTATCCTCAGATATCTGAGGAAGTAAATCAGCTTTATCTGCGGCATAGATTGCACAATTGGCAGAATTCTCCCGCTCTCACACGTGGATCGCCTTTAGTGGGATTAGGCAAGCTAAGCTGCATAATGAATACACAACTATCCTTGAACGCTAATCACCATCTTTAAGATATGAGACCAGCTTTATCATTGATATGATATGAATGGGTATCATAATCCGATTACCTCCCACAATCCACCGGAACCAAATAGGAATTGTGTACTCAAGTACATCAGAAACAATCCAGGGTAGTAAACACAGAACTACTGTAGCTCAGATGTGTCTCGGAAAGAAGTGATTTTTGTTATATAATTATGTAGGTGCTACATGCAGATACAACATGGCACCAGCCATAAATGATTTGTTACACCGGTGGGATAAGCAACGAGGACCCTCTTATTTGTGTGTGCGTGTATTAAGTACGGAAGTTAATTTACAGTTGGTCGAACAGAGATGATAAAAGTAAAATACACATATCCTTTGTCATGTATAAAACATGATTCCCTCTGCGAACGAGGTCATTGCAGATGTTTTCTTACTAGTTTTCTTATGAATATGGGGATGAATGCAGAGTGACGTCCCTGATAAGCAGCGTACTAATATTTTTCATTAATTCATGCAGCCTTCCTCCTGAGGTATACTACTTTGTAGCGTAGATTCCTGATACAACCACCTTAATAAAGCAAACGGACCTGACGGGATTAGTAACCGATTGTTGAAACACACTTCATCTGCTGTTTGCAAGCATCTAACGGAACTATTTAATTTATCGTTGGGAACTGGCAAATTCCCAGATATATGGAAACATGCCAACGTCACCCCTTTGTATAAAAAAGGCGACCACCAATTGAAGACCAATTACAGGCCAGTTTCCCTCATATCAGTTGTTGGCAAAGTTCTGGAGAGACTAGTCTTCAAGCACTTATATTCTTATTGTATCAATAATAATCTGCTAACTTGGCGTAATTCAGGGTTTAAACCACTAGATTCGGCCATGAATCAATTAATCTTAGTAACACATAATATCTATCGTGCATTAGATAATAAACGGGACGTGTGCATGATATACCTGGACATATCCAAAGCATTTGACAGGGTATGGCACTTAGGGCTTATTTATAAATTACAAACATTCGGTGTTGACCATATGATGCTGAATTGGTTGGTTGATTATCTCACAAATAGAACACAAAAAGTCGTCATCAACGGTCAAGAATCTTCATCAGTTTTTATTGAATCTGGGGTTCCTCAGGGGTCCATTTTAGGACCTTTATTGTTCTTGATATTCATCAACGATATAACGGTTGACATAAAAAGTGAAATGTATCTGTATGCCGACGACACTGCACTCGTGAAAGTGATCACTGACCCCAGTCAGAGTATACGTGAATTAAATCTTGATTTAGATACTATATGACAATGGGCTAATCAATGGGCAGTTTCTTTCAGCCCTTCTAAATCAAAATTAATGATTATGTCCAAGAAACGAAATCGAATACACTACGAAGATGTTCTCTTCAATAATACAACTATAGAGCGAGTAACAAAGCATTGCCATCTCGGTGTCATTTTATGTGAGGATATGTCCTGGGCAAGTCATATTCACGATAGGGTTGTGAAAGCAGGACCCATGATAAACATGCTTAAACGTATGGCTAATATTTTACCGAGGAAATGCAAAGAAAACATTTACAAAACATTTATTAGGTCAATCCTGGAATATGGCTCTGGGCAAATAGTTGCCATATTTGCCCAGAGTTTGTGTCAAATATACACAGTCATAGTGTTCGTAGCTCAGGAGACATCAGGGTCCCTAAAGCTAAGAACGTCTCCTTTAAAAAATCGTTCGTTCCTTCTGCATCACGGGCGTGGAACAACCTTGATGCAAATATCAGAGGCACTACTAGCCTCCCTTTATTCAAAAAGCGACGGAAAGATTCGTTTTTTCCTGAAAGCAACCCACTTTATTCTTATGGCACTGGACGTGCACCTGTCTTTCAGGCACGGCTGCGAATGGGTCTCAGTGGACTGAATTCTCATAGGAAAAAATATAATTTTATATCCGATGCTTCTTGTGGGTCATGTGGGTCTCGAATCGAAGACGTTGTACATTACATACTTGACTGTCCCTCCTATCGAGCTGCCCGTCACAAGCTGTTTGCCTCCACCACCACCCTCCTCTTGATAATAATGCCTGATCTCGATACAACTTCATTCTCACAAAACCAAAAAAAATGTTTGACGGAACTTTTTGGCAACGAATCTTTGGGAATTGCTTGGAATATTGAATTGTTCAATGCTGTACATGCTTTTATTATGGAAACTGAGCGTTTTATGTGAATCCTGCTTCTGTGCTGCCGATACTGAGTAGCCATGCTAAATACTCACTCGTTCTGGACGAGGAACGTTACCTTTGTGCATATTTGGCGTGTAACAATCCTCGGAAAATAAATTACGTTTAAATAAAAACAAAAACAAAAAAACACCTTACCAATATCGATAATGATGACTGCTATTGTGAAGTATAATTATGCAGGTATATTTTCACTTCCGCTGTATCAGAGTGTTCAACTAGTTCACATATATACGAAAATGGGTTCGCACAACAAAAATATATTTTAAAAAAGGAAGAAGTAGTAACTTTTTGATATGTTTTGACACGATACCTGTTCACGTCTGATTAAGTTATTAATGATAAATTGTCCAGCTTCAGTACTGTAAGTATTTAGTGTTTTTTTTATTCTAACACATTCATTTAACTAAAACGAAAATGTTTATTTAGCTACATCGTGTTGTTTATTTATAATCAGAATAATTTCTTTCTGCATAATTTAATAAGGGGCTACCATGTGCACAACAATATTCGTAACAATGTATTGAACATTTAACTTGAAATATATAGTAAACAGAATGGGTCAGCATATGTTATTCAACCACAACCGATCCCAGACATAACCTTGCTCCGTGTATTAATATTGATATCATTCCATACGATTGGACAACTTGATATGTGTGAACACGAGAAATGCTTACAGTGCCTAGGAACAGTTTATGATGGCTGGTTTACGTGAATGCAGCTAACTTACCTCATTTTATTAGTAGCCAAACAGTTTGTTTTAATAAAAGAATACTTGTGGATTTGTGAAAGGGATATGCAAAGAATTGTTCACCTCACTGCCTATCGAAAGAATACCTTTGGAATTGTGAAAGGGATATGCAGAGTTGCTCACTGCCTGGTGTTCGAAATATTTTGTTTAATCTTACAGCTTAAAAGTATATGCAAAAACGGGCAGAAACATGATACCTTCCATAGAAACCCACCACACTTATTAGGTGCATTCAATATGTGGTATGTGAACGCTGGTCAAAAACAAATATGGTGCTATCCGTGTCCGCTGATGGGAGCTGTGGTATCAGTGGGATACCATCGGCCAATTTGGCCATGACTAAATTAGACCCACCAGACAGGGAACTACGGTAGTAGGTAATATGTCTGAAACGTATAGAAACTACTCGGGGGTGGACACTCAAGGAAGACAATCACTGGCTCTGAGAGAGAAATCCACCTTGGACAGATGACCTAATTTGATTTAAACGTGGTAAAACAGTAGCAGATGCCCGAAAGTAAATTTCACATAATCATTAGACCCGTGTTTACAAGGAGGAAAAAGAATATGCATGGGGTTGATGAAAATGATGACTAAATATATGGTGAATTAACACAGTTGGCTGCTGAAGCAAGCGAACTCAAGCAGATGGGTGTCGTGGATACAGATGATAGCACCAGCACTGTCTCCGACGAAAGCCATCTCAAGGATCCCGATATTAGATCTGTTGCTATGTAAACCCTTTCAGAATCCAAGAAACGAAAACAAACTGATGATACATATGTATACAGGCCCTTTCATTATCTGTACTGCTGCCATTTTATTTATCTGGAAAATGTGACTATATATGATCATTTATAGATCAGATTTCTAGTCCCCAAACCAACAAAAAATGTGAAATTCTATAATCATTCAATGTAGCTTGTGTGTGGACTTTCAAAATAGGCTTGGTTGATCTTTCTAACTAATAAAGTTACATGACGAAAACGTAAAGAAAATTAATGAGAACGATTCGATTGAAATCTCTCTCTGTCTACACCAGGAAAACAGAAAACAACGCGAATGACATTTTGTGTGTTATTCACCTATTCCAACATTTGACGTGACTCTTCCCGCATGAAAACATTATTGACGGCGACCGAGTTCTTACATTTACCATTCAGATTGTAGTTCAATGAGAGAAACATATCTCCCGTAGTCACTAGTATTGTAGATACATTTTCCTGTCTAATACAAACTGGACGAGACTGCTTATAATGACATTTACTGGGAGGAAGAAACACCTTGACATTGTCGGCTTTGATACTGTTTTTTATATGAAATCCGGTAGAGATCATAGATCACCTTGACACATTATGTTATCACTTGGGTAGGCAGATCATTGACATATCTAGGAACTCCATCCCAGGCATTATCTTTTCAAGTCAAAGGACAGATTTTTTACCAAGTAACTTTCATCAGAGACACGTAGCTATCACGCTTCCATGTGACAAAATGTTCTTTTTCAGGATGACGATCATCCTCACGTATTTAATTAAAGAAATAATATGTGTACTTGCACCGTATGTTGATTTGACATGTTGTTTTTCTAAGCATCGTTTTAATTATTATAAGTCATCATTATCATTATTGATACATCACATCACATCATTATCATCACAATCATTATTGATAAAATCTCCAGATTATTTAGAGTTGTGTATGCATGGAGGCAATGATCAAACCCGAATTTGGCGCTACTATCTTTATTCTAAATGCTATCTATAAGCATCGTTTTAATTATTATAAGTCACTGTCAGAATCAGTTAACTCCCCATAATTTACATTTCATATTGCCAAATGCAATGCACACCACAATAATTGCAACAGTGCCTGATACATCCCAGAAATTCGACTCCATATTGTACTACCAGTGAGGCTGTGCCCTTTACACCATCAGATATCGGGCAACTGTCAAGAATTTATGCGCTTTTGGTGAACAAACTCAGGTAATCCGTGGAGCTTTCTCGGGTTTCGAGGTGGCGTTTTATGATCAAAGACGTCACCTCGCTCAGACTACTATCTTATTAACCCAGGAGACAGGGAATTGAATGCTAAGATACTGCTCATTAACCTATGCTAATACATTGCTCCTTTCCTCACTGGTGACATCCGTCGAGAGCATTTGAGCTTCGTGGTGTTCAGGTAATTTGTCATTGTTTTCACCATTGGTATGTTCCATGATGTAAACGTAAGCGTTATGAACTCGACGTCTTCTTACTTAAAATGTGACGAGATTGTTGAATTGTCAACTAACATATCACATTTGGAATCATCTATTTCTGTCGGTGAACATCCACGTGCATTGATATAATAAAAAAAATGTTAATTCCACTTTATTCGATCGATAAATTGCATTCAAAAACTTATATAGGGAAGTTCATGCATGAATATCTATTGCCAAGGTGTCGAAGGGGTATTTTGAAACACAGGAAAATGTTTTCGGCAGGAACAGACTAGATTCTTGATTATGATGTTCGCGTGATCACAGGTAATTATCAGTTGGACGTTTTAGTAGCCAGACGGTTCGTTTTTGTTGAAAGACAATACTTGTGAATTCGTGGGAAATGTACAGTTGCATACTAGGAGGGTGAACTCTTTTCTACAATATTACAGCCTCAAGATATATGCAAGAATTGAGAGACATGTGATACCCCCTATAAGAAAAACATAGGGCCAAGCGCCCTGTAGCGCATCGGAAGACAACATTTCAACAAACGGCTATAGATAGATGTTTCTGGTATAAATATATGGTTCCTTATATCATGTACATATGTTCATCATACAATGCAAAGCTGTATCGTCAAGAGATTTTCATAGCTATGGACCAATTTCCAAATCCAAGGTGGCCTAACCCGGAAGACGACGGTCACCAAAAGATGTGCAATGTAATGATTCCCAATATATATCCAGCTTTCAAGAGTTTCTCCCAAAATGTACTACACACTCGTGAAGATCACCAAAGGATTACCATACATATATTATGAGACATTCCAATCAATATTGAAAAGGCAGCGCAGTCTACACTCTACATAATTTATATGTGCTCTCCCATCATAAATAATTGGCGATTCTTCGAGCAAAAAGTTCACCAAAAACAACCCCATAAAATTACTAAAACAAGTAATTTGCGAGGATGCAGTAACGATGAACAAAGATTCGAAACATTCCAATGAGTGGTCTCGATGGGGAAGAAGAATGGAGAAACACATGTCGATTAAAGCACATGCCTGTTTGTAGCTGGTGAGCTATAGCAGTGCTAATTACATTACTTCTCAATACCTAATTGTTCTTGCCACCATGTCATACAAAGGACTTTTACTGAGATAATTATTGGTACGGTGGACAATGTGTTGTGTGCTTCATCATTTGTTATAATATATACTAATGCCAGTAAATTGATGCTGATCAATTAAAATATCAGTATAAAGCGTGCTTCCCCTTCTCTGTTGAATAAATATGCCTCGCCATAATAATAATCAGTTAGTGCCTATCATAGCAAAGTCAGTTTGTGCAGATCACATTTCACAATACAACACTGTAACAACACAACATCGGATTCTGGCAGTTTCAGATCAAACATGAAATCTGTCATGCATTCATTCAGTGACAGGGCAGTTTTCATGAAAAATACCCTTAAGTGGTTGGGCGTGCATCGCAAAACCTGTCACTGAAATAACACGTGAATTTTGTCTAGAACATGTCTTCATCACTGGGTCTTTTCGACAATTTAGCATGCTTAGACGCCGAACTCGGTTGATCCATATTAGGAAATTTCCGGTGATAGCCGACGGTTAGACTCTCCACTGATTGGCTATCCACAAATGAGCTTACAGGACGTCACGATTTATTCGTAAGGCCTAAACACAGGCATGCACTAGCGGGAATAAATTACAGGAATTCAGACGGCAGATACTAAGATATTTGAGCTTTATCATACAGACCAAAGTAGATTTCCGGAATAATAACAATTGCTATAAAACACACAGGTATCTGATCTTGTCAAAAATGTTGTAACCTGATAAATAGCGTTCCTTGGTCGATATGTGAAGGTAGCATTCGTCATTTGCAATCCCATGTCCATTCTGTGCATGCACCAATTTTCCACATGCAACATGTGCTTATGTATAATCGTAAAATGTTTTTGGAAAGCCTTGCAATTTCTGAAAATCTTGAACAAACTTTGGAAAACACGCAAATAACCGAGCCGCAGGCCAAGTTTTGGGACCATAGTAACACTTGCTTTCGTATACCATACGAACCACTACCTTGAATTTCGTGTATGGTGGCAATGTGTCTAAATTAGTGTCATCATCCAGGGAACCACGGCAATAGGTCTCACAGATTCATAGATATAGAATCTACTCGGGGGTGAGGGCGGTCACTCAGCAAAGACAATCGATGGCTATGAGAGTGGTATCTCTTAAGAAGGATGAAGTATGAATTGGGAGTGAACATTGATTTGCAGCAAAGGTATTAACATTTTGATTCTGAAATCGACCAAAATGTGAAATGATCTCTCACAAACATATGTCAAAATTGCATCGATTTATTAACGCAATCAATAACCCCCGGAAATCTCTCTCGATAATAGCTCCATTTAAACACACCCTATTAAAGGAAAATATTATTTTGACGCCAGAAATATATAAATATCAATCTTCATAATTACAGTGAATACGAAAGTAATTGTTTGAATATGGCATTTTCTAAAATATACAGATATTTTAATGGGTTTGTCGATTGTCGTTCGTGTTTTGCTTTACTATGCTCTATCACGAGATTTGAGTGTTTGATATAGTCGTGAGTGTGTTAACAATATATCGTCAATGGGTTCAAACAAGGTCATATATAATGTACAATCCATATAACTTCATTGTTAGTGTATGCTCAAAGCAGGTTTTATTATTACATAGTAAAACATTGCTCAATGTGTAATTAAGATGATTAGTAATACATCACTATTGTTAGCAACACGTATGACAGTACCTCTCCATTGTTTGCGCGTTCAAAACCAGAACATTATCTCCCTACTCACAAAGAAATGCGCTCAATGGGAACATCATTCACCGAGCAACTTAGCTCAGGCCACTCATCCCAAACCACCTACATTCTCAAACCCATTTTGCACTGATATGTATGGATGCATGATGATTGTTATATAGTGGAATGTTCACAACAACCTGGTCACACCCAGGGATACCTACAACACCATCTCTCGAAATAGCCACCATGTGCAGATCGGCGATTCAAGGGCAATAAACTTTACACGTATCACAAGGGTACATTTACACATTCGAGGAGTCCTATGCACCAATTAGAAGAAGGGTTACCAAACAGATGGCCCAAAATGGCCGCCAAAATCCATAAAATCTTTACACTAAATCCATTTTGACCTCTCAATTTATTGAGATCACAAATTTTGTTCACAATCTATTACAATCAAATTACGACGATACTATATTTCAAAATGTGATATACATAACGATAAACTACCAACTGAACAAACACGAACAAAACATGTCATTCAAAACATAAGCTAGCATAACTTGATAATATGGGTAATGTATTTGCCATTCTGTGAAGTACGAGATGATAAGCATGTTTGTTTGTTAATTATGTACTCTGTGGCATCGCTAATCCTTTGAAATACGTACTGGGCAAGGATATGGTGTGGTGGGAGAATTGTGTGGGTGAGAGAGCACGTAATTGTGGCAATACTTCAGACGCGTTTAGATTGGTTATTACATCGCCATGGTATATAGCAACGGTACCAAATATTTGTAGGTATCCGATGTCCCCATATTTCACCTATGTATCATCACAAATTATAATATTTTCCACACTTGCAACCACAAGAGTAATTACAGTGCTTTCCACAATATTTATATTTATGTTTGCAGCAACAGGAGACCATGATGCTAATTTCCATGGCTTTCCATCCAATAATTTGCCTGTCAACAATTATGGATGAATGAGGACGTAATATTCTGAGATAGTCACTCATTTCCGATTCACAAATACTCACTTGGATGCCAAATATTAATTTTCAATAAACCCTGTGTAAAACAAACGAAAAAGTACTCATGAAGGTGAAAAAGTGTGTGTTAAATTCAAAGAAGCTACTGAAAAATGGCGGACTATGAAAATATTGAAAGAAATGAAATGACCCGTTGAAAACAATAAGTTACTTTTAACAAAATTAAGCTGGGTAACTATAACTGATACTTGAGTTTTTATTACCTCAAAAATTTACAGTTTAGTTTTAGTTTCCGCTTGTTGTTATTAATCATGCGAAATGTACTGTCTAAAATACATAAAACTGTTTTTCATTGTTTCACTCATAATTAACTTACATTGAATGATGCTTCCAGGGAGCTTCATTGAATAAGATTGGTTTAATTTTCGAATTAGCACAGTTGCGTGACAAAAATAAAACGAAAATGATTCTATTGATACTGGTTCGCCCAAATATCAGGAACACAGAAAACAAGAATAATAGCACTGATTGTGTTTTGATTCCCCATTTCGACATTTGCAAGTGGCTACTCCCACATGACAGTAAGTATCAATCTATTACCACCAATACAGCCAAATTTTGATGATGCCAATAACAATTTTTTTTTTTCCAAAATACAAAATTTTGCGATAGAAACAAAGCCTGACCAAATACCTTATCAAAAGACACACTGGCGTGTCTTGAAAATGATACACTACGTCAAGAAAATGATACACTGTGGTATCAAAACGCGACCAAGTTCTTATATGCACCATTCCAGAGCAGTTCAATGAGAGAAGCCATATCACCCGCAGTCGGTAGTTATTGTACAAATATTTCCCTCTGTTAAAGTAACCCAGACCAGCCAGCTTCCGGTGACATTTACTGGGAGGAAGAAACACCTGGGCATCGCTGGCTTTGATACTGTTATTTTAGATGGAATCCGAGAGAGACCATAAATCACCTGGACACATTCTGCTATTGGTTGGAGAGAATAAACAGTGAGAGACCTCCCAGGCACTACCCTTCCAGGTGAGAGGACAGATTCTACTTTTCCAGGTAATTTTCCCAAAAGACACGTTGCTATCCTTGCTACATGTGACAAACACTTTTCGTCTAGGATAAAAATCAAACCCCAATATTCTTTTAGCAGAACAACATCTGAAATCGCCTCACCTGTTGATAAGACATACACCTCCTAAGCATCATTGGAGATATTAGGACTATCTGTCGGGACTAGTTATTCCCTCACAATAACCAAATACTGCATAGTACTGCGATTTATTTCGCACGGGTCCATTCCTGAAGCTCGAGTTTACGAGTGAGAAATAAATTCCAGTACAATGTATTTTTTGGTTTATTATATGTCTAGAGTAACGTTTTCCAGCACAAAAGAGACGATGAGTTCTGGCCAATGCAATATTTATATTTATTGCACTCGCCAAATTACATTGAATAAGATAAAATGCACTGATGAGAGATATAATAATATAAGGTAATTGATGTGATAACGGGTTTGAGGTACGAATTCTTGTCGCGTCATAGAACTCACGAGCTTGCGAGTGAGTTCCGCTCGACAAGAATGAGCCTCAACAAATATAGGAATTTCGCGAAATAAAACATATTACAGGACATTCTGTATCAAAACTTAAGTGCCAGTTACCGTTATATCAGAGCGACCATTCCGCCCACAACCGCTGAAGCAAGTCACGCCTGGTGATATTTGTGACCAAATATGGACTTGACTTATGTGCGTGGGCGGGATCGAATATTCATGTCTTTGATGATCAGCTCAGCACACGCTTCGATATGTCCGCGATTTTAAAAGTAAGTCATGAACAGATTTAGATGAACAGATATCGCATACTGACAAGGTGTGTTTGCCGATGAAATGATCAGAAACAGTCTACTACGGTGTGCTGTGTCAACAATAAAACTGATCAATACCCATGACCATCACCGTGAAAAAGACAAGCGAGCTTATCAGTATTTCGATGCTCGTGCTCGGTGGGTTTACTTGGGAGACTGAGTGCACTTGACAACCACGTGGTTTTGTTTACATTTGTACCTGCACCCATTCTGGCCTTGCATGTATATTATGTATCATGTGTATATCTTGCCCTAGATAGCACATAGTAACTGTAATGTCTTTGTGCAACTGGTGAATACATGGATGAAATATTATCAAATATTATATTAGTTCCTGGAACTGAAATAGAAGAGATAGTCTACTTGTTGTTGATTTAACTATGTTTGTTTGATGATTTGACTATGACCTGGCATTTGAAGAACCGATTTTCACAAGATGTTGGAACTACACCTTGAATTTATTTGAATGTATCCACAATTATCATGAATGTTATTCTTCAATTCCTACAATTGACTAACTAAGGTACTTTCTTTCCAGAATGCAAGGTTTCAATTGAAGCAACATCTGTACAACATCAACACGTACAGGCCTGGCAATGATGCCACAGAAAACTGCCTCAAGCTCAAGACCAAATAATTACCTTTAATCATTCCAGGATATCTTTTCAGCAATAAATGGCATACCTTCATTGAGTGCACTGCCATGGGACAGTTATTTTATTGGATATATCTCTTGGAACTATAACTTGGGATTCATCAAATCTGTGCAATTCAATACCAGTGCATACTGCACAAATACACATGTTACTGCTGCTGTTTAAGGTATGTGCATCTGTAAACACAAATTTCTCTTCAATATGATCTTCAATCATATTATATTCTGCGATTCAGTATGCAATGCAGTTATACATGTAAAAACATTTCGTACACCAATAAAACAAACTGAATTGTCTCAAATAGCAATCACTATGTTCATCATTCATGCATTCAAGTACACGTACTCCAAAAAGTTACAGTTTCTCTTATGTCAGTGCTAAATATACATAAATATGACTATCACTGTAGCATTCTCATGTGATACGTAACCAGTCTATCGAAATCAGTTACACTTCTATCTAGGCAGCACAGCAATAAATCTTGAATTACAATAATAGCATACATCCAGTTACTACTTTTGTATACTAATTAGTGTTTGAAATGTCATTGTGTTAAGATGAAGACGTTTTTAAACTGTGAACACTTGCAACACAACAATGGCAGCTGTAAGCCGCACCTTATGATTACTAGTGATATATGCAGTAAAGTCACTGAGATCCGGATGAATCTGAGTCAATGACAGCCACGCGACGTTTGGCTGGTGGTTGAACGAAGTTGATGGTGCAATTGTTGATGTTGCACCACCAAGATTGAATTTTGCTGGTGCCCGAGAGTTGCCAATATCGCCGAGGACCGCGTCTGCTTGACTTGTGCCCTGGTGGGCAGTCTGGGAGGACACCACGCTGACCAACCTGGACGATGAACGCACCATGGTGGATATTGCTGGTCTCGGTTCGGGAGCTGGACCACGGACATTCACCATCTCGGTCTTAGTATCAGGCACTTCTCTCCCACTGGAAAAAAAAATTGCGATTGCCATGCAGTGAAAAATAGAGTAAATACATTACACTGTTGCTATCATGATATACTGGAAGATATTAGACAAGTGAGCTTGTGCATTTCATGAACAGTCAGTATCTGGTTGGAGACAGCTGTTACAAAGTTTCAAAAATATGCATTTGCAAACCCCTTTCATCCTTTGTGTACACAACATCAAGTGATTTGTGTTTAATTTAGTTTACAGTCATTTAGTGTACATTTGATTTAATGTAATGTTCTACACCATACATAACTGAATATTCTGGAGTACATGTATATATATGTTCGTTTAATGCATATAATTACTAGTATTTTGAACATGACAGATGTGTGGTGCATACCCTGCAGTTAGGATCTTGGGAGTACTGGATTTGCTCAGCCTCCTCCAGCTCATCATCATAAGATTTCAGGGATGCCTGGTTTTTGTGGCCGGTAACCTGGATGATCTTATGGGGTGCTATATTTTCCTGCTGTAGGGTTTTCACCGTCGTTTTCCTTAGTAAGCTTAGTGTACAGCACCTTCAATAATGCAGATGTTACCATCTCATTTACATCAACAGTTTTATGTTCAATGTATTGAAATGTAAACTCGGAAGATGTATGATCAGCAAGATACATACTGCACCCATTGGTGTAGTGTACTACCACACAAGGTCATCACACACCAGGCTCGGGGGTTCGGGGTCAAGTAGGTTTCCCGGTTCACATGACTGTGCTGGTCGTCTCCTAACATACGCCTCGAAGATGGTGACAATGTCACGATCGGTCCCCGTTGAAAATATCTTCTTGCCAGATCCATCCATCGTTTTTTTAATCCCGCTCCTTATACTCAAAGTATTTTAGGCCTCACGAGTTGATACCGATCACAGTATCTCCGAACTCAAGCTTACGGCAGTTCTCTCTGCCGCGGAACCCGAGACACTTCGACAGGTAGTAAAACACTGTGAACTTTAGACTTGTTGGCCTGTCAGTGCCAAGTTGTTTCGACGACCACAACATTCCTTCTTCTTCATCGGTGCCCGCAACAGACTTGTTGGCTCTTGTGCCAAGGCCGCATTGCTTGAGCTCCTGCTTTTTGGCGGAGAGGCTCCGGTTGGACAGGTCCAAATCGCTGGATTGGAGCGTGATTGGCCGTTTGACTTCTCTCGAAGATGTTGATCAACTGACAACTTTATTTGCTCCAACGTTGAAGGCTCATAGTCCCCTCCCTTCTCCTTCTGGATCGACAACCACATCTGCGCAAGGTACTTGTCAAGCTCAGCCACCGGAATGTCTTCGACATTGCGCATCTCCATCTTGTTGACCACCTGCAACCACCTGCTGATATTCCACAGATCACGCTTGGTTGATCGAATAGTGTTGAATTCCTTTGTAGAATTGATAATCCTTCAACGTCCTCGAACACCACCACTTTGTCTCAGACAGGGACTTCGACATCAAAATCTCCCACCAATTCTGCCAAAGTCATCATCAATGATCAATTCGGGCAATTCTGCTGAGCTTGTTGCCATGTGACAGCTGTTTGACAGATCCTTGTGACAGTATGTTTTTGTTGTCGTCTGAATAAAATTAGTTCCGGCACATTGTAGGTCACGTGTTGATATGGGCACGGAATACGATAAGTGCACGACGTAGGTGATCTGATATGGTACTTATCGGAACGATTGCCTTGTATTGAAAATAGAGGGACATTTCACATAGGTATAAAATGATTGCATTTATTTGTGGAATGCAATGCACATGACAACATTTTCAACATCCCTGAAACATCCCGCACACTCGACTTCAACTGAGGCTATGCCATTCATACCATCTGATATGTAACACCTGTTCTCTTCTGGTGAACAAACTCAGGTAATCCGTGGAGCTTCATCAGGTTTTGAGGTGGTGCATTGTGATCAAAGACGTCACCTCGCTCAAGACTACAGACGGCACCATCTTAGTAACCCATGCAGGAGACTTGGAATTAATTCCAAAGATACTGCCCAGTAACCTATGCTAATATATTGCTCTTTTAATCACTGGTGACATCCGTCGCGTGTTTTGAGTGTGTTGTTCAGTTATTGTTTTATATTATTCTCACATTTGTAGTTTTCCTTGATACAAATCTTAGAATTATAAACTTGACGTCTTCATTTCATCTGTAAACATTTCGAAATTGTTTAATTGTCAATCAACTTATGATATTTGTAATCATTTATTTCTAATGCAGAACGTGCATGTGCAATGGTATATGAATCCGAATTTATTTAATAAATTATATATAATATGTTATATGATAACACATGTTCGGATTTAAAATGAAATGAACATACCACAATTCATGTATATTGAAAGAAGGCATCAGTAAATGGGATGCAACCATAACAAAGAAAGTTATGTAATCATGCTTCAAGTATTAATATTGTTTTGGTTTCATAAAGTTGGACAATACGATATATCTAACCTTTTCACTACTCATGCTTACGCTGCGTAACCATACCACATCCTTACTGCTGTACTGATGGTTACGCTGCGTAACCATAACTTTGGGAACCAATAGATGTATAGGTAACTGTCGACTGATTGTACTTGATGTTATATATACCGGAGAATGTACCTACACGCTAAACTATCACATACATATTGCCACCGATTTGAATTTACAAGCTTAGTTGACTACTTAGTTAACTGAATAATTAACCTGTAATTAACCTGGTGACGTCACAATTACCGATTATAATGGGACGGACTACAGACAATTTCACTAACACTTTAATATCTTCATTACTAATCAAGATATTGACATGCTGTGAACACCACCAAAACCCACGAGATTCACTCCCTCACAAGTAAAATGAACTACAATTACTCAAGTAAAATGTATTGGTTATATTTCAGTACAAATTCGAAAATGGCTGCATGATAAAGAAAATGGGAACAGCCATCTGTTTGGTCGCTAGAATTCTTTCTGGTTTCCACAGTAACCAATGGCACGGGTTTGCAAAGGATACTATATAGAAATAACGCACATAATATGGCTTATATTTTCACACATAATTATTTTGAAAAATCTCTTTAAATAAAAATAATCAAACATATAGAAATCCTATCGATTCATAAAGAATCAGCTCAGTATGGAGACTGAGGGGTGGGTCAGTAGTGAAAAGTTTAAACACGAGGAATGTTTCCAGCATCTAGGAAGAGAATGGATACTTGTATATGATGGCTTGTTCGCGTTATTACAGGTAATTCCCACGTGGTCTTACTAATTAATTGCCAGACGATTTGTTATGTTGAAAGACAATACCGTGTGAATTTGAGACAAGGCGCTATTGTTTACTGCCGATTTGCGGAGGTTTTTTCTGGTAATTTCTACAATATTTCAGCCTCAAGATATATGCGATATGCAATCACAGAGAGAAACGCGATACCCAATACAAACCTCAACCAAGATAGTAATATATCAATATCTAAGGAAGCTGAGCGCATTTAGTCTGCGTCATATGAACGTTGGCCATCAGCAAACACGATAATATCTGTGCCGCGGATTGCAGTTGTAGTATTAATGGGATACCACCATACGAGCCACTATCTTGACTTTCGTGTATGCGGACTATTTCAAACGGGACCTACTTCAAAATAAGACTTGACCTTTCCAGAGCTCACGCAATATATTGCCACCCTGACAGGATATTTATTTTGAACCCCAAAGACATAACTTAATAGAACGTTTTGTCATATTGTTCATTACATTTATTTCAGTATTCAAATCAATCGCATTATATAAAGAATATTGTTTATAATACATATGATAATATGTAATATATTTGACATACATTCATACAACAGTGCACAGCCAGTGTGTCGCAATTATACAAACACATGTCACCCATTTCATAAGCATGCAATCAGTCGCGGGCCTCTAAAGGAATCTGATTTGATGCAAATGGGACTAGAAATACGTAACAATCCTGTAAAATAGTGATATAGCTGCACTACTAGACCACATGCAATAACATTCAAGCATTTTATTCCATGCGATTGGGATGTCGTTAAGCAGCTGCACATTATGTGGTATACTTAACTTCATAATCATTTTTAATGATTATGATCAGAAATAGTTCTGGAGATCCTTTAAACCAACCTGACAGCGCAAAACTAATCCATTCTATTTTGTGAATTTAAAGGCATTCTGCTGCAAACGATGGATGTTTCGCCTGCAATCTAACGGGTACTTACGTACTGTTGTTTGTTATAAACATTATCTCGTGACAAACAGAGGTATCTTCTATATGAGCACACCAGAAACATGATTAGGCATTTGATTCACAATCTATTACGTAGTCAAATTACGACGCCACTTTGCATCAAAAACGTGATATACATAACGATAAACTACCAAATGAACAAGTACAATCAAGACATGTCATTCAAACATATATTAACCAGATAATGATGTTGGATGTGTTTGCCAAGCTTTCATATATCAGATGACATGCAGTTTGTTTCTGTAAATTATGTACTCCATGGAAAGGCTAATCTTCTGAAATACGTACTGCAAGGATGTGGTGTGTTGGGAGAGTGTGTGTGGGCGAGAGGACAGGTATTTGTGGCAATACTTCAGATAGGTTTAGATTGGTTATTTGATAGCCTTAGTAGCAATGGTACCAAATCTCTGTAGGTATGCTAAGCACGAAGTGCTAATTCTATCATACTGATATTTCAACCACAAAAAAACAGAATCTCGATCCTGTTTATCTTGTAGCACAATCTTCACAAATTATAACCTTTTCTTCACTTGCAACAACAAGAGTAGATTACAGTGCCTTCTACATTATTCGTTTTCGCTCAGTGCACCAGCAGGTGAACACGAAGGTAATCTATGTGGCATTTCATCCAACATTTCGCCTGTCAAAAAATGTAGATAACCCGTTAGAAATTATAAGAGGACATAATAATTTGAGATATTCACCCATTTCAGATTTATAAATAATTCACTTGTCATGTAAAAATATCGTTAAAAAAAACGATGTGTGTAACACAAAGGTACTCATGGAAAAGGTACTCATGGAGGTGAAATAGTGTGTGAATTAAACTCAAAATGAAATAGTGTGTGAATTAAACTCAAACTTAAAATTAAGTGTGGAGAACTAAAACTGATACTTGAAATCAAATTATTGTGCCAATTTTTTTTCAGTTCAAAAATGATAGTTTGGTTCTGGTTTCCACCTATTGTCAATAATCATTTGAAATGTAATATTTCATGTAAAGTAAATAACTAAAAGCATGCGTTGGCAAAGATTTGTATCATACTGCCTAAAATTGCATAAAACTGCAATAAAACGCATAAAAAAGCATACAACTTTCATTGTTTGACTCAGTATACATATTGGTTGAATGAAGCTTTTATGTAGCTTTTATGTGGCTGATCCTTCTAATTTGAAAAATTACGTAACAAAAATGAAAAGAGAATGAGTCTATTACGACTGGTCCGCCCAGACACCGGGAACACAGAAAACAACAATAACAATACGCATTGTGTTTTAATGTCCCATTTTTAGGTTACCGGACCTATGGTCCGATAACCTATTGCCGTCACGTTGCGTCCGTCGTCCGTCCGTCGTCCGTCCACAGCTGTATCTTTAAAGTTTACAGGCGGATTTTTCTGAAATTTTGCACAAAAATGCCTAAAAATATTTCAAGAGGGGGTTTTTTTTTAGTTTTTTGATTTTCGCATTTTTTTGAAAATGGCGGCCATTTTTGACGAAAAATGGCCAATTTTGGACTTTGGCGGCCATTTTCTCAAAAACTGTCTGATCAGTTTTGAGATTTTTGTTTCAAAAGATTCCCCTTATGTACCTTTATGATGTGTATAAGTTTTGTTGCCCTTGAATCGCCGGTCTCCGTGTGGCGGCCATTTTGAATTTTTGACGGGTCGGCGAAAAAAATTTTTTTTGCCCCAAATCGCGTTACTATCCATTTCGGGCCATTTCTAGGCAAAAAAAAATTTTTCACCCTTTGAAAAAAATTTTGGACTTGGAAAATTTTCGGCACTTTTTTCCTTCATAATGGTAGCTGCCCGGACTGTACTCATAGAACGCTTAAAGATAGAGCTTAGATATTGGCACTTTCAAATGGGAAGTCATATATGGCGACTTGTGTGGTGACCTTGAATTTGACCTTGGATGACCTTGAAAGGTCAAAATAGCCATTTTTGGGTCGAAAAATGCCGAAATTTGCAGCTTTTCTGTCTTTTCTCGAAAACTGTCTGATCAGTTTTGAGATTTTCGTTTCAGAAGATTCCCCTTATGTACCTTTATGATGTGTATAAGTTTTGTTGCCCTTGAATCGCTGGTCTCCGTGTGGCGGCCATTTTGAATTTTTGACGGGTCGACGAAAAAAAATTTTTTTGCCCCAAATTGCGTTACTATCCATTTTGGGCCATTTCTAGGCAAAAAAAAATTTTTCACCCTTTGAAAAAAATTTGGGACTTAGAAAATTTTCGGCACTTTTTTCCTTCATAATGGGAGCTGCCTAGACTGTACTCATAGAGTGCTTGAAGATAGAGCTTAGAAATTAGCACTTTCAAATGGGAAGTCATATATGAAGACTTGTGTGGTGACCTTGAATTTGACCTTGGATGACCTTGAAATGTCAAAACAGCCATTTTTGAGTCGAAAAATGCCCAAATTTGCACCTTGTTTGTCTTTAATCGAAAACTGTCTGATCACTTTTGAGATTTTTATTTCAAAACATAGTAATTGGGGTTTTTGACATGATGTGTATAAATATGTATATAGTGTATAAAGTGCCTTGAATTGCTCAAAAGGCTAGAAATTTAGGCTGAATAGGCCCCAAATTTAATTTTTGGTCGTTTTCCTTCAAATTTATCTGATCAGTTTTGAGATTTTTGTTATAAAACATGCTAATTGGGGTCCCTGACATTGTGTATAAAGATGGAGTGCTTTGAATTGCTTAAAAGGCCCCTTGAGTGTGTAAATTGGCCTCTACAGCCAAAAAATGTTTGTAGGTATAGCTGGAATTGGAAGTCATATACATGTATACCACATATATATGTGGCTTTTTTGGGTGACGTTGAACTTGACGTCAGATGACATTGAGTGCTATATCTCACGTCCAACAAGAAATGTGTAAATTTCGTTTATAGACAAAAGACTTGTAGATAGACCTAGGCTTGTATTTGTATTTTGAACATACATGAATACAAGGTTATATGCTGCACACTTAATGATGACATTGAAGTTCACGAAGATGATTGGTTTATCTTAACGTCATATCTCACCTGTCCTGTTTCAACTAAAGTTGTCCGGTAACCTATCTTAGCCCTTGGGCTAATTTTACATTTCCAAGTCACTACTCCCACATGAAAACGTCAGAATGTGGTAATAAAGCGAGACCGAGTTCTTACACGAAAAATTCAGGCGCAGTTCAATTGGAGATATCATATCGCGTGCAGTCAACAGTTACTGTACAGATAATTCCCTCTGTTAATATAAACCGAGACGAGACTGCTTCGCGTGACATTTGGAGGTGGAAACACCTTAGCATGCCAGGCTTTCGTACTGTCAAGTTCATATGGAACCCCGGATAGAGAGAATAGAATGAACAATGAGATACCTCGCAGGTACTACCTCTCCAAGTGAGAGAACAAATTTTGTCGTTGCAGGTAATTGTCATTAAGGACATATTGCTATCCTTCCTACATGTGACAAATGCTCTTTATCTAGGATAAAAATCAACTACCAGTATTCTATTAGCAGGATGACATCTGAAATTGCGCACATGTTGATAAGACATACACATCCTTAGCATCGTTTTAATTATTACGATTAACTGTGGGAATCAGTTATTCCCTCATCATTGCATTTTTTCCAACTTGACTGGAATACCCCGCACACTCGACTTCAACTGAGGGTATGTCATTCATACCATCAGATATCGAAAACCTGTTCGCTTCTGATGAACAAACTCAGGTAATCCGTGGAGCTTTCTCAGGTTTCGAGGTGAGGTTTTGTGATCAAAGACGCCACCTCGCTCAAGACTACAGACGGCACCATCTTACTAACCCAGGAGAATTGGAATTAATTCTCAAGATACTGCTCATTAACCTATGCTAATATATTGCTCTTTTAATCACTGGTGACATCAGCCGGGAGTTTTGAGTGTGTGTTGTTCTGTTTATGTTTTTATTGTGTTCAACCACTGAAGTGTCGCTTGATGCAAATGTTCGCATCATAAACTCGACGTCTTCATTTGATTTGTGAATGTTTTAAGACTGATGAATTAAAACTGTTGAATTATAAACGTGATATATCAAATCATATTCTTATAACGCAGAACGCCCACATGTAATGCCATATACAATTTTCAAGGTATCCTATTGATAAACTGGACGCAATAACTAGTATGGTAGCACGTTAATACATTTAAAATGAATTTGACTTACCATATTATATTACATTGAAAGAATGTATCAGTAGTTGGATGTAACCATAACAAATCAAAGCTATATAATCATACTTCACATTAATATTACTAAGGTTTAGACAATGCAATATGTTTGAACATGAATAATGTTTAGCGCATCTAGGAACAGAATACCGACAATGTTTAACGTGGTTTTATTATAGTAGCCAGACGTTTTGTTCTAAGACAACACTGTCTGAATTTATGAGGAATACACAATTGCTCCTTGTCTGATGTGTGGGGGATTTTTTGCACGTTTTACAATTTCGCAGCCTCAAGATATGCGCAATAAGCAAAAGAAGAGAGAAACACGATACCTGATACAAACTACAACCGCGATAGTATTATATCAATATCTACGAAACCTGAGCGCATTCAGTCTGCGCCATATGAACGTTGGCCAACACGATACTACCTGTGTCCGGTGATTGGAATTATGACATTAGTGGATACCATACGAGCCACTATCTTGAATTTCGTGTATGATGTCAATGTGTCTAAATTAGTGTTATCATCCAAGGAACTATGATGCAAATGTTGATGCAAATGTTAGCGTTATAAACTCGACGTATTCATTATTAGTGAGACGCTTTCTTTTGTTCAAAGACAACACTGTCTGAATTTATGAGAAAAACGCATTTGCTCATTGCCTGACTTGCGAGGGAAACTGTTTGAAATGTTTACTATTTCACAGCCTCAAAGTATGTACAGTATGCACGAGAGATAAACGCAATACCTTTTACAAACCTCAACCACGATAGTAATATATCAATATCTAAGAAACCTGAGCACATTCAGTGTGCGCCATATGAACGTTGGCGATTAGCGCATACGATATTATCTGTGTCGCTGACTGGAGTTGTGGTGTTAGTGTGATACCATACGAGCCACTACCTTGACGTTCGTGTATGGTTTCACTGTGTCTAAATTAGTGTCCAATATCCGAGGCACCATGGCAATAGGTAATATGTCTCACAACTATAGAATCTACTCAGCGGTGGGGAATGGGGGGCACTCAGTGAAGACAATCGTTGGATATGAGACTGAAATCTATCTTAGACATTGAACTGAGAAGTAAGCATCGATTTGGTGCAGAGGTATAACAACGATTCTGAATCGACCAAAATGTGAAATGATCTCACACAAACATACATTATATCAAAGTTGTATTGATTAACTAACGCAATCAATAAGCCCGGAAATATTTCTCAATAATAGCTCCGATTAAATACACAACTTATAAGGGCAACAACGTTTTCATACCATAAATATAATATCTCCATAATTACAGTGAATCAGAGAAGAAATGTTAGAATATGTTTTTTTTTCAAATTCACAATGGGTTTGTCAATGTCGTTCGTGTTTCGCCTTATTATGCTGTATCATGAGATCTGAGTGTTCGATTTTGTTGTGAATGGATGTCACACATGTGCAAACAATATATTGTCTGTGGATTCAAACAAGGTCATATATAATGTACAATCCATAGTTGTTGAAGGTCGATAAACATGGAACCAGTACCCAAGTACAGTTTTCCGAGCGAACAAAGCCAAGTCTGTTTTTTCAATTTATGTGAGTCCAATTTATGTGAGTTCCCAAGTTATGTGTATTCTACCAGAAATATCTTATTGTTAGTACATGATCTTTATATTCAAACATGTTTTATTTTTACAGAGTGAAATATTGTTCAATGTGTAATTATGATGATTATAAATACATCGCTGTTAAATATATTGTTAGCAAAACGTGCGACAGTACCACCCCACCAGAGCATCATTCCCATACTCACAAAGGGCGCCTTCGTCTTTCCAACTATATTACCATCGCTTGATTGCGCAATACGTTTGACGCATGCGCACGTTACCCTCGAGGCGAATGCTTATGGTTGTCGACCATGGTCGTTTGAAAAGCTGTTGAATGCGAGTGGCTGCCGGCAAAAATTGTAAAAAAAAACTTTGCCAACGAGTACAAAGTCAATAGATTCAGATCATACCTGTCTAAGTTCTCCATGAACATATTGCAGTGTTCACAACTAGTATGGCAATTCGAACCATGAATAGCAGATTGCAATATATGGTCATATGCGAGGAATTATTGTGTGATAAAGAGACTACTGCGGTAGTCCAACACATTCACATGCTTCAAACATTGTTGGTACTTTTGGACTATCGTCGTGACCATGTACCCAGGCTACAGAATTATGCAGAAGTTACCGTCTCACAGTACTCGCTGGACAAGTTCAATATCCTAATTGCTGCCAATTGAGTGGCAATGGACACAACTTACTCAGCTTGGGATTTTGGCGACGTCATCTTGCCAACCACAGTAACCACGCTTCTGACCAGAGTAAAAATGGGCTGGCGGATATGACGCAATTGTCGACTAACTAGGTCAAACTTCAGTGCGTTCGACTTGACCATGGTTAATCATTGTCACAATAGTTAAACATAGTGCCAAGGGGTCTGTAGCTCACCGGATTTATAAGGCAACCATAATATTTCATCAAATGGATTTTGATAGTTACTAGTATAATGTGGTCCTACATCATCATGACTTTGTAATACAACATTAAGCTCTAACTCTAACAGTTTTGTCGTTATGGAACAAGAAGGGTGATACTACCCAGAAGAGTGATACACCCAGAAGAGTGATACTAAAAGTCGTGAATATCTCGTAAATATTCGTGAACATATCGTGAGCACGGTAAATGGGCCAATAGGGGCATACCGGTAAGCACGAGTTATTCCTTTATGTATACTGTGAAGGAATATTTCCATGGACTAATGATGTGTACAACAGGTGTTTTTCTTCGCTCACGGATTGTATTACGGACTCGATGAACAGCTTCGTGAACAATATAGCGGCCAATGTTGCCTGGTATCATAGGACACTCGTGAACATAAACAATGATATTCGACCTATATGTACCACCCAGTCACTCCATATTGGTATTAAATTGCAGGTTCTGCTTTTGTCCACAACATTGAGCTATTGAGCTACCTGTTTGTATTCCATTCCAACAGGTCAATATGTTGCCAGTAAACCTTAGAGTCGATCAGATTAAGTTGAATCATATGTATAATGTAATTCACAATAAAGCTCCTGAATATCTATCTTCATCCTTTACACAAGTATCCACAATCTATAATAGGAACACCAGGTCCAGCATCTTGTCTTTAGTCATCCCTTCAGTGAGATCCTTTGGTACTTCTTTTATGTACACTGGTGCTAAGGTCTGGAACTCTCTTCCTAGTCATATAAAAAAATTTTCGTCTCGTTCTAATTTTAAAAGCAGGGTAAAATAGCTTTTATTTCTTAACATGGTCCAAACAGAAAATGACATATATACCTATTTTTATTTCTTATACATCTTGTATTTGTGTCTTTTGTTATGTTGTTCACTTTATTACCTTCTGATTATTACCAGTATCGTTCTACATATCCCTTATTATTATTTAGTAATATCTGTTATTATTTTTATTATTACTTACATTTACCATTGTTATTTTTATAATATTGTTAAATTCTCTGCCGTAATATTGTAACGCGCGATTTGCAAATGCGGACGATTTCGAAATCGCGCTGCGCGTTTTGCAAATTTTCAAATCGCGCGACGATTTCGAAATCGGCGCCCAATTTGAAAATGAAAAACCTTGCGCATTTTGTCAATGGCAACTGTGAACTATTTGCAAATCGCACAGCGCGATTTCGAAATCGAACGCGAGATTTGAAAATGCGGCCTGCCTTCAAATTTCACCATAATGTCTTAAAATGTATGATTTGGTTGTTAAAGCTATATTACTTGTGTACTTCCACTGTATGCTACGTGATTTCGTTGTTGCTGTCTTGATTCACTGATCATATTTGATGAGCTCGATGCCTGGAAAATAAATCACATTTAAATATTCACTTGGGTTAACACATTAATACATCGCTTATAAAGTAACAATTCTCCAATTCCCATCCAAAGATTACACATCCCACCCAACCATTAAGATTACAATACTAGTAAAATAAAAAATATTACCGTTCTAACACTAAAGATAGGGACTATTTTCATGCAATACGCATCGGTTTATTTGCTTCGTATATGGACACAAATTCATGCCCTAAGTTGCTATAGCATTTCGCGCTGCGCGTTTTGTGAATAGTTCGCAGTTGCCATTGACAAAACGCGCAATGCTCGTCATTTTCAAATCGCGCGCCGATTTCGAAATCGTCGCGCGATTTGAAAATTTGTAAAACACGCAGCGCGATTTCGAAATCGTGCCAATTAGCAAATCGCGCACAACAATATTATTTGTCTGTGATCATATGGGCCACAATGGAAACAATTAGACCTCTGGTGATTTTTCGCTTTCTTGTGTTACCCTAGTGTGTATTTTATAGTATCATTTACATTTTGTATTTATACACTTGTATTTTTTTACTTGAAATATGCAAATAAACTCAATCAATCATTCAATCAATATACATTGCAAATGACATGTATAGGTAAAGTTACTTCACTCTGGGGTGGATGGCCCGACCCACAGAGGTGAAGCGGTTCCATGCGATAACGTAACCGCGATAAGAGCTGACTGTGTTTCGAAGTTTGTTGGCAAAAATGGGCTGTTGTTGGATCCGTTGTACGTTTTTTTGAGGACATTGGATGTTATGCTACTTGATTTCAGCATACGCAGACAGAAATAGTGTGTAGTTGTGAAAATTGAATACATTTTTTATTTGAAGTGGTGTAACTTGCCGCTGCCTTTTGCAAACTGTGCATTTTGTGCGGACCTATTTTGAAAGATTTGTACAATCGCATAATGCGACATTCTTTTTCTTCAAACAGTTGACATACAAATTTGTACCGGTACAGATCAGAAATCCAGTTTCAAATTTCAAATCAGCTTATTCAATGTTCAACATTCATAATAGCGCGCCCAAGCATAGAGATTATTATATATATGTAAATAAGCTTTAAAAATCAAAATGAAACAACAAGAGTGAACAATATTGCTAAAATCACATCTGTGTATAGTTTGAATTTTAACTTGTCTGAAATATTTTCTAACTCTTTGATATAAACTAAAAAATTAGTTTAAGGGCTAAGAAAGGTCACCGGAAGAACAATATTTACCACATATCATTTCATATGTACACAATTGATTTCTAATTCATAATGTTGCTAACAAACAATATATTACCCATTTTGTGCTTTGACTTTGAAAATAAGGTCAAGGTCAAAGTTGTTCTGGTGTCCCCAGAGAATCTGGAGGGACGGTGGTCGGTGGCAGAAGACGTTTGTGAAATGTGGCGAGTGCATTCGGCGAATTATTGTGCAGTCCTTGACTGTGGCTGGAATACAGGAAGTACCTTTTCAGTACAAAAACAAAGTGCTGCTACTGTCAGGTTTCATGTGGAAACTGCACCAACCTCAAGCAAGAAGAGCACTGATGTTACCGAGAACATGTGTGTTTGTGATGAGATTAACTAATTCGCAATTACTTAATGAATATGCATACGGTTAACACAGGTATGATATATAGTTTCATCTTCATTCATCAGTTTGCACTTACCTGGTTCTGAAACAAGTTGTCACATATTGTGCAGGTTTACACATACACGTCCTCTCTCGACTCACAAACGAAGATGTGAAACGAAAATGCTGAATATTGTCATGACCTTGAACTTGACATTTGACTTCATTTTCAAGGTCACATGACAAAATGGCTAATATGTCCCTTCTTGTCGATTTTACAGCTTAGGAATCAAGTGTGCACATACATGTATAGGGAATGATGTATGCCGAATATTTCGATGATCTTTAATTGACCTTCGACCTTATTTTCAAGGTCATACAACGCAATTGCTATTTTATCTTGCTTGTTATTGAACTTACAGCTTAGTAATCAATTGTGGACATTTTGGGGGATGATATACATGTTTGCTGGATATTCTCATGACGTTGCATTCGTTGCATTTAGTCAGTGATTTTCTTGAATTTGACCTCAAGTTTGACCTTATTTTTGCTCGCACTGCTGCAGGAGGTCTTGCTTTGGCTCGCCATCCTATTTAAAATATATCACACATCTTGTCCGGTAACCTGTCTTAGCCTTTGAGCTATTTTTTGGATTCAAATCAAAAGTCGGACTGTCGTCATTATCGACAGACATTATATTTACTAAATGGTCATTTTACTCTACCTAGATATACATATATATATAACCATACACATATATGTACACATCTATAGCCTACATTATGTGTGATTGACAAATAAACACGCTATCAATTTGTCAAAAAGATAATCCAATGTTCGGTATCTTTGTTTGAAAATTTTTACTTGAAATATTCATGGAAACTTATTCTTTAAAATCGTTGATTTTGGAGTGTACTTATTGTGAGGGAAAACATTATTGTGCATGATGACCTCTGACTTCATACGTGCATACCAAAAAACAATAAAATGCGAGTGAAATTCAAGAATAATGAAGAAAATGCAAGGAATGTATAGTTTCCATAGTCATTAATATTATTCATCTGTTCAATCATATATTACTAGATCTACCTGGTTTTACAGCAATGAAGAATGTGTCTGCCTTTTTCAACATCATAGTCAAACTGTTAACATTTTTTGTTTCTTCAATTCAATTGTACTTCTTCAAATTAAGGATTTCTGTCAGAATGTGTGTGGAAATCGTTTGAAATACAAATCGTTTTATGCGAGCCATACGAGGAATTAGGTCCGCACTGAATATTTGGAAAGTCCAGACATGTTGATGGATACCTTCGAAGAAACTAATGTTTTGTAAATTACAAGACGACATTGTAACTCAAAACACTCGATGAGATTCATAACGTGAATTTTTTGGTATTTATGGACTATTCCGTAGATTTTAATACCCGCTAGATGCGTGCGGTCACTCTGGTAGACCGCACGCGGTTACGTTATCGCATGGAACCGCTTCACCTCTGTGGGTCGGGCCATCCACCCCAGAGTGAAGTAACTTTACCTAATGACATGTATTGCCAATAATTCGCCATCAAAATTCGCATTCGCCGAAACCGCTGCGCACTCTGAGGTCCGCGCGACAGCATCACCCACAGGCATGATGAATGCGATAAACTATAGGCCTACAACCTTTCGTGTCAAAATTCGTGAATTATTACAATCAAGTTCGATTAAAGGTCTCCACTTCGTCCACCTCAACGCGCGCAGCCTCCTGCCCAAGGTGGATGAAATTCGTGTCATCGCTTTGAAGTCACGGGCCGCTATTATAGGGGTAACCGAAACCTGGCTAGATGACACCGTGAACGACTCTGAGGCAGCCATCCCTGGATACTATCTTCTCCGCAAGGACCGGAATCGCTCAGGTGGAGGGGTCTGTATGTACATCCGTGCAGACATCGCGTACAATCCTCGCTCTGACCTAGACGACGACCTAGAGGTGTTGTGGACAGAACTCTACTTGCCTAAGACGAAGCCACTCATGGTTGGTGTTTGTTATCGACCTCCTAAGAACACTGATTTCTATAACAAACTCGAACTTTCTTGTCTCAAATGTGATAATCTGTCAGAGCTTGAATGTCTTCTGTTTGGTGACTTTAACACGGATTATAACCAACAAAAAGGTACTCAGTTGTATAAAGATCTTTGTAATTTCATGTCGGTGTATAACTTTCATCAACTTATTACCGAACCCACTAGGATTACTGATGTATCCTCTACTATATTAGATTTAATATTGGTCTCTGATTCATCTAAAATAAGTAACTGTGGTGTTCTCAATATTGGTATCAGTGATCACATGGTGACATTTTGTACTCGTAAAATCAAAAGATCTTCAGTCAATGCTCATAATACAGCCACTTTGCGCTCATTAAAAAAATATTCCAAAGAATTGTTTGAATCTCATCTTGAGAACGTTGACTGGCAAGATGTCACCTCAAGCTCTGATATCGAAGAGGCATGGTTAAATTTCAAAAACAAATTCTTATCAATTTTGAACAAAATCGCCCCCCTCAAGTCAGTCCGGATTAAACAGGACACAGAACCCTGGATGACAGGCGAAGTACTCCACCTGATTCACCAGAGAAATTATTCTCTCAAGCAATTCAAGAAAACAAAGGACCATGATTGGTATCACAAATATGTTAAACTCAGAAATACTGTTCAAGTCAAGAAAGTTGAAGCTAAGTCATGCTTCTTTGTGAATAAGGTGGAGGAAAATAAAAACCAACCCAAAAAACTTTGGCATACCCTTAAAACCCTTGGCACATCTTCAAAAGCTAAAACAAACAACAGCAATATTGGCCTCAAAATTGATGATGAAGTTATATTCGATAAGTCCAAGGTCGCCGAAAAGTTTAACCAATACTTTTCCACCATTGCCTCTTCGTTACTCAAAAACCTTCCTAATGGCTCTGGCAAGTTTGGTACTGACCATGTAAAAAACTACTACAACAATCTCGATGCTTCAAACAGTAGGTCTTTTATGTTCAGCAATGTCACTGAGGACTCCGTCCATAAGATCCTCCTTTCTCTAAATTCGAACAAGGCTACCGGTTTAGATGAATTACCTGCACGTTTCTTAAAAGATGGAGCCAAGTTCATAACATCACCACTCACACATATTCTAAATTTGTCCCTGTCCTCTGGAGTGATCCCTTCTGAACTCAAATCTGCTAAGATTACTCCTATCCACAAGAAAAATAGCAAAACAGAAGCTGGTAACTATCGCCCTGTGTCTATTCTCAGTATAGTTAGTAAGCTGATTGAGAAGGTTGTATATGATCAACTCAATCAGTACCTCACAGACCACAAACTCTTATATGAGTACCAGTCAGGTTTCCGGTCCTCGTACTCCACAGATACTTGCTTAATCCACCTGACGGATTATATTAAGTCAGAACAGGACAAAGGCAATTACACAGGTATGGTTTTACTAGATCTACAAAAAGCCTTTGATACTGTGGACCATAGTATACTTCTCATGAAGCTGGAAGCCATGGGGCTTCAGAAACCTGCTGTAAACTGGTTCCATGTCTATCTCAGTAATAGGCAGCAGTGTGTAGACATTGGTGGCGTGCGGTCTACTCCTGCTAACGTGGTCTGTGGTGTCCCCCAGGGCTCAATATTGGGCCCTCTACTTTTCCTCATATATGTCAATGACATGCCCTCCGCAGTTAATAGTAAACTGCTATTGTACGCAGACGATTCAGCCCTTTTGGTAGCTGGCAAAAGTACTGTTGATATCGAACAGCAGCTGTCTTCCGAACTTCAGAACCTCCGTGAATGGCTTATTGATAATAAGCTCTCCCTTCACCTTGGGAAGACAGAATCCATCTTGTTTGGCTCAAAATGGAGGCTCAAAAGTTGTGAGTCTATTAACGTCACCTGTGATGGTCAAACCCTTTCCAGTAAAACCTGTGTTAAGTATCTCGGCGCTGTACTTGACCATTCACTATCTGGTAGCCAAACAGCCGACACTGTAATAGGTAAATCTAACGCCAAACTCAAGTTCCTGTATAGGCAGACCAGACAATTTAACTTGGATACAAAAAAGCTGCTAGTCTCAGCATTAATACAGTGTCATTACGACTATGCCAGTGCTTCTTGGTACTCTGGTCTTACCAAGAAAAATCAAAATCGTCTGCAGACCACCCAGAACAAAATAGTTCGATTCCTGATCAATGCCCCCCCAAGGACCCACATCGGTCACTCTGGGTTTGCACAGGTCAAAATGTTGCCAGTGAATCTCCGTGTTAAACAGCTCAACTTCAACCACATACATAACATAATCCATGGTAAAGCACCTCAATACCTAACTTCTTCCTTTATTCGAAATTCTTCCCGCCACAATACCCGTTCAGGCCCACTCTCTCTGGTTTTACCCTCTGTTAAATCTTTTGGACAGTCCTCCTTCACTTTCACTGGTGCGTGTCTCTGGAATAGTTTGCCAGGTCACATCAAATCTATATCTTCTAAGTCATGTTTTAAACATCATGTAAAAACTTTTTTATTTGATCAACTTTTAGAGGAGGAACTCAACCCTTTTATTATATCTTAATTTATCTCTAGTCATAACTTTCTAGTCAAACACTCCTTCCTACTGTTTATACCCATTCTACCTATTTTTCATCTTATCTAATTCTTAAATGTATATCTCGGTTCTAATTTTCAGTCTATTTTCTGGGCTTTTCCCATGTTATTTATTACTGTTAATTATATTTATACCTATTTCAATTGTAACACAGTCAATTTACAATCTCATTGTTTTTTTTTCTTTACACTCACTATTTTGTCACATGATTGTTTTAATGGACCACAATGGAAATAAGTGTTTTCACTTTCTTGTGTTATCCATGTATTTTTTAATGTATTTACAACTTCGTATCTGCATTGAATTTTACAAAATAAAATCAATCAATCAATAAAAACAACAATTCGTCCAACTAGAGATATTTCATGTCACCAGACATCAACCATACACTGCAAACACTTCTACCCCATACCTTTGTGAGCGTTTTAGGTGCTCACGATATGTTCTCCGAGACGATGATGCGACGGAAAGTGTCAAATGACGTCAGTGGGATACCCCTAGTCCACCAATAAGATTACAATACGTCACGATTTGTTTATAGATAGGCTAAATCGTCGTTGGTCGGAAAGATTCGGAAAGTTTGACGGAAATAAATTAACCAACATCGGAAATTTTCCCGCCGTACTTCCCTTAAACACTGCAAAACAAATATATTTAACATATATATTTATGACATACGGACTACAGTGGAATTTAAAACGTAATAACAAATGATTCACACAAAACACAGGTATCCGCTTCTGTCAGAACTGTTATGACCCGATAAATCGTGTTTCTTGGTGGAAGATCGAAGGTAAACAAACATTCGCCATTTGCAATTGAAATGTTCCCTCTGCGCATGCACCCAGAACCCGTATGTATAAACAAGAGCACATGTATAGTAAAATTAATGTTAAAACCAAACTCGGGCTAGACATATTTATTTACATACATACTAAAACTACATAACAGTGAAAAACATATTTGGCATAGATATAAATGTAAATTGTTGACACCGATAAAAGACAGTTTCCACTCCCAACCCATATACTATAGTGGTACATGTAGTAGTAGACACAATAGGGTTGATATAACCATGACGACATGTGAGATGAACAGGTATTTAAATCAAATATTTATAACTGCTGCCTTCATGACCTTGGCTCGGGTACTGACAGTCGGCTGTAGATAGGCAAACACTGCATCACTGGACCAGTCGCCAATGGATTTCACCATAGCAAGAGATACACCTTGCGATATGAGCCACGTGGCCCCACCACGTCTCAGGCTATGTGTGTTCCAATTTGAGTCGAGACCGATGGATTTTAGCTTTGCTGTCAAGGCCCTCCGAAACTGAGACTGTTTGAGCTTGATTACAGTCCCGGAGCTGTCCATGAGGCTGAGGAGCGGGGCATCCTTAGGCGTGCTGATCGTCCGTCCAAGGAACTGGGTCAGTGTGCAGGTGGGGCACAAGTAACTGTCAGGTATATACGGCAACACAACCTGGTGGGATTTGGACTTAAACTGGATTGTTTTAGATCCGTTGATAGAGAGAATAGCCCCCTCGGCAGCAAAGGAAACATCCTGCCGGAGCGCGGAGACATCACGCGCCTGTTTGCTGTCCGGGGATGTGATGTTACTAACACGCAACAGCCCAAAAAATGCAATGAGAGTTGCCGCCCAGGTCTGAAGGTCTTGGATAACAGATAAATCAAAATGTCTGAACAGGCTTCGAAGATGACTAATAGTAATAGGTTCTTTTTGCTTAACTGTATGGCCTTTATCCCGTTTAATCCCAGTAAGTACAGAATGTACTTGCCACGAGTTTAGTGGGTTTGCCACACCAAACTCCAGGTGGATGATCCTGGCGATATTTAAATACTGTTGTACTGTTGCAAAGGCGCGTGACCGAGCGAGAAAAGCAGCATAGCGGCATATGCTGTCTGACGAGGCCGGGACTGGATTACATCCTGTAGCCTGACAGAACTCGACATACTTCTTCATGTGAGTCCTGTAGACCCGCTTAGTGCCCTCCCCGAAGCACTGAGACCTGTAGAACTCCACTTCGCGGTCCAGCTGTCTACAAAGCTCTGCAGCTGCATTCAGGGCGGGATCTGTGACAAGATGGACAAATAAGCAATAGGCGACCTATGACATGCTAAGTCCCCACCCATGACACATGGGACACCATACAATTCAGACACAGCTTTGACAAAGCGTTCATACTGGCCAGTTTCATACAAACGAGATACTGCATCGGCTATTACATTGTCAGACCCAGGAATATGTACAGCAGTTATGGCAAAGTCATATTGTAAGGCAAGCATAGACAGTTTTTTCAACAGGTACAAGCACACACTATTACGGGTGGAACCCTTATTGACCATGGCCTCCGCTACCTCACTGTCCGTGTACACTGTCACCTGATGGCCAGACCATACGTGGGCCCAGCGCTTGGCTGCGATGTAGACAGCTGCCAATTCTTTGGTATTGATGTGCTCGCTAACAAGCCAGGTGCTGTCAGCCCTCCAGTCAGTGTAGAACCAGTCGCCATTCTCTGGACAGAAGCCTCCGCCAGCGCGCGTGCTGGAATCTGTAAAAGCATGCATATGTGGACGCCAGTCCCAGATAAGCTTGGTATTATTCCCGATGCAAAGCCATTTAAGCCACCATTGAAGAGAGTCCTCAAGAGGATGCAGTAACGCCTTGTGTGAAGGGGCCTTTAGTGATGCAATAATATCAAACAGAGGTCTGAGGTGTGTTTTCCCCCACGGGATTACATGTGCGGCCCATGCCAGCTTACCCGCCAAAGACTCAAGGCGACGTTTGGAGGCCCGTTTCTGCTGCAGAAACTGCTTCACTCTGTCACACAGCATCTGTATCTTAGCATGTTCCAATGATATAGTACCAGCAACAGTGTCAATGGAAACACCTAGGAAGGTCACCTTGGTAGCTGGGTCACAGGCCTTATCCCAACTTATCCAGAACCCCAGCATCCTGAGGAGCTTGATAAGGGTAGTGTACGTGTCCAAACAGTCTGAGAAACTAGGGCCTGCAACGAAAAAGTCATCTAAGAACACCACAATGGAACTGTGTCCTCTCCTCACCATCATTCGCTTGACTGCCTGCGTAATCCTATGGAACACGCTAGGGCTTTTCCGTGCCCCAAAGGGTAGGCGAGTGTCCATGAGGAAGGTGGGAACTCCATCTTCCAGCTCCCACTGCAGCCCTGTGAGAGGGTACTGAGACGGGTGGATGGGGACCGCCCTGTAGGCCCACTTCAAGTCAATTTTGGCCATGTATCAACCAGGCTGAACAAGCCGCAGGGCATCCCCCACAGACTCACTATGGAATGGCTCCTTTGATGCATAGCTGTTCAGGCCCCCTATCTCCGGCCGACTTAAGTCATGGACCACACGGATGCCCCCGTCTGACTTGGGGACTGCAGCGATGGCGCTCACAATCTGTGGTTGTTCCGCTGGATCTTTATAATGGCCATGGTCAATTTCAGAGCGTATCTGTTGGGTAACTTTCTGGCAGACAGCGTAGTCTGTCGCGGAGCGTGTGTTCTCCACCACAACCTGTGGAATGTCACTAGCTACAGGTTCATCAGTAAGCATAAAACCCCTGGACAGTCCATTCAGAATGAAATCCCTATCCCAGTCATTCTGCAATTCCTGCTCCCACACTGGTAACTGATCGGTGAGTGGTGAACTCACCACCCCCGATTCTGTCCCTTTTTTTGCTCCTGTGTCTGACTGGTCACATTTTCTGCCGGTGTGCTAACCTGCTGAGTATTCTGTGTATGGCCGTGGTAACTACGAGTGCGATGAGTGAACTCGCCATGCGACGATGCAAAGCAGGTCAGACACACATGTGAAAACTTACAGTTCCTATAATTACACCCGTTACGACCGTTGAACTTTTCACACACCACTTTACCCGTGGACGGATCATACCGATTGCGTGAGGATGTGCTACGCTGACTGCACACTTCAGTGTCAGGTCCCCTGACCCTGTGCTGTGGCTCCTGGCCCAGGAGCAAGATCATCAGAAAAGGACTCTCGGAGCCCCATTGGAACTCCAGTGCAGCCTGTTGTCGTCTGTACTCAGTGTCGTAGCGTAACACTGAGGCCCACGAGTAAGTCTGCGCCATGCAGGCTATTTTTGTCACATAGCCCAGGTACTCAAGGACACCGGACATGGGGAGGCGGTCTTTGAGGATCATGTCTCTGAGGATTCGGCTGTTAGCCTCCATGTACTGGGCAAGGGACACTTTATGCAGTGGCGGCTTTTTATCCCCAACGGCTAGAGACAGCTGTACATCTCCAACGCTTACTGCAGTCTGTGGGTTTGCATCTTTATGTCTGTTGCTGAACATAATAAAGTCTCTGACATCCCTAGCTTTATTGTCTTTGGTATTCACACAGTCCAGGGAGTAAAATTGAAACGGGTCGAACAGCCCTGCCTTACCAGCAACAGAGTCCCTGGTGATGTGGTTGTCTGTTGGTGCACCCTGTTCCCCCAAAGCTGTACGGTGTTGCGTTGTGGGCAGGAGCTGTGACAGCAGGGTCCCGTAGTCAAAGGCCTTGCCGCAGTCACTAGTTGATGGTAGGGGGACACTCTGCTGAGTATCCGAGGATGACGACGTTGATGCAATGGCGGACGTCACGGCAGCGGTGGCAACCTCCGGTGCAGATAGCGGATGAGTAGCAGGCGTCACCACTGGCGATGCTGCAGGCACAGATATGTCCTCCTTCTGCAGGGCCTCGACAGCTGTTTCAAGGAGCAGCACCTGACCAAGTGGCAATATTTTACCAAAGTGTTTAGTGATCAGGCTTGGGCTCAGTCGCCTACACGCTTTCACAGTTTTGAAGCCATTGTCTCTCAAAACGTTTTGGACATCTTCATCCAGTTCACTTGCCTGAAGCCACTGCTGGAAAGTTGTCGGGGCAGCTGAGTCACTGGCCCCGGCGGTCGGGCTTTCGTTCTCACCGGCCATCTTGAAACGTCCGACACACACACGCTGTCACAGGCTTGTAAACAGTCGTAATGTTTGTTGAATGTTGTAATGTGTTGATAGTCTTTCTGCTCGAAACCCACATTCACAGGGTATCCCAGAACAGCACACCAAAGCAGTCCAATAACAGCGTTCTCAAAAGCCACATATAGCACAAAAACCGTGTAAGTAAAAGACAAGTTAAAACGCTGTGTGCTGCTAGTAAGCTGGGAATGTCAATTGGCTTTTACGTTACAGAAAGGTCAGGTGCGAGACCGGCCAGTGGCGCCCCCACACGATTTTTGATGACGCTAACCTGCTGGAGGGAACCAGCTGGTGGCGCCCTCATTTGGTTTTAATTCACATCTCTATCGAAATGTGCATTTTAATTGTTATATTTCTCCAGAAAACTTTTGGAATTTTCACCTAAGCATACTTAACTTTTGAGAGCACCCAATAAGCGAACAGTATGCCAAGTTTGGGTACAATAGCCATAGCACTTTCGGCGGAGAAGATTCTGAAAGACTTGAGTCGAGGAAAAATGGGACAGACACGACAGACACCTTGTCAATCCATCCAAATAGCTCCACGGCTCTCAGCCGGTGAGCTAAAAAGACAAAGGTGCCCAAAGACATGTGTCTAAGGGAAACATCGATTACCGGGCAGTTGTATACTAATTCCATCAGGTGTACAGTAGAAACAACTACATTTAACACACTCTCTGCCCCTTATGACGCCAGTGTGTCTTTGGATGAACTATTTGGTAGGGCTTTGTTTCTATTCCAAAATGTTCTATTTTACGTTTGTTTTTGGCATTATCAAAATCTGACTGTTGATGGTAATAGATTGATACTTACATTCATACCACTGAGTCGGTGTCACTGCTGGCGGACGTTAAATCTGTCCCTGAGGATACCATCAAATCAGTAGCCTTCTGGCTTGTGATTAGGTACTTATGTAGTTGTCATATATCTATTCCATGGGGTTTGTTTCAGATTTCTAAATTATTTTCATAAGTTGTTGGGCAGTTGTATACTAATTCCATCAGGTGTACAGTAGAAACAACTACATTTAACACACTCTCTGCCCCTGATGACGCCAGTGTGTTTTTGGATAAACTGTTTGGTAGGGCTTTGTTTCCATTTCAAAATGTTCTATTTTACGTTTGTTTTTTGCATCATGAAAATCTGACTGTTGATGGTAATAGATTGATACTTACATTCAAACCACTGAGTCGGTGTCACTGATGGCGGACGTTAAATCTGTCCCCGAGGATACCATCAACTCAGTAGCCTTCTGGCTTGTGATTAGGTACTTATGTACTTGTCATATATCTATTCCATGGGGTTTGTTTCAGATTTCTAAATTATTTTCATAGGTTGTTGGGCAGTTGTATACTAATTCCATCAGGTGTACAGTAGAAACAACTACATTTAACACACTCTCTGCCCCTGATGACGCCAGTGTGTCTTTGGATAAACTATTTGGTAGGGCTTTGTTTCTATTCCAAAATGTTCTATTTTACGTTGCATCATCAAAATCTGACTGTTGATGGTAATAGATTGATACTTACATTCATACCACTGAGTCGGTTTCACTGCTGGCGGACGTTAAATCTGTCCCCAAGGATACCATCAACTCTACTTGTAATATATCTATTCCATGGAGTTTGTTTCAGATTTCTAAATTATTTTCATAGGTTGTTGGGCAGTTGTATACTAATTCCATCAGGTGTACAGTAGAAACAACTACATTTAACACACTCTCTGCCCCTGATGATGCCAGTGTGTCTTTGGATGAACTATTTGGTAGGGCTTTGTTTCTATTCCAAAATGTTCTATTTTACGTTTGTTTTTGGCATCATCAAAATCTGACTGTTGATGGTAATAGATTTATACTTACATTCATACCACTGCTGCCGGACGTTAAATCTGTCCCCGAGAATACCATCAACTCAGTAGCCTTCTGGCCTGTGATTAGATACAATTTTAAGTTAATCATGGATGCAGTTGAGGAGCATGCCAGAAAATGGACAAAGCGAGAAAAGGCAGAAACTGATTCTCTGTCAGAATGGGTCAAACAGATTAGGTCATTGGTAAACAAACGCATTAATGTTTTGTCAAAGTCAGTTAGTACTAAATATAGCTCTGTCTTCATTGATCCCGTGGTTACTAATAGTTTGTTGGAACTTCAAGAAAGGTTCGTCATTGTCCCTGCAGATAAACTTCTAATAATGTTGTTTTTGTTTGTACAGCATACTATGTACAGTGCCTGTTTGACGAATTGGGTATTGCCAACAATACTAATTCCAATAGTACATACGAAGCCATTACCGTGCCCAAACAGGATATCTTATCAAATCATTTGTCTGTATTGCATTTGTTTGGTATTACTACCTCATGTAAAGATTCTAATCCCCCAAACTTATATTGGATCCCAAAGTTGCACAAAAATCCACACAAACAAAGATATATTTCAGGTTCAGCATCATGTTCTACCAAAGCCCTTTCTAAAATATTAACTGTTATATTGTCTAAAATTAAACAGGGTCTCCAAAAGTACTCTGAAACCATCTATTCTAGAAGTGGTATAAACCAAATGTGGATATTAAAAATTCCAAATCTTTATTGGAATATCTACATGCTCACACACTTTCAAAAGTAACGTCTATCAAAAACATTTGATTTCTCCACTTTGTACACAACTATACCTCATTCTGAACTGAAGTCTCAGCTTAAAAAATTAATCAATAATTCATTTTTTTCTAAAAAGGGCCAACGTCGGTACCACTATATTGTAGTAAAATATAATACCGCTTATTTTGTTAAAGGCGACTCTGATGCCCCATACAAATATACTGAAATCGATGTGGTAAATATGGTTAATTTTCTGATTGATAATATTTTTGTGGAATTTGGTGGTCGAATATTTCAACAAACTATTGGTATTCCCATGGGTACAAACTGTGCACCATTATTGGCAGACCTGTTTTTATACTCATATGAATCAGATTTTATCCAACATTTACAACGAGGAGGTTCTAAGAAACTAACATGTAATTTTAATTTCACTTTCCGATACATAGATGATGTATTGTCGCTAAATAATCCCAAATTTGGTGATTATTTGGATATCATATATCCTAAGGAACTTGAAATTAAGGATACTACAGACTCCGCTAATTTTTCCAACTATCTAGACCTGAGGTTCGAGATTGATAATGATTCTAACCTGTCAAATAGATTATATGACAAACGTGATGATTTCAATTTTTCCATAGTCAATTTCCCTTTTCTAAGCAGCAACATTCCCATGTCACCGGCATATGGTGTGTTTGTTTCTCAACTTATACGCTATTCCAGAGCTAGTTGCAAATATGAGGACTTTGTCTATCGAAGTGCCAAGCTAGTCTCTAAACTGCTGCGACAAGGATATGTTTTACCAAGACTTATAGCTGCGTTTAAGAAATTCTATGGACGTCATCATGATCTGGTTGATAAATACAGTAAATCCATGTCTGCCATGCAACTAGATCTATTTTCATGTTAATTTTGGGGGATTCATGACGGGTGCCACTAGTGGGGCAGGAAATGCTCACTCTTTCCAGAACACCTGATTTCACCTCCTAATGGCCATTTTGGGGGGTTCATGAGTTTCCCTGTCATTTTGTTTTCTCTCACTTCGTATGCCTGACTTTCTGTCCCCGGACTATGAGATTGGATAACGGACCCTGTTTTGTTTGCTCGAAATACTTAATACTGGGTATTGATTCCACGTCTATTGTCATATATCTATTCCATGGGGTTTGTTTCAGATTTCTTAATTATTTTCATAGGTTGTTGGGCAGTTGTATACTAATTCCATCAGGTGTATAGTAAACAACTACATTTAACACACTGTCTGCCCCTGATGACGCCAGTGTGTCTTTGGATAAACTATTTGGTCGGGCTTTGTTTCTATTGCAAAATGTTGTATTTTACGTTTGTTATTGACATCATCAAAATCTGACTGTATTGGTGCTAACAGATTGATACTTACATTGTGTATACAATATTATTGGTACACGCAGATACAAAAAAGGCTAGTTAGGAATGACTTGTTGTCAAAAAAAATAGTATAATTGTGGATAATTCACAGTGGTAATCACGCGCACGTATAATGGATTACATATCGAATGTGTAGTGACTAACATCAGTACGAAAATATAAACAGTAACCGTCCATGTGATTAAATCTAAACGAATACCAATGAGAAGATCGTTGTGGGATGCGATAATGATATTTATATTAGTAATAGTTATATATATTGATTAGTTTTGTTATTTCAACATGCTTCTGGTCCCTTTTGGGCAAAATATATTTGCTTTTGTAGTTCAAAATATGAACTGAGATTTAATATTTAGTTTCAATGAATCTATTGTATTCATAGTTACAAACCGTGAGCAGTATCGATAAACAACAATCCAATGTAGTTTTTCTCTTGTTGTCCATTATTACTCGAACTATGATATTTCATGCAACTAAAAGCATGCATTGGGAAAGGTGCATATAATTACTGTTTAAACATGCATAAAAACCGTCTTTTCATTGTTTCACTCATAATGCACATCAATGAATGAAGCTTTTGGAGAATTTCCGTTAAAAACATGAGGCTGATGTTTCTAATTAGTTACATGAGCCTGAAAATGAGCCTGGTGCGCCCAGGCATGGGGAACATAGAAAATAACAATAATAGCATGATTGTGTATTAATGCTCCATTTTGACAATTGTAAGTGGCTACTTCCATGTAAAAATGATACACTGTGGTATAAAGCAGTGACTGAGTTCATGTGTACCATTCAAGCGCAGTTCAATTATCGAAGCCATATCACCAGCAGTTATTGTACAAATATTTCCCTCTTTTAAAGTAACCCAGACGAGACCGCTTCCGGTGACATTTACTGGTAGGAAAAACACCTTATCATGACTGGCTTTGATACAGTTAATTTTATATGGAATCGGAAAGAGATCATAAATCACCTGGACACATTTTGCAATTAGTTGGAGAGAATGAATATTGAGAGACCCCCAGGCACTACTTCTCCAAGTGAGACTATTTTTCCAGGTAATTGTCGTCAGAGACGCTATCCGTCCTACATTTGACAAATGCTCTTTGTCTAGATAAACATCAACCCCCAGTATTCAATAAGTGAAATCACATCTGAAATTGTCTCACATGCTGTTCTCCTCAGCATCGTTTTAAATTATTACGATTAACTGTCGGAATCAATTATTTCCACATAATTGCATTTTCTTTGTGAAATACAATGCGCTCGAAAATATTTTCAACATGTCTGAAACATCCCACACACTCGACTTCATATGATGCTATAACTGAGGCTATGGCATTCCCATTATCAGATATCAAACATCTGTTTGCTTGTGATGAACAAACTCAGGTATTCTTAAGAGCTTTCTCTTAATTTGAGGAGGTATTCTTTCTGAAGATGTTGCTCGCGCCTGACTACAGATGGCACCATCTAATTAATCCCAGAGACATGGAAGTAATTGTCAAGGTACTACCTATTACACTATGTTAATGTATTGCACTTCTCCTCACTGTTGACATCCGTCAGGAGTGTTTGAGTTTTCTGTACTTCAGCTAATGTTTTTATTTTGTCCACCGTTGAAGTGTCGCTTGATGCAAATGTTAGCCTTATAAACTTGACGTCTCCATTTGATTTGTGAATCTTCTGAGACTATTGAATTGTAAAGTGTTTAGAATGTTGAATTAGAAACATATGATGTTTCAAATCAGTTGTTTCATAACGCAGAACGTCCACAAGCAATGATATATATAATGCCTAATTTATCCAATCGATAAACTGCATGCAATAACTAATATGATACCACGTGCACACAACTAAAATGAAATCGACTTACCATATTTTATGTATATTCAAAGTATTTATCACACACTATGAACTGCAATGCTAGAGGACTCCGAAAGGTGTGATAACCTTTTCTGTATCAACCGACTTCAAATATAATCTGTATCACTCGCTGACCCACACCGGGCCGAAACTACTTTCTCACGCTGATTACGTAAAGACCGTTATTGCGTAAAAGAACAATGTGATATCGTATGAAAATGATTCCAGTAACCTAGAGTTACTTACGATTTTTCGGACATCACATGCATATTCATGAAGAAAATTAAATTAATTAATTTATTTATTAATAATGATCATTCACAATGTTCGTTGATAACGACGGTATTTAATATCATAGTAGTGTGTGATGAAATAAAAACCACGCTCGTGTGTTTTCCGCAAAAAGATATCGGTCTCGTTTGGTCTGGCGGATGAACACAAAATACACTCGTCCTTCGGACTCGTGCATCCTGAATTCATCCGCCAGACCAAACTCGACCGATATCTTTTTGCGGAAAACACACTCGCATGGTTTTATATATGTATCAGTAAATGGGATGTAACCATAAAAATCAAAGCTATATAATCATGCTTCATATATTAAGGCCTAAAAGAAAATAAATTTCTGTTTCTCGTCCTCCTTTTTTTTTCAAAACTGGGTAGGGATGGACTTTTTATTTTTTATTTTGCCAAAAATACCGTCCTCAGCTCATGAGAAAATTGGTTAGGGAGGCACTTTCTATTTTGTTTTATTTTTGGCTGGGCAACATTTCACACTTATGAAAAAAAAACAACACTCACGCACAAAGGCATTCAAGCCCGAATAAATCAAGCCTTTAGAACACATGTAACACATGACAATAATGATTTCATTTCCAGAGGCTTGATTTATTCAAGCAGATTCAAGCCCAAATCAATCAATGATTTCATTTCGAAATGCTTGATATTTTTGGGCTTGACAACCCTTGGCCGGGCACCTTAGCCCCACTGGTGTGCCATCATCCTAGGTGTCAGCACAGAGAGGATGATTTTGTGTACCAGTAGTATTATTATCAAAAACCGTCAGTTGATAATTTGTTGTTTCAATGATGAGTAATTGTGGAAATCCGTTCTATCATTTAATACATCTATTGAACTATACATGAGGAAATATAGTACATCAATTCGTGATCGCAATTTTCTATGTATTATTACACACATGTAACCACATGGAATAACTGTTTTTGAAAACTGGTAGCGTCTTTGTCTCAGTTGACGAAGAGATGAAAACAAGATTGTAAGTTAAATATATACCAAAGTTGCATGCTGTAATTTGGTGTCTCGATCATTCACTCTCCTCAAAATAGGGGCGGGAACAATTTTATTTTTTATTTGAGAATCGCAAATAAAAAATTCCGGGAGGCTGCTTTTGAACACAGGCGGGCGGGGACGAGAAACAGAAGATTAAATTCTTTAGGCCTAATATTGCTATGGTTTAGACAGTGAAATATGTTTAAACGGGAATAATGTTCCCAGGAGTAATGAAACAGGCAATGTTTCACGTGGTCTTTTTATAGTAGCCAGACGTTTCGTTTTGTTCTAAGACAACACTGTCTGAATTTATGATAAATACACAATTGCTCATTGCCTGACGTACTTGGATAAGAAAATTGTCTGCAATTTTCACCATTTTACAGCCTCAACGTATAGACAATATACAAGAGACGAGAGAAACGCGATACCTATTACAAACCTCAACCAGATAGCAATATATCAATATCTACGAAACGTGAGCGCATCTAGTCTGCGCCATATGAACGTTGGACATTAGCAAATACGATACTACCTGTGCCCGGTGATTTCTGTTGTGGTATTAGTGGGATGCCATATGAGCCACTATCTTGACTTTCGTGTATGGTTTCACTGTGTCTAAATTAGTGTCATCATCCAAGGAACCATGGCAATAGGTAATGTCTCACAAATATAGAATCTGCTCGGGTGGGGGGGGGGGGGGTGACTCAGTGGAGACAATCACTGGCTACTAGAACACAATCTAGCTGAGACGGATGGGGTGTGAATTGAGAAGTAATCATGGATTTAGAGCAGTAGTATTAACAACGATTCTGAAACGACCAAAATGTTAAACGATGTTGTACAAAGATATATCAGAATAGTATTGATTATTCAACACAATCAATAAGCCCCGGAATTGTCTCTCGATAATACGGGATTTTCTAAAATATACATATATTTTAATGGGTTTGTCGATTGTCGTTCGTGTTACTATGCTCTATCTTGAGATTTGAGTGTTTGATATAGTCGTGAGTGGGTATCACACATGTGTAAACAATATATCGTGAATGGATTCATGTAAGGTCATATATAATGTACAATCCATAATTTTGCAAGGTGAATTTCTGAAGTTTCCAAGTTATGTAAATGCTAACAGAAATAAATTGTCAGAACATGTTCGTCATATCCATGTGTGCATATGATATGTAGTAATACATCGCTATTAAATATATTATAAGCAACACTTGGGACAGTATCATCTCATTGTTTGAGCATTCAATGCCATAGCATCAATCCTTACAGACAAAATCATATGCTCAAGGGGAACATCGCTCACCGGGCACCTTGGCTTAGGTCACTCATACCAATCCACCTATATTCGCATAGATGCCCGAGTAGAATGTTTACAACAAGCCTGGGTAGAATGTTTACAACAAGCCTGGTCTGTACAAAATGGTCATCATGCGCAGATCAGCGATACAAGGACAAGGATATTCACACATGTAAGGGTACCTTTACACATTTCAAAAGACTGCAAAATATATTTGTAATGGCAAAAAAACCGTTTGGGCTTGAAATGGCTCAAAACAGTTGAATTCCGGACTAAACATTTTTTGCGACGCATAGGAAAATCAAAATGGCCGCAACATGTAAATCGCCGGTTAGAGGACAACGAAACTTACACAAGTCACAGGAGTATATTCGGGGAGTCCTATGCATCAATATTAGAGAAAACGTTATCAAACAGATTTCGAAAAATGACTAATTGTGGGGTTTTTTTTTTTACAAAAACCGTTTTGACCTCTCAAAGTCATTGAAGGTCAAATTCAAAGTCACCACCGAAACCGCAATATGTGTTCTCTATTTGAACATGTTGAATGCGCCATTATTTAAGCTCTATCTAGAAGTGTTCTGGGTGCTACAGTTCCCAGTATGAAGGGACAATTGGATAAAATTTTTACAATGTTTCTTTTCAATGGCAAAATTGAAGAAGGGAAATGGGTCAGAAGAAATAGTGACCTGATTTTGGACAAATAGTTTTCTTTTTACCAACCTGTCAGAAAACAGCTGCCATGCACAGACCGGCGATTCAAGGGTGTCGAAACTTATACACATCACAGTGGTACACATGGGAAGTCTTATGCCTAAAATAGAAAGAAGTTACTGAACAGATTTTGAGAAAATTGTCGCCGAAGTCTGAAGATGTCGCCATTTTTAAACAAGAAAATCAATTTGAAAATACATATATTGTTTTTTGACATTTTCATGAGGAACATTTGCACAAAATTTCGAAAAATTTCACCAGACATATTTCGAAATTTTGATATATGGCTCATATGGGCCGGTAAGCTGCAAAACGATACAAAATTTGAGAAAATGAGTCCACAGGCTGAACCAGATATCTCGACACAACACTATCTTGATAGGATCTACTTCAAAATATGATTTGACCCTTCCATGGAAGGAAATGGAAGCATGTGAAAATATTGGAAGATCATTGCATTGTTCACTGTAGGTTTTATGTGGGCTGCCCATGGACGAAAAGCGTTCATGAACAAAAAATACATGACAAAATGAAACATTATTTTATCAATATTGCAATGATTTGTTGAGTATTAACAATGTATAAACGACAGGCTTGTAAAAAATGAACAGTGACTGCCGTGTGTAAATATCTCATTTAAGCCCGCAAACTTCGTTTCGCGTAATTAAATGACCGCTCTGACTTGCGCATGCACCTCGATCGTTACACCATTACGCCCTCACCAGATCACATTATTGGTATATTTGTACTACATGCACGTCGTATCATTTTGAGTTTAATTAATGAGTAAACGTGTCACTGAGATTCCTTCGCTATTCACATCGATTCTTCATGTTGCCCACTTCACTGTCAGCCTGACAAGATGCTTAAATTGAACATCAAACATATAACTTAATCAAACGTCATTCGATAGTGTTCATTACATTTATTTAAGTATTCAAGTCAATCGCATTATATATAGAACATTTTTCACAACACACATCCTCTTATGTAACATATTTATCGTACATCCATACAATACTGCACCTCCAGTGTGCCACAACCATACAATAACACGTCATACACCCGTTTCGAACTAATCATGCAATCAGTCGCAGGCCCCTGAAGGAACGTGACTTCATGCAAATAGGACTAGAAATACAAGTAGCCATCCTGTGAAATAGCGATATAGCTACACTAATAGAACACATGCGATACCATCTCAGCATTTTAATGGCTATTTCGTGATACTGAGTTGTGCTCAAGCTGCTGCACATTATAGTACATTATCTGGGTATAACTAAGTTCAAAATCATATTAGTAGGATGCGAAATATTTCTGGAAATCGCTTAAGCCAATCCGACAGCGCAACACTAATCCATTCCAGTAGACAGATTTTGTGAGAAATAAAGGCATTCTGCTGTAAACGATTGCGGTGTCGTCTGCATTTCATCGCGTATTCACGCATTGTTGGTTGTAATAAGTGCAATAAGCAATACATATGGTAATAAAGAAAGGCCTCTTCTATATGAGCACACCAGATACCTGATTATGCATTTGGTTCACAATCTATTACATAATCAAATTACGACGCCACTATACATTAAAACGTGATATACATAACGATAAACTATCAATTGAACAAGTACAATCAAGACATGTCATTCAAACCATATGTTAGCATAACCTGATAAGCTCGGCGTATGTGTTTGCCAATCTGTGATATAAGACATGATAAGCATGTTTGTTTCTGTTAATTATGTACTCTGTGGCATCGCTAATCTTCTGAAATACGTACTGGGCAAGGATACGGTGTGGTGGGAGAATTGTGTGGGTGAGGAAGCAGGTAATTGTGGCAATACTTCAGATCGGTTTAGATTGGTTATTTCGTTGCCTTGATATATTCCTACGGTACCAACACTCTGAAGGTATGCCGAGCACAAGGCGCTAATCGTCTCCGGCGTCCCGATATTTCACCCACTGAAACCGGAATCTCGACCAGGCTGTCTATCTTGTAGTGCGACCTTCACAAATTATAACCCCTTCTACACTTACACCCACGAGAGTAATTACAGCGCGTTCTCCATTATTTATTTTCGAGTGCACCGGCAGGTGGAATTCTGCCGCCGTTGGCTTTCCTGCCATGAAGCTGATCTGCGTGGTTCTCTAGACCGGCGACAACCAATGATAAATTGGATTGAAAATTCTCAAAACATCAGCCAACGAAGGGGAAAAAATCTGATATCACGACATGGCCGATGTCTGGTGACATATCACGACATTGAAAGTATCGTTTAATGGAATGCAAACTAGCTCCGTGATAGGCTGGTGTCAACTTAACATGTGTCTGGCCTGGAAGAGATATAATATCGTGTTTATTGTTCTGCCGGCTTCATTGACGTTTTGTTTCAGAAGAAGTGCCGGTCACAACCTGCTACGAGCTTTCGTGTAATATTACGACTTTCAGGGCAAAAAAATTTCCCAAACATCATAATAAACAAAATAAACCCGGAAGGACGTTAACCTTTGCGGTTTACTTGTTGGTCGAGTATTGTTGTGAAGTATGCCATTTAACACCTGGCTACCAGTGTAAATATATATCACGTTTTCACCATTAAGTAGGCCTCGTCCTGTGATTATGATATTACACACCAATGTCAGAATTCAGTATAATAACAATCTGTACATGAATGACAAACATCACAGTTGTACACCAATTTCAAGTGACAATTATAACGTGTAATCGCCATGATATACCACAAACACGCACAAAAACACTCGCGATAATTATCTCCGAGAGTAAACAGTCCAATAAATAATACAGTAGCAGCCCGTGGAGTGACAGGCCATTCACAAGGCGTGTACGGAGCTCGATGTGGACACGCCCACGTCCATCGACTTGACCTCAAGCTGAGTGACGACGTCTAGATGAGTGGTGCCGTTGGTCTGACCCCGAGTATGCACGACCGTCGACGACGCCCCCGTCTGGAGGTTGCTACGGCAACAGGAGGGCAGATAGCGCGACTCCTTGCAGCGTCCACAGAGCACCTTTATGAACTCACGTCTGAAGTTCTCGTTGAGCCAGCCGTAGAGAACAGGGTTGGTACAGGCGGAGCTCAACACTAGTAGGTGACAGACGGCAAACAGTACTGGTCCCTGCTCAGACCCTCCTCCTGCAGACTTCCAAAGCTGTGGCTGGAAATCGGTGATAATGTTACAAACGTTCAAAGGCATCCAGCTACAAGAAAACACGACGGCAATCATGACCAACAGCAAATTGGTTTTTCGCTTCCGTTTGGTTTCCCTTTCGTTCTTTCTCCTTTGAAAGGGGGAATTAACTGTCGCTGAGTTGGCGGGTTGTTGATTGACCATGCGGTATTTCAACTTCCGACATATCCGGGCGTGTGCCACCGATACAATGACTATGGGGACGATGTATTGGAAAACCATAGAGGCAATGCTGTAGGCACCCCGCTCGTATCCCAAGTCGCTTCTTTCGATGCATTTATGAAATGTCACGTCGACATATGGCAGTGGAGCAAACGAAGTGAGCGTACTGAAGATGAGAAGAGGACTGGCCATGAGCATGGAGATGACCCAGATGGACACCAAGGCTACCGCGGCCCCAACTTTCTTCATGCTGTCCTTTGTGGGATACACGATCACCTGGAAGCGGTCTAGGGCTATGGCTGTGATGCTGATCGTGGAAACAAAGACGTTTGTACCTTGTAACATCGGCACAAATTTGCACATAAAATCTCCAAGAGGCCACATCGGCAACGAGAGCTGCATTAAATTAAATGGCTGGGTAAATAAACAAAGTGTTAAGTCTGATATGGCCAAATTGATGATGAATATGTTACGTGGAGTCCTCATGTGTGGGTTACGTGCGACCACGTAACATACTAGTCCATTTCCTGTGGCACCGAATAGAATCAACACCGCAAATGACACGGCCAGAGCGACCAGTATCTGCAGTGGAAAGTTACTCCGCGTGAATTCTTGAATTAGAGCTCCCTCAATGTCATTCAGTGAGAGGGGGTCACCAAGCACTATGTCCGTTCTATTGCTCTCCCCTCCATAGGCGACATTATAGTTCGGAATGGCTGCGGCCGGGTCCGCCATTTTATCGTTGACACGTGCGTCAACAGCCGTGCACTATTAATTGCTCAAAGACAAAGCAAATAACAAACGGCATATATATTCCATGGGGATATTTCCATAATCCGTTCAGACAACAACGGGAGTAAGATGGTTTTCTCGAAGCAATAAGCAGGCAATCTAGTCGGCCTTCGCGGGTTTATTGCCTGTTTTAGTGACAGTTTATAGCCCTCATTGCGACAGGAAATGTGGCGCCAATCTATTGGTCACGCGAGTCTGGGGCAGCTTGTGCATCAAGTTTGACTAGTGTTTCTCTGTTGGACCCAAGGTTGTGGACCACTTGATGTATCAGGGGATTGTCGCAACTGTCGGAGCACCGAGTCAAAAGAATCTTAGGAAGAGTAAACACGACACTGTCGCTGCTATTGAATCACCGGTGTCCCTTCGTGGTTTGCACGGAATGTCATCATACACAATTGGCCTCTCTTGCCCCCTAATCAGGTCTCGTGGTTTAGTGATACATTCTAATCCAGTAGCAACACAATCTAATCACTCGAAAGGAACAGGCGTAAGTAAGAAGTTCCACTTTTTCTTTGCTCTAGCGGCAGCGAAGACACCAGTGGCACGTGTCCTTGCATTAAGCTCAAGAACAATCCTATACTCTGAAGTTTCAATTTTCCTCCGGCTGTGCACAGGACGAGGGCTTAAGACTCTCTCTCCTTTCCGTTTCGCCCGCACTTCCTCGTCGCTATAATGCCCGCTTATTGCACGGTGGATAGCAGGCAGCCGCGGTTTTTATCCCATTCACCATGCGGGCCAATGTTCGTCAATCGCACATCTGAGCACTTGAATTTGTTTGTGTCATTGGCATCGTGTATCACATTTTTGTTTTGGCCTGTCGCCCACGTGCCGGTGGCGAGATTGAGCTGTCCTTTCCCGCGACCTTTGACCAGGAGACGGTCGATGGCCTGGCTAGAGATGACAGCCAGCAATCCAAACCGGCGTTATCCCTTTCTCGAGTTTGAATGGCTTCTTCCTTGTTAAGCCAAGCCAGTGAACATCTAATTGAAGACTCCCCACTTTTTCTCCTCTCTACAAGTATTGATTTCGTTTTGTTTGTGATATTCTCGTACGTATCAATCTTGTACAAAAGCTGGTACTTGTCTCGTGAACAAGCCGTAAGAATTCTGGGCTCGAAGACAATGTCTTGGCGAGGCGGGATAGATATCCGCGTCAGACCACGACACAACTGTCACACCGATGTCACTAATCTTTCACTGCTCTGGCCGCGTGTTGTCGTAGACAAATTGGTCAACACACTTCCACCGTTGAGGTGTTTATTGTTTATCTCTTCAAAAACGTCGTTATCGTTGTCCATCACACGGTCATGTAGCAGCACAGATATCATATGTTCCGCCTGCGAATTTCACGCCCACTGTGCTGCTATTGATTATGAGCCGGGAAAATATACTGTGGTCGTCATCAGCGCGGATGTCCCATAACGACAAGGTGGATTCACAAACAGCACCATATACATGCTACAGTACATCTCCAAATGGCGTGTTTCCGTGCTGGTGACAACTCCGCGGGAAGTAATAGAACTGGTCAGCGGCTAATTGATTTGTGACCTGTCGCGGCCTGGTTCCATAGTCAACTGGGAACACCCCGTGATCGAAACTCCTGATCAGCAGCCGCAAGGCACCAAATTAAAAACGACGGCCACCGGCGGCTTGACCCCTCAGTGGCCGACTCAGGCACATGGTCGTGGTGGATTTGCATTAATTGCCGTGCCAAGTTCATCAAAGTGCCAGCGCAACACCGTTCATATATTGGGATCTCGCTGCATGGGTGTTGGCAATTCGTCTATCACATCTAGCCAGTGGCGGGCGCGAAGTCGGAGCGGGCCCTCGGGAGCTTGTGTGACACAACTGTCCAAGTTCTCTGCTAGTCACTGGAGGAAAGAGCCCCGTGTCACTCTCATTGCACCCTGGGAGATGCGCTTTTAGCTACTCCCGGTGAATATTAACCATCAATCTAATGGCTTGACACAAAGGGCATGAGGCCTCACTGCGATATGCGGAAGGTCCGCGCTATATACACATGCCATAAATCGTGTTTGCTATTGACCGGTACTGACCAGTTTTCAGCCACTTCTATTAAATTCCACGGCCATTTGCTTCTGAATGCGTTTATTTGCCGTCGGAAAATGACGGTCGCCGCTGTAAATAAATGCAATATCCCGTGTAATCAGGCGTTCGTTTCTCATCTCAGTTTGTACACGATATCCACTCGAGTGATGGTAATCACGTTTTGCTGCGTACATAGTTACACATGGCTCCGCAGTGCATTAGATGCACTGAAATCTCAAAATGCCCGGTAGATTTTTCCCCCACTTTTGTTTTTACTTTTACCCAGCACTGTCGCAGGGGGAATGAGGTATGATGTTGGTGTCACCGTTGTCTCAGCTTCGCTTCTCCGCGGGAGTTTTAATGCCCGTGAATGAACGATCGTGACATGCAGCATCCACGGGAGAACAGAGCAGCATGCAGCACGGGCCCCCGTCTTCTATCTCCCACGTCCACAGTCCCCTTCACATGGCACGGCCGACAGGCGATAAGCCTCTCTTCACTCAGTGGTGGCGGATGAAGCAGCACTCGAGTAGCCCTGTTTAACCGCACAAGCAGCCACGCTTAAAGCCGCCTCGTGTCTCCGCGCTCACACATCTACTTGCATGAAGTTCTAAGGAGACGGCCAGCACGGGGAGGGGCTGGTCATCTCCTTGGGCGTGGATGGCACTGTTCTTTCGCATCTGATAGAGTCGTCTCTTTAGAATTGATGGTCCGCAGTAGGAGAGCCGCTGTATCGATGCTGCTTCGGCGGAAGATCACCCGAGGAGAGAGGAAGCGACCGGCGCAGGGACTGATAGAATTTCCATATGAGTATTTACGGAGAATGCACTGCGTTATATCGCTCGGGCGGTTCGCTACAATAGTGACAGAGGAACTGATCGGGTTCGTCTTGGGGGCGAGGTTAATATGACAGTTTTTGTTTGAGGCGTGCACATCTGCCACCACACAGCACGCGCACGCCCAACATTTCAGGCAGACCGCACCTGTTAACAAAACCTGAGACAACGCTATACATCAGATATTTGTTTTCCCTTTGATCATCCGATACATTGATTTCCATATATGGGTGAACGGCTTTTACATGGAATACTCGGTGATTGTGTCCACCATATCTGCCTGATTACATTTATGAATAGGACTATCCGATAGCATGTGGCCGCGAAAAGATCGATAGGCTAATCCCTTGATGCCCGGGCAATCATCAAATGACAAATAAACGACTTGTGTATTGGTTGGTTTGCTCCATTGTGCCCGAGCACAGATGCTCTGTTGGTCTAACGTAAATAATATAACTCCCTGGGTTAGTATTGCATTCCATGCATGCCTATATATTTTAGAAGAGGAAGTACGGTGTGGCATTGTGATGGACTCTGGAGGAAGTTGTGGGCGCGGGTGTAGGGGAAGTTAGTATAGAGGCGAAGATTGATTGAAAACCGTATTTTGTATGTAAAGATCTTTACGAGTAGTAGCAGGGTGATTCCTCGGCCCCTGGCTTCCATCACTTGGCCCCACGAGGGAGCGAGCGAGGCGGCGGATGAGCGTTTGTTTGGGATAACGGCTTTTGTGGGCTGCCGACAAATCCTCCCCGTGTCAGCAATTACCGTTCGCGCTTGTTTACGTGAATCTCCTGGTCAAACAAAACCCGCTCACGAATAAGGCATCAATTGCTTGCTTGTCTACGGCGAGGGAAAAATCCCCAACGCAATTCAACCTGCCGACCAGTAACACTTACAAACAAATGCCGCTAGAGAGACATCAAAGAAAGAATTTTTACCTACGTCACACGTTCGACAAAGCAATTAGAACCTAACACAAAAACACGAGCGATTGTATCCGCTCAATAAAGTAGGCTAAGCATTAAAAACACAGACACAGCACGCTATCTTAGTCTCAGCACAATCGCACTAGGGGTTTTTTCGCGCTTCAGGAAGTTAGTTTTTCTCTCCGCTAAATTGTATTGCGATATTGCGTCAAGTACAATTGCGTTCATAGATACGATATTATTCGCACCGGGTGAGGAAATCCCTCCCCTCCTACACTCTTTCAATGATTATTACGGAAAATCATCCACGTAATTTGCAGGCGCGCGCTCTCTCGGCCAGTGTGCAAAGCTGGACTAATTTAGAACCATATATGCTACACACTGAGATGGCATACTACCACCTCCATGTCGTAAAGGTGTTTAATAATGCCACTATACAGCCCCTGTCGGTGGTGTTCACTTCTCATCATGTGCACTCAGATACATGCTCAGATAACACGTCGTGTCATATGGCTTTCCATCACATCTGCTTTAATCTTTCTCGGGCATTAAATATTTAGCATTGGACATTAGTGGCAGCAAGGTTCTTCAGTTACATGAACGAGGCTATGAATTCATACAGCACACATCGCTGGAGATGAAACGGAAAGACTGAAAATGCAACGCTCTCCTTTGATGACACTGTTTGGAGTATAAAAATGTACATTCTATCGTTATTGGTGCTTCATCGTGCCACTTTATGTTTCGCGGTTGGAGAGTTGAGGATTGAAAGAAACAAAACGAACAGATTATCGAAGATACAGAGCCCCTTTGGGGGTGGTAAGTCTCAGGGATTTGTGATGCGAGCCATATTGAGTCAAAGAGGCGTTGCAACGTTGAGCCATTCGCGATTAGGCTCAGGACAGTTGATTACGACATCTCTGTTATTGAAGCTAATATTATATATTGACCCATTTCAAGATGATACCTTCTCATACACGTTTTTCCCGACAATATCGATGATCCTGAGTGCTCAAATGTGAACGATGCATCGTTCTTTTGCTGATCAGTTTGGCGAGCAGTGTCATAATACAGTTGTGTTGTGCCAGAAACTGGTACTTGCTGGAACATTAGGTCACTATTGTTGGGATGAACGACATTATCGTAAAAACCAAATAGAAAGACTAAAGACGTCCCACAAAGTTTACAGCAGAGAACGACCCATCCTCCCATAAAGTTAACATCCATAGACTCCCGAATTATTCCAACTTAACGACGCATAGCACCCAGAAACGGTAGTTCAACGACCTTGACTGTCATTTAAACACGTTGGTGCCCCCAGTTGGAAGTGTGATTTATGTCTCCCTTGTTGACACCACGCTGTCCACCAGTTGATACAGTGACATGGACGACATATAAACACAATATGTTTATGACAGACAACTGCATTCATGCATAAAATATCGAGATTAAACGAATACTTTACTGCACGACGTGTTATATGCACTAATCGACTCTCTCTTCGAGGGGCTTTTTCCTGTTAATGTGTGAAACAATTTGAAAGAACAATTATCTGGTCAAATTATGTATACAGCGTGCCGCGTAAGCACCTTGCACCCAGTATGGGTTGTCGTATACTCGGGCCAATAGTTCCTTTGTCCAATAATTCCCACGTGTCCTTTAATCCAATGCTAATTCCCATGCACCCTAAGCTTCTTGATAGTTAGCGCGATTGATATTGTTTATATACTAGTGTCATTATACTGCTAAATAGTATAGTATGTTCGTGGTATTTATCCAAGGCAAGTCCGATCCAACAACAATATTTTGTCCAAATTACAAAAAACGAATCATAATGATTATTTAAGTGAAATTAAGCTCAATCACATTATGTTTATGAAAAACAGTGGTGATTGATCATTTCGTCAATTTTGTTGTACTGTGATCGCATTTTTCATCATATCGGCAATATTTATTGATATCTGTATTTTGTTGAACAGGATATAGCAAGTTTGACATATTATAACACTCTTCAAACATATTCAAACTTGAAGACTTTTAAACTTTATTATCAAATAATGACTACTAAATTGATCAACTACCTTTTGAAAAAAGTAAATTATACTCATCCGAAATATTATCCCTAAATGATTACAGAAGAGAACAATAGCGATCCCTTATGACATATCTAGTATGTTACACATGTGTCCACAGGTAAGAAACTTCAGCAGCAACATTCGGTGCAACTGTTTCCCCATATTGTAGTCTTTACATACGAGATTCTATCAGGCCTATTCACGAATCCATGTCGTTCATAAAATTAGCCCGAGAGACAATAAAGGTTACCGGCAAAATTGTAGGTTAACATTAGAAAAAAAAGAAAAAAAGTGCCAAATCGAAAATGGTTGCCACTTTGGTATCAAACGCAAAAATACCTCCTCCCGAAATATTTTTTTAACGTATTTCCCTAAATTTCAGAACGATTCGTGGGCCGTAGTTTCGCTATCCTAAATAGTGTGATAATTATGTAATTACTATTGATGGAATCAACATTGAAAACTGAAGTGTGATGCTGATAAATTGGTTAGGTCTAGAATATGTCTTGAGCAATTTTGTGATGTTTTTAACATTTCGACAAAAATTCACGGGACCGATCACACAAAACCTACATGCTATGAACAACGGTCAGATGCAATGGTATGTTCAGAGTAAATGATAAGTATCAACATTTTACCATCAAAACAAATAGAGCTTGATGATGCCAACCTAAGATACACCATTTTGGAATATAAATGCTCCACCAGACATTATGGAGCATGTGGACAGGAATTTCAGACAATATTTACCTAGACTGTTGATACGAAGTATAAGCTCTCCAACAGTAATCCACAAAATAGTGCTTGACCTGCTGCTCATTCCAGACTTCAGCATGCACATGTAGATAATATTTACCCAGATGAAATCATCTGACTGCCAGATATAGTTCACATTTCTCTATCGTATAAGTGTGACACAGTCTGTCAACAGAGTTGTCAATTTTCGTCCACGTGCGAATTATTTTTGTAAAATGTGAAATGGTTCGGATTGATTTGTCATACTTATTGCTGTCACAGCGATAAAAAAATCCTTTCAGAAAAAAATCTTATGGCAAAGGTTGGGCCATGAATTATACCGCTTGACGGTGTTCCATCACTTACCACACTGACAGTGAGCTTCAACACTAGTCACATAATTCATACCATTGACTGAAACGTCATCAATGTCACGTTCCTGGAAATCTTCGAAATACTCCTGTAACAGCTTGCCTTTTAGATTTATATTTTGATGTGCTGAAAACGCTACAACACGCCTTGGCGAAAGGCAACGTCGTATTTCGTTTTCGATTTTAACCTTTTAGTCATGTCCATGTCCTTCCTTTTGGAATGACATGATGAAAAAAACCCACTTCGTTCGCACGAAGTAATAAGTTGTTCACACGAAGTAGTAAGTCGTTAGCACGAAACAGTAAGTCGTTGGCACTAAGTACTAATTCATTTGCATGATGTAATGTTACATGTTTGACAAACCCATCTATATCATCTTAGCCCCTCAACTAACAAGCGCTATATGGAGCTCCAAATTTGGTGCCTCATTTTTCCATAAGCACCACATGGCTCTCTAAATCATCTATTCTTCTCTTGGCAAAACTTTGGTCATTTTAACCTAAAATATTCCTGATCAATCAGCTATTATTGACTACAGTCTTTTGCTATTAATTGAGGTAAATTTATGTCTATTGGTGGACAACTCATTATTCGATAAGTTAATTAATAAATGTGAATAGAGGTATCCAGACTTAGGTCCTGGGGAGGACCCTGAAAACTGACTATGGTAATTAAAGAGTTTATTGGTAACATCAGAATCAATCAGAATACCGCCCACTCATGATGCAGACGGGTTTATCAACTATATAACATTTCATCATGCAAACGATTTAGTACTTCGTGTGAACGACTTACTACTTCGTGCAAATGACTTGCTACCTCGTGCAAACCACTAAGTACTTCGTGCGAACGACTAAGTACTTCGTGTTAACGACTTAGTACTTAATGCGAACGATGTAGTACGTGTAGATTCAGAGTTGTTGCAACACGAATGGGGAAATATGAAGATCCGCTCTGATCTGACATTGTAAAAGAACTTAAGAATATTAAGGCCATGGCGGACGAATGGGTGGAGCTCTTAGAGAATGAATTGTGCAAACAACAGTTTGTGGTCTATGTATTGAATATTTTCAACACCTAATAAAAGATCAACACCTAATAAACATTGTTTCAATTAATATACGATATTCAATGTAGTTGGCCGATTTTTGAGGGAATTTATTGCAAAGTATCCGAATGAGAACAGGTTTTATAGGAAATATGTGGTGTCAAAACCAATAATTCATGTCTGAATAACTGAGGGTTATGTTGTTTTCCAGGTTATTATGAATAAATCGATCGGATAATATTTGCGAATCTTTCAGCAGTGTATGTTTTAGTATTTATCAAAGCTCTGGAAAATTCCTTGGAGTCGATCATTTTTTATACAAAAAAACAAAACATTTTTGCAATAATGAGTACATATTACTCGGAAGTTCAAACCTGTAGGATGCATTACAAGGTGGAACTGATGTCTTCGTAGTATAGTTGATGACAGCTAAAACATATTTCATTATTCAAATAGGAAGACTCAAGCAACATATCCACATTGATTTTCAAGCTCCAGCAGTGGGTTGAACACGTCGTTGAAAAGGATGTTTGAAAATGTCCAACAATATGGCTATATTTCATCATGTCATTCTCAAAATATAATATTCCATGACACAAACAGTCAATGTTTTTCTTTCAAATTTTGGTCACTGAAGTCGATAGCAACAAACTATCAAATTTTGAAATATACGTATGGAAGCAAAAATTCTGCCCCAGAGGTCATCCCTTGGCCTTAGGGTGAACCTCTCTCAATTATCACTGAGATTTTAAAATATTCACAACTGTCCTCACAATGCAAAATGGGTATTCTGCTATCACTCACGAGTCTAAGTTCTGTTATTATCCAAATTAATGTAACACATTCACTTCGCAAACTTGACGCTATCATGCTGTGAGGCCAAACCAAGCATGACCCAAGGCACAAAACACAAACCTCCAGGCCTATGGTTGTGGATGGTGACTTTTTGGGCAGACAGAGGGTCAATTCTGGAAAGTGGGCCACAACGCAGCCGTGGGCTCGGAGAATTCTTGGCCTGACAGCAAAATATCTTCATCTCTGCAAAGCGTCAACTTTGGTTCATTCATTTTTGGGGCAGTTGTATACTGACTTTATCTGGTGTGGAGATGGAACGACCATATATTTGTTACTGATCATGTGCATGCAACAGTTCCGAATGAAACGATGAAGTACACAATAAAGACATGCCGTAGGAATGTATGCAATACTATAAATGACTCCCGCATTATAGATCGCATGCTCATATTGTTTTCTCTTCCTGTTGCTTCAGCCATATATGCTTTCCAATTTTATTTTACTACTTTACGTTTATCTCATGCAAGGGAGCAGAAGAACGCAATTCCATTCCGAATGATTCCCTGTTTCCTGTCTTCTGTCTCTTCCACCTTTGAATTGCTGAAATAAATGGCCTCCACATAAAACGCCAAACGAAACGAAGAAAAACCAGTCATGAGATGGACATCCCTGTAATAAGTCAATCCACCGAGGTTTCATTTGTGGTCGCTTAAATCATTCCTGTAATGGCATTTAAAACACGTCAGCATTGCACTAGGGTGTTCAGTTCAGAGGAACATATAAGGGCGCCATGTTGTGTTTGGAAAAAAACTACACATCTAAAATGAAAATTGGGACTAATAAGAATAAGCCCATGTTGTCTATTAGCAAAGCATTGCGTAAAGAAATGATCATTTGTTCTTATTTTTATACCGATTGATGTGTTCTTCTTTCAGACGAGCGCAATAAAACAGTAAAATATTGACTATTGCAAGAGCTTGCTGATACGTGTTCTATTTTGACAATTAATCAGTGCCAGTTCGTCAATAAGATCATCATCCGTTCTTGTACTGATTGCCATGACAGCAGACGTGAGAATCCCGCCAGGTTTCACATTATCAGATCTGTCATCACGTCTCAAGCCAGGAGACTTCTCTTTAACAGCCTTCTTTAATGTGTGGTATATTTTCGTTTGAGTGATAACCAAGTAATTTAATAAAATACGTAATGGACGGTGCTGTCACTAACACTTGTATGGGAATGTCATCAATATACATTGTGTTAGAATCTGCCTAAACAAATGCATACACATAATTTTGTGTAAACACAATATGTAATAAAGTATGTATCAACTTAGACACGTATAGAAAGAACTATAACACCAAATATTATATTAATTATTGATGCTATCCTGAAATATTGACTATTCCGAGCGCTATCAGTTTTACATAGGATCTACATTATCAGTTCCTTCTTTCAGCAAAAGATGGGTTTACGATTTGATCTCCAAGAACCGATTATTGTATACTTTGATGTATAAAACAATCTATTGCATTTGCTCATGTCATATCGGTGACATTCGTTTCAAATTTCATTTGCATCTATGGCAGTATAAAATACAGCAACTACGGGATTAGTGTTGTTTTATATACTTACCTCCATCAGACAGGATGACCTTCTCGTGAATAAACATAATATTATCAGTATACTCGATGATTTAAAAGTAGTTATTATTGTTGTGCACCAGGAATGAAGCTATTAAGATCATTTGTTTCTTTTGTCTCCGATGTTTGGCTTGTGTTGGCAGTGTATATTTAATTCGATATATTGAATGTTTCTATGGATTGAATGGGCCCTGATGATACTGGTGTATCACCACTCTCGTCAAGCCACTTCTCGTATCATAAATTTATTTTTATGAGTGGATTAGATTGCCCTGCCAATACTCTTTTTTGTTGCCTGTCATATTAACTAAAATCCACATTCCAAGTCGTACATTGGATGTGTCAACAAAGGACCGAATGAGTCCGGCTAATATGTATATGTGGCATGCAGTATCATCATACAATCATATCGTAAATTAGGCAGTAAACACTCAAGAACACACCCAGTTCAATAATATTTGCACTGAGTCACCCCCACCACACCATTCTGAGGTTTCTCAAATTTTCGTGTGGGCTATCATAATATACATACAGGAGAACTCCAGCCTGCGGTCACTCCAGAAATGTGGTCAACCCATGCAATGTGGTCAGATGCATTGGCCCCGAACGCCAGCATAGGCATTTACATGTTAAGGTTACTCCTATAATGTGGCCACTCCCCTTATCCACAATGCTCTCATAAGCTTATGAGTTATGTAGCACGACAAGAACTCGTGCCTCAAACCCTTTATCACATCGATAACCTTATATTATTGATGTCAGTTGTCTCACTATGCATGTATATCATGAAGGACACAGCACGTACATTATCTGCAGTATATGACAAAGTAATGTATGTTCCTTTTCACCGTCAAGTAAATTTGCTATATAGGACTGGTTGTTCATCAGAGATTGAAATGTTACGATATTGCTTATCTCACATGGACTAGTGAACGAATGATTGGTTCTAAATGACTTCTGACATGGTTAAACGTAATGATATCATGTCAACTTCAGCGCCAGTAACTCAAGGGCATTGTTCAATTGGCCTGCATGGAATGGGGACAGACGCACAAATATTGCGAGTTTCGGTGTCTGAAGCAATTATCATCAGATGGTCGATTGGATATTTAGTTGTTATCCACGTGAAAAATTTCTGGGCAGGCATCATGGCATGATACATGGAAGTGACGTAGTCTCAGTACAAGACTGTCAATGAAATTACAAGACCCTTCTCAACCAGCGATTAGCCGGTAACAAGTCCGCCACTAATAATGTGACACTTTATTTTCAAAGGATGGAGCAGTTTGCTGAGTAATGTTCTAGGGAGAGTTGTGTTGCGCGAGAAAATGCAATTTGCTAGAAAATTAGGTTCTTTCGCTCTTGGACTGAATGCCTCTCCTGGAAATGCCAGAGAGAAAAACTAAAGAAAGTTAACAAATGAAAAGAGTCATTGTCTCATAAAGCAAATGAACAATCACTGCCGAATTATGCCACCTAAAGGGCGTGTGCACCCAGTTACGACAGTTCAACGTCCTGCAACCGCTATCAATTAAATGAAACATGCCGTTGTGAATATGGGATTTATGTGTTCCCTGACACCTCGTTGTAATAGAGTTGATATAGTGATACGGACGATATGTAAGACAATGTTCATGATGTTCTGCCAGAGCAGATGCATACATTTTCGCATATCATACTGCGGGATATGTGATATTATACTTCATCAGATTATGTTCAACTCGAAAGATTACGTAAATGGATTATGTTTAACTTGAAACAGATCAGGATATTGACTTGTAGCAGTTATAAATACGTTGGTGATTTATTACTCTATTAATACTTCATGTAGCCTACTTGGATGATGAAAACCAGTGTTGTGTTTGATACGCCGCTGAATAGTCAAACGCTGCGCAATCTACAAACCAACTGCATATGTTCCAGGTATGTAAATGGTTTGCCTGGTTAACTAGACGCTTCCGGTCGCCTACGACCGCTTGGGTGTATCCCCCGTAGCCCTATCATCTCTGTTGCCCCAAATATATCACTGTCAAGTGTGAAAAACTAGAGCAAGGGCTAAAAAAGATTACCAGAGAAATGTTAAATCTCAAGTCACAACTGTTTTCTTTTCCCCACCAAAATTGCTGCACTGATTTTCCAAGGTTATTGAAGGTCGAATTCAAAATCACCACTGAAATCTCTTTATAATGAATTTCCATTTCAACATGTTTGATAAAATAACGAAAATACAGATACATGTAGATCAATCTTTTCACCTATTTATATTTCAACTCAGAATATTTTACAAACTTGGTTCCAAGTTGAAATTCAAAGTAAAATTTGACCAAAAATGCATTTCAAGATGACGAAATTGGAGCCAGCTAGGTTGAACTTCTCACCATAAGATATATATTTCGACTCATAATACATGTATGTGCCAAACATGGTTTCAAGTTGAAATTCAAAGTAAAAGTTAATCAAAACTGCATTTCAAGATGACAAAATTGGAGCCAGATCAAACTTTTCGTCATGAGTTATATTTTAACTCATAATACCTGCCCAACTTGATTTCAAGTTGGAATTCAAACTAAAAGTTGACCAAAACTGCATTTCAAGATGACGAAATTGGAGCCAGATCAAACTTTTCGCCATGAGTTATATTTCAACTCATAATATGTGCCAAACTTGGTATTAAGTTGAAATTCAATGTAAAAGTTGACCAAAACTGCATTTCAAGATGACGAAATTGGAGCCAGATAGAACTTTTCATCATAAGTTATATTTTAACTCATAATATGTGCCAAACTTGGTTTCAAGTTGAAATTCAAGCTAAAAGTTTACCAAAACTTCATTTCAAGATGAAGAAATTGGAGCCAGATCGAACTTTTCATCATAAGTTATATTTCAACTCATAATATGTGCCAAACTTGGTATCAAGTTGAAATTCAAGCTAAAAGTTGACCAAAACTGCATTTCGAGATGAAGAAATTGGAGCCAGATCGAACTTTTCATCATAAGTTATATTTTAACTCATAATATGTGCCAAACTTGGTTTCAAGTTGAAATTCAAACTAAAAATTGACCAAAACTACATTTCAAGATGACCAAATGGAGCCAGATCGAACTTTTCACCATAAGTTATATTTTAACTCATAATTTGTGCCAAACATGCTCTCAAGTTGAAATTCAAAGTAAAAGTTGATCAATGTTTTCATAAAAAGCTATTGTGATCAATAATAGACTTAACTAGCAAAAAAATAATGTTAACTTATTTGTTCACAGCCATAAAATTTCTACTGGACAAAGCCTTCACCTTGTTGAGCGCAATAATAAATATTTCTTGTCTTAACTATTTTCATTGTGGTCAATAATAGACTTAACATGTAAAAATAAAGTTAACTTATTCGATTACACCCAGAATTTCTACCGGACAAAACCTTAACCTTGTTGAGCTCAATAATAATTGGTTCTCATCTTAACTATTTTTATTGAGGTCAATAATAGACTTAACTAGCAAACAAAATGTTAACTTATTTGGTTACAGACATAAAATGTCTACTGGACAGAATCTTTACCTTGTTGAGCCCAATAATAAATATTTCTTGTCTTAACTATTTTTATTGTGGTCAATAATAGACTAAACTAGTAAAAATAATGTTAACTTATTCAGTACACCCATGAAATCTGTACTGGACATACTTTCACCTTGTTGAGCTTAATAATAAATATTTCTCATCTTAACTATTTTTATTGTGATCAATAATAGACCTCACTATTTTTATTGCGGTCAATAATAGACTTAACTAGTGGAAATAATGTTAACTTATTCGGTTACACCAATGAAATTTGTACTGGACAAAACATTTACCTTGTTGAGGTTAATAATAAACATTTCTTGTCTTAACTATTTTTATTGTGGTCAATAATAGACTTAACTATTAAAAATAATGTTAACTTATTCAGTTACACCCATGAAATCTGTACTGGACAAAACCTTTACCTTGTTGAGCTTAATAATAAACGTTTCTCGTCTTAACTATTTTTATTGTGGACAATAATAGACTTAACTAGTAAAACTAATGTTAACTTATTCAGTAATATTGTCCTGTTTTCACTGAAAACTTCAGTTCTCCATTCTGAACAAGGAACCAGTGTCATTACCTTCCATTGTACAGGCTATTGGAATGATCGTACATGTCAAAATGGATATTTCAAAATTCTGTAATAAGTTAGGCTATTAACATATTAATATTTATATGATCATTCTAAAAAACGATTGGTTTCGTGTGACAGCCCTTCCCAACAACACTTCCAAATATTATCAAGATTCGTCAAAATTGCCATCTGTAGAGCGTTCACAAGCCATGTGTCTCAAACAGGCTGTTTTCAATGCAAAATGTGTCCCCAAACGACCAATTCAGTTGCCACGGCAACCAAAATCGATTGGTGTCGGGATCTTACCATTATTTATGTGCCTGCAAAAAATAATGGTGATCGGGTGAGAATTGCGGACGCGGACGACGAAGCCAAATCCATAGTATCCGCCGAACTTTGTTCGGGGGATACAATTAGCAATTGGCAACTCCCCCAGGTGGAGTGATGGTCGAAGTGTTAATTTCTCGACAGACTTGTAAATTGACCACGAAACGTCATTGTGGATGGAATTGTGGATGGAAGAACTAGGCGTATTTCAATGAAATTTTCTTTCTTGATAAACATGGTGACATGAATTGAGTTACGAATTAACTCAATTCATTACAATGACCCGTTAATATGACCCGCTAATTCCCTTTTCGCGAAAATATTTACATCGAATCTTATTCAGAGAATTCACACTATTGATTTGGGCGTCAACAATGTCGGATCCCTTGGAATATATGTAATATGTAATATGTAACAGCTCCTCTGAAGAGTGTTGATTTTCATTTTTATCCATTGAATGTGTTCTATATTCCATGGTGCACAAATACTATTACAAATTAAATGCATTGTATATTACGGGGGCTAACAATTACGATTGTTGTATACTAACTGCCAAAGAATGAAAATATACATTCACTGCTCATACCGATGTCAAAAGTATTATAATTATTATTTATTATGATAATTACATTTGAAATTTCAATGGTAAATGTATTCAGTGAACGAAGTGGCTCTCTATGTATCTGTATGTTTTGACTGGGTCATCTCTTTTGTTGGGGTTTGTATTCTGACTGATTTGGGTTTTCCAGATGGCATTATCAAATTTGATCATACTTATAGTATGTTGTAGATGTTTTTAACGAAAATGATGATGTGTGATATAATGAATGACTATTTGATATGTAGGTGCGGTTGTTCAGCATGCATCAATAATGTACAGATCACAGATTCTGTGTAACACAAATGACTGTAATACCAACCATGACTTCTAACATACATCGAAGATTAGCTGGATTATGTTGAGTTTTCATTCCTTTGTTTCCAATTTCACTACGATTTTGATGACGTCAACGGCAAACGTAAACACACTGGCATCAAAATGACAGACAGTGTGTGAAATGTAGTTGTTTCTACTGCACACCTGATGCAATTAGCATACAGCTGCCCAACAACTAATTAATTAATTTAGACATCTGAATAAAACCTCATGGAATTGGTCTATGACAAGTACATAAATACCTGATCACGCACCAAAAGGCTACTACATACTCTTGTTCACTTTGTATTTCGTTGCACGGGAGGTGAAAATGCAATATAATTCAGAGGCATTGTTCGCGTTGTCTACTCTATATCTTCTCTAAGTTCTTGGCAGGGATGGCTTGAACATACAACATCAAATGAAAAGAACAAAGACCAGTCATAAAATTGCATTCCTAGAATAGGTAAATGTTCCATCCCAGGGTGTCTTAATCATTCCTGGGAGAATATCAAGCACTGAATCCCGTGGGCCAATGCTCTCGGCTGCCCACGCCCAGGGGTACATAAGCACGTAATGTCGTGTACGGAAAATAATGTTCTCAATTTAGAGCTGTACGTTGAAATGACGTATGCAACTGTAAATTAATTATGGCTCATGAAATAAATGGCCTCATTATAATACCAACTGGTAGGAGGAAAAACAACTCATACAATCATATCTGGGAGGACTTAAATCATATATGGGAGGACATATAACAGAGACATATAACAAATAAGAGTGAGTCATTATAAAAGCTGTTTCATTTTATTGTTTTATTGGCATCGTCTAAGTTTTGTGATATTTGTAGCTATTGGTTGATTCATACAATAGATCAAATGTGTCATTTTTCTCGGCTGTCGACTTAGGGGGGTGTATGTAAATAAAACAGCACGCCGTGTCTTGAAATACCATCCTAGAATAGAACTACACATTTATAAGAGGTCGCTACCTAATACAAAATTCATCCATGTTAGTGATTGCCTTAAATGACATATTAATTGTTCATATCAAAGAAAGTGTTACAGACAGTCTGAAACACAGTTTCCTTTGTTCTCCCTGTCCACTACTCTGATTGATTATCTCTTCTTCTAGACCAATACCTCTGGGCCGTGAAATACTGAGTATTGCAACAGCTTGCTGATATGTTTCCTATTCCATTTAATAATCAGTACCAGTTTGTCAATGAGTTCATTCTTGTGCATGTATTGATTGAAATGATATATTTGGTATGTTCTAATTATACTGCTTTGAATGAGTTGAGTAATCACGAATGTACGTAATGTAGTAATACTCTTCAACTTGTGCCAGGCACTGCAGAAACACATGCTGTTCAACAATATGCTGCACGGTGTCCTCCATCCAACTCTGATCTTACGATGCTGCAGAAAATTTCCTGCACATACTCTAGCCCAATATTTGGTACTCGACTGGTACAGTTTTACACGTTTTATATACATGTAATGTACCCAGGACAGGCTTACCCGATACATGTCAAAAATATGTTTCAATAATGTATCTTTACATCTCCTTGTTTAAATTTCATCAGTTATTCTGGTTGGCACGCCATATAATGGCATTCCATTACATCTTCTTTAAATCTCGCAATATTAAAAATTAATTGGACATTAATAGCAGCACGGTTCTTTAGTAACATCATTAACGTAATATGAATTATTAATCACAAGTTGGGTGGAACGAAAACTGGTTTGTTGGATGAACACAGAGATATTGCCAACAAAAACTCCCTTTGATGACGCAGTATGGTATATAAAACATACACTCTTTATCATCATCACTTTATGTTTCGCGGTTGTCGAGTTTAAGAGCGAAAGTAGCAAACACCAGATTATAAAAGCTTTTGGAGTGGTACATCTTATGTATTCTTGAATTTAGCCATGGTGGGTGACAGATGCATGCGACGGTAGATGTACTTTTCTAGGCAGTAGATTATCACAGTTTTCTGTTACTTGAACCATCAACTTAAGATTTGTTATCGCAATTTTCTGTACCATCGACGATCCTAAATGCCTGAAAGGGAATGATGATACCCCATGCTTATGACACCTCATCATTGCAGTGTAGCCTACATACTGAACAGATAGGTATGGTCCTGTAATTATGGTTCGATGAATGATTACGGCTTGATGAAAATACATATTTGGTGTCAGTGGCCAAATTATATGCTATAATGGGTTCACTTCACGTTCTTTATCTATAGTATATGAATAACGAGGTCAAGAAGGAAAAACGAATGTCGTATGATATTAGAGAGCATAGGAAGTTTTGCAAATAGTAAATCATAATCATGAGGCATATTTCACTGAGAGATAATGACATGCTCACATCTGAATTACCATGCATGTATGCGAAAAACACCGTCGCTCTACACAAAGGTGATAATTAATTATGCAATCATTATTGATGGACTATCAGTGGAAAAATGCAGAATATTTGCTGGGGAATCGATTATGACGGGATCGCAGAAAACGTACACTGACATTGGTACATCATAACCGATTTAGCCAAGTTTGGAACAGTTTGACAAAACACTACATATTATGAATAATGATCAGGACCATATGTATTTTATTACTCACCATTTTATTGTGTAATCGACATCTTTAGATCTGGTTAATCTTTCTGAGGGCAATGACGCCTGATCCAGCAGTTAAATATCCTGAACTTAATTATTAGGAATTTATTGGTGTTGTTCCAATTTCAAGTTTGTTGTGAGGTTGATGTTCGCTTCAATGATATCATCTGATACAACAACAGGGGATCATACGTAACACCACATGGAGGGGTGGGATTGTCAAATGGTGATGTATCACCCTGGCCAGAAAGTGAAAAGAACTGTATTTATTCCAAAACAATTGATGGACAGCATATATTACTGGCGCGGATCTTAAATTAATTATGGTAATGCATGCGGAAGGAAAATTAGAAGCCTGGTGACCTACGTTTTCACTCGTCAGTTTTCAATACTCGCCGGCCTGTTCTGATATTCATACTGTTCCAATCACTGAATAAAACGATGATTAAACATGTCAAAATCATTAGTGTATTGTTTACATCACATTCATAACCATACATCTTACACTTCAACATGTAAATGTAAATAAAGAGGCTGGCTACGTCACCGTCAGCAACTGATCTGGGTGTACTGATATAACTGCTATTGATAACTGCTAAGGATGATTAAACATGTCAAAATCATAAGTGTATTGTTTATATCACATTCATAACCATACATGTTACACTTAAACATGTAAATGTAAATAAAGAGGCTGGCTACGTCACCGTCAGCAACTGATCCGGGTGTACTGATATAACTGCTATCGAATGTTGACATTTCGCTGGCTTTGTTCATTGTTCCTACACAAAGTCGTCAATCACCAATCCACGAACGTCATAATTGCTTTTTGTATTGTGTGAAGTGAACGAGACTGGAGTCAACAATCGTAGTGCTTTCTCAGCGATGCAGCTTCTCTTTCCCGGTAAGGAACCTTGTGAATAGGTTTAAGTCATGAATTATACTGCTTTAAGAATGTCCCATTAATTAACTTTCTGAGGTCAAATTTCAACCCAAGTTAGATAAATCACACTATGACATCAACAATATCAGGTCCCTAGACATATTTGCAATATATTTGTTGCAGATTGTTTTCACCAGTGTTGGATGTGTTTTGTTCATGCACTAACTATAATCTAGGAAATTATATTAGGGATTGAGTATATCGGGTGGTGATATAACAGTACAAATTTCACGAGGATACCAATGTGTAATATGTCTGGTATCATGTGAATGTAAACTCATTAAAATGATTTCTCACAATATCATATCGATTGATTTACATGCAAAAATAATATAGTAACAGAAATTTGTAATTAATGTAGCTGGCTCATTCAATGTTTTCATTCCATTGTTTTATTCAACGTTCGGGAAGAACCCACTCTTCAATAATGTTTTACTACATGTATGTCCCGTTTATCCCATACAATGGAGCGGAGAAATGTATTCAATTCAGAATCATCATCTGTGTTCCCTCATACATCTCTATTCTGTGCTCCTGGAATGAATGGCCTCAACATAAAGTACAAAATGGTCAGAACAAAGACCAGTCATGAAATGCACATGTCTCGACAAAGCCAAACCAGGGAGGTTTCATCCGTGGGCGCTTAAATCATTCCTGGGAGGGCTGTAACACTAAATCACATGAGTCACTGCACTCTGCTGTCCACTGCACTCTGACATCATGCTTTGTTTGAAATATCATCTCATCATAGAACTGTACAATGGACTATAATTAGATTAACCTATGTCGTCTTTTGGCCAAGTACTATTTTGTGAGCAAGAAAAATCCGATATTTGTAAATGACCTATAGCCTATTGAAGAAGGTGTTTGTATTTTCCCGATTTATGATATCAATCGATGGAGCCTTCTTTTAATCCAACTTTCTTGAGCAGTAAAATATTGAGTATTGTAACAGCTTGCTGATACGATCTCGGCTCCGGTAACTGATCAGTGCCTGTTTGTCAATGAATTCAGCATCAATAACTTGTACTGATTACTATAGCAAGGAACGAATCTTGTCAGGGATTCATAATATCAGGTATTATGCTCAAGTCATTAGTATTTGTCATTTGTCATAGCCCAATATTGAATGTAAAAATATATGATGCGATTGTTGCCATTTGTATGGGAGTGTCACAAGTGCCTCGATATCATGCTTTGATATCAGCCCCTGTAGCGCAGTGCCCCTTTTGAGACTGGCCTCTGTAGCGCAGTGGTTAAGATGCAGGATTCAAAGCCGGGAGGTCGTGAGTTCGAATCCCATCGGCCAACGAGGGATTTATCATGGGCGATCCCCACCCAGGATGGGTGTGCTGTGGGCTCAAAGGGTAGGCTGACCACTCAGCCGTGAGTTACTCACCTACGAGTACGATTTTGGGGGACTTCCTGGTGGTATGACTCAGGAATGGGGATGATTACACCATAGGGTCCGCAGGTGCTATGTTCACCGGGCCTGGTTGACACCAGGATAGATTTATGGTCTGGTAGGGACACCCCCAATGCCAGGTTCATGAAAGGTATGATGGGAAGCGTGCGACATAGCCCCGCCATGCAGTCCCAAACCGGAATGGAACTCCACAGTTGTATATAAGTATCAATAGCCAAATTTTGATGATTCCAATGACAAACATAAAATACATTTCACAATAGAAACAAAGCCCGACCAAACAGTTTATCAAAAGACACACTGGCGTCATCAGGGGCAGACAGTGTGCTAAATGTTGTTGTTTCTACTGTACACCTGATGAAATTAGTATACAACTACCCAACAACCATGAAAATACTTTAGAAATCCGAAACAAACCCCATGGATTAGATATATGTCAATTAGATATATACGTATCACACCCCATAATTAGGTTGCACTGCATATATCCAAAAAATGGGTTCGCCCAACAAAAATATTTATGAAATATTTATGAATATGATCTATGAATATGATATGACCCACATGATTACTGATTGTTATATAATATGACACATACCACTGAATTTTTTTCATATATACTGCTCTCACATGTGAGAAAGATAGTTTGCATTTATAGGAGTAGCCACTACCATAACCAAAAAAATAAATAAGTAAATAAAAAAAAATAAAAAAAATTTAAATACAAATTTAAAAAAAGTTTTGTATCTATATACACATTCTTCAGAAAGTATAACCCTCTGATCAGTATATGTGCTGTAGAAACGAACAGGCGTGCACAGGATATGTGTTGTGTTGTGGAAACAAATATTCGTGCACACAACCACAACAACCTATTCAATTTCTAGGCAGGAACATTTTTTGAAATATTTCTGTAATAATCAGATTTGTTCCAAGAGGGTCCATGATGATTTGTGAAACAATAACATTCCAGTCGGGTGATAATATGGGTATTTGTACACTTGGTACCAAATTACACACTGTTCGCAGTGAAAAAAAACCCAATTTTTTTAATTATTAGTGAGCTTGTGACAATTGACATCGAATCCAAGTAATTGCGTGTTTGATTACTTCTAAGTAGACTCTGGTGGGCGAAACACAGCAAGAAAACCACCTCCGTCTCACTCTTACCTTGTTCATTGCGTGCGTACACACCCGGGACTTTGCTTAGCAATTGATACCGTACGCATACAACCGTTTGCTGTGGGTGATGTACAATAAATGTTGGCTGTAGTGACATCATGTAGTGTTTGATATTGTTTGACTGATTGAACGTCGTTGGCCGGGTTTTTCTTGTTATCTGTTTTCCTCAGCAATTTGTTATCTGTCTGATGATGAATACGCCATTGACATTCTAGACGCACTGCACTCATAGTGTCATTAGTGTAATGAGGCAACACAGCATATCGTGCCTAGGCTTTCCATACAACATGACCTGACATCGTTTGCTTTGACTGATCGACAAATGAAGTATAAGTATGGTTTTTGTGCTATTATGATATTGCCAACTACGTATAGAGAACTTCAGTCTTCAACTGTTTGTGATATCACAGGTTTTTGACCATCTCTATGTGAACTTGCCCCTTATTGGAACTATAAATTTACTCGTGGGCGATAATCAATGATCCTCTGACCCAGCATAACTAACTGCACGCATGAGTGATTCTACTTTGGCTTCTGCAGAAGCATTCATTGATTCATTGTATACAAGTGTTATGGAAGCCCACTCGGGTCACAGTCAGCCCGGCGTTGAAGTCTCCAGTGATCAAGCTGTGGCAGCAGTAACAACACAGCCCGGGGTCTATCAAATGCAGAGCACACCGATGATCGATCTTGATATGTCTAAAAAACGAAAGGCTTCCACCTTCCCATTAATTCTATTCGAGAGCTTTGAGTCATTCTTGAGTGGTGACATGCCGGGTATGAAAGACAGTCTTAGTAAAAAGATGGACACTCTATCCGACAAATTGATCAGTGTTCTGGATGAGGTAAACAAGACTAAGACTGACATCTTGTCCAGATTTGACAGCCTGCATACCTCACTCAATACTATGCAGAATGACATCACCTCAAACCATGACGCAATCAAAGTACTCAAACAGGAGAACCGAGAGTTGCAAACGAAAAATCAAACGTTGGAAGGCCGGCTAACACGTGCAGAAAAACAAATAAATGATCTGCGTGAAAACCAACTTTCCATTATCTCAAGGGGGATGAGGGACAATATCATGTTCTATAATATACCAGAAACCGTGAACGAACAATTGGTCCCCTTACTTAATGACTTCATGAAAACCGAAATGAAAATAAATGAAGCCACTCTGAGAACTGTACGACTCATCAGAGCACACAGGGTAGGACGTGAGCGTCAGGACTTTGACCGACCTATCGTCGCTGTCTTCGAACACGACTCGGTGCACACTGTGATGAAACATTCGCGTAACCTCAGCAAGCCTTATGGAGTAAACATTCAATTACCACGCGAGCTAGAAGAGAGGAGAAAACAGTTATTGCCACTCTCCAAGAAGGCCAAAAAACAGAACCAAAATGTGAAGTGGTCGAATGACAAACTCTATATTGATGGTAAACTCCACACTGTCCCAAACCATTCAAATGTAAACATGATATCAAGCGACACCGCCGATGTAATAGAGAAAATCAAAGTGAAACGTGCCCCTCCCAAGATGCTGCAAGGTAGTACCTTTCAAGGCGCTAAAGTTCCAGTTACGTCTCAAGAAGATATACTCCCGGCCCTACACGCGCTATACCGAGACACCCGTACAGCTGGCGCTACGCATAACATCTATGCCTACAGGCTTGCCACCCCAGACGGAGCCCTCGTTGAATACTACGACGACGATGGTGAATATGGCGCAGGTAGACGCATCCTCAACAAGTTACGGAATGAAAAAATCAGCAACGTCCTCGTTTGTGTCACTCGGTGGTTTGGTGGTGAGGAACTCGGACCCGTCCGCTTCGATCTGATACAGGGAGCAGTATCAGCAGTGTTGTCTATGTGAAAATCTCACCTGTATCAAAATTTTAATTTTGTAATGTTGTGGTCTCGACGGCCCATGTTTCGCTAATGTAGTATATCTTTCATTCACCTGATAATGAGAATAACTATAATGAGTAATTTGAAGTTGTGCTATTGGAAATATGATGCTGGCACTAGCCGAAGCTGAATAACTGCCTTTGTGGAAGCGTATGCTTGATATTTGTCACGTGACCCTCTGTCAAACATTATTCCACTAATGTACGCGCAAGGTCAAACAGTCCCCAGCACCATCTTGGTGATAGCAAACTAACCGCACAATAAAGCTAATTGTCGTATCACATCTATGCTAAGTTTATTATAATTGTATGTCTTGTTGTACATCCAACTGTCCCGTTGTATACCTACGGGTATACACTTGTTTGTTTTTAAAATTTGTTAGCCCAGTGTCGTTTTGTATTTCTGTACCTTGTATATTGGAACGTGGTAACTATACCTACACAGCCTCATATATTTGCAAATGCGGAGCTAATCATATAAATGCTTTGTCTGATAAGTTCAAGTTCTTCAAAACAAATAAATGTACCAGAAATTGTTTTGATAAATTTCTTCTGCTTCTGCTTTCTGGCGACGTCCACCCGAATCCTGGGCCATCGATGCTGAAATTCTGTCACACCAATATACGGGGTCTAGTTGCCAGATCGGCTAATTACCCCATGTACAAAATTGACGAAATTTATCATCAACTATGTTGTGAAAAGCAATACGATTTTATATGCATAACCGAAACTCATTTAGATGATCGTATCTCATCCATCGAGTAGAATCTCATCCATCGAGTAGAATATGTTGTCAGATCGTCTGTATTACCACCAATCGCTGATTCTGATCACTGTACCATCGACTGCTTAGTCAGTATCAACTACACGGCAGATAAATCATTTCAAAGGAAGGTCTACAACTACAAAGTCACAAATTTTCAACAGATGAATAATGACATATCTAATTCACCGTTATGTTCCCTTATTGAAACAGTTGATGATATTGATGATGCTACGTACATATGGTATAATATAATGAACGAAAATATTGCATCTAATATACCGTCACGTATCATCACTGTGCGTCCTAAAGATAAGCCATGGATGACACGCTATATAAAAAAACTAATTCGAAAAAGAAATAGATTATTCAAAAAGTTTAAAAGAACTGAATCAGCTACCGATGAACTCAGATGGAAACAGTCACGACGCATGGTCAAAACTCAAATTGCTGATGCAAAGAAAATATATCAAGAAAGGTTATATCATAAACTGGAAAATCCCCAGACTGCTTCAAAACAGTTTTGAACTATAACGAAACAATTATATGGTACCAAGCTTGCTAATTCGATTCCTGCAATTATAGATAATAACACTGCCTACAGCGCATCATCGGATAAATGTGATCTTTTCAATAATTTCTTCGTAGAACAAACGAATTTACCTGTGCCTGATAGTATCACATTACCACCGATAACACATGAAACAGATAATATACTTGAAAACCTAATAGTCAATGAAAATGATGTAAAGAAAATCTTATCGACATTAAATATCAACAAAGCAACAGGGCACGACGATATTGGAAATATAATTCTCAAGAACTGCTCTGAATCCATCTCCAGGCCTTTATGTGCGTTGTTTAATAAGTCCTTCGCCCTTGGAAAAGTTCCATCTGTATGGAAATATTCTAATGTTCTACCTGTTTTCAAAAAGGGTGACAGACAACTGACTTCCAACTACAGACCCATCTCCTTACTTCCATGTGTATCAAAAGTACAGGAAAAACTAGTTTTCAATGCCTTATACGAGCACTGTCAATCGAACAATCTCCTCACCTGGCGCAACTCCGATTTTAAGAAAGCTGATTCAGCAATAAATCAAATGATTAACATAACACACAAACTTCACCTAAATCTAGATAAAGGCCTTGAAACATGTATGGTATTTTTAGATGTCAGCAAAGCGTTTGACAGAGTTTGGCACCCAGGAGTAATTCATAAACTACAATGTAAAGGGATAACAGGCCGCCTGCTTGACTGGTTCAAGTCTTATCTTAGTGATAGAAAACAGCGGGTGTGCATAAACGGCCAGACCTCGGAGTATCTCGCTACTCACGCAGGTGTACCTCAGGGGTCGATCTTGGGACCTCTACTTTTCTTGATTTTCATTGATGATCTAAAAGATAATTTACTTTCTGAAATATTCATGTTCGCGGACGATACGTTCCTTTTTCAAACAATAGAAGGTGATTTAACCACTAGTAATAACATCTTAAACAACGATTTGGAATCTATATCACAATGGTCCAAAAGTGGCTTGTTAAATTCAATCCAGCTAAAACTGAGTATATGATTATCTCAAGGAAAAAGTCAGTTACTACCCCCAAGCTCGATCTAAAGGACGTTGAAATAGCCCATGTTGAAACCCACAAACACTTAGGTATTACCCTTAATTCACTTGGAAACTGGACAGACCATATCCGTAATATAAAAACTAGAGCATTGAAAAGCGTCGGAATGCTAAGGCGAATTCAACACTTACTTCCAAGAAAATGCCTTGAAATTTTATATAAAGCCTACATACGACCAACCCTGGAATACGGTGATATTATTTATGACGGCTCTCCCAATAACCAATTGTACGAATTAGAACAAATCCAAAGAGAATGCGCCATCATATGTACTGGTGCTTACCGACATACTTCCTACAATGAACTCTTACGAGAATTAGCCTGGGAGCGTTTATCCGAGCGTCGTACCAATCACAGATTGATATTAATGTATAAAATGAAAAACAATCTCTGTCCCGACTACCTCACTAGCTTGTGCCCACCGGAAACGCAGAATCTCGTATCCTACTCGCTACGTAGTAACGAAAATTTATTAACACTCCCAGGCCGCACTTCGTCTTACATGAACTCATTTCTACCTCGATCTGTACGTGATTGGAATTTGCTGAATATCGAAATAAGGAATTCTGTCCCTTTGTCATCATTCAAACATAAACTGAAAAGATGTAACGGTCGAGAGAAAAACAAATTATTCTATTATGGAACATATCACGGTCGAGTAAATCATTCACGATTGCGCATGGGACTAAGTGGTTTGAACAAGCATAGATATGACTACAACTTTATCGATTATGCGTCATGCCCACACTGTAATTGTCCATCCGAAGACGTATCCCATTATATGTTGTATTGTTGTATTGTCCAGAATACGCATCTCAACGCAAGTCCTTACTTAAAAAAATTAGTTCAATCATTGCTCCAGGGGTCCACTACAGCTTAATTATACCAACTAATAAATCAGAAGATAACAACTTAATCCATTCCCTATTACATGGTTTCAATGATATTACATTCCAAGATAATATAAGTGTTTTCCAAGCAGTTCATGACTATATTTATTTAACGAAACGATTTATATAATTCACTTAACTTATCGCTGTATTGTTGCTCAGCCAAGTATGTTTAGAGCTTCAGAATATGTATTTGAAAACCCATGTTATATTTGCTCGTTCCAGTGTTTTGTATGTAATCGTGATTTGTATATAGTTTCGCACTTGTTGTACATATGCACTGAGGAAACCCCCTAGTGGCATTGGCTGTGGGGAATCCTCACAAAATAAATAAAGTTTACACAAGCCTGTCAGTTTATACGCTGCTGGTGTGATAAAAACAGGTAGTGGTTAATTATACCAACGTTTATCATGGAGAAAACACAACATTAAAAGCAGACGTGTGAGAATCACAAACACTTACAACAATTATGACATAAACTTGATTCATTCGATTCATTGATGGTTCCAAACCACATACTATACCAATCGTTGTGAAAAATATACTTCATGCTACGAGAATAATACTGATATATAGAAATTTGTTAATTAAAATGGAAATTGGGCTGTATCAACATCGGTCTGGCCTTCATGGCTGATCAACCCGGACATACATCTCATGCCTTGCATTGAATGTTCCATCAAGGGATGACATTAGTGGATTTATGAGGAATGTGTGGCATGTGGTATCGACCCACATCCATGGTAAAATGGACTGGGCTTGTGATCACCACTGAAAACATATCCTGTTCAATGATATTCTCAATGGTTACCTTGCTCCAATACAAATGTAGGCCTATAAAGTTCTTCACCTGAATGCAGGACAGTATGAAATCATAAGGCTACAAAATCGAGTTGCTGAACCAACGGAGATATGGCCAACGATATCATTCAAGAACGTAGTACAAAAATGGTAGCTAAAAGTTGATTAATCATTGTGAGGTGCTTTATCGTGCCACTTTGTATTTTGTGGGAAGATCATTGCAAGAACGCGATCAGGTAATCAAGGAGACAAAACCTTTTTGGAACGGTAGGTCTTACGTATGAGACCTTTTGATTCTCAGAAGCGTGGAGCCAACATAATTTTGACACAATTCAGGATGTGCTAAGTGATAATAATTTTTGACATTAATGCTCGTAAGTGAATTTCAAAGACGGGAAATGAAACAGTTCCCCCGCCCACATAGTTGTCTAGCATGAAAGCCAAACTATTGGTGCACCACGTAATAACTACTTCAATAATCTGGTTCTATAACTACGAACGTAAGTTGATGAAATCCATGTCAGTTATCTTTCTAAATACTCAAATGGGTCACTGCATGTGCATTTTCAACAGTATGTGAAGACAGACATTTAATTGGCTTCCACTTAAAACTCAATTTCTGTGCAGACATTTTGATATAAGAAATTTATGTTGTTTGTGCTTGTGTTTGTGTTTGTAGATTTTGTGCGCCGAAAAAAGTTTTAGCACGACAATGGGATATTTTGGTAAGTATTGATTTCAGAGGGAGGTGTGTTATGGGGAAAATGCAATTTGCTTGAGAATTAAGTTTCTGCTCTTGGAATGAACGACATTGTCGTAAACGCCACCCAGAATGAAATGGCCCATAAAATTTAAGGGGAAAAGACCCATCTCCTCATCAAGTTTACGTCCAGACTCGAATTATTTCAAGTCAACGAGTTCGCCCCAGTTGAGAATGTGATTTACTTGTATGTGTCCCTTGTTGGGACCACTTGATATAGTGATACCAATGGTTTGTAACACAATATAGTCATGGTGTCCAAATTCAGTAGGTTTATATAGGGTAGAGTTTTCGTTATCCACCTATCAATTATGTTATTCTCCTGTATGATAGGCTTTGCTTACCCATGCATGATGGAACGATTTCTCTGATCTCGTGCAACTCAAGATCCACAGCAAGCGTAACAATATGTGCACTCTCATGAAATCTACATCTTATCTAAGAGGTTACAAACCCGGGCCAATAATTCCCACAGATAACCCATACCAGTGATAATACGATTTGCTTGAAATTGAGAATACTTATCGACCACCAATTACTTTGCTGACCATTGTTGCATATATGTCATTCATATACATATAAGCGGAATAATGCAGGTGCAAACGATCAGCACTGCATCAAATGCGGTCAGACTTGTGATAAATGAAAATATAAAATAAACCATTAATCACACCGGCTCAGGTTACAGATTGGTAGCAGGTATAATTTACATCGGTGATTTATCATTCTGTCAATAGTTGTACCATGATCAAAACGAACCCCCCTTGTTCAATCTGGCAACTGACATTTGATTTTTGCCCAGCATGCTTGTCGAGCCTATTGCCTTATGCATTCGTAAGTTGAATGCATTTTCCCGGGTAAACGATAAATCTTGTTGAAATTATTTTCGCGTAATGTACTCATAGTTATCCACACCAGGGACAAATCGATAATATTCATGTTGCGGCATTTAAAACACGTCAGCATTGCACTAGGGTGTTCAGTTCAGAGGAACATATAAGGGCGCCATGTTGTGTTTGGAAAAAAAACTACACATGAAAAATGGAACTAATAAAAATAAGTCCATGTTGTTTATTAGCGAAGCTTTGCGTAAAGAAAATTGTGTTGAGACTCGCTTTGGTATCCTCAAACTTGGTTGTATCGGTGGTAACAGGTTGATAATAAATTGTTGTCAAAATAGTCTGGCGAATGATCTTTTGTTCTTATTTTTATACCGATTGATGTGCTCTTCTTCCAGACGAGCGCAGTAAAGCAGTAACATATTGACTATTGCAAGAGCTTGCTGATACGTGTTCTATTTTGACAATCAATCAGTGCCAGTTCGTCAATAAGATCATCATCCGTTATTGTACTGACTGCCATGACAGCAGACGTGAGAATCCTGCCAGGTTTCACATTATCAGATCTGTCATCACGCCTCTAGCCAGGAGACTCCTCTTCAACAGCCTTCTTTAATGTGTGGTATATTTTCGTTTAAGTGATAACCAGGTAATTTTATAAAATACGTAATGGACGTTGCTGTCACTAACACTTGTATGGGAATGTCATCAATATACACTGCGTTAGAATCTGCCTAAACATATGCATACACATAATTTTGTGTGAACACATATGTAATAAGGTATGTATCAACTTAGACACGTATAGAAAGAACTATAACACCAAATTATATATTCATCATTGAGGCTGTCCTGAAATCTTGACTATTCTGAGCGCTATCAGTTTTACATAGGATCTACATTAGTTCCTTCTTTCAGCAAAAGATGCTCATGTCATATCGGTGACATTCGTTTGAAATTTCATTTGCATCCATGGCAGTATAAAATTCAGTAACTACGGGAATAGTGATGTTTGATATACTTGCACCAAGAATGAAACTATTACGATCATATGTTTCTGTTGTCTCCGATGTTTGGCTAGTGTTGGCAGTGTCTATTTAATTCGATATATTGAATGTTTCTATTGATTGAATGGACCCCGATGATACCGGTGTATTACCACTCTCGTCAAGCCACTTCTCGTATCATAAATTTATTTTTATGAGTGGCTTGGATTGCCCTGCCAATACTCTTTTTGTCATATTAACTAAAATCCACATTCCAAGTCATACATTGGATATTGAACAAAGGACCGAATGAGCCCGGCTAATAGGTAAATGTGGCATGTAGTATCATCATACAATCATGTCGTACATTAGGCATTGAACACTCAAGAACACACCCAGTTCAATAATATTTGAAATGAGTCACCCCCATCACACCATTCTGAGGGTTCTCAAATTTTCGTGTGGGCCATCATATGCAATATACATATACTATTCAGACACAAGGAGATGGACGCACCCAATCTATGTAAGAAGGATGTTTCATAGTGCCACACTACAACCCCTATTGATAGTAGATGATTCTCACCGTGTACACTGGAATACCATATTCTTGATGTATGACCTTCCATTTCATTTTCTTACACATTTTGAGATAGTAAATATTTGGTATTGGATATGAGTAGCAGCTTTTCAGTTATATGAAGGATGTTGAGAATCGTAATGTATATGTAGTTGAAAATGACAAGCGAGATATTGGGTGGATGGAGACAAGGAATGCAACCGATATCCTTTGATGACGCAGTATGGTGTATAAAAAGCCCCTTTAGTTGGTATTTCTTACGGATTTGTAACTGAATCATAAAGGCACACAGGCGTTGCACTGTAGATTCTTTTGTGATTGAGTTCTGTAAGTGATTAGGTGAGTGAGTGAATGATTGAGTGATATCACACGGGAAATGAAACAGTTGTTTTCCCCCGAACAATCGTAGATCATGAATGCCCAAATATCACTACATCACGCTTTTGCTGCAGAATTTGTTCTTACGAAATAGCGTACACATCAAATTTATTTACATGACCATGTAATTGCGAACATACAAATGTAAATCGATAAAATCAATTATTGATGTCAGTGGTCTCACTATATCATATATGACACAGCACGTACGGTCGTCTGCAGTATATGATGAAATAATCTATGTTTGATATGTGTGACTGGTTGTTCATCAGAGATTGAAATGTTACGATATTGCTTATCTCACATGGACTGGAGAACGAAGGAATGGTTCTAAATGACTTCTGAGGTCAGACGCAAATATATTAGCTGAATTTCTGGGCAGACACCATGGCATGATGCATGGAAGCGACGTAGTATTAAGTCTTAGTACAAGACCTGTCATGTCAATGAAATTACAAGACCCATTTCAACCATCGATTAGCCGGTATCAAGTCCGCCACTGATAAGGTGACATTTCTTTTTCAAGGGACGGAGCAGTTTGCTGAGTAATGTTCTAGGGAGAGTTGTGTTGCGCGATAAAATGCAATTTGCTAGAAAATTAGATTCTTTCGCTCTTGAACTGAATGCCTCTGCTGGAAACACCAGAGAGAAAAACTAAAGAAAGTTTACAAATGAAAAGACTCGTCTCATGAAGAAAATGAACAAAGACTGCCGAATTATGCCACCTAAAGGGCGTGTGCACTCAGTTACGACAGTTCAACGTCCTACAACCGCTATCAATTAGATGAAGCATGCAGTTGTGAATGTGGGATTTATGTGTCCCCTGACACCACGTTGTAACAGAGTTGATATAGTGATACGGACGATATGTAAGACAGTGTTCATGATTGTCCTGCCAGAGCAGATGCATACATTGTATACTTCAACAGATTATGTTCAACTCGAAAAACTACCTAAATGGATTGTATGTTTAACTTGAAACTGTTCAGGATGTTGACTTGAAGCAGTTAAAAATACGTTGGTGATTTATCACTATTAATACTTCATGTACTTGGATGATGAAAACCAGTGTTGTGTTTGATACGACGCTGAATAGTCAAACGCTGCACAATCTACAAACCAACTGCATGTGGTCCATGTATATGAACATGATAAATGGTATGCCTGGTTAATTGCCAAGTGGCAGGTGAAATGATGGTCGAAGTGTTCATCCCCTCGACAGACTTGTCAATTGACCACGAATCGTCATTGTGGATGGAAGAGACCGGGTGGCTAGGCGTATTCCAATGAAATTTTCTTTCTTGATAAACATTGTGACATGAATTGAGTTACGAATTAACTGAATTAATTACAATGACCCGTTAATGACCCGCTAATTCCCTTTTCGTGAAAATATTTACATCAAATCTCATTTAGAGAATTCACACTATTGATTTGGACGTCAACAATGTCAGATCCCTGAGAACATTTGCAGCATATATGTGACAGCTCCTCTCAAGAGTGTTAGTTTTCATATTTATCCATTGACTGTGTTCTATGTTCCATGGTGTACACATACTACTACAAATGAAATGCATTGTATAGTACGGGGGCTAAAAATTACTATTGTTGTATACTAACTCCCAAAGAATGAAAATATACATTCACTGCTCATACTGATGTCAAAAGTATTTTTTATTATTTATTATGATATTTGCATTTAAAATTCCAATGGTAGATGTATGCAGTGAACGAAGTGGCTCTCTATGTGTCTGTATGTTTTGACTGGGCCATCTCCTTTGTTGGGGTTTGTATTCTGACTGATTTGGGGTTTCCAGATGGCATTATCAAATTTGATCATACTTATAGTATTTTGTAGACTATATTTTTTAACGAAAATGATGATGTGTAATATTATGAATGATTATTGGATATGTAGGCGAGGTTGTTCTGCATGCATCAATGATGTACAGATCTGTGTAACACAAATGGCTGTAATACTATACATGACTTCTGACATACAGCAAAGATTAACTGGCTTATGTTGTGTTTTCATTCCTTTGTTTCCAATTTCACTACGATTTTGATGACGTCAATAGCAAGCGTTGTTTCTACTGCACACCTGGTGGAAGTAGCATACAGCTACCCAACAACCTAGAAAATTAATTTGGAAATCTGAAACAAACCCCATGGAATAGGTCTATGACAAGTACATAAATCCCTGATCACAAACCAAAAGGCTACTATACCCTTGTTCACTTTGTATATTACTGCAAGGGAGCTGAAAATGCAATATAATTCAGAGGTATTGTTCGCGTTGTCTACTCTATATCTTGTCTGAGTTCCTGGAAGGGATGGCTTGAACATAAAATATCAAATGGAAAGAACGAAGGCCAGTCATAAAATTGCATTTCAGAGTAAGTAGATATTCGATCCCAGGGTGTCTTAATCATTCCTGGGAGAACATCAAGCACTGAAAACCATGGGATAAGTAAATCAAGTGATGTTTCATCCACGGGTGCTTAAATCATATCTGGGATGACATATAACAGAGACACAAAACACATAAGAGTGAGTCATTCTAAAAGCTGTTTCGTTTTATTGGCATCGTCTAAGTTTTGTGATATTTGAAGCCCTTGGTCGTTTCATACAATAGATCAAATATGTCATTTTTCTCGGCTGTCGACTTAGGGGGTGTAAATAAAACAGCACGCCGTGTCTTGAAATACCATCTTAGAATAGAACTACACATTTATAAGAGGTCGCGCACTAATACAAAATTCATCCATGTTAGTGATTGCCTTAAATGACATATTAATTGCTCATATCAGAAAAAGTGTTGCAGAAAGTCTATCACATGTTCCTTTGTTCTCCCTGTCCACTACTCTGATTGATTATCTCTTCTTCATATCTCTTCTTTCTACCTCTGGGCCGTGACATATTGAGTATTGCAACAGCTTGCTGATACATTTATTAAACAGTACCAGTTTGTCAATGAGTTCATTCTTGTACATGTATTGATTGCAATGATATACTTGGTATGTTCTAAATCCAATTTATATCCGGGTCATCAGGGCTTACTCGGGATGGACTATCGGTGCTATATTATTGGTAAAAATTATACCGCTTTGAATGAGTTGACTAATCACGAATGTACGAAATGTAGTAATAATCTTCAACTTGTGCCAGGCAAACACATGCTGTTCAACAATATGCTGCACGGTGTCCTCCATCCAACGCTGATCTGACGATGCTGCACAAAATTTCCTGCACATACTCTAGCCCAATATTTGGTACTCGACTGGTACAGTTTTACACGTTTTATATACATGTAATGTACCCAGGACAGGCTTACCCGATACATGTCAAAGATATGTTTTAATAATGTATCTTTACATCTCCTTGTTTAAATTTCATCAGTTATTCTGGTTGGCACGCCATATAATGGCATTCCATTACATCTTCTTTAAATCTCGCAATATTAAAAATTAATTGGACATTAATAGCAGCACGGTTCTTTAGTAACATCATTAACGTAATATGAATTATTAATCACAAGTTGGGTGGAACGAAAACTGGTTTGTTGGATGAACACAGAGAGATTGCCAATGAAAACTCCTTTTGATGACGCAGTATGGTATATAAAACATACACTCTTTATCATCACTGTGTGGTGCTTGTGTCACTTTATGTTTCACGGTTGTCGAGTTTAAGAGCGAAAGTAGCAAACACCAGATTATAAAAGCTTTTGGAGTGGTACATCTTATGTATTCTTGAATTTAGCCATGGTGAGTGACAGATGCATGCGACGGTAGATGTACTTTTCTAGGCAGTAGATTATCACAGTTTTCTGTTACTTGAACCATGAACCCTGACCCGACCTGTGGGATCCTGTTTCTGATCCGGCCACCATGTGAAAAACTGGTAAACTGTGTCGTGTATCAAACCGTCCAAATGCACTTTAGTTAAAAAGTGTGCTGCACGTTCTAACTATATCTCGTACGTTGCCAGCAGTTGTCTGGAAGCCACCAGACCCACCATGAACAGCTGAGATACTATTTCCACAGTTATTTATTAAGAACATTACCTCTTTCATCAGGTATTTGTCATTGTTCTTGTGTTTTATCCGTATATGTATCGTTATACCAATTGAGTATAGTTACGATGAATGAGATATACGCACATACAAATCAAATGAACTTTTCGCACTGTGAACTCTCTACTACATTCTTCAAAGTGAACACTAACTGATTTTCTCAAGTGTATTATCATTATTATGTTTCTCACGTATTTTACATGATTGTTATTCATCCACTGCTTACTTGTACATGTTCAAAATCTCTGATGTACTACCAATATACAACGTAATACATAATCTATATTCCTAAAATGGGCTTTCTCCCTGTTCATTATAGATACACGATGATGCTAACCATGCACATATGACATAACCTGTCTTTTTACATGTATGTAGCAGTGTTACATTTATTATAAATTACCTCATCTTTGTCCCTTTTATGTCATGGACTCTAAGTCATATATCATACACAAGCACAGAACGTACATATACTCCTAATGACAGTCTAGGAAGGAATAAAGTTCCCGTTCATAGGTGAACACTAAAAACATATTTACTTATGTGTAGACATACATGCTGGTACAGGTATTGACATATACAAAGTTGTCGATGTATATCCATGTTTTACGACTGTAAAGTCACCTTTCCGTATTATAATACACGTACACACATATATGAGTCTGTCGATGCACATAAGAGCATCCACATTCATAACTGTGAGATCACCATCAAGTGTGCATACACTCATGGAAAACACCATTATTAGAATGGGAGTTAGTCTATTGCTAGAGAGCGTCAATGTCAGATTAGCAAAAAACATGACAGGTAGACAGACAATTGGTAGCACTAGAAATCTAATCGACCACATGGAACATTCTCCTGAACAACAACAGTGTTTATATTATGAACGGTATTTACATACTTCACGAGTAAACAAACAATAGGTGCATGTGAGTACTATAAACTCTTGAACACCGCTAAAACTCATTAAGAGTATTCATCACTTCTTGAAAACAAGTGCTGAACAGAGGCGTTTCGAGTCTCTTGTTGCCGGGGTTGTGCTGGTTCGATTCAGCTCAGAATACAGTCACTCATTGTACTGTTCACACGGCGTGGACTGTCCCTGTAGGCCTTTGTCTAGCCACGTTGCCACTGCTCATAGCCTTATGTCACGTTATGTGAGCGCGTTGCAAGAAATGCTCAATAAGATCGAGCATGCAACGAGCAATAGAACTCACTACGTACCTTACACTACAAATAGTGTCAATAGGTATGAATTCACTCTATCAGAAGTAAAGATCTTTTGAGTATTCTTTATTGAGCACAAATTCGCACACTAGTAACACGCCCTATTTCCCCTGAGAATTTAAATTCGCATCTGAGTTTTGGCCCAGTTTCAAGATATTGAGAAAAACATTAAATATTTCACACAGCACAATTTTTGCTGTGCGCCTGCAATGAGCATGTAACATCAAGACTATCCCCATGTGGACGCAAAACCAATGATAACAATTTTGGCATGATATAAAATAGGCTACATAACTTCTCATAATGTAAGCTTTTACATATAAATTCATATAATTTCACATACTCACATCACACACACGTATTGTTTGTTTGTTTTTCCCAATCGATACTCAAACTACAAATGAGATCATCCGTCACTTTCGGTGATTGTGTCAACGACACTGTCTTCAATAATTACAACACATTTACTATGGCTTGTATGCGCTTTATTTCCCCAATGCACTACATGTACTACAGCACAGTAACGATTTGGATAGTGAAATCATTTGTATGGTACAACAGGCATGACAAATTCTATCTTGTAAATGTAAAATGGCGCCGTCGATATTAAAGATACACTCATTAAATGTAAGAGGGCTGAGATCGGACACCAAGAAAAGGAGGAAAATATTTGAGATGTGCCAGTCCAAGTACCGAGGCATATGTATGCTTCAGGAAACCCATAGTACCAGTGAAATTGAAGGTGAGTGGAAAAGAGAATGGAATGGTGATATCGCCTTCAGCCACGGGAGCTCTAAAAGCCGTGGGGTTTTGACCTTGCTACCACCAAACACTGATCACTCTGTCCTATTTCGTGACACGGGTGGGCGATATATACTGGTATCCGTTTGTTTTGATGATCAGAAATTCCTTCTCCTAAATATATACGCACCCACACAACAAAGCGAACATGATCAATTAAAATTCGCAAGTGAACTGAAATCTATCATTCAGACTTATGAAAATGAGAACCTGGTGATTGGCGGGGACTTCAATGTTGTCTTAGACCCTTCAGTAGATAAGAAAGGAGGAATAATAAATAATAAAATATGTGGGAAATACAGGGCCGAAATAACTTCATTAATTGACACATTCAATCTTAGCGATATCTGGCGCCAATGTAATGAAGAGAAATTCATGTTCACCTGGCATTGCAAGAAAAAGAAAATATACTGTCGGTTAGACTACTTTCTTATCTCTGATCACCTTTGTAATTTGACACAAAAAGTTGACATTTTGCCAACTACTGTATCTGATCACAACATCATACAATTGTCTCTAAAAATAGAAAACACTGAAGCCCGAGGTCCTGCCTATTGGAAGTTCAATACATCGCTGTTGAGGAACTCGGATTACCCTAAATATATCAGGAAAATTATTTCAGATAGTGAATCCTTTCACACGACTGACAATATGAGTGTGAAGTGGGAATTAATTAAAATAGATATTCGCTTGGCGACAATCAAATTCAGTTCTAAACTTAAGCGTGACCGAAATATACAAGAAAAATCGCTTGACACCAAACTTAAGGAATTACAACTGAAAATCGCAGAAGGTGATGACATTGAGTTAACGTTAGAAGAAACTAAGACGATAGAAACTGAATTGCAGAGTTTGCAAAATGAAAAGATTGCAGGTATTATACTAAGAGCAAAATCAATATATACTGAACAATGGGAGAAAAATAGCAAATACTTTTTCAACCTAGAAAAACGAAACTATTGCAATAAACATATCACTTCATTGAATGTTGGAAACCGCGTCGTGACAGACCCCAAAGATATACTACGAGAAGAAATGAGATTTTACGAATGCCTGTATAGCGACAGTCCTAACGTAGACAACGACACGCGTAACACATTATACGAATCTATATCCCCTCGCTCGATACCAAGACTAACTGATGAACAACGACTTAGTTGTGAATTAACCATAAATGAATATGAATGCGCTAAAGCCCTCAAAGAACTTAAAAATGGCAAAACCCCCGGGATCGACGGGCTACCGCCCGAATTCTATAAATTCTTTTGGCCTAACATAAAACACTTGGTAATCCAATCGCTTAACTACAGCTTTAATAATAAAGAATTGTCTGCTACTCAAAGGCTAGGAATTATCACATTGATTCCCAAAAAAGGTAAAGATAGAGCTTTGTTAAAGAATTGGAGACCTATTAGTCTGCTAACCACAGACTATAAAATACTATCGAAAATGTTAGCACTCTCAATAAAAAATGTAATATCTGACATTATACACAGCGATCAGAACGCTTATATTAAGGGACGGTCCATCAGCCTAAATATCAGAACAATAGCAGACGTTATACATTATTGTAAATTAAGGAATATGGAATCCATAATATTGCTAATAGATTTCGAAAAGGCTTTTGATACAGTTAAATGGGATTTCCTGCAGTATGTGATGGAAAAATTCAACTTGGGACCGAAATTCAGAGAATTAGTAAAACTTTTATATTTAAACATTCAAAGTACTGTAATAAACAACGGATATTTTTCTGATTATTTTAAAATACAACGAGGGGTACGGCAAGGCTGTCCATTATCTGCTTACCTATTTCTGCTAATAGTCGAGATTATGGCAATAAATATAAGATCAAGATCTAATGCAGGCATTAAGGGAGTACAGTTAAATAACTATGAAATTAAAATAAGTCAGCTGGCGGACGACACAACCATTTTCATACAAGATACAACCTCTATTTCAAATCTGTTCGCTTTTCTTGATATATTTTATAAGTGTTCAGGACTCCGTACAAATATTGAAAAGACACAAGCGTTTCTAATCGGAAAACATATGAAACGTTTCAAAGACAAATCCCTAGGGATAAAATGGACAGACGGTCCCATACACTGTCTAGGGATCCACATATGTGAAACAGAGAACGATAATTATTTATATAACTATTTACCGAAAATTAATAAAATGAAAAACATCTTTAACATCTGGAAGCAGCGTAACCTGTCTCTGCGAGGAAAAATAACTATAATTAATACATTAGCTGCGTCGCTACTTGTATACCCAAGTACCTCGATCTCAACACCTCACAGAGTGATAAAGGAAATCGATAACCTATTTAGCACCTTTCTTTGGAGTAGTAATATCAACAAAATTGCACGTACTACGATGATACAAAATATAGAAAAGGGTGGTCTTAAATTGATTGACATGAGCTCTAAAATTAAATCCTTGAAATTGTCATGGATTAAACGATCGATATTGGTACCTGACATATCATGGAGGAAAATTCTAGACGGCATTTTATATCCTATTTCATTTGATTACTTGATAAAAACTAAATCATATTGCCCAGAATTATATCCCAACCTACCTTTGTTTTACCACGAAATCTTACGTGATTGGAATGCCCTGAATTTATCTGAATGCTCCCCACTTACACCTGAATACGTTCACAGTATGCCTATCTGGTGCAATGATAAAATCCAAATCGAGAATAAACCCATACTTAGATTACAATGGGCTCAGAGCGGAATATTATATATCCAAGATCTCATCGACTCAAATGCTACTTTTCTCTCACACGTAAGTTTAGCTGCGAAATATCATATTAAATGTAATTTCTTAGACCTTATGAGTATCAAGCAAGCTATTCCTAAGGACTGGAAACCCCTTTTAACATTCCCCGCGGAATCCCAATCGTGTAATAACTTGTTGTTTTCGGTTCAAAATGGAACATATGAATTAAATAGTGTTACCACCAAAACATTCTACTGGATGTTCTTAGAAAAAACACATCAAGCTTGTCCTAAATGCATATCATCATGGACAAAGATATTTGATATAGATTCTAACATGTGGTCAGATATCTTTGAGTCACCAATGATTGCGTGTTCAGAGACACCGCTCAAATCTTTTCAATATAGAATCATTCATCGTATCTTGCCTTGCAACGAATGGTTATATACAAGAAAGATCTGCGATAACGATTTATGCTCTTATCTATACTGCAATAATGTTTCGAAAGACACAATATTACACTATTTGGAATCATGTGAACCCGTGAGCAGATTCTGGAATAGTTTCGTCGTATGGTGGAATACCTTAAGCTATTCACATATAGACACACTAACCCCTAAGCAAATAATTAATGGGTCTCCCAGCCAATCACCAGAATCAGTAGTGCTAAATTATTGCCTCATTGTAAGCAAATATTACATCTACACATGCAAGCGCAAGAAAGAACCTATTTTCTTTCTCCACTATCTGACGATCATGAAAAATAACATCACTCAAAAAGCCTTTTACGCTAAGGAGAACTCAAAATTTCACTATTTTGAAGAAAATTGGGGACGCTTATACTATTCAATGTAGCATCACTTACAAGATGAGATGAATGCACAGGTCACTTTCTCAAAAACTCCAATCTCGGCTCCGATCTCAGCTCTCGAGCTATTGTAATTCGTGTGTATGCCGATATTCATTCATGCCTTTGTCACTGTAATTTGCACATGTATGTACACTCATGTCTCTGCGGAAATAAACTAAAAAAAAAAAAAAAAAAAAAAAAAAAAAATACTTGAACCATGAACTTAAGATTTGTTATCGCAATTTTCTGTACCATCGACGATCCTAAATGCCTGAAAGGGAATGATGATACCCCATGCTTATGACACCTCATCATTGCAGTATAGCCTACATACTGAACAGATAGGTATGGTCCTGTAATTATGGTTCGATGAATGATTTCGGCTTGATGAAAATACATATTTGGTGTCAGTGGCCAAATTATATGCTATAATGGGTTCACTTCACGTTCTTTATCTATAGTATATGAATAACGAGGTCAAGAAGGAAAAACGAATGTCGTGTGATATTAGAGAGCATAGGAAGTATTGCAAATAGTAAATCATAATCATGAGGCATATTTCACTGAGAGATAATGACATGCTCACATCTGAATTACCATGCATGTATGCGAAAAACACCGTCGCTCTACACAAAGGTGATAATTAATTATGCAATCATTATTGATGGACTATCAGTGGAAAAATGCAGAATCTTTGTTGTGGAATCGATTATGACGAGATCGCACAAACTGTACATTGTCAATGGTACATCATAAGCTTTCCAGCCAAGTTTGGAACGGTTCGACAAGACACTACATATTATGAATAATGATCAGGAACATATGTATGTAGGTATCAATCTATTACCACAAATACAGTAGATTTTGATGATATATTATTTGTGAATAGCAAATCTACTCTCCATTTTTTTTTTTTGTATTGACACCTTTGGATCTAGTTATTTTTTTCTGAGAGCAATGCCGCCTGATCCAGCAGTTCGATGTCCACAAGTTCAATTATCAGTGATTTAGTCTTGTTTCGATTCCAGGTTTGTTGTGAGGGTGATGTTCGCCTCAATGATATCATCTGATACAACAACAGGGGATCATACGTAACACCATACCAAGGGGTGGGATTGTCGAAAGGTGTTGTTTCACCTGGTCAGAAAGTGAAAAGAACTGTATTTATTCCAGGACAATTAATGGACAGCATATCATGCTGGCTCGGATCTTAAATTAAGGATGCTAATGCATGTGGAAGGAAAATTAAAAGACTGGTGACACACTGGACAGTTTCCAATACTCGTCAGGCATGTTCTGATATCCGTAATGTTCCAATCATACAAGTTGATTACACTGACTAAATCGATAACTAAACATGTTAAAATCACTAGTGTATCTTCATATCACATTTACTGGTCCATAATACATACCAACTAACGGAAGGCAAAAAGAAGGATTAATTTTGGTCTCCATGAAAAATTTGGACATGGATAATTTCACATGGTGTCTGATGAATTCCTCACGAGGTATATCCATATTCACACACCAGTTCCTTAAGTGTTATACTTTTGTTGGTATGAGCTAAATCTTTATAAATTGTACAATTTTCAACAATAACTGACAATTAATAATTAACATGCTACACATTATACACTTCAACATGTAAATGTAAACAGAGAGACTGGCTACGCCCCCGTCAGCAACTAGCCCGGGTGTGTGGTGGATTTCGATTTACAAGTCAAGGCTCTAGAGCTATCGTGGATATCAAGAATTCTGAAGCAGGAATTACCGTCCGCATGGCAGGTAACACTGCAATCAATGATTCCTGATATTAACGCTTTAGACTTCGTTAGTTCGAGGTGCAATATTAAAGGGCACCATCTGAAATTATCGCTTTTTTACCAGCAAATTCTTGGTGTGTGGATCGAGTTTCGTAAAGGCCAATATCCGAAAATGGTCCTGACGTCAGACGAGAAATCATTTGGTTCAATGACCACATACTAATTGACAACAATCCCGTCTTTTATAAAACCTGGTATAAAGCCAAAATCCTATGTATCAGCGATATTATAGATGCCACTGGCAAATTGGACTCTTATACGGAGCTATAAGAAAATAGTCGGAACGCCTCAACGTTGCGCCAAATGATTTGAATCGGATACACATTTTCTCTCGACCATATCTGGTTACTCACAACACCAAACTGCTCGCATTTCAATTTAAATTTCTACACAGAATAGTGCCAAACAACTCACTGTATATCATGAGCATTGTGGATGACAACACTTGCCAAAACTGTGGGGGCATTGAGACGATCGAACATCTCTTTTATGACTGCCCATATGTGATAAGGTTTTTAGACGCACTTGGGAATTGGTTTAATTCTATACACTCAACCACCTTCTTACTAACTAAAACAGTTGTTGTTTTTTTCGACCTAGCACATGATAGTAACACCAGCACCTCAACCTTAAATCACGTTCTCTTATTCGCGAAGTACTACGTCCACTGAAATCATATTACCAAAACAGCACCTTGTTTGTCACATTCTAAACACGCCCTCAGAAAGCTACTGAAAATAGAATATTTCAATGCTGTCAACAGAACACAGAAAGTACGATTCATGGAAATTTGGGGAAAATTGTATTTTGAGATCGACTGATCAGTATTGTAGGTACCATTTTTTTATGTAACCTAGTGTACGTTTTTTTGTACGTATGAACAAAACTTTTGAATAAAATTACACATTTTGCAAAAAAAAAATAAAATAATAATAGCCGGGTGTACTGATTAGAACTACTATCGATTGTTCACATTTCGCAAGCGTTGTGCATTGTCCCCACACAAAGTCGTCAATCACCAATCCACGAACGTCATAATTCCTTTTTGTATTGTATGAAGTGAACCAGACTGGATTCAACAGTCTTAGTACTTTCACAGCGGCGCAGCTTCACTTTCCCAGTAAGGAACCTTGTGAATAGGTTTGAGTCATGAATTATACTGCTTTAACAATGTCACATTATTTAACTTTCTGAGGTCAAATTTCAACCTAAGTTAGATAAATCACACTATGGCATCAACAATATCAGGTCCCTAGACATATTTGCAATATACTTGTTGCAGATTGTTTTCACCAGTTTTAGATGTATGTTTTTGTTCATGCACTAACTATGATCTAGGAAATTATATTAGGGATTGAGTATATCGGGTAGTGATATTACAGTACAAATTTCACGAGGATACCAATGTGTAATATGTCTGGTATCATGTGAATGTAACCTCATTAAAATGATTTCTCACAATATCATTTCGATTGTTTTACATGCAAAAATAATGTAGTAACAGAAATTTGTATTCAATGTAGCTGGCTCATTCAATGTTTTCATTCTATTGTTTTATTCAACGTCCGGGAAGAACCCACTCTTCAATAATGTTTTACTACATGTATGTCCCGTTTATCCCATACAATGGAGCGGAGAAATGTATTCAATTCAGAATCATCGTCTGTGTTCCCTCATAATCTCTATTCTGTGCTCCTGGAATGAATGGCCTGATCATAAAGTACAAAATGGACAGAACAAAGACCAGTCATAAAATGCGCATTTCTCGACTAAGCCAAACCAGGGAAGTTTCATCCGTGGGCGCTTAAATCATTCCTGGGAGGGCATGTAACACTAAATCATGTGGGTCGTTACACTCTGCTGTCTACTTATAGAGACATCATGCTTTGTTTGAAATATCATCTCATCATAGAACTGTACACTGGACTATACAAGTAATGAGGATTCAGATCTTTGTCAATGACCTACATGTATATTGAAGAAGGTGTTTAAAAGACATAACCAATATTTTTTATTGCATGATATCAACCGATGGAGCCTTCTTTTTGGCCAGGATTTTTGAGCAGTGAAATATTGAGTATTGCAACAGCTTGCTGATACGTTCTCGGCTTCGGTAACTGATCAGTGCCAGTTTGTCAATGAATCCAGCATCAATAACTTGTACTGATTACTATGGCAAGGAACGAATCTTGTCAGGGATTCATAATATCAGGTGTTATGCTCAAGCCACTAGTATTTGTCATAGCCCAATAGTGATAGACGTGGAACCAATACCCAGTATTAAGTATTCCGAGCAAACAAAACAGGGTCCGTTATCCAATCTCATAGTCTGGGGACAGAAAGTCATATCAGGCATACGAAGTGAGAGAAAACAAAAATGACAGGGAAACTCATGAACCCCCCAAAATGGCCATTAGGAGGTGAAATCAGGTGTTCCGGAAAGAGTGAGCATTTCCTGCCCCACTAGTGGCACCCGTCATGAATTCCCCAAAACTAACATGAAAATAGATCTAGTTGCATGGCAGACATGGATTTGCTGTATTTATCAACCAGATCATGATGTTGTCCATAGAATTTCTTAAACGCAGCTATAAGTCTTGGTAAAACATATCCTTGTCGCAGCAGTTTAGAGACTAGCTGGGCACTTCGATAGACAAAGTCCTCATATTTGCAACTAGCTCTGGAATAGCGTATAAATTGAGAAACAAACACACCATATGCCGGTGACATAGGAATGTTGCTGCTTAGAAAAGGGAAATTGACTATGGAAAAGTTGAAATGTGAAAATATATGATGCGACTGTTTCCATTTGTATGGGAGTGTCACAAGTGCCTCGATATCTTGCTTTGAAATCGGCACATGTAGCGCAGTGCCCTTTTTGAGACCGGCCTCTGTAGCACAGTGGTTAAGCTGCAGGATTCAAAGCTGGGAGGTGGTGAGTTCGAAACCCATCGGTGAACGAGGGATTTATCATGGCCGATCCCCACCCAGGATGGGTGTGCTGTGGGCTCAATGGGTAGGCTGACCACTCAGTCGTGAGTTACTCACCTACGAGTACGATATTGGGGGACTTCCTGGTGGTATGACTCAGGAATGGGTATGATTACACCATAGGGTCCGCAGGTGCTATGTTCACCGGGCCTGGTTGACACCAGGATAGATTCATGGTCTGGTATGGACATCGCCAATGCCAGGTCCATGAACAGTATGATAGAAAGCGTGTGACTTAGCCCCGCCATGCAGTCCCAAACCGGAGTGGAACTCCACAGTTGTATATATGTATCACACCCCATAATTAGGTTGCATTGCATGTTTCCAAAACTGGATTCGCCCAACAAAAATATTTATGAAATATTTATGAATATGATCTGACCCACATGATTACTGATTATTATATAATATGACACATACCTCTGAAATTTGTTCATATATCCTGCTCTCACATGTGAAAAAGATAATTTGCATTTATAGCAGTAGCCATTACCATAACCAATAAAAAATATATATATGTGTATATGTGCTGTGGAAACGAACAGGCGTGCACAGGATATGTGTTGTGTTGTGGAAACAAATACGTGTGCACACAACCACAACAACCTGGGCGATTTCTAGGCAGAGACAGTATTTGAAATATTTCTGTAATAATAAGATTTGTTCCAAATCTGGGTCCATGATGATATGTGAAGACTATAACATTCGAGTTGGGTGATAATATGGGTATTTGTACACTTGGTACCAAATTACACACTGTTCGCAGTGAAAGAACCCCAAATTGTTTGAATTGTTGGTGAGCTTGTGACGATTGACATCGAATCCAGGTAAGTGAGTGTTTGATTCCTTCTAAATAGACTCTGTTGGGCGAAACACAACAAGAAAACCACCTCCGTCTCACTCCACCTCCGTCTCACTCTCACTCCGTCTCACAATACCGTACTCACCGTAAACAAATGTTGGCTGTAGTGTCATCAGTAGTGTTTGATATTGCTTGGCTAATTGAACTTCGTTGGTGAGGGTTTTCTTGTTGTCTGATTTCCCCAGCAATTTGTTATATGCCTGGTGATGAATACGCCATTGACATTCTAGACGCACTGCACTCATCGTGTCATTAGTGTAATGAGGCAACAAAGTGTATCGTGCCTGTCAGTTTATACGCAGCTGGTGTGCTAAAAACAGGTAGTGGTTATTTATACCAACGCTCATCATAGAGAAAACGCAACATTAAAAGCAGAGGTGTGGGAACACCAAACACTTAAAACGATTATGACATAAACTTGATTCGTTCGATTCACTGATGGTTCCAACCACATACTATACCAATCGTGGTGAATAATATACTTCATTGTACAAAACAATACTGGCATTCAGGGATTTCTTTTAATTAAAATGGAAATTGGGTTGTATCAACATCGGTCCGGCTTTCATGGCTTATCAACCCAAACATACTTCCCATGCTGTGCATTGGATGTTCCATGAAGGGATGACATGAATGGACTTATGAGGAATGTGTGGCATGTGGTATCAACCCACATCCATGGTATCATGGACTGGGCTTGTGATCAACACTGAAAACATATCCTGTTCAATAATATTCCCAAATGGTTACCTTCCTCCAATACGAAGGTAGGCCTTAATATTTCTTCAGCATAATGAAGGACAGTATGAATTCATAAATCCACAAAATCGAGTTGCTGAACCGACGGAGATATGGAGATTGCCAACGATATCATTTAAGAACTTAGTACAAAAACGGTACCTACGAGTTTATCATCATTGTGAGGTGCTTTCTCGTGCCACTATGTGTTTTGTGGGACGGTTATTGCAACAACGCGACTAGGTCATCAAGCCTTTTTGGAATGGTATGTATTTCGGATGAGCCATATCAGAAGCGTGAAGCCAACAAAAACTTTACACAATTCAGGATGTGCTAAGTGATGTTTTTACATTATTGCTGCGTAAATGAATTTCAAAGACGGGAAGTGAAACAGTTCCCGCTCCCACATAGTTTGCTAGCATGAAAGCCAAACTATGGCGCACCACGTAATAACTACTTTAATAATCTGGACCTGTAACTACCAACGTAAATAGATGAAATCCATGTCAGTTGTCTTATTAAATACTCAAATGGGTCACTGCATGTGCATTTTCAACAGAATCTGAAGACAGAAATTTAATTGGCTGCTACGTAAAACTCAATGTCTGAGCAGACATTTTGATATAAGAAATTCATGTTGTATGTTCCTAGCATGGCTTTTGTGCGCGGGAAATTCTAAGTTTTAGTGCGACATGGGGACTGCAAGCGAAAACCCATTTAAATTAGGATTAGCTGGAGCAGCTTGACTACCATCTTACACGTGACACATTCCTTACTTCAATGGGACACTTTGGTTGGCATTGTTCTAAAGGGAGGTGTGTTATGGGGGAAAATACAATTTGCTTGAAAATTAGGTTTTTGCTCTTGGAATGAACGGCATTGTCGTAAACGCCACCCAGAATGACTGACAGTGGCCCATAAAGTTTATAGGGAAAGACCCATCTCCCCATAAAGTTTACGTCCAGACTCTCGAATTATTTCAAGTCAACGAGTTTATCTCAAAGCTATGACAGTTCAACGTCCTACAATGGCTATAATTCAAACACGGTGGCCCCAGTTGAGGATGTGATTTACTTGTATGTGTCCCTTGTTGACACCACTTGATACAGTGATACGAGTGATGTTATTCCCCTATCAAATATGTTATTCTCCTGTATGAGAGGCTTTTCCCTACCCATGCATGATGAAGCGATTTCGCTGATCTCGTGCAACCCGAGATCCACAGCAAGCGTAACAAATGCACTCTCATGAAATCTATATCTTACCTAAGAGGTTACTTACCGGCCAATAATTCTCACAGATAACCCGGTGATAATACGATTTGCTTGAAAGTTGAAAATACTTATCGACCACCAATTACTTTGCCGACGATTGTAACAGTTGCACATGCGGTCATTCGTATACATATATGTGGAATAATACAGGTGCAAACGATCAGCACTGCATCAAATGCGATCAGACATGTGATAAATGAAAATATAAAATAAACCATTAATCACACTGGCTCAGGTTACAGATTGGTAGCAGGTATAATTTACATCGGTGATTTATCATTCTGTCAATAGTTGTACCATGATCAAAACGAACCACACTTGTTCAACCTGGCGACTGACATTTGAATTTTGTCCAGCATGCTTGTCGAGCCTATTGTGTTATGCATTTGTGAGTTGAATGTGATGTATTTCCGGGAACAACGATAAATCTTATTGAAATTATTTTTGCATGATGTAAATTCGACTTGTAGTTATCCATACCAGGGACAAACTAATACGGTGCTCCTCCAAAGATATATTTATATCATTATTAACTGATAACACTGGTATTTATAGATTGCATATCAATTAGGAATTGTATATACTGTTCCTAATTGTGTCCACCAATAATTGACATAATATGTACGACTATTTGCCGATCGCCAAATCATTCTTGTGAAATGATTCACAAGTTCACATTTAGGATAGTTCACATTTTGCTAGCCTCGTTTTGTGACATTGTCCATTAACAGACTTTCCAATTTAGAATGAACGTTAAATTGTATTGTGATGTGTGAATGAAATAGATCGAGTAACCAGACGTATGCTTTCCATCTAAAACTTTCGTGGATGAGAACACCAAGCCACTCTTTCGCAAAATGCCCTTCTAACTTCCAGTTTTTTTTTTCAAATTGTGTTCCTTAATTTGCGAGATCAGCACTGGGCCCATACAGGTCGTGGTGAAATATAAAGCCATGTAGCTGTAGCATAACATTTTGCCCCACGTTGGTGACATAGTGAATCATAAGTAGTAAATCTATCGTCATTGTGAGGTGCTTGTGTCATTGTGACATATTGTTTTTTAGTGGTGGGCGTGTTTAGAGTTGACAGCAACAAGACGACACGGTTACCTATGTTGCAGAGCTCCGTTGGGTTGATATGTCTTACTGATTTGTGATGAGCAATATTGATTCACGAATCGTCACTCCGTAGAGCCATATGCGATTAAAGATAGGAAAGTGGATCAGAGTGTACCATATATTTCTACTATTGGAGCCCTAAATATATAGAACATTAATACTGCACAAGTGGGCATTCTATTTTTGTTTTTCATCTCACAATCAAGGATCCGTCAATATGAATGTCCAAATGTAAATGATAAAACTTGTTCATGTTCATGACACGTACTTTGTTATTATAGCATTTTAGCGCACATTATAAGAACTTACCCTTCATTTACGACCTGGAATTGACGAAATCACTCATTTATGTGGTTGTCAGAATATATATTCTAAAGAGCTCACTGCGTATGCATTATCACTATTGCAAAGGAAGAAAAACAATGCATTTTCACGGCCCTGGAATTTGCTACATGTGAGGGGTGATTCATCAGAGAATGAAATGTTGCAATACTGTGTATCTCTCATGGAGTGGTGATGGATGGATGGCTGTAATTGATTTGTTGACATGGTTCAATGTAGAGGCGTCTCCCAGTGCTATTAACCCAAGTGCATGGTTTAATTGGCAAATATAAATGATGCCAGACGTAGGATAGCAGAATAAACTTGAATCAGTGTACGGGAGAACATTTTACTACATTTATCTCTTGCCTGAAGCAATAAACATGGAAACAATACCTAAGTATATAGTATCCGAGCAAACAAAATCGAGTCCATTATCCAATCTCAAGTCCAGTGTCAGGCAAAATCGAGAAAATTTTAAGGGAACTTCATATTATCATATGGTGATAATTATTATATGGTGAGACGTAAAAAAAACAGAACTGTGTTCCATTCGAATGCAGATACTCTGGTATACGAAATTATAACTATGCCATGGCATAGTATTTGTACGTCATGAACGCATCATACCGATTTATAGTAAACTAGAGTGAGTTGAATGGAACAAAAAATACAAAGTGATAGAAATTACCTGCTCCTGGAATGAACCAAGAAGCTGTAAACACCACAAAGGCAAAATCTATATAACTGAGAATGACCCAGAGTTTCAGACTGTATCACCTCGAAGAAGTTCAGCAACCAAGTTTAGCACCCAAAAACTGCCCAACATTCGTTTGATAACGACAGGTATACATGTATTTTATGGAATACCAAATACATTACATTACTAAACTCCCAATGCCACGAGCATATAATGTGGAATGATGTAGGTATAAACTATCAAAGATTACACATGTTACAGTGTATCAGAGATAATGATACGGCTGTTATGCAGCTGATCGGGGGAAATTCCTATGGACTCATTTGCACTGGGAACAAGCACCTGAAGCCTCCAAATCTTTTGTTATGCCTAGGTCACATTTGCACCGATGCCTACCCCGATGAGAAAACGATGCCCGAAAAGGCTGAAATTTGGCCGTTTCGGCCGGTCACCCACTGAGCGCGGGAAGATCATCCGTGACCATCGCACAACAATTGGACATCGTAGACACGTCGGTGGAGGCATCAGAAGAGAATAACGCAGATTTATTTTCTTGCGGCGACTGGTGAAAAGAATGACATCGGTAGGGAATCGCTATCATGCTTGCCGGCGATCAGCCAGAGCCCCTTCAGATGCCCACCAGGTGCCGATGGAATCGACCAAGAAGTTTTTTCTGCCGACCAATGTGGGTTGCTCACCTGACGATCACCGCAGGATATCCTGTTGGGCACCGATGAATGTCTGGAAGGTGTTTCAGATAATCGGCCAACTTTTATATATCAGATGGTCACCGAGCAGGTATCAGTAGGGTAAAATGCGGTCTCTGGTACGGCATCATTGGTTGGTCAGCCCTTCTTGGAATTCTTGCAGTTTGGACAGGCACGGTGAAGACACGCGATCGTAGCTGACTATAGCGGTCGCCGACCGAGAATGCCTGATGGTTTCATGTCAACTCGCAAGTCATGGAAAATATGTCTGTCAAAATATCACCGGTAGCCGTAACATCGGTAAATACCACCGATGTCCCCACATCAGCCGGCGACCTGAGCAAATGTAACCCAGGGATGATCTTGTGAGTTTCACAGTGTGGTTTCATGTGAACCAATGAAATCAACCTACATCGAATGTGAGGCATTGGTTGTCGACACTGGATATTACCACTGTCCATTTATAGGGTGCATGAATTGGTTGCCTCTAATAGGACGTGACATGAGCAAGAATTGAACCGTTCACTCAATTTACAAACCGTTTGCTCAATATATTGCTCAATCAATATAATAAATTGTTTGTTCAATATATGATATCGTTCCGATCGTTTGACAAACCGTTTACTGAATATATTAAATTATTCCCTCAGTTCATGAAGTATGTTGACTTAAGGGTTTCGAAACTGAGCTAACGGATTATTTAACTGAGTGAATGATTTTATATAAAGATTTGAATTGAGGGAACGGTTTATTTTTTTAATCCTAGCAATATCCTATTAGGGGCACCGTAGTTTCAGTAGCACCAGTGAACTTCACCACGTTTGCATTTTTATTAAAAATATTTGGATATAACTACTGCCTTTACCGATCTCCACTGCCAAGGAATGTCCTCTATGTGACAAGTGATTTATTACGGATTTACAATAACTTGTACCACAAATGGAATGTTGATATAAGAAATAATGGATATATGAAAGTACCTTAGTATTTGCGGCCTCTACATTTCAGTGCAGCACTGCCGATGAAATATCAAGACCCATTTAAACCAACGACTAGCCGGCTGCTTGGCTGCCACTATAAAAGTGACACTTCATTTTCGTCGAGGGAGCACTTTGCTGAGCAATGTTCTAGTGGGAGAATTGTGTTGTGCCAGAAAATGCAATTTGCTAGTAAGTTAGCTCTATGCTCCTAGAATGAATGGCATTGTCGTAATCGCCACGGAGAAAAAAATAGACATCCTACAATTTATAGGGGATAAAGGCCCATTGCCCCATATAGTTAACGTCCATGTACACCCAAATTATGCCACCAGAATGACGTTTAGCACCGATCCACCTACGCCAGTTCAACGTCCTTGGCTATCATTTTAACACGATGGGGCCTCAAATATTGGTGTGATCTATGTGTCCCTTGTGAACACCACCTGTTATAACAGTTGATATAGTGATGAAGACGGCATGTATGTCTATGTTAGATGAACTCATGCATACCATGTCAAGTTGGAACATATATGATTATTGTGCAACATCTGATGTTAGGCACTAATCAACTCTCCCTCTTTCAGGGAATCTTTCTGTCTGATATGTGAATCAATTTGAAAGAGCAATTGTCTGTAATGTTGTCAAAGCAAAGTATACAACAGACCCATCAATAGAGCGTGATGTGTACTGACCTACACAAAACACACAGAAGGCCCATTAATACAACATATTGTGTGATACAAATCCAGTACTTGATGTTATGTGATCTGTTATCAACTATCCCTTCGGACACTCGGTCACTGTTGGCAAAAGAACCCGAACCGCAAATACAGAAATAACGTATAAATCAAATGGCCAATATGACATTCCGCAGTCGATAATAGTAACCAAATAATAAACGCTAGGTGGTAGATACAACACACTATGCATAATATGCAGTTCAGTGGGCAATACGAAATGTATTATATTTCATAAGTATCATGACTAATTTTTTTCTTGGCACTCGGTTAAAATATCAATGCGTTATGCTGTGGAATCATGAAATCATGTTTTTAGTTGTTCTAATTGTTTTTTTCGAGAGTTATACTGGCATTAGAAGCAACTTCATAGTATGCTGTAAATGACTCCCAAACTGTAGCAGAAAATTGCATGCGCATGCTGGATTCTCATTCGACTTTCTCGTCGAACTACTTCTACTTTTACTACTTCCCGTTATCCTTTGCAAAGGAGTATACGAACGCAATTATTTCCAGAATTAATGTTTTCCTTCCCTCATCTATCTCTTCCACCTTCAAGCTACCGAAATAAATGACCTCAAAGTAAACTACCAAATGGGCAGAACAAAGACTTCTCATACAAAGTGCATCCCTGGAATGGGCCATTCCATGAAATTTCCATTGGGTGCTTAAATCATTCCTGGGAGGGCATTCAACACTAAATCAGGTCGGTCAGTGCCCGCAGTTGTTTCCTACCGGGCACATATGGAGTGAGACCAGTGCCATATATAATCTCATCTCGACACCGAACTGTGCAGAATACTGCTAAAAAATAAAGGCCTATATTTATAGTTCCCAAATCAATTATTGCAAATCACATTTACATCAATGATATGAAGTCACGAAGCAGTAGAAAGTAGAACTACTAAATTAGCTATGTTTCGCCAATTCTCCTATTTATTATATCGATCGGAGTAGCCTCCATTCACAGCTTGAACTTTTGGAAAGTGAGACGACGAGTATTGCCAGAGCTTGTTAATACGCTTTCTGTGTAAGTAGCAATCTATTACCACCAATACAGTCAGATTTTGAATATGTCAAATAACAAACGTAAAAAACAACACTTTGCAATTATTATAGAACAAAGCCCAACCAAATAGTTTATCCAAAGACACACTGGCGTCATCAGGGGCAGACAGTGTGTTGAACGTAATTTTGTCTACTGTACACCTGATGGAATTAATATACAACTGCCCAACAACCTATGAAAATAATTTAGAAATCCGAAACAAACCCCATGAAACAAGTATATGACAAGTACGTAAGTACCTATAAATCACAAGTCAGAAGGCTACTGAGTTGGTGGTATCCTCGAGGACAGATTTAACGTCCGCCAGCAGTGACAGCGACTCAATGGTATGAATGTAAGTATCAATCAATTACCATCAATACAGTCAGATTTTGATGATGTTGCTAATTAATCAGTGCCATTTTGTCAATGCGTTCAGCGTCCATTCCTGCTTGCCATGACAGAAGGACTCTTGAATTGTCTGGGCTTCAGAATATTAGGTATGTCATCGGATCCCAAGCCACAAGATTCATTTTTTGGCCACAGCTCAATATTAACTATATACAGTAGCCGATAGAAACACTGTTGTCAGTGGCATTTGCGTAGAAATATCATGAATATCCCTTATGTATACCTTAAATCAAGCATGGATATAAAATACACAGACAGAATGCACTAATTTATATAATATAATTTATATAATAAATCTTGTACTATAACAAGTAGCATCATTACATTTAAATATTGGACTAGCGGTGACAGGTCGATACATATATACATTTATACATGTATTGTATGTGTTGCCCCTGCTTATTTATAATCCTGGATAAAAGTGGCTGTGCTGTGGTCACCGCATGAACCCTTTGCTGTCATATGAGTGCAAATTCAACAGAGGATAATGCACATTAGCATTCGTTTAATGATTTCATCCACATGATTACTGATAAATATTTTAATGTGTTTGATGTAGCATATAATAATCACATGATTGTTCGCGTATATGACGATTACTATTTCATATTGCATTGAAATATACTGTAGTGATATCAGCCTGGCAGTATTCGATAATTCTACAGCATAACCCGATTGATGGACCATTATTTACCGGTCTTGTTTACACAAGCAAATCGTTATACTTGATGCACTGCATTATTCACGTCACTAGAGCAGTGGGACAACTCCTGTCAGTGTCTGATTCATATACAGGAGTGTATATTGGTTTTCGTTATCAAAGGAACACAAGATTAGTTCATTCACATTTTCGTCATCTTAGGTTGCCCTTCTACACGTGTCATTGGAGTAACGATGTAACTTGCATCAAAAATGGGGTTGTTGTTAGGTTATACAATCGACGACACCAATGATCCTGTAATAGGCAAGCACAATGCCCACAAAATACATATCTAAAGAGCGGTGATATCAAGGCAGAGTGATATCCTTTTCAAATCTTAAAAAAGCCAATATACACACATTGATGTGTACTGAACATCCCCTTGCACCACAATAAATTCAAGTTAACTTGATATATATATCTTGCAGTATATATTTACCTGTTGATATCACCAAAGAGCGTGCTCCACAACGAGTTATGTAATCTATTTTATGCCTAGTTCATTCTGCTTCAAACAGTAGCAGTGCACAGTATATCATATGTGAATGCTCCAGATGATTCATGTCACTTTTGTATCCAATTAGTTGATTGTTAAGGACGTAAACCTCTCACACCAGCTCATGGACAACTGGAACGAAATAGAAGAATTTGAGATATGTTGAAATAAGATTTACCAATGTTCTGAGACAAGATCTGTCTTAGAGAGTAATCAAAACTTTTATAGTCGACACATGGGCGAGGCCCTGTGACATAGAACCTCCTCGAACGTTTTAAGATATTCGAGAGTTCTATTCACAATGTCTCTGAGCCCAGCTAAACAAATAACTCTGATAAGAATGCTATTTGTATATATCTTGAAGGTTTCGCATACGTGCCTCACTTCACAGAAAATAATTTCAAAGTGAAATATGTTCGTACTGGTAGATCATCATGATTAACATTTTGATAACAGGTGTATATGCTCTTGTCATACAGAGACTTGATACATGACATGTATCTGATGCTTTTGGTTGTTATCTTAACTCATGATATATACATTTTGATTCTGAAAACGTGAATGCACACTTAACAGTTCATGAAATTGTTCATTCGGATAGCATTTTAGCCTTTTAGCCTTAGCATTCTAGCAAATTATCTCAAAGTGTTCACTGTGATCGAAATCATACAACAATTCGAATAGCAAACAAAATGTTCATAGTTGGGTTGAGGAATCTCCAAAGCAGTTCAGAGAGCATTCGTCCAAGCATTTCACATGTACTCCAGACAGACCGAAACACAATATCTATGTACACCACCCTGAACTACTATTAGCATCTCAACAAATGAATAATCTAAATTTCATTTCATTCATATGCTACACTCTTAGAATATGGGTTCATGCCTTGAACCCCATTGAATTATGACATTTGCGTGGTGTTTACATGCAGTAATTAGCTTAATGTGACAAGCTCAGTCTCTGCAGCGGTAATCCTACGCACATTTTTTCAGATTCTACAGATCATTCCCACACCAAGTTGTAAATGTAATTGGATTATTGGACGTAATTACATCAACGACTAATGGGCGTGATCTACATGTACAGGAGATGTGGATATAAAAACAGATATGAAAGTTGGTGAAATGAACTCATTGTGCGGCGTCAGGGTACTATATCTGTTAGTGTAATTTTGACCCCATGGTACTACTGGTGAGGCGCTTGTCCATGCGTGGACTTATTGCTACCGAATTAAGTCAGCGATGACATTATCCATATTTTATGTCACAATCTCAGATTACAACAAAGTTAAGTAGCAAATATTGAACAAAGAAAACATACACCTTGGTCATTTGTGGAAAGTGCAACTAAAACACATTTTGGCAAGAATAATGGACGAATCGACAAACAAATGCGAGTAATAATCAATTTTCGCATGGACAAGCTCTGCACCAGTATTGCAGGTATTATGGTATTGTAAGACCATCTACGAGAATTGTTCTCTGTGAGAGGGAAGTAGAGAGTTATTACAATACGAGTTCGAGTTACAATACGATTCGAGTTCATTGTTTCATATTGTTATCAAACTAATCAATAGGGTTGTTTAACCAAGAAATGGGTTTCGTGTCTACTTATCCTTGATTTTTCTCGTATTCACTCAGCCTCGAGTACTGGTTCTACTCTCCTTTGTCCCTGTGGCCGCACACGTAACCTCAAATTCTGCTGTTGTGATGCTTGTTCGAAGATCTGTTAGGATGTTCTGGCACAGGAGTGATGACAAATCTTTTGATTCATGATATGAATGTTCACAATAAGTTGACGTGGAAGTCCATTGACAAACTTAGTGTTTTATGAGTGTGAAGTCATCCTGAATCCTGACACATGTATTTAAATGATGATGATGGTGCACAATATGGTGATTTTTATACGAGATACCATGTTTATAAGATTCATAAGATTTCTCACATTCTGAACATTTACAACTATATCACGTGGGTCACAGTTCTCAACTCCTCCCTTCTGGGCACATATGTGAGTATGCCGTATCTGTACTTCGGGTACTCAGTCAATATTGGCGAGAGACCCTCGTCCTTGTGCATCATCCTATACGGAGTACAGTAAATAAACCCGGACTGCAAATACATAAAGAGCGAATAAATCAAACGGGCAATATGACATTTCACAATCGATAATAGTAGCCAAATACTATATTGTAGGTGGTAAATACAACGCACTCTGCATAATACGCAGTTTATCGGGCAATAGGAAATATATGGTGGCTCACAAGTATCACGACTAATTTATTTCTTGGCACTCGGTTACAATAGCAATGCGTTATGCTGTGAAATCATGTTTCACTTACTTTTTTAGTTGTTCTAATTGGTTCTTGGAGTGTTGTATACTGTCACTAGAAGCAGCTTTATAGTATGCTATAAATGATTCTCAAACTGCATAAGAAATTGCATGTTCATGCTGGAATCTCATGCGACTTTTTCGTTCAACCTGCCTTTCAATAATCATTTACTACTTCCCTTTATCCTTTGCGAAGGAGTGTATGAACGCAAATCATTGCAGAATTATTGTTTGCCTTTCCTCATCTATTTCTTCCACCTTTAAGCTTCCGAAATGAATGGCCTCAACATAAACTACCAAATGGGCAGAACAAAGACCTGTCCTACAAAGCGCATCCCTGGAATGGGTCATCCCATGGAATTTCCAGTTGAATCATTCCTGGGAGGGCATTTAACACTAAATCATGTGCGTCAGTGCCCGCAGCTGTTTCCTACCGGGCATACATGCGAGTGAGACCAGTCCCATATGGAATATCATCTCGACACCAAACTGTGCAAAATATTGCTCATTAATAAAGGCATATATTTATAATTTGCAAATCAATTATTGCAAATCACATTTAAATCAATTAAATATAGTCACAATCCAGTAGAAAGTAGAACTACTATATGTACTACACGAAGAAGGAATCCTAGCTATGTTTCGCTGATTTCGTTTAGTCTCCATGAGAGCTGGGACCCTTGGAAAGTGAGACGACGAATATTGCCACAGCTTGTTGATACGCTTTCTGCGAAAAACGCTTTCTGCTAATTAATCAGTGCCAGTTTGTCAATGCATTCAGCATCCATTCCTGCTTGCCATGACGGAAGGACTCGTGAATTGTCTCGGCTTCAGAATATCAGATCTGTCATCGGGTCCCAAGCCGGAAGATTCATCCTTTAGCCACAGCTCAATATTGACTATATCAAATAGCCAACAAAAACACTGTTGCCACTATTGTTTATCTGGAAATATAATGAATATCCCTTTTATGCACCTTATATCAAGCATGGATATAAAATATGCAGAGGGGTAGGATTAATTTATATAATAAAACAACCTTGTACTATTAAAATTGTCATTAAAATTTCGAAATAGCGGTAACATATTAATACATTATACACACATTTATACAGATATAAATGTTGGCCCTGCTTATTTATTATCCTGGATAAATGTGGCTGTGTTGTGGTCACTGCATGGACCCTTTGTTGTCATACGAGTGCAAATTCAGCAGAGGTAATGCAGATTAGTATTCGTTTAATGATTTGATCCACATGATTGCTGATGAATATATTAATGTTTTTGGTGTAGCATACAAAAATCACATGACTAATCACGTATATGACAATTATGTTTCCATATTGCACTGAAATATACTGCAGTGATATCAGCTTGGCAGTATTCGATGAATCTACAGCATATCTCGATTGGTTGAGCATTATTTACTGGTCTTGTATTCACAAGCAAATCGCTTTACTGGATGCACTGCATTACTCACGTCATTAGAACAATGGGACAACTCCTGTCAGTGCCTGTGATGTTCTGTTATTCATAGACATGAGTGTATGTTGGTTTTCGTTATCAAAGGAACACAATATTAGATCATTTACCTTGACGTATCTTAGGATCATCAATGTGTTTTTGTGGGAGTTTTTATATGTGGAACATGTCTGCCATGTTATGAAAGCACAAATATTTTTTCGCAAGCACTCGGCAATAGTATTGACCTACACATAATTCATGCCTCATGCATGACAGCTTCACATGTTCAGTTTTTGTACAGTCTCACCTGCAGTACCTTGGAACTTCTGGAATGAACGGCACGCTTGGTTTTTATTTTGTATGGATTTTGTAAAACTTACAATTATTTAATAATAGAGAAATATATACCGGACAAAAATGTATTAGGTATTGATGTACTATGACGAGCTGGTCGTGGCTGTGTGCACCATTGAGTGAACTGTGGTGTATACAGCTACAGGGAAAATGACCATACTATCGCTGAATACACAGCGTTGGGAATATCTGGTTAATTGTCAGCATTGACTGATTGATTGGATCAAATCAAGAACTACTATTGAACTGTTTGTCTTCCATTATTTGCTGACAAATCGTTATCCATGATGTCGTAAGACGTCAGTGGTGTCCTGGGTGGATTGCCCTTCTACATGTGTCATTGAATAACGACATAATTTGCATCATTAATGGCAATGTTGTTAGGTTATACAATCGATGACACCAATGATCCTGTAATAGGCAAGTACACTACCCACAGAATACATGTCTAAAGAGCGGTGACATCAAGGCAGAGTGATATCCTTTTGAAATCTTTTGAAATTCAGTATGCACACATTGATGTGTTACTGAACACCCTTGCACCACAATAAATTCACGTTATCTTGATACATATTTTGCAGTATATATTTTCCTGTTGATATCACAAAAGAGCATGATCCACAACGAATTATGTAATATATTTTACGCTGAGTTCATTCTGCTTCCACCACTGTGGCAGTGCATAGAATTATGTGAGTGCTCCAGCTTATGTTATGAGAAACGACACCAAACATCCATTCGTGTAATTGCAACTGTGTCATGAAGTGTCTGTGAAAACAGGCTGCAGTCTGTAAACGCTGGTTGAATGTGTGAACGATTTCAAGCACAATATGCATGTACACCACCCTGAACTACTATCATCATCTCAACAAATGAATGAACTTTTTATAATCTAAATTTCAATTCATTCATATGCTACACACTCCAAGTTGAGTTATGACATTTCAATTATGTGGGCACGAACTGTGAACTGAACGAACAGGACATTTTCTCATGATATTAGCGCATTTATCAGTTTTTACCATCTGTGTGGTGTTTATGTGCAGTAATTAGGTTGATGTGACTTTGGCAAACTCAATCTCCGCAGCGGTAGTCCTACGCACTGTGATTCAGATTTTACAGATCATTCCCACACCAACTTGTCAAATGTAATTGGATTATTGGACGCAATTACACAACAACTAATGGGCGTGATCTACTTGTATAGGATGTAAGTATCAACCTATTACCACCGGTTATAAAAACAGATATAAAACGTGGTAGAATGAGCTCGTTCGAAGATCTGTTAGGATGTTCTGGCATGGGTGTATGACAAATCTTCTGATTCATGATATGGATTTTTACAATAAATTGACGTGGAAGTCCATCGGCAAGCTTAGTGGGGGCGTGAGAATGTTTTATGAGTGCGAAGTCATCCTGAATCCTGAGAAATCCTGACACGTTATGTAATGATGATGATGCACAATATGGTGATTCTTATACGAGATACCATGTATATAAGATTCATAACTCTCTACTCTTCCCTTCTGGGCACATATGTGAGTATGCCGTATTTGTACTTCGGGTACTCATTCACTATTGGCGAGAGACCCTCGTCCTTGTGCATTATCCTAAACAGAGTACAGTAAATAAACCCGGACCACATAAACGGAAAGAGCATTGACCATTGAAGAGCTGGAACCCTTGGAAAGTGAGACGATGAATATTGCCACAGCTTGTTGATACGCTTTCTGTGTTGCTAATTAATCAGTGCCAGTTTGTCAATGCGTTCTGCATCCATTCCTGCTTGCCATGACAGAAGGACTCGTGAATTGTCTCGGCTTCAGAATATGAAATCTGTCATCGCGTTCCAAGCCAGATATACCCTTCTGCCAGAGGTCAATTTTGACTATATACAGCAGCCAACAGAAACACTATTACCACTAGCGTTTGTGTGGAAATATCATGAATATCTCTTATATGTACCTTATATCAAGCATCGATATAATATACACAGAGAGAATGGAATAATTTATTTAATAAAACAACCTTACACTATAAAAAGTACCATCATTAAGATTTCGAACTAGTAGTGACAGATCAATACATGAAAACACACATTTATACAGATATAAATCTTGTTCCTGCTTATTTATAATCCTGGATAGCGGTGACAGATCGATACATAAAACACACATTTATACAGATATAAATCTTGTTCCTGCTTATTTATAATCCTGGATAGCGGTGATAGCGCTAACAGATCAATACATAAAACACACATTTATACAGATATAAATCTTGTTATTGCTTATTTATAATCCTGGATAGCGGTGATAGCGGTGACAGATCGATACACAAAACACACATTTATACAGATATAAATCTTGTTCTTGCTTATTTATAATCCTGGATAAAAGTGATTGTGTTGTAGTCACCTCACCCTTTGCTATCATACGAATACGTATTCAGCAGAGGATGATGCAGATTAATATTCGTTTGATGATTTGGTCTATGTGATTACTGATAAATATATGAATATGTTTGATATAGCATATAACAATCACATAATTAATCGTGTTTATGCCATTTATATTTCCATATTCCATTGAATTTATCCATTGCACTGAAATATCCTTGAAAGTGTGCATACACACATTTATCGAAAAAAATATCATTTACTTTTTCGTAGCAATACTGCCGAGTGAAAAAGTGATTTTGACCAAAATAATCCTGTACACAAGCGTGGCAATAACAGGACGATTTGCGCCAGCGTGGACAATAACGGGATGATTTGCACCAGCAAGGAAGAAACCCATTCGCACTCCAGTATGTTGCCTTTCGATGTTTGCAATAATGTTTATTATATTTTACAGAATATGTATTTGTTAGCTGCGAAACAATTGATTAATTATGGGCATAAAATAAAATATTACTTGTGATCAATGATGAACAGTTGGCTTTTTTCTATACTGTCACACTAGATGGAGAAATAACGGTAATGGATCATTCCCGGCAATGGATCATGCCCAATATCATACATACAATTTCAATTATATCACTGATGTTTGGCAAGGGTAATACTTCGGCACTCGTACACAGAAAGAACTTTGTTCGCAAAATTTGTCAGATACAAACACTGGCATGCCAAGTACATGTTATTTGTGAGAACATGATACTGCAGTGATATCAGCTTGGTAGTATCCTATAATTCTACAGCATAACTTGAATGATTGAGCATTTTTGACGGGTTTGTTTTCACAAGCAAATCATTAAACCGGATGCACTGCACTTATCATGTCATTAGAGTAGTGTGACAACTCTTTTCAGACTGTGATGTTGTGTTATTCATAGACACGAGTGTATATTAATTTTAGATATCATAAAAACAAACAAGATCAGTGTATTTACATTTACGACATCGTAGACACCAATGTGTTCTTGTGGGATTTGTTATATATGATACTTGTCTATCATGTTATGTAAGCACAAATATTTTTTCCGCAAGCACTCGGCACTAGTATTGACCTAAACAAAATCCATGCATCATGCATGACAGCTTCACCTGTGCAGGTTTTGTACAGTCTCACCTTCAGTACTTTGGAACTTCTGGAATGAACGGCACGCTTGGTTGTTCTTATTTTGTATGAACTTTGTAATACTTGCAATTTTCTAATAATAGAGAAAAATACGCCAGACAAAAAAATGTATTGAGTATTGATGTACTATGACGTGCTTGCTGTGGCTGTGTGCACCACTGGATGAACTGTGGTATATACAGCTACATGGAAAGTGACCATACTGTGGCTGAATATACAGCGTGGGAATATCTGGTCAATTGTCAGCATTGCCCAATTGATTGGACCAAATTAATCACTATTATTGACCTGTTTGTCCCCCATAATTTGCTTACAAATCGTTATCCATGATGTCGTAAGACGGCAATGATGTCCTGAGTGGGTTGCCCTTCTACACGTGTCATTGGAGTAACGACGTAACTTGCATCAATAGTGGGGTTGTTGTTAGGTTATACAATCGACGACACCAATGATCCTGCAATAGGCAAGTACAATGCCCACAGAATACATATCCAAAGTGCTGTGACATCGAGGCAGAGTGATACCCTAATGAAGCCTTTAGAAATCCCGTATGCACACATTGATGTGTTGCTGAACATCCCCTTGCACCACAATAAATTCACGTTATCTCGATTATCTTGCAATATATATTTTGTTGTTGATATCATCAATGAGCACGCTCAACAACGAATTATTTAATCTATCTTATGCAGAGTGTATGGCAATTCATTCTGCTGCCACCACTTTGGAAGTGCTCAGCATATCACATGCGAGTGCTGCAGCTTATGTTCTATGTTATGACAAACGACACCAAACATCCATTCGTGTAATTGCTACTGAGCAATAAAGTGTCTGTGGGAACAACCTGTCTTTAAACGTTGGTTAAAGGTGTGAACGAAGGTGGGTCTTATTGCGTTCCCTCGCAACCTGTTTGCATTCCATCGCATTCCAGATGGCGTTTTCTCATGATGATATTGCGTTCCCTCGCATTCTGGATCGTGTTCCCTCGTGATAGCCTTCATTGTGCTGACGTCAATGACTTGTGGGAAGGTTTTTCTACAAGATCGCGAGGGAACATGATCCGGAATGCAAGGGAACGCAATAAGATCGCAAGGGAACGTGATCCGGATTGGGAGGGAACGCGATAAGATCGCAAGGGAATGCAATTGGGAACACGATCCGGAACGCAACAAGATCGCAAGGAAACTCCATAATAATGTGAGGGTGAGCAATAACAATGTGCTAAAAATATTTCATCCATGTCCCCTCAGAGGCTCCGTACGGGACAGGCCTACCAAATACATTTCAAAGAGATAAAGTTTTAATAATGTTTTTTTCATCTCCTTGTTTAGATTTCACCAGTTGCTCTGGTTAGCACGCCATATAATGGCATTCCATTACATCTTCTTTAATCTCGCAATATTAAGGATTGATTGCATGTAATCATCATGAACCTGGAATCGACCAGCTGTCCATTCACTTACAATGTATTTATAAAGGTAACAAATTCATGAATTTACACATGTCCAATCAACGTGAAACTTTGCCTTTCTGATTGTTAGCCATCAAGGATTACTAACCGAGGCCCCTTTTCTTACTAAACAATGTTAAATTTGTTAAAATCATCGTTTTCATATGTCATTTTCCGACCTGTTTCTCAGCATACAAAATACACTCACAACAGGGAGAGCGGAAGGATTATGCTGTACAGCAAATAGTTTTTGAGCCCAGTAAAATTCACAGGTGATATGTACTCAGTGCAACGAGGTGTTTGGGATTTCGAATGTTCAGCTCATTGTTTTCATCTCACAGAAAGTATAACCCGAAATATTCTCATTATTTTGACCACAACAAAGAATGAATATATGTAGCAGCCAGTGTTTGTCAAACGGAACACACGAATGTTCGTTTTGGAGAAACGTATAAAGTGATTTATCCAACCATCAAATTGCACAGCTGTGGTGACATCATTCCTGAAACCATGTCTCGTTCATCATCCATGAGTTCATTCATGTGCTAGCCAAGTTTTAGGTCAGGGGATTGTATCGTCTTGGTGATTTTGTTACATTTACTTTCACATTATAAGTCAATGGAAAAGTGCCTCAGTGCAGTCACCGGTATGTTACGTGCAATCAGTCCTTAAATATTAACTGGACATTAGTAGCAGTAATTGCTACTAGTTGCTGTAATTTCTTTAGTAACATCAAAAACGTTATGAATTATTAAATCATTAAACCGATTTGTTGGACCCATGAAGAAAGATTGCCAATGATAATTTCTTTTGATGACGCAGTATGGTATATAAAAACATACACTTTTTATCATTATTGTGTGGTGCTTCATTGTGTCACTTTATGTTTCGCGGTTGTCGTAAACAGCGAACATCAGATTATAACAGCTTCTGGAATGGTACATCTTATGTATTCTTGAATTTAGCCATGTTGAGTCACAGATGCATTGGACGGTAGATGTATTGTTCTAAGCAGTGGAATACCACAGATTTCTGTTATTTGAACCAATAACTTAAGATTTGTTATCGCAATTCTCTGCACAATCGAGGATCATAAATGCATAAAAGGTGAATGATACACATTGCTTATGACACCTTATTATTGCAGTATAGCCTACATACTGAAGTGATGCTTATGGTCCTGTAATTATGTTTTGATGAATGTTTATGGCTTGATGAAAATACATTTTTGGTGTCAGTGGCCAAATTATATGTAATAATGGGTTCACTTCACGTTCATTATTTATAGTATATGAATAACGAGTTTAAGAAGAACGAATGCCGTATAATATCAGAAAGCATAAGAGGTATTACAAGTAGTAAATTATAATCATGAGGCATATTTCACTGAGAGATGATAACATGCTCACATCTGAATTACCATGCATGTATGCGAAAACAGCGTCGCTCTACACAAGGTGATAATGAATTATGCAATCATTATTGATGGACTATCAGTGGAAAAATGCAGAATCTTTGCTGAGGAATCGATTATGACGCGATCGCAGAAAACGTACATTGACATTGGTACATCATAAACGATCTAGCCAAGTTTGGAACAGTTTGACAATCACTACATATGATGAAAAATGATCAGGACCATATGTATTTTGTTTGTATTTTATTACTCACCATTTTATTGTGCATTGACATCTTTAGATCTACATGCAATTAATCTTTCTGCGGGCAATGACGCCTGATCCTGCAGTTCAATGTCCTGAACTTTAATCATTAGGAATTCAGTGGTGTTGGTCCAATTTCAGGTTTGTTGTGAGGTTGGTGTTTGATTCAATGATATCATCTGATACAACAACAGGGGATCATATGTAACACCATATGAAAGGGTGGGTTGTCGAAAGGTGTTGTTTCACCGTGGTCAGAAAGTGAAAAGAACTGTATTTATTCCCAGACAATTGATGGACAGCATATCATGGCTCGGATTTTAATTAAGGATGGTAATGCATGTGGAAGGAAAATTAAAAGGCTGGTGACCCACGTTTTCACTCGTCAGTTTTCAATACTCGTTGGGCATGTTCTGATATTCATACTATTTCAATCATTCAAGTTGATTACACTTACAAAACGAAGATTAAGCATGTTAAAATCATTAGTGTAGCGTTTATATCACATTTGCTGGTCCATAATACGTACCAACTAATGGAAAGCAAAAAGCAGGATTAATTTTCGTCTCCATGAAAATATTGAACATGAATAATTTCACATGGTGTATGATGAATTCCTCACGAGGTATGTCCATATTCACACACCAGTTCCTTAAGTGTTACTCTTGTTGGTATGAGCTAAAATCTATATTTAGTTGTACGATTTTCAACAGTAACTGAAAATTAGTAATTAACATACTACACTTCAACGTTAATGTAAATAAAGAGGCTGGCTACGTCCCTGCAGCAACTGATCCGGGTGTACTGATATAACTGCTATCGATTGCTAACATTTCGTTGGCTTTGTTCATTGTTCCTACACAAAGTCGTCAATCACCAATCCACGAACGTCACAATTCCATCTTGTATTGTGTGAAGTGAACGAGACTGGAGTCAACAGTCGTAGTGCTTTCACAGCGATGCAGCTTCTCTTTCCTGGTAAGAAACCTTGTGAATAGGTTTGAGTTATGAATTACACTGCTTTACAATGTCCCATTATTTAACGTTCTGAGGGTAAGTTTCAACCTGAGTTAGATAAATGACGCTATGACATCAACACTATCAGGTCCCTAGACATATTTGCAATATACAGATTGTATTCACGAGTGTTAGATTTTGTTTTGTTCATGCACTTACTATGATCTAGGAAATTATATTATAGATTGAACATATCAGGTAGTGATATTACAGTACAAATTTCATAAGGATACCAATGTGTAATATGTCTGGTATCATGTGAAAGTAACCTCATTAAAATGATTTCTCACAATATCATTTCGATGATTATATATGTGATAAAATTTGTATTTAATATAGCTGGCTCATTCAGTGCTTTCATTCCATTGTTTTATTGAACGTTCGGGAAGAAGCAACTCTGCAATAATGTTTTACTATGCCTCGTTTATCCCATGCAATGGAGCGGAGAAATGTATTCAATTCAGAATCATCGTCTGTGTTCCCTCATACATCTCCATTCTGTGCTCCTGGAATGAATGGCCTGATCATAAAGTACAAAATGGTCAGAACAAAGGCCAGTCATGAAATGCACATGTCTCGACTAAGCCAAACCAGGGAGGTTTCATCCGTGGGCGCTTAAATCGTTCCTGGGAGGGCATGTAACACTAAATCACGTGGATCACTGCACTCTGCTGTCTACTTATAGAGACATCATGCTTTGTTTGAAATATCATCTCATCATAGAACTGTACAATGGACTATACAATAATGGAGATTCAGATCTTTGTCAATGACCTACATGTATATTGAAGAAGGTGTTTAAAAGACATAACCAATATTTTTTATTGCATGATATCAACCGATGGAGCCTTCTTTTTGGCCAGGATTTTTGAGCAGTGAAATATTGAGTATTGCAACAGCTTGCTGATACGTTCTCGGCTTCGATAACTGATCAGTGCCAGTTTGTCAATGAATCCAGCATCAATAATTTGTACTGATTACTATGGCAAGAAACGAATCTTGTCAATGATTCATAATATCAGGTTTTATGCTCAAGCCATTATATTTGTCATTTGTCATAGCCCAATAGTAAATGTAAAAATATATGATGCGACTGTTTCCATTTGTATGGGAGTGTCACACTTGCCCCGATATCTTGCTTTGAAATCGGCACCTGTAGCGCAGTGCCCTTTTTGAGACCGGCCTCTGTAGCACAGTGGTTAAGCTGCAGGATTCAAAGCTGGGAAGTCGTGAGTTCGAAACCCATCGGTGAGTGAGAGATTTATCATGGTCGATCCCCACCAAGGTTGGATGTGCTATGGGCTCAATGGGTAGGCTGACCTACGAGTACGATATTGGCGGACTTCCTGGTGGTATGGGGATGATTACACCATAGGGTCCGCAGGTGCTATGTTCACCGGGCCTGGTTGACACCAGGATAGATTCATGGTCTGGTATGGACACCCTCAATGCCAGGTCCATGAACGGTATGATAGGAACCGTGTGACATAGCCCCGTCATGCAGTCCCAAACCGGAATGGAACTTTGTATATACGTATCACACCCCATAATTAGGTTGCACTGCATATATCCAAAACTGGGTTCGCCCAACAAAAAAATTATGATTACTGATTATTATATAATATGATACATACCACTGAAATTTGTTCATATATCCTGCTCTCACATTTGAGAAAGATAATTTGCATTTACAAATCCGTAACCAATAAAAAACAAAAAAATATATATATGTGTATATGTGCTGTGAAAACGAACAGGCGTGCACAGGATATGTGTTGTGTTGTGGAAACAAATACGTGTGCACACAACCACAACAACCTGGGCGATTTCTAGGCAGAGACAGTATTTGAAATATTTCTGTAATAATAAGATTTGTTCCAAATCTGGGTCCATGATGATATATGAATACTATAACATTCGAGTCGGGTGATAATATGGGTATTTGTACATTTGGTACCAAATTGCACACTGTTCGCAGTGAAAGAACCCCAAATTGTTTGAATTGTTAGTGAGCTTGTGACGAATGACATCGAATCCATGTAAGTGCGTGTTTGCTTCCTTCTAAATAGACTCTGTTGGGCGAAACACAAGAAAACCACCTCCGTCTCACTCTTACCTTGTTCATTGCGTGCGTACACACCCGGGACTTTGCTTAGCAATTGATTCCGTACGCACACAACCGTTTACTGCGGGTGATGTACAATAAATGTTGGCTGCAGTGACATCATGTAGTGTTTGATATTGCTCGGCTGATTGAACGTCGTTGACCGGGTTTTTCTTGTTATATGTTTTCACCAGCAATTTGTCATCTGCCTGGTGATGAATACGCCATTGACATTCTAGACGAACTGCACTCATAGTGTCATTAGTGTAATGAGGCATCACAGTGTATCGTGCCTGTCAGTTTACACGCTGCTGGTGTGCTAAAAACAGGTAGTGGTTATTCATACCAACGCTCATCATACAGAAAACACAACATTAAAAGCAGAGGTGTGGGAACCACAAACACTTGCGTCGATTCTGACATAAACTTGATTCATTCGATTCACTGATGGTTCCAAACCACATACTATACCAATCGTGGTGAATAATATACTTCATGGTACGAAAAAAATACTGATATTCAGGAATTTGTTAATTAAAATGGAAATTGGGCTGTATCAACATCGGTCCGACCTCCATGGCTTATCAACCCGAACATACATCCCATGCCATGCATTGGATGTTCCATCGAGGGATGGCTTGAGTGGATTTATGAGGAATGTGTGGCATGTACTATAAACCCACATCCATGGTAACATGGACTGGGCTTGTGATCATCACTGAAAAACATGTCCGGACCAATAATACTCACAAGGGTTTCCTTCCTTCAATACAAATGCAGGCCTAAATATTCCTTCAGCTGAATGAAGGACAGTATGAAATCATAAGGCCACAAAATCAAGTTGCTGAACCGACGGAGATATGCAGATTGCCAACGATATCATTCAAGAACGTAATACAAATATGGTACCTAAAAGTTTACAATCGTTGTGAGGTGCTTCATTGTGTGACTTTGTGTTTTGTTGGAAGATTATTCGAACAACGCGACTAGGTATTCACGGAGACAAAGCCTTTTTGGAACGGTAGGTCTCACGGATGAGCCATATTTATTCTCAGAAGCGTGGAGCCAACAAAAACAAAAATTTTACACAATTCAGGATCTGCTAGTGAGAATTTTACATTAATGCTGCGTAAATGAATGTTAGAGACAGGAAATGAAGCAGTTCCCACTCTCACATAAGTGTCTAGCATAAAAGCCAGACCACTGATGCACCACCTGAGGCCAAAAAAACCCAAAATATTATGGTTCTGGTTAGGCACGAGCGTCACTTTGAACCCCGTGCATCACTCGTTTTTTTTTTTAAACGAGAAAAAAAATCGCGCGCATCACTTTCTGAGAAGCGATTTTCGTACCCGTACATCGATTTTGGTGAGATAATGATCGAGTCAAATGACCCCGAGTGTGTTCGACTTTGCAAAACTTGGTGTATGGCTGGCCAAACAGAGCAAATTCAACCGGGTTGCTTAACAACACCCAATTTTTAGATAGATAAGATAATGCTTTATTTGCATATTCAGGCCTCGGGCCCATGTACAATTAAACATTTTCATAAAGGTCATACAACAACAAAACGAAACATAAAACTACAGCAAATCTTCATGCTTTTTAAAGGAATGATATACAAATGCTGCAATATCCTTGATGGTTTCCACTCTTGTGCTTGACATTAGGTTAGCAAAAACAATAGTATTCGAATAAGTATAATATTGGTTTATATATTTTTCCCGCTCCGCTTGATACAGTGGACACCTAAACATGAAATGCAATTCATCCTCAATTTCAGTTACCCCCCGGTTTTTACAAAACAGACAGAAACGTTCCTCTTTCGGGTGTGTTGGTCTTAATCGTTCAACTGCTAATTTATGACACGAACGACGAAATTTAATCAATGCCTGGCGATGTTTGTAATACATATCTATTTCGAAATACCGTTCTAATTCTAATGAGTTTTTAAACATACAATATTTATCCAACTTTTTGTTCATAGCAATATCATTTCTCCAATTTGAAATAGATACATCTTTTAATATTTGTTTGAAAATTTCAATAAAAGTTTGTACATCCCCCACACTGTGCTACATCCATACCTCTCCAAATCCATAGATATACAATATATTTTTAATTTTTTTCGCCCATGTATTTTTCCCAACATCATCAGAATATTTCAAATGCCTATACAAAGAATTTCGCAAATGTGGTGTATTATCATGTACAATTTTCAGCCAAAATTTAATACATCTCATGATATAGTAATTATACAATGGCGTTCTACCAAGTTCTCCCAACACAGCTGCTGTCGAAGTACCTCCAGAAACATGTAATATATATTTTACAAAACCGTTTATGTACACGTTCTATATATTCAATAGTGTTTGTTACCCATATCTCAGAACCATACAATAAGATAGGTAGTATTAATTTATCAAACATGTCTAATAACAAAGGCACATTTAGACCGCCACACATTTTTGAACAATGTTTAATTTTGAACACGGCTGTTTCGGCTTGTGATGAAATTGTACGTACAACAGTTGGCCAACAAAGTCTGGATGAAAACATAAGTCCCAAATATTTATAATATGTGACACATTCAATTTTTTCTCCTTTGAAAATCAAACTTCATTTTGTCTTAGTGAGCCACTATTTCGAAACACAATGAACTTTTTGGACATATTCACCTTTAAACCATATTTGTCACAAAACATTTCTAATACATTAATTTGCTTTTGCAGTCGTCCTATCGTATCATTTACGAATACAATATCATCAGCGTACATTAATAGTTGTAGATCCGGAAAATCGTCATCAATATACAACTCCTGGCTATTTACTTTACACATATTTACAAGTTCATTTACATACATAATGAATAACAGTGGACTTATCATACACCCTTGCCTAGTTCCGACAGAACATGTGAAAAACTGTGTCATCCCGGAGGATGTCTTGATACAAGATCGCAAATTGTCATACAAGGAACGAAGAACAGTCACAAAACGACCATGAATACCATCATTCAACAAACGATAAAATAAATGTGCATGTGGCACAGTGTCGAATGCACTGGAAAAATCAATAAAAGCAGCATAGAACCGACCACCTTTCTTACATAAATATTTATCAATTATAGCAGTTAATGAAAACATATGATCGACTGTACCCCTTCCTTTTTGATATGCCCCTTGGACGTGATCAATTTTGTCGTGTATGTTACACCAATTTACCAGTCTATTATTTAGAATTTTTGGTACATAGTAAAGGTACATAGTAAAGATATGCCTCGATAATTTCTCACATCAGATGTGGAGCCACGTTTATGTAACGGACTGATAATTGCCTCACTCCACTGTTTCGGAAACGTACCCGATGTCAAAATGAGATTAAAAAGTGAGCATAAAATTGAATAACATCTTCAGAAACATCTTCACTGTACTTGATAAACTCGTAAACAATACCATCAATACCGGGTGATTTTCCATTTGGTAGTTCATGAACCACCATCCTAATCTCATTTTCAGTTATACAACAACTTAAAATGTCAGGCTCATCACTTGAACACATTTGGCAACCGGTATCATGTTCATCTAAATAGCTATTTACATATGAACAAAAAATATCATCCAACTCATTTGGACTGTTCAACAGTTTTTCGAAATGTTTAGCCCACGAGTCTGCTGAAATTTTACAGTTAGAATCATTTGTAATATGCGTTGTATTTTTGATAGTTTTCCATAACTCAGCAGAACATTTAACAGATGAGCGAAGTGATCGGTACTGAGTACATTTATATTTATAACATTTCTGCCTACATAGAGATTGAAATTTCTTTTTTGCATTAATATAATCAACAAGCAAGTACATCACATCTATTGGCGCGATACAAACGTAAAAGACGTACTTTGTGCTTCTTTGCACTCTCACAATCACTATCCCACCAAACTTCATTGATACGTTTGTTTTTGTTTACACTTGGTGCCCTACATTTCATGGATTCCCCAGCTCTGTGGAATACACTCACAATATTGCTCAGTGCAATATTTACATCACCAGCCGCGATACTCTGTTCCGTGGCCTCAATCATTGACACGCCTACTTCATCAGACAGAGCCAATTGGAAAGCGTCACACTTGGCTGAATCCCAGCGATAGCGTAACACCGGGCGGGGCTGAGTATCACTTTCTATGTTATCAGGAAATCGAGTTTCTGACATAAACACACATTTTATGGAACAAACAATAGGATAATGATCCGATTCATCTCGATCACTCACACTTAACTCATTTATAAAATCATATATCGACGTTGAAACCAAACAATAGTCAACCAGGCTCTGCCCAGTGGCTGAACAAAATGTAAATTCACCTTCTCTGTCATCCACAGACCGACCATTCAACATATACACTTCATACTGCTTACATAATTCCAAAAAATACTTTCCAAAACTATTTACAGAGCCATCTTTATCCCTAGATCGCCTAGGAATACAAAAAGTATCTTCGGTGATCCAATCTGGAAACGACATATAATCAGTACAATCATCCAAAATGAAATCTGGCAATTCCCCAGTTCTGGCATTAAAATCACCCATCAGTATCAGACAATTATTTGGCGTGTATATATCCGATAGTTCACACATCAAGTCATCAATACTATTAGACTCATTTCGATCATTGTAGAAAGTGGAACCCTCACAAGGAATATATAAACATGCAAGAATAACATCTTTGATTTGATCATTTATAACCATATTCTTCAGTTTTAAATAAACACCATAGTCTGTACTGGTTACAAATTCCATATGTCTGCTGCAGCTCTCTTTCACAAAAACAGCTATTCCACCCGGATTTCTCCCACGACGCGCGCGACGCTGACCATGAACGAAGTAATGTGTATATCCTGGGAGTTGTGTAATGATACGTTGAAGGTCATTGTCACACCTAGTCCATGTTTCCACCAGAGATATGATGTCAAACGTTCTAATAAAACTGAACAGGTCATTAGAATCCAATGAGTGTAAACCGTGAATGTTCCATGAAACAAACCGTAGATTGTGTGCATCGATACATGGGTCCGAGTGGGGATCCTATCCCTGGTCACCATTCTGTACAGACATGTCGGACACCGGCGGTGGCGGGTTCTGGACTCGGTTGTACCTGGCGCTGATACGCTGATGCTCTTCATTTGTCACCAAACGGCCGCTTCCCATAAGATGACAGCCTGCTAAAGACGGAACCATTTCCATCATGAGCCGGAGATTCGACTTGTACAACCGCTCCAGGTGGGCTGAGAACTGCGCAGGTAGGTGTTCCTGTAAGGATCCTTACCGACGAGATTTCCCTTTCTTCGGAGAATACGTATTTTATCATTCTGGCTTGGTAATTCAATTTTCATAATACCTGGTTTACCACCACGGCCTGGAAGTCGAAGTGCCCTGACGATTGGCGTGTGATCACCAAGTCCATTCACCAACAGCTCACATGCTTGCTCAGTAGCTGAGGACGATGGGTCAACTGGAAGATTTATAGCCACTATAGTTTTTTCAGGATCAAACTCGGGATGCAGAAGACCGCTATGCTCACGCAACATGGCATCCATCGCGTCGAGCCGCCTGTTTATATCCAAACTGAGTTCACCAACCTTTTCTGATAGCTAAGTCACGCGAGTTTCTTCATGCACCACATCGTCTTCAAGCTTCGCTGTTCGGGTCTCAATCGCTTCAACTCGAACGTGGATATTCTCCAGTTTCGTGTTCATGGCGCACACATCAGTTTTTATAGTAGCGATGTCACTTTCCAAATCCAGTAATATGGCGTAAATATCGCCCACCGTGGGTTGTTTACATTCCGCAGAGCCAGCCGGACCATCCATCGACATGGTTGAGTGCGCACGTCTGCTAATCCAGCAACCAGCAAGGACGTTACGGTTCGATGATCACCACTGGGCGACAATGGAGTATTTTCATGCAAATATCCAAGAAAGCCAACAATTTCACGTGAATAACCAGACCAAAATTAGCCGTATTATCAGTTTGCCACCACTGGAGTAAACGTGGATTCCCTATTATCCATCTGGTACATTTATTAGTCCACGGCTACTTGATAAAAGCACACATTTGTCTCCTTTCACGGAGCCACAACATGTACGTGTTGCCGACCCGCCATATTCGATGAGTATATATTTTAGGGGGAAATGGTTGGCCAAATGGGCCATATTTGACCGGATCAGTAATCGTCTGCCAATTTTGGCAAAAAAAAAAGATAATGAAAAAAAGAAAATCGCGTCGTCGCATCACTTTTCTGGGGACCTCAATAACCAGACCCATAATACTTTTTTGCCCTAATAAGTACTTCAATAATCTGGTCCTGCATCCAACGTAAATGGATGAAATACATGTCAGTTGTCTTACTGATACTGCTGTTGCCGTCTTGTTTCCTTGGGTCGGTGTCAGAGCTAGCAAGGCGAGAGGACGACAGAGGGCTTGGCCATGAGCTCCACGTTACCTTTCACTGGCTGAAGTGGGCCCGCGAGGGCCCCAGGGAAAATTCTAATTGGGGGCCCAGGAGGGGGACTGTGCTGACTCGGGGGCTCATCCCCTCTGGATCTCCAGTCTCTCGCCCTGGGATGGTGAGACACAGAATCTGGCCGACTGTTGGGCTGTCCTGGGTTCCATCCCCGCGGCGGACTGTCGGTGAGCCGGCCATCAGCAGTTAACAGCACGTTGCCCGGTTAGCTGAGTTCATATGTGGTCTGACTTCTCACCAATGCAGTCGGATTTGGCGTGGGTTCGATCCGCGGCCTCGGCAGTATGTGAGGTGGTATGTGGTCACCAAACCCGGCAATTGGGTTTCCACCAGGTTCCCTGGTTTCCTCCCACGATGATGACCACCCATACGCCAAGATACGAGCCAACAAGAGATGTTAATATAAGCACATGCTTGTTCGTCAATTGTTGTAAAATAAATAAAGTTTAATTTAACAACATGGTGATGATGGTATATCTGAGTTGTGACCTTCCGGGCTCGCTCGGCGGACTGCTACCTGGTTAACGCTCTAGAGTAATTACCTATGCCCGCAATGACCCAGGGTGAGGAGATTATCAGCGAGGATCCGGGATAGGGGGCATCAAACTTTGCAATACTGTACAAAGACTAATTTTGGCGGCTATTAAATTTGGCGGTTGTGAGCCCAACGTTATTTGGCGGTTTAAAAACCACTCATAGTTCTTAACATATATCTAGTCAATTTGGCGGACTATTTAATTTGGCAGTTTTTCCCCTACCGCCAAATCTGCCAAATAAATCGTCCGCCAAAAATTAATAGTTTTACAGTATCAATGCTAGAAATTTTGTTATGTATCTAGTTCGGAGGCTCCTTAACAGCCGGGAATAATCATTTATTGCCAAAAAAATGCATGCAAAGTAACACACACACACGCATACACACACCTACCAAAGCATATATATGTTATTGCACTCCTTCATTGAAATACCAGACAGATATGCCAAGAAAATGCAAAGGCGTGTACTTCAAATACGATCGGGCGAAAATTGCCCAGGCATTGCATGCTGTTCGATCGGGAGCAGCATGTGCTGCAGAAGCTGCTCGAGACAATACAATTCCTATGAACACTTTGGGGGACAGAATTCGTGGTAGGATAGCTGATGATGCAAAGCCTGGGCGAAAACCAGCCATTCCTCCCGAGATAGAGGAATGTATTGTTCGAATAGTCTTTGGCATTGGCAAGCAACAAATGCTACGCAGAGTGGGTAAACTGTGTCAAGAGAGATCTATCCAGACCCCATTAAAAAATGGCCAGCCTGGAAAAGACTGGTGGCAAGGGTTTTTGCGTCGCCATCCAGAACTCACATTGTGCAAACCTGAAGGTCAATCCACAGTTCGTTCGAGGTGCGTCAACCCTACAGTAGTTTGAAAATTTTTTGTTGACTGGCATGACCTTTTGACGGAAAACAACATTCTAAGTAAGCCACAGTTCATCTGGAACGCAGACGAGACAAATATTTGCTTCACTCATCAACCGACTAAAGTTCTGGCTTGGGTAGGTTCAAAATTAGTCCCAAGCAGAGTATCCAACAGTCGCGAAACAGTGACAATGATGACTACTATCAACGCAGCAGGCATCTCCATTCCACCTATGTTCATCTTCAAAGGGGAGACGCAGCGATGTATGTCAGGGATTCAAACATCCGATGCTCCAGAAGGATCCAGGTTCACATTTCAAAAAAATGCCTGGATGGAGGATGTGCTGGCAACTGATTGGTTCGAAGATATCTTCCTTAGGTTCTGTGGGCCCGAGAGGCCCCAGATACTGCTCTGGGACAACCACCACTCACACGAAACCCTCCAGATACTCACTAAAGCCAAGGAGAATGGCATCATCATCATGGCACTTCCACCGCACACTACCCATCACCTTTGTCCTCTTGACAAGTGTGTGTTTGGTCCTTTTAAGAAGGAGTACAATCAGGCATGTTCCAACTACCTGTCAGAGGACCCACTACACACCGTCAACAAATTGTCATTCTACAAGCTTGTGCGAGGTGCTTATGATCAGAGTTTCACTCTCAAGAATATAGTCTCAGGATTTGAGGCCACAGGGGTAATGAAGTGGAACCCGACAGTAGTGCCCTCTTCTGCATTCCTCCCGTCACAGGCCTTTGATAAGCAGGAAAGTTCCACTGCCACAATGAACCAACACCCCCTGCAGTGGGTGCTGGACAAAGTAATTCCTTCTAGTAGGTGTGAAGTTGATCCACCTGGTCTTCCCTTGACAGAATCAGGGGTATCAGGAGCATCCATGACTGCAAGAGCACCCGATGGTTCTGTTGTGGTAGGTGAGCATCCAGCTGTTGTTGCACAAAGTGCCGACAGTTCTTCCGGTCTCTTGGCTCCTGCTACTGAGGTCTTAGAGTTAGTTTTCCCTGACGGCTCCTCAGAGTTTGTGACTGTTCCAGTCGAGAATGTACCTGCACTGGACACACCCGCAGCTAAGGAACCTGCCCTGTCTACAGTTACATCTCTCTCACCAGTGCCCTCCACTAGTTGCCTGAAATCAACTGTAGAATCACATGTTCGAGCTTCTTTTGGCATACCAGTTGTCGAAAAGAGTGAAATGCAGTCTCCTACAGTGTCCAACAGGAACACCTTCGGGCGCATCATGACAAGTGATGAGGTCATATGCATGAAAACGGAGGAGCAGAACAAGAAAAGGAAGATAGCACAAGGGAAAGAGGAAAAAAAGAAGAAACAACTGGAGAAGGAAAAAGAGAAAGAAAAGACGAAGAAGAAGAAGAACCCTGCAAAGAAATGTTCTCCGCCACAAGTATTGACAGCATGCGATCCACAAGTTGCCTGCTTTGTGTGTTTCCAGAAGTGGGAAAACACAAAGAATGTTACATGCATTTTCTGTGATGCATGCAAGAGATGGATGCACCAGAGGTGCACTCCATCTTTTCATGTCATGTGCATGAAGGCCTCGATTGATGGGAATAAGGAATTCCGCTGCCATCAGTGCATTTTGAGATAGTCAAACACCGTTGTTCTGTTATCTGCAGATAACATCTTTTGAATGTTGTTTTTGTTCACTCATGACACACTTAATTGTTAATAATTGTTGTTTCGAAGACAACCAGGATATAAGAGATGAGACAACACGATTAGCTTGATTAGTGACCTCACTGGTTTCCTGTTGGTATTAATTATAATGTCTAGGTGCAGTATTTATTCAATTTCGAAATCGCACAGCAATGTTTTGACAACTTGATATGTCACGAGTGTTTACCTGTAGTTATAAGCATTGACATTGATTACCAATGTATAGGTACATGTACAGTTAGGATATTCTCCTCTGAGCCCGTGTCATATTGCAAATGTGGTAAATTCTAATAAATAATCCAGGATTTTGGTGCTCAATTAAAATTTTAAGCTCATGTACTTTATCTCAACAAGCACTTCAAAACACATATCTTGAAAAAAAATTATTGTGTCATTACTCCTTAATCACACATATTGCCAATGTGTATAGGTCTACACATCATATTACTAAATATTTTCGGTTACATCTCTATTACTTCAAATAATCCAGCCAAAATTTTATACCTATTTCGCATGGACTACCAAAATGTGTGTATACCAACATGAACTGGTATACAAACATATTATTGAAGACATTACTTTTGACGAAACGTTATTTCTTTCATAGTGAATAATCCAGATCACACTATGCTCAAGAGACACCATCTTCCTAGCATCTGCCGGGAAAGGGAACTTTTTGGCAAAACGTCTCTGGCGATGGAAAAATCTGCCATTCTGGTTGCAGTGGAGGCAGACTTCCAGTGGAGGCAGACTGTGATATATGGGAAGCGTCCAATATGATGACTGATCTCGTGAATTCCAACGATGAATTTGGACATATAAGTCGACAAATTATTTCCAAAGTATTTGCTGGATCCACAATACCTCTAAGTTTTTACGAATTTATGGCATTGTACGTTCACACTTTAGCGGAGTGTGATGTTCAGCTCAATTCTGATATGCAATACTTTCAGTTCCTCGTTCGTAAGTTTTCTGGAGAACTGGACATGATAGCCAACGATAGCTCTGCTTCAACAGATTGATATCATACCTCTCCACAATGTACAAGCTATCATCGTACATACTGTCGCTTGAGATGTTATTGTATTACACACAGAAAACTTAAAAACATTGTTGTTAACACTGCTACTGTAACTATCAATATCGGCATAATTAATGCAACTGAATAAAATATGTTCAAGCGGATACCTAATGAATACATCGCTACACATCTTTCACATTAATCACTCATACTTCTTGAACATTATAATTCATCAATCATTATTCACCGTTTGATAAATATGATTGCTACGTCAACCTAGTATAGCAAACGTGTTTAATGTGCGAAATGGCCAGCCATAATCATTATTCACCGTTTGATAAATATGATTGCTACGTCAACCTAGTATAGCAAACGTGTTTAATGTGCGAAATGGCCAGCCATAGTTTCATCAAGCTGTGAATTCGAATTTCCCCCACTCGATGTCGAAATTCCCCGACAAACGTCGAATTTCCCCGCCTCAAACACTATGCAGGATATTCTAATTATTTCGTGTTAATTTAATTGAATAAGCAAATTAACCACTTAGTTCGGTCAGATTTTTTACGGCTTTGGAACGGGTGTTCCGAAACGGGTGTAGTTATGCATCTGTTAAGCGTGAGATGATGATTAATAGTTTTTTGTCGAAGTTACCCGACCTTACCCTAAATACTAAAATGGGTCACTGCATGTGCATTTTCAACAGTATGTGAAGAAAGAAATTTAATTGCCTTCCACGTAAAACTCAATTTCTGAGCAGACATTTTGATATAAGAAATTTATGTTGTATGTTCTTAGTATAGCTTTTGTGCGCCGAAAATGCTAAGTTTCAGTACGACATGGGGAACGCAAGCGAAAACCCTTTTAAATTAGCGATTAGCTGGAGCGGCTACCATCTTACAAGTGACATGTTCTTTACTTCAATGGGGTACTTTGGTTGGCATTGTTTTAAAGGGAAATGTGTTATGGGGGAAAATGCAATTTGCTTGAGAATTAGCTTTCTGCTCTTTGAATGAACGCAATTGTCGTAAACGCCACCCAGAATGACTGACAGTGGCCCATATAATTTATAGGGAAAGACCCATCATCCCGTAAAGTTTACGTCCAGACTCTCGATTATTTCAACTTCACGAGTTTGGCTCAAAGGTGGGACAGTTCAAACAAGGTGGCCCCTACAGTTGAGAATGTGATTTACATGTTTGTGTCCCTTGTTGACACCTCTTGAGATAGTGATACGGATGGTGTGTAACACAACATACTCATGTTGTTCAACTTCAACTCTATATAAGATAGATTTGATGTTATTCCCCTATGAATTATGTTATTCTCCTGTTTGAGAGGCTTTTCCCTACCGATGCATGAAGCGATTTTTCTTTGATCTGGTGAAATCCAACACCCACAGCAAGCGTAGCAATACAATGCACTCTGTCATAGAATGTATATCTTACCCAAGAGGTTATATACCGGGACCAATCATCCCCACTGGTAACCCATTCCTTATCCGATTTGCTTAAAAGTTGAACATACTTATGGTTATTGACCTCCGCTTACCTTGCTGACGATTGTTGCACATGTGGTAGTTCATATATGCGGAATAATGTAGGTGCAAACGATCAATACTATAGCAAATGCGATCAGACATCTCACAAGTGAAACATAAAATAAACAATTAATCACACCGGCTCAGATTACAGATTGGTAGCAGGTATATTTTACATCGGTGATTTATCATTCCGTCAATAGTTGTACTAACGTTAAAACGAAAACCCATTTGTTCAGTCTGTCGACTGACATTTAATTAGATTCGAACATTGCCGATAGTTTTATCCATTCGTAGCCTATGTTGAATGCATCCTCTGGAGAAGTTATTTCAGTATAATATGTATTCGACTTGCGGTAATCAGCGCCAGGGAGAAATTGATAATATTCACGGTGCTCTTCAAAAGGTATATTAATATCACTATTAAATGATAACACTGCTATTTATACCTTGCGTTTTGATGTTGAAAATAGCAAAAAAAATGTAAGATACAACATTTGGGAATAGAAACAAGGCCTGACCAAATAGTTATTCAAAGACACAGTGGCGTCATCAGGGGCGTTCCTACTGTACACCTGATGGAATTAGTATGCAACTGCATAACAACTTATGAAAATAATTTAGAAATTCGAAAAACCAACAACATGGAATAGATTTATGACAAGAACATGAGTTCCCAATCAAAATCCAGAAGTCTACTGAGTTTATAGTATCCTCGGGGACAGATTTAACGTCCACCAGCAGTGACACTTGGTGAGTGGTATGAGTATGAGTATCAATTTATTATTACCGACACAACTAGAAATTAGGAATCGTATGTACTACAGTGCCATCCATTAATTCGGAGCCACCAAAAAGTAGTGACACATTTCGAACTGTTGTGCAGTCAATGGGATATTGATGTATGAAATACTTGTTTCTTATTTTTTCAACATTCTGATATTCTGGACTACCAATTAATTACATAATATAAATTCTGAAGTGCCATATGACCATACAGGTGATCCGGATTTGCGCATCTGGATCTTTGTGATTGTCCCTCAACAGACTTTTCAATTTAGAATGAACGCCAGATTGTTTTGTGGTTTGTGAAATGAAACAGATTGAGTCATCAGACGTACGCTTTCCATCTTACACTTTCATGGATGAGAACACCAGGCCACTCTTTCGCAAAAAGGCCCTTCTGACTTCCAGTTTGTTTTTCAAAAAGTGTTCCTTGATTTGCGAGATCAGCACTGGGCCCATGATAGAGGTGGTGGTGAAATATAAAACCATGTATCTTCGAACGAAAATCGAGCTGTTACATTTTGCCCCACTTTGATGACGTCGTGAATCATAAGTATGTAAATCTATTGTCATTGTGAGGTGTCAGTGTGACATATTGTTTTTTCGTGGTGGGTGTGTTGAGAATTGACAGCAACAAGACGACACGGTTACCAATGTTGCAGAGCCCCCTTGGGATAATATGTCTTACGGATTTGTGATGGGCAATATTGATTCACGAATCGTCGCTCCGTAGAGCCATATGCGATCAATGATATATATTGGAGCCCTAAATATATAGAACATTGATACTGCACAAGTGGGCATTTAATTTTTCTTTTTCATCCCACAATCAAGGATCCATCAATATGAATGTCCAAATCTAAATGATAAAACTTGTTCGTGTTCATGCCACGTAATTTGTTATTGGACATTTAGCGCACATATAGATGTTAGAACTTACCTTTCATTTATGACCTGAAATTGACGAAATCGCTCATTTATGTCTGTTGCCAGAATATATATTCGAAAAAGCTCACTGCGCATGCATTATCACTATTATCACTATTATTATCACTATTATTATTATTATTAAGACCAGTGCATTTTCACTACCCTGGAATTTGCTATATGTGACGGGTGATTCATCAGAGACTGAAATGTTGCAATACTGTGTATCACTCATGGAGTGGTGATGGATGGATGGCTGTAATTGATTTGTTGACATGGTTCAGTGTAGAGGCATCTCCCAGTGCTATTGACCCGAGTGCATGGTTTAATTGGCAAATATAAATGATGCCAGATGTAGGATAGCAGAGTAAACTTGAATCAGTGTACCGAAGAACATTCTGCTACATTTATCTATTGCCTGAAACAATTATCATAGGTGAGACGTAAAATAAACAAAACTGTGTTCCATTTGAATGCAGGCACTGTGGTATACAAAATCATAAGTATGGACATAGCGTAGTATTTGTACGTCAAGAACGCGTCAAACCAGACTGTCTGTAAAAGACACAGACCTATTTGAACTACTGATGATTCAGAGGAGCGAAAACTCCAATCCAAGAATAATAAATCGTTTGTTCAATACATGAATATTACATCGTTCCCACTGGTGAAAAAACATTCACTTATATATTACATCGATCCCTCAGTTTGTAAAATATATTGAGTGGCGGGTTTTTTTTTTCAACTGAGCTAAATATTTAATAAAGCTTCCACTAAATTTAACCAATCATTAGTTCAGTATATCAAAACATCATTCCAATTTTATAAATTGCTCACTCAATTGCTGGTTCAATTTAAATAAATATTTTATTTCCCGATTTAGGTTTGCACCGGAATTTGATATTGGTGAACGGACTTGCTTTCGTTCACTTTATACTTGGATATCACTTCCATGTTTATTGAGTGGTCGGTCTGTCAAGCCAAATGAACGATATGATATATCGAACGAACGATTTATCCTGTTGAGTGAACGGATTATTCAATTGAGTGGATAGATTGTTCAATTGAGGGAATGGTTTAATGTATTGAACAGAATATTTGATAAATCGTGTGAACGATTTATTTCTCACTTGTTATGTCCTATTAGGGGCACCGTAGTTTCATTTGCTTCAACAAATACTTATATAACTTCACCACGTTTTCATTTTATAAAAAAAAATATTTGGATAACTACTGCCTTTACTGATCTCCGCTCCCAGGGAATTTCCCCTATTTGACAGCTGATTTATCAGGGATTTTTGATAACTGGTACCACAAGTGGAATGTTGATATAAGAAATAATGGATGTATAAAAGTACCATAGTATTTGCGACCTCTGTATTTTAGTACACTGCCGATGAAATACCAAGACCCATTTCAACCACGATTAGCCGGCTGCTCGGCTGCCACTATAAAAGTGACACTTCATTTTCTTCAAGGGAGCACTTTGCTGAGCAATGTTCTAGTGGGAGAATTGTGTTGTGCCAGAAAATGCAATTTGCTAGTAAATTAGGTCTCTGCTCCTAGAATGAACGACACTGTCGTAAACGCCACGAAGAAAAAACTAAAGACATCCTACAGTATGTTGGGGATAAAGGCCCATTGCCCCATAAAGTTAACGTCCATGGACTCCCAAATTAGGCCACCAGAAAGACGTTTAGCACCGATCCACCTACAACAGTTCAACGTCCTTGGCTATCATTTTAACACGATGGGGCCTACAATATTGGGTGTGATCTATGTGTCCCTTGTGAACACCACCTGTTATAACAGTTGATATAGTGATAGAGACTGCATATAAGTCTATGTTAGATGAACTCATGCATACCATGTCAAGTTGGAACATATACGATTATTGTGCGACATCTGATGTTAGGCACTAACCAACTCTCCCTCTTTGAGGGAATCTTTCCTTCTGATGTGTGAATCAATTTGAGAGAACAATTGTCTGTAATGTCGTCAAAACAAAGTATACAACATACCTATCAATAGAGCGTGATGTGTACTGACCTACACGAAAGCAAAACACACAGAAGGCCCATCAATACAACATGTTGTGCGAGGAGTTTGCACCTGGCATGTGGGGTCATTTACCCAGGTCAATATTCCCATTTGTCCAATAATTCCCGCTGGTAATCCAATAAAAATTCTTCGTGCAACCCCCATTGTGCATGATGTTATGTTACATGTAATCAACTATCAACCTTCGGACACTCGGTCACTATTGGCGAAAGACCCTCGTTCTTGTGCATTATCCTATACAGAGTGCAGTAAATAAACCCGGACCGCAAATACAGAAATAACGGATGAATCAAATGGGCAATATGACATTCCGCAGTCAATAACAGTAACCAAATAATATAGGTATGTGGTAGATACAACGCACTCTGCATACTATGCAGTTTATCGGGCAATATGAAATATATGGTGGTTCATAAGTATCATGACTAATTTATTCATTGGCACTCGGTTACAATATCAAAGTGTTATGCTGTGAAATCATGTTTCACTTTACTATTATAGCTGTTCCAACAGTTTTTAGAAAGTTGTATACTGTCACTAGAAGCATCTTTATAGTATGTTATAAATGACTCCCAAATTGCATAAGAAATTGCATGCTCATGCTAGAATCTCATTCGACTTTTTAGTTCAACCTGCTTTTTAATTATACTTTACTGCTTCCCTTTATCCTTTGCAAGGGAGTGTACGTACGCAAATCATTCCAGAATTGATGTTTGCTTTCCCTCATCTATCTCTTCCATCCTTAAGCTTCCGAAATGAATGGCCTCAACATAAACTACCAAATGGGCAGAACAAAGACCTGTCATACAAAGTGCATCCCTGGAATGGGTCATTCCATGAAATTTCCAGTGGGTGTTTAAATCATTCCTGGGAGGGCATTTAACACTAAATCACGTGTGTCAGTGCCCACAGCTGTTTCATACCGGGCATACATGCGAGTGAGACCAGTCCCATGTGGAATATCATCTCGACACTGAACTGTGCAGAATACTGCTGAAAAATAAAGGCCTATATTTAAAGTTTCCAAATCAATCATTGCAAATCACATTTAAATGAATGAAATATAGTCACAATGCAGTAGAAAGTAGAACTACTAAATATACTACACGAAGTAGGAATCCTAGCTATGTTTCGCTGATTCCCCTATTTATTATATCGATCGGTGTAGTCTCCATTGAGAGCTGGAACCCTTGGAAAGGGAGATGACGAATATTGCCACAGCTTGTTGATACGCTTTCTGTGTTGCTAATTAATCAGTGCCAGTTTGCCAATGCGTTCAACATCCATTCCTGCTTGCCATGACAGAAGGACTCGTGAATTGTCTCGGCTTCAGAATATGAAATCTGTCATCGCGTACAAGCCAGATATACCCTTCTGCCAGAGGTCAATTTTGACTATATACAGCAGCCAACAGAAACATTATTACCACTAGCGTTTGTGTGGAAATATAATGTATATCCCTTATATGTATCTTATATCAAGCATCGATATAATATACATAGAGAATAATTTATTTAATAAAACCTTACACTACAAAAAAGTACCATCATTAAGATTTCGAACTAGCAGTGACAGATCAATACATAAAACTCACATTTATACAGATATAAATCTTGTTCCTGCTTATTTATAATCCTGGACAGCGGTGATAGCGGTGATAGATCGATACATAAAACACACATTTATACAGATATAAATCTTGTTCCTGCTTATTTATAATCCTGGATAGCGGTGATAGCGGTGATAGATCGATACATAAAACACACATTTATACAGATATAAATCTTGTTCCTGCTTATTTATAATCCTGGATAGCGGTGATAGCGGTGATAGATCGATACATAAAACACACATTTATACAGATATAAATCTTGTTCCTGCTTATTTATAATCCTGGATAGCGGTGATGGCGGTGATAGATCGATACATAAAACACACATTTATACAGATATAAATCTTGTTCCTGCTTATTTTTATAATCCTGGATAGCGGTGATAGTGGTGACAGATCGATACACAAAACACACATTTATACAGATATAAATCTTGTTCCTGCTTATTTATAATCCTGGATAGCGGTGATAGCGGTGATAGATCGATACATAAAACACACATTTATACAGATAAAAATCTTGTTCGTGCTTATTTATAATCCTGGATAGCGGTGATAGCGGTGATAGATCGATACATAAAACACACATTAATACAGATATAAATCTTGTTCCTGCTTATTTATAATCCTGGATAGCGGTGATAGATCGATACATAAAACACACATTAATACAGATATAAATCTTGTTCCTGCTTATTTATAATCCTAGATAGCGGTGATAGCAGTGATAGATCGATACATAAAACACACTTTAATACAGATATAAATCTTGTTCCTGCTTATTTATAATCCTGGATAGCGGTGATAGCGATGACAGATCGATACATAAAACACACATTTATACAGATATAAATCTTGTTCCTGCTTATTTATAATCCTGGATAGCGGTGACAACGGTGACAGATCGATACATAAAACACACATTTATACAGATATAAATCTTGTTCCTGCTTATTTATATCCTGAATAGCGGTGATAGATCGATACATAAAACACATTAATACAGATATAAATCTTGTTCCTGCTTATTTATAATCCTGGATAGCGGTGATAGCGGTGACAGATCGATACATAAAACACACATTAATACAGATATAAATCTTGTTCCTGCTTATTTATAATCCTGGATAGCGGTGATAGTGGTGACAGATCGATACATAAAACACACATTTATACAGATATAAATCTTGTTCCTACTTATTTATAATCCTGGATAGCGGTGATAGATCTATACATAAAACACACATTAATACAGATATAAATCTTGTTCCTGCTTATTTATAATCCTGGATAGCGGTGATAGCGGTGACAGATCGATAGATAAAACACACATTAATACAGATATAAATCTTGTTCCTGCTTACGGTATTTATAATCCTGGATAGCGGTGATAGCGGTGACAGATCGATACATAAAACACACATTTATACAGATATAAATCTTGTTCCTGCTTATTTATAATCCTGGATAGCGGTGACAACGGTGACAGATCGATACATAAAACACACATTTATACAGATAAAAATCTTGTTCGTGCTTATTTATAATCCTGGATAGCGGTGATAGCGGTGACAGATCGATACATAAAACACACTTATACAGATATAAATCTTGTTGCTGCTTATTTATAATCCTGGATAGCGTGATAGCGGTGACATATCGATACACAAAACACACATTTATACAGATATAAATCTTGTTCCTGCTTATTTATAATCCTGGATAACAGTGATAGCGGTGACAGATCGATACATAAAACACACATTTATACAGATATAAATCTTGTTCCTGCTTATTTATAATCCTGGATAGCGGTGATAGCGATGACAGATCGATACATAAAACACACATTTATACAGATATAAATCTTGTTCCTGCTTATTTATAATCCTGGATAACAGTGATCGCGGTGACAGATCGATACACAAAACACACATTTATACAGATATAAATCTTGTTCCTGCTTATTTATAATCCTGGATAACAGTGATAGCGGTGACAGATCGATACATAAAACACACATTTATACAGATATAAATCTTGTTCCTGCTTATTTATAATCCTGGATAGCGGTGATAGCGGTGACAGATCGATACATAAAACACACATTAATACAGATATAAATCTTGTTCCTGCTTATTTATAATCCTGGATAGTGGTGACAGATCGATACACAAAACACACATTAATACAGATATAAATCTTGTTCCTGCTTATTTATAATCCTGGATAGCGGTGATAGCGGTGACAGATCGATACATAAAACACACATTTATACAGATATAAATCTTGTTCCTGCTTATTTATAATCCTGGATAGCGGTGATAGCAGTGACAGATCGATACACAAAACACACATTTATACAGATATAAATCTTGTTCCTGATTATTTATAATCCTGGATAGCGGTGATAGCGGTGATAGATCGATACACAAAACACACATTATTACAGATATAAATCTTGTTCCTGCTTATTTATAATCCTGGATAGCGGTGATAGCGGTGATAGATCGATACATAAAACACACATTTATACAGATATAAATCTTGTTCCTGCTTATTTATAATCCTGGATAGCGGTGATAGATCGATACATAAAACACACATTTATACAGATATAAATCTTGTTCCTGCTTATTTAGATTCCTGGATAGCGGTGATAGCGGTGACAGATCGATACATAAAACACACATTTATACAGATATAAATCTTGTTCCTGCTTATTTATAATCCTGGATAGCGGTGACAACGGTGACAGATCGATACATAAAACACACATTTATACAGATATAAATCTTGTTCCTGCTTATATATAATCCTGGATAGCGGTGATAGCGATGACAGATCGATACATAAAACACATTTATACAGATAAAAATCTTGTTCGTGCTTATTTATAATCCTGGATAGCGATGATAGCGGTGACAGATCGATACATAAAACACACTTATACAGATATAAATCTTGTTGCTGCTTATTTATAATCCTGGATAGCGTGATAGCGGTGACATATCGATACACAAAACACACATTTATACAGATATAAATCTTGTTCCTGCTTATTCATCATCCTGGATAGCGGTGATAGCAGTGACAGATCGATACATAAAACACACATTTATACAGATATAAATCTTGTTCCTGCTTATTTATAATACTGGATAGCGGTGATAGCGGTGATAGATCGATACAAACAACACACATTTATACAGATATAAATCTTGTTCCTGCTCATTTATAATCCTTGATAAAAATGATTGGGTTGTAGTCACCTCACCCTTTGCTATCATAGGAATACGTATTCAGCAGAGGATGATGCAGATTAATATTCGTTTGATGATTTGGTCTATGTGATTACTGATAAATATATGAATATGTTTGATATAGCATATAATGTAAGTATCAATCTATTACCACCAAAACAGCCAAATTTTGATGATTCCAATAACAAACGTAAAATACAACATTTTGCAATAGAAACAAAGCCCGACCAAATACTTTATCAAATGACACACTAGCGTCATCAGGGACAGACAGTGTGGTAAATGTAGCTGTTTCCACTGTACACCTGATGGAATTAGTATAAAACTGCCCAACAACCTATGAAAATAATTTACAAATCTTGTTCATAACAAAATCAGCATCAAATAGGAATCAATCTACATCAAAATCAGCATCAAAACTTTGTAATACATCAATAATCACATAACTAATTGTGTTTATGCCATTTATATTTCCATATTCCATTGAATTTATCCATTGCACTGAAATATCTTTGAAAGTGTGCATACACACATTTATCGTAAAAAATATCATTTACTTTTTCGCAGCAATACTGCTGAGTGAAAAAAGTGATTTTGACCAAAATAATCCTGTACACAAGCATGGCAATAACGGGACGATTTGCACCAGCGTGGACAATAACGGGATGATTTGCACCAGCAAGGGAGAAAGCCATCCGCAGTCCAGTATGTTGCCTTTTGATGTTTGCAGTAATGTATATTATATTCTATAGAATATGTATTTAGCTGCGAAACTATTAATGAATTATGGGCATAAAATAAAATATTACTTGCGATCACTGATGAACAGTTGGCTTTGTGCTATACTGTCACAGTAGATGGAGAAATAACGGTAATGGATCATTGCCGGCAATGGATCATGCCCAATATCATACATACAAAAAAAAATACATACAATTTCAATTATATCACTGATGTTTGGCAAGGGTAATACTTCGGCACTCGTACGCAGAAAGAACTTTGTTCGCAAAATTTGTTAGATACAAACACTGGCATGCGAAGTACATGTTATTTGTGAGAACATGATACTACAGTGATATCAGCTTGATAGTATCCTATAATTCTACAGCATAACTTGATTGATTGAGCATTGTTGACGGGTTTGTTTTCACAAGCAAAATCATTAAGCCGGATGCACTGCACTTATCATGTCATTAGAGTAGTGTGACAACTCTTTTCAGTCTGTGATGTTGTGTTATTCATAGACACGAGTGTATATTGGTTTTATATATCATAAAAACACACAAGATCAGTGTATTTACATTTACGACATCGTAGACACCAATGTGTTCTTGTGGGATTTGTTATATACGAAACTTGCCTGTCATGTTATGTAAGCACAAATATTTTATCCGCAAGCACTCGGCACTAGTATTGACCTACACATAATCCATGCATCATGCATGACAGCTTCACCTGTGCAGTGTTTGTACAGTCTCACCTTCAGTACTTTGGAACTTCTGGAAAGAACGGCACGCTTGGTTGTTCTTATTTTGTATGAACTTTGTAATACTTGCAATTTTCTAATAATAGAGAAAAATACGCCAGACAAAAAATGTATTAAGTATTGATGTACTATGACGTGTTTGTCGTGGCTGTGTACACCATTGAATGACCTGTGGTGTATACAGCTACATGAATACACAGCGGTGGGAATATCTGGTTAATTGTCAGCATTGACTGATTGATTGGATCAAATCAAGAATGACTATTGAATTGTTTGTCTTCCATTATTTGCTGACAAATCGTTATCCATGATGTCGTAAGACGTCAGTGGTGTCCTGAGTGGATTGCCCTCTACACGTGTCATTGAATAACGACGTTATTTGCATCAATAATGGCAATGTTGTTAGGTTATACAATCGATGACACCAATGATCCTGTAATAGGCAAGTACAATACCCACAAAACACATGTCTAAAGAGCGGTGACATCAAGGCAGAGTGATATCCTTTTGAAATCTTTAGAAATTTGGTATGCACACATTGATGTGTTACTGAACACCCATTGAACCACAATAAATGCACGTTATCTTGATATATATCTTGTAGAATATATTTTCCTGTTGATATTTTCCTGTTTCCATGTTTGAGAAAAGTTGAAATCTAATTTGCAAATGTTTTGAGACAAAATCTGTTATAGGGAGTTATTATAAAGTTTCATAGTCGACACAAGGGTGATGCCCTTTGAGATTGAACTTCGTCGAACATTTGGAGATATTCGAGATCTCTCAGCCCAGCTAAACAAAAAAAATCTGATTGGATTGATACATGTGTACCGGATATATGTTGAAGGCTTTGCATACATGCATAACTTCACAGAAAATAATTTCAAAATGAAATATGTTCGTATTCGCAGATCATCATAGTATTTCTAAACAGGAGACTGGATATATGACACGTATTTTATGCACTTGCTATACACATCAACTGGTGATATACACAATTTGATTCTGAAAACACAAACACACACACTTAACAGTCCATATAATTTTTCATTTGAATAAATTTTGGACTAGGAAAATTAACTCTGAAAAACTTTAACACTATGATCGAGGTCACACAACAATTGGCCTAGTGAACAAACTATTCATAGTGCAGTCGAGGAATCTCCAAAGCAGTTCAGGAAGCATTCGTCTAAACACGCCATATGTACCCCAGACAGACCGAAACACAATATCCATGTACACCACCCTGATCTACTATCAGCATCTCAACAAATGAATAAACTATTTTATAATTTACATTTCAATTAATTCATATGCTACACACTCCAAATATGGGTTCATGCACTGAACCTCCATTGAATTATGACATTTCAATTATGTGGGCACGAATTGTGAACTGAAGAAACGGGACATTTTCTCACGATATTTGCACATTTATCAGTTTTTACCATCTGTGTGGTGTTTATGTGCAGTAATTAGGTTAATGTGACTTTGGCAAAATCATTCTCCCCAGCGGTAGTTCTACGCAAAGTTATTCAGATTCTACAGATCATTCCCACACCACTTGTCAAATGTAATTGGATTATTGGACGTAATTACGCAACAACTAATGGGCGTGATCTACTTTTACAGGAGATGCGGTTATAGAAACATATATGAAAAGTGGTAGAATGAGCTCATTTGAAGATCTGTTAGGATGTTTTGGCACAGGTGCATGACAAACTGTCTGGTTCATGATATGGATGTTTACAATAAATTGACGTGGAAGTCCATTGGCAAATCTAGTGGGGGCGTGAGAATGTTTTATGAATGCGAAGTCATCCTGAGTCCTGAGACATCCAGAATCCTGACACATTATGTAACGATGATGATGATGATGCACAATATGGTGATTCTTACACGAGATACCATGTATTTAAAATTCATAAGATAACTTATTTACCACATTTCGAACATTTACTGCTGAATGATGTAGTAGTAGTTTATTTACAACTTCAATATACAAAAAAACATTAATCACATTCATTCATCTCAACATCAAAACTATTGGTATATCTATTAGTAAATAAAATGATTTGTACATGTTAAATGATTTGAATGACAAAATATTTCATTAATGCATGAGATAGAACAATATATTGAGGTCGTGGGATTGAATTAGCTGTAGCTGTCTTCCATTCAACCCCAAAATAGATGTAATATTTTGATACATAATATAGGATAAGTTATAAATAATAAAGGAATTTGCGATGCTGCATAACGACAGATGCCACAAAAGACCCCAAGCCACACCACGAGACGCCACGGGAGATGGAAGGCTAAGTGTATGGGGAATGAACACTGGACCAAGTCGACTTTCAAATAAATGGTGGAATATTTGAAGAAGAAAAAAACAGATTCAATTCATACTGTTAGTTATTTTTAGGTTACTTCGTGGCAGTCAGTGCAGAATATGTTTGTACAAGTTACGGATCTGTTATATGAAGCGAACAGTAGAGATTTTATTTTCCTTTTGGCTTGTTGTTTGGAAATAATGTTTTGGAGATTCAAAGCAGTTTGATTCCATACAGTTGGGTAATTGAATAACGGAAGTCTCCCTGCGAACCGAGAATCGCAGCGCTTGATGTGCAATAAATTTGACTGCCTTGTATGATATTTGTCACTCACCTGGTGGTTGTATTTAAATAATTCGTTGAAAGAAGCTGGTAGTTTGTTCCTGACATAATCATGCATGAAAAGTATTATATCATATCTGTGTTGATCGAGGATATTTAAAATATTAGATTTGATAAACAATGGATCGGTGTGACTATTGTATGATGCATTATGTATGGTCCTTATTGCCCGTTTTTGCAGAATTATAGATCTTTTCATTGTAGAGGGGTTTGCATTGCCCCAAGCCAGAATTCCATACAGTATATATGGGTGTATTAGAGCATAATACAGTGTTTTCAGACTGTCAGGAGGCAGGATCTTCTTGACTTGTTTGATTTGGAAAAGCCCTCTGGAAATTTTGCTATTAATGTGAGATAAATGATACTTCCAGGACAAATGTTCATCGATGTGTAATCCTAAGAATTTAGTACTGTGTTCTTGATAATTTTCACCATGTGCCATTTATTGCAGTGACAGGTTATCAGAATTATATTTCGTGTGTTGACTTCTAAAAATAACAAATTTGGTTTTTGTTGCATTCAGAGACAGTTTGTTGGCACAAAACCATATGTACAGTTTATTTATTTCTGCATTTGCGCGTTCAAAGAGGTTAGTTATGCTAATATCAGAGATAAATAGAGATGTGTCATCGGCGAATGATAATATGCTGGCATTAGTCGAGTTGGCTATGTCGTTTACGTAAATTAAATATAAGAGTGGTCCTAGTATTGATCCCTGAGGGACACCACAAGTGATGTCTTGCATATCAGATTTTTCATTGTCAAATTGGACATACTGCTTACGATTTGATAAATAGTTGATGAGCCATACTTTTGCGATCCCTCGAATGCCATAGTGATCTAGTTTTTTAAATAAAATATCATGATTGATAACATCAAATGCTTTAGAGAGATCGCAGAAGATTGACATCGTCAAATATTTAGAGGATAAGTTAATGTTGCTGGCTATGTCAATTAATAAATGTATTATTGGGTGGATTGTTGAGTGGTTAGGGCGAAACCCATATTGATGATTGTAGAATAAATTTTGACTATTCATAAATGATAGTATCTTATTGAATATGACTTTTTCAAGTATTTTAGAGATTGCCGGAAGTAAACTAACTGGTCTGTAATTGTTAAGTAATCCAGAGTTAGAAGCTTTATAGATTGGAATAACCTTTGCAATTTTCAGTTCATCTGGTACTACACCATTTGCAAGGGAAATGTTAATTATGTGCAATATTGGTTCAACTATTAAGCTTATTGTCTCTTTCAAAATAATTGTGGAGATTTCGTCATGCCCCGAACTTGACTTTGATTTAAGTTTCCCTACCAGCTCAATGATAAGGGATGCTTGAATAGGTTCTAGGAATATGCTGTTCGGATTGGGATCTTTGAGATATTGTGTGAAATGTTTGTCCACTGTGGGAACATTCTCACTAGTGTTTTTACCGATAGTAGAGAAGTAGTTATTGAATGCTTTGGCTATTTCAACTTTATCAGAGACTTGCGCATTATTAATGCTGAAATAATTAGGGAACTGTGATTGTTTGGAATGTTTACCAATTACCGACTGCAAAATCTTCCAGGTCTGTTTCATGTTTTGTTTGTTTACCTCTAGTGCCTCTGTGTAATAATTTATCTTCAAAATGTGTTTAAGTTTGTTGTACGTATTTACATATTTTTTGTATTTAGCGATATTAATTCTAGAAGGATCCTTAACTTTTTTAGAGAACAGTTTTGTTTTTTTTCGTCTCGATATTAACAGTCCATTAGTGACCCAGGGTTCATTCTTAAAATGTTTTTTGTTAGACTTTATTTGAACCATCGGAAATGCTTCCTCATATGCCTTTTTATATACTTTAATAAACTCTGAGTAAGCTGTGTTCGTACAGCCTATCGAAAGTATGTGACTGAAATCTATTTCACTTAGTTGCTGTTTGAAATGTTCGATCTTCATTTGACTGATAATGCGCCTTTGAATTGGTGGATTATGTTTCACTGTTGATTTGTTTTCTTCAATAGTAAAAATGCCAAAATGGTCTGCTATATCTGTTATAAAAATTCCAGTTTTTATGTTTGGATTGATGTTGTTGGAAAACATGTGGTCTATTAAGGTAGCTGATGTATTTGTTATTCTGGTTGGTTTTGTAATTAGAGGCACAAAACCTCTGGAAAAAATGTTGTCAACATAGTCATTTGTTTTGGCATGCACATTATATTTCAACAAATCAATATTCATATCTCCCATGATAAAGCATTTTTTATTTTCAAAATTTATAATATCGGTTGTGTTGTTGAGAGTGGAAATGAAAGTTTCTATATTAGCATGTGGAGGGCTGTTCGGTCTGTAAATAACACCAACTATTTTTCTTTGTTCGCTGTGAGATCCAGAACTCACCTCAATAAATAGTGATTCATAAACATGTTCGATGAGAGTGCTCAGATCGTCGCGTACTTTAAAATTGATATGATCTTTGATAAACAGTCCTACCCCTCCCCTGTTACTATTAGACCTGCTGCGAAAGATGAAATCATGGAAGCCCGGTAATTTAATTCTGTTATCCCTGTCGCATTTGTAGACCTCACTCACCCCTATAAAGTCGAATCCAAAATGTTCATCACATGAGTCATGAATTAAGTCTTTGAAGGATTCCCAGTTCGCAGAGAGACCACGACAATTCAGATGAAAATATGAAGTTGACCGTCCTTGAGTATGTATTAGAGTTTGAAAAGCTATTGAATCATAGTATTCGCATGTGTTTTGTATTTGTTCGTAAGGAGAGTTTAAATTGGAAATGATGTCATCATTTGATTCATATGTATTCTTGAAATTGTATCTGTCGTTGTTGGTGACCTGATCCAGTGATATATTATCAATCATTGCTCATATAGCCCCCCATCACGTGTGGCCCCCCGTGGTCAGCAACTAGCCCCTCAAAGCATCTGTCCCCAGCAGCATCACAAACAATGAATCCATTTAAAATACAAAACAGCATGGTACAAAATCAGAGCGAGTACTGTTGGACCATGGCCCGATATAGAGTATATAATGGGTGATAAATAATGGAGACTGTGACTTGATTTAGCGGAATACATTCGTAGTTTTAACAGATTACAACAGAGAGGGTTCTCTGCGCGCCACATTGTGCCACGCTGAAATCTCTCCCCCCCCCCCACTACAATAAACAAGTGCAAAGTTAATAAATATTTGGTAATTGAACCAGGTAACGAGAAACGTCATCTTTTTCGTATTCAATTTTAAGTTATGGAGAAATATTTACGAAAACTGGTCAATTTGCTAAAGAAAAAAAAAGAAGAAAAAATTAGCCCAAAGGCTTAGAGGTTACCGGACAAAATATGTTCTATATTTTCGATATTAGCTATTTTGTCCCCTGGCTTCGAAAATATTGTCACTGGTCAAATGCAAGCTCATGAGAATATCCAGCCAACATGTACATGTATATCATTCCCCATATGTCTACTATCGATAGCAAGCTGTAAATTCATTAACAAGTGAGATAATAGAAATTTTGTTCAATGACCTTGAAAATAAGGTCGTAGGTCAAATAAAAGGTCATCAAATATTTCGGCATACATCATTCCCTATATGTGCACAATTGATTCCCAAGTTGTAAAGTCGACAACAATGGAGGATACCAACCATTTTGTGCTCAGACCTTGAGAAACCGTTTTGACCATCCAGGATCAATGGATCATCGAATGTAAAATTTAAAGTCATGTCATGGCTTCTCATTTGCTATTGATCTCAGAGCCATTTAGATTTAGGAGTACATAAATGTAAAGAATCTATCATTAGAATGATTTGACCACAAAGTACTGAGGATAAAAAATTGCTCACCAGACGACATTGGCTATGTGTTCCGGTATCAGTTGGAACTCAGACTGGTATTGCCAGCCAAAATAATTAACCAATCAGTGGCAATTGCCGGGTAGATATTTAATACATTAGCCAATTTGTTCCAATCAGATATGCATAATATATATATATATATATGCAAGCTGGGCCCATCAGTCAGGATGGAAATCATGATTTATTTAACATCGATTCATTAGTTGTTGTTTTTTCATTCACCGGTTCACAACCCTTGATCACAAAATAATTAATGCAATCATGAGCGATAATACATGTAATTGGTTCAGTATGATCTAGATCAACGAGGTATAGATATATCATCGTACGAGGGATATGTTTAGCTTTTTGAATACCTGTATTCTAGCCTATTTTGGTGCATTGTTGTCTCGTGAACAGCAAGAATTAAGATTTGTCCATTTTTTTGGGTAGCAGGAACGATTATAATTGCTGTTCATCTGTTCATTGCATAAGTAGCCATACGTGTAATCGTATTGTAAACAAAATTATGGGGCAACCAATACGACATGCGAAATTCTACTGGAGACTATGGCTCGATGCTAATGAACGTTCAGTACAAGTTCAGGACTTTTCAACCCTTGTAATAAATCATCTTTTTACCCAACACCAAAATACAGGACATTGTTTTGACATTGTACAAGACATATTCTCACAAGTATATATTGCAATGGTATAGATGAAGTATAAATGTTATCAGTGTCAATGCAATTTGCATAATTCACATAATCATGACAACAAAACAATTATATGCCTTATTGAGCAGAATGTCTGTATTAAAGTCAAATTTCGTCACGGATTTCCTCCAGTAATTTTCCCATAGTGTTCTTGCATTTCCAGTCTGCGAAATCCAGAATTTTGCTGTTGCTTAGCGCCTTGCCACATCCCCAGTACTTGTCTAGACTTGCCTCCGCGATTCGTTTGTCAGCAGTCTTCTTCAGCACCTCGAGTAGTTCTGGATTTTGGCTGAACTTTGCGAGTAAGACTGATTTCATTTCAACCGCCGCTTGCCATTTGTTACCTTTCAGAGTGATTGATTCGCCGATACTTTTCATTTTCACCGGATCACTTGTGGCCATGATTTTCAAGGCCAAGTCTTGTTTTTCTGCGGCAATAGCTTTGCGGTGTTGATAGCCCTGTTCCACACTGGAGTACGTCATGCCGTCCAACAAAATGGAACACCTGTGGAAATTGCTCAAGGCAGATAATCGTCCCAGGAAGGCTACAGCTTGATCATTCTCTCTTTCATTGAGGCCAGAAAGGTTGAAGGGGATTTCGTGAATGTTCTCCACAGTGAACTGTTTACCACCAATGAACAGTTGGTCCTCTTTGAGGTTTGGTTTCAGCTTCAGCTCCTTGGCTTTGCGAAATATGGGCATCAGGATTCGTCGGCTGGCCTGCACTTTGGAGGGATATTGCTGATTGATATAAATTGGTGGCTCCACATCCTTCAGTTTGTTTCCATTTGCCAGTATGATGGACACCTCATCCGGACTTGTGAGTCTAACCACGACGTTTCTAGGTCGTTTGGGCAGTCCATCTTTAGTCTTTTGGGGACGAAGACGGTGGCACCTAACTATTTTGATGTCGTCATCGAGTAGACCAAGTTTGGTTGTAAATAAGTTCATTACGCAATCTGTGAGTGTGTCACATTCTTCGTCCTCTTCTTCCGGTAGACCCGATATTATTATGTTTTCTCTCATGAAACGACATTCGAGATGGATCATACGTCGCTCCAGGTCTTCATTTTCGTCTCTCAGTCGTGAGATGATAACTTCAGACTGTGCAGTCTTCGCCTCAAGCACTACAGTTCTTGACTTCAATTCTGCTAGATCGTCCTTTATTGGTGCGAGTAACATCATCAAGCAGTTCCTTTATCATGTCTTTCATTTCTATCTTGAATTGTTCAGCCCATGCTGGAATTCCACTACTGGTGCTTTTGCCTTTGGTCATGTAGCCAAACAGATTTGGGGATGTATTCCAGGACAGTTCAGAAAGGTGCGATTCTTCACAGCCTTTTCATAGAGAGAGATTGAGGAAAAGTTCTTCACAGCCTTTCCATAGGGCCTTTTAATTTTCAGTCACGCTTGAGTGGTTTTTGACAGATGTCAAAAGTTCAAAATTGTGCAATCTGTGCGACAATTTCAGTTTTTTTTGTATGGGAGATGTCATGTGGAGGTTACCTGACCAGTTCACATATTTGTTTTGGTATCACAACCACATTATCACATGTATTTGGGCTTTTGACCCGCGAGCTCTCGCAATTGTTTTGTTTACGTATCCATGTATGGAAAGCCTACAACTGTTCTCAACTCTTCGCTTCTGGGCATATATGTGAGTATGTCATATTTGTACTTTGGGTAATCGGTCACTATTGGCGAGAGGCCCTCGTCCTTGTGCATTATCCTATACAGAGTACAGTAAATAAACCCGGACCGCAATTACATAAATAACGTATAAATCAAACGGGCAATATGACATTCCGCAGTCGATAATAGTAACCAAATACTATACAGTAGGCGGTAGATGCAACGCACTATGCATACTACACAATTTATCGGGCAATACGAAATATATGGGGGCTCATAAGTGTCACGACTAATTTATTTCTTGGCACTCGGTTACAATATCAATGTGTTATGCTGTGAAATCATGTTTCACTTACTTTTTTAGTTGTTCTAATTGGTTCTTGGAGAGTTGTACACTGTCACTAGAAGCAGCTTTATAGTATGCTATAAATGACTCTCAAACTGCATAAGAACTTGCATGTTCATGCTGGAATCTCATTCGACTTTTTCGTTCAACCTTCCTTTCAATAATCATTCACTACTTCCCTTTATTCTTTGCGAAGAAGTGTACGAACGCAATTCATTCCAGAATTAATGTTTGCCTTCCCTCATCTATTTCTTCCACCTTTAAGCTTCCAAAATAAATGGCCTCAATATAAACTACTAAATGGGCAGAACAAAGACCTGTCATACAAAGTGCATCCCTGGAATGGGTCTTTCCATGGAATTTCCAGTGGGTGCTTAAATCATTCCTGGGAGGGCATTTAACACCAAATCACGCGCGTCAGTGCCCGCAGCTGTTTTCTACCGGGCATACATGCGAGTGAGACCAGTCCCATATGGAATATCATCTCGACACTGAACTGTGCAGAATACTGCTGGAAAATAAGGTCTATATTTAAAGTTTCCAAATCAAATATTGCAAATCACACATCTCATTAGCTAATTGATATGCAAATGAAATGTGTGATGTCATCGACAGACTGGTTTTTAATTAGACATTTTTAAATGGAATAATGAGAATGTTTCTTTTCATAATTGTTCACCAGAACCCACTTTTTATGTTTCATGGTTAAAATAGTCAGTGATTTCATGAAATTTTTGGTTACCATGGCAACCATTGGCCGGCTGGGTCCCTTAGCAACCATGGTTGCTAAGGTCAATATCTAATTAAAACAGTACATACAGGAATGAAACTATTTCAGACAATGAATAATGACAATATATTGTGGAATATATCAGCAAAATGTTTGAACACAACACTTAGCAACAAATAAAGGCATTGGAAACCAGTGGTAATGGTATCCATTCACTTGCAATGGCTTTAAACATTGGTGATTTCTCAGGCCTGTATCGATTGCTATGGTGTGTAGTTGAACAATTTGTTTATTAATTCCACTAGATATTGTCATTATCTCGTTATTTGTGTTGGTTTCATACTTTCATTCCGTGTTTTGACGTTAATATTAGCCTTAGCAACCACGTCGCTAAGGCCCAAATCAGCCTATTGGACAATATTTCTGATGGGTGTTGGTGACCAAATGTGAACATAAAAAGCTCCATTCTGTCATGTTAAGACACCTAATTAAAAACCAGTCTGTCAATGACGTCACACATCTCATTTGCATATTAATTAGTTGTCAGATTCTGTGAATATGTAAATGTTTGAAGTGCCATAACTTTGGAAGAAATCATGATATCAATATGCTGTAAAGACTGTTTTGTTCAGTTCAAATAGTGCTTTCACATACACCTAAAAAAACCAATACCCAACTTTTAGTGACACATGCTCTTAATGCCATGTTATAATCGGGATAAAAACTGGTTCGCATGACGTTTGTGGCGATTAGAATCGCCCTGGGGACTGTGCCGCCACATTTGAGACCTCCCCTTCGGGTCGGTCTCAAATCTGCGACACAGTCCCTTGGGCGTTTCTAATCGTCACAAACATCATGGTAAACCAGTTTTTATCCCTTAAATAGAGAAAAACACACCAGACAAAAGTATTAAATATTGATGTACTATGACGTGTTTGTCGTGGCTACGTGCACCACTGAATGACCTGTGGTGTAAACAGCCACAATGGCAATGTTGTTAGGTTATATGAATGAATGAATGAATGAATGAATGAATTTATTTCCCAACTTTGACAATAAATTTTTACACAAATAGCATATACATAAGTTGGAGATGACAAATTATTGGGCAGACCAAAAATAGTACAAAATGGTACTGTCTTCCTTCTGGCCTGTAATTTGCACAAGATATATTTAATACAAAACTTAGTAACTGGTATTTCTCAATATTACTCAACCTATATATTCATATATTAATCTATTGATTAAATCCTATAAATAAAATTTACAAATACAACTGAAAAATTATCCATTTTGAACTTCTGAAATACAAGTGATGCATAAGTAACACAGGACGGGAGAGGGGAATTCTGTCGCTCGGGCTAAGATCAGGAGACGGGGGAGGGGCACTATAATCTATTGCTACTACCAGGTTTGGGAACGAAAATGTAATAATATGCCAATATATAGACTCCCATTCTGTAAAACATAGGCCCAAGGGACCATGTAGCTTACCGGCTAGCCAATAGGTGATCGGACCGATGGTCTGTTAACTTCAAGGTCACAAGAATATTCAGCACACACCAATTCCCACATGTCCACAATTGATTTCTAAGCTGTTAAGAGCGCCATCCTGAGCTCTGACCATGAAAATGGTTATACAATCGATGACACCAATGATCTTGTAATAGGCAAGTACAATACCCACAATAACCTTCGGGTCGGTCTCAAATCTGCGACACAGTCCCTCGGGCGTTTCTAATCGTCACAAACATCATGGCAAACCAGTTTTTATTCCTTTAATAGAGAAAAATTGGTGGCCGGATATTTCAGCAGAATATTGGTATTCCAATGGGTACAAACTGTGCACCATTATTGGCTGTGCTAACTGTGCACCATTATTTCTAATCGTCACAAACATCATGGCAAACCAGTTTTTATCCCTTAAATAGAGAAAAATTGGTGGCCGGATATTTCAGCAGAATATTGGTATTCCAATGGGTACAAACTGTGCACCATTATTGGCTGTGCTAACTGTGCACCATTATTTCTAATCGTCACAAACATCATGGCAAACCAGTTTTTATCCCTTAAATAGAGAAAAATTGGTGGCCGGATATTTCAGCAGAATATTGGTATTCCAATGGGTACAAACTGTGCACCATTATTGGCAGACCTGTTTTTGTACTCATATGAATCAGATTTCATCCAACATCTACAAAGAGGAGTATCCAAGTTTCAAACTAGTAGCTTTAATTTCACCTTCCGATACATAGATGATGTATTGTCAATAAATAATCCCAAGTTTCGTGATTATTTGGATGATATATATCCTAAGGAAGTTGAAATTAAAGATACTACAGACTCCTCTAATTTTTCCAACTATTTAGACCTAAGGTTGGAGATTGATGAAGATTCTAACCTGTCAACTAGGTTGTATGACAAACGTGATGATTTCAATTTTTCCATAGTCAATTTCCCTTTTCTAAGCAGCAACATTCCTATGTCGCCAGCATATGGCGTGTTCGTCTCACAACTCATACGCTATTCCAGAGCTAGTTGCAAGTATGAGGACTTTGTTTACAGGAGTTCCCAGCTAGCCTCTAGACTGCTGCGACAGGGATATGTTTTACCAAGGCTAATAGCTGCTTTCAATAAATTCTATGGACGTCATCACAATCTGGTTGATAAGTACACAAAATCTATTACAAGTATGCAACAAGACCTTTTTGCATGTTAATGTTTTGGAATTCATGACGGGTGCCACATGTGGGGCAGGAAATGCTCACTCTTTCCGGAACACCTGAATTAACCCCTTTATGGCCATATATGGGGGTTCATGAAATTCCATTTAAATTTTCTTGATTTTGCCTGACACTGGACTTTGAGATTGGATAATGGACTCGGTTTTGTTTGCTCGGATACTATATACTTGGGTATTGTTTCCAGGTTTATCTATACACCAGACAAAAGTATTAAATATTGATGTACTATGACGTGTTTGTCGTGGCGACGTGCACCACTGAATGACCTGTGGTGTATACAGGTACATGAAAAGTGACCATACTGTCGCGGAATATACAGCGTGGGAATATCTGGTGAATTAACAGCATTGCCCAATTGATTGGACCAAATTAATCACTATTATTGACCTGTTTGTCCCCCATAATTTGCTTACAAATCGTTATCCATGATGTCTTAAGACGTCCATGATGTACTGGGTGGTTTGCCCTTCTACACGTGTCACTAGAACAACGACATATAACTTGCATCAATAATGGGGTTGTTGTTAGGTTATACAATCGACGACACCAATTGACCTGCAATAGGCAAGTACAATGCCCACAGAATACATATCCAAAGTGCCGTGACATCGAGGCAGAGTGATACCCTAATGAAGCCTTTAGAAATTCCGTATGCACACATTGATGTGATGCTGAACATCCTCTTGCACCACAATAAATTCACGTTATCTTGATTATCTTGCACTATATATTTTGTTTTTGATATCATCAACGAACACGCTCAACAACGAATTATGTAATCTATCTTATGCTGAGTGTATGACAATTCATTCTGCTGTCATCACTGTGGTAGTGCTCAATATATCACATGCGAATGCTCCAGCTTATGTTCTATGTTATGACAAACGACACCAAACATCCATTCGTGTAATTGCAATTTTGCAATGAAGTGTCTGTGAAAACAACCTGCAGTCTTTCATGCTTGGAGGTGTGAACGATTTCAAATACTTGTAGCTAGTATATAATAAGCGTAAGCATTGTAGATCAAAATATGTAGGTGCTGCAAGGAATGAGCGTGATTGACAGTTTAAACAATGTAGTAGAGGTTCACTTTAAGTGATTAATGTCACTTTTGTATCCAATTCGTAAGAGCTGATTGCCATGGATATAAACCTCTCACACGAGCTCATGGACAACTGGAACGAAATAGAAAAGTTTGAGATATGTTGAAATCAGATTTACGAATGTTTTGAGACACGATCTGTCTCAGGAATTTATTAAAAACTTCATAGTCAACATAAAGGCAATGCGCGGTGAGATAAAACCTCTTGGAAGGTTTTGGGATATTTGAGCATTCTATTCGCCGAGCTAAACAAATAACTCTGATAGGAATGATATTTGTATATATATTGAAGGCTTCACACACATGAATAACTTCACTGAAAATAATTTCAAAAGTGAAATATATTCGTACCAGCAGATCATCATAATTTTCATTTTGATAACAGGTGTATATGCTCTTGCCATACAGAGACTTGATACATGACATGTATCTTATGCTTTTGCTATATACCTCAATTGATGATATACACATTGTCAATTTGATTCTGAAAAAGTGAATGCACACCTAACAGGTTACGGAATTGTTTATTTGAATATAATTTTAGCCTGGGAAATCATATTGACTGTGATCGAGGTCACGCAACAATCGGAATAGCAAACAAAATGTTCAGAGTTGGGTTGAGGATTTTCCACAGCAGTTCAGGGAGCATTCGTCCAAACCATAGAATCTTCTATGTCTATGGTCCAAACACTCCATATGTACCCCTGACAGACCGAAACACAATATCCATGTACACCACCCTGAACTGCTATCAGTATTTCAACAAATGAATGAATTTTTTATAATCTAAATTTCAGTTCATTCATATGCTAAACACTCCAAATATGAATTCATACAATGAACCTCCATTGAATTATGACATTTCAATCATGTGAGCACGAATTGTTAACTAAAAAAACATGAATTATTATTATCAGGCACAATTACCATGCACAATTATCAATTTTTATCACCTGCGCGGTGTTTACATGCAGGAATTAGATCAATGTGACTCTTGGCAATCTCAATCTCGGTTACAGTTTTCCTACGCACAGTCATCCAGATTCTACAGATCAATCCCACATCATCTTGTCAATTGTAATTGCATTATTGGACGCAATTACATCAACAACGAATGTGTGTGATTTACTTGTACAGAAGAGTTTGAGATAAAAGCGATATAAACTGGTACAATAAGCCCATTCGAAGACCTGTTATGATGTTCTGGCACAGGTGCATGACAAATCGTCTGGCTCATGATATGAACGTTTACTATAAGTTGACATGAATGTTATTTGATTTACAAATTTAGCGGGCGCATGAGAATGTTATTTGATATGACAGGGTTATTGCACAATATGGGGTTTTATGCCTGGGGGCCAAGTCTTTGAGGGCTTCTTGAAGACTTGGCCAGAGGACATGAAACCCATATTGTGCAATAACAAGTTTATCATATGCCAGTGTAATGTATCTGCTGCACTGAAATATCAATGACAATGCGTGGTTACATACATATATGCGCAGCAATTGGTACTATGTGGAGGAGGATTTTAACTAGAACATTCGTAGAGGAACAAGGGTTGGAATAACGGAACAACGGTGGACAAATTCCAGCAGCGAGGGAGGAAACCATCCGAATTCCAGTATTTTGCCCCTGGTGTTTACATCCATGTTTATTATATCTTACAGAACAGTTATTTGCAATTAATCAATTAATTACGGCTGTTGAATAAATCAATGACAAACAGCCTGCTTTGTTCTATACTTTCACACGGAGATGGAGAGATGTACAGTAATGGATCATTGCCTGCAATGATTCATGCCCAATATAATACCTATAAATATTATATAATATACAATTTCATTTTTATCGATATTTGGCGAGGTTATTACTGTGGCACCCGTACCTAGAAAGAACTGCAGTGGATATAAAAAACATGTTGTGTGGTGTGTATGAATTATAGATACAATGGTTGATTCACATGATGATTTATGGATTCATATCATACACACTGTGTTTACTTTCACTTTAGGACCGCATATGATGGACATAACTTTGTTCGCAGAATTCGTAAATATTGGCGTGCGATGTACATGTGTTTGGGAGTAGATCATACTGCAGTAATATCAGCTTGATTGTATCCTATAATTCTACAGCATAAAGCAATTAATTGAGCATTATTGAATGGGTTTGTTCTCACAAACAGATCGTTATACTGGATGCACTGCTTTACTCACGCCATTAGAGTAATGAGATAAAGTCTGTCATCGTCTATGATGTTGTGAACCATCGACAGTTACACACATGTGTATATTGGTGATCGCTTGGCTGTTCTTTGTATGAATTGTATAGCTCTTATAATTATCTATATAGAAAAATACGCCAGACACAAAATGTAGTAAGTATTGATGTGCTAGTACGTGCTTGTCGTGGCTACGCGCACCACTGAATGACCTGTGGTGTATACAGGTACATGAAAAATGACTATACCCTCGCTGAATATACAGCGTGGGAATATCTTGTGAATTGTCAGCATTGTCCGATTGATTGGACCAAATTAATCACCATTATTGACCTGTTTGTCTCCCTTGATTTGCTGACTAATCGTTATTCATGATGTCGTAAGACATCAATGGTGTCCTGGGTGGATTGCCTGCCTACCTGTGCCATCAGAGTAACGACATAACTTCAATAATGGGATTGTTGTTAGGTTATGCAATTGAGGACACCAATGATCCTGTCAGTACATTAACTACAAAATTTACATCAACAGGTCGGTGACGTATCGAGATAGTGACAACAATTTTGTATGCACGCATCTGTATACATGTGATTCTAAACATCCTCTGTACCACAATGAATTCACGTTAACGTGAGGTATATCTTGCAGTATATATCTTCCTGTTGATGTCATCAAAGAGCACGCGCCACAACGAATTATGTAATCTATCTTACACCGAGTGTATGACGATTTATTCTGCTGCCACCACTTTGGCAGTGCACAGTATATCATATGTGAGTGCTCCAGCTTATGTTTTATGTTATGACAAAGGACAGCAAACATCCATTCGTATAATTGCAATTGTCCCATGAAGTGTCTATCAAAAATAGCCTGCTCAAGCAATGAAGATCGAAATATGTAGGTGCTGCAAGCAACGAGTTTTTTTTAGAGTTTAAACATTATAGTGACGGTTTACTTCAAGTGATTCATGTCGCTTTTGTATCCAATTAATTCATGCCGAATACCATGGATGTAAACCCGGCACACGAGTTTATGAACAATTGGAATAAAATATGAAAGTTTGAGAAATGTTCAAATCAAATTTGCGAATGTTTTGAAACAAAATTTATCTCAGAGAGTCAAATTTCACAGTGGCCATGAATGCGATGCTCTGCGAGACAGTTAGATTGTAAGTATCAATCTATTACCACCAATACAGCCACATTTTGATGATTCCAATAACAAACGTAAAATACATTTCACAATAGGAACAAAGTCCTACCAAATACTTTATCAAAAGACACACTGGCGTCATCAGAAGCAGACAGTGTGGTCAATGTAGTTGTTTCTACCTTACACCTGATGGAATTAGTATACAACTGCCCAACAACCGATGAAAATAATTTAGAAATCCGAAACAAACCCCATGGAATAGATATATGATAAGTACATACCTAATCACGAGCCGAGTCTCAACAATTTTGAAACCGATTAATATATGCTAGTGCATGTTCGGGGATCATTCAATAAAGTTTATACAAAAATAATCACGAGCCGAGTCTATTATTGGGTGCAGGTGAAAAAAGACTTCTAATAAAATAATATATTTGTATACGTTGAATGTTTCTCGTACATGCCTAATTGCCTATTTTGATAGAAAATAAATACGAAGTTAAAAATGTTCCTACTAGCACATCGTCGTACTTTTCATTTTGATAACAGGCATATATGTTCTCGCCTCACAGAGACTGGAAACATGACATGTATGTTATACATTTGCTATACACTTCAACTTATGGTATACACAATCTAATTCTGAAAAAAAAAAACCGCACAAATCGTCCATGAAATTTTTCATTTGAATACAATTTTGGCCCCGGAAAACGACCTCAAACTTAACACTGTGATCGAGGTCACACAACAATCGGTCTCGCGAACAGACTGTCCTTATGAATCTCCAAAGCAGCTCAGAATGCATTTGATCAAACATTCCACCACTTCCATATGAACTCTAGGACGTGTAGACAGTCTGATATGCAATATCCATGCACACCACCCTGAACTACTACCAACATATCAACAAATGAATAAAATTTAAAAATATGATATCCATATCATTATTATATCAAATATAATATCAATTCATTCTTATGTTAAATGTTCCGAAGATGGGTTCATGCATTGAACCGCCATTGAATTATGACATTTCAAATATGATGACATGAATTGTGAACTGAAGAAATAACACATTTTCTCTCGATATTCCCACAATAATAAGATTTTACCATCGGCGTGGTGTTTAAATGCAGTAACTAGGTTAATGTGATTATTGGCAAACTCTGTCTCCACAGCGGTAATCGTACACTGTCATTTAGATTCTACAGATCATTCCCACATCATCTTGTCAACTGTAATTGGATTATTGGACGTAATGGTCCTATTCACAGAATTTCCCGCCACAGGTCACGAGAGTGCCGACCAATCACAGCTGCGCGCATTAACGGTAATAAACAAATCCGCAGTGTTCAGTTTATCACACATTTTCTTATCATAGACGGCAATACAGATAATATTTAACCTAGATGCCCCATTATCTGCAACAAGGCTGTATGGAAATAATGGTTTCTTAGCCAGTTGATCACCGAAAACGGACGATGCGAGTTTGGTCAGAATGTCAACACAGTATTGAGGAAATCCCAGTAAGGGAAACACGTGCGAGTGACCATGGTGATCCTCGCGCTGTGTATGTAAACAAATAGTTCTGGCTACTCAGTTAAATGATTTTACGGGCAAGGTTGGTCTCAACGGGGGAATGGATGGGTTTACGGGTATTTTTTCTCGATATATATGCGATTGTTACATAATGTCAGGTTTCTTTTTGGCCCGAACACTATATCATGCGTGTCACATGACATTATGAATGGTTTTGCTACACGTGGTCAAGCTGGGATTTCCCCCAGATTTCCGAAGATTGCGCGCAGCTGCGATTGGTCAGTTTGAACTACGGAGTTTGCCGACTTCTAGGAGGGGTCTGTGAATAGGATCATTACATCAACAACTAATGGGCGTGATCTACTTGTACAGGAGATGTGGACATAAACGTTGATACGAAACGTCGTAGAATGAGCTCATCCAAGGCTATGTAAGAATGTTTTGGCACAGGTGCATGACAAATTGTCTGGTTCATGATAAGAATGTTCACATTCACAATAAGGCGATGTGAAGGTTACTTCATTGCAAATTTAGTGGGGCGTGAGAATGTTTCATGAGTGTAAAATTATCCTGATTCCAAATAAGGGAATGAGAAAGACCTTCATTTATGTCACACATTCCGATCTATTGTCTTCCTGGTATGGGAATGTATTCAGATATCATAATATTGTTCAGAAAAACTGCAGATAAAAATATATTCCCAGGCTATTAAAGCAACTGCCTTCGAAACCAGTCAATATATTTTTAAATCTATATTTCATTTTAAACTTGCTAAATTAACTGAATGAAACATACATCAAATGTAATGACTATAACCAGTCCTATGGGAAATTTTGCTCATTTTAACAGGCGATTATCGCATAAATACAGGAACTGTATCCATCACACGCAGATATAAACGAAGCATAGAAGTGCGAGATAGACGGACAATTCCACGTACATCATGGTATATCACTGATTATTTTCTACACTATAACTACTATAACTATAACTATAACTACACTATATATGCACATACAAACTGGAAATTGTACTCGATGTAGACTTTTAAGCGCGATTTGGGCATTTGTTTACATTAGGGTTTGATGGATATACTTCGTTTGTTTATTTACAAAAGTGGTACAAAATGTGTATTAAAACGGATGAAAAGACAACTCAGACTATAATCGTCAAAATCATTGAGCACATCTTTTGTTATCTTGCATTAGATGTGTTTCACACACATTTAGTTTCGAAAAAAAAATATTGCCTTTTGGTGTCTGTAGTAATGTATATCATATTTTACAGAATAGTTATTTGCAATTAAATACGGCTGTTAAATAAATCTATGATAAACAGCGTTATTTGTTGTATACTTCCACAGGGAGATAGAGAGAAATTACAGTAATTGCCTGCAATGGATAATGGCCAATATCATAAGTACAATTTCACTGTTTATCACCGATATTTGGCGAGGTTATTACTTTTGCACCCATACCCAAAAAGAACTGCAGTGGATATAAAAGCGTGATGTGTGATGTGTATGAATTATTTATACAATAGTTGCTATCATATGGTGCTTTATGGATTCATAACGTACACACTGTGCTTACTTTCACAACAAAACACCGCATATTGTAAATTGAATAATTAAATAACTGTGTCCGCAGAATTTGCTAGACAGAAAATTTGACGTGCGATGTGCTTGAGAGTAGATGATAATGCAGTGAAACCAGTTTGATAGTGTCCATAATTCTCAGCACTTCTCGATTGATTGAGCATTATTTATTTTCACAAGATAATTGTTTGTTATTGGTATTGAAGCAGAAACGCTAACGACGTCCTGAGCACACTGCACTTCTCATGCCATTAGAGTAATGATAATACTGCCAGTGTGTGCTGGTGTGTTATTCATGCGCATGCGTGTACACTAGCTTTCGCTAGCAAGGACGCATAACACGAAATTATACACATTCGCGTCATAATAAAGTCACTTGTGGGCTATCCAACTTTGACTTTGTTGTGAGATGTGTTTCACCGAAAATCACCATTTGGGCAATACTTTGAGGATTGGCAGTAAATAAATCTAACAACCGTATTAGTTATTGATCATTCTTTCAAGTGTGGTTTACAGCAATATTAGTTCGATATCACGAAATCTACTGTTGTGAGTCGCAAGTTTTCTTGTTAAAGTTACAAACGAGAAATGAATTCCCCTACACATATCAAAGTATTTATATACCACCAAAAAAATCAGTATATAAATACCACCCTGTATGTATATTGGTACATTCCCCGAAGGAGCGCTTGCCGAGGGTGGTAATGTCTCACGAGGGAAATAATCTGCTGTGCCAACATCATACACACAGGGTGGTATTTATTATATTATACCGAATGTATGTTTTGGTACAACGTCACTGGCGAATGATGCTGCCGGTTAGTATACCAGATTACCAACCGGTTAGTATATCGTATTGGGGTCGGCTCCAGCACAACGTATTACTTCACGTGTATTGGCCAATTACAGAGCATGATTCTTACATGAGGTATAATACATTGTAATGCGCCAGTGCATGCAAAGCGACACTGGCGTCATCAGGGCAAGACAGTGGAAGACTAAACTCGACAGAATTAGTAAGCAAATTCAACAAACATACTACCAGCTATTAGTTGTTGATTTCAAACCCTGCACCATACTTTTATCTGCACCAGGTCCCCTGCATAAATGACCACCAATCAATTATTTGCATAGCCACTCCGAGCAGTTTCGCAATAGCCTTCTAGGCATCATGAAACGCCTATTACTTTGATCGGACAATTAACCATACTATCACTTCGTTAATAAATGATTGACTCTCGAGTACATTGTTAATATTGGACAATAGACGTGGAATCAATACCCAGTATTAAGTATTCCGAGCAAACAAAACAGGGTCCGTTATCCAATCTCATAGTCCGGGGACAGAAAGTCCCCGGATATATTATATATACAATATATTGATCAAAGTGACATTTATGGATTGACCTCATCTTCAGAGATATATATAGGTGATTGCTAATGATAATGCAGATGTGAGAATTATTTATTCGGTCACTTTACTCACCACATTAACTCATCTTGCACGTACATAAACAATCATAGGTATCTCTGCAGTATATCGACACTTTGATCAACTTGTGATACACTTTGGTCGACTTCTGATACACTTTCACCAACATGTGATACAATTTGACCGACTTCACATATATATGTTTTGGTTTCCAACTTGACTCTCGACGTGAGAGCTCATAACTATGTATGGCTACATATGATAGTATAAGTTAGTATGTTCAAGTTATATTTTTTCGCACATGTTGATCCTGTCGAATTAGTTATAGGGTCGATTACTGTGTGAAATCATTATACATCAATTCATAATTATTATTATTATTAATAATTTCATTACATCATCCATTATACATAGATGCATCAAAGTTGTGTAATACAGTCAACACCTTTTTTCGCTGTAATAATTATGTATACACTGACAACTATTTGTGTAGGTTTATGTACCAGGGGCAATAATGCGCCAAGGATTTACTCGCACCAAAGACATGTTTCCTTATGTGTTCTTTGAATAGCCAGCGTGGGAATATCTGGTGATTTGTCAGCACTGCCTGATTGATTGGACCAAATTGAGCATTATTGTTGACCTGTTTGTCTCAATGCTTTGATGACTAATTTTATCCATGATTTGATGCACTTCCCTTCTCCATGAGCCATTAGAACAGCGACATGACTCGCATTAACAATGGATATTGTTTTTCTGGGTATACATTCGACGGCAGGAGGTAAATAAAGTATCAACGGATTACATCTCAGTTCGATTCAGTGAGCAGAAGATGTGACTCCCTCGTGGCTACGACTGTGGGAAATCCCCCTAAAATAAATAAAGTTTACATTTACAGGTTACATCTCGAATGAGCGACGACGTATCGCAAGTGTGGGTATATAGTCGAAATAGAACCAATACCTAGTAACTTATCTCGAATAAATACCTAGTATCTTATTGAAGTTCGAATTTACACATTACATGAACATCACGCTCAAACCAGTCAGATTATACATTCGACGGTAGCAGGTAAATACAACCACAGATTATATCTCTATTCGATTCAGAAGCAGACGACCTGACCCCAGCGTTGAACCCCCCCCCCCCCCCCACTGTGGGAAATACTCTGAAACAAATAAAGTTTACATTTACAGGTTACATCTAGAATGAGCGGCGACGTATCGCAAGTGTGGGTATATTGTCAAAATGGAACCAATACCTAGTAACTTATCTCAAGTAAATACCTGGTATCTTATTGAAGTTCGAATTTACACATTACACGACCACCACGCTTGAATCAGCCTAATCACATATACAAAAAAAAACACGCGTATCTTGATATATACTTAACAGTTATTTACTTTTGCTGAGGTTCTGTTGTATACTTCCACAGGGAGATAGAGAGAAATTACAGTAATTGCCTGCAATGGATAATGGCCAATATCATAAGTACAATTTCACTGTTTATCACCGATATTTGGCGAGGTTATTACTTTTGCACCCATACCCAAAAAGAACTGCAGTGGATATAAAAGCGTGATGTGTGATGTGTATGAATTATTTATACAATAGTTGCTATCATATGGTGCTTTATGGATTCATAACGTACACACTGTGCTTACTTTCACAACAAAACACCGCATATTGTAAATTGAATAATTAAATAACTGTGTCCGCAGAATTTGCTAGACAGAAAATTTGACGTGCGATGTGCTTGAGAGTAGATGATAATGCAGTGAAACCAGTTTGATAGTGTCCATAATTCTCAGCACTTCTCGATTGATTGAGCATTATTTATTTTCACAAGATAATTGTTTGTTATTGGTATTGAAGCAGAAACGCTAACGACGTCCTGAGCACACTGCACTTCTCATGCCATTAGAGTAATGATAATACTGCCAGTGTGTGCTGGTGTGTTATTCATGCGCATGCGTGTACACTAGCTTTCGCTAGCAAGGACGCATAACACGAAATTATACACATTCGCGTCATAATAAAGTCACTTGTGGGCTATCCAACTTTGACTTTGTTGTGAGATGTGTTTCACCGAAAATCACCATTTGGGCAATACTTTGAGGATTGGCAGTAAATAAATCTAACAACCGTATTAGTTATTGATCATTCTTTCAAGTGTGGTTTACAGCAATATTAGTTCGATATCACGAAATCTACTGTTGTGAGTCGCAAGTTTTCTTGTTAAAGTTACAAACGAGAAATGAATTCCCCTACACATATCAAAGTATTTATATACCACCAAAAAAATCAGTATATAAATACCACCCTGTATGTATATTGGTACATTCCCCGAAGGAGCGCTTGCCGAGGGTGGTAATGTCTCACGAGGGAAATAATCTGCTGTGCCAACATCATACACACAGGGTGGTATTTATTATATTATACCGAATGTATGTTTTGGTACAACGTCACTGGCGAATGATGCTGCCGGTTAGTATACCAGATTACCAACCGGTTAGTATATCGTATTGGGGTCGGCTCCAGCACAACGTATTACTTCACGTGTATTGGCCAATTACAGAGCATGATTCTTACATGAGGTATAATACATTGTAATGCGCCAGTGCATGCAAAGCGACACTGGCGTCATCAGGGCAAGACAGTGGAAGACTAAACTCGACAGAATTAGTAAGCAAATTCAACAAACATACTACCAGCTATTAGTTGTTGATTTCAAACCCTGCACCATACTTTTATCTGCACCAGGTCCCCTGCATAAATGACCACCAATCAATTATTTGCATAGCCACTCCGAGCAGTTTCGCAATAGCCTTCTAGGCATCATGAAACGCCTATTACTTTGATCGGACAATTAACCATACTATCACTTCGTTAATAAATGATTGACTCTCGAGTACATTGTTAATATTGGACAATATATTGATCAAAGTGACATTTATGGATTGACCTCATCTTCAGAGATATATATAGGTGATTGCTAATGATAATGCAGATGTGAGAATTATTTATTCGGTCACTTTACTCACCACATTAACTCATCTTGCACGTACATAAACAATCATAGGTATCTCTGCAGTATATCGACACTTTGATCAACTTGTGATACACTTTGGTCGACTTCTGATACACTTTCACCAACATGTGATACAATTTGACCGACTTCACATATATATGTTTTGGTTTCCAACTTGACTCTCGACGTGAGAGCTCATAACTATGTATGGCTACATATGATAGTATAAGTTAGTATGTTCAAGTTATATTTTTTCGCACATGTTGATCCTGTCGAATTAGTTATAGGGTCGATTACTGTGTGAAATCATTATACATCAATTCATAATTATTATTATTATTAATAATTTCATTACATCATCCATTATACATAGATGCATCAAAGTTGTGTAATACAGTCAACACCTTTTTTCGCTGTAATAATTATGTATACACTGACAACTATTTGTGTAGGTTTATGTACCAGGGGCAATAATGCGCCAAGGATTTACTCGCACCAAAGACATGTTTCCTTATGTGTTCTTTGAATAGCCAGCGTGGGAATATCTGGTGATTTGTCAGCACTGCCTGATTGATTGGACCAAATTGAGCATTATTGTTGACCTGTTTGTCTCAATGCGTTGATGACTAATTTTATCCATGATTTGATGCACTTCCCTTCTCCATGAGCCATTAGAACAGCGACATGACTCGCATTAACAATGGATATTGTTTTTCTGGGTATACATTCGACGGCAGGAGGTAAATAAAGTATCAACGGATTACATCTCAGTTCGATTCAGTGAGCAGAAGATGTGACTCCCTCGTGGCTACGACTGTGGGAAATCCCCCTAAAATAAATAAAGTTTACATTTACAGGTTACATCTCGAATGAGCGACGACGTATCACAAGTGTGGGTATATAGTCGAAATGGAACCAATACCTAGTAACTTATCTCGAATAAATACCTAGTATCTTATTGAAGTTCGAATTTACACATTACATGAACATCACGCTCAAACCAGTCAGATTATACATTCGACGGTAGCAGGTAAATACAACCACAGATTATATCTCTATTCGATTCAGAAGCAGACGACCTGACCCCAGCGTTGAACCCCCCCCCCCCCCACTGTGGGAAATACTCTGAAACAAATAAAGTTTACATTTACAGGTTACATCTAGAATGAGCGGCGACGTATCGCAAGTGTGGGTATATTGTCAAAATGGAACCAATACCTAGTAACTTATCTCAAGTAAATACCTGGTATCTTATTGAAGTTCGAATTTACACATTACACGACCACCACGCTTGAATCAGCCTAATCACATATACAAAAAAAAACACGCGTATCTTGATATATACTTAACAGTTATTTACTTTTGCTGAGGTTCGCCCCAGTCATTATTATATTTCTGGGGTCTGTAAAAGTCAATAACTGTTTTATTGTATGATTCGAGGTGTGAGTTCATTCTACTAGCACTCATTTTACCTCGAAATACACCGGAGAAGCAGACATTTACGATCGGTCTACTCACGCTCGCCTCAGCCATGATGAGTGTTAATCCGAGAACTGATAGAAATGCGGGAAAATTCATGAAATAAGAAAACAAGAAAGACAATGTTTTGGTACCTGTCGTTTTGCTGTCGTTTGTCATTCTGATAGTACTCGGACTTCTGATCAGCACCAGAGTCAGACAAAACACTCTTCCGTGATTCTGGAACGGGAAAGAACGTGATACAAACGCAAGGTCAAGGAGGCAATTCTGATTCGCCGCCATGGACCCACCCTAAACCGAAACGGAGGATACAAGCTTCCCGCCATCTACAGCCACCTTCTGTCACGTGACTTGGGGTCATGTGACAGGTCTGAGCACTATATGATCACATTTGCTGACGAAGGCCTCTGTGGAGGTCGAAAGCTACAATGGCTCCTAAACACTGGACTCTATGAAGGTAATTTTACATTTTAATATGTCAAACCTAGACTCGGATATTAGCATTCATAGTATATCACCAGAATTGCATTATATATATTTTTGTCTCATTTTCGGTCACCAAACCGGTCGGAACTCAAACATATCACCGGAAATTGAATTATATATGGCACGTGTCCACAGAGAATGTACCTAATCAATCTTATGCAAAATGTGTAACGATATATTTTGCTGCCACTACTGTGACAACACCCAGTATATCAAAGTGAATTCACTGGCACACCTGTTCTATGTGTTGCCAACCGATATCAAGCATCCATTCTGTAATTGTGCATAGAAATGTCTGTCAAAACTACCCACAACACGTTAATACTGATAGGGACTGAAGCGGATTTCAAGTGGGAAGTAAATTAAGAGCACATATTATTTAAGTGCCGCAAGAAGTGGGAGTTTTACACACTATATGAGAAGGTTAACTCCACGTGTTGTCACTTTTGAATCTTATCCGTGATAGCTGATTTGTATAGATGTAAACCCCTCATGCAAAGTTAGGACTCATTTTATACCCCAGTTCCTCATGATTTGCTGATGGTCGCACGATTAAAATTCCTCATTATCGCCCAAGGTTGAAAATGTAAGGGTCATCAGCTGAAATCATTGGTTCGTGATATTTCAAGTAGTAGTTATTCCGTACTGTAACCACGGTCGATATTCAATAGAATGTTGAACACAAAGCATGCAGCATAAGTCTGAAAAAAAGTTTGTGAGGTCAGCATTAAAAAACCAAGGTCATGATCAAGAATATAGTTAAAATAGAGAAACCTCAATAACTAATTTTATTCATGATTATCTGTGATTTTTATTTTTGTACTTTCATATGACCAATTCCCCATCTTTTGGTATAAGAAACATTTTGGAATATTTGAGTCGTCTATTCCCAATTTTTCTGCGCCCTGGAAAAAACATGTCTCTTGTAAGAATAATATATGTGTATATCCGCACTTTAGCCTGGTGCTGAGGAGTTTATTGTTTACCTTCCTTTCTACAATTATTCGTAATCTAATTCATACAGTGCACGTCTGAACATTCATCCAAATATGGCATTCCAATGGGGCATGAATTATCCACTGATGACACAAGACGTCTTCCCATCTCTCTCAGTTTTCGCATTTTTGTGGAATTTACTTGCAGTAATTACATTAATTGGACTCTTGTTATACTCAATCTCGGAAGCAGTAATCCTAAGCACATTCGTTCATATTATACGTTCATATTTACAGCTGCCAGACCAGATCTGTTACGATGATGTGTCATGGGTTTGTGTCATCAGTTCATGGGATTTCAGTAAGTATGACAAATCGTCTTTCATGACATGGATGTTCACCATGAGGTGATGTAAAGTCACGTGAACGGGAAAATATTTACAAACGTTTGCTGTTATCACGAAAAGAAAAAAACAGATAATAATTTTGTCACAAATCGTCACCATGTTGTTTTCTTTCGTCTATGTAGATATATATTGATAATTTGATGATATCCACAGCAATAAAAACCATCATATAACTGGGAAAGAAATATGCATAATTTCTCCAAAGGTCATAATATTATTTAACGATATGACAAAAAGAGAAAGATTATGTCACAAATCATCATTATGTTTCTACGTACATGTATGTGATAATTTGATTATATCCACAGGAGTAAAACCACCATGAAATAATTGCACCATTTCGTTACAGGTCATTCACCTATCACGCTCTACATATAATGACACATAATGCAATGATTGTCATGCTTACCAGGCTACATGGATAACTCACAGCTACCGAGCGTCATTGATGATATACCATGTCCACGAGATTTCACGTGAGAAAAACCATTGCTAATAGAATCATACTTTGGGGAAAATATTTTATAATGTCCCACCGGGTTATGACAAAACGGTCATGTAATTATCATCATTCAATGACATGAAAACAACGTTTTGTGTAAAGTATCAATGCAATGCAATGCAGTGTTATGAATCGTAACATATAACCCATGCCCTCCAATCTTAACAACATATCAATACTGTTGTACCAAATGCAGATAAGTTGAATGTATACTAGCTTACTGCTGGCAGCTTGTCCTCGCCTGACTAACACAACATGGTAATTTTCCATTGAAATCTTCCGAGAGACTTGAATATCATTTGGTACAGATTTATCGTAATTACACTTACATTCTGTCACGTGTAATTGCTTTTGAATGCATTATTTGCAGATAAGTATTGAAAAGATATCTAAGATGATCGGTATCACCATTATTCGTTTAGTGGCCTATCAATTGAACACTGTTCCGGGCAACCTTGAAATGTCATTGAACATGCAACAGATGGGTGAACTCAGATAGTTGTTTGGAACCACTTTGTCCCAATTCAGGACTACGTTTCTTGTATGTGTGTAAATTCAGAACGAAAGAACTGACTATATGAAACAAGTGAGGGACAAAATAGGGCATTATAAGACAAGTGACCAATACATTCCATCCCACGTTGATTAGAGGGGGTTTATACACCGCATAGTCTGAAAGACTAGATAAGTGTATGAATCATGCTATTTTTTTTTAATAGAATGGATTCTCAATTAGTGCGTGGTCACAGTGTTCGTCCACCAAAGTAGCTCAGGATAAGTACGATCACTATCAGATCACTATAAAAAAAAGTAGATGTATGAATTCAATGGATAATAATGAACATAGGCCATTGGAACTCTGCCGCATCTGCTGCATTCATTCGAGAACGAAGGGTGTGATAATTGTGTTATGAATGAAACCCATGCATTTCGGTATGTCGCACCATATGCCACGATGCCCATCAAGTTATTCAGACACCTTGTGTGTTTCCTTGGAGAGTATAAAACATACAACTATTTGTTACATTTGCACGTATCAGTACTGTTTACCGTATGCGTAGGAGTACATTGTCGAATGTATACTAGCTTAACAATGGGAGCTTCTCCCCTGACTAATACAGCATGGTAACTTTCCATTGATATCGACTCGAAGACATAAATATCATTTGGTATAGATTTATCGTAACTACACATTGCATTCTGTCATGTATAATTGCTTTTGAATGCATTATTTGCAGGTAAGTATTGAAAAGATATCTAAGATGATCGGTATCACCATTATTTGCTTAATAGCCTACCAATTGAACATTGTTCCCAGCAACCTTGGAATGCCATTGAGCATGCAACAGATGGGTGAAATCATATTGTTGTTTGGAACGATATGATCCCTATTTAGGACTACATTTCTTGTATAAGAAATAAATGAGCGACAAAATTATAAGACAAGTGACCAATACATCCCATTTCACATATATTAAAGGGGGTTCATACACCACATACACAACATTCCATCACTAGTGTGTATCTCACATGTGTGGTCTGAGAGACTGTAGATACGTGTATAAATCATGCTAAATTTGTAAATGAAAAATGGAGTCTCAGTAACTGTTAGTGCGTGGTCACAGTGTTTACCCACCAAATAACTCAGGATCAGTGTGTTGGCTCACCAAAGTAACTCAGGATCAGTTTGATCGATATCAGAAAAAAATAATAAACGGGATGAGATACGAAAGCTGAGTACAACAAATGATAAACAAGATGACAAAATCAGAAGAGTCATAGTTTTCCTGTTCGAATTCACTGGTAGACTATTATTAAAGTAGACTTATGAATTAAATGGATAATGATGAACATCGGCTATTGGAACTCTGCTGCATTCGTGGTCGAGAACGAAAGGTGTGGTAATTGTTTTGTCAGTGTGAATAGAAACCCATGCACTTTGGCATGTAGCACCATATTCAGACACCTTGTGTGTGTCCTTGGAGAGTCATGAAGGTACAGAGAGGAGCGTATGAACTGCTCACGTGTGCATAAATATATATTGTTTCAACAAGATTCCCAAAATTCGGCTATAACAATGCTCATGATAGTTAGGCGAGATTTGTTTCTCAAGGCGAAGGTCACCGGTATGAATTGATAGCTCATACAGATTATGAATATATAATTACCGTTTTCAGTCTACATAACTGATGTCCATACATTGACGTGGGTGCAAACTGAACCAATTCAGAGACTTCATCATTGGGTACTTGAATGATAGCATTGAAAACAACTGATAACAATTATATAATATATACCAGTACATACAAATTAAACTGATAAATACTGATATTATGTACTTCAATCGATCCGCGCAAATGTTATCATTTGAAGGAACAAAGAGAGCGTCCCAAAATTTTCATTTACTTTCCAGTGTACTATTGATTGTTACACAGAATACAATTGAAATCGAGCAAAAGTTATGGTGTTCTATTGGAACAGTGAGCTACACTTCATCAGTTCCAATGTGTCATGATAAATATCAGAAAGTGTCAGCATATGACTTAAAACTTCCATGGGTGTCACTCAGAGCCATATTACAGAATCACACCGTTTTCAAGCCTTGTTATTATCGTTTGGTCACCGAACGAGTTGTCATCAAATTAGTCCAGGCAATCATCTGACAGACAATTACTTAGGCATCATGGAATTTTGACAGAGCTATTAGAAAATTGCATTGCCGCTCATGTATGAGTGGTGTGTCAGTCATAATGCACACATCAGAAGAGGTTGTTGGTAGTTTTGTCTGAATTATGTAACCTTTCCGATGATGTCCAATGTGTCCTTGTTATAGAGGCTGGTGTTGATAGCTATAGTTCGTTCACTTGAAATTCACAACAAAAATATTCGTTATCCCGGTCTTGTTGTCATGTGGAAATAATCTGTTTTATTCCTTGCATGTTAATTATAAATGTTTCATATTTAATGACATAACTAGTCGTCAGAGTCAATGCAATGCAATGTTATGTTTCGTAACATATCAACCCATACCCTCCAAACTTAACAACTTATTAATACTGTTGTACCAAATTCGTTGATTATATACTAGCTTACTGCTGGCAGTTTTTCCTCGCCTGACTAACACAACATGGTAACTTTCCATTGAACTCTTCTCGAATATCATTGTATGGCCTTGGCCGTAATATACTGTGACGCAGTCAGAATGTTCACTTATAGAATAACGAAGGAAAGCGCATGGAGAGAGCATCAGAAAATTGAGCACTGCACATTTGCCATGGTGACCCTGACAAAGCTGACGTTTCTGACTTCGCATTTGCCACTGTACGAAACCAACATCCGTCCTATCGGATAAGAAGACACAAAACGTGACTTTCGCACAAATCTCATAAAACTAGTGAAATTTGGTATATAAATATCCTTATATAATGCTAACTGAGCATACCATCTTGATATCAACGTAACCACTGCATGGTTGTCATGAGTTAATATTGAGCTATGTTAAACAATATCTATTATGATATCCCATTTCTGGCATAATGCATAAGAAATAAAATATCCAGATATGCCTAGATCAGGGAGTGGATTTTTGCACCGCCATCCAAACTTATTTGTCCTCTGATATCAGATTTATCACACTCGTAAACTGACTATTTTGCCATATTCTCTAATTGTAGGTATCACCTTTGTCTTGTTTGTTCGGTATAGATTTATCGTTTCTACACATTACATGCTGTCAAGTGTAATTGCTTGTAAATGCATTAGATGCAGTTAAGTATTGAATAAATATCTAAAATGATCAGTAGGCCTATCACCATTACTTGCCTAATAGCCTTTCAGTTGAACACTGTGCCCAGCAGCCTTGAAATGTCATTGAACATACAACAGATCATGCAAATGGATGTAATCAGATAGGTGCTAGGAACGATTTGATCCTAATTTAGGACTACTTTTGTTGCATTTGTGTCATTTTAAAACGAATGAACTGAATATGAGAAACAGTTGAGCGTAAAAATGGCAGAACGCTATAATACAAATGACAAATGCATTCCATTCCACGTTAACTAAAATGGTTCTTTACACTACATGCACAACTTCTCGTCACTAGCTTGTATCCCACATGTGTAGTATGAAATATTGTAGACTGAGGTTTCAACCATGTTTACTTGTAATATTCTATGAAAATGGATTTTCAGTTTGCACCATCATATAAAAAAGGTGAAGGAAGAAGTAAGCACAGTTCAACAAAACCAGTTGAAAAAAACAGTTGAAAAATAATAGAGCCATAGTTTTTCTGCTCGATTTCGTTGGGACATTACTTCAATGGTTTGGGACATTCAGTTCAATAGATGATAATGAACATCAGTCATTGGAAAGCTTCATATCTGCTGTATTCATGCATTGGCATGTCACACCATATACCACTATCCCTATCAAGTTATTCAGACACCTTGTGTGTGTCCTTGGGCAGTCATTAAAAGTAGAGGGAGGGTGTCTGGGTGAGCTGCAAGGCATGTGTGGGATATCCCACGGATTGAAACGAAAACAAAGTAGCTGTGTGCATGCAAACAAGGTTGTAGCTATCTCACCTTTTTGTAGAGTACAGATTTATTCAGAAACACATCAATGCATTATAGTTGTTTATGTAATGACAAGACACATACGTATATGTCACACTTTAACACACTGTTCAATTAATTATTTTTAGAGTTTCATCGAATCCAAGATATGACAGCGGATCCCAACACGTTATGTCCATTAGATATAATATTTACAAAATTTCAACGTATATGTGTGCATAAATATATTTATCAACCGGAAGCAGACAGCCGAAAAAGATCGTATAGCAGGTACAGAAACAGGTGGTCGGAGTCATAACACACACACTCCACGAGGGACATGGTACCATATTCGAATTCCCCAGTGGTTGTAGATTCCCCATGTTGTAGTGTAATATGTCTTTGAGAAGTATAGAAGTATACCTCATGATACTTACTCCATAATTCATGGATAGGGGCCATTCAAAAAATCTCAAAAAAGATGCCCAAATCCCATAATTCGGATATAATAATGAGTATAATAGTTATGCGAGATATTTTTTTGCTTCTCAGTTTCGTAATGTATTCCGTATCAATTGAAAAACTTGACAAAGCATACCTTGCAAATGTTTGCGTAAAATCTTCTTGTCGTCAATATGACTATAATCGTTGACATAATACACCCATCAGCCAGAATATGTAATACACAACACTGAAACACTGAACTTATTATAATGACAAAAGTCAAGCGTGTGAATAAGCATTGATATTTTTTTTATACAGTTCATGAATAAATAATTATTGTTTTCAGCCTGCATAATTGATGTCCACACATTGTGGTGGGTGCAAACTGAACCTATTCAGAGATTTTAAATAATACATGTAGTAGACATACCGTGTTGGGATCAGCTGCCATATCCTGCCATATTCCTGACCCTAAATATAGGCAAGAATGAATTGAACAGTGTATTACAGTATGACCTATACTTGAATGATAACATTATTATCAACTGATAACAATTATATATACATACCAATGCATATAAATACAACTGAAATCAACATGATCCCACGATCTTATAAATACTGATATTACATGTATGTACATCAATCGATTGGCTCAAATATTATCATTTGAGAGAATGAAGAGACTAGCCCGATAACTTCAATCATTTTTACACAGGATATATTACACAGGATATTATTAAAATCAAGCAAAAGTTATGGGGTTCTACTGGAACTGTGGGCTACATTTCATCAGTTCCAATGTGTCATGATAAATATCAGAAAATGTCAGCATATCACTAGTAATCATAGCCGTAAAACTTCAATGTGTGTCCCTTAGAGCCATATTACAGAATCACATTCTTTTCAAGACATGTTATTATAGTTTTCTCATCGAATGAGTTGTCATCAAAAATAGTCCTGGCGATCATCGTGACAAACAATTACTTATGCATCATGGAATTTTGGCAGGCTATTAGAAAATTGCATTACGGCCTATATCTGGATGATATGTCAGTCATAACGCACACATCAGAAGAGGTTGTTGGTAGTTTTGTCTGAATTATGTATAACCTGTCAGATGATATCCAATGGTTTCTTGTAATAGAGGCTTGCGTTGATACCTTTTTCTCATTCACTTGGAATTTGCAACAAAAAGATTCATTATCCCTATCTCGAATCATGTGGAAAGAAGACTGCCTTGCATGCCAATTATCAATTTATTTCATATTTAATGGCATAACTAGGCGTAGGAGTCAATGCAGTGTTATGAATAACAACAGATCCACAATTTAGTATGTCATTCCGGGCTTTTGTCTGAATTATCACTATACGCTCACTGGGAATGTATTGCTTGCACAATAAGCATATTTCAGGGCATAAGATCTGACATATGTTATCCCCAACATATTATGCCACTCGTATGATAACTATTGAATTATTTCCAAATATTCTGACCATCAATCAAACTATTGCGAAACTCAAGTGTCAACGCTGCATTATTTCTTTCAACCAATATGACCTTTATTTTGGAGAAGTTTTGAAAGTTAATGTCTAAGATCGCCAATCAACTTCCAGCTCGACACTGACATAAATTATGACATATACCTCTCAAGGGAATAGCGCGTTTTAGAAGTTGATAGAAAAGAAGCACAGGGTCCTTGAAGTGTTATTGATTTTATTTTTTTTCTGATTTGTGGGCTGGGTAGCTGACTGCGTTTTTGCAAACCTCTTATTTGGAAGCCTGTATTTTCTTCAAATGACCAAATATTATGAAGAAATTCTTTTAAATTATACTAATGCAAATATACATGAAGTATGATCACACTAAAGATCATGTTTCATTTCTAAGAACACGCACTAATGCTGCCAAAGACTGGATAAATGACATACACCATAGGCATGTCCAAATGCCCATGAGATGGCTGGCGAGTAAAAATATTGCTAAAACAATCTTTGAGGAAATGCTTTTTCTGTCCCACCTGGGTATAACAATTATCATTATTCAATATGATCATTATTCAAAATAGCGTTTTGTCTAAACGTGTGTGCACTACGCTGCGAAAAAACAAACAATGTTTTGACTAGACGTGTGTGCACTAGGCTACAATATGTAGTAAAACGATCTGGCATCACACCAGGTTGAGGAGTCTCAATATTGCAAACAATTTTGTTGAAGATTTATCTTCTGCACCAATGATGTGTAAATTGTAATGAGTGGGTTAAAATATCATCATGCAGACATGAACATTTTCTTTGTTATGCTTGCACCTATCAATACTGTTGTACAATATTCGGATAAGCTGAACATATACTAGCTAACTGCTGGCAGTTTTTCCTCGCCTGACTAACAGAACATGGTAACTTTCCATTGAACTCTTCTCGAATATCATTGTATGGCCTTGGCCGTAAAATACTGTAACGCAGTCAGAAGGTCCCCTTATAGCATAATGAAGTTGAAGCATGGAGAAAAGCATCAGAAAGTTGAAGCTCTGCGCATTTGCACGGGAGTCGTGACGAAGCTGACATTTATGGCTTCGCATTTGCCACGGCACGAAAAAAAGTAGTCTATGCTATCGACCAAAAAGACATAAAAGCGTGAATTTCGCACATATTTTATTAAACTAGTGAATTTTTTATATAAAATATCCGCTGTATGGTTGTCCTGAGTTAATGCTGAGTAATGCCGAGTAATACTCGAGTAATGTTATTCATTTTTTCATGTACAAATTAAATATCTATTATGGTGTCCCATTTGAGGCATAACGCATAAGAAATGAAAAATGCAGATAGGCCTTAGATCGGAGAGAGGGATTTTTGCACCACCATCCAAACTTTTTCTTCCCTCTGATATCAGATTTTATCGCACTATTCACATCTGCCTATTTTGCTGTACTCCCCTATTGTAGCTTTAACCTTCTTGTTGTTTGTTCGGTATAGACTTATCGTTCCTACACTTGAAATGCTGTCAATTGTAATAGCTTTTGAACGCAACAGTTGCAGGTAAGTCTTGAAAATATATTCGAATGATCGGTATCATCATAATTTGTTTAATATCCTACCAACTGAACACTGTTCCCAGCAACCTTGAAATGTCATTGAACATGCAACAGATGGATGAATTCAGATAATTGCCTGGAACGAATTGATCCCAATTTAAGACTACTTTGGCTATTTGTTGTGTTTCAAAACGAATGACAGACTTTTAGAAAAAGATGAGCGGAAAAATAGCAGGATAATACAAGTGATTCAATGAATGTCATTCCACGTTGACTGAAAGGATTTTATAGAACACATGCACAACTTCCAATCACCAGTACCTCACATGCGTGTACAAATCATGTTCATTTTTTTAATGAAACAATCTCACTCAGTGCTTGGTCTAGTGTGTGCTCACCGAAGTATTTCAGGGTCAGTGTGATCACCATTAGAAATAAACGGGAAGAAATATAAATCTAAGTTACAATGATAAACCAGTTGACAAAATCGGGAGTCATACTTTTTCTGCTCGAATTCTTTGGTAAGACTACTATAAAGATAGCTCTATGGCTTCAATGGATAATAATGAACACCAGTCATTAGAACTCCTGACACCAGCTGCATTCATGGTCGATAACGAATGGTATGGTAATTGGTTATTTTGTCAGTGTAAATAGCAACCCATGCACTTTGGCATGTAGTACCATACGCCATGATCCCCATCAAGTTATTCAGACACCTTGTGTGTGTCCTTGGAGAGTCATTAAGGATAAAGGGAGAATGTAAGGGTGAGCTGCAAGGCATGTGTGAGATATCCCACGAATTGAAACGAAACAAAAGCAGCTCTGTGAATGAAAACAATGTTGTAGCTATGTCATTTTTGTACAGCACAGATGTATTCAGAAACACGTCAACGCATGACAGCTGTTTCTGTGATGACAAGGTACGTGTACGTATAAGTCACACCGTAATACACAGTTCAATTCATTCTTGTTTAGAGTTTCATCACATCAAAGATATAGCAGCTGACCCCAACACGGTATGCCTACTACAGATAGTACTTATCGTGAGATCGAATGTGTAACACACCCAATCCACGAAAGATAGGATACCGTGTTCGAGTTTTGCAGAAGTGTCATGTTTCAGTGTGAAATGCGTCTTTTGTGAGAAGTATACCCTTATGATATCCACTCCATAATTTATGGATAGGGACCATTTGAGAATTCTCAACAAACTTCTCAAATCCCATAATTCGGCTATAATAATGTTTATCATACTTAGGCGAGATATTCTTTGCTTCTCGGTTTCATCAGGAAATCCGTATCTATTGAAAAACTTGTGTATCCTACCTTACACACATTTAACTTGATGACATAAAAATAGCTAATCTAACCATTTCATGGATATGAAATTTGTACTGATCAGCCACAGTGTGAAATACGCAGCACCCGAGCGTACTTATTGTAATGACCAAGGTCAAGGTGTCAATAAGCACTGATATTTATTTCATACAAATTATAAATAAATAATCACCGTTTTCAGTCTAAACAACTGACGTCCATACACTGACGTGGGTGCAAGCAGATCGCATTCAGAGACTCCATCATTGGGAACTTGAATGATAGCATTGATAACAACCAATAATGATTATATAATATACCAATGCATATGAGTCAAACTGAAGTCAACATTATTCCACCATCTCATAAATACTAATATTATGCATTTCAATGGATCGGCTGAAATGTTATCATTTGAGGGAACACTTCTATGGGTGTCTCCTAGAACCATATTGCAGAATCACACGGTTCTCAATCAATGTTTTTATAGTTTGGTCACCGAACGAGTTGTCATCAAATTAGTCCAGGCGATCATCTGACAGACAATTACTTAGGCATCAGAGAATTTTGGCAGAGCTATCAGAAAATTGCACTGCCGCTCATATCGGAGTGGTACGTCCGCCCACACACATCATAAGAGGTTGTTGGTAGTTTTGTCCGAATTATGTATAACTTGTCACATAATGCCCAATGGATTCTTGTATTAGAGGCTGGCGTTGATAGCTTTCGATGTCGTTTAGAAAGAAGACTGCTTCATTCCTTGGATGGCAATTATAAATGTATTCCATATTTAAATCATATTTAATGAGAGGACAAGTCGTCAGAATCAATGCAATGTTACGAATCATAACACTGCAACCCATATCCATTATTTAGCATAGAAATAACTAAAGTTTGCCCTCTTACTTCCAAATTGTGCATAACGAAGTGAATTGTTCACAGCGTATACATGTACCAAATACGAGTAGAACAATCGAAACTTTTGAACGCTCGAATGTTTTCCCAAAATTATCTGATATGATGGGTACGTCAATCCGAGATTTTGTCTAAATTATCACAATTAGCTCATTGATGATGTAACGTTTGTTATGCATAGATAGGCATAGATGCTGGCCTGCATTATTTCTTATTACTTATTACTTCGAATTATTCTGACCATCAGTCAAATTACAGCGAAATCTTCATGTCAGCGCTACATTTCTTCAAACAAAATGTTCTAAATTTTGGTAATGGGATACCCTGAATTTTTTTCCAAATGTTATTGTCTGAGATTCTATCGTGACACAACTTTCAGCTTTGTTGACACAAATTATGACATACACCTCTCAAGGGAATAACGGGGTTTAGACGTTGGAAATGAATGATAGAAGTGAATACATGTAGGCGTAGGATCCGATTGCTTTCTTTTTATCGTAATTTTTGGTTTGTGTGGTGGGTGTCTGAATGCAATCCTGTATTTTCGTCCTTTACGGGTCAAAGTTTTGTTCTTTCCATTGTACATTATTCCAGTGACCACGTATCATGGAAGTGTTCTAAATATGACTAACGCAAAATCATGATGTAACACAACAGTATTGGTTGAACGTATTAGCTTGTACCAGTAAAATATCGAAACATCAGACTGAACATCACATACATCGATAGTTCGTGTTGTTTTATAATGCATCTAATGGAACCCATCGCTTATTTCTTTCTGGGTGTCAATGAACGATCGGAAGTGCTGTTACAATTACACTGGGGTAATTTTGTATTGTGACAGTTTCTGATCATACCCGACCCACGTTGGCTTAATACACCACACAACGTGTCTATTTTCTGCATGTAAATAACAACAAACGTGAGTTGTCCTAATATATACTGGGCATTAATATTACCATATTGTCTTAACATTGAATATTTTGTCTTGACTGTAAAATGACCTGACAAATAAAAAGATGTACTCTCGTATCATGATAATGGAGTCAAATATATTACAGAGTCTATAATTATGTGGCTATACTGTCTATCGAACCAAATAATTGTTTTGATTGATGTGTAATTGTCCATTGCCGCACGGGTGCTTCTTATCAGGAAAATCCCATACCAGGTCACGTCTACCTAATTGAGGCATTTTAGCAGAAAGGCCTTTATGGTTTTGTCAGAATTCTTCTCTCTTTGTTTTTCTCTTCCGACGTTTTCATTTCCGCGAGATAACTCGAGAACGCCCCGAAAGATCGACTTGAAAGTTTCACCACTGTTCAGATATATTATGTAGATGTGCTGTATAGTTTTTGAGCCGGATCCGAGGTCCGCGAGGATGAAGTTAAGGTCATTTTCCGGACTTTCCGCACGATAATGTTTCCGCACGATAATTCAAAAACTATTCAGGCAATGGCTGCAGAACTTTGCATGGAGGTTCATATACCAACAAGAACTCTGTTGATTTTGGGATCAATCCGTCATACGACCTTTGACCCAGAGATTGGAAGAATTTTCGCAGAGTCCTCCTCGAGGTTTCCTGCATATCTCGGAAATAGTGCGTCGTAGAGCAAAACCGACGTCAGTTTCGGACTCGTCGCTCTAGACAAACTTGTCTAATGGGTATTATGGGTGACCTTTGACCTTGAAATTTGGCCGAGCATTTTCCGTTTTCGTCGATATCTCGGAAACAGTGCATCATAGAGCGAAACGGACATTATTTAGGATCCGTCGCTCTAGACAAACATGTCTTACGGGTACTATGTGTGACCTTTGACCTTGACCTTAACTTTTATCGCCGAGTCAGCATTTTTTTTGTTTTCGACGATATTTTGGAAACGGTTCATCATGTATAAAGCGAAACGGACGTTATTTTCGGACTCGTCGCCATAGACAAACATGTCTAAGGGTATTAGGGATGACCTTTGACCTTGACCTTGAATTTTTTCGCTGAGTTGGCACTTTTCCGTTTTCGTCGATATCTTGGAAACAGTCTTGTAAAGCGAAATGGAGGTTTTTTTTCGGATTCGTCGCCCTAGACAAAGATGTCTGAGGGGTTCTATGGATGAACTCTGACCTTGACATGAAATTTTTTTGCCGAGTCAGCATTTATCATTTTCGTCAATATCTCTGAAAAGGTGCATTGTACAGCGAAAAGGACGTAATTTTTGGACTCGTCGCTCTAACAAACAGGTCTTAGTCCATGAGATAGATGGCCATATGAGAGAAATTGGTACCATCTCTAGGGACCAAAGATTGTTGTGATTTTCTGATAGTCCGATGTATCTGGGAATCAATAAAGTATGATGGCCATGTGGGCAGAGTAGCTTTACGTCACGGTGAGCTATTTTGCGAAACATGTCGATCACGTAATGAATGGGTTTCTCCAAACTACAAAAATGTCAATAAAATGACCAATACTCTAGCTACAAGCATAATTTTGGTGAATAAATGTTTGGAATCAAATGAAATATTATTATAATAACAATTTATGATCAATATACGCGGATATTTTTTTTTAAATTGCAAAAACTACAAAAAAGTGCTGAAAAAAATACTTCGGTTTCACCAAAGACACGCCACGGAAATATCAATAATTCTATCAATATACAACATATTATTGACTTTGATGTTTTAAAATATGTCCTTATTATTCCAACAAATAATGATGATAAATATTGTGCATATATGTGTGTCAACATTTAAAATATTCACATAAACCTAACCCAACCCCTAGTGAAATGTTATGTGCGTTTATCTAAGAAATACGCCATTTTTGGTCCGCATCATGATAAAACCAAATATTCAATCTTTGATAAAACCATCAAATCATTTATATCAGACTCTCTGTCCATATCATCTTTGCACCTACTTACCTGTTGTGTATATTGTCATAATGATAAGGGTTACCATGGTAAATACTGATAAAACTTCAATATCGATTGTTGGAGACTTTGATAGTTTATTTCCATACATATATGGCAGGTCAACACTCGACTAATGCCTAGGTCACATTTTGCACAGGTCGCTGGTCGATGTGGGGACATTGGTGATAGGCCTATCTACCGATGTTCCGGCCGCCGGTGATAGTTTGTCAGGAATTTTTCCCATATCTTTCGAGTGGTCATGAAACCACCAGGCATTGTCCACCGGTGACCGCTATAGTCACCTACATTGTACGATCGCGTGTCTTCCCCGTGTCCGTCCGAATTAATTTTCACGAATTTCAAGAAAGACTGACCAACCAACGATGCCCTACCGGAGACCACATGATACCCTTCTGGTACCTGCTCAGTGACCGTCTGATATGTACAAATCCGCCCAATTATCTGAAGGGTACCTTCCGGACATTCATCGGCGCCCGGCAGGATACCCTGCGGTGATTTGGTCGATTCCCTCGGTCGATTGGTCGATTCCCTCGGCACCTGATGGGCATCTGAAGCGGCTCTGGCCGCTCACCGGGAGACGTGCAAGCGATTCACCACCGATGTCATTTTTTTCCACCGGTCGCCGCATGAAAATAACTTAAAATAAAAAAGCGTTATTTTCTTCCGATGCCTCTACCGACGTGTCTACGATGTCCGATTGTTGCCAGATGGTCACGGATGATCCTCAGGCGCTCGGTGGGTGACCGGCCGAAATGGCCAAATTTCAGCCTTTTCGGGCATCGTATCCCTCATCGGCGAAGACATCAGTGCAAATGTGACTGATACTGAACCGTATCGTGCACGGTTCAACAAATCCGATATTGCCGTATGTCACCAAACAGTATCAGCCCACCCGGTTCTATATGTGCTCCGCTGGTCCGATATGAGTTCGCAATGACGTTTCTACAATAAACTGAATAACAGACCGAGGCCGCGTCATACGCTCTTAGCATGCACAGTGACTTGGTAACACCAAATTAGAATATTTTTCTTTCGAACAGTTGACTGAATGATGAAATGTCATTATGGAACAAATTTCTTAACAATTAAATTTAATGGTTTTTAGTCTATTTACTGGTAGTTAAATTACAAACATCTTTGTACATCAAAATCGTCTTCTTTAATGAATGGAAGTTTCGACAAGATTCTTTTACTGGCAACAAACGGCATTAGACTCTTTGTTCCATGCTTCATAATGCGTTGAAACTAAAATGTATTGACAACAATTCCTGGATTGGTGCATCGACGATGTGCGGGGATTATAACCAGAGTCAGCAAACTTTTTGCCAAAGTTCTAGGGCGTCGTACCCGGGGGGGGGGGGGGGGGGAGGGATTAGGTCTAGGGAGGGGGAGGGGTGCACCCTCAATATTTTTTTGAAAAAATTCCTGATTCAAAAATCTGTTAAGCCGCAGTACAGCGTTACATAACATGACTTTCAGTATTGACTTTGATGACTTTGATGCTTTCAGTATCGAGATGCTGTGCAACATTATCCAGTTGCTGTTATCATCGTGCCCGTACACGTTCAAAGCACATGTGTGGCGGCAATTGAGTGTCATTATTCAATAATTATGTTATGTGAAATGAACTATGTAAAGTGACATGATGTATAGTTTAGAGATACATACTTATATACCAACATGATAAGATAATTGCATGCTTGTGGAGAATTAGAAGTACCCATTCAGAACCAGAGAAGAGTTCAGAATCAACCACAGAACAACACATGAAGAAAGCTCTGGCTTCTGGGGCCGTTCACCGGGCCCCAGACCCCATGCCGTATAGCATGTATAGGCTGCTCCTTTGCTTTTCGGTGAATTGATGAGTGGTAGAATATTATGTTCGCTATATTGTACCATCTGCATTACCATGATGTATCACAACATTACCTATCACAATATCCATATTCGGAAATTTCGAAAGTTGGGACCCCTCTGAAAAAATTAGCCCAAGGGTTAAGAAAGGTTAATAGACTATATATATTTTATATACGTATTAGCCTTTTGTCCAGTGACCTTGAAAATAAGGTTATTGGTTATTCAAAGTCACAAGAATATTCAGCATATATCATTTCTAGTATGTCCACAATTGATTCCTAAGCTGTAAAGTCGATAATATGCGAGATATTAGCCATTTTGTGCTCTGACCTTGAAAATTAAGCAAAGGTCCGGTTCAAGGTCATGAAAATATCTAGCATACATCATTTCCAATATGTCCACAATTGATTCCTTGACTGTAAAGTTGATAATAAACGAGATATTAGCCATTTTGTCCTGTGACCTTGAAAATAAGGTCAAAGATCAAATTCGAGGTCACAATAATAATCCTCATATATCATTTCCTGTATGCCCACAATTGATTCATAATCTCTAATCTCAACATTAAGTGAGATATTAGCAATAATGAAGCATAGGAGAATTTAACATGGGAAAGTCCCATTTAGGCCGAGTTTAGGCCCGAAATGGCCCACTTCGAGAGATTCAAGGGCAACGAAACTTATACACGTCACAGGGGTACATACGATGAGTGTTGTGCATCAATGAGAAAAAAAGTTACTGAACAGATTTCGAGAAAACGACCGTCAAAGTCCAAAATTGGCCGATTTCCGTCAAAAATGGTTGCCATTTTGAAAAAAATTGCGAAAATAAAAAAACTAAAAAATATCTCCCTCTCGAAATATTTTTAGGCATTTTTGTGCAAAAATTTCAGGACAACGACAGACGACGGACGCAACGCCACGGCAATAGGTTATCGGACAAAGGTTCGGTAACCTAAAAATATCAGGTACGCCACTGACATAACCCTTTAATAAGATTTTCAGTAGTAAATTTGTGAATATTTGAACAGTTAGCTCATGTCCAAAAAGTAGATTCGGCATCATGATGGCAACGGGTAACATTTGCCTCCCGGTGGACATTTTTGGGCCGATAAGCTATTATCGTGGTTTTTCGTCCGTCGTCCGTCGTCTGTCGTCCGTCCGTCGTCCGTCGTCCGTCCGGATCTGTATCTTTTTTTCTGGCACGATGAATTTCCCCAAAACTTTGTCAGAACATACCTTAGGCCAATATCTAAAAACGTTTTTTAAATTTTTTTGATTGAATCGTTTTTGCCGATTTGGCGGCCAAAGTTTGGACTTTGGTGGCCATTTTCTCAAAAACTGTCTGATCAGTTTTGAGATTTTTGTTTCAAAACATTCCTCTCATGTACCTCTATGACGTGTATAAGTTTCGTTGCCCTTCAATCGCCGGTCTGCGTGTGGCGGCCATTTTGATTTTTTGACGATTCGGTTTTTGTCCCAAATCAAGTCAGTATTCGTTTTAAGCCATTTCCAGCATCGTACAGAGGAATGGACGTTATTTCCGGACTCGTCGCTCTAGACAAACATGTCTAAGTGGTATTATAGATGAAGACCTTAACCTGAAATTCTTTTTGCTGAGTCAACATGTTTCATTCTCGTCGATATCTAGGAAACGGTGTGTCAGAGCCCAAGGCAAACATGTTCTGATAGTTTGAATCAGTCTCAACACCGAAATACCTCCAAGGCATCTTTAGGCCTTGACATCTAGTTCCACTTCGGTGATATCGCACCTGGCCTCAAGATTGATCTCGTTTGAGTCCAATAGATCAAACTCTGTAGACTCCAAGAAAATATATGTTTTTCTTGGATAACATACCATTATTATACTCCAATCGATTTCAGACATATTATGTTGTTGCTGATATGTTCCAATTTCTTGAACTCATTTGCGTCGGGTCACAGTGGGAAACTAGAATTTCAAATTTCGGAAATTATTGATGAATTTGCGTAACATAATAATACCAGCGAATCAGCGAATAAACAACAGGTTCTTTGCCCCTTTTAGTATACTTATTTATACTATATGGTACGGATCTGATCCCTAAGATAACATGTAGTCCTAATGACATTATTCTCACATTCCATGTGCGCAAGTTCACATATAACTGTGCAAGCTTAGGTTGAAGCCACATATTCTAGTTTAGCCTGGTTACCGTTTTGGTATATATTGTCAAAGTACATTATAATGAGACATATATGACCATCGTCTAATGAGCTTGCAATGACCAAAACACAAACATTGTTGTATCAACAGTAATGTTCGCTCACATGAGTGCACCATATAAAACGAGTAAGTGTGTGGTTTTGTTGTTCTAGCTACATATACATGTAACTAAACACAATGACCCAGTTGCATTTGCTTATCCAGCTGCTACCTGTTCGCTCCCATACACGAAACCTATCCCACACGCCTTGTAGCCTCTTAAGTTACACCCTTAACGACGTTCGAAGGTCACCCCCACGAGAATAACTTGATAGGAACCACAATATGTGGTGTTACTTGCCAAAGTGCACGAGCTCCTATTTACATTAAAGACCCACCCACCTGTAGTAAAGCGTGAATACCGTGGGGAATATGACACTGTATTACATGATGTTTTGTCACTGTGGAAAATACGGCTCTCGTTATATTCATATTATATACATTTTTCAATCATATTATAATATAAATTTATAATATTTAGGTCCAAAAATAATGATTACACTATTTTTTCCTTTCCGAAAGAATCACAGCTCTTTGATATTGCACAAATACACGCCTATGAGAAGCCATACTGATTAGGCACACATGTTGTGGATATATTCACAGCGTGGTGAAATATTTATTAGCATATGCTTTTTGTTATAACCCGTCCGTGCAATTTCTAAAATCAAGATACATTAAACAATAATATGGAGTCAGATTAAATATCTGGTAAGTGTCAGTTTAGGGTTGTACATGTTATTCCCTTCTATGTTTTGACTCAGGATAATGATCATCAGCAATGATATGGTGATTATTACACACAAGCAAATACGACATAAATGGCGTTGCATCTCCTTTATGGCTATTCATCTCGCGGATTTACCTCAGGACAATGACCAGTCGTTATTCTTGCTAGATTGTTGTACTGTAGTCATGTCCCCCATGGTCTTTGGTAATAACTTTCCCATGCGATTTGTTCCGAGATAAGCCTGCGATGACATTACTCATAAATTACGTCACAATCTCACAATTACGGAAGCGTAGAAGGGCCACCCAGGAAAATTATTTTTTTTTAAATTCCCGACTTAGTAACTCGATAATATCGAGTTAGTATCTCGATAATATCGACTTATAACTCGATAATATCGAGTTAGTATCTCGATAATATCGAGTTAGTATCTCGATAATATCGACTTATTAACTCGATAATATCGACTTAAAATATCAGGGTTGTCCGGCCCATGTGTACACGTATGTATAATGTACGTGGGTAACCAATAGCGACTGTGTCAATTGGCGTATATGTCCCTGTGCGAACATTGAAATAAATGATATCTAAAATGAAAACTTTCCCCTCTGATGTAAATATCAATTACATTAATTACATATTAGAGTTCTAACAGTATTTGACTCTCATATAAAATCAGTAATGTTTATTTGTTTTCTCATTATGTATATGCACAGGCAGACTATACATCATGTGCTGTGATTTAAGTCGAGATACTAAGTCGATATTATCGAGTTACTAAGTCGATATTATCGAGATACTAACTCGATATTATCGAGTTACTAACGCGATATTATCGAGTTACTAACTCGATATTATCGAGTTACTGAGTAGATATTATCGGGTTACTAACTCGATATTATCGACTTACTAAGTCGATATTATCGAGTTACTAAGTCGGGACACAATACGACACAAAGAAGTAGCAAATATTGATCACGAAACTTACATACCATGAACCTTTGTAGAAAGTGAATAGATTCCTTGGTGCAATTGAATTCACAATTCAACAAAGATCTTGTTTAAAAATCGGTATGCGCCTGGGCAAGCTTCTCTCAAATAGTAGGCAATAGAGAAATACTGTGGAACAGTCTGGGTCTGGTAAGAGTTGCATTACAATATGAGTTCACGAACACGAGTTTCCTTTTATTGTTATCGTTGACATACATTGTAGGCCCGGTATCAGCGTGTTTGTTGCTTCAAAAACCTTATCATCTTTATAACTTTTATTTATAACTTTTATACTTGATTCGTGCATATTCATTTCCAGATCATACTGTTTGAGGTTCCATCCAGCACCAAAATGAACCTTAAGTTCTGCTGTCTTGGTGCTTGTTGATAACCGTCTTGTTGTCATTGTGTGAATTGCAATCATGCTAACCATAATGGACATGAGGAATGACATGGTCAATCTATGGCGTTTTGTGGGGAATATTGACCACAATGTGTTGTTTTTATCCACAAATTTGTCCACAGTCAAAGATGATCATCAGTCAAACTGTCCTCGGATTCTGTTGTAGCAACTTCTTTTTTAAACTGAAACTTTATTTTGTTCGGTCGATACACTGGCTAGTCTCAGAATTTATTGTCCGAGATCTTATCGCCTCTCAACAGACAACTTTATTTTTGCCGTTGATACCCTTGGTTGTCTCGAAAGTTATTGTCCGAGATCCTATCCCCTCTCACCAGACAGCTCAGCTGAGAAAGAAGATGACATATACCGCCCGAGGGACTGCCACGTTTTAGAAATTGTATTGGAAATACCTTCGTACTCTAGTGAGGGAATGATAGTTGTAAGTAAACTTTCCATGAAGTGATATATGATTTCCTGATTGAGGTTCTTTGTTGTTATCTGATTGAGATCTTTTGTTGTCTTGCTTAGACAATTGGCTCACATTCTGGATCCAATATATATGATATAATCCAGAGAAACAATATGAGTAAAAAAGCAATACTTCGGAATGATGTCAACATAATACAGGTAGATTATAACACTCAATTTTATGATTTAAATAAATTACCAGAATACAAGTGAAAATAATAATAAATATACAATGGATCCCATTTTTTCTCTTCCATGCTTATCAACGAACAACTGAACATCTGAAACCTGTCAGTTTGGAGTGTTGCTACTGATTACCTGCTGGTGAAATTATACCTTTTTTAAAAATTATAAATTTTTATTCCGGTTCTTGTGCAGCTGCCAGCTGTATACTAACAACAGGGTTTGTTGTCATTTTGTGAATTGCAATCATGCTAATCATAATGGATTTCATTTGTGTATTGTGTTCCTGTTCCGCACAACGGCGATGATTAATTATTTAATCATTAAATAGATAATCAGTGTCTGTGACTACACCTAACTGCCTTGAAATATCGGGAACAATAAGATGCCAAGCGATACTGTCCATCGTCACCTGAGTTTCGATCGATATAACATTGAATGCTAACATTGTAATACCTCAGTAATAACCATAAATATTGCTGATGTACTCAAGGGAACAAGATGAGAATTCACAAAGTATACAGCACATGGGTGGTTTCTTCCTGTCAGATGTCTTTATGCTTATTACTGATTGTTGGCATTCCAACAGTGTACTGTTTGAACCGAAACTTTATTTTGGTCGGTTGATACCCTAGGGGTTGTCTCAAACGTTGTTGTCTGAGATCCTATCGCATCTCAACTGACATCTTGGCTGACGGAAATGATGACATATACCTCCCGAGGGAATGCCACTTTTTAGAAATTGCATTGGAAATACCTTCGTATATCCTAGTGAGGGAAAGGTATTTGAAAATAAACTTTACATGAAGTGATAAATGATTTCTTAGTTGAGATTTTCTTTTGTTGTTCGATGCATATGTTTTTTGTTGTCTTGCTTAGGCCATGTTTTGATGGAGACTTGCAAATAGGACTGGTACAAAAACTGGATCGGAAATTGATGACATAGTCCAAAGACACCACTTTGGTTCAATGCAGTAAGCTTGATAATTACCAGAGGAAACCTAAGAAATATGTCCGTAGTCAATATTTCATAATATTAGTAGATGATAACACAAAAATCATGTGATAGCCTCTCTCAAGTGTGTCAACGAACAACTCAGTATCTGAAACCTGTCATTTTGGAGTGTTGCAACTGATTAGCCGCTAGTGAATTTATATCTCTCTCCACTGCAGATTCAAACATCAGCAGCAGGAATCCCACACAGTCGTCCCCCGGTTTTTACAAGATATGTCTACTTCATGTTGTTGGCTTTAATGAATTAAATGTTCGAACTTACCAATGGGAATTTATGGGCCTATTTTGCTTTTGAACTACACCCATATGAAGTAATATGAATATGCTTTTATGGTTCTCATGAAAATGACCTGGATTTGATTGAATGGTAGTGATAAATTGCAAGGAGTTCACTCCTCAGTCCTGAGTATCCTGGAGAAAAGCAGTTCGAATCTGTTGTGGGTATTAGTATGAAGGCCACGAGAAAGGCAATAGTTAGGTATTTGAATCATAAATATTTTGAACTGCTAGATGTATACAGCATTGTCTCCTGTAATTTATAATTTCACTTAAATGGCATAAATTTTTCCTGTAGAAATCCAGAGAACACATTTAACCGCAGACTGGAAACATTGATTTTGTGATTTGGGGGGAGAGGGGAGAGGTCGGCAACTTGCTTTTGAAATGTTGTGCTTGTCGTAACCACTGACTGTTTGTCTATCAATCAACCACACATAGGACAGGCTGTCAGTACTGTGCTTCTCAAAACAAAATGACTTACATTTTGGCCTTATGATACCTTGAGTTGTCTAGAAAATTATTGTCTGAGATCTTATCATCGCTCAACCGCCAGCTGAGCTGACACAAAGGATGACATATACCACTCGAGGGAACAACACGTTTCAGGCATTGGACATACCCTCGGATACCTTGGTGAGAGTGAAAATAGTAAATAGGCATGGGACCTATGAAGTGAGCATTGATTTTTATGATAGCAATCTTCTGATTTGGAGACTGGGGATTTGGAGATTTACCCCCAACTACCAATGGAAAGATGAAAGCACGCGTAGGCAGTATATGGTTAGTATATCACACACGGCAGGAGTGAATAATGTTATTTCCAAGTGAACAACGTTATTTCCACGTAAAAATCTTCATTTACACATAAAAGACCTTACTTACGCATAAATAACTTTATTTTTCTCACAAATAAATTTACTTACATGGCAATAACATTATTCATGCGGAAATAACGTTGTTTACGCTGAAAATACGTTATTTGTCCTCAACGACCAATAAAAAGACAGAAGCACGTGTAGGTCGTATTTGGTTAGTGTATCACACATGGCAGGAGTGAATAGTGTTATTTCCGTGTGAATAATGTTATTTACGCATAAAAATGTTATTTCCTTGTAAGAAAACTTATTTCTGCATAAAAATTTTTATTTTTGCATATAAAAATGATATTTCTGCATAAATTATGTTGATCATGCATCTTTCAGGATTACTTCGAGAAATAAATAAATTTTTTTTAACATGGTCACTTATCAGCCAAAGTTATTATTCTTCAGCTTTTTCAGCACCTAATAAGTTTATTATAGGCCAAGGTTAATATTCTATTATTTTCAGCACTTAATGATGACGTGTGCATAAACAACCCATCAATGTTCAATATTGTTGGTTCATATAAACGAACCTTGCTGCTAATTCTTTCTGGCATTCCCACAATATATTCATTTGAAAAACTGGATTTGAAATACGGTGTTAATGATATCTGCCATCATGAAAACTAACATTTGGGTCAGGTCCTGTGGACTTTCGGATTCCAATATCAAGCTACGCATTGTGTTCCCCCTCTCAAGTTGTTAATTCACCTTTTATATTGTCATCATTAGGATCATATCATACAGTGGTACCATACGATGGCGTATTGTTGTGGAACAAAAAATTCATATATTTTGTTTCTATAGCATGGCCCTAATATGCGGTCGTAAGTGTGCATGATAAGATGCTATTCCTTCTACGTATTATGAACACTGTCAGTCGTATAGTGAATATTACGTGTATTCGAATACGAGTCTCACATGTAGTTATTGGTCCAATGTGGTTACCTCAGGACAATCAATCTTTACCTCAAAAAAAATCAGTCGTCTTTATTCATGTCGGTCCCTCAAGATTTCGTAGTATTGTGGTCATAATGGATTTTCATTAGGCTATCATTTTTATACCCAACACAATGGTAGTAATTAGTTATATAATGTTTGAGGATGGCGTTTGTGATTTCAATTTAACTGCCTTCAAATATGAAATACAATAACATGCTAAGCGCTGTCGTCCATCATCTCAGTCAAGATTTGGTCAATATAACATTGTAGTGGTGAGAAAGCTTCCTCAATGACCATCGTGGACTTCAGGCTTTGCTCCGGGGAATACGAAGAAAATGCAATGAATTTCGAAAACATGGATGGTTTCTTCCCTGTCGGATTGATTTATTATTTTCATTGATTGTTCATATACAATCCTGGAAATATCATTTGGTTGTTGCTGACATGCAGTAATCAGGTTAAAATGACAGCGGTTAATTTCCACCTTTGTGCAGTAATCCCACACAGTCGTTCTCTGGTCCACACACACTATATCTACTTCATGTTATAAGCTATAACGGGATTATTGGGTGCAATTACGAATAGGAATTTATGGTCCTATTTGCGCTTAAATTACACTTGATAATGGAATTCATTTGTTCTATGGGTCTAGTGAAACTGACATGGATTAAAGGTAGTTATAAAGTGCAAGCAATTAACACGCTGTGTATTAGGTGCCCTCGAACACTTGTGTTATATACACCAGTATGCAGGCTACGAGTATCAGGGAGAAAAAGAAAACAACTAAACGTGTGATGCACAATACAATTTGAATTGTGTTTTCTGTGGAATGTAAGTATCAACCTACTATCACTAATACGTCCATATCTTGATGATGCCAATAGCAAACATAAAATACAACATTTAGGAAATATGGAGTCTGGCCGGATAGTATATGCCGAAACACACTGGCGTCATCAGGGACAGACAGTGTATGAAAAATAAATGTTTCTATGTACACAATTAGTCGTACAATAGAGGTGCAGAATTTTTGACCACATTTCGTATTTATCTACATTATAAAAAGTTCGCTTGTCGGGACTACTGACTTGTTTGATCATAAACCAAACTCCTGAGATCGATGTGTATGTCAGCACTAATTTTCAAACCAAAATGATTTATATTTTGATCATATATTACCTTGAGTTGTCACAAACGTTGTTGTCCAAGATCCTTTCGCCACTCAACTGCCAGATTAGCAGCCATAAATGATGGCATATATCCTTCGGTGATGTAAATCATTATTTCAGAGAATGGAGATATCCTCATATACCGTGGTGAGGGAATGATATAAGTAAATAATCATTAGAGAAGTTTAATTGAATTTCTGATTGGAGTCGTCTGATTTGTGGGGTGGATATCGTACCATATCCCTGCAATCCATAATTCTGAAGTCTGCATCATCGTCCTTCACAGTATATTTAATTCTTCAGTATCAGTGTATTTTTGTTCATGTATTATTGAAGCCTTGCTAATAGTACAAAACAATATCAATTTTTGATATAATTCAGAGACACAAATGTGGTTGAATACAGTAGAATGTGTGGAAGACAGTACTTCGACCTAGTACTACTACAGCTACTACTAGATAACTTATATTATCGCGCCAGAACAAATGATGAACACATTATCACATGATTCCTTTCTCTCCCACGCGTGTCAATGAACGTCTGAGCCCTATCATTTTGAAGCGTCTCTAACGATAACCTGCTGTTGAAATTATGCTGGGGTAATTTGATGTGACGAGATGTTTTGATTATATATGGGATCCACTTTGAAATGTCTCACAACAATACGTGCAAGGATGTATTCTGCATGTCAGTTAGACAGTTCCATGCATAATTTTCCATATTCCCATTTGGATATTACAAATCGAACATTCTATATCACCAAATAGGGAATAACATTTTAATGATAACAAAAATGTCTTTTCAAAAATATATATCAGTGTTTGCAAGCAAAGGTACTTGAAAAGAGATGCATCTATCATGAATTTTGTATGACTGAAAACACATTTTGTTCCGATATAATCTGCTATGACAACATTCAGAAAGTCAATTTACATATCATACAGAAAGATAGCTCAATGTTGTCGATGTCTGACTCTATTACAATCAAACACAATAAGTCTATTACAATCAGTCTAGCCGGTACATTGCAGAAACCCTATCACCAGGTCGATGCACTGTCTAATGAACCAAACACTGATTGTCATTGACTGCTTATCCATTAACGAATGGTCTCAATACTTGTTATCATTAAAATTCTATTCCAAGTCACGTTTCCCAAAATCCACTTCAATGTTAACATTGTCTGGCACAAAGATTGAGATCGTTCAAAGTTAATTGCAATGAATCAATCGTTCAAAGTTAAGAGATCGTTCAAAGTTCATTGCAATGAATCAATCTAGCTTTAATAGTCTTTTGGTATTTCTGAGAGTATCTGGTAGTATTATGTACCAAAGTTTTACTTCGCATACATTTTTATTCCCTTGCATATTTCTTTCTTTTCACTAATTGATTGCATCTTTTGGCTGAACATATTAATTTTGTACCCACAAGGGCTACTTAGACTTGTTATATTTTCCTTAAATATATTGAAATCGTCAGAGCATCCAGGACAGTGATGGTCACTAGTTCTACTGATAGTCATCCCATGTTTGTTCACGGAATATGGAATTATATCTACGTCTAGCTGACAGGGAGAACAAAGTTCTAGTAATTATCGGTGGTATGCACATAAACAACTCGATATCGCCTATTATGGCTGATTCATGAAACCAAACCTCAAAGAGTGTAATATCTTGCAAACACTACTGCCAATTCATCAAGATTGTTTGTTTGTACTTGTGACAGCATCGTCCAACTACAGGTTTATCACATTTCGTGACGAAGCTTATATATATATCAAAGTGGGCTCTTCTTTTATATCAACGATTATGTCCAGGCGGTGTGAGAACAATTCAAATTCTGTATTTGTAATACTCTGCATCATGACATAAGAAAAATGTTGAAGTCAGAGTCATTTCCAATGTACATTTGGATATTATTGATATCCTAGGTGTTGTTTTCTTTCCTCACACTATACATGTACATACATATTATGTACATCAGCTACCAACACGTTTTTCGAATATGGCATTTGGGTTAGACATATGATAACATATAACTGTTTTGTCAAGTGTGTATGTTGTCAATACCGCCTTGGGGAGTGATATTTGGGATGATATTGTGATATGAATAAGTGATTAAATGAAGAGACATGACAACACCACTGGAGTGTTAAACAGAACACACTAAGTCAAAGTATGAGGTTGATAAAACACATATATGTGGGATATATACTGTAATACCTTTCATTTCACTGCCGCAAACTTTCACGTTTTTTTTTCGATCAGACCATATTCGCGGCCATTTAATTTCGCGGGTTTGCCGTCTCGAAAATTTTGTCATAACAATGTGGGTTGTCATTAGAAATGTTTTTGCGTCCATTTAATTTCACGATTTTTTGGATTCGCGAAAAGAAAAGTTCGCGAATAGTTTGAGGCTTTACAGTATACATTTTTATCTACTCTCAATATCATTGGACATGTACGATATAATTCTGCCAGCCTAACATGAACAAAACACAAACGATATTTTATCAATAGTGACTCACTACGCAAATGCAGGTCAAAACACCTAAGGTGCGGTTTATTGTTCCAGCTTATACATACATATAACCAAACACAATGATCCAGTTGCATTTGCTCATCCAGCTGGTGATCGGTTCGCTCACACGCGCCTTGTATCCCCTGTCAGTCACACATCTTAATGACGTTCCAAGGCCAGCCCGAGGATTCTAATACCGGGGATTTTAGTAACTCGATAGGGATCATGACATGTGGTGCTACATGCCAAATTGCACGAGTTCCTATTTACATCGAAAAACGATTACCACCTACCCCTTGTGCATGAATACATTTAGGAATATCGAGTGTATTTCGCTGTTCCATCAATGTGCATAGCTAGCTCGAAACAATCTGTTGAATCTACATTCCTAAAATTTTAGCACAAAGAAAAAATGTTATAGTTCTTTTGGCATAATCGATGTTCCTCTTTGCACATCAGGACTCTTTCGTTTCATCCATACTGATTATGTGCATAGGTTGCGGAATAGAGACAAGCGCATACAATTTACCTCATGTTGCCAAATGCATAATTATTGTAACCTTCTTGTTGTCATCCATTTCATATCTCATGGATCTCTTATGGGACCCCATTGGAAATAAATTTTTATACATGTTAAACTTTCAAGGGCTTTCCCAGATCAACCACCATTTTGTACCATTGTATCATCACAAGTACATGTATATATTTGTCATTTATTCGCTTTATGTATCATACGTATGTTCAAAATGTTGATTACTCTGAATCAAACCAAACAAAACTTGAGAAGGAGGCATTCAAGATTTTCCTTTCACTTATATTCTCTAGTTTATCAAAATGTCCGCAATATCAGCATATCTAACTGACATAGTGACAATTGCTCCATGTATGCCAGAAATTTAGATGTGTAATGAGGTATTTTACGGTGGCTCCAATATGACATAATAAATATTTTTTTCTAGAATAATAAAAATTTTGTTGGGGGCCTTTGGAACAAAATATTAAATAATCTAATTGACGGGGAAAACATTTCTCCTGCGAGGTAAACTATTTTCCCTGCAGGGGAAATGTTTCCCTCGCGAGGAAAACATTTCTCCCGTGAGTTAAAATATTTTCCCTGCAGGGGAAATATTTACCTTGCGAGGAAAACATTTCGCCCGTGAGTTAAACTATTTTCCCTGCGGGGGAAATGTTTCTCTCGCGAGGGAAACATTCCCCCGCGAGGTAAACTATTTTCCCTGCAGGGGAAATGTTTCCCTCGCGAGGAAAACATTTCCCCCGCAAGGTAAACTATTTTCCCTGCAGGGGAAATGTTTCCCTCGCGAGGAAAACATTTCCCCCGCGAGTTAAACTATCCCGCGAGGGAAAATAGTTTACCTCGCGGGAAATACATTTTCCTCGCAAGGAAAACATTTCCCTCACGGAGGAAATAGTTTTTCACGCGGGATAAACGTTTTCCTCGCGAGGGAAACATTTCCCTCACGGGGGAAATAGTTTTTCTCGCGGGTAAAACGTTTTCCTCGTGAGGGAAACATTTTCCTCGCAGGGAAAATAGTTTACCTCGTGGGGAATACATTTTCCTCGCAAGGAAAAGATTCCCCTCACAGGGGAAATAGTTTTTCTCGTGGGGTAAACGTTTCCCCCGCCAATTAGATTATTTTAAACCTTCTCGGTAAAGTCCCTCAGAAAATTATTATTATCGTAAATAAAAAAAATTATTATGTCATATTGGAGCCACCGTAGTATTTAGATGTTATTGGTAGAAACAAGTTCTACCGCGTGGTGAAAGTTTTATGTATACATATGTCAATCACAAAATCCATCAATTCAGGGAAAATTATATGCATAGGATAAGTGTGCATTGAAATATATTCAATGTATTTCAGTTTTATTAGGTTCTTCAAAGGGCTTACTACGAAGACTTTACGCGAGCCGTATACATCCGTCTCTTCATGGTTTGGGAATTATATATGATTTGACACGTGTTTTGAATAGTTTGGTTCCAACATCTGAGCAATATTCTTGGTAAAAGACTACCCAGATCAGAAAAAATGTGTGAAAAATTCATACGTATCATTAAATTTAAATACATTATGAATGAAGGCATGCTAACATTCGGAGTAACTTTATTAAATAAAACAATGAAATGTACAGTTCCGTTTATTAGTATATTCTGAGGGAACTCCGGAATCAAGCAAAATGGCCAAAAATGACCGCACGACAATGATTGCCACCAGAAGGGCATACCAACGTCATCGAACCTGTCATATTGTGATATGTTGAGAACGAGACACATATCAAATGGCAATATCATCAGTAATCATTTTTGAAAAAAAACTAAACAGACACTTGGCGATATTACAACACAGTATAGGCTTTAACAAAACACGTGCTCGAGAGCATTATCCTGCGCCGATACACGGCTTCAAAGCAACAGCATGATATCTAAATCATGGAACGTTGCCACCCAATTAGTCATGCCCAGCATTATCACAAGCAATCACTTAGGCATCGCAGAGTTTTGGTCAAGCAATTAGAAAATTACCGCGCGACCCATACTCAGATGAAAGGGCAGGCATGATTCACACACTTCAAAGGGAGACTGGCAGCTCTATGAATTATATATTGACTGTCAGAAACTCAACGCGATGCTTATGCTATGATAAGGTGCGAAGGAATTGCGTTCATAGCAATGATTGAAGGCACTGAAAATAATGTCTGTTATTTACTCCTCAGCGGTTCCGGTGACCTTAATCTATATATTATATGCATTATTATCCAGCAAGCTATGACACGATTTCGATATGAACATGTTTATGATAAGGTTATCCATACCAGAAATGTCTGAACGGTTTTGTCACTTTGGATCGCATGGATGTATTCCCCGTCTTTGATGTCGCCCACAACACCCCATCGATCATAACGATTATTGGAACAACACAGTTCTTGTGAATATGCCGGTATTGTACATTCACAATATTGTACATCTTATAAAGAAAAAACAGAACGTTAATTCATACCAAGATCGTATGATATCTTAAAGTTGCATTGGGGAAAAACTATTCGTTCCAAATAAGCAACAACTATGCCCGATGACTTCAGAAATGTCGGCAATGAAGCAAACTATGGCGAATTAGCTGAATAAATAAAACAGTTGACAGTGCTAGCAGTAATTGTTTTGTTTCGTGCGCCACTCAGAGTTGCCTCTGTCCTAGTTTTCATCATATACGAACAAGCTGAACTCGTGTTGCATCACGGGATACAAGCACTGAGGATGGTGATTACGTCAACAAACCCATACGGTCTCCATCAGGAACTCACAATGAAATCATTGAGAAAGGGACATTATCATTTGCCAACATATCAAGTGCACGTATACAACTAGTGTGTTTATATGTGTGTTTGCTTCATCCGTTTCGATATGTTCAGCGAAATCTGTGAAGTAAAAATTTCCCGATACTGCGTGGCACTGGAATTATATGATGGAGTACGGACGCAGTTTTGATCACTTGAAATACTACATACTTGATATTTACCCATGTATATGAAGGTGGCCATGGCTATTTGTCACCACCCGACCAACTGAGGTGATACAGTGCACACAATCTCAGGCGTTCGCGTTTGAAAAAATCGTTTTTCATCGATCCTGGCAAACCATATGTGGTCGGGATTATGCCTGTACATTCTTCTTGTGTGAAACGTTCATGTGATGGTAAAAAATTTTGTTATAAGATTACAAAATACATAACATTATTTTGCAATAAAAGCATCCAATATATCATTTATCGTCCCCCAACAAATAGCATGGGAGCCCAGCCAACAGGATGGTAGAAATTATATAATACAATACGTCGCACATTCTATAAGCTAGCCAATAAGTAATAATCCATAGCAAAGCTTCACCAACACTTTACTCTACTCCAAGGATACACGATTACTCCAACTTAAACAAAATACATAGCACATTTAAACCAACACATAAATTTGGTCAAGAATTGCATCGATGGGACACGAAAGTGTTTATCTGGATCAACAGCCCCCACTCCCTTGAGGATTTCAGATTAGAGAGATTCTATAATCCAACCAAAGAAAGTTACACATTCTACTCGTATGGACATGTCAGGAATTTACACCGTTTTTTACCGAAATGTAATGCAGTGTGTTCAAGCTGAGACTTTCAAGGACAACAAACGAAATTTGATTTTTAACGACAACTCAGTCTTCAATATGAAACCCTCAAGAGAGAGAATACTGTTGGTTCAGGAATGACTTTCCTCTCAAACATGTCAAGTACTTGTCGATCATATTCAACATATACATCATATTCTAATGATATGGACGCTGGTCTGTATATAATATGTATTTTTTCTATACTTGGACAGGTAAATTTACCCTTCTCAAAGTAGCATGATGTGTTGGTGGAATTTTATTAAGAATCAATCGGCTAGCATATCATTGATGCTATGAAACCGATACCCCCCCCCCCCCCCCCCTGAAAACGTCCTGACGATCAACATCTTGTCTGGAGTTATTCAGTTTGATGACACCACTATGACAATTATCAAATTTTTCTGTCGACACATACTAATTAGGTTGAAATAGTAGGCTCATAAGAATTGATGGGAATAATAGACTCAAATATGGGTGAGAAAAAATGTAATATTTGGAGATATCCACATGAAAGCCACACGAAGAAAATGTGAATTGAATTCAGTACGTAACCTCTAAAGTGTAATAATTTGCAAAGTGTAAAGCAATTTATGCATAAACACGCTGCTGTTTGTTTTTTGGCTTGGATATCTTTGGCTTGACTTCCAAGCTAGTATCGAATCTGCTAGGTCAAGGATATAGATGGATAGAAACGATATATCTGTTGAAATGTTTCATCAAGACTAATAACTGCTTTCAAGAAATTATATGGACGCCATTACAATCGGGTTGGTAAGTACACTAAATCTGTCACCAACATGAAGACCTTTGTGCATGTATTGTTTTGGAATTCATGATAGGTACCACATGTGGGGCAGGAAATATAATGGAGGTTCATGAAGTTCCATACAATTTTATAGATTTTACCTGACACTAAGTTTGAGAATGCATAACAGACTCTGAATACTTTGTTTCGGATTTCTAAAATATTTTCATAGGTTGTTGGGCAGTTGTATACTAATTCCATCAGGTGTACAGGAGAAACAACTACATTTAACACACTGTCTGCCCCTGATGACGCCAGTGTGTCTTTGGATAAACCATATGGTCGGGCTTTGTTTCTATTGCAAAAAATATTGTATTTTACGTTTGTTGTTGGCATCATCAAAATTTGGCTGTAGTGGTGGTAATCATGGTAATAGATACTTACATTGTACTTGGGTATTGGTTCCATGTTTATTTGCGTAAGAATGATCATTAAATCCACTTGCCCCATCGGGCGAACACTTAGAACTTCATACACCGCCGAACTGTTGTGCTATATTAGAGACATTTCGATGTCCCGCGTCGAACGCAGCATATGAAAACGTTAGGGAATACCGGGTTTCCCCCAGTTTACGTAATTTCTCACACCACGTACCATGGTTACAGCTTTCTGTTCACCGCGTGCAAACTGTAACGCGGTGATAAGCAGTGCGATCTGTCACTGGATATTTCGGCCGCCAACTTACTAGTACACAGATTTCGGTATATTCTAGATGTTTTACTGTAGGATTATTTTTCATTGAATCTTATTATTAACAATTTGATAATGTAAGTATAAACTCATATTGCGTCATTCAGTAATGTCAATACAGTAAATATCTCCTTTTTTAAATGTTAAAGGTGTACAGTTCATTGAAGGGAAGAAAAATTTTAAAATATTTGTAAGTCTATACGCACTGTACGGTATAAATGCGAAGTACTCAGACATTGTTTTTATCGGCTATGATACTATGCCCGCTATGCCTGCCTCCGCCCTCCCATCCAGCAGCTCACTGTTACTCACGCACAAAGTGTCTTATCTTAATTCCCCACCCCCGATCAATACAGTATATTGTGTACAGCAATAATACAAGGGCCCATGGGGCGCCGTACTCACCGAAGATGGGTACATATGGGTACATGAACCCCTATGCAAGCTTACAGAAAAATACAAAATAGGACCACGTTTCCTGTAGCATACCAGCTAAATTTGAATACCAATAATCATCCCAGGGACAAAATTCATGTTTCATACACCTGTGGCAGTTTTTTTACCGACTAAAATACAGTGTGTCCTACAAGTTTACGGAAAATACCTGGAATATACTGCGGCAATATACATGTATGAATATCATATCTATAATTGATAAAATGAGCTTTTTGATGTTTAGGCCAGAGGTTCAGTTTAGGAAAATAGAAAAGTATATACTTTACAACATTTTGTCAGTACGTATGTTTTATCGCAGTTGCAACTGTTTTTCACTAATTGGTAACTATTTATATTCATCACATAATCCACCAATTTTCGGTATGTTTATACTCTGATTTTTCTAACTCGTTTACACCGGTTCTCGACAATATCTTTGCGATGCTTAATGTTATCGTTCTATAACTTGACACACTTCACCCGGGAGTTAAACGGCAATTTTCTACCAAAATTCAGACTTCTATCGGAAAAATTGAATAAGTTGGCAATCTACCCCAATGTTAAATTTCAGCCCAAAACGAGATCTCGAGAATATGAGCATATTCGATGATTTGGTCCTGATTACATCCATCAGGATTCGAAGTATTATTGTGATTTTGGACCAAAAGACACATTTCGGTGTATTCTCCACAAATTAGTTGATTCTGAAATGTTGCACCGCCAGAAAACCGAGCAAATGCACAAAATTATGTGCGGGCCCAGGAACTAAATGTCAGGGCTAAATTTAACATTGGGATAGATTGCCAACTTTTGCAATTTTCGCGATAGAAATATGAAATTTGGTGCACAATTGCCGTTTGACTCCCTGGGGAAATATGCCAAGTTATAGAACGATAACATTTAGCATCGCAAAAATATTAGCCAAACACAGTGTAAACAAGTTATAAAAATCAGAGTATAGAATAATTGAAAAGAACATACGTTATGACATTTTGTCATACGTATGTTTTATCGCAGCTGCAACTGTTTTTCACTAACTGGTAACTATTTATATTCATCACATAATCCACCAATTTCCGGTATACTTCTTTTTTTGGGACACAATTTATCTCGCCAGCATATATCCAGAGTCACTCAATTCAAAGTTATATATGAAAGACCATTATTCATTAAGTACACATACATTGGGATACGTGGTATAATATATACAAGTACTGCTAATTAAGCTATAAATACTTAAATATGCACCTGACAATACTCTACTGAGGTACAACACAATTATACAATTGTATACATAAATATACTGTACATTTCTGCTGAAAAGTATTTTGTACATGTTGAAGTCTCAAGACATGTATTACTCTGGACAGTGTACTACAACTACTGCACGAATCTCATGTTAGAACAGAGGACCACGAAATGTGGTCAAAATCCCACAGATTGTCCAAATCTGGTTGATACAAGAAGTCACACTGAGTGGAAGAACACCATCAAAAATATGATATTCTTTTATCCTTCTGATTGCCCGTTCAACGTAGGTACGAAGTCTTGCGATTTCATGTGTCAGCTGCACTTCCTCTCAGAAAACTTTCCTTTCTGGCCTAAGAAGGGTGGAATCACAAGACGTGATTTCTTTCTTGACAAAAGATCCGGAATAAGAAATCCTTTGTCCGCCATGACGTCGTCGATGGGTTCTAGTAAATCCACGATTCCAGATCTTGATGTTATTTCTTTGTCAGAAATGCAGCCAGTATACAAAGAACTGATAAAAGTAACCATTTCACAAGGTGATATACCTATCAGGCCTTCAAATGTGGTGTGACGTTTATAATTGGGGAATCCGAGTTTTAAGACCTTGGAACTCGGCGTCAGCACCTTTAACTCTGTACAGTTCAATATAACCCTAGTTGGGGTATGTGGACCTGAAACAATCTGGCATGTTTGTGTTTATGGCAGCACGACTATAAAATAATATAATTTAATTTAATTATAATAGGCCATATTTCTAAGGAGCCTAACATGAAATCACCTGCTCACAGATGATTGTGATATTCCAACACTAACGGCAGTGTTCATGCGCTGGGAATGTCTCTAGATAGTAGAAGACGTGGAATCAATACCCAGTATCAAGTATTCCGAGCAAACAAAACAGGGTCCGTTATCCAATCTCATAGTCCGGGGACAGAAAGTCATATCAGGCCTACGAAGTGAGAGAAAACAAAAATGAGAGGGAAAATCATGAACCCCCGTAAATGGCCATCAGGAGGTGAAATCAGGTGTTCCGGAAAGAGTGAGCATTTCCTGCCCCACTAGTGGCACCCGTCATGAATTCCCCAAAATTAACATGAAAATAGATCTAGCCGCATGGCAGACATGGATTTGCTGTATTTATCAACCAGATCATGATGACGTCCATAGAATTTCTTAAACGCAGCGATAAGTCTTGGTAAAACACATCCTTGTCGTAGCAGTTTAGAGACTAGCTGGGCACTTCGATAGACAAAGTCCTCATATTTGCAACTAGCTCTGGAATAGCGTATAAGTTGAGAAACAAACACACCATATGCCGGTGACATAGGAATGTTGCTGCTTAGAAAAGGGAAATTGACTATGGAAAAATTGAAATCATCACGTTTGTCATATAATCTAGTTGACAGGTTAGAATCATTATCAATCTCCAACCTCAGGTCTAGATAGTTGGAAAAATTAGCGGATTCTGTAGTATCCTTAATTTCAAGTTCCTTAGGATATATGACATCCAAATAATCACCAAACTTGGGATTATTTAGTGACAATACATCATCTATGTATCGGAAAGTGAAATTAAAATTACATGTTAGTTTCTTAGAACCTCCTCTTTGTAAATGTTGGATAAAATCTGATTCATATGAGTATAAAAACAGGTCTGCCAATAATGGTGCACAGTTTGTACCCATGGGAATACCAATAGTTTGTTGAAATATTCGACCACCAAATTCCACAAAAATATTATCAATCAGAAAATTAACCATATTTACCACATCTATTTCAGTATATTTGTATGGGGCATCAGAGTCGCCTTTAACAAAATAAGCGGTATTATATTTAACTACAATATAGTGGTACCGACGTTGTCCCTTTTTAGAGAAAAATGAATTATTGATTAGTTTTTTAAGCTGAGATTTCAGTTCAGAATGAGGTGTAGTTGTGTACAAAGTGGAGAAATCAAATGTTTTGATAGACGTTACTTTTGAAAGTGTGTGAGAATGTAGATATTCCAATAAAGATTTGGAATTTTTTAATATCCACATTTGGTTTATACCACTTCTAGAATAGATGGTTTCAGAGTACTTTTGGAGACCCTGTTTAATTTTAGACAATATAGCAGTTAATATTTTAGAAAGGGCTTTGGTAGAACATGATGCTGAACCTGAAATATATCTTTGTTTGTGTGGATTTTTGTGCAACTTTGGGATCCAATATAAGTTCGGTAGATTAGAATCTTTACATGAGGTAGTAATACCAAACGAATGCAATACAGACAAATGATTTGATAAGATATCCTGTTTGGGCACGGTAATGGCTTGGTATGTACTATTGGAATTAGTATTGTTGGCAATACCCAGTTCGTCAAACAGGCACTGTATATAGTATGCTTTACAAACAAAAACAACATTATTAGAAGCTTTATCTGCAGGGACAATGACGAACCTTTCTTGAAGTTTCAACAAACTATTAGTAACCACGGGATCATTGAAGACAGAGCTATATTTAGTACTAACTGACTTTGACAAAACATTAATGCGTTTGTTTACCAATGACCTAATCTGTTTGACCCATTCTGACAGAGAATCAGTTTCTGCCTTTTCTCGCTTTGTCCATTTTCTGGCATGCTCCTCAACTGCATCCATGATTAACTTAAAATTGTATCTCCATGAAAACGACGTGGGCTCTCTATATTTGGGACCTTTGGACAAAATGTCTTTCAATGATTCATTCTCCACTATATTGAGGTCGCCTGAAATAACATGCCCAACTGGATCGTGTATGAACGGAGAGTTAATGCAAGTGCAGGAGGGTGGGTTATGTAAGAGATCATCAATATCCAAATCATTCAATGTTTGTTTGTAGTTGAAAATCTTGGAAGCAACAGATTTGGTATATGAGTAGGATACAGATGGAGCAGCCGTGTCAGTGAAGTATGATGGTACCTGGGACTGAACAGACTTATGATGTAATATATTACCGATGTTAATTGCATCAATACCTTTATTGGCAAATTTTATCTTCAGAAAAGACCGTTTGGGTGGTATAATGACAAAACTAGGTGAGTGTGTTTTCCAGCACGCGGGAAAGATCGAGTTTGAACTGGCGGAAGAATACAAGAGAGCACGAGACCGAAGGTCGAGTGCTTTCTGGTGTTCTTCCGCCAGTTCAAACGAGATCTTTCCCGTGTGCTGGAAAACACACGAAACAGGTTTTGTTTTTATCACATGCTATGAATTTATGATTCTGGAATATTTGGAAACCCAACCCCTGTAAATTAAAGTAAAATTGTACCAAAGATTGCAAGAACTTCTTACAATCTTTGATTGTACTCAAGGACCCTGAGTGGAAGACCTGTAAACATGTGCGTTGCTAGGAAACAATATAAACAATGCAGATCACCCGGTCGTCAAATACCTTGTATTATGACGTCACGGTGGTTGTACGTTTTCTAAATGGTTTTATGTTACTAAGGCTGAATCGCGTGATGTTTCATTGTGACGTCATAGAACACTCGTGCTTTAATTGTTCTTTAAAGAAAAACGCATTCAGACAAGTGCATGTGAATATGTGAAATGTGAAGCAAAAATGTGAAGAAAAAAATAGTGCAAACATGATGTTTCCGGCAAAGGTTATCACACTGTCGGAAATCACTGTGTGTTCCTACTGTTTGTAGTTTAAGATAAATTCATAGCATGTGATAAATATTCGGAATTCTGTGTTGGCTTATAAAGCCGATGATAAACAATATCCATGATAATGGAATACAGACGAAATTCATAGCTATTGGTATTTCTGATATAGTGGGTAGGACATTGGTCCTCTAGTTCTTTAAGTTTAACATGAGGTATGGCAAATAATTTAGTGCGAACATAGTGCAGTCCAAGTGGTTGTTTCAATATTTCGAGTAGACCATCAAAGGAAATATTATGAATAGATGGTCGATTATAATGTCGTTGTCCATGGCTTCGTTTCCTACGTTTAAATGATGTAAATAAATTCATTACATTGACTGAACTGCATCCTGGGCTTGTCAGGTTTCCCACTGAACTGATATTATGGTTACAGCCATAAGGTGTAGCTGTGCCTAGTTCACGTATCCAATGTTCTTCTCGTTTCCTGCGAGAAGAACATCATATGGATGTTATATGGATCTGACTCATATGGATCTGGACTCCATATGGACTCCATATAAGCTCATATGGATCTGACTCCATATGTATGATCATATTTTGGGCATATTTTACTCCTTTGAGCGTGACTGACAAGTTACCTACACAATATTTCAGTCAATGAAATGCATGGTGTTGTTAATAACTTGGTATTGTACTCTAGATCCACATTTCTTCCTTTCAATCATCAAATTATATTATATTCTGATATTAACAATAACATAGTACAGTATCGCTTTGTAACCGGAAATTATAACATGGCATTGCTGTGACAGAAACGTCTTTCCGCAATCTGAAACGGCCAGCAGCGGTTTCTAATCGAGTACAGAGATCGAGTAAAACGTAAATAAAACTGACCAATCACATGCGCGTATTTGATCGATCGATATGCAAATGAGCCGTGGCGCTACTTAGCCATGCAGACTGCAACAACGGAAAGTTGTTGATATGGACAAACCGGGTTTGTTGATCATTTTCATTAAAGATTGGAAGAAACCAACACGTTAGGATGCCATGTTATAATCGGAATAAAACTGTGTTTGGTTCGATGTCTGTGACTAACAAAAATCCCTCGGGATCTCCGTTGTGATCCCTCGGGATCTCCGTTGAGCCAAACACAGTTTAATCCCTTAAACAGCAGCCACCGTATCTCGCCTACTTATTCGACACGCTTCAAATACTTAGAACATGATTGTTCGTTCGGTAGATGCGTTGCTATGCAACATCGTAAACATGCACACGATCTGAGAAACCCGCGCATGCTATTGGCTGACTTCGAAATTTGCATAATTTATGTACATACATAGTTCTGCTGTGTCATGGTAAACCCGCAAATGCTATTCGCTAACTGCGTAATTTGCATAATTTATGTACATACAAAGTCATCCAGCACTCGATAAATCAATACGGTGGTGAATCAATCTTGACAGGTTGTGAGACAAAAACGAACACATTTATTTGAATAATATGTCTATGATTTGGCCGCAAATTTGTGGTTGCCTGTCGGGCGACTTCTTGTATTTTCTCACTTGCCCTCACCCAATTATTACTTGACCCGGGAGATCCCAAGTGTGGAGCCCTGCGTTCGCCCATCTCAGAACACGGCTGTCACGTCTATCATCTCCCTCCCTCCGATCTTAGATACATGTTGGCGACTGGCGTTGTGTGCGGAATTTGTCCGACTCGACATTTAAATTTGCAACTACGTCAACATGGATGCACGAAGAAATTCCAAAGTTGGCATATCGATAGAGGGAGCAGAAAGGGCCAGAACGTGCCCCAAATGGAAAAAATCCGTCCCCATACAACAAAACGTGCCACGTTTGTGACATACATACATCCAAACATACACAAACGGTCGATCCCATATACTCACCTTCGGTGAGTAAAAAATGCAATTTCCATATATGTAGGCCTTCAGTTCCTAGTATCTGTGCTAATTTGGTAATTTGATATTCCAGACTTCACCGTGAAATTCGCCCCTTAAAAAGATGGACCCTTTGGATGTGTTGATAATGGACCAATTAGATGACGAAAAGTTGTTACTGTATATGGATTTATGTTTCCCCGAAGGACCCGAGCATCTCAAGTGGAAAAGACTAAACATGGAAACGATAACGGATGAAGAATGTGGGCAAAACTTTCGATTCCAGAAGGAACATATCCATGAACTGAAAGCATCTTTGAACTTACCTGACGAACTGACTGTGTCCAATGGTATGAAGTGCAGTGGGATAGAAGGACTGTGCATTCCGGAGATTAAGTTACCCGAATCGGTTAACAGATATGGTCCCAATATTCGGTTTGCATCCAACACACATTTCTAGTATTTTCAATTATGTGCTGGATTATGTGTATGACTCATTCGGACATCTCTTGTCTGATTTGAATCAGCCTTGGCTGACTGAACAGGTGCTAAGAAAGTACGCTGCTTATACGCATGCCTCAGGATTGCCAATTCCCAACTGCTGGGGGTTTATAGACGGAACTGTCGTACCAATATGCAGACCGACCAGGAACCAGCAGGAAGTGTACAACGGACATAAAAGGACCCATGCACTTAAATACCAATCAGTTGTCATTCCAAATGGGTTAACTGCCAATATATTTGGTCCCATGGAGGGTCGAAGGCACGATGCGGCTTTATTAGGGGAAAGCGCATTACTTGATAGGATACAATTTCGCACAGCACGTAACACTCCACTATGTCTTTGTGATAAAGCGTGTCCTCTCAGCGATTATCTGATGATTCCCTACAAGAATGCCATTTTAAATGCAGAACAACAAGCGTTCAATTATACTGGCATGAGTGCCGGGAGAAAATCTGTGGAATGGGCCTTTGGCAAAGTTGTAAGATATTTCCCATTTGTGGATTTCAAGAAGAATCAGAAGTTATATCTTCAACCTGTAGGAAAGTACTATCTGGTTGCTGTTCTAATGACGAACTGTCATACTTGCTTTTATGGCAGTCAAGTTAGTACTTATTTCGGACTAGAACCTCCTTCACTAAGAAATTACTTGGTTCGACATTAATCATTGTTTTACAACATAAAATACCGGTAGGGTCCATACTGTACATGCAATTGAACAAAATATATGACAACAAAATTGTGAGATGCCGTACATACTATTAGTACATTCTTATGTTTCTGCCCACATATAAGGTCATTATAATGTATTGACACATGTATTTCATTACATCAAATGTCACATACCAACTACCAATACATTACAATACGGAGTGACGGATAAGGATTAACGTATTTTGAATGGTACGAAAAGGTCATACTAGTACATCTAGGTATAATTATTTACCGAATGATTAGCCTGTGAATGCGGAAAAGCATATGTAAATATTACGTATACAATTTATATATAAACCTTTTCGCTTGTTATGTTTTTTGTTATAAGTATAGAATCCTGCATAATGTACGGTGGTCTACTAGTGTGTTTATGTGGAAATTTAAACATTTATTGAATAAATTTGTGAAAAAAACAAGTCTTCGAATATTTGTTTTAGCTTAAGGAATATTTGGGTCCCATAAGATACTATAAATTGTTTTTCATCCAACTTCCGTTCCTCGTCCAAACAGTTTTCTTTGAATCTGTGTGATTTGTACTATGGGCCATATCTCCAGCCCACGATTTGAATTATTTAACCATTTTAGCTCTTTCATGGCCTTTTTATGCAATAGCTTGATTATATAGGAAATGCCTGCTGAACACGTGTCATTCGGGGCCCAATTTTCAATTGAAGCATATACTGACATATGATGTCATAATTCTGGTTAAATCTTGATTTTGACCTAAGATGACCTTGAAAGATCACATGAAATGCTATGGAAGTTACCCTGCAGTAATGACATGCATATTGCCGGCTTACTACAACTTTGGAGTTCTAGATTTAAGTTGAGTTCAGAATTTGTAATAAAATCGTAAAAAAAGCAAATCTGGTATTATGGCTATGTGCATAATTTATGATATCACCATTGTGGTCATTACTGGTATTTTAACCCGTAAACCACTAGCCCTTGGTTATATAATTCATTTTATTGAAGACAGTTAAATTTGAGACAAATTCAAATATTAAACAATGCAAATACCAATTGAGAGATAGCAATACTACAAATTTAATGTGATGAATTCTCGAGAAATTCTTGAACATACATACATGTAAAACGCTTCAGGAAATGTTAAAAACGCGTTGTGAAGGGGTAACATAATAACTCAATATTTTCCTTTTTAATTCGCCAACAACTGGTAGTGTTCATTTTCTGGTCTGTGTGAGGAGGTTGTTCATGAGAGCATGCATCAGTTCTTTTTCTCTCTTGTCAGATTCCATTCTGGCCTCCCTCTCTCTACGTTCCAAGTCGAATCGAGCTTTACTCAGTTCTCCAATTTATTCTTGTCGGCTTCAATGTTGGCATCACTCTGTTTCTTCTCAAGATCAAGCTTTCTTTTGGCAATACCCAGTTCTTGTTGCCTGAGATCCATTTCTCGATCCTTTTGAGCCACAATTTTTCATTTTTCTTTTCCAAATAGCAAATCATGTCCCTTTTTGCCATGGACGGTGTCACTCGGAGGCGTTTCGGCGTGCACACACCAGGCTTCTCCACCAGACACATCCTCATTCGGCACTGGTATGAATGACAAAATACCATATGACAAACTAAAAACCACAGATTTCATGAAACAATTTCAAGACAGCCATGGCTTGTTGAAATATTTTAGCACATGGGCTAGAAAGGTTACCAGATGTTGAACAAGAGGCCTCTCGGCCTTGAGCGATCCACTACAAAGGTTCGAATAGCAGTAATGTTGCAATTCCTAATTTCAACCAAATGATTGACAAAAACTGCCCATTTTAACCTTTCAAGGTCGTAGGTCAAATCCAACGTCACTACACAGATCATCATATATGACTTATCACGTGAAAGTGTCAGTATCTATTAAGCTCTATCTTTAAACATTCCATAAGTACAGAAGCTAAAATTTAGCTTGTGTAATTGAAAGATGTTATGCTGAACAGACTTTGTGAAAATGTCTAAAAAGTGGTTGAAATTAGTTGGAAAGTTACAAAATAGATTCGAAGACAAACAGAATATTTTGCCATTTTGGAACTTCTGTGGGCCTATATTTCAGGCCTTTTGAGCAAATCAAGACAGCTTTATTAAAAAATATGGAAGACAAATGATGACGGACAATGATCATGACGGACACGGTCACAGCCCCATGCCAATAGGATGAAAATCTACCATGCTCATCACAAAAAGAGAATCGGAAAAATTATATTTATGTTTTTTCATTTATCAATTTCACATTCATGATTAAATCTAGTATTCACTTTTTAATGTCTCCATTGCTCGCTTTCTGATGTCAGTTTTCACCACTGGTGCTGTAGGTTGTTTAGTTTTCGCAATATTCTCCCGGTCATTGTACAGATCCAGCACGTCTTGCATAATTGTCTCACGCTCTGTGTATTGCTCATCCGTCCCCGATCTGAAAGAAGAAAAAAATATACATTGCAATAGATCTAAAATCTATTCCTAAATCCCTGTAAATATATTTTATCTTCATTACATTTTAATGAATAAATTTATTTTCGGTATTGTAATGATGTGACTGTATGAATAAATCATTCAAAATTATTAAACATGAAAACTGAACTCTAGATACCTCACTTATTGACACACACAGATAGAATGTTGTTTAGGCCTACTTGTTAATTTTTGCCATCTGGTCCTTCCTGAAATATTCGAGTAGAAGATGCACCCTTTCCCGTACCGACCGGGCAGTGGTAGGTGCCCCCTCATCCTGTACGGCATCCACGATGCTCTTCCATGCTTGGGGCTCCACAAATGGGTTGTGATTCAGCACTTCTCGCAAGATTTGCAAGTCTAGTTGTGGCGTGTATTTTGTCTTGGTCAAGTTGGTGCAACTCCCTGCTGCCATGATGATTTGATCTAACAAAAAATAAATATTTTCATATATGGCATGCAATAGTTGATAGTAAGCCTAGATTCACAAAGGAATGTATGAAATAAATAATGCTACGTAGATCTAGGAGAGGACATAAAATCTTCAACAAGAATCTAGTCAAGTTCTCAAATTTTATTTAGGCATAACTTAGTTCAGGATTTTCGGATCATTTAGGAATTTTATATTTGGCATAAAACCATATTTTTCTATTTCACACCTCACCTCTATGTTGAAAACCGAAAAAAGTTGGCAATCTACTTTAGGCTCAAGTGGTATCACAAGAATTCAGGCAAATTTATATTTTTTATTTTTTGTTCCACTACAGAATATTATTAGATCAATATATAGATCTAATCGATCTAGAATGTCACTGTGTAAGAAATTTATGTGATTACACATAGTCATCATGTTTATTATTATAATAAAATAAAATTGATAGATATATTTCGCAGTGGCGAATTGCTACTTCGCTGAGGCGATCTGATATTTCGCCGAGGTGATTGACATTTTATGATTTTGGGGACATTCACACTCATGTCACCAATGCGCTTCCGTACACATTTGCCCAGAGAGAGTGGCACCTCATCCATTTGCTCCAAAGATTATCACACTGTATAAAATTTCATATTGATCCGACGATCCTAAACAAAGTTAGTCTATGTGAAAAAATCATTCGAGGTTTCGTGACTGTTGACCTTCAGGCCTACACCGGCACTTTGATCAGCCATTTTTTGTAGAATAGATGGTGGGCTGCTAAAATCGATACGGCTACAGTGTATAGAATTTATGTGCAGTTGGTTGCTTTGATACAGTTTGTAATATGAATCCATCACTTCATAAGACTTAAGCCTCCCAAATAGAATAATTATTTGGGATTAATACATGTAAATTCATCCTTAAAGTGTCTGCGTAAACAGGCAAACGTTGACTCACCTCTTGTCACGTTCGCAGCGTACGCTACACTGAAGCAGACGTTGACAGTTATGACGTCATTTGGGAATTCCCTTACATTGACACCGCGTACAAACTGTAACGCGGGACACCGAAAGGTCTCAATTGTTGCGGGGAGTACCTATACTATGGAAGCATGTATTGATCACCAACATAGCCTCTTATTACAACACAACTAGTCGTGTTAACTTTCACAACAACATTCGATGTTACAATGTCTTATAATATTTATCACGTTTCTGTTTTGATAATTTCTTTACATTAAGACTATTTGTTTGGTAGTTCCATACATTATGGCATCTGATCATTAACAATTTTCACGTTAGGACTGTCGTGATGAAGATATCTTGCTGAGTTTGTCGTGATATTCTCGCAACAGCACGTCTTGTTGTATAGTTTTTTTTATATATCATACCATTCTATATATGATTTATCATGTCATACAATAGAAACTTCAGACAGGATGTGGCATGTGCCTCTATATTCTTTGTTGGGGATTGATGCTTAAAACAAAAACATCTTGACCTTCAGCATCACATTAGCAAGGTTCGTTTCACTGTGAGGTGTCTTAAAATTGATTTTCCAAGATCTTATTGCTGTCCAGCTGCCAACGGACTCAGCATGAACGATGAAATATAGCTCTCAGCGGAATAGCACGTTTTGAAGACAATTGGCTATCGGACACCCTGCGTAGGGAATGATATCCGTAAGTAAGCACCGATTGTAGGAAATAGTGTTTGAGTTTCTGATGGACTTTTTTTATATGGAACGCCTGTGTCAGGAAGGATTGTAATTCTGCAAAACATTCAATGGATATATTGCTCTCTCCCGGATACGCATAGCAAATAAGAAATAAATTTCGGATTAATATTACGGTTGCCAAATTGTTATTTGCCAATTAAGAGAAGATTTTAGTAGAGCTTGTGCGTGGGATTAGCTCCAAGGTAATCAGTGTGACATTATGGCGAAATGTCAACAGTCATGTTGAGATGGGTGGAGTGGGGAATAAAATATCTGAGAATTATCAGCACTTACTACTTCAACACAAGAATATTCCGAAGAATATTCGATGTGGCTTCCGTTGCAATGATCTGGCAATATTGGCTACAGTTTGAATGGTGCGATATGAAGTTGTGTTAAAAAAATTTTGTTGGAGATCCTATCGCCACTCAGCTGACAGAATGATGGATTATGACCCACAAAAGAGTAGCACATTCAAAAGACACTAAATATTATGTACCATGCTGGGGAATGATAACTGTAAATAATCACTGGTTTCCTAAGTGGTGATTGATTTTCTGATGGACATCTTCTGTTTTGGTGAAATCCCTGTAAAATCCAACTTGTTTTCACGTTTCATCTTAGTGTTTGTTTGTTGTGATGTTGCTCTAATCACATCGTTCCGGCACAAATCACATAATGTTATGATTAAGTCAGAACAACACATTCGATGATAACATATAAATAGCCGATTTACGGTTGGCTCAGTTCGCTAAGAAGTGCAAAATGTAGCTTAGTTGTTGCAAACCTACCGGTGAACGACCAGAGTATGATGCCTACATAGTTTTCTTCTTAGCAAGTAGTCAACCTACGCTGACTACCTGCTGTTACTATTAGGCTTGGGTTAATTTGTGGGAATGGAGTCCCTAATATAATTTCTTTTATAATTTGTATCAACCACACAATATACTGTTATGCTTTGTGGATATATACGTTGCACCAATGCCATTCAGTGCTTTACATAAACCCCAGAAGTCATAACTATCAATACCTGAGAAGACATTAAAATTATATCAAGGCACTTCTAGTGAAATACCTCTGCGAAATGCTTGTGGATCCTGTCCTCCAATCATGCGTCATTATGACTATATGTCATGCATCACAGGCATGAAAGCATCAAATGGAATTAGCAAGGCATGCGTGTTGCATTAGCTGATATCACATTTAGCATGACATTAGTGGAATGTCAACACTCATGTTTCGTGAATAAACCAGTAGAATATGTAGGATTCAGAATATGTATAATTCAGAATTCTAGAGCATGCCATAATTACACAGAAAAACATTTCAAACAGACGCCTGAATATTAAATGGATATATTCATACATATCAGTATTATGTTTGCAGAGCAGTATGGATGTTTAATACCCAGATTTCGCTGTACTAATGCATGCAAATCTATGTCTTGTATCTATGTGAATCTATTTGATATCATAAAAATAAAAGCCATCACACACTCGCAATATCTCTCGATTCGTCTATATATACTAGTTACATAATGCAGGAGATCCAGTCCAAGGACTAAGAAACTTTGCCAAATTTGTTTTACAGTATTGAGTCATGAAGAGCAAAAATGGTAGTGTTTCAACTGAAATGGTTCATTCTGACCTTTCAATGCCATTGAAGGTTAAATTCATGATCATCACTCTAATTGCCACATATGTCTTCCCAGTTTGAAAAAAATGACCGTTAAAGTCCAAAAATAGCAGTTTTGACAATACAAAGTCATCCAATATCCAATTCAGAATCACCAATGAAATCGTTATATATGACTTCGCTTTTGAATGTGCCAATATTTAAAGCTCTATTCAGAGGAAATATGTGACTAATAAGACCAAATGCTACATTATAAGGACACTATGTGGCTACAATTTTTCAAGTGTTATGTCTTTTTTTCAAGGATGCAAACACTATATGTTTGGGCTAAAAGTGTTTCAAAACACTAGATAACTCGATTTGGGACCGTGAAAATATATGTTTTGCCTACCCTTTAGAAAATCAGCAAAACTTATACATGTTATTAGGGTTTCAAATAACAACTAAGTGTAAAAATAGTAGCCACTGGAATAACAAAACAAAATAAAATGTGTGTCAGAGTAATCGAGATTTTGCCATTGTTTCCTAACAATCCTTGTATCGTGTTTACAAACACTTCAATGTTATATTTGTTTCTGTTCAATTTCTTTGGTTATGAAGGTTATGAAGGGTAGCATGCAGTGTGATGGGGCTTGGCTGAGAGCACTGACCTATTCAAGGTCAGTGCTTTTCTTGGTGATACGATACGTTGATGTGTCTCCAAATGAATTGTCGAACCACACAGCTGCCAACAGGTCAGACACAAACGATGAAATATAACCCTCCTGGGAATGATACATCGAGATGTCATATTCTCCACTAAGGGAATGGCAACTGTGAATAAGCATTGGATTCAGGAAACGTAGATTTTTCTATGCCAATATTCTGTATTTTGAGTCTTTTTATCAGATCCAGACAATGTAAACCTATTTTTTCTCGTCAAGAAGGATCAAAATATTAGTTTCTATGTGTTTTTCACCCATGAATTGTATGCATAATGAACCAAATTTCACCGATGTGGATTAACATAATAAGCTTGACTTGCAAAACATTCAGGCGTACTGAATCGCAATACATACATGTCAACGGTTGTCAACCCATGCTAAACGCAATGAAACTGGCACCTGACTTTCTTTGAACTTCCTAAGATTTTCTGTTTGCTTACTATTGAAGTTGTACAATGACCTGTTTCAGTGACATACGGGCTATTTTGGATTCGCCCTTTTACCGGAGCTTGGCATTATTATCTTAAGAGGAAGAGATATATAAATTGTGAAAGAGCCGAAGCGAATTCTCACCATTTGGTACTTTGCTAGTACCAAGACCAGAATATCAACCTACAATTTCTGAATATAAAACGCACAAAATATCTGTCCATGTGGTTTCTGTGAACAAGTATGACTGGTCGACTATAGTCGGATTCTGACATTATGTTATCTAAATATGACATTGAGTTTGAGACTGACTAAAGTCAAGTTCAACACAAAACCTTATACGATTTTTGACATTAGAGCGTTGGGGGCGAAGCCCCCAACCCTCTACATGTCTATGTGCTGACTTTTTTGTGGAGGTTTCATGCCAAACTATCTACGCCCGTTTTGGGGCGTAAACGTTTGCATACCTACTTCGAATGAGGATTTTCTTCGTCCTTGACATAAAATCTCTCGAGTTGATGGCAAGCTTTGAATATTCCGCAGATATATAATGCAGAAATCGATGTGTTATGTTTGAGAAAATTACGCAAAATGCTCAGCTCGTCTGAAAAAACGTCAAAATGGCGGAGCAGATGGAAATTCACGTTCCCAGAATGCAAAGCAAATTTTACCGCAATGACGCGTATTTTGGAAAGCACAATTTTCTGTGCAGCATTTCGTGCATGCATGTACATGGAACCTTGCTTGTGGCCTTCTTTAGCGTAATGAAGGAAACACGGAGATTCGTTTGCGATACCACGACTACGTTTACCGTAATTTGACGTATGTTATCACATGACAAGGTGTTCCATGTTGGGTTGCGAAACCTTTTTATTCTAAACCGGTATTTCAATTTTCCCAGTATGCATGTGTTAGCTATATCATGATATCAGATGCAGATATTCCTCATAGTTTCCAATATTTTAAGGATATTTTATTGAGGTTGAATATCATTTTATCAGGTGTATCTGTTTCATTGAGTTCAAAATAAATGTTTATAGGAATATGATTGAAGTAGACCTATGTGTTTCATCATAATATACGGGAATGAATTGGAATCATGTGGGGGAGGATATGGTCCATTATTATTTTTTTTTTGCGGGGGGGGGGGGGGGGGAGTAACGTTATGTAAGACACATAAAACCATATCTTTTCACCAAATTCTACGTTCTATGTTGAGAATTGAAATAAATGGCAATCTACTCCAATTTTACATTAAATTTGAAATTTGCGAGTCTGAACAGAATTTGGCATATTGTTCGCTGTTCACATTGCAAAGTAATTTGCAAGAATTATATTTCATTAGGTCACACATGTATAATGCTTCTAACTCAAAAACTGTCATCATATTACATTTTTAGCGGAATAAAGATCCTGAAATCCACAAAATTGTTCGAATTTCTGTGATCCGATTTGTGTCCAACATTTAACATTGAAGTAGATAAGCAACTTTTTCAGTTTTCAAGCTAGAAGTCTCTGGTGAAAAAATACGGTTTTGTGCCAAATGGAAACGTATAAAATTTCGAATTGATCCGACCATCCCATGTGAAGTTCATGGAAGGTAATAATCAGGGTTTTTTTTACCGTTGGGTATTATATTTCGAATATTAGCATGCATTTAGTAACTAACATTTTCTGCAATCAAACTCGCAAAAGTATGTTCCTTGAATCAATCTTGTCGCAGCACAGACTTCGTTTTTCTGTATTTTCCACTGACTCATATACTCTAGTTTATAAAACTTGTTCGCAACCATGTTTGTTCATATTGTTGCGATGTTAAATAAAATGTAGTATCGTGTTATAACGTTTCACCTATGTTCGTGCAACTGGGAATCTTGGCTATCTACTGTAAACCTGTCGACTGCATGTAAACATATATTGTTTGTGTGTGACTGTAGAGTATATTATGATTTTCTACGTATGGAGCGTGGGTTATAGAACTTGGGACCGCCCAGCCAAGCACCTGGTCCAGACTGCAGTAGAATGAAACAACTAGCGTCACTACACAAACTGCCCAGGACTCATGTGTAGTTACCAGAAGCCATTTGAAACCATATACATCGCCCGGAACTACGTCACATTTTGTAACGTCACTGTACAAAATGCCCAGGACTTGTGTAATTACCAGAAGATATTTGAAACCATACACACTGCCCGAAAGTTCTTCACATTTTGTAACAATGGTACTTAATATATGTCATGCGTACTTTGAAACCTGTTGTGGTGGTGGATTATGATGAACTTTATACACATTCTACATATTGCTGAATTATGGGAACTTAAATGAGAGCTAGAATGTTGTCTGACGTGACACACGTCATGTTTTATCGACAGGACCAACATAACCTTAGTACAAACTGACAACGGACTGTTACATTGTTACTTTGATGTATTCACAGTAAACAGGTATGTGGATAATGATTTGTCAGTAATGATTAGTGAGTTACACGAAAACAGCTCAATAATGCTTAGTGTGCAGCCCTATGCAACCGAACGCTGCCTATTCATCCAACATCAATTAATGCAGAATGGAATATTCCAATTGTTCCTTCATTTATCAAGAAATGTTTGCCCTGCTTTGATTATATTTTTCTATAAATTTCATGTATTCATCATACGACTGTGAATGTGCCAATGTGGTTTTTGTATCATGTCTCTATATCTCTCAGGATGGGTATTCTGGCTATACTATTCTTTACCAATGTATAATTTCACCCACAGTATTATTATTATTGATAATCCCGTTGTCTGCACAGTAAAATAAAATATGAGACTCCGATATCTGTCCACATATCACATTTTCGTTCGTAATTGTTTTTCGCACATATGAGCATTGTTTTGGGGATATATAGGTAGGTAGGTGGTTTATTTCCAGATTTCGACATCATTACAATATGTTGTTCACAGTTTATAAAGGCAAATCATGTGAACACTCCCGTGGTCCCTCTCAAAGATATACATATCTGTACCCTGTTTAACAAAACAATATTAAATTATAACAATATTTCCAACTTATAATAAACTAGGACGAGTGGGCCAGTAAAAATAAAGAGAAAAAAAAGAGAAAAGAGCAAGCGAACAAAATAAGCCTAATAAGCTGGAATCTAAATAAACAATCCAAACCTATTGAAACACGCTGAATTAACATGTGAAATTAATTAATACATTTACTCTTTTAAAAACCACAAAACCCAGCCCACAACCAAGCTCACTCACTTAAACCCTTATACACCCCAACATGACCTAATATACAAACACGAATACAACATTAAGAGGATCTATGTACAGATCAATTAAAGCAAGTCATTCTCTACGGATTGTTAAAATGCATCTCAGATTATTACAAATCCATATTATGAGCTTTGACCCTCCCCCTCCCCCGCTGAACTAGCACGTGTATTATTTTCGTGGATGATATTTAATGTGGACCACATATGTGTTAAAAAGTATGCAAAGTTGTCTCTCGGTAAAAAATATATTGGATATAGAGGAAGGTATGCATGTACAATAATACATATTCAATTCATGACTTCATATGCATAGCACGTTATTACTACATGAATTGCTGGTTGGAAGTACATGCACTGACTTACAAAAAAATGATCATATGGTGGCCCCGGTCAAGAACTATAACTCAAATGGATGAGATACTCAAATAACTGGGTTGTGCCGGCAAAATACCTGACCCTTTCACACGACAATAGCCAATCTTCGGTCACTATCGATAACAAAATGTCAGTGAATATTAACATTCAATTCATTTGTAGTTGAAAGAAAGTCCATGTGTATATGGAGCTATGTATCGTTCAAAATATTCAAATTGCTGCAGGTGATTCATATTCTGGAAAATGGAAATGTTGTCATTTTTATGATATCCTGGAAAATTGCACACATATATATTGGGTCATATCGTGAATGATGATTCTGTGTTTTCCAAAATAAATGATATGCTACATAAACAGAATTATATTATATATTCCAACATTTATTATATATTGAAAACAATTTTTCAAAAGGAAATGAATGATGACCTACAAATAGAGCGGTACTGACAATATTTTGACACGAAGTCACAGTAGTACACATTAGAAATTTCCATCTTACAGTTGTCAAAAATGTCATAAACTGCAATCGCCAACGTACACCCACGTTGCATGCTTGTATATCATCGGATGAAATTTAGTCGCCCACTCAGAAGCATTTTGCAGTATTTTAATATAATTTTTTAATTGACTTGGAACCGGAAAATAGGGATATCGACCTTACAGTTGGTTGTCGATATTGATACTCACTAGCAAATGATACTGATGATGTTAACTTGTTCATGATAATACTTTTTTCGAACCAATTTCCTGGCAATCGCACCAAACATACCCAGAGACAGGTTTGAAGCTGATAATACAATGCTGTACAAGGCCATGTGAGAACATCTTAGGGATGAGTTGACCCAAGTGCCTTAAGGATATTCCCAGAAACGTCTACCACATGTCAGATCACTTGTTTGCTATCGAACCTTGTGACAAGGTCGAGAGCCTGTCCGTTAATTTCCGCAGGATCCCGGATTCAATGCCGGGAGTGATTCTTGGAATGCAGCGGCAGAGGCAATCATTAGCAAGGTCTTGTTCGCTGGGTCATGTTGTAGAATTGATCATGACTGCTCTATAAATCTTGGCATTCATACATTTCTGTGTGTCAGTGTTTGACCTTGATGACATTGACGCATGTGAAATGATACAAATTATGCCACTGAAAACAGTTGTCATAAAAATTACAATCGCACTCTGACACCTTGCCACATCTCTTCCTCATTTTCATGTTTAAACCCAGTAGTCTGGGACACAGCTAAGCACAAATTAGTAATTTTGAAAACAAAGGCCAGAGCAGCGAGGACCACTATTGTACACCACAAACGGGGGCTGGGGGACGTTCTTCCGGGACGTTCAACCCTGTGAATCACAATTCCTGTGACATAAAAATCAATTGAAAGTGAATTATTCTAAGACTACATGGAAAAAAAGCAACCTACAACCTACAGTGTGGCGGGGGGGCGGGATAGTGCAGTGGCAGAGCGCTCGGCCCATGATCTACAGGTCGTGAGTTCGAGTCCGCTCAGCGCCACTTGTGCCTGAAAACCTCCCACGCCAGTGCAGCCCGACTGGCGGTAAAACCAAAGACCGGGTGGTGTCGGAGACTGTCTATGGTATCTGGCACCTAAAAGATCCCTTGGGATTTATCGTAAAGAGTAGTGGATTTCCCTGATCCCGGGTTTCTGTCCAGGGGGCATATCATCGAGTTATGGCGCCCCTTACCCCTAGTACAAGTACCAAGTACAGTGTGGCATAATCAATAGACCACGGAGGCATACACCTCAATGTCAGTATGTAATGCATTTTATTATATGTATATCTATATTTCAGCGTGTATAGTATATTGCTGAATGTAGGGTGTAGAAAGATGGGTTACATCTCTGACGGAATATTTTGCAATCCTAAAATATTGATAGCGTCACACTTGATAGTCTGTTCAACTGTACATGTACATGCTATGTTACATGTATGCACCTATTGGCATGTACTCTAGGTTAGTAATTTATCACACAATGACTGAGCACTGCTCAACAACATGAGTACAAAATTTGCGAGGTCACACGTATGTTGTCTACAAACATGCATGATAACTATACTGTAGATGTGGCTACATTACCGGGAGATATCTATGGACGTGAATTACTGGGAACCATTCAAATTCGTCACACCAATTGATAATATATGCTTTACGGCCAAGGAGGGAGAGATGTAGCCCTACTTATACGAGGAATTGTGTGCAGGTACGGGTATTATGCAATAAGCCAGTTCGGAAATGTTTCTAGGTCAGGTCAAGTGGTATAAACAAAACGTTCGTACACACCACGTTCAAACGTGAGTGACGCGGTGAACTCGAAGTAAACAAATTGTACAGGCGAAATCGAGTAATGTGTTTGTGACAGTGACTCGACAATGGTAGCGTGACAGCATGGGATGGCTATGTTTATACCACTTGACCCTGACCCAATTCCACTTACCTGACCTGAAAACATTTCCGAACTCACGTATTATGCTAAGCAGTTTGTGTGTGCTCTGACATCTGTGCTGTCGGGAACAAGTTAAATGATCATCGACACTTGCTGCAGGAATGGCTTTATACCACTTCGCCGTTACAGCCGACTGCCTCTGGCCTCTCTCGTGAGCGGCCTGACTCGCGCCAGTGCATATACACGCCCACGTGCGAACCAAAACAAACAACGCGTAGTTCTGTGGTTTTACGTTCGGTTTATCCGTCGGGGAAGATCGCGGTCGTTATCATAAAATTTTTTACATGGTCGTTTGTCTATTTATAACACACTTACAGCTTTAACATTATGCAAACTGGTATGTATGGTCTGATTGCTGAGAAACTCGTTGTGAATAATGCATTTTTATTGATTTGAAAAAAAAAACAACCCTGTCGATGTTTCCTGAAGCACAGGTCATTGCGTGACGTTGTCCGGGGAAAACATGTCAATCGGTGCTGATATCAGACAAATCACACTTTTACATAAATATTTGCGTTCTGTAATATCATATAAATAATTTGAACGTGCCCCTAGAGGGATAAGGTCAGATCCATCCATATAAATCCAGCCAGAACTGACAGATGACAAATCCATTCAGATGCATTATAACCACCTATACACTCTAGAGGTTTGGCGTTGGTCAATATCGTTAATATTGAGAGGGACACAGAATGTTGATACTCGCAAACAAACTACGAATGAGATCATTCACTGGATAAAAAGTCAAATTCGAGTTGACAATCTGCTTCAATGTTAGGTAATAGTAACAACAGAAAATTGGGTGTTGAGCCCACAAAATGTCAATTCGTTTGTTACTCTGACTGCTCGATGTTGAGGTTAAACTATGCTTTAGTTGACCCGAAAAAAACAGTTCCCTTAGGAAACTTTCATTTATTTTATGATTCACCAGGGAGCTATTAGGTTCAGATCCGGCCTGAGCATTTGTTGGCCTTTGCACAGATGAAGATGAAATACCAGTGGTATATTTCTGATGATTTTTCTTGAATAGAGGAAGAAATCTAAGTTCACCGCGAAGAGTCTACTTTGTCAATTAAGTGTACAAACATTATCCAAAATGAAATAATCGATAAAATTTTGCTATCAACCAAGTCTTCCACACCAAAGGTACATAAATATGCCCAAACCCTGCATGGGTGTGAGAAAATAAATCAACCCTTATTTTAATTCCAAAACCCTGCATGGGTTTGAGAAAATAAATCAACCCTTATTTTAATTCCAAAGTCATAATAATATTTTCGTGATTCCACCTTAACCATTGGATATAATAATGCTCCATGGAAAGATTCAATATTGCAAGCGTACATGCCCATATTGAAGAGGTCAAGTACTGTTTCATTGGGAAGACATTATCATAATGGTTTCCTTAAAATGCCATCTCGTTTGACATATTGTCCATTAGCATATTTATACAGGAAGTGGGTTACTTGGTTTCCATGACCATGTGGTTCATCGACCGTTGAAGGTCTCAATAATATGATGGATAGCATATAGTCTAGGCAATCTGTGATATGACCTCAAACAAATTGCAACAGTTTTCAAACAAGTTTGTTTTGTTCTTATGTATTCGGAGAAACACATTCTAAAAGTATACAAAAATATATTTTGGCGGAACATTGTTCAATTAGCACAAATCCAAGATGGCCGCCATTCGCAATGGAGCGATATATAACTTTTGACGTAATCAACTATGAATCAAGTGTAATATATGTTTTTGAGGTATAACTGGTGAGCATTTCTTGCCAGACATGTGACACCCATTGAGGAATACCCATCAAAATATGAGGTATGACAGACAATGACACACCAGCTATGACAATGATACTCCTGGCACTTAAATTTCCATGAAATTTTAGAATGAAGAAATGGGATTCTTTGCCATACATTACATTAAAATGGTCAAATCTTTTCCAGAAAACATAACAGTCAAATATATTGGAAATAGGAAAGTACACGGCAACATCTCTGTGTGTTTGATAAGTTGGTATATGAAAGTGATTTTAAAACGATGCATTATAAATATGCAGGAACATGCAAATACCATCCTGGCTGATTTTGTCACATGGAGTAGTTGCATCCACTAAATATTTATATATGTCCACTATCTGTGTGCATGCATATAGTCATTATGTGTACATATTGTCCCTCTAGGGATGTACATTTTATGTGATACGTAGAGAAATTGAAATATTATCCCAAGGACGCTGGTAAAGAATATGCTGGAATAAAACTCCCCGGTCTTCCTGACATGTGCTCCGTTTGATATATCACTTCTTTTATGCAGACATTATCTAGTTGATGCCTTGTGGGAGGAAAACACACGCTGTGGTCTACACGAGATCAATGCTGGTTATGCTGCCATGAAAAATATGCAGTATATTTTCCCCAAGGACAGGTTTAGTTACTGTCAAACGTGAGATCGTTTTTCGTCAATTTGGGATTGTGAGAATATTTTGTATTGCAATTGGAAAAAAATTCAAATTGGAATCGCACATCTTTTCAGAAAGCAACCTATGGTATTCATTGAAATAAAGCCTTTACAGCAATTCCTGATTTTCTGACCTGTATACTCAAATTGTAAATATTAACTATTTCATGCGAATTGGATTGTCATCAGTTCGCCTTTGATAGCGGACATAAATATTTTATTATGTTATGAAATATGTTTGGATCGTATGTATATACATTAGTTTTCCAACTGCGCAAAATGGCACTATATCCGACGTGGGTTCAATGTAGTTATAAATAAACCTACAAACTGAGATCAGGTGAAGAAAATAATGTGGTCTAGCTGTGGAAACAAGGGGATGTTATTTACGACTCCCTTTTTCCGAGTTTTGATGTTGCAACAAATATCTATTGCGACCTATATCAAGGTATTTTATGAATCTAAGTCAGCAATGCCTTCTGATTGGATGCGTGCCTCCCTCCTTATTCCATCAACGAGATTCTTGAAATAGATATGCATTCATTGCAAGGAATCTACAAGAAATCTCATGAGTGTATTTGAGAAATCGTCGTTGTGGGCCTCAGATGTTCTTGATATATCACAAAAGAACCGCAATTTTGTGGTACATTGATTTAGATATCAGAAGATTGTTCTCCAATGAATAAGAATTTATTCATCGCCATTCCAACAGCTCAAATTGAGAGCTACTAACTGATATTTCGAGATTTTAACTAAAAATGGCGAAATAACTATGGAATAGTATGACATAATACCCTTTGTTTATTATCTCAAAACAGATGGACATGATATCAAAACTTATCATTTCAAAAGATATAATTCGATATTATGATTATCAGCTTGGTAACTTCCTTCTAATTCTTTATAACTTGGTATGTATCAGGTACATCAGACCTGGCAGGAATATGTATCAGTACGGTTTATGGGAAATATATTTGTAGTCTTATCAATGGCTGAAAACCTAAATTGTAACTAAACATAAACGTTATTTGATTATCGCATGTTGGTTTATCTTCAAAATTCTTCTGGTTGCCTGTACCCCCAAGACGAAGAAAAAGAATGCATTTCTTGATTTAAAGAAAGAATGTAATCTTCGATTCACTTCCAATTTATATTTGAGACATGACATCCATTACCATTCATCACTCACACATGTCATTACCCGTGACTCGTAGTGAATTGTTTAGGACAAAGAACCACTCTATGTACCGATGGTTTATGACCTGTCAGGTTCTCGCAAAGTCAATGCACATGCATAGATAATGGTCGACATGAAGCTGCCAATGTCTATTCTCTTTTCAAATCACAATATTGTATCAGTTTTGAATAATATATCATAAACAACTCCTATTTTGTCATCATTGTAAAGCAATATCTTTCTTGCATACACAATATGTTACCGCGCCAGGTGAGACGAAGGTGTTATTTCTGTCCACCATTACACCCTGCAACATATCTTAAGGCGGTGACGACCTATTTCTTTTGTCTAGGGGTCAGGTCATGTTATTGTCACCGACTTGAGCTCTGATTTTTTGGACGAAACCTGGACATTCTGTGACAAAATTCAAAATCTGCAATATGAGGCACACATACAGTACCTGAGGGGGATGATACGATGTCCGAGATACAATTGCCCATTTATGTAATTCACAAATGTTAGTAGCAATTAATATTTCCCAGAAATAAGGTTTCTTCCGCCGATATTTACCCCAATTTCGACACGGTGATCACAATCATCGTCATTTTCGAGAAATTATGGACATTGTATTTCAACAATCTCCACACGGTAGATACGATGATCATTTCATGTTTCATATATCCAGTGCACATGCACAAATATATTGTAATTTTTCAGTTATTCCTAAATTACTCCCCATGCTTGTCGTGACACTGATTTGAGTCAAGCGTCACCGACTTAGGTATACATTTCATAGAATATATCATACCAATTTTGTAAGTGAGTGCAAGCGTACAATGAGTTCTTACGGTTATAGCGATATCATATTCGTGGTATCGTGGTCCGCATGTAGTAATATATTGTGTAGTATACATCCCAACAACATTTCGTAAGACCGGGTTATTGATATAATTATTTTTCGAAGCTGCAGCTTCGACTGGGACCACATTGTGACTGGGGCCACATTATGAATTGCTATTGCGCATTTCCAATTATGAATTCGAGCATAACTATGAAAAGAAAATAATATAAACATTTGCTTTATGATGTTGTAATACAGACAGTTGATTGAACATCGGTGGTGGCTACTGCTGTTTACGTTTTTTTTTATCGTGGAGAGATACCAGTCCTTTTCTGGAAAACTAACATCTTAAGTCGGTGACGCTTGACTCAAATCTGTGACACGACAAACATGTGGAGTAATTTAGGAATAACTGAAAACTTACAATATATTTGTACAAATCCATCGGATGTGTGAAACCTGAGATGATTATCGTCACCCCCGTGTAGAGATTATTGAAATACAATGTCCGGAAGTTTTTGAAAATGACCATAAATGTGATAGCCTTGTCAAAATTTGGGTAAACATCGGCGGAAGAAACCTTATTTCTGGGGAATATCAACCGCTACTAACATTTGTAAATTAAATACACAGGCAGTAGTATCTCAGACATCGTATCATCCCCCTCAGTTACTCTATATATGCATCAAATTGCAGAAATTGAATTTTTCTTAGCGTGTGTCGATTTTATGTCCAAAAAAATCTGAGCTCAAGTCGGTGACAATAACATGACCTGACCCCTAGACAAAAGATATAGGTCAGTCACCGCCTTAAGATATGTTGCAGGGTGATTATTTGCACATCCGCGTTTAGGTATTAATGAGTAACAACTGAAATGATTGTGTATTTTTCTCCGTGGAATGTGTTATTAACCAGTTTCAAAGTGTATCAGTGAAATCTATGTTACACCATAAAGCCATGATGAACTCTGCATTGTGACTCAGAGAACACGATGGTGCTGATTACTTAGTACGCAACCTCCTGCATTCTGAGCACAACCTACCGAATTGGACCCGTTAACCCTCGGCCTTGTCATAAGATTTCGACAGGGAAGTGATTTGGCATGTGATAAACATTTCTGGGAGTGTCCTAGATTCCCCCGGGTCTACGTCCATCTCAAATGTTGCCACGTGACCTTGCATAGCATTCACCGAACTGCTTTCGGGTATGCTTGGTGCGGTTGCTAGGATGCAGTCGTAAAATGATGAATTTGCAATGAGTATGAAGTTAATAACGGTGCACCCTGAACACAGTGTTTACAAAATGATGCACTCAGTGCAAGTACATGTCAATGAGTTCAAATGTCAGATAACGGGCTCTTGTTGACACGTGTAGTATATGATATAAAAATGGGTATTCATTCATATTTGAGAATATTTTTGTATTCGTGTTCAAATGGTCTAAGAACAAAAACATGGAAAACATACTATAGAGGCGATGATATCGTTTTGGCAATTCCCAGATATATCCTATTGTAGTGTTGTGAATTGGCACTATTCTGAAGTGGATCTCATTGGTGATATTGGTTATGATTTGCATGCAATTATTTCCAACCATGTGTAATGCTTCCCTATGGTAGTGCAATCGTATAGATATTATTATTTAGTGTATTATGCTATTTTATTTTCAATGCTAACATGCGACTCTTTCACGTTTCGAAACATTACCACATACTATTGTGTATAAATTTGGACATCTACTGAAATGTGGCGTTGGTAGTATGATTACATGTTAACCTACTTTCAATGTAAACTATCCGGGTTATTAATATTTGCATAAAACCATTATTGAGAACGTTCAAATATTTGATGCATTAATAAATCTGTCTTTTATATAACTGTCTTACACATACACATATATCATTACACATATATGATATATCAATACACATATATCATTTTCTTTTACGTGCATTACCAGGTAATGTATAGTAGGAAGTCGATGAACATCACGGTATCACAAGATCAATTCCAATCATGCTGCAATGAATAATCCATGCCTGTATATTTTCCCAAGCACACGTTTAGATGCAGTTTGATTAATTTGAACGCTATCAAAACCTGTACGGTATTCCCTGAAGCACAAGCCATTACGTGATGAAGGCTGGTGAAAAACATGTCAATTGGTGCTGGTTTCAGACAAATCGCTTTTTCCTGGACAAATAGTATATTACATGAATATTTGCGTTCTGTATTCTCATATCAATAATTAGAACCTGCTCCTAGAGGGAGAAGATCAGATCCATACATATAAATACAGTCAGAACTCACAGATGACCAATCGAGTCAGATGCATTATAATCACTTATACACTCTGGATGTCTGGCATTGGTCAATATTAGTGATATTGAAAGGGACACAGAATGTTGATAATCGCATACAAACTAGTAATGAAATCATTCAGAACAAGTCAAGTTCGAGTTGACAATCTTCTACAATGTGAGGTAATGCTACCAACAGAAAATTGTGTGTTGAACCCACAAATTGGCAATTCGATTGTTGATCTGATTGATTGATGTATGTGGTTAAACTATACTTTAGTTGACTTTAAAAACAGTTTGTTTAGAATGATCTCAAATATGTTATTATTCACCAGGGAGCTGTTATGTTCAAATTTGGTCTGAGCATTTGGCGTTTGTTTGGTTTTGCACAGATTAAGATAGAATACCAGTGGTATATTTCTGGAGATTTTTATTGAATAGCAGAATAAATCTCAGTTTACTGCGAATAATCTACTTTGTAAACTATACTGATGTTTTCAAACATTTCTCAAACGAAATAATCGATAGAATTTTGCTATCAACCAAGTTTTCCACACCAAAGGTACATAAATATGCCCATACCCTGAGTTTGAGAATTTCAAAGTCATGATAATATTTTGTGATTCCACCTTAACCATTTGATATAATAATGCTTCCGAATCCCGCTAAACTCTATGACACACAGTTTTGGTTTAATGTTCATAAAGATCAGGTTCCATTCATACATGAAATGGTTGCCGAAAGACCATTATATATATATATAATGACCGATGATCTGATCCCCCGTCTAACTCAGTAATATGACTACAGAAAGTATGACATATAAATTGAGGTGAATACTGGTGAGCATTTCTTGCCAGGCATGTGACACCCAATGACGAATACCCATCAAAATATGGAATATTGATACTTACATTCATACCACTGAGCCGGTGTCACTGCTGGTGGACGTTAAAATCTGTCCCCGAGGAAACCATCAACTCAGTAGCCTTTTGGCATGTTATTAGGTACTTATGTACTTGTCATATATCTATTCCATGGAGTTGGTATCGGATTTATAATTTATTTTCATAGATTGTTGGGCAGTTGTATACTAATTCCATCAGGTGTACAGTAGAAACAACTACATTTAACACACTGTCTGCCCCTGATGACGCCAGTATGTCTTTGGATAAACTATTTGGTCGGGCTTTGTTTCTATTGCAAAATGTTGTATTTTACGTTTGTTATTAGCATCATCAAAATCTGGATGTATTGGTGGTAATAGATTGATACTTACATGACAGACAATGACACGCCAGGTATGACAATGATACTCCTGGCACTTAAATTCGTAGAATGTACAAATGAGATTTTTGCCATACATTACTCCGGTTTCCTGTTAACAAAAGGGTCAAATCGATTGCGGAGAACATACCAGTCAAATCCTCTGGGGATAGGAAAGTACACGACAATCTATCTGTGTGTTTGATAATTTGGTACATACACATATACATGAAGTGATTTGAAAACGATGCATTATAAATATGCAGGTACAGAGAGATAAAACCCTGCTTTATTTAGTCACAGGAAGCATTTGCATGTTGAACGTTCCGCACAGGTCATCATGCATGTTGCATCCACCAAACATTTTCAGATGTCCACGACCTGTGTTCATACATAATATTGTGAAGTATTGTCCGTGACGTGCAATTTATGTGACAAGCAGCTTGATTGAATAATTTCACTAAGGACGCTGGTAAAGAATACACTGGAATAAATTCCCCGGTCTTCCTTACATGTGCACCGTTTGATATATCACTTCTTTTATGCAGACATTATCCAGTTGATGCCTTGTGGGAGGAACACACACGCTGTGGTCTACACGGGATCAATGCTGATTATGATGCCATAAAAAATGTTCTGTATATTCTCCATGGGCAATTTCAGTTACGATCAAACGTGAGATCGTTTTTCGTCAATGTGAGATTGTGAGAGTATTCATTGAAATAAAACCTTTACAACAGTTAATGAATTTCTGACCTATACTACAATTGCAAATACGAATTATGTAATGCGAGATCATCATTGGTTTGTCTTTGATAGCAGACATAGATAATGTAATCATAAGTAATGAAATAAATCTCAATGGCGTGTATATACATTTGGTTTCCAACTGCATATAAATGACAATATATACAGGTGCCTCGTTGGTTCAATGTCGCTATGAATAAACCTACAAACTGAGCTCCGGATAACAAAATGTGGCCTGGCTGTGAAAACTAAGGGATTGACGTTGACTAGTGCATGTTAATTATCACTCCCTGTTTCAGAGTTTGATGGTGCAATAAATAGCTATTGCTACCCTAATATATCAAGATATTGTATGAACAAAGTCAACACTGCGCCCTGACAGATAAAATGCAAGCAATTCTCGATATAAATATGCATTCATTGCATGGAATCCACAAAAAATCCCATGAGTGTATTTGGTTACATTGCAAAACAATGGCAATTCTGTGGTACATGGATATGGATATCAAAAGATTGCCTTCCAGTGAATAAGCATTTTTATGCACCACAATTCGAACAGCTCAAAATGTGAGTTAGTAACTAACTAAAAAATGGCGAAATAAGTATTCAAAAGTACGGCGTACTACCATGTTTTATTATATCAAATATTATGGGTATGTTTTCAAAAGATTTCAAAAGATATAATTTCGAAATTATGAGTTAGCTGCATGGGAACACCCTTCTAGTATATAGCTCGGTATATATCGGACCTGGCAGGAATATCTATTTTTCCATTCTCTCCAAGTGATATGTGAGATATGACAGCAATTACCATTAATCACTCAAATATGTCATTACACGTGAATCGTAGTTGTCTGTTAATTGCTTAGGACGAAGAACCACTCTGTATACGGATGGTTTATGACTGGTCACCTCGCAAATCCAATGTACATGCATAAATAATGGTCCACATGGAGCTGTCCTTGCGTATATTCTCTGTCAATCTCAGCGTTGTTTCAGTTTTGAACAATATATCACAAAACAGCTCCTCTTTTGTCATCATTGTAAAGCAATATTTTCCGTGCTACACAGTACGTTACCGCCTCACTTGACATGAATTTGATAGTTGTTTCCACCATTATTGGGCACATCAACGTTTAAGTACCACTGAGTTACTGTAAAAACTTTACATGTATTTTTCCTCGTGGGCCTGTAAATGATTTTACCAATGTTTTAAAGGGTACGGCAGCTAATAGCTGTGATGCAATCTGCATCAAGACCCCGGAAATAAGATGGTGCAAGATGGGTCAGCATCCTTCTGGAATTTTGCCACGTGACACAATGAAACGTTCTCTTGAATCGCCTTTACTGGGTTGCGCATGCGCAGTCAAGTTTTACAAGTGTTGCAACTGATTTAAACCGCACCAACGAATGTGTGTTTCCTCATTTGTGTGACCTGCGCATGCGTAGTCGAGTTGCATCTGTGTGCAGGAGACACAAGTTTGTTTACGCAATTAACATGCGCATCGGACCTATGGGAACAGGGTAAAATATAATTTATGCGCAGTAAATCTAGGCCGGGTCAGGAGGCAAAAGCACACACGTAGATGTTTGAATCGTGGAAATCTGTCAGATATAACTGGAGTTATGACCTCGAAAGTAGTTTCCAAGATGGCTGGACATCGCTAGAAGTTATTCAGCTTTGTTGGCATTGGTGTCAATTTAAAAGTCTTCTGACTTTTGTTGGGGAACGGTGACTTTTTCTCGGGTGTGTCAAACCTTCAGCTTTGTTTTGCTATAGTGTTTACCCGGTTCCAGATAGAACTGTGGAGGGCCGCGTCATGTTTTCAGTTGGCAAGTTACATCTCGTATATGACTGAGGGGAAAAGGGTAATTGTTTTCAGTATTCGCCTCTATATTTTGATATTATGGGTTGAAATTATCCACTATACTGTAACAATGGCTGTTTATGTCATCTCTCGTGCTCACGACTCGACTATAAATACTGTGGCCGCACTTTGTGTGGCCCGAGTTGTCTCAGAGCGAGAGCACGGCAGGTGAGCTCAGCCATGAGCTCCTTGTCCCTGTTCGGCTAGAGAGGCCCATAAGGCCTCAGGGACGACTTCCATAGGGGGCCCAGGTGGGGAAGATCTTGATGACTCGGGGGTGAATGCCTCTTGATCACCGGTCTCCCACCTGGGATGGTGCGACACAGGCTCTGGCAGACCGACCGGCAGAGCCGTCGGCGAGGCCGGCCAGCAACATGCCCACGTGCGCGAGTTCTGTGGTGCCGCTCCCATGGCATCTCAGGCTCCGCACACGGCTACATTACTATAACTATGTACTATGCATGTTGTATATGATGTTGTTGATGTTTTTTTTTTTATAAATTGTGAATTTATTAACAATCCAAACACACAATCACATTCATGAAACACTTATACAACATAATCAGGGCGCTAGCCGTTACATCCATGCTGGTACCCCAGTGCGCAATGCAATTCCATACATTTACAATATATTTTGTGATTTTCGCCATGTATATTTACCATATTTAAACATACTAATACTACGTTTTGCTATCAGTACTATGTTATTGATAAACACAAAGTCTCGACAAGTATCAAATAAGTTTCGTTCCATTCCTAATAACGCGTCATGTGCTCTAATGGTGCATTTATAAGTTTTAGATATATATATCCAGAGTGCATTTATTTTATCACAGTGATAGAAAAAGTGTTCGCGCGTATCCAGTACATTACAGTAAGGGCATTTATTAGTATCTTTCATCCTTATCTTATTCAAATATTCATTAGTGGGGTAAATGTTGTGCAAAATTTTCCACTGCAATACACAAAGTTTTGTATCTTTACAAACATTAAACACTAATTGCCATGTTGCTCTGGTACTGTAAAAACACTTTTTTCGCGGGAATTAAATTTCGCGGTTTTTAACCCCAGGCAATTTCGCGGGGATTTAATTTCGCGGTTCAGTGATTGCCAGTAATCGCGTAAAGAATTTGCAGTTGATGGACATCACAGTATATCAATGCAATTGGTGTGAGAAATGGAAAGTCACAGGAAATCAAATCAGATTTTATTTGAAATTTTAAACACAAACGTCAAACAAGTCATGCTTAGTCTGCAAAAGCTTGAACTTGGTGCAGATGTCATCCGCACCAAGTTCAAGCACGTGCCATGCAGACGCTAGCGACCGGTATCTGGGCACTGTAACTAACGTAATTCTGCGCGTTATGATTAGCAACAGCGTATTGTGCTATGGACGGCCACAAACCTCAAAATTAATTTTCGCGGGAGACTTATTTTAGCGAGGTATTTAATTTCGCGGATCTACCCTTACCGCGAAATAAGTACCGCGCGAAAATTAGTACTTTTACAGTATATAAATTATCATGTAATTCGTTTTTGCCTAACAGTGCTAGTTGTTTTCTGATAAATTTTGCTTTCAATGGTTTATTTCTGATCAGAGGGGCGTTATTCAAATATATGTTATAATCTCTATGTGCATAAACGTCAGACAAATCAACACGTTGGAAGGCGTTTCTAACGATATTATACTCAAATCGACTCATTGCACTATCACCAATTTTAGCAATTAATTCATTGTAACTTATCAGTTTATCTTCTCTGGTATAAATCTCTTTATAAATATTACTCTATTTCTATTTTGAAAGTTAACATTATTCCAAATTACTGTCGAACTATTGCTAACAATGTGCTTTGGATTCTTATCACCGGTGTTTAGCCATGTTCTCAATATTTCTCGGTAGTGGTTTGGGAAAAAACCCTCAAAACCCCGAAATTGTTTAAAAGATACATTCATTTTGAAAACAACCAGGTTATTCCCAAATTTATTCAAATAATATAATGGTATCGATCTCCAAAGAACATTTCCTGGTTCGGCTAATTTAATAATCTATTTAATCGATAACGTATTTTGCATTTTTTCCATATCGATCATATTCAAACCTCCCTCCGAATATTCCATAACCATTTTAGTCCTACGAATTCGTTCTGTAATCAGTTTCAATTGATTTTCTGTGCACACATTTTTTTCACACCAGATATATTTGAATAGGAACGTATTTACACGAGCAATTACATGTTTTGGTAGAATAACGCCCTGCATTAAATACATAAACTGAGATATAAGCAATGTTTTAACCAATACAATCCTTCCCATAATAGTTAATTTTCGTCCCATCCATTGTTTTATAATATCTTCACATTTTTTAAATTTAGAGTCCCAATTTTTTGCAATAGTTGAAACACTACAATCGTTCCTGAATGTAACTCCCAATATTTTGATTTCATTATCTGGATATAGCTTCCATGTTAGATTTGCGATTTTCTTTTTCCTGTATTTCCAACATCCTATCCATATCGCTTCCGTTTTTGATTTATTAAGGTTGAGTCCTGTCAATTTTGAAAATTCCTCAATTATATGGAAACACTCAAATATAGACACTTCATCAGCCACAAATAATGTGCTGTCATCCGCATATTGTACTAACTTAATTTCGTTTATTCCATCAATAGCGAGTGGTAATTTTAGTCCGTGTACGTTATTATTTTGTCTAATATGGCATGATAGCACTTCACACGCTAAAATGAATATTAAAGGGGAAATAGGACACCCCTGTCTTATTCCACATTCTAAATTAATCCACCGAGAAAGCCACACACAGTAACTTAAACAACTAACAGATTCACAGTTTAAGACTTCGACCCATTTGGTAAATGTCTTCCCAAATCCAAACAATCGTAGTGATTCGAGCATAAATTCTTTTGACAGAGTATCAAAGGCCTTTGAATAATCTAATGCAATTATGGCCCCAGTCATATTTTTCTGATCCGTGTATTCAATTAAATCGTCGATCACTCTAATCACGAGACCAGAGTGTCTCCCCCTGATGTACCCATTTTGATCTTCACTAACCAAATTATTTATAACCTGTTTTAAAGTACTAGGAACATGAAAATATGATGTAAGCTCAGATTCAAGCACCATGTGAGCTGATCACAACGGCTTTTACAGCATGTGAATATCTCAATTCCTTCAAAAGTTACAGTGCTTCAAAGTTCAAATTGCCCACTATACAATTTGGGAAATCATATAGCTCAATAATATGCAAATTTGTATGCATGACGTCACAGGGGGAACATTTTTTAATTAGGTGGTTTTACTGGCATATTAAAGTCTTTAGAAATTGTAATTATTCAACAAAGCTTATTCCACATGCTCTCCATGATTGATAGTCAATGAATTTCACATCCAGATAGTTGCCAAGGTCACCAGTATTACTATAAAGCCCCTAGCAACCAGGTTGCTATGGCCCAAATCCACAGTCCTATCGATAAACAAACAAAACCAAAGGTGAAAATGGATTGACTCTACATGCCTTATTAATATACAATAACCAAAATCTGTCAAAACCCCTGTTTCTGGTAGTTAGGGCCCATAGCAACCAGTGGTTGCTAGGGAGTCCAGCAGGTGAATAGTCACCATGGCAACAATATAATTTTGAAAAACACTGATTATTGACCATTCCTATCAATGTGTAAAATTTAGGTTTGCAATAATTCTGACCAGAACAATTATATTAAGACTCAAACTTGCCTAATTAAAAATATTCCCCCTTCTACGTCACGAATACCTCATTTGCATACTAATTAGCTTCTCCAAAAATCAAGAAGTGTTCAATCCAGCATATGTTATATCCTGCCAAAATGTGACATTCAAATCGCCATAACTTTTTAACCAATAGAGATATTGGGATGCGGTAAACAACATTTTACTCAGCAAAACTAGATCTCTCATCTGAGTTCAATTCATATTTTCATGTTCCTAGTACTTTAAGCGATTTGCCAAAGTTTTTGCTAAAATCTTGTAATCAAGATTAGTTAATGAAATGGGTCTCCAATTTCCCAGCTCATCTAGCGGAAGATTTTTGCCCTTGTGAATCAAAGTTAAAATGCCCATCCTTTGTGTATGACTCAATTTCCCAATGTTGAATGACTCTGTATCACTCGCTAGTAACATATCTTTTATTCTCGGCCAAAACGTTTTATACCAGGACACCGTCAATCCGTCAATTCCTGGACTACCATCTGCGTTCATAGAATTCAGAGCCTTGAAACATTCATTTGATGTGATTTCCGCGTCGCACAATAGTTTTTGATCATCTGTTAATTCAGGAATATCTGTATTTTTCACAAAGTTGCTAACCTGTACCCGATCGAATTGGACCTTTTTAGAATATAATCTTTCGTAATAGCTTACCTGAAGCCTCATGATCTCATCTTGATCTTGAGTAATCGTGTCATCATGGCTTTTTAGACGCGTCATTATTTTCCGTTTCGCGCGACTTTTTTCCAAGTTTAAGAAAATTTTTGTGTTTTTTTCTCCATGTTCCACCCAAAGAGCCTTCGACCTAACTTCAGCTCCCCTGTATTCTTCTGAATGTATTAGTTGTAACTCGCCTTCCAAAGTAGTTATTTTGTCTTGCGTGTCTTCGTTTTGCGGGTCACGTGCCAGGTGTTCTTTTTCAGACTTCAGTTCATTCTGTAGTCTAATCTTGTCCGACCTTTTTTTGTGTGCATTTGACTTACCGTAAGAGATGCTAAAACTTTTGACCTTGTTCTTGCACAATTCCCATATAGTATGGTGATTAAGAAGTGCAATATTGTTAGTATATGTGTCGTGCAGAATACCATTGACATTTTCCACATAATCCGATTCTGACAACAGGGAATCATCATTTTCCAGTAACCTTTTCCAAATTCTATATTTCTTATCTCTATGTTAACGTACACCCCCCTGTGATCTGTATACGGAAAGTCAACATGCTCGCACAATAAACAATCACCTATTGCATTTTCATTGACAAATATGTAATCCAGACGTCGTGCAATATTCACACCGAGTACCCTTCTCCTAAATGTAAAATCTTTTTCTGTTCCGTGAAAATACCGCCAACAGTCAGTTAAATTAGTATTCTCTATTAATCCGCTAAATGCTTCGATTTCACATTTAGGATGGGGTTCTCCACTTACGGTATCAATATCAGTATTGATCACACAATTGAAATCTCCACATATTATCACTGGTTCATTCAGGTTACACATATACATATTGAAATAATCACCTATATCTCCAATAAATTTCAACTTTTCTCGGGATTTATTCGGAACATACACACAAAATACATGAAACATCTGATCTTGGAATTTGAAATTTATACCAAGCAGTCTTTCTTCTGATATTATCACATTTACATCATCACAAGCAAAGTTTGGATTCATAAGTATCAACTCCCCTTTCGAGTGGACTGACCCTGTATTGTAATACATTTCTCCTCCCCATTCTTTACTCCAATCACTAGAATCGTGTTCGGTTATATGAGTTTCCTGGAGAACACAGATGTCAAACTTCATTCTTTTTATTTCATTAAAAATAACCCATCTAGTTTTCCGTTTCCTCATACCATTCACATCCAATGTAAGCAAACTAATCATTTAACTAATCTGTTTCAGGTTTTGTGGGGCTTTTACTAAAGGCCCTAGCTAATGTTCGGATTATGTTGTCTTGTCGCGGCTTCGAACGCTTGTTGATGTTGTTGATGTTGGTGATGTGTTATGATGTGATGTATGACGGTCGGATTCGTCCGGGCGGACTCTTACCTGGTTGTAGTTCTAGTAATTACCGACGCCTACCGCGTGTGCCCTGTGCGCCGCGGGCGTCGAACGTTACAATATATTCTCCCATTCTTTCCCAAGTGATATGTGAGAGGTGATGCAAAATGAAACATTCAGTGCAAGTACATGTTAATAAGTTCAAATGCCAGGTAGTGGGCTCATGCATACCTATGCTGTATATTATATAAAAACGGTGTTCATTTATATTCGAGCTTTGTGTGGTTTCCCAAATAGTCTGAGAGCATATACATGCAAGTCCAAATACGAACGTGATAATGTTGCTTCTGACATGTAACGATTAACATATTTCTGAAATGGATCAACATCGGTGATATCAGTGATGCATTTTCCTCATGACGTTCTCTCAAACCATGTGCAATGCTTTTCTATGGTGCTACAACATTGTATATTAATATTTCGTATGGTATGTTGTTTTATGCTCAGTGATAAAATGCAGCTCTTTCACTAACCTAACGTCCTACTTACAGAATATTTTACGTAAGTTTGGTATTTTCTACTACAATGTGAGTTGTTAGTATGATTACACATTCGGCTACTTCCAGAGTAATCGACTTGGGTTCTCAATATTTGCATAAAACCTTTGTTGATAGCGTCCAAATATTGAACACATCAATAAAGCACAATTGAACTGTCTTTGATCTATCTATGCACAAAACGATTGGATCTTCAACTAACAGCCTTCGTGTACCAAGTAGTTCAGTGGCAAATTTAGAAACACATAGTTTAGAATGTAATGGGGACATTTCATTTCGGGTCCAGGGTTCAATCGCACAAATGTGTGTACTCTCCTACACATATGCAGATGAATTATCTTGATAGACGACAATGACTTAAACTTAATTAAAATTAAATGACTTAAAGTAACCTTTACTGTTTCCACGTGAGAATGGAAATTTCCTCCTTCGATTTTCTCGAGACTGATACTGAGTTCAAACTATGGTCGACTGTTTTTTTAACGTAAACGTTCTTCAAAACTCTTAGCTTTGATATGGATAAAATAATTGTCCATCGTAATCTTGGGCTATTGTTCATAGGTCAATGTGCATATTTGAGAAGCTATTGGTGAAATAGGTGATTGAGTTTTGAAAACAACTAAACCGCCATCCACCAAACAGATAAGAAAGATCACGGGATGATTAGTGGTCACAATTAATTTCTTAATTGTGTATTTCACTATCAACATAGGAAAGTTGTGTTTTAATGATAGGGTACAACTCTATGTGTATAGTTCTGAATGTGGAGAGAAACTAGACAACAATTCGAAAAAAAAATACCTAGCATTTTCAAATTTCGAAATTTCCAAACACCTCGACCAACTATAACAGAATTGTAGACCCGCCTGTGCTAGTTCGTACCATTGTGTTTTGTTTACTCTCAGCCGGTGCTCTCATTTCAGCATTAACAACACTCGCAAGCACTTTACGATATTACTCACCAAAAAAGGCTTCAATAACACATGCTTGACAGCCCCATATGTGCAAGAGCACAGTTTTCATTTTATCCCATCATGATCACTATCCAATTAATCACGCCCAATAGCAACAAAGGCTTTTTTGCAGACATAACATGTTTTTGTTTTTCAATGCACTTGGGTAATTGATTTGCTGTCTGTACTTCAAGCACCATCCGACAATAGGCAAAAAACATGCGTCTGCATGAAATGAATCCGGATCACCTGTATTTTCATTTGTTTTTCAAAATGTATACCTATTATTACTAAACTGCATAAAATGGAAGTAATTCTCCAGATTATCTCTGGGTTCAACGTTACTAGTAGCGTTCTCATGAAGTAAGCTATGTGACATAGTGGGAACAATCATGAAACATATAATGAGTGAATAAGTTAATGCTGTTTATCATTTCTCTTTCAGAGTTTTGATGATGCTATAAACTGCTCTTACGAAATACAATTTAAAAGCATTGTATGCATCTAAGTCAGCACCTCCCTCTGACTGGATGCCTTCCTTCCAATTATCTTATTTCATGAATTAAATAACACAACCAATTCTCGATATGGATATGAATATGCATTTATCCACAGAAAATCCCATAGGTGCATTTCAGAATTCTACCTGAGCCCATAGGTGACATGGGCCAGAAAACTTGGCATTTGTTTTTAAAATCCACGTTCGCACATAGAAAGTTCAAAACGTGGAAGCGTCAAAGCTTTTAAATAGCACTTAGAAACTTCAATTCTTCCACGGTCGCACATGGAAAGACATCAGGCTTCTATTTTCGCAAGTAAAAAGATTAGACGTTCACATGTGGAAACATTTAAGGCTACCACACCCGAATCTTTCCACCTGTGAACGAGGTAACTCTTAAAAGCATCACATTTTTCCATGCGTGAATGTAGTAGCTTTGAATCTTTCAACGTGTGAACGCAAAAGTCTAATCTGTTTCCATGTGGGAACGTAGAATCTTTCCACGTGTGAGCGTGAAAGACTCAAAACTTTTAAGTGTGAACTTAGCTTTGAATCCTTCCACATGTGAAACTGTAAGCACTGTTTCCATGTGTGAACGCAGTAACCTTAAAGACCTAGTTGCATGCCGATGAAAGTGCTTTTCATTTAATCCAATATGAATAGTTATCAATGAATTCGAACGAATTTTAGAAAAACAATCAATGGGTTTCGACATATTGAATCAAATAGGCACTCCTTCCGTAAATTGCCGAAGATTTTGATCACGATTTTAGAATGGGTCACGTGGTTGGTGACGTCAGTTGAGGCAGAACTGAAAGTACAGGTAGCCAGCAAGGTAAACTGCATGTCACATACTCTAGTATTCATTCGTGTTGCGTATGTTTGACAATTCAAGTGAACGGGTGAGATGGTGGGAATTCTTGTCTTGATATTTAGAATTAGTACTATTTATTCTCCCAGAATGGATTTTTGTTGAACTGCAAGATGTCCAGTATTTGCTGGTTTTAACGTGAGCCAAAATGCTAACTGATAAGTTATTAAAGCAGGGCTATTTGAGACCTAGATTGCAGTCGACATTTAAGAAGTTTTATGGTCGTCATCAGGAATTAATAGACCATTTCGGTCGGTCTATAACTCAGATGATGGGAGATATTATCACATCATGTTGATTGGTACTTGTAGAGTCGTTATTATAACCTAACTATGTTATTCATCTCGATGGCATTTATTTTGGATATCACAGTTGGTGTCGCATGCGAGGCAAGAGAAGCTTACTCTTACTGGTACACCTGATCTCACATTTGGCTTCGCCGGATGTCTGTGATATTCAAATTGCTCGGACCTTGATCACCAATTTTGAATTTTTGTCCAACCTTAACATACCGATTGTGTAAACTTTGTCCATGGATTTTGAGTTTAGTCTTGCGGATTGTTTGGTGTTTGGTATCATACTTGTCTTTCCATTTTTGAGCTGGCCAACAAATTACGTATTTTACGTTTTTGGCGAGCCATCAAAGCAAATTTTGCCTCAACTGACTTCACGATTACGGAAATTGCCGAAGTTATTTTTTCATCGGCATGAGAAGGCGATAGTAATACTAGCTCGATATACTCGATTACATGTCGCTGTTATTAATTACCAATAGAAGGTTATCAAACATCATTCAACAGAGGGCAACATTGTACTATCAGTCCTTTTTGGCGCCGAAATCATAAACGGATATCGTCTGTAATCATTAATGACATACATTACGGGAAAATTACGTTTATATTGATAACGCCAGCAAAAACAGTAAAATAACGTCATAAGACTGATAAAGCAGTGCTGCCAGCTGGTGATTGCAGATATTTCTGATAACCCCTCATTAATGCGAACATCTTTTTTATCACCAAATGTCCATAATGCCTTTATCTGAACAGGAATAAAACTATATAATGGTACCTTGCTACTATGACTTTAACTGCTTCCACACTCGAACATGGTACGCTCAAGCTCTTCCATGTGTGAATGTGATAATGCTATAAAATGATTCCATGTTTGAACGATTCCCAGAAAAAAAATCAACACTTTTTCCTTGCATGTTGCCTATGTGATGTCAGATATTCCCGATACAGCACAAAAGAATAACACGTTCACGCTACATCAAAATAGATATCGGGCCACTGCCTCCCAGTGAATAAGTATTTAATCGTGCAATATAATATCAAAGTGAATATGTCACCTAGACATAATTCAGTGCACGTCAGGTGCCACTGCTGACGCATATGAATCTCCAAAGGTTACATTTTACGTATATGGTTGGTATAGTTGGCTTTATTCATCTGAGATTATAATGTCAATATCATCCCAAAGAATCTGAGACCTCAAGATTTCACTCGTCAGAGTTGAATGAGTTGAACTTCCTAGTGAAATGTGAGATGTGACATCCATTGTAAGAATCTCTGGCATCTGTTATTACCATGTCTATGGTTATTACTCGTGAACTGTGAAGTTATTTGCCCAGGACAAAGCACCACTCTATGTACCGATAGTTTATGACTCGTCACATCCTGGCAAATCGAGTGTACATGCATAAATAATGGTCCACATGGAGCTGCTATTGTCTATATAAATGGATAAATTATTTTGAACAATATATAACAAAACAACTACTATTTTGTCATCATTGAAAAGCAATATCTTGCATACACAATACGTTACCGCTTCAGGTGACACGAAGGTGATATTTCTGTAGACCATTATTTGCACATCCGCCTCTATGTATTATTGAGTAACAATTGTGAACTGTTTATGTATTTTTCTGCGTTGAGCCCGATATGTGCACCAGTGTTCCTAAATTTTTTTCAACAAATAGTGTAATCTACATCAAACAGCCATGATAAAATCGGTATTATGACCTAGGGAACAAGACGGTGCTGGCAGTTACTTAGTATCCAACCTCCTGCATTCTGAGCGCAACTTCCTGCGCTGGACCCGTTAACCCTCGACTTTGTCATAAGATTTCTATAGAGAAAAGATTTGACACTAGTTAAACATCTCCATGATTGTCCCAGAATCCCCTGGGTCAACGTCCATCTCAAATATTGTCACGTGACCTTGCATAGCATTCAGTGAGCTGCTTCACATGAGTGCCTTGGGGGTATGTTTGGTATGGTTGCTAGGATGCGGTCGGAAACTTATATGTTTGCAAATGAGTTTGAAGTTGATAACGGAGCATTCTGAAGCACAGTGTTTACAAAATAATACACTCAGTGCAAGTAGATGTGCAAGTTCAGATGTCAGATAACAAGCTCATGTCGCATATTATGTGAAAAGAGGTATTCATTCATATTTGAGCTTATGTTCGTGCTCAAATGATCATAGAGGACATACATAGAAAGCATACTATAAGGTGATAATGTCGCTTTGGCAATTCCCAGAGATATCCTACTGTTCTGTTGTGAAAAATTAACATTATTCCAAACTGGATCTCATTGGTGATACTGGTTTTGAATTCTCCACTTGCAATTCTTCCCAAATGTGTAATGCTTTCCCATAGTGTTGCGAACTTATAGACACTATTATTCAGTATGTTATGATAATTCATGTTCACTGTTAACACGTGACACTTTTACATTTCAATGTCATCTCTACATACTATTGCCCATAAATTCGGAAATATGCTACTAAAATATGGATTGGTAGTATGGTTACAGGTTCTCACATACTGCCAATGTAAACTAACTGGGATATTGTTATTTGCGTCAAACCATTATTAATAGTATCCAAATATTTGATTCATTAATAAATCCTCATGGGCACTATATAACTGTTTTGATCACTCCTTCTTCGTGGATGATTTCATGAAAGAAGATTCTCCGAATATCAAGAATATTAAGTAGATAAAGGAATGGAGCCAGTCTACTTCACTCTGCATTATTCTACTCTTTGAATTTTCAGCTGAAAGCCATACAGAGAAAATAGAAATCAATCAATGACAGTAGTTAGTTATGATCTTGAAAACAAAAACAAATATCTTTTCATGTCTATAGATAGCAGTCTAGAAGACAGAGCTATGAACAAATTAGTGACTTTTAAAAAGGTACGCCAGATGAGCGTGGACTGCATTTGTCCTTCACAAACAGGATGAAGTTAGTGCACAAATGAATCACAATTCATTTGACACAAAAACTGAAAGTGAATTATTCCAAGGTCGATTACAAAGAATACAAGGGAATAAAACTCTGTCTTCCTGACACGTGGGCCTGCTAATATATCAGTTTCCTTTACCAGGAAAGGTATTGTGGGAAGAAGATTGACACTACGGTATGCACAATATTTCTGATTCTGCTGTATATATTCCCGAAGCACACATTTAGGTTCATGATCCCACAGCAGTATCTTCTCTCAAACATTTTATCTTCAAGACAATATTGTGGTACATTCGAATCTGAAAGCCCTTGATATCACTAAAACTATAAACCAAACTCGCCATGTATGTAGATGGTTTCCATAGATGTTTGGTGTTCAATATGATGTTTTATGTTTTCCATATGATGTTTCCATATATTTGATTTTGTCACACGAAGCTTATAAATAATGCATATACTTACTTCCATATGAAGACAAAAGAGAGTTAATGACAGGTGGTAATGACATGTGGCATATATTTTTGAGAGTTTTCTAGAAGCACATGGGTCCTCAGAAGTTGTCACGTGGCCTTGCAGCACCACATGCACTGCTTTACATTCACTCCAAGCAATTTGGTATGTTTGTTTGATCTGTTTGCTGGGAAAGTCATTGTCAATAATGCAGTTTGATTAACTTGAGAGCTATCAAAACCTGTCCGGTATTCTCTGAAGCACAAGTCATTACGTGATGATGGCTGGTGAAAAACATGTCAATTGGTACCGATATCAGACAAACCGCTCTTTTCTGGACAAATAGTATATTACTACGGTGGCATATTACTGCCAATTATATTCGTGCATTTCTCCCGTCTATAATTATCACCTCACAATATTCACCGTGTTTATAATTTCCACCCCATCTATAATTATCACCTCACAATATTCACCGCGTTTATAATTTCCACCCCATCTATAATTATCACCTCACAATATCCACCGAGTTTAAAATATCCACCCCATCTATAATTACCACCTCAGAATTATCACCGCGTTCATAATTTCCACCCCGTTTATAATTATCACCTCACAATATTCACCGAGTTTAAAATATCCACCCCATCTATAATTATCACCTCACAATATTCACCGAGTTTAAAATATCCACCCCATCTATAATTATCACCTCACAATATTCACCAAGTTTATAATTTCCACCACATCCATAATTATCACCTCACAATATTCACCGCATTTATAATTTCCACCCCATCTATAATTATCACCTCACAATATTCACCGAGTTTATAATATCCACCCCATCTATAATTACCACCTCAGAATTATCACCGCGTTCATAATTTCCACACCGTCTATAATTATCACCTCACAATATTCACCGAGTTTATAATATCCACCCCATCTATAATTACCACCTCAGGATTATCACCGCGTTCATAATTTCCACCCTGTCTATAATTATCACCTCACAATATTCACCGAGTTTAAAATATCCACCCCATCTATAACTATCACCGCGTTTGAAATTTCCACCCCGTTTACAATTATCACCTCACTTCATGAACTTATGCAGTCCAAGAGCAACAAGATGCTTATGGAAACTCCTCTATAGCTACCGCATTGAAGCGCATATAAGGACAGGTCCTTATATGTGGATTTGTGCATTTTCACAAAATATCAAAAATTCAAAACATGTTCACTCATAAGGAGACGGCCTTTTATATAGACATAAAGCAGCCCGTTTATTCAGATATGAGGACACTATATGCACTACTATAAACTGAAGAATTGGGGCCTAATTAAATTATTGGCGCTATTAATTTTGTCCCTTAGAGTGACACACAATTCCCTGTAGGTCTATACACATACATTCAACACGAATACAGTTTAATTTCAAGACCACAAGAATATTCGAGATTATTATGCTTAACATGGTATACGTAGTGGTAAATGCTACATGTGTTCTAGTTGCGTCATTTTTCACAACTTATAATCATCGACATGCATGTCCTTCTATGTGGGTCAGATATTTACAGGCAGTTTCTGAAAAAAAAAGTTCTCATATAAGGACATGTTCTTATGTCCGGATATAAGGAAGTGCCCATTGTGAGGACATGTCCATACATGCGCGTCAATACGGTACACAGAATACCAAGAGTGTTCATACTAAGACTCAATGCACCAATTGGAATTCTGTACCTAGTGATGATTGTGATCAAATCATAATTATAAACTCGGTGATAATTCTGAGGTGTCAATTATAGACGGGGTGGAAATTATGAATGAGGTGAAAATTGTGAGGTGATAATTATAAACAGGATGGAAATTATAAATGCGGTAATAATTCTGAGGTGATAATTCTGAATGGGGTGGAAATTATGAACGGGGTGAAAATTGTGAGGTGATAATTATAAACGGGGTGGAAATTATAAACGCGGTGAAATTCTGAGGTGATAATTATGAGCGGGGTGGAAATTATAAACGGGGTGAAAATTGTGAGGTGATAATTATAAACGGGGTGGAAATTATAAACGCGGTGAAATTCTGAGGTGATAATTATGAGCGGGGTGGAAATTATAAACGGGGTGAAAATTGTGAGGTGATAATTATAAACGGGGTGGAAATTATAAACGCGGTGATAATTCTGAGGTGATAATTATGAACAGGGTGGAAATTATAAACGGGGTGAACATTGTGAGGTGATAATTATAAACAGGATGGAAATTATAAACGCGGTGATAATTCTGAGGTGATAATTATGAACGGGGTGGAAATTATAAACGGGGTGAAAATTGTGATGTGATAATTATAAACGGGGTGGAAATTATAAACGCGGTGATAATTCTGAGGTGATAATTATGAACGGAGTGGAAATTATAAACGGGGTGAAAATTGTGAGGTGATAATTATAAATGGGGTGGAAATTATAAACGCGGTGATAATTCTGAGGTGATCATTATGAACGGGGTGGAAATTATAAACGTGGTGAATATTATGAGGTGGTAATTATAAATGGGGTGAGAAATACACGAACGTAATTGGCAGTAATGAGCCACCGTATATTACATAAATATTTGCAATCTGTATTCTATTCTCATATCAATATTTTACACCTTCCCCTAGAGGGATAAAGACAAATCCATCCATATAAATTAAGTCAGAACTGACAGATGATAAGAATCCAGTCAGGTGCTGATATTATAACCACTTATACACTCTAGAGGTCGATATCATTAATATTGAAAGGAACACAGAATGTTGATAATCGCCAACGGACTTTGAATGAATCATTCACTGGAGTTGACAATCTGCTACAATGTTAGATAATAGTACCAACTGAACATTGGATGTTGAACCAACAAAAGGGCAATTCGATTATTAATCTTATTGCTCGATGTTGTGGTTAACTATACTTTAGTTGACTCGGGGAAAAAACAGTTTGCTCAGAATACTCGCATTTTTGTTATGATTCACCAGGGAGCTGTTACGTTCAAATCCGGCCTGAGGATTTTGACATTCATTGGACTGTGCACAGATGAAGATAAAATACCAGGGGTATATTTCTGATGATTTCTCTCGAATAAAGGAATAAATCTAATTTACCGCGAAAGTCTACTTTGTCAATTATACTGATGTGTACAAACATTACACAATTGAAAAAAAATCAATATACTTTTGCTATCAACCAAGCCTCCCACACCAAATGTACATAAATATACCCATACCCTGCATAAGTTTAGGAATATAAATCAATGCTTAATTTAATTTCAATGTCATGGTAATATGTTAGTGATTCCACCATTCGATATAATAATGCTTCCTGGAAGGACTCAATATTGCAAGCGTACATGGCCATATTCAAGAGGTCAAGTACTGTTTCATTGGGAAGGCATTCTCATATAAGTTGCTTCCTTGAAATGCCATCTCGTTTGACAAATTGTCCATTAGCATATTTATACAGGAAGTTGGTGACTTCGTTTTCATGACCATGTGGTTCATGAAAACCAATGTCTCAATAAGATGATGGATAGCTATATATGTTAGTTCGAATCCAGCTCAACTCTTTTTCTATGACATACAGTTTCGGTTTAATCTTCACAATGTTCATGAAGACCAGAATCCATTCGCACACAAAATGATTGCCCTAAATCCATTAGATAAATATGATGACCGATGATCTGATCCCCCTATCTGATCATTAATATGACAACAGAAAGTATGACATATAAAGTGAGGTGAATACAGGGGTGCATGACTGGTGAGCATTTTTCGCCAAGCATGTGACACCCTTTGACGACTACCCATCAAAATATGAGTTATAACAGACAATAACACACCCGGCATGACAATAATACTCCTGGTACCCGGATTTCCATGAAATTTTATAATGTACAAATGATATTCTTTGCCATACATTACTCTGGCTTCATTAGGGCATTTCGGCACATTTTTTTTTCTGCCGAGTCGGCATTTTTCGTTTTCGTCGATATCTCGGAAATGGTGCGTCATAGAGCGAAACGGACGTTATTTTCGGACTCGTCGACCTAGACAAACATGTCTTAGGGGTATGTTGGATGAACTTTGACCTTGACCCAAATTTTTTTCGCCGAGTCGGTATTTTTCGTTTTTGTCGATATCTCGGAAACGGTGCGTCGTAGAGCGAAACGGACGTTATTTTCGGACTCGTCACCCTACACAAACATGTCTAAAGGGTATTATGGATGAACTTTGACCTTGACCGGAAATTTTTTTGCTGAGTCGGCATTTTTCGTTTCCGTAGATATCTCGGAAACGGTGCGTCGTAGAGCGAAACGGACGTTATTTTCGGACTCGTCACCCTACACAAACATGTCTTAAGGGTATTAGGGATGACCTTGACCTTGAATTTTTCTGCCGAGTCGGCATTTTTCGTTCTCGTCGATATCTCGGAAACGGTGCATCGTAGAGCGAATCAGACATTATTTTTGGACTCGTCACCCTAGACAAACTCGTCTTAGGGGTATTATGGATGAACTTTGACCTTAACCCGAATTTTTTTTGCCGAGTCGGCATTTTTTGTTTTCTTCGATATCTCGGAAACGGTGCGTCGTAGAGCAAAACGGACGTTATTTTCGTACTCGTCGACCAAGACAAACAGGTCTTAAGGGTGTTAGGGATGACCTTTGACCTTGACCTTGAATTTTTCTGCCGAGTCGGCATTTTTCGTTCTCGTCGATATCTCAGAAACGGTGCGTCGTAGAGCGAAACGGACGTTATTTTCGGACTCGTCGACCTAGACAAACATGTCTTAGGGGTATTATGGATAAACTTTGACCTTGACCCGAATTTTTTTGGCCGAGTCGGCATTTTTCGTTTTCGTCGATATCTCGGAAACGGTGCGTCGAGAGCGAAACGGACGTTATTTTCGGACTCATCGACCTAGACAAACATGTCTTAGCGGTATTATGGATGAACATGATCTTGACCCGAAATTTTTTGCCGAAGCGGCATTTTTCGTTTTCGTCGATATCTCGGAAGCGGTGCATCATAGAGCGAAACAGACATAATTTACAGACTCGTGATGCTAGACAAAAAATGTCTGAGTGGTATGTTGGGTGAACTTGGTCCTGGGCCAAATTTTTTTTTGCTGAGTCGGCGTTTTTCATTTTCAGCCATATCTCGGAAACGGTGCGTCATAGAGCGAAACGGACGTTATTTCCGGACTCGTGACACTAGGCAAATAAGTCTTAGGGGTACGTTTGGTCAACTTGATCCTGGGCCAATTTTTTTTTGCTTTTTCATTTTTTCATTTTTGGCCATATCTCGGACTCGATTTTTGGACTCGTGGTACTAAACAAAGATATCTTAGGGGTATGTTGGGTGAAATTGTGCCTGGGCCAAATATTTTTTTTTTGCTGAGTCGGCATATTTCATTTTAGGCCATATCTCGCTTATTTTCATTTATATCTCAGAAACCGTCGTCTTGGATTGAAATGGATGTATCTACATAATCATTTTGGTTGCAGAGTTGTCAGTAAATAACAGTTCACCTGTGATTGTGTTGTGTATCGAAATGCCCCAAGGCCTCCAGGCCTTTACGTCTAGTGTTAACAAAAAGGTCAAACCGATTGTGGAAAACATATCAGTCAAATCCCTTGGGAACAGGATAGTACATGACAACCTACCTATCTTTGTGCTTGATAAGATGGTGTATGAAAGTGATTTGAGAACGATGCATTATAAATATGCAGGTACATACAGATAAAACCCTGGCTGATTTTGTCGCACGAAGCATTTTATGTTGAACATTCCACACAGGTCATCATGCATGTTGCATCCACCGAACATTTTCAAATGTCCACGACCATCAAGCAGCTAAGCAGCTAAAGAGAATTATTATCCCAAGGACGCTGGTAAAAAATACGCTGGAATAGAACTCCCCCGGTCTTCCTGACATGTGCACCGTTTGATATATCACTTCTTTTATGTAGACATTGCCCAGCTAATGCCTTGTGGGAGAAACGCATACATTGTGGTCTACATGGAATCAATCCCGATTTCGCCGCCATGAAACATGCTCTGTATTTTGAGCTCCGGTGAATACGAATTTATTCACCGCATTTCGAACAGCATAAACTGTGAGTTAGTAACTAACTAAAAAATGGCGAAATAATTGTTCAAAGTATGACATACTACCATATTATATCATATCAAAACATATGGGTATGATAAAGCTTATAATTTCAAAAGATATAATTTCGAAATTATGAGTTAGCAGCTTGGGAACTTCCTTCTAGTATTTACCTCAGTATATATCCGACCTGGAAGGAATATATATTCCTGCCACACATATCCTCAAATATGTCATTAATGGTGAATCGTAGTTGGTTTTTAATTGGTCAGGACAAAGCGCCACTCTGTGCCTCTTCCGTGCAAATGTGAATATTGTATCCGATTTAAAGAATATATCAGAAACAACTCCCATATTGTACTCGTTGTGAAGCAATATATTCCGTGCATACACAAAATATTACCGCCTCAGTTGACATGAAGGTGATGTTTCTGTGCACCATTATTTGCACATCTGCCTCGTATTATTGAGTAACAACTGTGAACTGTGTATGTATTTTTTTCCGTTGAATTCTTTACGTTTTTATTACCAGTGTTTCAAAGTGTTTTCAACAAACAGTGTACACTACACCAAATAGCCATGATGAATTCTGCATCATGACCCGGGGAACAATACCGTGTTGATAGTGACTTAGTACCCAACCTCCTGCATTTTGAGCACAACTCCCCGTATTGGATCCGTTAACCCTCGACCTTGTCATAAGATTTCGACAAGGAAGTTATTTGACATGTGATAAACATTTCTGGGAGTGTCCCAGAATCCCCCGAGTCAGCGTCCTTCTCAAATGTTGTCACAAGACCTTGCATGGCGTTCAATAAACTGCTTCACATGTGTGCCTTCGGGTATGTTTGGTACGTTTGCTAGGATACAGTCGGGAAATGATACATTTGTAAATGAGTTTGAAGTTAATATCGGTTTACAAAATAATAGTGCAAGTGCAAGTACATGTCAATTAGTTCGAATGCCAATAGTGGGCTCTTGTTGACACGTGTAGTATATTATCTGAACAGCAGTCAATATACCCTCATGGGCACTATATAATTGTCTTTTATTTGTCCTTTCTTCGTGAAGGATTTTAGGGAAGAAGATGCTCCGAATATGTAGAATATTGAGTCCTGATATGGACGAAAGAATTAAAGCTAATCCACCTCTCTCTGCACTCACTCTACTCCTCGAATCTTATGCTGAAAGCCATCGTGTATCTATAAAATTAGTGAATTGATGTGCATCAATCTTGGTCATTTCACTAATCAATTGGTGATTTGTTGTGCATTCGTCTTGAACACTTTTTTAATTGATATGTTAAAATGTCTTTTGTTATTGTTTAGATGACTCCGTACTTGTAAAATCAGACAAAATGGAATTACTGTAAAAGAAATTCAAATAAATAAGAAGAAACATTTTCGAATCGTCTTGAGACTGATATTCAGGTTGAAACGTTGTTTGATATCGTTGCTCTATATATTGTTCAATGGTCTATTTTGATTTTTTTTGCTATTTTCTCCATCATAATCTTAGGCTATTAGTAATATGTTGAAAAAAAAAACATTTGAGAAGAAGCCTCGATACATGAACACTCGATTGGTATATTACTGAATGCGTTTCAATGTCAAATCATGACCTTGAAAACAACTTATCACAAAAAATTGAAAGGGCACTCTGACGCACCTCGCCGCATATCATTTTACTTTTCATACCTATTGCTAGCAGTCTGAGACACACTATGAACAAAATTAGCAATTTTGGAAAAGGTAGGTCAGAGGAGCGAGGACCGCATTTGTCCACCACAAACTGGGAGGAGAAGAGGTGCGGTAGTTCCGTCTCCATTGCTATGAATCACAATTCATGTGACATAAAAGCTAATTGAAAGTTAATTATTCCAAAGTCGATTACAGAGAATACACGGGAATAAAACTCCCGGGTCTTTCTGGCACATATGTGCCTGTTGATATATCACTTCCCTTTTATGTGGGATACCAATTAACGTCTTTTGGGAAGTAAATGGACATTAAGGTGTCCACAAGATAAATTCTGATTCTGGGGCAATAGAAAATCAATGCCTGTATATTTTCCGAAAACATAAGTCTAGATCCATAATCCCACAGCGGTACTTCGCAATCATCAAGGCAATATTGTGGTACATCCGAATCTTGGGCCCTTGATATCAACAAAAAAGGAAATCAAAATCGCCAGGTATGTAGTTATTGCCCATCTAAAGACAGAATACAAATGACAGGTGGTGATGGTAATGACATGTGGCATACATTTTTGGAAGTGTTCTAGAAGGATGTGGGTCAGCCTCCTCCACAGAAGTTTTCACGTGAACTTGCAAGGTACTATGTCATGCTTCACATTCACACTAAGCAAATTGGTATTTTTAATCTGATTGCTGGGAAAATCATTGTAAATAATGCATTTTGATTAATTTGAAAGTCAAACAAACCTGTCGGGTATTCCCTGAAGCACAAGTCATTTCATGATGATTTCTGATGGAAAAACATATGTCAGTCGATGTTGATATCAGACAAAGCGCTCTTGTCTGGAGAAATGGAATGTACATAGATATTTGCTTTCTGCATTTCCATATCAATAATTTGAACCTGTCCCGGGAGGAATGAGGTCAAATCCATCCATATGAATCCAGTCAAAACATTATACACCACTTGAACACTCTTGAGGTCAATATCAATAATATTGTTCGCAAACAAATTCAAAACGAAACGAACTGAATCACTGATTAACAAGTCAAATTCGAGTTGGCAATCTGCTACAATGTTTGGTAACAGTCCTAAAAGAAAATTGGGTGTTGAACTCACAAATTGGCAATTCGATTGTTAATTTGATTGCTCAATGTTGGGGATAAACTATACTTGAGTTGACTTGAAAAACAATTTGGTTTTGATACACTCATATTCTAATTCACCAGGCATCCGTTACTTTCAAATCCAAAAGGCGTTTGCCTTTGTTAATTTTTGCACAGCTAAAGATAAAATACCAGTGGCATATTTCTGTGAAACTTCTTGAAATCGCCTAATAAATCTCAGTTTTAACCTGAATCGTCAATTTCGTCAACTATACTAATGTGTATACATTACCCACACGAAGTAATCAATAAAATGTTACTATCAGCCAAGACTTCCCCACAAGCGGTACATCTAAATATTCATACACTTCATGGGTATGAGAATATAAATCAACGATTGTTTCTTTTGAAAGTCATGAAACATTGAACAATATTTTAGTGATTATACCTTAATCATTTGACACAAGAATACTTCCTTGGAGGTATCAGAATTTCAGACGAATGTGCCTGTATTGAAGAGGTCATGTGCAGGTTTATTGGAAACGCATTATCATTATCATATAGAATGTTTTCGATAATATGGCATCTCGTTTGACATATTGTCCATTCGAATATTTATAAAGGAAGTGGGTTGCTTGGTTTTCATGACCATGTGGGTCATCGACCGTTGAAGGTCTCAATAAGATGATGGATAGCATAATGTTAATTCGAGTCTGGCTAACTCACTTTCTATAACATACAGTTTTGGTTTAAAGTGATATTGGAGTTATGGAGTTGATGAAGTTATGGATTTTGCCGTACATTTCTGACCGAAGGAGGAAAACATAATGATTACCTGTCTGCACATGTATGCCCAAACATATGCCGATTTCTCATTGATTTCGTTGCGAGTTTGCGGTGGAGATTTTGTTGACATTACCGCAATTTTCGGTGCTTTGTATCCCTTGATGTAATGCCATTTTAGCTCAGTTGTATACGCTCGAGCCAATCGAGAGTAAACTAGGTGAGGTCAAAGGTTACTCTGAGTGGCGCACAAAACAAAAGAATAGTGGCTGCTAGTACTCTTTTATGCTTGATTTATCCATCTGATCAAGCATCGTTTGTTTTGTAACAGATCTCTCTGAGACCACAGGCATGTTTGTAATTGATTTGGAACAAATAGTTTTCCTCTCAACATGATTTAAATCTTCATAATATTCATGAAGATCAGATGCCATTCATACACAAAGTGGTTGCCCAAAATCAATTATATAGATATAATGATGGATGATCTAACCCCCCGTCTAACTCAGTAATATGACAACAGAAAGTATGACATATGAATACAGGTGAATACAGGGGTGCATAACTGGTGAGCATTTCTTGCCAGGCATGTGACACCCATTGTTGAATACCCATTAAAATATGAGGTATGACAGACAATGGCACACCAGGTATGACAATGATACTCCTGGCACCTAATTTCCTTGAAAGTTAAGAACGTACAAATGATATTCTTTGCCAAACATTATCCATGTTAACGAAAAGGTCAAATCGATTGCAGAAAACCTACCAGTCAAATCCCTTGAGAATAGGAAAGTACATGGCAACCTACCTGTGTGTTGAAGTCGGTATACATGGTATATGCAAACGATGCATTATAAATATGCAAGTGCATACACATACCACCCTGGCTGATTTTGTCTCATGGGGTAGTTGCATCCACTCAACATTTATACATGTCCACTATCTATGTGCATGCATATAGTCATTATGTGTACATATTGTTCGTCTCGGGATGTTCAATTTATGTGACACCTAGAGAAATCGAAATATTATCCCAAGGACGCTGGTAAGGAATACACTGGAATAAAACTCTCCGGTCTTCCTGACATGTGCACCGTTTGATATATCACTTCTTTTATGCAGACATTATCCAGTTGAAGCCTTGTGGGAGGAACACACACGCTGTGGTCTACACGGGATCAATGCTGATTATGCAGCCATGAAAAATGCGCTGTATATCTTCCCCAAGGACAGGTTTCGTTACTATCAAACGTGAGATCGTTTTTCGTCAATGTCTGATTGTAAGATTATTTTTAATTGCAATTTGAAAAATTCACTTTGGAATCGCAGATCATATATATCCGACGTGGGTTCAATATCGCAAAAAAACCCATACACACTGAGATCCGGAGAAGAAAAAATGTAGCCTAGTTGTGAAAACTAAGGGATTGACGTTGATTAGTGCATGTTATTCATCACTTCCTGTTTCCGAGTTTTGATGTTGCAATAAATAGATATTACGAACCTACTCTATCAAGATATTGTATGAACCTTAACCAGCACTGCCTTCCGATTGGATGCGTGCTCCCTTCAAATTGCTCCATCAACGAGATAACACAGGCAGTTCTCGATATAGATATGCATTCATTGCATGGAATCTACTGGAATTCCCATGAGTGTATTTGAGGAATCGTCCTTGTTGGTCTCAGATGTTCTTTATATATTATAAATGAACCGCAATTTTGTGGTACATGGATATAGATATCAAAATATTGTCCTCCAGTGAATAGGAATTTATTCATCGCAATTCCAACAGATTAAATATATATTTATAAGATAAATACATTTATGTAGTGCGCGCTACTTTTTTGTCGCATCACTTCCCTCACCCCCGGGGCGAGAGGCCCGGCCCTAGCCGCGTAGGAATACGGCTGCTATATAAGCCAGCTTAGCGTGGGTGAGCATCTTTCTGATCTCTCAGAACGACGCACTAAATCAGAATCAGATATCATTTCAAGTTGGCGGATTCAAGTTGCGGAATTAACTGGACGGAATAACTTTCCTGTGGATATAACTGGACGAGCATACTTGCGCGGTGAGTACAGCAATTTAGCTGTATAGTTGATGATTGAGATGGCAGGCCCGGTTAATCCCTCTGCCCCGGTTAAATTCCAAACCCTTGTGTTAGGTTCTTCGCACGTTAAGAGGCTAGCCCAGTTCAGACAGGGGTCGCCTCAGCGCCGCCATTTTGGTTTCCTCCGGCCCGATCTCGATATGGTCATTTCTAATGGCGTGGGGGGACTTAAACTCAGTCGTTTTCTGCAGGAATTCTCCGACATGGTCGAGTCAGCTGTGCCCAAGTGTGTACTGTCGTCAGAGCATGTTTCAGCACAAGATTGCGTCACGGGATTCATGTCAATCATCCGCGTGTTGAAAGAGATGTATGGGGTGAAAATGGCGTGCGTCGGTTCTATTCCGTATAGGGATGTTTCACTGTGTGGTCGTAGGTGGCCGATTAGACGGGACTTTAATACGGTTGTCCGAGGTGTGAACGGTTTGCTAGCTAGGTCTTGCCAGCGTTATCAGGGGGGTGGCGTGTTCTTCTGGGAGCATAAGGATCTCCAGAATTCTCGCTGGTCCGATTACATCGCCCCGGACGGTGTCCATTTTAATAGTAAAGGCATGGGCAGGTTTTACCGCAGTGTTCGCGGTGCTATTATGCAGGCGCGCCGGATATGCAATGTGTAATGATCAATGCGATTTCTCAATCCCTAAGGTCAGTCACTTGGTGGCAGGTTGGTTGTTGTAGCGGACATGGGGTCGCTATGACAGCAGGTTAGTTACTTCAGCAGCTGAGTGGTGCTGTAGTAGCAGGTTTTTATTCAACTTGTGTGGTTGGTTGTTGTAGCGGTCATGGGGTCGCTATGGCAGCAGGTTTTTTACTATATCAGCTGAGTTGATGTTGTAGCAGGTTTTTGTTCAGTGTGTAGTTGCTGGCGACAGGGGTCGCTATGGCAGCAGGTTTGTTACTATATCAGCTGAGTTGATGTTGTAGCAGGTTTTTGTTCAGTGTGTAGTTGCGGGCGGCAGGGGTCGCTGTGGCAGCAGGTTTGTTTTTGGGCCGACAGGATCAGCCTATAGGAGCTGTGTTAATTCAACATATTGGTGTATGTAAACTGTTTTGACAGGACACTGTTCATGGAATTGTCGGCTAAACTAAGAGCTCGTGTGGAAACTATTATACAGTGTTCCTTGAACACCCGTTCTCTAATGAATACACTGTCAAATAGAGATTGTCATATATGTGTGTGTAGTTAAAGATAAGCATCGTACTGCTGTTAACTACTGTTATTTCAGATGCCCAAAACGCGTCCACCGAAGCCAGGCAAACAGCTGCAGGCGACGGCACCACGAATGAGCCGCCGCCGGACTATGCAACCTTCGGGTGCAGCAGGTGCGCTGCCTGACAACGCATCCACTCCGGAAGCCCAGCGGGAGGCCGCCATGACGGAGAGGATCACCCAGAGTGCGATGACAAGCCTCCGAGCCGAGCTACAGTGCACCGTTTGATATATCACTTCTTTTATGCAGACATTATCCAGTTGATGCCTTGTGGGAGGAACACACACATTGTGGTCTACACGGGATCAATGCTGATTATGCAGCCATGAAAAATGCGCTGTATATCTTCCCCAAGGACAGGTTTCGTTACTATCAAACGTGAGATCGTTTTTCGTCAATGTCTGATTGTAAGATTATTTTTAATTGCAATTTGAAAAATTCACTTTGGAATCGCAGATCATATATATCCGACGTGGGTTCAATGTCGCAAAAAAAAACCCTACACACTGAGATCCGGAGAAGAAAAAATGTGGCCTAGTTGTGAAAACTAAGGGATTGACGTTGATTAGTGCATGTTATTCATCACTCCCTGTTTCCGAGTTTTGATGTTGCAATAAATAGATATTACGAACCTACTCTATCAAGATATTGTATGAACCTTAACCAGCACTGCCTTCCGATTGGATGCATGCTCCCTTCAAATTGCTCCATCAACGAGATAACACAGGCAGTTCTCGATATAGATATGCATTCATTGCATGGAATCCACTAGAATTCCCATGAGTGTGTTTGAGGATTCGTCCTTGTTGGTCTCAGATGTTCTTGATATATTATAAAAGAACCGCAATTTTGTGGTACATGGATATAGATATCAAAATATTGTCCTCCAGTGAATAGGAATTTATTCATCGCAATTCCAACAGATTAAATATATATTTATAAGATAAATACATTTATGTAGTGCGCGCTACTTTTTTACAGGTGAATACAGGGGTGCATAACTGGTGAGCATTTCTTGCCAGGCATGTGACACCCATTGTTGAATACCCATTAAAATATGAGGTATGACAGACAATGGCACACCAGGTATGACAATGATACTCCTAGCACCTAATTTCCTGGAAAGTTAAGAACGTACAAATGATATTCTTTGCCAAACATTACCCATGTTAACGAAAAGGTCAAATCGATTGCAGAAAACCTGCCAGTCAAATCCCTTGGGAATAGGAAAGTACATGGCAACCTACCTGTGTGTTGAAGTCGGTATACATGGTATATGCAAACGATGCATTATAAATATGCAAGTGCATACACATACCACCCTGGCTGATTTTGTCTCATGGGGTAGTTGCATCCACTCAACATTTATACATGTCCACTATCTATGTGCATGCATATACTCATTATGTGTACATATTGTCCGTCTCAGGATGTTCAATTTATGTGACACCTAGAGAAATCGAAATATTATCCCAAGGACGCTGGTAAGGAATACACTGGAATAAAACTCTCCGGTCTTCCTGACATGTGCACCGTTTGATATATCACTTCTTTTATGCAGACATTATCCAGTTGATGCCTTGTGGGAGGAACACACACATTGTGGTCTACACGGGATCAATGCTGATTATGCAGCCATGAAAAATGCGCTGTATATCTTCCCCAAGGACAGGTTTCGTTACTATCAAACGTGAGATCGTTTTTCGTCAATGTCTGATTGTAAGATTATTTTTAATTGCAATTTGAAAAATTCACTTTGGAATCGCAGATCATATATATCCGACGTGGGTTCAATGTCGCAAAAAAAACCCTACACACTGAGATCCGGAGAAGAAAAAATGTGGCCTAGTTGTGAAAACTAAGGGATTGACGTTGGTTAGTGCATGTTACCCATCACTCCCTGTTTCCGAGTTTTGATGTTGCAATGATTAGCTATTACGAACCTACTATATCAAGATATTGTATGAACCTTAACCATCACTGCATTCCGATTGGATGCGTGCTCCCTTCAAATTGCTCCATCAACGAGATAACACAGACAGTTCTCGACATAGATATGCATTCATTGCATGGAATCCACTGGAATTCCCATGAGTGTATTTGAGGAATCGTCCTTGTTGGTCTCAGTTGTTCTTTATATATTATAAAAGAACCGCAATTTTGTGGTACATGGATATAGATATCAAAATATTGTCCTCCAGTGAATAGGAATTTATTCATCGCAATTCCAACAGATTAAATTGATATTAAGTAAAACTGGCGAAATAATCATGCAATAGTATGACATAATACCATATTTTATTATCTCAAAACAGATGGCCATCATGTCAATACGTTCAAGGGATATAATATATTATGATTTATCAGCTTGGGAACTTCTTTTTAATTTATTATAACTCGGTATGTATCAGGTACATCAGACCTGACAGGAATATCTATCAGTACAACTTATGGGAAATATATTTGTAGTCTTATCATCTCAAGTTCTACGATCGGAAATGAGTTTGAAGTTAATAACGGTGCATCCTGAAGCGTGTTTACAAAACAATACACTCAGTGCAAGTACATGCCAATGAGTTCAAATGTCAGATAACAAGCTTTTTCTGCATATGGAGTATATTACATAAAAAATCACTGTTCATTCATATTTGAGTTGCTTTATGTTTATATATACCTAAATGGTCTGAGATCATATAAATGGAAAACATGATATGTCGCTTTGGCAATTCTCGGAAATACATGTTATGAAAAACATGATATGTCGCTTTGGCAATTCTCGGAAATACATGTGCCAGGAAAGGCCTCCTGGGGGTACCGAGGTGACTCTAGATAACCGTGCAGGCGTTCCAGCAGGGAAATTATGTTGTGGCAACGGCGAACACACACATTGTGTGACATGTCGGATAGCAGCTCGGTATGTTCTGGGTCTCAGTGCTGCAAATGATGATTTGCCGACGATTTTATTCAGGTGACTTGCTTTGAACAAAGAGTAGACTTCGGCAATATTCATGACTAAATAGTCTTTCTGACGAATCTCTTTAGTGCCTTCTTCAGAGTGAACAGTTATACAGTCAGCCTTACCCGGCACCTGTCTAGATAAGGAATCATATGTGTAGAATGCCTGTACTACTAAACGGGTTTGGTCAGCTAAGCTGTTGGCTCCTGGGCGAATGGATGGACTCCTAACTTGCAAGTTGTTTCCTGCAATTTTGTAGTACCGCGACCCTCTTGCAGGGAGTGTTTGGCAGAGCTCTCTCGGATCTTTTTTCTTGCTCTCCCAAATGAAGATCGTGATGGATACGTTCCCATAGTTGAGCATTGCTGGCCGACATCATCGGTCCCACGCTCGACAGGCCACTGCTCGTCTCCTGCATTTGCGTGTGATTTCTCGCGCCAGTGCCGAAAGGCATTACTCCCATGTGCTTTGAGCTTCTGGAAATCTAGTACATTTGTACTTTAAGAACATATTTCTTGCAATATTGTACCCGATGTCAAATGAATTTATGACTCGATGGTGCCCGGCATTTTTGAGATAATACTGGGCGATATATAAGGCATGTATTTACTGACGGTTCGATATTCAGAAATGAAATATGCATTATCGTGACGGAATCACGAGCTCACACATGTGCTAAGATGACACAATAGTTTTCCAGAACTGGTACGGCACAATTCTAAGACATATTTCAGGTGTTATTATTCCTTTGGAATCTGATACCTACTAACTTATTGATGGGTTGGATCCTCAAACGTCAACAGATGGCAAACAAAGGCCGTGATAATGACAGATTTTATCAATTCAATCAATTCAACAACATTTTGATTTCGTGGTTGATGCAGAAATCCATTTCCGGTTGCGATCATGTAGCCAAATAACACGTTGAATAGTAGGAAGCTAGTTAGACCATTGTATGTTTCAGTTCAGGAGCGGTTATGGCCTTTGAAGAACATATTTATTATATCTGTTCTCCAAAAAATACTTTTTCAAGTTCAGAACATTTGCTTTGAATTCATGAATTCCACTTCTAACACGTCGCCAGATATCATCTTAAACTTATGTGGCATGCAGCTACATGTAAGAACAAATTAGCAATTTTGGGAAATGTATGTCAGGGGTAGCCCCATGAGTTGCTCTCCAACCCAATGATCTATACATGTGGCTCTTCAATCTAGTGATCTTGGTGGTTGGCATCAACCGCTCATGTGAAGCTCACATTTTTGGAGAGTCAGGTCTGCTCTTTAGTCAGGGAAGCGAAGGCCTCATCTATCCACCACAAACGGGTAGGAGATGGAGATCTTCACCACTATGAAACACACAACTGAGGTGACATAAAAATGAACTAAAAGTGAACGATCCCAAGGTCAGTATCCCAAGGTATACGAGAATAAAACTCTCGCGCCTTCCTGACACCTGGGCCTGTTAATATATCACTCTCCCTTTATGAGCATTTCCCAGTTAATGTCTTGTTGGAAGTAGATGGTCACTAAGGTATCCACAAGATCAATTCTGATTATGCTACAATGAAAAATCAATGCCTTTATTTTCCCATAGCACACGTTTAGATCCATAATCCCACGGTACTACCTTGTTTCAACCATTTTATCTTCAAGACAATATTAAACAACTTTCGAATCTGAAAGCCATCGATATCAATAAAAATGAAAGCAAACTCGCCAGGTATGTAGTTATCGCTATATAACTATAAAGTATCTATACATAACAATCAACCCTGAAATCGTTTTTCGTGGCTTTAGGATCAATTCTGATTGCAATTAGAAAAATTCAAATAGGAATCGCAGATCATGGCGCCAGAAAGCAACCCATGGTATTCATTGAAATAAAGCCTTCACAACAATTCCTGACTTTCTGGCCTGTATATTCCAAGTGTGAATATTATTTATTTCATGGAAATTGGATTGTCACCAGTTTGGCTTCGATAGCGGACATATATATTTTATTATTCAGAAATACATCTGGATCGTGCGTATATACTTTTGGTTTCCAACTGCATAGAATGGCAATGTATGCGACGTACTAGGTTCAATGTCGCTATGAATAAACCTCCAAACTGAGCTCCGGATAACAAAATGTGGCCTGACTGTGAAAACTAAGGATTGACGTTAATAAGTGCCTGTTAATTATCACTCCCTGTTTCAGAGTTTGATGGTGCAATAAATAACTATTGTGACCCTAATATTGTATCAAGATATTGTATGAACAAAAGTCAACACTGCCTCCTGATTGAATACATGCCTCCCTCCCAATTGTGCCATCAAGATCAAATGCAAGCAATTCTCGATATGGATCTGCATTCATTGCATGAAATCCACAAGAATTCCTATAAGTGTATTTGAGAAGTCGTTGTTGTGGACCTCAGATGTTCTTGATACATTACAAAAGAACGGCAACATGGATATAGATAACAAAATACTGTCCTCCAGTGAATAAGATTGTATTCATTGCAACTCAAACAACTTAAATTGCGAGCTACTAACTAACATTTTGAGATATTACCTAAACCTTGCGAAATAATTATGCAATAGTATGACATAATGCCATATATGTTTATTATCTCAAAGCAGATGGACATGATATCAAAACTTATAATTTCAAAAGATATAGATTATAGATCAGACCTGGCAGAAATATGTATCAGTACGACTTATAGGAAATAAATTTGTAGTCTTATCAATTGCTGAAAACGTAAACAGTAACTAAATGAATGTGGATGAATGTGTGATACCCCAGTGCTTCAATGAACATATTGATTATCGCATTTTGTTTCATCTTCAAAATACTTCTGGTTGCCTGTACCCCAAAGTGTAATCTCCCATTCATATCCGAGTGATACGTGAGACGTGACATCCATTGCCATTCATCAGTCACATATGTCATTACCCGTGAATCGTAGTAAATTGCTTAGGACACTGCACCACTCTGTATACCAATGGTTTATGACTCGTCACATCCTCGCAAATCCAATGTACATGCATAAATAATGGTCTACATCGAGCTGCCATTGTCTATATTCTGTGTAAATCTCAATATTGTATCATTTGTAAACAATATATCACAAGACAACGTCTATTTTGTCATCATTGTAAAGCAATATCTTCCTTGCATACACAATATTTTACCGCTTCAGGTGACACGAAGGTAATATTTCTGTCCACCATTATCTGCACATCTGCGTTTAGGTATTATAAGTAACAACTGTGTATGTATTTTTCTTCGTTGAATCGAATATGTGTTTTTCATCAGTGTTCTAAAGTGTTTTCACAGAATGTGTATACTACATGAAATGGTCATGATGAAATCTGCTTCATGACCCAGGGAAGAAGACGGTGCTGGTACCCAACCTCCTGCATTCTGTGCACAACTTCGCTGTATGATCCATTAACCCTCGACCGTGTCATACGATTTTGACAAGGAAGTGATTTGACATGTGATAAACATTTCTGGGATTGTCCCAGAATCCCCCGGGTCAACGTCTATCTCAAATGTTGCCACGTGTCCTTGCTTAGCATTCAACGAATTGCTTCACATGCACGCCTTCGGGTATTTTCTCGTGCGGTTGCTAGGGTGCAGTTGGAAAATGGTATATTTGCAAATGAGTTTGAAGTTAATAATGGTGCACCCTGAAGCACAGTGTTTACAAAATAATGCACTCAGTGCAAGTACATGTCAATGAGTTCAAATGCCAGATAACGGGCTCTTGTTGACACGTTAAAATGATATAAAAATGGGTATTCATTCATGATATTTGAGCTTTGTTTTTCATATTCATGCTTGGAAAGTCTAAGAGCGTATACATGGAAAGCATTCTAATGATAATGTCGCTTTGGCAATTCCGAGATATCTCCTACAGTACTGTTGTGAAGAATTATCATTATTCCGAAATGTGTCTCACTGGTGATAATGGATGTTAAGGTCCCCACCATGTGCAATGTTTCCTTTTGTGTAACAGTATTATATATAATTATTCTTTATGTTATGTTATTTAATGCTCAATGATAAAGTGCAGCTTTTTCACCTAACGTCCTCACTACAAACTATTTTCCATAAATTAGGTGTTTTCTACTAAAATGTGGATTTGGTAGTGTGATTACACATTCAGTTACTTTCAATGTAATTGAACTGGGTTCTTAATATTTGCATGAAGCCATTATTGATAGCGTTCAAATATTGGACGCATCAATAAACCCTTGTGGGCACTATTTTACTGTCTGTGATCTATCCTTTCTACGTGAAGGATTTTAGGGAGATGGTGAGCATATGGAGAATTTTAGGTACTGATATGGACGAAAGATATGATCAAGTCCACTCTGCACTGGATCCACATGTACTTCTCGAATCTTCAACTGTCAGGCATCTTGTTCAAAATAGTTCAGTGGCAAATTTGGAAGCAATCAGTTCAGAAAATTCCGGGAGAATTCATTTCGGGAGCAATTTTCAATCACAAAAAAAATTGCGTACTCTTCCGTAGTAGTTCCGTTTGTTAACGAATCAATTACTGACTTGTAGTGCATTCATCTTGAACTTTTAACTGATACAAATGAGAGGTTAATTGAACTTTGTTGTTGTTTGGATTGCTTCGTATTTGTGAATTGGACAGAAGGAAATCACTGTGAAAGAGAGCAATGTAAAATTAAGAACAAATAGGAAGAAGACATTTCCTCCTTGAAATCGTTCGAGACTGGTATTGAGTTCAAACAATGGTCAACATTGTTACTCTATAGACTGCTTACACATGAACGTTCTTGAAAACTTCTGATTTTGCTATGAATGTATGATTGGACGCTGTTCCATTCTAAAGCATAATATTTTTTTCTACTTTCTCCACCGTAATCTTGTGCATCTCAGAGGAAGCCCCTGGTGAGAAAACATATATGATATAGTTTTGAAACCATCGACCAAATACAATCGACCAAACAGATGAATAGCAACATGATGATTATCAACCCCATATTTGTCTAGCAGTAACATCAAAATAAGGTAACTGTCCTCCAGTGATTTAGTATGCATCGTTTTGAATTTGGAGAGCAGAAATTGAAAGTGAAAAATACATCATATGCACATATGACACTTTCATTTTCAAAATTTCCACCCATCTCGGCCCACTTCAACAGAATTGTAGATCCGCCTCTGTTAGTTTGGGCCAATGTATTTGGTTCACTTTCAGACAGGTCTATTGTTTCACCATTAATCATGCTCGCAAGCACTTTACGATATTACGCACCAAAAAGCCTTCAATAACACATGCTTGACAGCACCATATGTGCAATAGCACAGTTTGCATATAATCTCATCATGATCACCATCAATTACTCGCGCCCAATAACACGAACGGTTATTTTGCAGACATCAATTTTTCTGTGTTTTTGTTTTTCAATGCTCTTAGGAAATTGCTTTGCTGTCTGTACTTGAAACATCATCCGATAATATGCACAAACATGTGTGTTGGTTCAATTATGAGGTGTGCCTCACATAGATAGGAGTTGGCATTATTTAGATCATTCTCGTGAAGCTATAAAGCATATTATAATTTACATACTATATAGATCAGAATGATTAGAAGACAACTGTGAAAAGCACACAAATTCTGAGGTCATGTGCATACACCAAAACCGTGTTGTGGCATACCGTACAACGAAAGTACATTCAACGAAAATAACGTGGGAATATTCTGAACAATGGCCAGCAGTGCTCGATTGATTAGCCACAGTGCTCGATTCATTAGTCACTACTATGCTTCACTGACAGAACTTTGTCTATAGATAGACATCAAAGATGTCCAGGATAGGTTCACATCGCTCACCCAGAAGCCATCTCTAAACGTCTCAGTGGCGCAGGCTTGAAACTCAAACCGTCCAAATGTCTGACGGAAAACCACCATGGGAGACATACATCCCAACCAGTGCATCATTTATCTCGACGACATCATCAGCATTTCACTCAAACACCACGAATGATCACATCGCTCAACTTGAAGCCAGCATCCAACGTCTCAGTGATGCAGGCTTGAAACTCACACCGTCCGAATGCGTCTTCTTCAAGGTAGAGGTCAGGGACCTCTGTCACCAGATTTCTGTTGTAGGGATGTCAACTGACCCAGATAAAATCGCTGTTCGGGACTGGCCTCAACCTGACACTGTCATTGATTTGAGTTTTGCTGATTTCTACCACCAGTTTGTAATCAGCTTCAGTAACACCAATTCACACTTATTGGTGTCACTGGAAACACAGCTGGACCAGGAGATTAGGACATTAAATCCAAACTAAGCGTGATCAGGAAGCTTCTCAAATCCAAACTTTCTTTCCATCCTACCTTAGACATTTTGCATTCATGTCTCGTCCACATCATCAATGAATTATGTCATGTAACTCATGATCATTATTATACTTGAATTGACTTCACATCATTTTAATATGTCGAATCAAATTCAAATTATATGTACCAATTCTTTACAAGCAACAGTTAAGTGGTCCACGAGTTGGGTGAGGGTAACCTATCTGAAAAAAAAAACATTACCAGTAATACATAATAATTTCGATTTTCATACAACATGGAAAAAAACCGCTTGTGTGTGCCTTCATTACCAAATCTTCATTTCCATTTCAATAAACACGCTCCAGAAATTCCTACAAGCACCAGATTAATAAATTATAGATTATTCAGTTATGAAATTGCTAATCTGGAGGTGACGGTGACGCGCTTAGAGACAGTGTCTGAAAAAAGGTTACTAATGTGCTCCCTACATAACTCCCTGATAGGGTTATTGTACATTTGGTCAACAGCCGAATAAAAAAAAATTCAAGATCTGGGAATGCGAGCGAAATGGTGCTTTTATGAAGATGTTCATCTGTATTTTTCTTCTCTTCAATTGATTGGAGTTGCGATGTTTAATACCTAGGTTATATTTATAAATTACGACTTTTCCAAGATGAGATATCAAAATCACGGTCGGATGCATGTTCTATCTGTGTTCTGTGATGGGTATCACACGCTTGGTGGATGATCAACGAGCGAGGCAATCACCGTTGAAGATAAACGTCCTGGATGTAATCTACCCTTCTTGATAAATGGTCTTCGCATCATAATCCAGAGTGATGAGCTATAGATGGAATTTTGTGAATAAAATATTCGGAAATTATTTCATGCTAAAATGTTACCCCGAAGATTGGATATGACTGGTAAACATGGGGTTGTTTCACCATGCTGGTTTATTTAAAGAGCATCAAAAGCATATTTGGTCTGTGCTCACATATCTGCATTTTTCCGGGAGATCTCCTCGGACTTGTGTCATCGACGATCCTCGTAAATAGAATTGGAGGGATAGAATTTTCCCAATATTTGAGAACGACTTAACCTGTTCAGGAAGATGGTTGTCAACTGACCGAATTTCCAAGGCTGATCATACTCAAAAGGTATTGTCGGAACTCAGCCGTCGCATACCCATACATTTGACATATTGGTAATAACCCTTGATATCCAAGAAGTAGGTTAGTTCCTCGATGATATCGATCATTGTACTTGAGGACTGCAGGATTTCTGACAGAACACGTTCTACATTTTGACAAAAATAAAAAACAAGATTGGAAAAGCCATAAGAGATGAGAGTTTATGTCTAGGCTTCTATCAGGCAGCGTAGTGGTCCATTTAGATATCACACATCAAATTAACCATCTATTGAATGTTGTTTCTGTTTTGCCATGGAAGATACCATTTCATTTTCTATTTTATTTCTATCTCAGATCCTATATCTTACAGTTTCCCCAAGAATCTTGCGTGATACCATTGGAAATACTGCTCAATTGTTTGATCGAATTAAGCGTTCATTAGTCGTACAAATAATATAATATTGTTCATATGTGACCTGAACAATATTTGGTGATGAAACAAGCCAAGGAGCCTAACTGAGTCCCTAATTATGATACATGAAGGCCATTTGGAAGATCTATTATTGAGACGGATCACCGCAACAATGACACATCACTTAAGTATCCTGAATTAGGATGAAACATCGATTGAATAATTACGGAATTTAATGTCTTTTGCAGTGTTAGGTATTCTTTTGTAACTATAGATATATTTTTTTATGTGTACATGCATATATCTTGACGTTGAGGACAACGTCCCAACCTAGAATATTCAAGTCACCTCCAAAGTGGATTTATGGTGCTAGAATCATATTGTGCATGGTCTAATAACTGATCTGTTTTTAATTCGATGGTCGAAGTACAGTGTACTTCTTCTATTAACCAATTTTCATGAAAACAACTCCCGAACGTTTGATACTGTAGCGAAAGCATGGAATAATATTCTTAACACTGCCTTCCATGCGAAAATCAATGAAATAAGTGAGCAATTATTTGTAGCTTGAACCTCAGTTTCTTCTCCGAAGTAACCCGAAAACCAGGTATACCATAAAGCTACATAATCGCATACAGTGCGTTTCATTTGCTGTATGTATTCTGCAGAACTGACAGCAATAAATTGTGTATATTACTATCAGTCATTGGTTTAGTCTATGGACGTTGGATTATGACTTATTCATATCATTCAAATACATGACTACTAATTTGCAACTGATTCCTCCGTGCCTCATATATGACTAATTACATGCATTCAAATGGTGTAGTGCAATCTGCTGATGTGCATTAGTTTAATTTATAGTGAAGTGCTGCAAATTATTGCCTCGCTGTTTAGCTGTCTTTTCTCCATTGATAATGGCTTATCGCGTGTGCGTCAAACCCGAACATGTGATCACGATCATGTTCGCACACGTCATGACATCCTTACTCCACACGAAAGTGCTCACTTGTAGAATGTGTAACGGGTCAACATCCTTTTAATTTATTCCAGGACCAGGGAGTCGTTCAAGATGGTAATAGAGGACATCCCTTGAGAATAATCAGGCGTCTCTCGTTTAACATATACTGCTCTGAGTTTCATTCGTTACGAGGTGCAGGTGAATATATTTACTTGTAAGCACATTAACTGGTTTTGCCTCACGACTCGCTGCATACATTAGGACGCTTGCAATTAACATAGACACAGGTTTCCATGACATGTCATGACATGTCAGGTTTTCTTTCATAGAACTGTTTTTTCTTTCTAATATCATCAAGATCAACATTATAGGCCCATCAAATATGGTATGTTTGGATGTATTGGAACACCTAAAATCACGCCTTGTAGATTGAGCTTGGAATTATATTAAGAGAAAGTTATCAGATTCCATTCATACACAAAATGATAGACCAAAATCCATTATATAGATATAATCGTGGGATCAATATGGGATCAATGCTGATTATGCTGCCATGAATAGGTTTAGTTGCTATCAAACGTGAGATCGTTTATCGTCAATTTGGGATTGTAAGAGCATTTTTTAAAATCGCAGATCATGGCGCCAGAAAGCAACCCATGGTATTATTTGAAATAAAGCCTTTACAACAATTCCTGACTTTCTGGCCTGTATACATGTACTCCCGTTGTGAATATTAACTATTTTATGCAAATTGGATTGTCATCAGTTTGCTCTGGATAGCGGACATGGATATTTTATTATGATGTGAAATGGATTTGGATCACTTCTACTGGAATTTGGTTTCCAACTGCATAAAATGGCAATATAAGTGACGTAGGTTCAATGTCACTATGAATATTCCCAACAAACTGAGATCCAGAGAAGAAAAACATGTGGTCGAACTGTGAAAACTAAGGGATTTATGTTGATTAGCAAATGTTAATGTTGCAATAAATAGCTATTGCGACCCTACTATATCAAGATAGTGTATGAACCTAAGTCAGCACTGCCTTCTGATTGAATGCGTGCCTCCCTTTCAATTGTTCCATCAACCAGATGACAAAGGCAATTCTCGATAAAGATATGCATTCATTGCATGGAATCCACAATAATTCCCATGAGTGTACTTGAGAAATCGTCGTTGTGGGCCTCGAGTATTCTTGATATATTATAAAAGAACCGCAATTCTGTGGAACATGGATACAGATATTCATCACAATTCCAACAGTTAAATTGCGAGCTAACTGACATTTCGAGATTATATGTTAGTTTTATAACTGAAACTGGCGAAATAATCATACAATAGTATCGCATAATACCATATGTTTATTATCTCAAAACAGATGGACATGATATCAAAACTTATAATGTCAAAAGATATAATTTCGACATTATGATTTATCAGCTTGGGAACTTCCTTCTAATTTATTATAACTCAGTATGTATCATGTACATCAGACCTGGCAGGAATATGTATCCGTACGATTTATGGAAACTGTATTTGTAGTTTTATCAATTGCTGAAAACTTAAACTCTAACTAAATGAATGTGGATAAATGTGTGATACCCAAGTGCTTTAATGAACATTATTTGATTATCGCATGTTGTTTCATCTTCAAAATTCTTCTGGTTACCTGTAACCCCAAGACGTGGAAAAACAATGCTTTTCTTAATTTAAAAGAAAAAGAATGTAATTTTCCATTCACTTCCGAGTGATATGTGAGGCGTGACACCCATTACCATTCTTCACTCACATAGGTCATTACCCGTGAATCGGAGTTGTTTGTTAATTGTTCAGGACACAGAACCACTCTGTATACCAATGGTTTATGACTCGTCACATCCTCGCAAATCCAATGTACATGCATGGTCCACATAATGGTCCACATCGAGCTACCATTGTCTAAAGTCTGTGTAAATCTCGATGTTGTACCAGTTTTCAGCAATATATCACAAGACAACTCCTATTTTGTTATCATTGTAAAACACTATCTTCCTTGTATACACAATATGTTACTGCTTCAGGTGACGCGAATGTGATATTTCTGTCCATCATTATTTCATCTGTGTTTAGGTATTATTGAGTAACAACTGTGAACTGTATATGTATTTTTCTTCGTTGAATCCTTTATGTGTTTTTCACCAGTGTTCCAAAGTGTTTTCAAGAAGAAGTAATACTACACCAAGTAGCCATGATGAACTCTGCATCATGACCCAGGGAATAATTGGAACATTGAACCCTCTAAACATCGACCTTGTCATAAGATTTCAACAGGGAAGTGATTTGACATGTGATAAACAATTATTTGTAGCTTGAACCTCAGTTTCTTCTCCGAAGTAACCCGAAAACCCAGGTATACCATAAAGCTACATAATCGCATACAGTGCGTTTCATTTGCTGTATGTATTCTGCAGAACTGACAACAATAAATTGTGTGGATTACTATCAGTCATTGGTTTAGTCTATGGACGTTGGATTATGACTTATTCATATCATTCAAATACATGACTACTAATTTGCAACTGATTCCTCCGTGCCTCACATATGACTAATTACATGCATTCAAATGGTGTAGTGCAATCTGCTGATGTGCATTAGTTTAATTTATAGTGAAGTGCTGCAAATTATTGCCTCGCTGTTTAGCTGTCTTTTCTCCATTGATAATGGCTTATCGCGTGTGCGCCAAACCCGAACATGTGATCACGATCATGTTCGCACACGTCATGACATCCTTACTCCACACGAAAGTGCTCACTTGTAGAATGTGTAACGGGTCAACATCCTTTTAATTTATTCCAGGACCAGGGAGTCGTTCAAGATGGTAATAGAGGACATCCCTCGAGAATAATCAGGCGTCTCTCGTTTAACATATACTGCTCTGAGTTTCATTCGTTACGAGGTGCAGGTGAATATATTTACTTGTAAGCACATTAACTGGTTTTGCCTCACGACTCGCTGCATACATTAGGACGCTTGCAATTAACATAGACACAGGTTTCCATGACATGTCTTGACATGTCAGGTTTTCTTTCATAGAACTGTTTTTTCTTTCTAATATCATCAAGATCAACATTATAGGCCCATCAAATATGGTATGTTTGGATGTATTGGAACACCTAAAATCACGCCTTGTAGATTGAGCTTGGAATTATATTAAGAGAAAGTTATCAGATTCCATTCATACACAAAATGATAGACCAAAATCCATTATATAGATATAATGACGAATGATCTGATACCCCGTCTAACTCAATAATATGACAACAGGAAGTATGACATAAATTGCAGTGAATACAGGGGTGCATAACTGGTGAGCATTTCTTGCTAGGCATGTGACACCCACTGTCGAATACCCTTTGAAGTATGAGGTATGACAGCCAGTGAGACACCAGGTATGACAATGATATTCCTCGCACTTAAATTTCCTCGAAATTTTAGAACGTACAAGTGAGACTTTTTGCCATCCATGGCTTCATGTTAATGAAAAGGTCAAATCGATTGCGGAAAACCTACCATTCAAATCTCTTGAGAATAGGAAAGTACATGACAAACCATCAGTGTGTTCGATAAGTTGGTATATGAAAGTGATTTGAAAACGATGCATTGTAAATATGCAGGTACATGCAAATACCCGCCTGGCTGATTTTGTTACATGAAGCAGTCGTACGTTGAAGGTTCGGCACAGGTGATCATGCATGTTGCATCCAGCAAACATTTTTAGATGTCCACGACGTGTGTACATACATAATATTGTCCGAGACGTACAATTTATGTCTCAAGCAGCTAAAGTTAATTATTATCCCAAGGACGCTGGTAAAGAATACACTGGTATAAAACTCCCCCGTCTTCCTGGCATGTGCATCCTTTGATATATCACTTCTTTTATGCAGATATTGCTTTTATGCAAGGTTATTGCCTTGTGGGAGGACACACACATCGTGGTCCACATGGGATCAATGCTGATTATGCTGCCATGAATAGGTTTAGTTGCTATCAAACGTGAGATCGTTTATCGTCAATTTGGGATTGTAAGAGCATTTTTTAAAATCGCAGATCATGGCGCCAGAAAGCAACCCATGGTATTATTTGAAATAAAGCCTTTACAACAATTCCTGACTTTCTGGCCTGTATACATGTACTCCCGTTGTGAATATTAACTATTTTATGCAAATTGGATTGTCATCAGTTTGCTCTGGATAGCGGACATGGATATTTTATTATGATGTGAAATGGATTTGGATCACTTCTACTGGAATTTGGTTTCCAACTGCATAAAATGGCAATATAAGTGACGTAGGTTCAATGTCACTATGAATATTCCCAACAAACTGAGATCCAGAGAAGAAAAACATGTGGTCGAACTGTGAAAACTAAGGGATTTATGTTGATTAGCAAATGTTAATGTTGCAATAAATAGCTATTGCGACCCTACTATATCAAGATAGTGTATGAACCTAAGTCAGCACTGCCTTCTGATTGAATGCGTGCCTCCCTTTCAATTGTTCCATCAACCAGATGACAAAGGCAATTCTCGATAAAGATATGCATTCATTGCATGGAATCCACAATAATTCCCATGAGTGTACTTGAGAAATCGTCGTTGTGGGCCTCGAGTATTCTTGATATATTATAAAAGAACCGCAATTCTGTGGAACATGGATACAGATATTCATCACAATTCCAACAGTTAAATTGCGAGCTAACTGACATTTCGAGATTATATGTTAGTTTTATAACTGAAACTGGCGAAATAATCATACAATAGTATCGCATAATACCATATGTTTATTATCTCAAAACAGATGGACATGATATCAAAACTTATAATGTCAAAAGATATAATTTCGACATTATGATTTATCAGCTTGGGAACTTCCTTCTAATTTATTATAACTCAGTATGTATCATGTACATCAGACCTGGCAGGAATATGTATCCGTACGATTTATGGAAACTGTATTTGTAGTTTTATCAATTGCTGAAAACTTAAACTCTAACTAAATGAATGTGGATAAATGTGTGATACCCAAGTGCTTTAATGAACATTATTTGATTATCGCATGTTGTTTCATCTTCAAAATTCTTCTGGTTACCTGTACCCCCAAGACGTGGAAAAACAATGCTTTTCTTAATTTAAAAAAAAAAAGAATGTAATTTTCCATTCACTTCCGAGTGATATGTGAGGCGTGACACCCATTACCATTCTTCACTCACATAGGTCATTACCCGTGAATCGGAGTTGTTTGTTAATTGTTCAGGACACAGAACCACTCTGTATACCAATGGTTTATGACTCGTCACATCCTCGCAAATCCAATGTACATGCATGGTCCACATAATGGTCCACATCGAGCTACCATTGTCTAAAGTCTGTGTAAATCTCGATGTTGTACCAGTTTTCAGCAATATATCACAAGACAACTCCTATTTTGTTATCATTGTAAAACACTATCTTCCTTGTATACACAATATGTTACTGCTTCAGGTGACGCGAATGTGATATTTCTGTCCATCATTATTTCATCTGTGTTTAGGTATTATTGAGTAACAACTGTGAACTGTATATGTATTTTTCTTCGTTGAATCCTTTATGTGTTTTTCACCAGTGTTCCAAAGTGTTTTTAAGAAGAAGTAATACTACACCAAGTAGCCATGATGAACTCTGCATCATGACCCAGGGAATAATTGGAACATTGAACCCTCTAAACATCGACCTTGTCATAAGATTTCAACAGGGAAGTGATTTGACATGTGATAAACATTCCTGGGAGTGTAGCAGAATCCCCGTGGTCAACGTCTAACTCAAATGGTGCCAGGTGACCTTGCATAGCATTCAACGAACTGCTTCACATGTGTGCCTTCGGGTATGTTTGGTGTGGTTGCTAGGATGCAGTCGGAAAATGATACATTTGTAAATGAGTTTGAAGTTAATAACGGTGCACCCTGAAGCATTGTTTACGAAATAATGCACTCAGTGCAAGTACAATGTCAATGAGTTCAAATGTCAAATAACGGGCTCTTGTTGAAAAGAGTGTAAACATGAAAAGCACACTATGGTGATAATGTCACTTTGGAAATTCCCAGATATCTCCCGGAGTATGGTGTGAAGAATTACCATTATTCCGAAATGTGTCTCACTGGTGATAATGGCTGTTAAGTTTACACATGAAATTCCTTCCAACTATGTGCAATGTTTTACTTGGTGTAACAGTATTACATATATTTTTATTTTCATATTATGTTATTTTATGCTCAATGATAAAATGCAGCTCCTTCACAGCATGGCGTCCTAACTGCAGACTAGTGTCCATAAATTAGGTGTTTTCTACTAAAATGTGGAGTTGGTGGTGTGATTACACATTCAGTTACTTTCGATGTAATCGAACTGGGTTCTTAATATTTGCATGAAGCCATTATTGATAGCTTTCAAATATTGGACGCATCAATAAACCCTCGTGGTCACTATATAACTGTCTGTGATCTATCCTTTCAAATTTTAGGGAGAAAGATATTGAGCATATGGATCATAGGATCCACAGGTGCTATGTTTACTGGGCCTGGTTGACACCAGGATAGATTCATGGTCTGGTAGGGACACCCCATGCCAGGTCCATGAACGGTATGATAGGAAGCGTGTGACATAGCCCTGTCATGCAGTCCCAAAACAGGAATGGAACTCCACAGTTGTATATATATCACACCCCATAATTTAGTTGCACTGCATATACACAAAAATGGGTTCGCCCAACAGAAATATTATATAAAAAAAAACATTTGGAGCATATGGAGAATTTTAGGTAATCAATATAAACATTTAGTTCAGTGAATTCTGGGAAAATTTTCAATCACAAAAAAAATTATGTACTCTTCCGTAATGGTTCCGTTTGTTAACAAATCAATTACTGACTTGTAGTGCATTCATCTTGAACTTCTAACTGATACAAACGAGAGGTTAATTGAATTTTTGTTGTTGTTTAGATTGCTTCGTTCTTGTGAATTGGACAGAATGAAATCACTGTGAAAGAGAGCAATTCAAAATTAATACCAAATAGTAAGAAAACACTTCCTCCTTGAATTCGTTCGAGACTGGTATTGAGTTCAAACAATGGTCAATACTGTTACTCTATGGACTGCTTACACGTGAACGTTCTTGAGAACTCCTGATTTTGTTATGAATATATGATTTGACGCTGTTCTGTTCCAAAGCAAAATCTTATTTCCACTTCCTCCACAGTAATCTTGTACATCTCAGAAGAAGCCCCTGGTGAGAGAACATATATGATATAGTTTTGAAACCATCGCAGAACACCACTGACCAAACAGATGAATAGCAACATGATGATCATTAACCCCAAATTTGTCTAGCAGTAACATCAAGATAGTGTAATTGCCCTCAAGTGATTCAGAATGCATCGTTTTGAACTTGGAGAGCAGAAATTCAAAGTAAAAAAACATCATATGCACAAATGACATTTTCACTTTTCAAAATTTCCACACATCTCGGCCCGCTTCAACAGAATTGTAGATCCGCCTTTGTTAGTTTGGGCCAATATATTTGGTTCACTCTCAGACAGATCTATCGTTTCACCGTTATTCGTGCTCGCAAGCAATTTAAGATATTACTCACCAAAAAGCCTACAATAACACATGCTTGACAACACCATATGCGCAATAGCACAGTTTTCATGTAATCTCATCATGATCACCATGAATTACTCGCGCCCAATAACACGACCCGCTATTTTGCAAACATCAAATTTTCTGTGTTTTTGTTTTTCAATGCACTTAGGAAATTGCTTTGATGTCTGTACTTGAAACATCATCCGATAATATGCACAAACACGTGAGTTGGTTCAAGTATAAGGTATAACTCACATAGATAGGAGTTGGCATTATTTAGATCATTCTTGTGAAGCTATAAAGCATATTATAATTTACATACTATATAGATCAGAATGATGAGAAGACAACTGTGAAAAGCACACAAATTCTGAGGTCATGTGCATACACCAATACGTGTTGTGGCATACCGTACAACGAAAGTACATTCAATGAAAATAACGTGGGAATATTCTGAACAATGGCCAGCAGTGCTCGATTGATTAGCCAGCCATATTAAGTATCACGGAACTTTCCGTGGTCATGTCACTACTATGCTTCACTGACAGAACGTTGTCTATAGATAGACATCAAAGATGTCCTGGATAGGCATTCCAATACCCAAAAGTTTTGCACAAACCGGAGGTTCACATTGCTCACCCGGAAGCCATCTCCAAACGTCTCAGTGGCGCAAGTTTGAAACTTAAACCGTCCAAATGTCTGACGGAAAACCACCATGGCAGACATACATCTCAACCAGTGCATCATTTATCTCGACGACATCATCAGCATTTCACTCAAACACCACGAATGATCACATCGCTCAACTTGAAGCCGGCATACAACATCTCAGTAACGCAGGCTTAAAACTCACACCGTCCGAATGCGTCTTCTTCAAGGCAGAGGTCAGGGATCTTTCGTCACCAGATATCTGTTGTAGGGATGTCAACTGACCCAGATAAAATCGCTGTTCGGGACTGGCCTCAACCTGACACTGTCATTGATTTGAGTTTTGCTGATTTCCACCACCAATTTGTAATCAGCTTAAGTAACATCAATTCACACTCAATGGTGTCATTGGAAACAGCTGGACCAGGAGATTAGGACATTAAATCCAAACTAAGCGTGATCAGGAAGCTTTTGTTCTTCTCAAATCCAAACTCTCTTCCCACTCTACCTTAGACATTTAGTGTTCATGTCTCGTCCACATCATCAATGAATTATGTCATGTAACTCATGCTCATTATTATACTTGAATTGACTCCACATCATTTTAATATGTCAAATAAATTCAAATTATTTGTACCAATTCTTTACAGGCAATATTTCAGAGCTCCACGAGTTAGTGAGGGTAGCCTATCTGAAAAAAAAACAACAATACCAATAATACATAATAATTTCGTTTTTCATACAACATGGCTTGTGTGTGCCTTCATTACCAAATCGTCCTTTCCATGTCATTAAACACGCTCCAGAAATTCCTAAAAGCACCAGATTAATAAATTATAGATTAATCAATTCTCAAATTGCTAATCTGGAGGTGGCGCTCAGAAACAGTGTCTAAAAAAGTTACTAATGTGCTTTCTACTATGATAGGGTTATTGTACATTTGGTCAGCAGCCGAATAAAACAATTTTCAAGATCTGTAACTATGAGATATGAAAAATGATGTATTTATGAAGATGCTCATCTGTATTTTTATTCTCTTCAATTGATTGCAGTTGCGATGTTTAATACCTAAGTTATATTTATGATGAGATATCAAAATCACGGTCGGATGCATGTTCTATCTGTGTTCTGTGATGGGTATCACACGCTTGGTGGATGATCAACGAGCGAGGCAATCACCGTTGAAGATAAACGTCCTGGATGTAATCTACCTTTCTTGATAAATGGTCCTCGCATCATAATCCAGAGTGATGAGCCACAGATGGAATTTGCAGAATAAAATCTTCGTAAATTATTTCATGGTAAAATATGTTACGTTCCACGAAGATTGGATATGACTGGTAAACATGGGGTTGTTTCACCATGCTGGTTTATTTAAAGAGCATCAAGAGCATATTTGGTCTGAGCTCACATGGCAGCATTCTTTCGGGAGATCTCCTCGGACTTGTGTCATTGACGATCATCGTAAATAGAATTGGAGGGATAGAATTTTCCCAATATTTGAGAACGACTTAACCTGTTCAGGAAGATGGTTGTCAACTGACCGAATTTCCACGGCTGATCATACTCGAAAGGTATTGTCGGAACTCAGCCGTCCCATACCCATACATTTGACATATTGGTAATAACCCTAGATATCCAAGAAGTAGGTTAGTTCCTCGATGATATCGATCATTGTACTTGAGGACTGCAGGATTTCTGACAGAACACGTTCTACATTTTGACAAAAATAAAAAACAAGATTGGAAAAGCCATAAGAGATGAGAGTTTGTGTCTAGGCTTCTATCAGGCAGCGTAGTGGTCCATTTAGATATCACACATCAAATTAACCATCTATTGAATGTTGTTTCTGTTTTGCCATGGAAGATACCATTTCATTTTCTATTTTATTTCTATCTCAGATCCTATATCTTACAGTTTCCCCAAGAATCTTGCGTGATACCATTGGAAATACTGCTCAATTGTTTTATCGAATTAAGCGTTCATTAGTCGTACAAATAATATAATATTGCTTATATGTGACCTGAACAATATTTGGTGATGAAACGAGCCAAGGAGCCTAACTGAGTCCCTAATTATGATACATGAAGGCCATTTGGAAGATCTATTATTGAGACGGATCACCGTAACAATGACACATCACTTAAGTATCCTGAATTAGGATGAAACATCGATTGAATAATTACGGAATTTAATGTCTTTTTCAGTGTTAGGTATTCTTTTGTATCTATAGATATATTTTTTTATGTGTACATGCATATATCTTGACGTTGAGGACAACGTCCCAACCTAGAATATTCAAGTCACCTCCAAAGTGGATTTATGGTGCTAGAATCATATTGTGCATGGTCTAATAACTGATCTGTTTTTAATTAGATGGTCGAAGTACAGTGTACTTCTTCTATTAACCAATCTTCATGAAAACAATTCCCGAACGTTTGATACTGTAGCGAAAGCATGGAATAATATTCTTAACACTGCCTTCCATGCGAAAATCAATGAAATAAGTGAGCAATTACTTGTAGCTTGAACCTCAGTTTCTTCTCGGAAGTAACCCGAAAACCAAGGTATACCATAAAGCTACATAATCGCATACAGTGCGTTTCATTTGCTGTATGTATTCTGCAGAACTGACAACAATAAATTGTGTGGATTACTATCAGTCATTGGTTCAGTCTATGGACGTTGGATTATGACTTATTCATATCATTCAAATACATGACTACTAATTTGCAACTGATTCCTCCGTGCCTCACATATGACTAATTACATGCATTCAAATGGTGTAGTGCAATCTGCTGATGTGCATTAGTTTAATTTATAGTGAAGTGCTGCAAATTATTGCCTCGCTGTTTAACTGTCTTTTCTCCATTGATAATGGCCTATCGCGTGTGCGTCAAACCCGAACATGTGATCACGATCATGTTCGCACTTGTCATGACATCCTTACTCCACACGAAAGTGCTCACTTGTAGAATGTGGTCAACATCCTTTTAATTTATTCCAGGACCAGGGAGTCGTTCAAGATGGTAATAGACGACATCCCTCGAGAATAATCAGGCGTCTCTCGTTTAACATATGCTGCTCTGAGTTTCATTCGTTACGAGGTGCAGGTGAATATATTTACTCGTAAGCACATTGACTGGTTTTGCCTGACGACTCGCTACATACATTAGGACGCTTGCAATTAACATAAACACATGTTTCCATGACATATAATTATATTTCAGGTTTTCTTTCATAGAACTGTTTTTTATTTCTAATACTATCAAGATCAACATTATAGGCCCATCAAATATGGTCTGTTTGGATGTATTGGAACGCCTAAAATCACGCCTTGTAGAGTGAGCTTGGAATTATATTAGGAGAAAGTTATCAGATTCCATTCATACACAAAATGGTTGCCCAAAGTCCATTATATAGATATAATGACGGATGATCTGATAACCGGTCTAACTCAGTAATATGACAACAGGAAGTGAATACAGGGGTGCATCACTGGTGAGCATTTCTTGCTAGGCATGTGACACCCATTGTCGAATACCCTTTAAAGTATGAGGTATGACAGCCAATGAGACACCAGGTATGACAATGATACTCCTCGCACTTAAATTTCCTTGAAATTTTAGAATGTACAAGTGAGACTTTTTTGCCATTCATGGCTTCATGTTAATGAAAAGGTCAAATCGATTGCTGGAAACTTACCATTCAAATCCCTTCGGGAATAGGATCAGTGTGTTTGATAAGTTAGTATATGAAAGTGATTTGAAAACGATGCATTGTAAATATGCAGGTACATGCAAATACCCTCCTGGCTGATTTTGGTACACGAAGCAGTCGTACGTTGAAATATCGGCACAGGTTATCATGCATGTTGCATCCACCAAACATTTTTAGATGTCCACGACGTGTGTACATACATAATATTGGTCGAGACGTACACTTTATGTCACAAGCAGCTAAAGTTAATTATCATCTCAAGGACGCTGGCAGAGAATACACTGGAATAAAACTCCCCGTCTTCCTGACATGTGCACCCTTTGATATATCACTTCTTTTATGCAGATAGTGCCCGGTTAATGCCTTGTGGAAGGAACACAAACATTGTGGTCAGCACGGGATCAATGCTGATTATGCAGCCATGAATAGGTTTAGTTGCTATCGAACGTGAGATCGTTTATCGTCAATTTGGGATCATAAGAGCATTTTTTATTGCCACTGGAGAAATTCACATTGCAATCGCAGATCATGGCGCCAGAAAGCAACCCAAGGTATTATTTGAAATAAAGCCTTTACAACAATTCATGACTTTCTGGCCTGCATACTCCAGTTGTGAATATTAAATATTTCATGTGAATTGGATTGTCATCAGTTTGGACTGCACATGTACTTGAATTTGGTTTCCAACTGCATAAAATGGCAATATATGTGACGTAGGTTCAATGTCGGTATGAATAAACCTACAAACTGAGATCCGGAGAAGAAAAAAATGTGGTCTACGGGATTGATACGGTGCCCCTGATAGGACATGATGGAAAAAAATACTACCTCGTTCGCACGAAGTACTACTTCGTTTGCATGAAGTACTACTTCGTTTGCACGGAGTATTAATTCGTTTGCATGAAGTGCTCCAAATTTGGTGCCTTATATCTCCATAAGCACCACATGACGCTCTAAATCATCCATACTTCCCCTAGCAAAAATGTGGTCATTTTATTCTAAAAAAACCTTGATCAAATAGATATTACTGAATACAATCTTCTGCTATTATTTGAGGTGAATTTATATGTATCGATGGACTATTCATTATTCTATGAGTTGATTAATAATTGTAAATAGTGGTATCCAGATTAGGACATAGAGAGGACCCTGAAAATTGACTATGGTAATTAAAGGGTTAATTGGTAACACCGAGATCAATCACTTCATAGGCTTTTTACAATGTTCGAATACCATGTATGGATATGTGGATGACTTATTATTTCATGCGAACGACTTAGTTTCTTCGTGCAAACGAAGTAGTACTTCATGCAAACGAAGTAGTACTTCGTGCAAATGAAGTAGTACTTCATGCAAACGAAGTAGTACTTCGTGCAAACGACTTAGTACTTCGTGCAAACGAAGTAGTACTTCGTGCAAACGACTTAGTACTTCGTGCAAACGACTTAGTACTTTGTGCGAATGAAGTAGTACTTCGTGCGAACGAAGTAGTACTTCCTGGGAACGACTTAGTACTTCGTGCGAACGAAGTAGGTTTTTTTTCATCATGTCCTATCACGGGCACCATAGATTGACGTTAATTAGCACATGTTAATGTTGCAATAGATAGCTATTTCGACCCTACTATATCAAGATATCGTATGAACCTAAGCCAGCACTGCCTTCTGATTGGATGTGTGCCTCTCTCCCAATTGTTCTATCAACGAGATAACGCTGGCAATTCTCGATATAGATGTGCATTCATTGCATGGAATCCACAAGAATTTCCATGAGTGTATTTGAGAAATCGTCGTTGTGGGCCTCAGATGCTCTTGATATATTATAAAAGAACCGCAATTCTGTGGAACATGGATATAGATATCAAAAGATTGCCCTCCAGCAAATAGGAATTTATTCATCGCAATTCCAACATTTGAATTGCGAGCTAACTGACATTTCGAGATTATATATTAGTTTTATAACTAAAACTGGCGAAATAATCATGCAATAGTATGACATAATACCATATGTTTATTATTTCAAAACAGATGGACATGATATCAAAACTTATAATTTCAAAAGATATAATTTCGACATTATGATTTATCAGCTTGGGAACTCCCTTCTAACTTATTATAACTCGGTATTATCAGGTATATCAGACCTGGCAGGAATATGTATCAGTCGGATTTATGGAAACTGTATTTGTAATCTTATCAATTGCTGAATACGTAAACTTTAACTAAATGAATATGGATAAATGTGTCATGCGTCTTCATCAAGGCAGAGGTCAGGGACCTCTGTCACCAGATTTCTGTTGTAGGGATGTCAACTGACCCAGATAAAATCGCTGTTCGGGACTGGCCTCAACCTGATACTGTCATTGATTTGAGTTTTGCTGATTTCTACCACCAATTTGTAATCAGATTCAGTAACATCAATTCACTGGAAACACAGCTGGACCAGGAGATTAGGACATTAAATCCAAACTAAGCGTGATCAGGAAGCTTTTGTTCTTCTCAAATCCAAACTCTCTTCCCATCCTACCTTAGACATTTTGTATTCATGTCTCTTCAACATCATCAATGAACTATGTCATGTAACTCATGATCATTATTATACTTGAATTGACTTCACAACATAATATGTCAAATCAAATTCAAATTATATGTACCAATTCTTTACAAGCAACATCAGCGCTCCACGAGTTGGGTGAGGGTAACCTATCTGAAAAAAAAACATTACCAGTAATACATAAAAATTTCGATTTTCATACAACATGGAAAAAACCGCTTGTGTGTGCCTTCATTACCAAATCTTCCATTCCATTTCATTAAACACTCTCCAGAAATTCCTACCAGCACCAGATTAATAAATTATACATTATTCAGTTTTGAAGTTGCTAATCTGGAGGTGGCGGTGACGCACTTAGAGACAGTGTCTGAAAAAAGAAGTTTACTACTGTGCTTCCTACCATAATAGGATTATTGTACATTTAGTCAACAGCCGAATAAAAACATTTCAAGATATGAAAATGCGAGAGAAATGGTGCATTTATGAAGATGCTCATCTGTATTTTTCCTCTTCAATTGATTGGAGTTGCGATGTTTAGTACCTAGATTATATTTATAAGATATCAAAATCACGGTCGGATGTGTGTTCTATATGTGTTCTGTGCTGGGTATCACACGCTTGGATGATCAACGAGCGAGGCAATCACCGTTGAAGATAAACGTCCTCGATGTAATCTACCCTTCTTGATAAATGGTCCTCGCATCATGATCCAGAGTGATGAGCCACAGATGGTTTTTGCAGAATAAATATTCGTAAATTATTTCATGGTAAAATATGTTACGTTCCACGAAGATTGGATATTACTTGTAAACATATGGTTGTTTCACCACTCTGGTTTATTTAAAGAGCATCAAGTGCATATTTGGTCTGTGCTCACATGGTTGCATTTTTTTCGGGAGATCTCGGACTTGTGTCATCGACGATCATCGTTAATAGAATTGGACGGATAAAATTTTCCCAAAATTTGAGAACGACTTAACCTGTTCAGGAAGATGGTTGTCAACTGACCGAATTTCCACGGCTGATCATACTCGAAAGGCATTGTCGGAACTCAGCCGTCGCATACCCATACATTTGACATATTGGCCATTACATTAGATATCTAATAAGAAGGTTAATTCCTCGGTGATGTCGTTCATTGTACTTGGCGACTGCAGGATTACTGACACAACACGGTCTACATTTTGACAATAGTAAGAAAAACAAGATTGGAAAAGCCATAAGACACGAGAGTTGGTGTGTAGGCTTCTATCAGGCAGCGTAGTGGTCCATTGGGATATTACACATCAAATTAAAATAAAAATGCCATTTAATTTTCTATTTTATCTATTTTATTCTCAGATCTCAGATCCTATATCTTAACGGTTTCCCCAAAAATGTTGGATAATACCATTGGAAATACTGCTTAATCGCTTTATCAAATTAAGCGTTCATTAGTCGTATCAATAACAATAATTGTTTATATGCGACCTGAACAATATTTTGTAATGAAACGAGCCAAGGAGCCCAAATGGATCCCTCATTATGATACATGAAGGCCATTTGGGAGATCTATTATTGATACAGATCACCGCAACAATGACACATCACTGAAGTATCCTACATTAGGATGAATCATCGTTCGAATAAATACGGAAATTTAATGTCTTTTTTTTTCAATGTTAGGTATTCTTTTGTATCTATAGATATATTATTCATGTGTACATTCATATAGGTTGAGTGTGTTAATATTATGTATCTTCAGAGTGATTAATGCAACTGTCTATTCCATAATACAACATTGAAGACATTGATCCATCCTAGAATATTACGAGTGACCTCCAGAGTGGATGTATGGTGCTCGAATGATATCGTGCACTGTATAACAACTGATTTGAATTGACTATGATAGTCGAAGTTCAGTGTGACTCTTCCATAACCAATCTTTATGAAAAAAATTCTCGAACTTTTGATACTGTACTGTAGTACTGTAGCGAAAACATGGAATAACACTTCTAACACTGCCTTCCGTGCGAAATTCAATGAAATATGTGAGCAATTATTTGTAGCTTGAACTTCATTTTCTTCTCGGATGTGTCCCGAATACCCAGATATACCATAATGCTACATAATCGCATACAATGCGTTTTATTAGCTTATGTATTCTGCAAAACTGACAACAATAAATTGTGTGTTTTCAGCCTGTTTTCAGTCTATGGACGGTGAATTATTGCTTATTCATATCATTCAAATGTATGGCTACTAATTTGCAACTGATCCCTCCGTGCGTCACATAAGACTAAATTCATATTCAAATGGTATACTGCAATATGCTGATGTGCATTAGTTTAAATACTGGTGAAGTGTTGCAAATTACTGCTTCGTTGTTTAGCTGTCTGTTCTCCATTGATAATGGCATATCGCGTGTGCGTCAAACCCGAACATGTGATCACGATCGTGTTCGCACTTGTCATGACATCCTTGCTCCACAGGGAAGTGCTCACTTGTGGAATGTGCAACGGGTCAACATCCTTTCAATTTATTCCAAGATCAGGGAGTCGTTCAAGATGGGAAATAAACGACTTTCCTCGATAATAATTGGGCGTCTCTCGTTTAACAAATCCTGCTCTGAGTTTCGTTTGTCACCAGGTGCGGGTGAATATATTTACTTGTAAGCACCTTAACTGGTTTTCCCTGACAACTCGCTGCATACATTCCAGATTTAGGACGCTTGTAATTACTATAGACAGAGGTTTCTATGGCATGTAATTACATGTATCTGTCAAGTTTTTTTTTCATAGAACTTTTTTTCTAATATGGACAAGTTCAACATTATAGGCCCATCAAATATGGTCTGTTTGGATGTCTTGGAAGGTCTAAAATTACGCCTTGTTTATGAGCTTGGAATTATATTAAGAGAAAGTTAAAGTCAAATATGACAGAGCCTTCCATGTCATTGAATTTGAACTCAAGAGTCACGTCAGATCTGAAATGTTTCAACTGACCTCCACAGACAAAACATTGCTAGCTAGGCCTCCATCAGCTTGTATCGTGAGCTGCTGGAAGTCACATATGTTGGACATTTAGGTGATTTTGAACTCGACCTATAATGAATTTGAAAATGAATGTCAAGGTCACGTTACATAAAACATAAAATACACATACAAATTATGATAGGGCTTATGATGATATTATGAGCATCAATGGAGTCTTATGGCGGGTCTTTCAGTGATCTTACACTCGGCATCAAATGACCTTGACATGTAAATCTCAGGTTCATGTCTCACATTTCTAAGATTCTTGAAAAGGTTGTGCACAATAGATTATATAAATTTTGTATGTCATCGGGTATATTGTACGAAAATCAATATGGATTTCGTCCGAAGCATTCTACCATCGATGCTGTGACTAAATTAATAGCGGATACCATGTATTCTACCGACAACAGCTTAACGACACTGGCGGTATTTCTGGACCTCTCCAAGGCTTTCGATACAATTAACCATGAAATCTTGCTTGAAAAATTACGTTTTTATGGTATACGAGGGATAGCCTTGGAGTGGTTCAGAAGTTACCTCGCAAACAGATCTCAATATGTTTCATATAAAACTACTAGCTCTTCTGAGTACCAAATCAAATTTGGGGTGCCCCAGGGCAGTGTCCTAGGACCTTTGTTATTTATTAGAGGGTATTGTAATTGGGTCTGTCAGTTTGTATGTCTGTTTGTCTGTTTGTTACTTGCCAGAATCTTCGATTTTGGCAAGTATGTTGGTCGGTTGGTTTGTGGGTTTATGTGTTTGTGTGTTTGTTTGTCTGTGGCCTCTCTAGCGTCCACGATTCTTGATTTAAACCTTTCAAAGTTCGTGTGCACAATCTGTAGGATACTCGGCAAAAAACGTCCTATTTTGGTGTGTCTAGGTCAAAGGTCAAGGTCAAGGTCACGCAAAACATCGAAAACATATAAGTGGCCATAACTCCGGTTCTGATTGTCGTAGAGACTTCAAATCAAGTGCATATTGTAGGTAAACTCGAGTTCTATCTTCTGTGACCTTGATCTCGACATTTGACCTTGACCTTGAGAAGTTCGCCTGAGGTCGAATATTTGACCTTGGAGGTCACCTCCTCCGATTTTCGATCTGATGCTTGGAAACGACGTGGGACTGGTCTCTTATGCTCAATGTCAGTTTTTAGCCCGATCGGTCAATTCGTTATGACGTAATTGGCGTTTCTATGGCAACAAAATCAGTCCCATGATAAGCGAAATTGCATGTTTCAAGCTGTCCATGCTGATAAAATCGTCAATAATGTGCGTAAAAATCTAATGATAAACCCGTTTATAGTCAAGGATAAGTTCTTATGTTCCAGAAAATTTTAAGGTCAAGGGTCGAAAGTCAAGGTCAATATTGACCTGCAAGTGGAAGCCATGTAGGTCACTCTATCTCAGAAAGTAAGCAAGATAGAGACACGAAAGTAAATCCACAGTAATGCACTCACTTAGCCTAACAACTTTTGCCATTACACCTAAGGCGTATGACCGATAGCCTTTGCAAGCGCCTAAGGTCGAAATTGACCTTAAAAATGACCTTGACCTCGACCTTTTGCAAAAATATCGAGTAGTAACTCATTTGAAAGGTCTTCAAGAGTACTTTCCAAATGTGTTGTCATTTTTGGAATCGGACGTCAATTGACGTCATAATGACGTCGAATGTGATTTCAGACTGACATTTAGGCCTTTTGAGTGTCAGGTGTGCAAACTTACAAGATTCACTGCGGACCTAACAGCTGCAAACGATGTGGATTCGGCCTATGATGCTCTCTGTCAAGTTTTAGCTCAATCCATATATCCATTTTGACGTAATTGACGTTTTTGTGGCAACAAATCGCTAATTTTTCAAAGAAAACTTATTATTTCAAGATATTATGATCTTGTCTGCTGATAATATAATACATATATAAATTATTTTGACATGCATATTCAAAAAAATCATTTCACAGTAAGTTTGCAGCATAGAATTGACGACAAATGACGTCATAATTACGTCAAAATCACATAAATGGCCATTACTTCGAAACTAATCGTCGTAGAGAGTTCAAACTAAGACCATATTGCAGCATATTAAAAAATCTTCCTTATTTGACTTTGAATTTGACCTTTGACCTTGTTCTTGAGACTTTGTGATGAGCTCAATGTCGAGGGCAAGTACGAAGTTCAGCTCACCATATCGGGTAGTATACCTTTAGAAAGTTTTTGGTCTCCTAAGTCCAGTGATGTCTCATTTTTGGCACTGTGACGTTCAATGAGGTAACAATGACAGTATGAGTAGTTTGTGAAGTAAAGTGAAGTAAAATGAAGTAAAGTAAGTAAGTAAACGTAGTAAGTAGGGAAGTAAGTTTCGTCAATTTGTTAAATCCATATGTCATGTCATTGGCATATGACTTATATTTTGGTTCTGGCAAGTGTGTGCCCTATGGGCTCTCGTTACTTGACGAAATTAAATTTTGATCGTAGAGTGCTGAAAATTTGTCAGAAGTTGTGCAGTCAGTACTCGACCAAGTGATTAACTTTTGGGAGGTCAAGGTCAAAAATTGAGGTCAAGGTCAAGCAAAAGGTCAAAATCGAAAAATCGCGATAACTCCGTTTTTAATCAATGTTATTTTTTGTAGCTATTTTTATATTTTTCTATGGTCAATTCCGCATCATATGATGCATGCCCGATGGTCGTACGACCAAAACTCCCGATTTTCGGTCCAGGTCGAAAATTTGGGGGTCACGAGTTTAGGTTTTTTTCTACCTCGCAATATTCAAAACCATATTATAGAGCAAATTCCCGATATATGTTGCTGATTTTCACTCAGAAGTTGTGCCTTATCACACAAAACACGATTGTGAAGTTATAGGACTCAAGGTCAAGAATTAGAGTTAAGGTCATAGTAAAGGTCAAAATCGAAAAATTGCAATAACTTGGCTTTTGATCAAAATTAATTTTTCTGAACATTTTTGTATTTTTATTTGGTCAATTCGACATCAGCTGACGTATGTCCGATGGTTGTACGACCAAAACTCCCGATTATCGCCCATGGTTGAACATTTGGGGGTTTTCAGATCATTTGTATTTTGTGCAATATTCAAACCGTTATTGTGCAGTCAGAATCCGATAGAAGTTACTGATTTTTAATCAGTAGGTGTGTCTTATCATACTGAACATATGTGTAAAAATGTAGGACTCAAGATCAAGAATTACAGTTAAAGTCATAGTAAAGGTCAAAATCGAAAAATCGCAATAACTCCGTTTCTATTCAATGTTATTTTTTCTGAGTATTTTTATATTTTTTTATGGTCAATTCCGCGCCCTGTGGTGCATGCCCCATGGTCGTACGACCAAAAGTCCCGATTTTCGGTCCAGGTCGAAAATTTGAGGGTCATGATTTTATGGTTTCATGTCTCGCAACCTTCAACCCCATATTGCGAGGCCAATTTCTGATATGGGTTATTGATTTTTACTCAGGAGTTGTGCCTTATCAAATTGAACAAATCTGTGGAGTTTCTTAACTCAAGGTTGAAAATTAAGGTCAAGGTCATGTAAAAGGTCAAAATCGAAAAATCGCAATAACTCCACTTTTGATCAACATTAATTTTTGTCAGTATTTTTGTATTTTTATATGGTTAATTCGGCGTCAAATGGTGTATGTGCGATGGTCGTACGACCAAAAGTCCCGATTATCGCCCGGTGCCGAAAATCTGGGGGTCATGTGCAAGTTGCATAGTGGTAGCCCTAGTGTAGTGGCCGCAAAATTACCTCACATAAGTTGCCAATTTATAGGAGATATGAAATGTTTTATGCAGCTTTGAATACACAAATGTGAAACGTGGACTTTTCTTGCCCTAATTCTCCAATTGAGTTGACTGTGAAAGTTGGTTATCAATACTAGTTTGGGTTATAAAGTTACAGTTATTTTGGATCGATTACTTCGTGCAGTCATGCCGACATGCATGCGGTCATACATGTACAGTAAATGTTGTTCTCCATGGGTAAGGGGAATATGGCAATTTATTGTATGATGGCTCGGTGGCCGAGTGGTTCCAGCGCTTGCTCTCTAACACGTAGGCTTTTGACTCTGCGAGTTCGAATCTACCTGCTTTTAAATATTTTTTTTTGCTCTTTATTTTTTTCAAGAATATCCATTACCATTATAATCTATTATAGTATTATGAATATACACTGTTGAATGATCATTTGGTACGAATATGGCGTGCAAAAAATATCGTTGCCTCTGTCATATAACACCAGTATGGCATGCAAAAACGGCCATCACGATCTGCTTGAACTCATTAGATAGTTCTCCGAAGATGCAGCATCATGATATGAAAGTTACCAAGTTGTAGTAACGAACATTTATAGCAGTGTTGTATTTTATAATTTTTCTTATATTGACATCATCAAAATTTTGTGCTGTTAGTAGTATATATTATGTTGATACACACATCGATTGAATGTTTTGAATGAGTCAGTCTCAAATGGCTGGGTCTTGCTCAGGAGACGTCATAAAGATTCAATATGTATGTCTGCTCAGGAGTTGTGCATTATTAATTCTAACAAATTTGTGAAAATTCAGAATTCAAGGGCCAAGGTCACTGTGAAAATGAAGCAACTCTTGTCTAATTTCTAAAATTGTGAATTCTTCTGCTGGGTGATGCTCAGGAGGTGTCTTAAAAGTGCCAATTTCTAATGCTAGAAGTTGTTCAGTATATCTTTTCAATGTGTAATTAATGAGTAAATGTTTTAAATGTAAACAAATGTTTAGTTATTTCGTCAAGTGTTGGCCTATGGCCGATTTTTTGTTTGTTTGTTTGTTTGTATGTCTGTCCGCGCGCATAACTCAAAACCGAATGGTCCGATCGTCCTGAAATTTATAGGGAAGAAGCGGTATCACCGTGGCTCGGTCCTCCTCAATTTTTGTCAAAATCAGAAAAAAAGAGAAAATCACATAATTGGCTATAACTCTAGTTCTAATGAATATTAATTTCTTAAACTAATTTTGTATTTTTATTTGGCCAATTCCCGACCCTATGGTGTACGGCCGATGGTCGTACGACAAAAACTCTCTATTATCGCCTGATGTCGAAAAATTGAAGGTCACGATTTCGGTGATTTTTTGCCAGCAACGTTTCAGTGCAAATGTCTGCGCTCATAACTCAAAGGCAAACGGTCCGATCGATCTGAAATTTGTAGTGCTGGAGTGATATGATAGTCGCTCGGTCCCGTTCGAATTTTGTCAAAATCGGATGAAAACAGTTGCCATGGCAACGGAAAAAGTGAAAATCACTTAATTGGCTGTAACTCCGGATCTACTTGATATTAATTTTTCCAACTATTTTTGTATTTTTCTTTGGCCAATTATCGATCGTATGGTGTACGACCGATGGTCGTACGACGAAAACTCTCCATTATCGCCCGATGTCGAAAAATTGGGGGTCACGATTTCGTTTATTTTTTGCCAGCGACGTTTCAATGCAAATGTCTGCGCTCATAACTCAAAGGCAAACGGTCTGATCGATCTGAAATATATAATGCTGGAGTGCTATGGTAGTCGCTCGGTCCCGTTCGAATTTTGTTAAAATCGGATGAAAACAGTCGCCATGGCAACGGGAAAAGTGAAAATCACTTATTTGGCTCTAACTCCGGTTCTACTTGATATTAGTTTTCCAACTATTTTTGTATTTTTCTTTGGCCAATTCTCGATCGTATGGTGTACGACCGATGGTCGTACGACGAAAACTCTCCATTATCGCCCGATGTCGAAAAATTGGGGGTCACGATTTTGGTTATTTTTTGCCAGCGACGTTTCAATGCAAATGTCTGCGCTCATAACTCAAAGGCAAACAGTCTGATCGATCTGAAATCTATAGGACTGGAGTGCTATGATAGTCGCTCGGTCCCGTTCGAATTTTGTTCAAATCGGATGAAAACAGTCGCCATGGCAACGGAAAAAGTGAAAATCACTTAATTGGCTCTAACTCCGGTTCTACTTGATATTAGTTTTTCCAACTATTTTTGTATTTTTCTTTGGCCAATTCTCGATTGTATGGTGTACAACCGATGGTCGTACAACGAAAACTCTCCATTATCACCCGATGTCGAAAAATTGGGGGTCACGATTTCGGTTATTTTTTGCCAGCGACGTTTCAATGCAAATGTCTGCGCTCACATCTCAAAGGCAAACGGTCTGATCGATCTGAAATTTATATTGCGGGAGTGCTATGGTAGTGGCTCGGTTCCGTTCGAATTTTGTTAAAATCGGATGCAAACAGTCGCCATGGCAACGGAAAAAGTGAAAATCACTTAATTGGCTCTAACTCCGGTTCTACTTGATATTAGTTTTCCAACTATTTTTGTATTTTTCTTTGGCCAATTCTCGATCGTATGGTGTACGACCGATGGTTGTAAAACGAAAACTCTCCATTATCGCCCAAGGTCGAAAATTTGGAGGTCACGATTTTATTATTTGTGAGTGTTCTGAGATTCGATGCCATATTGTGAAGCCAGTTATCAATCTGTTTAATGCGTTTTCGTTCATGAGATGTGCCTTGATAATAGAAACATAACGGTGAAATTTTACAGCTCAATATTGAACGACAAGGTCAAGGTCACAGAAGAGGTCAAAATCGAAAAGTTGCAATAACTCTGTTTATATTCATGATAAATTTTCCCTAATAATTTTGTATTTTTCTGTGGTCTATTCTCCACCTTTTGCTATATGACCAATGCCGTACAATCAAAATTCCCCATTATCCCCCAAGATCGAGAATGTAAGGGTCATCAGCTGAAATTACCGATTTCGTAATATTTCAAGTAGTAATAATTCAGAAACCACTGGAGATATTCAATAAAGTATCACGCATTATAAATCTGAGTGAGCCTTCAAATTTTGGAAGGTCAGTGTCAAGGAATCAGGCCGTGGTCACAAATATGGTCCAAAAAGAGAAATCGCATGAACTCTACTTTTAATAATGATTAATCCTCCCATGATTTTCGTATTTTTCTATGGCCAATTCCTGACCATTTGATATATGGCCACTTGTCGTATGACCAAGATCCCCGATTATCGCCGACGTTGAAAATGCAAAGGTTATCAGCTTTAACTTTAGTGACTAAATCTGAAGGGCGAGGGTCTGCAATCTCTGATTGTCTCGTTATATATACAAATGACCTACCAAATTCATTGCCAAACACAAAATGTATCTTATTTGCCGACGACACAACTGTTTATCCCAGTTCAACCAATTTGAATATGCTGCCTAAACAAATTGAAACTGATTTAGAAACACTGTACTATTGGTTTTGTGCAAATAAGTTATCGCTGAATGTACAAAAGACTAATTTTATTATTTTTGGACCGAAGTCGCGTGCTCTAAGCTCACAAATCAAGTCTCTAAAATTGGGTAATAAAGTAATACGCCGCATTAAAAGTATAAAGTTCCTTGGCATATATATTGATGAAGTCTTGAATGGGACTCCCATATTAGTTATGTTGCAAAAAAAATGTCTAGCGGTGTATACGCAATTAATTCCGTGAATCACTATCTGTCATGCGAAAATCTCAAAACGATATACAGTGTATTATGCTCTCGTGCATCCTCACCTAGTTTATGGGATATTATTATGGGGTTCAGCCTATCGAAGTAAACTTTGTAGAGTGCAGACATTGCAGAAAAAAGCAGTAAGGAATATTTTGAAGTGTTCCTATAATGCACTGTCTGCCCCCCTATTCAAGCAACTGAATATCCTGAATACAAATGCCCTTTATGATATTGAGATTTCTAAGTTCATGTATAAGCACAGTGTCTGCCAGTTGCTGCCTGCACTTCAGTGCTTGTATATACAAAACTCCGTTGTTCATCTTCACAATACACGTCATAGTACAGACCCTCATATTGCAGCTATTTCTGCGAATAAAGTTAAGCGATCTTTAATAGGAAAAGCACCACATACATGGCTCAATTTACCCAATGATATCAAACTGTCACAGTCATTCAATTCTTTCAAGATTAAAATTAAAAAATATTTCATATCATTACATGGTTGACCTTCCTCCTCGATCCCGGGTAGCAGTGTCTCATATCATTGACTTTTTGCCATAATATTTCTTGCGTATCCTTATTTTTTGTGGTTGAGTTATCGACTTGCAAACGTTTTTAATTAATAATCTTTTGGGTATGTATTTATTTGGAAATGATCACCACGGGATACACCTGCAAACAGATACTTGTATCTTTGGTGTATCATAGAACTGTAGGTTATTTATGTATTGTGAACTTATGATTTGTTTTAATTCCTCCAGTTCTGAATAAAACGTCAGTGTTCACATATGATTTGCAAATCGGCCTTTGTAAACAGTGCTTAGCTTTGTACTGCTTTGTAAGACCATGCAGAAAGTCATATGATTGGTCATTTGATACCCCCAATGCTTGACCTATAATGCCAGTAAATTATTTACCAGTATATATGATATAATAATATAATTATATAGCCCTACTTTATTATTTTAAACAGGTCTAATAAAATAAATAAATAACACGTGAAGAAGTGATAGATTGGAATCCCGACTCCGTGATTCACGCGATATCGTGTTCATTGCTCGAGCAGTTTCAAAAATGTCCCGGTGCCTCACACTGGAGTCGAGCTATACATACTGGTCAAACATAGTGTCAGCCTCAGATCATTTCGCAAAGTAACTGGACAATAGAACATTGACAACATAACGCAAAACAATGGAGAAGGTATTCAAGGATATTCAGGATTTCTCAGCAAACGATATCAGATATCATTTCATATATATGGAAAAATAATTTCAGGTAATTTCTGGATCGAAATCGGATGATTTATAAACCACGGCGGATCTGTACATAATACCTGGCATGACCCTTAATATGTCCAATGTGCGTAAATAATACTAAAAGCCGACACAAGTCTTTTACCGCATTCCACGACTCTTAATTGTGTGACATGTGACACTAAGCAAGGTTCTCAAATTATGATATGGTAATTTGATATCGTATTTGATTTTGATGTCGTATGCTAGGTTTCAGTTGATCATTCATTTCAAGATGTTCCTTTTTATATCATTGAAATGAGTCACAAAATCCCTGCCTCTGACTAAACTGTGATTGAACCTCCATACTCATGGACAGGTTATAAGCAGGCTGTAATCAGTATCATCGGTATAGTATAGTGAATTAACTTGACCAGAAAGCAAACTTGACCAGGAAGGCCATATATTTTTCATGCTAATCACATATTATCCTAATCCATCAACTCTAAATCAGTGTGTCCATATTAGATATATCAAAAGTGACGTTAAAAGTGAAATACATCTGATGTTCATATTACATGTATATTGTTCATAGTCTAGTAACTTGACCATCATTGATTTTTGAATTAAAAAGCGTCTCCTACATACCTTCACTTGTTCATTTTAACCTCGAAAGATTGATCACCTTCACTTGTTCATTTTAACCTCGAAAGATTGATCTTTTCGTGTTCCATAGAAAGCGATATATCCACTATCCCTTATGACCTTAGGGAGAAAATACACATCAATGCATCAATGATTAATGTTACTTCAATTTTTCTCGTGTGCGATGTTTATTTTACCAAGTACTAGAATACTACAAATTGAATTCAATGAATTTAGACCCCCCCCCCACACACACACTGTTGTACTATATCTTCAAACACCATTAAGGTGTCCAAAATTGGTGAGTCCTATTGTTTTCATCTGGAGAAGAAACGTTCGTTACAGTGGACTAACACCTAAAGGATTTCATTCTTCAATTCAGTGGTCGAATCTTTCCAACGATAACCCTCTGTGTGCAGTATTATCATGAAATTCAAATTTTTCTAATTGAATTATGTATTCACCAGATCAACCCAATAATGAAGCCATAGATAATCTGTCACTGCGTTCGAAATATTATAGCGCAGGCGTATCACATTCATTATGCATGCATCCAAAACATGTTTAGCTGAAAGCTTGGTTGCAACGAGTGGTCGTGTTTCAGGAGCCTCGGTACAGAATCAATAAGATTTTCCGAAGTATCAGGCAAACATGGTCATCATCATTCCTTTGATTAGGACATTGAAATAATTTATAAAATAAATTTCTTGTATAGGTTTTTCAACTGTCTGATTCTTTTTTGAAATTGTCTTGTCGTTGACAGACTTTTTTTACCTTGTGTACAACAGCACAATAATAAATAGCTGTGTTGGAATTTTTGTACGACCCAGCTTGGTAAGCAGGGCTAATGTCTCGGTCATCGTTCCATTATGTGCAAAATAAAAATCGTCTATTTGCAACATGATGCAAAAATGATAGTCATATCTGAATGATGATATTTTATTTTTCGTTGTATATAACAAATCTACACAATTCGAAACCGTAGGAATAACGCATAATTTTGGCATACATATTCAACCGCCTCCGCTCACAAGGCAGAGTGGAGTAACATAAATACAAAGCCATTAGCTACTTAATTCATAGTAATAGATTGTATACTGGCCATCATGTAAAAGACCCCTCTGAGAACGACATGTACCCTGGCAGTGACCACTCTCAGAGGACTAAATTCCAAATTGTGAAGCGCTTTGATAATGTGTGTAACGTTGATAAAGCGCTATATAAGAACCGGTTATTATTATTATTATTATTAATTTGATACAACGACTAAATACATACTTCCTAGGGTACTGTGGAAGACGATAATAACTTCGCTTCCTGTGCAAAATGTGATAGATATAGATCTAACCTATATAATGCGCTTACGTTGGGTCTGTCTCGAGTATTATTCTCTTGTGAATAGATTTTCCTAACGAGATCAATGGTTAATGGTGTTATCTCCAGTAATAAAAGGGGGCCTCCCGTGTATATAATAAAGGCAAATGATGTTTTCCAGACGGCACCATATTAGAAAACTATCTTCCGGACGCCGGATTATATTTGTGAATGTCACGTAGCCATAAATTGGGGACTGGCAAGAAGCGACACTGACAGACAGAAAGAATCTGGGCTTTGTTTCTATTGCAAAATATTGTATTTTTAGTTTGTTATTGGCATCATTAAAATCTCACTGTATTGGTGGTAATAGATTGATACTTACATTTATACCACTGAGTCGGTGTCACTGCTGGCGGACGTTAAATCTGTCCCCGAGGATACCATCAATTCAGTAGCCTTCGGGCTTGTGATTAGGTACTTATGTACTCGTCATATATCTGTTCCATTGGGGTTGTTTCGGATTTCTAAATTGTTTTCATAGGTTGTTGGGCAGTTGTATACTAATTCTATCAGGTGTACAGTAGAAACAACTACAGTTAACACACTGTCTGCCCCTGATGACGCCAGTGTGTCTTTGGATAAACTATTCGGTCGGGCTTTGTTTCTATTGCAAAATATTGTATTTTTAGTTTCTTATTGGCATCATTAAAATCTCACTGTATTGGTGGTAATAGATTGATACTTACATTTATACCACTGAGTCGGTGTCACTGCTGGCGGACGTTAAATCTGTCCCCGAGGATACCATCAATTCAGTAGCCTTCGGGCTTGTGATTAGGTACTTATGTACTCGTCATATATCTGTTCCATTGGGGTTGTTTCGGATTTCTAAATTGTTTTCATAGGTTGGTGGGCAGTTGTATACTAATTCTATCAGGTGTACAGTAGAAACAACTACAGTTAACACACTGTCTGCCCCTGATGACGCCAGTGTGTCTTTGGATAAACTATTCGGTCGGGCTTTGTTTCTATTGCAAAATATTGTATTTTTAGTTTGTTATTGGCATCATTAAAATCTCACTGTATTGGTGGTAATAGATTGATACTTACAGACATTGGAAATTGAACGAATTTCCGACAGAATTCAACTAAAATATTAGTCCAGTCTGGCAGCTATATATACTTGAAGTAAAATGATTCAATAGCGTTGCAAATTTGGAGCATCAACAATATTGAGGAGTGTCAAAATCGACAAAAGGGTTGCATCCTGTCATTCCTGTGCCGCTTTCACAAAAGTTGTCCTTTAGTGACTGATCTTGCTAAACTTGAATCTCAGCTTAACTAGATTAAGCAAATTCATTTATTCTTGGCTGAGAGCCATCTTGGCTAAGATAGGTCATTAAAATAGATAGCTAGCGAATTATGTTCGCTCAATAAGGACTATTGAGCGAAGGAGATTGAGTGTTTCACAGATATAGAAGGAACGGAATAAAAGATGAGTGAAGGAGTTTTTCACAGATAGGCACGGAATGAAATATATTAAGTCAGGAGGGGTAGGCTTTTATTTCCGTGATCAAACAACGGATCGTAGAGGCTCAGGAAAACAGTAGAGTTCAATACATGCATTTATATTTCCCATCCACCTGAATTTGCATATGATAACCTGGAACTGAGACAGTATGCCATTACATGCAGTTGATTCCACCTGAGTGTTCACGGGACATCGTCCTGCACCTCAACGGTTCTTTGACCTGTGGATCACATTGTTCGATCCCTAGCCGCATAATTTTGAAATATACGTGCAACAATCAACAAAACGCCAGATAGAAAAATACATCTATATTATATTTATTAGGTGTGTAGTTTTTTTTACAAGTATCCTGCATCGGACAACAAAACAAATATATCTGAAATTTGAGCTTCTCAGTGCTGCCGGGAATTCACTACCGTGCATCATAATTTAAATACATCTTACTTGCAGTATCTGAACAGGGTGGTTTGATCCTCATTAACATGTATTGATCACATTGACAAAATGACAACATATGGATACATTTACTTGCATTAATATATATGTGGAGAGTGAACTTCGAAATCTGCCTTTATGCCGGAAAGAGTGCAATAAACTTTATTTGCAGTTTTGGGATCACTAGCGGTAAAGGTATATTTCGCGGCCACAGATCATTGACCTAACCAGGTAAATAATTGTTGGTTCAGCTGATTACAAATATCAAAGGCCACACAATGCATGTCACACCTTTCGTACTATACTGTGGTGTATCTTATCAGTGTTTCTCTGACGCAAGTGTCGCTTTGCTTAGGGATTAAATTGGTTGAACTTTCTTTCAACATTGTGATATGTGGATGCACTATTTCTTCGATTTTTTCTGCTGCGGATGTTGACCTGTCGTGAAGTTTTTTTCTATTAAAAAATATGTTCATTTTAAGTTTGTGCAGGTTGCATTCATATATTATGCGGATGCATGCACAGGTTTATATTATTTCACACTCATGTCCATAATTATGGGGTCTCTAATGAGTCACCACGCAACGCCAGTAAATTTGCTAACAAGTGAGGGAATCAGCTTGCACCTGGTTGCAAATGAAATTCAGAAGATGATCAAACAAGAGGCACCTAATGACTCTCGTGGGGAGTGCGTAGAAAACGTCTATTACCAAGTTGAATGACTTGCTGGTTTCGGGATAATTGTTGGGTTGTTGACCTGGAACATCTGCAAATAAACACTGCACGCGAGGAAAATAGTTGTGCGACAATGATCGTGATAGTGGTCACAAAAGTTATGTCCTTGTTTGATTCACCCACACGCCACCAGCAGTTGGGAGGTAGGGGGATGAACATGTAAATGCTGAGGCAGTAATTGATAACACTCCACTATGAATAGCACTACTAAGCGGATGAACTAACACCAACTCATTGTTATTTGCTCGCATTAATTTACCACTATGTGACATACGGGGATCGGTGGGTGATTGATATCCAGGTAGGTAAATAAATAATTAGCAACCAGTCCAAACAAATTAACTGTATCACCTTATTATCATCGAAATCGCCAGCTTCGTAAATGATGAGGCAGTCAACAACGACACTCCAATATGAATAGCACTAATAAGCGAATAGGCTAACACCACGACACTGTCATTAGCTGGTATTAATTTTAACTTATATGACACACAAGGTCGGTTGGTGGATAATGTCCATGTATGTAAATGAAGAATTAGCAATCAATTCAAACAAATTAACCTTAATAGACTTTTTTCGTGTCGGGGTTATTTCGAGGGTGTTTCGGGGTGAAGTACCGCAATAATCCCCTCTTCTCGTCACCCAGGGGTGTATTCAGTGATGCGTGCAGCTTAAAGCAAACTAATCCCACAAGAGCGATTTCCAGTAGACACTCCACAGAGATTGAGGCCAAACAAAATTATAAACCAGCTTATAGTGTCTAACTAATTTACCACTATTACTGTTCATTGTATTACAATCTCCGTGTGTGACTTATGCAAGGATTTTTGTTTCATCGGGTCTCAGTAGCTCAATGGTCCAGTGTTCACCTCACACATGTTTTTGGCAAGCACGTGTAGTGTGTCACCGTCGAGATTTGAGTCGTTTGTTATAATTCGGATTCAAATTAGAAGAATTTGATATGCGAAGGCATGTTTATATTTATATTTATATATGAAACGAACCATGTTCTATACACGTCGGGAGGAGTAGTCTGTTTTATATTCACATAATGTTTCATTGGAAGTACAGACAGCTATATGCTATTCCTACGATAAATGTTGTATATCAGAGCAGTAAATGTCATTCGAATTAAAAAGCGCCGGTCAGCGTGTTTTTGATCCTTTTTTAGGGGCAGGGGGACTTTTGGGGATCACTGATTTCTTTGGTCTCACGTTACATATGTATAGGCCTACTGACGAATGGATATCGATATAGACAAATCCATATTTTAGGAGTGATTCATGAATGATACTTACAAAATCAGTGTCATGAACGGTCAAATTCGATGAGTGATAAACCTATAGGCCTAATGATAGCCCTGTTAAAACCACAGACACATAACTTTAATGACCGCAGTGTCATTGATTTTGCTCCAGGTTACACTTTTCACACACAAATCATGAAACTGGCCGATTGCTTACTAGCCAAACACTGACGATATTACCTAAGGAGGATGCCTGTGGCATTTTGTTACAATTCACCCATTATAACAGAACCCAACAATGGATCCGAAAGTCTAAGACTGAGAAACACGAGAGTCGTACAAGCATGAAAATAGAAATGTCGTAAGAAATGTGTTTATTACGGGCGGTCTATAATAGTGAATCCCCTGTCTTTACTTTATAGACAAGTATCTCAAAATCACACCAGAAGGTTTATTCTGGTGAAATCGACAAATTATACCAACAAACTTAAATACATATGTCACCAACTCGTGGTACATTGGTGAAACACATGAAAGTAACTGGTTGCAATGGAACTGATGTTGACCAATATACAATCACCAACCATATTTCACCATTGTCATGTTAATTTTCGCACTCCATTATTTTTCCCCTGCAAATTAATTTAGCGTGTTTCGCCCAATATTAATAAAGTATTCTGATGTTGCACGATTTGTGAATGTCTGATGTTATTTGTGCATACAAAGATGAGAGTGACTGAAAGAGTAAATAACAGATACCTTAGGTGAAATATATCATATTTTAGCAATAAAATTTACAAAAGGTGATATGTTCAGGGTTGTCTAAGCCTGTAGGGCCCAATCTGTTAATACTACTCACCCATTTGATGTATACCATATTTAATCAATCTGGCACATTTTTAATTTTCATTGAATTTAGAAGAAAAAGTAAGCTGCGCTACATGCGCCCAAGTATCAAATCCTGCGCCTTCCTCTATATTCAATAAGGATTGAAAAGGTGCGAGATTAAATGGTATGTTTTCATTGGACGAGTAGTATTAAGGAATAACGTACGGTATTTGGGCCGACTTTATTATGCTTCCCATGAACACTGCGCGACAACGGGAAACATCTCATTTAATCCGTCTGACACCCTTTTAATCCTGATAAGAGATAAAAGAAAATTCAGTATAGCATACCTCTGCTAGAGTTCGGTTCTATTTTGTGTGGCCTAACAGGCGCTGATCAATTAATCTGAGTTATATTCGCCACGCTTCAATGCGCAAAAAACCCTACTCACTTGACCGCGGTACTTCACCCGAAGTACCCCCGAAACACCCTCGAAATAACCCCGACACGAAAAAAGTCTATTATCATCGAATATGCTTTTGATAAAAACAAAAACAATTGATGGACTTGACATTGTGTTCAATATAATGTAGTCCTGTTCATTTTGGTACTTTGATACGTCTGGCTCATGTATGAAAAGGCCTGCTCAGCTGGATTTTGGAGATTTGATATCCATTTTTTTGTTATCGAAACATATGTGGGATTACTTTTGGGGAACATAATCTGTCAAGACACGTTCGCTCCAGATTTTCCACCATATTGAAGACAACCTAAACTTTTCCGGTGACATGAGTAAGATGTATGAATATGTATGTATGTGTGTGTATATATGCATGTTTTGGAGAGTATAAAAAATGCACTGGCACAAGATGATTGTAGGAGTAACACCAAAGATTGTAAGAAGTAAAGATACCGCACTTCTTCTATACGTCAATGTGACGTTTCGCTCACAGCGCCGCCAAGCGGCAAGGGAGACGCTATAGTAGTTGCCGATGTAAACAAACGCATATTGATCACGCACATGTCATAATTATAAACCGATTTCATATGAAGTTGTTGTTTTGACACTCAATAAAATGAAAATCTTCATTCAAACTGACTTTCTACAAATAAACTGCCATATAAATTGTTTTCATCGTAAAAATTCGCTCCAGTTTAGGCCTATCGTAAGTTTTGGATGATTGAAGCGGCAATGCTGCGTTAAAACTAATTTAGCCATTTTGGAAATACAGTAGGGCTAGTTTTGATTATCTACCAGTATAATATCTACATGTATCAGTATATATCTTCAATCATGTTTTATTTTAAACGCAATACTTGGTCACAGAGGTGATCCGGTGATCGTCGTATATTTTCAAGAAAAATATTCTTATGGTATTTATAAATTGGTGAACTGCTAAGTTGACATGCGTTAAGACATACTGTACAATGTCATGTTTTGAGGCGAAAAATGGGTGGCTAGTTCAGTCAAAAAATAAGAAAAGAGAGACTGAACTAGCCACCCAACGTGTTTATTTGATTGTATCACCTCGATTGGTGTCTGTACAACTACAGCTGTAGTTGATCTCTGATTGAATTACATGTAGTTCTTTTACCGTATCTATCATTTATCCTCAGTATCTCAATTCAATAAATGTATTATAAAATCATCTACAAAGAACTTTTAATTCCTGAGATCTAATTTATTAAATTCTCGCAAATGAAATGCTCTTTACCGGTAATTATGTATGTGATCTCACACCATGCAGAATTCCTATTTTGACTGGTGTACTTTAAGACAATGGCGTCAGATATTGAACTGTTATTGTATAATTAAAATAAATTAAGGTCCAACCATTTATCGTGAGAACTTGGTGTCACATGTGTATTTCCTTATGTAACTTGTGTGAATAAAATAAAGTTGTAAGATAACCAAATGGAAATAGAGTATGTCAGAGTCGATTAAGTTTTGAGGAATCTATTAGTCGAAGAAAGTGAAGACTACATGATTAATTCGTTCCTACATTTTATTGGATGTTATCAAAATATTCCAAAATTCTATGAGCAGACCATACATGAACATGTAGGAACAATATACCAACATACAACATATACACCACAAGTTTATTTCATCCCAAACATTCACACACAAAATATGTTCAGATCTCATGTCATCAGATTTTTCCAGTGCATTATTACATTCACTACCGGTATTATCATCACACTGGTATTCATATTTACATCCCCCTCCCACAGAACACACACATAATATTCTCCAACCACCCACCACCAGATCATCATGCACTCAATTATATACATACAAATATAGACTACATGTCATAATATTCACCCTATAACATGTCTAATGTCATGTGTACTAAGTAGTAGTAAACATTCAATCTGCAACTACATGCAGGAAATTTTGACAATATTTTTTGCATAAATATTCTGCAAACAACAGTGCATGGATATACATGCTCAAAAGTATTAATACCATTCAGCAATTGTACTGCCATATTCATACTAAGTATACAAGAACAGAGTAAATGTACATTGTACATTTGGCCAAATACGAACCTGACATGTTGAATGTCTGAGACATTTTACCAACAAATACCAGTAAAACATGTACATCTGTCACTTGTCGCATGCGACTTACATTGTAATTTGAGCAACTTACCAGCAATTAACAGAAATACATTCTAACTAGATGTCAAGGCCTAAAGATGCCTTGGAGGCATTTTGGTGTTTAAACTAATTTATAATATTTATAACATGTTTGCACGGGCTCTACGACACACCATCCAAGATATCGACGAAAATGAAATTTGTCAACTCAGCAGAATAATTAGAGGTCGAGGTCAAAGATAATCCATAATACACTTTAGACATGTTTGTCTAGGCCGACGAGTTCGAAAATAACGTCCGTTTCGCTCTATGACATACTGTTTTCGAGATGCCGAAAACGGAAAATACAGACTCAACAAAAAAATTTCAGGTCAAGGTCAAAGTTCATTCATAATACCCCTCAGACAAGTTTGTTTAGGACGATGAGTCCGAAAATACATCCGTTTCGCTCTACAACGCACCATTTCCGAGATATCGCCGAAAACGAAAAATGCTCAGCAAAAAATTTGTACCTCTAGGTCAAAGATTGTTTGATGGATTGATCCCAAAGTCCCAAAGTTCTTCTCTCTTGGTAAATGAACCTCCATGCAAAGTTCCGCAGCCATCGCATGTATACTTTTTTATCGCGCGGATACAAAGTTCCATCCACATAATATGTCTGACCAATGCTGAAAATTTGGCGAAGATACATCGAGGCAAAAAAAGGTTATCGATCGAAAACCAAAACAGTGCAAAAAAAAGGAAGAAAAAAGAAATCCTGCTAAAACCATAAAGGCATTCCTGCCGAAATGCCTTAATTACAGGTGACTGAACTTGAGCAGTTTACGATTTTTCCTCTGCTTCTCCTCACTCAGCCGAACATTCATCTGCCTCAGTGTGTGGTGAAAACGGATGTTGACAAACAGACTGACAACAGAATGTGGCAACTGACAAGACTCACAGCGCAAGGCGCTGGTGTCTGCGCATGACAGAAGCTCTGACACAAGGCTGTGTTTGACTTGACATTGGTGCACACTATTGTCAATGATTTGACGGTAGCGAGTTTCACAAGTATCCAGCACGGATGTCAAGGCAGCACTTGGACGTAGCAGACCTTCCTTTGCGTCACCATAATTCTTGGCCTCCAGGAATGAAGCTCGTGGGTCACTGCCGTCAGCGGTGTTGGTCGCAAGTCTGGATTGACAGTCGGTGCAGACCTTGCTGCGCAGCTTCCGAACAACGTACCCGCCGATGTACGTCAGGACGTTTTGCTCCTCGAAATTGATGTTTCCCACAGAGTCAGTGGTGAGCAGTTCATCCCCAGTCCGATGGCTGTGTTTGTCTTCTAAGACGAGCTGGAAATATACAAAATGTCCACTCTCAATACAGATTTCTTGGACTGCTCAGAACTAACTACCAAATTTCATGTGCAAACTTCGAATCAGGAATAAAAATGATAAAAAAGTATTGTGCATAAAATTATACAAGGTTTGACCAGGAAGTTACAGCTTGATTTGCTCACCTTAGTGGAAGTGTGTTGTGAGTGCAGTGACAGTAGAAACTTCTCCACATCCTCCTCACAGTTGGACATTTTCCCTGGGGAGAAGATGGCATCCACCATAACCTGAAACAAAATAAAATGAAGAATTAGGCTAATTTTGTTTATATGGTCATATACTGTTGAAAAATTGTGAAATGAGTAGCATTTTCTTCAGATTACATTCTGTATCCCCACAAGAAATACACAAAACTAGTACCTGGCAAATTGCACCGCGAAATTGGGAGGCATCAGGGTTGTCGCGTGCACCCCCTTTTGACCGGATAACGGAGAACAAGTTCTCGACCACATCTTGGTTCAGCTGTCGTGTGTAGATGAACTTCACATCATGGGATTCCCTCAGATCATCGTAGAGCTGCAACAGCGCCTGGATCGTCAGCTTCCAGCCTTTCATGCAGGGCAGTTTTCTGGATCCTGAAAATAAATATATATATATACATGAGATACTAGAATGCAACACAACTGAGCTGATGTTTCAACTATTCACAGATTAGTATGAGATTACAAATACTTGCGTGCCCCGTTCATATTACGTACATGTTCTACTTTTGTTTACCGATGAGGGACAGCATGTACATGTATATACATGTATGGAGAAATTGAACAACACTTGATTTTCAGATAAGTAGATATTATAATAGGGTACTGAAGCTGAGTTTGATGATTACCTTTGCTACGAACGGATTCGAGCCATTCCAGTGTCTGCTTGAGAAAAGCAGTGTGTCCAGATGTGGAGCTGTAAGCATGCCTCATCTTGGCGGTGCTGGTGAGGGTACTGCTGTTAAAACAGTTAAACAGCTGGTCAAACTTCTCTATGAAGGCAGCTGTATGCGAAGCTTCTGCATCCATGAGTCCCCACTGCACCATGAACGTGATCCCTGAGGCTACGGAGTGGCTCAGAACTTGTGTGGCCAGCTTGACGCGAAGTTGACTGAACGGTGGGAGGAAAATGTGTTTCCTTGTCAGCTTTGGTGCAAGTCGGATAGGTTTACTTGAATCTTTCTCGTAGAAAGTAGAGATGTGGTCCCACTGAACTGAGTCCTTGCCGACCAGGAAGCCTTGTTTCTTTAGATTGTTCCTGATGTTCTTTATCAAGTGTGGAGGATCGTAGAATATGAACACCTTGTTCTGTTGATGCACGAAGTACGGTTTGTCAGGTGTCACGCCAAGCTCGGATTGGATGAGGTTGACGTTGTTCGAACCTTGATCACAAACCACCACTTTGACTGTCAGTTCCATGGCATTCAGACGCTCGATAGCTTCATAGAGCAACTTCTGCATCTGGTCTCCAGACATGACGCTACTCGAGAAGAAGTACCCAATTGGCTGTTTCCAACGATGGATGATCCCCTTCACAACGAACACAATGGCATGGTTGACAAACTGCTGGTCACAAAGACCCTCAACCACATCTCTACGTCGGTCGTAGCTCACACCCTCACGTATGGCCATCTCATCCATAGTGATGCACACAACCTTTGCAGCAGCCGGCAGGTCTCGGACTTTCATCTCTAGAGACTGCAGGATCGATTCAGAGAACCCTGGATACATCTCCATGTTCGTCATGCACCTTTTGAGCGTACGAACAGATGGTAGTGTAAACACCTTTTTCAGCAGCCGGTATGTCTTGGGAATTGAGTGTATCAGGCTAAGCGCGAAAGATTTATCGCCATTTGTCCACCTGTAGCCTTGGACTTTGCGTGTTGATGCCTTGATCTGTGCCAGGACGAAGTTGAGTTGGGGACCTGAAATAGGAAACCAGTGAAAAAATCAGACTAGTACAGTGGTCCCTGTAAGATAAGACCTCACCTTTTGCAGAGAAAATGAGGTCTTATCTTACAGGAAGTCTTATTTCACAGGTTCATTTACATGTTAAATTGATCTTTGGGGAATACAAAAAAGTCTTTACAGACAGGGAAGTCTTATTTCGGAGGTGTCTTATCTTACGGGGACCACAGTAATTCTCAATGATTGTTATCTTATTTTGTATAATCTGTTTAGGAATTGTATGTTTAAATTCTACAGAGTTTTAAGATGAAAGTTGAATTTGCTTTCCACAATGACCAATTCAGAAAGATTTGATATACAAACAAATGTTCAATATATTCAAAGGGAATTACCACTGAGAAAATCTTTCAGGAGGTTTTCTAGCTTATCTAGCAGTTTTGCTCTCCTCTGCTTGTCAGTCAGAATCTTGATGCTCTTCAGCTTCCGCTGCAGCCTATACACCTGACAAATAGAAATCATGATGCTATACAAACATATATACATTGCAGAAGTATTGACATTTCATAAACGGAGGCTTCTCTGTTTCAATAGAGGGTACTTAAGAAAAGGTACTTGCACACATACTTGCATTCTGAGGGCACGGTTCTTTCGCTCCAGTCGCTCCTTGTACTCGTCTCTGACAGGCAGGGCTGACGGGGTCGAGGGCTCAGGGACCAGGCTACTGCTGAGGCCAGACACACCAGCAAGTGGTTCAGCAGCTGATTCTTTAAAGAGGAGTAACAAATACAAATCATGTAGTCTATTCATTATATGTCCATTACTTTCACTTGCAGTTAAGAATGAAGAATCTAAACAAATGTCGATCGAACCAGTGAACTAATCACTATAATTACCTAATAATAACATTATAGTGACCTGCCAAAATAGTAATTTATATGAATCACAAATACAACAAGAACAGCTACATACTTTGCTTCAACATCATACTGTTTGAATGAAAAACTGTTTCCAACATGATTATCAGATCATCTCAATTTTATGACCGTAGTTTTATATACCTTGTAGGTCATACATAGTTGTGACCGGAACATATCAGCGTTTGGGTGACAATGCCTGGATTGGTAAATCGTGACATCCAGTCCTCTCATGATATCATGATCATGATAATGGAACTGTAAACAGTAAATGCAACAACTTAACTATAATTCAAATGAACAAACAAACAACAAAAAACAAATTGTTATAAACGCTCGCCAGAAATGAGATTTTACCATAGAATGTTATAGCATTACACAAGTACTCCTATATACCTGCAAATTTCTTCTTGACCGGTAAAGGACACCTGGGCTTTGGGGCTGGGCGCTTCAATGTTAGTCTCTGGGGCGGGTTGGGTACATCAAAAATTGTTGGGACGGCATTCCAAACCAGCTTGTTCCGCTGTTCATTCATGAACTGTGACATCTGGTGTGAGGAAAAATAATCAGTGATAATGATCCATGATATGTAAATCCATCAAACACCACATGCTACCACATGTAAATTAGGTAGTATTAATGTGTCATGAAACATTTTTCATTATATAACATGAGTCTAGAGTACACTAGACCTACATGTACCTCAAAATGTTCAGCACACAGAACACAGTTCCCCTGCAGATAGACTGCATCCTTCTTCATCAGGTCAGCCCTCCTGGTATTTTGTACCCATGTGCAGGATCTACGAAATTTAAATAAAGACATATATATGTACAATAAACTATGATAAATGCACATATCAACATGATCAAAAACTTGTGTTATTGGTGTGCATCTGGATATAGATCTAAACATGTATAATATCTAGAGCCAAATTTGGAATTTACTACTAAACTCAAGTTAATCCATCAGTGAAACACGCTTTTTGGCCTTATACTCAGATTTTTCTAACTTGTTTACACTGTTTTTCGCTAATATTTCCGTGATGCTAAATGCTATCGGTCTATAACTTGGCATACTTCATCTGGGAGTCAAACGGCAATTTTCTGTCAAATTTCAGACAGCTATCACCATAATTGAAAAAGTTGGCAATCTACCCCAATGTTAAATTTCAGCCCAATACGGGATCTCGAGAATCTGAGCATATTCGAGGAATCGGTCCCGTTTACATCCACCAGGATTCGAAATTTTCTTGTAACTTTGAATCAGAAGATATACACTGGGGTGTTTTCTACACAAACATGCTGATTTTGAAACATTGCTCCGCTACAAAACCGAGCAAATGTACAAAATTGTGTGCGGGCTCAGAATTATATAATAGGGCTAAATTTAACATTGGGGTAGATTGCCAACTCTTTCAATTTTCGCGATAGCTCTCTGAAATTTTGTAGAAAATTACCGTTTGACTCCCAGATGAAGTATGCCAAGTTATTGAGCGATAGCGTTTAGCATCACGAAAATATTAGCGAAAAACAGTGTAAACGAGTTAGAAAAATCAGAGTATAGTTTTGTTTTAAATGTCGAAAAACGCTTCGATATCAGAGCGATTTTCTGTGTATTTACCTTCCAGGATCTCTTGGAAACTTGAAGAAACTCAAGTCTCTTCTGTTTTTCCGGTTATTCCTGCAAGAGAGTGCCGCACAATGATGTCCTCTGGACTTGGACGTCCATGCGGATTTCTCCATTTTATCGCTCACCGTCTCCCTTGCTGCACGGCGGCGCTGCAGTCGCCCAAATCACACGAAATTGCGGAGTGCGATATCTTTACTTCTTACAATCTTTGGTAACACATAACATAAAAATCGATCAAAATTTAATGAGCGACATTGAACAAGTGTTGTTGGATTATTTAAGTTTGCTTCTGACTAAAATTTCTTTAAGATTTTGATGCTTCTTGTAAGCTGTTGCTATTTTAATATCACCATCAGTATTTTTGTTGAGTTGTTTCATATGCTCTTTAAGAATTTAGGCCGAAGGAGCACCTGTTTTCGAGAAGGGTACTTTATACACCAGGTCGAATTTGTTTATACTTTTGTTCAAAGGGTCATACTTTGTGAATTTTCGAACGTTGAGGCCATGAGGTTCGAAAGTGCCTAGAGTATCAATCCAACAATATTCCAACACAAATCGATAACTTGAACAAAATAAACTGACATTTCAAAGACTCATATGTCAATACTGAATTATCTTATTGCTTTTAGGACGAAACATCAAAACTTTAGATACTTCGTTGGTGTGTCATTCCTGTTGTTACTTCGTTGGTGTGTCATTCCAGATGTTACGAGAGATGACACTGCTCCTCCATTAATTTTATATCTAATGTAAGGATCAATCTATTACCACAATACAACTAGATTTGGATAATGCCAATCTCAAATGTGAAATACAACATTTTGCAATTAATTCCACCAAGTACGCACTGTCATCATCAGGGGCAAACAGTGAGTTAAAAGTTGTTTCTCCTGTGCACTTGATGGAATTAATATACAACTGTCCTAATGGGACCAAGGGTTTTTTCTTTGGTACAACGCAAACTTCATTTTGTATGTTCAATAATTAATATTGTCATGTCTTAGCATCCTGCGTCTAATTAAAGCAGTTCAGCACAGACAGAAACTTGAAAGCAATCTATCAACCTCATCTTATGAAAACTTCTAGGTCCCTGGAAATCTGTCATATATGGCCATGCAATGCAGATCACTACAAGCGAGCATTTCTTCTACGTTCGAACATCATCGAACCTTCAAAGCTATCACTCAAGTCAAGCCAAGGCCACGAGAAGAGTTTCCATATGCTTTTAGAACATTCTGCTGCCGAGGGCAATGAACATGTTTAGTTTTGATGTGACCTTTCCGATTGCCACCCAAGGCCAATGAAGATAAACATTTACATGATTTCCTAGATCTTCATATAAGAAATCAAGGATACTTTTACAGGCGTTTTTACTGCAGAAACGATTGGTGATTTCCAGGCCATTTTAGACCTATCGTGCAAACTCAGACTGAAAGCCTCTAATGCCCTTCTCGTGCAAAAATATCATTATCAGTTAACACTCGAAATTTGATAATATTGATGTTATGAACGTGGATGATTACGGGTACCCAAAGTTTGGAATTTATCTAGGAGTCATCACCCGAAACCAGTAAATGTGCCAACAAATGTAGAATACCACCAGTCTCGGGCAAAAAAAAGAACGGAGAGCATGATTTGCTAAACAAGAGAAGTTTTATGATTTTAACCAGAAGACGTCTGTAGCCTTTTGACTTGTGGTTGCGTACTTATGTACTTGTCATACACCTATTTCACAGGGTTTGTTTCGGATTTCTAAATTGTTTTGATAAGTTGTTGGGCAGTTGTACACTAATTCCATCTGGTGTACAGTAGAAACAACTATAATTACACACTGTCTGCCCCTGATGACGCCAGTGTGGCTTCAGATATGAATGTTTGGTTGGGCTTTGTTTCTATTCTGAAAGTTTTTGATATTAGGTTTTTATTGGCATCATCAAAATTTGGTTAACAGCGGTAATAGGTTGATACATACACAGTTACCATAGAGAATCACCGTAGACGTTGAATGTAGAGAATTCTCACCCAGGTAAAATGTCTTTGGAAAGGAAGCCATGGCGTGTGCGAACCTGATCATGATCACACATTCGAGTTCGACGCGCTCACGATACGTCAACATCCGCAGCGAAGTTAAAAACAAACATGAACAACAAGGCAGAATAAATCAAACAACTAGTGCATCCACATATCAGAATATATCTCGTGGTTGCATGAATCTATTCCTATGTGACACACGGAAAGATTGGAGTTGGGGACCAGTAGTCTTGTATTTAAATGATGGATAAGCCATAATTCACCCCCATAAACTGGACCAATGACTAGTCCGTGTAATATGTTGTTCTCCCCTTTGATCGAAAGATACAGTTCATAACACGCTGTTCGTGAGTGAAAAATGGTGGGTGGTTGATGGGCATTCTGGGAACTCTGTTCAATTGATTTCGCTCTCCAGAATTTTGTTCTCTGATTATATTAACTGAAGACGTCATTACCGAGTATGAGAAAACAAATGGGATTGATGTAATGCGGACTGACAATGGTAGTCATATGGAGGCGTTAATTGACTATCCACTTAATTTTTCACGACATGCCGTAGTACTGTCTGACATTGGACAGGGGCGGATACAGGATTTGGGAAAAGAGGGGGCGCAGTTGGCTGGGTTGACAAAGTGAACAGGCGTGGGTCTGGGGCCCACTTAGGGTCACAGAGGCTAACGACCTCTAGATGCTCTGTGGTGAATTCTGAAAGTATCAGAGCTTCAAAATGTGTTGTTATCAAGCAGACATTTTTCATATAAAACCATATACTTTCAAATCAACAATATGTAGAATGTTCATTAAAATGAAAAGTAGTTTTACAGCATGACAACCGACACCTTACAAAAGGGTGATGATTTTTTGTCCATATAATATATATGTCAGGGGCGTATTTAGAAGGAGAGATGGTAGTCTGGGGCACTGGGGCTAACGACCTCTAGATGCTGTATGCTCCATGGTGATTTCTGAGGCTTTCGGAGCTTGAGAATGTGTTGTTATCAAACAGACACTTTTCATATAAAACCATATACTATTATTTTCAACTCAGCAATATGTGGAATGTTCATTAAAAAGAGAATATTTAACTAAAATGGCGGTAGTTAAAAACCACATATTGTTTTCAACTTAGCAATATGTAGAATGTTCATTAAAAATAGAATATTTAACTAACATGCCGGGAGTTTTACAGCATAATACCCGAGAACTTTGAAAATGTGATGATTTTCTTTTACCATATAATATTTAATATACATGTCAGGGGCAGATTTCGAGGGAGAGGTAGGAGGGGGGGGGGGGGTCTGGGGCCCGCCTAGGGCCTCAGAAGCTAACAACCTCTAGATGCTCTATGGTGAATTTTTATGAGTTTGAAAATGTGTTGTTTTTAATAGCCATTTTATGTTCTGCTGTATCTTAGTGGCCTCTCTTGGGTATAAATTCTACTTAAACACTCAATGTTGCCTCTCTTCTGGAAAGTTTCTAGCGAAGAGTTTGGCCAGGGGCGTTGGGCCCGCTTTGGGACCTCAGAACCCAGAGACACTTTTTATGTTCTGTAGTAGCTTCCTGGCCTCTCATGGCTATAAGTTCCAAACAATCTCACTAGGATCAACTTTTTCTCGAATATATATAAGGGAAGGGGGGAGGGCGGGGGATGTAAGGATATGCATTACCTTTCTTCAATTAAAAATATACCATTATTTCCGGGTTAATAGCAAACGATGGTATTCTCCCCAGATATCTGGTATCTTCTATTTATTGGAATGTGATTAATATATCCATAATGCTATCAGTGTCATCATGCACACTTTCATTACATACACGTATGATCCTCCTTGTGAAAACGTTCGCGAACCAACTATGAGAAAACAATGAATTACCAAATACTCGATTGCTCCCCTTCACCCAATATATATATGTTCTCTTTTTTAACTTGAATTTTCACGTTTCGAATAAAGGGACAGAAGCATGTAATTTTGCTAGATTGATAAAATAAGCAGGCGTGGAGTCTGGGGCCCAAGAAGCCATGACCTCCGGATACCCTATGGTGCATTCTGAGACTCTCAGAGATTGAAAATGTGCAGAAAACATCCCACAAGGGCGCAGATTGGCGGATTCGGCCGATGCGAGCATGTGCAATGAGAAGGGGGCAAACATAATAATTTTATATTGGTCTTACAAATATTTCACTGTGTCACAAGTAGATGTATATACGAAATATATCATACAGAGTCGGTATAACATACGTCGTATGCAAATGTACATGTCACACAAAAATATATTTCAGAAGAAAACAGGAACAAAAGTTGACAGAACACACATATATATATAAAATTCGACCTAGGTCATGCTCTCACCGATGTTTTTTCGTGTGAACTTAAACGGGTGGGGGGGGGGGGGTGGGGGAGGGGGGGTTGCCGTAAACTCGCCCATGTTAGAAAAACTTAACAAACGCGAGTGTAATGTTGAAACATTTATAGGAACACCAACCAAACAAAACCGGTTCACAGCTATTGCTGAATCAAAGATGGGATGTGCTTACACGACGTCGGTGCTGGTGAATGTATTTTGCAAATCAAGCTATTTGTTTGAAGTCAGAAAAACTATTGGTAGAAGGATGTCTCGCCCGAGTTAAAGAGATCGTTTCAGTTTATCAGCCTACTTCAATGGGATTTTCGTAGCCTAAAATTTCACTTATGTCCATGAGACATTCATCACCTTGACGACAAACAGCCGTTCATGCAGAACAATGCCGAGGATATCTTTAATAATGTGGGTTAATTCAATTCTCCAGCAGTTGGGTAAATGGACCATCCGAGATAAAAGAAAATTCAAACTTAAATGGCATTCGTCACATAGTTTATGGTATTCGCATCAAAGTCAGATGTTCAAATGTTATTCCATGTATTTGGTGCAATCACACATTCCATATAGGCCTAGATACAATTACTTTCTGGACGATTTGGCCATTCGAAAGGCACACTATAACTTAACCATCAAAGTTAAAACAACCCAAAAGTTAGACCATGCATGGATTTGATTTGAATATCATAGGCGACAACTCACTACACCTTAGACGTCACTGTCCAAGATGGGACATCTTTCTTCCAGAAGTTATTCTGACTTCAAACAAATAGCTTGTATTACAAAATACATCAACCATCTTAAAGATAATTGAAATTGAACATGCGTCAGTCGCGTCAGTCACATGCAATGCACATCTAAAAATGCACTGGACGATGTGTCGAAATAAAAAGTACATTGACTAAAGAAAAACACTGGATGCCATGATTCATCCTAATTGAGGTGTGTCATTGTTGCTGTGATCTGTCTCAATAAAAAATGCCCACTAAATGGCCCGCTTTATCATAATTACGAACCTCATTTTGACACTTTCATGTCAAAATAGTGTTCATGTCTGATATAAAATATATTTCGTCCTGGCACCAATTTTGAAGACTAACCGAAGCGTAGTCTTGATAAAAATCAAACCAGCATGTATCATAGTATTACACATGCATATCCGTTAAAAAGTTGAGATAATAGAAACTAACATAGAAGTAGAATGGTTGAAATAGAAATTAAAACAGTATCTTCTGCTTCCTTAATAGGATGAGCCGTCCTCAAAGATTGATTTTTATTATTAAGTCCCCAGCCCATTAAAGGAAACCAACCGAAAGAATGCCGTCCTGTAAGTAGGCAGACCAAAGAGACATGTATTCATGCACTTGATGTTCTAAATGAATCAAAATGGAATATTACACGTCAAAAACATCCTTCCGCGTGCACTTAACTTGATGAAACCCAGATGGAATCTCAAATATTTGAACTCCAATATTTCATCTATAGTTCAGCATTATTGATTATCATGCGATGACCATTTATCAAGAGGATTGGATGATATTGATCACGTTTATCTTCAACGGTGATTGCCTCGCTCGCTGATCATCCACCAGATCTAGTGATGCCCATCACAGGACACAGACAGAACCTGCATATGACCATAATTCTAACGGTCTTCATGGGGATATTGTCAGTTACTAATATAACATATACAAATATTGAACACTATAATATCCATTGCAACTGGACAGGAAAACAGATACGGAGGTATGCGAACATATTTATAAGTACATATCTTGAAATTGTTCCTGAATATATATTATCCCAATCTATAAATGAATAGTCTATACGATCTGGTTCTGTCAACGAATCGTCGGCATTCCTTCTGCATGTCTGCTCAAACGGGACGAACGGTATTCAATCTAGCTATTACACAAATATGACTGGTGCCCCGCGTAATAGATAAAACTATTTGACCCGAGGGAGGGGGTGTTCAGATGATCTATTGCCCAAGGCCGAAGATAATTTGAACACTCCCTCCAGAGGGTCAAATAGTTTTGTCTGTTACACGGGGCACTAGGCTAGTCAATATTTGTTTGAGTAAATTTTATATTGGCATGTCTCAGGTACATTTACGGCTCAAGGTAATTTGTAGCTGGTAAATATAAGGAACTATAAGTGATAATCTTAATTTCGAAACTAACGTCATTTGCCAACTTCATAGGGAGCGGTTACTAGTCCTACGTTCTGTTGCCCGGTGCTGAATCATCGGTATGTTGACCGGTCACTAGTCCTACGTTCTGTTGCCCGGGTGCTGAAGCATCGGTATATTGCCCGGCAAAACAAGCAGATAGGTCATAATGATTTCTATATTTCCACCATGTGACCGCTCCTGACCAATTGTAAGCCACCTTATGGTCATAGCATTTACCAAATATAATTATAGCACACAGTTTACAATTCATAAATCATGGATCTGTTTTTTTTATCAAATGTAAGTCTCACTGCTGCCTGTTTAATGGAAAGCAAAATGTTTTTTTCTAATATACAGTGTAATTGTTTTGTGTAAACATAACCAACATTTTCTGGTAGTTTTATTTTCGTTTTGGTTTAGTTTAGCGATCACACTCTTTTGTGATAAGTGGATGGGACAGTTGTTGTGGAAAAGTTGGGTTTTTTTGTTTTGATATCACATATATATGCACATCTATTTGAATCACATAACCCATTAATCCATTAGGGTATGTAATAACACCTGCACCATATAATTATTGAAGTGATCCTACCACTAATTAGCAAATGATTGAACAATTTGAAACCCCCTCACTCACGCCAAACGAATGCATGACATAGGTATTTCGCACAATTTTCAGTGAATTATCACTTACTTTTCACAATATCAAGGTATTTTTTCAATTATTTTGGCATGGTCGATATTTAAACATTTTTTCATAGAGTAATTGGGGAGTATGACGGTCATACAGCCTGTTAGAGAGTACTTCAGAAAAAAATGCATGCGTGAATGTATCAGAACTATTAACATGATTAAATACTTCAAACACGACAAGATTTTGATGAGAACAATACAAAAACGAACCGAAAGACACACTGTCTCATCAGCGGCGGGCGGTGTGTTAAATGCAGTTCTTTCTGCTGTGAACCTGATGGAATTAATATATAACTGCTCAACAACCGATCGAAAATATTAGAAATCCGAAACAAACCCATAGATTTCCCCATAGTTTTAGTCACTGTAAAGATTGGAAACATTTTAACGCCATTGATATCACAATTGTATACACGCTTGCGTAAGAATGCTAGGCTATATGAGTATATATTTAGTTTAGTTGTTGTTGACATTCGTTGTGAGCCAACTCCTAAGAACGGAAGTAGATGCGAAATTTACTTGTTAGTTTGCTTGGCTACTTGAAATTACAGTGGGCGGGTGTAATCCATTTATCACATTAGCTTGTCGCCTATATTCTCCCGGTTGATGTCACTACCCATAAAGTGAGTTACACTTGTGGTCCAGCAGGAATACTCTTGTCCAACGAACGCCGTAAATGTGATTAATTTACCAATGTCACAAATGCCATTTACCAATCCCCACTATCTATAGCCAATTACTGGAATGCAATTGTCACAAAGAGTACATGTACAAAAAACGCGCGTGCGCACACGACACATTTCACTAACCAGGGCCGTAGGAAGATATAATATGTAGGGGGTTCGTTTGGCTGAAGTTATAGCGCCATAAGCCCCCCGTCGCGAAATTTTTGCATTGTGGTCTTTGTGAGAGCGATTATGAGCATATTTGACAACGTTTTCATCACATCATTAAAATGTTATTTTGCTGCAAGATTCTGAAACTGCAGTGCATCATCATCAGTGAAATTTCGATTTTTCGGAAAAGTTTTTCCGAAAGAACCTCCCATAAAAAATCTCCCGTATGGTGTAGGCCTATGGAATTTCCCCCAAAAATTTTGCCATACATGGCTTCATGGTTGGCAAGCATGGGCCTGGTTTTTAGCTCACCGGCCCATTGGGCCGATAAGCCATGTCGTGGTTTTTCATCCGTCGTCCGTCCGTCGTAACTTTTTGTGACATGATGAATTCCCCCATAAATTTGTATACCTTGGGCCAGTATCTAACGACGTTTATTTAAATTTTTTGATTGAATCGTTTTTGCCTATTTGGTGGCCATTTTTGACGAAAAATTGCCAATTTTGAACTTTGGTGGCCATTTCCTCAAAAACTGTCTGATCAGTTTTGATATTTTTGTTTCAAAACATTCCTCTCATGTACCTCTATGACGCGTATAAGTTTCGTTGCCCTTGAATCGTCGGTTCGCGTGTGGCGGCCATTCTGATTTTTTGACGGGTCGGCGAAAAAAAAATGTTTGTCCCAAATCAAGTCACTATTCGTTTTGAGCCATTTCCAGCGATTGAAAAATTATTTGGACTTTAAAAATTCCACCCAATTTTTCTTTCACAATGGGAGCTGTGCGGAGTATACTCATAGAACACTTCAAGTTAGAGCCTAAGTATTGGCACATTCAAATGGAAAATCATATAATGCGGTTTGAGTGGTGACCTTGAGTTTGACCTCCAATGACCTTGGAAGGTCAAAAACGATGAACTTTGTCTTTGGTGGCCCTTTTCTCAATATCTATTCAGGCAATTTTCCTAAAAATGCATGAGATTCTATCCGTGCACAGACGTGGTTAATTCTGTTTGATATTTGGAAAAAGATATATTTGTTTCTGGGTATGGTGCAGGATGCTAGATGGGCATAGGTACCCATTATGAAATGAATGTCAAGACATTAATTCACCATTCAAATGAAAACACAATACTGTATGCGGGGACGCGGGAACAGACATTACCAATAGGTAAGTACATCACTTGGAATTGTGAATGAATATATATATTTCCAATCTATTCATGTGAATGAATGCACGATCTGGTTCTTTCAAAGAATTGTCGGGATTCCTGATACCTGTCTGATCAAACGGGGTAAACGGGATTTATAATTATAGCACACACTTTAAAATCCATAAATAATAGATTTGGTATTTTTTCTAAGACGCACTGCTGTGTGTTTAATGGAAAGGAAATATGGATTTCCGAAATATAACACAGAAAATCATTCAAAATTATCTGTTGATGCTTTTGGGGTTTGATGTCAGGTGTTATTTCGAATGAAGAGAAGCCATATTCGTGCTATTCTCATACAAACTGTAACTATGTATTACTTTATTTCCCCTTTTTATCGCACCTCTACATAAACAGATCTATATCTTACAACAATGTTGCATCTTGGACTTGGTTGGAAGGAATCCTAGGCCACACCAAATTGTATAGTTGGTCTGTATAGTTGTTCCTACTAATATTGTCATTACAGGTAACACATGTGCATTCAAGAATTTTAACAATGGGCTTTACATATACACCTTAGCGCAACTCAGTTGCCCAGCTCATATAAACAAAGAATGAAACAAATCTGTGCAAGATATATACCCTTTATTATGGCCTCCACTCTCTAGGCATCAAAATGAATGTAATTAATATAATCAGGTAGGGAACAAATTTTCAACATATATGATGGCAATGCAATGATGAATACTGTTGAACTGGCTATTATGATAAACTGTAGACATTATGATCGATCATAGTGCAATGATGAATATTGTTGAATTGGCCATTACCATAAACTGTAGACATTATGATCAATCATAGTATTGTACTTAACTGCATGTACTTTTCCAAGCAAGTCAAATATAAGCCGAACACAAACCATCTCTTCGAGCAATAGGAAATAGATGCAAGTAAAGGTATTATTAAAACTGCTTAGGAGTATAAAATTTCGAACCGCTTTGCTCGTTAACAATACAAGATGCAATCTGGGTGGCGGCGGTGAATTTTTTTTTGATATCGTCAAAATTTGTAGCGACCATTTTTTATTAAAAAAGTGAAACTCACTTTTTTTCATAGGCGGCGATTTTAGTAAAGACCAACTTTACAATTTGATGTGGCCTTATGATTTATTTCTTTGGGTGGTCGATATATAAACAACTCTCCATAAGTCATCCGTAGAGAAATTGAGGAGTATGACTGACCTGTGAAGGCATCCAACTGCATGGCAGAGAGGAATTCGAAAAAAAATTGCACGAGTGATACCGGACTATCAGAGCTTAATAACCCCAACACGACAAGATTATGATGACGACAAGACAATAACATGAAAATAAAATGAAAATTCCTTGTTTGTTTGCTTGGAGACTTGACCTAGAATTTGCAGTGGGCGGGAGTAATCCATTTATCACATAATAGCTTGTCGCTTATCACCCCCAGTTGATGTCACTACCCATCACGTGGAGTTACACTTGTGGCCCAGTAGGAAGACTCTTGCTCAGCAAACGCCGTAAATGTGATTAATTCACCAGTGCCACGAATGTTTTCCCTAGCTTCCGGATTCCCCGTTATCTGTTGCCATTACTAAAATGTAATTGTTCCACGGAAATACATGTAAAAACACGCGTGCGCACACGAAATTAGAGAAACATGTATATTACTGGTGATTCTAAAACTGCATATTGAAGGAAATGCATAACTAGTATATTCACTGCTATTCATGCCATCGTGAATCTATACATCAAGGTGAATGCATAATCAGTTATTTTATTTGATAACGAGGCAATATAAAAAAAACAAAACCATACATGTGAATGGCAACACAGTGTAAACATTTGCTATCAAATTTGCTATCAATCTTTTAATCCTTTATTATTATTATTTGTTTTTTTTTTCATTGGAGAGTTCCGTGATTAGCTTCTAGCTATTGAATTATCCAATTCAAATAAATATGTTTAGATTATTTGGGGGACTCCACTATGTCGTTGCAATCAAGGAAGATGCATTGCAAGAATCAAAGACAAATTACTGCATAACTGTTCGTACTTTCCATTCAAGCAATAATCAAAGTTGATTTAGATCTATGAACATGACACATAACCTCCCCCTTCATAGATTATTTTTCATGTCTTTGTATAAAACGCAAACCATCCTGGTTTTCAGATATATGTATGGATGTGTATGTTTTGAACACACATCCAATTTGTATGCAATATATATTCAAATGCTAGCCCACTTTACTCTCATTGAATTCGATAGCGAATTTGAATATATAAAATTCCTGTCAACCGCCTCTACTAGTCATCATGATACGGTGGACGTGGTTCACATCATGTTTGCGTTTTTTCCCACCATTTGTTCATAACTGTCGACAATATTAGGATTCACCCAGACATGCACTCATGTATATAGATACCACAAACATCAGACGTAGCATGAAGTGAACAATGTTATATCTAGTGAATCAATTCTTCATATTCAGATTTCAACTGGAAATTGCATATTCGTCCTTTGAGATTTTCGTTTTCGTTCTTGTTGTCATCAGTCGAAACAGAGCTCAGACGAAATACATCGAAGCCCTTGTCATAAAGACATTCAGCCAAGCTGAATGGCAGTAATTTGCTCATTGTGCGAATTGGAAGTCTTTTGTGTTCAAGTACATGCTCAGTACACTAAATGAGTGGTAAATGTCAATGCCAAATGCACAATGGCTGGGTCATGGGACCGGCTGAAGAAACCTTGAGAATGGGTGAGAGTGAGGGAGACTTTTTTTCGTGAAAAATCTGCTATGAAAAAGTAAACTAAGAGAACGTTTGTTTCCCACAAATACATTTCCTCCATGTGTGAAACATTTGCTCTATGAAGGACGATTTCTTCGCGTAACACAAATTATTTGCTCTGTGTGTAATTACAATGTATATTATTGGCTTACATTTCTTTGGTGCGACAATATAATAAATGTGGCTGAGAAAAGCCACTTTGCACTTACACTTTTTTATATTTGAATCTGCGTCTACGAATTGTGTCAGCGAGGTATTACAAACAGAAGACGTGGACCGAATGGCATATGACTTCAATTTGCAATATATTACAATGGTAGGGTATCCGTTTTTTTCATGGCGGGATACTCTGGTCATGATAGAGCATGTTGTAGAAGGTACAGTGCACTGGTCGTGAACTTAAATCGTCGAAACTTCTAAAATCGAGTCAATATTTCGTTTTGCAATAAGCCCTGTATGAACAACACAGATCAAAACTTTATTATTTCCAACCGAGTTAGAGCGGGAACATGATTGAAGAGGTACCAGTCGTGAATTATTTATCAAACACAATGATTGGGTATATCCTTATATCTTATTGAAATACCAATCACCCGAGAGTTGCTCTATAGTGACAGATGAAGAAATAACTGACAATTAATGATCGAAATCAAAATTAAATACCAAAAACGAAAGTGCTGAAAACTTGAAAGGTGATTAGTCTACGTGCTGGCCACGAAAGCAGGCATAAGACTGGGTGCTACTCATAAAAGGTATCTCGATCATATAATATATTATCTCATCAGCCTTCTAATCGAATATTCATGTAGTTGGTTATGCATTGAAGTATTATAAACGGTTTTTGTACATGTTTTTTTTCATCGAGTATACAACATACAACATATGCTCTTAATTTCTGTCAAACTGGAAAAAAATTCCAAAGTTAACTCTCACCTGAAGTCAATTACTGTTAGATGTTTTGGATTTGTTTGAGGCTTTTACCCCCATTGAGATCGTCATTTGGAGTTAGTGGGGGCAGTAAATTGTTGTATGCAGGGTAATATTGATTTTATTTACAGTTCAGTGTAATTTGACGTGTGATGTGTGTCGAAATACATTAGGTACGTGTTATTTGTGTGGAATGATCATTTTGGAGGTTGTAACGATGCTATATCATCGATTATATGCTAGCCAATTGATTTCTAACGAATTTCAGAAACAGATTACGCTACTCTGCGTAGTTTGAAGGTATTTTCCAGGTGCTGTGGAAGTTTTGTTTGTTCATCTTTCAACGTAATGGGACGAAATGTTGCCCAAGTTGACGTTTGTCCAGTGGCATAATTTACACTTCAATACAGTCACTCTTTCTATACACACCGGGTTATATCCAGGTTTTAACGAACTGCACTCGTTTTAGAGGATTTACAATTTGTATCTTTACTTGCCATTAGTTGATGTATTTTTATTCTCCACACAATAACTCTAGCCTCAAGTTCGTTCAATGCTGAATGCGGTTCACAAAGTTCTATGTATCCATTAGTCTTTGGTAAACCCCTCCAACTCTTGATCCCGCACTTTCCCTGAGGGCCCAGTATCTGTCAACAACATCTCATCAACTCATCGATACTGTATGGCGCCCTCAAGCAGTTCATTCATCTACACAATATATATGTTAAAGAATGAAAAAAGAATTTGTACCAAGAAGGTGAGATGTTTGCACTGGGAACGCAAAGTGGAACCAATCAAAGTGATGATTGATCTTTGTGTAAAATTGGCATGACTGTGAGCTAAGACAATACGGTAGACATCTATATATTTGGTTAGGGTATTCCAAATAGTAAAATCAACATGTTGTTACATCATGCAGTCAGTTTTAGTTATGTTACAGAAATATAACTTGTGTAACAATAGACCACTATTTCGTGTACATTTGCATTCACCAGTCTGGACAAAACTCCGAATGCCACTCAGCGTATCAAACTATTGTAGAGAGTATGAATATCAACTCCATATTTTCCATCTTCCATAATCCTTGATAACTACCCCTCACTATCGTCCAATGATTAATTTGTCGAGTTCGCCTTCGGGTAGTATTGTATATTGCCGTATGTGGTAATTTCATCACTGATTAGTCATTCCAATTTTATTCCACGATGATCCTTCGAAGTCAGTTATTTAAAGTATGGAAAGTTTTTTCTTCACACCAAGGCTTCGTCCAGAGGGTGGATGAGGGGTTTGTGGACTAGGGGCTTTTTAAACGTGTTTTTTTTTACAAAAAGACTTTGTTCAGCGAGTGAGCATACATAAACTCCAGGTAAATCCATGACTAAACCTCGATGATTTATATTGCTAACGTACGGCCATCTGAGACGAAAAAGCTTCGGCAATAAAGACAAATATGAGAAAAGTATCACGCATTGGTGGAGAAAAAACATCTTCGAATATCAGTGTACTTCATCCAGATTGATACTGATTTCCCTTATGTATTGCCCTAATGGTATGACATTAATTACCCGAGCAATGAATTTTACATATTCGACCAGTCGTGTTATGGATTTCTCAAGTAACGTTGACCTCCATAACGGCGACACTAAGTAACCCACTTCCTGAATAAATAGGCTAATGGGCAATATGTCAGAATTATAATGCATTATGACTCGAAATGCGCAGCGATTATAATGTATGGGATCCGAAACAAAACTTGCGAGCAGCTTCCAACCTTGGAACCCCCCTTTATACAGATACCGTGCTTGCATATAAACAAATTGAGAAATATTTTTTTGTTGGTAAGTGCCGGATTACATCAAGCTTCAAGCTGTCTTTGATGAAACAGTCGTAATAGTGTACCTTGTAGTTGAAGGGTTGTTGTCAAAATGTAGTGAATTCTGGTCCGCGTAACCTAAAGGACCTAAAACCTGGAAACCCAGCATAACTTTGCAGTCTCATACATATGCAACTTGATAGATCAGTGTTTGCACTGATGAATAAAATCTTAAACATTTTTTCCCCATTCTAACTAGAACAGATTGATCGCGCTTTTCATAGAAAACAACTTTTCTTGTACATATGACCTTTAGGTAAGAGGCCTACATCAATTAATGAGAATACTACTATACCTCGAATTCAATTGGCTTCACTTGTGGTGTTTTCTCAATATATAACAATACTACTGCATTCACCATGAGACCACTCAAGTTCGTGAAAAATATTCAGTTCCCCACGCTTTCATCATGTTCATACTCACCTTCGAACATAATATACATGTATCAACTCTGAAAAAAGATTTCGATGCTGGCAGTAACAAACCTAAAGTACAACTTTTTTTTTATAAAACCAACATATAACAAATATTTACATCCAGGTATACACTGGCGTCATTGGGGACAGATAATGTGTAAGATATAGCAGATAAAGCGTCTAATAATGTTGTTTTTGTTTGTAAAGCATACTATATACAGTGTCTGTTTGACGAACTGGGTATTGCCAACAATATTAATTCCAATAGTACATACCAAGCCATTACCGTGCCCAAACAGGATATCTTATCAAATCATGTGTCTGTATTGCATTCGTTTGGTATTACTACCTCATGTAAAGATTCTAATCTACCAAACTTATATTGGATCCCAAAGTTGCACAAAAATCCACACAAACAAAGATATATTTCAGGTTTAGCGTCATGTTCTACCAAAGCCCTTTCTAAAATATTAACTGTTATATTGTCTAAAATTAAACAGGGTCTCCAAAAGTACTCTGAAACCATCTATTCTAGAAGTGGTATAAACCAAATGTGGATATTAAAAAATTCCAAATCTTTATTGGAATATCTACATGCTCACACACTTTCAACAGTAACGTCTATCAAAACATTTGATTTCTCCACTTTGTACACAACTATACCTCATTCTGAACTGAAGTCTCAGCTTAAAGTGATATTGGCATAAAAACTATGTTTTTCCAAATCAATTACATATATGCCTGTGGTATCAGAAAAATAGGTTACAATGTAAGTATCAATCTATTACCACCTATACAATCAGATTTTGATGATGCCAATAAGAAACGTAAAATACAACATTTTGCAATAGAAACAAAGCCCGACCAAATAGTTTATCCAAAGACACACTGGCGTCATCAGGGGCAGACAGTGTGTTAAATGTAGTTGTTTCTACTGTATACCTGATAGAATTAGTATACGACTGCCCAACAACCTATGAAAACAATTGAAAAATCCGAAACTAACCCTATGGAATAGATACATGACAAGTACAAAAGTACCCAATCACAAGCCAGAAGGCTACTGAGTTGATGGTATCCTCGGGGACTGATTTAACGTCCGCCAGCAGTGACACCGACTCAGTGGTATGAATATAAGTATCAATCTATTACCACCTATACAATCAGATTTTGATGATGCCAATAAGAAACGTAAAATACAACATTTTGCAATAGAAACAAAGCCCGACCAAATAGTTTATCCAAAGACACACTGGCGTCATCAGGGGCAGACAGTGTGTTAAATGTAATTGTTTCTACTGTATACCTGATAGAATTAGTATACGACTGCCCAACAACCTATGAAAACAATTTAAAAATCCGAAACTAACCCTATGGAATAGATACATGACAAGTACAAAAGTACCCAATCACAAGCCAGAAGGCTACTGAGTTGATGGTATCCTCGGGGACTGATTTAACGTCTGCCAGCAGTGACACCGACTCAGTGGTATGAATGTAAGTATCAATCTATTACCACCTATACAATCAGATTTTGATGATGCCAATAAGAAACGTAAAATACAACATTTTGCAATAGAAACAAAGTCCGACCAAATAGTTTATCCAAAGACACACTGGCGTCATCAGGGGCAGACAGTGTGTTAAATGTAGTTGTTTCTACTGTATACCTGATTACAAAACACACTATGCCTGATCAGGTGGATAAATCGAGCCTTTGACAGTACTAGCAATAATTGTTTTGTGCGCCACTCAGAGTTACCTCTGACTTAACCTATTTCACGCTCGACTGGCTCGAACATATACGAGTGAGCTGGACTCGCACTGCATCAAGGGATACAAAGCACCGAGAATGGCGGTAATGTAAACAAACTCAAACTATATCCACCAGAAACTCGCAACGAAATCAATTAGAAAGGGGCATATGTTTGGGCAAACAAGTGCAGATATATAACTTTTATGTCTTCTTCGTTCAATCAGAAAGATATGGCAAAATCCATAACTTTTTCTGCCAATATCACTTTATAAAAGTAATCAATAATTCATTTTTCTCTAAAAAGGGACAACGTCGGTACCACTATATTGTAGTTAAATATAATACCGCCTATTTTGTTAAAGGCGACTCTGATGCCCCATACAAATATACTGAAACAGATGTGGTAAATATGGTTAATTTTCTGATTGATAATATTTTTGTTTCCCTGTCATTTTTGTTTTCTCTCACTTCGTATGCCTGATATGACTTTCTGTCCCGGACTATGAGATTGGATAACGGACCCTGTTTCGTTTGCTCGGAATACTTAATACTGGGTATTGATTCCACGTCTATATCTATATAGGTGTTTCAACAGTACACTAGATGGAACTAGTATGCAACTGTCCAACAAAATACCATAAAAATTTAGAATTTTGAAACAGGCACCATACAATAGGTGTATGACAAGTACATAAGTTCTAAATCGACAGGCTACTGAGTTGTAGGGTTTCGAGAACAGGACCTAACTAACGATGTAAGTATCAATCTATTATCTCAAATACAGTCAGAATTTGATGATGCCAATAACAAATGTAAAATACAAAATTTTGCAGCAGAAACAAAGCCCGACCAAATAGTTTATCCAAAGACACACTGGCGTCATCAGGGGCAGACAGTGTTGATATTTCAACACCGATGCAAATTCAGCCGCCTTAGTATACATGGTAATTTGGTATAACAAAAATATATAACAAACCCACTACTTCCGTAATTCAATGCAACGATCCTTCACACTTCAAACACTATGGAAGACGATGGGAACTGAGGTTCCTGTGTAGATCAAATATATATATTCCGTTAATATAATGCACTTACCTTAGTCTGTCTGGTGCATTATTTTCTGGCCAATACATTTCCCTAATCAGCTCAATGGGTAATGGTGCTATATCCAGTAATAAAAGGGGACCTGCCCTATATATAATAAAGGCAAATGATGTTTTCCAGACGGCACCATATTTGAAAACTATCCAGTGGCGACTGCATTATATTTGTCTGCAATCATTGTCACGTGAGCCATAAATTAGTCACCGATACAGATGAATACAAAGCAAAGTTGATATTAAAAATGGAGAAAATGTCAACTGGATTGTTCTAAAAAAAGGTCAGAATGAAAGCTTTACCCGAGGTTAAGACATTCAAAGCTTTGCAAATCAACGAAATTGAGGAGTGTCAAAATTGCCACGAACATGACATCCTGGGCCTGTTTCTCAAATTGTGACCTAAACTGACTGATGTTGTTTAATTTGAATTTAAACTGAACCAGATTAACACGTTTCATTATCTAGAGCGAGAATTATCTTGGATGAGTCATAAAGATAAGCAGTCATAAATGAGTCATAAAGATAAGCAGGTTATGTTTGTGTATTAGTTATCAGAACTCATGAGGGAATGAGTGCTTCACATATAAATATAAAAAATCTGATAAATTCATTTGGATGCATTTTGAATTCGAGAGATTTCGTATCGATTCAGGATCAATCTGCTCACTTATGCCAATGGGTCGTGGATGCACCTTGACTCAGCGTGTCGTGCTTGGACCTTATACATTTGTACTATATTTATTGAAAATGAAATTAGCGAACAAATTTCGCGTCATGCAACAAAACAAAAAAATTCAGAATTTTTACCACTTAAGTACATATGAGAAGTCACTACCGGCCCACAAATACCGCTTGTCTTCATTTTCTGAAAGCAATGGCGTGTTCCTTACTGATTTTTGTTTGAAGCAATAGGCAACACCTATTGTGATCACACTGAGCTACGAAGGAACTTACTTGGAATAATTTATTAGTTGAGTGAATTTTGCAATCTGCCAATATCTCGGAAAATGTTTAGAACAGTATTTTCAGTTTTAGGATCACCAATGGTAGCGGTATATTTTTTCTTCCCATGACCAAGCAGTGTTGACAATTTTGATGGTATCTGGTTGAAAAGATCAAAGCTAACGTAAACGCGTCAAACCCCTCGCACTTGAAGGCAGTGCATCTTATCAACGCCTTTATGATGGAGAGTATCGATATGCACGAGGCATCTCATATTTGCGTTGTTCTGAATCGTTCAATAATAGTCGTTCAAACTTAGAGAATATGAAGTGTGTCATACCCTGCTGCTCCAGTGACACCAGTGTTGCATGAGTGAATGCACACATTTATGATATTTCCCAGTCACGTTCTTAATTATAAGGTATATCTAATGCGTCATCATGCAATACCAGTACATTTCTAAGGAAAAAGTAAAGGAAATCAACCCGCACCTGGTGACAAATGGGATTCAGCACACGGTCTGAACAAGAGACACCTAACAACTCTCTTGGAAAGTGTGTTGAAGACGACCATTAACAAGTCGAATGACTTGCTGGTCTGGGACTAATTGTTGGGATGCTGACCCGGAATGTCTTGTACAAATAAACACTACACGCGAGGAGAATAGTTTCCACTGCATGTCAGAAGATGATGCGCCTATTGTGCTAGATGTCACGTACGTTTGGTCCTATTTTGGCGCACCCATGACACGCCACCAGCAGTTCATAAATAGACAGAATTACCGTGTAAATGATGAGGTTGTAATGAACAACATTCCACTATAAATGGCATTAGTCGGCGACCACACAGACACCAACACAGTCATTCATCACATGTATATTATTAATACACATGCATGTGAATGACGTATTAGCAATAAAATTACAGTCACGAATCATATTATTTGGTCTGGGATACAATCCTCTTTATGGTCGTGTATCAATTATACAATTAATCATGTACTTATGATCTATGTGACCAATATCTCGTGACATTTATATAACGAAGACGCCCCGTGACGATACATTGCAATAAACAAAGACAGGAAGATACATTGCAAGAAATGAAGACAGATTACTACAGATTTTATTCGTTATCCATGCCTCAATATGATCAGCTACATATTACTTCCTGATCAAACAATATATATAATTGATTAATGGTCATGATAAATTATCTACTACCCTAGGAAGTATATTCGTATGCTTGCATAAAACCCCCCAAAACCACCAGATTCTTAAAACATATTGAATGTATCAGGATATATTTGGACGTATATCATATTATTATTATTTACATGACATTTCTGCTCATTTTATCCCTCCCCCCAACTGTGTCAGAATGAATTCTATTGAGTAAGACATGCCCTTCTGACAAGCACTTTTGTTTGATCTGGCGGGCGTGGTTCACATCACGGTTGTGATATTGTATGGTGCCAATGTTGATCCTTGTGATTCCTTCAGATAGGCTTGACACAAAATATGCTGATATCATTAAGTAATGATAGTTAATAAAAGTGAAAAGTACAGTCTCCAAATGAGTCTCCATACGTTCAATAACTTACTCAATAACTTTTCTCCTAACATTCCCTCGAGTCGTGTCGATTGTCACAGAAATACAATGTAGTTTTCCGATGTTTCAATACATTTCTCTCATCATTAGTTCATATGTTTGTCAAAGTCGGATACATACGGGCATGTCTTCATACACCTATATACCACATTCATCAGAAGGATTGCGAAGTGAACAATTGCCAATTATACTGTATCATCTATTCTTTGTATTCAGATTTTGCGTTTATTCATTGACAACTGTACAATGACATCTTCGTCTTATGACTTGTTGCTGTTGTCATCAGTCAAGACACAGCTAGCACGAAAGACAGCAAAGCTTCCATGTCTTTGTCATAAAGGCATTCAGCCAAGATGAATGGCAGTAATTTGGTTATTGGGCGAATTGGACTCCTTTGTGTTCAAGTACATGCTGAGTACATGAAATGAGTGTAAATTGTCATTGCCAAATGTATAATGGCACGTTCATGAGTCGGTCCTCTGCAACATTGGAAGTGGGGTAGGAGTGAGGAAGATTTCCGTTGATTTTTTAAAGATCAGAATCTGTGCCATGAATAGTACCATCAAAGGATTTGTATACAGGACAGGTGTGCATGCGCACCCAAATGCATGTCTGCACCTTCGGTGGAATTGGCATGGTGGATAAAGCGATGGACTCTTTCAACAAAAGTCGTGGGTTCAAAAGACGTGGATTCGAGTGGATGAATGGCTACTGTGATATTTCCCTAGTGCCCCTAGCCAAGACGTTCGTGTCTATCTCAACTCAAGATTGAATGGATACCGGTTGTATACCAAGTGATAGTATAGCGTTTTGAGTGTGGATGGTCACGAACATTACTAAGTATGGGGTCCGGATATGGGGTCAAAAACACAATTGGAAGGAATGCATTGCAAGTTTCAACCTATTACCACGAATTCAATTTGATTTTGATGATGACCAAAAACAAACCTAAAATATATAACCTAAATGGCATAAATAAAATAACTAACCTCTAAGAGGCGATACAGACTTTTTTTTCACTCAAAATATTTTATACTCGAGAGTGAAGTCCACTCTAGAAACATTTGTCATTGTAAAATTGTTTGGTTTTATATTTGATGACATGTATCGTGTCATCGAGCAGTTGGCTGTCATTGTGGCAACTATGCCAATCCCGTTATCGAGTCTGTCCAGGTCCAGTTCAGATTCCGTTTCATTCTCCAGAAGCAGTTCGCAATGATGCCATGGCATCAGCCACCACTGCTACGCCGATGACACGCAAGTATATGTGTCGTTTAAGCATCTGACCACGTGTCTCGGGATCAGACCATCGCCAGAGCTCAAAACTGCCTTGAAGACATCCAGGTATAGACGCGATCCAACATGTTGAAACTTAACATGGAAAGAACCAAACATGGAAAAAAACTTCGGGTCCAGGTACCACTCAAACCAGCTGCAACCTATCTCACTCACTGTCTCACTCATCTCCACATATTGTTATTATGTGTACGGTGCCTTTGAAGATTCAGTTGTGATAAGGGCGTTATATGAATGTGGTCAATAATTAATAATAATAAAAATAATAATAATAATAATGATCGGGGCAAACTAGACGTTTTTTGGCGACCTGGCCCTCTTGGGGTATAACAGACAAGTGGGTAATTTCCTACAAAAAAATGTCACAGAAACCCCGGTAGCTTTCCATATCGGGGCAAAACGTTCATTATTTGGAGACTTTTTGCTTGAATAGGGGCAATTGTAGAACTGGCCAGTGGTACATTATGGGACATTTCCATCTAAAACGAGACAATTAGAGATTGCAGACCCTCGCCGTTCCAGATTTAGTTACTAAAAATAGAGTTGATGACCCTTACATTTTATGCTTGGACGATAATCGGGGATTTTGGTCGTACTATCATTGGTCATATATCAAATGGTCGGGAATTGGCCATGAAAAATACAAAAATCATAGGAGGAATAATCATTGATAAAAGTAGATTTTTTTTTCTATCTTGGACATATTGTCAACCTGTCGACCACAACCTGATATTTACAATCTTGATATTTACAACCCAAACTTCGCCAGTTCTCATAATTTTATACTGCATACTTTAATTCAACTATCTATTGAATATCGTCAAGGGTTTGGGAATTACCACCCCTTGAAATACTACGAACCAGTGACTTCAGCTGGTGACCCTTACACTTTCTACCTTGGGCGATAATGGGGGATTTTGATCATAGGACAATCGGTCATACAGCAAATGATCGGAATTGAGCACAGAAAAATACAAAATTAATAAGGGAAATTAATCATTAATATAAATAGAGTTATTGCAATTTTTCGATTTTGATCTTTTCTCTGACCTTGACCTTGTCCTTCAATATAGAGCTGTAAAATTTCGCAGTATTGTTTATATCATCCAGACACATCTCCTGAACGAAAATGGGTTAAAACGATTGAAAACTAGCTTCACAATATATATGACTTGGAGTATTAGAACGCTAAAAAATCGCGATCCCTATTTTTTCGACATTGGGCTATAATGGGGAGTTTTCGTGGTACGGCCACCGGTCGTACACCATACTATCGAGAATTGGCCAAAAAAAAAAATAGTTGGAAAATTTAAAATCAAGTACCGGTAGAACCGGAGTTATAGCCAATTATGTGATTTTCACTTTTTCCGTTGCCATGACAACCAGTTTTATTAGATTTTGACAAAATTTGAAGAAAGACCGACCCATTACCATAACGCTTCACTCCTTTGAATCGATAGGACCGTTTGTTTTTTTTAGTTATAAGTGCAGACTTATGCACCGAAAAGTCGCTTGCAAAAAATAACCGAAATCGTGAACCCCAAATTTTTCGGCATCGGGCGATAATGGAGAATTTTCGTTGTACGATCATTGGCCGTAGCCCATACGATCCAGAATTGGCCAAAAAAAATACAAAAATAGTTTCGAAAATTAATATCAAATAGAACTGGAGTTATAGCCAATCATGTGATTTTCACTTTTTCCGTTGCAATGGCGACCGTTTTCATCCAATTTCGACAAAATTTGAGGAGGACCGAGCCACTGCCATACCGCTTCATCCCTATAAATTTCACATCGATCGGATCTTTTATATCCAAGTAATGTGCGCGGACAGACAAACAAACAAACAGACAGACAGACAGACAGACAGACAGACAGACAGACAGATCCAAATGCAATACCCCCCCCCCCCCTACGGGGGCGACGGTAAATATGCGGGGCTATGGCGATATTTTTTTAATTTTTCCACAGGGTTGAATCATACATTTTTCGTACCATGTCGCAGATACCCCAGTCAGGGGAATATCTAGCAATCAAGAGAAAGATCGATGGCATGGGCGAAGCTACAAGCTAGAAGCATCTAACCAACGGTTTGGGTCTGGGCGCCAGGAGTTAAGGTGGGGAATCGCCCACGAATTTTCATTGTCACGCAAACCATACCGGTGTACGTTTTTGTCCATATATCCGCGAATTTTGATCAAATCTATTTCAAATTTGGTCTGTAGTTTCTACGTGTCTGTATGATAGATATACTATGTTGAAACGATGATTCATTATTATAGTCCATGAAATATGGACAACTGAATGTACACAACAGATAACAAGGTAGAACTTTCTCATGGAGGTGTTAATTGCGATGATACTTGCACAACAATAAGTTCATATGTTCATGATAACGAACCGAGAATTAGTTTTCTGAAATTCACTGCAATTAATGAGAAGTATGATGTACAATATACAAGCAAGTTCATCGAGATGCTTCTTTTCTAATAGGCCTATGCACGTCGACGAAAGTTTGGTGTATTTTAAAATTGTAAGCCCCATTTGTTATTGAATAACGAGCCGCGGACCAAGTATCATATCCTGCGCCTTCCTCTATATTCAATAAGGATTAAAAAGGTGCGAGACGGATTAAATGGTATGTTTTAAGTGGACGAGTATTATTAAGGAGCAATGTACGGTACTTGGGTCTGATCCGCGACAAACAATGACTTGCTTGCTAAATTTTCTGAGTTGAGTGTATGAAATGATTTCCATTGAGTTCAACACCTGACAAAAGTCATATCTCTAATTCGCTTGAGCAGAGTCGTGGTCACTGTAAAGCATACAGCGTAATCCGCTCATGAGCATCGACCGCTGCAGCGAGTGAGACATTATGAATGCCACATGTCTTCACAGACACATTTGTGCTACATCTGTTAAATTTGCTTTTAAAAATCCGATGAATACTACATACTCGTGGACATGATAAAAAAAGTAAGTCTCGGTTAGTGATCTATCATGTCGCCCCACTATCTTGAACGTTTCCCCACGAGGCATGAAGATCTACCTTGTTATCTATCAGTGATGTTCAACTGTTTGTATTCATTGCGCAATCGAACAAATTAGGCTTTTATTGGCGAAATATTCATTGACCAGGTTTGGAGCAGCTATGTTCAAATTTTGGGACAATTTGGTGTTCATATGGCGAAGTTATAAAGACGAACATGGATCAGTACAAAATTGAAGATATTCCCAAATGCTTGGCGTTTCCCCACCTTGAATGTGTGTTTGTGTGTTGTTTTCGGCTTTTCCTGCGACCATCTCGCACTATTCTCGATCCTTGAAGTTCTATTTTCGAACTTAATAGCCATGTTGAATGTTCCAATAATTACTATTCTAGGTACCGAGGGGCGGGATCACGTCCCCAAATTGGTATTGGGAGTGGGGGGGGGGGGGGGCTAAAATATAGTTTCGCATGTACGGGCACCACGGTGCCTACGCATGTGTCAATGGAATATTATATTGAAGTACAAATCGCCTCAGTAGATATCTACTTGAAAAAGTACATCATACTTTGCAATGTCGCTCAAATAATTTTCATATGGGGCTGAGTAGAAATGCATGGACATATGGGGCAACTCATGCATTTCTACTTAGTATTTAATATAAAGATAAGCCAGTCTGAAAATGTCACCCGTACCCCAATAATGAGTCGGAAAATGTCGCCCTTACCCCACTAGTGTGTGTGATGAATGTCACCCTTACCCCAATAGCGTTTCAAAAATGCGTTTCTAAAATACCCTCTTTACCCCCACTAGTGTGTTTGATGAATGTCACTCTTACCCCAATAACATATTCGAAAATGTAACCTTGCCACACTAATAATGTGTTTCAACATGTCGTCCTTACCCCCATTAGTGCATCTGAAAATGTCACCCTTTACCCATTTGTATTTTGAAATATTGCACAATGATAATAAAAGTAGAAAACTTGTGAACAGAAACCAATAAATATATTCGATGTGAGTTCTGTAAAGTTCCCAATATAATCTACCATTTTTCGAAAATTTTATCATTTCCATGTAAACGCTAATAAAAGAATACATTTTTTGCCGATATGTGTGTAGTTCCGTTATCGAGTAATACCATGCAACAAAACTTTGCAGTCTGGTGCCTGATATATGACCGGACATAACTCACAACACAGAATTTATCCAACGAATTTAGTCACCGAATCATGCGTAGTTATATAGGAAATACAACATTTGCAATAATGTCGCCAATTGTATTTTGCATCAACTTCGAATGGCTGAAATGTGTGACTGTAGTAACGCATCTTCATCGGATGAAGTTTTTCCGATTTCGAAATGTTTGTTTTGAGTAAATAATATGTTAATGAACAGTCACACAAGTTAATACTTCATAATGGAGTATTGTTTGGAATTACAGATGTCATGTCAACATATTATGATGAATAGTGCATATTATTAGAGGGATAATTAACTCATTTCCTGTGGATATTGGAGAAATGATTTATATTTGCATGGGCATTCTTCACAGTAACATTTTGGGTTATCAGTTATTTCTGACAGTAATATTGGTCCCATGGTTAATTTGCCTGATCAAATATCTGACTGTAACCATTATTTATGTTATAAATTTATTTTGTTTATTGTACTTTGAACTGCCAACCGACAACAGATAAATATGTACCACACTACCATTCTTCGCATTTTATTCACAGTTACTCTGAAATAGGACAAAGATGGATATTGTATATGAGACTGTATTTCTGATGTTTTCATACAACTTTTTCACGATTATCACTTCCGAATGTACAGATACTGGTGAGTCTCGATGCGATTTTAATTTAACAAATTGAGAGGCCTTTTTTCACAGAACATTTCTCGTGTCTACTATCTAGTAGTAGAGCTTCGAACGTCCCATTTGGTTAACCAATTGATTAACCAATTGATCCCCTTGTTCGTTACAGCTGACGTATACCAGGAAGCTATGTACTGATATTTTGGACTCGTTTGCTTGAAGATCCCATATACGAATATTACTTGTCTCCTTTCAGTTACATGTCCGGCTAGCTGTTTGTGTTCAGAGATTGGAGTTGTGAACTGCCAAGGCCGTCTACTAGAGAACATTCCTGATCTCCCAATCAAGACAACTTCTCTAATCTTGAGTGGAAACAGGATTTTGGTGATTAACCGGAATGATTTGGCGGGATGCAATGAGATACAGTCACTGGATTTGTCCTATAATCGGATCCAAAGAATTGAAAACAGAACATTTGAATATCTAAGCCAACTTCAACGACTTTACCTGAATGATAATATGCTTGAGTTCACAGATGGGGACAATTTACCAATGGGCATCCTTGAGCCACTTGATGAACTTGTGGAACTAAGAATCCATAACAACGTATGGCATGGTAGTGTTGAATATAGAGATGATCTCATGAGAATGAAACCGAAAGTCAGGACTTTGACGTTGGACAGTCCGCATGGTAGTCCTGATTTGCCAAAGGTATTCTGCCGGCTTCAGTCTTTGAAAAAGCTGGAAATCCATGGCGGCTTGACGATGCTGAGGAACCACACATTACAGACACTAGAAAATGTGACTGTGGAGGAAATAAGCTTGATCAGTGGAAAGCTCGAAGTTCTGGAAACCACTTCTCTACATCACCTACGATCAATGACGTCATTAGACTTGAGCAATAACAATAAACTTGGTCTTAATAGAAATCTTACCCAGGCCTTTCCAGGACTCATACATACAAATATCACAAAGCTAATCCTACGTAATGTGGTTCTTAATGCAGACAGAACGCCGACTGACTTACCGGAAGACTTCATCGTGAACCTCAATGCCACCAGACTGAAGGAACTCTATCTCGATCACAACGGATTGTACAGAATCAGAGGTAGTATGTCCAGAAATCTGCCGTATCTTCAGAGACTCTCCCTTGCCTACAACATGTTTTCGAGATACCTTATTTTGTTGTTTTTTGACGTGTACCACATGACGGAGATCCGTTTTTTTGACGTCAGTCACCACAATCAGTTCCCTGGATATCTCGGTGCCTCTCTCCTAGATTTATCTGGGCCACCTTCCAGGAGAAACTTGAGCGTTTATCTACCACCTCATTTGTTAGTTATTAATATTTCCGCATCATTCGCTCCCATGTACTTTAATATTCAAAACGCAGTCATCAACACCCTGAATGTGGGTCTTGATGTAATAGACTTTTCGCAGAATGATCTCAGTCCTCTCATACAACCGATTCTCATTCAACCTCCCCATGAAATGCGCGTGAAACTACTTAATCTTACCAATTGTGACATGGATAAAATAGCAGATGGCGTCTTCCCACCCGACCTAATACTTGATGCCATTGATCTATCCTATAACAATATGGGTGACTACATCGCAACAGTTGTGAATGGATCGATGATGAGACAATTCAATTCTGTCAAAGAACTTGGCCTCTCCAAGGCTGGTATCAAAATTATCCCTAATACATTTCTTGACTCAGTCAGTACCCTGGAGACTATCAACTTAGACGGAAATTCTTTGCTAGTTTGGGAGGTTCCTTTGCATCATTTGAGAAACATGTCACTTTTGAATTTGGCTTTCAACTCCATACAATTTTTGAGTCAGAAGACTTGCGATGAGTTAGATTCTCTGGCTCAAAGACAGCATGTCACAGTGGACTTGACAGGAAACCCTCTGGAATGTCAATGTGACAACCTCGGATTCCTCCACTGGTTAGACACCACAAGTGTCAAAATAAAAAACCTTGAACAGTATGGATGCAATATGCATGGGCGATATGTGGACTTCAAAAACTTGACAGGCATCATTCATGGCATGACTATAACATGCTCCAGCGAAGTTTGGGTTATGATTACAGGGATTTCAACCACATTGCTGATGATTCTTGTTTTTATAGCTGTGTTGTTTTACAGACATCGCTGGGATATCCGATATTTTTGCCTGAGGTTAGTACGCAATAGAAAGCTTGACCAAGCAGCATACAGGACGTACGACTTTGATGCTTTCGTTGCCTACCATCAGAATGACCTTAGCTGGGTGGCACGAATGCTGATACCTAAATTGGAGGGGTGCAATAATTCACTTGCTTTGTGCGTGCATCATCGTAACTGGATTCCAGGTCCGACTATCGAAGAAAATATTTCAAGAAGCATTGAAGTAAGTAGGAAGACCATGGTGATCCTCTCCAAAAGCTTCCTGCGGAGTGGCTGGTGTGAGCTAGAGATGCAGCTGGCCAGGATGCGGGGACTCGAGGAAGGTGAAGAAGTCATTGTGGTTGTTGCATTGGAGGAGATTGCATTGAGAGAGATGAGCAGCACCCTTGTCAACCTGAGGAGAACCAACACTTGGCTGGACTGGCATGAATATCAGGATGAGCAAGAACAGTTCTGGTCACTACTAAGACAGGCTGTGGGGGACCCTAGGACAAACAGAACTCCTCCTGCCGTTTCCAATGACCACATAAACACTCATTCTAGCGAACCTCTTATTGATTAAAAACGATCTTATGCAAGAGGCCATTGACACTACTTGACACATAATTGGACACAGGGACACATACTTGAATGTACGCATGTGTTTCAAATAAAGGTTGATGTGAACTGAAACAAACTGCGAACGACATTCCGAGGGAGAGGGAGGTGGGTCATGTGAGTAAGATTGTATTGTCCCTGCGAGGATTTTTTATGTAACTGGATTTATTGTCTGATAACCTATTGGCATAGTGTTGTGTCGCGTCCTCCCATCACAGTCTGTCCCCATTTTTATTTTAAAATTTAAGGATGAATTTTTCCGAAATTTGTTTGCACAAAAATACCCATAAATAAAAGGAAAAGCAGGGTTTAAACGGAAATTTCAATCTTTATCAAAAGAGCAACCATTTTCGAAGAAAAACAGCCAATTTCTGATTCTGACGACCATTTTTCTTTCCAAAACTGCGACATAGTTTGAGATTTATGCTTTAAAAAAATCACTTTCTGTACCATTGTACATGGATAAGTTTTGCTGTGCTTGAATCGCTGGTCTGTGTGTGGCCAGCGATTTTTTGACGGGTCAACGAAAATGTTTTTTTTTTGGCTTGTTTTGAACCACTTCCATCCATAATGGCACAATTTTCCCCCATTGATTTTTAAGATAAAATTCATGCACTTTTTTCTTCATAGTATGAACTGTGCGGAATGAACTCCTAGAAAACTTCAAGATGGAGTTTAAATATTGACACATTCAAATGGGAAATCATATATTGCGGTTTCAGTGGTAACAATGAATTCGACTTCGAGTTACCTTGGAGTCAAAACATTCAATTTTGGTGGAAACAAGAAGAGAAAAACAGTTGTGGCTCAACACTATGAGTCTTTCTGGTAACCTTTCTTAGCCTTTAGTTTATTATATTTCGCTGTAGATATATAAAGAAAATGATATTGTACTTACACATGGGGAAGAATGCAAATATCCCGTAGTATGATGTTGTTTTTATTGGTTCTATGTTCTATGTACGTTATCCTGCTCCATACTTAGTTTCGATATCATAAACGAGACATTTGCGTCACGACAAATGATATGTAATAGTATTCCTGATTAATGTTGAATGTTTTTTCAGGTGGTGTAACTGACTGTAAATAAACTATGAACAAAATGAGTGACTCACACCTTTACGATAAAACTGTGACAACCTTCTAAACAGATAGATAGATGATACTAACGTAACCCTGTAAGGGAACTTGCCTTACCACCATCCGACCAGTGCAGCGCCTGGAATATTTTTGGTTTTCGTATGTAGTGTACATGAACGGGATTTTCTGGTGTACTGCATTGATGGATATTTGTAGCGCGGCCCATGACAGATCCGGGTACGCCTAGTGAACTAGGTTTCTGCCCCTTCACCCCCGCCGATACACTGAGTGCAGCAGTCTACAACGTATCACCTGGTCACCATATTAGTGTCCGCTCCACTCATATGGCCATGAGAGCCGCTAATCATTGATGTCAGACTACTACATATGTTTGACGCCCTATGAAATCATGTATTATATAAATAATATAACTTCGATCTCTCTATCAGTACCCCTGCAACACCTCTCCCACCCCACCCCCACCCCTCGCCGCAGAAATTCCCAAGTCCCGCCTCATTCACCCAAAGATGCTCGTTTTTATAGGCGAAAACCCGAGATCCAAAAAATGGCCGCCGTCGACACTATACCAGACAGATGTTATATCAACCAGATATATTGGATTTGCACAGGAAGCCCAGCTGTCATCGGTTTTTTACAGCGTTCAATGAAAATAGTTTTTTCTATCAAATTATGCCGGTAGTAGGCTTGTATTTTTGTTATATCACGCTCCTTTGTGAGTGGAGGTGGTTGAATTCTGTACACTGGTTTTCTGCTTTAATCCTGTAGTTTTCAGTTGTGCTGTGATGATATACAACGAAAATGAGAGGTCGTTGTTTATAAATAAATATCAGTTTTTATTGCAGTATCACTCGGATCAGTATATGCACAGAATGGCACAATAACCACGCTGGATCGTAGCAAATTTCCTAACACATGTACATATACCTACAAAGACAAGTATTAGATGGTTCATACTAAGATTTGATGTTTTTTCGGCCAACCAAATATTTTCTTTAAATAATTTTTTTTCTAAAACCGAAAAATTTCAAAAGATAAATTCAAGAAACGAGTTGTAGTCGTTTGTTTCGTCAGTTCCCAAAGTAAAAATCGGAATAATGAGTGATTTCCGGTACTTGAGAAAATACTGTCAATTATGTACTGATATGACGCTAACGCTGAAACAGAACCTGTTTTCAATCAAGCTTCAGCTAAGCATGTTTTGGATGCATGCATAATGAATGTAGAAGCGCCTGCACTGCATTGTCGTTCACCTAGTAACAGATCATCTATGGCATTATTGCGTGGATCCGGTGAATACATAAATCAATCAAAATAATTCGACTTTCACGATATTCCTGCACAAAGAGGTTCATCATTCGACATCTTGTTCTAATGACTGGTAAATTGAAGCAGAGAACCCATCAGTTGCCTGTCCGCTGCAACAAACATTTATCTTGTGAATAATTGAAACGATATTGTAATAGGTGGTATTATAATAGGTGGGATAGTGCTTCGAATATGTTTCTGTCTAATCGGATCGATACCTTTGATGCCAGACATAGGAAGTCGTGCTTTTCCTTTATTAGGAGACTTCAAATTAGTTCGAACACACTGATTCAAACACTCAATAACAATAATTGGTGCAGCAACAATTACTTGTTTAATCATTGGCACTCTCTTCTGTATTTGACATAGATGCCATCTCCATACTATTTATGTTATGCGTTTTTATGATGTATTGTCCTCTTTTTATATGGGTGTTTATACCTGAAATAAAGCATTATTATATTATTATATTGTACATTTGGTGGTCTAAGATCAACAACTCAATCGGTATCTGACTGCATAATCATTAACCCCAACAAACATGTTCAGCCTGACACATATTCAACCGCTTTCCAGAGATACTTTCACAAAAAACAACAGTTGTTGTCTCATAACATCATTAAAAACTTAAACACCTGCTGTTGGTGTAGGTTTCATGCACATATTATCTGATTTCATTGTTATTTTCACCAATTCGTCATGATTCGTCATTATGTTTGCATACGGAGCGTATACATATGATGGTCAAAGATACATTTAAAGTCATAGCAGCATGGTACCATTATATGGTTTTATTCTTGTTCAGAAGAAGCTATTGTGGACATTTGGTGATAAAAAAATGTTCGCGTTAATTTGCAACTAATAACTGCGACATTTAATCGAGTATATTGAGCCAGTATTACAATCGCCTCCTCATGCCCATGAACACACCAGCGAAACCGACTAGCGGAACGCGCGTAACCCTCGATCAAAGATGGCGAGCGGTAGGTTTAGCTTCGATTTGTTTTGCCGAAGAACATGATATATTTTGAGTTATTTGTATGTTTTGTGTTGTATATAAATGAAGCACATATTACTCCGGACAACAGACATTATAAACAGGTTGTATGCCACTTAAAACGCACAAACAATGAATATTTCTTATCGCTGAAAACCCGCACTGATTAACGGAACGCAATACAATGATTTACGGAAAGCGCCAGACAATTTATTTCCCGATGAACGGAACGCGCAAAACCATGTTGCACGAAATAAATGAATAAACCAACATGTGACTCAACAAATAGATGAAAACAGTGTTATGCACACGTGTGTTTCTTTCATGACATCGGAGAGAAGTCTTTACTATATAATTAGGAACATTATGATGTTTTACTATCATTTCTCAATTTAGGAAATGTATCGTGTTCGAAGAACATTTCAACACCAATGCCAATTTTCTCCCTGAAATACAAATATTGCAGGCCTGAAATTCCCAATAAAATTTGCCAGATTATGTAATATACTAGTATCAATAGTACAAGTAGGCCCTACCAAAAATTGTGTAGGTTTTATTCATTTTGTGTTTTTTTCTTGTTCGTTTTTGTTTTTGACGTTTTGCTGGTCATTTTAAGCCGAAAAATTTCCACCTTTGGAAAGAGCCACATGTAATTGGGTATATTGAACCAGTATTATATTCGCCTTCTCATGCCGATGAAAAAATAGCTTCGGCAGTTTCCGTAATTGTGACGTCAGTTGAGGCAAAATGTGCATTGATGGCTGGCCAAAAACTTTGGTGGCCTGCTCATGTATGGAAAACCACTCCAAAATGCATTCCTTTCAAACGAAAACACGCTAATACTGGACATCTTGCAGCTAAACAAACCTCCGTTCCGGGTGAATAAATAGTAGTGATTCTAAACATCAATACAAGAAATGCCGTATTTCCGCCATCTCACCCATTCACTTGTATTGTCAAACATACACCACGGGAATGAATAGGCGACATGCAATTTACCTTGCTGGCTACATGTACTTTCAGGTCTGCCTCAACTTACGCCACCTACCTACCACGTGACCCATACTAAAATCGTGATCAAAATATTCGGCAATTTACGGAAGGAGAGCTTATTTGATTCAATATCTCGTAACCCACTTATTGCATTTGTAAAATTCGTTCGAATTTATTGAAAACTATTTATAATAGACTGAATGAGAAGCACTTTCATCGGCATGCTACTAGGTCTTTAACATTTCATGACATTGTAATAGTGATATGAGAATGTGTGTAATTGCAGAAAAAACAGCATGGAAATATTACTGTCCACCAAGTACCGGTCGGTACGAATCAGTCGGCACCCTATTCCGCCACTATGTTGAAAAACATGAGAACTGTAAATTTCCTCACGACGATACCATGGAAAACTTATGTACGTTCATATAAAATGCCTTGTAGTCAGTTATAATTGAAGGCCTAGGCTATGCCTACTTAACATACATGTACTACACTCATCACAAAATCTTACTGATATTAGAATATGAATAATATTTCGCGCGTGGTTGAAATCAAGCACTCCCATTTAATAGTAATTGTCTCATTCCATTCCTCAGTGTACATCAAAGCACACTCTGGACATAATATTCTGAATGTACGTATCTGTTTGTAAAGTCCAGTTAAGATATTGTGAGGTGTGTGGTACGGTATCAAATAAACATAGATAACATAACATGATGTATAGCATGATGAATTGCATACAGTGCGGCTCACCATCTGAATTCCCAAACTATAAATGACAAAAACTCATTCATGCTCATGTCAGTGATATTTGCATAGGACTACATAGGCCTGCATTTCATAGTCACGCACGGAACACCTCATTATTAAATTTTTTTGTTAAATTTGACCATGTAATATAGGCCTACCTGGCCTAACACTGTCAACAGCTGCCATGTCTGAAGTATATGAATATACCCTCAACACTACAGTGAACAAACAAAGTTCGGAAAATAAATTTTTAGCTGGAAATTTCATGTTCATGACTTCGCATTCCGTAGGTCAATTCCTTGTGTTCCGTTAATCGTTTGAAAAGTTGATCTTCGCGTTCCGCTGATCTTCGTGTTTTCTTATCAGCTCATTTTCGACGCGATACACCAATATTACTATCTAAAGCAGGTGTTTTACCTGACTAACCAATCTATAGTTTTGTTTTATGTATAGATCACATGCAAATATCGCCCTAATTCGCTGCATCGGCCGGAAAATTTCTCGAAGCAAAGACTACCGCTCGCCATCTTTGATCGAGGGAACGCGCGTTCCGTTAGTCGGTTTCGCTGGTGTGATGAAGAAACTAGCTTCGGCAGTTTCCGTGATCGTGACGTAAGTTGAGGCAAAATGTGCTTTGATGGCTCGCCAAAAACGTAAAATACGTAATTTGGGCGGTCAGCTCAAAGTTGGAAAATCTCTTTAAAATGCATGTGATTAAACAGAAAATACGCCAAAACCAGCAAATAGTGGATATCTTGCAGTTCAACAAACCTCCGCTCTGGGTGAATGATTAGTACTGATTCTAAATATCAAGACAAGAAATGCCGTATTCCCCGACTATTTCACGCGTTTACTTGAATTGTCAAACATACACCAGGGAAATGAATATACAACGTGCTGTTTACCTTGCTGGCTACATGTACGTCACCAACCACGTGACCCACACTAAAATCTGTATCAAAATCTTCGGCAATTTACGGAAGGAGTGCCTATTTGATTCAATATATCGAAACCAATTGATTGTATTTGTAAAATTATTTCGAATTTATTGAAAACTATTCATTATAGACTAAATGAAATAGACGTGGAATCAATACCCAGTATCAAGTATTCCGAGCAAACAAAACAGGGTCCGTTATCCAATCTCATAGTCCGGGGACAGAAAGTCATATCAGGCATACGAAGTGAGAGAAAACAAAAATGACAGGGAAACTCATGAACCCCCGTAAATGGCCATCAGGAGGTGAAATCAGGTGTTCCGGAAAGAGTGAGCATTTCCTGCCCCACTAGTGGCACCCGTCATGAATTCCCCAAAATTAACATGAAAATAGATCTAGTTGCATGGCAGACATGGATTTGCTGTATTTATCAACCAGATCATGATGACGTCCATAGAATTTCTTAAACGCAGCGATAAGTCTTGGTAAAACATATCCTTGTCGTAGCAGTTTAGAGACTAGCTGGGCACTTCGATAGACAAAGTCCTCATATTTGCAACTAGCTCTGGAATAGCGTATAAGTTGAGAAACAAACACACCATATGCCGGTGACATAGGAATGTTGCTGCTTAGAAAAGGGAAATTGACTATGGAAAAATTGAAATCATCACGTTTGTCATATAATCTAGTTGACAGGTTAGAATCATTATCAATCTCCAACCTCAGGTCTAGATAGTTGGAAAAATTAGCGGATTCTGTAGTATCCTTAATTTCAAGTTCCTTAGGATATATGATATCCAAATAATCACCAAACTTGGGATTATTTAGCGACAATACATCATCTATGTATCGGAAAGTGAAATTAAAATTACATGTTAGTTTCTTAGAACCTCCTCTTTGTAAATGTTGGGTACAAAATAGTTTGAATGATTTTTTTTTGTATTCTAGTTAGCTATATCCGCTTCGCTTGTCACTTAGTGATAAAATATCATACACAAAGCCAAATGAAGTAAGCAGTGAAAATGTATAAAATGATGTTTACCTGTTTTCTATAGGTCACAGGTGCTGGGAATAGTCGCTTTCTACGAAACGCGAGATCAATCTTTCCAACAAAAAAAAAATTCCTGAAAAAAGGAATGCTTCCTACGTGCAACAATTGATACATGTATATCAACTTGCACATATACGAGGGTGCAAGATTGTGCATCCGAACTTTATTATATTGAGGTTATTCAAGGAATAATGTATAGATTTGGAGTAATTGTTGCACAATAAACTTCGAGGGCAAGGTGATAAGGTCCCGAGACGCCGAAGGCGTCGAGGGCTATATCACCTGTCCGGAGAAGTTTTTGTGCAGACAATTACGACAAATCTATACATTATTTCTATTCTAACATTGTAAATGATGATATAACACCTTTCGAAATGACTGAAATGCTAAGAGCGCTGTGATGTCACCATGTTAGAATGGGTATTATTATACACTACTAAGAATCCCGACGTTGTCATTGGTTAAAAGCAGGTCACGTGTCTTTGCATAAAAGTACATATTCACCAGACCAGCCGGTGATGTTTTTTTTTATATTCACCGATCGGTCCATATCACATATATATTGTACCTCTCGCCAAAGAGCAACTCAAATGGTTTTTCTTGCTTGTTATATCGCGTATCCAGTGATATAGTGAATTGAATGAGCTTGTTTCAGAAATCATATTCCTCTTTTGTTTATAGTGTTCCTGAAATATTGACATCAAACTGAAATCTGAAGGCGTGACTGGCGCAGTACTTATTCGAATCAACACATGATAGTTTTAGATGTATTATGTTTATATAATAAATCCACGTCATACAAAAACATTGCTTCAGTATTTGCATGAACTTTTCGCAAGCTCGGTGAATATGTCTTTTGCGAAAGGTACATATTTTCACATATTCACCGAAACCAAAAGTCAATATTTGTATATTCTAACATGGTGACGTCTGACGGCTCTTAGCATTTCAGTCAGTTCAAAAGGTGTTATATCAGTTGATATAGGGCCCTAGGGCCTATATCAGATTTCGTTTCCAGGAGCAACGGCCTACAAAAACGTCATGACCGCAACAAACGTGTGTAGCCATGGTAACGTTTATTCCCTAACAATCATTTACCATGTTAGAATAGAAATAATGTGTCCTAATTGCCTGCAAAATAAACTTCTCGGGACAGGTGATATAGCCCTCGACGCCTTCGGCGTCTCGGGACCTTATCACCTTGCCCTCGAAGTTTATTGTGCGACAATTACTCCAAATCTATACATTATTCCTTAATTCTAACATGGTGACGTCAGAGGGCTCTTAGCATTTCAGTCATTTCAAAAGGTGTTATATCAGTTGATATACGGCCCTAGGGCCTATATCAGATTTCGTTTCCAGGAGCAACGACCTACAAAAACGTCATGACCGCAACAAACCAGTGAAGCCATGGTAACGTTTATTTCCTAACAATCATTTACCATGTTAGAATAGAAATAATGTATAGATTTTCGTAATCGTCTGCAAAATAAACTTCTCAGGACAGGTGATATAGCCCTCCACGCTTTCGACGTCTCAGGACCATATCAACTTGCCCTCGAAGTTTATTGTGCGACACTTACTCAAAATATATATATTATTCCTTAAACAATTATCTTCTGTCTATATGATGAGGAAGTCACATTTGAAACAGCAGGGAACGTTCCTGACACAATAGAGACCATTAGAAAACCATCCGATCACAGGTACAAAAACGAAAACGTCATGATTGTGGTCATGACGTATTTTTTTAAAGATAGGGTTTACCCTGCGTTTTTTTGCAATAAAATGGATGAATACATCCAGTTGAACATTCTGAAATTTTCTCATAATTTATGAGCACCTAATTAGTACATTGCAAGTGTTCCGATAATCAGCATTCTAATCAAATTACCCGCCTTTACGTTTATCCGCACGGGGGCGCATGTGTACCGGAAATGACGTGTACTCGTGCAAACAAACTGGACCCGAGTTTGCCGTTCTTGCCTGCTTGAAGTGCTTCTGTGCTCACTTTGTTCGAGTGATTTGCTTTGATCTGTGCAGTTATCGACGTGTGGAAAGATGAGGAATGAGTACCTGCGTTTCGTTTGAAAGTGACATCAGTCAGATTTATTGTGAATCTTGGCAGCAGCCTAGGTAAAGTTAGCCTCCTTCACTCGGGTGGATGGCCCGACTCGCACAGTTGACAGTGTGTGGGTCGGGCCATCCACTATGATTGTAACTTGTCACTTCTCATAAATTTATGGTAGAATCAGCGACGTGGATGGGGCTTCAAATGTCAAATAACAATCACCAAGCGTCAAAAGGGTGCCGACAAAAGACAACTATCAAATGACAAGTGAAACTTGTGAAAAGTGATGTGGCTGATTCTAGGCCCCCTACCATGAATTTATGAGAAGTGACAAAATCCAATCATCAAACGCCATGTCGTGACCCGATTTCCACCCCAGAGTGAAGTAACTTTACCTATCTTGGCAGTAACTTGCAAGTTTCTGTCAAACCTTCACCAGTTCACGGTTCACCACACACTGACACAGTGACAGTCACCAGTGAGTGGACGTGCCGCCTGTGTGGCTGACGAGTCATATCGACTATCCATCTTTGTCTTGTTACTGTTGGTATGATCAGATATTGATTGGACGAAAGTAGGAAGATCAAAAACATTTTCAAAGATGGTGCGACGGTGTGTGGTTTTGGCATGTGGTGGACTACCTGAGCCCCAAGTGCGAGGAACTCACGTTTTCCCTTTCACCAACGGAGTGCCTGACCAGCGATGGCTTAGATTTGTGCGAGTCTGGAGAACTAACTTTGTGCCTTCAAAACACAGCCACGTGTGTTCTGAACATTTCCAACCAAATGACTTCGTCAACTATGAAGAGTTTAAAGCTGGTAAGAAATTTTGAAAAATGCCAAATTTGAACGCAAGGGTTGCATGAACAATAACATGGGCAATCTGAGACATATAGGCTATACTAAAGTTCATCCATCAGTGAAACACGCTTTTTGGCCGTAGTTTTGTTATAAATAATCGGATCAACTTGAAATTTTGTGTGTATTTATTGGGCATCATGCCGTAATTTTTCACCATAGAGTTCTATCTCAAAAACTGAGAAAGTTGGCAATCTAACCCAATGTTAAATTTCAGCCTCAACATGGAATTTCAAAGTCTGCACAAAAAACAGCAATTTTTTTTCGATGTACGAGTTATATATTACTTCAGAATACACATATTAACTCAATATAAACTGACTATGCCTTCCGACTCTAAATCAACACAATACAATGTAGGTTCATTCTGTATGGGCATAAACATGATAAAAAGCCTCGAATTTGTTGAAATTTATTTGATCACATTTCCGACTGAAATTTAGCATTGGGTTAGATTGCCAACTTTTTAAATTTTTTAGATAGAATTCTGACATTAGTGAAAAATTACGGCATGATACCCAATGGACAAACACAAAATTTCAAGTTGATCCGATCATCCAAAACGAAACTACGGCCAAAAAGCGTGTTTCACTGATGGACGAACTTCACTTTAATTTTGCCGCGACGCTGAATTCATGAACAGTGATATTTTTTTAAAGCTGTTTTATCCTTTTGATAGATGTTGATGAAAAATGTAACATTTCTGCACTCAGTTGGGAGTTTAGCATGTTAGTGGTTGTATGGAAATCATTGATTTGCAAATTTCAGCCAGCAAAATTGCAAAATTGGCAAGGGTTTTTCAGCAATTTAAGCTGAATATTGTCACCAATATAGACTATATTTTGATTTTGTGTGAATGAAGGCTAAGCCTGATATGTTAATTGGTGCCAAATATGGACATTCCTATTCTGGTAGATCCAGTAGACTAGTGAAATGTATCAGATGCTTATCTCTGATGATCAGTCATACTGACATGCATATCTTATAATTGTGTGTGTCAACATTTGAACCATCATTGTTTTGTTGCAGGTGTTGTGAAACTACTACGGTTGAAGCAAGGAGCTTTTCCCACGGTACAGCCCTCAAACGAAAAGCTGAACAATGTGCTTCTGAGGCCGAGGAAATTGAAGACTGGTATGTACCTGTGATTGATATGAATATGGTGTATTGTATCTATACAACTATTTGCACGGGTGTTTGCCTGCTTCGGGTATATCATGATTCATGGTACTGATATTTTGTCATGGTACTGTCATTTGTACTTCAATCAGGTCCCAGCTATTCCGAGAATGTCTTCAAGACCACGGAGACATTTTCCGAGTCGAGGAGTCAAGATGTTGTCAAGATGGATCCAGCGCGGGTAAATCTTCAACAAAAATATGTTCTCACTTCTATTCAGAAAAATATGTTAGTTAATCAACTTTACAATCTAATTATCAGTTTCCAAATCTCTATATGTGTTCGTGATAATTTAATCCTATTCAAAGATTGGGAAAAAAATTAACATGTGTTGAGTGTGAACAGTTTGGATGTTTGTTACATGTATTTGTGTATCCACCGACCCTTCAGGAGATCAAAGGGCCTAAACAGGTTATTGAACCACCTCTATCAGTGACTGAGGAAAGCGTTGAAGAATCGAGAGATCCTGTCTTGGTGGGTCCTCCACAGTACGATTGGCACCCACTCATGTCATCGAAAGGTGAGTAGACATAGCTGAAGTCATGTGTGAATTGGTTCCACTGGTAATAAGATCTTATTTTCCATTACAGCAATGATGGTGGGATATTTTCAATTTTCCCCTTAAACGCTCATAATTTTGATGTTGAACAAACTGAAGTTTACCTTGAAAAAATATATTATTTTGCATGGCCTAAATATTGAAATTTCATCCATCAGGTGTCCAAACTGCCCCACCCGTCCAGAACAACAACAGCGCATCGAGGAGTTGTCAGGCGAACCTTGCCAACCTCCCACCGTTGGAGCTGCTAACAGTGGTGTGTTCATAATACAGCTACTTATGTCCTCGTGTGTTACCTTGAAATTCTTGCTATATACAGTGGTCCCTTTCAGACCCATTGATCTTACCTCCTGGCAACAAAATCAAGGTTTTATCTGAGAAGAAGTTTTTGTACAGATGTTCAACTACATGAAAATGTTAAACTTTTCCAAATAACGTCTTTGTTGAGGGGACGTCTTCATTGAGGGGAGTCCTGTATGAGTGAAAACATTGCTATTTGAGGGGGGACATCTGTTTGTAGGTGGTTTACAACGTAATTTTGTATTACATGTATTCCTGGCCTAATAATGTTAAATCGTGTATTATTCCTTGTGTACTCCAGAAGGCAACTGAAGCACCGATGGAGCAGGTGGCAGATAGTGAGTCTAACAAGGAGCCTGACGACATGCGTGAAGCTGGATTTGACCCTGAGGATGAGTTGTGGGAACCGGCTGAGGACTGTGATGACCACACTGATTCAATCGAAGAAAATTCTGACATTGAAGTCAACTACAATTATTCATTGTGAGTATACATTAGTCTGAAGCCAAAATGCCCAATATAGGTGCTCACAGAGTTATCATGTCCTTTGATACAATGTTATACAGATTTTTCATCCAGATAATCATGTAACTTACTTTTGTTCCAGGAAAGTGGGAGAGCGGCCTCCCCAGCATCCGAAAGAATTCTTGATCTTTTGCAACATGTGTGGAATGCAAGTGCCAAACAGACCTCATCATTGTGAACAAGTTGGAAACATGCATCAAAGTTGAGCAAGTATGTGTATAGCATATTTGATGATGGTATCATTTATTCTATTCACTCAAAATGAATCCTCAATTATTGGGTTACCGGACCTATGGTCCGATAACCTATTGGCATGGCGTTGCGTCCGTCGTCCGTCGTCGTCCACATTTTTATCTTTTTTGTTTATGGGCGAATTTTTCTGAAATTTTGCACAAAAATACTTAAAAATAATTCAAGAAGGAGGTATTTTTTAGTTTTTTGATTTTCGCATTTTTTTCAAAATGGCAGCCGTTTTCGACGAAAAATGCCTGATTTTGGACTTTGGCGGCCATTTTCTCAAAATCTGTTCAGTAACTTTTTTAGGTTACCGGACCTATGGTCCGATAACCTATTGCCGTCACGTTGCGTCCGTCGTCCGTCCGTCGTCCGTCGTCTGTCCACAGCTGTATCTTTAAAGTTTACAGGCGGATTTTTCTGAAATTTTGCACAAAAATGCCTAAAAATATTTCAAGAGGGGTTTTTTTTTTAGTTTTTTTATTTTCGCATTTTTCTCAAAATGGCAGCCATTTTTGACGAAAAATGGCCAATTTTGGACTTTGGCGGCCATTTTCTCAAAAACTGTCTGATCAGTTTTGAGATTTTTGTTTCAAAAGATTCCCCTTATGTACCTTTATGATGTGTATAAGTTTTGTTGCCCTTGAATCGCCGGTCTCCGTGTGGCGGCCATTTTGAATTTTTGACGGGTCGGCGAAAAAAAAATTTTTTGCCCCAAATCGCGTTACTATCCATTTCGGGCCATTTCTAGGCAAAAAAAAAATTTTCACCCTTTGAAAAAAATTTTGGACTTAGAAAATTTTCGGCACCTTTTTCCTTCATAATGGGAGCTGCCCGGACTGTACTCATAGAACGCTTAAAGATAGAGCTTAGATATTGGCACTTTCAAATGGGAAGTCGTATATGGCGACTTGTGTGGTGACCTTGAATTTGACCTTGGATGACCTTGAAAGGTCAAAATAGCCATTTTTGGGTCGAAAAATGCCCAAATTTGCACCTTGTTTGTCTTTAATCGAAAACTGTCTGATCACTTTTGAGATTTTTATTTCAAAACATAGTAATTGGGGTTTTTGACATGATGTGTATAAATATGTATATAGTGTATAAAGTGCCTTGAATTGCTCAAAAGGCTAGAAATTTAGGCTGAATAGGCCCCAAATTTAATTTTTGGTCGTTTTCCTTCAAATTTATCTGATCAGTTTTGAGATTTTTGTTATAAAACATGCTAATTGGGATCCCTGACATTGTGTATAAAGATGGAGTGCTTTGAATTGCTTAAAAGGCCCCTTGAGTGTGTAAATTGGCCTCTACAGCCAAAAAATGTTTGTAGGTATAGCTGGAATTGGAAGTCATATACATGTATACCACATATATATGTGGCTTTTTTGGGTGACGTTGAACTTGACGTCAGATGACATTGAGTGCTATATCTCAGTGTCATGTCCAACAAGAAATGTGTAAATTTCGTTTATAGACAAAAGACTTGTAGATAGACCTTGTATTTGTATTTTGAACATACATGAATTCAAGGTTATATGCTGCACACTTAATGATGACATTGAAGTTCACGAAGATGATTGGTTTATCTTAACGTCATATCTCACCTGTCCTGTTTCAACTAAAGTTGTCCGGTAACCTATCTTAGCCCTTGGGCTAATTTTTTCTTTTTGATACATAAGACTCCTTGTATGTACTCCTATGATGTCTATAAATTTCGTTGCGCTTGAATCGCTCAAAGTGGGCCATTTTGGCCCAAACTGGGCCCAAATGGGACTTTCCCATGTTAAATTCTCCTATGCTTTATAATGGGACACATTATGCCTAATATCTCACTTGATATTGAGATTAGAGACTAGGAATCAATTGTGGACATATAGGAAATGATATATGCTGAATATTCTCGTGACCTTGAATTTGACCCCTGACCTCAGTTTCAAGGTCAGAGCACAAAATGGCTTATATCTCGCTTATTATCGACTCTACAGCTTAAGAATCAATTGTGGACATATAGGAAATAATATATGCTGAATATTCTCGTGACCTTGAATTTGACCTCTGACCTCAGTTTCAAGGTCAGAGCACAGAATGGCTTATATCTGGCTTATTATCGACTTTACAGCTTAGGAATCAATTGTGAACATATAGGAAATGATATATGCTGAATATTCTCGTGACCTTGAATTTAACCTTTGACCTCATTTTCAAGGTCACAGGACAAAATGGCCAATATCTTGCTTATTAGCGACTTTACAGCTTAGGAATCAATTGTGAACATATAGGAAATGATATATGCTGAAAATTCTCATGACCCTGAATTTGACCTTTGATTTCATTTTCAAGGTCACATGACAAAATGGCTAATATCTTGCTTATTATCGACTCTACAGCTTAGGAATCAATTGTGAACATATAGGAAATGATATATGCTGAAAATTCTCATGACCCTGAATTTGACCTTTGACCTCATTTTCAAGGTCACATGACAAAATGGCTAATATCTTACTTATTATCGACTTTACAGCTTAGGAATCAATTGTGAACATATAGGAAATGATATATGCTGAATATTCTCATGACCTTGAATTTGACCTTTGACCTCATTTCCAAGGTCACAGGACAAAATTGCTAATGTCTCGCTTATTATCGACTTTACAGCTTAGGAATCAATTGTGGACATATAGGAAATGATATATGCTGAATATTCTCGTGACCTTGAATTTGACCTTTGACCTCATTTTCAAGGTCACAGGACAAAATGGCGAATATCTTGCTTGTTAGCGACTTTACAGCTTAGGAATCAATTGTGAACATATAGGAAATGATATATGCTGAATATTCTCATGACCTTGAATTTGACCTTTGACCTCATTTCCAAGGTCACAGGACAAAATTGCTAATGTCTCGCTTATTATCGACTTTACAGCTTAGGAATCAATTGTGGACATATAGGAAATGATATATGCTGAATATTCTCGTGACCTTGAATTTGACCTTTGACCTCATTTTCAAGGTCACAGGACAAAATGGCGAATATCTTGCTTGTTAGCGACTTTACAGCTTAGGAATCAATTGTGAACATATTGGAAATGATATATGCTGAATATTCTAGTGACCTTGAATTTGACTTTTGACCTCATTTTCAAGGTCAACAGGACAAAATGGCTAATATCTTGCTTATTATCGACTTTACAGCTTAGGAATCAATTGTGAACATATAGGAAATGATATATGCTGAATATTCTAGTGACCTTGAATTTGACTTTTGACCTCATTTTCAAGGTCAACAGGACAAAATGGCTAATATCTTGCTTATTATCGACTTTACAGCTTAGGAATCAATTGTGAACATATAGGAAATGATATATTCTGAATATTTTAATGATATTGAATTTGACCTTTGACCTAAATTTCAAGGTCAGTCATTTTATTTTCAAAGTCAGATTACAAAATGGCTTATATCTCGCTTATTATCAAATTTACAGCTTAGGGGTCCATAGTGAACATATAGGAAATGATGTATGCTGAATAGTTTGGTGATCTAGAATTTAACCTTTGATCCCATTTTCACGGTTAGAGATATGGCGATTTCAGTGGTCACCTTGAATTTGACCTTCAACTTTCTCGGCTTAACTCTGTATATTTCTCCGGTAACCTTTCTAGCCCATTGGGCTAATTTTTTTTCTTTTCCGGGCATGTACATGTTATAAATATATTTTTCTGATAACATGTGAACTAGTGCGTGTATTAAGATAAGAGCAAAATGTGTTGGTTTAGTGCAATGTTGCACATGTAGAAAATATATTAATAATTTCAGTCTATAAGGATTTCATATGTTTCGTATAAACATCGTCATCCCTAATTTTACAGAAGTGCAATTGTGGCTACTAGTACTTTCGGACATGATTACCAACTCTCTCTATATTACTGTTGTTGATGACAAAATTGGTTTTGCATATTCCTAGTCTCGCTACCTTGAAGCAACATTTCTGCAACAGTGGCAAAGACGAGCAGCAGTCCATGATCACACAACTGAAGGAGCGAGATGAACCACTGCACATCGCAGGAGATGGCCGAAACAACTCCCCTGAATACGCGGTGAAATACGGCTCTCACACTGTGATGGAGTGCAGCGTCAACAATGTACTAGATTTCCAGCTTGTTTAGGTGTAATATCTTACCCTCTTCTATGTCTATGATCTTACAGTAGTATATTTCTTGTGCAATAATACATACACTGTCTTATTAAGGCATTTCAACAGAAATGCCTTTATGTTTTTGTCAAATTATTAGGTTTTTTTTCCACATTTTAGTTTCCGCACGATAACTTCAGTTTGCCTCGATGTATCTTCGCCGAATTTTCACTGCTGATCAGAAATGTTGTGTAGAAGAGAAGGAGCATATTGTTTTTGAGCCGGGTCCATGGGGATGAAATATATGTTTCTGGTTCCCGCACGATAACTCAAAAAGTTCTTTGGCAATGACTGTGGAACTTTGCATGGAGGTTCATATATCACCAGGGAAGAAGCCTATTGATTTTGAGGCCGATCCGTCAAACGACTTTTGACCTAGGGCTTGAAATAGTTTTAGCTGAGTCATCCTTGAGGCTCTCATACATATCTCGAAACGTACATTATTTTCGGAATCGTCATACATGTACTAGGCAAATATGTCTAAGGGGTTGTCAAAGAGCTTCATAGATATTTCGGAAACGGTGCCTCGTAGAGCGAAAAGGACGTTATTTTCATACTAATCGCTCTAGACAAACATGTCTTGAGGGTATTAGGGGTGACCTTTGACCTTGATCTGAAATTTTTTACCCGAGTCGACATTTTTCATTTTCGGCGATATCTCGGAAACGGTGCGTCGTAGAGTGAAACGGATGTTATTTTCGGACTCGTCGCCCTCGACATACAATAAGTCAAACATGTCTTAATGGTATTAGAGATGACCTTTGACCTTGACCTGAATTTTTTTCGCTGAGTCGGCATTTTTCGATTTCATCGATATCACGGAAACTTTGACCTAGAGCAAACCAGACATTAGACAGATAGTTTTTGGGGGTATCAAGTTTGTCCTTCACATAGATGTAATTGCATAAATGTCTTATAGGTCTCATTGGGAGCTCCGTCATATTTTGTTTTTTTATGCTTCACCCTGAAATGCCTCCAAGGCCTTTAGGCCTTGACGTCTAGTTTTTGCATCAAATTTCTCTGTATATTTCATTTCTATTGGAAGAAACATTGATCACCATAAATCTCGGAACACCATTTCAGTGACTTGTGCATAAAGATTAGAAGATGTGTAATCTGAAAATTTTTTCCAATTACAGAGCAATGAAGTTCAAAACTCGGCAAGGTGCGAACTGGAGGGTCTGAAGCGAGCGATGGACTGCCTGTCAGCAAACGACTTGGTGGTGGCAGAACTGATCACTGATCGCCACAAGACGATTGCGAAGTGGATGCGGGAAACCTATCCAGAAACATGAGAAACGAAGCACCGCAATGATGTCTGGCTTAGTCTTATCAATGTTATGATGGACACTGGACAATGACATTTTGTAGACTTGCACCTATGCTTCCATTTTCTTCCTGATCCATTTGATTCATTGCTGGCTTTGTAGCTGTGTCTTCGATGGCAAGAAATTGGTTAATGTGTGCAAGATAATCTGACATTCCACATACCAAACATTTACCTGCATTTACACAACTGGTTTGCTTTATCCGTGGAGTCACTAAGTGCGTTGTCATGTTGTCTTACTTGTGTCCTCCATTATTTACCATTGTCATTGTTTATTGCTCAGTGTTACATGATGTACTCAAATTGAGCATTCGTGGTTGGTCTGGTTCTGATAAATGTGTGTCTATTAGTACATGAATTCAGCTCATTTCAAATGCTGCTGTTCTGACTGGCTGCTAGTCGTGGTTCATATCCCACGCTTGTTTTTTTTTACCTGGGGAGTTACACTGTAACCAGGTTTTTTTAAAAACAGGGGTTATGCAAGACACATTTAAATTTTCGGGATATAACCAATTTTGTTATAAATTGCTGTGCTGTCCAATTTTGTCTAATGTATTTGGATTCTGAGATGGAATTTAATATTCAATTTATACATAAATATTTTATGTGCCTGATGGTTATTATACCAACACAGTACAATAGCACAGCATTTATTTGTTATGATGTGTGTCTGTTTGTACATAATTTTAGCTCATATTAAATGTTGAATATATTCTTACTATTACAGGCTGCTACTCTTGTTTCATATCGTACCTTTTTTTTTACCGGGGGGGGGGGGGAGTGAATGTGGAGTTATATAACCAAATGTTCCTAATGTTACTTGTTTCATTATAAATTGCTGTGCTTGTCCAATCTTGTATATAGACTTCTAGTCAAAATTGAAGTGTAAATGAATACATGAATATGTTGTGCCTTGGGGTGTCTGGACAGTGATTACTAATTTACTAGTACATTGTGGTAGTAACCAGGCAACAGGGTCTTGTTACAGTGTTTGTGAAAAATATTAATAAACATCATGATACACTAAAGTTGTTTGTCATTATTGTCACTAAAAAACAAATCAATTTTGAACCATCGAAAATTTTTGGAAATTGAATTCTTGAGAATTATCATTATCGACATAATTTTTGGAATATGTATTCAAACTTGCGATAAAGTAGATTTTAGTAGGCAGGGTGTTCAAATCAAAGAATCAAAGAACATGCTACCCTAGGTGGCACATAGCCGCATGGCTGTCTTGCTGTGTCACCTATTATAATCTGAAAGACCTTTTGATTTGGGAATTCAGTTAGCTCAATCACATGGATGAACTGGGGAGAAGTACAGTATTACGAGTATATCATTTGGAGTTTGGCATGCACAAAGTCAAAGCCAAGGAATTTTGATCAGATCACCAAACGCGCTAAACAATGTGATACTGGATTCCTCAGCACCAAACTCACGTTGAATATACCGGTAGATGTTGTTTTTGCAATGAATGGGTTGATTGATGTCTGGGAAATGGAACGTGTATCTGCAACACGAGCAAATGTCTCGGCATGGGCAGGGATCTGACTGCTAATCTCAACTTGCAGAATATACGTGTGCGCGCGTTTTACAAAGAAAAATCAATAAATCATTGGAAAATCCCTTCTTGAGATTTTCCAATGATTTCATAACTCTGGCTAATTGCATGTGTCTAATTTGTCAGCTGTCAAAACATAATTACGACTGCTTGGAATTCGGGGTCAATTCGTGCATGGCACGTCTCCTCACTTCCTGTTTTGTTTGCACGAGTTTGCGTCATCAAGATGGCGGCGCCCATGGTACATGTGCTCGCATTGGACAACGATATAAAATGTTCGATTTATTGATTATTCGTGGTCACAATCAGTCGAGACTTGGTAGATGTTGATATCAGGTTATATACTGCATATTTATTGCAAAAAACCGCAGGGTAAACCCTACCTTTAATATAAAATTTGCCGTTGTCGTTTTCGTTCCGCACGAACCACCAGATTGCTGTTGAGTAGGCTATACCACGGTGGGTATAGTCGGATTTTTTTGCCTGTGAACTCACTTTTTCGCTCTAACTCAGGGAATAAAACGAATTTGGGGACTGCAATACATATCTATACTCACGAACAATTCCGGCAACTGCTCGCATATAGATTGTTTCAACAGATTAAATCCACTTCAATCATCCTATATTTCCTGAAATTGCCAATTCGAAGCAGCGTTTTTGCCGTGGAATCCATGAGCTCGTGCAGATGTAGCATTACAAACGCGACATGTGAGAAACCCGAACATCACGTATGTCGCCTTTCTCATAGTCAAATGCTTATTATCGCCCATGTCGCATTCTTCACGGCTGATGTGATTGGTGGATAATATTTTATTCCAATCTGCTTGCGATATCCACATCAAAGATTATTCGACTTCTTAATACGTTTCAATTAAGTTATTTTTTCATTAGCAAATGTAAACAGACAGTCTTAACGACGATTTGTGTGTTTTGCCAATGGAATGCTTCGAACTCGTACTGCACCACCATCACCATTTGCACGACTAGAATGGAACGCAGCACATAAGGCACCCAAAACATAGCTCGATGTATTGGTTAATATCGCACCACAAAATCCTTTGTTGTGCTGTTCTGCCAGATCCCCCACCCCCACTCGATTTCAGCGCTGAATCCTGATTCAATATTGAGTGGAAGTCCATGAATTGGACGATAATATGGACATGCATGTCGTGAATTTCAAGCACAAAAGCTATTTCAATAGCTCCGCAGTTAATGTTGGGTATTTCACGGTAATGTTGCTTTTTTCACGCCGGAAACACCAACCGTGAAAAAAGCGACATGGTCGGATATTTCACGTGAAAAAAGCGACATGGTCACTTTTATCACATGAGAAACCCGACCATGTCGGGCTTTTCACAATATTCGGTTTTATCATGCAGCACAGACGACCGGATGTTTACAAACAACACCATGTATACCGCATCGAAGCAAGTGGTCACCACAACAATTTAAGAACATTGTTTGTTGCCACATTCATTGACCATGCATGATTTCAATTGATTTCCATTTTGATTACTTTGACATATATGATAGTTGTAGGACGCCAATCATCCTCCCGTTCACTGATGTAGCTCCCGTTCCCAGAGTTGGAACCCCCGTTCATAATTTGGTTTTGGCCAAACAGGCCAATCAAAAATAGGTATATGATAGAAAGGTTATTTGCACCACTTAAAACATAAGAGGCTACGATTAATGAAATTATATGTCTGATACATATATTTTTCCCTGTTTATTGGCAACATTCATACGAAAAATTAAATGTTCTCAGAATACCGTAAAAAAGTCACGGATCATCATGGGTTTTGAAAACTTCTGGTTCTCGGTCATTTGCAACTCCCGTTCATGCAGAAATACAGAAGTATTCAACGTCTTCTTCAGATGGTAAACATGAACATAAACACATAAGCATTATCGTCTATGTAGGACACAAGTTCACAACACTTTTGAGACACATTCCTATTTCCAGGGGCGGATCCATAAAAATCTGTTATGGGGGGCCCAGGCAGATATGGCAATACTGACTAGAGCGATCGAGCATTTCGGTCTGGGGATCTGGGTGGCGGCCCCCCAGGAAAAAAATGGAAATTTATAAATTTTATAGCACTTCTGGTGCTATTTTAGGGGTCCTGTATAGTTATTAAAACAAATCTTCAGGGGTCTCTGGCGGGCCCCATAGGCCATGTGGCCAAACATGATTTTTGGGTAAATATCACATGATCACTATTTATTCATTATGCAAAATAACAGGAAGCAATATCCCATGCTCTAGCCACTTGCCTTATCAACAGTTAAAGCATTATTATTATTTAATCTGAGTGTAAATTGCTTGCTTGTTATACATGTATATACTGTAAACCACATAATTTTTCGCGGCCATTAATATCCGCAATTTCTGGCAGCATACCCTTTTCGGCAGAAGAATGGGAATGAAAGTATCGACTTTACAACTTGAGAGTCAACTGTGGACAGATAGAAAATGATATATTATGAAGATTCTCATGACCTTGAATTTGACCTTTGACCTAAATTCCAATGTCAGTCACCTTATTTTCAAGGTCAGAATACAAAATGGCTTATATCTCGCTTATCATCAAACTTACAGGCTAGGCTTCCATAGTGAACATATAGGAAACGATGTATGCTGAATATTTTGGTGATATCGAATTTGACCTTTGATCCCATTTTCAAGGTCAGAGAACAAAATGGCTAATATCTCGCTTATTATCGACTTCACAGCTTAGGAATCAATTGCGAATATAGAGGAAATGATATATACTGAATATTTTCATGACATTGAACTTGAACTTTGACCTCATTTTCAAGGTCACATCACGGAATGGATAATATCTCACTTATTATCGACTTTACAGCTTAGGAAATTTAGGAATCTATTGTGGACATACTAGAAGTGATGTATTTGTTGAATATTTCATGGCCTTGAACTCATTAATGACTTTATTCTCAAGGTCACTGAACAAAAGGCTAATATCTGAAATGTATATTGTCCGGTAACCTCTCTCAGCCCTTGGGCTAATTTTTGTACATATATATGCCGTGCAGCTTAACTATATTGACAATATATATTAACGAATACGGAGTTCTATATCTGTTTGAGATTGTATGACAAGGCTATGCCACACGCTTCCTATTACACCGTTCCTGGACCAGGCATGGGGGCGTCCCTGCCAGACCACTAATCCACATATAGCATCTGTAGACCATGTGGTGTAATCCTCCCCATTCGTGAGTCATAATGCCAGGAAGTGCGCCAATGTCGTACTCGCTAGTAACTGTGGTCAGCCTGCCCATTGACCACACGGTTCACTCATCCTGGGGGGAGATCGACCATGATTAATCCTTCAGCCACTGATGGGATTCGAACTAATGACCTCCCGACTTTGAGGCCTGTACAGTGTAGCTTAACCACTCCACTACAGGGGTCGGTAAGTGGTTGATGTATTTCCCAGCACCCAGAGTGGATGACATATTTCTAACGTCTACGACAACGATTCGTTTATAATTGACAATATGAAATGTTACATTACTTTCCCAGAAAAAAATATTAGCCACGCATAATAGTATCTAAGGTAATATAATAATGTTGTATGTCGTAATTATTTTTGTTTTTCCCAAAATGCAAAATATAGGATCGGCGGTCATGTGAAACCAACGATAACTATCATTTCAAGAATAAAATTATAGCAAAAAGATATTTTTTCACCCGTGGACGCTCCTGATTTGCATATTCATGAGCCTAATTCAAATAATACACCATCAGTATTAGTTTAATTAGAATCATGGACCATAAAAACATAGGTATAGACACCCTAATCAATGCTGTTGGACTAATACCTCTAAAGATATAAAGAAAATTTTTAAAATCCATAATGGCTGCCATTATTTGCTGTATATATTCATGTCTTTACGGAAACTGCTTAGAGGTGCAACTTTAACATCAACCTGAGAATACGTTTCGCAGGTTTGTCTTCTCCTTTTACATAAACAAGTACTCGTGCGAACCAAATTGCTGCGTACAACAACAAAAAAAGGTATGACACCTGTACAAATCAATTTACTCTGGACACCGAAATGATTACATGTGGTGCAATTTTTGTTGTCCCGAGAAATACGTCATGACGTCATCGCGCATGCTCAGTGATCTGTTTACATGCCGTCTGCAAGCATCTGCAAAGCACCAAAATGCCGCTTCAAACAGGCAAAATATCCTAGAATATATCAAGATTAGTTTGTTGAAGCAACATATATACCAACTGTTGCCGGAATTGTTCGTGAGTGGTGAGATGTATTGCATTCTGGCCAAATCGTTGTATTACTTGTGTTCGAGCGAAAAAAAGGACTTCACGAGTATAGGCAGACAGTACTTTTGCATGATTTCCGAACTCTAACTGATCGCTAAGAACTCTTGCATAAAATAAAACGCACTTGGCGGTAGAAGGAAGATCTGAATTGCGTGGAATCAGAGAAGGTTTTTACCTTCGTGTGATTTGCACGGAAAATACGACATTTTAGACTATTTTATTATCATTGGGGAATAATCATAATATATATATCTTTAGTATCACACAGTTGTGCACACAGTTGCGTAAAAGTGGGATCAAACAGGGTCGAAATATATAGTTTATGAAATAGTTAACAAAATATATTTTAGTTATGTGATCAATCGTATCTGGACGTGCAATTGGTTAATTTCAAACGGCTAATCAATGAAAAAACAAATCCGAACTGCATGATGTTCCTCCCCACTCTTGCATGATTCCTCCCAAATAAAACGTGGTATGCCATGTTTTTCCCCCAGAATGTATGTGGCTGTTAATTAAACTTACTTTACAGATGTCTTTTCTAAATGATATGGGGTACTTCATTCCAGGGTGGAGGAACATCAGGTAGCATACAACTGAGTTTGACAGGTGTTGCCGTATTTTACTTAATTTCAAATAAATATATATTGTTCAATATCAGTAGATGCGAATGATATAACTTATTGTAAGAAGGAAATAGCTGGTCTATACAATCAACATGTGGTCCATATGGTTGCCCGGGCATCACTACAAAAGTGGATGATACATTGACTCCACACAACAATATTATCCACTTCTCACACTTTTTGTACCTGAATCGACGCGTTTAAAACGCGTGAATAACCGGATGAATTATCGGATAGTTATCTGGTGTAACGATTCATTCAAGCATAACTTAGGATGTACCATTTATATTTATTAACACGTGCCTCCATCACTGAGATCTCCGTCTCGGTCTGCAAAGGTTTGATCATGACGAATCATGTAAGAGTGAGATGCTAGGTTTTTGCTAATCATGTTAGAGTGTGTAAATATGCATAAATAATTTTAAATGTTATATGTGATGATTATAGATGAATTTTGCTGCAAGAGTTAAAAGTACAATAGAACATGTATGTATAGTTGTGTAGATTGCCATGTACCTTGTAAATAAACGACAACGACAGAAATACAACTCATTTTTTCACTCGGCGGCTATTTCTTCTGATCAACATTCATTGCAGTGTGAGACATTTCGAACACAAAACGTTGTTTAATTTCACCGAAAATTCGTCCCTATCAACATGAGTTACTTAAATGTTCCGTGATATGGTTGGTTACTCATAATATTACCTAATTCTCGCATTATTCGGTGTTTTTGTGGAGGTCCCCACCTTCGCATCCATCATGAAGATCATGCGAGAGTTCTTAGTGCATCAGTTAGAGTTCAGAAATCACGCAAGACTACTGTCTGCCTACCCACCGTGTATACCACGGGCCTACATAGATCTCGGCACTGCAGACGCGTATATACACTATAGGGCGTGTAAGTGAGATTTGAAACGTCACGTTATTTTACGTGATTTGACCTTTCTGGTGACATTTGATTTTCCCACCAATTTTTTGGGCCAATTCGTAAAATTCTACATATTCGAACCCCTGCAACTTACACGGAAATTATCGGGAAAATGATCGCATGTTCGTACATTGATCATGACCCTATCCTACGATCGCTAACGATCTACATATGCATTTTTAATAAGCATTTCATTCCATTTAAAAGGGATGGAAATCGTATGTTTTTATGTTCCAAGGTCATGACCTTGACGGGAGGAAAAAGCTCATTTCCTTGAAACTACGTGACTATTATCCAAACCGTCGATGGTGTTTGAGACTATATTTGATGTGGCATATGTTCTGTGCACTTTTTGTTATAACATCACAAAAATAATCCTGTGATATTGGAATATGGAGTCCAAAAATATGTAGTGAAACATAACATAGATCGGGGACTATGAACAAATATACCCTCATTATTATAAACAGTTGTATGCCGTAGTTCAGAGCAAGTGTAATAAATAAAATAATTGATTATTATAATGCTCGTAATCATATTTTTGTACGGTGCTTCTGAATCAGCTTCAAAATTAGCAAAAATGGCCACGTGTCAATGTTTGTCACCACTACGTACCTGAATACGTCATGTTACGACATATGAGAAACGAGACCTACAGGCCCTATTATAATACCGTGATGAACAAAATGGTAAGTTGCCTCATGAGGTAGTATCTTTCAGTTTTGAATGCAAGTTTGTTGTAAAATGAAATAGATCTATCTACACACATCGATATAGATCTATGGATCTATAAGTAGACTATTGTATTTTATTGTGAATTCATACAGTCACTGTGATAGAATTAAGTTTTGGCCAATATATCCACTCCATTTCACTACATCTATACATTAAATACAATGATACAGTAAATTTCCACACTAAGATAGACGTGGAATCAATAACCAGTATTAAATATTCCGAGCAAACAAAACAGGGTCCGTTATCCAATCTCATAGTCCGGGGAAAGAAAGTCATATCAGGCATACAGAAGTGAGAGAAAACAAAAATGACAGGGAAACTCATGAACCCCCGTAAATGGCCATTAGGAGGTGAAATCAGGTGTTCCGGAAAGAGTGAGCATTTCCTGCCCCACTAGTGGCACCCGTCATGAATTCCCCAAAATTAACATGAAAATAGATCTAGTTGCATGGCAGACATGGATTTGCTGTATTTATCAACCAGATCCTGATGACGTCCATAGAATTTCTTAAACGCAGCTATAAGTCTTGGTAAAACATATCCTTGTCGTAGCAGTTTAGAGACTAGCTGGGCACAAGATTTATTTCGAAATAGATCTAGATCTATATGCTATACAATTACTATACAAAGTCCTATCGTATACTGTATACATGTATTGTATCTCAAAGACAAAGAGACGTTTGATTTAAATTAAGGTTTATAGAATATCTATAATATATATTGGATTTATCAGTAGCCTAAAAGATATGTAGGCCTATTAGTCCATTTTTTCGGTTATCAGAATTCAGTCATTGTTCTATAGGTATATAGGTATATCCGCTGTACTGTATGGCGTGCAGTTCCATTCTTCGTCTTTTTAGGATGAGACGATGAAAACAAAAGGAAGTTAGAACTTTCGTTACAAAGAAGGAATGAGGCTGAAGCTGTTTAACCAGGTGGCATTCCTCAACCCTGAAGGCATCATCATCCAAAGGATGGGCTGAAGTGGTGGAGTTGCTAAAGACTACTGGATCAGAGTGGGACCTCCTGACAGTGCGATGCGCCAGCGAAACCACAAGAGATGCCGTACGAGCCTGGCTGAAAGCGGGGTCAGAAAACAAGAAAAGGTATGCGTATTTAAATACAACATACAAGACATTTCACATGCGGCAGCTTACCGTAATATGGCATATATTCATTCAGAAAGTGTCAAATGGTACGTAGAAGTCAAGTTACGCATATCCACAGATGTTTTTTTAGGACTGGTACCGGAGAGAACGAGAACGACGAAGACGGGTGCCTGATGGAAATAGCTGCGCTATGGCAAGACACACAGGACAAGCAGGCGGAGGAGAGGCGTGCCCAACCCTCGGAATCAAAGACACCTACTACCAGCCGTTCTGCAGACATCGACATGCGCAGCAAGGCCATAAATGCACTGAAGAGGTATGCCGTTGTCGGTGCCGGGGGTAAAATCATGCCCACGTTATTGTTGATATTGCCAATTTGAATGTGAATTATTATTGAAGTATTTTTCCCCAAATGACAATTTCTCTATTTCTACAGACACAGACGAGGACAGTGAAAACACCCCACCATCGGGACAGATGGAGGCATCTACAAGCAGTAGGTATCATCGGATAGAAAAATTTAACATGTATGGATAATCACCAGTAATCTCGGAGTATAGTAACGCCATCACGGCCATGCATATCTACTATACATGTAGTATTACATTTCTGTTTCACCCGGAACGAATCGTCGGATTGCAGTAAAACGTTCACGCAAGATGTATGGGGCTATTTGCTGAAAACGAAAGAACAGGAGAAAGGCTCATCGGAAAGATAACTCGAGCTGGAAGAAAGAAAAGTGGCTCTACAGGAAAGACAAGAGGTAGGGAAATATTGCTCCATATAGTTTCCACACACGTTTTTTTCAAAGAATATTATATGATTGAGCTATGAATTGGAAGGATAGCGGTCTGAGATATGTAGGGACCAAACGGTCAATTACAATGATGTATGTCATGCTCAACACTTGACAATAAAAAAAACTTATTATAACCATTCATTATTATAATAATTGTTAGAAATATATATTCCAAAATTTATATAACAGACACAAGCGGAGAATCAGAGGCAGCTGATTCAACAGCAGATTCTATTCCAACAGCAGCAGATGGATTTATTAAAGCATCTGATCTCGAAAAATAACTAGCTGAAGGTTTTTGTAAACCCGTAAATTCGTAAATTACACTGTATTTCATATTTTCTGCTGATCTCGGCTCTGTACATGTAGCTAGTTTTTCACATCTGGCATATCGGTAGATATTAAAATAACGAACGGCATAAAATTGATATGTGTGTATTCCTTTGTTGCTGCAATCACATTGAATAAACATTTTTGTGTTGAAATATTGAAAAATTCTCACACAATTTTTTTCCTCCTTAGGTACTCTGCAAGGGAAGGTGTATCAATACCAAAGTACTGACTTGTTTGATTCCCGTAGCAGCAGCTATGACAGTTGGTCAATAATACCGCTACCTTGTAATAAACACCTACGTGTTGCAAGAGCAGCCTCTGGTTGGGAAAAAATTTTACAAAGGAGAAATTTGTGGCAAATTTCGCAAAACCCCATTCAACCACAATCCTCCGGCTATTCATGAACTGGTTGAATTGCCGTTGAGGGCCATCCCTTGCAGGTGCACGGAAAGGCGTGATGATCTTATCACTTATGGGGTATGCCTTGTCTCCATAAATGCATAGTGGTGTGCCATCGGGCATAGTATATCCTCGGAATCTCTCCAGCAGATGTGACTCTCGTAGTAGTGAAGCATCGTGGCGCTGTCCTTCCATGGGCCCAAACAAGTTGGCGATTATGCCGTTAGGGAGAATCAACGATTGATATTTAAATCCGTGCACACGATCCTTGCCATTGTGAACGTCGCGTTGCTGGACTTCCGGACGACACGTCTGAATTAGAGTCTCGGAACAATTCTGGAGAGGACATCCAAAACTAGCTACTAGCTGATCATGCACGCGGAATACCATGTCGTTGAAAATGATACCTATATCTGTGATGTGCCTCCCGAACTCGGGCACCAAATCGTCAATTCTTTTAGGGTAATTCAGCCGACGCAGCATAATACAGATACCTTCGATGTCAGTCCACTTCGTGTCATTGCTTGCCGACATACTGTTCGGGATTCGCAGTACATCAACGAGTTCCAGTACTTCACTTAAAAAAAAAATCTGAAATTTTGCAGAAAAAAAGCATGTAGGCTCTATCCAATATATCACGGTATCTAGTCTTTTATCGCACATGCAAATAAGATTTCGAAACATGCCTATTTCATAATACTGAACCAACTGGTACAGTATTTGCCTAAACCTGAATTTACTCCAACTTTCCTGGTCACTGAGACTATCGAGCATGGCACGGTCCATCCTTCTGTAATTTTTATGTTCTTCGCGAGGACCAGGAGGGCACGCATACTGTATAAGATGATAAGAAATCACCGACATAGATCAAATTACTGTAAAGTCGTTTTCTTTTAAAAACGGACACGGTTTTTGGCCCTAGATTTGTTTCGGATAATCGGATTAACTTGAAATTTTGTATGTCATAATTGTGTATCAAGCCGCAAATTTTCCCCGAGTTTCAGAGTTCTATCTCGAGAAAATTAAGAAATTGGCGATCTACCCCAATGGTGAATTTCAGTCCCACCATGAAATTTTAGAGTTTTCACAAGATTTCTTCTTTTATTCAATGTTCGAGTGATACATTGCTTTGGTATAAACATAGTTATTTTGAATAAACACGAGTGTGTTTTCTGAGTTGAAACCACTGCAATAGGTTCATTCCATACGAGTCAAAACATGATGGAATCCCTGGATTTGCCAGAACTTATGGAATCCCATTTCGGGCTGAAATTTAACATTGTGATAGATTGCCAGCGTTTTAAGTTTTGAAGGTACAGGTGAGCGACCAGTTACTGTGGAAAAATGACGATTTTTCTCCCTTTACTTCTCGTTATTTATAAAAAGGACTATGAATGTGAAGAAAAAAAGGACGAACACTTGTATCAACAATTTGTCAGATAATTCAGTACAAACGTACGTTGTTGTTGACAACGCGGCATTTATAGAAATAGACACCAACCGTACTGAACACCGACGCTTAACTACACGCTGGGAAAGGCGATCTCCAGAATCTGAGGTTGAACGCCGGAATTGGAGGTTGAACGCCCGAATCAGAGGAAATCACGAAAAGAAACAAAACATTGTGAGGGAAAAGCCCTCAAAAGGTACGTAAAATCGTCCGTGTCATCGATATAACAGTGTGCATCAGTTATGCGAATGATCATTGTCCCTCGGTAGAACAAAAACTCCTTAGTATATCACACAGTTATCTGATAAACCGCGGCACAGTTTTAGGTACTGAAACAGGATCTAGGCGACAACACGCATCGAATGAATAAACCAGTTTAATTCACCAAATAACCAAATATAGTACTTGAGATTGTGCAGAATGGTTGTTTAGGTGCAAAAGACTTTATATCTTAAAGACTTTAGACTTTATTTCCTGAATGTTTGGCGAAATTATTGAGTATTCAACGTGAAATGAAATAAGGCTGCAACTCCGTGAGTATGACGGCTCATAAAAACCGGCAACACCGGAATTTACGGAACAGAGTGACGAGTGCTACATGTACCAAGAACACATTGCTCTCAGGGTTTGATGATGTCTCTGCTTTGGTGATTTGGCGTTCATGACATACGAAATATACAACCATGTGGTCTTATTCTTCGCACATGCACCCAAACTCAAGATCCGTTAGATTAGTGTCAAAGAAATCTACAAACATAGCATGATATATATGCAAGGACAAAACTGTATCTTACCTATCTACATGTACTATTTCTATGCTTCACTTACTGCTACGTGTAGCGTTTGCCATTGTCTTCACATGTACGCAGAGGAACAAGGCCAAAATAAATATTTATTTCGTTTGTGTCCCCTTGCGCGTCGTCTCAAACGTCGAGTGTCAGACTTTTTTTTTACTTTGATGGTATTTTACAATCATCGGCTACATTTCATTTTGTGTAGGTTAATTAGTGTCTGTACAAAATGGCTGTATTAATCACTATGGTCAATGATTGCTTGCAGAAACCGATCAAGCAATGGATTGTCAAAACTACGAAGCAATCAATTAGCAAAAAAATCCTTTACAAATTCATTCTTTTAAGATTATACAGTAATCATGATAATACAGTAACACTGGTGGATAACAAGGAGAGTCGTCCAGTACACGATATTGTAATTTCGAACAATGGCTTATCTCTTGCGGCGGAAGAAATTACACTTGATTCTTTCAAAGAGTCGGCCTTATTTCATTGATTAACGGCAGATCATCCTCACAGAACCGCATAGTGGTAAACTTGTTTTCTATATATAATTCCATGCGTGCGATATAGGCCCTCTCGTTTGGAAAAATATGTGTTTATATAGTTGATATATTTGGAAGCTGCCACAGTGTTTTGTAAAGATTTCTTTTATATTTATTTTTGATTATTGCAATTGTTTTGGGATATATTGTTATTTTCATATCACGTGTTCAACTTTTTATTTGATCCAATAATTCGATTTTTTAATATTTTGTATGTTTACAGTTTCAGATAAAATATATGTCCATGTTACAAACAAACGTCTTATGGGAATGAAACCGAAAAACCGATACACAAAACAGGTACTCCGAAAATGAAAGAAAACCAAGCTCCATACAATCAGTTAGTTACGAAGCATAACTGGGACGCAAACAGAAACATTTACTTTTTTTACCTAAGTGAATGTCCCACACAAGTTTTCATGCCTAAATCAAGTATTTAACCCGGCCAATTAACGCTCAAATTGGACCATAAGAATGGATTCATATATATGTATTTTGTCAATCCCCAAGTCTGTCCTCATCCAAGTAAACCTACATGGGGGGGGGGTGGAGGGGAGTATGCAGGTGTCAAGAAAAGTATACTAGTAGGCAGATACGATTTATTGATGAACATATTTGTCTCACACTCTATCAATACAACCAGCAAAATGATGATGACATAAGGTAATAGTATTGGTGCCCATGATATGCGCAGTAAATTCTTAAAGAACATATGCGTTCAACCGAAAAATACAAGAGTTGGTCCCTAGATCTATCAAACTCTTGCGTAAGGCAAACCTAAAATCAACATTTTATCAACTGTTCTTTACAAACTAGCAAACACATTGCTCTTTCATTGCCACCCAATTCTACCTCATTATTGGAAATCATGGAGTTGCCGTCTTCAATACACATGGAGTTGCAGCTGTCAAATCGAAATGTGCTCATAAATCGTGTTTTATCAGATGATGTGTACATACTGATGTCTCTGTTGTAGTGATAAGTTAACTGGTAACTATTTCTGCGCGTGAAACATGTGTATTTTGCCACATATCTCTTCGAAATGTCAAATTTGGTTGCAACTTCGCACTTCGTTTGCATACGGAGATTGACCCGCGATTTTGTGTCCCAGTTTACTACCTGGTCTGTGCATTCTCACACCAATCTCGCTTATTCCTGAAACCATATATGTTCGCATGCTCTATGGACACACTCTTTTATGCCAATAATCCTTATGAAATAATGTATTAACCCAAAATCATAGGAGCTACTCACAATGTTTTGCTTTCTTTGCGCCATTTCCTCAGATTCGGACGTTCAACCTCCAATTCCGGCGTTCAACCTCAGATTCTGGAGATCGCCTTTCCCAGCGTGAACTACCAATTACTGCGAATGTTTGCAGGCAGTAGTGACGTCACAGGAATATGACCAATGGCGAAGTGCTGTAGATATCATGATGTTTCGATCTTCTTTGTGGTTTTAGTTCGCCCATATGAGATTTTTCTACGTCTTATGATGCAAGGTACACCTTAAAATAACATAAACAAACTTAAGAGATTGGCACCTTTTTCATGTGCTATAGCTGTTGTCATGTATAAGATATTTTCGATTAGATTACACAGAATTACCCAGATTATTATCATTGTTGTATTTGGATATGACAAAGCGTTTGTATAAAAGTACCTACAAGATATCAGCTGCTTTATCATTCAATATATTAGTTATATCTCAAAATTATATCGTGAATATCAATGATATTGTGAGCTCCGCCCCAGCCCAAATAAATGGTTAAAGAAAGAAAAAATAAGAACTTTTTTCCGCACGTTTTAGTCTATTAATGCTCAACAAATCAACAGTTTGAACACAGTGTGATACTCCATGAAATACTAGATGAATAAAAAAATCAAACTACATGTAGTCAAACAGAGATGAACAATGCACGATGTTGAATGTGGATGATTATAAATAGAAGAATTATTATGACATGAAATGAGTTATTGTAATATGACCTGGCATGGTGTCTTGCGCACTATCAATGGTTGTAATCATGAATTCAGTCACAAAAAACAAATGCTTATGTATATCAATCACACAGAATGAGAACACAGTCATTGATCACCATGAAAGGTGAAGTCAGGAATCTAAAAACGAATTACAATGAACTGAATAATGTAAAGAGCACTTGTTGTGTATAATGTTATATATGTAGATATTATGTATATGTGGCGTAAAAATGTAAAGGTGATATACAATGTCTGACTTAGAAGATCATCGATAATATGAATATATATATGTAACAGTGTCTCATTGTGAAAACTGGTAACATGAGCTACAATAGTAGACATATGGAACAACCATGGACATGGAAATAAAATGTGACTACTCTAACTTGAGAATACCATTAACAACAGGTGAAATATATGAACACATCAATACAAGGAAAACCTCAATTGCAGTTTGGGCACAAATACACACCAATAGTGACGTTACTTGGAATGTACAAACATGAGTTGTGAAACCACTGCTGACACTTGTCGCACACAACCCAAGAAACCGACTCCACCCGCAAGTCACAATCCAGAAACTTTTTCTCCAGGTCTGAAGGCGGGTCATCATGGCCACAGATCCCACAGAGATTCCTGTTCACCTGGGGGACATTGTTGTTGTCGTCGGTCTGGTCGTAATCCAGTGCGGCAGCACATGCCCCAGAAGGCCCAGCAATGCATTCACCTACATCTAGCATGGGAAGTCTTTTCCCTTTCCTCCTGCCTCCGCCCTTTCCTCCTGCCCTGACTGACTCGCTTGCACTGACTTCAGTGACCTTGTTACGGACTGGTCTCTTTGTTGCCCTTTCTTTCTCCCTCTTCTTCAGTTCCCTTTCTTCCTGCCTCTTGTCTGCTGCCTCTTTCTTCTGAATGTCTTCCTCATTTTTCTCCCTAATGATTGTTGTCCAGGTATCCCCTGTGAGATAGCGTCCTTTATCAATGGTGGTACGACGTTTTTTGGATTGGGTGGTCTCCAGTTCGTGTATCATCTCCGCCGCCCGGAAGGGTGGGGGGGGGGGGAGTTCGATGGGTAGGTTCTTGACAGCAATGACAGGGTTTGGCTTGTCGGAACATCCACACACATGGCAAACCATCGCCTCTCCGTCATCGTTTGGAATGTCGGCTGCCTGTGCCCGATGGTCTGTACTGGTATTCTGGGGTGTGTTCATGAAGCTAGGCCTTAGTTGTGAACGGTCAATGGCTGCCGGATCGAAGGGGACGAGCGCACACTTGGCAAACGAATTGCTGACACAGGCTGGACTGCACACAGCGTTGATGGCAGCAGCCCACACCTTTGGCATCCTGACCCGGTTGACTGTGGAGTTGATCACAGTGCACAACGTGACGGCCAGTGACGTGAACTTCTTCAGAGGTCCGAAGATGCCAACGTCAAGCGGCTGCAACACGTGCGTCATGTGGGGTGGCAGCATCGGTATCTCCACCTTTAAGATATTAAATGACATTGCTGCATACGTAAGAAATAACGCATCCATGAGTAACCCACACTTGGCAAATGAAATGCAAAACAAAATGCTGACAAATGCTGGACTACATGCAGCGTTATGGCATCATCACATACCTTTGGCATTCTATGGATAGCATTGTATTTTGTATTTTACAGTTAAATAGAATTGATGTCCATATACCTGATTGGCGACAGCCTTGTCAATTACGCCAATTGTCACGTGGCTATCGTGGTTGTCCGTCAGCAAGAGGTCCGGTCCACGGCTGCCACAATGCCGTAGGAAGACCTGTTCAAACCAAGTCTTGAACAGTTCCCGGTCCATATATCCTATCACAATTAGATACATGTTTGCATTAGCCATCAACTATATCAATCACTATATTGTTGTGAATATTCTCAATAAACCTGCATGTTGTCTCCACAAACATTAACTAAGTGGTCTACCTGAAGGCGATGTGGCATACAGCCAGTCATCGGGGCAGTCTTCTTCATAGGATCTATGCGGCAGGCTCTTCTCGAAAATTATCATCGACGGGAGCACCTTCCCTGCTGCTGATACGCACATGTGAGCAGTCACGTGGTCTACAGTCAGCACCTGTTGTGGATACAGCTCATGTGTATGTGTACATGTTTACATGGTACATTGTTACTGATATTCAATAATGTTGAATATCCAATTTTATTAATGCAAACCTGTTCCTGAAAGAGACCTTTGCCTTTCTGACCAATGACCTTCTCTCGGAGCTTCTGTTTGGCGGTGAAACCTGTTTCATCGCAGTTGAATATCTGCGCTGGTCGAAGGTTAAAAGCCGTGACTGTAGTGTCTGGAATTCCCATGAAACACCTAAACCATTTGGTTTCAGAGACAAATATGATAGCATAATTTGATCAATATGTAAATCTTTCATATGTGTTATACGCTGAACTCACTGAATAAGCTCAGAAATTCATCTATGACGAAGTCGATGCCCATCCTGGTCCGTGCGCGGTCTCTAGTTTGGGGGATCTTCTCAGCCAACCTAGGATGCCTGGCCAGAAACTGCCTGAACCACTTGATACTTGGACCTATGTCTAGGTTGAAGGATGTGCTCCTTCCATCTCTCGTCACCATGTCCCTGATGATGAGGCGCATATCACTTCGCCTTGGGGGGTACCCATGCTCTCCCATGTAGGTTATTTATCCCACCAGAGCCTCCTCCTCGCCATCACTCAACACGCTAGGGGGGCCCGGTTTTTGCAGGGGATACCTGTTGTCAATTATCAGGTGAGTATTGTTCAAGTCAAATAAATAATAGGATATAATATTATAATATGGTATCATAGCACCACTTCTCTTTATATCAATCTACTCGTAATATACATTTCAGTGGAAAACATTGATTATGCTGTGCGAATTTTGTAAAGTTGATCTGTAGAAAACCGCTATAAAACAGTGTTATGCCTGTTAAAAATATTTCTAAAATATGTCACATCTCAAATCTTTTTATTGAAATACATCTCTTCATGACAGAATATTCATAGATTTTTTTGTGTGAAAATAAAAACTCATTCGAAAGTATATTTGTCAACAATTTGATTTATTACAATAAATTATATGTGTAAATACATACGGATGAGAAAATTTATATTTAAAGAAAACTTCTGACATCAATCTATGATATTTGTGAGTTTTTATGTTTAGACAACGACTTTGATTTCAACATAAAATTTACTGGAATTAATGTCATTACAAGAAAGCATGACTGTAAAATGTTTTTTTCTTGTAGTCCATACACTAAAAGCAACTGTGTGTGTCTATAAATACATTACTTTGTGGCAATGTGTGCACGGAGTAAGGTTGCTGAAAAAATGGCGGACCGCTAAACGAGAAACGCAAAAAAAAATTGTTTGCAATATAAACGGATAAAGATAGACCAAGAAACACCAAAAAATTACCTGACGATCCACTAAAGGCCCACCGAACAACGAATACTGGAAATTGGAAAATAGTAGTGAGATGAACGGTACTGGATAAAACACGGAATTGTTTTCTGTGTACTGCTGTAAACAAAAGAAGTGATACCGCATGAGGGCAGTTATCCTCACTGATTCCAGAGGTAGAAGCCTCAGTGCCTTCCTGGCGGAGACAGAGCCTGACGAGGTAAAGGTATTCTGTGTCCCCGGAGCTGGAGTATCAACTCTGCAGAAAAAATTGGAGGATCTGGCAAAACAGGACTCTAGTCTCAAATCAGCAGAGACCCGAGTGTTCCTATTAGCGGGAATTTGTGACCTGACCACAAAAAGTGGAAGGAGACTGTCATACACTGGAAATCTAGAACAAGTACTACAAAATCTCAGGGACTTCTGGTCAAAATTTACAGGTGTTTTTCATTTTGTGCTCGAAAGGTCCAAGAGCGTATACATGGAAAGCATACTAATGATAATGTCGCTTTGGCAATTCCCAGAAATCTCCTACTGTTCTGTTGTGAGGAATTATCATTATTCCGAAATGTGTCTCACTGGTGATAATGATTGTTAAGGTCCCCACCATGTGCAATGTTTTCCTCTTGTGTAACAGTATTATATATAATTATTCTGTATGTTATGTTATTTTATGCCAAACGATAAAATGCAGCTTTTTCACCTAACGTCCTAACTACGGACTATTTTCCATAAATTAGCTGTTTTCTACTAAAATGTGGAGTTGGTAGTGTGATTACACATTCAGTTACTCTCAATGTAATTGAACTGGGGTCTTAATATTTGCATGAAGCCAATATTGATAGCGTTCAAATATTGGGCACTATATTACTATCTGTGATCTATCCTTTCTACGAGAAGGATTTTAGGGAGATGGTGAGCATATGGAGAATTTTAGGTACTGATATGGACGGAAAGATATAAGCAAGTCCACTTCACTCTGCACTGGATCCACATGTACTTCTCGAATCTTCAACTGACAGGCATCTTGTTCGAAGTAGTTCAGTGGCAAAGTAGCTCAGAGTTCAAACAATGGTCAATATTGTTACTCTATAGACTGCTTACACGTGAATGCTCTTGAAAACTCTTGATTTTGCTATGAATGTATGATCTCCATTCCAAAGCAAAATATTTTTCTACTTTCTGCACCTTAAGCTTGTACATCTCAGAAGGAGCCCCTGATGAGGAAACATATATGATATAGTTTTGAAACCATCGACCCAACACCATCGACCAAACAAATGAATAGCAACATGATGATTATTAACCCCATATTTGTCTAGCAGTAACAACAAAGTAGGGAATTCGCCCTCAAGTGACTTAGTATGCATTGTTTTGAATTTAGAGAGCAGAAATTCAAAGTAAAAATACATCATATGCACCTATGACACTTTCACTTTTCAAAATTTCCACACATCTCGGCCCAATTCAACAGAATTGTAGATCCGCCTCTGTTAGTTTGGGCCAATGTATTTGGTTCACTCTCAGACAGGTCTATTGTTTCACCATTAATCATGCTTGCAAGCACTTTACGATATTACTCACCAAAAAGCCTTCAATAACACATGCTTGACAGCACCATATGTGCAATAGCACAGTTTTCATATAATCTCATCATGATCACCACCAATTACTAGCGCCCAATAACACAAACGGTTATTTTGCAGACATCAATATTTCAGTGTTTTTGTTTTTCAATACACTTAGGAAATTGCTTTGCTGTCTGTACTTGAAACATCATCCGATAATATGCACAAACACGTGTGTTGGTTCAAGTATGAGGTGTGTCTCACATAGATAGGAGTTGGCATTATCTAGATCATTCTTGTGAAGCTATAAAGCATATTATAATTTACATACTATATAGATCAGAATGATGAGAAGACAACTGTGAAAAGCACACAAATTCTGAGGTCATGTGCAAACACCAGTACGTGTTGTGGCATACCGTACAACGAAAGTACATTCAACGAAAATAACGTGGGAATATTCTGAACAATGGCCAGCAGTGCTCGATTGATTAGCCGGCCATATTAAGTATCACGGAACTTTCCGTGGTCATGTCAATACTATGCTTCACTGACAGAACGTTGTCTATAGATAGACATCAAAGATGTCCTTGATTGGCATTCCAATACCCAAAAGTTTTACGCAAACCAGAGGTTCACATCGCTCACCCGGAAGCCATCTCCAAACGTCTCAGTGGCGCATGCTTGAAACTTAAACCGTCCAAATGTCTGACGGAAAACCACCATGGGAGACATACATCTCAACCAGTGCATCATTTATCTCGACGACATCATCAGCATGTCACTCAAACACCACGAATGATCACATCGCTCAACTTGAAGCCGGCATACAACGTCTCAGTGACGCAGGCTTAAAGCTAACACCATCCAAATGCGTCTTCTTCAAGGCAGAGGTCAGGGACCTTTGTCACCAGATTTCTGTTGTAGGGATGTCAACTGACCCAGATAAAATCGCTGTTCGGGACTGGCCTCAACCTGACACTGTCATTGATTTGAGTTTTGCTGATTTCTGCCACCAATTTGTAATCAGCTTCAGTAACATCTATTCACACTTATTGGTGTTGCTGGAAACACAGCTGTACCAGCATGACCAGGAAGCTTTGGTTCTTCTCAAATCCAAACTCTCTTTCCACCCTACCTTAGACATTTTGCATTCATGTCTCGTCCACATCATCAATGAATTATGTCATGTAACGCATGATCATTATTATACTTGAATTGACTTCACACCATTTTAATATGTCGAATCAAATTCAAATTATATGTACCAATTCTTTACAAGCAACAGTTCAGCGGTCCACGAGTTGGGTGAGGGTAACCTTTCTGAGAAAAAAAACATTACCAGTAATACATAATAATTTCGATTTTCATACAACATGGAAAAAAACCGCTTGTGTGTGCCTTCATTACCAAATCTTCCTTTCGATTTCATTAAGCACGCTCCAGAAATTCCTACAAGCACCAGATTAATAAATTATAGATTATTCAGTTATAAAATTGCTAATCTGGAGGTGAAAGTGACGCGCTTAGAGACAGTGTCTGAAAAAATGTTACTAATGTGCTTCCTACCATGATAGGGTTATTGTACATTTGGTCAACAGCCGAATGAAAAAAATTCAAGATCTGAGAATGTGAGAGAAATGATGCATTTATGAAGTTGCTCATCTGTATTTTTCTCCTCTTCGATTGTTTGGAGTTGCGATGTTTAGTACCTAGATTATATTTATAAATTACCAAATCACCGAGATGAGATATCAAAATCACGGTCGGATGCGTGTCTATCTGTGTTCTGTGATGGGTATCACACGCTTGGTGGATGATCAACGAGCGAGGCAATCACCGTTGAAGATAAACGTCCTGGATGTAATCTACCCTTCTTGATGAATGGTCCTCGCATCATAATCCAGAGTGATGAGCTATAGATGGAATTTTGTGAATAAAATATTCGGAAATTATTTCATGCTAAAATGTTACCCCGAAGATTGGATATGACTGGTAAACATATGGTTGTTTCACCACTCTGATATATATATATAGAGCATCAAGTGCATATTTGGTTTGTGCTCACATGGCAGCATTCTTTCGGGAGATCTCCTCTGACTTGTGTCATCGACGATCATCGTAAATAGAATTGGAGGGATGAAATTTGCCCAATATTTGAGAACGACTTAACCTGTTCAGGAAGATGGTTGTCAACTGACCGAATTTCCACGGCTGATCATACTCGAAAGGTATTGTCGGTACTCAGCCGTCGCATACCCATACATTTGACATATTGGCCATTACCCTAGATATCTAGTAAGTAGGTTAATTCCTCGGTGATATCGTTCATTGCACTTGGCGACTGCAAGATTACTGACAGAACACGTTCTACATTTTGACAATAGTAAAAAAAAAAAAGATTGGACAAGCCATAAGACACGAGAGTTGGTGTGTAGGCTTCTATCAGGTAGCGTAGTGGTCCATTGAGATATTACACATCAAATTAACCATGTATTGAATGTTTCATTTTCTATTTTATCTATTTTGTTCTCAGATCTCAGATCCTATATCTTAACGGTTTCCCCAAAAATGTTGGATAATACCATTGGAAATACTGCTTAATTGCTTCATCGAATTAAGCGTTCATTAGTCGTATCAATAACATAATATTGTTCATATGCGACCTGAACAACATTTTGTAATGAAACGAGCCAAGGAGCCCAAATGGATCCCTAATTATGATACATGAAGGCCATTTGGGAGATCTATTATTGAGACAGATCACCGCAACAATGACACATCACTTAAGTATCCTACATTAGGATGAATCATCCTTCGAATAAATACGGAAATTTAATGTCTTTTTTTCAATGTAATGTATTCTTTTGTATTTATAGATATATTATCCATGTGTACATTCATATAGCTTGAGTTTGTTGATATTATGTATCTTCAGTGATCAATGCAATTGTCTATTCCATAATACAACATTGAGGACAATGTCCCATCCTAGAATATTACGAGTGACCTCCAAAGTTGATGTATGGTGCTCGAATGATATCGTGCACTGTATAAGAACTGATTTGTATTGACATGGAATAACATTTCTAACACTGCCTTCGTGCGAAATTCAATGAAATATCTGAGCAATTAATTGTAGCTTGAACTTTATTTTCTTCGCGGACGTGTCTCGAATACCCAGATATACCATAATGCTACATAATCGCATACAATGCGTTTCATTAGCTTATGTATTCTGCAAAACTGACAACAATAAATTGTGCGTTTTCAGCCTGTTTTCAGTCTATGGACGGTGAATTCATATCATTCAAATGTATGGCTACTAATTTGCAACTGATCCCTCCGTGCGTCACATAGGACTAATAGACGTGGAATCAATACCCAGTATTAAGTATTCCGAGCAAACAAAACAGGGTCCGTTATCCAATCTCATAGTCCGGGGACAGAAAGTCATATCAGGCATACGAAGTGAGAGAAAACAAGAATGACAGGGAAACTCATGAACCCCCGTAAATGGCCATTAGGAGGTGAAATCAAGTGTTCCGGAAAGAGTGAGCATTTCCTGCCCCACTAGTGGCACCCGTCATGAATTCCCCAAAATTAACATGAAAATAGATCTAGTTGCATGGCAGACATGGATTTGCAGTATTTATCAACCAGATCATGATGACGTCCATAGAATTTCTTAAACGCAGCTATAAGTCTTGGTAAAACATATCCTTGTCGTAGCAGTTTAGAGACTAGCTGGGCACTTCGATAGACAAAGTCCTCATATTTGCAACTAGCTCTGGAATAGCGTATAAGTTGAGAAACAAATACACCATATGCCGGTGACATAGGAATGTTGCTGCTTAGAAAAGGGAAATTGACTATGGAAAAATTGAAATCATCACGTTTGTCATATAATCTAGTTGACAGGTTAGAATCATTATCAATCTCCAACCTCAGGTCTAGATAGTTGGAAAAATTAGCGGATTCTGTAGTATCCTTAATTTCAAGTTCCTTAGGATATATGACATCCAAATAATCACCAAACTTGGGATTATTTAGCGACAATACATCATCTATGTATCGGAAAGTGAAATTATAATTACATGTTAGTTTCTTAGAACTTCCTCTTTGTAAATGTTGGATAAAATCTGATTCATATGAGTCTAAAAACAGGTCTGCCAATAATGGTGCACAGTTTGTACCCATGGGAATACCAATAGTTTGTTGAAATATTCGACCACCAAATTCCACAAAAATATTATCAATCAGAAAATTAACCATATTTACCACATCTATTTCAGTATATTTGTATGGGGCATTAGAGTCGCCTTTAACAAAATAAGCGGTATTATATTTAACTACAATATAGTGGTACCGACGTTGTCCCTTTTTAGAGAAAAATGAATTATTGATTAGTTTTTTAAGCTGAGATTTCAGTTCAGAATGAGGTATAGTTGTGTACAAAGTGGAGAAATCAAATGTTTTGATAGACGTTACTTTTGAAAGTGTGTGAGCATGTAGATATTCCAATAAAGATTTGGAATTTTTTAATATCCACATTTGGTTTATACCACTTCTAGAATAGATGGTTTCAGAGTACCTTTGGAGACCCTGTTTAATTTTAGACAATATAATAGTTAATATTTTAGAAAGGGCTTTGGTAGAACATGATGCTGAACCTGAAATATATCTTTGTTTGTGTGGATTTTTGTGCAACTTTGGGATCCAATATAAGTTCGGTAGATTGGAATCTTTACATGAGGTAGTAATACCAAACGAATGCAATACAGACAAATGATTTGATAAGATATCCTGTTTGGGCACGGTAATGGCTTGGTATGTACTATTGGAATTAGTGTTGTTGGCAATACCCAGTTCGTCAAACAGGCACTGTATATAGTATGCTTTACAAACAAAAACAACATTATTAGAAGCTTTATCTGCAGGGACAATGATGAACCTTTCTTGAAGTTTCAACAAACTATTAGTAACCACGGGATCATTGAAGACAGAGCTATATTTAGTACTAACTGACTTTGACAAAACATTAATGCGTTTGTTTACCAATGACCTAATCTGTTTGACCCATTCTGACAGAGAATCAGTTTCTGCCTTTTCTCGCTTTGTCCATTTTCTGGCATGCTCCTCAACTGCTTCCATGATTAACTTAAAATTGTATCTCCATGAAAACGACGTGGGCTCTCTATATTTGGGACCTTTGGACAAAATGTCTTTCAATGATTCATTCTCCACTATATTGAGGTCGCCTGAAATAACATGCCCAACTGGATCGTGTATGAACGGAGAGTTAATGCAAGTGCAGGAGGGTGGGTTATGTAAGAGATCATCAATATCCAAATCATTCAATGTTTGTTTGTAGTTGAAAATCTTGGAAGCAACAGATTTGGTATATGAGTAGGATACAGATGGAGCGGCCGTGTCAGTGAAGTATGATGGTACCTGGGACTGAACAGACCTATGATGTAATATATTACCGATGTTAATTGCATCAATACCTTTATTGGCAAATTTTATCTTCAGAAAAGACCGTTTGGGTGGTATATATTTGGAATTCTGTGTTGGCTTATAAAGCCGATGATAAACAATATCCATGATAATGGAATACAGACGAAATTCATAGCTATTGGTATTTCTGACATAGTGGGTAGGACATTGGTCCTCTAGTTCTTTAAGTTTAACATGTGGTATGGCAAATAATTTAGTGCGAACATAGTGCAGTCCAAGTGGTTGTTTCAATATTTCGAGTAGACCATCAAAGGAAATATTATGAATAGATGGTCGATTATAATGTCGTTGTCCATGGCTTCGTTTCCTACGTTTAAATGATGTGAATAAATTCATTACATTGACTGAACTGTATGAATACCAAATTCATACATTCAAATGGTATACTGCAATATGCTGATGTACATTAGTTTAAAGTGATATTGGCAGTAAGTTATGGATTTTTCGATATCTTTCTGATCGAACGAAGAAAACATAACAGTTATATATCTGCACTTGTATGCCCAAACAGACGCTCCTTTCTAATAGATTTCGTTGTGAGTTTCTGGTGGAGATATTTTGAGTTTGTTTACATTACCGCCATTCTCGGTGCTTGACGCAGTGCGATTCCAGCTTACTCGTGTATGTTCGAGCCAATCGAGCGTGAACTAGGTCAAGTCAGAGGTAACTCTGAGTGGCGCACAAAACAAAACAAAGCGGCTGCTAGTACTGTCATATGCTTGATTTATCCATTTGATCAAGCAAAGTTTGTTTTGTAACCTATTTTTCTGAGACCACAGGCATATATGTAATTGATTTGGAAAAAATAGTTTTCCTGCCAACATCACTTTAATTAATGGTGAAGTGTTGCAAATTACTGCTTCGTTGTTTAGCTGTCTGTTCTCCATTGATAATGGCATATCGCGTGTGCGTCAAACCCGAACATGTGATCACGATCATGTTCGCACTTGTCATGACATCCTTACTCCACACGGAAGTGCTCACTTGTGGAATGCGTAACGGGTCAACATCCTTTCAATTTATTCCAAGACCAGGGAGTCGTTCAAGATGGTGATAGACGACTTTCCTCGATAATAATTAGGCGTCTCTCGTTTAACAAATCCTGCTCTGAGTTTCATTTGTCACCAGGTGCGGGTGAATATATTTGCTTGTAAGCACCTTAACTGGTTTCCCCTGACAACTCGCTGCATACATTCCAGATTTAGGACGCTTGTAATTACCATAGACAGAGGTTTCTATGGCATGTAATTATCTGTCAAGTTTTTTTTCATAGAACTTTTCTTCTAGTATGGACAAGTTCAACATTATAGGCTCATCAAATATGGTCTGTTTGGATGTCTTGGAAGGCCTAAAATTACGCCTTGTTTATGAGCTTGGAATTATATTAAGAGAAAGCTAAAGTCAAATATGACAGAGCCTTCCATGTCATTGAATTCGAACTCAAGAGTCACATCAGATCTGAAATGTTTCAACTGACCTCCACAGACAAAACATTGCTAGCTTGGCCTCCATCAGCTTGTATCGTGAGCTGCTGGAAGTCACATATGTTGGACATTTAGGTGATTTTGAACTCGACCTATAATGAATTTGAAAATGAATGTCAAGGTCACGTTACATAAAACATAAAATACACATACAAATTATGATAGGGCTTATGATGATATTATGAGCATCAATGGAGTCTTATGGTAGGTCTTTCAGTGATCTTACACTCGGCATCAAATGATCTTGACATGTAAATCTCAGGTTCATGTCCCACATATGATTTGCAAATCGGCCTTTGTAAACAGTGCTTAGCTTTGTACTGCTTTGTAAGACCATGTAGAAAGTCATATGATGGGTCATTTGATACCCCCAATGCTTGACCTATAATGCCAGTAAATTATTTACCGGTATATATGATATAATAATATAATTATATAGCCCTACTTTATTATTTTAAACAGGTTTAATAAAATAAATAAATAACACGTGAAGAAGTGATAGATTGGAATCCCGACTCCGTGATTCACGCGATATCGTGTTCATTGCTCGAGCAGTTTAAAAAATGCCCCGGTGCCTCACACTGCAGTCGAGCTATACCTACTGGTCAAACATAGTGTCAGCCTCAGATCATTTCGCAAAGTAACTGGACAACAGAACATTGACAACATAACGCAAAACAATGGAGAGTGTATTCAAGGAAATTCAGGATTTCTCAGCAAACGATATCAGATATCATTTCATATATATGGAAAAATAAATACTAATTTCAGGTAATTTCTGGATCCAAATCAGATGATTAATAAACCACGGCGGTTCTGTACATAATATCTGAAAGCCGACACATGTCTTTCACCGCATTCCACGACTCTTAATTGTGTGACCTGTGACACTAAGCAAGGGTTATCAAATTATGATATGGTAATTTGATATCGTATTTGATTTTGATATCTTATGCTAATTTTCAGTTGATCATTCATTTCAAGATGTTCTTTTTATATTATTATACCCTTGAATTGAGTCACGAAATGTCTACCTCTGACTATACTGTGGTTGAACCTTCATACTCATCGACAGGTTATTAGCAGGCTGTAATCAGAATCATCAGTATAGTACAGTGAATTAACTTGAGCAAACTTGACCAGAAAGGCCATATATTTTTTCATGCTAATCACATATTACCCTAATCCATCAACTCTAAATCAGTTTGTCCATATTAGATATATCAAAAGTGACGTTAAAAGTGAAATACATCTGATGTTCATATTATATTGTTCATAGTCTAGTAACTTGACCATCATTGATTTTTGAACTAAAAAGCGTCTCCTACATACCTTTACTTGTTCATTTTAACCTCGAAAGATTGATCTTTTTGTGTTCCATAGAAAGCGATATATCCACTATCCCTAATGACCTTAGGGAGAAAATACACATCAATGCATCAATGATTAATGTTACTTCAATTTTTCTCGTGTGCGATGTTTATTTTACCAAGTACTAGAATACTACAAATTGAATTAGACCCCCCCCCCCCACACACACACACACACACACTGTTGTACTATATCTTTAAACACCATTAAGTGGTCCAAAATTGATGAGTTTTATTGTTTTCAGATGGAAAAGAAACGTTCGTTACAGTGGACTAACACCTAAAGGATTTCATACTTCAATTCAGTGGTCGAATATTTCCAACGATAACTTTCTGTGTGCAGTGTTATCATGAAATTCAAATTACTCTAATTGAATTATGTATTCACCAGATCAACCCAATAATGAAGCCATAGATAATTTGTCACTGCGTTCGAAATATTATAGCGCAGGCGTATCACATTGATTATGCATGCATCCAAAACATGTTTAGCTGAAAGCTTGGTTGCAACGAGTGGTCGTGTTCCAGGAGCCTCGGTACAGAATCAATAACATTTTCCGAAGTATCAGGCAAACATGGTCATCATCATTTCTATGATTAGGACATTGGAATAATTTATAAAATAAATTTATTGTATAGGGTTTTCAACTGTCTGATTCTTTTCGAAATTGTCTTGTCGTTGACAGACTTTTTTTTACCTTGTGTACAACAGCACAATAATAAATAACTGTGTTGGAATTTTTGTACGACCCAGCTTGGTAAGCAGGGCTGATGTCTCGGTCATCGTTCCATTATGTGCAAAATGAAAATCGTCTCTTTGCAACATGATGCAAAAATGATAGTCATATCTGAATGATGATATTTTATTTTTCGTTGTATATAACAAATCTACACAATTCGAAACCGTAGGAATAACGCATAATTTTGGCATACATATTCAACCGCCTCCGCCCACAAGGCAGAGTGGAATAACATAAATACAAAGCCATTAGCTACTTAATTTGATACAACGACTAAATATATACTTCCTAGGATACTGTGGAAGACGATAATAATTTCGCTTCCTGTGCAAATTCGATAGATATAGATCTAACCTATATAATGCACTTACGTTGGGTCTGTCTCGTGTATTATTATCTTGTGAATAGATCTTTCTAACGAGATCAATGGTTAATGGTGTTATCTCCAGTAAAGGAAGGGGGCCTCCCATGTATATAATAAAGGCAAATGATGTTTTCCAGACGACACCATCTTAGAAAACTATCTTCCGGACGCGGGATTATATTTGTGAATGTCACGTGGCCATAAATTGGAGACTGTCACAAAGCGACACTGACACAAAGACATTGGAAATTGAACGAATTTCCGACAGAATTCAACCAAAATATTAGTCCAGTCTGGCAGCTATATATACTTGAAGTAAACCGATTAAATAGCGTTGCAAATTTGGAGCATCAACAATATTGAGGAGTGTCAAAATCGATAAAAGGGTTGCATCCTGTGCCGCTTTCACAAAAGTTGTCCTTAAGTGACTGATCTTGCTAAACTGATCTTGCTAAGCCATCTTGGCTAAGATAGGTCATTAAAATAGATAGCGAATTTATGTTCGCTCAATAAGGACTATTGAGCGAAGGAGATTGAAGGAGTGTTTCACAGATATAGAAGGCACGGAATGAAAGATATCGAGTCAGGAGGGGTAGGCTTTTATTTCCGTGACCTAACAACGGGTCTTAGAGGCTCAGGAAAACAGTAGAGTTTAATACATGCACTTAATTTTTCCATCCACCTGAATTTGCATATGATAACCTGGACCTGAGACAATATGCCGTTACATGCAGTTGATTTCACCTGAGTGTTCACGGGACATCGTCCTGCACCTCAGCGGTTCTTTGACCTGCGGATCATATCTTTCGATCCCGAGCCGCATAATTTTTAAATACACGTGCAACAAAACGCCAGATAGAAAAATACATTTATATTATATTTATCAAGTGTGTAGTTTTTTTTACAAGTATCCTGCATCGGACAACAACAACAAAACAAACAATATCTGAAATTTAAGCTTCTCAGTGCTGCCGGGAATTCACTACCGTGCATTATCATGTGATTATATAATACAACTTACCTGCTTTATCTGGGTGGTTTGATCCTCATTAGCATCCATTAATCACATTGACAACATGCCAACATATGGATAAATTTACTTGCATTAATATATATGTGGGAAGTGAACTTCGAAATCTGCCTTTATGCCGGAAAGAGTGCAATAAACTGTATTTGCAGTTTTGGGATCACTAGCGGTAAAGGTATATTTCGCTGCCACAGGTCATTGACCTAACAATGTAAATAATTGTTGTTTCATCTGATTACAAACATCAAAGGCCACACAATGCATGTCACACCTTTCGTACTTTACTGTGGTGTATCTCATCAGTGTTTATATGATGGCAAATACTGATAGGCATCAGATTTGTGCTATCCTCTGAATATATTTAAATACATTAAGCATGAATATTATGAGAAAAACTTTGGGCTGCATGGAAAACAACACTTGTTGTTTAAATAGTGCATTTTATCATACATTCTGCTTCTCTGACGCAAGTTTCGCTTTGCTTGAGAATTAAATTGGTTAAACTTTCTTTCAACATTGTGATATGTCTTGTTGTTCACTCCACTTCGCTGTCTGTTTTGTTAACTTCGCTGCGGCTGTTGACCTGTTGTGAAGTTTTTTCTATTAAAAAATATGTTCATTTTAAGTTTGTGCAGGTTACATAAATATATTATGGGGATGCATGCACAGGTTTATATTATTTCACAGTTGTGTCCATAATTATGGGGTATCTCTAATGAGTCATCACGCAACGCCAGTAAATTTGCTAACAAGTGAGGGAATCAGCCTGCACCTGGTTGCAAATGAAATTCAGAACATGATCTAAACAAGAGGCACCTAATGACTCTCGTGGGGGGGGGGGTGCGTAGAAGACGTCTATTACCAAGTTGAATGACTCGCTGGTCTGGGAATAATTGTTGGGTTGTTGACCTGGAACATCTGCAAATACGCACTGCATGCGAGGAAAATAGTTGTGTGACAATGATCGTGATAGTGGGCACAAAAGTTATGTCCATGTTTGATTCACCCACACGCCACCAGCAGTTGAGAGGTAGGAGGATGAACATGTAAATGCTGAGGCAGCAATTGACAACACTCCACTATGAATAGCACTACTAGGCGGATGAACTAACACCAACTCATTGTTATTTGTTAGCATTAATTTACCATTATGTGACATACGGGGATCGGTAGGTGATTGATATCCAGGTCTGTAAATAAATAATTAACAACCAATCCAAACAAATTAACTGTATGACCTTATTATCATCGAAATCGCCAGCTTCGTAAATGATGAGGCAGTCAATAACGACACTCCAATATGAATAGCACTAATAAGCGAATAGGCTAACACCACGACACTGTCATTAGCTGGTATTAATTTTAACTTATATGACACACAAGGTCGGTTGGGGAATAATGTCCATGTATGTAAATGAAGAATTAGCAATCAATTCAAACAAATTAACCTTAATAGACTTTTTTCGTGTCGGGGTTATTTCGAGGGTGTTTCGGGGTGAAGTACCGCAATAATCCCCTCTTCTCGTCACCCAGGGGTGTATTCAGTGATGCGTGCAGCTTAAAGCAAACTAATCCCACAAGAGCGATTTCCAGTCGACACTCCACAGAGATTGAGGCCAAACAAAATTATAAACCAGTTTATAGTGTGTAACTAATTTACCACTATTACTGTTCATTGTATTACAATCTCCGTGTGTGACTTATGCAAGGATTTTTGTTTCATCGGGTCTCAGTAGCTCAATGGTCCAGTGTTCACCTCACACATGTTTTTGGCAAGAACGTGTAGTGTGTCACCGTCGAGATTTGAGTCGTTTGTTATAATTCGGATTCAAATTAGAAGAATTTGATATGCGAAGGCATGTTTATATTTATATATGAAACGAACCATGTTCTATACACGTCGGGAGGAGTAGTCTGTTTTATATTCACATAATGTTTCATTGGAAGTACAGACAGCTATATGCTATTCCTACGATAAATGTTGTATATCAGAGCAGTAAATGTCATTCGAATTAAAAAGCGCCGGTCAGCGTGTTTTTGATCCTTTTTTAGGGGCGGGGGGACTTTTGGGGATCACTGATTTCTTTGGTCTCACGTTACATATGTATAGGCCTACTGACGAATGGATATCGATATAGACAAATCCATATTTTAGGAGTGATTCATGAATGATACTTACAAAATCAGTGTCATGAACGGTCAAATTCGATGAGTGATAAACCTATAGGCCTAATGATAGCCCTGTTAAAACCACAGACACATAACTTTAATGACCGCAGTGTCATTGATTTTGCTCCAGGTGACACTTTTCACACACAAATCATGAAACTGGCCGATTGCTTACTAGCCAAACACTGACGATATTACCTAAGGAGGATGCCTGTGGCCTTTTGTTACAATTCACCCATTATAACAGAACCCAGCTATACAATGGATCCGAAAGTCTAAGACTGAGAAACACGAGAGTCGTACAATCATGAAAATAGAAATGTCGTAAGAAATGTGTTTATTACGGCCGGTCTATAATAGTGAATCCCCTGTCTTTACTTTATAGACAAGTATCTCAAAATCACACCAGAAGGTTTATTCTGGTGAAATCGACAAATTATACCAACAAACTTAAATACATATGTCACCAACTCGTGTTACATTGGTGAAACACATGAAAGTAACTGGTTGCAATGGAACTGATGTTGACCAATATACAATCACCAACCATATTTCACCATTGTCATGTTAATTTTCGCACTCCATTATTTTTCCCCTGCAAATTAATTTAGCGTGTTTCGCCCAATATTAATAAAGTATTCTGATGTTGCACGATTTCTGAATGTCTGATGTTATTTGTGCATACAAAGATGAGAGTGACTGAAAGAGTAAATAACATATACCTTAGGTGAAATATATCATATTTTAGCAATAAAATTTACAAAAGGTGATATGTTCAGGGTTGTCTAAGCCTGTAGGGCCCAATCTGTTAATACTACTCACCCATTTGATGTATACCATATTTAATCAATCTGGCACATTTTTAATTTTCATTGAATTAAAAAGAAAAAGTAAGCTGCGCTACATGCGCCCAAGTATCAAATCCTGCGCCTTCCTCTATATTCAATAAGGATTGAAAAGGTGCGAGACGGATTAAATGGTATGTTTTCATTGGACGAGTAGTATTAAGGAATAACGTACGGTATTTGGGCCGACTTTAGTATGCTTCCCATGAACACTGCGCGACAACGGGAAACATCTCATTTAATCCGTCTGACACCCTTTTAATCCTGATTAGAGATAAAAGAAAATTCAGTATAGCATACCTCTGCTAGAGTTCGGTTCTATTTTGTGTGGCCTAACAGGCGCTGATTAATTAATCTGAGTTATATTCGCCACGCTTCAATGCGCAAAAACCCCTACTCACTTGACCGCGGTACTTCACCCCGAAGTACCCCCGAAACACCCTCGAAATAACCCCGACACGAAAAAAGTCTATTATCATCGAATATGCTTTTGATAAAAACAAAAACAATTGATGGACTTGACATTGTGTTCAATATAATGTAGTCCTGTTCATTTTGGTACTTTGATACGTCTGGCTCATGTATGAAAAGGCCTGCTCAGCTGGATTTTGGAGATTTGATATCCATTTTTTTGTTATCGAAACAGATGTGGGATTACTTTTGGGGAACATAATCTGTCAAGACACGTTCGCTCCAGATTTTCCACCATATTGGAGACAACCTAAATTTTTCCGGTGACATGAGTAAGATGTATGAATATGTATGTATGTGTGTGTATATATGCATGTTTTGGAGAGTATAAAAAATGCACTGGCACAAGATGATTGTAGGAGTAACACATAACATAAAAATCGATCAAAATTTAATGAGCGACATTGAACAAGTGTTGTTGGATTATTTAAGTTTGCTTCTGACTAAAATTTTTTAAAGATTTTGATGCTTCTTGTAAGCTGTTGCTATATTAATATCACCATCAGTATTTTTGTTGAGTTGTTTCATATGCTCTTTAAGAATTTAGGCCGAAGGAGCACCTGTTTTTGAGAAGGGTACTTTATACACCAGGTCGAATTTGTTTATACTTTTGTTCAAAGGGTCATACTTTGTGAATTTTCGAACGTTGAGGCCATGAGGTTCGAAAGTGCCTAGAGTATCAATCCAACAATATTCCAACACAAATCGATAACTTGAACAAAATAAACTGACATTTCAAAGACTCATATGTCAATACTGAATTATCTTATTGCTTTTAGGACGAAACATCAAAACTTTAGATACTTCGTTGGTGTGTCATTCCTGTTGTTACTTCGTTGGTGTGTCATTCCAGATGTTACGAGAGATGACACTGCTCCTCCATTCATTTTATATCTAATGTAAGGATCAATCTATTACCACAATACAACTAGATTTGGATAATGCCAATCTCAAACGTGAAATACAACATTTTGCAAATAATTCATTCCACCAAATACGCACTGTCATCATCAGGGGCAAACAGTGAGTTAAAAGTTGTTTCTCCTGTGCACTTGATGGAATTAATATACAACTGTCCTAATGGGACCAAGGGTTTTTTTCTTTGGTACAACGCAAACTTCATTTTGTATGTTCAATAATTAATATTGTCATGTCTTAGCATCCTGCGTCTAATTAAAGCAGTTCAGCACAGACAGAAACTTGAAAGCAATCTATCAACCTCATCTTATGAAAACTTCTAGGTCCCTGGAAATCTGTCATATATGGCCATGCAATGCAGATCACTACAAGCGAGCATTTCTTCTACGTTCGAACATCATCGAACCTTCAAAGCTATCACTCAAGTCAAGCCAAGGCCACGAGAAGAGTTTCCATATGCTTTTAGAACATTCTGCTGCCGAGGGCAATGCACATGTTTAGTTTTGATGTGACCTTTCCGATTGCCACCCAAGGCCAATGAAGATAAACATTTACATGATTTCCTAGATCTTCATATAAGAAATCAAGGATACTTTTACAGGCGTTTTTACTGCAGAAACGATTGGTGATTTCCAGGCCATTTTACACCTATCGTGCAAACTCAGACTGAAAGCCTCTAATGCCCTTCTCGTGCAAAAATATCATTATCAGTTAACACTCGAAATTTGATAATATTGATGTTATGAACGTGGATGATTACGGGTACCCAAAGTCTGGAATTTATCTAGGAGTCATCACCCGAAACCAGTAAATGTGCCAACAAATGTAGAATACCACCAGTCTCGGGCAAAAAAAAGAACGGAGAGCATGATTTGCTAAACAAGAGAAGTTTTATGATTTCAACCAGAAGACGTCTGTAGCCTTTTGGCTTGTGATTGCGTACTTATGTACTTGTCATACACCTATTTCACAGGGTTTGTTTCGGATTTCTAAATTGTTTTGATAAGTTGTTGGGCAGTTGTACACTAATTCCATCTGGTGTACAGTAGAAACAACTATAATTACACACTGTCTGCCCCTGATGACGCCAGTGTGGCTTCAGATATGAATGTTTGGTTGGGCTTTGTTTCTATTCTGAAAGTGTTTGATATTAGGTTTTTATTGGCATCATCAAAATTTGGTTAACAGCGGTAATAGGTTGATACATACACAGTTACCATAGAGAATCACCGTAGACGTTGAATGTAGAGAATTCTCACCCAGGTAAAATGTCTTTGGAAAGGAAGCCATGGCGTGTGCGAACCTGATCATGATCACACGTTCGAGTTCGACGCGCTCACGATACGTCAACATCTGCAGCGAAGTTAAAAACAAACATGAACAACAAGGCAGAATAAATCAAACAACTAGTGCATCCACATATCAGAATATATCTCGTGGTTGCATGAATCTATTCCTATGTGACGCACGGAAAGATTGGAGTTGGGGACCAGTAGTCTTGTATTTAAATGATGGATAAGCCATAATTCACCCCCATAAACTGGACCAATGACTAGTCCGTGTAATATGTTGTTCTCCCTTTTGATCGAAAGATACAGTTCATAACACGCTGTTCGTGAGTGAAAAATGGTGGGAACTCTGTTCAATTGATTTCGCTCTCCAGAACTTTGTTCTCTGATTATATTAACTGAAGACGTCATTACCGAGTATGATAAAACAAATGGGATTGATGTAATGCGGACTGACAATGGTAGTCATATGGAGGCGTTAATTGACTATCCACTTAATTTTTCACGACATGCCGTAGTACTGTCTGACATTGGACAGGGGCGGATACAGGATTTGGGAAAAGAGGGGGCGCAGTTGGCTGGGTTGACAAAGTGAACAGGCGTGGGTCTGGGGCCCACTTAGGGTCACAGAGGCTAACGACCTCTAGATGCTCTGTGGTGAATTCTGAAAGTATCAGAGCTTCAAAATGTGTTGTTATCAAGCAGACATTTTTCATATAAAACCATATACTTTCAAATCAACAATATGTAGAATGTTCATTAAAATGAAAAGTAGTTTTACAGCATGACAACCGACACCTTACAAAAGGGTGATGATTTTTTGTCCATATAATATATATGTCAGGGGCGTATTTAGGAGGAGAGATGGTAGTCTGGGGCACTGGGGCTAACGACCTCTAGATGCTGTATGCTCCATGGTGAATTCTGAGGCTTTCGGAGCTTGAGAATGTGTTGTTATCAAACAGACACTTTTCATATAAAACCATATAATATTATTTTCAACTCAGCAATATGTGGAATGTTCATTAAAAAGAGAATATTTAACTAAAATGGCGGTAGTTAAAAACCACATATCATTTTCAACTTAGCAATATGTAGAATGTTCATTAAAAATAGAATATTTAACTAACATGCCGGGAGTTTTACAGCATAATACCCGAGAACTTTGAAAATGTGATGATTTTCTTTTACCATATAATATTTAATATACATGTCAGGGGCAGATTTAGAGGGAGAGGTAGGAGGGGGGAGGGGGGGGGGGAGGGTCTGGGGCCCGCCTATGGCCTCAAAAGCTAACAACCTCTAGATGCTCTATGGTGAATTTTTATGAGTTTGAAAATGTGTTGTTTTTAATAGCCATTTTATGTTCTGCTGTATCTTAGTGGCCTCTCTTGGGTATAAATTCTACTTAAACACTCAATGTTGCCTCTCTTCTGGAAAGTTTCTAGCGAAGAGTTTGGCCAGGGGCGTTGGGCCCGCTTTGGGACCTCAGAACCCAGAGACACTTTTTATGTTCTGTAGTAGCTTCCTGGCCTCTCATGGCTATAAGTTCCAAACAATCTCACTAGGATCAACTGTTTCTCGAATATATTTGGAAGGGAAGGGGGGAGGGGATGTGAGGATGTGCATTACCTTTCTTCAATTAAAAATATACCATTATTTCCGGGTTAATAGCAAACGATGGTATTCTCCCCAGATATCTGGTATCTTCTATTTATTGGAATGTGATTAATATATCCATAATGCTATCAGTGTCATCATGCACACTTTCATTACATACACGTATGATCCTCCTTGTGAAAACGTTCGCGAACCAACTATGAGAAAACAATGAATTACCAAATACTCGATTGCTCCCCTTCACCCAATATATATGTTCTCTTTTTTAACTTGAATTTTCACGTTTCGAATAAAGGGACAGAAGCATGTAATTTTGCTAGATTGATAAAATAAGCAGGCGTGGAGTCTGGGGCCCAAGAAGCCATGACCTCCGGATACCCTATGGTGCATTCTGAGACTCTCAGCGATTGAAAATGTGCAGAAAACATCCCACAAGGGCGCAGATTGGCGGATTCGGCCGATGCGAGCATGTGCAATGAGAAGGGGGCAAACATAATAATTTTATATTGGTCTTACAAATATTTCACTGTGTCACAAGTACATGTATATACGAAATATATCATACAGAGTCGGTATAACATACGTCGTATGCAAATGTACATGTCACACAAAAATATATTTCAGAAGAAAACAGGAACAAAAGTTGACAGAACACACATATATATATAAAATTCGACCTAGGTCATGCTCTCACCGATGTTTTTTCGTGTGAACTTAAACGGGGGGGGGGGGGGGGGGGGGTTGCCGTAAACTCGCCCATGTTAGAAAAACTTAACAAACGCGAGTGTAATGTTGAAACATTTATAGGAACACCAACCAAACAAAACCGGTTCACAGCTATTGCTGAATCAAAGATGGGATGTGCTTCCACGACGTCGGTGCTGGTGAATGTATTTTGCAAATCAAGCTATTTGTTTGAAGTCAGAAAAACTATTGGTAGAAGGATGTCTCGCCCGAGTTAAAGAGATCGTTTCAGTTTATCAGCCTACTTCAATGGGATTTTCGTAGCCTAAAATTTCACTTATGTCCATGAGACATTCATCACCTTGACGACAAACAGCCGTTCATGCAGAACAATGCGGAGGATATCTTTAATAATGTGGGTTAATTCAATTCTCCAGCAGTTGGGTAAATGGACCATCCGAGATAAAAGAAAATTCAAACTTAAATGGCATTCGTCACATAGTTTATGGTATTCGCATCAAAGTCAGATGTTCAAATGTTATTCCATGTATTTGGTGCAATCACACATTCCATATAGGCCTAGATACAATTACTTTCTGGACGATTTGGCCATTCGAAAGGCACACTATAACTTAACCATCAAAGTTAAAACAACCCAAAAGTTAGACCATGCATGGATTTGATTTGAATATCATAGGCGACAACTCACTACACCTTAGACGTCACTGTCCAAGATGGGACATCTTTCTTCCAGAAGTTATTCTGACTTCAAACAAATAGCTTGTATTACAAAATACATCAACCATCTTAAAGATAATTGAAATTGAACATGCGTCAGTCGCGTCAGTCACATGCAATGCACATCTAAAAATGCACTGGACGATGTGTCGAAATAAAAAGTACATTGACTAAAGAAAAACACTGGATGCCATGATTCATCCTAATTGAGGTGTGTCATTGTTGCTGTGATCTGTCTCAATAAAAGATGCCCACTAAATGGCCCGCTTTATCTTAATTACGAACCTCATTTTGACACTTTCATGTCAAAATAGTGTTCATGTCTGATATAAAATATATTTCGTCCTGGCACCAATTTTGAAGACTAACCGAAGCGTAATCTTGATAAAAATCAAACCAGCATGTATCATAGTATTACACATGCATATCCGTTAAAAAGTTGAGATAATAGAAACTAACATAGAAGTAGAATGGTTGAAATAGAAATTAAAACAGTATCTTCTGCTTCCTTAATAGGGTGAGCCGTCCTCAAAGATTGATTTTTATTATTAAGTCCCCATCCCATTAAAGGAAACCAACCGAAAGAATGCCGTCCTGTAAGTAGGCAGACCAAAGAGACATGTATTCATGCACTTGATGTTCTAAATGAATCAAAATGGAATATTACACGTCAAAAACATCCTTCCCGCGTGCACTTAACTTGATGAAACCCAGATGGAATCTCAAATATTTGAACTCCAATATTTCATCTATAGTTCAGCATTATTGATTATCATGCGATGACCATTTATCAAGAGGATTGGATGATATTGATCACGTTTATCTTCAACGGTGATTGCCTCGCTCGCTGATCATCCACCAGATCTAGTGATGCCCATCACAGGACACAGACAGAACCTGCATATGACCATAATTCTAACGGTCTTCATGGGGATATTGTCAGTTACTAATATAACATATACAAATATTGAACACTATAATATCCATTGCAACTGGACAGGAAAACAGATACGGAGGTATGCGAACATATTTATAAGTACATATCTTGAAATTGTTCCTGAATATATATTATCCCAATCTATGAATGAATAGTCTATACGATCTGGTTCTGTCAACGAATCGTCGGCATTCCTTCTGCATGTCTGCTCAAACGGGACGAACGGTATTCAATCTAGCTATTACACAAATATTGACTGGTGCCCCGCGTAATAGATAAAACTATTTGACCCGAGGGAGGGGGTGTTCAGATGATCTATTGCCCAAGGCCGAAGATAATTTGAACACTCCCTCCAGAGGGTCAAATAGTTTTGTCTGTTACACGGGGCACTAGGCTAGTCAATATTTGTATAAGTAAATTTTATATTGGCATGTCTCAGGTACATTTACGGCTCAAGGTAATTTGTAGCTGGTAAATATAAGGAACTATAAGTGATAATCTTAATTTCGAAACTAACGTCATTTGCCAACTTCATAGGGAGCGGTTACTAGTCCTACGTTCTGTTGCCCGGTGCTGAATCATCGGTATGTTGACCGGTCACTAGTCCTACGTTCTGTTGCCCGGGTGCTGAATCATCGGTATATTGCCCGGCAAAACAAGCAGATAGGTCATAGTGATTTCTATATTTCGACCATGTGACCGCTCCTGACCAATTGCAAGCCAGCTTATAGTCATAGCATTTACCAAATAAAATTATAGCACACAGTTTATAATTCATAAATCATGGATCTGTTTTTTTAACAAATGTAAGTCTCACTGCTGCCTGTTTAATGGAAAGCAAAAAGCTTTTTTTAAAATATACAGTGTAATTGTTTTGTGTAAACATAACCAACATTGTCTGGTAGTTTTATTTTCGTTTTGGTTTAGTTTAGCGATCACACTCTTTTGTAATAAGTGGATGAGACAGTTGTTGTGGAAAAGTTGAGGTTTTTTTGGTTTGATATCACATACATATGCACATCTATTTGAATCACATAACCCATTAATGTATTAGGGTATGTAATAACATCTGCACCATATAATTATTGAAGTGATTCTACCACTAATTAGCAAATGATTGAACAATTTGAAACCCCCTCACTCACGCCAAACGAATGCATGACATAGGTATTTCCAGTGAATTATCACTTACTTTTCACAATACCAAGGTATTTTTTCAATTATTTTGGCATGGTCGATATTTAAACATTTTTTCATAGAGTAATTGGGGAGTATGACTGTCATACAGTTGCCTGTTAGAGAGTACTTCAGAAAAAAATGCATGCGTGAATGTATCAGAACTATTAAATACTTCAAACACGACAAGATTTTGATGAGAACAATACTAAAACGAACCGAAAGACACACTGTCGTCATCAGCGGCGGGCGGAGTGTTAAATGCATTTCTTTCTGCTGTAAACCTGATGGAATTAATATATAACTGCTCAACCGATCGAAAATATTAGAAATCCGAAACAAACCCATAGATTTCCCCATAGTTTTAGTCACTGTAAAGATTGGAAACATTTTAACGCCATTGATATCACAATTGTATACAGGCTTGCGTAAGAATGCTAGGCTATATGAGTATATATTTAATTTAGTTGTTGTTGACATTCGTTGTGAGCCAACTCCTAAGAACGGAAGTAGATGCGAAATTTACTTGTTAGTTTGCTTGGCTACTTGAAATTACAGTGGGCGGGTGTAATCCATTTATCACATTAGCTTGTCGCCTATATTCTCCCGGTTGATGTCACTACCCATAAAGTGAAGTTACACTTGTGGTCCAGCAGGAATACTCTTGTCCAACGAACGCCGTAAATGTGATTAATTTACCAATGTCACAAATGCCATTTACCAATCCCCACTATCTATATCCAATTACTGGAATGCAATTGTCACAAAGAGTACATGTACAAAAAACGCGCGTGCGCACACGACACATTTCACTAACCAGGGCCGTAGGAAGATATAATATGTAGGGGGTTCGTTTGGCTGAAGTTATAGCGCCATAAGCCCCCCCTCGCTAAATTTTTGCATTGTGGTCTTTGTGAGAGCGTTTATGAGCATATTTGACAACGTTTTCATCACATCATTAAAATGTTATTTTGCTGCAAGATTCTGAAACTGCAGTGCATCATCATCAGTGAAATTTCGATTTTTCGGAAAAGTTTTATTAAGAACCTCCCATAAAAAATCTCCCGTATGGTGTAGGCCTATGGAATTTCCCCCCAAAATCGTAGGCCTGGTTTTGCCATGCATGGCTTCATGGTTGGCAAGCATGAGTCTGGTTTTTAGCCCCATTGGGCCGATAAGCCATGTCGTGGTTTTTCATCCGTCGTCCGTCCGTCATAAATTTTTGTGACATGATTCCCCCATAAATTTGTATACCTTGGGCCAGTATCTAACGACGTTTATTTAAATTTTTTGATTGAATCGTTTTTGCCTATTTGGTGGCCATTTTTGACGAAAAATTGCCAATTTTGAACTTTGGTGGCCATTTCCTCAAAAACTGTCTGATCAGTTTTGATATTTTTGTTTCAAAACATTCCTCTCATGTACCTCTATGACGCGTATAAGTTTCGTTGCCCTTGAATCGTCGGTTCGCGTGTGGCGGCCATTCTGATTTTTTGACGGGTCGGCGAAAAAAAAATGTTTGTCCCAAATCGAGTCACTATTCGTTTTGAGCCGCCATTTCCAGCGATTGAAAAATTATTTGGACTTCCACAAAATTCCACCCAATTTTTCTTTCACAATGGGAGCTGTGCGGAGTATACTCATAGAACACTTCAAGTTAGAGCCTAAGTATTGGCACATTCAAATGGAAAATCATATAATGCGGTTTGAGTGGTGACCTTGAGTTTGACCTCCAATGACCTTGGAAGGTCAAAAACGATGAACTTTGTCTTTGGTGGCCCTTTTCTCAAAATCTATTCAGGCAATTTTCCTAAAAATGCATGAGATTCTATCCGTGCACAGACGTGGTTAATTCTGTTTGATATTTGGAAAAAGATATATTTGTTTCTGGGTATGGTGCAGGATGCTAGATGGGCATAGGTACCCATTATGAAATGAATGCCAGACATTAATTCACCATTCAAATGAAAACACAATACTGTATGCGGGGACGCGGGAACAGACATTACCAATAGGTAAGTACATCACTTGGAATAGTACATCTTCAATCCAATCCATACATGTGAATGAATGCACGATCTGGTTCTTTCAAAGAATTGTCGGGATCCCTGATACCTGTCTGATCAAACGGGGTAAACGGGATTTATAAATATAGCACACACTTTAAAATCCATAAATAATAGATCTGGTATTTTTTCTAAGACGCACTGCTGTGTGTTTAATGGAAAGGAAATATGGATTTCCGAAATATAACACAGAAAATCATTCAAAATTGTCTGTTGATGCTTTTGGGGTTTGATGAGAAGCCATATTCGTGCTATTCTCATACAAACTGTAACTATGTATTACTTTATTTCCCCTTTTTATCGCACCTCTACATAAACAGATCTATATCTTACAACAATGTTGCATCTTGGACTTGGTTGGAAGGAATCCTAGGCCACACCAAATTGTATAGTTGGTCTGTATAGTTGTTCCTACTAATATTGTCATTACAGGTAACACATGTGCATTCAAGAATTTTAACAATGGGCTTTACATATACACCTTAGCGCAACTCAGTTGCCCAGCTCATATAAACAAAGAATGAAACAAATCTGTGCAAGATATATACCCTTTATTATGGCCTCCACTCTCTAGGCATCAAAATGAATGTAATTAATATAAGCAGGTAGGGAACAAATTTTCAACATATATGATGGCAATGCAATGATGAATACTGTTGAACTGGCTATTATGATAAACTGTAGACATTATGATCGATCATAGTGCAATGATGAATATTGTTGAATTGGCCATTACCATAAACTGTAGACATTATGATCAATCATAGTATTGTACTTAACTGCATGTACTTTTCCAAGCAAGTCAAATATAAGCCGAACACAAACCATCTCTTCGAGCAATAGGAAATAGATGCAAGTAAAGGTATTATTAAAACTGCTTAGGAGTATAAAATTTCGAACCGCTTTGCTCGTTAACAATACAAGATGCAATCTGGGTGGCGGCGGTGAAATTTTTTTTGATATCGTCAAAATTTGTAGCGACCATTTTTTATTAAAAAAGTGAAACTCACTTTTTTTCATAGGCGGCGATTTTAGTAAAGACCAACTTTACAATTTGATGTGGCCTTATGATTTATTTCTTTGGGTGGTCGATATATAAACAACTCTCCATAAGTCATCCGTAGAGAAATTGAGGAGTATGACTGACCTGTGAAGGCATCCAACTGCATGGCAGAGAGGAATTCGAAAAAAAATTGCACGAGTGATACCGGACTATCAGAGCTTAATAACCCCAACACGACAAGATTATGATGACGACAAGACAATAACATGAAAATAAAATGAAAATTCCTTGTTTGTTTGCTTGGAGACTTGACCTAGAATTTGCAGTGGGCGGGAGTAATCCATTTATCACATAATAGCTTGTCGCTTATCACCCCCAGTTGATGTCACTACCCATCACGTGGAGTTACACTTGTGGCCCAGTAGGAAGACTCTTGCTCAGCAAACGCCGTAAATGTGATTAATTCACCAGTGCCACGAATGTTTTCCCTTGCTTCCGGATTCCCCGTTATCTGTTGCCATTACTAAAATGTAATTGTTCCACGGAAATACATGTACAAGAAAAACACGCGTGCGCACACGAAATTAGAGAAACATGTATATTACTGGTGATTCTAAAACTGCATATTGAAGGAAATGCATAACGAGTATATTCACTGCTATTCATGCCATCGTGAATCTATACATCAAGGTGAATGCATAATCAGTTATTTTATTTGATAACGAGGCAATATAAAAAAACAAAACCATACATGTGAATGGCAACACAGTGTAAACATTTGCTATCAAATTTGCTATCAATCTTTTAATCCTTTATTATTATTATTTGTTTTTTTTTTCATTGGAGAGTTCCGTGATTAGCTTCTAGCTATTGAATTATCCAATTCAAATAAATATGTTTAGATTATTTGGGGGACTCCACTATGTCGTTGCAATCAAGGAAGATGCATTGCAAGAATCAAAGACAAATTACTGCATAACTGTTCGTACTTTCCATTCAAGCAATAATCAAAGTTGATTTAGATCTATGAACATGACACATAACCTCCCCCTTCATAGGTTATTTTTCATGTCTTTGTATAAAACGCAAACCATCCTGGTTTTCAGATATATGTATGGATGTGTATGTTTTGAACACACATCCAATTTGTATGCAATATATATTCAAATGCTAGCCCACTTCACTCTCATTGAATTCGATAGCGAATTTGAATATATAAAATTCCTGTCAACCGCCTCTACTAGTCATCATGATACGGTGGACGTGGTTCACATCATGTTTGCGTTTTTTCCCACCATTTGTTCATAACTGTCGACAATATTAGGATTCACCCAGACATGCACTCATGTATATAGATACCACAAACATCAGACGTAGCATGAAGTGAACAATGTTATATCTAGTGAATCAATTCTTCATATTCAGATTTCAACTGGAAATTGCATATTCGTCCTTTGAGATTTTCGTTTTCGTTCTTGTTGTCATCAGTCGAATCAGAGCTCAGACGAAATACATCGAAGCCCTTGTCATAAAGACATTCAGCCAAGCTGAATGGCAGTAATTTGCTCATTGTGCGAATTGGAAGTCTTTTGTGTTCAAGTACATGCTCAGTACACTAAATGAGTGGTAAATGTCAATGCCAAATGCACAATGGCTGGGTCATGGGACCGGCTGAAGAAACCTTGAGAATGGGTGAGAGTGAGGGAGACTTTTTTTCGTGAAAAATCTGCTATGAAAAAGTAAACTAAGAGAACGTTTGTTTCCCACAAATACATTTCCTCCATGTGTGAAACATTTGCTCTATGAAGGACGATTTCTTCGCGTAACACAAATTATTTGCTCTGTGTGTAATTACAATGTATATTATTGGCTTACATTTCTTTGGTGCGACAATATAATAAATGTGGCTGAGAAAAGCCACTTTGCACTTACACTTTTTTATATTTGAATCTGCGTCTACGAATTGTGTCAGCGAGGTATTACAAACAGAAGACGTGGACCGAATGGCATATGACTTCAATTTGCAATATATTACAATGGTAGGGTATCCGTTTTTTTTCATGGCGGGATACTCTGGTCATGATAGAGCATGTTGTAGAAGGTACAGTGCACTGGTCGTGAACTTAAATCGTCGAAACTTCTAAAATCGAGTCAATATTTCGTTTTGCAATAAGCCCTGTATGAACAACACAGATCAAAACTTTATTATTTCCAACCGAGTTAGAGCGGGAACATGATTGAAGAGGTACCAGTCGTGAATTATTTATCAAACACAATGATTGGGTATATCCTTATATCTTATTGAAATACCAATCACCCGAGAGTTGCTCTATAGTGACAGATGAAGAAATAACTGACAATTAATGATCGAAATCAAAATTAAATACCAAAAACGAAAGTGCTGAAAACTTGAAAGGTGATTAGTCTACGTGCTGGCCACGAAAGCAGGCATAAGACTGGGTGCTACTCATAAAAGGTATCTCGATCATATAATATATTATCTCATCAGCCTTCTAATCGAATATTCATGTAGTTGGTTATGCATTGAAGTATTATAAACGGTTTTTGTACATGTTTTTTTTCATCGAGTATACAACATACAACATATGCTCTTAATTTCTGTCAAACTGGAAAAAAATTCCAAAGTTAACTCTCACCTGAAGTCAATTACTGTTAGATGTTTTGGATTTGTTTGAGGCTTTTACCCCCATTGAGATCGTCATTTGGAGTTAGTGGGGGCAGTAAATTGTTGTATGCAGGGTAATATTGATTTTATTTACAGTTCAGTGTAATTTGACGTGTGATGTGTGTCGAAATACATTAGGTACGTGTTATTTGTGTGGAATGATCATTTTGGAGGTTGTAACGATGCTATATCATAGATTATATGCTAGCCAATTGATTTCTAACGAATTTCAGAAACAGATTACGCTACTCTGCGTAGTTTGAAGGTATTTTCCAGGTGCTGTGGAAGTTTTGTTTGTTCATCTTTCAACGTAATGGGACAAAATGTTGCCCAAGTTGACGTTTGTCCAGTGGCATAATGTACACTTCAATACAGTCACTCTTTCTATACACACCGGGTTATATCCAGGTTTTAACGAACTGCACTCGTTTTAGAGGATTTACAATTTGTATCTTTACTTGCCATTAGTTGATGTATTTTTATTCTCCACACAATAATTCTAGCCTCAAGTTCGTCCAATGCTGAATGCGGTTCACAAAGTTATATGTATCCATCAGTCTTTGGTAAACCCTCCAACTCTTGACCGCGCACTTTCCCTGAGGGCCCAGTATCTGTCAACAACATCTCATCAACTCATCGATATTGTATGGCGCCCTCAAGCAGTTCATTCATCTACACAATATATGTGTTAAAGAATGAAAATAGAATTTGGACCAAGAAGGTGAGATGTTTGCACTGGAAACGCAAAGTGGAACCAATCAAAGTGATGATTGATCTTTGTGTAAAATTGGCATGACTGTGAGCTAGGACAACAATGGTCCATATGGTAGACATCTATATATTTGGTTAGGGTATTCCAAATAGTAAAATCAACATGTTGTTACATCATGCAGTCAGTTTTAGTTATGTTCCAGAAATATAACTTGTGTAACAATAGACCAGCATTTCTTGTACATTTGCATTCACCTGTCTGGACAAAACTTCGAATACCACTTAGCGTATTAAACTACTGTAGAGAGTATGAATATCAACTCCATATTTTCCATCTTCCATAATCCTTGATAACTACCCCTCACTATCGTCCAATGATTCATTTGTCAAGTTCGCCTTCGGGTAATATTGTATATTGCTGTATGTGGTAATTTCATCACTGATTAGTCATTCCAATTTTATTCCACGATGATCCTTCGAAGTCAGTTATTTAGAGTATGGGAAGTTTTTTCTTCACACCAAGACTTCGTCCAGAGGGTGGATGAGGGGTTTGTGGTGTAGGGGCTTTTTTTAACGTGTTTTTTTTTCACAACAAGACTTTGTTCAGCGAGTGAGCATACATAAACTCCAGGTAAATCCATGACTAAACCTCGATGATTTATATCGCTAACGTACGGCCATCTGAGACGAAAAAGCTTCGGCAATAAAGACAAATATGAGAAAAGTGTCACGCATTGGTGGAGAAAAAACACCTTCGACTATCAGTGTACTTCATCCAGATGGATACTGATTTCCGTTATGTATTGCCCTAATGGTATGACATTAATTACCCGAGCAATGAATTTTACATATTCGACCAGTCGTGTTATGGATTTCTCAAGTAACGTTGACCTCCATAACGGCGACACTAAGTAACCCACTTCCTGAATAAATAGGCTAATGGGCAATATGTCAGAATAATAATGCATTATGACTCAAAATGCGCAGCGATTATAATGTATGGAATCCGATACAAAACTTGCGAGCAGCTTCCAACCTTGGAACACCCTTGATGCAGATACCGTGCTTGCATATAAAAAAATGAGAAATATTTTTTGTTGGTAAGTGCCGGATTACATCACAAATAAGTTTGGTTTGCATGCATGTATAACAATTCAAGCTGTCTTTGATGAAACATCGTAATAGTGTACCTTTTAGTCGAAGGGTTGTTGTCAAAATGTAGTGAATTCTGGTCAGCGTAACGTAAAGGACCCAGAACCTGTAAAACCCAGCATAACTTTGCAGTCTCATACATATGCAACTTGATAGATCAGTGTTTGCACTTATGAATAGAATCTTACAACAATTTTTCCTCATTTTAACTAGAACAGATTGATCGCGCATTTCATAGAAAAACAACTTTTCTTGTACATATGACCTTCAGGTAAGAGGCCTACATCAATTAATGAGAATACTACTATACCTCAATATCAATTGGCTTGACTTGTGTTTTCTCAATATATAACAGTACTACTGCATTCACCATTAGACCACTCAAGTTCGTGAAAAATATTCAGTTCTACACGCTTTCATACTTGCATACTCACCTTCGAACATAATATATATGTAACAACTCGGTACAACCAATTAAAGTTGGAATCAATTTTAAAATCAGCCAAATTTAGCGATATTGATTGTCACGCAAATTTGAAACTACATCTCGAGAGAGTCAGGAATATATAGGAAATAGGCACAGTTCGGCAACAGATACTCAGACAATTGCCGTTAATCGTGCATGAAAACAGGGGATAGAGAATGATCGGCCGCCTACATTGCCGGTTGCCACAGTATCTACACAAATACCAATGACGTCACGAGACTGTGTGTAGAAATCGCTCGCAAGGCGGGTCGCTTTGAGGAAAAAAATGATTTGAATCTTGATTTGACAACTCAATTTAGGCACGCAATACACATTTTCAGACCCAAATTTGTACGATATCTCATTCTATAGACAAAATAAAGCTACCGCAGAATGAATAAATTTTGTCAATTCTAAAAGTGATTATAGCTTTAAGAAAGATTCCACGTCTATTTCGATGCTTGGCAATAACAAACCTAAAGTACAACATTTTTGGGATAAAAACCAAGATACAGATATTTACACCCAGGTATACACTGGTGTCATTTGGGACAGATAATGTGTAAGATATAGGCGTTTCAACAGTAAACTGGATGGAACTAGTATACAACTGTCCAACAAAATACCATAAAAAATTTAGAATTTTGAAACAGGCACCATACAATAGTATATGACAAGTACATAAGTTCCAAATCGACAGGCTACTGAGTTGTAGGGTTCCGAGAACACAGGACCTAACTAACGATGTAAGTATCAATCTATTATCTCAAATACAGTCAGATTTTGATGATGCCAATAACAAATGTAAAATACAACATTTTGCAATAGAAACAAAGCCCGACCAATTAGTTTATCCAAAGACAAACTGGCGTCATCAGGGACAGACAGTGTGTCATATTGTAGTTGTTTCTACTGTACACCTGATCATGCTGATGGAATTAGTATAAACTGCCCAACAGCCTATAAAAATAATTTAGAAGTTCGAAATAAACCCCATGGAATAGATATATGACAAGTAAATAAGTACCTTATCACAAGCCAGAAGGCTACTGAGTTGATGGTATCCTCGGGGACAGATTTAACGTCCGCCAGCAGTGACACCGACTCAGTGGTATGAATTTAGGTATCAATCTATTACCTCCAATACCGTCAGATTTTGATGATGCCAATAACAAATGTAAAATACAACATTTTACAAAAGAAACAAAGCCCGACCAAAAACATTATCCAAAGACACACTAGCGTCATCAGGGGCAGACAGTGTTGATATTTTAACACTGATGCAAATTCAGCCGCCATAGTATACATGGTAATTTGGTATAACAAAAATATATAACAAACCCACTACATCCGTAATTCAATGCAAAGATCACCTTGCACCTTGACTCAGCGTGTCGTACTTGGACCTAATACATTTGTACTATATTTATTGAAAATGAAATTAGCGAACAAATTTCGCATCATGCAACAAAACAAAAAATTTCAGAATTTTTACCACTTCAGTACATATGAGACCGGTTCACAAATACCACTTGTTTTAATTTTTTGAAAGCAATGGCGTGTTCCTTACTGATTTTTGTTTGAAGCAATATGCAACACCTATTGTGATCACACTGAGCTACGAAGGAACTTACTTGGAATAATTTATTAGTTGAGTGAATTTTGCAATCTGCCAATATCTCGGAAAATGTTTGGAACAGTATTTCCACTTTTAGGATCACCAATGGTAGCGGTATATTTTTTCTTCCCATGACCAAGCAGTGTTGACAATTTTGATGGTATCTGGTTAAAAAGATCAAAGCTAACGTAAACGCGTCAAACCCCTCGCACTTGAAGGCAGTGCATCTTATCAACGCCTTTATGATGGAGAGTATCGATATGCACGAGGCATCTCATATTTGCGTTGTTCTGAATCTATTTGTCGTTCAATAATAGTCGTTCAAACTTAGAGAATATGAAGTGTGTCATACCCTTCTGCTCCAGTGACCATGGTGACACCAGTGTTGCATGAGTGAATGCACACATTTATTATATCTCCCAGTCACGTTCTTAATTATAAGGTATATCTAATGAGTCATCATGCAATACCAGTACACTTTTTAGGAAAGTAAGGGAAATCAACCCGCACCTGGTGACAAATGGGATTCAGCAAACGGCCTGGACAAGAGACACCTAACGACTCTCTTGGGAAGTGTGTTGAAGACGACCATAAACGAGTCGAATGACTTGCTGGTCTGGGACTAATTGTTGGGATGCTGACCCGGAATGTCTTGTACAAATAAACACTACACGCGAGGAGAATAGTTTCCACTGCATGTTAGAAGATGATGCGCTTATTGTGCTAGATGTCACGTCCGTTTGGTCCTATTTTGGCGCACCCATGACACGCCACCAACAGTTCATGGATAGACAGAATTAACGAGTAAATGATGAGGTTGTAATGAACAGCATTGCACTATAAATGGCATTACTCGGCGACCACACTGACACCAACACACTGTCATTCGCTCGCATCTATTATTCTTGTGGGACACACAAAGTCAGTTGATGATTAATACATGTGCATGTGAATAATAGCGATAAAATTACAGTCACGACTCATATTTATTGCTATTTATTACTTATTGCGATAGTGCTGAATCGTAATACAATTCTTTATATCGGAGAATATCAATTATGCAATTATTTATGTACTCGTGATCTGCGGGACCAATATCTCGTGTCATTTATACAACGAAGATATCTCAAGACGCCTCGTGATGATACATTGCAAGAAACAAAGATTACTACAAACTTTATTCGTTATTTATGCCTCAATATGATCGACTGCACATCATACTTCCTGATCAAGCAATATCAATATTTAGAATGGATTAATGGTCATGCTACATGATGGGAAGTATGTTCGTTTGCTTGTACATAACAAAAAAAATCAGGATTTTACAATATATTGAATGTATCAAGATATATTTTGGACGAAATCATATATACATGTATACGTGGCATTCCTCCTCATTTTATTCAACACAACAGTGTCATCATGGATTCTATGGAGTATATAGATCCAGACATGCCCCCTCTGACAAGCACTCTTGTTTGAAACTAATCCTGATTTGGCTCCCATTATGGTTGCAATATTGTATGCTTCCGATGTTACTTCATGTCATTCGCTGAAACAGGCGTGAGATGTGTGGACAATAATATATTCCCTCTTAGAGCAAAGGATAATAGGCAAATTTGAGTCATTAAAATTAATATAGTAAAAAAAACAGTCCACAATTATCCAGCCAGTTACTCGCCATACGTTCAATAACTCACTCTGTGCTTGTCACATTCCCTCGAGTACAATGTCAGAGAAATAAAGTGTAGTTTTTTGGTGTTTCAATACATTTATCTCACTATATGTTCATATGTTTGCTAATATCAGATTTCAGAATCATCCGGACATGTCTTCACACACCTATATACCACATTCGTCAGAAGCAGATCGAAGTGAACAATCGTCAATGAAATTATACTGCATCATCAATTCTTTGTATTCAGATTTCGCGATTTTTCAACTGTAAAATGACTTCTGACTTTTTTTACTGTTGTCAGCAGTCAACATGGTCAAGACACAGCTAACACGAAAGACAGCAAAGCTTCGATGTCTTTGTCATAAAGATATTCAGCCAAGATGAATAGCAGTAATTTGCTTATTGTGCGAATTGGACTCCTTTGTGTTCAAGTACATGCTGAGTACATGAAATGAGTGTTAAATGTCAATGCCAATTGTATAATGGCACGTTCATGAGTCCGTCCTCTGCAACATTGGAAGTAGGGAGAAAGTGAGGAAGATTTCCATTGATTTTTTTATCATCATATTCTGCGTCCTCGAAAAGAACCAGCTATGGATGTGTATATAGGGCAGGCGCATGCGCACGCGTCTGTATCTTCAGTACCTTCAGTGGAGTGGGTGGCATAGTGGATACGCGACGGACTCATACTACAAACATGACAAAGGTCATGTGTTCGAGTGAATGACGGGCTGCTGTGTTATTTCACTAGTGCCCTTATGCAAGACATTCACCACTATAGTGTTCATCTCAACCTAGAAATAAATGCGTACTGAGTGATATATTGAGTGATAGCATAGCGCTTTGAGTGTGGGTGATCAAGCACATTACTCAGTCTGAGTTCTGGAAAGGAATGTAACTAAGTTCTAAAAAGCGCTAAAGTCGGCGCATAATTTATTGGCGCGAACATATTTCATGAAATCCCGGAGCTTACTGACTTGCGTTATATGAAATACAGGCAACGCTTGAACAAGACTGAGACCAAACGTGAATTTGAAGTTTGTTCTTCGCACAGAAAATAATTATTTCCATAAATACGATTTTAAATGGGATTTTACCATTGTAACAATGAGCGGGAAAGCGTAACTTTAAAACAGCGGTGAATGCCAATGCAACAGCTCATTAATGCGAAGAAAAATCATTTGTCTGACCAGTGGTGTGCAACGGTCTGAAAAGTAACATGTGATGACTTATGCTGTTCAAAAACTGATAGTGGTCATATTTTGATGTCCCGTTAAGTTTGAGAATGTTGGTTTATATTTGGGTGTGAAAATGTATGTCACGCCCAACAGGACAAAAATTATATATTTGATTGCAGTACATTGTTATCTCGCTAAACGGACGAACATATTCAGTTTTCGGCCCAAGTATCATACACTGCGCCTTAATACCACTCGTCCACTAAATGAATGCCATTTAATCCGTCTGTCACCTTTTAAATCCTTATTGAATATAGAAGGCGCAGGATATGATACTTGGGCCCAGTTGGCATCCATATATGAATTGAGGATTTAGGGTGTCTAATTTTTTTACCAGCTTTTTATCGTGCCCAGCTATGCTCACGTTGCTCTAGCTTTTGAGTCGAATTAAAATCCTCTGAGCTCAGCTCAGTTCTGGTTAAAGGACTGTCTCAAAGAAGCTATGGAACATATTTCAGAAAAATGACAAAATGTTTGTGCTTGATTGCGCTGTTGATCATTCAAGCAAAATTTTGAATTACCGTGGATATTGTGTGATTGTGATTTCTTTAATGTGAAATATATTCAAGCACTAGTAATGGAATGAATTTTTATCATTATATTTTCTCTGAGAAGGTCCCTATTCAAATCGGCTATTCCATTGATTTGTCTCAATCCCATACAGCATCAAAATGGCAAGCTAGAATTTCCATGTTAAAACCCCATAAGGATATACATTTCCCTAGATATACCGACGAGAAACGCACACGACAGAAAAACAGCCATTGTTTCATAATTGTCATGGTGCCGTTTTCACTTTATATAAATTTTAAATAATACAAGTCAGTAAATTCCTAGATATGACGAGATAGGTTCGCGCCAATAAATTATGCGCCGACTTTAGAACAAATGCAATTATTTGACCTTTATGTATTGAGTTTAATTGCAACTTGCTAATTTACTGCACGCGTAGGGGTTCTGTCAATCCATAGTATGGTTATGAATGTTCTAGCCATGGTAAATCACATTGTACTCTACCGTATGCCCTAGTCGTGACCCTAAACTATCGATTCTGCTGAGATCAATCTGCTGTTTCGAGAAATGCACGATTAAAGCCCCGTATGAGAAATATAAATCACAACTGTATTGTCCCCAGACGAGCAAAAACATTTTTAGAAGGAGCCGCTCGCAATCACCGAATAGTAGCTCCGAATTGTGCGCGAAAACTGAAGTGCTGAAAGTCTGATCGGTAGTAATCGGTTTCTGAGATATATTTCTTGTGTAAAGATAGACGTGGAATCAATACCCAGTATTAGTATTCCGAGCAAACAAAACATGGTCCGTTATCCAATCTCATAGTCCGGGGACAGAAAGTCATATCAGGCATACGAAGTGTGAGAAAACAAAACTGACAGGGAAACTCATGAACCCCCAAAAATGGTTATCTCGCTAAATTGTTATCTCGCTAAACGGACGAACATATTCAGTTTTCGGCCCAAGTATCATACACTGCGCCTTAATACTACTCGTCCACTAAATGAATGCCATTTAATCCGTCTGTCACCTTTTAAATCCTTATTGAATATAGAAGGCGCAGGATATGATACTTGATATGATACTTGGAATATTTATTGGGGTTGCTCAACAGTTCAAGCATACACAATTTTGTTTTCAGATTGATGCAATTCAAACTGCAATGTAAATATCCGTACATATTGATGGATTACCTCGATCTTTTGGTTTTCGATCGTGAACTTCTGTAGTTTGTTTTGAAATTGTAAATAGTTTAAATAAGGTTTTCCTTGATTATCAAGTCATCAAGTATACTGTATTTACAAATATATGCTACAGTTTTTAACTGATTGCAGGTATATTCTAGACACTTTCTTTTCAATGTTAACTCCCACCTGAAGTCACTGACTATTTTGATGTTCTAGATGTGCATGGGGCTTTCCTCCATTGAGATCGTCACATTTAGATAATCATAGGTCTCTTATTGCTTTTATACATAGTTCATCATTTTAATTTTGTTGACTGCCGTGGGACGGGGGTTGTGTCTCGAAACATATTTGACAGGTGTTGACATTCATCGAGGTGAGCATACGGCTGACTGGCGTTCTCCAATATATGAAAAGGTATTTGTTTGAAACTGTGAGATATTTTTTCTTTCGTCTTTCAGCCATCCAAAAATCTCGAATCAAACACTAGCTTCTGCCACTGAGACAGTCAACCTTTATAGAACCGACAAGTGCAGGAAGCTTTCGGGCTAAAGCTTCCAGCCCATCAGTGATGGGTCAGTTCGGAGGCGGAATGGGTTTAGTGTCCCTCAATGCCCGTACAGTCTTCGTCACATCGTCAATCTGACTTCATGGCTTAGGCTTGATGCTGCAATTCAGTTGCAACTGGCAAGTCGCAGAAATAAACATACATTTTGAATTTCTACTGCAGACTGTGTGTAGATCGTATGTGTATCTTATTGACTTTTTTTGTTCTTGATTTTGCCTGATATGGGACTTTGTGAGATTTTGTGAAGGCTCTGATTTGCTAACTCAAAATACTTTAAAGTTGGGTTCAGGATTCATGTTGATACTCTGGAGTCCTCTCGACACCTTTGTCATTGTAAAATTAGTTGGTTATATATTAGGTGACATGTATCGTACCATTTTGCTTATGGTTTTCAACATGGTTACTATGTCATTCCCATTCAGATTGTTCAGATTGTGTTTCGTTCAATGTGGTCCAAGAAGTCGACGAGAATCTTTGTGAAGAACACATAACTACTATCAACTGTCGGCTTCGTAGAGTTGGCAGGACAGTTCTTTCTCTGATTACAACTGGCAGAGCACGAACAATTCCCGATCAAGAGGTTTCGGTGTTGAACATTTGGATGTGTTGTGCAGAATTGATCAGTAAATGGTCTTACTGTGGGGGGGGGGGGTTGAAGTAATCGTTTGGCATCAATGTATGAGGGGCACATTACAGCTGAACTAGTTACCATTAATTGTATCCCCCGAACAAAGTTCGGCGGATACTATGGATTTGGCTTTGTCGTCCGCGTCCGCGTCCGCAGAGATTTTCTTGTGAAAGCGCTACAGGCCGCAATTCTCACCCGATCACCATTATTTTTTGCAGGCACATATATAATGGTAAGATCCCGACACCAATCGATTTTGGTTGCCGTGGCAACTGAATTGGTCGTTTGGGGACACATTTTGCATTGAAAACAGCCTGTTTGAGACACATGGCTTGTGAACGCGCTACAGGCCGCAATTCTCACCCGATCACCATTATTTTGTGCAGGCACATATAATATGGTAAGATCCCGACACCAATCGATTTTGGTTGTCGTATGAGGGGCACATTACAGCTGAACTAGTTACCATTAATTGTATCCCCCGAACAAAGTTCGGCGGATACTATGGATTTGGCTTTGTCGTCCGCGTCCGCGTCCACGTCCGCGTCCGCAGAGATTTTCTTGTGAACGCGCTACAGGCCGCAATTCTCACCCGATCACCATTATTTTTTGCAGGCACATATATAATGGTAAGATCCCGACACCAATCAATTTTGGTTGCCGTGGCAACTGAATTGGTCGTTTGGGGACACATTTTGCATTGAAAACAGCCTGTTTGAGACACATGGCTTGTGAACGCGCTACAGGCCGCAATTCTCACCCGATCACCATTATTTTGTGCAGGCACATATATTATGGTAAGATCCCGACACCAATCGATTTTGGTTGTCGTGGCAACTGAATTGGTCGTTTGGGGACACATTTTGCATTGAAAACAGCCTGTTTGAGACACATGGCTTGTGAACGCTCTACAGATGGCAATTTTTTACGAATCTCGATAATATTTGGAAGTGTTGTTGGGAAGGGCTGTCACACGAAACCAATCGTTTTTTAGAATGATCATATAAATATTAATATGTTAACAGCCTAACTTATTACAGAATTTTGAAATATCCATTTTGACATGTACGATCATTCCAATAGCCTGTACAATGGAAGGAAATGACACTGGTTTCTTGTTCAGAATGGAGAACTGAAGTTTTCAGTGAAAACAGGACGATATTACTGAATAAGTTAACAATAGTTTTACTAGTTAAGTCTATTATTGTCCACAATAAAAATAGTTAAGACGAGAAAGGTTTATTATTAAGCTCAACAAGGTAAAGGTTTTGTCCAGTACAGATTTCATGGGTGTAACTGAATAAGTTAACATTATTTTCACTAGTTAAGTCTATTATTGACCACAATAAAAATAGTTAAGTCTATTATTGACCACAATGAAAATAGTTAAGATGAGAAATATTTATTATTAAGCTCAACAAGGTGAAAGTATGTCCAGTACAGATTTCATGGGTGTACTGAATAAGTTAACATTATTTTTACTAGTTTAGTCTATTATTGACCACAATAAAAATAGTTAAGACAAGAAATATTTATTATTGGGCTCAACAAGGTAAAGATTCTGTCCAGTAGACATTTTATGTCTGTAACCAAATAAGTTAACATTTTTTCTGCTAGTTAAGTCTATTACTGACCTCAATAAAAATAGTTAAGATGAGAAACAATTATTGTTGAGCTCAACAAGGTTAAGGTTTTGTCCAGTAGAAATTTCTGGGTGTAACCGAATAAGTTAACTTTATTTTTACATGTTAAGTCTATTATTGACCACAATGAAAATAGTTAAGACAAGAAATATTTATTATTGGGCTCAACAAGGTGAAGGCTTTGTCCAGTAGAGATTTTATGGCTGTGACCGAATTTCAACTTAATACCAAGTTTGGCACATATTATGAGTTAACTATAACTCATGGCGAAAAGTTTGATCTGGCTCCAATTTCGTCATCTTGAAATGCAGTTTTGGTCAACTTTTAGTTTGAATTTCAACTTGAAATCAAGTTGGGCAGGTATTATGAGTTAAAATATAACTCATGACGAAAACTTTGATCTGGCTCCAATTTTGTCATCTTGAAATGCAGTTTTGATTAACTTTTACTTTGAATTTCAACTTGAAACCATGTTTGGCACATACATGTATTATGAGTCGAAATATAACTTATGGTGAGAAGTTCAATCTGGCTCCAATTTCGTCATCTTGAAATGCATTTTTGGTCAAATTTTACTTTGAATTTCAACTTGGAACCAAGTTTGTAAAATATTCTGAGTTGAAATATAAATAGGTGAAAAGATTGATCTATCTGTATTTTAGTTATTTTATCAAACATGTCGAATGGAAATTCATATAAAGAGATTTCAGTGGTGATTTTGAATTCGACCTTCAATAACCTCGGAAAATCAGTGCAGCAATTTTGGTGGGGAAAAGAAAACAGTTGTGACTTGAGATTTAACATTTCTCTGGTAATCTTTTTTAGCACTTGCTCTAGTTTTTCACACTTGACAGTGATATATTTGGGGCAACAGAGATGATAGGGCTACGGGGGATACACCCAAGCGGTCGTAGGCGACCGGAAGCGTCTAGTTATTGGATCGTTTTTTGAGAAATGATAAAATGGACGATATTAAATAAAAAAATTATAATTAAAAACTATTGAAGTTACTGCATTACCAGTCATCAGAGAGATGAAATGCATCCTGATCCTAAATGCAAACTGAAAACCTTTACCTCTTGCTAAATTTTTCAAAAGATTATTTGAACATTGATATCTATCAAGTCAGATATGAGTGATTATAGTGATACAATTATATACTCAACGAAAAGTCAACCTTAACTTAAGTTACGCCTTTTCGCAATTTGTCCCTGTATTTGCAATATAGACCCTGTCATCCGTTTGCAAATATGTCTCGAGAGGTTTTCTCACTCGAACTTGTTTACTAGACTGACTAGGTGCATGAAAATGAAAAGTGCTTGACCACCATCATGACACTAGGCTGTCAAAATAATTATGGTCACCTTCCGTCATTAGGAAATATGACATTTTCATTTATAAAGCCATATGCATGTGTGATACCATTATGTATGTCGATTTTGGGTTGGAAAATAGATTTCTGACATAATTTTAGAAGGGCATATTTATGGTCATAAAGTCACACATGAGTGGGACATTGAGTGTGCTGTGAATATCAGTTTGGCAACAAACTATAAATTTTATGAGTCGAAATATAACTTATGGTGAGAAGTTCAATCTGGCTCCAATTTCGTCATCTTGAAATGCATTTTTGGTCAAATTTTACTTTGAATTTCAACTTGGAACCAAGTTTGTAAAATATTCTGAGTTGAAATATAAATAGGTGAAAAGATTGATCTATCTGTATTTTAGTTATTTTATCAAACATGTCGAATGGAAATTCATATGAAGAGATTTCAGTGGTGATTTTGAATTCGACCTTCAATAACCTCGGAAAATCAGTGCAGCAATTTTGGTGGGGAAAAGAAAACAGTTGTGACTTGAGATTTAACATTTCTCTGGTAATCTTTTTTAGCACTTGCTCTAGTTTTTCACACTTGACAGTGATATATTTGGGGCAACAGAGATGATAGGGCTACGGGGGATACACCCAAGCGGTCGTAGGCGACCGGAAGCGTCTAGTTATTGGATCGTTTTTTGAGAAATGATAAAATGGACGATATTAAATAAAAAAATTATAATTAAAAACTATTGAAGTTACTGCATTACCAGTCATCAGAGAGATGAAATGCATCCTGATCCTAAATGCAAACTGAAAACCTTTACCTCTTGCTAAATTTTTTAAAAGATTATTTGAACATTGATATCTATCAAGTCAGATATGAGTGATTATAGTGATACAATTATATACTCAACGAAAAGTCAACCTTAACTTAAGTTACGCCTTTTCGCAATTTGTCCCTGTATTTGCAATATAGACCCTGTCATCCGTTTGCAAATATGTCTCGAGAGGTTTTCTCACTCGAACTTGTTTACTAGACTGACTAGGTGCATGAAAATGAAAAGTGCTTGACCACCATCATGACACTAGGCTGTCAAAATAATTATGGTCACCTTCCGTCATTAGGAAATATGACATTTTCATTTATAAAGCCATATGCATGTGTGATACCATTATGTATGTCGATTTTGGGTTGGAAAATAGATTTCTGACATAATTTTAGAAGGGCATATTTATGGTCATAAAGTCACACATGAGTGAGACATTGAGTGTGCTGTGAATATCAGTTTGGCAACAAACTATAAATTGTTTATAAATAAATAAATTGTTTGCCAATAACAGTGAGACACTAAAGAAAATAAAAACTTGTTAGATTCACAACAATATACTAAAAATGAACAGTGGTTGTCGATCCAAGCTTTCCTTAGCCCAATAATGTGCTGACTATGTCACATCCCGTAATGGCATGCTTTCTGATGAGACCTATACGTACATCAATACCCGCTGAAGCCGCTACTTTTGTGATGATAATGATTCACTTGCGTTCCATTAACCAATATTTCTTGAACAGTTTTTCTGTAATCCAAAACTCAAATACCAAGCACATGAAAGAACATCTGTCATTCAGTGTTACCATCATGAAAAGCACACGCGAAAGTCGGCATCCCTCCCTGTGTACTTTCCAATTCTGAAACTTTAATGCCGACTTTTGTAACAATTTGCTGCAGACATGACAATCATAATCTTACTTGAAGTTGTTGTCTGTATTCTGGTGATTTCTCCTGTATGGGCCAGGAAAGAAGTGAGACTTGACTAATTTCCATACCTCTGGCCAGCCTTTCCCAATTCGTTATAAATGCCTCTGGATACATATCAAAGACACGGGGCCATGTTCCTCGTTTGAACAAGAAAAGCACTTGTGTCTCGTTCACTGTGGCATTTATTGTGTGGCCCACAGGGATACGTCTAAATGGAGAGTTGAACAGAGCGAACACCCTCAAAGAAAGCCTGATGCCATTTGGCTGATTGGAGATTTGTCATTTCAGTACATACATAGCATGTTGGTAGGTACGATGTAAAGTTCACGCTGTTATGAATGTTACACAAATGGATCATTGAAAGTAAGTTTGACAAATGTGAAACTTACGGAAGCGTAGAAGGGCCACCCAGGAAAATTATTTTTTTTAAATTCCCGACTTAGTAACTCGATAATATCGACTTAGTATCTCGATAATATCGACTTATAACTCGATAATATCGAGTTAGTATCTCGATAATATCGACTTAGTGTGGAACAGGCACAGGAATGAGATTTATTTTTTTTTTAAATTCCCGACTTAGTAACTCGATAACATCGACTCAGTATCTCGATAATATCGAGTTAGTATCTCGATAATATCGACTTAGTAACTCGATAATATCGACTTAGTAACTCGATAATATCGACTTAATATTTTAGGGTTGTCCGGCCCATGTGTACATGTATGTATAATGTACGTGGGTAACCATTAACGACTGTGTCAATTGGCGTATATGTCCACGTGTGAACATTGAAATAAATGAAAACTTTCTCCTCTGATGTAAATATCAACTACATTAATTACATAATAGAGTTCTAACAGTATTTGACCCTCATATAAAATCAGTAATGTTTATTTGTTTTCTCATTATGTATTTGCACAAGCAGACTATACATCATGTGCTGTGATTTAAGTCGAGATACTAAGTCGATATTATCGACTTACTAAGTCGATATTATCGAGATACTAACTCGATATTATCGACTTACTGACTCGATATTATCGAGATACTAAGTCGATATTATCGAGTTACTAACTCGATTTTATCGACTAACTCGATATTATCGAGATACTAACTCGATATTATCGAGTTACTAACTCGATATTATCGACTTACTAACTCGGGAATTTGAAAAAAATAAATCTTCCTGTGCCTGATCCACTCTTAAGTCGATATTATCGAGATACTAAGTCGATATTATCGAGATACTAAGTCGATATTATCGAGTTACTAAGTCGGGAATTTTAAAAAAATAATTTCCTGGGTGGCCCTTCTACGCTTCCGTAGAAACTAGTTCGACAAATGTGAAACTAGTTTGACAAACGTACTATGGCTAATCTACCAGGTGGACTTCCGATTTCAAAGCCACATATCAGCAAAACTACAGTTGTTTTGAAGCAGTGAACATGCATTATCCAACATCAGATGGGTGGATCGGCAGAGGTGTATGTTCCTTGTCGTCCTTGATCCACTGCCTCAAGTGTGAAGCATGCATGAATGCATGGAATTATGCGAGTTAATAATTCTATGATATTAGTTACAAGTTGACAACAAACACAAGATAAAACCTTAACAATTTTTTTTCTATTGTTTATTCAGTGCCAAATGCACTGGAATGCATTAGACAACATTTGGAAAAGTTTGAAGATCATCAGTCGATGATCTTCAATGTGTCTGGGAATTGTGTTTCCATTTTTGCAGAACGCTGTCACAGTGTACACTGTTAGACAGTCATATACAATTTTACTCATGTTAGGAAAGATGTGGATCGCATCTACCGATTTCTTCTCCAGTTTCTTCAAAGATTTCTTCATGGATACAGGTAAAGTAGGTACGCCGGTTGCAGACATCATCATGTGCCGTTTCTCTATGTTGTGAGTGTGTTTTGAGTCTAACAGCTGTTATTTTTCTGTATTAAGCATTTCACTGTTTTTCGGCAAACGCATACCACTATGACCTCCAATGGTAAAAATGATCAAGATGGAAAGGATTCTCCAACCCAAAATCGATGCAAATAATGGTATCACACATGCATATATCTTCATAATTGAGAAAGTCATATTTCTTAGTGACGAATGGCGACCGTATTTGATTTGACACCTTGTCAATCTTGTTTACTAGACTGATTATGTGCCTAAAGATGAAAAATTCTCGAAGTCCTCGATCACCATCATGACACTAGCGTCTATATTGCAAATACGGTGATACATTGTGAAAAGGCGTCATTTAAGGGTTTGCGATTGCACCTATTCCAGAACACCTCCCATTGAAACTTGGTCCCTTATAAACGATTTGTGTTTTTACATTTTTATTTGCGGTCAGTAACGAAAAGATGCTTTCGTGCTATAAATTGATAAAATAAGCTGGGCGAGGGTCTGCAGTCACTTATTGTCCTTGATTATGAATTTCCTGCCAAGAGCTTCACTCCGTCTCGGATATTGCGAGCTTACACGAACTGCTATTTCATAGTGGTGCACTATTTGGTATTACGAAAGTCCTCCCATCTATTATTGTTAACAATGGATATTATTTGAGGAATGTTGGACTGTTAGGAATTTGAGCCTGTGAGAATGTATCATTCATTTCTTTCCTGCCTCCCTTTGCGATACACAGCGGACTCGTTACGATGATCGATTTATCAATTCCAATTTCTTACATTAAAGTGTGTTATATACATGATCAATTTGCCTACCGAATATCTCTCTCTGATGTTATGAAATTATTATCGTTATGGAACCGACATAACTTCAACCCCCAGCGGCAAAGATACAAATGTGCCACACTATCACTCTTCACATCTTATCCACAGTTACTCTGGAATAGGACAAAGATGGATGCCATGTATGGCATTGTATGTCTATTGTTCTTTCTAATGTTTTTCACGATAAACACTGCGGAATGTACAGACAATGGTGGGTCTTAATACGTTTTCGATTATAAGAGTAGATGGTAAACAGACCAATCATATGTGTCTATTATAGTAGTAGAGCTTCGGACATCCAAATGAAATATACCAAATGGAATACCATGTACATGTACATGAAAACCATACGGTGAAAAATGCATAAAATTGTTCACACACTGTAATGTATTGAAGTATTCTTTATGTTGTTTTCAGTATCCTGACTGTAAACTGATATTTTGTTCTCGTTTGCTCTAATGATATGAATAGTTGTCGTGTTGCCTTTCAGTTACATGCCCGGCTGGGTGTCGATGTTCAGATTTTGGAGTCGTCAACTGTCACGGCCGTGTACTAGAGAACATTCCCATCTCCCAATCAAGACAATTTCTGTAATCTTGAGAGGAAACAGGATCTCGGTGATGAACCGGAATGATTTGACTGGCTGCAATGAGATACAATCACTCGACTTCTCCAATAATCGGATCCAAAGAACTGAAAACAGAACATTTGAATATCTAAGCCAACTTCAACGACTTCACCTGAATGATAATATGCTTAATTTCTCAGATGGGAGAAGTTTACTAATGGGAATCCTTGATCCACTTAATAAACTGGTAGAACTCAGAATCCATAACAACGTATGGCGTGATAGTGATGAATATAGAGATGATCTCGTCAGAATGAAACCGAAAGTCAGGACTTTGACGTTGGACAGTCCGCATGGGAATCCTGATTTGCCGAAGGTATTTTGCCAGCTTCAGTCTTTGAAAAAGCTGGAAATCCATGGCGGCTTGACCATGCTGAGGAACAGCACGTTACAGACACTAGAAAATGTGACTGTGGAGGAAATAAGCTTGTTCAGTGGAAAGCTCGAAGTTCTGGAATCCGCATCTCTACATAGCCTACGATCAATGACGTCACTAGACTTGAGCAATAACAATAAACTTGGTCTTAATAGAAATCTTACCCAGGCCTGGCCAGGTCTCATACATACAAATATCACAAAGCTAATCGTACGTAATGTGGTTCCTAATGCAGACACCGTGCCGATTGCATTACCCGAAGACTTCATCGTGAACCTCAACACCACCAGTCTGAAGGAACTCTATCTCGATCACAACGGATTGTTCAGAATCCTGGGTAGTATGGCTATAAAAGTTCCATATCTTCAGAAACTTTCCCTTTCCTACAACATGTTTTCGACATATGCTATTCCGTTGAGTATTGACCTGTACAACATGACGGAGCTCTATTTTCTTGATATTAGTCACCAAAATCAGTTCCCTGAAGTTCTCAGTACATCTAACAGAGATTCTTCTGCGCCACCTTCCAAGAGAAATATAAGCATTTATCTACCACCGAAATTGTCAGTTCTCAATGTTTCTGCAGCATACGCCCGTACGTATTACGGTATTCAAAACATTATCTTTTACACCCTAAGTAAAGGAGGTGATGTGGACTTTTCGCAAAACGGTCTCAATGTTCTGACACAGCCAATTCTCATTCAACCTCCCCATGAAATACGTGGGAAACTGGTTAATCTGACCAATTGTGACATACAACATATCGCAGATGACATCCTACCACCCAACGTATTTCTTGATGCGATTGATTTATCATATAACAATATGGGTGACGACATTGCTTCCGTTGTGAATGGATCGCTGATAAGACAGTTCAATGCTGCTCAGCTCAGAGAACTTACCCTTTTCAAAGCTGGGATAAAAACGATCCCTAAAACATTCTTTGACACCATTAGTACCCTTGAGTATATCAACTTAAAGGGAAATTCTTTGATGTCTTGGGAGATTCCATTGCATCACTTAAGAAACATGTCCTGTTTGAACTTGGCTCGCAACTCTATACAATCTTGGAGTAAGAGAACTTGTGATGAATTAGATTCTCTGGCCCAAAGACACAATGTCACAGTAGATTTGTCAGGAAATCCTTTGGAATGTCGATGTAACAACTTCCAATTCCTTCGCTGGTTACACACCACAAGTGTCAACATACAGAACATTAAACAGTATAGCTGCAGGATTCATGGGCGACATGTGCGCTTCAAAAACTTGACAGGAATCATCCACGGCATGACTATTACATGCACCACTCTGCTGATTGTTCTTGTTTTTATATCTGTGTTGTTGTACAGATATCGCTGGGATATCCGATATTTTTGCCTGAGGTTAGTACGCAATAGAAAGCTTGACCAAGCAGCCTGCAGGACGTACGACTTTGATGCTTTTGATGCCTACCATCAGAACGACCTCAGCTGGGTTGCACGAATTCTGATCCCTAAAATGGAGGAATGCCAGAATTCGCTTGCTCTGTGCGTGCATCATCGTAACTGGATTCCAGGTCCGACTATCGAAGAAAATATTTCAAGAAGCATTGAAGTAAGTAGGAAGACCCTGGTGATCCTCTCCAAAAGCTTCCTGCGGAGTGGCTGGTGTGAGTTGGAGATGCAGCTGGCCAGGATGCGGGGACTCGGGGAAGGTGAAGAAGTCATTGTGGTTGTCGCATTGGAGGAGATTGCATTGAGAGAGATGAGCAGCACCCTTGTCAACCTGAGGAGAACCAACACTTGGCTGGACTGGTATGAATATCAGGATGAGCAAGAACAATTCTGGTCACTACTAAGACAGGCTGTGGGGGACCCTAGGACAAACAAAACTCCTCCGGCCATTTCCAATGACCACATAATATTAAGCACTCATTCTAGCGACCCCTCTTATTGATTAACAACGATCTTACGCAGGAGGTCATTGGTACTTCTTGACACATACTTGGATTGACACATACTTGAATGTATGCTTGTGTTTCAAGTGAGGGCTGATATGAACTGAAACAAACGGCATTCCGAGGGAGAGGGGGATGGGTCATGTTAGGAAGATTATATTGTCCCTGCCAGGATTTTTTAGGTAACCAGATCTATCGTCTGATAACCTATTGGCATGGTGTTACAGTGTTGCGTCCTCCATCATAGTCTGTCCCCATAAAATTTAAGGATGAATTTTTCCTGAAATATTTTGCACAAAAATAGCCACAAATAAAGGAAAAAGCAGGATTTTAAAAAAAGTTCAATTTTTTTCAAAGCAGCAACCATTTTCGAAGAAAAACAGCCAATTTCTGATTTTGACGGCCAATTTTCTTTTCAAAACTGTGCAGACAAGTTAAAGTCAACCTTGAAAAGTTAACCTTGAAAAGTTAAAACGGACAATTTTTGTGGACAAAGAAAAAATGCAGTTGGGGCTACACACTACGAATCTTTTTCGTAACCTTACTTAGCCTTTGGGCTAATACGTTCGCTGTATATATACTGACCAAAAAACGAAACACAACTTTTCAATATTATTGTATAATTTCATTAAAATAAATAGTACAGTCATGCATTTTGTAATACATGAGCAGTAAAGCATTTAAACAATGACAATCATTCGCAATATTGAGGAATCATCACACCCGTTAAGTTTTACGGAGCACACAAAGCCACATCTGGCAAAGGTGAGAATGGCAGGGTCAGTCATTGTTGTTATCTGATGTGGCTATGGCAAAAATGGCAAAAATCACAGACTGGGCCTCCGATTTTATTGTCCATAGAGCCATTATATGGTGTCTAACAAGCAATACTGTAGCCAAATGGAATGCAATGCCCAAAACCAGTAACACCTGATGTAACGACTCCGGGAATTGAACGTCGTGTGAAGCCGATTACACCTTCGTGACCACTTCCGATCAGCAACAAAAACGCCAGCCGGGAATAAGGATTGGAATTTATCCAGGATTAGCGAAAAGACAGGTTGTAACAGTCTGCAAGAGGGTGACCTTCACACACGTAACCCCCACCGAGGTAGCTCCGTTGGTGATGCCAACGGAGCCAAGGAGAAAGGCTTTTCAGCATTGAAAGGGAACGTGATATGGTGGAAAATATCAAACTGGTCAAACATGCGCATTTACGAACAGATCCATAACTTGCTATATGTATGTACACCGCCAATGATAGAACACGAATATGACGTCGTACAGGTGACCGGTATGATCACGCATGCGTACTGCAAGATAAGGTGGTCTGACGTTATTGTATGGGGGTAGAAATAAGTGTTTCTTGTAGGACATGACCTCAGTTCGCCGAGGACAGCCACAACTGAACGAAATTTGTCGTCCTGGGATCCGTTTTTGCTCAGATAATCCTATACGCACATTGATGCACCAAACTTGTAAGGTTTGGTGGCGTTTGCATCGACATTTTGCCTAAAGTTTTGGCAGACCTGTTTTTATACTCGTATGAATCAGATTTTATCCAACATTTACAAAGAGGAGGTTCTAAGAAACTAACATGTAATTTTAATTTCACTTTCCGATACATAGATGATGTATTGTCGCTAAATAATCCCAAGTTTGGTGATTATTTGGATATCATATATCCTAAGGAACTTGAAATTAAGGATACTACAGAATCCGCTAATTTTTCCAACTATCTAGACCTGAGGTTGGAGATTGATAATGATTCTAACCTGTCAACTAGATTATATGACAAACGTGATGATTTCAATTTTTCCATAGTCAATTTCCCTTTTCTAAGCAGCAACATTCCTATGTCACCGGCATATGGTGTGTTTGTTTCTCAACTTATACGCTATTCCAGAGCTAGTTGCAAATATGAGGACTTTGTCTATCGAAGTGCCCAGCTAGTCTCTAAACTGCTACGACAAGGATATGTTTTACCAAGACTTATCGCTGCGTTTAAGAAATTCTATGGACGTCATCATGATCTGGTTGATAAATACAGCAAATCCATGTCTGCCATGCAACTAGATCTATTTTCATGTTAATTTTGGGGAATTCATGACGGGTGCCACTAGTGGGGCAGGAAATGCTCACTCTTTCCGGAACACCTGATTTCACCTCCTGATGGCCATTTTGGGGGGGTTCATGAGTTTCCTTGTCGTTTTTGTTTTCTCACGCTTCGTGTGCCTGATGTTACTTTCTGTCCCCGGACTGTGAGATTGGATGACGGACCCTGTTTTGTTTGCTCACTTCGTATGTCTGATATGACTTTCTGCCCCCGGATTATGAGATTGGATAACGGACTCTGTTTTGCTCGCTCGGAATTTTGGGGAATTCATGACGGGTGCCACTAGTGGGGCAGGAAATGCTCACTCTTTCCGGAACACCTGATTTCACCTCCTGATGGCCATTTACGGGGGTTCATGAGTTACCTGTCATTTTTGTTTTCTCTCACTTCGTATGCCTGATATGACTTTCTGTCCCCGGACTATGAGATTGGATAACGGACCCTGTTTTGTTTGCTCGGAATACTTGATACTGGGTATTGATTCCACGTCTATTTGCATGCCTTTTATATACCCCAGTGAGTACTGAAAGATCACACCATAACTGGGAGTGGCTGAGTAGTGCAAATGCTCAAAGACGACCATCTACGTAACTTTTGTCGCGTCGTAATTTGTCGCCAATGGAGCGAGTAATGTGTCGCGACTATTCCTTTGCACTATATGGGCAGTAACAAGGCTCAGATATTTTGAAATACCAATTACAATGATGCAAACAAAGTATAGCCAATTTCTAAATTGTGTTTCTTTTTTTGGTCAGTATATTTAAAGAAAACGATATTATACTTACACATGAGAATGAATGTAAATATCCCGCAGTGCGTTTTGCTGCTTATATTGGCTATATGTTCTTTGTAAGTTATCAGGCTTCATACTTTGTTTCGATGTCATAAACGAGAAATTCGCATCACGACAATTAATTTGTAATAGTATTCCTGATTTATGTTGAACGTTTTTTTTTTCCAGGTGATGTAGCCAACTGACTATAAATAAACTGTGAACAAAACGACTTACACCTTGACGATAATACTGTGACAAACCTTCTAGATCAAGGTTATGATTTTATTATGCACATGTCATTATGAAGTTATGTTTGCCTTAGGCGTTATGATTAATTATCATACGATGCCCCAGTACCACACGATGCGCTGATTTGCGGGTCTTCTTCCACATAATAATGATTTTTCTCTGGCGTGTTTATTCTGGTGATTACGACTGAGGAACTTGTGTATTTCACTGACTACAGTGTTTTCTGTGCAAGCGTCTGTTCGAACAGCAAGCGGGCACTTTGATTCGTCGACTGTCTCCATGTAATATCCCGCTATGAACGAAGGATCTCGGTTCGTGTTGTAAGCATTCATCCACACTATATATTTGTATTTCGAAAATTCTAATTATGTTCGTGGACATAAATACCGTACGGACCAGCTTGTCGCAATCGCATTCGGACCAAGATTGCTATTCTTTCGACGACGAAGCCGTTTTCTTCAACGAGTTTCAATACCCTCTGGATCTATCAGTCCAAGACGGATACGTACAGTTTTTGTAGCCGTGTGGTGAAATGAAGACGACGCCAAACACACGCATGTAAAATCAGTGTGGTTTAATGCTGTACAATATGCACAAATATGACGAACACACATCCATGACGTGAACTGACGAGTGGCCATAGTATTTGAGTAAGACTAGTATTTGAGGACGAACTACATGTAAAAATTGCGAATCTGGAAAGCGCCAGTTCTGCATTCACTTATAATGTAAATATAAAGGCAACGAAATCATGAACTTGCAAACATCCATTTGGCACCAGAATTTACTATGGCTTGGTTCTTGACTAAATATGATTGAATGTGTGATAATTGTCATTTATGAATGTCATTTTGTTACTTTGTTACAAAAGGTACACTCAAAACATGTCCAGCCACCCTGCCAAATGGCATAGAGCCTTGACCTACCTAGTTCTTTCGTTTAGGAGTCAGGTCATGTTGTCAACACTGTAAGGCAAACTTTTCCTGAACTGATTACGACACATGGTGAGTAAAATATTTTTTCTGTAAAATACTGACCATATTACTTTCGACGAGTTTTCGATGCGAGATACTAATGCACACTCCTGTCCTGTCCAAAGATCGATTGCAATGTATTCGATGCTTACGGCCCACGTACGTCAACACTGTATGACCTGGAGGTATGAAATACGCTAAACTTCAATTGTGAGCAATATAGAGGCACAAAGTCATCCAAATATGGCCCTATTAATTCATAATCGTAATGCTTGTGGCGTGTCAACGCTCTAAGCAAATGTTCACGCTCTAACGCTGCCTGGTCAAAGTTACATACACCTCCAGGAAGTGTAAACAGTCATTGAGAATTTTTTTGTGATTGTTTTGTTGAACATATAACAATTTTCTGTAGCGTTTTATGTGAAGTTTCCACGAACCCGTTTTGGATATCCCACCTAAAAACTACCCATTACTGCAAGCAAATCCAGACGGTTAACCTCAACCAGACAGCTTTAGATCGTAGACCGTGTCCTTAGAGTGTTAAACGCCTTAAACGCCACAAGCGATTCAATAATAAATTATTGGAGCCCTATTTAAATGACGTTGGTCCTTTATATTGATCACAGTTGAAGTTTGAAGTATTTGAAACCTCCAGTTCACACAGTGTTTCTGTACATGGGTCATAAGTTTTGAACACGTCGTGATCAATGTTTGGACACTACATATTTGTGGACTACATCTGTGGGCGAGGGCCTAATTCTGAAAACATCAGTCTCCTATGGATAATTGGACAGTACAGGCTTGTCCATTGGCACCGAATCCCCAATCTAAGGTAGAAAAAAATTTACTCCCCATGTGTGGGCATCAGCTGCCAAAAAGTTAGCATTACAGCGTTGACAACAACATGACCTGAACCTTAAACAAAAGAACTAGGCCAGACAACGCTCTACACCATTTGGCAGGGTGCAGCGGCAGGATTTTTACTGCGAACATAACGTGCCTAAGTACTGTACACTGTACACTTATTACTACTTGAAAATAGAAGAAAGCGCAGCATATCTTACCTGGGCCCGAAGGCCGGTGATGCCGATAAAGCTCACAGGTGAGTTGCGCTAGGGTGCACCAAATCCACTGTGTATTCCTCTCGCAGAAAGTCAAGTCCAAATCATCTATTATTTTATGGTCACACAACCAGACGTACATACCGAAAGCAGCCTGTTTGTGATGCTGAAGTAACGAGGCGATGTTTGCTGACGTGTGTAATGGTGATATCCATTACCATCAGTTGTACAATTCCTGTGACACTACTTATAGAACCATGTATCGGTTCACCATCCATGGGAATACATATCTCTGTTAATGAACTTTCGGGAGGGAGGTTGCGTAGTCTTGCTGGTTTTGTCACCTTTATGTTTACATTATAAATGAATAGGAGAGCGGCTCACTGCAATGTTTGTTTTGTTACCTGCAGTCCATTTTTTAAATTAATTATGCTTATTAGGCTAATTATTTCATTGGATATGCGAGATACAAGAATTGCCTGAGTCTCATTGGATTCTACGGGGAAACTGTATAATATTGAACTGAAAAAATTTGACACCCCAGGCTTAGATTGATCCAGGAATTTCCTTGCCCAAACATGATAATAGAGCTATTGACATAGAGCTATTCATATCTTCGTTTCACCTTACATTTTACAAACCATGATTCTATGTTTTTTCAAGTGCAAGTGCAAATAAAACGTCGCTAGTGTTGCGCTACATAAATCACAATGATAAATAAATAAAATAGCTGAAAAAACCAATATATTGTGATTCACACAAGTTCGTATTGGAGCATTGTTCAGAATACAGAAACTATATCATGGTATAGTGAATTTCAATCCGATTCGGATGTTGCGAGTTACAAAAGCTACTATTTTATAGTGGAGCATAGTTTGGAATTATCATAATTAGGTAATTGAATGCGCATGGACGCTTCATTAATTTGTTTCCTGTGGATATCAAAAGAATGATTTTAATTTCGGCAAGGGCTGACTCATTACGACCATCAGCTCATTCCCGACAGTGAAGTTAGTCACATGATTAATTTCTCTGTTCAAATATTTGCCTGTAATTTTATGGATTTTTGGATAGTCCTTCAAGCCCCAGTCGACACAGATAAATATGTACCACACTACCATTCTTCGCATTTCATTCACGGTTACTCTGAAAACGGACAAAGATGAATGTCATATATGTTACTGTACTTCTACTGTTCTCACTCGTGTTTTTCACAGTAACCAATGCGGAATGTACATATACCGGTGAGTCTCATTACGATTTTGATTTAATCAGTGGATTTGTGGTCTACTGACTTTATATCAAATTGATCCTCATGTTCATTAACGTATACCAGAACAAATATATATACCTGTAACTTTCGTCTATTAAAATTCATGGTGGAAAGTAAAAAAAAAATCCTTTTCACAAGTCTACTTGGTGAAGATATTAGATTGTTCACGTACTGTCATGGCTTTAGTTTGCTTCCAGGGTCATTGCTGTTAACTGATATTTTGTTTTTGTTTGCTCTAAAAATATTAATAATTGTCTTACAGTCAAATGCCCGACTGGCTGTCAATGTTCAGATTTTGGAGTTGTGAACTGCCACGGCCGTGGACTGGAGAACATTCCTGATCTCCTAATCAAGACAACTTCTTTAATCTTGAGCGGAAACAGGATTTTGATGATCAAGCGGAATGATTTGGCAGGATGCAACGATGTACAGTCACTTGACTTCTCCAACAATCGGATCCAAAGAATTGAAAACAGAACATTTGAAAGTCTAAGCCAACTTCAGCGACTTCATCTGAATGACAATATGCTTAATTTCTCAGATGGGAACAGTTTACCAATGGGAATCCTCGATCCACTTGATGAACTGGTAGAACTCAGAATCCATAACAACGTATGGCATGATAGTGTTGAATATAGAGATGATCTCGTCAAAATGAAACCGAAAGTCAGGACTTTGACGTTGGACAGCCCGCATGGGACTCCTGATTTGCCAAAGGTATTTTGCCACCTTCATTCGTTGAAAAAAGTGGAAATTTATGGCGGCCTGACCATGCTGGGGAACAACACGTTACAGACACTAGAAAATGTGACTGTGGAGGAAATAAGCTTGTTGAGTGGAAAACTTGAATTTCTGGAATCCACCTCTCTTTATCACATACGATCCATGACGTCACTGGACTTGAGCCATAACAATAAACTTGGTCTTGACCGAAACCTTACCCAGGCTTTGAGAGGACTCAAACATACAAATATCACAAAGCTAATCGTACGTAATGTGGTTCCTAATGCAGACACCGTGCCGATTGCATTACCCGAGGACTTCATCGTGAACCTCAACACCACCAGTCTGAAGGAACTCTATCTCGATCACAATGGATTGAATAAAATCGAAGGTAGTATGGCTAGGAATCTGCCATTTCTTCAGAAACTTTCACTTCCCTACAACATGTTTTCGACATACCTTATTTCGTTGACTATTGACTTGTACAACATGAAGGAGCTCCGTTTTGTTGACATCAGTCACCACAATCAGTTCCCTGGATTTCTTCGTACCTCTCACAGAAATTCACCTACGGCACCTTCCAAGAAAAATGTAAGCCTTTTCATACCACCGAATTTGTCAGTTCTCAACGTTTCTGCAGCAATCGTCCCTGTGCACATTTATGTTCAAAACATTGACTTTTACACCCTGAATAAGGGTGGAGATATATTGGACTTTTCGCACAATTTTATCGGTGGCCTGAGACAGCCACTTTTCTTCCATCCTCCCCATGAAGTGCATTTGAGACTGGCTAATCTCACTGATTGTGACTTAGCTTATATCTCAGATGACATCTTATCACCCAATCTATTACTTGATGCGATTGATTTGTCATATAACAATATGGGTGACTATATCGCATCAGTTGTGAATGGATCGATGATGAGACAGTTCAATGTTGTTCAGCTGAAACAACTTAATCTTTCAGAGGCCGGGATCAAAATTATCCCCAACACATTCTTTGACACCATAAATACCCTGGAGTGTATCAACCTAAAGGGAAATTCTTTGCTGTCTTGGGAGACTCCTTTGCAACACTTAAGAAACATGTCATATTTGAACTTGGCTTACAACTCTATACAATCTATGAGTGAGAGGACTTGTGATGAATTGGATTCTCTGGCTCAAAGACATCATGTCACAGTAGACTTGACAGGAAACCCTCTGGAATGTCAATGTGACAACCTCCGATTCCTCCGCTGGTTAGACACCACAGATGTCAACATACAGAACATTGAACAGTATAGCTGCAAGATTCATGGGCGACATGTGGACTTCAAAAATTTGACAGGCATCATCGATGGGATGACAATAACTTGCTCAAGCAAAGTTTGGGTTATGATTACAGGAATATCAACTTCATTGCTGATTGTTCTGATTTTTGATTGTTCTGATTTTTATATCAGTGTTGTTATACAGACATCGATGGGATCTCAGGTACTTTTGTTTGAGGTTGGTGCGCAGAAGAAGGCTTGACCAATCAGCCTGCAGGACATACGAGTTTGATGCTTTCGTGGCATACCACCAGGACGACCTTAGCTGGGTGGCACGAATTCTGATCCCTAAATTGGAGGAATGCCAGAATTCGCTTGATCTGTGCGTGCATCATCGTAACTGGATTCCAGGTCCGACTATCGAAGAAAATATTTCAAGAAGCATTGAAGTAAGTAGGAAGACCCTGGTGATCCTCTCCAAAAGCTTCCTGCGGAGTGGCTGGTGTGAGTTGGAGATGCAGCTGGCCAGGATGCGGGGACTCGAGGAAGGTGAAGAAGTCATTGTGGTTGTCGCATTGGAGGAGATTGCATTGAGAGAGATGAGCAGCACCCTTGTCAACCTGAGGAGAACCAACACTTGGCTGGACTGGTATGAATATCAGGATGAGCAAGAACAGTTCTGGTCACTACTGAGACAGGCTGTAGGGGACCCTCGGACAAACAGAATTCCTCCCGCAGTTTCAAATGGCCACATAAGCACTCATTCTAGCGAACCTCTTATTGATTAATAATGATCTTACACAAGAGGCCAAAGGCACAACTTGATAATACTCGTATGTACGCCTGTGTTTCAAATGAGGGTTGATGTGGACTGAAACAAACTGCGAAAGACATTCCGAGGGGGAGGGAGTTGAGGGGCATGTGAGGAAGATTATATCTCCCTGTAAGGAATTTTTTAGGTAACCTAACCTATGGTCTGATGACCTATTGGCATGGTGTTGTGTCGCATCATCCATCATAGTCTGTCCACATTTTTGTTTTAAAACTCAAGGATGAATTTTCTTAAAAATTTGCACAAAAATTCTTACAAATAAAGAAAAAAGCAGGGCTTTCAAAATTATTTTTTTCAAAACAGCAGCCATTTTCGAAGAAAAACAACCAATTTCTGATTTTGACGGTCAATCTGTACCCAAAACTGCAGACAGTTTGAGATTTTTGCTTTACAAAAATCCCCTTTTGTACCTTTGTACATGGGCAAGTTTTGCTGTCTTTGAATCAGTGGTCTGAGCGTGGCGACCATTTTGATTGTTTGACGAGTCAGCGAAAATGTTTTTTTTAGCCTGTTTTGAGCCATTTCCATCCAAGAGGACGCAATTTTCCCCACTGATTTTTTTTTAAAAAATCCTTTCATCCACTGTTTTATTCATAGTATGAGCTGTGCGGCCTGAACTCATACAAAACTTCAAGATAAAGCTTAGATATTGATGCATTTAAGAGGGAAATCATATATTGCAGTTTCATTGATAGAACTTAAACATTCAAATGGGAAAATTGCGGTTTCAGTGGCCACCTTGAATTTGACCTTGAGTTACCTTTAAAAGTCAAAATGGGCAATTTTGGTGGAAACAAGAAAAAAAAACAGTTGTGGCTCAACACTATAAATCTTTCTGGTAACCTTTCTTAACATTTGGATTATTATATTTCGATATAGATATATAAAGAAAATGATATTGTACTTACACATGGAAATGAATGCAAAATGCAAATATCTCGTAGTGTGCTATCAGCTGTTGTTTTTAATGGTTATATGTTTTATGTACGTTATCCTGCGTCTATACTTAGTTTCGATATCATAAACGAGAAATTCACGACAATTAATATGTAATAATATTCCTGATTTATGTTGAATGTTTTTTTCAGGTGGTGTAACCAACTGACTGTAAATAAACTATGAACAAAATGAACGAATCACACCTGTACGATAATACTGTGACAACCTTCTGAACAGGTTACAGATAGATACATAGATGATACTAACGTAACCCTGTAAGGGAACTTGCCTTACCACCAACTTTGGTCCAAGATATTTGGGCGCGCGTCGCTGCAGTGCAGCGTCTGGAATATTTTTGGTTCTCGTGTATATATGTAGTGTACATGGACGGGATTTTCTGGTGTACTGCATTGATGGATATTTGTAGCGCGGCCCATGACAGATCCGGGTACGCCTAGTGAACTAGGTTTTTTGCCCCTTCACCCTCGCCGATACACTGAGTGCAGCAGTTACAATGTATCACCTGGTCACCATATTAGTGTCCGCTCGAGGCCGACGCACTGACCAGTGAGGGTAACCCTTGAACCGCTGAGTGAATTTTGATCGCCGAGAGCAAGGCTCGAACCCGGCGACGACGAACATTGAATTCCCTTCAGCAGCGGGCCAACGACTTAGTGCGTTGCGCCACGGCCACTTCTAAACTGGGGTTATGATTGTATTATACGCTGTCATTGTGAAGTAATGTTTGCCTTGGGTGTTACGATTATTTACGGGCCAGCTCATATTACTTCCAGGTCGGATTATTTTTGAAAACCATGAACGGTTGTGAATATTCTATCAATTTTCATTTCAATAAATTTTTGTGGCTCAAGTGGTAATTCTAAAGTGGTAGCCTTTGATTCATTTTATGGAGAGTGATTTCTGTCTAATTCGTCATTTATACACGCAAGCCTATCAATCCCCTCACCTGCGCCACACAGGAACAGTGAGTTGGTGATTATTCTAGTTACTGTGTAGCTCGATTTATGGTGAAATGTTGTTTACTACCTCGATTTTTTTATATGTTCATTCTGCCTACCATCTGGAGGCGTGTCATGAATACGACGAACAAGGACTACAGTCTAACAATTCACCCGAAACCAGCGAGTTGTTCACTTGAATAGCATGGCCGGCAGTGATTCCCCATTGACATGAAAGAGTTAAAATTATACAATTGTTTTTAGTTGTTCGAAGTTAGAGATGCTTGTTAATTTCACAAATAGTATATAATATATATCCTGCCTGTGTTTTTTTATCCGACTGAAATTAGGCCACATTATCAGGAGGTCCAAGTCCAACCTGCTGAGTGGGAATACTATATTGTCTGGGACACAATTTTTTATCACGAATTTGACATTATTATGCAACCAAGCTCGTCGTCCACCTATGATAGAAATATGGCTTATCTCAGCCAAGTTAAATTCTGACAAAAAGGCTAACCTTTCTTAACTTGGTTTAATTAAAATTTTAGTTGAGCCAGGTTTCATACTGAAATTAAGCAACATTTGTGAGATAGGCCCCGGAGATCTTGACACGCGTCAATTTCGTTAATATTTTTCAAATTTGCAACACTCTTGAATATTCCCAACATGAACACTGCTTCGTATTCATTTGATACGTAATATGTACCTAACTTATGGACCACGTGACATTCACAGACAAATATAACAAGACCTCCACGGGATATGTTCCTGACATGGTGTCGTCTGAGTATCATAAATTGCCTTTATTATATACAGAGGGGGTATCCTCTCATTACTGGAGATAGCACCTTTAACCATTGATCTCATTAGGAAGTCTATTCAGCAGAGAATAATACACCAGACGATGGTGTACGACGGCGGTCATTTTCGGATCTTAGGTTTTCGCCATTAAAAACGCGAAAGTTGTCTGATTCTATGGGCAAATAAGCAAGCAAGCTGCGGGGCACCAGTAAAACATGCTGGATCGACGGCTAATTTCTCAACACAATCTGATGGCATATGTTCTGTTTACTTCTTAAATCGATGCAGAATATGATTCATGTTCAGTTTCTTATGTGGTGTTCACCGCTCTTCATATATCTGTCGCACAAAAGTGGAACGGCTCGGCATTGGAGCAGTTAGCCATCATAAATCACCAAAGACAAAGCGCTTCCAGTTACTTACCAGGATATCTTGACCACAATTGCACGACAATTATTCCAGTATACATTTTGATTGTTCCTGGATGTGAAGTCAGCTACGTAATCCAACAAAATTGGACATAAAATAAAAATAACAGAAACAAACCTGATTCTATGGGAACAAACCTGATTCTATGGGTAGGGTGTTGTTATAGCCATGGAACTAAGAGCTTCTCGATGCTGATCCTGAATAAATATAGTATTGAAGCTTGATTTTATATTCTGTTTCTAGGAGAAGGTCAATAACATGGATGACAGATCGTAGCGCATAGTTCCATGGTTATCAAATAAACCTACCCATAGAATCAGGTTTGTTCCCATAGATTCAGGTTTGTTTGTGTTACTTTTAATCTATGATCAATTTTGTTTGACTAGGTAGCTGATTTCACATCTAGGAACAATCAGAATGTCAACTGGACTAATTTTTGTCCAGATACCCAGGTAAGTTAGTGTGAACGCTTTGCAGTTGGTGATTTATTATGGATAACTGCTCCACCACCTGGCAGTTCCACTTTTGTGCGACAAATGTATGAACAACGGCGAACACTGCATAAGAAACTGAGCATAATCCATATTCTGCAAGGGTTTATGGAGTAAACAGAACATATGCCATCAGATTGTGTTGAGAAATTTGTCGTTGATCCAGCATTGTTTTACTGGTGCCCCACCGCTTACTTGCTTATTTGCCCATATAATCAGACAATCTGCTCATAGAATCAAATTTTTCGCCCATAGGATCAGAATAATGCACATAGAATCAGACAAACGGTTCCTCCCTGTGCTATTGCAATATTGCGTGGATCCGGTGAATACATAACTCACAATAATTCGACTTTCACGATAGTCCTGCACAAAGAGGTGTAACATTCGACATCTTGTTCTAATGACTGGCAAATTGAAGCAGAAAACCCATCAGTTGTGTGTCCGCTGTAAAAAAAAACATTTATCTGGTGAATAATCGAAAACGATATTGTACATTTGGTGGGCTAGGATCAACAACTCACTCGGTATCTGACTGCATAATTATAACCCCCAACAAATATGTTCAGCCTGACACATATTGAACCACTTTCCAGAGATACATTCACAAAAAAACAACAGTTGTTGTCTCATAACATCATTAAGAACTTAAACACCTGCTTTTAATGTGGGTTTCATGCACATATCTGATTCCATAGTTATTTTCACCAAATCGTCATGATTCGTCATGATGTTTGCATATAGAGCATATACATATGATGGTCAAATATACATTTAAGATGTATGGTCTTTAAATACAAACACGAAGGATACAAATGCGTGGGGTACAGAATATTTCGAATGATTTTGTTTGTATTCTGGTTATCTATATCCGCTTCGCTTGTCACTTAGTGATAAAATATCATACACAAAGCCAAAAGAAGTATACATTGTAAATGTATAAATTATGTATACCTGTTTTCTAAAGGTCACAGGTGCTAGGAATAGTCGCTTTCTACGGAATCTTCCCAGGTTAAACTGAAAAAAGTAATGCTTCCTATGTGCAACAATTGATACATGTATACCAACTTGCACATGTACGAGGGTGCACGATTGTGCATCCGAACATTATTATGTTCAGGTTATTGGGTAACCATTACCTTCTGTCTATATGATGGGGAAGTCACATTTGAAACATAAGGGAACGGTTCTGACACAATGTACCCTGAATGTGTGAACAGAAGACTTCGGTGACGATTATGCTATCAGGTGTCTGGCCTGAAACCTCACCATCATCAACAACATAATCCAATCATGGTATAAAATGTCGATGAAACGATGATATACCAGAAACTCAGTAGCCTTGTGATTAAGTACTTATGTAGTTGACATATATTTATTGCATGGTGTTTGTTTCGGGGTTATAAATTAGTTTCATAGGTTGTTGGGCAGATGAGTAGTCAGGTGTACAGCAAAATCAACTGCATTTCACATAATGTCTGTCCCTGATGACGCCAGTGTGTCGTTGGATAAACTAATTGGTCGGGATTTATTTCTATTGCACAATGTTTCACGTTTGCTATTGGCATGATAAAAATCTAGTTGTAATGGTGGTCATAGATTGATACTTGTATGCATATATTTGTCATTAATCAGAACGTCTTGAAAATTACTGCTAGACTTTGCATCAGAGCCCGCAACTGAAAGTGAACAATGAAGTTGACGAGAAGATCACCGCGTCTGACTCACTGTGGAGCTACTGTTCGCGCATGAAGTACTACTGAACTGAACAACATGCAACAACAATGCCCTGTCTTCAAACTGCACTCCCAATATATGTCGAAAAATTATAGCATCAAAATAATCACAACAAATTTGTAGCTAATGCAACTAATTAGGTGTCAAAAACGAGGTGTAGATGTGTCCTGAGTTTCCCAGGTAGAGATGATAAAGAAATATTTCCTACTCGATTGGCATAGCAGAATTTATTGAACAAATGAGAATGAACGAATCATGGTACCAGGTTCGTAAATTGAGGTCAGCAAATGGACATCTGGGCATGACAATTCGACCTACATTAATTATGAAAGTGTATGTACAAGCACAATATTTGCAACAGATGTTGAAAAACTACGATAAGGATTCTTTAGAAGTAATGTCTGATGTGTGAGACGTATGAAATGAACGGAATCAATGTATCATAATGCGATTTCTTTGCGCAACACATCTTTGAATTGTTGTCGAATTGCTATACGGAATAACGCTCCAAAATACTTAATATTTGCTAACATGTGAGCATCATCTGTCTCAAAGGTGTTCCGAGATTAAAAGCTGGTCGCATGTTCAGTATCCATGCACTATCGCTGCACATTATGTGCCATTAATTATTCTATTATACTGCCAAATAAACCTGGTTATTCAGGAAGTGGCTTACAACGTGTCATGGTCATGGAGATCATCCGTACTTGGGAAATCCATAGCTTGACTGATCGAATATGTAAATTCGTTGATTGATTTCATTATGCCCTATCAATATATACCTACATTTTTTCAGCCAGCACGTCATGTGTAGATTAGTACTGTTCTTACAAATTTAAAGTACACTGCTTATCAAAAATATTGTTTTCACATGACACACCTGCAAGTCCCTTCACCTGAACAATGGAAAAAGCGAGGTTCACATTTTCTTAGCCACGGTTATTCAACATTCATGCATTGTTAGAATAGTATTAAGTTAGAATAATTCGATTATGACAGATTAATGTCAAATCTATTCCTGAGATGAACACCGGTTTCCGCTGCAATCCTACCAGATGATTTTATACATCCTGCTGCTGCGTTTGGTGTAGAATTATCTATTCAGAAAGCTCCCCTAATGAGATCAATGGTCAATGGTGCCAACCTCCTGTAATAAGAGTCTTTATTCATGGATAATGATGGCGCTTTCTAGACGAAGACGAAGAAGAAGAAGAAATAAAATTTAACGGCACTTTGGGCTCAAGAAGGCCATTTCAGTGCCAATGGCGCTTTCTAGACGACAGTGTCAGATTACCATTGTGCTAATAAAAAATAAGACATTCAAGTAACAAAATATAGAAAACGACAGAAAGAGAACTAGTACGAAAGCTGTAGATATTTCACTGAAGAAGCTCTGAATGAGTATAGTGCGCAGAATCATCTTGTATCTCTTAGTGTACTTTTGAACTGGTCAAATTAGCAAAAAGGATTGGCCTATGTATGTACAGTGTATAAATCACTACAAATATAATAATTATCCAAATGCGTCCGCTGTTGTTTTGAATTCAATTTTATCCGTGTGTAAATGTTAGTGAGCATTTCACTAGCGAATCACAGAGCAATAATTCTTGCTGGATGGATATAATCGGCAGTCAATGTTTCGCGCGTGGAGAAGATCTGGATCACCCCCGGTGAAATCAAACGTTTTTTTTTCAACCCAGGGAGGTACAAATATTCACAGAAGTAATGTGCATTTTCATATTATTTTTGTTTGTAAAAATCGAATAGCTTTAATGCTCGCACGTGAATTATTTTTTTTGTCGTAGCTCACGGCTATGGCAATTTTACATGTAAGTCAATCAGCATCCACTTTCTACTTCCAATGCAGGAAGGTTGTGTTTTTGGTAAAAATTCTAGGTTTCTATTGGCGAACACTACGGAAACGTATTGCTATCAATGTAAGTATCAATCTATTACCACCAAAACAGCCAAATTTTGATGATTCCAATAACAAACGTAAAATACAACATTTTGCAATAGAAACAAAGCCCGACCAAGTATTTATCAAATGACACACTGGCGTCATCAGGGGCAGACAGTGTGGTAAATGTAGTTGTAAATGTGTAAATTTTTTTATCCCGTACGTTCGACTTATATCTCGTACATAGAATTTATTCACTTGTACCTATGATTTAGCATCTCATTAGTACGACTTACTAACTCGTACGTACAAGTTAGCAAGGCTTACATATGAGTTTATAAGTCGTATGTATGAGTTAACAAGTCGTATTAATGAGATCCTAAGACATACTTATGAGTTAATAAATCATACGCACGAGTTGATAACCCATACATGCGAGTCAATAAGCCATACGTACAAGTTGATAAGTCGTACATATGTCATATCTATGCGATACAACTTATACCCACAATATAAAAACTTTTACACACTTGATAGCATTACGCTTCCGTGGTGAAGCTTTTTGGTATCAAGTGTGTAAAAAAATCATCTCATATGTATGACTTCTATTTCGTATATACAACTTATTACCTCGTACTTACAAGGTGATAAGTTGTACGTACGAGTTGAAAAGTCAAACATAAAGAGTCTATAAGTCGTATGTACGAGAAAAAAACACTTGATAGCAATACGCTGCCGCAGAATACCGATTGCTGGGTTGATCAATATACCCCTTGCGGGGACCACACAATATCGCCAACTGTCTCCTGCTGATGGAACGTTGTTGACAGACACTGGGCCCCGAGGAAGGTGCCCGGTCAAGAGTTAGAGGGGTTTACCAAGGACTAATAGGGACGCGGAATGTTACGAATTGCACTTACCATTGTTTGAAAGACCTTCCGGCGAGAATTGTATTGTGGACATTACAAATGCAGTATACAATGACAAATACAGATATCACGGAGAAGCCTTCAGAACGAGTGCAGTCTGTCAATACTAGGATCTTTTAAGTAGTGGTTATTAAAATGTACATTCCGTCACTTGACAAACGTCATGAACACATCATTCTTTCACTGCACTGAAAGATGACCCAGAAACAAACTTCAACAGGTACTCAAACATAATCTGCTACCCCAGCTACCCTAGAAATGAAGATTATCAAGCAGTAACTGTTGGACATGATACTTTACTGCAAATATATGCACGTGAGCATTGTTACATTTTAAAAGAGTAATAAACATTCTGTGACATAGTCATACAACCTATATATGATCATTTTAAATATACTACTGACGCATGTAGGCTAAGTACGCTGTAGTGTAAATTTTTACTGTTTTGCAATAATATTCACATCAAAATTTGCAGCAGCACCTGATGCATAATTATTCTGTTCTGAATCATAATTCGAGAGAAAATCGTCAATTTCGAAATATATTTTGACATAACGGAGAAAGCACATACATATACACACTGAAGTCTGTTTTGGAAAAAAATATAACTCTGAGAATTGGCAAAATCCCGAAAACTACAAAACATACACACACATTTTAATGCAGGTTAGGCAGTGAATTTAGTGGCAAGTTTTCACCACACTCCATTTTGATCAAATGTGATTATCTCTTAGTGAGAGCATTTTGTTGTCATATAAATTTCGTTGACAATTTGTTGCCATATATATTGGGTTATCGACATAAATTGTATGTTAACAAGTGCCATTTTCTCCACACCACAGATCAGTCACAAAAAAGGTTGCATATATTGTGTTACTGTATGATATTCGTTGACACATAATCTTAAGTCATATTTTTTATGAACACACATCATTTGCATGCTCTTGATTTGCCCACCAGATAAATCTGATTCTCAGTGATTCGACTTTCTTGTGAAGACCGTTTGAATATGTTGACAATACTGCTACTCCTGGTGCTCTGTGTCCTTTAATGCAGTGCGCATACATTTGAACACAGACCAGGTTTGTTTAGGTAACTGATACTGTCAAGTGTTCGGATTGTCCTATTATTCACCATGATATGTTCTTTAACCATTATTACGAAGTCATCACGCTTCGGTATTGTTGATTTTGGAACTAATAATTTCTCTCTCAATGCCACTTTAAGAATTTCATTTCATCTTAGACAATCATTTTGCATTGAGTTCAATGACAAAATAGTAAAACAAAATGCATGTTTATATGTTTTATTATCTAATATTCTCGAAGATTCATTGTATGACTTTGGTTGGTAATACCCATACATACCCATTTTTCACTCTGACATGCGACATGACTCCAAGGAATGTGAATGGCAAATTTTAAGTTACTGACCTACCATGTACTACTATGTACTACTACATGGCAACAACTGCCACTCAGATTTGATTATTATGTCTTGCTATCATTCTTATCCACACATCATGTGCCCCGTGTTTTGTAGCAAATGAGATGAAACAGCTATGACACCTTTCCCTTTTTCCTTGGTTGCTTATCAGCGACATCACCCACGCAAACCCTGTAATCTGTTATATGTTGAGTTTTAATGCGTGATTTTGTTAGCAGTTGAGTAATTGATTGCATTACCCGCAAAGGAAATTATAGTGTGGCTCATCCCAATTATTGCCTTGTTGCATTGTGACCTAGTTTTACTTTGGTACTCGTGTAAGGATCAAAATGTAAGAATAATGCATCATTTCAGAAAAAAATATATATTAGAAAGTAATACAATATTGGAACGTGATACAACCTATATATTTTTTATATTGGAAATTAATATATAGTGTCATTCATACTTATATTGCAGTCTTATATGCACATGTATCTCAAAACATGTAAAATACTTCTCCAAACTCAACACACATCGCAATGCAGTCTACATAAAGATGAGAGTAACTCTCAATAAAATCTTCATGAAAATAACACTGGATATCCATGCTAGCGAAACGATTTCAATCTCAGTGGTTGACGAATCCAATACAGGTCTATCCGATATAAAATCTGATATACAAATGTATCAACTAAGTATTGACTCCATATGGAAATCAAATACAACTCGCCCTTTGGGTGATGATTATATTTGTTTACGTAGCATCACTTTGGGTGCACTTTAAAAACAGTCGAAAGCTTGGAAGGATTCCGATCGATTCCTCCGGAACATTATCTACATAGTGGCCTATTATGATTAATATAAGCTTAGAGTCAATAGAAACTCCAAAACGAATGACCAGTATGAACAAAAAAATTACCTTTAAAATCCACCCTGACGTCATCATGTGCATCAAGATCGTGTGTATTATATATTTGGATAATGTATATATGACCAGTACCAACCACTACAAAGAAAATATACTGATTCAAAACTAACGACATGAGTATTCAATCGAAAACCGAGAGGCTATTGGGTTAGTCCCTAGATATTATTAATAGTTCATGCGTGGTTGGTTTGCATTGCATTCTAATAGTTTACAACACCCAGTCTTGTCCCTGCTATATTGGGCAGTACGTAGATTTACCACCCATTAGGTTTTCAGCGCTTTATTTCCCGCACACAATGATGAATGATAAACTATTCATTCATCTGTCATAGGGAACCGCTCTTCCCTAACTGAGATTTCGCCGAGATTTCAGGATATAACCAATCATTGTGTGAGGTAAATAACTCAACACCGGTCTCAATCCATCATGCTTTGTTGTTTGGCTGAGAACAATGAAGTTGTGATTTTAATTTATACTTTCGCAGAACGGAAGATTGACTCGACTTTAGCAGACCGTCTTCGATTGTTTTGGAGTCAAGGGTAGTACACATACATGTAGTGCAACGTGCTTTATCATGATTAGGATATTCATTTCATAGTCGCGAAGTTAAATAGACATACGGATACATGCGCATGCGCACTTGTTTTGTTTCTGACTGATTTGCTGGTGCTATTCAGGGACATTGATTCAAATATAAGAACTGTAAGCGAGATGTCGGAAGTCGGAATTTCCCGTACTGCTGCCCGATTTCCAAGGTTACAGTGGTCCGTCTCATGACCCTGCCATTATGCATTTGGCATTGACATTTACCATCCATTCCGTGCACTGAACACGTACTCGAACATAAAGGAGTCCAATTCGCACAATAAGCAAATTACTGCTATTCATCTTGGCTGAATGCCTTTATGACAAGGACACGGAATCTTGCTCTGTATTTTGTTAGCTGTGTCTTGACTGATGACAGCAGCAACAAAAACTCATAAGATAAAAATTTCTTTTTACAAGTGAAAGATCGTGAAATATGAGTACATAGAATTGATCATAGACATCATATTTACATAGACGACTGTTCAACATGTGTCAGCAGAAACACAGAGGAGGCTTCTATGTCCACGGTGATATCGTTGATAGATGTGGTGTATACATGTATGAGGACATGCCCAATCGAATCCGATATCAGCCAAAATTATGAACAAATGGTAGAAAAAAATACTGAAACATAATTCAACTATACTTTGAACTATACTAGAGTCGCATACCATCATGTGAACCATTTCCATCAGATCTTGAGGACTAAGATAAGATAAGAAAAGATAGATAAGATAAACCATTATTTAATGTCGGGGTATAATAAAACAAATAACATTAGTACTTGTGGTGCTATTCACCGACAGGGTGTAATAATGAATATATACAATGAAGAGATGAAAGATATATACAATGATAATGACAAAAATGCACAACATTGGTAATCGGCAGGGTACTCCATGACACATCATATCGTGATAGTTGAACTAACGGTACTGGTATATACAATCAATATTTTCGACATCGTGAGGCAGGGTACTCCATGACATATCATAACGTGTCAGTGATAAATAACTAATATATACAAACAATATTATTACAATGCCTTTAGTCGACATAGTTTGCAATACGAGCATGCACAGCTCGACCCTTGCAATTCTTTTTCTATCAAAGTTCTGCAACATTTGATAGTTGTGCATTGTCTTAATTCAGTAGAAAGTGCATTCCATAAATATGACGCGAAATACCTAATTGAATGTTGACCGTATCGAACACGTCTATGAGAAGACAGAACAAGAGAGCTTGCATGTCTCAAGTCATATAAGCCTTTTTGTGAATAATAATGTCATATAAATAACTTGGACATATTCCAGTGGCTACAATGTAAGTATCAATCTATTACCATCGATACAACTAAATTTTGATGATACCAATAGCAAACGTAAAATGCAACATTTTGCAATAGAAACAAAACCCGACCAAATAGCTTATCCAAAGACACACTGACGTCATCAGGGGCAGACAGTGTGTGAAGTGTAGTTGTTTCTACTGTGCACCTGATGGAATTGGCATACAACTGCCCAACAACCTACAAACTTATTTAGAAATCCGAAACAAGCTCATGGAATATGACAAGTACATAAGTACCTAATCACTAACCAAAAAGCTACTGAGATTCTGATATATACAAATGTTTATATAAAAATGTTTCGATTTTTTTACACATGAAAATAAAGTATTCCAGTATGTAGTCGCCTGGTACGTCATGACCTATAGTTTCCTATGACTAATATGACTAAGATTTTTTTTATACATATACGTTTTCGTCAAATTCACCTCAGAGTAATTGGCAATATGTGGTGAAGAATCCGGAAGCGAGGAGAACATTGGTGCCATTGGTAAATTAACCACATTTACCTCGTTCGTGGAACAAGAGTATACCCAACTGGGCTACAAAATTGATGTAACTGCATGTTATGGGTAGTTACATCAACTGCATGCAATGAGCAACAGCTAATGCGGTAAATGGATTACTTTTTTCCACTACAATTTCTACGAGTAGACAAGTAACTAAAGAAGATAACTTCGCAAATGTCTTCATCCGGTCGATGAGCAAATTAGCGTGGGTGTTCGAAACGGCTGTCATTGTACTTATTTCGTGCTGCGGTTGTAAATATAGCCCTATATACAACCCCACATGCAACCCCCCGCCCCCTCCCCCTATCATACCTAATCTTTGTTCCATTTCATTACTTGTAGTTCGTTTTACATCCATCTGGGATCATTGTAAGTCAGTTCGACCACAATATGCACTCTTTTATGTTCCTGTTTAGCCAAATTTCGAGATTCTTTTTGGCCTACAAGTAGATAAGATCATATTCAGCCTGCGGATCATGTGTATATGTAGGAAGTAATTATTTGTTCAGACGAAGTATACTGCCATTCAATGATGAAAAACGTCTTTTGTGATATGGTCTTGTTTTCACCAATGAATAATACTCATTTTTAAAATCAGTTACTGCATAGAATAGTGTTTTGATGTTTGGTGTGCACTCAACAGAACTGAAACGGTTTGGCTCACTGATCATGAATCCACCTGGAGTATGTTCTATTCGCTGGGCTTGCTTGAGTCCACTTCAGTCACGACCCAGCAAACAATATATAAATGTGGACTGGTTTGGTGGGGAACATTTCGTCATGTTCCCTGACAAACCAGTCACCATTTATTCAATTATACTGAATGCCACTTATGAATTTCAAAGTCATTAAACTGTGTAGGTGAACAATTCGTCGGAGCGGTCAACAATGCAAATATTGTTGCCTGCTGCCACATTGTTGAGTGGCACAGTGGGCATCGAGGGGAACATTGCAGAATGTCTCATGCTGATTAAAGCTGGACTAATGGCTTAAAAGGAGAAAAAATAGATTTCAAAAATATATTTAGGCACTAGTAACGCATGTGTTCATACAGTACTGTGCCCGTTACATTTCCGAAAATGCCCGACCGCAGTCGGCTGCTTTCGGTTGTTCTCGGCGTTTGCACCAAACGCTCCAGCACTTGAGGGGTTTCTGCCTGTATATAAGGCCCTCGTACCGTTCAATGAAGCGTTTCATTCGTGAGTACATGTCAACACGAAAACTTGTTGGCTGTTAAAGACGATTGGACTACACCCGTTCGAGTTACAGCCTTCGATTTACACACAAACATATAAACAGACACTCACAAATCCCGACCCCAATACCACATCACCGGCAGCGCAAATGCTGGATATTGTTGAAGGAATTTAGGCTGTACTCCCAATCAATGCAATCACCTATCACCTATCAAATCGATGTGAACATTGTGAATATTAGTGCCCGGCACCGTTTCAACACGCTCAAAACAGAGTTACATAGTATCACATAGTCATGCCTTTTTAGGTAGAGCTGGATATCATATTATAGAGGATCTTTGGTATCACTGCAATCGAGGGCTCAAGACCTTTCTAACGATATACTTATAGGTAATTGACTGGATACAGTTTTTGAGGCCCGAGGTCGTGTCTAGGCCGTAGCACGCACGAGCTTGCGAGTGCGTCCGTGGCCCAGACACGACCGAGGGCCTCAAACACTGTATCCAGTCGATTAACTTATTATTATATGCCGCATCATGATATGTACACCCCTCGGGAGAGATATGATTACAAATGCTGACATTTTCCAGCGATTTTAGGGCTTGAATGCAAAGCATTTCATGGACATTTTCGTGCACTACAAAAAACAAAAAACGTTTGTTCACCAGCGCATGAATGCGTACACGTCAAAAGACCGTCGGTTGCTATGCGCTACACATGTCAATACCGCAATATATCGGACCGATTGTACTCTGTGTAATCCAATGTAGAATATTCATAGGCATATAATAATGCTCGATATGGTGCACGGACCTCCGTACTTGACCTTGGTATTGACCTCAGGCGAACTTCTCAAGGTCAAATGTCAAGGTCAAAAGTGATAGAACTCGAGTATATCTACAATATGCGCTTTATTTGAAGTCTTTAGGACGATTGGAACCGGTGTTATGGACACTCATGTGTTTTCGATGACATTTTGCATGACCTTGACCTTGTACGTAGTATCACCAAAAGAGTGCAGTGTCTGCCCAGTAACCATTTGACATTGACCATATAATACTAGACAATTCGAGTGTAAACTTTGGATGCTAGATTGCACACAACCATACATACAAACAAACACATCCATCCACAAGCCGACCAACATACTTGCAAAAATCGTAGATTCCGGCAAGTAACAATACCCAAGTATATAGTATCCGAGCAAACAAAACCGAGTCCATTATCAAGGGGAGTACAAATAGTACACGAGTACAAATATTAGCTGTATACAGAAGTAGGATGTTTTTTCATGAATTTTCGTTTGTAAATTTAACACCTTAATCCAAAATTTGAACATCTCTCATATGAATGAATGTCTTCTGTCGTAGTTCACAACTAATCTTACACAAAAGTCAATCAGTACTTCGATGTGTTCCACATTCCATTTCAAGTGCAAACAGGTTGCTTTCCTTGGTACAAATTATAGGTTTCTGCTGTCGGACACCGCTATCAGGTTGATCAATAAACCCCTTGTGGGGACCACACAATATCGACAACTGTCTCCTGCTAATGAGACGTTGTTGACAGATACTGAGCCCCGAGGAAGGTGTCCGGTCAAGAGTTAGAGGAGTTTACCAAGGACTAATGCAGACACGGAACGTTACGAACTGCACCATTGTTTGAACGACCTTCAGGCGAGAATGGTATTCTGGAAATTACAAATCCAGTATACAATGACAAATACAGATATCATCGAGGAGCCTTCAGAACGAGTACCGTCTGTTAATACCAGAAGCTTTCAAGTAGTGGGTAATAAAATGTGCATTCTGACAAAAATCGATCATTCTTTCCACTGCATTGAACGATTAGTCAGTAAACAAACCTTAACAGCTACTGGAACATATCTGCAAACTATTTAATGTCTAGACCAAAGCACAATTACCCTAGTACTTACCTACCGTGATACTTTAGTGCCATCATATGCACATCAATATTCTTTCATTTTAAAATTGTAATAAACATTCTGTGACGTATTCACACAACCTATATTTGGTCATTGTAAATATACTACTACCGCTTGTGGACTACGTATGCGATATGCATTCGTTTATGCTAAATGTTTCTCAATAATATTCTTAACACAATATGCAGCCGCAGCTTGTGCATAATAATTTCAACGTTGAGTTATTGAAAGTGTGACTGGTCATTGGCTGGTCAATCGGGGGATGGGGTATTACCATGTACTACTACATGGCGACAACGTGGCGAGATTTGATTATTATGTCTTGCTATAACTCTTATCCACACATCCGGTGCCTCGTCTTGTGTAGCATTCTATCCATACATCCTGTGCCCCGTCTTTTGTAGCAAATGAGATGAAACAGGTAGGATACCCTACCTCTTCCTTGGTTGCTTAGTGGCTTTATATGGGTAATCACCTACGGAAATCATGTTATCCTTTTAGAGAGCTGCCCAAGTTTCAGCGCGTAATTTTGCTAGCGGTTGGCTAACTGATTGCATTATTGGCAAAATAAATAATAATGCGACTAATTCCAATTATCGCCTTGTTGCATTGTGACCTAGTTTTACTTGGAACTCCTGAGGACCAAAATGTAAGAATAATTCATCATTTCAGACAAATAACTTTTCTTATATTTGAAAGTAACACAATGTCATTTAGTTAGCCTTATATACATAAGTATTTCAAAAATGTGAAATACTTTTCCAGACTCAACACACATCGCAATACAGTTTGCATGAAGATGAGACTAACTCTGGATAGAATCATCATGAATATATCACTGGATATCCTCTGTAATAAAGCATTTTCAATCACAGTGGTTGATCGAATCCAATACAGGCATATCCGATATAAAATCTGATATACAATTAAATCAAGTAGGTATTGGCCGCAAGTGAGAATCAAATACAACATACCAATTGGGCGATGATTATATTTGTTGGTGTAGCTATATAGCGATCTATTACGATTGACATAGGCTTAAAGTCCATAGGAAACCCAAATGAACCCACGCTGACTTTTATCAGGGGAATCAGGACCGTGTGTATGATATAGCTGGATACTGTATATCTGACAAATACCACTACAAATACCGCTTTAGCCATTAACTTATTCAAAATTAACTACATAAATACTCAATCAAATATCTAGAGTTTAATGGGTTAGTCCTTAGACAGTATTCCTAATCTATGCGTGGTTGGTTTGCATTGCATTCTAATAGTTTACAACACCCCGTCTTGTACCTACTATATTGGACAGCACGTCACTTTACCACCCGCTAGGTTTTCAGCGCTTTATTTCCCGCACACAATGATGAATCATCAACTATTCTTTCATCTGTCATAGGGAACCACTCTTCTCTAACTGGGATTTCGCCGAGATTTCAGGATATAACCAATCATCGTGTGAGGTAAATAACTCAATACTAGTCTCTATCCATCATGCTTTGTTGTTTGGCTGAAAACAATGAAGTTGTTGTTTTAATTTATATTAGAACGGAAGATTGACTCAACTTTAACTGACGTCTTCGATTGTTTTGAAATCAAGGGTAGTACCTTTAATGCAACGTGCTGTATCATGATTGGGACATTTATGTGTTGCCACCATACCATAGAGAGCCAGGACTGTCACTTTTGCAATGAATTTCATTTTTGCAAAGTTAAATAGACATATGGATACGTGCGCATGCGCACATTTTATGTTTCTGAATGATATGCTGGTACTACTCAGAGACATGGATTCAAATATAAGAATTGTAAGTGAGATGTCGGAAGTCGGATTCTCCCTACTGCTGCCCAATTTCCAAGGTTACAGTGGACGGTCTCATGACCCTGCCATTGTGCATTTGGCATTGACATTTACCATTCATTCCGTGCACTGAACACGTGCTCGAACATAAAGAGAGATCAATTCGCACAATAAGCAAATTACTGCTATCCATCTTGGCTGAATGTCTCTGACAAGGAAACGGAATCTTGCTATGTATTCTGTTAGCTGTGTCTTGACTGATGACAGCAGCAACAAAAACTCATAAGATGAAGACGTCTTTTTACAAGTGAAAGATCATGAAATATGAGTACATAAAATTGATCATAGACTATATTTACATTGACGACTGTTCACCATGTGTTAGCATAGATACAGAGGAGGCTTCTATGTCCACGGTGATATCGTTAATTGATGTGGTGTATACATATATGTATACTCCACAATCGAATCCGATATCAATCAAAATTATGAACAAATGATAGAAAAAAATACTGAAACAGAATACCACTATACCTTGAACTATACTACAGTCGCACACTATCATGTGACCCATGTCCATCAGATCTTGATGACTATTTTTTAGTAGAATTGCTCAGGATACGTTTCAAAGTTAGATATCAGGGTATGTTCCACATATCAAATTGATTCACAGTGAAGTGTAATGAAATGTGAACAAATGTCTCGTACAAAATGGACCTGTGTCCAAAATATACAAAATCATTGCATTTAAAAGCCGAGGTTACACCATTGCTCTGAGCAGATATATGAAAGAGGAAAGGGACAATGTATCGTGGTCATAGATCTAAATCTATTCTGGATAGTAGTGCTTGAATACAAAGTTTTATGTGTAGTCATTCATCTCGTGGCATGAATAACAAACAAATTATGTATTAAAATATCTTTGCTTTGTACAAAGTATCTTTCGTGATATGTCTTCGTTATGTAAATGTCACGACATGCTAAAGTCCTCTGGATCCAAGGTGAAAGATTGATGGTATATACAAAATATATACTCCCACAGGAAGGATAACTCTATGTCCACGGGTATTCTAAGTGTGTGAACCGTTCATTCGAGTGGCTACAAATGTTTCGGTTTTTTACACATTATGAAAAAATAAAGTATTCGAGTATGTAGTCGCCTGGTACGTCATGACCTATAGTTGGATCATGTACTCGTTATGTGCTTCTCCCAAATTTGCAGCTGTACATGTATCATAACTTGAAATATACATGTCTGCACTTTCCTGACTAATATTTTGTGTGTGTATGCGGATTTGTTATACATATACGTTTTCGTCAAATTCACCTCAGACTAATTGGCAATATGTCGTGAAGAATCCGGAAGCGAGGAGAACATTGGTGTCATTGGTAAATTAACCACATTTACCTCGTTCGTGGAACAAGAGTATACCCATCTGGGCTACAAAACTGATGTAACTGCATGTTATGGGTAGTTACATCAACTGCATGCAATGAGCAGCAGCTAATGTAGTGAATGGATTACTTCTTTCCACTACAATTTCTACGAGTAGACAAGTAACTAAAGAAGATAACTTCGAAAATGTCTCCATCCGATCGATGAGCATATTAGCGTGAGTATTCAAAACGGCTGTCATTGTACTTATTTCGTGCTGTTGTGAATATAGCCCTATCTATAACCCCGCACGCAATCACCCATATTAATACCATGACAACTAATCTTTGTTTCATTTCATTACTTGTAGTTAGTTTTACATCCATCTGGGATCATTGTAAATCAGTTCGACCACAATATGTACTGTTCCTTCATGTTCCCGTTTAGCCAACTTTCGGAACCCTTTTGACCTGTATGTACCTAAGATATGTGTCTTCTATAGGAAGTAAATACTTCTATAGGAAGTAAATATTTGTTCAGACGAAGTACACTGCTAGTCAATGATGAAAAACGTCTTCGTGGTTATGGTCTCATTTTCCCATGCATAATACTCATTTTTAAAACCAGTAACTGCACACAAATAGTGTTTTGATGTTTGTTGTGTACTCAACAAAACTGGAACGATTTGGCTGACTGATCTTTAATCCACATGATGTATGTTCTATTCGCTGGCCTTGCATGAGTAAACTTCAGTCACGACCCAGTGAACAATACCTAAATGGTGACTGCTTTGGAGAAGAACATGGCGAATGTTCTCAGAGGAGACAATGTTGCCCGAGGGTAACATTGTTTTTGAGGGGGAACATTTCGTCATGTTCCCCGACAAACCAGTCACAATTTATTTTATTATACTGGAAGCCACACCGAATGCCGAACTCCAAAGTCATTCAACCGTGGAGGTGAACAATTCTTCGGAGCGGTCAACATTGCACATTATTGACCGGCACAGTTGGCTTCGAGAACATTGCAGAATGTCTCATGCTGATTAACCAATCAGCGGCAGGGATTCTAACATAATACATAATAACACAAAATAATACACATTACAGAACTAATGACTAAACAGGGAAACAATACTCAAGTATATAGTATCTGAGCAAATAAAACCGAGTCTGTTATCCAGGGAAGTACAAATGTTAAATTAGTACAAATATTAGCCGTATACAGAAGTAGGATGTATTTTCATAAATTGTCGTTGGTAAATTTGATCACCTTCATCCAAAATTAAAACATCTCTCATTAGAACCAATGTTTTCTATCGTAGCTCACAGCTATGGTAATCTTACACAAAAGTCAATCAGTACTTCGTTGTGCTCCATACTCCATTTCCAGTGCAAACAGGTTGCCTTCCTTGGTACAAATTCCAGGTTTCTTCTGTCGGACACCGTATCAGGTTGATCAATATACCCCTTGCGGGGACCACACATTTTTAACAACTGTCTCATGCTAATGAGACGTTGTTGACAGATACTGGGCCTTGAGGCAGATGCCCGGTCAAGTGTTAAAGGGGTTCACCAAGGACTAATAGAGGCGCGGAAAATTACCAACTGCACTTACCATTGTTTGAACGACCTTCAGGCGAGAATGGTATTGTGGAAATTACAAATCCAGTACACAATGACAAATACAGATGTCACCGAGAAGCCTTCAAAACGAGTACAGTCTGTTAATACCAGAAGTTTTCAAGTAATGGTTATTAACATATATGCAAACTATTCAATGTCTCGACCAAAGCACAACTACCCTAGTGCTTACCTACCATTTGCTAGTAGTTGAATATAATGCATTAGTGCCATCATATGCACATGGATAATCTTTCATTTTGAAGTTATAATAAACATTCTGTGACATAGCCACACAAACTATGTGTGGTCATTTTAATATACTACTACTGCTTGTGGACTACGTATGCCATAATATGCTTTCTGTTATGCTAAACGTTTCTCAATAATATTCATAACACAATTTGCAGCAGCAGCTTGTGCATAATAATTTCAACGTTTAGTTATTGAAAGTGTGACAGGTCATTGGCTGGTCAGTCGGGGGATGGGGTATTACCATGTACTACTATATGGCGACAACGTGGCGAGATTTGATTATTATGTCTTGCTATCATTCTTATCCACACACACTGTGCCCCGTCTTTTGTAGCAAATGAGATGAAACAGGTCCGATACCCTACCCCTTCCTTGGTTGCTTAGTGGCTTTATATGGGACATCACCTACGGAAATCATGTTATCCTTTTAGAGAGCTGCCCAAGTTTTAGCGCGTAATTTTGTTAGCGGTTGGCTAATTAATTGCATTATTGGCAAAGGAAATAATAATGCGGCTCTTTCCAATTATCGCCTTGTTGCATTGTGACCTAGTTCTACTTGGAACTCCTGAGGAACAAAATGTTAGAATAATTCATCACTTCAAACAAATAGCTTGTTTATATTGGAAAGTAAGACAGTGTCATTTAGTTAGCCTTATATACACATGTATTTCAAAACATGTAAAATACTTTTCCAAACTCAACACACATTGCAATACAGTCTGCATAAAAATTAGACTAACTCGGGATAAAATCTTCATGAATATAACACTGAATATCCCCTGCAATAGAGCATTTTCAATCACAGTGGTTGAGCGAATCCAATACAGGCATATCCGATATAAAATCTGATATACAATTTTATAAAATAGGTATTGGCTGCAGGTGAGAATCAAGTGCAACATACCAATTGGGTGATGATTATATTTGTTCACGTAGCTATATAGCGACATATGATTAACGTCAGCTTAAAGTCCATAGAAAACCCAAAATGAACCCACACTGACCTTATAGGGCGTCAGGACCGTGTGTGTTATATAGCTGGATACTGTATATCTGACAAATACGATTACATAGACCGATTAAAGCCATTAACTAATTCAAAACTAACTACATAAGTACTCAATCAAATATCTAGAGTTTAATCGGTTAGTCCTTAGATGGTATTCCTAATATATGCGTGGTTGCTTTGCATTGCATTCTAATAACACCCAGTTTTATACTTGCTTTATTGAACAGCACGTAAATTTACCAACCATTAAGTTTTCAGTGCTTTACTTCCCGCACACATTGATGAATCATCAACTATTCTTTCATCTGTCATAGGGAGCCGCTCTTCTCTAACTTGGATTTCGCCGAGATTTCAGGATATAACCAATCATTGTGTGAGGTAAATAACTCAATACTAGTCTCTATCCATCATGCTTTGTTGTTTGGCTGAGAACAATGAAGTTGTGATTTTAGTTTTTTTTTTAATAATGATGCAGAACACACGATTGACTAGACTTTAGCAGACGTCTTCGATTGTTTTGAAGTCAAGGGAAGAACACATAATGCAACGTGCTTCATCATGACCAGCACATTCATATGTTGCCACCATACCATGGAGAGGCAGGACTGCCACTCTTGCAGTAAATTAAGTAAATTACAAATGTAATTACCCATACAGTTACGTGCGCATTCACACCTGCCATGTCTCCGGTTTCCTTGCTGGTACAATTCGTGGACACAGATTCAAATATAAGAATTATACATGAGATGTCGTAAGTCGGCATTCCCCGCACTCCTGCCCCATTTCCAAGGTACGGTCTCATGACATTTTTACATTTATTAACATTTGATATAGCGCACATTTATACATTACACATGTAATCAGCGGCGCTGTACATTTAAATGAAATGTATAATGATAAAACTTTACTGGTTGTGAGGTAAGAAAGCTTGACTAAAATAATGGGATTTGAGTGCACGTTTAAAAGTTTGAAAGAGTTGAATGTTCCTAATGTCACTTGGTAGTTGATTCCAGTTGACTGCTGCAGATACGGAGAACGCACGATCCGCAAATGTTCTCCGGACTGTCTTCGGGATGGCAAACTTAGGACCGTCCGTGTTTGACCGAGTTGTACGAACTGCAACCTGTGGCCTCAGCAGGTCAGACAGGTACTGCGGGGCGGAGCCGTGGACGACATGGAAAGCCAGGCATGCCAGCTTGAAGCGACTGCGGTATGCAATCGGCAACCAGTGCAACGTTCTGAGGGCCTCAGTTGCACTGTCGAATCGGCGGCGATTGAGAACCAGCTTGGCAGCTTGAACTTGTATCCTGGATAAGGGTGCCAAAGTGTTAGCCGGAAGTCCGTAAAGAAATGACATTACCATTATGCATTTGGCATTGACATATACCACTCATTTCGTGCACTGAACATGTACTAGAACACAAAGGAGTCCAATTCGCACAATAAAGAAATTACTGCTATATCATTTTGGCTGAATGTCTTTATGACAAGCACACGGAAGCTTCGCTGTTTTTCGTGTTAGATGTGTCTTGACTGATGACAACAGCAAAAATCAGTTCGAAGACGAAGATGTCATTTTACAATTGAAAGATCGTGAAATTTGAACAAATATAATAAACCATGCACTATATTTTATTGATGTTTGTTCACCATGTGATACGTGTGATAATATGGTGTATACATGTACGAAGGTGTGTCGGTTGAAACTGATATTAAAATTTATGACCAAATGGTGAAAAAATATAACAAAACAATATGAAACTATACTTCGAACTATACTACAGCCACATATCACAGAAGTGCTTGGAATACACGTCAAGGGAAAATAGCAGGGTATATTCCTTGTACAAAATTTATTCACGATGAAGTGTAAAGAAATGAAATGTAAGGAAAAGTAACGTACAAACTGGATGTCTGTCCAAGATATATAAGCTCATTATATTTAAAATCTACACTTACAACTTTGCTCTAAACAGATACATGAACGAGGGAAGGGACAATGTGTCCTGGCCACAGATCTAAATCAATATTGGATAATGCTTGAATACAAAATATAATGTGTAGTCATTTATCTTGTGGCAAGAATAACGAACAAATTATGTATTGATGTATTTTTGCAATGCATCTTCTGTGATGCGCATTTGTTATGTAAATGTCATGGCATGCTAAAGAACCCTGGATCAGACATGAATGATCGACAGTATATTTGCTATACACTCTGATATGCTGGGTCACTCCATGACCGTGGCTATTTTCAGTGTGCATATCATTAATTCGTGTGGCTATAAATGATTCGTTCTTGATATTGACACGTTATGAAAATGAGATAGTGTAGTAAGTAGTCGCTTGGTGCTTCATGACCTATAGTTGGGTTATGTTCTCGTTGTGTATTTCTAATATAACTGGAAATACACATGCACCTGCACTTTGCTATGACTAATATTTTTTTGTGCGCACGTGGGTTTTCTTCACAAATATATTTCCGTCAAATTCCCCTTCCTGTAATTGGCGATAGTTAGTGAAAAATCCAAACACAAGGTCAAAAACTCGTGGCACAATTAATCATATTCACCTTGTTCGTTGAACAAAAGTATTTCCACCTGTTTCACAGATTTACTGCATGTTATGGTTAGATGACACCAACTGCATGTAATGGTCGACAGTTATTGTGATAAATAAACTACTCCCATTCACTGCAATTTCTACATCAAGTAGACAAGTAACAAGTAACCTAAGAAGATACTTCATTCCTGGACGAGCAAGTTAGCGTGAATGCTCATAGAGACTGTCCTTGTAGTTATATCGTGTTAGGCTTGTCAATATATATAGTATAATGTATTCCTATAACCACGCCTGAGCGTATCTGATTGAAACAACACAAGATTGGAAAGTGCATTCTTTTGACGCCGGTAAGCTCCTTTATCTGAAACAAAACAATTATTGTACGTAATTTAAAACAAGTGCATATGGTATAGTACACAGTGCTTCATCGTGTTTAGAATATGCATGTGTTTTCACCATACCAATGTCAGGCAGAACTGTCACCATTAAACATGTAGTGATTTGCAAATTTAATTACACATATAATTACGTGTGCATGTCCACCTGGTATGTCTCTAATTCCCTTGCTGGTACTATTCGTGGACACGGATTGAGGTTTTTTGGAGGAATAAGTGAGAAAAAAAACTCCCTCACCTCTGTCCCATTTCCAGGGTTAGAACAGACGGCGTCATGACCCTGCCATTATGCACTGGACTGTTACCACTCATTTCGTGTTTTGGACATTTAGTCGTTTAATTTTATACGTCTGATGAATGCAGTGTATACATGTACGATGGCATGTTTGGTTGAATCCATTATTGACAAAACATTTAACCAAATGGTGAAAAAATATACTGAAACATTCTGAATCTATACTTCGACATATATATACTACAGTCGCATACCGTCATATGAACCAGCAGATCATGATTACTACATGTAGTGCTTAGCAGGAGTGCATGTCAAAAGGAGATACCGGGATATTCCTGGTATCAAATTCATTCGCAGTGAATAAATGTCACATACAAATTGGATCTGTGCACAAAATATATGAAAACATTATATTTGAAAAGCACGATTACCTCTTGTCATCATTCATCTTGTGGTATGAATAACAAGCAAGTATGTATTAATGTATCTTTATTTCGTGCAATGCATCTTCCGTGATACGCATTTGTTATATAAATGTCACAACATGCTAAAGACCCCTGGATCAGAGATGCCTGATCGATAGTATATTTGCTATACACTCTGATATGCTGGGTCACTCCATGACCGTGGCTATTTTCAGTGTGCATATCATTCATTCGTGTGGCTACAAACGCTTCGTTCTTAATATTGACAGGTTATGAAAATGAGGTAGTCTAGTAAGTAGTCGCATGGTGCATCATGACCTATAGTTGGGTCATGTACTTGTTATTCGCTTCTAATATAACTGAAAACACACATGCCTCTGCACTTTGCCTCTGTGGGGTTTTTTGTGGTGAAATTCACTTTTCAGTAATGTGCAATAGGTAGTGTTGAATCCAGGAACGAGGCGAAACACTCGTGACACTGGTAAATTAACCACATTTACCTCGTTGAACAAGAGTATTCTCACCTGGGTTACAAATGTAACTCCACGTTATGGGTTGTGACATCAACTGCATGTAATGAGGGACAGCTAATGCGATAAATAGATTACTCCCATCCAGTACAATTTCAACGTCAAGTAGACAACTAAAGAAAACAATTCCACATCCGCCTTCATTCGCTCGAGTTGCACGTTAACAGGTTAGCGTGGGTGTTCAAAACGACCGTCATCGAAGTTATTTCGTGCTGTGCATGTGGATATATGCTAGTACTCGTATAACCGAATATTGGTCACGCCTGCGCGTGTCTGATTGTAGCAACACAACGTTCAAAAATTTTCTCCTTCGTGATGCCGTTTTTTTCTCTCGTCTGAAACCAAACGACGCAAAATTCCAAACTAAACAAGACGAAGTTGTAGAATTTTCTGGATCCGATTTTGCTAAGCTAGGCGACATAGAAGATTGATTTGGCATCAGAAACTGGACGAACCCATTCGCATAGTTCATGCGAACATTGCAATAATTTTATAAACAGAATTAGGGGGACGAACAAAACCTACGATGCAAGCAAATACACAGTAACCTAAGGCGGCACCGAACGAAAATTGTCCGCCATAGCCGAAAACGCATCACGAGTGGTCAATATATTATCAACTTTTATTGTGCAAAAAGCGCGTTCTTATATCACCATAAATAACGATTTGGAGACATGTTAGCGCATCGATCCGTATTGACTAGTCATAGAATTACGGTATCGACCGATCGTGACGTCACATTCAATTCTAGCAAATCACGAACGAGTGTTTTGTCTGAAACTGGCGCTGATCAGAAGTCAGAGAAATGCCAGAATAATAAACGGCAGCAAATTGACAGGTAACAAAACATTGTATCTCGTGTGTTTCATCATTTGCATCAATTTTCCGCATTTCTATCGGTACTTGGATTAACACTCATAATGCATGCAGTCGAGCGTGAGTAGATCGATCGTAAATGTATGCTTCTCCTATGTATTTTGAGGTAACGAGTTCTGGCAAATAGAATCAGCTGTAGGACTTTGCAAGTTCTTTAACATAGTATTCCCTCGAATTAGATAATAAAACATTTATTGACTTTTACTGTCGGTCATTATGTTGTTTTACAGACCCCAGAAATATAATCACCTCGGCTTCGCCTCGGTCATTACGATATTTCTGGGGTCTGTAAAACAACTTAATGACCTCCGTAAAAGTCTATAACTGTTAATTATCTAGCGTTGATATCACAAACAAGCAGTCAGTCGAGCAAAATTGTATGTATCAATACATTTTCAACGATACAACCAGGCGTCGTTGGTTTGACCATTAGTTTACCTAGATGTCAATCGTTGACACCACAATAATAAGACAACGAATGTATATACCAACATATTCCAACGACACAACCAGGTTTCGATGCAGTTGGTTTAAATAATGGTCAATCCGTAACAATTCATCCTTGCAATTTCTATTTCTCGACCGATACAGAACAAGTGAATTATGTAGAGTAATTATGTAGACCTTGGAAATCTTTTCTGAGTCATGTTTAAACCATATTAATATGCTAGTCCAAGTATGGATGTTTGATCGTGTATCATTATCGTATGCATATTGTTCTTGTGTAAACAATTAGGCGATAAGACCTGAGTAATCAGAAGTAACATTGCATTTGACGTTAAGTACGTTGTAAATTACACGTGTAATTACAGAGGGTACAGGTACTCGTGCAAAAGCAAATGAGAAAAAATGCATGATTATTGAAATTGTAAGGTATGGTCATTGCGATTTGTCACATCATTTGTGCTTGATTTTCACCATACCGAAGTTACTAAAACGTACGGGTAAAAGGTTTGATTAACTTTCATTCATCAGCAGGTAAAAGAGTACAAAACGACCCTGTTAATCCAGCACCACAACAACCCGATCACATCGACCAAATTGCTGTATGCTAATTTGCCTAACTGCCATTGAAATGAGAACGATAACGAAATAACCCTATCAATCCTGCCCGATAGTAACCAGATCATACCGATCAAATTGATGTATGCTAATTAGGAGAAATGCACTCACACTTTAACGTACAATTTGAGAGAAAAAAAACAATACCGTTGCCACGAGACCATCGTGATGTCTAGAAACTGTATAACAGTAGCCAGTTGATTTCGTGAGTTTGGTACATTCATGGTCGCCATTGTTTGTTTACTTGATTACGCAAAGCACGCCTATGTCTGCGGCCTGGAGCATTCTTGTTCAACACGTAGTCTGAAACCTGTGTCCGCTTGTGTTCTTTCACGATAGGTATGCAAAGTTTTGACCACCTGTTTTCTTGTTTTTGCCAGATATGATTTCTTGGCCAAGAAATAGAAATAAGGTTTTCTGAATTCAATTTTATTTCATTTTCCAATTGAATCTTTGTTTCAGAAAACAATCGTATTCATTATGCAGATAAATTACACATTTAGTAATTCAGGGATAGATTTCTTACCTGTTGACGGTTTCTAGTCCGTCACTGCGTTCTCTTCGTTCGGTGGATACAATGTTCGTTTATAGTATTTCATAATTACAGGTTGAGTTCCGAAGCTTATACACATGACAATGTCGGGTGGTATTATCTAGTGTGTAGATAATTTGAAAAATTATTAAATTGCGTTTGGAAAACTTAATTCAATATTTGTTTGGTCAAAGTTATATGTGGCAAAGACAGGCGGCCAAATGTCCCTTGTCTTAAACGTGACAGGTTCGCGGTAGGCAAGGTTGATTGATGACTTATTTTTGACGTTGAATGGATCGCAACATCATATCAACTGATGTACATGCAATTGATATGTTGCCACGAAATGATAACCGCTCAGAGGCGGAGAACATTCGAGTTAGTCAGCGACAGTGTGAAATATATAGCATACTTATGTGAGACACAATCATACGTACTATGAATAATGAACCTTGAAGTGCCTGGCCTCTCAAACACTGACATGATCACATTATTGCATGCCGTTTGCTGGTTGTTTAAGCAAATGTTAGTTTTGGTGGTCACCAAATACGAAAGCCGAAAAAGATTTATGTGTGAAGGATTGGTGATTACGTAACGCTTAAATTCATATTTCAAATGTTTTGGCTGGATTTATTTTGACGCTTGGATATCTTGTTCTTTGGATTATATGCTTATACAAATTTGGTTAAGACCGTATAAGGCAATGAAGAGGAATAACAATATGTAACCGCACAAACAAGCCAAGGACAACAAGCTCCAATGCATCATCGTAAGTTACTTTAGCCAACAGCTCCCGGAGGTTAAAGGCTACAAAAACAAACATTTTTGGAGTGCTTACTTTATATTCGTTAGAGCCATGCTAGGTTACGAGATAAACATAAATGCAATAAATTGAAATTCATGAGGTTGACATTTTCTAGAAGGGCATTCGATCATTTAGAATGTGGACTGACATCGCCCGCGGGTAGTTCTCCATTAGACTGGACACAGCGCACGCCATTCAGATCGTAGGCAGATTTTTTTGCGCGGTATATATCGAGATAATACGATATCAATCTTTTTTTTCCGATTTACCAGGAATCCTACATACGACGATAACGTATTAGGATCATTCTTTTCTAGTGAGTCGTTCAACTGGAAACACTTGAAGCTGGATGAAAGAACGGAAAAATAAGTGCGTTTGGATTTCAGGCTTTTGTTTTCAATCTGTTAAGAAACCCTCGGACTTAAAAAAAAAACTCCGAAGAATTTAATGAATAGCTGCGAAAGTATCTACATAGGATATTGAATAAAATGACGAAGTCGATGGGCAATGTGAACGAGGGTTTCGAGGGAGACCTCGGCAATGTACGCCCGGTGAAGCTGTCTAAGGTCGAGGTGGACATGCCAGACATGGAGCACGCCAAGCCTTTCTCCCAAACGGCCGCGTGTAAGGTGCTGGTTTCAGTGCTTGTGGTACTGGGTGTAGCCACCATCGTAGTCCCGACGGCAGTGTGCCTCACGGGGCACTGTGGTGGTAAGTATTGCATTGTATATTTGAATTATTACGCTATCCATATTATCCTGAGAAACAAAAAGTGTTAATTCCGAAACTCGGAGCATCGAATGACGCATTTTGTTGTCGTTATTACAGAAGGCGATATCTGTGACGACTGGGACTGTGACGGTATGGATATTTGTGAACAGTGAAATGCAATGCGCCAATTAAACATATGATAATAAGTTTTTTAAAAAAAACAAAAAAAAACATATTCCTCGTCTGTCATGAACTTCGTTTTTTTTCCTCAGATCCTAACAGCCACTGGTCCTACGAGGGATCAACAGGTAAATTATCATTCCATGTCCTATTGCCCTGTTTTTTTTCTTTCAAATATTTATTTGCAACGAAAATATCAATAATAAAACCCATGCGTGGCCACGAATGGCTTCGGAAACGACAAACCTTATTGCCTACTTTGGTTTACATCATTTCCCAATATTTCCGCAAAGTATAGCCCATAACAAACACCATTTGGTGTCTAATGGGGCAGAAACTAGAGCCGCATCCGCAGATTTCATCTTCTAGAATTTCGAGACTGTCTGGGTGGCGGAAGCTAATCACGTAATGAAAACGTTTATAGCGGATATATCTTGTGGTTCACGTGCTATTTCAGTCGTCTTACTATTCATCGTAGCGTAAATGTTGCGGATTGCGAGTAAACGAAGAATGAACTTTGGTATTACCAGAGAGTGTAGAACAGAGAGGTTTCACTCCACCGGCACCATTTTGTATTTTGAACTGGTGGCACTCCTGGCGGATGGATGTGCTTTCTGAATGAATGCTGTAAGGGTGCTGTAGCTTACCGGCAATCATGAGAAGTTTGGAGTATTGATTTTCCAACATCTAATTGTTTTACTGATCTTAAACTCAAAACATTTTCGTAAATGTTCCTATTGTCAAAACATGTTCGTAAATGTTGCTGGAAACACGTTTTCTGTATGGACTATAATACGGAATCAAGTTACATCTTGAAATATCTTGTTTTTGTGAATGACATGTATTCACAGACCACAAAACAGCAACAAAACTTTTACACATCACAAAAGTACACTTCACAAAGGTAGAATTTTATGCATTTTGAGGAAAATTGCCTGAATAGGTTTTGAGGAGAAAATGGCCACCAAAGACAAAAATCATTGTTTCTTTTGACTTTTGACCTTTCAAGGTCATATTCAAGGTCACCATTCAAACCGCAATATATGATTTCCCATTTGAATGTGCCAATACTCATGCTCTATCTTGTAGTGTTCGAGGAGTTTTCCCTGCAAAGCTCCTATTTTGAAGGAAAAATTGGGTGAAAAGTCCGAAAAAAAATTTAAATGGAAATGACTCAAAGGGCCGGTAAGCTAACAATCGTCCCTGAGGACGACAGACTACAACACCGCATCCAGCCACCAGGATTGCAGGGCTCCATGAGACAAAATGGTAGACAATATTAATTTGCAGAGTGAAACCTCTCTGTTCTACACTCTCTGGTGTGACATGTATCGACGAAAATGGATGCATCGCTACCCTATTATACTGGTACAAGATTTTCATGATCCCAATAGAAAACAACAAACACTATTGCAATACAAACAAAGCCCAACCAAGCATATAAATCTGAAACCACGCTGAAATCACGAACGGCTGACAGTGTTTTACACTGTGAAAGGTAGTGGTTTCTAGCCTGATATTATCAGGGCCTACAAAACAATAAAACAACTTAAAGAGTCAGAAACTCCGACTTCATATGTCTTGTGGACATTAAGAAGCCAGATATGAACCTGGGGTGTAGTGCTTCATATATTATTATGTGCATTTCAGAAAATAATTTAAAGCTATAATCACTTTTAGAATTGACTGAATTTATTCATTCTGCGGTAGCTTTATTTTGTCCATAGAATGAGAAATCATACAAATTTTGGTCTGAAAATGTGTATAACGTGCCTGAATTAAGTTGCCAAATCAATATTCAAAACAGGGCCAGTCAATGTCGCATCAATTTTTTCCTCATAGCGGCCCGCCTTGCGGGCGAGTTCTACACACAGTCTCATGACGTCATTGGAATTCGTCTAGATACTGTGGCAACCGGCAATGTATACAGGCCGATCATTCTCTATCCACTGTTTTCAAGCACGATTAACGGCAATTTTCTAAGTATCTGTTGTTGAACCGTGCATATTTCCTATATATTCCCGACTATCTCGATATGTACTTTCAAGTACTTTCAAGCGTGACAAACGAGAATGCTAAATGTGGCTGTTTTTAAAATAGATTCCAACTCTAACGGAATGCAGCTGAACTTGTAGTATGATCCAACGCTGGAGGAGCAACAGCAATATACCCAAGACGTCCCTTCGTCTACCATTCATGAATCTTACATTTTCCAGGCCCTTCGTGTTGGTACAAGTGTTACCCGACCTGTGGCGGCAGTTCTCAGTCCCCTGTGAACCTGGACAGTTCCCTAGCAACCGTACCCTCCACCCCCGGGTCCGATCCTCTCGTCATGGTCGACTATGACGTCATCCAGAACCTCACTTTCTTCAACAATGGCCACTCGGGTGTGTATGGGTAGCGTTTATACAGATATGTACAAGGGTATTCTAATCAGGCACACGATGGTATATTTCAAATTCAGGTACACAAATGCGTGCGATTGTTTGTTTCGGCGACATGATTAAGATTGCTACATGTGTATGTAACGTTACATATATTTTGTTTTAGGTATTCAAATGTATTTGACAAGTTGCTCGCTTTGTGTGTCTATCTAAATCGGGTATACCGCGTCATATGTTTCCTAATTTCTTAGTATTCAACAACATATGTCTTACATATGTGCATAATTAGCTGCAAGCAGTGTTAACTTGCCTGGTGGAGTTATCAAATACACTTCCGACAAGTCTGAAATCAAGTTGATTCATCACGTGTGTAGGTCACAAACTATCTGAATGGGGGAGTTTAGACCAAGAACTGCCATAAATCAGAAATACAGATGTACATCTTGATCACCGTGACATCGGCGTTATCATTATATGTGGGAACGTTTCGTGTGTTCCTGCGTGCAACCAGGAAGCGATGGACATACAATGAATCTTCGTAATATGGTCACACAATAGCTTCTCTGAAAATGACATAATACGAACATCTACTAGACTAGTGGGAGCCCTCCTTCCTACGAAACACGTGTTCAATAACGAACGATACCAGAAATACATAGGTCTTCATAACATATGGCATTGTTCAGATGAGGTTTGCCTCAAAAGTTTCCGGGATTTATCTAGTACTTATCCAGGGGCTGACCACTCAGAGTATTGAATAACAACAGGCGATCTGATTTCAGAATAAGTAAATGGTGTTGGTGTCTATATATGGAAAATGTCACCAGGACCGTTATCAGAAGTCGAGGGCACTGAGCACATTCTTCAAAACTAATCATATGAACAGAATATGACAGTGTAGCAACTGTAGCATGAGCCACCATGAAACTCTTCAACAGGGTACTCACAGAATAATGAAGACAAATTCCTCATAAGCATGATTAATATTAATATGTTAGTTTGATCAAATGTCCCGTCCACGTAGTTTTCTTTGCCCATTCAGTCCATTCATTGTTCATCCTTTCAGGTTTGTCCGTGTACAGCGTTCCTTGAGAATAAAGGTAGTTGTTCTGTCAGATATGATATGTGATAAGCATTTCCTTAATGTATCCATGTGATGAAAGCCGCGTGAGTTCGTCGTCTGGACATTTTGATGTTCCCTGTTCAGGCGACGAATTCACGCATCGTAACCACTGACCACCCTTAAAAGCCATCTCAACATCACATATATAAGTACAGTATGACAGTGCATATAATATCTATGATGTATATGATGGGGGATTGAAAATATCTGAATGTCTGAATAAAATCCCGATTTTCAACACACTCATCATGTTCATTACCTGGAAGACATTACAAGTACAAGAAACCTACGGTGGAGAGAATTATTTTTGTGGCCAGAAGAAATATGTTGGGATGGGAAAGTTTATTTGATTAATACCCTTAATTTATTGGATTAAATTGCTCATTATTCTCCATATAATAAACAAAAGAGAACATATCTATAGATGTATATCCGAGCACAGACATTCGATGATTTTAATGTTGCCCAATGTTTTGGATCAGATTGATAGTAAATGCGTCTATTTTGGTGCAGAACAAATATTTTTCATCACATTTCATCACTTTTATATCGTAAACTATAAAAGTTGGCAACCTTTCATAATTGTTCTGTCAACATCAGAAATTTAGCTCAATATTTTTGTTGCGCTACTGTATGCGTACGTATTACGGTAAATCAACAAATATCGCAAAGCTCTCACAGTATTTGCGTTTATTCACAAGATTAAAATGTAAAACCTCATGGAAACAATCAGAGATATTTTTTTTGAATGTGTTGTGATCCTTTTGTTGAGATTACTATATTTAACAAATGATAGCAGGGGGCCTACTCCTATCAACCCTCCGTGGGTCTGTTTTTACTCAAACTTAGAAGACCAGCGCGACGCGCTGGCCAATAATTTGAAATACTCCTAACCGTGATATCCTAATACCGCATACTCTATGGAGACAGATATTGTGGATTTATAAACTATAAAGGTCGCATCATAACGCTCTCATTGGTTTGTACATGTAAGTACCATGAAACATATAATCACTTCATCTTTACCTAAGAAAAGCCTTGTAAAATTAGTAAGTAAACAAATTGCGTATTAGTGGTAACACACTCATACGCAGATTTGGAAGATATTTTGATAATGTGTTAGTTACACTATACCGCAACTATTATAGTAGCTTGTATAATGTTTTCCTTAAATTGGTATAATTTCTCGAAGTACATGTACAATTAGGTAAATGTAGCATACCATGATGGTGTAGAAAACATACTTCACTATTTTAGACGGGACAGTATTTGAGACACGTTTGTAAATCTACACTGTGATAACTTTGACGTGCAATATCGTAACAGTATATATAACTTTTACGTAGAATGTGTTCTTGTGGCAACCGGATGATACAAGCACTCAACAGTAATTTGTCAGTAATTAGCGGTGACCGGTGGTCCAACTGGAATGAGAACTTTTGCAAACCCGATACATGCGCGTATATGTAATCTATTTTACTCACTTTTTATGTGCCCAAGTGGCCTCAAATAAAAGACATCCTCCTCCTCCAAACCCCTTACAAACTAGACGTTTAACGTCTATATAAGGTCTAAAGATTCCTTGCAGGCATTTCGGTGTAGACACTAACCTATAACATTTATAATATGCTTTTCACGAATGACATCCGTTTTGCTCTATGACACACCGTAATGAGATACCAAACAAACAAACAAAATGCTGACTCCAAAAAAAAATCGGGTCAGGGTCTGTTTCGATCTACGATGCACCGTTTCCCCTTCGAGACATCGACGAAATCGAGAAATGCTGACTCAGCGGAAAAAAATTAGGTCAAGGTCAAAGGTCATCGCTAATACCCCTTAGACATCTTTGTTCAGGGCGATGAGTCCGAAAAAAACGTGAGTTTCGCTCAACGACGAACCATTTTTGAGATAACTACAAAAAACGAAATTTTTCCGACTCAGCGAAAAAACTTAAGGTCAAGGACAAAGGTCATCCCGAATACCCTTTAGATATGTTTGGTCTAGGGCGACGAGTCCCAAAATAATATACGTTTCGCTCTACGACTCACTGTTTCCGAGATATCAACGAAAACAAACAAAAAATATCCCAAAATAAATAGGGTTCTTCCCTGGTGGTATACAAAACTCCATGCAAAGTTCTGCAGCCATTACCTGTATACTTTTTTTTATAGAGTTCATCCTCACGGACCTCGGATCCGGCCGAAAAAACAATGGGGTTCTTCCACATAATATGTCTGACCAACGTCTGACCAAAAATTTGGCGAAAATACATCTAGGCAAACTGAAGTTATCTGTCGGAAACCAAAACGGCGGGATAAAAAAGGAAAAAAAATTCTGCAAAAACCATAAATTAATTATAGATATCTATATATCCTCCTACCAGTCCAGGGAGACCTGTCCTACTCCACCACGCTGAGCGGGCTAGGTCTGCCCGGGGTCTACAGGGGCCAGCAGTTCCACTTCCACTGGGGCGGGGCCAGCGACAGAGGCTCAGAACACACCGTCAACGGCAAGCAGTACCCGATGGAGGTACATTGTAGAAAGTGCTTTCAAACAGCCATCAACAGCCATCAATACAAGTTCCGATATAATATCGGATAATATAAGCCTTGGTATGGTATGTCGAATAAATACATGTGCAAATGTTTAATTTAATTCGTAGTTATTATCAAGGTCCCTCATCACATTTTAATCATATCTGATGTAGGTTGATTTTAGAAGAACGAAAGTAAGTTTCTCTCGTCTATCCGAGTTAGGTATCTGCGTAATATTAAACATGTCGATATTAATTAGCGCTCGCTTTTATGTCCTTCGTCAGAAGTATCGTGATATCCGCATCTACGTTTCTGTTTCTGTGTTTCCTCATGCATTTAAAAGCAGCATGATATTATCTTTATATTTTTACCTGTTTGTATCATAATTCTTCCACAAGAAATATCATATGATCATTATTTTCATATATTATTACCTGTTTCTCTGTTAGATACACCTGGTTCATTACTCGGCAAACTACTCGAGTTTCGAGGAAGCAGCAGACAAACCCAGTGGTGTGGCTGTCCTTGGCTTCCTGTACGAGGTACTGTTACAGGGACACACGCAATGCATCATTTTGTGTTTACTTGAAATTTCTTATATTTCTTCCTACTTCTGATGATTGTTTGGGTATGTCCTCATATTGTTCTTTTTTCAGGTATCACCAGTGGACAACCCCTTTTATGACCCTCTCGTGGATGGCCTAGCTGATATAAAGTACAAAGGTATTTCGTCTGTGTAATTCTGCTGTGTGAAATCGAAATTATTTAGGCCCTGTTCAGAGGTTTACAAAAAACAAGGCTCTGCTCTCCACGTCCAGTCTTCGACAGTGTAGCCTGTGGGAAAACGTGTGAACTCGTGAGCATAAAAAAAAAAAATTTCAAAATCCAGATGCAAAATGTAATACCAAAGTAATCTATTATTGACCTTACAAGACCAATCGACGGAGGTGTACATGGCGATGGAGGACCTATTCGAGGGTATGCTGCCCGCTGACTTTGAGAGTTACTACCGATATTCCGGCAGTCTGACGACCCCGGGGTGTGCCGAGAGTGTTGTGTGGACTGTACTCACTCAGCCCGTACACATCTCCGAGACACAGGCGAGTAACACTGGGGGTACAATGATAATGAATCTAATTTGTTTCTATGTGCATTATGTCAGATTTTATATCATTCCGATTTTGATGATGACAGAAACAAACGTGAAGTATAAAATTTAGGGAGTGACATCATCAGGGATATACCGTAAATAAAATAAAACTGTTTCTGCTATTCATTTGATGGAAATTGAATACAAGTGTAAGTGGCAAATAGCAAACCGACAGGTATCGTGGAGGGCAATAGAGGGGCTATGTGTACACAATGTATTCGGCGAAGCGAAGGCTAAGACGAAACGATAGTATGAAATGAAACAAAGGTTATCGAGTGCTTCATCACGCTATCTGGCGAATATTGTGAAGAGGGCTCGAAAGTACGAAATGAAACTCGCATATTCTGTCATAAACGAGGGGATTCGCTCTCACCCTTCGCTTCGTCTTCGCCGATTACACCAAGCCCATTTGAGGGAAATAATACTAAATCACATGCATTGTATGTTATTTCGTATTCATTGGGGGGGGGGGGGGGACATATCAGTTATCAGGATATCCAACGACAAGAAATATGACGAAAATTTGATGAATTTTCAGACCAGTGCTGCCGATAAGTCTGTGATTATCTCTGGTTGTTGGTTACATTTTTCAGATGAATGCTTTCCGCAATGTCTACCACGGAGACGCGACTTCTCACCAGCTCTACGATAATTATAGACCCGTTCTACCTCTTGACAACCGACAACTCATGTTCGGTCCCACAGTATAACAGTATAGACTTTGAAAAATATGTGCTTTTGTTCGTCACAGGCGAATTTTAAACAGATTTCGCCAGTGTGTACGAGGAATATAATCAGTTGTATATTCATAGATGGATACGACGTATATATGAGTCTGAAAACAATTTTTTTTATCAGGAATTAGATAATTGTGGAAAAATTTTGTGAACTATTACTAGATTTCTGTTTTACAAAGTGAATGACTGAATTATTTGCGATATACTTTGACATATAGTGATAAAATGATGTTTGCTAATATCATATAATGTGAGACAACATATGAGAGATTGCAGCGATACGCATCCGTATATCATTTCAATAAAATTATATCGTTTTTCTCTGGCTTATTTGTGTTGATATACTGCGCACCACCAATGAGTCACTCAAACATATTTGTTTCACGTATCAGTTTCATCGTAAGCACAAATATGACAGCTCTCTTACCATAACATTCCAGGTTTTTCCGAAATATTCAAGCCAATCAGTAATATACAAGACATGGATAATAAATATACGAAGTAAATAGGCTACACCAAGTGAACATGATACGAATTATGTTTGCATTACATATACATTATCGCGAAACCCAAATGACTTTATATCGTGGTGTATTCAAATAGCATTACAGGGCCGTCATAGCAAAAAAGTCACACAACACATTATTCTACATGAAATAAAATTTCACAGAAATGTTCACGTCACTGTAACATGGAATTTTTTATTTGGCACTGTTGTTGTCAAATTTGAACTGACTCAGTTTAGACAATAAACACGTAATTAATAACCGGCAGTTTACATAACAGTTCTCAATTCAACAATTGACGGTTTATACAAGAGACTCTTCATAGTTTTCTAAACTACTTGAGTTGACACTTTACAAACAAATTGCAATTTGTACAAGCCGGAAGGTTTGGGAGGTGAAATGTAATTGCAATTATCGAATGTCTGTTGACATGTTACTGTCAGTGTTTTAGTATAAAATGCTAACCTGTTCTCGATATCGGCACTCACCAAATAACTGTGGTACAAGTTCGATCCTTCCTGCAGTGATATTTAAGTTCGGAATCCAAACAGCTCTATACTCATTACTTACTTCGGACATAATCAAATAGCAGGTCAAGATGAAACAACAGTTCGTTATCCTGCTTGTGACCTTGGGCTGTGTATGCTCAGTCAATCCCGACCACTGGAAAGCTAAGAAATTATCCTTATCGATGGGAAAGTTAAAACAACGCGTTGAAGCACATGGTTCGCTGGGCGACTCCAATGCAAAGATGATAAAAATAAAAGCCACCCAGATCCCGTGGTTCAAACGGAATGCCAATATCGATATCGAAAAGACGGAGGAGTATTTCTCAGTTATCATCACCATCAACGTTCCCGTCAAAGATCGAGTGACGGATCAGGACTTTCTGATTCGCTGGCGCCGAGTGGGATGTGACAAGATGGTAGAAGGGATCTTCATGGACTGTGAGCTGCCGGAGAGTTCAGGCCCATACATGGCTGTCATGGACGGTACTGAAAACAAGGTATGTGACTAAATATGCCTTAGAATAATGGTATATATTTGTATATGGTAAATATGCCAGGCCAAAAATCAGATGCCACAAGTGAAGAAATGCTTTGTGTTAGATATATTTATATGATATAATATATGAATCAAGTCACCAGTACAATTACATTCATCGTTATCCCTATCATTTCATTCAATTATGTGTATCACACAGGTCGTGTACAGAGCGGAGCAGCTGACGTACAACTCTCGCTACTGGGTGGAGATAATCAGCGGAGATCACTCCACGAGACGACAGTATTTCTTCACCCCGGCCTGTCGTCATGTTGACCAGTCTATGACCAGATGCACAATTGAAAACAGCAAAGAAAAAACTATAGGTATGTAATGAACGTTTAGTTTCGAGAATATGGAATATATTTCAGCATTGTAGATGTATTAAATGACCGAACTTGTAACGTGTGATATGCATGATAATATACCATACTTTGTTTTATTTTATATCAGGTATGGGAAGCTCAATATTCGTGAACGGAATGACCGTCACCATGTTCATTGGTGTCATGTTGGCACTTGTTGCTCTGGTTGTCATCATCGCGAAACGCAACAAACAGTTCAAAAAGTACATAAAGGAGAACATCCACAGCTTTGGGAAACCTGAAGACTCTATCTCTTGCTCCACGGTCAAAGCTGCGTCCAGTATTGAAGGTCAGTTTGAATTAATAGTAGATATACCCATTACTCTAATTCGGGCTAAGTATGTCCAAATTGTTTTGTGGTTTTGTATTCAATGCTCCCAAATTATATCATTTCAGAACCATCTGAGATCATCACACTTCTACCCGAGTACTACTCTCGAACTGAGAACACCGTGACTGGAAGCCCGCTCCTCGGGAAAACCCCACTCGACATTTTAGAGGATTCCGGATATTCCGGTCGTAAACATGACGTCATCGTCACCCTAGCTCCAGGGATTTCCCAGCGTCCACAGATCGAGCTGTCAGCTATCCGCCCCGCAGTGGATATGACGTCTCTTGATCTTACGCGTAAACTCAGCGCATCGCATGGACAGCTCCAATCTACATTCTTGACCGAATAATCAATACAGGCCTTTCTTTGCCTGTATATCGATGATATATGTACAGTCTGCACTCATAGCGTAAAAATATAGATTAGTTTAATATATAGCGTATCTTTTTACTGATTATGCACCATTCGCCTACATGCATTTGTGTTGTAGCGTCAGAATAATGTTGGCAATAAAAATGTGAAAATGTATATTGTATTCAGCTTAATTTGTTATGCATGCAATACAATATGATGCAGACGCATGTAGCAATCTACATACCATGATATGGTACAGGTGCGCGAATTGCTTGGGACATATATTCATAATGACAATAACTTGACGTTGTCGACAAGAAGTGTTGACAAGATTCCACAAACTATTGAAGATGAACAGGTGTAAAAAAATACTATATATTGGATGTTAAGTCTCTCATCCATCGTGTCATCAACTCCGAGCATTTCGGCTTGTGAATGGGGTGACTTATGTACTTGTCATTCACATAATTCGTGTGATTTGTTTTGGGTTTCTAAATTGTTTTGTCGGTTGTTGGGCAGTTGCATAATAATTCCATGATGTGTACAATAGAAACAATTATATTTTACACACTTTGTTAAAAATGGTTGGTTGGGTTTTGGTGGTAATTAAAAAGATTAGTTCATTTTAATTTTTCTATTAGCATCATCGAAATCTTGTGGTATGGGTGACAACAGGTTGACACACACATACTTTTGTGAACATTTGTGTAAAATTGTATATTGTTCATCAACAGAAATTACGATTCGTTGGTTAATATGATAACATTCTCATCAGCATGTCTTACATTTTACATGCAGATAATTGAAAACAAAAGACGCCACATATTAACATGTAGATATTATACGAATTTCCTCGTTTACAATATTCACTCCAGAAGAACCTTGTGAGTTTCGATGATACCATGATACCGGATGATATCGTTAACTCGGTAGACTTTTGGTGAGTGATGGGGTATTTGTCATACACCTATGTTATGAGGTTTATTTGTTAGGCTTTTTAGATTGTTTTGATACGTTTTTTGGGTACTAGTAGTTGTATACTAATTCCATCATGTGTATAGTTACTAGGAACTATATTATATCTGTATATTATTTTATTATCATAACATTGTGTTTGAGCGTAAAATTAGTATCATCAACATAAGGTTGTGCTCGTGATAATCGTGGTAATAGGTTGATACTAAAATTGCCTTCTGAGTGACCGTTATGATAGCGTACATTCGGCCTCTCAAAAATCCTAATAAGTGTGCGAATTGATAACATGATGATCAAGAATCTATCCCGTCATCACGGTACATGCACCACTATTAAAGTTGCTGCCTTCGAATGTATGCAATATTTTTTTTTCAAAAACACTTTTTTATTATACACATCTAATGCAATATAACAAAAGGTGTGCTCAATAATTTTGACGGTTACAGTCCGTCCGAGTTGTCTTTTCATCTGTTTTAGTGCCCATTTTGTATTGGTTTTGTAAATAAACAAACGAAGAGTATCCATCAAACCCGAATGTAAAAAATGCTCAAATCGCGCTTAAAATTCCACATCGAGTACATTTTCCAGTTCGTATCTGCATATATAGTGTAGTTGTGAAAAAGTAATCAGTGATATACCATGATGTGCGTGGAATTGTCAGTCTATCTCGCACTTCTATGCTTAGTTTACATCTGCGTGTGATGGATACAGTTCCTGTATTTACGCGAGAACCGTCTGTTCAAATGAGCAAAACCTCCCTGAGGACTGGTTATCTTCATTTTATTTGATGTGAGTATGTTTCATTCAGTTAGTTTAGCACGATTAGTATGAAATATAGTTTTCAAAAAATTTTGACTGGTTTCGAAGGTAGCTACTTTAATATCACAATATTCTATCCTCGTTACTGACTCGATACGACCGTGTTCAGATGACTCTCATTCATAATTTGAGCAAAATGTCTGGTTGTAATAAAGTATTATTCAGTCTGAATGTATAATACTATGTTATCCAGTGTTTTGAATCAAGAAGCAGATCGACAAAGAAATTACCACTTCTCTCGGAATATTCACACGAATTTTACATGTACTTTGATACTGATATTAATACCCGGATTTGCCCATTTTCACTGATCTCGTATACTTCGTGATTGCGACTCAAGATGAGGTAATTATTCCATAATCTACACGATATTCTAGAGATTTACAGATACAAGGGTTCTGTTTCCCAACGGGTACATCGAAAACATACTTATCGGGGAAGAATTATATGAACGTCATCTTGATCTGGTACTGGCGGAACTAGCAGTGATGAGGGGAGGGGTAACTGGCCCCTATGGATTTGCAAAAATAAGTCGTGAAAAAAGTAAAAAAAAAAAAAACTTTCAGGAATAGATTTTACACAAGTATCAAATGTGTGGCGTGTAAATATGTGGCGTCTACAGCCTGTTTTTATTCGAGATCACACGTGTGATAAAACTTTTCGAAGATATGTTTGATCGAAATGAGGATTAGTCCCATTTTTTGAAATCTTTCGTTATGGCGTACAACATTTTGGGAGCTTCAAACCAAACTCTAGAACTCTATCTCTAAAACTGGGCCCCAAAATCTGGATCCCCAACCCGATCATTGCAAAATTGTTGATTATGAGTTCGAATTCGTATATCACCATCATATATTACCCAATTTGCCCTTTAAATATCAGATAGGGTATAAGTTCGCATGTGCACTACGGCAAATGTAAATACACGTGAATAAAATGTTTATCTCACGTTTGCTTGTTTGAGACGGACCCCCAACCACACACGGAGTTCATATAGGCAATTAATAACCACTATTTGACTACATTATCGCTAATTGCTCCGCATTGGTCCAGTAAATGTTGAATTAATTATCCTCCAAGGATCTTCATCCCCTCCCGCCTACACCTCAGACAACCACCAGCGTAAAATCCCGTCAACTCAAGTCCACTTCACATCAACAGAATTGGGCCTCCTTTATTCCTGGTTCACCCCTAGCACTACACATACCCACAAGCAGCAGACCCGATGTCATTACCATAATTATACCGCCAACTGTGTGCAAATCACAAACAAGGTTTGTTTCTCTGTTTACTGCTTCAAATCGAAGTCAACACTTTGAGGAGTCCCATCGATTTCTTTAATTTACGCCTTGGGGCTACGAGCGGTCATTTTTGTGTGCTATAAATACACGCATTTATTAGTTTTATGTGACATCGTGATGATCACACACTGTTACGGGATTTTAACGGTGATTTTATTACTGTATTGCGAGGTATATAAAGGTACACGTCCCATAAATATCCTGAAGAGATGCTGAAGTTGTTTGTTGTCTGTTTGAACGAACGTGTAACACGTAACTCATGAACAAAATGGACAAACAAACCTGTTTATAAGTGTTTCAACAGAAGTAATCCACCTTAATTTGGAACAATTACAAAACATAGATATCTCCCGTACTCTGGTCTGACCCGAAACAGCGATTTCAAGGTTTGTTTGTGTGCTGAATTTTCTAAGCAATTCTGTTCAAATGCAATGAAAATTGCAAAAACGCCAATGTGTGGATTGTGTGCCGTTTTCCTTATGTTTATGCTTTGTTCAGTGACGATGGAAGGTATCTTAGGTAAATTAATATACAGCAACTGGGACCCAAATGGCAACGTTCTGCCACAAAAAAACCCCTGAAATTGTGCACTGTACCTCAATGCTATTTTTCAGCACAATCGTTGAATATTTGGGTTCGAATACGATTTTGTCCAAATGCATCATGCTTTTAGTCCTGCAATCATTTTAGATTATCATATTCATCTACAACACTCATATTTGTCTTCTGGTTCAATTGTTGTTATTATTATTATTATTATTATTATTACTGACCAGCTTGTGAAGCCATACTGTCTTTAAACGAGCGACTTATCTGTTGTGGACATTAGCGTTCAAGGACAGCGCGCTGACATATTATTTATCATGTATTAACACACACTTAAGAACACTCGATCGTCGGCCACTACGAACTGGCGGCTTGTAACATCTTCAAGACTAGGAAAACATTGAATGAGCAAATTACTTTTCAGCACGGACCCCCTCGTAGATTTGGTTATATATGACCACCTAGCTGTTAACTGGGTCTCGTTTGTATTTGATATAGGTCTAGTACCCTGGGGGTACATGCCGACCTCTTGGCCAGTGCATCTGGATTAGTCCCTATTGTATGTGGAATGATGGAGTGTAAGTGCCTGAATGGTTGATATTTATCTCAATATATAACAAGTCATGAATATGTATATATACTGTGATATATGTTTCATGAAAGCGGTATGACCGAGATTCGTTTCTATTTCAAAATATATTTGTTTCGAGTGTACTGATGGCTTCATATTAACCTTATTAATAGAATCCATATAAGTTCTTCGTGATTAGCCTGCATCAGAAATACATTTCTGGTTCAATGTAATTGTGGTGTTGGTATTTACTGTCTTTTGCCATGGCGGTGTATATAGAATGATGTAGAAATTGATATAAATCGTGTATATAGTAGTGTGCTGCAATAATAATCACATGAACGCTTGATGATCCAAAGGTAAGTTTGTATCCACCGAATCATGGCGAGTGCGTTCGAGGAACAAAACGATTGTGCAAGATCTGCCGGAGGCGTTCATGAGACTTGGGAGTTGGAACTCATATTGGACTCAATGTATAGCAAGTTTTTGGTACATGGACTGTCATTGACCTAGCCTATACAATGGTTAATTTGTTATCACGCGTGTAGAAAATGTACACGTCGCGCACGCGTGATCACATGTGAAGTCTGCTAGAAGCAACCGTTCAGGCTTCTCAGGTGGAACTTGACCTTGAACCTTTTGCTAGCGATCAAGTAAACTCGAATAAGTTTTAGGATGACATGGACAGTCATCTCCTGATGGCCTCTTCGAGAGGAAAACATTATTGACGATAAGACACGAACCCGTAAAATGTATACAAATGACATTAGTGCTCTAAGGTTAGAGATAAGATCCAGGATGTCAAAAGTCTTGTCCAGCTAATTGTGGTTTTGTGACTACCCACGCGAAATAGGGAGTTTTACAGGACGAGTAACAAAAAGAATTTCCCCTCTGGATGGTTATTGGACGACATGATCAGACCACCAGCTATCACGACCTTCGGACGAGGTATAAAACCGAAGGTCACACATATTTGTGCAGTCTCATTGTGTATATGATATTGTTTGCATTTTGATGCTGACATTGTTCACCGACATTGCAGACTTCAACATGGACACTGCAACCAACACCAACAATTTTCTGCACGATTCTCGGTCAAATCTTCAAAAATATTAGTCAGTTATGAAGGTAATCAAGGATACCTTCTTCATTACATTTACACTCGAATCACTCAATAGTTTAAATTCGGTAGGTCTTTCACGCCAAATAATTTGGTTTTAAGTTAATACAGTGGGGTCCTTTATTCATAGACCACCCTGATAATATCACCTTTTCTAAAACCTATCATTAAAATATAATTTATTTCATCCAAGTTATTTGTCATTTGTTCTTCCCGTCATTTCCATGTATGTAAGCACAATTAACATCTGCTATTCAGAATATCTTATTGTGCGAGGGAATAATATTGCATAAATTTTGGGGCCAAAACACTAAATTTGAATGTTTTTTTAATATGCTTGGGAAAAATGATGAATCCGAATAATAACAGGATTAGGGTGCAATGTGGTGGGTGATTGTGTGTTGGTCAACATCAGTTTCATTGCAACCAGTTATCTTAATGTGTTCAACAAATTTAAGACACGTTTGTGACATATAAATAAATATGTTACATTTCTATATTTATTTATGTTTGTTGGTAAAATTTGTTGATTTTACCGAAACAAACCGTCCAGTGTCACTTTGAGATATATGTCTATAAATGCAGACAGAGGATTCAGGTTTAGAGCCAGCATGTAATAAACACAATCTTTTATTGTACGACAATTATGATGACACTCTCAAGGTGGTCTAACACCTTTGGACCCCACTGTATATCGTTAAAATCTTGCCTAATCAGAGGGTAATGAAAAATGCCCTTAATTAAATCAATATTAATTCGCGATTCCTTGAAGATGGGAAACATTCAGGAAAACATCTACAAAATGTAATACATTTATGTCGCTTCACTTGTATCTTGGTGTTGGTTTACATATTCTATTATTTTTTTTCAAAACTGCATGTTTGCTCTCCCGTAGTTTCCCCGAGCACACTTCCACCCAGGGGTCAAAAGGCATTGCCTACCAGATTTCAGACTTCTGCGCGTATCTCAAAAATACAGGAGGCAATCAAGCGCGTTACGTATGAACTTGCCTTCCGTTGAGAGAGAATTCAGATCGTTCTTCAATCAAAACACGTGCTGCGCATATTGAGGCTTATATATCAAGTGTCGATGACATCGTCGGTTGGATGACATGTTACAATTATATAGTATGTGCACAATAAACTATGAAAGAAGGTATTGTGGTTTATAAAAATAACACCACGGGGGTCCTAATTGAAGAGTCACCCTCAAAAGATTTCGGTGGATTTCCTCAACCACTGAAGTGTTCTCAACCGTCAGAAGGCTGCCACAAATATGCCGTATGTCACCCAAAACATATTCCTGCACCACATTTGTCGATTGTTCTCGTCGAGTAAAACCAGGTAATGTCTGGAAGTGCTGATTGGCTTCGCGGGGGATATAAAAGATGATAACGTTGACCGATCAGCCTCTTGAAAACAAGAGAGAATAAAATAGTTGACATAGCCCCCCCCCCCACACACACACACTTTACTAAGGGTCTAATCGCATATTCGTAACAGACCTAGCAATTTCATTATCAGAACCATGACACCAATTACACGGGAAAAATTTTGAGTAATGAAAAAAAAAAGACAAAATGCCTCCAATCTTGAGGGTCACGCGAAAACCAAGGACATATGCGGAGACTTATGAACTTTCAAATCGAATCAATTCCCGAGAGTGAACATTACTCTGAATTACTGACGTTTTAGTTAGTTTTGAATGTTGAATGCTGTGTCGTTTATCCAAACGTATCTAGACATATCTGGAAACATGATGCAGACAGGAATAAACGAACATTATTTATGGAAATTATTAAAACAAAAAACATCAAATAACCATGTTTTGCATGGTTATTATTAGCTCTTGCTGTGACATATTTTTAGGATTGTATACTTATTAGTGACGAACAAAAATATAATTAAAAAAAATGGTGTCCGTCTCCTTATTGGAAATAAGTTACTTTTGTCAACACAATGTCGGCTTCACTCGCCTACATACACCTTATGTTTTGTTGGTAATCTACTTTCAGACATTCCACATGAGAAACAAATCGCATGCTTCTATTTAAGGATATCTGGTGCATAAGCAATCATTCTCGGTTAATGTGATCGAGAAGAGGGCTAAGTCCATTATCATGACGATTGATGATTGACCTACGATATGACTTACCACTTGCTGTCAAAAGGCTATTGTTTTCATGTCTCTGTGGCTCTGGAGTGGAGGCTGATCTGTTCTCAGTGTTATGCGGCGATCGTCCGGGGGTCCTGCTGTTTACACGCTGTAGTTAGATGGAAGACCTCTACACTGACATCATGAGTTGCGATAACAGATCCAGAAGTGCTCCAGTTGTCATCAATTGTTGTAGGGGACACACACGCTGACACCGATGTACGATGGTAGCATAAAAATCGACCAACGTATCACCAGCAAGTGGCAAACTATCTTCCCCGATTAGCTGTGCGAAGCATTGAAGATACGGAAGAGTATTGTGGGATTGCATATCGTGACCAATGATGCTGTTGTTGTTTTGAATTTTTTTTCCCATGACACAACTGATTCCTTGCATACATGTATAGTGTACATGTGACTATATCATGCACTTGTGGCATAACATGGACATCATAGCAAAGCTCCATCAGATACATACATGACATACGAATGTCCATTTTGTCACGATTAAATGGGCTGCGTAAGGGACCTGTAGCCTATTCTAGTCTTCATGGCCCGCAAACACAAACGTGAATTGTTCTTTATATTTGCCAGGATAATGTATGATGTGATTTGAGTGTTTGTCTGCATGCCATTGCATTGTATTAATCGTACTTTTCGGGCTATCTAATCATGATAAATTTGCATATTTCTGTGACCCAGTTATGATAGATTACTTGGGGAGGATCCAGAAAAACGGGAGGCAAAGAACTCAAATCGAGTCTAATGCGGCTGCTCGAAAATTCGCTCATATGCCACACATTTATCTTGTATATCTTCCCAAGAAGTACTGACAGGAAGTCGATACAATACATTTGTACAAAGGTGTCACACTCAGATTTCCATATAAAGTCATTCATAGCGCCTCAAGATGAACCTGTCACATATCACTTTATGGCTAACCGTTCAATATAGAATGAAATGAGTAAGAATGATATTCTGCAATATCAACAATATTCTGTTGAAGACATAATACACATTTTGTTGCAACAATTTTTGTTCTATATTTCATTACAGACAAATACAGTGGCAAAATATTGTTTTGGATATCGAGGTTGAGATGAACCTGCCTACCTGGAAGTGATTTCTCCTGATTCCATTACACCTGTACATGTGTGTTGATTTTATTTTTGTGCATGCGGATGGTACAACAACACGTGTTGTATTGCCTTCTTGTAGCCTTTTGATAACCACCAGGACGAAAACTAAGAAATACATCGCGGGAGACGGGATAGTTATAAGCCGTGATGCAAATTCAAAATGCCTGAACAGTACATGCATGCATACACAGATGAAACAAGTTCTCATCTACTATGTTTTGAACAATGTCACTGGAGACCTATAATAACTTTTCTAAAATATAAATTTGTTTAAAAAATATAACCAATTGTCGTACAAAGTAATTATCACACTTTGTCGAAAGTGTTTGTGGTTTGTCGTAGTCGATGTCGCTTCAATGTGGCATGCGTGTCAATAAATCGGAATACCAACTCCGATAATGTAGTACCGACGAATTATATCCTCGTAAGCCTAAAGTGAACATTGAAAATACGATATGAACCGTTTACTTCTTGGGATAGCGTTAACAAAGGCCTAAATGGATACAATTATCGATTCCAATAGCGTTGAAGTATCATGTGTGGTTCACGTTATATATGATATTTAAGGGGAGGAGGGGGTTGGGGGAAGGGGGGGGGGGGGTAGTCGATGAAATTTTTTATTATCTGTAAATATTTTATATTTGTAGTTCAAACTTTGTAGAATTACCAATTTTCCTCAACCTTCAAGCATACTTACTGCTACCCCTTTCAATGATGAATTTGACCAAATATTTTAAACTTCGTTTGAAGATGAACTGACTTCACAGGGAGTTGAACCCCACTAATAGACAACAAGGTCGATCTTCCATACATGTACATTTACACACAACACCGTCTGTGGTGTTGTTATCTGGATTGTAGTGTGGCATGGTACAGATCTGGCCGTCTAACGTTGTTGAAGGTGCCATAAAGATGCTAGTGACATTTTATAAATACTGGTGATTTTTCTCGATTCTTCTGTAAATACTCAATTAATTCATTAAAACAGCTGGGAACGAGTATGCCACTTTAAGATTAATTGACATGGTTCAATACTTTTACATGAGCTATTCTGCATGATGTGCAGCAATGTTATCTGTTGTGAGCTTGTGATACAATGTTTTATCATTCACTCTGTCGACTTATTACCTCTGACATATTAAAAGAATTGACAATGTCATTAAAAAGCCTATATTAAATAGTGTTAAATATCCACCATATGGAAGGATACCACAAATAAGACGTGATTACCGTATTGGTCCTAATAGTGGCACGCGCCCCCTCATTTCCCCAAAATGCTCAATTTTTGTAACCTTATAATTCACTTCATATCTTTCTAATAAGAGCTTGGACTGTTCCAATCCACACATTCATGTTATTCGAATCATAATGAAAGGGATAAAAGGTTTCAGGTATTTTATTCAATTATTTTCTTAAATTTGACCTCATGTTTGACCTCATTTTCGCGCGCGCTACTGCAGGTGATCTTGCTTCGGCTCGCCGTGCTACTATTAGGACCAATACGGTATATGTATTTTATAACATTGTATCCAATATCCTAACCATAGGCCATAAACTCGTGTATACCATTGGTGATTTTGATCGCGTGTGATGAATTGTCTAGTGCGATGACGCTGTTTGTTTTGACGATTTTCTGCGTTTCTAATGATGCTAGTTCAAATGGTCATCTCCAGCATATTATCACCCTTGTTTTACCGATAGTTGGTCCCTGGTACACATGTATACGTGTGCATTACCGTGTGCGTGCGTTTTTGATTGTGTGGGGGAGGCATATATTAGGCTTAAGAGCTGTTTGAAAGCACTTGTCAGTGTGTGTAACTGTGCCGCGCCTAGCAACAATAGTAACACCTCATAGGTTTGGTATGCCCTTGATTACACATCCAAGCCATATAAGCTGATATTAAAATATGATGAGAACAAACGACTTTCTGTCACTGCTTTTAATTATCATTGTTTTTCCACGCTCGCATTTTGTTGCATCTGCCAATTCGAGTTACGCCGTCGGACATGTATGCACGTTTCACGAGAGGTACCCATCAAGGTGCGATGGAAGTGATTAAAATCAGTGGAAATATATAGCATGATGATACAAAAGGAGTACTGTGGATTCGACAGCCATTGGAGATTATTTTATTAGCTGTCTGAAACACTGGATAGCAATTACACTGACACAAATGTAGCAGTTCCTTCCTGACTATGATGGATATACAAGACCAAAATTAGATTTAACTAGGGTGGAGTCCAGTGATGATAGCATTCTCAAGTTGGTTTACAAGATATCAGCAGCAACACCCAAAACGGATTGGGCCGGCTTTTTCTGATGTGCGCATTGTTGAAATGTTTAACAACATTTTAACTCCTTTCAAAGCCAGCATTGTGAACGGAGTTTACGTTGGATAAAGTCAGCTATACGTACAATTTACGTTGTATTTATTTTTGACCACAAATAACTGGAGAATCTTGTGCATGTCAAAAGACTACCATTTTCTATATTTTGTCAATAAAAAATGGAAGTGGGAAAAAATATCAGAACCTACAGATAGTTTTCTCAAAGACTTTAAAGTACCATGCAATCACCATGTTCTGGAATGCGAACAAAAGTTATAAATAAACTAACCACAAGTACCAATTGTGTGAAATGCCATAAAGAAGCACGAATATGCTATATATAGGAATTATCGGGAGTATTTTGCTGCTGTCGATATCGAAGCCACTCGAATGCTGTAACATTCACGAGCCGATAAACACGTCATAGGCAGCCTCGTTCTGAGATAGAGGTAAGCCCCTTTTAGAATGATCCGATTGTTATTGATTATATGAGTTATAATTGCATTCAGTGTCGTGTTATAGTTTCATCGCAATGACAAATGTTTCAGGAGGAGTCTGAGATTTTTTATGAACTTCCACTCATCAACTGGAAGCGATAAATGACAAACATGGATATCCTGTCTAAATGTACACTACTGTCGTTATTATACATGGACAATGCTATATCAAAATGTTGTAATGTATCTGATTTCCAAGTACACAAGGTACGTCATCGTGAAAAATCGTTCCTAAGAACTTTACCAATACCAGATATAAGGTATTCCGAACAGAAGGTAATTTAGTAATTGAATTATTACTATCCCCCTGAAATGAAGTTGCGTGGGCATGCATGACCGGTGAGCATTTCATGTTATATAATTATATAACACCCACGGTGAACTTGACCCAAATCATACATGCAGTACTGCTTACAAACAGTGTAATGGGACGAGTACTTAACGTTACTAAATATAAAATTTGTTTTGCTAGCTAATTTTGTTCCGAATAAGAATTTTGGTGTGATTTGTTTGGATCAAGGAAAATACATATCTCCCATTAATAATTTCCAATCATCGATACACATTAAGCAAATCGCAATGATGATACGGGTTTTCCATAGTCTTTTTGGAGCGAACGTCACGTGACTTTCCACTTTAGAAGCTGTGTGCTGGCCAATGTTTTTAGTTTGAAGCATCTATTTTGACATGACAATAACATCCGCAGAATAGTCGCAGTATTTTTCATATTTTGAGATTTCATGGTTTGTTGTTGACATTCTTGAAAGCATATCGGTGAACATACATATTCACATTTCAAGACATAATCCATGGACGGAAGATGAGACCAGGTGCTGCAGAAGACTGAGCATCTCCTGCACCAGATGCGACACCCGCCACACTAGCAACTCAAGAAACAAATATACGACCAAAATCACAGTGAAGACCTTTAACATGCGTGATAGGCAGTCAAGAACATTCCGTAACTACCTTCGTTTGTAAACCTCCGCCATTGATTTAAGTTTGTGTTGCTCAGGGGATCAGTGACAGATATATATCATAGCCTTATCTGGAATTCAGTTAAAACCGAAATGCGAATCCAGCAAATAGGATTTTCCTTGTCGAGGCGATCAGCCTTATATGAAATAGCTTTGAAACGCTCGATAAATTCCAGAAACATCCCTATCTCTCATCATTGGGGTATTAAAAACGAATCTGGAATATGACCCGGATCACTCCCAAAATTTAAATACCTGTTCCCATGGCCAAGGACTATCTGCACAAGATTCCGTCTAACGGTTTCGGAATAATTTTGCCAACCAACATTGTTTTTTTTATCTTACCGGCCCATATGGGCCGATAAGATATTGTCGTGGTTTTCCGTCCGTCGTCCGTCCGGCGAATAACCTTTTTTTGCTTTGATGAATTTTTCTGGAAATTTACTAAAACATCCCTTGGGCTAATACCCTGAGATGTTTTTCTTTTATTCCATCGTTTTTGCCGATTTGGCGGCCATTTTTGACGGAAAATGGCAAATTTTGGACTTTGATTCTTGTTTCAAAACAAATTTTGATTTTTGTTTCAAACCATTCCCCTCATGTACTTCTATGACATGTATAAGTTTCGTTGCCCTTGAATTGCCGGTCTGTGTGACCTTGAATATGACCGTGAATGACCTTGGAAGGTCAAAATGACTTTTTTTGTCGAAAGAAACAATGATTTTTTTCTTTGGCGGCCAATTTCTCAAAATCTATTCAGAGAGTTTCTTCAAAATCATGCATGCCATAAGAATCTCCTTATGTACCTTTGTGATGTGTATAAGTTGCCTTTGTATCGACGTGAATATATGTCATTAACGGAAAAGAACTTTCAAAATGTAAGTTGATTTTGTATTATAGTCCATACAGAAAATGTGTTCCCGGCAACATTTACGAACTTGTTTTGACAATAGAGTTTAAGATCAGTGTAACAACTTATATTGTGGAAAATCAATACTGTGCAATTCTTATGATGTGCCGGTAAGCTACAGCATCCTTAGCGCTATGTTTTTTTTAATAGGGCACGTGTGCCTCAGCATTGACATAGTTATACAAGCTGGGTCATCCCTTATCGGTGTCTTTCAATACTAAAGTTACGTTTTGTGCGATATCTTCATATCGTGAGTGTTAATACACTTATCGTTGGCCACTATATTATGATATCAAATACACCTTCACTGCCATCAAGCCTTTCCTCGGATATAACAATATAGAGTCCGTTATGAAGAAGATATAGTGACAATGCCACTCATAAGCAAGAATTATGAAAATGTGTCTGCCACAATTCAAATGACAACATTATAACGTTTAACGTAGTCCGCTACAAACAGGGAGGTAAAGAAAAGTCAAAATTTAAAAGCTATATCTTGATAATTATCTCTTCAAAATAACATATTTTATAGAGTAACTGATCAGCATTCTAGTACTGAAAAGAAAATAGGGGTCGCCGTGCTGGTTTCTTCGACAAATTCGATCAAAAATCACAAACATTTACTAAAATGACTTAATTTATGGTATTTTTACACATTTTTTTGCCCATATTCGCATCTTGCATCTTGTTTTCCAAGAGAACGGATACGGTGACCCCCTATATTCTTTTCAGTTTTAGGATGCTGATCAGTTGCTCTATAACATATGTCATTTTGAAGCTCTAGATTTTGTTAATACAGTCATTTATTTTGAAAAACTCTTTGACCCCCTCCCCTCACTGTTTGGAGCGGACTACCTTAAAAAATGGAATATCACACTAACCAATATTACAAGGTGTGATATTTTCACCTCGAATTATCATCCAACATTTGAAAGATTGCTGACGTTAATATATGTATAATTTGGAAATAATCATACAATCTTAGAACGGCGTTTGAATGCAATCCATCCCGTCTATACATTTATTGTCACGACAGTGTAAGGGTTTATTTGAAAATGTATTGTTGCACTTTGGTATAGGCCTATTCGCGTGTATATATATATTTACGCTAAAGGGCATATCACATCCAATATCACCTTGGACTGATCTGTCCTATCCAAAATCAGGTTCAGTGTTATCTGGAGTAGGTCACACTCACTACAAACACTTACACATTGACGTTTACAAGTGGGTTTTGAATATGATTATGATGCCATCCATTCAGTGTTTTCACTATCATCAAGATTTAAAGGTTTGCTCAGTCTTATGAATCGCCCGGGAATCATAATATTGAATAATGCGATATCCTCAAAGGCCAGCATTGGATCTATCGTCGTGTACATGTTTGTCATTTTTGTCTCTCAGACCTATCGATTATATATATACTTATACTAGTACTTATTCTAGCATGTTTCATTGGTTTTAGTCCATAGTTTAGCGATGTTAAAGGGTATCGTGGGGTAACTCTAGATTACTATCCCAAAAAACTGTTAAATTGTACTTTTATTTTACATTCGTACATTCTACTTATGATATTAAAAACTCATGCAGTAACATTATAATCGAAGATGGCACCGAATGAACAACTGTGCTGATTGTGTTCCACTAGATGTTTGGTTGTGTATCCTTGTAATGAACCCAGCAGTTTTGCTTAACGTGATCTCGTTGATACTATTCAAATTTATCAATATATTAGGTGGCAGTTAATATTGTTATGAAATGTTTTGATAATATCGAATATGAACAGCATACAATGAAATACAATGTTGTATGATTTCTAGGTTCTATGTCTTAAGAATTACCTATTCGCTTCAAAATAGTTTTACCCAGTAAAACACGACGACTGAAACTGCTGCATGTACTTCTTAATCTGAGAAATAATATATTCATAAGTATATATTTAGGTCCATTTAAGGACACGGTGTAACGATGATTTAAAGCGCGCTGGAGGGGTAAAGCGTTACAAAGCGTGACCCTGTTGTTATTCACTTTCATTGCCCGGCTCATTCACCACTTCTTTAAAAGCCATAAAAGGATCGAGGCTCTCTATCTTGACCCAGATATCAAGTGGTCATGATATTGTTTACCAATATCTTCTATCTTCGATCCGCGTCTTATCAGTTTTATTTATACACTGTCATTCATTATATCTTTGACAGGCATCAGACAACGTGTGAAGCACAGGAACGTGTTTTGGGTGCCAACCAACAAATTTTTGGAGTCATGCATGCGATCAAAACAAAACATTTGCGAAAACTGATCACCGATAAGAAATAATGTTAATTGCAATGAAATGACATAAGCTCTAGTAATCGCCCCATCGGTCAAAAGCCTTTGAAGTGCGTGTACAGTTGAGAGTATCTGTCGAGTTTTGTTCAGTGGACTTCCGAATAAGTACCCCATTCATGCTTTAAAAGTTGCACTGAGTAGCTCAAAATGAACTCTCGACATAAAGCGATATCTGGAGCGTAGGTACCTAGCGACTGAATTTGCATCAGCTCACAGATCACAGTTATCCAAACATGGTATGTTGTTTATCTAGTGAAGTCCCCCTTGTCTGTGAGAAGACATCATCTACGGCCACGGTCTGATGGAGCATCAGTAGTCCTCAGCAGCAGCTCAATGGTAGTCGTGTGGAGGATGAAAGCTGTTGGCACTCCCCGTGTAGACATAATACACAAACCTATCACTATATAACTCGGGTCTACTTCACTTGGTTTCAATTCTCTTGGTGCAGTCGTCATCCCTTCACGCCAGACCTGTTGTTAGTTTTTGTTTCACTCCCCGACGTCCAGTGGACACTGTGAGTGTTAGTCAGTTCGAGGTGAGTGGATAGTTTGGCAAAACTTTAATAAAAAGTACCTTACATATGCACAAGTTTCACTTGGTTTTTACCTACTGCATAGGACCTCTTTATACTAATTCCTTAACGGCCGATAGAACATGGCACGGCAAACTGACCTCGCAACTACATATAAGTATTGTTCTTCTTGTAAACGATCGGAAACGTAGAGGTGGTTCTCCTGTATGTTGAGTAAAGCTTTCTTGCCGAAAACAATATTGTAGAATGGTCAGATGACATAGAAACTTCTCGTCTGAATTTTAGAGAACATGCCACAAGTGATAGCTGAATATCCGTAGTTATCTGGCTTTGACACGTGCACGAGTGAACTTGGAGAAGCACAACATGCTTCACGAATAAACACAGGTATATGCCATATGCGCAGTACCGACATCCGTCCAACATGATATATGCAAGTTTAGTATTTGGGCTGGCGTTCATCCAAGTTCATTCTTGCTACAGTAGCAGTTACCCACACGATACATGATCCCGAAGTGTCTGGTGAACACCTCCAGTGCACCGCTGTGGGACACATGTCCGCCAGATTGTTTTCACTGGCCTAGGAATTATTAACCATGGAATGTTATATGGCCGCATCTTGGACACATATGTGTATCATATGTGAATATTTCAGCTTGGTTATTATCCCCACACAGTCATAAATGAATCTCGAGGGTATTTTTTTCAATTCTGCCATGCATTGCTCAGTACATGTACGTTAAAAACGATACTCATTATCAGCTTTCGGATATTATACATGTATTTGCAAAACAAATTGGGATTGCGTTGGTAAAGAGCGAATCTAGGATGGTGGAACGAAAAATCCCCAAATAGGACATACAGCTCACAGCAATATGATTGAGACGATAAATGTGGTGAAATATTCCTAGACCACATAGGGTCCAGAAATTTCAACAAAATAAAATCTGGCTTACCGAAGTAGGCTTTGTACAGTGGTGTAGGGTTCATGTGTAATATTTTGTGCGTATTCTTGTGTCACCCTTAATGATAGCTAATGATCTATCAATACATGTGTGATTAGTAACTTAACTAGAATTGGGATTGTCGATTACACATATGTCAATCACTGGTAATTGCCCATTATCTCGCAGTTATATAGGCACAAGCACATACATGACAAGCATGTACCTTTAATAGGCTGGGATAACCCATATTGAAATTTTTTGTTGAAACTGGTTTTCTCACTAAAATGCGCATCACTAATCCCTGCACAGATAGCTGACCAATGTTGTCACGAGATATCCCCTGTTATCAAACTGATGAGGAAAAAATCGTTCATGTGCAGTTATGTAAACCGCAAATGATGTATACAGTGATTGATGCTTCCACGAAAAACCCGCTCGAAACGTCGGTGTATATTTAATTTGGGTTTGATTAATGAAAGACAAGAAGAGAAGATAGCGTTGAACAGTTTAGTGATGAGCCGCTGATAACACGTAAAGGTGATCTCAATGGCGGTCATCACCAGATAACGACTTCCTTGTGCCTAAGTGTGCTTCACCGTAAGAAGGATAGGTAACTTGGAGGATTATCGGCCTTAATGATTGAAGCGCGTGGATTTTTTTCCGTAAAAACGAACAAGGTTAGTGACCAGTTACCGTTATCTTGAATGGCGAAGGACATTATCTCTAGTCACAACGGTTGTCTCATTAGTCTCGCGAGTTGTGACCTATCAAGGAAATTGTGTATGTTCCACTAATCAGAAAATCTCTCGATTTATACCTTCTTCACTTACGGTATATGTATTAATTAATGTAGTGACGGACATCTCGAGTTAGATGACTTTCCCAAACTTCGGTCCACTTTTAGAAACACGATGTCACACGTAAAACTTTGTGTAACTGGTTCTTATTATCTAGAAGGGTTGACATTTTGCTATTACTGCTAGATTCGCACATTTATTGGGAGTAGTTATTTGATTATCATGGGTAGGCTATCATTGCAACCTTAGCGGTCTTCGTGGTTCTTTTTGTGAGCTGAAAGTATACAAATCATGAGGTAGAATACAGCTTAACAGCATGCTACATGCGTAAATCTATATCGTTGCTCGAATTTGTAATATTATTATATATACCACATAAAAAATATCACAGACTGATATTCGAATTTTCCATTTCTGATGAATATGGAGTTCTGACGAATGAATGTCAATGAAGACACTTGTTGGTTCTCACCCGTCACGGGTATTTTACACTAACCAATTTGGATGATGTACTGATTGAAATATAATCCAATTTAATTCGAAATCACTCTGTTGCTAGGCCAAAGTCATACGGATTTCATTGCAAGAAAGGTATACAGTGTGGACAATCGTGTGTATTATTCATCTGGAAATCGGCTGTGACACAGACACATATGTTAGGCAAACGATTACATCCAAAATTTATATGGACGTCACCAGGATACAATTCGTATTTGTTAGTGGTGAGCAAAAAAAATTTTAGTAGGTTTGCCTGCCAGAAATTGACGAAGTATTTACATGTAATACAGGTACATGTTTGCTGGATATTTCAACTTATATTATTCAAGTTTCACGTTTAGCGAGCATAATCTCAAAAACAATTAGCCCACGGGCTAAGAAAGGTTACCGGACAATATATATTTTAGATCTTAGCCTTTCGTCCCGTGACCTTAAAAACAAGGTAATTGGTCAATTCAAGGTCACGAGAATATTCAACATATATCATTTCCTATATGTTCGCAATTGATTCCTGAGCTGTAAAGAAGATAATAACCGTGATATTAGTCATTTTGTTCTTTGACCTTGAAAACTAGGTCAAACATCAAATTCAAGGTCACCAGAATTTTCAACATTCATCATTTCCTATATGTTCACTGTGGATTCCTAAGCTGTAAGTCGATAATAAGCGAGATATCAGCCATCTTGTACTCTGACCTTGAATATAAGGGCAAAGGTCAAGTTCAAGAGAATATCCCGCATATATCATTTCCAGTGTGTCCACAAATGATCCCTAGGCTGTGAAGTTGATGACAAGCGAGATATTAGCCGTGTTAGGCTATGACCTTGAAGATAAGGTCAGATGTCAATTCAAGGTCATCAGAATACTCAGCGTATATCAGTTCCTATATGTCCACAATTGATTCCTAAGCTGTATAGTCGATAATAAGCGAGATATTAGCCATGTTGTGGTCTGACCTTGAAAATGCGGTCGGGGGTCAAATTCAAGGTCATGAGAATATTCACCACATATCATTTCCTATATGTCCACAATTGATTCCTAATCTCTAATCTCAATATTAAGTGGTATATTAAGCAAAATGTGTCCCATTATAAAGCATAGGAGAATTTAATAAGGGAGAGTCCCATTTGGGCCGAGTTTGGGCCAACTTCGAGCGATTCAAAAAAGTTACTGAACAGATTTTGATAAAACGACCGTCAAAGTCCAAACTTGGCCATTTTTCGTCAAAAATGGCCGCCATTTTTAGAAAAATGCAATAATAAAAAAAAACTAAAAAATATCTCCCTCCGGAAATATTATAGACATTTTTGTGCAAAATTTCAGGAAGATTCGACCGTAAACTGTAAAGATAAAAATTTAAACGGACGACGGACACAACTCCATGTCAATAGGTTATCGGACCAAAGGTCCCGTAACCTAAAAAAAAGAAGAATATTATTAAAAATAAAAATTAATAAAGGCCTTATTTTTCGAGTACATGTACTGTCACTGTATTATCACTAAACATGTATTATTGCAATTATCACGGAATAAGTCAGGTATAATTTTGACAGGAAGATTGTCTCATATTGTTTACTCGCCCTGCGTGTGTTACGTTCTGTTGTACAGCCATTTGAAGCCTGAGTATTATCTCATGCGGTCAGCCTAGCCACGCCTCAGTGAATCCTAGGCTGTGTGGCTAATGTACAACACAGAATCTTGGTCAGTTCTCTCAGTGATTTTGCACGCGGCAGAAGCAAAACCAGTGGAATGCATTTGATGTACGGTCAGTACACTTTTGGAGTGGACATTTCTTACTACTGTCTTATATATATGCATGGTGGCTGTTGAGCGTTGGTCAACGATTGTTGTAAGTATAATGCTGTGTAATATTTTGCATTTAGCCAGTTCCACACCATAGTATTGTTTGCGTAAAATAGACATAAATATCCATATATGTGGTTATTGTAACGTCGGCACCATAAGCCAGTTCGGAAATGTTTCTAGGTCCAGTCAAGTGGCATAAACAAAACGTTCGTACACATCATGCTCAAACGTGAGTGACGCGGCGAACTCGAAGTACACAAAGAGTTTAGTATTGTACAGGCAAAATCGAGTAATGTGTTGGTGACAGTGACTCGACAATGGTAGCGTGACAGCATGGTTTGGCTACGTTTATACCGCTTGACTCCGACCCAATTCCACTGACCTGACTGAGAACATTTCCGAACTCACGTACACTATAGACAAGCGGTGGCGCGGTAAAATAATTTTGAACGGGCTTGGTGATCAATTTCGAACGGTTGGTGATCAATTTCGAACGGTTAGTGATCAATTTCGAACGGTCCGCACAATGAAACAGGGTGAAAAGTGAGTAAATTGTGAAGTAATTTCAGATTCATAGACATAACGTTTCAATTTGGGCACAAAGAAATGATCGTATGTCATTTGTAAGCAGTTGAGGGTTTCCAGGTAGACGTGGAAACACAAGTCATCTTGTATTTCCTGATGATTCCAGCTTGTTGACAATTTGCGTAATATATAGACCAATTTTATTATCGTATATCGATGATTTTCAAAGCACATATGGCCCACAACCTATATCTAAAAATTGAAGTATGGAGATCAAAGGATAAAGATGCTAACACCGTGATAAGAACAATATTGATAAGCGATCAATTTCGAACGGGCGGTGTTGATTTCGAACGGTTATTTTTCATAGGCGATCAATTTCGAACGTTCAAAAAATATTTTATTCGTCCTGTATAATGTTTTCTATGTGTTCCTATCGGCGTCATCATGGCCAATTTTTGGTGCTACCACTGTAAGATTCCTTATGATGACATAGAACACGCGGAAATGAGAATTAGCATAATTGTGCAAAGCCAATAAGCCTTGCACTACAAATGAATGGCAAAGGATATGCCAAGCGATGTTTGCACGGTTGAAGAGGGTTGACTGATATTCAGACTTAAGACACAGGAAGCCCCTTGAAATAAATACCTGAGCAAAGGTATTTGTCAACCCCCAGAAAAGTCAGATGTGTCTAAGAGACTGGTGGTTGAAGATGTACCACTGCCAATGGATGAAGATGGTGATGACTACGACTTTGTGGGATCAGATGTGACATCATCGTCCATTCAAAGATATTTTATGCTGGTTAAAGGCGGAATTTTTAACAGTTTAATGTTCATTAGATATATTGTCACATTCGTCGATAGAGCCTTCATATATATATTATCAGTGTTTATATGAAGGACCGAAATGAGCTGGCCGGCCACGCCGGGATACCCCCCTAGCCTATGCAACTTGTTTATATGAAGGACCGAAATGAGCTGGCCGGCCACGCCGGGATACCCCCTAGCCTATGCAACTTTTCGGCATGTTGACCTGTATGTGCATATTCATGCATATACAGCTACATTTCACTACTACGGGATAGTGATTCAATGCTTGCGGATACCGATTATGATAATGCTTTATTCACAAAGGCACATATTGTATAGAAATATACAATATATCGTGGTTTGAGACAAATAAAATACAGCGTACATCATAATTAATGGTAATTATCACGAGTAATTTCAGCGTTATATATAAAGGCAGCTAAACTTCTGATACATTCATTTTCTTGTGTGGCATAATAAATTGAAAGCATGCTACTGTGCTACAGTTTGGTACAATGAATTTGTTTAAGTATTTCTGACTTAAATTATTATATAGTAGGCAAATTAGGACAAAATGACATTCATCTTCTATTGAATTGATATTATTTACTTATTTACAATACTGGCAAAAGCGTGCATCTTGTTTTGTTTTGTTGTGCCTGTTCTTCTCTATACAAAGTTTATGATTTGAACATCGAAATCTGGACACAGAAATAATGTGTTTTCAATATACAAATTAACGAACAAATACTTTTCTAGAGTCAGTTCTGTTTTGTAATTTCGGTAGTAGTTTAACTTTGAATTTACAGACAATTTTAATTACCAATTTTGTTGTGCAAAATCTGTTACCCTCTGCCGAAATGTATTCACAAATAGTTCTGTATTCCTTACCCCCTGAAAATACCACATATCCCAAAACCCATGAGAACACAACATCATGCGAACATCAGTTACCCAGTTTTTACATCCGTTTTTGTCGTAAACTTTCAATATATTATACCTTGCATTTTTTATCCTTTTCACATCTCCATTTTGGACAATACTGAGCCAGAATTTGATACATTTCACATTGTATATGTACACATACTAGACTAATCACCTCATGTACATGGAGAGGAGAGGAGGAAGGGGAGGTTGCTAGATGCTCAACATATATGCATTTAATCAATTTTACAGTGTCATGTACAGTGTATGTATATAATCCTTTCAATGCTAAACACCAAATAGAATTTTGGCTTGTCATAGGCTTATCCGAGAGATAAAAAGTAATGAAAAGTAATAATGACTAACCTACTAATATTTGTAACCCCCAACCCCCTTCAGGAAACAGAAATCAAAAGAAATCACAACACATACACAATTTTCACGGTGAAATAGTTCAGCAAAGCTATCAACAAACCGTTCGAAATTACTCGCATGACCGTTCGAAATTATCCGCCTGTCATTTATGAGCGTTCGAAATTGACCACATTTAAATTTTCTATTCTACTTGATTCGGGCTCGTTTTGAGGAAATGCATCAATCAAACAGCATAACGTGATTCACTTTAGCTATGTCTGGGTACACGTTCAATTTAACTGACTCATCAAACGTTTGCACACACTAATAACGATATTACATATTGATGACATGTATACTGCTTCTCGCCATTCAAAACTAAATAATAAATAATCATAAAAACTCCCGATGTGCTTCAAAGGCCTTCCACAGGTCAGTAAAGTTTCACCGAGGTGGTAAATATAAATATTTGTGACATAAACATCAGACAAATATACTTTTCACCTAAATTTATGTGTGGACCGTTCAAAATAGATCGCCAACCGTTCGAAATTGACCATCAACCGTTCGAAATTGATCACCAAGCCCGTTCGAAATTATTTTACCGCGCCACCGCTTATCTACAGTGACGTATACAGGCTATTTCTTCCACTTACATAAATTCCCAAAATGCCTAAATCAGCATAATTGCAACAGTTTGGGAATCTCCATTAATTTACAGTCACTGTCGGTGCGGAGTGTTAGACCAGCACTAGTCGCCAGGTTGTGCGACTAGTGGTAAGACCACTGTGGTTAGTTAATAACGCGCGACAATATCCGATTGGTATTGCCATCTTTCCCGACTGGTGGCACGATCGTGCAAGACCGACGTGCAACTACAGATTGTGGATTGGAAATTCTGAGCATGTCCATCGACCTGGCTGCGACTAGTTTCTTGCTTGCGTCCATTCACGACCTCTGCGACCGGTCGTACGTTCGTGCCACGATTTGTCCACGATTACAAAAATTTTAGATCGCAGCAAAGTCGTACCCTGGTCGTATAGTCAGAATTAGTCAGTGTGACTGGGCCTTTAGGATTTGGAACTTGTGAACCAGTGAATTTTAAACTTACGAGGGTTCATCACTGGGAAGGTTTTTTTTTTTATTTTGTAATATATAACATATATGATCATATGTCTAATATAAATTTGCTCATATTTGTTTATTCGCATTAATCTGTGTGTTGTTCAGCGCAAAATTCGAAACATAAAATATTTTGGGGAAAACCTCCTAAAAACAGGAGTATGTCATAAATATTATATTTCATGCGGTGTTCAGTCCGATTTAGCATATCGATAACGTAAATGATAAAAATAAACCTAATTTAAATACCAAGGACATAAGCTGAACAGAAGGCGATTCGAAGAAAAACGGTGGGGCTTGGTGTGAAGGACTGTCATGCTTAGCCACGTTTATGAGTTCGCGACAAAATTTGTAATACAAAGCTTTATTTCGATGAGGCCCGTCATTAAAAGAGGCTTTTTTGATTTCAGTGTTGTTAATACTATAATATATCATGCGTGTATGATGCATGTCAATTATTTTCAGGTCATGGGGCTTCGTAACATAAGTCGCATAGAAACAACGACATGAATTTAAAGAAAAAAAATATTGAAACAAAAATCGTACCTTGTAAGTGGCGGGAATCGCCATATCTAAGTGACAAATCATTGTTGAAATCTCAAAGATGTTTTAGAAAAATAGGTGGTGTTGCCAAAATACTACAGAATAGTAGTCTGACATTGCAGAATGGTATGCAGTTATGACCTCAATCCAAGTCCTACCAAATTTCATTGGAGAAATCGGAGTTGATTGTGAATAGTGACACATACATATCCAGAGGGAAGTTTTTTGATAGATGATCTGGTGGTTTAAACAAGGTCCCACATAGTTTAAGGCCTTGTAACCTCACCAGATCCGATCCTGACGCATGCCCTAGCAGGAAGTGTGTCTGTCTGCCGTGGGTTTGTTTTGCGACTTTCCATGCCTTGACTATTTTAGAAAACATTTAGAAGAAACTATCGGACGAAGATGTCAAGTTACTGCGGTCGGATATGCCTGTGATCCGTCAAACATAAGCCAATTAAGTCACTCTAACGCAAATAAATACATCGGACAAACTAATCATATTTTGCAACTTAAGTAGCAATATTTGTGACTCGTGAACCGCGATTTGTTTATGTTATTCTAAAATGCTGTTTACACACGTGACCGCACGTGCTTGTGGGTAAACTTACATAAAATGAAGTCTGCTTCTTCTCAGCGACGCATTGATCGCACTTTTATGACATTCGACTTATCCAATAGTTTTGTACAAACAAATTGGAAACATGTAAAACGTGATGACAAAATCTGTACTGAAAAAAAAAACAGTTGCAATTTTGATATGTTGACGGTGATTAGCTGGAATGTGGAAGTCAAAGAGAGAGGGGTGCACGTACAATTAATACATTCCAATCAGTTTTTCGTTCTGAAAATACATGTCTGTATTGCTGAAGAGTTCGTGTAATATACATACCATACAATGCATAGGTCGTCAGATCAAAGGCAAAGTGACCGGATCGTCCATGGTTATATTTCGTGTTGTATAAATGCATTTAAACACCGTGGGGGACCAATGTCATGATTTTTTCCGCATACTGTTCAATCTTTTTATGTTGTTTCTTTACATTTGAAACAAATATTTGAAAGTTCCGACGATTAAGGTTTTGATAAATATTTAACTGTGGACTGTACTCTGGAGGTTGGTTGACTGAGGAGCTGTATCGGTGGATTTGGGCCCAGGGTCGAGGGGATCCAGTGGCAGCAAAGTCTTTTGGTGTTCTCAATCCTAATAAAGATACAAACAAATACACATGGTAATGAAACCCGAGCGAGGTTGACCAGGAGGGTGCGAAAACACGTCGTGCAAGTTGCTGCCGGTTTGCTTTAAACACTTCTCGATTTTGTTTGGCCAGCAAATTCCTTCGTTAGGATGTATTCTTGTCAGTTTGGTGATTTTTCGGTGAAATCTTTTAAAAGCTGTTTACATTGGTCACAAAGGTGACAAAATACACGGAATCTTCATGGCAATCGTGTGCACGGACCGGGTGTTGGACAGCCTCCCGCAAACTTTTCAGAACAAACACGTCGTGTCCTCGACTGGTCCCCCGCTGACTTCACATCAGACACGTATCATAGCATTTCATCATTAATAAACTCGAAACCAATTGAAATTCCCTCAAAAACACATTCCAGACCATCGAGCGAATGGAGCCCAAAGAAAACCGGCATATATTTCGTCGCGGTTCGAATTTTTGTTATTAAAATTCGCCAAAAGAAACATGCCGTTGCATATATCTTCGGAATTTCGAGCCCACAAAACGAGAACACGTTTTCAAATAGCGAGTTTCTTGTTAATGTTTTTGTTTGTGATTTGTTTTGTGAAATTCGATCGGCCTGCGGAGCATGAAGTGACAGAAGTTGCTCATACGATGACAGGTTGATCCCGATGTTCGGTTACAATCACCTGGGCAACGCACGAGCGACCGCGTCCGCTTCTTAGAACGTCCGCGGATCATAGTACACAGACGTACCACAAACGCGAACAGCAAGTGCATCAAGTCCAGGCAATTTATGGATTACAAGCAGGGGATGTGCCGGTTTGGAACTATAAAGTAGGAAACAAGGATATTTGCAACCCACGCTAAAACAAACACGTAAGCTTACCACCATCTCAGCCAGAAGAAAAAAGTTAACGGAAATGTTTAATCCCGACATTTGGTGGCCATATGTCTGTAGCCGCAGACACAATAAAAGAGTGAAGATGACTTTTGTTGTCAGTATGCGATGGAACTAACATGATATATATCTGACCATATATTGTACAGCGCTGCTATTTTCAACGAAGTCTTCATCGATTGAAGACGGATTGACTTTGTATGCATACAAGTGTGTATTTTAATGGGATCATCTGCTTAAACGCGGAGAGGATTGTTAATTCGACAAATTTTCGACGCAGACAAGTGATTTGCTTGACTGGGATTTTACATAAAAAAAACTCCTGCTATCTAAGCGTTACATGACTACGAGGTCGGCGCGTGTCTTCTGATAATAGTCGTTAGACGGAACTCTGCTAATTAGAGTTGACATGCAGTGCTATTCAGTGCAAGATTTTCATATAATGTTTTGTCTTTTGTTTTTATTTATCTGGATATCAAGTGCCCGGATGCGAGCTTATTTGCTATGTCAGCAATGTGGACTGGCGACAATAAGCTGCCTCTAACGAACGTCACATTTTTCTGTGCAAATGTTTTAGATAACACGAGAACTTCATGAGTTCATTCATCACGACGCAATGTGCTAAAATTGTAGCACATAAAGTAACACTCGAACATTACAACGCACGGTCATAATGACCGGAAGTTTCTCCACGACCTTGACCCAAGATGACCTTCATCTTCAGGCTATGTCTGTAGCATGTACTGCGGTATAAGGTAAGTTAAAGAGTGACAAGATTTAACAATTATGAGAATCTAATTCGTCTAAATTAATATTTCAAAACAGAGTCTAAGTTAGACACTTTGAATTTGTATTTTTTTCAATAACATTTTGGGGGCAAAATTTAGGTTGTATCGCGATTTGTCAATGGATACGACTCGAATTTGATCATCTATCATGTCTACATTAGGCTTACGTAAATTATGTGCGAAATTATAGCACTTGAAAATGCACGTGCCTATTTGAGATGAGTTATCGATATAACTTCTCTCATCTTATTGCACCATTGCCTAAATTATTATGTTGCTGATATTTACAGTCTCAGTAGTGTTTAGAAACAATACGCCCACATTTCCCAACCATAACTTGCAGAACCCGGGTCCACTGGAGATAATCACAGCCTATTTATATCCCTCAATTTACATTACGGACGCCGCAAATGAAGTTCATGTGTTCACTCGGTATATATGGAGCCTGTTTTTTGACACGGCAAGGCAACTTTTATTAAACAGTCTTGGACAAATTGTTGATTTTACAACACGTGAGAAGTATTTGTTTATTCCCTCCACCCAAGTTTGATAGTCAAATGCCAGTCTCAAGAACTATGTACCACTGTCTTTGTTTCCCGCCATACAACCACCGCCGGTTTTATTTTCTGGATTGGAAATATAGTCAACACAAATTGCAATTTCATCGGGATTTATATGCTATCATTTGCTTGTTCACTCCAGTTGGAATTGCCTTTTTATTAGCAAAGTAAAATCAACCGTCTGCATCCACGTTCGAAATTTGCACGTGAGAGTTGTGAGAGATCTATATCTCACACACGTACTATTTGCGTGTAAAACCGTCCATATTGATGCGACTCGTGTAAAATAAGGAAACAGTGATACAGGCAATATACGGATTAACTCAGGAAACTAAAATAGGGAACGAAACCAGAAATGAAACTATGGTAGCTAACTATGGTTGTGTTTTCGGACGCAAGTTGTATGTCAGGTTCGAGGCGGAAGTACCGTTAGAATTTTCAGTCTTGTTCTTTGATGGACATTCTCTTGAAACCCGCTCACACATTTTCTTTTAATTATGCATTATGTGGCTCGCCATATGTTCAGTTGTACTCGGCCTGTGCTTTTTGGTGAGATGATATCCCGGAATATTCGGCATATGGGAGTGATCGACATTAACAAAACTCGGCAACAATTTGTTCCTGTTAGCTAACGAACTCCAGTGGTGTTTTGGTGGAAATTCGACTGCAGTCTTCCATCGATGCTTACTCAAGTCAATGAAATGCACGTGTTTTCCTCGGGAGAAAGTTGTATGTGTAATTTGAAATAATACTCGAAATGTAAAGCATCAACATTGATTTTGTATCTCAAATTATTGACTGATAGTATTTTTGTTTAGTCTAAAAAAAAGAGCAACTCGGCAGTGAAGGTATGGTTGACTGTTAGTCTGAAAATAGCGCCTCAAACATAATCGCGTCAGCTCAACATTACAAGCTCATTCCAAAATAATTATAAAGGCATGTCAATTAAAAATATGGACCAATTTTTCTATGTAGTTTCGAAGAATTACAAAGTTATAAATATCACCAAGAATATTGGTGCATACACTTACCACTCACGGCTTTTGGTATGGTACTGTGTACTCAGCCATTGGCCTAGTCATGAATTGTACACGGGCCTAGAACAACCAGTACAGCGTAATCGGATACTGAACATGAGACACAATAACGGGGCGTCTCGAATGTCGTAAAAAGTACCCAATGCCTTGATTCTGTGTAGCTAATCCAGGCGAATCAGAGGCGTGTATGACAGTTGTATTTATACAAAGCTAATCGCTCTTGCTGGTTAGCAGCTAATGATTTTGTGCCACATTCCTGTGGTACTTTTCAGTCTGAGCTCACACCTTCGAGGGCCGTCGATAGACGTCTTCACGCGTTTACATTGCATAGGTGGGCGCATATTTGGCATTTCACAACTTTTTTTTCGTCGAAAATATTGATCTGTTATTCGATTATTATAAATAGCGGGAGAACAATGAGGCAAAGTTTGGAGAGTCAATTCTCCAATCTCATTGCATTACTTGTAACGCATAAGAAATATGCAGAATCGTGACCTAAACGATTAGTGTAGAATTTCAGTCACGTAACAGTCGGGAAATATGAGCTTTGCAACTCCACAACGACATGATGCATTCTTTCGTTCGTGTCATAGGCAGTTGGCAAAGTCCGCTCCATGAATGTCACGATTAACAATAATATGCCATTTTTGGCAATATGATACCAAAACGTACAGAACACGAAGGCATCATGAAAACATTTATCATAATGTTTGGTTGAATATATAGCAAACATACTGCGCCCCGTCATATGTACTGTTTTTGTATGAGTTTTTGTATTTTTGTATGAGTATTTGTTCGTACAGCATGGTTGCATCGTCTTCCTCGAGAACTTCTGTTAATTAACTATTACCAAATCACTACCGGGGACTTGATTCCAGGGTTAATTCATCAGAGGCATGCTCATATTACCAAACGATTAGTATGCTAATAATCGTCCTCAATTTCACGCGGATTATTGCCATGCATGTAACATGCTTGCAAGTGTTCAAGCAATGTTGTTACATTGGCGAGTCGGTCAGAAAATTAGACATGATAATATGACACATGAAATTAAATACACATATCTTGTAAAATATCTTTCAAACCATCCAATTGTAGGACAACACTAGTACACACGGTATCAAAATACAGAAATATACATTGCACAGCAAAACAAATCTACCAGTTAAAAGGTTAGTTACATGTATATCGATAAACTCGAGACGAGATTCAGTGTCTTCTGACGAACCCGGTGATGGACATGTTATTGTCTTCAAGATGCACTCGTGTACCTAGATTCGTCACAATATGCTTTGTGTGAAAACTGTGTGGGATAAACTAGATACTGATAACAGTCTATTGTGTAAACTCACTTTTAAATGCATGCAGCCGGGGTTATTTTGCGATTGGTTTGTCGATAGATGTTATTGTGACGGAGTATGATAATGTAAAACAGTTTTCGCCAGTGCCTGGTCAAGATGATTGCAGTTGTGTTTTCTTATATGAAACCGATAAGATACATGTATTTGTTGCATAAAACTCGGTATCTAGGTAAAGATTGCCAGTTTTCATACTTTAGCTAAGCCAGACATACCTTTCGCAAGCGGATATCTCGATGTGATGACCAAAAAATCGCTACGTGAAGACCATAGCGCAAGTTATCTATCGTACACTATCAATCCATCGAGGTGATAAGACAGTGCAGCCTCCTAACGTTGTACCCTCTACACAGATCGCATAGATAAAACGTAAAACGAGTCCGTTTTGTGAATGGAGAATTACGTGTAAATTAAAACACAGTCGGCATGCCATTGCAAATAGCTAATCGAGACATTATGCACATATATGGTAGGCAGGAAGTTGATTGTTGACACTGTGTGGTATTATGCTGTTAATGTTTTTATAGGTGAAAGACTATTATTAGCACATGCGTTACAGGGTGTGAGTATAAAACCATACACATGTTTCTTGGGAAATCACCTCTGCTTATTCACCAGTGCACAGTCGTTGGCGTTGATACTTCAACTTTAGTGGACCATCAAGGTAGTCACTCGTAAGACAGGGGTATGTTTCCATGAAAGTATTGTGAAATATTTTAGGAACAATAGTCGTAATTCTTTCCCGTAATAATTCCGAGGCGTCAAAAGTCGTACGACAATTTACATTGACGTGCTTAATTCGCTAAACTATTTCCGTTTCCGAGCTAGACGTTTTCCTCAATGACCTCTCAGTCGCAAAGTCGCAAAACACTGACGGTGAAATGTGCATAATTGCTAAAGTGACGAGGTCTTGTTTTCAGTAAGGGGATGTCGTCGATTTGCTGGGTGGTCTACCTTACCGTCGTAACGCCTCCCCGTCTACTCCATTGTGGCTACCGGTGTCGTGTTTTGCTAATTTTCCTGGTAGGTCGACATGCGTTCAATGTCGCAGTCTTTTGTCGCCTGTGGTTGAATGATTGCAGGTATTTCATTCCCCCAAAAGGTATAATATATTGTGTACACCTATTTGACTCCAAAAAATCTCACCGTTTTTTGACAGATGTTCATTCAAGTGTTTCGCGGCGCCAGGAAATGCAGAAGGAAATATTTACGAGCAATTATACGGATATCAGTGTGAGGTTACAAATCGAAAGCACTACCTCCATTTAAATTTGACAGCGTAACACCCCCAACACGAGAGCAGCTTTCTGACATGTCAAGTTGATGGCCCACCATAGTCGAAACGACGTACAGAACAACCCCCCCCCCCCCCCACGCCCTTCGAGGACGCTTCCGACATCGTATAAATTTTATTACATAGTCACTGATTCCTATGAGCTTTTAGTCCCATAGTGCGTATGTAGAAACATTTCTAGGGGATGATGTGTTCCTGATTGTGGTACTATAGTACAAGAGGTATCGGGTAACTCGCCTCGTGTCGTGATCGTTCTGTGGCCAGCGCTCACACACAGAGCTTCCTGTTAGAACTGTCCCCTATTGTACGCAACAATAATACGTAAACACCACATACCACCCAGAACTCTATCACGACTTAATTACTAGTCTTAGAGGAATACTCAAGGTTCAAATGACTGATTAAAGCTAAGGCATGTGTGTCATGCATGTAAAAATTGTAGATGCTTTTAACCACCAATGTCTAATAATGGATGTTAATAGTAGATAACATAACAAAAGGCCCAAAAATGTAGGAGGAAATTATGGGATAACTAATTGTGGCATGGATTGCCCCACGCTTCCGTGGCTAATCATATATAAGACGGTATCTAACCTGTGATAACATGCAATCAGCATTCGCACTCGATGAGCCTCCACTATCTGCTACAAAGCTTACACTGATTTGTGAATTCAAAAAGGATAATTTGATGTTATCACATCACTAAGTGGTAATACTACTACCGTTCACGAATGTCGCCTTGGCTGGAACATGTTTCTGCTGGCAAGTAAGTAACAATATTTTAATACGGAGCGAGTACGGAGGGGTTAATTGCGTGTGTCAATGATAATAATAACACAAGTCTCATTGTAGCCAAGACGTATGTGAAATAGGATGCAGAATATTGGCTATTTTGCTTATGTAATATCAAGTGGATCAAAATGCAAAGTTCATAACTTTTTAAATTAAATTTCATTCTAATTCTTTTGTTAATATATTTTTTTACCAATAAATTGAATGCAGGCGATATAGTCTCTTTCCAAAACAATTTCATTCGAGATAACATTTGAAAGGGAAAATATACAAGATAGGTATACACGTTGTAAACTCTGCCGTCCATCATGACTTTGTTCTGTAGCTGGAAATGTTGTTTTGTGTGTCGTATCGAGGCCAGCACATTAATAATGACCGAGTGAGAGTTGAAAGGAACAAGAACAATTCACGGTGTAGTCTTGATGTACATAACTGACTGGTCAATCAAACGCCATGTCACAGCAATAACAAATCCATAAGTATGTCGCCTCAGGGCATCTATACATGTTGTTTTTGTGTGGTGTGCGAGGCTATCGACAAAGGCAAGAGGCGGGCGACGAATACCGTCGAATGCTCGCCTTTTCTCTCCCTCTGAACATTTTCCTTGAGGAATACGGTTGTTTTTCAAACAAATTAATTTTGTTCTTCATTTTATCAGGTTTATTGATGCCATTGAATCTAGTTTTTTTTTTAAACTTTGAATAACATTAGAAAAAAGTTATCTCATTTTTTACAGATGAATTTTCAATTTATCAATTTTTGATAAAAAATAATCATAACCCATTATAACTTGGAATAACTCTCCATTTCTCAATTTGAGTTCCCTTTAATCTTCACTAGTTTGCAATCAACACCATTTTGCACTGGTTTTCTTTGCATTTTGTCTGTCTCTGTGTCTGCTCTGGAAAACGCCAACATATTACATCTATGGCGAATTGGAGATCAGTGTATGTTGTAGCAGAGCTCTGATCCTTGTGACACACATCGTGACACACATTGTGACACACATTGTGACAGACTATCAGGTGTCGAGTAGGCGTCGTGCCATGTTACATCGTGATGGCAAATTGGCTCTTGGATATAATATGAGACTTGACATTCACATTGGTTATTGCAAAGTACAACTCAACTAGCCAATTATTCATATTGTTTCACGATAAATCTACTACAGTAGTACAAATATGTAATATAATATCTCGAGCCCACTTTCCAATTGTCCCACGAACATGATTTTAAAATTATATAAATGTGTAAATATAACTGATAAAAAAAGTTCCTCCCTTAATATATCACGGCATCCGCAAGTCACGTGGCTTCACGGACATTCTCTCGTACATTTACCTCCAGAAACGATTTATTCCTATTTCACTATAATTGTTATTTAACTAAATATAGAACCGGGTCCAGTGGCACTCTTCTTTTGATCTCCATATCCGCTGTCAAAAGCATGTTCATCACTCCCTCGCATTTAATAAACTCCAAACTCAGTACATGTAATCGGGAAGAGGCATCCGTATAAATATCGAGGTACACGTCCAATGTATAATAAATTTAGGAAGGATAACCAGGCGTAATTTATTAGTATTCAGTATTACATTCTTTGGTTATTTCACGAAATGACTTATGTGATGGGTGAAATACTTATGCGGATACTTATGCCACTTGATGTAATAGAAAGGTACAGTACAGTATATTCACATATCGATCGTTATTCAAGCGTATAGTCTAATGTGAACTGGTCATAACTTTCCTGTTTTCTGTGTTCTATTGCCGTGTGTATCATAGCATAGCATCAACGAGAATGCTCGTATGCATTGGTATATACTCTACATACCATAGCAGCAGTAGCCTAACCAGACAATTTGCAAAATGAAGACATAATACAATGCTATCGAGGATTTTTAAATTGGAATATTACTTAACACTGAAAATGATAACCCGTTTCATAATCTTCGCCGAAAACATAACTTAATAATTGTTATGCCCGCTGTTTGCTTTTTACTGGTATTTTCCACGACATAACATGCGTTGCGTGGGTTAATTTTCAAAATGTATTTTGTAGTAGCATGTTTCATGAAAGCCGATCCCTTTCGCATATCAACACTTATATACTGGTGAAACGTAAGGTTGATTTCATTCAGAACACAATTCGATAGATTTACTGCCACTATTTATGCTAGTGTTATATCCAGTTGCTGCTTTCATTGTTGGTGCTCTATTGGATGCGTTTAAACGACTATTTTCTAGATTTATAACATGAATAATAATGTTCTTCTTTGATCACGATCTCGGGCAAGTTGGGCAAAGTATTGACTATTTTATTGGATCTTAATTGGCCTTGAATTTCTCTCAGATGTGATAGATTTATACCACATACATACCGTAGTTTTGATACCTAGTGTCGACTGCCAGACGATCAACTTGAGAAATAGACGGTGTATATTTGGACTGCCAGGCGATCTAATACTATATACTTATATGGCAGAAACATCGGGGGGGGGGGGGGGGGGGTTCGTGTGAACTTACCAGTATTTTAGAAAAGAAATTTCAATATTCAAGTTTCCTTATTGGCGAACTCTGTTATTGTTGTACAATTTGGTGAAATAATTGGGTTGAGAATACGGTTATATTTTCTATAGTAGTCAGTTTAATTAAAAAAAAATACATGTCGTGTATGCTTGGAATCATGAACTCTATGAAACATAGTTCGATTTTGACATATTGCTCTTTACTTTTTTAGTAATCTATCAAGTAATATTGTGAGTAGCGAAATTATTTGGAAGTCGTGATAGGTTGTTTGTTACAATCACTCAATCCAAGAACGCTACAACCTACACTTGTCATTAATGATGAAACGGACCGCTCGGGTTTACTATGCGTTAAACAAGCTAATAAACCTGTCCGCGATGATATTTACTACTTCAAAGAAATCTCGCTCTCTCTCTCTTTCTCGGCTATCATCTGGCGACTTTACCGAGTCAGCCAAGGCCTGCTGTATGATTTAATGAGGACAAGATATAGGGATTTTGACATGATACACCGGTCTATACTCTGCAACGTCTCAGCGTTGCACTCCGTCCGTACAGTGTCATTTATCTTGGCATCAGCCCAGCAATAACAAGACCCACTTCGGTCAGATATTACTGCGTGATTTAAGATGTTTGAAGTATTAATAAAATACATAACGGGCCATTTAACGTTGTGGCACAAGTCGTTGAGATCTGACCTTAAACCGGGAGAAAAATAAATCCGACCGGTGCAGCAATGTTTGTTGAAACCTGACGGCACGTTCCGCGACTCTCCGTTCGGGAACAAAAGCAGTGGACTCCGTATAAATAATAAATTGCTATGTACCCAAAATATTATGCGTCGAATTTGTGTACATCTTGATGTATATCGCCGATTTATGTCGTGTTTCTTGAAAATGGACAGGCGTGCGAGTTCGGTGAACGAGGGCGATTAATTTCTACTGATAGTGTCCGTAAATCACCTGCAATGTCCTGTATTGGGTTGCAACGAGGTTTACGGGTGGAATTTTTCGCTGTTCTTTAAAGAAGTGTATCTCGTATGACAGAGCGAGCCAATGAAAACCCCCAATGTACCACGCAGTGAACCCCCTTCCGGTTGCCATGCCAAAGCACCGAAATTGGAATGTCCTTTAAGATGCTAGCACTAGAAATATTCGTGGCCTCGAGTTAGTGATCGCGTGGTCCATGGTTAGGACCCACAAGTAGGGGACATCTCTCTTGTTGATAAGTCATATATTAACAGGATGGTGCCCCAAACTGACTTGACCCCCAGGAGTTTTGCACTGCTTAGACCCGAAGATCCAGTGGTGCTAGTTACCATCTCGTGTCTTAGTGTCCATTTCCACTGTGTAGTAATAAAATGTCGATGGATGTTGATACTGGGTCGAATACTTCAGGAAAATATTTGCACAAATGTAGTGACGTTAGTTCCATACCTTTTTGTTCTTTCACGCGAGGGGATCGGTAATCGATATATTTGTATTAGATCTACCTGAGAAATCATTTGCTACTATACACTATATGTTAAATTTACGTCATAGTATCATGGATATCTAGCTAGATGCTTGACAGATTCGAAGAAGTGATCATACATTCAACTGTTATTGTTTGTGTAGGCTATGTGGCTGGCCTACATTTTGCACTCATCAAATTCCCATATGCCGATGTATCTTCACTGTACTCGTTTCCTTTTGTCCTGCATGCATGTTAACAATATTGTGATGGATGTTGGCTCTCTGTACGGCTTGACCCCATGACCACGAGGCACGGGCAGCTGTCGCCAAGTGTAGTCGGTGTTTTGTGTGTCGGTCGTCCGGTGACCTGTCCAGGGGTCTAGCGACTGCACAGCGTGCCTAGGGGCCACAAAAATACAGCACCAACATGACACGCTCAGGCGCCAAAGGTGCTCAAGTGTTAATGTTGTTTTGATTGTGACCTTTGTAGGCGCTCGTGAAGCCTTTTCGACTTGGCGTAAGGTCACTTATTTTAGCGAAACCGACTGAAATATAGTGTTTTTTTCTCTATGATCTCCACGAGCCGAGTGGATCGTGTGTCTCACCGCTGGCCTCGACAAGAGTCAGACACTTCTGGAAAATATGGAAGCTTGTCGACATCATGACGTAAATATGTGAAAAACCAAGTAATTCACGTGGCGGGTCATTGTTTCACAATAAAAGTGCAATAATTTTGGACGAGTTAAGGACATAATTAAATTTTGTCCCATGTGATCTTCTTTGAACAAAATAACAAAATCAATGTGATGCCCAAAAAAATGGTGACTCAGCAAAACTCTTTATTGTCGAAATTTTGCCACCGTAGATACAAGTGTGTTCTAGATATGTATAATCAAAGTTAGTTCGTATGTCATACACCAGTATGAACTCCAGCGCAATGTGAATGTTTGTGCCGGGGAGGTCGTCTGTCCGTCCCTCTTTCTGAGAAGCATTTCAACAAGTTGTGCTCTAGGTTGTCGAGTTTTGCTGGGAGCCTTGGTCCACAACTGCCGGAGCAGGCCTGCACTGGTACTTCAGGCGCTCTGCTTTGTCACCTGTTTGACCTCAATCCCCTTCCATTTTGCCAAAGTAGACATTCTGCTCTTGTGAGGACGATCTTGATGCTTATATAAGGCATGTGTTGGGAATATGTTAAATAGTTATACGAAAATACACATGTGCAGAACATGTTCACAGGAGTATTTGACTAGTAATGTTATGACAAGGCATTGCACATTGATGACTAGTTGAAGACTTGCCACGAAATTCATCAGGTACCCATACAATGACAACGTGCTGATAATTTCAATGTAACACCCAGACTAAGCCAATGTAATTGATTGATAAAAATTACCAGAGCCTGGGCATATCAAAGCACATGAACTTCATCATGTGTATATAGCCATCAATTCGTGTTCTTCTTCTTCTCAAACATGGAAAGTAAATTAACAGCATTGCTCTATTGCGATGCCAGGCGTGTAAACTCGCGTCATATGAGCTGTGTGGTGATGGAAACGACAGGCCCAGAGCTTGACACATTATCGTAACCACCAATAAAGTCCGATCCTGTGTGTGGTCCCGTGGTTTTCGGGTTTTTAAGAGTGATGCAATCGGTGACCTTCGACCTCCGGAATCATAACATCCAGATAAAGTTGCCATTGGCCCAGACTATCCGGGTCTGGGGAAGTTCTAAAAGTCGGTCTGCACATTGTATTTTAAAGGACCTACCCACTATCACGTAACAACTCCCGCGATAGAGTGGTTAATTCGGGTATATCCCTGTTCCTATAAAATCGCAATCACCACGTCTTTATGCCATGTGCGGACGTGGAAGAACGCCAAGATAAATATGAAAGGAACGCCGAAGTCGTTTTTCTTGTTCCGCCATTGTCGGCAATCAGACATTGTTAATCGGCGCCCGTGTATCCTGCCCACTCTACGCCTAGTCACTCAGTCGTGCGGCCTCGGAGACAAGCAGAGCTAATGGAGCTCAAATTAGCTGGGTAAAAATCGGCTACATTGCGAGCAAAAATACATCAATAAAGGCAAGGAATTAAGCGCTCACAGTATCTCTGGAATGAGAAAAAAGTCGCCCAAGTTGCTAAGTGTGGGAACGTTAATTGAATTTCACGATTTTTCCAAGCCGGTGTCTAGCTGTATTCTATCAGTAATATATTCCGCCCTATAAGAACCTATTCCATTGGTGGTCTTACTTCAACTATCTCAAAGACGTCAAGATTCTTGATGATTAAATTTTGTAATGCAGTCTTGTGACTTTATCCCTTCTGTAAACAGGTCTCGTCAACTTGTGCACTCGCTGACCAGCCGTGTGTTTGCAATTCAGAGAAAGTTTGCCTTTCTTCAGTAGGTCACCTAAAATAAAGTCGGCCATCAAAAACCCCTTCAACACCAACTACTAATTTGGGGGGAGTCACTGAAGTGGCGGAGGAACGGGCTTGTCAAAAACAAGATTATTTCAGTGCATGTACTTCGGGGATTCTACTTTGTGTGTTCCATTTTGTGTGTTCCATTTAGAAATGATTTGGCGTACATGGCAGTTTGCTTTACCAATGTCGCATACATTAACAATGTATGGGTTTATATAGAGTGATTCTTGGACTAGTTTGGGGAATTTTGCATATTCTTATCACTCATCAGCGATCGCGCAAAATTCCCCGGCTGAACTTCATGGCATACTTATGTGCACATCTTTTTTATATATATTTATATATATAACGGGCTTCTAGACTTGATGATAGGTAGATAATTATATGTATAGGCCTAATTATATCTATAGACTCTTATCATAATTAATGACAAACGCAATTCACATTACGCAATTGTGATTCTTTTGCGTGGCAGACAAACGTTTTCGCTTTCGGATGGACTGCATTTTCGTTACTTGTATGTGGTCATAAATTGAAATTAATTAATAGCTTGATAATGCACAATCTTAGTCAAGGATTTTTTTCACCAGAAATGGGCAAAATCCTGTGACCTCAATATCATCCTTGCATGCTCTAATCTTGACATGCGCCTGTCAAACGTGATATCTCGTGACAAAATACTTTGCCAAGTCGCCGGTCATTTACAGCCCAAGGAGGGGTCAAAATATAGTGATATGTCAGTATATTAAATCTTCGTGGAGGGCCTGATTCTGAATTAGCAACTACGCGCGGCATGTCCCATCGAAAGCACACGTCGCTCTCGGTGCGATTGAAGTCCTCATGGAGCAGACGGACTCACACATTGAATCTCGAAATGTAACCCACATCGACTCCTCATTGTAAATTATATAATCTATCAGTTGAGGAAAGTCCCTACTAGAGACACTTGGCCTTGCAGTAAAATTCCATGACAGACACTAGTCAGAAATGTAATTCAAGGACACGAAAGTCTTTTTGCTTCCAGTTTTTGTTTAATTGCACTGTTTTTTTTTTTATTTTGATTTTTAGGATTGCGACTTATCATCATACTGATTTGAGACGTGACAATTGTTTATTCTGCCGATCATATCAATTGCCGATCTGGAGATATCATAGGTGTAAAATTTGTCCTCATTTGAATAATGGAGACGCTCAGGATAAAACCGATGATCTACTAAATGTAAACAATGGTCCTTTCATCCTATACTTATAGATCACTTGACTTTATTACCCCCATTATCGCCGCAGAACTTCATCATAATTAACGAGGGGTATTCCTAAAAATGGTTATCATCCTCGTATCTAGTTGTAATGAAGGTCGAAGGAAGTATGTTCCAAAAGCAGGAAATCAGGGTCCAAAAATCGTTTAGTTTACTGGGGTATTTTCTTGGCGTGGGTTATGTAATCAGAGTAGGTGAGCTGATATTTTGGGGGTAGACATGAGGGATTGGCTGTGGGGGATCTGTGATTGTATATATATAAGAAGATGGCCAGTTATTTGCCATTTTGTTCTTTATCATTCATCTGATCTCGAGTGTCGTGTGCTCACCCGACATACTGTTCTTTCACCTAGGACTATATTAATGGAGGCCTATTGCCAAAAGCTAGGTGCTGCATGAGCTCTAGCTGTCACATTTTCTTGTCGATGTTTAGTGATAAACTCGTGTCGACCAATCATCTTGCAGTAAAGTTATAATGATGACGAAGTAAGTATTCACAAGCTCCGCCCCTCCCTTTAGCGACAAGTCCGCTGGACTGTATGTACACATTAGGCCCCCGTACAGCCACATAAGTTCTGACGACTTCTTCAAATGTGCACACATTCAGAGGGCGTACAGTGGATGACTTTTTAGTGCACGGTGCTATTATGAAATTTAACTGCATTCAATTAAATTGCATTTTTGGGTACTTCGGAGGCTTTTGCACGCACTACTCATCGCATACTGAGGCGACTACTTGGTTCTAACGGAATTTTCTCTGTCGTGGCGGTGTGTGAAATTCTTCGATCATCAGTCGGAGGAACGGTGCAAGAACTTTACGACTTCAACTTTGACAGTGTAGATTCATCACCGGGTATCGTCGTAGACTAGAAGAGGTCGTTCTACACGTCGCACGGGTGACATCTTGTAGCCCCTGCCCCGCAGAGTGGAGTTACACCATGGATCGTATGCTGGGACGGCCACTGCTCCAGGATATGTCGAGATCAGTCGCGGACTTCGAGATTGGTTTCTCGGGTTAGGGATTAGGGTCGGATTAGATAAGCTGATCGATAAAGACCGCGTCTTGATATAGTGACTGCGGCAGACCATACTTCCGTCAGTGTTAGGGGCCCCTCTCACTGACACCTGAAAGTAAAGAAACGGCTCGGTATCTGGATTAAAGGCAGCCAGTTAGACTGGGACAACTGTAAACTTTGCGATTACTGTCCTATCAAACGTAAGCTAACAGGCGTGATACTGCGATAGTAGATCCGGCTTGACTCGCCCTATTACGGCACGATAGAACCCTGATATATTAGCTAAATTCTCCGGGGAGGAGATTACAGCAGCTCGGGAACCGTGGAGCCAGGAGCAATGGATCAGGCGTTGAAGCGGGCGTGCTCTTTGCCATGTAATCACTCAGATCCTGACCGGGCAGACGTCGGCTACTGACGACATCGGATAGTCCTGTGGTTTCTTCAGACACTTAGGGTCCTTGGAGGAGTTACACCTGGGCAGAGCGCGGATGCATCTCTTGTAGGGACAGACATGCTCGATTGGCGTCGTTCAGGGGATATGATCCGGGAAGTGTTTAGGATTCGTTTGTCGACCATGAACCCGGTTTCGTGACCGTCTAAAACCTCTATTAAACATCGCTACTCGACCGCACTGTTTGTGGTTTTATAGTTTGGGATATCATGTAGCTCGGGCCTCTGCTCTAAGCGGGATTACTACAGTACCACCCGGGATACTACGACTGTATGACGTCACGAGATAGAAACCGACGTCTCTGAAAGTCGGATATTGTGACAGCTGTCACGTGACAATCTATGACGTAAATCTGACCTTTGACCCCGAGTCCTATGACCGGCGGTGTATTGGCAGCCCCGGTGGGGGTCGGTGCTACGTTATATCAGTGTCTGAGACTTGGGTATGTCGGCGACATGTACCGTCCTTATCCGGATACCGTCACACGCTAGGGTTAGCACAGTGTAAGTCCTCAGCACTAATGTCTTGTATTTTGTAATCATATGTGATTTGATGGCCTTTCGTGATATTAGTTCTATAGTGTATCTGTGGTGATGGTCATTCGTGACAGTTCTGGATGGTCTACGGTCAAAACGTATATATGAGTAATGCTAGTTATAGTAGGCCATATGAAAGTATGGTCCGTTTAGAAATTGACGTAACTATTAGCACGAAATGCCCATGTTCATAGTCCTAAGTTATGTGGTGATTGTGAAGCAAAGGAAATGTGTCTATTAACGAACTAATTATTACTTTTTTCTTCTATGCATATCAGTGATAAATGAGAAACTGAAATCAATTTAGCAGCACAAAAAACGACATCACAAATACTCGTGTCATCACACAATAAAAACCGACGGAAAAAGGCAGTGCCCCCAAGTTACGTAACTCACTTGGAGAAAGTTCCGGGGGAGGTTTATCGTAAAGTCTGGGCTCATATTCTGGGCATTTATTTCACTTGAGTAGACGTTAACATCTGGCTCTATGGCAAGCAGCGGCACTCAGACAAGTGTGGTTCGCTCTAGACACCGACTCTAAGTTCTCACACACCACACGGGGACGACACTCCACTGACAGAGTCAACATTGAAACTCCGGTTATATTTGGGACAAACAGCTCTAAATTTAGATTAACGAACATGCTTGTAAATCGATAATGCCCAGTGTCTTCTGCGAACTCTTTAGTCGATGTTTATGAGCATGGGGACCACGTGTGAGAACGGGGAGATGACACAGAGTTTCCTGGCTACATGTGACACCCTTGTTTCCGCGAGCGAGGTACTGGATAACCACTTTATCAACGTGGATAAACATCAATCTCAACGCTATACTCTCACATAAAGACGCTACCGGGTATCGCTATTGATGAAACCTTGGGTTTTGCGTGTAAACGCATAAACCCGCGGTTAAATGAGGTCATTATCAATATACCACTTTGTTTTTGTTTCCTATAAATACCGTAGCTTGTTTACCAGAGTTAATTTGTAGTGGTATCTGACATTATAGGCTTCGAACATTTATAGCGCAAACTTCGAACTCAATGGAAAGCAAGAGGGATGAAAAGATTAAATCAAAGAAGAGCCACCAAACAGGTGTATTTTGAAAGTGATCGAGGCAAGATTTCATTCTAGCAGTGTTGACTGATATTGAATGTTCTATAAGTACGGTGTATATTGTACTCCGTTACCTGGAAAGTGATAGTGTTTCCGGATCCGGGGCACGTGGCCAACCACCTCTCAACACCGACTACAAATTTCTCGTGCGAGTGGCGACGCGAGATTACTTTGATATTTTCTTAGCCCGCACACAGCATCATGAGAGCTGTTTTAATGCAGCCGATGTCTTTTGGCCACTGAATGAGGTGCGCGGTCGCCGCCGCTTTGTGGGTTCTATCGTTCCCCCTGTGAGCACTGAACACAAAATCAACAGGCCACCTGTTCTAATACAATAAACAACAAGTTTATATTTCAGACGTACAATAACGCGGCGCGTGACGCAAACTAGACAAAACCACAATGTGTATAAACATTCATTGTGGCTTGCGTACGCCAGACCCCATGCTATAATAATAATAATAATAATAATAATAATAATAATAATAATAATAATAATAATAATAATCGTTCTTTTTTTGTTTTGCAGGCTCCTGCTCCTGTCAGCATTTGTAGTACATCTGTGCCCAAAAAGTGTAAGTAAAACTTAGTTTTAAAGGTACACAGCCCAACCATTTCACGTCATCCCATCCCCCACATTACACAAATACACAATACAACAACTACAGTACCACAAGTTTATTCAACACGTCCAAGACACAAATGACTGACGCAGCTATTGAAAATGACAGGTCAGCTACTTCACTAAACACACGTGGGTGTTAAAATACTTGAAATGATTATATATGCACGAAATATGACAAATATTAAACCACGGGTGCTTATGTATTTAGCTCTTGTTTATTCCAAAGGAATGAACAATTCTGTTGATTCGTGCTTTTCTTCCAAGAGAACGTGTTTGCCTTCCGAATTCTTAGAGATCCAGCATTCTTCAAGCTGACATAGATTCCTGCAAAAGACTGCCAATGTTTTGGTGTCGTGTCCACCACGCCTACTGCTTCTTGTGCGAGTCTCCGACACAAGTAGAAGTATATCCCGCAGAAATTGATCAGCAAGCGATAGTTTTGCACGTTGGGGTTGCTATGTGTGAGCGGCATTATGTGGCATACAATGTAGTGTTTGACTTGGGCAGGACTCGTCGAAAAATGTTTTTATTTCTTAAGCAGTTAACAAATACACAAATAGAGTCGATTTATCTCTATCGTCCATACGCTTATTCGTTCTCTGTCTTTTCGAGTTTGTTTCTTTTTTCCTACTGAGTTCAGATTTTAGATTGGTAAACCTGGAGTCGAACAATTCGCTGCTCCGCCTTTTTCAAACCCTATGATCGACCGTACATGTACTGTATATGTAGATGTCGAATTTATTTGTGTTTTCGCAGGTATACGCTGCGATTCCCTTGGATATACGACCTACAATGTACATGTACCTTGCCATAATGTCTAGTACTTCGTGCGAGTAAATACGTGAACCACTAGGTCACCTTTACTGATAGACACGAAGATAAGTTCGTTTGCAAAATATCAGTTGCTGCTCTTTCACGTTGGTGACTTGTTGAGTTCATTTTCGTATTTGTCAATATTTGCATGAGGGACTTTAGGGTCTATTTTGCAAAGTCGTTCATCAACTAAATCAGTTCAGGAATAGTTATGCCTGCGGTTTACCGTTCCGCAGCTGGACTGAAGAAAGTCAATCAGAGCATAATCAGCATCGTCATGTCCACCAAAACCACTAATTACAATACTTGCATATGTGACAAATACCGGGCCGTTATAAGCTTATTCAATGGAAGAAGAAAATTGTGGGGTAGGTTTATTGTTTTCACTCCCAAGTATTTATGCTCAAGAGGACGTTTCTCGGACGAGACACCCAAAGGAAATAAGTGTTATGTTGTGTTTCACAATAAGTGCCACCCGCCATTTTGAAATGTTATTAAGAAAGGGAAAACATTGTACGTACTGCAGTTCGTTGAAATTGTATTTATTTAGAGAAGATGGGTTGGTCTAACTTAGGAGAGACACTGGTGGCATTGATCATAAACATTACAGCTCTGCCAATGTCACACAAAACCAGAAACTCCAAAAACTCGACCCAAAACACAAAAGCAACCTCTAAATGCCTATTAAAATCCGCACACAGACATATTCTCTTTCCTTTCAAAGGGCGATAGATATTTAAATGTGAAAGACGGAGGTGTAAATTCCACAAGTCAAAAAACTAATAATAAATAAACAAATAGACGGAGAAAAAAAGTGAAGTCTAGTGAAACATCCTGGCAATAGAATTTCAACACGCTCACCGACGATTTATAATTTTTCTTCCTCGACTCTTCTTCTGCTCTATGCTATGACGTGAAAACAAATCATTTGCCTGAGAAAGAGTAGGCAAAAAACGGCGGAATACCTGGACGAATTCAAGACATCGTAGACTTTTCTATGTGAAACAAGACCCCGAGTCCCCGTGCTTTGGACGATTGAAGAATACATAATAATATAAACCCCTTACATAGAGTGGTGCCTATTCAATATTGAATTTGATAACATAAATAATTTGACAGTAAATATCTTGAGATTTGGCGTTCTCAAATGTTCTTTGAAAGAAAAAAATATCAGGCCAATATACACTGAAGTGGTTGGAATGTAGAACGTGTGGTGCAGAAGAACTTATAATTTAGTTGAACTGCTATCAAAATGCCATGCTTCATCTTGTCAAGGGAGACAAAAATATCCAATAGACAGTACTGTGTGAATTATGTTTTAGCGATGACATGCAAAACGCACAAAAAAATACGCAGATTCCACAAAACCTACCAGACCCCTTGACATTGGGTAGGGTTAGAATAAGCAATCTATTGAACATCATATTCATATTAAACTCCTTGATTTCGTTCAGTTTCGCAGTTCGTGTATCCGTATACTTTCAGGTTTCCTCGACGTCTATAGGCGGCCAGAACTTCACTGAATATGCTAAGAGCGAGCAAGCAAATCTCGGACAGGGAGGCGAGAAAGGAGTCCGCTCAAACCACACTTTCACCAACGTATGCAGCCACAAACTCGTGCGCTTTGTGCCTGGCAGCAAGAAGATCGACGCCAAGGGCCTCGACAGGGACAATTCCTGTAAGCGTCCAGCAAGAATAATAATAGTAATAGTGTAGGCGGGGAACTGGTGGTGTTAGGAAATGAAAATCCAATGCGCAGATTAAGATCAAAAGCATTTTTGGTGTGTGTCCGGCGCGTTCAGCTGCAAACCGTGAGCAGCATGTGCCCACGCGTGGTCACGATGCTTTTGTAAGTTTGACAATATCAAATGTACGAGCATAAACAGCACAATACCAACAGCACAGTTTCCCAGTTCCCACTCATCTATCTATTACAAAGCGAAAAACAAACTTTCAAAGTTGTCGAGGGACCATTAAAGGTCGAACGCATGCCAGTTGGCAGCATTTCCGTCTTTCTGGCAGCCCCCATGGTCCGGGTCCAGGCCTCGATAGCCAGGTTCCAGGTTGTCCCAGTGGTCATTTGTTACAGCTAAACACCGACTACAACTACATTAATTACGAGGAGTTTGATATCTATTTATAAGAGTCAGACTACGTGGCTTCCGAATAGCACATAAATATGTAACAGCCCTGCGGCTACAAAGCCAATTAGCTCTCTATTTTGCCTTTGTCCACCATTCTTGCCCTGGACGTGCGTGGCTCCATACAGCAATGATCACAGCAGGAAACCGACAGGCCCTTGGACATAGTCTATACGCTCTTCGCACGCCATTTGCATTACGTTTGATGTGACTATTAACGTCAAACGAAACCGTTTAACAAATTTCCAAGGTGTGCTTAATGACTTACCTCTTCGACAATGGTATTCTTGATGGGCAGTGTAATGAGATCGGACAGCCAGCTCTTTTGAGTGGCATTCATTTTGGGAGAAGTCTTCAACAATTGGTATCGCTGACATTCAGTCAAAAGTGATGTCTTAAAGCAATGAACTTCAGTAAATTGTCTTCGGAAACGGTCGAAAGTTACGTCATTGTTGGCTAAAAGGTTCATAATGTCGAACACTACGAAGAGTATTTAACCATTAATGTTTGTTTAGGCGTAAATGCAGACTGGATATGTTAATAATCAATAAGATTTGAAAATAAGGGCGGGGGTAGGGTACTCAAGGTACATTAGATTTCGTTTCGAATAATTGTACTATTTACCAAACTTAAGTTATTCAATATTTCCAAGTCAACAACGCGTTTTGGACTTTGGAGTTTCTCGAAACTTTCATCATTAAATACAGTGTATTACACGATGATAGTTGTCGTTGTGGTCATTACAAGCGTGTCTCATTTTTACCAAGTCAACCACAGTTGTGCATATTTTCACACTGTCCCAAGAAGACCGAAAAGCAAACATTCCATGTTCGAGCCTAGAGTTGCAACATACTATGACCACAAATGTGCAGTGTCCCTCGTAAAGAACAGGTTGACTTATTTATAACTCTGAATAGATGTTGTTTTTCTGTCCCTAAAACGCCATATGTTAACAATTAAAGAGCAGTGGGACTTAAGATGAACGCTTCTACATTCTCCTTCTTGCTGTGTCATGTTTTTACTTGGACGATCACAATCCGTGTCACTCAGATAGCGAGTGGAGCACATAAATTAATTTAATGATGTTCTCGTTTTCTGGGCTATGATCTATGCGTGCCCCGGTCATTGCTTTGGTTACGTAAAACTCGCTGGTTACACCTCAAACGAGCAGCTTTATAGTCCTGTCTGTACACTGGGATGACGACAAGAGACGAAGATGTTTTAAGATGTATCATTGCCTGTCTCGCATGCCAGCGGAGCCGTGAACCGTGCAACCATTAGACATATCATCTCTGTAAATGTGGGCTAGTGAAAGAAAACACCTCTTGCAACATATAGCACTCGGCTTCATGAAGTCCTAAACATTGTTTAGAATTATGCCTTCGATATGTGCTTACTTAGTAAAAATCGTGCTAGTTATACCTGGTAACCATCCCAAATGGTATATGTCTCTTTATAATAGACCTTGAATTCAGAAAACTTACTGAAGGTATAAATACCACTCAATACAAAAAGTGTTTGATTCATTGTCACATGCAGTTTCAAGAACTGATTCTATAAATAGTAGGTGATAATGAACTAGGTAACTATTCACGACAGACAGCAATGATTATTCATCACCGCAATCAGATAATGCAACTTAAATGTCTATTGAATGAATTGGCGGAGTTAATTTGTTCACACGGTCGAGAAAACAATATATTTATAATAGAAAACCTACATTGTATTTGTAATCATTATTCACTTGGTAGTTCATGTAAAATTGATACTTCGTTACTTTGCACCATGTTTCATTAAAGGTGTATTCATTACAGAAATGATGTCTATTTCTATTTTAGCGGAGATCACGGTTGTGTCGGTGTCGTTTGGAGGTCTGGTTTATCTACAGCACGCTACTTCAAAGCGCTACATCTGCTTCAACGGCAAGGGCAAACTCAAAGTTAGGGTAAGTTCTCGTCGGCGTTTGGCTCTTTATTTGGCTCGGTTTCATGGACGAGTAAAGTCGTTGACACTAATGGTAGATGAGCGTAATATGAACAAACAGCCTTGCATTCTGACACACTAGTCTCGCAGTGAATGTAGCAGACGGAATCTGTCAGCGCGGCAGACGACTTGACAACTTCCGGCCGCCATATTGGCTAATTATCGACCATACATAAGTGGATTTTTTCACGTATTGTGGCTTGAACGGCGTCTAGGTTGTTGTGGTTTTTGAAGAATACCATATAGTTTTGTGTTGATTCTTAGTCGATGTTTGAGATGGGAATGTTTGCGGATTGCATGATTTATATCCTCGTTTGATATTCATGAAAAATTCTTACGAATAGTTTCCAAAATTAAGAAAATAAGAATGCGCTACGAGCTTTGTACTCTAATGTTTTTCCGTTCATTCAGTAAACATAATTTTGTCCTGTTGCTAACCAATTTCATGATTGTTTCGTTATGGAAATGAGGCCAAAGAGTTTGCAATGGGTGAGAGACCCGATTTTAGTCCCATGGGTGAAAGACCACCTAAAGAAGTACATGTAGGACCCCGAATGCCATTAGGCAACTCACTCATTACTCTTTGTTCTTTTGTGTACATACAAGTTTATGAAAGGTAGCAGGGCGTATGGAAAGCCGGTGCAATATGCGAGAAGTGACAAAAGACAAGCGAGAAATATGCTAATAGGCCTTTTAAAAAGTAAAAAGAATATATCCATTACCAATGCGACCTGCGAGTTATTAACTGCGACCTGTGACATGCGAGCTAGCACCAAAAATACATATACAACTTGAATATTTGTACATTAATACATATACATTTTTCTGTATTAAACCAAGATTTACTACAATAAGTCATAAATACAAGATCATTTTTTCGTTTTTCTTTTAAATTCGTGATTTATAGCTCGCAGGTCTTTTGTATGTCGCACCGGCTTTCCATAAGGACCTCTCACTCATATTGAATCCTCTGATGCAGTATCTGAGCTCCACCATATAATAAAAACAAAGAACTTCATTTCAGTGGTAATGATAGGATCACCGTAGAAGCAGTAGTGAAACCCCGCCCAAGTCATGACATATTTTGTTTCTCTCTAACTTTACTGTTGTATGTTATACGTGTGATATGAACCATTGTTCACACAGTACGATGAAACGTGTAAGTGTGATTTAGCGAGATGTCGGAGTGTTGTATCTTAGCTAGTAGATGTGGGTGTCAGACGCGTGTAACTTCAGCAAACAAGTTAAACCTATAGTAAAGAAAAGTGATGGAAACGTGAACCGCCTACCTGGACACGTGACACTGTTGGGGATCAAACCGCTGTGTTCTAACACGGTAGTGATAAAAGAACCCACGGAAGGTGACAAACTCAAGGAGGTGGCACTGTTGGGATAAACTAGTCCTGTACTCTCTTGAAGGGGAGGTAGTTATGTAATATTTGACCTTGTATAACGACAGAGGTCACCACATGAGCCATCACACGAGCGTTATCTTAATTACTTTTACACGTGTGCATGTGTCAAGCGCATCTGTCCAAAAGGTCACACACACGGGTATATCGTATAGGCCTGCTTTCCTTCACTTATATAATAAGTTTATGAAATATTTTTTGAAAAATAGTTTAGAGTGTCACTTTGACACGCTGGGGCGTCATTTTGCCACCTCTGCATATTTCTCCATTCTGAGAAGTAATTAGACTTGGGGAAAATTCGTGTCTTGTGATTTATGCTATGATTATAGAGGCAGCGTGTGAGAGGCCACGGGACTAGGGAGGGGCTGGTCGACTGTACCCAGGGGTGCTGGATCTCCGGTGTCCTGAGAACAGTGTCTTGTTTGTTTCTGACCAGAGTCGTGAAGCTAAATATGGAGTAAAAGTCGCCCGGGGGGTCAATAACCAGCCACTCCAAGCCCCGGATCATGTATACAACTCGTCTCCACCCGCCACTGTCAATACGACCATCGAGAGACCCAACCACAAAAACTCACACAATCATCCTGCCTCAGGGCTCAACAAGTGTAAAATAGATCTTCTCTTAACCTCCCTAAACATGTTTATACTCAGCATTTTTCCTGAAAAAGTTGGTCGGGTTCACGCGAACGAATCGGAGAAGCTCGCCTTTTGTCAGAAAGTACATTCCTATCTTTGTATGGTGGACATTAACATGTTTACTTTGGTAAAATGATGTGCCATTTGTGAAATATTTTCATTTAGAACGTGGCGAGGACACTGCGGCGTTGTATGTGTTTGTTGTTTACCGGAGCATAATGCAAATATATATTGTCAGCATGGGGTGACGGCATGGACTCCGCAGCCGACTGGATTTTACCCGGTCCCAGAGTTCACAGCCAATGACTGCATTCCACGCAGACGTCAAAATGGCGGACTTTCACGCACAGTCATTGTCAGGCTAATCACTCGCCTAAAGCATCTCACTAACTGACTTCACGTCGGAATTTTAATGATATTGGCCACTTCTTTTCATTATACGATGGGTTTGTTTTGATGCGTTTGAGGGCATCACTCGAAAGTCTTTTTGCTGAGGTTGTGTGGAGCACACGCGCCTCTAATTGTGAGGCTCACAGGGGAGCTACTCAAAACCGTGACACGTTAACAGAGGGCTGGCTCCGTGGAAGCTGTCGACCTCCTCCAGGGGGTTAAAACACTAAAATACAGACAACAATCAACTTCTCGACATTCCGCTGACGTCACGCCCCCTGCTTCACGCCCGTCACGGAGCAGGCGGTAGGACAGTGACATCACACAGCCCGGGTCACAGGCAGGAGATGGTCAGCAGTGACCTCGTGGATCGAATCTCGAACCTTACGTTCATGTCCAAAAAGCAGTTGCAATATATCACACAAAACACCGTAGAGTGTCCTACATTTATGCACTTATATAACTACTTTAATTTCTGTGGGCCTATTGAACCGCCACGACGTTATGATCGTCATATCCGACATACATATCAGTTTTCCAAGAACCAGACACCCATTTGTCGCATGATATTGATGCAGTTTTCATACCATAAAGAATGCGGATCCCAACCTTTCCAATCCGTAGGAAATTTGTTACCAAGTAGAATTATGTCGGTGACCGAACATGGCATAAATCATTCAGCAATTATTTGGAGAACGTTAGACGGATGCCATAAATTGATGGTGTTTTTCTTGGGGAGGGTTGCGGAGACAGGTGGGAGGATGGATGACACTGGGTAACACTTTGTGGTGCTCAAGCTAAGGTGGCGGATAACAGAGAGAACATCATGCGAACGAACGAAACTCAATGTCTATCCTGATTAATGACGTCTGCTCTTCTCAAGATTATATAAAAAAGTAATTAAACACAGCGAAGTTACGACTCGCACGTTTGAGAGTGAAATATTTTGCGATTTGAGAAGGACGGGGTTAACCATTTATCAGGACGAGTGTGAGGCGAGGGGGTGACAGCTCCATGCCCATCCATCGTGTCATACTCCCTCGTCCATTGTGAGACAGCGACAGGCGACTGACAGGCAGGGTTTGGTCTGCAGACATGACAATATTTCACTCCTAAGACACCAAACAAAAGACACGTTGGCAGAAACTGCCATATATGTGTCTTGGTGTTGTGCGGAGATCGGCAGGGGTTGTACTGTTGCTGTGATCGATGACAGCGGACGAGTTGAATGGACAGAAGAACCGGCCAGAGACAGACAGACAGACATCGTCCTCTTGCTCGACTTGCCGTAAAACTTGCTGTCAGATTGAAGAATACTAGCCCCCCAATAATGCTACGATGACAGCACCTCTGGGATAGCTGTCCAGTCACATTTGCCAAAATAAACATCTATATCATAGGAGACTTCAACGTGCTATCGAACTTGGCGGGAATATGGGTTCAGTTTTGCTAGTGGTCATCACAAATTAGCGCACCATACCTTTTATTCACGACAAATTCAATTACCGCGTGTACTACACATGCAGAGCATTATTCATCATATGGAGCTTCAAATTCCTTCCTCCCAGCGTCAACTAGTATCGTTATACTTTTCGTTTTTTCACTAGTTTTTCGGCATCATTTTCAGTCCACTAGATATACTTTTACATACGTTGCAGAAGCCCCGCCCTAACACTTACATGTCATATAGAATACGTGTAAGTAAGAATGGTATTCTTTTCGACGTGGTGAAATTCAAGCGCAGTCAACTCGCTGATGTGATTAAAGTTGTACCTTCTTCGGAATGCGAATTATGTACTATTTTTCTCCGCACCATTTCCGATGAGGTGACGGGGGATGCATCTACCTCGAAAATATCCTTCCATAAACCTGACTTCTAGTCTTTGAGAGTCATTCGCTGGCCAAAAAATCGCACTACTACATGTACTCTTCAGAAACCACAAGCGAGAAAACCTACGGGTTTTATTTGACATAAATAAAACAGATATGAACCCAATAAAAACAAATCGGATAGTATAAGCATAGTTGAAGGTCAACAATCGTAGAACCGGTCACGTTCCAAAAAGTAAGATTTGGCTCGAACCCGTTATCGACGAATCCAAAAGCGTCAATCCGCTGCGTCGTGATTCCGTATTGTATTGACACTATGCATATTACATTCATTACTTGATATAATTCAACTACATATTCATAATTTTGATTCAATATTCCATCATGTGATTATATATAACACAAAACGTAACATTTAGAAATCAAGAATATGGAATAATGTATGACGACTGGTTTGTTGAAATCACGATTGGTTTGTTGAAATGACGAATGTTTTCTTGTTGTTTTTGCAGTGGTCGAAAGGATCGCACTGTGTATTTGAGGAGATTATGGACACCGCGTCTGGGACTTACATGTACTTATCCCACAAGTACAGGGGACGAAACTATTACCTCGGCTTTAACAAAGGTGGCAAGAAAATGACAGGCCCCATAAGGTCAAGACGCAATTGCTACAAGTTTCTCAAGTCCGGTGGTCCTTACAACATTCCAAATCGTGGTCAAGACCAAACCAACGGTGGTCCGGGCAATGTCGCGTTTGGCCCGGGACTGATGCCGAAGGGCCGGCCACGTCGTCGACATGAACGGAACCGGAAATCGAATCGCCGGAGAACGCCAGGAGCAGGGTCGTGACGTCATCAACATGGCCGCCGTGTTCGCTTGCATCACATCTCGCAAATTGTCACTGCCTGACTCAAGAACGGGAAACAAAACTGAAAGCAAAATGCACTCTGCATGCCGGGCAACCTACACCAAGGAGCCACGGTGTGCAATCGTAACGACGTGGACCGGTGCTAACGCGTGGGTCGAGTTGTACGTAGAACTGCTCCCTGCAGTATGTTTTGTAGTGCTGACCCGACAGTCGATGGAAATACTCGTTTTGTTTGTTACAACTACAATATTGTACTGCGATGCATGTGACTGGCCCTCAAAGCCGGCACAGGAAGACTGGAGCATTGGCATATTCTGACTTCTGCTGGGTGAAATCGGTAGTCCGACCGTTGTCGCTCGAATGTCAGAAAATATCGAACGATATGACTTGTAAACGGTTCAACGTTGCGTCCAACCTTTCCCAGTGTAGTCCATTGCGGCTTTCGAGGGTTGGTTAGGGACAAATCCTCCAAACAATTCTCACGGATACTGCAGGTGCAAACTGGGCGATATTAGGGTAACCGACACTTGTCGCTAACACGACGTTTTAGTGCCACTGGATATAGACTCGGTCGCCGACAGGGGCGCCACCTGTTCAATGCATTTATTATTGTATACAATTGTTTTGTTATTTCTGGTCAAATGTGGAGTTAATTTATATTTGTAAATTTGCATCTAATGTTATAATTTAAAACGTTGTTGTAGATGTCAATAATAGATATGACAATGTCACTAGTGTACAAAGTGTAAATACATAAGCACTAGTTTATACAAAATGACTTGTTGAACTTAACGCCTCTGTGGATAATCATGTATCAAAACTAGCTGAGTAGCACAGACGCAATAATGTACTAGAAAATACAGCGTTTCAGACAATCATTCAGGTGGTTTCTCAATGGTCGGAACAGATCAGATGTCATGTATTCAGTTCAAATTAATGTACAAGGTCTCTCTCGAAGGTTTTTTTTTGTAGATTTTTGATTACGTACATCATAATGTTTTCTTCTTTATTTGTTTCACCAGTTATAGTATTATCTAATTAAACTAACGCGCCTATATCGAACAGTGTAATAGAGCAAGTCATTTACCATGGACTGTTTCGTTACCATGATTCAGTCTGCATTCTTGTTGGACCTGGACGCTACAAGCGATCTTAAAGTTGTTTTGCTTCAGATGTAGGCGATTGCTTTCGCGACCTGCATGTACTTGTAATTTCATTGCCGTTTTATTGCATGGTACTCTTTCGACAAGCCCCCCGTTAAGTTATGTAGAGCGACAATGAGCACGTGCTCGAATCATTGTACTTCAAATTACTATTGATTACTTCATATATTGTTATTTATCTGTGTGCTTCTTTTAGTATGAGCTTAAGGACTGATTTCTTGTAGTCTTCTTTTTTTCGTCAAGGGGCTTATCTTAGTTTATCTCCATTTCCTGTAAAAGCTGCAAACATACTCTATAATCTTACCAATTTCGACAAAGTCATTCACTGATGAATGCTGATGATAGTGACGATATACAAACACCGCGTAGTTTTATTTTGGTGAATAACCTTTACGAATAATTGAATTGTTTCGTTCGTCAACATTTATATTTTTGAAAATGGTTCGTTAATTATTGTTATACATTTTTTTTTTTATAAAAATGATAAATATTCTGGTAATATTCTGGTAAACTTATGGTAAATATTCCAAATTCAGTTAGACTTAATTGTCAATATTTATGTTTGTCACCAAACTGATGACGTAGTGGCGATGTAAGAATTAGACCTCCTTATGTTATTGTGTTCTAATCCAACAAACATAGGACACGTCGCAAAGCCAAAGGTGTATTTATTTAATAAATGTGAATATGAGCTATGCAATTTTTTGTTTCTTTTTTATCTGTGTTGGAAATACCTGGATACTGAACAATATCCCACGCAAGCTGAGATCATTCCCAGTAACTCGAGTACATCTGCCTACGCCACCCACACACTGCAACCCAAACACTATTCATATGGGATATATTGCAATGTAATACAATTTTCATTAAATTATTTTGCAAGGAGGTAGATACAGCTACGTGCATATACATCAACATAAGGTTTTATACATTTGATATTGGATAACTTCGAACAATTTGCCACACAAACACTCACTATTGATATGATTTGATTGTAATAATTGTTCAATGTACATTCACTTAATTCTTGAACACACGATTCACTTAATATAAATACATATACTATAATATACTATTTAGTCATTGCAAACAAATACACATTGTTATAGATGAACCATACATTATAAAACCTTAGACTGTTGCTTAAGACAATTTAGATTATTGGATAAGTTTCAGTCAAAATAGATACACTTAGACTTTCTAAAAAGTGCAGTCAATGTAGATAAGCTCCAGTCAACGTTATACACTTAGGGTGTTAGATATGCTTGAGTCAATGTAGACACACTTAGACTGCTATATAAGCTTCCGTCAATGTAGACACACTTAGACTTATTTAAGCGTCAGTCAATGTATACACACTTGGACTGTTACATGAGATTCCGTCAATGTAAATACACTTGGACTGTTATATAAGCTTCAGTCAATGTAGACACACTTGGACTTTTAGATAAGCTCCAGTCAATGTAAATACACTTAGGCTCTTAGATAAGCTTCAGTCAATCAAGACACAATCAAACTGTCAGATAATTTTCAGTCAATGTAGACACATTTAGACTGTAACATCTGTTACATAAGCTTCCGTCAATGTAAATATACCTAGGCTGCTAGATAAGCTTCAGCCAATGTAGACATACTTAGACCGTCAGTTAAGTTTCAGTCAATGCAGCCACATTTAGACGGTTAAATAAGATTCAGTCAGTTTTGACACACTTAGACTGTCAGCTAAGTTTCAGTATATGCAGACACAGTTAGACTGGTAGGATCTACACTTTAACTGCTTGCTATCATATCCTCATGTGAATGTATCCGGTTTTTGAACCAGCAGCGTATACATTGTAAGATTAGGACGACGGTGAGTGAGCACATTTTCTCGAATGCGGTTATATTCGTTATTATTTGATGCATTTCAATATAAACATGTTTTACTATCTACCATAGTTCAACTGATAACTCAAACCATCTAGGCAAGTGGATGCGACCATCGTCGTGTATGTTTCGAGTACGTGTTTTAGATTGTATCCCAGGTGCTATATTGTTAACTGGCCATCCTGAAAACCACACGGTTATGACCGTTATCACGTGGAAATCACAAATGGCGCCAATGCTGGTGTTAATTAATGAATATTCATATCGCAGGTACATATATTCTGACTTGAGACTAGTCTTTCAAATATGACGAAACCCATGGACCCACCGAGAGCTTCAGTTACGTCAGTCCGTCACTATCGCTTGAAATGTGTATCCAATTACCCAATCTCACATTCAATCTTACCATATCACGCTGGTTACTTGAGGGTTTTGAGTGCAATTTGCTGTGATAATAACGTTATTATGCGTCTGGTATTGTTCTACATTTACGTACACGGTCCTATCAGTTGCAATATTATCAGCATTTGCATGTACCGTGGACTTGGAAGTGCCCAGTATCAGTTTGTCTGTGGAACTTCATTCACTCTGAGGGTGTTTCCTAGTATATGAAGCATAACATGGTGTACATGTCTGGTATACATTGATGATGTGTGTTTTATAAATTTAGTGTCATTGTACAGTCATTATGGAAATTCGATGAACAAGAATACTCATGCATGTGTACTCGACAACAGAATTACAGCGTTATTAAACCGATTTTCTTATAAATGAGGACTTGTCTCCGGATTTGAATGTTATTTATATTACTTCCTGTTACCAGTCTCATTCAAAACTATATAATTTTAGTTTTTTAAAGTAAGCATATAAATGTGTGTCCAACGAGATGGTTCCACCCAAAGTTATATGTGTCAGTTGATACAATCCTGTTCGTACTAGCGGTTGTTGTCGTGTGTTTGTTTGTACCTACTTCTCCCGTTAAAAGAGAAAAAAAATAGTAAGAATTCAGTGAGGGAAAACGTGTCACGTAACACAGAAAGTTGTCGGAGAGCTTTGATAGATTTGGATAACTTTTCGGCCCGAATACTTCATGTTTATCTGGAAATGAGGCATGGTCCTTACCGGGACATAAATAAATTGTTTTCTGCATAAGTTTGTCATAGTTACCAAATTTGTCACGTCCCTATGTTTATGTTTCTTTATCCAGCTTCTGTCGTATGTCTGTTGTGTTTTATTCTTGAAAACTACCAGCCTTTATTCCTTACATACCAAAGATCGGCCCTTTTCGCGGGTTTTAAACCACATATTTAACTGGTACCAGTGGCAAATGTGACGGGTATAACACCTCGCCACGAGGAGATGGGGAGCGCCTTCTTTGATCTAGCAACACTCTCGTCTTCCGCCCAAAATCAACAGGGCTGTCTTGTTGAGTGCGTTTATTATTAACTTTTTTGCCCTCCTCTCATGCAAATGAAGAAAAAAACCCGACAGAAACACAAATATGACTTCATTTCAAAATTGCGCGAAAAGTAGCAAAAAAAAGTTAGGATTACTTGAATTGCATGTGGCGTTACAACCTATTTATGAGACTCGTTATAAAGTTGTTGGTCGTGCGGCACGGGATGAAAGCTGTGAGAAGATCACCCAACAGCTCGGGTGCTTTATGGCAGGTTGTCGGCCGCGACACGGAGCTCTCATGTCTCGCGTGTTCTCCACCGCCATCGTGTGGAGCGGCCGTCGAGAGTGAGAGTCAACAGCGGACACTCGTAACGAGAATTATATATTTTGTTTTTTGGAGGACATCCTTACCTCCAGCTGTGCCGATATCTGTCGTCTAAAGGCTGGGGGTCAATCTTGGAGCCCCGGTGGTTGAGTGGCCGAACACTTGATAGTCCAAGGAAGCAGCGAGGACGGTCCCTGCTCAATCCGAGTCCTCGACTTTATATAGTCGGATTAGTGCACGTTAAATTGTCACAGTCACACATATTAGTACCGACTCGCGACTGAATTATAGCACCTTATCCGTTTATATTTCATTCATCTCTTCAAAAATAGAAACTCGAGTGTCCACAGACGTCGTCGTGATCTAGGTGAGGTCATCTGAGGTCGAGACTTCATCACAGTTTCTTGGTAAATTTCAGCTATATCCAGAACTGAGATCTATCAGACATATAAGATTATTCATGTGAAACAATAGAGGGCAGTCTATCATTTGCCTGACAACAATTACAACATTATTCATGAATAACATTCGGAAGTACAAGGTCGAAAGGACAAATGCTATATTTCATTCGCATATGGCATATATTCGATATGAAAATTCTAGGCCCAGTCTGAATTGGTGTCTTGTATCAAGGGTGAGTTGCTAATTAATAATATATTACACTGTGTGTTTTTCAGGTAATGGCATGAATGCTGCATGCTGTTCTATAATGTAATAGTTATGTATTCCAACTGACACAAAAACAGAAACAGTACAAATACACAGTTTTCTTACTTAAACTTCAAGACTTTAGTATGCAAAATATTCCCATTTCCGACATTACAAGAATATGCATTTACACTTTAGCCTAATTCTGCCATTCACCATAGTGGCCGTCACAAATGGCACAAAAGCTTACTTGTGATAAATTTGGAAAATAAATGGCATGTATTCTATTTTCGTACATTAGAATTTTATTTTTTTTATTTGATGACACAACAACTACATATAGTTTTCACTTACAGAATAGATCTCTCGGTCACATATTTAATGCAAAACTCGCTATTTTTTTTTGTGCATAAATGTTGCAGGTGGTGATAAAAACAACCTTTTTTTTCACGAGTGCACTGATTTTCAGATACATGGAAATGAAATGGACAGCGGATAAAAACAGTGTTCACAAAAATTAATGAGCAAGTTATTTTTGTTGCTTGAAATTTGATATATATCAGATATCAATATTTCAGGCATTCACCTTCGCTGTTCTCGGTATCAGTTACACCAGTGACTATGTGACCGATGTGTTCTGTCTACCCACCGTGTAACTTCATGCCCTCGACACCTAAAACAAAAACCATCGTAGCCACTTCTTGAAGAGAAAATATACTACCAAATTCATTTTCTCAAATACCTCTCACTTCTCCAAGTACGGTCTTACGTTTGTCATATTTTTGGAAGGAGTTTGGCTCTTTCCCATTCAGCAATTTGGGTAATTATATCTGTAGGAATGCGAAATTTCATACATCAATTTCACCGAGAGCGCTTCATTTGAATATATTATATTGGGTTTCGTCAAAGGAAGCTCTTTTCATCATCATCTCAGCGTTATATCATTGGCGTTTTCTCCATCCAGATTTGCTCATAAATCTAACAGGGCCGTGAGCATCTCAGCAATCCATCACGACAGGTTGATGGGCCCTATGGGTGAGGGCGGGTCGGCTCCGTACCACCCCCCCCCCCCCCTTCTGGCCCCCTCACAAACACACTGTCATCACATGGTCAGTACCCTCACAGTGGTATCACTAAAGACAAACGACGATTAAAATTACATTCACACTAAGTGCATTCATTCCACACCAAGGGGACAATAAGTTCTGGAATGCAAAGAAAAACACCAGTTTGATCGATGATTTTGTCTAGTCTTTCTATTGTAGATTGAAGAATTGCGGCTTGCAAAGAAATATATTACTACACATATAATGAAATATTCATCTCTTTTCACATTAATTTAAGGTTTTTATATGACCAAGAATTTGACATTTTCAACGGTACAATAAGGTGTACTGAGAATATTAGTGCTGAGAAATACTGAGAAATCAGTACTTGTTTCAACTTGTTCAACCAAATACAAGTATGATTCAAGGGCATGTGCAATAGATAATGACATTGCAAAAATCATTTACTTACTTTTTTGCTGTTGTGAACACTTGTTTCCAACTGCAGTGACTGCCACTTTTGAGATACAGATGCTGATGACGATAGTGAGCATTAATATTCTATATACAAATAAATAAGCAAGACAATGTGACACTGCAACATATAGTACTTTAACAGCACACACCTATTATATGTATGCATATAATAATTTGATCATATGTATACAATTGCCTTTTTGTAATGCCAACTCTACACAAAACAGATTGTGAAGACTGCTGTTAAAAACAGGTTCCATGTAAAATATGTCCTAAAACCAAATATTCCACGGAAATTTGGTCCATATATACTGTAAGGACAATTAATCTTCGGTATTATAAGAACATAAAACCTATTTTTCTAGAAAGAACATGTCCATGAGTATAACAACTAATGGTTATATCTGACTGAGACTTATTGCCAAGATATATCTGTCTACAAGGACTATTTTCCTTTAGAGCATACCTTCGCGGACCTAAACTAGATAGGACATGTTTTTCATTGACCTCGTTTTATATACATAGGCATGTAGCCCTGTCATAACGCACACACACTGCCAACAATTTACACATTTTTGATACGATTTTATTTGATGTAACAAAACTTATTCATTGCTAAACTAAGGAATCACCTTTAAAGCAGGATTTTTCTTGAATTTCGAAAAGGATAGAAATCAGATTGACGAATTCCTTTGACATGACATTCCTTTTATTCTATAGTATTCTGCAAATGACAAATGGACACTCTATATGTCGTCATTGAGAAATATATGTCAAATATTGATCATAAAATGAAACAGATCATGAACGATGCAAATTTATGGTGTATGTTTTGTTGTCGATCGCCTACATTGGTACCACCTGATATTACCAAGTAGCATATTTCAAGCCGCTATCAACCACAGATAGATCTAGTTGTTTTGATGAATCTTTCTGATGCCAATTGAGACTAACCACTAAACATGCCATGGTTATATAGATTCATCTCAATAATAATGATAATCATTAACATATCGGATCAACATACACCAAATTTGCATTGTCGGAATTACCAGTCCCTTACATGTACCCAATATTTATCACAATCACATTACATCAACTTATATTAATGCTACATATACTAATATTCACAAGTTGGGTCCATGCAGGCATATCAGACTATTACTTTTTTACATCTATTCTTTGACCCACAGATTTATTGGCTATTCTGTAAATCTCATCTCAGTGATTTTTGTGAGATCAAAACGTAACTCCAGTTTTCTTATAAACCTCAGCTATATCGGCACTTGAATCTGTCATACATATCCATATCATACATGGGAAACATTAGATGGTAATCAATAATTTATCCAACAACAATTGCAACATTATTTATGAATATTATTCGGAAGTACAAAAGTAAAGGGGCCAGAGCTATATCTGACTCGCTTGCAATATAACTTTGGTGTGGAAGTTTGGTATGGTGTTGAATGTTGTTTGGTACTAATGGTGAATCTTATAAAATACATACTCCATGAGCTTAATATTGCCATTCATCATAGTAGCCCATCAGAAATGGCACAAAAAGGTTACGTGTGATAAATTGGGAATTTTATTGGCATGAATTTTATTTTCGTACATCATAATGATTTTAGTTGTTGACACAATAATTATATGATAGTTTCCACATACAGAAATATTCTCTCAGTCGCATATTTTGTGTCAATGTTACAGGTGATGATACTAGCAACATTTTCTTCACGAGTGCCCTCGTTTTCAAAAACATGGAAATGAAATGGGCAGGAGATGACAACAGTGTACATATATTATTGAGCAAGGTATTTTTGTCATTTGAAATTCGATATAAATGCCAGGTATATCAGATATCAATATGCCAGGTATCCACCGTCGCTGTGCTGGGTATCAGTTGCATCAGTGACTTTGTGACCGATGTGTTCTGTCTATTCACCGTGTAACTTCAGGCCCTCGACACCTAAAACAAAACCATCATAACCACTTGATGAAGAGAAAGTATGCTATCAGAATTTATTTCTTCCAACACTTTTCACTTAGCCAAGTACGGTCTTACGTTTGTCATATTTTTGGAAGGAGTTTGGCTCTTTCCCATTCAGCAATTTGGTTAATTATATCTGTAGGAATGCGAAATTTCATACATCAATTTCACCGAGAGCGCTTCATTTGAATATATTATATTTGGTTTTGTCAAAGGAAGCTCTTTTCATCATCATCTCAGCGTTATATCATTGGCGTTTTCTCCATCCAGATTTGCTCATAAATCTAACAGGGCCGTGAGCATCTCAGCAATCCATCACGACAGGTTGATGGGCCCTATGGGTGAGGGCGGGTCGGCTCCGTACCACCCCCCCCCCTCCCTCTGGCCCCCTCCCTCTGGCCCCCTCACAAACACACTGTCATCACATGGTCAGTACAGTAAAGACAAACGACGATTAAAATTACATTCACACTAAGTGCATTCATTCCACACCAAGGGGACAATAAGTTCTGGAATGCAAAGAAAAACACCAGTTTGATCGATGATTTTGTCTAGTCTTTCTATTGTAGATTGAATGATTGCGGCTTGCAAAGAAATATATTACTACACATATAATGAAATATTCATCTCTTTTCACATTAATTTAAGGTTTTTATATGACCAAGAATTTGACATTTTCAACGGTACATGTAAAGTGACAATAAGGTATACTGAGAATATAAGTGCTGAGAAATACTGAAGAAATTAGTACTTGTTTCAACTTGTTCAACCAAATACAAGTATAACTCAAGGGCATGTGCAATATATAGTGGCATTGCAAAAATCATTTACTTACTTTTTTGCTGTTGTGAACACTTGTTTCCAACTGCAGTGACTGCCACTTTTGAGATACAGATGCTGATGACGATAGTGAGCATTAATATTTCATATGCAAATAAATAAGCAAGACAATGTGACACTGCAACATATAATACTCTAACAGCACACACCTATTATATGTATGCATATAATAATTTGATCATATGTATACAATTGCCTTTATGTAATGCCAACTCTACACAAAACAGATTGTGAAGACTGCTGTTAAAAACAAGTTCCATGTAAAATATGTCCTAAAACCAAATATTCCACGGAAATTTGGTCCATATATACTGTAAGGACAATTAATCTTCGGTATTATAAGAACATAAAACCTATTTTTTCTGAAAACAACATGTCCATGAGTATAACAACTAATGGTTATATCTGACTGAGACTTATTTCCAAGATATATCTGTCTACAAGGACTATTTTCCTTTAGAGCATACCTTCGCGGACCTAAACTAGATAGGACATGTTTTTCATTGACCTCGTTTTATATACATAGGCATGTAGCCCTGTCATAACGCACACACACTGCCAACAATTTACACATTTTTGATACGATTTTATTTGATGTAACAAAACTTATTCATTGCTAAACTAAGGAATCACCTTTAAAGCAGGATTTTTCTTGAATTTCGAAAAGGATAGAAATCAGATTGACGAATTCCTTTGACATGACATTCCTTTTATTCTCTAGTATTCTGCAAATGACAAATGAACACTCTATATGTCGTCATTGAGAAATATATGTCAAATATTGATCATAAAATGAAACAGATCATGAACGATGCAAATTTATGGTGTATGTTTTGTTGTCGATCGCCTACATTGGTACCACCTGATATTACCAAGTAGCATATTTCAAGCAGCTATCAACCACACAGATAGATCTAGTTGTTTTGATGAATTTTTCTGAGGCAAATTGAGACTAACCACTAAACATGCCATGGTTATATACATTCATCTCAATAATAATGATAATCATTAACATATCAGATCAACATAGAGACACCAAATTTGTATTGTCGGAATTACCAGTCCCTTACATGTACCCAATATTTATCACAATCACATTACATCAACTTATATTAATGCTACATATACTAGTATTCACAAGTTGGGTCCATGCAGGCATATCAAATTATTACTTTTTACATCTTTTTCATCAAGATAAAATACTTAGTAGTTAATATCTGCCAATTATTGAGGCATGTGTAAAAAACGCAAAGGAAAACCAAGCAAGTGAATTCCTAGGAGTAATAGGACAAACGTTCACATCAATCAGATGGCAAGTTACTTTCTTCTTGACATGTTCTTTCCAGTCATGATTTTATGATTATTTAGTCGGTCTTCAAGATCAGTGTTAGATTGTCGCCACTTATTTATTGCACTGGTAATGACCTATTATTGTGCCACCAGAATGTCGCTATCCGGGTCTGACACATGGGGAACTACCTACCTGCCCTATGGCAAGTCTGTACAATCCGCCCACTCCTACAAATTGCTGTGATGAAATGATATTTGTCCACGTACAATCTAGACGGAATTTTTCACATGATATGAGAAATTTAAAATGACAGATATCTGAAACCTGGAAAGCATATTGTCACCTCTGTGTTTCCAACGGTGACAAAATAGTTATTTATCATTTCGATACTTGATAAAATACTGCAAATCTCATTTATGTGATCTATGTGAGCTCACTTGATGTTAAAGCGTAAGTACAGTTTCTTTGTGAACATCAAATATATCTAGAACTTGAATCTGCCATACCTATACAAATCATACGTGCAAAACAATTGAGGGTATTCTATCATTAGTCTGACAACAATTACGACAATGTTTATGGCCATTTTTGGAAGCACAAAGGCTGGTGGACAACATAGCTTTTTTCGACTCGCCTACAGTATAAACTTGACATTCCAGTTTTGGGCTTGGCGTGGAAGTATGTTATGTTAAGATTATGCAAAGTGAAATGTCAAACAACCAACTGTCATCATAATACGATCTAGGTAATTATATTTGTAGGAATGCGAAATTTCATACATCAATTTCACCGGTGGAGCTTTGTTTGAATATATTTTATTTGGATTGTCAATGGTAGCGCTTCAACCATTGGTATTTCTTTATTGAGATTTGTTCATAAACCTAACAGGGCCGCGAGCATATCAGCAATCCATCACGACAGTAAGGTGGGCCCTATGGGTGAGGGCAGGCCGGCTCCGTATTTCCCCCGACCCTCGCCCCCTCACAAACAGTGCTGTCATCACACGATCAATACCCTCACAGTGGCATTGATAAAAACAAAGGACGATTGAAATTACATTCACACTATGTAAATTCATTCTTCATGCTACAGGGGAAAAATAAGTCATGGAATGTAAAAATTAAAAACACGGGTTTGATCGATGATTTTCCGAGTCTAATCTGTCTTTTGTGGATTGAAAAAAAATGCAAATTGAAAAGAAATATATAGTGCTACACATATGATGAAAAATTAATATCTTTTCACATTAAGTCGAGGTTTATATCACCCAAAATTTGGCATTTTTAGTTGTATATTGCCACTGTGTTATATAATGAGTAAGCAGTACTTGTTTCAACAAAGTATAAGGTATGACTCAAGGGCAAATGCAATAAATAATGGTATTGCAAAAAATCATTTATTTGCTTTGTGCTGTTGTGGACAATTTGTTTCCAGTGGCGGTGAAATGATTTGAGGTTTGCTGCTACTTTTGGAATAAAGATTAGGCTCAAGATGATGATCATTTTTATTCCATAATATGCTCCCAATGTGTAAAATGCAAGTAAATAAGCAAACCTTTATGTGGCTCGCTCACATATAAGACTTTTATGTCACACAAGCGTGAAAATGCATATTATACTCTAATCATCTGTATACCATTGCTTTTAATGAAATGCCAACCCTCGGCACAAACATATTATGCGGATCGCTGTAAAATCTAAACAAATTCATGTGCATATTGATAACGTCTGAAAGACAAATATTCCATGGGTATTCGGTCCATATATAGAGACAATTATTCTCAATATTATAGGACCATAGGACCTATTTCCATGCGAGAACATGACAACACTGATCAGAATGTACACGTTTATCTGACTGTGACTTACTTCCATATTAGATATGTCTACGAGGACTGTTCCCTAGGAACGTGTCTTGGCGGATCTGAAATACATGGGACATATGGTCGTATCATAACGCATGCTGCCGACAAAATCATAGCTTCCAGCGTTATATCTGATGTCTTGAACATTAAAACGATAAAAATCACAGATATCATCAGAACGACAGAAATCAACAGATTCCTTTGATATGACACTCCTCACATATATATCATACTGTAAATGACCATTAGACACTGTATCTATCATGTTTGTTATATGTCAAACATTGGGCATAATATCAAACATATCATGAGCGATATAAGGACATACTTTTACGCAAGTTTCATGATATGTTTCATTTCGAGATTATTAGTATTATTTGATGTTAGTGAGTGTCATATTTCAAACCTTAAATCAATCAAACAAGTAGATCTATGTTTGAGATGCAATCTGAAAGAACATTCAGTGGTACACACATTAATGACAACGATAATAATCGTTATCATGTCAGATAAACATACCGACATGTATGCATTCTCCGAGTCATCAGCCACTAATAGGTACCGAACAATGCACTGTCTCAATTGCATTACTTTAATATATCTTAATACACATAGACCTTCATATTTCAGCTGAAATTATAGTATTTGAACAATATTCACAAGTTGTGTCCCTGGAGGCACACCAAATTATCACGTTTTTACATCTTTTTCCCTCACTGAAAACTCATAGCAGTTGAAATCTGCCAATTGGTTAGGCATCCGTAGAAACATAGAAAACATCATAGATAGCGAAGTCCTAGGAGTGACAGGCCAAATGCTCACATCAATCAGATGACGAGTTACTTTCTCTTTGATATTTTCCATCACGGTCATGATTTTATGATTATTAGCCAGTCATCAAGTTCAGTGGTAGACAGTCGCCACTTATCTATTGCACTGGTCTTGACCTGTCGCCTGGCCATCAGGATGTCGTGATCTGTGCTACTTCCCATTGGCCCTAAGGCAAGTTTGTACAATCTGTTCGCTCCTACAAATTACTGTGATGAAATGATATGCCTACACGTACAATCTTGCCAGCTAATAGACGGAGATTATTGTATGATACATCTGTGAATAGCTATAATACTACCCAAGCTGTATATTACCTTAAGATTATTCAGACACCTCCTTGTCTGGAACATTGGTGGTCGTGTTACACGTTAGTCCACAATACAGTTGCTAATTTTGGAATACATCACTAATCAGTGTTTGGAGAACGTCGTACATAAACATGGCTTGTTTGGTAATTTTGCTTCGTGATAATTCGATCCACACATTTATTGAGTCCTCTGTAAAACTCGTGTAAGTGATATGTGTGAGGTCACTTGAGGTCAAAACGTAACTTCAGTGGTATATTGGCATATTGAACAAACCTCAGCTATATCCAGAACTTGAATCTGTCATACATATCCATATCATACATGTGAAACAATAGATGGTAATCCATAATTTACCCGACAACAATTGCAACATTATTTATGAATATTATTCGGAAGTGCAAAATAAAGTGAAAGGGCCAGACCTATATTTGACTCGCATATAATATTAATTTGGTTTGGAAAATTTGGTATGATATGACTTGTACTGAAGGTGAATTTTGTAAAAGGTATAATGCATTGCAAATATTATTATACTACACAAGTCATATGCGTGCTTCAAATGATTGCATGCATGTTTTTCATGTACATACACTTATTTATGAACTATTTGACCTGGAAAACAAAGAGCAACAACTCTATAGTTTGTTATGCGAAATATTGCCATTTGAGCATGCCTATACACAAAACATTAGTCCAATATTGCCATTCATCATAGGGGCCCCCTTCACAAATCGCACAAAAACTTGTGATATCTTTTGAAATGTCATGTATTCTATTTTCGTACATTAGAATAATTCAGGAAAAAACTTCCGTGTAAAATGTGTGTTGTTGGCACAATAGCTACATAATAGTTTTCACCTATAGAATTGATCTCTCGGTCACATATTTTAATGCAAAAACTAGTGCAACGATTTTCAGAAAAGAACAAATGAAATGGGCAGCAGATAGAAACAGTGTACACAAAACTCTAGCGATATGTTTTTGTCGTTCGAAATTTGATACAAATGCCAGGTATATCCGATATCAATATTCCAGGTACTCATCGTCACTGTGCACGGTATCAGATGCACCAGTGACTCTGTGACCGATGTGTTCTGTCTATCCACCGTGTAGCTTCATGCCCTCGACACCTAAAACAAAAACCATCGTAGCCACTTCGTGAATAGAAAATATACTACCAAATTCATTTTCTCAAACACTTCTCGTTTCTCCAAGTACGGTTTTACGTTTTTCATATATTTGGATTGAGTTTGGCTCTTTGTTCCCCATTCAGCGATCTGGGTAATTGTATCTATAGGAATGCAAAATTTCCTACATCAATTTCACCAGCGGAGTTTCATTTGGTTATATTACATGTTTTTGGTTTTTTCAATGGTAGCTCTTTTCACCATAAACTCACTGGTATATCCTTGATTTATTCTTCAGTTAGATTTGTTCATAAATCTTGTAGGGTCGCGAGTATCTCAGCAATCCATCACGACAGTTAGATGGGCCTGGAGGTGAGGACGAGCTGGCTCCATACACGCGTACAAAATATTTTGAACGTGATCAAAATGTTTTGCACGCGTTCAAAACTATTTCTACACGTCAGAAGTAGTTTTGATCGCGATTTGAATAGTTTTGAACGCTACAAAATATTTTGAACGTGATCAAAATGTTTTGCACGCGTTCAAAACTATTTTTACGCGTCAGAAGTAGTTTTGATCGCGATTTTAATAGTTTTGAACACGTGCGTTTTGAACACGTGCATTTTGAATGCGTAGAAAATATTTTGAACATGATCAAAATTATTGAATTTAATTATTTATTTTCTTTGCATGTTGTGAAGCTTGTTGCTAAAAAAAATTATGGCGTATATCAGCCACCGTAGTTGTGAACACTTTTTTCCAGCTTCAGTGAAATGATTTAACTTTTGCTGCTACTTTGAAATGAAGATGGTAATGAAGATAATGATCATTACTATTCCATATATGCTCCACACGTGTAAAGGAGGTAAATAAGTAAGACAATGTGACACTGCAACATAAAATTCTTAGCTGGCCTACATATGTATTATATGCATATTATAATTCAATGATCTTTATACTATTGCTTTTATTGAAATGCCAACTCTCTGCCCAAAGCATATTGTGAGGACCACTGTAAAAGATAACTAGTTCCCATGTGAAATATGTCCCAAAACAAATCTTCCATGGTAATTAGGCCCATGTATAGGGGCAATTATCCTCAGTATTAGGACCTGTTTTCCTGTGAAATAGGACCTATTTTCCCAGGAAAACATGACCATATGTTTATCTGACTGTGACTTATTTCCCGGGTAGATCTGTTTACATAGACTTCATTCCCTAGAAATATGTCTTGGTGGACCTAAAATGCATGGGTCATATAGCCGTGCCATAACGCATGCAAATAGCCAACAAAACCATATCCCAACGGTTATATCTTATGTAACAAAACTTATCCACGCCTAACATTGACCAGGAATACATTTAAATTGGGAGTGTCTTGAGTAATAAAACAATGACAAATAACATAATCCTCTGGCGTGACACCCCAATCGTCTATAGCAGTCCGAAAGTAAGCAATAAACACTGCACATGTCATCATTAATAAATATAAGGTCATGCACGATATTAAACATAATTTAGGCAAATTTCATGGTATATGTTTCGTTGTCGCCTACATTTGTATTATCTGATATTACTAAGTATCATATATTCCAAGCCTTAAATCAACCACGTAATTAGACCCAGTTCTTCTAGTGATTTTGCCATATGCGAACTAAAACAAGACCACTAAACATTCCGTGGTTATATAGATGAATAAATATAACTACGATAATGATCGTCAGCATACGAACACGTAATTTGCATTCTTGATTGTTAATAGCCCTTTACATGTACATCTTAATGTTATCTTAATGGTAGCCTCTTGATTTCATCTGAAATCATAGCATTTAAACAATATTTACAATATGAATCCTTGAAGGCACATCAAAGTATTACTATTTTACTTTTTTTATCAGGGTAAAATACATAGTTCAAATTATTGATGTATGCGTAGAAAACGCAAAGAAAACCAAGCAAGCGAGTTCTTATTTAGTCGGTCTTCAAAATCAGTGATATATTGTAGCCACTTATTTGCTGCACTGGTCTGACACAGAGGGAACTGCCCATTAACCCTACGGCAAGTCTGTACAATCTGTTCACTCCTACAATTTGCTATGCTGAAATGACAGATGAACGTGTACAATCAGCTAGGACTTGTTAGCTAGCTAGCTAATAGACGGAGTTTTGCAAATGATATCAATAATTTAAAATAGATATATGGTGCCAGAAGAGCATTTTGACACCTCTGTGTTTACTACAATGAGGAAAAGATTATGTATCATTTTGAAAACATTTGATAGAATACTGATTATTACTGAACTTCACTGATCAGTCTTTAGGTTCCTCGAACTAAGAACACGGCTTACACGGCTTATGTTAAAACGTAACTAAAGTTTCTTAAATCTGCCATACGTATACAAATCATTTGTGCAAAACAATTGAGGGTATTCTATCATTAGTCTGACAACAATTACAACATTATTAATGGCCATTATTTGAAAGTACAAATGCTAATGGACCAAAGAGGTTTTTTGACGCACATACAGTATATATTTGACATGCTAGTTCTGGGCTTGGTGTGGAAGTATGTCGTATGCTAAGAGAGGATTATGACAAGTGAAATGTTAAACGACCAACAGTTACTATCATCCTATTGCACATGTGTTCCAGGTGATTGTTTGCATGTTGTTTATTTGCATACACATAGTTATGAATTACTCGACCTGAACACGATTTAGTTTGTTCAAACTTCAAGACTTTGGATTGCGAAATATTCCCATTCGCAATATTATGAGAATGCATATACGCACAGGACATCAGACTGATATTGTCATTCGTCATAGTGCAACGTCACAAATGGCACAAAAATTTGCTTGTGATAAATTTGGAAATTAAATGGCATGTATTCTATTTTTGTAGAATAATGTAGAAAAAAATCCATGTAAGATTTTTGTTGTTGACACAATTACTACAGATTATTTTCACCTAAAGAATTCATCTTTTGTTCACATATTTTAATGTGAAAACTAGCACTCATTTTTGTGTGTAAACGTTGCAGGTGATGATAAAAACAACCTCTCACTACACGAGTGCACTATTTTTCAGATACATGGAAATGAAATGGACAGTGGATAAAAATAGTGTACACCAAACTAGATGAGGAAGGTATTTTTGTCGTTTGAAATTTGATATAAATACCAGGTATATCAGCTATCAATATTCCAGGTGTTCACCGTCGCTGTGTTGGGTATCAGTTGCACCAGTGACTCTGTGACCAGTGTGTTCTGTGTAATTTCAGGCCCGCGACATCCAAAATAAAAATCACCGTAGCCACTTGATGGAGAGTAAATTCATTTTCTAGAACACATGTCACTCCAAGTACGGCCTTACATTTGTCATATATTTGGGTTGAGTTAGGCTCTTTTTCCCCATTTGGCGATCCGGCCAGTTATATCTGTAGGAATGCAAAATATCATACATCAATTTCACCGAGAACGCTTTATTTGAATATATTACATTTGGTTTTGCCAATGGAGGCTCTTCTCATCATCATCTCAGCGTTATATCATTGGCGTTTTCTTCATTCAGATTTGCTCATAAATCTAACAGGGCCGCGAGCATCTCAGTAAAGTATCACGACAGGTAGGTGGGCCCTATGGGTGAGGGCTGGCCGACCCTGTACATCCCAACCCTCGCCCCCTAACAAACACACACGATGCTGTTATCACATGGTCAGAATCCTCACAGTGGCATCGGTTAAAACAAACGAGGATTTAAAATTATATTCACACAAAGTACATTCATTCTTCACGCTAAAGGGGGAAAAATAAGTCCTGGAATGTGAAGAAAAACATGTGTATAATCGGTCTATTGTAGATTGAGAAATTGCTGCTCGAAAAGAAATATGTTGCTACACATCTAAGTATTCATATTTTTCACATTATTTCGAGGTTTATATGACACAGAATTAATGGGTAATAGTACTTGCTTCAAATTAGTATAAGGTATGATTCAAAGGTAAATTCAATGAATAATGCTATTGCTAAAATTCATTTACTTGCTTTTTGCTGTTGTGGACACTTTTTGCCAGCTCCAGTGAAATGACTGAACTTGTACTTCTGATTTTTAGTTAATCATTACTATCAGAATGATGATCATTATTATGCCTTATGTTGGCTATGCTCCCCACTGGTAAAAGGCAAGTAAATAAGCAAAGCTATGCGCCACTGCATCATATACGATGTTTATATCACTCACCTGTGAAAAAATCCATACCTATAATTTGATCTTCTGTATACCATTGCTTTGAATGAAATACCATCTTTCGGCACGAAACATATCATGAGGACCTTTGTCTTTAGGACGTGGAACCTGTTTATCTTTTACAAAGTATATTCCATGGAAATTTGGTCAATATGTAGGGACAAATATCTTAGTTTGTATGGTGATAAGACCATTGAACCGATTTCCTTGGGAAATGTCTATATGGATGAAAATCAATGTGTATTTATGACTGCGATTACATTGAATGCCATGGTACTTTTCCTACATGGACTGTTTCCCTGGGAATATGTCTTGGTGGACCTAAAATACCCTATACACGTTTCTCATTTGCACTATGTGTCTCATAGACAAATGGTCGTATTATGTGTGATGAAACAAAAATTATACATTGCTAACACTAAACAAAAACACCTTTTAACCTGGGTGTGTCTTGAACTTCAAAATGATATCTATCAGAGTAACAAATTCTTTTGACACGAGACTTTTTTTTCCATCTGTGGCATCCGAAAGTTATGAACACAGAAAATGCCTGTCGTCATCAATCTGAGTTAAATATTGGGCATCGAACCAAACAGACCAGGTACGATATGAGGACAAGTATATGTGAAAATGTCGTGATGTATGTTTTATTGTCGCATATATTTGTATTATCTGATATTACCAAGTGTCATATTTCAAGCCTGAAATTAACGACACAATTAGACGTAGTTATTTTAGTGAATGTTTAAGATGCAAATGGAGATAGAACCACTAAACATTCCGTGGTTCACAGACACTGATAACAGCGCAATAATCATTAATTTATAAGATCAACATACAGACGGGAAATATGCATTCTCAAATTTATCAGCTCTTGACATGTATCCAACATGTGTCTCAATTATCTTAGTTCAACTTATCTTACTGTAACATATACCTCACGATTTCAGCTGAAATTATAATTGTAATGAAGCAACAATCATACCTTAGAACCCCTGGAGGCACATTACATTATCACGATTTACATAGTTTTCATCACAGTCAAGTGAGAAAAACCAAGCAGAATTCCTAGGAGCGACAGGCCAAACGTTCACATCAATCAGATAACATGTTACTTATTTACTGCACTGGTAATGCAGAGCCGTCAGAATGTCGTGATTTTGGTCTGACACCACGGGCAACTTACCCATTCGGCCCCGGGGCTGGTCTGCACAATCCATCAGCTCCTACAACTTGTTGTGATGGAATGATACATGTACATGCTCTGCTAGCTCTTGTCTTTAAAAATGTATCAGTGAATAGATATAATAATGAACCGGAGCACCCCCCCCCCTTTCGTATCCGAACGATTGACGACAAAGTCCTCTATATCATTCAGAAAACAATTATTATTATTATCATGTGATTACTGAACATCATTCCACATATATATTTACTCCTCTATAAATTTCCTCAGTATAATTCTTTGCGTACTTGTGGACGGGAAATACGTAATGAATATTCATGACATCAGAGATGGTAAACCAGTTTATTGAGCTTATGAAGCTCCTATGTTCAACCATGACAGTTTTGCTCATGTATTCTGGCAGGAGATATAATCAGTTTTCAATAGCCAGGACAAGTTGCCGAGGCAGCCATTCATAAGGAATGTCCCATAGCAATCGCGGTTGATGAAAATGTGTACGAATTCTTCTGAAATGCATTAAGTAATTCCAAGATGTTGCATACTAGTCCCGAATTGAGGAGCTAATATACAAAATTGACGCTTTCCATCACACAAAACACGATAACTTAAAATTCATTTTACTTGAGGTATACATCAAAGGCAATCCAATTTCATCATGAAATAAACTTGTCATACAATAAACTAAACCAAAAGATTTTTCGTTTTCGGTCTGGGCAATTGTGGAATAATACCACCAAACGGATCCGGAAACATCCTGTGAATATTATTACGTGATTTCTATTCATTACATGGTTAGAGAAGATATATAATTCAATTGAACATTGGACGAAATACACCAGTATGAATCCACATCGCGTCAGTAAGGGAATCCGAAGTGAAATCATGTCCCATATTTCATGATACAAATCTGTCCGAAAAAAAAGATTAATCTAGATTCTGAATCGATTTGATTTTTGGCACTGTTAGCGAGTACAAAATGGACTCCGCCTCCTAAATCATTCTCACCTCCACGTTCGTCCGTATATTCAATCTTTCATATCGTCGAGACATTGTCTTTATTTTTCTGCAATGATTACTCCTTTGTTTCCATATACTTCCTTTTTAGGGATAATAAATATCACTAAAACAAAGCTTGAAAGTGTGAAACAGAAACGCACGTTTCAATAAAAACTAAATTCGGTGGCTATACAAGATGTCGCGTAGAAATCTGAGTGTTGTTTGCTTTAATCTGCAAAGCTGTAGAGCAATTTATGAGATGCAGATATTGTTATAGTGTTCAGTTTGTGGTTTATGAAGTTAGTTTGGGAATCACATGTGCCACTTGTGACATCGTCCATCGTCGCCCATATTTTGAATCACAGATAAAACTACAGCGCCCCTGATAGGATATTAAAAAATCTACTTTGTTCGCACGAAGTAACACATCGTTTGCACGAAGTATCAAGTAGATTGCACAAAGTACTAAGTAGTTCACACAAAGTACTAGTCGTTCACACGAAGTACTAAGTCGTTGGCACGAAGTAGTAAATCGACTAAGGTAATTAAAGACCTTGTAGCATACTGATGAAAGTGCTCTTCATTTAGTCTATTTAATATGAAAGTTTTCAGTGAATTCGAACGAATTGGTTTCGAGATATTGGATCAAATATGCACTTCTTCCGTAAATTGCCGAAGATTTTGACCACGATTTTAGTATGGGTCACGTGGTGGATGACGTCATTTGAGGCAGAACTGAAAGTACATGTAGCCAGCAAGGTAAACTGCATGTCGCATGTATTGATTCTCCTCGTTCATGTTTGACAATTCAAATGAACGGGTGAGTTGGCAGCATTATGGCATTTATTGTCTTGATAGTTAGAATCAATACTATTTATTTCCCCGAAAAGGAGGTTTGTTGAACTGCAGGATGTCCAGTATTTGCTGGTTTTAGTGTGTTTTCTTTTAAATCTCATGCAATTTGCAGTGGTTTTCCATCTTTGAGTTGGCCGCCCAAATTACGTCTTTTACGTTTTTGGCCAGCCATCAAAGCACATTCTGCCTCAACTGACGTCACGATTACGGAAACTGCCGAGGCTATTTCTTTCTTCGTCATGAGAAGGTGATTGTAATACTGGCTCAATATACTCGATTACATGTCGCTGTTATTAATTACCAATTAACGCGAACATCTATTTTATCACCAAATGTCCACAATAGCTTTATCTGGACAGGAATAAAACCGTGCAATGGTACCTTGTTACTGTGCCTTTAAAGCTCATTTGGTAACATCAGGATCAATCAGGAACACCGCCCGCTTACAAGTACGGTATAAGCTGTGGCCTCGTTTCATATGCTTCTTATAATGTTAAAATGCTATGTATGGATATTTGTAGGACTTTTTATTTCGTGCGAACAACTTAGTACTTCGTGCAAACGACTTAGTACTTCATGCGAATTACTTAGTACTTCGTGCAAACGTAGTACTCTGTGCAAACAATTTAGTACTTCGTGCGAACGAAGTAGTACGTCAGCAAAGGAAGTTTTTTCATCATGTCCTATCAGGGGCACCGTAGTAAACAGCTTCCAGTTGATTGTTTTTTTTTACTATGATAAGTCATCATAGCAAAATTAATCATAACGCAACCAAGTATTACAAAATGTGCTTTATTCACGGGCTTGTTCGTCTGTTGAATAATTTAGTAGTTCATTTATTTATACAAATACATAATGGACTGTTCTTTTTTGTCACCTAAATATTGTAGTTATACACTGATTTTTTAGCCGGCTCAAATACGTTTTGTATCAGCGGCGGTTAATGGTATCATGATGATATCATATCTCCATATGGGAATTTTTTTAATCCATGTATGATATTGATAATGTACGGAAGCGTATTAGGGCCACATGAGTTTTTTTTTCAATTCAAATTGTCGACTTATTATCTCGATTTATCGAGATATTATCTCGATAAATCGAGTTATTTATCTCGATAAATCGAGTTAATTATCTCGATAAATCGACTTAATTATCTCGATAAATCGACTTAATATCTCGATAAATCGAGATATTATCTCGATAAATCGACTTATGTCCTGGGCATTTAAAGTTCAAGTAAAATGGAAATATGTTTCGAGTCACATTATTCATATTTGAACACTATGTTGAATAGGGTCATATGATGGACCATTACAACATTATATATTGAATAATACAGACCAAACTACCGAATTAAATACTATAGTGAAGTTCCTATATCACTATCTCTTAGAAAGATGCAACATGTTCATGAATGAAAATGGTATAATTGTTTTGTTTTTTGGAAATTATTTAGCTATTAAACATGAAATGAGGTATATTCATAAAGTTATAAATCTGTGCGGCTTCTTCAATTGGATAGTTTGGTATTATTTCAGAGATTAATGTAATGACTGTTAATCATATACTCCATAAGTTTTCAATATGAGTGATCAGTATATTTTCTTTGTTCTATTGTTGCCAATACAAGGAAACCAATGGAATGCCTATATTATGGTCGATGCATATTCATTTTACTTGTACTGTAAATGTCTGAGTCTTATAAGTCGATTTATCGAGATACTATCTCGATTATCGAGATAATTAACTCGATTTATCGAGATAATCAACTCGATTTATCGAGATATTAAGTCGATTTATCGAGATAATATCTCGATTTATCGAGATAATGTCTCGATTTATCGAGATAATAAGTCGATTTATCGAGATAACTAACTCAATTTATCGAGATAATAAGTCGATTTATCGAGATAACTAACTCGATTTATCGAGATAATAAGTCGACAAATTGAATTTTAAAAAAACTCATGTGGCCCTAATACGCTTCCGTAGATAATGTGATATTGGATAAAGCATTTACGGATATCTGCTAATTTCATGATGAAGCAACTGTCCAGGCTCCAATCACAGGAGCAGACCATAACGTTTTTCTAGTGTCTCCTTCTGGAAATTCGTCATACGACAAAAAGGCTGTGTGAAGAGCACCTATGCTCGTCTTACTAGCCACAACGAAAGGTGAATGTTTGCATCAAATTTCGAACAGCTGTCCTGGCATCTACTTTTTGTCTTGAACAATGCGGATGACCAAGTCAAAATGGTTCAAAACACCATTCTTCATTCGATGAATGTTCATTTTCTATGGAAGAAAATGAAACAACATTCAACTAATAAACCGTGGATAACGCCTGTTTTTGAAACTGCAGTTGCCAAACGCCAGAAAGCCTTCAACGAAGGGAACGTTTGTACCTAACGTATTTACCGCAATAAGGTCAACCACCTCCACAATCGCTTGAGGAAACAGTTCTTTCAGGAAAAGGTACATATTTTGACGAAATGTGAGCCTGACTGCACCACTGACTCACAGGTTTTCGCAAACAGTGTACATGTATATGTAATGGCGACTTACAAGCTCTGCCTGAAAAAAAACAACCGTATTTTCCAGTCAGTGAGTGACACTATGGACCAACTAACAGAGTTCCTCGTTCCTTCACGAGACTGTTGTTGAACTTGCTGATCGCTTCATCATATCGGTCAACGATGTGCTTTCCTAAGTCCTGAGACTAAGAATTAATAAAGCAACTGGTTTGGATGGAATTCCTGCTTGGATTCTGAAAAACTATGTTGACTGATTACCAAACCCGCTTACTTTCATTTTAAATAACACCATCTGGAATGGTAATATACCCAGACTGGAAAACACCTCATGTGGTACCATTACCAAAGAAATATCCTTCAAAACCCATTAAGTCAGATCTCTGGCCTATATCATTGACGCCAATTTGCACAATCAGGTACTCATATCATTCGTGAGCAAACGGTTGTGGGAGGACATCGGTCACACCATAGGAACTGGTAGTTAACTTTTGGAACACCACACGTGACCGAAGTCCCATCACCATATCTGGGCGGGTGATCGAAAGAGTTCCATGTACAAAGCTCTTAGGCGTCGTCCTTACCGAGGACCTGGAATGGACCACCAATGTTGAGGATTTAATCATCCGAGTCAATAAACGGATATTCATGGTTTGGCATTTATAACGGTCAGGTGTAATTATCACGTATCGAGTTGATATTTGTACATCCACTATTCGACCCGGCACACATTACTCCCGGAATTCTCCCGGAACCCGGAGAATATCCAGAAAAGAGTGTTTTGCATAATTCTTTAATCTTTCAATTCCTATCCTGACTTATTGTGTATAACCGGATTAACCACTCTTCTTGATCGCCATGGGAGTCTGCGCAAACAGCTTTACTTGGATATGAAAAACCTTGATCAGAAACTAAATTGACAATTACCTGAAACAAGGGAATTGGCTTTTGGACTCAAGACAAATACGAGCAAGACCACTATTTATTGCTGAGAGCGAAAGTTTTAAAAAACCACATGTAACATGTTGCACGTCTCTTTCACTTTAACTATTTTGTTTAATTAAACCATCTGGTTGCAAATCCAATAAAACTTACTTACTAGTTCTTACATACTTACTTACTTACCTACTCGCTTAATCCATGTTAATCCAGGAATTAAAAAATTAGGCCAAGGGCCAAAGATAGGTTACCGGACAATATATGTTTAATATTTTAAATGTTAGCCAGCTCACTGGTTAAGTCCAAGGTCAAGAGAATATTCAGCATATATAATATTAAGCATATATCATGTCCACAGTTGATTGCTAAGCTGTAAATTCAATTATATCAACAACTTTGTGCTGTGGCCTTGAAAATGAAGGCAAAGGTCAAATTATTCAGCATATATAATATTAAGCATATATCATGTCCACAGTTGATTGCTAAGCTGTAAATTCAATTATATTAACAATTTGTGCTGTGGCCTTGAAAATGAAGGCAAAGGTCAAATTCAAGGTCATCAGAATATTTGGCGTATAACATTTCCTATATGTCCTTCATTGATTCCCACACTATGAAGTCAATAAGTGAGCTATTAGCCATTCTGTCCTGTCACCGTGAAAATCAGGTCAAACGAAACTTGAAAATAAGGTCATTGGTCAAGTCGAGGTCACGAGAATATTCAGCATATCATTCGGAGTTTGATAAGTGAGATATTAGCCATTTGTGATCTGACCTTGAAAATGAGGTCAAAAAACAAGTTCAAGGTCATGAGATATTCAACATATATCATTTCCTGTTCGCAGTCGATTCCTAAGCTGAAAAGTTGATAACAAGCGGGATATTAGCCATTTTGTTCTCTGACCTAGAAAATGAGGTTAAAGTTCAAATTCAAGGTCACTAAAATATTCAGCATATATCATTCCCTATATGTTCACTATTGAATCCTAAGCTGTAGTCGATAATAAGCGAGATACTAGCCATTTTGTGCTCCGACCTTGAAAATAAATTCAAGGTCAAATTCAAGGTCATCAAAATATTCAGTGTATATCATTTTCTATATGTCCATAATCGGTTCCCATAAAACCAATAGATGAGCAAGATATTAGCCATTTTGTCCTTTGACTTTGAAAATGAGGTCAAAGATCGGATTCAAGGTCATGGCAATATTCAGCATATATCATTTTCTATATGTTCACAATTGATTCCTAAGCTGTAAAATCGATAATAAGGGAGATATTAGTCATTTTGTCCTGTGCCCTTGAATTTTAGGTCAAAGGTCAAACTGAAAGTCATGAGAATAATCTGTATATGTAATTTCCTATATGTCCATAATTGATTCCTAAGCTGTAAAGTCGATAACCAGCAAGACATTAGCCATTTTGTCCCGTGACCTTGAAAATGAGGTCAATCATCGATAACAAGCGAGATATTGGCCATTTTGTGCTCTGACCTTGAAACTGAGGTCAGAGATCAAATTCACGGTCACGAGAATATTCAGCATATATCATTTCCTATGTGTCCACAATTGATTCCTAATCTCTAATCTCAATATTAAGTGAGATATTAGGGATAATGTTTCCCATTATAAAGCATAGGAGAATGCAGCATGGAAAAGTCCCATTTGGGCCGAGTTTGGGCCAAAATGGCCCACTTTGAGCGATTCAAGCGCAACGAAATTTATAGACATCATAGGAGTACATATGAGGAGTGTTATATATCCAAAAGAAAAAAAAAGTTACTGAACAGATTTTGAGAAAATGGCCGCTGAAGTCCAAAATCAGGCATTTTTTGTCGAGAACGGCCGCCATTTTGAAATAAATGCGAAAATTAAAAAAAATGAAAAATACCTCCTTCTAGAATTATTTTTAAGCATTTTTGTGCAAAATTTCAGAAAAATTCGCCTGTAAACAAAAATGTGGACGACGACGGACGCAACACCAAGCCAATAGGTTATCGGACCATAGGTCCGGTAACCTAAAAATGAGTGGGTGATAGCTGCACGATAACCATATTCTGGTGGTATAGGTCGATAGGCAAAAGGTATATTTACAAAGTGTATAGCAAGTGAAAACTTTATCGTGTAACGTTAGTGGAATAAATTGATCATATGTATATATTATGTGTTATATGGGATCAAGTGTGAGAAACACTACAAACTCTCTCAATACGACCCATTGAATATATTTGCTTTTATTCACAATAACAATAAGTCATAATGGATGAGGGAATCAAGTTCAAGTTCAAAATCATTTATTTAGAATAATCAATACAAGTAGCAAGCACATTGTACATATTAAATTATTTGAGAACATGATGAAAATGTCTAAAAATATATATAGCACAGACCACTAATAAATATCACATATCCCGACAGCAGTTTTGATTTGAGACTGAACAAAACAAGCATAGCAAGTAAGCACAGTGAGTAGACTTCTACACCTAACTCTTTATGCCTACATTGTAATGGCTCCTGTTAGATAAAAGTATTTTGCAAAACAAACTTTCGTAGACGGATTAGAATGAAACTGAAAGATGTACATGCCACGGAACACTGTTCTTAGATCTCGAACATTAAGATAAGGAGCAGTTATTGTCACATCTTCATGAATATATTTTCAATAATAAGTGCATGTCACGGTCGGTTCACTACTCATTTACTAATTCATCACCCATTGTTTTTGGTGTTGATCAACCTCGTTGGACATGGATTATAAGTATTGCTAAGATGGAAAATTTAATAGTTTGATGTAATTGAATAACTATCTCGGTGCTTGTACACTCGTGACGTCATGAGCATCTTCTAACAAATAAATGTTATCTACTTGTCATATAAACTCGAATAAATCACAATATTTAGTCCATCATTTGTCAAAAATAATTGCTTGAAGTTCACCTGCACTTCAAGTTTCGGAGCATTGCTTTTGAACAATGGTCTTTAATGACGTCACTAGAACATCCAGATCGTCATCAACGTCACCACATTGGTGCTCGTCTTCACAAGGAGGCTCATCCAGTACATTTCCCCCACTGGCCTCCATGGAGCCTTGTAACTGCATGGTTAATATCGCCATCTTGAATTCAAAGTCCAAATTCCTGTCTTCAAAGATGAAATTTTGTTTTTCTTTCAAGTCACGTTTCCAAACGTAGTCCATCAGTACATCTTTCACATCCATCTCGACGGTAGGCTGGTAAGCTCTTGTTATGTGCTCCAGAATCTCCACACGATCCAACAGTTCTAGAAGTTCCAACAAATAATAATATGTATGCAGTTACATGTTCGTATAACAAGTATATTATTCCGGAATTGTAATTGATAACACATATGAAAGTGAATGGTGTACACACCTTCCCCGATGTTTGCGTCAGGGGCTGGCTGCTCTGTGTCTAGTGAAATGAAATTGGACAATTCAAGAAATATATCATGATCATTTTCATTCCCGGATGTACATGGACATTGGGCAGTAAAATTAAACGATTCAAACATAAATATAATGCAGTATGTAAAACAATAATCATTCCCGTAGTATCGCAGAATAATGCTTCCCAATTTGTGTCAGGCCCAGCCAAACGAAACTTGCCGGCAGCAGTACACATAGTTACAACTTTAGCATGTGCCCAAGGGGAATATCACTTACCGGGCACTCTAGGTTTGTACACTTGAGATATTCGAACCTGCCTAAAATATAAGTCGAATTTTTTTCGAAGCGGGCAACAATCGCCCAATGGATAGTAACGTGATTTAGGACCGAAAAAAAAAATATATCCGACCCGTCCAGAAATTCTAAATAGCCGCTGTGAGCAAAGTGGCGATTCAAGGGCAACAAAACTCATATACATCACAAAGGTATAAGGAAAATCTTCTGAAACAAAATTCTCAAAATCAATCAGACAATTTTTGAAAAAATGGCCGCTAAAGTACAAAATTGAGCATTTTTCGTCAAAAACGGCGCCGTTTTGAAGTAACTGATTCAATCGAAAATATATATATATATATATATATCTTCATAAGGAACATTTACACAAAATTTCAGTAAGTATTCACCAGACAGAGTCAGAGATTTTGTGCTCCTAGACGGACGGACAGACATCAGACGGCAGCTGATAACATAAGCTTATCGGGCTATATTGCCCGATAATGACATATTGCTGAAAATGACAGAACCATTCAGCATCAGTCCAAGTTTTTCGATTGTGAAAGTACCATGTACTCACCATGGGTGTGCTCAGGTTTTTTGTTGCCAAAGATCATCTCTCGGATCATTCGAGTCAAGTGGTCAATAACCTCCGTTTCCTTAATCCACAGTTGTCTCTTCTTCTTGACCATCGTCAGGTACTCGTTCAGTAGCGTGATGAACAGGTTCATGACGAGTACCGTCATACTTAGTAGATACGAGATAAGGAACAAGCTTCCAAACGGCCCCTCTACCTCCCCAACTGTCACGAACTTGAACTTGCCCATCATACCAGCCACGTTGGTGCCTATGGCATCCATGATACTTTGGTAGCCTTCAATGGCGACGAACCAGTGGGCCATGGCCAGAGTGTACGCCATGAAAACAACGAAGGCCACACAGAAGAAATTGATGCACTCCCGTGCGGATACCCCAAGTGTGGACAGGAGAAAAGCCACGGATTTGTTGTAACGTAGGATGTGCAAGAATCGAAAAGTGATGAAGAATGCGCAGAGGCCGAGGTGTATAGTGAAGTACATGTTGTACGTGGTTACTGGCGTGAAGTTTATCACTTTATCTGTGGAAAGAAGAAAACAAGATTATACCATGAGATTATACTATCGTCCTACTGGTGGATAATGTTCCTATATATATATGTATATGCATTTGTATTAACGACATAATACGTCACCTCTGTTGTTCATGAGTTCTGTGACTTTTCGCTGGGTCCACACTGTTCTGAGAACATACATCACCATCGCCACCAGGAATAGAGTGATGCTCAGGATCTGCATCCAATTCCAAACCGAGGTGAAATATTTACAACCAGTCTTCACAACACGCCTGATTTCCAGTATCACAATCACTATGATGAAAATAGTGCAGGCAATTTCAGTCAAAAGCGAGAAGACCCCCTGAGGACCAAAGTATCTATACAATGTGAGACTGTCCATTCTCACAAAACTGATCGCTCCTCCGCTTCTTGGAAACTCAAAGAGTACAGTTGCAGTTGTCAGCAGTCGACTGTTAGCGTTGTAAATATTAAACTCCAGGAATATCGCCGCACTGTACTTGTCTACCCATCCATTGCCAATAAGCATCCAAAGTGCCTCCATAGCCTCCTCGTAAGACGTTCCAAGCTCCGCTACATACCCACCTCCTGAATACCAGGCCCTGTGCCCCCAGAAAGCTGAGCCGGTCAGGTTAGTTTCAGATTTGAAGAGGAAACTCTTCTGGAGTTTTGTGAGCTCCACGCCTGTGTAGTTCTCTACAGGGTACCAGGCTGGCGAGTAGTCACCGTCATCCTGGCTCCCGATGGAATACGGTACCATGCAAGTGTCCTTTATTGGCAACTTTGCAGAACAGTTCTCTGAAAGAGACATTTGTTGTCATTATCCGGAAACTTTAAACTAAATTTTTTTTTCATACCCATGTAACGCAAAGAGCTTTTGATTGGCTGCGTCTTATGACCAATACCATGTACTCGGCGAACTTGTCTCAGTCGGGGTGAGCCTAATCTGAGTCCTTTCATATTCCCGATGAACTTTGCATCATAGGCTGAACTTTCATTTCCCCTGTAGTCCACAGTATAGTACATGGTAGGTAGAGCGACGTCTTTGACCCAAAGCCAGAAGTCACCGGCAGATTGAACCTGGTAAAATTTACAATGTATACAACATCACTTACATGTACATGTACCGATACATTAACATTGTAAAATTAACAAAATGGAATGTCATGTACCTCATCGATATCGATTTTGACGCTGTTCTCTAAGCTCCGATTCTGTATGAACGAGGATTTGTCCACGTTGGTATAGATGACACAGGCCAGGAAGAAGCAGAACGACATGTAGTAGACCACCTCTCGAATCAACCCCTGCACTTTATTGTCAATCTCCATACGATGTCTGGCATTTTGCAATTCGTCTTGGCTCAAGCACGGTTGATGATCGGATACATCACCTAAATTACGATCAGAGGACCGACTTCAAGATGCATCTATATATGCAGATAGCCATGTTCTCAGTCATCAAAGGCATTTTGTAGATAGTGTTGCAAACTGTAGCATACCAGCAACTTTGCAGGATGAAGCTGATGTGTCCATTTTGCCGAAGAGTTCCTCATATTCTGCCAGGTCCGTGTCTTTCTTCAACATGAAGCTGATCAAGGCAGCGACGATCATCACCTAGTTTATCAAACATGATAGACTTGTTACTAGTATGTTTCAGCGTTTTTTCAATATGGATCATTTACAATGACTACAGGTGACGTGCCTATTCCCGAGCGGGGACACAAACCTGAGCACCCCCGAGGTAATCATCGTCGTTGATTGTACAAGGGGCAAGACATGACAAAACGATTGCATACAGTGCAAGGCTTAATGCATGCTACCACAACAACAGAATAAACGACCATACTAGGGGGTGCTCGGGTTTAAATTCCTGCTCGGGAATAGGCGCGTCACCTGTACAGTATAGCACCTACCTTGATAGGTTGTATCAGTAGTATGGATTGCACAAAGCTGAAGAGAAATGCAATCAGCCATCTTGTGGATTTCTCGCCTCCAAACTCGAAGCTGTATAGAATGGTGAAGTACGCACCCGCAGCCACAGCTACAGCCAAGAGTACCCAGGCCACATACGCGCACCAGAATGGCAGCTTCCTCTTGGCTGTACGCTGTGGCAACTGTGAGTCTTTAGACTGTTTTCTTGGTCTCTCACTGGACTTGGTGAAGAACAGGGTGATACAGACGATTGGCGGGAAGAGGATCAAGCTGCTCATTGTGCTGGTGTACAGTTCGTGCATCGTGAACGAGATGGGTCCGATGTTGATACCCGCTGAGGTGTTTGCCTCGCCCTCCGTGCCATACCACATGGCGTTGATGACCATGCTGAGGAAGAGTATAGCTAGACAGACTGAGAGCCGCTGCACGCGTGAGAAAGATGACCTTGTATAGCGGTAACCGACAGATAGCCAGATGTGCGAGTCAAACATCGATCGATTCAGATTAGTTTTCATCAGGTTTGACTGCTCGAGGTCGGTGGTGTTTGTCATCACTGACAATGTCTGTTGTAGACTGTAGTCGACGGATAACCACGTGTCACACATGAAGAGGAACCTAGAATATCAACAAATTAGCCCAAGGGCTTAGAAATGTTACCAAACAATATATATTTTAGATCTTAGCCTTTCTTTCCGTGACCTTAAGAACAAGGTCATTTGTTAATTCAAGCTCACAAGAATATTCAACATATATCATTTCCTATATGGTCGCAATTGATTCATAAGCTGTGAAGGAGATAATAACTTAGATATTAGCCATTTTTGGTCTTTGACCTTGTAAATTAGGTCAAAAGTGAAATTCAACGTCACCAAAAATTGAAACATAAATCATTTCCTATATGTTCACTATGAATTCATTGCTGTAAAGTCGATAATATGCGAGACATTCGCCATTTTGCACTGCGACTTTGAAAATGAGGTCAAAGGTCAAATTCAAGGTCACGATAATATTCTGCATAGATGATTTTCTATATGTCCACAATTGATTCTTAAGCTGTAAAGTCGATAATAAACGAGACATTGGTCATTTTGTGCTATGACCTTGAAAATGAGGTCAGAGATCAAATACAAGAGCACGATAATATTCAGCACATATCATTTCCTATATGTCCACAATTGATTCCTAATCTCTAATCTAAATATTAAGTGACATATTAAGCAATATGTGTCCCATTATAAAGCATACAAGAATTTAACATTGGGAAGTCCCATTTGGGCCGAGATTGGGCCCAAAATGGTCAACTTCGAGCGATTCAAGGATAACGAAACTTATACACGTCATAGGGATATATATATATGACAAGTGTTATGCATCAATAAGAAAAAAGTTAATGAACAGATTTCGAGAAAACGACCGTCAAAGTCCAAAATTGGCCATTTTTCATCAAAAATGGCCGCCATTTTGAGAAAAAATTTGGCCCTAAACTTTAAATATAAAAATGTAAATGGCCAGATGGACGGACGACGGACGCGACGTTATGTTAATAGGTTATCGGACCAAAGGTTCGGTAACCTAAAAAGTAATGGTCAAGATCTGTCTGAACACGTCACGCATAAGCGAACAACACAAAATTCACATACCATGTTTGAGTCTGTCGGTCAACTACAATAACTTTACTCAAAAACCAGCTTGCATCCGCCCCAGACTCAGCGTTGTCGTGCCAAATTCGTAACATCATAGGAACACCCAGTGTGTTGGACGTGGTCATTAGGAAAGAACTTGACGTGCCTTTCTTGAAATTCTGCAATGCAATGTTCAACTGTTACCATATATTTCAAAAGTACAAACTTCCTTCCTGGAAGCCCAAACTGTATGAGTAAAATAAATCATGATAATCTTAGAGTTATCACTGAGCGTAGGTATATACAACAAGTACCACGTAGCTTTGAAGCCGTATGCATGTACAACTATCTAATATCCCGCATACACACCTGTCGTATCCCGTCTGTCAGTGATCTCTCTCCAGTCTCTCCCTCAGACCCGTACAGCATGAACTGTATGTTGGACGTGGTGCCCGCCTTGCCGTCAAAACCCGTGTACACGTGAAGCTCGTACTGGTGCTGGTCATCCTCGAAGTTATCCACCAGAGGCAGGATCATCCACTGTCAATACCCCGGAGATATTAATGACAGGATCACACTATGTAGGAATATTCAAGCATTGGCATGGCCGTCATATGAGGGTGAACCATGCGAGAATATTGACTAACGGTTTTGTTATACTAGTAATGATTACATCGTTTACAGTGCTGAACGATTTTGGTGCATCATTGAAATACACACCTGCAAATTGTCATCTAAATCAAGAATGTTAGTTAAGCATGGTAATGAAATATAGTGAGTAGGCCTACTAGTAAATTCATACAGCTCTACGTAAGCACTAGCGAAAACTGAACGCAGTATAACGAACCTTGAATCTATCCTTGACATCAAGTCGTCTACACAGTACACAAAGGGGTATGTACAGGGCGAATATCGCCGCTACTGTAGCGACTACAGGCATGTTGTCCAGCAGTTTCTGTCCGATATCATCGAAGACAGTGCTGAAGTCTATGGTGTTAGGTGGAACAAACAGTCCAGAGCCAAACCCGCCAAACAGGTTGCTCTTGAATTGTACGTCCGTCTCTGTGCTGCCAGAAACCTGTTGGCACCATTTCTTGTCAGGGTAACAGTTATGTCTAGGTGATAACCTATGTACAGATCTACAAACTGAATGTCATACCTCGCACGCATCCATCAGCCAGGTCTGTGTTTCACTGTCCCAAAGCTGGCACGTCGGTGTTTGAATCAAAAAGTAATAACGCAGCTCCAAGTTTCCATCTGATGGTAGATTTATTATTTATGCAAGCGGTAGTGATTTTATTCAACTCTCTGTACATACTGTATCACATAAATTCGAAGATGAAACGCAAAATAGATTTATAAATGCCATCACCTGTTGATTTTAATCCTACATGCAGACTGTTGCCAAGTCCAGTTGTGTCATTAGTCAGGTTGGAAGCAGGAATGAACACGTTCAGTTTCTCTGTCGCTGACTGTCCTTCTGTGTCATTGGGAACCACGGAGTGCATGTCAAAATCTTCCAGGGTCGGATTGCTGCCGATCTTAATGTAGACGTCTAACGTGTCATTACCGTCTTTGGGATAAACAGTCACCAAGGCAGCACGTGGTAACCCCGTGTTTTCTGAGGAATTCATGATGTGGTAAACCAACATCCTTGGGTCATCCATGGTGTTGTTGAAAAACTCTGCAGCCTTGATTTTTGACTTGAGTCCGATGGTGAAAGAGTCGCTGCCCTCTGCGGGAGCTGCTCGTTTTGAGCGTGACTTGGCTGTGTCGTTAGTGGAAGAAATGGCAGAATCTGTGGGTGGGCAGTCTGTGAGGGCAAAATCCAAGATGGTGGACGTCAACTCTGTCGCATTCGAATCATCACCATAGATGAACAAGTTGATATCAGAAAACAGCATCTGGATCATGATATGATAGAAAGGAGACCTAGTTCATTAATCTTCGAATGTCAATAAGCATAACTGTGTACGACTGTGTGATGAAACACATCCACAACCCAGAAAACCATTCCCAGTTCAAAGATGACATTACATATACATGTAAGTCAGATCTAGGGAGGACAATCATCAACCCAACAAACATTAATGCATGTTATATACATGTATTAGGTGCAATAGTGAACAATGAAATGTGAGTAAAATGCAAGCTATATAGGTTCAATGTATGTATGCAACACCAATCAACTTAAAGGCAGTATACTCATTCATCCCACCCTGCGATATAGACACGAGTCCTCGTCCTCTGGCAGTGATGGGAACTGTACGTCTCCGTGTGAGCTGGTGAAGGTGCTGCCGTTCAGGGCGGCTGTGGACTCCTTGCCTACCATCAGCGTCATCTCCGCGAAGTCAAACTGCACGGCTGGGTCGTTCACGTCCATGTCACTGGACAGCGATTCTGATACTGTGTTGATGTTCTGCACACAGTTCTTCATCACTGATGCCACCTGCATATGTGGATATGTACCAAACCATTTTGAGTAGCTTGGACATAACGACGTTCCAAGTTATATTAAACAGGTCAAATTCCTCAATAAAATTCTCTTAGGAATCTATCGTGATACCATTCACGAAAAGGGCCTTGTCCGTTGGTGAAACTGAATCATGAGCAAAGAACATGATCTGAACGCCAGGACTTCAGCAAAGAACATGATCTGAACGCCAGGACTTCAGCAAAGAACATGATCTGAACGCCAGGACTTCAGCAAAGAACCTGATCTGAACGCCAGGACTTCAGCAAAGAACATGATCTGAACGCCAGGACTTCAGCAAAGAACATGATCTGAACGCCAGGACTTCAGCAAAGAACATGATCTGAACGCCAGGACTTCAGCAAAGAACATGATCCGAACGCCAGTACTTCAGCAAAGAACAAGATCCGAACGTCAGGACTCAAATCCTTTTCCTGCGCTACACCCTCGACTACAACACATCTCACCTGACTGAGATTAGCTTCTGATGAGCTGGTGTTAGGGAGGGACCAGTTGCCTCCACCAGGCTGAGGCGTGCCCCAGGTGGTGATGTCCATGAGGGGAGAGGCGGTAGTTTGAAATGAGTTCATTGATGTTCCATTCGTGGGCGTATCGTAGAAATCCAATGTTATATTGGTGAAGTAGTCTGGCACACTACCAGTGGCAACTGAGTCAGCCGCGATAACCAGTCTTATTGTGGTAGCGACCAGATCTGTTGAAACGGTAACAGATGTCAGGGGCGTACATTGTATATGTTATCTATTGTTTGCGTAGGATACTAGACATAGGGTATGGGGTATTAGGTTTAGTAAGCAGCACCTTTTTTATTATGTATGCCATCGAAAGTATATCTAAAGTTGGGACTTATATCGACAAGCATATCAGTAGGGTCGAATAAACGTATGGAACATTATTTGTACAAGTACAGTTACTGAGCTACCTCTATTACTCACCACTCCCCATTGATTTGACTTTCTCGTACGTCATGTTGTCTTTATATTCCACATAGATACTCGCCAGTTCTGTCACACGGTTGGTTCCAATTTCCTACCACAACATACCAAATTGCAAGACATATGAAGGTTTGTTTTATTCAATAAAAGTGAATGTTTCAATAATCCCTGAAAGGCGACACATTGGAAAGGATATCCAGCATGTGGTCCCAATGTACTGCGAGTGTTGTTAATTGTTTTTGTGGTTTGCATTCATTACATTCCAAGACGATCCCATGTGTATAATTCACATGCCGTTGTTACCTGGTGGGAATTCTAAATGTAGATCTACATATAATTCGTACTATATTGTTGGGGTTTTCTGATTCAAAAGCAATTGTTACATTGCCCGTTGCTTCAGCCACACATCAAAATGTCGGAATTCGGGTGGACCAGTGATGAATGTTCTTGCCATAAATAGTAGATTATGCTATCAGTTGTTCTATTGAATGACTCACCTGTGTATCCAGATTGGCTTCCTTAGGAAGGGCCAAGCTGGTGAATATCAGCTCGTTATTCTGATCCAGATCGTCTGGATTGGCTAGTGGCATAGAGGATACGGTAGCTACAAAACGTCCTCGAGCCTGGCAGATCAATATAGCGCATTGAACTTAGGGTACAAGTTTTTAAACAAATTATTTATTTTACAACAATGGATGAACAAGCTTAAGCCTATATTAACATCTCTTGTTGGTTCGGATCTTGGCGTAAGGGTGGTCATTCTGTGGGAGGAAACCAGAGAAAGTAGTGAAAACCCACTTGCCCGGTTGGGCCACCACATATCACCTCACATAATGCCGAGGTCGGGGATCGAACCCATGCCCAAACTGACTGCATTGGTTAGAATTCAGCCCACGTATGAACCGAACTAACCGGGCAAACTCCAAGTTAGTGTCTCGAACAAATAGTTGATATGATACATGGGGAAATAATCATGAGACTAATTCCGAGATGTACGATACCAGTATTTGTATCACATTACCGCTATTCGTGACATCATTATTCCAGCCAGTTCATCCTCAGTCAGTGGTGGCGCTGTTGAGTTCGGGAATTCCTACAAGTGAAACAAGTACTCTAGTTACGAATAACGAGAATTATCTGTGTCGTCCGATGAAATGTTTTGCAGAACACACTTTTAATTGCTGTTGAAATCAGGAAAAATTAAATGCAGGTAAAAATCCCCAAACAGTAAGATGCAATGATCGAACCGCGATGATAATACTGGATCTCCATAGTCTATCGGAAACGAATGTCACATGATCCCCCAAGGGTACACCGTATCAAAGATACATATGATATCATAAAAAAGCTGGATGTCGGATCCTACCCAGTCGACAGGGATGTTGAGGACGGATAAGGCCGAGTACGACATGGTGACAACGGCGTGGAAGTCACCAGAATCGACAGCTGTTTGCAGGTCTGGACCGAACGCTATGCCCAGTACCTTCTGGGCCAGTTCTGCCTTCGGTATGTTCGGCGGGTACACCTGGATAGGATTAACTGTGTAGTCATCTCTAGTCATAGACCATCTTTAACAAATATCGAAATTGCTCCAACTTTTTTGAAGACTATGGGTAAAATACTCTCATTAAAAGTAATCTTATACTTTGAAGGTAGTGTTATCTCATGAAAATATAACAAAATATAACAAAAACACTGTGGATTTCCCGATCCCAATGTGTTTCACAACCAGATGGAACCGCAAGGAACATTACCAAAGACGACGACGAGATCTTACGGTAATATTGAAGCTGTAGACGTATGCATCCCCGACACTGTCCACGATACTCAGCTCGACCGAGTTGAGGAAGTTCTCTTGGACGTTTCCCACCGGGAGCACGACCGGATTGCTAGTGGAGTTGTACCCATAGTAGAAGAGCAAAGACCTTGTGGCGCCGAAGGAGCGAACACGGTATTCATACTTGAGTCTGGCCCCCGCTGGCGGCTCCCACTCCAGCCACTTGAAGCAAGTCGTTGAGAACAGAGTCTCTGTGGCAAAGCCTGGGTAGGGTGGATAGAAACAGAAGGCATGTCATTGTGCTTTAGTTATGAAATTCATTTCGGTTAACTGTTGAAGATATCTTAGGGAATTTACAGTCTAACACGTTTTGCTGACCTTCTTTGGGGATGACCGCACAATCGCCTCCACTCGGCAGTATGTTGACTTTGAACTCATAGACATCTGTAGAGTTCGGGGAGCCAGGAGTACTCGCATACAACATGGCCTGGTACCACTTTCCGCAGGGCAAAGTCCATGGCTTGATGAACAAAGTATGACCAGACACACCTACATGGTGACAATGTCATCATGACATAATGTATTATAGTCACGTGTAATTTTTTTTTTTTTTTATAAACAATATTTATTGGATTGACCAGCAGGACTAGGTCCTATATGAAGATCTCTCCAGTGAGAGGAAATACAACATTGTGCAATAGTGAAATAGAAAAATAATGACATACTGTACATTCCAACACCCAAAATAAGATTTTCACATGTGTACAAAAATATACAAATCATATTCACTCATGTATATACATCCTTTAACTATTATTGGTGCAAACTTTTTATAATATCAATTAACGTAACCACAGAATGCTACACACACACCACGCCCCTCCACCCACACATACATACATACATACATACATACATACATACATACACGCCACACCCCTCCACCCACACATAAACAGATTCAACTCTTATATTTAAGCAGTTAACGTAATCGAACTGAACTACAGTCCCCCCCCCCCCCTCCCGCCCACACATATAGACACGTACCTACAGCCACACCCATACACACGTATATATTGTGAGATAATGTATTGATACAGGAGAAAAGATATCGGCATCTGTTCGAGGCGTAGATGAGTGATCATATAAGTACACATATGATATAATTTCTCTGACATTTAGACATTTCTAGTATTTGGTCACACAGTCAACATTCCAAGTGTCAAGGACCATAACCAGTGATCATATAAAACGTTTAGTATCCTTGATGAATGATTGAACAGCAATTGATATGGCAATGTTGTCGTCTATAGACAACGAATCAGTACCGAATAATAAGACGTTCGAATTGAGAGCGTCAAATGACTGCAGATCATCGAACAAATCTGACCGTTCCTTTCTATAAAAGGGACAGTATAGCAAATAATGTTCAGGGATTTCATTATAATATCCGCATGAGCAGCTCGGACTGTCCACAACATGTAAATTGTGGTAAAGGTGTCCATTCAGCATACTACAGCCGATACGTAGTCGGGCATAATGAATGTTCGTGGCCCTGGATCCAACATTGTACCACGGTCTCTTCGGTTGTCGTATGCTCAGCTTTAGCCGTGTAATAAATGCGTTATGAGTAGGAGCATCTCTCATATCGTCAGGGAGAGTGTTCCAGAGACGGATTGTCGCGGGAAAGAATGATTTCTGATAACTTTCCAATCGACATTGAAATTGCGACGTATTTCTGTGAGATCGCAAATGGTAGTTTGTACGATTATCTACAGTAGGTGGCATCAGATCCACGAGATAACTGGGAGCCAACTGGTTCTTGATTTTATAGAACCATGATAGCCTGTGTAATTCGCGTCTTTCAGACAGCGTGTTCCATCCAGTATCATCATATAAGTTACCGATACTAGATCGTTGTGTAGCACCGGTAACAATGCGCATGGCCCGGACTTGGACTTGATCAAGTCTAGCTAGATCACAGTCGTGAGCTCCGGCCCAAACAACGTCTGCATATTCCAAAATTGGCCTGACGAATGAGATATAAAATCTCTCAAGGGAGGCTCTATCTAGTTTGAACTTGAGAGATTGAATTATATCTAATCGTTTCATCGCCTTTGTATATAATTCCATTATATGGGAGTGCCACCATAGATTTGATGCAAATGCGATTCCTAAATGCTTGTGGGATGTGACCTCACAAATGTTGGAACCATTAAATTGTAATGGAGGGTGCATTTGGAGATTTGCTTTGTTAGAAATAATGAGGGACTGGCTTTTAGCAGGGCTAAAGGATACTAGCCATTGATTAGCCCATCTCTCAATAGATTGTAGGTCTTCGTTTAAATATTGTGCTGCTGAGTCTCTGTTATCGACAGTCAGAAATAGGCAAGTATCATCTGCGTACATGCGTGTATTCGCAAATTGAGTGACTTCTGTCAGGTCATTTATGAAGACCAGAAAAAGAAGTGGACCAAGTACGGATCCCTGTGGGACGCCGGCCTGGATTGTTCCCCAGTCTGAATACTGGCCATTCAGGCAAACTCGCTGAGTCCGGTTCTCCAGGTAATCACAGAACCAAGCAAGTAATTTGCCAGTTATTCCTGTTTTCTGCAGCTTGAACAATACTCCAGCGTGCCAGACACGTTCAAAAGCTTTACTGATGTCGAGGAACGCGACCCGTACTTCCTTACCATTATTCACTGCCTCACAAAATCGATGGTAAATCTCCAACAGTTGGCTAACGGTAGAACAACCGGGTGTGAAACCGGATTGCCAGACTGTGAGCACAAAATTGTCCCGGAAGTAATTGAACACGTACTTGAAAACTACGCGCTCGAACACTTTGCTGGTTGTGTTAAGCAACGATACAGGACGGTAATTCAGTGGATTACACCGATCCCCCTTTTTATATATTGGGACGACATTTGCTTGTTTCCAGGTATCCGGATATTTACCCTGTCTCAAACTCGCGTTAAATAAACAAGTCAGAGAATCAGTAATAACAGGTCGCAGAAGTTTCAGAAGAGTGGGCCCGATGCGATCAGGACCATATGCTTTACTGGTATCCAGGTTTCCCAATTGGTCGGATACATCTTGAGACGATATTGCAATCTCGGATATCGAATACTCTGGTAGTACCAGCTCCGGTAATATAGCTCCTGTATCGTCCAACTTGGAGTTTGCCAAGAAAATGTCATTAAATGCAGTAGCTTTTTCTACCTCATCAACAAGCATTTTTCCATTGTGTACAAGTGTTGGAATATTGGTATTTTTATGCATTTTCAGAGCAGATCTGAAGATACTCCAACATTCCTTCGTTCGGAAAGAGGATTCGGACAATTTTCGAATTCGTTCAGCTTCGTAATTGTCCCGAGCATCTCGGCAAGTCTTTATGTACTTATTGCGTGCTTGCCGGTAAAGCGCCCAGAGCTGTGGAGTGCTACCACGCTTAGCAGCTCGATGGACGCGGTCCCTAATACGCTTCATGCGACGGTGGGAGCCACTGTACCAAGGTTTGTCGCAGGGGCGCACGGTAACCATTTTGCTCGGGATGTAACGCTTTGCCGCATCCAATATCATCACGTTCCATTTGTTTGTGGCGGCATTAATATCTGTAAAGTTTTCACAGATCGAGTTCCACTTTATATCAGACACCGCTCGTTTTAAGTTTTGAACATCGGCGCGACTATAATCCCACATTAGTCTCTTGTAGGCATGAGATTTTTTGTACCTGAACGAAAGTGACGCTGCAATAGAACAGTGGTCATTTGTAAGTAGTGGCGCGAGTACTTCAGCTTTCTTGACGAAATGAGGACAGTTAGTCAGAATTCGGTCAAGAATAGTTTCTGAAGTCGACGTTACACGAGTGGCATCATTGATATGGGAAGTGAGATGGTTCACGTCGGCGAAAAAATGCAGGTGATTACCATGATTGGTGTTATCGTCCGCATTGAAATCCCCAATTATTATTGTATTATGATATCCGTCCGTTAGGGACTCATCCAACATGATTTGCAAATTTTCCCAGAAGTTTACAGAAGCACTAGGAGGCCGGTAAACAGTACATAACAAAAACTTGTTGTTATGACAACGAATCTCCAGCCACATAGCTTCAACATTGTCCATCTCAAGGTCGGCGCGGCGTTTGGCAGCCAGTCGCGAGGATACCCACGCCGCGACACCGCCCCCCACTGCGCCGGTCGATCTGTCGCGACGAAATATGTCGTGGTAATTTGGTAGGGCATATTCATCACTTTTGTTGACAGATGTTAGCCATGTTTCTGAAACCGTGATGATGTCGTAACCATCGGTTAACTGTAGCCTGATATGTTCTAGCTTATCAGGATTACTCTTCAAACTCTGAATGTTTAAGTGAGTGAATGTGAATGTTTAAGTGTAATTTGATGTACATACACCATCATAATTTTGCAAGCTTACCACAAAAACCTACATAAACATGTACATTTCAGATATCTACGAGATGACTTTGTTTGTTGGACAACAGCAGGTTATATGATGCAAGAGTGTACAAATTGTACAACTCACCTGATTCGGTTCTGTTAAACAAGTTTTCGATTAACACATATTCGCCATCCTCGAGTTGATAAAGTTCCCAGTGGTAAATCAATGGACCGAATGGTGAGACACAATTCTCTGAACAAATTGACTTCAGTACTGTCCGACCAGATAGGCTCTTCTTCGATGCACAGTTCGTTCGACAGCTGTTTATGAAAATTCAGTTACATATTTGGTTCATGATGCATAAAACATGCACCCGTTTCTTGTCTATATATACATTATCACTTTTGATAATCAACTGGGAACTCATACCTGATATTGACTACAGGTGGATCTGTTAGCCCAACATAAAATTCTTGCTCATAAAAACCCCAGCGATCATCTTTGGTGACCTCAACACGGAACACAAAATCCTTATCGGCATGCATGTCTGCGGTTGAGAGCTCGAATCTTCCACCAGAGTAGGAAATGATGCCTGGACCATTCCCGAAACAACCATCAACCCAGACCTCTGTCTCGGGTAATGGTGTTTTTAATAGACTTCCATCGGGAGAAAGAGGGAACTTCTCAGTCAACCCACGGCAAAACCAAGTGAACTCCAGTCCTGTTTTGTCTCTCGGATTCACGTCAGGGTCAAAGGTCAAACTCAAGGCGTCCATGGTGTGGGTCTTATTGAAGGCTCTTCCATACTCTGGGCCATTCACAATGGAAACCTTCAGTGGCGTTTTGATGATGTTGATGTGCATTGTGATCGAGGTTTTCATTGTGTACACTTTCAAGACCGGTACTGTACTAAACATGGCCACCTTAAAGTTGAGGTCGTATTGTCCATAGTCCAGTGTCCGTGCTGGCAGAGATAAAACATCCCTGTTCGTCTGTGATATGACACTAGGCCCCAATTTATTACCACGCAACGTTATTTCCCAACTGGTGTTGTACAGTGACGTCTTCGTACAGTTGATGGATATGTTGGGAGCAAGCCAAATTTCCAGTGACCTCATTATCTCTGCCGGTGAGGTTAGATCAGTGTAAATTGGATCTACGATGATGGAGGGTGGTTCACAAGGCCAATCCTGAACGAAGTAAGGGAGTATTAACGTATCGTTGGAAACGTGGTTGAACGCAAAAACTGTCACATTGAACATTCCAACATCTGGGAAATCATATTTCAACGTAATGTTTTCCACACCAAAGCTTATCTCTTCATAAATATATCCATTTGCATTTGCGAAATCAACACATCGGCTAGTGTCTCCATACACGATATGTGACTGGCCGTCATCCATGTTCCAATCAAAGCAAGAGTAAGTGCCGTATCGGGCAATATCTAGTGTGAAAATGGAGGTGGTGTTCCACAAGACACTCCCATTGCTGTCCAGGCTGGATAGAATCACTTCGTCAAACACCACATCAACGGTCAAATTCACCATTATTGACGACACTAGATTGGAGCAATATATGGAAATATTGTTGATTCCAGTCAAGTATCGAGGTACGTCAATCGAGTGACGTATTGCCGTACTTTGAGGAAGATCGGGAATGTACCTGTAGTCGGTGTATAGACTGTTGAAGTTGAAGTAACAGTGCAGATCTGTCAAGTCGCTTTGTCCTTCCTCTGCCTTGACTTGTATGTCCAAGACACCGGGAGGCCAGAGGATGGAACTGTTCGTTAGTGCACTCAGGTTTGTTATAAGGTTCTGTACAGTAACCTCCACGTCAATGTCACTTTCGTCTAGACTTACGAGGTTCTCAGCTGTCAGGTGAACGGAGTAATTCCCGGGATTTTGGTAGGCATGTGTAACGTTGATGTAAGATTCGTTTCCGAACAAACTGCTTGCAAACGTCACTTTCGTGATGTTGTCACCATAATCAACTGTGTAATGTACATGCGAGCCTTGCGATACCAGTTGGGCAATAGATATGTTCCCGCTTGTTTGTACGTAAGAGGGACTGACCATTACCACTGTATCAATGATTGGCTCCTGTATGTGAAACTCGTGGTACAAGTCAACACGACTGATGAGGTTGTAACATGAAATGTTAAGATGCACAAGTTCGCGAACATCAGCTCGCGTGTACGTGAATGTCGTCGTCGATGGTTGGTCAGCTGGCAGTGTAGTGTCGTAAACGAGAACCGAGTAGTTTGTGTTGGTATCCCAGGAGCAGAACACGTTGCTAGGACTCTGCATGGGAGGTTCCGGCGTCACAGTGAAATCTGCAGTGTCTCCTACTGCTACAGAAGCTGACCCAACCAGACTCAATTCTCCCAAAGGGTTCTGGAGTATGACTTCATCAGTTGAAACGAAACTCTGCGCATAATGTTCGTTCCATGCCTCAATGTTAATCGTGTAGTTCCCAGGCGTGGTGTATTCGTGTTGAACAACAGTGGGAGAAAGGTAGGATAGTCTGACTGGGTCGGAGGTATTGACAATCTGTCCATCGCCGTAGTCAATGGTATATCTCAAATGACTTCCAGTGGTGGAAGCAATGATGAACGTCGCGTTAGTACTTGTTGCGAATGCAGGTTCAGTCCATGAAATGTTCAGTCCATCGATGGGTTGTCTGAGGATAATCATTGAGCTCAGTGAAACTGTGTTGAAATGGTTACTGCAGTTGATCTCAGCCTGGACGTCTGGATCATCTGTCTTATACTCGTGCACATGCTGTTCTTTGACCAGAGACACTGATCTGAATATGTTCTCTCTTTGCCCGTCCCCGAAGTACAGACTGCACCAGACCATGACCGGGTACAGATCAGAAATAATGGGAACTAGCTCGAATGTGGTGTTCATTGGTGTCGCGGTCGGCGTGTAATTCGCAACCAATGCAATGACGCTGGCTAACACTGGTTCCACGATCACCGATACATTGAACGTTTTTGTTCTCACTTCGTTCCAAATTATCAAAATGGCAGTGAAGTTACCATGCGATGTGTATGTGTAACTTGTACTCGTGGACAGTTGAGTGAAACTCTTTACGTGTCCTTCATCAGCCCAGTTCCACGAGTGTGGCTGTACACCAATCGGGCCAAAAGACACGTTGTAGTGTACATCAGATCCAGTGGCCCAAGAGATGTCGAACGTCATCGCCATATTCACTTCGAGCAACCAAGATAAGGCACTGAACTCGACCCCATCAATTTCCACACCTGTATGGAGGAAAAAAACAATGACCATTGGTCTAGTGTACACGTCAAAGGTAATCACTTTCAACTGTTAATATGAATATATCCGTGTGAACAAAAGCATTATTATTGGAACCTACCCAAACAGTTGAGATATGGTGTGACATCTATGCGGACTGTATTTCCATCGAAGTCAGACGGATGCGAGTATGACGAGTTATGCCCCGGCACGATCTTCACACATATCTGTGCATAGCTCAGACAATGGTCACGTGTTACAAGAAGTGTGACGTCACCAGATATAGTAGCCGAACTGTGGGATGCTATTCCCTGCTGTAGGGAATGCACCAAGATATCCGCTTCATGGCTGGCCACTAGTGGAGTTATCGTTGTGGTGTTGGGCAGGTACACTTCCACCTGAAAGTTCATGTCGTCTCCAGACACCGGTATGACACCCAGAGTATCATTCAGATTCGTGATGTTGATGGAAATGGAAAAGCTCGAATTGTATCCTCGAACAAGTATAGCGTTATCTGCAGGTTCCAACGAGTCCGCCTGTATCTGCAACACTGGAAAATGCAGGACACACCATTATATATTACCGTGGTGATGCGGCTGGAAAGTGTAGCAAAGCCGTAGTTTCACATATGGTGATACAAGTATAGATTGCAATTGACAAACAGTGTTGGCTGATTGAGACGGTGTAAGGTCATTGTGTATACGTGTATGCATGTTACTAATTATAAATATAGAATATAAATTATCAACGAACCTGGCGAACAGTTAATGAGATCCGATACGCTCCGGCAGTAAATGTTATTGTTGACGTCTGGATCCTTGTAGCAGCCGCTCGGGCTGTCCTCCACAACTACACATAGATACGTGGCTCTCCTACACGTATCTAGGTCAAGGTCGATCTCGACTGATACGTTCAATCCTGCCACTGAGCTGGCTCCTTGCTGGCTATTAGTGGAAACCAACGGACCACGTGACAGGGAACCGTCCAATCGCAGGAGTGAGGTATTTGTGTAAATATGTTTTGTGACGTAGACAGTCGTGACGAAATTGTACAGCATCTCGTTGTGTAGTCTCACGATGGTTGCTGGTCCCAAGTTGGTGATGTCTACCGTGAACTGATAGGGGCCTGGATATCCTCTAGTTATGGATGGTATGGTCTCTTTAGTGATGAGATCTACTCGCACATCGGCGTCTGATGGGAAGTTAGAAAGAATGTCATTAGCAATACAACACCATAGTGTATACATTTGGAAGTGATATTACCTAAATACTTACTGGAAGTCATAAATACTATAGTACATAAACGCTTACATACCTGGACGGCAAACCATCACGTGTTGTATATTGATGCAGTTTTGATTGTTCGTGTCGTCTATCTCTCCATAACTGCCACCAGATGAACGTACTGCCACACAGAATAACGTCACATTGTGGCAAATCTCCGCAGACACGTTCACAGACAGACTGCAGACAAGTGTGTACAATACTTATTTTCCATGAGTGCACATTAAAATGGTCATATAGGTTCGGTAACATTCACATACAAAGCCACACTGGCGTTACCAGTTACAGAAAGTGAGTAGAAATATACAGAATATAGTTCTAGATTCATCCTCCCCATGTGACATACGGTTAATGTATATAGATATTCATATACACATACCTGATGTCAATGCTTGCGTTCTGGCTGACATTTAGACCCTGCTGCAGAAGTGTGACGTCAACTGGAATGTGAACTTCCTCGAGCGTGGTGCTGCTGTTCCAAGGATTGCAGTCTGAATTCTCACAGAGAGCAGCTCTGATGTCAAAGTTCAAGCTGACGTTTTGTACTGGCGGGAAGTCGGAGCCCAGCACGTGGAGGAAGGAGAACTGGAGATCCACTTGAGAACTTGTAACGACTTGAACTCCACTGGACGATGTCAAACTGTTAATCTCAACTGCCACGTCAGCCTCTAGAGAACAAAAGTCATGAGTGAATACAAACATACAGGATTTGAGCAGGATTGTCATGTTGAAATATGGGTGAACGGATAGTGAATCACTTTCCTCTCTACTTTTATACATTGTGAATGTGGAGAAATCCTGATAAATCTCCGTAGAAACAAGCATCTATGATTCTGCATACCGGGCTGACAAGTCCCGTTGACATCCCGGTAGTACTGTCTGCAGAGACATGTCATGTTGTGTACGGACCAGACTCCAGAAGTCTGTGTACATTCAGCGTATTGGCTGTAACACTCCCCGTTCCAGAGACAGGGTTTGTACAGACCTCTCTTCACTGCAAGTTGTAACATTCCGTGAATGCTCGTGACTTGAAATAGTCCTTAAAACCCCCACTGATATCCACAATGAGTTCAATTTCCCAATTATTCTGCGAAAGAATACACATTGATTATACTAATCACCATCTGTGGCGAAGACTTGTACTTCACAGAGCGCCAGTGCGGAGGTGTCGTGTTTCTCAATGACCAAGTACTGGCCTGTTAAAGGCACAGTACAAGACTCGGTCAGTATTCCGTCATCGGCAATACTGGAGAACGTGCGACAGAGAGTGTATTCTGATCTACTGTAGGGGAATGAAGCTCCCACCAGGACATCAGATTCCGAGAGGACGACGCCTACAAGGATCAGGTGTGAATTAGTAGTTGGTTGCACAGCGCAGTTTGACAGATAAGAATGCTTGGAACCTGAATATGTGTACTGAGAAATATTTGCCACTTATTTCACGAAAGCATCACATGTTATAGAATTAAATTTCATCATTCCAGTAAAACTCTAAAATTTCCATCTACAATCCGAGTCGCACCACAACAGTTGACGATCCTGACTTTGGTCACATTGTACATGTAGATAAGGTCGACCATCCACCATTGCGGTGTCACGCCTGAAGCGGTCCTAGAGCATTTGATGCCATTGTTGTCCGGTCCCAGCAAACCATTTACCGCCTTGGTAGCATCCGTGGATATACTGGTGCTACTGGACTGCCACGCCGGCTTATTGACCGCAATGTTCACTGCAAAGATGATAATATGTTAACATGGTTTGCTGTTCCGTAGGAAATCTGACGAATCCAGGATGCACATCATACAAGCGTAGAGCGAAAAATATGGTCAACAGCATAATAATCGACTATACATAATATTATATATTCATGATATTTCCTACTTGGTGCGTGAAATATTGAAACAACCAGAAATACCAAAACATTTTTTCGCCTGAAATCCATTACCAAAATTTTTATTTCAAATATCTATCAACATTAACTACCTATACATGTTTTCTGACATGACATATCTAGAAACAGCATTTGACACTGAATATGTACATGTAGGAAGAGCAGAAGGGCCAACCAAATTCCCATTATTCTTAATTTCCTGATTTATATCTCGGTGATATCAATTCATATGTATCGCCACTGTTTGCTCCATATTATACCCTCATTAAAGACCATTTTATAATCATTTGAGATACGACTAAAGAAAAAAATGTGATCCAATATTCAATAATATGCTGGATAATATCGAGACGTAACTGACAAAATCAAAATAGACTTCAAAAATACTGGAGTACATGTCGATAATGTGACTTTGAAAGTCCATATTATTGAGACATAACTCAGGAAATTGAGTATAAAAGGTCGGCCAAAATTTCATTGTACTTGTAATTTTGTTATATCACACACAAGTCATGGATAATGCCTTATATCGCGATCATCCATGATTGATTGATTTATTATGTGATATAATTCCAAATCTATCGAGCAGCAAAAACAATATCAAGTACATTACACATCTATGGGGTGATGAGATTATAAATTCGTCCAATACCTTCTACATTGGCGATGTCCGGACGTATTCTCAGACTGGCCTTGGTGATAGTAGTGACAGAGCCATCATCCAAGGTCCACACCATCCCACTGCCAGCACTCGGCACCAGTTTACTGTCGTAACAGCCGTCAGTGGTCCTATTAACATACCACCAGCCCGAGCTGTGAGTTTTGGAACAGTTCCGTTCATCATCCATGTCCTCTGTGCTAAAGGGGAATTCATCCCGAACGTAGGTGAGTTCACCCGTGCCTGCCGAGCTGTGGCCAGGCTTCGTCAGCCTCAAGGCGTACTTGTCGCTCTCACCGCTTACGCCGAAGTCGCCAAACTCTGAGTAGATGTAGCCATGCTCAGAGGAAAATAGGTCAATCCTAGCTCTGTACACACCCAGGGAAGTTATGTAATGAGAGGCTTGGTTTCCTAGCCAGTAGTCTGAGCCAAATGCGCCAAATCCGAGCTGCAATGAAAGTAGGAAATAGAGAAACCCCGAGGAATAGGGGGTTATTCAACATGGTCGAGGGTGGCAGCCCGAGACTATGTTGAATAACTCCCTATTACTCGAGAGGTTTCTCTATTTTAAACCATACAGAAAGCTACTCAGTCATGACCGGAAAGTGTTTAACCAACATACAACATTCATGTACTCATATGTTGATTAATAAAGAAGCTATTTCTAACATACTTTGTAGTCTATCCAGTTTCGCTGCTCGGTTGGCATGATCCCTTCGTTGTCAAAGACAACAGTCCAGCCGCCCACACAGCTGAGGGGTTTCGGACCAGCATACCCGGGGATGGTAGGTGTAGGGGTAGGCCTCTGGTAACAGTCTTCAACGCCTGTCAGGGGAGAGACATCGTGTCTATGACTTTCAGTGAAAATAACTGGATGAAGGATTGCTGCGGCATACGTAAATGACCTCAATCGGTAAATAACATGGTTTAACAAGTTTCCATCCTGTTTATTATATCCAACACATCATGTCCTATTAGTATGCAGATGGTGCAATACACTCATTACATTCCAAGAACGTTACGACAAAATCACTTACTCATACAGCCGGAATATCCCTGACGTACTTTGCAACTAGATACATTGTGCATTCAATCTGCACGTACCTAGATATATGCAGCCAAAAATTTCAGCCTTCATGGCTTTGTAAGTTCCTGAGAAGGCTACAGGCTCCACAGCAAACACCATTCCAATCGGAAACGTGGTGAAGTAAAACGTCATCAGACAGCTCTGGCACACGGTGCCTTGGAAAATCTGAAAATACAGTAGGTTTCCATTCACGTTTACAAGTATTTTTCACATGACAAATATGAACAATTATTTTGTGCCTTATATCTATGCAAAGGTTGAAAAGTATCAATGGAAATTAAGCCTTCCAAATATATTGTGCCAACTGAAATAGTAGAAAGAAATCGCCTGGAGATAGAAAGGAGTGTTGATGGATTTCTAACAAACCACATCTTACATCTGACCCCCGATCCTGTAGGTAGGCCCAATCGACGTCGTTCTGTGAGTATCGGAATCTGTAACTGTACGCATAAGACCCGAAGTTGGTGTCTGGGCCGCCTACTGTAATCCTCTGGAACTGCATCATCGAGGTGAACTTGAACTGGCAAACGTAAAAAATAATGCGCACTGAGACTTGCAATCTGCCATGACATCTAATATTTATCTATACTGGGATTTAGGTGGCTCTTCTGACCCTGTACACACACCTTGATCCAGGGCTCAGAGTCGGTTCTGTCCGGTGTCCAGAGACCTTGAACGATGTCCAACAGTACATTGGCAGCCGGCCAGCCTGAGTACTGTGACGAGGCGGTGATCGACGGCTGTCCGACACCGCTCGTCAAGAGAGGCGTGTCACAGGAACCCCCTATTGAATAATAATCCATCAAACACCTTTCTTCTCCGATCTTATCACACACACACAAAATGCATGCTTTAAGCACATCAACGAACATCTGTTAGAAGTGGTTGGCCTGTATACCTTTGATATATTTCTCGTAGGTCATGAAGTAGCCATTAGATGTCAGAGTTGGCAGAGTGCCAGCAATCCGGCTCGCTGACGTGATGTAACAAATCTCTTGCCTGGTGTCAATAACTACATTTGCACAGTCGCTCTGAATCTCACATAGCTGAAAGACGTTTTCGTTTTTTTTGTCAAGAAACCTGTGCAATGTAGCGTGTGTTTGCAATAAATAAGTCAGAACATCGCCTATTGCTGTCCTAGTACTCGTGGTTTGATAAAACCTACCTGCAAGCATTCAGTGGTATTCGTGTGATGATAAGTGACCATTGCGCTCAGGTCGGCAGGGGTCTGATAAGCCAGTATTATCCAGTCAATAGTTGTCTGACCTGTGTGATGGGAATTCAGTCATGAAGAAACACTTATATTCTACTGTCTCGACATTGTCTGACTTACAGGGGAAAACTGGGAGCTGACTGCCTTAAATACTGAGATCATCATAATCTGGAGGTCAAGTACGATAAACTTCCAGAGAAGATGATCATATCAACCCCAAGCAAAGCAATTGTTCTAATTGATTTTTTGTTTTTGCTTTTCTTTGGGGGGGGGGGGGGGGGGTCCATGAGGAGTGCCACGTGTGTGACAGGAAATTCACACTCTTTTCCTACAAGGCCTGGTGTCCAGCCTTCTGTGAAGCTCATGGGTCTCCTTAAAATCCCCCTCGTTCCCCCGGTTATCAGAGTAATTGTTTCTGTGAAATTCCTCAAAATTCGAAAATAAATAACGTCCATGAAATTATACAACTGTTTGCTGATATCACATTTCATTTTATTAATTCCTTCAAGGTGAACATGCTATGATTTCTTTTGATTTTGTAGCTCTAGTGTCCATTATCGTTTTTGGCCTTGTAAGCCACATTGACCTGTATTTCCCCTATGTCATCCATACCAATATCCCTGATATTACATACCTGCAGCCTTGGTTTTACACAGTCCGCCGTAGTAATAGTTCTTTGAGACGAGGTGCCAATTCTCAGTGCTGTACGGATCGGAAGCCACACCGTAGTCCAGTGTGGCGGTGTACGTGGCTGGGAAGTATGTCCACTGCTCCCCCGTCATGTTCCAGCCACACGAGTTATTCAGCACAGTCGGGGACGTGTCCATCACCTCGTACCCTAGCCACCGCCTCACCACGTCGTTACTGCTGTGGCTGCAAATAAACAGGCAATATCCTTGGACCATGTAATATGATTCTGTCTAACTAACTAAAATGTATAATCAAGATATAGTGAGTGTAGTAGAGTTTGGTGTCTTACGTGAAACTGCCAGCATCCCAGTTGAAAATGTGTCATGTCATTGAGTCTCAAGGCAAATCAAATAAAGACGCCAGCATGAAGAGAAAAACTGTGACTTATCACCTGAATCGACAGCTGACTACGTGGACATACTTACTCATACATGATGCTTCTTGTGAAGTACTGTTCGGAGTAGCTGTTGACATCAGCCAGACACGACGCCTCCACCCAGTCGACCCTAGCACACAACTCCTGAGCTTCTTGCCACTTGTGGCCGACCATGAAGTTATGGTAGCACCAGCCATCCCTCTGCGCGAATCCAATTGGGCAAGCTGTGCGGATGCCGCCGTATTTATAGTGCATTATACTTTAGTAGAGTACAATTAATCGCACATAGTTTATGATGAAAGAACTAGTCCTAGACTCAGCAAATCAAGTTTCTTCGTGTATACTGTGTCACATGTTTTCGTGTATTATATGTTTAATAAATTATGCAATAGGAGATGTCGTCTTAACTGGTATATATTCAAGACTACTTATACTGGTAGTCAGGATTGTACATTACTATGTGTGTCTTACAGGCTGTCTGGGAAGCGATGATCTGTAGCTTGAGACATTGTCCCACGGCTGAGTCCCAGTACGCTATATCCACCTGAATCTCGTCAGCCACAGCTACAGAGTCCAGCCGGTACAGCACTGAACACCCGACAGTATCCTTGCAGATGGAGGGGGAAATACCAGAAGAGCAGGGTTCAACCAATGGTACATTACGGATCTGTTACGTGTACATTTGAATATTAAAAGTCATACACTGTCAGTAAGCACTTGTAAGTTTTATGAGCCATAATTACTTTTCGCGATCACGTTAAATTCTACGCAGTTGTTTATCCTGTATACATAGCACGCTTCTCAAACCCCACTCAAACTGCCCAATGACCAAAATATCGTTTGCGCTGCACCCCTCCCATTTACACTTGACCAGTTCTGCACTTACCACGTGTGAGGTCATCTCAGATGTCACATTACGGAATATGCGCTCGGATTTGGCTAGCAACAGAGAGACAGTGATATCCCCCATCTGCACTGATCCGTTCCCTAGCAACCGGAACCCTGTGATGTAGTAGAGGCCTAGCAGGTCCACGTGGGCGCTGACGGGAGTTGTGCCTGGGGCGAGGTACACACTAGCGCTGGCGCCCGTCTCGCTGTCGTTGGAGGCTGGACAGTTCAAGCCTGGGTCCGGTAGGGCACTCAAGACATCCTTCGGGACCAGCCTGTCATCTGGAACGGAAACACAGCGTCTTTGTCATATAGTATTCAATAGATTCGCCATAATATGCCAAATATTCCAAATTCGAATGGAGATACAATAGGAGATATTAGACTTTTAAGATACAACCATACCTTGTGGACAACCATAAAGCTCAAATTTCAGGAATGCTTCCCCCGCCCACGTGTTCAGGTAAAACCTGAGGTACTGTGCCAAGACGGTCGGTTCCATGGCGTTATAGATCACTGCTTCAGTGTTCAGTGCGCCTGACACGACCTAAATCGGAACATTCAACATTCAGTTACATGTGATTTATCTCAATAGAACATACATAACCAGATGTGTGTATATGTATGCAAGAGTGTGTGAACAGGTATTGGAAACTAATAGTACGACATGGTAGCTGATGCTTCTGGATTGCTATTGGGCCATTCCACTTTCAATGCAGTGAACACTCAATGGCTCGTTAATTCTCTCAACTTCAATTATGAAATTGAATTGGAACTATTAGAGATGATTTCTTCCAATTTGCAGTCACCAGAGAAGACTTTACCATGTCGTCACCAGCCGCGTCCGTGACCCGCTCCCAGGTGCTGCCGTCCAAGCTGTACTCGACCTTGACGGAGGACGTATAGTGGCCTTGGAGGCCTCGCTGGAAGGCCAGCCCCGTGATGTTGTGGGGCACGGGGAGGGACACCTGCAGCCACTGAGTCGTGGTGAGGCTGGCCGGTCGCCAGCCCTGACGAGAGCGACTGAATGGGTCGCGGTTCAGCCGGGCTGACTGTGGGCTGTCGTACTGTCGAGTCGATATGCTGTAAAATGTAGAAGGTAGATGTCTACTCTGCAAATACTGATATTGGTAATTCCTTTGAGAGATACTATTATTTTCATATGGGAGGGACACTCACTGCCAATAAAATGAACTGCTTTTGAGTTGTGAGTCCAGTATTGCTCCACTTTCCATTCCAACGTCAGATGAACACGATTCATCTGTCAAGAAAATCGTTTGGTCCTATCATCAGGATGTAATATATTGTTGCGATTCATTCGTTATCCTGCACTGTTGCATGCAACAGTCTACTGCCCACCAATTATAACAATGGACTTCGCTCTAGTTACCTTGTGTGGTGACGTTGGCCAGGCATCCGTACAGCTGCCATTTTAATATAGGATAGCTGTTGTACACTGATTCGACCTGTATACGTATGCTGTTTGTTTCAATAGCTGGGGCAAACACAATCCTAACCAGGTCGGAATATTGCTTCATGAAGTGTGTGTAGTCCTGGAAACATATTCAATATGGTGATGCAATCAACTTCAGCAGCTTTGTACTCATTCGACTGTTCTATTGAATAGTAATTATAAAATTCAAGAAAACGTGAGCAGTGGAAATGAGATAGGATGTGATGTTTGAGCAGTGGCAATAGATAGGAGGATTATTCAAGTACACATTACCATATACGTCGAAGTATAAGGCCGTTTGTGGACTCTCCAGGCGTTTTGACCCGTTTTGCGATGGAGAACTTTGAATTGAGTCACGTAGCGGTTATTTGAAATTGTGTTCGATCCCATCACATCCAGCAGCTGTATTTTCACCACTTTGCTAAAGTCAGCCTGGAAATTAGTGACATATTATCTCCATAGTTATCGTACAATTGTAGCTAAGTTCTACATAGGCAGTCAGTCAATCGTTAATTGAGTAATTTTATCACTTCAAATGCTACTTTTGAATTCCAACTAAAACACCAACACCTTTACAAAGGATAACTTATCATATATGTAATCGACGCAATCAGAGTAATATCCTTCACTTTGCACTCAATTGGTGGCATCAGAAACCTATAAGACTAAGTCTCTCTTATGGGGTTCTGGTGGCATCTTTTTCGCAACCTGCTAGGAATGAGTTTTTCACCTGTATCCACGTGTTGTAGAGGTTAGTGGTGGCAGCCTGCCAGTATGTGACGTCAGAGAGGCGGAACTCCTCGCCCATCACAGAGTGTTCAGGCGGGTGAGAGGCGGCAGAGGACGAGGCGGTCAGCCAGTAAACCAAGTCTACACTGCCGTTCGTCAGCAGCGGATTGTGACAGGATTGGTCTGATAAACCAACGGGGTGGCGAGATTATTGGTTGGTTGGGTTGTGCACGCAAAAGACAGTTCCACTGATACAAAGACTGTCAACAGTGTCTCACTTATTTGAAATTTGGTATTAGGTTCACACTCAGTGTCATACAGCACAGCTGTCCATTTGCTGTATGCTAGTGTGTTACTGATGTCTATTTATTTACCTATCTCGTACACGAAGAAACCATAATGATAGCTTTTTGCAGTGTATTGCAGAGTCGTGTTGAAATCCCAGTAGCTGTCCTTGAACAGTCGACACTTGTTCGAGTTGTCGTCGTAGGTCGATCCGCGACAGTCAGGCGAGTCATCACACAGGAAGGAGCACACGTCCAGTCTATCAGCTGTGAACTGAGCAGGTCCAACTGCTGTCCCCTCGAACTGGTACATCTTGGTGCGGATGAGGATTCGACCCACGGAAGAGTCCGGCACTGCATGGTTGGTGAATTCGATAATGAACCAATCATGTACACCAGTTCTGTGACTTTCTTGAAACATTATCAATTTTGCTTGATATTGGACCTGATGCACTGTCTTTGTTTTGGATATGTCTGATATCGCTTGGAATGACCCACTGGCTCTGACATCAAATCATATTATATTGTTTTGGCAATCTCTTAAACGAATTCCGGTTTATGTCATGGTTTCAATTGTCTTTCCTTACACCAGAGACTTTGTGTTATACTAACACAAATATTTTATAGTTTTTGCAATCACTAACAAACATTTCAAAACATGTGCAGTCTTTAGCATAGCTGCCATTGTCAATGCAGTCTCTGATATAAAGTCCGTTCTGTCTCCTACATGAGTCCCACTTTGTTTGCAGTCTCTGACATGATTTCTATAGTTTCTGTAATCTCTTTGTATATATCCCATAACCTTTGGAGTCACCATCATGGGTTCTATTGTCTTTGCAGTGTCCAACAGTTATCTTTTTGTTGTCTCATGCATTCCGTTGTCTTTGCAATTTCTAACAAATGAAGTCGATTTTCTTTGCAGCACATATATTTCATTTAGACTCAATAGTCTGCAGTATCCGTCTCTTACACGGATTCCACTGTTTATCCAGACTCAAAACCCAATGATTCTCTAACAAAATCTAACGTAAATCAAAATGTCTGTTATTTTTCTACCATGATCTTCAGAAATCACTGTATGTTCACTTACACGAGGCATCAGTCTGGCACACGAAGCTGTACATGCTGGAACAAGGGACCATGACGAGTCTGACTTCAGCAACAAGGAGAAGACAATCGCCCGACCCCGGGCTGTGTTCACGGATGGGCAGGTCTGTCTGAGGCGTGGTCGTGTTGTCCTGCCAGAGGAACAGCGAACTATCGCTGGGGTCCCGTCTCAACCCCGTGTAGAAATCACTGAAATCACAGTCGTGATATAGCATAAACACCATTCTCAATATGACTCATCGAACATTCAAATGTTTATGAAGACTGGAATTGTATATCGCAATTTTTCTCCAGCAATATGAAGACTAATTTGTGCACAGGTTTGCCTCATTCACAGTAATTTTCCCTCGAAGCACACTCAATGATTAATCACTCATTTATTGGTAATAGCCTACATATGTCTATGTACCTGAAGAGGTATGTCAAGAGGGAGAGGGTGATATAATCCTTGGGCATTGCCAGAGTGCCGACATTCACCCAGGTGTCACGTGCGCAGGTGGCAACGGCGTCGTCATGGTTCAGTGTAGCGTTATAGCGCAGGTAGCATTTCTTACCCAATAGGATGTAATGTGGAGGGCAGGCTGGAACAAACCGATTCATTTGAAAGTCCAGATCAGGAAACTCGTACGTAAAAAATGTAACCAATGGTTGTTTGTGACAAATAAATATAGCATTCTCTTTACTTCTAGTTACATGTATTACAAAAATGAACAACGCAGAAATAGATGGAATCATGCCTAGTCATTTGGCACCATAAAGCTTGGAAGTGGCAGCCGGTTAACTCGGCTGGAGTCGTTGCTTACCTGCGGCCTTGTCAGCCACGATCCTGATATCAATACATCTTGGAGAACTGTGCCAGTCCAAGGTAAGTAGCTTGATCTGCCGTAGCGTCAGCAGACGTGTCAACCCTACGTAACTAGAGTTCTCAGAGTGATCCACGTCAAACACCTGAGTGTCCGGAGGAAATTAGGCATTGTAGATTGAAACGTAGGTGTTGTGATCTTTTCCAATTCAGAAAATTGATAAATATCACCACCAACTCAAAGTCTACCCATTATACCGGTACATAAAATTGGTATGTAGTTCCAGGCTAACCGTACCATAGATAACAATATCTGCTGATACCAAAAAGTCTGAGGTGGTGATTTACTACTATGACTAGCGATGTACTTGTCTGAATGAACACTCACTGTGGCGTTGGTGTTGGGATCTTTATAATCCCACCAGTCCGCGCCGTTTTTGCTGTTCGCCAGAGAGAAGTTGGCGAGCGAGCCGTTGACCCACAAGCCGCTGACGTGGTGGAGAACCCTAAGGTCCAGCTCTAGGCTGGGTGAGTGGTCAGTGTTACTGGGACACCAGGCGACGGAGGTCGAGTCAAGGACATCAGGTCCCACTGTCCCACTGCTCGCGTTCACCATGGACACCAAAGTAGGGTCGGGGTTTGCATGGTCTACATAGTTTGAACCTATATGAAATATATATTTTTTTTTTGGGGGGGGGGGGGGGGTTCAAAATTGGATATTGAGAACTACATGTACTTGGGGCAGGTAGCAATATTATATACATGTATACAATGTCATTACCGTTTGCAATAACCATCCATTCAGCATACTGTACATGTAAGGAACTACATTATTCGGCCTATTCAAACCGAGCAGATACAATAGGCCTATATAGTTTGTTAAACCTAGTCACGGACGAACGAATGAATAACAAAGGATGTTTTGAGAATGGTGAGACAGTAAGAACCTGCAGGTTTGCCGACCACTTCCGTTCGTAGTGCAGGGTAACCGGAGTACGTCTTTGGTTTGATGCGCAGGTGTCTCGCTTTTATGACAGGTCTCAGCTCGGCAATGGACACAATGCCATTCTGCTCCCAGTTCCCACCAAACTCCTAATGAAGAAGCTGACCTCATTGCAATTGCAAATTGGACAACATGCATAATTTGCTATGACCACTATTGATTCTCAAAATTGTAAAGGACAAATTCGCTTGTGGAGACTCATTATGTGAAGCCCCCGAACACGTCGTGTTCACTACCTTTACATACGTTGCCACGATTCTTGTTAGTCACACGATTGCAATGGACACATTAGTTAGCCATGCAGCTTGACCAAAATGGAGAAACATGTTATGCAGATACATAAACAAAGCCAAGTCCGTTATCCAATCTCAAAGTCCAGGGTCAGGCCAAAATCGATAAAATTGTATGGAACTTCATGAACCTCTATTACATGGATGTTCCACTGACCATGAGTTCCCCGCTACTTCATGAACCTCCATTACATGAATTGCCCACTGACCATGAGTTCCCCGCTACTTTATGAACCTCCATTACATGGCTGTCCCACTGACCATGCGTTCCACGCTACTTCATGAACCTCCATTACAAGGCTGTCCCACTGACCATGAGTTCCCCGCTAGTTTCATTCAGCGCAATCGGCGTCCACTCAACATCAGTTGCTTTTCGGTAGTCCACGCCGTACGACTTGGTATAGTAGGTCGTGACTCCGCTCTGTACGGCCGCCGCTTGGGTGAATATGGCTTGAACCATGTGGTCCACGAGGAGGTCTATTTCCAGATACCCCTCAGAGACATGCACAGGCACCCAGCCCGCGTACAGCCGCCTAGTTGTGGTGGAGGCCGGCCAGTCCAGACGCGCCGCGTCAGTCATGCTGAAGTGCCAGTGGCCAGCGTAGTTTAGAAGACGAGAGGCCCCAGACAACTGGGAGATCCCCACGGAGAGATCAGCTAGACCGAGAGGATAGTACTCAATCTCATTGGCCGGTGTTATGTCTGGGAAAGGACAAGAATGAGGGGCGTTAAGCCCTACTACGGCATTACATATCAAGTCCACACAGTTGTTTAAAAAATATCTTCCCCTAGCACCGGTGATTACAAGAGATTCATGAACTATTTAATCAGATATACAAAGTGTCCGAAACGAATTTGAATATGTCAGTGTTCAGTGCTAACAGTTGATGCTACCACGAGTCTGGACTAGTAAACATGGTAAAAAAGCTGATACATTTGCAAGCCCATATAGCGTTTAGAACACTCACCGACGACACAACCATACACCTCTCCGCGGTAGAGATTGTAGATCCAGTTTCTGTAGTCCACTTGGTTGAACATGACCGAACGTGCCAGGAACGGCTCAGTGAAACGGTTGTAGTTTACAGTTCTTTCATCCACATTTCCACGAAGCACCTACAAAGTTATGGCATAACAATATAAAATATGTGGTATTTATCGGCTGATGTGTTGTGTAACTGTTCTTTCACAATGAAAATGGTGGAGAGTCCTGACCTTGTAGCTGCCGTCAGGGTTAGTGACACCTCGTGTCATGTCATTCATATCTTCATAGAATATACGGTATGTGTATGTGTAGGACCAGCCATTATGCTGAGCGCCTTGTGTGGCGACCCCAGTCACGTTGATGACGTCATCGAACCTGACCTGTACGCATGAGCGAAAAATGACTCAAGTGTTCAATCTTGAAAGCTGAACTGATCAGTTGCAATTGCAGTCTGAACCAATTCATATAATTGTGTGTGCATGGAGGTAACGGTATGGATAATTCCTTTTTTTGTAAGGAATGCAAAAGTTTAAAGTTTGAACATATACGAAGCTGGACATCAACTGTTGCATTTCAGAAAATTTGGTTGAATAAAAAACATAGTTGAGAGATTGAAAAAGTTCACATTGATCCTGCTACATGAAACACGAGTGAAATGTGAACCTGGACTTTACCAGGAAAAAGGCTTTTTACAAATTACGAAGTTTACAACGAAAAAGATTTTAAAAAATTACAAACTGGAACATAAAATGCACACAAAATTGTTGGGTTTTTTTGTCCTGTTTGCAGATGAGCATCACGTGTCTCTACCAAGCCCAAATATAATTATCTAGCGAAGATAAATCAATGCCATTTGAAAATAGACAACACACTTGGGCCTACTCACACACTCAGTTTAGAATATAGGTTTTGGGAGAACACTCACCTTGACCCAATGTTCAGTGCCATGTGCCCGGTACATACAACCGTACAGGTTACCAGCCCCAACCTTTGAGAAGAGCAGGAAGTTTTCCAGTACACAGGAAGCCGTCGATGTCAGTGTCACCTTGCCCAGGGCGTATTGCTCCCTCAGCACTGGCCGACAGCAATCTGCGAGAGGAGTGATAGGATTGAAATACGGTTTAGTATAGTTCAGCTGATAATTCAACTACTCTGAATTTGGACAATCGAGTTTCCTTGAAGATGTATTTTGAACATGAAATCTTGAAGGCCATAGGCCATCAAGCCATGAGTAAATATAAACCACTCACTCCACGTCACGTCACTACCCCCCCCCCCCCCCTGCATAAAGCTAAAATTTAGTTGGTACGTTTAGATGGTGCGAGCACTGCTGTCCATTACAATGTCAGTGACCTGTGCATGTGTGACGAGAGAACCAGTACATGTGTGCATTATATTTCAAGTCTCCGCGGGCGTAGTCGATGGCCGGGCGGTTGTACACAAGACAGTCGCTGGAGAAGTACTCCATGGCCACGGACGAACACGAGTCGGACCCAGGCCACGTCATGCACTTGTCCATGCAGTCTTCAGGGGTATGATACTGAGCAGGCACCGTAGTAACCTCAGCCTCCGAGGGGTAATACTTCGGGACACCATCCCAGATGATCGTGGCTGCTCCGTCAGGGACTGGAAGCAAATCGCGTATATGTCATACATTTATTTGTGGAATTCCACCGTCACTTTAATGCTGGACCATTATTGATATTTTCTCAAGCGAAAATCTTCTTATCATGACTGTCCAGCTCTAATCCTACTGGAGGATTCGATGAGTACATAATGTAAAAAGATATGAGACATATTGTTTTCGTCGTGAGTCAAATAACTTTCTGAGGAAACTGACTGACTTACCCGAGGCTTCCGTCTGGCAGATGATCTTGGACGAGGAGGTGCTCTCGTCATAGATGTTGTTATAGCTGTTGTGTTCTATGATGATGGCAGCGCGACCATGTTCAAAGATAAAAGGTAAAGGCGTCATCGGTCCAGAGCCATTATACCGGTAGTAATCAACAGATACGGAATCGAGCAGACCGTCCACGAGGTGATACGTGCCAGCACTGAAATAAGGATGATACCGTACACTGCATTAAAGACTATACTATTAATTTATTCTAAACAAAGTAGAGTCAAGAATGTGAAGCCCAAGTAACCTAACAATGTAGCAAGATAAATGTAGCGCCAATGATAAAATTAGGCCAAGGGCCAAAGATAGGTTACCGGACAATGTTTAATATTTTAGATGTTAGCCAGGTCACTGGTTGAATTCAAGGTCAAGAGAATAATCAGCATATATATATCATGTCCACAGTTGATTGCTACGCTGTAAATTCAATAATCAGCGAGATATTAGCAATTTGGTGCTGTGGCCTTGAAAATGAAGGGGCAAAGGTCAAATTCAAGGTCATCAAAATATTCAGTGTATATCATTTTCTATATCATGTCCACAATTGATTCCCAAGCCATACAGTCAATAGAGGAGCAAGATATGAGCCAGTTTGTCCTTGGATGAGGTCAAGGGTCAAATTCAAGGTCCGAGAATATTCAGCATATATCATCTCCTACATGTCCACAATTGATTCATAAGCTGTAAAATCGATAATAAGTGAGATATTACCCATTTTGTCATGTGATCTTGAATATGAGGTCAAAGGTCAAATTCAAGATCATGACAATAATCTGCATATATCATTTCCTATATGTTCATAACTGATTCCTAAGCTGTAAAGTCGATAACAAGTGAGATATTAGCCATTTTGTCCTATGACCTTGAAAATGCCGTCAAAGGTCAAATTCAAGGTCATCAGAATATTCAGCATATATCATTTCCTATATGTCCACAATTGATTCCTAAGCTTTAGAGTCGATAATAAGTGAGATATTAGCCATTTTGTCCTGTGACCTTGAAAATGAGGTCAAAGGTCAAATTCAAGGTCATGACAATAATCCGCATATATCATTTCCTATATGTTCATAACTGATTCCTAAGCTGTAAAGTCGATAACAAGCGAGATATTAGCCATTTTGTCCTATGACCTTGAAAATGGAGTCAAAGGTCTCATTCAAGGTCATCAGAATATTCAGCATATATCATTTCCTATATGTCCACAATTGATTCCTAAGCTGTAGCGTCGATAATAAGCGAGATATCAGCCATTTTGTGCTCTGACCTTGAAATTGAGGTCAGAGGTCAAATTCAAGGTCACGAGAATATTCAGCATATATCATTTCCTATATGTCCACAATTGATTCCTAGTCTCTAATCTCAATATTAAGTGAGATATTAGGCATAATGTGTCCCATTATAAAGCATAGGAGAATTTAACATGGGAAAATCCCATTTGGGCCGAGTTTGGGCCAAAATGGCCCACTTCGAGCGATTCAAGCGCAACGAAATTTATAGACATCATAAGAGTACATATGAGGAATGTTATGTATCAAAAAGAAAAAAAGTTACTGAACAGATTTTGAGAAAATGGCCACCAAAGTCCAAAATCAGGCACTTTTCCTCGAAAACGGCCGCCATTTTGAAAAAAATGTGAAAATCAAAAAACTAAAAAATACCTCCTTCTTGAATTATTTATAAGTATTTTTGTGCAAAATTTCAGAAGAATTCGCCTGTAAACAAAAAAGATAAAAATGTGGACGACGACGACGACGGACGACGACGGACAATGGACGCAACGCCATGCCAATAGGTTATCGGACCATAGGTACGGTAACCTAAAAACCTAATATAATTTAGGAACATAAACAAAGCCCAAAACGTAGCAGGAGTGATGTCATCAGAGGCAATTTGTGTGGGAAATATTTTTGTATTTACAGCTGTAGCCTACCCCCGATGCACTGCCTAATAGCCATGATAGCCGATTACAACAAATCAGTAATAACAAACATACCATGAAATACAAGTAGGTTCACGCATAATAAGTACATAAATGCTACCTACATGTAAATTAAGATAATTCACGATAATATATGCCTCATACGTATTGTTCAGTATTGCGTGGCACATTACAACACTATCTGGTTGGCAGTACATCATTTGAGTACTTGGAAGAAGATGTAAATGACGGTACTGACCTTTGAGCCTTGCCGATGTACGCCAGGAACTGCATCTCCTCATACGTGTCCGGAGAGGCGATGTTACCAGGGTTGATCCAGGTGAGGTGTTCACACGCACGGCGTACACTCGCACGTGGTACAGTACTGTCGCGGTCATAAAACGCGAAACACTTCCGGTCGTACTGCACTGAGCCAGGCGGGCATACTGATCAGAGTACACATTGTCAGTGGAAACGTTTCACATTACATGCTCATTCAAGGTGGACAATAATCATTGAGAACATATACTACTAAGACAAACCGGGAGCCATACGGCCACTGAAGGCCAGACTGAGACACGGTCCTAGCAGGGCCTGGGACGGCTGCTGTAGAACCAACTCGTGAGTCTGCAGCATCGGGGAGAACAAGGCGTGAATGGTCGTACTAACAGTCGAGTTGCCGTTATCATCGGTCGAGTTCAGGAACGTCAGCTGGGATTGATTACATAACAGACATTTGTTGTATCACAATGTACAGACATGAAAGGACATTTGACATTACAGCTCTACTCATGCAGTCATTGTGTGCTTGATGCGACATGCTAATTATGTTTATATGTATGTCCGAACGCAGAAACAAGAATGTCTATGCATGAGCGGAAAGTGAATAAGTGGAACGACACTGCGAGTTCTGTTGTTTGTGCGTGGATCGTACACTGTCGCTTAACTCCCGTGTTTTCAGGTGATTAGATGCATATCAGTGTAATTTGAAGTCACGTGATATCACCTCGTCTGCTCCCGTCCAGTTCCCCCTGGCTGACAGGTAGTACACTGTGAAGGGCAGGCTGGTGTTGGTCGAGTCTAGAGAGCCGTTCAGGGCCCGGACGTGGAGTCCAGTCAGTTGGTGTAACGGGCCCAAGCTCAGCTGCCAAGGCTCAGAGTCCTTCATGCACCAGACTACACACCAAGGCGAGTCCTCTGGACAGTCTGTTGACGCCAGGGGTAACACATGTACAGGAAACATGTCACTTTCAGGGGTACCAGATACACAATGTTCAGAGCTATCTCTCGACTGAGTCGAAGATTCATTGCAAGCCAACATTGAAATCCATAAAAATCAATAGCTGGATAAAAGATAACTCTGCTCTCCCAGAACATGGTGGGTTTATCGGTAGAATTTTCTGACCAATATCCAATATTGCAGTTTGTGATACTAAGGAAACTAAATATACAAAGCAGGTATATTTGACAGTAATTTTGCATTTTCTGAATTAGGAATAAAATTTATATCAATGAATCAACGTGTCAAGACCATTCAGAGAATTTTCATCTATCTACAGTTCCTGGTTAAATAATTTTTGTGTGTTGCTGATGAGCATTGATGTACATGTACCTGATTGTAAAGAGGACGTCCTGGCGTGTACTGTTCTGTCAATCGTCTCATTGAAGGACTTTCCGTGCAGAAACACCGGCAACACTTCCATGTAACTCATCGAGCTAACGTCCAGCATTGGGAGTTCTGTAAGTCAACGAGAACGCAGTGTGAATGAATGAATGTTTTCATGAATATCTCCAAATAATTGAGTTGACTTATCTTGGTATAACCGTGCATCTGTTGTACCAGACATATACGTTGTTCGAGAGTTTCACAAGGGGATATACAAGTGACCGTGTGAACCCAAGTACCTTCAGGATGTCCATAGATCTCCATGGATAGCACGCGCGCACTATAGTGACCCGTGATGGTAACTTTCACATGCCGTGCTCTAACAGGCCCAAATACGATGTCCACTCGGGTGTTCCAGTCGAAATTGGCACCGTAACTCTGGAAATACCGAGACAGTCAGTGACAGTAGGCAAATATCAAGACAGTAGGCAACATTTGAAACATACTCAGCTTAGCAACACAATGCCCTCAGTATACTACGTAGGAAAAACAAACAATCCTTCCACTTGTTTTCGAACAAATTATCTATCAATTGATGGCATCGCTCATTCATTGATTCTTTGTTCATTCATTCATTCATTCATTCATTCATTCATTCATTCATTCATTCATTCATTCATTCATTCATTGAGTGACAATAACCATATCGTTGCCGGCGGTGTCGAGTTCGGAGAGCCACGTGACGCCATCTCCGCTGTGGTGTATCATGACTAGGGTGGTGTAGTCGGAGCCACGGGGACTGCCCATCACCATCACCTTGCTGACGACGTGCATCAGGCCAAGGTCCACAGACGCCCAGGGATTGGTTGCGTCCCGCCGCCAGGTCGAGTCCCGCAGTGACAGCTCACCGAAGGAGAACGGGCGGAGTCGTGATTTGGGGTAGTCATTTTGAGAACCGGGAACGTGCATCTGGGACAGGGAAATCTGATACGATTCCATACCTAGCGGCCTCACGTGGTAATCTGGTGGATTATAAATAATCAACATGATAGGCTTTATAATATTTGCTGTACTTGCCGTGACTGTCACTGATAAGGGTGTGATCTTTGTGATCAAATCTTTCGATTAGATTTCAATTAGATTAGACAACCTGATAGCTTATTGGTGAGCTCCATTTGGACTATCACGGGGGTGCCATAGCGGACGTTCCATCGAACTTTCGCTCGGAACTTGTTGTTCTTCTCGACGATGAAGGCCATCTTCCCGTAAGTAACGAGCACTGATAGATCTATACCCAGTGTCTCATAAAAATACTCAAGGGCACCATCCAGGTGATTCTCTGCGGATTTCGTGGTGACTCCTACGATCCACACATCGCTTGGGAGCGAAGAGATGTAGGCGACCATATCCCGCGAAGCGTTGACGTTCGACTGAGTTAGAAAGGTGCGAGGCATTTCCACGAGTTGGCAGGGGCTGGGCGTGCTGTCTACGGCGGCTATTGTGAAGCCTTCCTCGGAGCCTGCAGTGTACACTGTCCTGCTGTCCACACTGATGTACGCCCCCGGGACGTCGTCGGAAGATCCGTAAGCCTGGGCTTCAACGGCGCATCCTGAAAGTAAACAGCGTCAAAATTGTGTGGTATTGGTGGTAATGGCCAGATGAAACACAGCTATTTGATTAACGCTTTCAAAGTTTGAGTGGCGTTTGTTGGCATTGGTTGCTTTACGGTGCACTTGCCTATTTCCTCAGAGATGACACACCCGTACGCCTCAATTCGGAGGGTTATGTCGTAGTACCAGTCAGTAGGTTGTAACATAAGGATCCTGGACACGACCTGAGGATTCATCTCGTACAAAACCATGGCCTCTCTGTTCCAAATTCCGACGTGAACCTAAAACAGATACATTTCAATACGATTATCATAGCTAAAACATATTCGTTAGGGACATAGCCTAATTGGGGAACTGAATTCGCAAACTTCCGGGGAGCCGCATATAATTTTTTTTATTATCTTTGTTCGCCATTACCTTGTGACCTCCGTCAGCATTCCGCACATATTGATATTGGCTGGTGGTATTGGAATAGAACACTTTGAATTTTCGGATGTAGTGCTCATGTATACCACCTCCCGATACGGCTAAACGGGTAATCTTGACTAATTTCCCAAAGTCCACCTATTGCGATGACAAATGATCAAATAAAATTGACAATTGCATTACACCCAGGTGACAAGAACTTAATTGTACCAGCTCGTATCAGCAGCATGCGAAATAGAAGACATCAATTTGCGAAGATTATAATATCAGTGTTATGTATTCTGAACACCTTGAACCACTGCCAGTCATTGTCTGTCGCGGCACGCCAGCCATTCCTGTTACCGATCCACGCGCCCTCTGGCGAATAACCCAAGGCAGTTGATGATGACGTCACGTAGACTCCGTCCTGAAGACTACCATTGTTAGTGAACACCAGAGGTTCCTCACATGTCACATCGTCTGTCAACAACAATACAGGATTCAAGATAGCATATAGTTGTAAAAATTCCTGGGGTTTTTTTTGTTGATAATTTCGCAGGAGGTTCGTAATTTTTCTCCCTTCTTGTAAAAAGGCATATATCTTGATCTATAGTGTACGAATAATGTATTTTGGCTTACCTCTGTTGAGTTCCGACACGATCCTGTGCACAATATTCGTTTAAAACATTTTTTTTTCAGACTTTGCGAAAATAACAATTCACAGTTATATTTTCTGACCTTTTATCATTTCCCAGTAACTGTATCCTCCCGACGAAGTCAGGATGATGCCTGGGGTGTCCTGTGTACCGTTGTATATGGTGCATTCTTCGTTCGCATCGTAGTACACGAAACTGCACCTTTGATATGCAGTGTGCTGACAAGCGTAAAAGCAGTCGTGCAGCGGCATTTTGATTTTGGTCGCTTGTACGCCCTCCACATCTTGAGCATATACGTCCAATGTCACCTTGTAGTTGAGCAAGTTCGTCCATCGGATGCCAGTGCTGGACTCTGTGGGGTGGGAATACACGTATGTCATCAGTTTTTGGTGTCATAGTGGACAGAACAATGAAGGTGGGGTTTGTTCTGGTAGAGACAGAGTGTGTGCGTTGGAGTCATGGTTAACAACAATCTGAGTCTGACACCCAAAACTCCTATGAACTGGTCACCAGGTAAGAAATTAAACTGACCGAGTGTCGCACATCGCAATGACCATTCGATGGACTGAGAATCGAAGCAAAATACTCACATACAGCACTGAGAACAGATATGAACACAGCCTCTTGCCATTAATACTGACCGTTCCATGCCGAAGCCACCTCACACGTGTATGTAGTAAAAACCGAGTTCACGACGTCATTCCAGAATTGGCCACTACTATAGTAACTGATGGCACTGAACTCATCGCCGCTTTCATCAGGTTCAGAACTCGACCACAGCCGCAAGGACGGGTCCTCCCCCGTGATCCAGCGCCACGTAAAGCGGGGTGTGACAGAGGTCACAAGCGGATCCTTGTCATCGCTGATCCTGACCAGACCAATCCAACAGCCCCAAGTCCTTCTAAACTCCGCAAACAACGAGAGAGTGGAAAGCTATATCAAAAGAATTGTCTTATTATGTGACAAAATCGCGAGAGGTTAGACAGTCGGGTGCCCATTTACTGTTTGGCTGTTTGTCATCTAGTCCAACCGTTAGATGATTAACTGTGATGTTGACTACAAATATGTGTTTAATCGGTGAAAGCGATTCATAAACGTAGGCTCTACATAATACAAACTAAATTTAGAAACTGGGAAGTGTTGTTTATGATTGTAATATCACTTCCATTTTATGTACCTGTAAGTGCGGCTGAAAGCGCTGACTAACGTCTGCTCTTCGCGTGACGTCACTGTCACGTGATGTTCAAAGCTCCCCCATTGATTCCGTGCGCAGGTGAAGTTTGACTCGGGGTCTGAGGCCTTGATATCACGGTCCACGGGCCTGTAGCAACTATCGGCATGCTGAGCGTGGCCGGGCGGACAAGCTGCGTCGGCCAACAAACTCGAAATATCAGACTCATGAACACGATCTATGTATGTGTGAAATGATACCGAGAATATATTGTCTGCTATTCTTGATGATACTATAACGGGATACATTCTTCTAGGGACCTATACATTGTTTCGTAAATTTTCCTTCATGCATTCATGCATTACTGAAGGTTATCTCAATAACATATTTTCTCCTAACAGATTCTCCAACAGATTCAACCGTGTTAAGCTCCCTTCGCACAGTGGTGGCTTTCCCACTTGATCTCCACACAACTAATCAAATGTCGAGTCAACTCCTTCACCACAAATCGATAAGGAAAAGAAGGTGTTGTGTGGAGGGGGTTTTACATGTACGAGCGAATACTTTTCACTTCGGAAAAAAATCTTGATTGAACCTACCGTCTGTTTTACAGGCCATCACCCTCAAGCCGACACAGTCGTTGGACCCACTGCTCAATTTAGTGGATGAAATGTTCAAAGTCGTTGTCGTCAGTAACCGGTCCAGTTGTATCAGAAGGGAACTGTCGTTATCCTGAACCATACAGCACAGAAATTAAAGAACACACACATTTTCGTAAATGTGCGTCGATTTTGTGTGCAATCATGAGAATAACCGCAAATTGTGTTTATTTCAATCAATAAAATCAACATTTTGAAACCATTGTAGCTAGGTTAATTTAATTTTGCTTCCTAAAAATAGCACACTACCGGTAAGGAACTTACCAAAGCAGTAGTTTCGTAGAGTTGCCAATCTCCGGTTGCATTCACATGGTAAACTTCCAAATCACTCGCCATTATGTTCATATCGGATGGTTTCACTAGAACTAGGCCCGTCACGTGATACAAACCGACCAATGATATACTTATTGGCTCTTGTATATCAACACAATGTGTGACGTCACCATAGGAACAAGAACAACCTCGAGCCATGATGACATCAGAAGCACCGAGAATTGGACAATCTGCAAAGTACCAAAGATTTTACGTTTTATGATCACACGTGAAAGGAAGCTTTGAAAAGTACATTATAAGCATTTGTTTACATTAGAGTTGGATGGATACACTTCCTTTATTTATACATATTCAAAACTCGCATGAAATGTGTTGAAAACGGATGTAAATACGATTTTGACAGATTGTAGGCTTATTCGTCAAAATAATTACCCGCATTTTTTTATTTTGTATCAGAAAGCCTAAAATGAATCTTGAAATATTTATTCAATGTTGCTTTCGATTACAAATACATCTAATGCATTTACTTATAAAGCTGACCGATTGTCATTATGACTGTAGCTATAGTTATACCATACCGACTACCAGATTACCTATCGGTCGGCCGATGAGGTCCATACGAAGGTATTCATAGGACGCAACTGACACAGAGTGCAGCCTTATAATTCTGGCCTCAATTGGTGGGTCTACGTCAACATGAGTCGGGACATTGGGAGTCACGGAACCCTCAAACAACTGAAAAAGAAAGGTATACCACAAAGTTTCACAAATAATGAAAAAATCAAGTATTATTCTTCATCCGTGAGACATTTCACAGAAAGGGAAATCCAATCACTTTTCAATGGAATCAAGAATCTGAATCAAAATGTTTTTGTATAAACTCGTGAGACATTCCTCAGTTCTAAGAGAAAAAAAATCATTCGAAACCACATCATTTTCAATAAAACCAAGATTTTGAATCAAGATTTTTTTGGTGTAATGCGACAAATGCATTATATTGACAGCTCCAAAGTAATTCATTTTTTGCTAATATTCGCCAGCTTTATCCCGAATGGATAACCGAGTAGTACCATTTTTGTCCTGAGTTTATCTGTAATTACTAACGCACATTGTTTTATCTAATGACGTAACTCTACGGTCTGGTTTTTATTGCACGCATCTAGTAAAAGCATAAAAGGTACATTTTTATCTCATGAAATTTGTCAAAAAATTACAGGGCGGTGAAAACTGTAGGTTATATATGATGATCGAAAGCACTTCGTGGCATTATATGTGAATCGATGTAATATCTCCGTGCAACAATACAGGAATTCCCGTGTCATGAAAACTAGCGGTAAGTCATTTACGATCTTATGAAACATTCAGAGAGACTCGCACATGTATAGATCTCTTTCAGAGAGTGAAGTGTACGAAACAGGAAAATTCCATACACATTCATAACTCAAGACACTTTATTCATTGCCGCTGGTTAGTAATCAATAAAATGCATCAGTAAAAAGGATGGTCTCTAATAAAAAAATCATCGACTTACTGTCTCCACCCCTGCCGACACGTTGCCATGGTAGACGAAATCCAGAGGGTCGCCGACACTATACGACAGTTTGAATGTCCGAATCATGCGTACAGTCGCGTCGCGATGACCCTGGACCACGACAGCTTCCACTCTATGCATCGTCATCATGTTGACCTGGATCCAAGGAGTCGAGTCGGCGTTCGAGGGGACCCAGTGCCCGTACTCTCTCAGTACGTCGGTCTGGCGGTTCAGGCGGGCGGCCCAGGGCGGGTAGTAGGGCGATTCGCCGTATATACTCGAGGCGGACAGCTGGTAGTCCTGTATGTGACCGGACTCCATTCCCATCGCCGGTGACATGGTCGGGAACACTGCATGGGGTGTTGCAAGATGGACAGTTCATTAGTTCGGGATAATTTGTATGATTTGTTTTTGCATGAGAGTTTTTCGTGCACGATTTGGTTGAATAAACATAAACATTCTCTCTTTCAATAATTAAATTTTTAGTTGTCATTACATGTATGTGAGTGACTTCTTTAGTTGTGCGGAATGGTTCAATAAAGTGGAACTCTGCAAGATGCGAATGATAACACATGAAACCATTCCCTCTGTGGACGTGATCTCGCAAAATGTGTGACTGTTTTCAAACAACAAAGCATGAATTATTACCAGTACTGTTTGTGATGGGACATCCGTACAGCTCCAGTTGTAGGTAGATATAATAATAAACACTCGTGATCGCCAGCGTCACTGACAGAGTCGTCACTGGGGGGTCTAACTGGTGAAACTTGACATGGTATCCGTTGGAGTTCGCCGTGAACAACTGTCCAAACATACATCAACATTGCGCCTGAACTCTAGTTTTGGATTCCATGTACAATATTTGAGATTCCTATGGATATCCCACCTTGTTATTCCCCGACTGGTCCTTGTACACCTTGGAGCCTTGCATATTGTAGTGGTCGCGGTAGAATAGGTAGTAATTCCTTGGGTAATAGGCCCCGTGACCTGATTTCGTCGCCATCTTCCATATCATCACAGGCTCCACGAACTGCACCTTTTATTCAACAGTGTCGAAAGCAGGGTTGCTACATATTTTTTTTTGTATTCAGTGTTGTTTGTGCTTCTCTTCTTCGAAGTGATCTAATTTCTTCATTATAGACCATTATATCTATTTATTATTTCAGATTTCAGATCTATTAGAGATCAATAGGCTAGCATATATTCGTTACACCATCCAAAATTTCGTTATTTTTACTAAACCCTCATGACGCGGGAACAATGATAACAACAAGTTTGTATACAATCAAAATAACGTGATCATGAAATTCTAAAGTCGTGTTTTCTGTTGAATGTTCATGTGTAGAAATTCAGATAGAGTAAATATGTAGAAATTCAGTATATTCACAATAAACCCAAAACTGATTATTCCACTTTCATTATCCTACCTGGGAAATAAAAAACCCCACACAATCAATGTGTATGAGGCATGTGTACCTTCAACATACCTCATACCATGCGGCCGCATTATCAGTAGATGGTCTGTAATAGCTCGCACCATACATCTCGGCCATATCCAGTCCGCGTGCAGAAGACGACGGCTTGATTCCGGCAAAACCGGAAGTGTAATTGTCGGTCCCCCAGATGAGCGGTTGTCTGCACGCTTGCTCTGGATTGAAATCCAAGGTAAAATGTTCGTAATGAAGCTGTATAATAAAGGCAAGCCTATCATATTACATGACTGGCCAGATGATTCTAAATCTTCAAAAATTATTGTTCTTCCCTGATTAGCAACATCCCTATATCACCAGCATAATGTTGTATAAACTTGTTTCAAATCTCATACGGTATTACAAAACCGCCACAAAAATTAATATGGACGTCATCATTTTAAGTACACTGGTCAAAAAAAAATAAGACTCAAGAAATATTTTTTTGAATTTTCAACCAAATTGAATTTTTTTCTCTTCTTTGTTATATCTACACTTTTATTGTTTCTTCAACTAAGCTATTGGGTGTGTTTGGTTTGTCAAGATCTCTTAGTTTTTGTGCAACAGACTGGAGTGTGGGATTCCCACAAAATCACCGTTCACATGCCACAAATCATAAACATGTTTTTCTTCAAAAACTACTTTATTGGAAAAAATAATGACTCAAATTGTTCACTAGTAATGGGTAGATGCACCATTCAAGTTTACACATTCCAGACACCGTCTCCGCATCGAAACAACAGTGTTCCGGATCACCGCTCGAGGAATGTCGTTCCACTCCTCCTGGAGGGCTGTGGTTAGGGTTGCAACGTTTGTTACGGCGGGATTGCGGTTCCTGACCCTTGTCCCCAACATTGCCCAAATGTTTTCTATGGGATTAAGGTCAGGAGACATCGCTGGCCACTCTATCCGCTGGATATTGTTGTCCTCAAGGAACGTCGTAATGATCCTGGCTCTGTGTGGAGCAGCGTTGTCGTCCATAAGAAGGAACCTGTCACCCACACGGTTTCTCAATGGTAGCACAATGGTCTGAAGAACACTGTCACGGTAGTAACGTGAGTTCATGTTGCCTTGAACGATGTGCAAGTCAGTTCGCTCAGTCACGGAAATTCCGGCCCACACCATTACGGATCCACCACCCCAGCGGTTAACAGAAACTGAATATTGAGGGTTGTTACGCTGTCCAACACCTCTCCACACACGTAAACCACCATCAGCATGGTCCACAGTGAAACGGGACTCATCCGTGAAGAGCACGTTGGACCACTGTGCAACGTTCCAACGAGAGCGTGCCCTGGCCCACTCAAGACGACGTCTCCTGTGATCAGCTGACATCCTTGGAACAACACGCGGTACACGAGAGTGAAGACCAACTTCTCTGAGTCTGTTACGTACAGTTTGGGAGCTGATTGTGATGCGTGTAGCTTGCCTGAACTCATTCTGGATCCGTCGTGCACTCTGGAATGGGTTTCGTCGAGCCGAAAGCGTCAGATACCGGTCATCCCCAGCAGTTGTGGCCCTTGGTCTACCAGAACCACGACGTCTGCGATAATCCTGGGTCTCCTGGAATCGTCCCCAAACATTCCTGATGCAGCTTTGACTGACCCCTAACTCGATGGCCACATCACGCTGAGTTCTGCCATCCTGGAGCATCTGACATGCTCTCGCACACTGCACTTCACTCAAATGCACTCTAACACTTATCACACACACAAAAAAGCAAAATCCCATAAAAAAATTCACTGTCAAATGCATTTTCGTGTTTTGAAGCATTGCCCTGGGAATGCATGTGAACAGTGATTTTGTACAGAGTTTCACACTCGAGTCTGTTGAGCAAAAACCAATGAAGCATGACAAACAAAACATACCCAATAATTGAGCTCAATTATCAACAAAAGTGTACACATAACACAGAAAAATATTTTTCTCAATTTGGTTGAAAATTGTAACAAAGATTTCTTGAGTCTTATTTTTTTTTGACCAGTGTATGTGGATGATACACTAATTTTGTGACAAAACTATGCAGTAAAACTTGTTCGCATGTTTTTTGGGGGATTTCAGGACGGGTGTCATTATTGCGCAGGAAATGGTCACCCTTGAAGTAGTTAGGGGGCACTTTAGGCAGGTTTTTCCAGGTTTCGGTTTCGGGGGTTTTCCCATGGTTATATGACGTCACTTTCGGTTTCGGTGGTTATATGACGTCACTTTCGGTTTCGGTGGTTATATGACGTAATTGGTGGTTATGTGACATAATGTGTTTATATATGGCGTAATAATGACGTAATATGGTGGTTATATGACGTAATATGTGGTTATATGATGTCACTTTCGGTTTCAGTGGTTATACCTCACATGATAAAGTTGGTTAGGTTAGGTGATTATATAATAAGTGCTCAATAGGTGATGTAATAAGTGCCCTTAATAGGTAGTTTTACAACATAAAAGGTGGTTATACAGTACCTATATGACATAATAGGTGGTTATATGACGTCACTTTCGGTTTCAGTGGTTATACGTCACGTGGTATCGATGGTTATACGTCACATGGTTTTGGTGGTTATGCGTCATGTGGTTTCATAATAGGTGATTAAGTAATAGGCGGTTGCAAAATAGGCTAGGTAAATTATGACGTCACCGGCGTCCCCCATTCGAAAGGACCAATCAGAGCCCCCGAATTCGTACAGATTCAGACAAGTCCCCCACGCTCGTTAAATGACGTCACCAGCGTCCCCTATTTGAACGGACCAATAGGAGCCCCGGAATTCGTAAATGTTCAGACAAGCCCCCCACACTCGTTAAATGACGTCACTAGCGTCACCCCATTCAAACGGACCAATCAAGCTTATTGTATAGGCCATATTGTATAGGTCATACTTATGTATATTTTAACTTTGTATCAGTTATATATGCACACCGGGAAACTCATATTCACAAATGACTGTATATCGCAAAATAAATCTTTTACACACTATTATACACTTTATTTCAACTTTTAAAACCGAACCATCGAATCATTCAAATTATCATGCGATTATGTTCGTTACCCTTCTAAACTTGTCAGAATGAACCAGTCACATCGAGCTTATCCTCAACGATAAGTGATACGTGTACTGAGTAGATTGTGGGCGAATAATGACGTACAAGTAATATTATTGATATTGTAATGAACCTCCCCATGTATTAATTTATCTTGCTACTTTGAGAGGACGTTTAAACACGGGGTAGGTGACGCAAATGAAATTCCATATAAATATCCTATTTAAAACAAATCTTGTTTCTGTCCCCGTTACTCTTGTATGTATGATAGAGAATTAAGTTTGTTTTAAATCAGATCTCCTTTTTTCGTGTGAAGTTTCGTCGTTTTTTTTGTACTTTTGGGCGCGCGGTTAAAGTCGGCAGTTGAATCACAGCCTAATCGGTATGCCTTGGCGACTTGGAACCTACGGTCGAATGGTCCCGAACCTGAATGGCACCTTGGCCCAGTGCTCGAGAATTATCGGGGTACGGGATATATAATTCCCTTTCACCAGACACTTAGCGTGTTATCGTAGCCTTGTACCCTCACGGCTCAAACACACGTCATGGCTATCTGGCTACTGATAACCGTTTACCATCCGCGTTTAGTCCCTTGTCTGCAGGTACCGAGGGCTCAATGTAAAAATACTCAGAACATTGAAGGATTTAATTCACCATTGCACAACGCAATCTTTCAGACGAACCAACGCTCATGTATATTACGGAAATTTATGTTGAACGAGTGAATCTCTGTATTAGTGCATGTCGTGTTGGAACCAGTCATATATTCACACGGTTAAGAAGAAATGTATATGCTTAATTTCTTTATCATGCCGTGGCATCAGTCATTACCCCAAGTACATACCATTGTATGAGTACACGTCTTTATACCGGCCTCCTCGCGGGCCACTGGCCATGTAAATGTCAGGGAAAGTTGTAGTGTGAGCGTTATATCAGCCGCTCACGGAATATCCCGTTAATTTCACATCCTAAATCTCCCGAATATTATCAGATTTACCCCCGTTCAAACGAATGTAATGCGTGGTTTAATCCCGTATAACGTTCTCCCATTGGTCATATATTGTTCATTTCAATGCGAGTGTTCAGCGCTGACGTCCCTGTAAACTTTTGATGCCCAGCACGGTAGAGTTATTTTAGCAGTCTGGAACCGCTGTACGCGTACCAGCCCTGTACTGAAGTGAGTGGGGTGTAACCTCGAGACAGGTGTGGGCCGGATCCTCTGGCTGGCTGGTTCTGTGGATATCGATTTTTCTTTGTTAGGGCTGGAAACTCTCGAGGCCTCCAGGTAGATCTGTATGCGTTATAAATCTGTATCCCCGTGTTCCGCGTATTCTCGGCGAGACCGAGTCAAACTCTCTCGGCACATTAACTCTCCAAACGGTACATTATATTTTGAAAATATATCCTCATTTTGTCGCGTTCTCGTAGACTTTGGAATGAATTTATCCAGCTTCTCACTACTCTATATACCCACGCTCAAAGCCGTGACGTAGAGTATCGCGTCGCGTGGGGTGGGGGAGAATGCCTCTATCCTGGCGTAAAATATCGCGTCGCGTGGGGTGGGGGGACGCGGGCACCAGTTGCATCCACTCCCGGGTTCATAGACTATAGCACGCAAAAGCGTCGGGTGGGGGAGTGAAACGGAAGTAACGTGGACAAATACGGTAGGCGTACTTCCGACCATTAGTAACATTTTACGAGTACAATCCAGTTTTCTGGATCCAGCATGCTCTAAAAATAAAAATCCTTCCATATTGCTTATTCATATAACTCGAGCCGAGTTCGAATGAAGTTCCCCCCGCTACCGGACTGTATATAGTTGCACCCAGCCGGGGTAAAATAGTAATTCTACAATAAATATATGTATCGTATCAACCCGGAATGTCCACAGAGTTACACCATTTCATTACCATTTCAATTTGGGACAACGCTGTTAATGGCTTGTTCTCCTTCTGTGCTATCTCGTTATTAATAATTGGTAATAATAACGCAGATTGCGCATTTATTCTTCGAGGTTTGAAATATTGATCGAAAATAGCATATAAGGATTTTGACTGATAATTTGAACCAGTTATATATTATGGTCTGCAATTAGTTTGCGAGCATGTATGTTCCTCGGAGAGAAGCGTGCGGGGGGAGGGGCGGACTTTCTTTCTCTGAAACTTGTGTCAGCACGAATGCACGCGGCATTAAAATGCACCGGGTGTGGGCAGATTAATCGCTTCGATACCTGATAGTAAAGGTGGTGGGGGAATACATGAGGCGATTCTACGCCTCGGGAAAGTTTTATGATACATGTTGTGCTATCGCGCATGACATTACTTTGTATGCGTTGTCCGATAATTCAGGGACGGTCTTCATTTTTGTATTTATAGTTAGCGATTTTGGCGTCTTTATTGTAAGTTATTTTACAGTTTATATCACATTGAGCGTGCATTATTATCCAACGTGCTTCATTTATATATGCTTTATCTAACGCGAAGAAAACATGTAAAACATATCATACATGAAGAAAACGAGTAATTTTTCCAGTTTTTATTTCACAGCACACATCTACAATATTTACAATTTCTACACTACATTTTTTTGGATTTTTAAAATATATTTTTGTATTTTTGTTCGCTAAACTACGCATGCACAATATACAGTTATCATGGCAGATATGGGGTAGGGTTTCTTAATATTCAATGTCCTCATCTTCTGGCTGAACGATATCGTCGAAGAGATGATTGAGTTTCTCCATGGACAAATTAAGGGCTTCCTCGAAGTTGGCTCCCCGTCCCATACATTTTTCCACAACTTTCATGATTTCCGTGTGGATCATGCTTCTTTGCAACAAATGGTTCATCTTTACCATGGTTTTGTACATTTCCATCAACCCCGTCTTCATTTCCAGTTTCACCTTATCTTCGGGCAACTCGGGTGTATATTCCATGACGCGATGCAGCAGGTACTCGAAGGCCGTTTCGCATATGTCATGGTCCTGGACTCCCTTGCATCCATTTTGGAACCAGCTTACGACTTGATCGAACCAGTCATGTTTCATCATGATAGCCATGTTGAGCGCATCTTTGAATGTAGCACCTCGCGCTCTGTATTCTTAAACTGCCTTTTCAATTTCCGCATGAATCCGACTTCTCTGGAGCAGATGGATGCAATTCGCCACTCTCTGGTAGGCATTAATCAATTCTTCTTTCGTTTTTTGCGCGACTTCCTCCTCCGGCACTTCTTTTTCCTCAATTTCGCCCTGAACAGACTACAGCATGCGTTTGAAGGCGCTTTCGTCCATTTTTCTGGGGAACTCGTCTTCCGACGACTCGTCATCGTGTGCGGGACATCTCGGCAAATGCATTTGTAGCTCGTAGTTACTCGAAAACAGGGCTCCGCAGCTGAAACATTTCGCTGTCTTGTCCGACTGCCATCCCACGGATTTTGTGATACTTTGAGATGATGCGGGCTGGTCCGGGGCTGGACGCTCATTAGACCGACTCGAAAGGGGGTTCGGTCTCAGGCGTTTATCTTCCTGCGTTGTCGGCTTCAGGTCCACGACGAGATGTCCATAGGGCTTGACGGTTGCTCTGTCGAACTCTTGAAGAAACTTTTGGGGGCAGGCGGGATACATTTGCCTGGCCAGGGTCATGATTTGCTGCTGATCGATAGGGTTTCTGAACAGAGTCAGATAATGACCTCTGAGTCGGGTCCTTGCTGTAGTAGAGGTTCTGGTTCAAGCAAATGACGCTCAGGTTCCGGTGGTGGCTCCCTTCCGCGAACAAGTCCATGATTCTCGGATCCTTGGCGGAAATAGACATGAGGTCGTCCAGGACGATGACATTATTGTCCGTAGGTGAGATGAAGTCATCAGAATCCAGATTGATAGGTATCCCCTGTATGAACTGCACGGGAGGCTGCACACTAGACCTTATGATGTCATAGAGGGGTTGCCATCTCTTGTACAGCCATATGATCCTGGTAGGGGCGGGGAATATTTGACCGGACTCCAAGAGGGATTTTACCCAAGCCGTCTTCCCACACCCAGTAGGTCCTGACACGTTCAGGGTGAAGGGGTGTTGAAATACCAGGGGATCCATATAATTGATGGACCAGTGCTTTTGCTGCTGTGGCTGAGGCTGAGGCTGCCAAGCCTGTGGCTGTGGCTGAGGCTGAGGCTGTGGCTGAGGCTGAGGCTGAGGCTGAGGCTGAGGCTGAGGCTGTGGCTGAGGCTGAGGCTGCCAAGGCTGAGGCTTCCAAGGCTGAGGCTGTGACTGAGGCTGAGGCTGAGGCTGTGGCTGAGGCTGAGTCTGAGGCTGAGGCTGCCAAGGCTGAGGCTGCCGAGGCTGAGGCTGAGGCTGAGGCTGAGGCTGTGACTGAGGCTGAGGCTGTGGCTGAGGCTGCCAAGGCTCTCTTTTCTTTAAATGACAGTCTCTAGCTGATATCGCCACTTTTATACTCTTCAGGAATGGGAACAGCAGTTGTGTACTTCAAAATGATGTCTTCCCTTGCTTGATCAGCAACTTGGCCCATTCCACAGTCTGTTGTGTTGGTGTGACTAACTTTACCACTACTTTTTCTGTCTTGTCCGCCTTTTCATTGACAGTGTGAAACTTTTTTTCTTTCTTTTCCTGTTGATATTTCTTCCAGGCATCCACTGCGGGAAGGTACGGCTTGAGGGGCATGTTGATCCTTCAGCGTCCGAAATGCGAATGAGGAAAGAGCTCAGTACAAAGACTTATATAGTTTTCTCCTTCGAAATGCTCGATTCTGATTGGTCCGTTTGAATGGGGTGACGCTAGTGACGTCATTTAACGAGCGTGGGGGGCTTGTCTGAACATTAACGAATTCCGGGGCTCCTATTGGTCCGTTCAAATAGGGGACGCTGGTGACGTAATTTAACGAGCGTGGGGGACTTGTCTGAATCTGTACGAATTCGGGGGCTCTGATTGGTCCTTTCGAATGGGGGACGCCGGTGACGTCATAATTTACCTAGCCTATTTTGCAACCGCCTATTACTTAATCACCTATTATGAAACCACATGACGCATAACCACCAAAACCATGTGACGTATAGCCATCGATACCACGTGACGTATAACCACTGAAACCGAAAGTGACGTCATATAACCACCTATTATGTCATATAGGTACTGTATAACCACCTTTTACGTTGTATAACTACCTATTAAGGGCACTTATTACATCACCTATTGAGCACTTATTATATAATCACCTAACCTAACCAACTTTATCATGTGAGGTATAACCACTGAAACCGAAAGTGACATCATATAACCACATATTACGTCATATAACCACCATATTACGTCATTATTACGCCATATATAAACACATTATGTCACATAACCACCTATTACGTCATATAACCACCGAAACCGAAAGTGACGTCATATAATGACCGAAACCGAAAGTGACGTCATATAACCATGGGAAAACCCCCGAAACCGAAACCTGGAAAAAAACTGCCTAAAGTGCCCCCCTAACTACTCCTTGAACAGTGTTGAACAACTGAGTTCACATTGTGGGTGTTAACGTTTCGTTTGAACGCGGACTTTGAAATCAGTCTGGTTTCCGGATGGGCTAGTTGGTTCTATCTCTGTTGATAGTGAAAATAACGACAAGAAACTCTAGATCGAGGTTGAATCAACACCTTATCGATGCCTTTCATAAGTGATATTTTAGGTCAGGAAAATGTAAAATGAATCCTAGAACTGGTATTTTTCTGACACCTTCTGTATAAGATTACAAAGCCGATACGGACGTTTTGTTTACACAGGCATGATAATTATATCGATTCAGGGATAGAAAACAAGCGCCGATAAATATCAAAGTGACACTGGCCAGAAAAACACCATTACGTCGATATGGTGGCACATTGTTTGCAATTATTATAGCAGTGTTTTTCAGATAGATTATTGTAGTAGTGTTTTTCAGATAGATGTAGTGTTTTTCAGATATATATACATGTAGACTTTTTTCCGTTCGTGAGGAGTTCGTCAATGTGCACCAATGTTTGTTTGATCATCCCGGTATCAATATGACACCATATTTATGTAGCCTACTGTGATGATGGCTGAAGAAGTACTTCGTTTTGAAACACAATTATATATTCACGTAGATTCACGGTAGTTAGAGAATATCACACTGTAATTTTCACCACTCTTCAGAAGTTGTGTTGGAAAACGATCAGATATGATATTCAAAATTCTTTCTCACGTTGTTGATGATGCTTTGCGTACCCAACGATGATGATTTACTGATAAGGAAAATATTTTTGTATGTTTTAAGTCCACGCGATATTAGGGTGTAACTGGTATTTATTTGGATTGAACATAAATGTTCTTATGATTTGGGAAAAAAAAGTTCGCGTATTGGACTATAATTCTAAAATCAGAGACTAATATAATTCATTCTTGCATTTTAATCATTATAAAATATGCAGGCCATGTCATAAAGTATGAAGTGACAGAATAACAGAATTTGATAGGATGATCATTCTGACGCAAGGGTGGCTTGCGTAAGAGTCATCATTTCTTCTATTGCAAAGATCGACAACCAAGTCACACCTCTCAGCGTTATCTAATCCTCCGAATATATTGTTTAAAAGGGTAAAACAATAGTCTTTGTTTGGAAATGAGCATATCATGAGCCATCAGTTTTACGTTTCCTTTATCGCTATTGATATTTAATATCACATGAATTAGCATCATCTAGTGCACGGTGGACAATCATAAAAGCCCATTGCTTACTGGTCATTGGCTTCAAAATTCACGATCAGTTGTGAAATAAAATACATAATCACAAATTTATGGTTTGCCATATTTCGTCTTCGTAAGGGTTATGTTCTGTGATGACCATTTATGGTTTGCCATATTTCGTCTTCGTAAGGGTTATGTTCTGTGATGACCATTAGGAGTTGTTTGTTACAGCAGTTCATTCAATAATACCTATAGGCTAGTCAACCAAACTGTAGCAATTGTGTGGAAGCGTCCTACCCACCTGCCGGGAAGTACCACGTGCCGTTACTGCCACTGGTCAGTACGCCGACACGCCTGATGTACTGGGTGTTCTGCAGTCCGTAGCTGCCCAGACTGCCGACCCCCGGGTCCCACCCCCGGCCCAGTCGGAGGTACCCGTCATCCCAGGTCAGCCAGTACCGCGTGTACAGTGTACAGTTCAATGTCTCAGGGGCGGGGTAGCGGTAGCGAACCGTAGAAGTCGCAGTGTACCTAGCAACAAAAGGAAACACTCTTTCCGGAACACCTGATTTCACCTCCTAATGGCCATTTTTGGGGGTTCATGAGTTTCCCTGTCATTTTGTTTTCTCTCACTTCGTATGCCTGATATGACTTTCTGTCCCCGGAATATGAGATTGGATAACGGACCCTGTTTTGTTTGCTCGGAATACTTAATACTGGGTATTGATTCCACGTCTATTGGAATAATTCGTCATTCAAAAATTCGAGCAGGTGCATGGTGGCACTTCACCCAATTGCCCTATTTATTAGGCTACATTCTAAACAATCATGTGGTACTTATAGCATTTAATCAGTGCTGATCAGTGGGTGACCATTAGTTTGTCAACACCACTGACTTTGGTTCGTATAAATGGTTGCAAAGGTACCATCCTTAGATGCAAAACCTGACCATATGTTGGTAAAAAAAAATTATAAATTAATATATATGTACTAATAATCTAATATTCAAAGGTGCGAGAATATATTCAATTCCTCCATAGGAATTGCAATGTATTATCTATTCTAAAAAAAATCTAATCTCCAAAATGTCCAATCGTCAATGCATAAATTTATAATTACTAATTGCTACTCTACAACAAAAAGCTACAAAGTTGATTGGATCACTATATATGTATTTTTGTCTTCTTTTTACAGTAAAGAATAGACGGTTTCAACAATATACCACATGTCTGGTTATGACTAATACTATAGAGAATTGGAGAATTCTCAGTCATAGCAAATATCGCAAGGGAAATTTGCAAGGTTTGCTCTGCAGCCAACTGTTTGACGAATGCTGTTCCAAAATTGTTTATCGCAATCGGTAACGACGTGGTCAGTACCTTCATATCATCCTTTGCGATGATATGAAGGTTGCACATCACACATGAATGGATAGCGAAGACATTCACTACATCCACGTGCCCGTAATATACAATAAATGTACTGCAGATACAGGCTTTTGTAGACTGTTTCAGTTTGCCGGAGAGAATACCATCGTAATTTCATCTAATGTACATAATGAATGAGATAACCAATACAGGGTGTCTCTGAAAGTGATTATTCTACATGTATACTATCAAAGCAACGGTTACCAGTTAGTGAAAATGTGCATTTTACCTTGTGAAAAAAATTAGACAGTACCCAACGTGTTCAGGTTCGCCTAACTGAAGATACAAGTAAATATTAATAAAATATCATGTCTTGGCGATTCGCACATACCTAACTTCTATGTCCGTATTGCTGGTAGTCCCAAACTTGATTACAAGAGTGTTACTGGCGAAATCGCCCGAGTCGCGCCCGAAGATGACGTGTGCTTCCGGACATGCCCGAACTTCAAACAGGAAGTAGTCTTGTCCATCCAGCGTACGGTTCAGGTCCAGCCACGTGTCCCCGTCATATGTCGTCAGGTTAAGTGCTTCCTGGGCGACTAGATGTGAATAAATAAACAAACAAAAAAATGATGCATGAGTCGACATTTTCAGCAAGCTTTTGAGGGTTTGAATAAAAATAAATCATGAAACACTTTCGGAACAAACGCAAAACTCGGCCAAACATTTGTGTCTGAAACCACACTGGCGTTATCAAGGGGTAGACAATGTGTGAATATCACTGCATCCATTATACACAATATGAAATTAGTGCAGTACTGCCGAACACTTTTTTATTGAAAGAAAATGGAAATCCAAAACGAGTTCCATGACATAGATGTATGACAAGTACATAAGTACCCAATCAAATGCTAAAGACTACCGGATTGATGGTCTCATTGGGGACACCAGGCACTAATAGTGACACTAACGCAGTGGGTATTGTAATATTGTCACTTCAGGAACTCCACACACTTCGCTCAATGGGTGAAGTACTTTTTCGTACCATCGTACTTTTTACTTTTATTCTTTGTTCCATATATAATGAGCATTGGAGCATGGGCCAATGCTTTTCCGTCATTTGATGTACCACTGCCAAAACAATTTTGCAATATATCCATGTCTGCTGTGACGTGACATGAATATAATTCGAGTTCGCAGTTTAGCTGGAGGAGTTCAAAGTTAATATTGTATTCATAGTTAAACATTCGTTGACTGCAAATGCAAAGCTGTATCGATTTCATAAATAACCCATATATCCATATTATGAAAATATATACTATGTGAATATATATTCCTTATAAAAAATAGAAAAATAGTTAATTTATATGTTCAAAAAAAAATGTGCAAACCACTCATTTCAACTATTATTTTTTAAAGATAAACACTGTTTTTAGTAGGAAATTACAACTACATAGAATTTGTATCTATATACCATGGTGACATTTATGATATAATGCATGCAGAGTCCAATTCACACATTTCAGATCAGATGTGACCTTCTAACTCACCACCCAAGGTCGTCTAAGATCAATTTCAAGCCAACCGAAATATCTGCATTATATGACTTGACTTCCCATACGTTCATAACACAAACCTAAGATCTATATACCATGTATACAGCCGTCTCAGTTTGACACGGTTCAGTTTGGACGTGACCTTGAGATTTACTATTCAAGGTCATGTAATGTTAAATTCGAGGTCATCACAATATCAGCCATATATATGACCTATATGTCTATATCACATGCAAAAGCTATATGTACAATCATTTTGTCTACAGGGACCAATTTCTGCATTGAAGGCCGGTTCGGGCCCGACCAGGAAACAATAAACTCCCCATATCACTGTAAAAAGACGCCAAGGTTCCTTACAGACTATATGGACACGATAGCTACATCACCCATGTTACCAGTCACTCTACCTCGGGGACCGGGCTGTGTTTTGAGTTGAGTACATTTTACCTCCGGGTTGCCCGGGTTCATTTGGAGCATGTTTGCTGCATCCACGTTTGAACGTCCCTGAGGCCACAACACTATCTGTGCGAGTACTTCTCGAGTACATGGCACTCGGTACATGGCAATCCATGCGAGAGCTTCACTTGAATATATATATATATATATTCACACATATTCGCGCTCCCGTGCAATCTACCAAAGCTGTAAACAATGTGTTTACCCTTCAGTGGGCAGGTTACAAGGATAGAAAAATGAACCTATAGGCAGAAGATATAATGGGCATGAAAGAGTGTCAATGGTGTTCGAATACATGATGAAATGCAATGAAAAGTACATTTTTACATGCAGATCAACGAATGCGGGTCAGCACAGTTGATGTATGGTACCCAATGAAATCGTCAATATGGATATATGTGACTTGTAGTTCAAAAGAACATGCAGGTCATATGTCAAGGTCACTTATTTGTGTGATTTTGACCTTTTTCATCGCCTTGGCCTCGACATTTGAACTATTTTCACAAAAATAAGAAATTGCCATCCCAGGGATATACAGGATATGTTGATATAACTTGAAGACGATAGATCAAGAGTTCTTAGCGCTACACGTCCGGAAAGACTGACAAACTGACAAATGGGCAGAAGGACAAACAAAGCAGCAGACTCAAATACTTGCCATAATTGTTGATTCCGGCAGGTAACAAACAGACAGACCCAGAAGCAATATCCTCTACCCCCTATTCGGCGAGGGTAAAGATGGTGAGAAAGTCTAGGAAATTGGGTATTTTATCGAATATTGTGCCATGATTGTGAATGATATACCAAATACACCAAATGCAGTCTTGCTACATTAGTTTAATAATGCTTGGTTATATATGTCATGATGATGAAGTTCAGAGACACCTAATATTTTCCAGCAGTTTCGTTTTTGACGGCCGTTTTAGCACTTTTGATTATTTCGCTGTGTTCGACTCCTATATGAATGTGCATAATAAATAGTTTTGAATATGAGTTACCCAATGACGTACCCCAAACATCGCTAAGATGTATTGGTCAAATTTTGCACCACAACCCCTCTGCTTAGCCAGATCCTGATTCCACACATGGCGAATGTGGATCTGCTGCGCAACACTACAAGCTAAAGTAATTAACTAGGTCTAAGGCAATTACTTTTCGAAACACATTGTCACAATAATGTGATCTAGGCATGCAATCATTTGAAGCTCTTGTTTGGACAAGCCGGACCCCAAAGTTGAATACCTATGGTGTACGATGGCAGCCACCTCGTGGCCTCGTGGGCTCGCGTTAGTATATATGCGAGGCCACGAAGCGAGGCAACGAGGCCACGAAGCGAGTCCACGAGGCCACGAAGCGAGGCAACGAGGCCACGAAGCGAGTCCACGAGGCCACGAAGCGAGTCCGCGATGCCACGAAGCGAGGGCATGAAGAGAGGCCACGAAGCGAGTCCACGAGGCCACGAAGCGAGGGCACGAAGCGAGGCTACGAGGCCACGAAGCGAGGGCACGAAGCGAGTCCAAGATGATACAAAACAAAACCCAAAACCCTGTCACAAAACATTTGTCCATACAGACTCATGCAGGAAATTGTGAGTGGCATTCCCTCAACATGGATATAGAGAAATATACTTTTTATGTGTGAATAATTATTAGGGAATTCCGTTTAATGTCAATCTAGCATTAGCTGAACTTAATATTTCTTTTAAGGTCATACAAATGCAGGGGTTTGCATCGTCTCAAAAGCTGACCAGTAACTTGAGAAGTTTTCTAATTGCTATTATTCATCACAGCTAACACTTTTTGTTCTTGGCACTCAGAGGATCGAATAACAGAACAACTTATATTGGAGGGTGTAAATATTCCAGGCCTTGAAAAAAGGTTACATATATTATATTATAATAAACTGATTGGTTGCTGGAAACTTTACGAATCACACATTCACACAGTTTTCCAAATATGTCATTAAGTCATCATTAGATACGAAGAGATTATAGGTCACACCGATTGGAAAGAGCATTGTCGGCGTCATTGAACCTGGCTTCGAGTACAGATAAGTTATAGGTTCAAACGTGGTGTGTTGTAGTTGTGGTTTATATATTTCACAAATCATTTTTTTGTTAGCTTATAGTCAATATGTAGTCTAATGTAAGTGATATATACACTGAAAAAATAGACATAGATGCCATAGAAAAGTGTACATTTAATACGATCTACTACTGTAACATATATTTACGATCTTATCCAGTACCGAAAACGTCTTGATAACAGATATGCAAACGCTGTGCATATACACATGAAATGTCGGTAGTTGTGGTAGCTGTCTTTGATACGTATTTGTATTTGTAGTATATTATTGATATAAATAAGTACCGTTCGGCCTTTGTCAGATGAAGAAAGATCACTGAATATTGTTGCGAATGCGTTATGATTCCTCATGGGTTCATGCGTGAGCTTGCTCCTGGCCTTGTGAATTTGCTTCGTGAACTCGCTTCGTGGCCTCATGAACTCGCTTCGTGAACTCGCTTCGTGGCCTCGTGGACTCGCTTCGTGGCCTCGCCTTAGTTTATATGCGAGGCCACGAAGTGAGTTCACGAGGCCACGAAGCGAGTCTGTCTCTTCACTCGCTTCGTGGCCTCGTTGCCTCGCTTCGTGGCCTCGTCGCATCGCTTCGTAGCCTCGTGGACTCGCTTCGTGGCCTCGTGGACTCGCTTCGTGGCCTCGTGGACTCGCTTCATGGCCTCGTGGACTCGCTTCGTGGCCTCGTGGACTCGCTTCGTGGCCTTGCTTCGTGGCCTCGTGGCCTCGCTTCGTGGCCTCGCATATAAACTAAGTCGAGGCCACGAGGCCACGAGGTGGCCGCCATCGTCGCCATAAAAACCCCCTTCCCCCTCGACATCAGCTCTGTCTGTTGGTCCAATATTGTAGGTCGTAGGCCCCGAATTGCCTGTGGGTGTCCATGAATTTGACGAAAATGTGGTATGCGTGACGTGAAATTAATGAACAAGAACGATTTTAATAGCTCTGCAGTTAATGTCAGGTTTTACACGTGCATGTCTTTTTTCACACCGGAAGTCACCGACCATGACAAAAGCGACGTGTTCGGATATATCATGTGAAAAAAAAATGACAACATGCGTTTGGTGGTATTGTTCTTGCTTTCTGTATGGCAGTTATTATATTATTTACTGCGGTTAGGTGAATGTATACGATTACTTCACAATTTGACAGGTTAGCACGTAAAGGGTAAAACAAAGGGCTGAGACTACGATAATTACATTTATGTAGCTGAGACTAAGTAATTGCTTTGAACGCTGTAGTGTGGTATTCCTTTTGTCATTTCATCAACATTTTCGTCACATTTACCGACATGTTACCGCAGTTACTCTACGATGTCATGTTTCAGTAATACTCAACTCTCCAACCGCGCTCTCAATGTAAAGAAAACACAAACAGACACCCACACGGAGATAAAATTGTCTTTATAAAAAAGACACATATACATGACATTTGTATTATCCTCGCCATAAAATAAACATAGATACAATTTGTTGATTGTATCTCATGGTGAATGGTATATCCATTCACTACCAGAACATCGTTTTGTTTGAACATCTCAATTGAGCAAGTATAATGCTATGTACTCAGGCGTTACAGTTAAGGAATATATAATCTATGTAACCGTCTGAACAACGTTATTTGTTAAACGTTTGTGTACATGTTATTTGTTTATACGAAGACAACATTGCTTTAAAAATTAGAATGAAGGTAATGTTACGTTCGTGTGACCAGTCGGTGGTGGTTTACAGTGTCAAAGATCTGATGGACATCTCCTGTTGTACGAAGGATATGCGTATGATAACCTTTGTAGATTTCGGTGTGGAAAAGAACGATGTTTAAAATAAGATGATGTTCAACTGGGTTCGATCGATTAACAACCATAAAAATAATATGTGCTATTTACTTCATGGGTTCATTTACGGTAGCTTCGATACGCCACATTCGAAGCAATCTTTAGACAATGAATATCTAATGAGCTGGACTGAAGATGATGGAAAGAGAATTCGTCTTTTCGTGAATTATTTCACAGTTTTTGTCTAAAGCCATTCGATAAGAGAATCACTTCGAACACGAATACGTGATAATTTAACAAGTGACCTTAAGTCACAAGTACGCCATGGGCTGGCTGGTGTTAACTTGATGATATATTTGTGTACATCAATATGTTGCCATCATCATAAACTTACTGTTAAAACCTACAAACATTTTCCTCTGTTTGTATTGATAAACATTGTAGCGAAATCGAATGTATGCCATTGTGGCTTGTTAGCTTTCCCTTGTTTCTAATGATTGCTGTGCACACTTGAAGTTATGAATATTGTTCAATACATTAAAAGTATAATTCGAATTAAAACAGTAGGTTATACATATATATGTATTGGACATGAAACAATTATCAGAATTCAAATCCAAGCTTTCCTCAATTTTTTCATCAGTATTCAAGCGAGCCATTTCGATCAAATTGGAACTGTATTTTTTTCACTCATTCAAGATACATTCCACATGTCTCGGTTGGTGATTCTTGATGGCTATTGATCGCGATATTAAATTTTGGTGCCGAATGGATGTTTGCAAATTCATGAGTTTACTACTTTTATATTTTTACATAAGTGAATGTGCATTCCATATTCGCGAATTTTACATGAAAGCCATCCTTAATATCTTATAGCATTTTCCTGTTTTGGAGTTTTAAATATAAAGATTGGCTTTGCCAACCCAACGGTAAATGGGAATCCAATAATGAAATTCACTCAACAGAAAACTGAAAACTCAACACAACGGGAATCAAAATATTAACGAGACAATCAGAGATTGCAGACCCTCGCCCTTCAGATTCGTCACTAAAATTAAAGCTGATAACCTTTGCATTTTCAACGTGGGCGACAATAGGCGATATTGGTCATACGACAATTGGTCATATATCAAATGGTCGGGAATTAGCCATAGAAAAATACAAAAATCATGGGATAATTAATTGTTAATGAAAGTATATTATCTGCGATTTCTCGATTTCGACCATATTGTTGACCACGGCCTGAATTCTTGACACTGACCTTCCAAGCTTTGCAGGCGAAAAACCACGACAATAGCTTATCGGCCCAAAGGGTCGGTAAGCTAAAAATAGGTTGAAAATTTAATATTGATTATAACCGGAGTTATAGCCAATTATATATTCTTTTTTTCCGTTGCCATGGCAATCGCTCTCATTCGATCTTGACAGAATTGGAAGGGACCGAGCCACTACCATAACACTCAAGCCTTACAAATTTCACATCGATCGGACCGTTTGCCTTTGAGTTATGAGCGCAGACATTTGCATTTGAACGTCGCTGGCAAAAAATAACTGAAATCGTGACCCCAAATTTTTCGACATCGAGCGATAATAGAGAGTTTTCGTCGTACGACCATCGGTCGTACATCATACGATCGGGAATTGGCCAAACAAAAATACAAAAATAGTTCGACAAATTGATATCAAGTAGAACCGAAGTTAGAGTCAATTTTGTGATTTTCACTTATTTCGTTGTCATGGCAACCGTTTTACATTTCTCGTCATATTTTGTACCATAACATAAATCTAACCTAACATGCATATTTGAAAGAAATCCCACTTTTTAGAAAAAAAATACTACATTCTTCGTTAACATATGGAATCCCGGTCACGACATGCGAGCTGCGACCTGCGAGCAATAAACTGCTTTGGATATGTGACCTGCGAGCTTTTAACTGCGACACACGACCTGCGAGCTATGAACTGCGACATGCGAGCTAACGTTACAAACTGCGACCTGCGTGCAACAGGATACTTGAATACTTGGTATATACATTTTTCGTATTAAACCATGGTTTAATGAGTCATTTCATGTTGTGTCAGGCACATTGTCCCAGGTCGCAGTTTAATAGCTCGCAGGACGCAGGTCGCAGGTCGTGACCGGGATTCCATATTCACAAGAAGCGGCGCTTAGCGCCAAATATAATTCAGTTGTCTCTTTGAGAACCGAATCAAACCACACAACTACGAGTGAAACTCGTAAAAACCCAGGTCTGGTTTCTTGTCGTATAATTCCTATCACACTGTAAGTTCAAGCGATTTTGTTTATTCATCAAAGAACCGATGTGCATGTTTTTTATACAAAAAAATATTCTGGTCATCCAATCAAAGTTGTGTCAAAGTTGTGACAATCAATCATTCAAAATTACTACATTCATGTTTTTTTTTCAATCAAAGCATGCACATCTCTATATAGGATTATTTTCTGATATGGTAATTCAAAACGCTAATCATAAATAATAAGATCAATGGACAATAAGTGACAATAAGTTCAATAAGTGAATTCTTGGACAGGTTGCTTCTCAATGATTTACTTCAGAACATAGTAAATTGCGAATCTCTCTTCGAAGAACTCTGACATTTGCACAAGTTTTCACAGCATTATAGGTATTCAACGTACCGTACATGTAGATGTGTTGACATCCACGAGGGAATCGAGGGATGTTCTATCGAAATTTCACAACTTACATATGGACATATTGAGTGCATTATACATTATTACATATTGGGTGCATTCAAATTACCTTTTAAATTGGACAACACACGTTCGCAATAATGATGCGTAAATAATGCATTATATAACCTATTAATTAAAAAAATATATAATTGAAATGTGTATCGTATAGAGCTGGTATTGACAATATATCGCTCTTTTTTATATTCAACACTGGTACAGCATTAATTCGGTGCTTGCAACAACATTCTAAATCTACGGTACAAAAATGAAATCTGATCTTTGAAAATGACTTTCAATGAATAAACATGATTGTATTGTCCATAATTTGGGGAAAACGAAACAACAGTAACACACGAAAGCAAAATTCAACTCACCTGAAACGCTGAATGTCACCAAGAGCACCGAAAACCAAATCATATCTAAATTTTGTCTCATTATTTGACTCATCATCAAAACCGAGTGAGTCTGTTCCTCTGCATCTTGAAGGCGTGTTAACTGTGGAAAGTGACAGTTATCATTGTGGTTACCATTGCATTGGCGCCGGACGGTATCTGAGAAAATTGATTTGGGTTGGGACCAGAGCGAGCGCTGCAAGCTTACGCTCGCGTTAGGGGAGTGGGTGGGGTAGAGTGGGGTGGGGCGGAACCTTGAGTGACATGTTTCCCTCACTAAATACATGGTCCCTCACTATAATAGGTGCATTAGATAATGTCACTAGTACAATGCATATACAAAAGTTTTTTGTTGTTGTTTTTTTTTTTCCCACCAAGTGCGTGTCCTTTCACTACAGAAAATGGCCGACAGAAACTTCATCCGAATTTGAAATACAGCAGAAGGTATATATTGAACAGTATAACAGTTCAACACAGGATTATCCCTGGACGGAAAGAAAGAAATACTGTTTTCAGAATACACGTGATGCTCAATAAGTGTACCGAATGTCGATCCTTTTGACGAATCAAAATATGCCTCATTTGATGAATAGTATAGAGATAGCCGTGTTAGCCAGTAAAATATATATCCAAGTGTTGTTCAAAAAGAACAGTAACGCTTGTAGCTAACTGTGGTTTAATGTTCACAAGCTTTCGTTGTAGTCCATACAACTTCATCAGGTGAAATGAAAAGCAACAAGACCTATTGCACAAGAAATTAACATGGATTATAACAATACATGTGTGAAATCTGTGTGTGGGCGAGCTAAACTGTACGGAAGCGTATTAGGGCCACATAAGTTTTTTAAAAATTCAATTTGTCGACTTATTATCTCGATAAATCGACTTAACTTCTCGATAAATCGAGATATTATCTCGATAAATCGACTCAATATCTCGATAAATCGAGATAGTATCTCGATAAATCGACTTATAAGACTCAGACATTTAAAGTACAAGTAAAATGAATATGCATCGACCATAATATAGGCGAGCCATACCATTTCATTGGTTTCCTTGATTGGCAACAATAGGACAAAGAAAATATACTGATCACTCATATTGAAAACTTATGGAGTATATGATTAACAGTCATTACATTAATCTCTGAAATAATACCAAACTATCCAATTGAAGAAGCCGCACAGATTTATAACTTTATGAATATACCTCATTTCATGTTTAATAGCTAAATAATTTAAAAAAAAACAAAACAATTATACCATTTTCATTCATGAACATGTTGCATCTTTCTAAAAGATAGTGATATAGGAACTTCACTAGTTTTTAATTCGGTAGTTTGGTCTGTATTATTCAATATTTAACGTTGTAATGGTCCATCATATAACCCTATTCAACATAGTGTTCAATATGAATGATGTGACTCGAAACATATTTCCATTTTACTTGAACTTTAAATGCCCAGGACATAAGTCGATTTATCGAGATAATTAACTCGATTTATTGAGATAATTAACTCGATTTATCGAGATGACTAACTCGATTTTATCGAGATAATAAGTCGATTTATCGAGATAAAATCTCGATAAATTGAGATAATTAGGTCGATTTATCGAGATAATAACTCGATTTATCGAGATAATAAGTCGATTTATTGAGATAATAAGTCGATTTATCGAGATGATTAACTCGATTTATCGAGATATTAAGTCGATTTATCGAGATAATTAACTCGATTTATCGAGATAAATAACTCGATTTATCGAGATAATAAGTCGATTTATCGAGATATTATCTCGATTAATAGGTCGACAAATTGAATTGAAAAAAACTCATGTGGCCGTAATACGCTTTTGAAAACTGAGAGTAGGTGGATATAACCCTAATGCCCCGTTCTCACCTTCACGAATTTCTATGCGAATGCCATGCGACAATGGAATTTTGCAATTTTCGTGTGGCTATGCGAATCCGACACGACTCTGTCATGTTTTAGCCCGCACAGTCTCACCTTAACGATTGCCACACGAATGCCATGCGTCTCTCATGCGTAAGTCACCAGAATACTACACGACTTCCATGCGACTCTATGCGAATTCCACACGACACCAGTGAGACTCCCATGTGTCCTATGCACATGCTGTGCGACACCCACGCGACTATACACGAATGTCACACAACTCCCGTGAAACTTTCCTTGAACTGGTCGATTGATATAAAAGGAGGTGTATCGGGGTTGATTCACTCATACCTGAACCTTGATGCTGAACTGATCACGCATAAAAAATGCCGCCAAAGAAGAGTCGAAAGGGAGCAGCTGCCGGACAAGGGCAAGAAGCCAAGGGCCCGGGCAAAGGAAGGGGGAAGAAAGTTTCTTCTGTTGAAGATATCACCGCTCCCCCTGTCCCAGTCCCTGGCACTTCCAATGCGTTCAAGCCCCCCAAGCCAAGAAGGAGAGCCAAACCACTGCTACTGAGAGAGACATTGCCCCTCCTTCAGGACACAGACGATACCGATGACAACCAATCTATTGTGTCCAACACGCAGTCAGTTGTAGAGTCAACAGCAGACTCTGACGAAAACCAGAGTGCCGTTCTGCAGGGGAAACCAAAAAGGGCGAAGAAACCAAAGTTGCAGCTCACCCTAGATCAGGAGCAAGAGGTTGCCGATTGGGTCGGCGAAAACACTATACTGTATGACAAGAGCCGACGTGACTACAAAAACACCACACTCCGTGACAAGCTGTGGGCTGACAAAGCTGCTGAGATATGCCTGCCACGTGATGCCCTATACTCTTGGTACCTTTCCATGCGTACACGCTACGGGAAGACCCATGAAGGTGCTCCATCCTGTTCTGGTGCGAAAGAGCTCACTGAGCGTGAAAAATGGATAATAGAGGCTTTCAGCTACCTCGTAAACACATCGTACGTAACAAAACGAAGAGTGCTGGCTTCAAACCCCAGGGTGATGCCAGCGAGCCTCTCCAGTCTCAGCCAGATATACCTGGATCCAGCCAGCTGACTGGCTTCGAGACACCTGAACCCACAGAGTTTGTTGAGGACACGGACGTCACAGATGTTCCTCTGTTGAAGAAGTCCAAGGGGCCCAAGGGGTCCAGAAAGCAAGAAGACGATGACGCACTAGGACTACTGACGCAGAGGGCATCAGAGAGTTTGGCCTTGCAGCAGCGAATTGAGAGCCAGATAAAACAGGCTTCGATGCCAGAAACAGAACGTGACAAGTTTGCAGCATGGCAAGCGGCAAAGTTCTCTCTGGGAAGATTTCGAGTTTGAGGCAGCGATCTTGGCAAGGGGCTATGTCCTGCACTCCAAATCTCTTAGCGGACATCAGCAGCATCCTTTACAGCAGCAGGGTGTCCAGAACCAGCAGGCCTTCCAGCAACAGGGCGCCCAGAACCAGCAGGCCTTCCAACAACAGGGCGTCCAGAACCAGCAGGCCTTCCAACAACAGGGCGTTCAGAAGCAGCAGGTCTTCCAGCAACAGGGTGTCCAGAACCAACAGGCCTTCCAGCAACAGGGTGTCCAGAACCAACAGACCTTCCAACAACAGGGCGCTCAGAACCAGCAGGCCTTCCAACAGCAGCAACCGGGTCCACATTACCATCAGTTGCAGACTCCTGCAGAGGCACGCTCCAGCTTGGCGCCTGGATTCCTCTCTAGCGCATGGCAAGTCTGCGGCACATCTCAGGCACCATCAGACATGCCGCCAGCACAGGGGCCATCTACGAGTGAAAGATCGTCATTGTTGATGACGTGTAGGAAATGACGAAGCACGCTACTGTTGCACTTTTATTGTACGCTGAGACAGGTAAATCTGGAACACATGGACAAGGACAACAAGCAAACAGCAGAAAAAAACACATGTACGCGATGTATCATAATATTTGACCCATTAATCGAACACACTGAACTACATATTGAAATAATCTATGTATATTCTATCCATGTATGAAAACACAATAATATTATATAGCAAATATATTATACAGTATTTGGCTATCTTCAACTATGAATGTTTTAAATTCAGGCAATGTTAAATATACAAATATTATATTCTGAGTAAATATATTCTGAAATACACTATAACCAGAAGCATTTACATGTACTTACAACAATGTGCAACGCCATGAAGTCCACAAAATTTCATTCCATATATTGAAACATAGTGACATAAAAATGCTGACTATTTCTGTTAGTTGTACACTGTTCAAGTGCCCGTTTCCAACTGACCACTAGCTCAATAAAAATTGTATTCAAGTTCTGCCTACTATGCTCATTGAACCATGAACCCCTTAGCAACACCAACCCATACAGAGTATTGCCCGTGCGTTACAGCAGTGCATACAAACTAGTATCACACACACAAAATACAATACACAAAGAAATTACAGGACCACAAAATGACAATAGAAAATATACACTTCAAAATAATCAACACTTCCCACCTTTGAATTCACCTGAATTCAAAACCTTAAGCTCTGGAACCTTAACTACCTTCCAACAGGACAACTTTAGTGACTGGTCGAACTAGAACAGTAGATTTGGTCTTCACTGTGACAGACCTAACAAGACCATCTCTTCCCTGCTTGACGTCAACAACCAAGCCTAAAGGCCACAAACTCCTTGGACAATTTTCGTCTAGAATCAACACAAGGTCACCTTCCCTAATGTTAACATCTTTGTGAAGCCACTTGTTTCTCCTTTGCAGTTCTGGAACATATTCTCTCAACCAACGACGCCAAAACTGATTTGCCAAATGCTGTACATATCTCCAGCGTCTTCTATACATATCATGATCAGAAAATACACCAGGTGGAGGAACAGATCCGGACTGCAACAGCAGCAAATGATTGGGTGTAATAGCTTCCGGATCAGAAGCATCATTGCTAACTTTCGTAATGGGACGACTATTTATGATCGACTCGACCTCTGCGAAAAGAGTCCGAAGGACATCATCTGTCAACCTAGAGGCCCCAAACAAGAGAGCATTCATCACTTTCCTAATCGTGCGGATCAAACGCTCCCAGATACCACCCATACGAGGAGCAGAGGGAGGATTGAAAGTCCAATCGATACTACGGTGTACACTGAATGAACTGATTTTCTTCTGACTCAACTCTCTCATGCCTTTAGCAACTTCAGACTGTGCGCCTACGAAATTAGTACCGTTGTCAGACCAAACTTTCAAAGGTGTACCTCGACGAGCAACGAATCGACGGAAACCATTCAGGAATGAATCTGTGTCCAAACTATCTAACTTCTCCACATGAACTGCACGTGTTGTCAAACAAGTAAAAATACAACCATACCTTTTTACCTCGGATCTACCATATTTAACCATAAACGGACCAAAGCAATCAATGCCAACATATGTGAAACATGGTTTACTAGGCTCAAGCCTCTCAGCTGGTAAATCAGCCATCTGCTGAGAACAAGGAGGAGCGAAAAGTCTCTTACACACAACACAAGCGTTCCTAACCTTTCTGATAACGGATCTTGCCCTGGTGATCCAATACTTGGATCGCAAAAGACTCAAAGTCCACTCGGTTCCCAAATGAGCGACATTGTGCAAATCTTGAACGATGAGGATGGCAACTGGATGATCATGAGGGATGATAACAGGATGTTTCTTCGAATCTGCGGCAGAGAGAAACCGTAGCCTACCCCCTACGCACAACACACCATGACCGTTCACTACTGGTCCTAAGTCTTTGACGTTACTGTGAGCATGTAACTTTTTCCCTGCAGTTAACTCCTGGAGTTCTCTACCAAATCTCTGCATTTGCACATGCCGAATGATCAGCAACTCTGCATACTGGATTTCATCGACTGTCAAATGAGGACTAGACGCTGAAACATCTTTTGATTGGAGTTTTTGCTTCCAACGCACCAACCAAGCTACAGCTCGCTTTAAGCGATACCAACTAGAGTGATGAGCAATGAGAACATCAAGTGGATGCTCTGACACAACAACTGAATGAGATACAACCGCACTAGATGCATTCTTGGTTTCAGGATCATCACCAGGTAAGTCTGTAACTGGTCCACTGACAGGCCATTGTGTTTTGTATGTGTTTAGAAAGTCTGGACCATGACGCCACTTGTTCATATCCATCGATGTGGGATTCTGTACTCTGGTCAATAGATCTGCTGGATTCTCACTACCTGCAACGTGCTGCCACTGAGAGGGACTACTCCCTGAACGGATAACACCAACTCGATTACCAACAAACACATGGAACCTGCGCGACTCATTATGGATATACTTCAGGACGATTTCACTGTCTGTCCAGAAATATGACTGTCCGATGTCCAAATCCAACTGTTCACGAAGAACCTCTTCGGCTTTCACTGATAGTACTGCAGCTTGCAACTCCAAGCGAGGAATCGTAATATTCTTCAATGGGGCAACTCTACATTTACTCATGAGCAACTCCACGTGCACCTCACCAAACTTGTTCACACACCTAAGATAGGAGCACGACCCATATGCGACCATACTGGCATCACTGAAATGATGCAATTCCAATGCAGCATCATCGAATCCTGAAGGCTTAACACACCTTGGTATACTCAAGTCCCTGAGAAGACATACAGTCGAGATCCAACTAGACCATCTGTTGGCTAAATCTGGAGGCACAGCCTCATCCCATGATAGTTTCAAACGAACTGCATCCTGAAATAGCAGTCTTCCCCCGAGAGTAACAGGACCTACGATCCCGAGAGGATCATAAACCGAGGAAACTACACTGAGCATTACACGCTTGGTGACCGTCTCATGAACTTTGATATCAACTTCGAAGAAGAATACGTCTTCAGATACATTCCACTTCACGCCTAAAGCTTTACTTCTCAGGTTCGGATTCAACTGCTTAACCTCCTTGGCACGATCATCCTCAGGTATCTGAGACAAATTTTCTGCGTCACTGAACACAAACTTAGTCAGCCTAAATCCTGCATTTTGCAGAACCTGTTTGGTATCAAGAATAACCTGCAACACTTCATCACGTCCGGTAGCCGAAAACAAGCAATCATCCACATAGAAAGCTCGACGAACAACATTAGAAATGATATCATCAACAGGCTGATCCTGAACTGCACGTCGCAATGCATAAGTCGAACTGCTTGCACACCACACACCCCCGAACAAATGAGACGTCATACGATAATGAACAATATTCCCCGACTCATCATACCATAGAAATCTGAGAGCATCTCTGTCATGTTCTGGTATTTTGACCTGATGATACATAGACTCAATGTCCACCATAACTGCATGGTGATGTTGACGGAAACGTAGCAAAACATGAAGCAAACGATTAATCAAATCCGGACCCTGGAGACACTTGTCATTGAGTGACTCGCCCATAAACTTCGATGCACAATCAAAAACGATTCTCAGTTTGTCTGGCTTTTTATCAGTGACTACAGCATGATGCGGCAAATACCAAACTTTACCATCAGCGACTTGAACCTCATCAACAACCTCAGCATATCCACGATCGAGCAGCTTATGCATCTCATGATCATACTTAACAAGGAGTCCCCTCTTGACCAACGACACCTTTGTCGACATTAGCCTGGACATTGCAACCGTGACATTGTTAGGAACAACAGCCTCTTGCTTCCAAGGAATGGGTAATTCATAATGACCATCAACTACAGCAACCTTTGCATCCCACAACTTGATGACCTGCATATCTTCATTGGACAAAGATGGCTCCTTGACGTTGAAGCAATCATTTTCAATTTTCCACAAATCATTGACCTTATCATCCAAACTCGAAGTTGTGACAAAGTGAGCTATGACATCTCGACCAACTGGACCATCTTGAAACACTGGACCATTAACTGACCACCCCAAGAGCGTCTTGATGGCAAAAGGTTCACCCGGACCACCTCGTCTACATTCTAGAGGACACAGAGCCTCGGCATGATCCTGACCTATGAGAAGATCAACACCTGATCTTGCATCATGAACTGGTAGGTCCCGTAGGTGAGCATAAGCATTCAGAGACATCTCAGGAACATTCACTGGAATGTTGTCAATGACATAGACGTTTGACAAGTGGATACTGGCTGAGCCATCACATGACATAAGTGATAAGTTGACCAACTTTGTGTGTTTGGGTTCGAATGAACCACTCAGAGTGTTCAAGATGTAAGTCGTGCATGCACCACGGATTCCGAGTGAATCAATCAAGCGTTGTGAACAAAAACTATTTGTAGACGCATTATCAAGCAATGCGGATGTAACATAGGAACCATTTACGAGAACCTTCACCAGTGGTACATGCACAGCCACATTCGGTTTCTGATTGTATGTGTTTGCTTGGTTTACATTGACACCACTTACACTCTGTTCTCGACTTGGAACTGCATTGGCTTGTGGTGATATGTGAATAAATTTAGTGTGCTTTTGACCACAGCCTGGAACACTACACACTGATGGTTTTCGACAATTCTGAGTAGTGTGGTTTGATAACAAACAATTATGACATAACCTTCTGGATATGACCAGATCTAACCGATCTCTAGGCCTCATGGCCTTGAACTTTTCACAGTAGAACAAACGATGACTCTGATCACACAATAGGCATGGCTGAACATAGCTTGGTGTGCGATCGACACTGCTGGCGAAGGACGAGGACTGTGATGACCTGTGGCTACGATCTTGTGACGATGTCTTGGGTGTGGATGGACCGTGGCCGTAGACAGGATCTGATGCTTCCTCAGCTTGCTGGACGAGAAATTTCACAAACTCGGTGAAACACGGATATCTGTCAGTTTCCCGCTTATTCTCGAGAGCGCGTCGCTTCCACCGGTTCTGGACGTAGGGCTGACATCGGCGAATTATATCGACGATAGATGATTGAGTGTCGATCTCTGATAGTCGGTCAAGTCGAGACAAAGTCGCGTGGCTGTTGGATATGTCGTCCGCTAGTTGTTGTAAATCACTCGGTGATCGAACTTGCTTCCCGGTCTTGAGATTTTTGATGATGCGATCAGCAATTAGATGTGTGCTGCCAAATCTGCGCTTGAGAGTCTCGCGAGCTTCCATGTAGCCCTTATCACCGCCGATGAGGGAACAATATCTGATGGCATCTCTGGCGTGTCCACTAGTGCACTGAAGAAGTCTGGTCAGCTTGACACTCGAGTCGGTTGTAACACGTTCTACATGTTCGTCAAAAGCAGCAAAGAAGCTATGAAACTTCAGTGGATCACCGTCAAAAGTCTCGAGCTCGAGTTTAGGTAAGTTCATCAAACTCAGCAACTCGGTGCGACTGAGCTCATCTGGTGGAGGCTTTTCCTGCTTGATAGGGACGGCTTTCTGTTGTTCTGCTAACCACTGTTTCACAGACTTTATGGACGCGATGTATGTACTCTGTACATCTTCAAAATACTGGTCACTAGCATCGATATCATTATCATCAGTGAGTTCATCATGGTAAGTTGTATGAGCAATTTCAAAGTCTCTAAACTTCTGCTTGATATTTGCGAAGCGCTGTTTCACCTCATTTTCGTCATCCTCGGCCATGTAGCGTTGGGTTGCATTCATCTCACGTGTGAGCGCAGACTTTTTCGCCTTGCGAGTGTTCTTGTTGTCCTCTGACATCCTGCGACTTCTGACGTATTATTGTTATTTACTGTTGATGACGTGTAGGAAATGACGAAGCACGCTACTGTTGCACTTTTATTGTACGCTGAGACAGGTAAATCTGGAACACATGGACAAGGACAACAAGCAAACAGCAGAAAAAAACACATGTACGCGATGTATCATAATATTTGACCCATTAATCGAACACACTGAACTACATATTGAAATAATCTATGTATATTCTATCCATGTATGAAAACACAATAATATTATATAGCAAATATATTATACAGTATTTGGCTATCTTCAACTATGAATGTTTTAAATTCAGGCAATGTTAAATATACAAATATTATATTCTGAGTAAATATATTCTGAAATACACTATAACCAGAAGCATTTACATGTACTTACAACAATGTGCAACGCCATGAAGTCCACAAAATTTCATTCCATATATTGAAACATAGTGACATAAAAATGCTGACTATTTCTGTTAGTTGTACACTGTTCAAGTGCCCGTTTCCAACTGACCACTAGCTCAATAAAAATTGTATTCAAGTTCTGCCTACTATGCTCATTGAACCATGAACCCCTTAGCAACACCAACCCATACAGAGTATTGCCCGTGCGTTACAGCAGTGCATACAAACTAGTATCACACACACAAAATACAATACACAAAGAAATTACAGGACCACAAAATGACAATAGAAAATATACACTTCAAAATAATCAACAGTCATTAAATCTGTCGGGGCTGAGCAATAAGCCGCTCAGCTTGGAGTCCACGAGCGCCCCTCAGCAGCACCAAGATGAGCCTGACAAGCAGGCCTGATGCTAAATTCATCGCAGTTCACAGAGTTTGAGCACCAGAGTTAGGCATTGGTTGATTGAACATCATAATTTAGAGCTTGGCTGATTTAAATGTAAATGGTTTGGAATGTAAATATTGAAACAATGTCAATGAATAAGTGTTGTCCCTTTACTATGTGTTGTACTACATTGTATGCATCTAAATAAAAAAGAACAAGATACATTTCAGGATATTGAGGCATCAAATATCAAATCCAGGTGCGTATCCAGAAATCCTGGAAAGGGGGGTGCACAAATGAGGGTAGGTTACCTATTCGAGCGAAGCGAGCCCTTCTCGGCGTGGGGTCTGGTGCCATTGAGCGGGCCCCAGAAGCCAAGCCCTTTCAGGTGTTTGCTGATGCATTCTGGTACCATTTCGGCCACCTACAATTACCATCAATTTATTGATTTTCATTGTAATTTCAATAATTTAGGAATGAAAATCAAGATGGGTCGTTATTGTGACATGCGGTAATCATATTAAGTGAGCACCTTTCGGCGCGAACTATTTTTAGTGTTTGCTGACGCAAATGATGTTATTTTAGGTAACATAACGTAGCTCTTATTGGCCATTGCGTGGCGCTGGTCTTCTTAGTTTGGGTAAAAACAGACCCACGGAGGGTGGGCATGAGTTGCCCCGGTCCTGCTATCGTTTGTTTTAAACATATTAATCTCAACAAAAGGATCACAGCACTTTCAAAAATAATTTTCTCTGATTGTTTCGATGGATGAAGTTTTGCATTTTAGTCTTGTGAATACACGCAAAAACTGTGAGAGCCTGCGATATTTTTGGACCCGACTCCACGGGGGTCAAGCATACCTGAAGTATTCAGAGGAACATTGACGCTCCTGAATTATTGGGAGTGAGAGCGTGTAGTATTCTGCTATGAACATTTATAAACGTCATGTTGGAGCCAAATAGTGTAAGAGTAGCCTGCAAAAGAACATAAGGAACTCATTTGTTTTAATGGGTATATAACAAAAATAGCGTATTTAGGCCTAGCATAACTTACATGGATAAACCGACGATGTTGGTTTATCGTAATACAAAAAAAATATTGAGCTAAATTTCTGATGTTTGCAGAAACAACTACGAAAGATTGCCAACTTTTATAGTTTCCGATATATAAGAGATGAAATGTGATGAAAAATAGGGTTTTTACACCGAAATCAACGCATCATTATTAATTTGATCTAAAACATTGGTAAATAATAAAACCATTGAAGGTCGGATATATATCAATAGATATGTTCTTCTTTGCTTATTATTTGGAGAATATTGAGCGATTTGATCCAATTAAAATAAGGTTATTAATCACACAAACTTTCCCATCCCAGCATATTTCCGCTGGCCACAAAAATAGTTCTCTGCACTGTAGGTTACTTGGTAAAGTTACAGTTGAGTGTAAGATTGATATGATTTTAATAATGAATATGTGCAAAATTGTTTCCCATATTATTGATACAAGTATTTATTGATACAAATTATTGATACAAATTTGTGTCTTCAACCATTTCAACTGTATTGGTGGAAGTGGCGAACACCTTGAACCTTGGAACAATAATAATAATTATCTTTAGCACATGGTTATATTATGATAATGTTTGCATTGGGCCCCAGCCATCACCCTCATTTACGAGTAGACAAGTGGGCCTAAAATGAGACTTCCCTTGAAAAATGCAAAGCAAGAACTTCGTTGGTAAAAATAGAAATCTTTATTTGTTCATTCATTTAGTAATTCATTCATTCATGATATATTAATAGTGTAGTTCACCTTCCGAACTTTTCTGACTTAAATAACATCAAATGTGCGTTCAGTGTTCATGCCATATTGTACTGTGTTCAGATCATCTTGAACTGTGGACAGATCAACTTCAGTTCATCTTGTTCTGCCATGGCACCGCACCAACTGGACTGTTGTAGTAGTGCTTCAAGTAGAGCCGTTGCATATTGGCAGACTTCGTGGTAAAGTTGCCAGCCCGCTGGAAGTCCATGGCGTCGAGCTCGGGGTCATTCCTCCAGGCACCAGGGGTGACTTGGTGTGCGTTATCCTCTTGGTCTGCAACTGCGTTTTGAAAGGTCGGGTATCTCAGCCTCATTAGGTTGTGGAGACAGCAGCAGGTCAGCACCATTGACACTACTATTTCAGGCTGCTGACGGAGAGTGGTGAGGAGGCATCCGAACCTGTTGGCAAGAATGCCAAAGGCGTTCTCCACGATTCTCCTTGCCCTCGAAAGCCTATAGTTGTAAATGCGTTCGGTGTCGGTCATATTCCGTCGTGAGAACGGCTTCATCATCCAGGACTTGAGTGCAAAAGCATCATCAGCAATGATGAAGTATGGCACGTTTATGTCGTCTCCAGGTAGAGGATCTGCTTCTGGGAGGCCTACGCTGTGTTCTTCAATAGATTTCTTCAGGTCACACTGATTCCACAATTGGGCGTCGGATGCAGACCCGTTAGCCCCACAGCTCAGCCAAATGAATTTATAATCGGCATCAACCAAGGCCATGAGCACCACTGAGTGGTAATGCTTATAGTTATAATACAGGGAACCTGCATTGTGTGGACACTGAATTCGGATGTGTTTGCCATCCAGCGCACCCAGAGTGTGATGGAAGTTCCATCTGCGACCAAATGTTTCAGCTATCTCCTTCCACGCTGCTGGTGTTGAGGGAGTGGATATGACCTCGTCTTGGTACTCTGCCAAGATGGCTTCGCATACCTCTGGTATGAAGTTGCAGATTGTGTTGTGCGCGACTCTGAAGTCAGACATCAGAGATTTGTAGCTGGCTCCAGTTGCTGGATGCCTGAGAGTGATGGCCAATTTTTTGCCAGGGAAGAGTGCTTTTCTGTAGAAGATGTCCTTCTTCAGCAGTCTTGGACCCACTCGGTCGAGCAGCTCCTGGAACATGCGAGGCTCCATGCGTACAAAATTTCTGAAAGCTGGCACATCTTCTTCCCGGAGTTCCACCCTGAGATGCTCATAGAGACCATGGAGAGGTCTCCTCAGTAACGATTGCCTGCACTGATAGCGCTTGGGTCACCTTCTCTGTTTCCTTCGTCTCCCCAACAGCACCTGGGCGATGGCTAAATTGTTCTGCATATCATCTGCATTGAGTGCTGCAAGATGCCTCAGGAGCATCATTCTTCCTTTGTTCTGCAATACTTGGTTGATATTCATCTCGATACCGTCATGAAATTATGATTTCTGTGATGCTGATACCTACTTTTATATGGTTTTGGAGGGATGGAATGGAGGTACAATGGTAGTCGTGTGGCTGTCGCATCGTGTTCTTGTCACAATAGGTTGGTCACGTGACGCGGGTCTCAGGTCTATAAAAGCCCCCGCTTCACAGCGGACGGCGGAGTTGGTGTCCTGACGTCGACCTGTGCAGACCCCTTCTCCCATAGCAGAGTACTCCCTTGCTCCGGCTTGTGTCATACAAGATGATAGCAGTTATGTCTTCTGACTGTGCACTTGGAAAATAAACATGAAAACTTCAACCGAGTTGTTTTTCCGTGTTGGTTAGGGAACTGGAATTTATGATAAAGTTAGTTCACCGGAAAAGAAAGTAATACGGAGAAAAGGGAGATAAGTTCACAGTCGGTTAAGACCAAGTTGTAACGACGTCTTAGGGTGATCCAAGAACCCAGATCACCAAGGAAGGAGACGGAGACGGAGGTGGAATTCAACGGAGCAACTGCGGAGGCGGTACCAGACGGAGCAGTTGCAGAGATGGGAACGACGAAGCAGTTGCAGAGGCGGTACCGGACAACGGAGTAGCAGAGGCAGTACCTGACGGAGCGGTTGCGGTAACCGGAAGTGAGAACACTTCCGAGATTCTCCATTTCAGGTGCAGTCGCATGTTGTGGTGAGGCGGAGCCAACCCGAGCAGTTTGCAGTGAGGCGGAACCTGGCAGAGCGGTTGCAGTATTCGGAAACGGCAACGTTCCCGGATTCTCTATTCCAGGTGCAGTCGCAGTTGCAGTAAGGCGGAAAACGACTGAGCTGTTGCAGTAAAGCGGTATCCCGACGGAGCAGTTGCAGTACCTGGAGACGGAAACGCCTCCGGATCCTTACTTTACAGGTGCAGTTGCAGATTGGCAGTTGGACAACGGTTAAGAGGTCCATTCCAGACCACGCTACCAACCTTCAGAGACTTCTAGCCGGAGTGCAACCGTACAGCAGTAGCAGTTTCCCGAAGTTTTACCGTTTCAGCTCCGGTTAAATAACAACTCACCCACCTCCTAAGAAAACCGGTTTATCAAGACGTCACAGAAGGGTGAAGAACCCGTTACAATTTTTTGGCGGCAGCGGTGGGATCATCTGCAGTATGACTACTAGACGGGGCAAATTGGCGGAACAGCAGCTGAAGACAGCCGTGTCGGATACGGAGCAGCCTGTAGTAGCAGTAGGAGCTGAGCCGTTGCAGATGCCGGTTGCGGAAAAGGAAGCAGTTTGTCCTGCCGAGCGAAAGCTGTTGCAGCCGGAAATGCAGAAAGCAGTTGCAGAAGAGCCCCTTCGGGTTCCTCAAGGAGTACAGCCTGCAGAGCAGTTAGCAGAGGCGGAAATTAACTTTCCGGACCAGGGAACCGGATGCGGAACCGGAAGGCGGTGAGAATTTAGTAGTCGACAACCTGACTAGATTATTGGCGACCCAAATGGAGGTGTTTCAGCAGCACCTGGCAGTAACCGGAAAGCAGCAGCAGCAGCAGGCAGAAGCAGTACAACAACCAGCACCAAGGGCAGGAGTAGCCAGATTAATGACCTACGACGGAACTGATCCGTGGTCGGAGTATGAGGCTCACCTTCTTGAATATGCTCGGTACTACCGTTGGACAGAAGAGGAAAAGGCGCTGAACTTATGTGTCAGTTTGAGGGGTAATGCCCGCAGCATACTACTGGATCTGTCCGCGGAGCAGAGACGCAGCTTTGATACGGTTGTGGCGGCATTAAAACAGCAGTTTTGTCCAAGGGAGAAAACATTTGTTTTCCAGGCGGAATTGCACATGCGGAAATTGCAGCCGGAGGAGGAGCTGTCCGAGCTGGCCAGAGACATACGAAGCAAGACGTGGCTAGCTTACCCAAAAGCGGACCCAGCAACAACAGAAGTGCTCATGAAGATGCATTTCTGCAACAGTCTTACTAACCGAGATTTGCGGTTGTCGGTATTGAAAAGCCATCCGGAAACGCTGTCGCAGGCTCTGGCTTTCGCTACCGAGTATGAGAGCGACCGCAAGAAGTTGGAACAGTGAGCAAGTGCTGGTTCCGGAAACAGGGCGAATAAAGGAAGCAGAGCGGAACGCGGTGCAGAGGCCGGATAGAGACATCCTAGAGGTTCTGACTGGGTTGAGTGCATAGTCAACCAGTCCAGGGTAGCGACCAGGGGTCCAGAAGAACCTGGGTTAGCGGTCTAGTATCTCCAGAGAAGCAGATACACATCTTCCGTATTAGGAGAATTAAGACGGAAAAGTTTTCCGGCTGTAGACATCCAACCGGAGTTTCCACTTAGCAGAGACGGTAAACCAACTGCAGATTGACAGAAACGGAGAAACATCACCCCAGATAGGAAGGCGCCTCCTCCTGGACAGAATGTATGCAGTTTCCAGTGTCGACAAGCTGTAATACCAGTGAGCAGATATGCAGTTGACGAAGCAGTACAGATGGCGGAAACGCCCAACTTGCAGTCTAGATGTACGTCTGGCAGGCAGATTCAACTGGCTGAGACTCTATTCAACCCTCCTGATGGCAGAGATACTTCAAAATTGCAGATACTTCGCTCGGAGAAGCAGTTGAAAGGGAGCCGGAAAAACCCGGAGAAGCCGGTTGAGCCGGAGACGGACACTTCTCGGTTAACGGTTGAGTTTTTGCATAATTGTGACGTCACTCCTGAGGCAGCCAATCAGCATGGAGCTTTTCAAGTCACGTGAGCAGAAAGAGTATAAAAGGGACTTGAAATCGGGCTCTGGCAGCAGTTGGAGAGCAGACCTCGAGCTGTGCACATCGCTGTTAAAGTTTGGCGGAATCGATTCAAGTCCAGCATGTTCCGGCGGCGGCAGATTTTGCAGTGAAAAACTACTAAGTGTTTCCCGGAAGACCATCAGTCCGGAGAAGCGGTGCAGTAGAAGTGGTGCAGTAGTTAGACGACTTCTGTTTCCCGGCTTTCCGGATGGCGTATTCGGCGTTCCTATGAAGACAAGGTGACGGACGGGGCGGAACCGGAGGGAATCGAGAGAGACGGAATGGCGGTCAAGGCAGAGATTGGACAAGTCCCCTGCGGTTGGATTATAGCCGGCTGTGTAAGAAGTGTGACCGGCTGTTCGAAAGTGCGGAGGACCGGAGACAGCACGTATGCCCGAGCCAGAGATATTTTTGCTGCTTGTTTGCCTTCTACGGCAACCGGGCTAACGACCTTAGGCGGCATCTTCGGGAAATGCACGGTTGGAAGTATCCGTCCGGATCGCGTCCTCCTCAGGACGCAGTAACACTCAACCGTGTTGGGACCTTTGATTCAGCCTGGCGGCGAACAGCCACGGAATCTCGGCGGAAGCGGTTCCGGCTTTACTGTGAGCGGTCTCCCAGACAATCCCCATGTCCGGCAACCTTAGCTGACCAGCTTCCGTTTGGAACTGACTGGGACGCCGGAGCAGCCGCCCCCTTCGGACAACCTGAGCAGATGGATATGCCGGAATGGGCCCCAGACCCGCAGGGCTGTCTCCGGGCGGCAGAGGCCACCCCTCAAGAAGACTGGGAGCTGAAGCTGGAAGTAGCGGCGGAGCCGGATGTTGCAGTTCAACCGGAGACGAAGGCCGAGGACTGGGAGGCAGAAATTCGGTTGTGGGAGTACCGACCACCTTCTCCCTTCCCGGACACGGAGTCAGAGGAGTCCGAGTACGCCACGGCAGATGAAGGAGAGTGCTAGAGCGGTTGGCAGTGTAGCGGTCGACGGAGGCGGATGGCAGTGTGGCAGAAGCGGAGGCAGTGTAGCGGTCGACGGAGGCGGATGGCAGTTTGGCGGAGACGGAAGAAGCGGTGGCAGTTAGCAGCGACAACAACACGGAAAAAAGAAAAAAGAAAAAAAAAAAAAAATTATTTATCCAAGAAGACCACCAGGAGGAGTTGCAGTTTGCTGAGCAGCCAATCATCAAGCAGATAAGCCGGTCACGTGACTTCCAGAGACTATAAAAAGGGGCAGATAGCTGTTGCCGGACGAAGAAGGCAGTTTGCTGTAGCTGAGTCAACATCGACCCGAAGCAGAGAATCAGAATGCCGAAAGTAAAGACAACACCCCGCAAGCCCCGCCCTCACCGGTGTGGAGACTGCAACCTGGAATTCAAGAGCAAGCACACGTTGCTCCGGCATGTCACGGAGCAGCACACGAGTGAAGTCACCGTCTTCGCCTGTCCGCAGTGTGACCATTGGAGCAGACGGAAAGAGGGGACACAGAAACATCTACAGTCCCGACACGGAATGGACGCGAACCCGATTCGACTAAGGGTTGGCAGAGAGCAGTTCGAGGAAAAAGCCCTCCGGTCCAGGGTGACTCCACGGAAAAGCAAGAAAGCAGTAACACGGCATGACCAGCTGTCGGATACGGAGTCGGAGTCGGGAGGTTCGGTTTCGTCCCGGACCCGGTACCATTCTGGTACCCAGTCGGTGACCACACTAGCAGCCGACGTATCGTCCACGTAGGCGGAGAGCAGTTCGGAAGAAGAAGCAGAGCTGAAAATTATGGCAAGTGAAGACGAGTTGCAAGACCCGAAGGACCCGAAGCCGGTTAAGCCACCGGTGACCCGAAGTTCTTCCCGAGACCCCTCCCGGAAAAACAGCCCGGACCCATCTCGAGGTACCGGAGCAGATCGAGACCGCGGAAAGAAGCGGAGTCGCAGCCGTTCGCCGGAGAAATCCGGCCGTCATCAACGCCGGGAATATAGGAAGGAGAGCCCGGAGCGTACCAAGGATTGAGGTGGAGAACGTGGGCGAGAGGAGAAGCGGCACTCCCCATCCAAGTCTTCAGGAGGCAGCGTCAAGGGAAAAGGCAAGGCGGTGTACGACTACAAGTTCCGGTTGTTGGAGGAAGGTTCCAGCGGAGCATCAGCAGAAGTTGGAGTGGCGGATATTGCGGAAATGAAGGGCAGAGACGACGAAGAAGGCAGTTTCCGGAGCCCAGCTCCGAGAACGACTAGTAGTGGCAGAGCGGTGAGCAGCGTGATCGTCCGGCCCGGAGGCGGAGCAGAAAGCAGATCCAGCGGCCGTGCAGATAGCAGAGCAGATAGCCGAACAGATAGCAGATCCGATAGCAGGGCAGATAGCAGAGCAGATAGCCGAGCGGACAGCAGACCCGTTGGCAGATCAGGAGGCAGAGCGGAGACCAAAGCAGAAGGCGGAACCCGGAGCAGAGCTGACAGTGAGACGGAGACCCGAGGATCCACAGAGATAACTTTACCGGCAACCATTCAAGCAGTAGCCGGAAGCAGAACCAGTACAGCGGCTAGGGATGACGGAATGGAGTCTTCCGCGTCTAACCGAAGCCATGCGGACGTGCAGAGAGCCTGGAGGAGTATCCTGATAGATCAAGCCAGAGCTACACCCGGAATCCTGTCTCCGGTGGAAACCAGGCCTCGACAGTCTTCCAGTGAGCGGTCCGGAAGGAGCCAAGCCTGAGCACCAACCCAGAGTCCACCATACACTTTCTACCCGTTTGGCGGTCCTTCAACTCAACCGTGTCCGTCCCACTGTTTCCCGGTGAATATTGGAGGACGGAGTGCATCCGTCTTTGCACCTGCAGTCCCGGAGCATGCCAGATACTACGCCGTACGTTGTGGACCGGAGCAGTGGGGGCCAGCCGAGATGAGAGACTCCGGCGTCTACGTGGAGATCATGGAACAGAGAGAGTTACCGTTTGGTCTCGTCCCGACCCGTCAGATCGTCTGGATTCCAGATTGGTCCATCCGGGACGAACGCCTCAGGAATGGGTTCTACGTGCCACCCCAGTGAAGTTTACATGATCCCGATCTTCTCCCGGTAGATGCCAGAGGAACAAGCTTCGGACGACCGTTGGTACCACATACCATTCCACCTCGTCCGCCATCAGGGAGCAGTTCGCGCCGTGATACTGGTGGGCAGTAGTTGCCGCAAGTCGTCGCAAGTCAAGTCGGCGCAAGGAGAAGAAAGAAGAACCGTTTCCCAGATTCTAGTATAATTAAGAGTTAAAAGTGGGAAACGGAACAAGCAAGATATCCGGGTACAGTGACCGTAAACTAGTTAAGAGATACCAGTACCCGGATCACGGAAACACTTGTGTTTGATTATACGGACAGTTTAACGGTTACAAATTTATGTATATGTGATATGTGATATTGATCTGTTCGGGACGAACAGAGTCTAAGGAAGGGGGAATGTAACGGTTTTGGGGTGTACCCAAAAGTTTCCCCTAGGTAATTCTAGCAGTGTTTTGTGATATGATGGTTAAATAACCGTTTATTAAAATGTATATGTGTTTAAACGTTCATTCGGTTCCGTGTTGGTGATATTTAGAAGGTTTTCCGTCTTGGAACTTAGTATATTTTTGATGTTGGTAAAGCCGGAGACGGAGACGGAGACGGAACCGGAGACGGAGTCGGAACAATGGAGTACAAAAACGTAATGACGTTATTTCCGGAAGGTCATGTGATCAGCCTCGTTTTCGGTTTAAAAGGTGACGTGTCAGCCACTGATTGGTTCTAGAGTGTTTTTAGAAATTACGGAAAAATCAGTGTTTTGGCGGACTATGACGTCACAATAGGTTGGTCACGTGACGCGGGTCTCAGGTCTATAAAAGCCCCCGCTTCACAGCGGACGGCGGAGTTGGTGTCCTGACGTCGCAGAGTACTCCCTTGCTCCGGCTTGTGTCATACAAGATGATAGCAGTTATGTCTTCTGACTGTGCACTTGGAAAATAAACATGAAAACTTCAACCGAGTTGTTTTTCCGTGTTGGTTAGGGAACTGGAATTTATGATAAAGTTAGTTCACCGGAAATGAAAGTAATATGGAGAAAAGGGAGATAAGTCCACATTCGGTTAAGACCAAGTTGTAACGACGTCTTAGGGTGATCCAAGAACCCAGATCACCAAGGAAGGAGACGGAGACGGAGGTGGGATTCAACGGAGCAACTACGGAGGCGGTACCAGACGGAGCAGTTGCAGAGACGGGAACGACGAAGCAGTTGCAGAGGCGGTACCGGACAACGGAGTAGCAGAGGCAGTACCTGACGGAGCGGTTGCGGTAACCGGAAGTGAGAACACTTCCGAGATTCTCCATTTCAGGTGCAGTCGCAGGTTGCGGTGAGGCGGAGCCAACCGGAGCAGTTTGCAGTGAGGCGGAACCTGGCAGATTGGTTGCAGTATTCGGAAACGGCAACGTTCCCGGATTCTCTATTCCAGGTGCAGTCGCAGTTGCAGTAAGGCGGAAAACGGTAACGGTAACCGGAAGTGAGAACACTTCCGAGATTCTCCATTTCAGGTGCAGTCGCAGGTTGCGGTGAGGCGGAGCCAACCGGAGCAGTTTGCAGTGAGGCAGAACCTGGCACATTGGTTGCAGTATTCGGAAACGGCAACGTTCCCGGATTCTCTATTCCAGGTGCAGTCGCAGTTGCAGTAAGGCGGAAAACGACGGAGCTGTTGCAGTAAAGCGGTATCCCGACGGAGCAGTTGCAGTACCTGGAGACGGAAACGCCTCCGGATCCTTACTTTACAGGTGCAGTTGCAGATTGGCAGTCGGACAACGGTTAAGAGGTCCATTCCAGACCACGCTACCAACCTTCAGAGACTTCTAGCCGGAGTGCAACCGTACAGCAGTAGCAGTTTCCCGAAGTTTTACCGTTTCAGCTCCGGTTAAATAACAACTCACCCACCTCCTAAGAAAACCGGTTTATCAAGACGTCACAGAAGGGTGAAGAACCCGTTACAATAGTATAGGTTCAATCTACATTCCAACACACATGAAGCGATGCCAACAAATCTCTTCTGTCTCCCTGGTTCCACTTGCTCTCACTGACAGCGTATTGTCACTGAATGGTTGCATGGTCAGGGATTGATTTTTAATTGACAAAACTGTGAGCAGGCTAAAATGACACCAATTCTCGGCTTAGATAGGGGTAGGTTGCCCTACTGAATAAAGACGTATTGAACGAGCTTGCGAGTAACTCAGCAGGTATTATTGCTCGAATGCAATCTCAATGTTAGTTATGAGCTCATCAACTGTTATAGATTGTTCCTGTGTACTTTTACCCAGGTGTTTCCCGACGAAACGTTAAATGTTCCCCTGCGAGCAAGAAGTTTCCCGAGCGAGGAAAACATTCTCCCCACGACGAAAACATTTCCCTCACAGCGCAAAATAGGCTTCCCCGCCTATTACATTACTTTATTCATCTTTCCGAAAGAAATCAATAGTATTTATGTTTTAGGAAAAATTCTTGGTTGACCTCGGTAGGACATGATAAATGATGTAATTGATGGGGTAAACTATTTTCCCTGTGAAGCAAATGTTTTCCTCACGGGGGAAACGTTCCCCTTAAGGGCAAATAGTTTTCCTCACGGGAAAAATTTCACCAAGAATATTTTTTTAATATCCTAAATAAAAATCGAAATTATGTCAAATGTGAGCTGCCGTAGATATGTCATATTTATTTTCACAATCCGTTCACACGTATGGATTTTCTTTGGGGCTACTTTATCTTGGGACACCCTGTATAATTGCATATTCACCGAACATAAGAGTTATTAATTTACTTGATTTATGATTACTTATGCTATCATTATATTCGAGCCATTCTTGAAATAACTTCATTGACTTTGTGTTCGTCAGTTTCGTGTTCTTGAATTCATGTCGGTGCACTCAAAAGTTCTACGCGCAAAAAAAGAATAGGCCTATTGAATGGTCGAGCGTTCAATAGCTTTTCTTTCGATTGAGGGGTTCAATATCGTTTTAAGTTAACGATTCAGTATTATTTTTGTATTTTGTAACACGTGACCCTGCTCTGACCGATATGTGTTCAGAATGATAGTAGTAATAATAAATCTGTATAACGTTTTTCATCTTCAATAATATCATCGCAACAAAAGTCAACTTGTGGGTCTGAATGTTTTCCACATTGTGCCCTTTCATTCGATGTTTTGAAATCAATAATTATGAACTTGGATTTAATTTCACTAATGCAACAACACTTTTCTTGACTTCGATCTATCATATGACGCCCTGTGGACAACTAATGTGATCATGCAATGACATAATGTACAAAACTATGTCAGTGCGTGGGCATAGCTCGAGTTACATTCCATACTAAATGACTCTTGAAGCATTTTCTCATCTACTTCATTGCATACATGTATTCTATTGTAGATAGGCATAAGGCTTTCGGGGAATGAATATATAATGTCAAACGTTTCGTTATATGAAGATCGGTGCAATATTCATTGAGTTAATGCATTTCGCGCCAGCAAATAAACACAATAAAACCGAAGTTGCTCGACGTTAACAGCGTATAATTTCAGAAAACAGTTATGTGTTTCATAATCGTCACAACATCGTGATGTGTGTGCACTTTGCAACCTTTTCAATAGAAAACAAATGTTTAAGGTGTCATCAATGTATATTATACAGGAACACGTAAAATATAGGGTAATGATTGCAATTATCTCTTGTTGTATACTTTTCAACGGAATTGTATTTCAAATTATAGCCTTCAAGGAGCGGTCATCAGGTACAAGTGTTACAATAAAAATATACATGAAGTATCGTCGCATGTATAGTAATACTCGGATATATGATTATGCTATCCTGTATCTGGCAGTTTGTATTTGTTTCAGGTTACTTCAAGATCGCTGTTAGGCATGCAATAAATAATGCACTCATCTTGGATCAGCGACCCCTTTCGGAAAACAGTATCACCAGTCGATCATAACATATACTTAACAGTTATAACTTATTTTGCCCATAATTAATGAACAAGAGATGCTCATGCAACCAGGGGTGGCACCAGGGAAGTTTTGAGACAGGGGCTAGGATCCCCGACAGGGGGGCTAAGGCAGTTTATTGTGAGAGTATGCGAGCGTAGCGCAACCGGTCTGGGGGTTTGGAGGGCGCCGTAAGCCCCCTATGAAATTTTTAGATTTTGGTGTTTTTAGAGCATTTCAGAGCATATCTGGAGATGTTTTAACGGAATATGTGAGGTACTTGTATTTCCTCAAATTTCTGAATTTATTTGGTAGGTTGTGAACCCGCGATTACACCATCAGAAAACATGGTCATTGTAGTGAGGTCATTTTAGTTCGATATGTGCATACGTCAACGAACGCAGACGGTGACATTAATATATACATATTTTGGCTTCCCAGAACTATTTCACCAGCTTCCCCGACGAGGGGGCTGAACTTCCCCGACAGGGGGGCTGTAGCCCCCCCCCCCCACCCTGACCCCGCTCTGATGCCACCCCTGCATGCAACAATAATTGAAGATATCACAAACGTGCAGTGGTGTTACGGAAATCGGCACCCAGTTCTTGAAGTAGACAATGCCATCAATCAACACCCTAATGTACATACAAGTGAAAGGTGTTGCTGCATGTTTGTTGTCCATGGCATAACTATTGTTTCTAGGTATTGTGTTCTCCATACGCATTCACTGAGTTCCAGCTGCGCGTCAGTGCTACTATCTATACCACGTGGGTAGGTACATGAATAGGTAAATTTGTTTCGCTCGAAATAAACATATCTATGTAGACACAAGGGTAGCGCACGGAGCCTCTGAGAAGACATGGAAGAAATATATTTTTTTGCTAAATTTGTCACAAACAATTCACAAAGTTTCAAGCCTATTCTAAGCAAAACCAAACAATTTACTAATTCTTTCTTTATACGAACAGTTCCAGATTGGTGTAAGCTGGACAATAGCATAGTCGAATCTAAGTCCACTGACACCTTCCAGTAGAACTGCTAAGCAGTACATCGGTGCTCTCTCCCCCACACTGCTTAAATGCCAATATTGGCTTCTACACTGCATATTTTCAGATTCAGACCTTGTTTGACAATGTACAAAGTGTGGTTGAAAATTTCTACTCACTGAATGATGCTGAAAACTTAATTGTGATAGAAAAGTCTAATCATAAATATTCAGCCTAATTCACATTTGATGCATATAAAATCAGATAGGAAAGGTTGAATGCTTTGTGTTAACGATTTTTTACATGTGTATTGTTCCTAGTGACAAATAAGCCCTACGATGCTGGGAGTCTCTAGTTTCATTATGTTTTGTAGTTTGTATATAGACTTTGCTCTTGTCACTATCATACACGAATGAAGTGAATATTAAAATATTACTAATTTGGTAGGCATATTAATTTCGTTTGGGAACGAATAAGCATGGCGTTGATACGAAAAGACAGGTATATATGGTACAACAGCAACAAAATATAAATTGGAGAAACTAAAGGCCAACTCCACAAACTTAAAGTTAAAGTTATCACATTTGATATAGCGCTCTTTTCAGCCAAACTTAATCCGCTTTCAAAGGCGCTTTACACTTTAAGTGATTGTAATTGGAGCAGCAACACTCAAAGCTCTCTATACAACACCCATTATCAATCGGTTCCCATTCAATCCTAGGTGAAGATAGACACATCAGTGGTAAATGCCCTGCCTAAGGACACTAGTGAAATAGAACAGCAGTCCAGCTCGAGACTTGAACCCACGATATTTGTATTACGAGTCCGACGCTTCATCCACTGCGCCACTCACTCACAAAAGGATCAATGGTCATCGATCTAACATCAATATTTCTTCCAAGCAACTACTGTATCAACATTTGAATCAAGACGATCACTCTATTTTTCATGAAAGTTCGAATTATAGAAAAACAATATCATCATTCAAATAACCCCTATCTTAGTACACCTTCTCGCAGGAAACGAGAAGAATGTTGGATATGTAATATAGGCACTGCGACACTTTATTAATGTAATGATAACATCAGTTCAGTAGGAAACCTGGTGAGTCCAGGATGCAGTTCAGTTAATGTCATGAACGTATTCACATCATTCAAACGTAGAAAAAGGAGCCCATGGTCAACGGTATTATAATCGACCATCTAAATATGCTATTTCGTTTTGTGGTTACTTGAAATATTGAAACAACCACCAGGCCTACACTACATGCACTATGTCCGGACTAACCAGTGTCCTACCGACCATAGTAGAAATACAAAATAGCAAAGAGGTTCGCCTGTATTCCGTCATCATGGATATCGTTTATCTTCGGCTTTACAATCCTACACAAACTACGGAATATGTACCACCCAAACCGTCCTTTTCAAAATAAGATCCGCTAATGAAGGCATTGATGTAATCAACATCATAATATTTATACGCATACCATCATACTCTACTGATACTAATAATCCAAGAAAATTTTGTCATCGTTCCGGCTGATAAAGCATCTAATAATATTGTTCTTGTTGATAATGCAAGATATATCCAGTGTCTATTCAATGAACTGGGTATTTCAAACAACAACAACAGCAATTCTAATAGTACACACCAGGATAGTACTACATCAAAACAAGATATATTGTCTAATCACCTGTATGTATTGCATTTTTTAGTATCACTTCTTCGTGTAAAGATTCCAAATTACCCAGTTTTTATTGGTTCCAAAAGTTACACAAACATCCGTACAAACAAAGGTATATTTCCGGCTCGTCATCATGTTCAACCACACTGGGTGGGAGCTTGCCCATGATTCTTGACGAGTCAACTCGGTAAAAATCTTTCCTCGCAGGGGCTTTGCTCGGCAAAGTTTTTTTGTCCAATAGGCTTTCAGATGCCCCTGTGATTAAAGATTTTTGCCGAGCAAAGCCCCTGCGAGGAAAGATTTTTACCGAGTTGACTCGTCAAGAATCATGGGCAGGCTCCCACCCAGTGGACCAAAGCTCTCTCTCGAAACTACTCACTGTTAAACTGTCCAATATTAAACATGGTGTCCAAAAAATACTTTGAAACTATCAGTTTCAGAAGTGGCATAAACCAGATGTGGATATTAAAAAAAATCCAAATTTTGCTGGAATATATACATGCTCGCACACTTTCTAAAGTGACGTCTATCAAAACATTCCACTTGTCCACTCTCTACATCACAATACACCATTCAAAACTAAAGTCTCAGCTTCATCAACTCATACATGTTATACATATACATGCTGTGGAAATAAAACTACTACTACATTATTCCTTTTTCTCCAAAAAGGACAACGTCGTTATCAGTATATTGTCGTCAAATATAATACAGCTTATTTTGTTAAAGGTGATTAATATGCTCCATATAAATATATACAGAAACAGATGTTGTGATTATGGTCAATTTTCTGATTGATAATATCTTTGTGAAGTTTAGTGATCGAATATTTCAGCAAACTATTGGTATTCCTATGAGAAAAAAAGGTGCACTATTGGTAGACATGTTTTTATACTCATATGAGTCAGATTTCCTTCAACATCTACAAAGGGGAGCATCTAAAAAGCTAACTAGCAGATTTAATTTCACTTTCCCATATATAGATGATGTATTGTCGTTGAATAATTCCAAGTTTGGTGATTATTTGGATGCCATATATCCTAAGGAACTTCAGACACTACAGACTCCTCTATTCTTTCCAACTACTCAGATCTAAGGCTGTAGATTGATAGAGATTCTGTCAACTGGATTATATGACAAGAGTTATGATTTAAATTTTTCCATAGTTAATTTCCCTTTTCTAAGCAGTAACATTCCTATGTCGCCAACATATGGCGTGTTTGTCTCACAACGCATAGGCTAATCAAGAGCTAGTTGCAGATATGACACCTTGTTCACCGAAGTCTCTAAACTACTGCGACAAGGATTTGTTTTACCAAGACTAATAGCTGCGTTCAAGAAACTCTGTGGACGTCATCAAAGTCTGGTTGATGAGTACAGTAAATCTGTCACCAGCGTGCAGCAAAACCTTTTTGCATGTTAATGTTTTGGAATTCATGACGGAGGCCTCATGTGAGGCAGAAAATGCTGTTCTGGAACACCTGACTTCACCTCCTTATGGTCATATAATGGAGGTTTATGGAGCTCCATACAATTTTATCGATTTTGCCTGACCCTGGACTTTGAGACTCGATTCATCATGTTCATGTTTATAGATACGGAAAATAATCAATGCCTCGAAAGGAACGGATGCCAGAATGCTACAGATTCCACAACCGTGCAGTAGTATTTCGCTACATTGTTCTTGAAGTATGCCAACGATCAACACACACCATAAGCATATGAATGAAAGGTGTTGCTGCTTGTTTGTTGCCTATAGCATAACTTTTGTGTCTAGATAGTGCGCTCTGCACACGCCTTCACTGAGTTCCAGGTGTGCGTCGGTGCTACTATCTATACCAAGTGGATATGCACATCTATTTATAGAATAAGTGAAGTTGTTTCGCTCGAAATAAATATATTCATGTACACAAGTGTAGAGACATAGGTAGATCAAGACAATAAAAGTAAGTGTGGTCACATGATCCAAGATACCAGGATGGCGAGAAGTATTGATTATATATCGATTCTGACGAGTCCGGCGTTTCTGATTAAGGCACACAGAATCATCCCCGTCAGTAAGAGTACATGAAAAGCTCTTCACCTCAGTTGAACCCTTTTCACTTCGGTGCGAACCGTCTCACCTCGGTATCATTCTGGCGTATTATCAATTAATGACTGTAAGCATCAATCTATTACCACCACTCAGTTAGCATGGTTAGATTTTGATGTCAATAGCAAACGTAAAATAAAACATTTTACAATAGAAACAAAGCCCGACCAATTAGTTTATCCAATGACACACTGTCGTCATCAGGGGCAGTCGGCGACAGTGTGTGAGATGAATTTGTTTCTACTGTACACCTGATGGATTTAGTATACAACTGCCCAAGAACATATCAAACTAATGTAGATATGCGAAACAAATCCCAGGGAATCGAAGTATGACAAGTACAGAGGTGTACCTAGTCACAAGCCAGCAGGCTACTAAGTTTATGGTATCCTCGGAGACAAATTCAACGTCCACCAGCAGATAAACCCCTCAGTGAAATGAATTTATATATCAGCCTATTACCACCAATCAGTTAGATAATGATGATGCCAATATGTGTGTGTTATGTGTGATGGCAGATTGACAAAACATAAGTACGGCTACTCAAATTGTTATCAAATTTGGACATGTGAAATCTAGTATGTTTGTTTTGTAATGGGTTTAAGCATGTTAAGAGAGTTATAGTATGAATTGACTGAGTTGTCCTAGTATGAATGTACATGCAATGTATGTGAGGAAAAATGGTTTAATACTACTCGAACCGAGCACAAGTTATATAAGTTCTATTTGAACAAAACTTTCACGTGCGCAATTCACATGGGTGTTTAACTTTGACAAAAAAAACTAGTCTAGGTGTTCCGGTTAATGAAAGATAATGCCAACTTTGTAATCCGAATGAGTTACAAGATTAGTTCTATTTCGTTATCAAATGACCATTGAATGAAAATTAACATTGTATTTTGTTTGAGAGTGTACAAAGTGTGGTTGAAAATTTCTACTCACTCAATGATACTGAAAAATTAATTGTGATAGCAGGATGATAAATATTCAACTTCATCCATATTTAATACATATATAATCAGACAAGAAAGTTGAATGCTGTATCGATTTTGATTGTCTGCCATCATGAGAGCGTCTAGTGTCATTGTGTTTTGTAGGTTGTATATATACTTGCTCTTGTTACTATCATCCACGAATGAAATGAATATTAAAATATGACTTAGTGCATGTATTTGAGTCGAGCTGTACTATTCTATTATTGTACTTATCTATTTGGTGGACATATTAATATTAATTAAAAATGTTGATGTGTACTGATACGGTAAAATATAATCAATGCACCTAAAGGAATATACATAACAGAATGCTGAAGATTTCATAACCGTGCAGTGGAATGAGGGAATTCGCTTCACTGTTCTGGAAGTATGCTAATGATCAACAAACCTTCATCATATTCCAGTACACAAATACATGAAATGTGTTGCTGCATGTTGTTGTCTTATGTCATCACTAATGTATATAGATTTCGTGTTTTCTGCAGGCGCATCCACACAGTCTCTTTCCCTGCTGTGTTTCGGTGCTACCATCTATACAAATTGGGTAGGCGTGTGTATTCATGAATAAGCGAAGCTGTTTTGCTCCAAAAGAGGAAATATTCGTGTGGACACAAGGGTTGGTCTCTTTCAAGACAATAAAAGAAAATAATATGATAAAAGATGATAGCATGATCCAAGATCCAAATATCGTTGGGATTATAGATTAGATATCCATTCTGAGGAGATCAATCAGCGTTTATGCTAGATGGCCAGATAGACGCTCGTAGATAGGAGTAGGTGCAACAGACATGGAACCAATACACAAGTACAACATTAATAACTCCGAGCGAACAAAACCGAATCCATTATCTAGTCTCAGGCAAAATCGAGAAAATTGTATGGAATTTTATCAAGCCCCATATATTCCTACCATGTGTGGCACTCGCCGCAAATTCCAAAAATCAACAGGCAAACAGGTCTTGTTGCACTAGCGACTTATCTGGTGTACATATTATTCAGATTGTGAAGATGTCCATAATATTTCTTAAACATAGCTAAGCACAATATGTATCAGTACCTTCTTATTTAGGTTCTTTTGAGGTACAATGGCAGCCGAATCCAGTTACTTGCCTGTCGGGCATCGGTTTCCACACTCTGTATTCCTGTAACCATAGAATTAGTTCTCATTTAAATGAGGATTTGTCATCGAGCATGCAGGTCAATATTGGAACTTCCAGGTCTGCAAACAAACATATTGACCTCGACAAAAGTCCATAATTGTTAATTATTAACTTCCATTTTGTATATAATGGTGATACCAGTTCCTTATATCATCGCAATGCACCCACAGGCTTGAACAGGGGATAACAATACTCATTGCTGCTCAAATGATTTTATTTTTGTATACAAAAAAATCCATTCCAAGGATTTTTCCAGAACTTTGCTAATTGCTAAAACAGACACTGCTGAAGGAAATTGCAACGATTCCCAAATATTCTCTGAGATATATTTATTCGTTAAAGACTCTAAAACAACCTGACCATCTCCCGCCCCCTCCCCCCCCCCCCCCCCCTTTTGACACCACACTATTCAGTGCGCGTGCTGTGACAGGGTTTTCTTCAAATCGGCTATTGTTATTCGGTTATATAACATATAAACATGGAACCAGTACCCAAGTACGAAGTATTCCGAGCGAACAAAGCCAAGTCCGTTATCCAATCTCAAAGTTCAGGGTTAGGCAAAATTGATTAAATTGTATGGAAATTCATGAACCTCCAATATATGGCCATAAGGAGGCCTCCAATATATGGCCATCAGGTGTTCCCAAAACATTAACATGCTAGAAGATCTTGTTGCATGCTGGTGGCAGATTTACTGTACTTAATAACCAGATTGTGATGACGTTCATAGATTTTTTTGAAAGCAGCTATTAGTCTTGGTAAAACATATCCTTGTCGCGGCAGTTTAAAGACTAGCTTGGAACTTCGGTGAACAAAGTCCTCATATCTGCAACTAGCTATTGAATAGCGTATGAGTTGTGAGACAAACACCCATATGCTAGCGAGAGAAGAATGCTAAGGCTTAGAAAAGGGAAATTAACTATGGAAAAATTTAAATAATCACACTTGTCATATAATCTAGTTGACAGGTTATATTCTTTTATCAATCTCCAACCTGAGATCTAAATAGTTGGAAAAATTATAGGAATTTGTAGTATTCTTAATATCAAGTTCCTTGGGATATATGGTATTGGAATAATAACCAAACTTGGGATTATTCAATGACAATACATCATCTATATATCGAAAAGTTAAATCAAAGCTGCTAGTTAGCTTGTTAGATGTTCCTCTTTGTAGATGTTGAATGAAATCTGACTCATATGAGTATAAAAACAGGTCTGCCAATACCAATAGTTTGTTGAAAAATTCGACCACCAAACTCCACAGAGATATTATCAATAAGAAAATTAACCATACTCACACAAAAAACAAATGTGTAAGAAACTGCGAGAGTGTAAGAATATAGTCAGTGTATTAATAAACGTCATGACAAGTGATGGCATGCTACATAATTAAGACATATTCCCTTAATGTCTTGTCTTAATTATTCTATTTGATCTGGCTTTGTTTCTATTGCTAAATGTTGTATTCTACGTTTGTTAGTGGCATCATCAAAATCTGACTGTATCGGTGGTAATAGATTGATACTATTTTATCTTAATAGATTAACACTATTTTATCTTAATATTTTATCTTTAATGTTTTGCATAGGACGAACTTGGACATGTCTGCGTTCCCAATGGAATAACACAGACATGTCTGCATTACAAACGGACGAACATGGACATACATGCATTGCAAACGGACGAACATGGACATGTCTACATTAAAAATCTTTCTCGACAGAATAATTATGAATGTTGATTACCCGGATAACTATAAAATTTTATTATTACTATCAGCAGATGATACCAGCAGAGTGTCGTAACTTTTAATAGACGATAACCGTGAATCAGCAGTCGTCAATAGTGTGCTTTAAAACTAATATTTGGCCTGTATTATCTACTTGTAATACAAATCATTGTCAATAAGTTGCAAGGCCGCTTGAAAATTTTTGTTCATGCTTTTAGTTCCTCATTCTTTATACACCGTCGTCGGCGAGCCTTCGTTGTAAGTTCACCAAGACTATAGAACTCAATTTAGACTTTGATATTGAATAATCCATAAAAACACATGTGTAATGAAGAACTTTATTCGGAAGTCCAATAACTGGTTTGTTTCCCATAATCGCCACTGCTGAGGTTATAAACAATAGAAGTATCCATTAAGATATCGACCATACTGTGTTCGTTGAAAGTTTGAGAAAAGAGGTTATTAACAAGAAAATGCAGCTAACTGCGGGAGATGACATTAGAGCTCGAGCACATCATCACCACCACGACAGCTGAATGTATCTCACACAACGTTACCCCCCCCCCCCCCCACCTGCAAAAAATTAAAACTGAACCATATCATGCCCCACATGATTCCAATTCATTCCCTATATTATGATGAAACACATAATCGTACTTCAATCATATTCCTAATAAGTAAACATTTATTTTGAACTCAATGAAACAGATACGCCTGATTAAATGATAATAAAGCTCAATAAAATATCCTTAAAATATTGGGAACTATGAGGAATATCTGCATCTGATATCATGATATAGATAACACATGCATACTGAGTAAATTGAAAGACCAGTTTAAAATAAAAAGGTTTCGCAACCCAGCAAGGAACACCTTCTCATGTGATAAAATATGTCAAATTACGGTAAATGTAGTCGTGGTACAGCAGACGAATCGTTGTGTTTACTTCATAACGAAAAAAAGGCCACACGCAAAGTTACATGTACATGCATGCACAAAATGCTGCACAGAAAATTGTGCGTTCCAAAGTACGCGTCATTGCGGTAAAATTTGCTTTGCATTCTGGGAACGTGAATTTCCATCGGCTCCGCCATTTTGACGTTTTTCAGACGAGTTGACCATTTTGCGTAATTTTCTCAAACCTAACACATCGATTTATGCATTATATATCTGTGTAAAATTCAAAGCTTGCCATCCAATCGAGAGATTTTATGCCAAGGACGAAGAAAATCCTTATTTGAAGTAGGTATACAAAGGTTTACATGCCAAAACGGGCGTCGATAGGTTGGTATGAAACCTCCATAAAAAAAGTCAGCACATAGACATGTAGAGAGTTGGGGGCTTCGCCCCCAACGCTCTAATGTCAAAAAAAAACATCTGACGCGGGGGAGTTCTAAAGGCTCGGTCTAGATTCGTCGATCAGAGTGCTAGATAAACCGATCTGGCACTCGAAACAATACCATATAATCTCTTTCATCCTTGGATGTACAAATGTAATTTTTCCACTGGTATTAAACGAAATCTCATATATATCTCATTATGTTTATCATTTGTGGAATTTATACAAAATTATGTGTGAGATATGCGGCATATTAATATGCAGCTTATGCTGTTTCCTGTATTCAGTTGATTGAAATTGACTCACTAATGGGTGATTGCAATATCTGTATGCAAAATAAATATCACCATGCTCCGGTACCTCTGGCTTTGGGTTACCATGACAACCGTTGTCATGCAGTATGGAAGGATACAATATCCATCACATGGGGATTCGACTCATAACCCTTGCAGATTTCTTCTGTGAAAGTTTCACTTGAAAAGTGATTAAATGGCAGACGCAGTCCATGAACTTCTGGAACGCCCCTCGTACATTTAAAATGTTCGCGTTTTGTCATGTTTGCTCACTTTCTGATTCGTCGGAACGTATGTCACAAGGTTCGTCACATGATCAGATTTTTATCCGAAGTGTTATTCTGAACAGGTGCGTGTTCGATAATTCTCAGGACGGGTGCGAACGAACGAAGCGAGCACAGTTCGAGCGGTCTGGGGTTATTCACCGGTATAAAAGAATTTTATCACGAGGGCGGCTGAGCGCCAAAAACGAACCATGTTTATTCATATTATTGATGCGGATATAAATGAGATAGCAGTCAATTGAGTATGTTCATTTATAATATAGTTTTTTGTATCACCTAACTTAAAATTGCAACACTTCTTCAATTATGTTATCTAGGAACAAGATCAAAGCTGAAAATTCAGCCAAATTCCAGAAATGGCATTTTGAGCCGAAATTTAACATTGAGGTAGATTATTAACTTTTTCAGTTTTGAAGCTAGGATTCTGAAAATCACCAGAAAGTTGTGGGGTGATGCAGAAGTGACATATATAAAATTTCAGGCTGATCCGATTACCCCAAGCAAAAAGGGGGGGGGGGTCTGATTTTTAATATAACTTAACTTTAGTACAAAATTAGGGGTTTCAGACATTATTTTTGAGAAGATGCCAAAAAAAAAGCAAACAGTTCTTGGTCCACGAATATCATAAACATTGCGATCATATTGATGGTGATATTGATGGTGAGGCTTGCTCATGTTGCTTGGCATGGTGACTTTTGTTGATTTATATTTTTTTTAATAATATATTGCGTAATGTTGTCATATTGAGCCATTCACGTTGACAGCCACCACATGTTAATAAATAAAATAATCTGACCCTAGGGTTCCAAACAACTGTGGCCGACAATGGGGTGGCCTAGGTTTTTACCTCAGAGAGTACCTAGGAGATCTCACCCAAGAAAAAAGGCAGGACAAATCACGAACTTACCTCTTTGTCCATCGAATGGAGCACGCCATGGGCCTACATTGAATGACCTCAACCCTTCCTGTGGGTCAAATTATTGGTCAGGCCATGGCCTGACAGCTTTATACGGTCCTGGTATTCAGTAACACGTAGGTTACATTCATATAATAAATAAATCATCGCATGGTTCAGTTATGTGATATGGATTCTATGATTTTCTATCTACAAGTCCTAGATCTAGATCTACTTCATCACCTCCAACGTGCAGTGTAAATATATTGTAGCAAGTATATCATATATATGCATAACACGTAGCATCATACCATACATGCCATCGGCATCACAGATGGACGAACGTAGAATTTCCGTGTATGTCTTGTTAATATTTGGTTACGGGTTGGTTTCGGTCTTTGTTCGTCCACAATGCAGAGACCATAACGGAGAATGTCCATGTTCGGCACACATTTCAACTAAACCGTAAACAAGAAATGTCCTTGTTCGTCCATGAATAACCTCGTGTAGGCTCCTGTCACCATGCTCTGCTCGTGAACGCTCATGTAACACGGCACAATCATTGTGATCTGAAAGCCTATCGGAGAGGGTATCCTTTCAATACTTACAATGCATATTCTATGAAGTTATACGCACCAAATACCCCAAAACCCAGCTAATTTCCATTGAACGGCGGACGTAACCAAATAAACTTCCACGGAGCCTTACCGAAGATCGCCGACGGTGCGCGCCATTGTGTCCCATTTGGAGCTCGAAAATTTGTAACGTTGCCATGGTAGCTCGAGAATGTAAAACTTAGACTCGCATCCATTCACAAACATTATCCGATTTATAAAGACACTCTGAAAATTTAATACTGGACGTAACTCGATTATTGTGAGTCACACATGCATTTCGTACGTTCTCTTACAAACTGGTATTCACATACATACAATAAGTGAAACATACATGTTGCGTCTTTTTGTGTGGCATTTCATATATTATTGCACTTTCTACTATTTGAGCTATATGGTACTCCTTACAGCCACGTTTTTGGACGTAACTCCAAATCGAGGACATTTTCACACCTGATTTGATATTTTTAAAGAATATATTTAGTATTGAAATATGTGTATAATAACCAATAGAAAACATTTGTTCAAATACTCGTAGCATTCTGAATCAGCACCCACAAACCAGTTATCACTCACGCACATAGTTTTTTAGAAAGCTTATGGGGAAGGACGTAACAGCCGAAAAAGGACATCAAAATATGAGCGATTTTCGGGGACATGTCTCAAGTTTTAGATCTATAAAATATTTATTTCAAACAGTGTAGCCATAGATTCTGGTTTTTCCATCAATACATTTTCCATTCTAGGTTTCAAACTTTAAAATTACCAGTTTGGAGTAGAACTTTTTAAAAAAACGAAATTTTTCGTCATGGACGTAACATACTACCCATTAGCTGATTCCTGCTCATATATATACATTCATACCACTGAGTCGGTGTCACTGTTGGTGGACATTAAATCTGTCCCCGAGGATACCATCAACGCAGTATCCTCGCTTGTGATTAGGTACTTTTGTACTTAAGGGGCGTATCTAGAAATCCCAGAGAGGGGGGGGGGGGAACAAAAATAAAATTGAGTGGAAGGTCCGGAGCGAGTCCCAAGCAGCCCAACACTTTTTGGCGTTTGCTGGTGCTTTCTAGCCCTATCCTGGGTACATATAACCATTGGTGAGGCTCAAGCGGAGCGAGTCCCAAGCGGCGCTAGGTCTGGGGCCCGGTCAAGGGCCTCAGAAGCCAAGCGCTTTTTGGCGTTTAGTGGTGTATTCTAGCCCTATTTTGGGTACATATTACCGTTGGTTCAGGGAGGGACAGAGGCACAGTCTCTCTAAAGAGGGGACATAAAGACATCATTTTGTCTGAAAGGGGTGGGGGGGGGGGGGCACGTGCCCCCTGTGCGCCTATGTACTTGTCATATATATCTGTTCCATGGGGTTTGTTTCGGATTTCTAAATTATTTTGATAGGTTGTTGGGCAGTTGTATACTAATTCCATCAGGTGTACAGAAGAAACAACTACATTTAACACACTGTCTGCCACTGATGACGCCAGTGTGTCTTTGGATAACCTATTTGGTCGGGCTTCATTTCTATTGCAAAACTGTGTTGTTCTTTATTGTGTTATGGTGAAGATAGACGTTGTGTTTTACGTTTGTTATTGTCATCATCAAAATCTGACTGTATCGGTGATAATAGATTGATACTTGCATTCAATGCATAAACACCAAATGGTTGTTCGCACAATTTACTTACTAGGGTTGCCACCCACTCCTCTGCATTGACCTAAGCATCAGATACAGTTAATTATGAAAATAAAACATACAGTGAGAATAATTGCATTTGCAAAAATTGGCCTGATGCTATATTTAAACTATATTTTATTTAAACTAATGATGATATATGTGTCCAGGATGTATGTTTATCACCTTTGTTCCTGCCATAGATGGAAGGAGTCTCATGTCGAAGGAATTTGTCACTATGCTTTCTATTATTTCGACGTTTAAGACACTTCCATGCTGTTTTGGTACATCACATATATATGGTGTACGACGGCGGCCATTTTTAGATCTCGTGTTTTCGCCTTAAAAAGTAGGGCGAGAACGCGGAAGTATGAAGCGAAAAGAAAACTACGAAGCGAAAACTCGAAACTGAATCTCGTCTTTTCGTTTCGTTTTTTCGTCTTTTCGCTTCGTGATCTCGTGTTTTCGCTTCGTGATGGGTGTTGCATGCAGGGGTACTGATAGACTGATTGAAATTAGATTATTTATATTATACATGATTTGATAGGGCGTAAAACATATTTAGTGGCCTGGCATCAATGATTAGCGACCCGCGACGACCGCTCATCATGAATGGAGGGACACTAAAATGTAATGTATAATACCCTATAAAACCATGAATAAAAATACATATAAATAATATCAATCAGTTCAGTCTCTCGAAAGCCCAAAACAAATATTGCTATTATTAATAGTTGCATTTCATTCAATAAAGACATTTCAGACATTCGTTCATTATCAGTCAGCCATGTCTGACGGATGATCATTGCCGACTCGTCACGTCAGGTCAGATATACAGCATTCAGTGCAAACGATGGTGGTCATTTTGGTATCTCGGGTTTCCACCTATAAAAATGGGCGAGAACGCGAAAACACGAAATCACGAAACGAAAAGACGAGATTCAGTTTCGAGCTTTCGCTTCGGGATTTTGCTTCATAGTTTCATCTTTTCGCTTCGTGTTTTCGCGTTCTTGCCCTACTTATTACGGCGAAAACACGCGATCCAAAACTGGCCGCCGTCGTACACCATAGAAATACATAATCATTAGAAGCGTGGTTTTGTCGGCTGATTGAGTGAGCGTTATGATATGGTGTGTGTGAAATTACAACTCCCTAAACATACGGTAGGTACCGTAGGTATACTCTGACTTTTTAATTCAATTTTTTAATGTAAGGTTTTTCTATCGTAGTCCTTTTATTTTTTTCCTCGAAATTCTGTCAAGAAATTGTCAAAATACACAAATTTGTGATCGGACCCAAAAATTTCCCTGACGGGGCTAAAATTAACATTTAGATAGATTCACCACCTTTCAATTCAATTGAATCCAAATACTTTCATTCAGCTTGACATCATGACATGTAAAACACAGATGTACCATAAGATAAATTTGCAAACTGAAAGGGGTTGTACGAATTGCTTGTACAAGTACACCTTTTGAAATGGAGAAAACAACAATAATTTCAACAACACGGAATATAATACTAACAAAGGTACCATCAACTTTTTTAATGGTTATGTTTACTAACAATGGAAATGTTCTAACATCGTTGAGTTGACAAATCCAAGTAACACGTATTTGACATCTAATTAGCAGGGGATATAATTATTATGAGACACAATCAAATAAAACAAGATAACTCACCAAGAACTAGACAAATAGATTTATATGATAATGTAATGCTTCATCTCCCTACAATATCGCTACTGACGATAAAAGATGTGTAAAGTAGGTCATGACTATATACTATAACAGCTGATCCAAGAATTGTGGTCAATGATCAAAATACAATTACGAAATAATTGCGCAATTCACACACATTTTCAACAAAAAAAGCATTTCTAAAAAACATCGAAAACTAACCCATGGATAAGGGATCTGATTGGCTGGTTTTCATGTGACGTAAGTATCGACAGTAATGTAGTTCCAGCCAATCTGCGTCCGTTATCGGGGGAGTTGGTGGGGTTCTCTCCTCCATGTCCCACTCTCTCTGGTACAATTGCTGGGGCTGTACTGCACTGATTGGCGGCAGCACCCGTGGCGTCACCTTCATTCTGTAGAAGTGTTTGTTGCGTTTCTCCGCCTTGTGGGCTTGCTCTAGAGTGCGCACTGGCTCCGGGTCGACAAGCTCCGAGGCGTCTGCTCCTAGGGCGGCCAAGAGTCTGTACAGTACGTCATCTTGGGGACGAGAGGTCTGGGCCCTGGATCTAGCAGCGCGGGCGGAGTGATTCCGCACGGCAGTTACGGCGCGGTGGACGAAATCCATGAAGCGAGACTCTTCCGGTGTCATCGGCGCGGACTCCGGTATCGCCGTGTTAGCGCGGTGTATACGTAGCACGAGCTTTTGGATGTCCGCCATGGTGATCGGGCGGTTAGGGGCTCTCGGCGTGGCCTCGTCATCTGGATCGACACGAGAAGTGGGCGTGGTCACGGGCCTTTCCAATCCGTAAGCCGAGAGATGAGATACGAAACCCCCAGCTTGTCCCCCTGCGGCAGCGTGGCTTTCACCCCAGGCTTCGCGTGGGGTTCCGTCGGGATTAAACGGCGTTCCCGCGAAGTGTCCGAACTCTTGCCCTACTGATGTGCCACCGGATCCCCCCTCCACCTTGCGCCCTGCCTTCGGATCCAGACGCCGACGCCAGGGACGGTCACGGAGCTTGGCCTGCAGCCAGACGTGTTTCTCGGTCATGGCTTTACGTCTGTGGGACAACTCTCCTCCGGCCACACGGGCCTCGCTATCAATACTGCGCACGGTATGTGAGAGTCGCTCACGCTCGCGGATGTTTGCTGCGGTGATACAGCGCAGGGAGATACGACTGAAGAGGCGGTCCCCGGGCGCCACGGTCTGGGGCGAGACGGCCGCTTGGGCGGTCGAGGTGATTGCGGCTAGTCTCGGGGGCATTTTGCGGTGCGTGGAAGATCGGCTCCGTATTGACCACAATTTTTTTTTTATGAAATCCGGCTTAGAAATGATTATTTTGATTACTATCCTCGATGATCCATTCACCGATCATGTCGAAATCCTACAGTAGAGGTTAAGTTCCCGGAGTGATAACTATGTGGTTTCACTTCATTCCAGAACAAAATCGGTCTGTGAAACAATTAGCGACCACGCGTCAGTTCAAACAGCGCAAGAAGTTGTATAAATGGTTTCCATGGTCATTGTTGTTATTTGATTGCATTTGCTACATGTGTTCAATAATTAATTGGTTGTGAACAAGGCAAATATTTGAGCGTAATCACTCAGCTGCACGGAATGCAAAGTTTTGTTATGGCAATGCCAAATGCGACAAACAATGCTCGAAAATTCAAAGATGAATAATGAATGTCACGTTTCTTTGTAGTTTGTTTCCAATGATGGTGTTCTCAATATATTTTCCGTATTACTACCACTCACCAATTCCGCAAATTGATATTTTTGGAGATGTTTTTACTATCGACAAACTGACACATGCCCCACGCCTGTGTTGTATATTTACAAAGCCAAGGACACATTAAGTGTCTGGTGATGATAAAATATAGTTAGAGCCTTGTCATGTTCAAGTCCGACAGTTACATACGTTAAGTGTATGCTAATTGCCTCTGAGACTGATAACTGACTATAAACAAAACAATTAGGCCAGATGTAAGAGACAGCATATGCTGTAAAGCATAGTGCACAGTAATATGTCCAATAATGTACAATTATTCTATAAAATTGAATATATCGAATGCAGGTCAAATTCATTGGTGTTTCCTTCAGGAAGTTTAACTTTTGGGTGGAGGCCCAGTAAGAGAACAGTCACATGTACTACGTATGTGCTTGTGTTCGACCGAATTTACTCAGAATAAACCTATTGTTTTGGCTATGAATCTCTGCGGAGCACGATTTCCTTGGTGATTTTGGGGGGTTCGGACTTGAGTGAATTATTGAGTTACACCAGTTGGCCATATCGTATTGGTACCTGTAGGCCTAATTTATAATTTTCCGTTGCACTATGATGTTCCTTATATCATAATGTTTGCACTGTCAAGCAGTGATAAAGTTCCCTGTGGTATTTATTCACACAAGTAAGCGTCAGGGATCGTAGCAGTATATCATATGTAGGCCTATCTCCTCTTGGCAGTGCGCAAATTCATCCCAGCGCGAGACACCGGGTAATTTGAATGAGTAGGATCGGCAACGTTTGTCCCATTTATGAACGGTGTTTCTCTAAACAGCGCTTCAACAATGAGCAGCTGGGCGTGAATCGACTGCGTGGTCACACATGACTAATCGAAATGTTTGGCGGTTAATAAATTGTATAACCTTGTAAAAACTGACGCAAACACTGTTTTGACGCAAATACTGTAAAAGCACATGATGGAGGCGACAATGTTTTTCACTGGTCCAGGATAATACATAACTTCCAAGATATTTTTGTCTATTGAGCTCTATGGTTGTGTCCCCATCAGTGCATGTATTGGTGTATCAGTTCAAGTCGGAATTATTTTCCCAAACCCTGAGGCTATTATTGATCGCTTTGTTTACTCAGATTTGGGGCTACACCATTTTTCTCGTTTACGTCTTTTGAAAGTTTTCGGAATTCATGACGGGTGCCACATGTAGGGCAGGCAATGCTCACTCTTTCCGGAACACCTGATTTCAACCCGTCTGGCAATATATGGGGGTTCATGAAGTTCCATAATCGTTTTTGCCTGGCACCGGAACTTGAGATTGGAAAATGGACTTGGTTTTGTTCGCTTGGATACTTTATACTTGGGTATTGGTTTAATGTTCATTTTACTTATAGGAAAAGTGACACTTCAGCCTAAAATGTGATTTATAACCTGGCATACTTCACTTGGGAGTCAAACGGTAATTTCCTACCAAATCTCAAGACTTCTATCGCAAAAAGGAGAAACTTGACGATATATCCCAATGTCAATTTTAGACCCATCGTTTCAGTCAGAAGACGATTTTTTACAGTTGCTCGTTTTTGTAGATATCAAAAAGTTTTCTGGTAAAAAATTCACGGGCAATGCGTCTACCTCCTGACTATTCAGAATCGATATCTAATCGATAATTCATCTCCATTCTGGGATACTGGATCATAACCGTCCTGTGACATTTTCTATTTATTGTCTTACTGCTTGTTTTTCTGCTGCATTGTCTACATACACATATTCCTGTTTGGAGCGAAACAGCTTTTCTTTACCTATTCAATAATATATGTGTCATTCACTCGATATGGACCAGCAACACCAAGGCACATTGTAAATCAGTGAATACATGCACTGTACAGAAAACACAACATCTAGAAACAATAGTGATAACATGGAACAACAAATACTTTTGTCCTATATTTCTGCTAAAAACATATAACATATAGTGTACTGGGATTGGGCACACGATCCCATTTGATATGTCCAAACGTTCCACAAATTCTTTGAAATATTATTCAAATATTGACTTTTGCTGAGGTTGATACCTTATTATCTTCACTTGTTGGAAATGTGTATTCACCGAGCTTGCGAGGTGAATACAACTATCTAACAAGTGAAGATAATCATGTATCACCCGAAAGTTAAAATGTCAATATTTGTTTTATTACCCTCGCCCCCCTACGGACCCCTATTGCAATTGGGTCTGTCCGTTTGTATGTCTGTTTGTTTGTTTGTCTGTCTGTCTGTCTGTCCGCGCGCATATTTCAAAGGAAAATGGTCCGATCAACATGAAACTTATAGGGATGAAGCGGTATCTCAGTGACTCGGTCCTCCTCGAATCTGGTCAAAATCGGACAAAAACTGTTGCCATGGCAACGGAAAATGTAAAAATCAATAATTGACCATAACATCGGTTCTATTCAAGATAATTTTTTCTAACTAATTTTGTATTTTTCTATGGCCAATTCCTGATCATCTGATATATGGCCCGTGGTCGTACGACCAAAACTCTCCATTATCGCCCGATGTCGAAAAATTGGGGGTCACAGTTTCGAATTTTTTTGGCCAGCGACGTTTCAATGCAAATGTCTGCGCTCAAAACTCAAAGGCAAACCGCCCGATCGATTCGAAATTTATAGGGCAAAAGTGCTATGGTGCTGGCTCAGTCCCTTCAAAATTTTGCCAAAATCGGATGAAAACGGTTGCCATGGCAACGGAAAAAAAGAAAATCACATAATTGGCTCTAACTCCGGTTCTACTTGATATTAATTTTTCCAACTATTTTTGTATTTTTCTTTGGCCAATTCCCGATCGTATGGTGTACGACCGATGGTCGTACAACGAAAACTCTCCATTATCGCCCGATGTCGAAAAATTGGGGGTCACGATTTCGGTTATTTTTGGCCAGCGACGTTTCAGTGCAAATGTCTGCGCTCATAACTCAAAGGTAAACGGTCCGATCGATTTGAAATTTATAGGACAAGAGTGCTATGATGGTGGCTCAGTCCCTTCAAAATTTTGCCAAAATCGGATGAAAACGGTTGCCATGGCAACGGAAAAAAATCACATAATTGGCTCTAACTCCGGTTCTACTTCATATTAATTTGTCCAACTATTTTTGTATTTTTCTTTGGCCAATTCCCGATCGTTTGATGTACGACCGATGGTCGTACGACGAAAACTCCATTATCGCCCGATGTCGAAAAATTGGAGGTCACGATTTCGGTTATTTTTGGCCAGCGCATTTCAGTGCAAGTGTCTGCGCTCATAACTCAAAGGCAAACGGTCCGATCGCTTTGAAATCTATAGGGCTGGAGTGCTATGGTAGTGACTCATTCCCTCTCAAATTTTGCCAAAATCGGGTGAAAACGGTTGCCATGGCAATGGAAAAAAGAAAATCACATAATTGGCTATAACTCCAGTTCTAATCAATATTAAATTTTCAACCTATTTTTGTATTTTTCTTTGGCCAATTCCCAATCGTATGGCGTACAACCGATGGTCTTAAGACCAAAACTCTCAATTATCGCCTAATTTTAGTGACTAAATCTGAAGGGCGAGGGTCTGCAATCTTCGATTGTCTCGTTATTAACTGTGTGGAATATTTAGTCCACACAGACTGAATTAAGAAGACATCGACAAAGAGCAGACATGGCAACCGTTACTCCCAAGCGCGTGATCGGGGGGATGCGCCCCATCTGGCGAGGTCAGAAAAGGATAAACTGAAACTTGTATTTAGCCTACCTCGGTCTCGGAAATATCACTTTTCCAGAACATCTCGACCAGGATATTATAATATCACTTTAGTCACGTGGCCTCATTTAAACCAATCACAAACAGGAATCTTATACAGTTAATAATAAATCTGATTATTATTTGAGAAAATTATTTGAGCTAACTAGCAGCTTTGATTTCACTTTGATTTCATATATAGATGATGTATTGTCGTCTGCTCCTAGGGCGGTCATGAGTCTGTGCAGTACGTCATCTTGGGGGCGAGAGGTCTGGGCCCTGGATCTAGCAGCGCGGGCGGAGTGGTTCCGCACGGCAGTCACGGCGCGGTGGACGAAATCCATGAAGCGAGACTCTTCCGGTGTCATGGGCGCGGACTCTGGTATCGCCGTGTTAGCGCGGTGTATACGTAGCACGAGCTTTTGGATGTCCGCCATGGTGATCGGGCGGTTAGGGGCTCTCGGCGCGGACTCGTCATCTGGATCGACACGAGAAGTGGGCGTGGTCACGGGCCTTTCCAATCCGTAAGCCGAGAGATGAGATACGAAACCCCCAGCTTGTCCCCCAGCGGCAGCGTGGCTTTCACCCCAGGCTTCGCGTGGGGTTCCGTCGGGATTAAACGGCGTTCCTGCGAAGTGTCCGAGCTCTTGCCCTGCTGATGTGCCACCGGTTTCCCTCTCCACCTTGCGCCCTGCCTTCGGATCCAGACGCCGACGCCATGGACGGTCACGGAGCTTGGCCTGCAGCCAGACGTGTTTCTCGGTCATGGCTTTACGTCTGTGGGACAACTCTCCTCCGGCCACACGGGCCTCGCTATCAATACTGCGCACGGTATGTGAGAGTCGCTCCCGCTCGCGGATGTTTGCTGCGGTGATACATCGCAGGGAGATACGACTGAAGAGGCGGTCCCCGGGCGCCACGGTCTGGGGCGAGACGGCCGCTTGGGCGGTCGAGGTGGTTGCGGCTAGTCTCGGGGCCATTTTGCGGTGCGTGGAAGATCGGCTCCGTATTGACCACAATTTTTTTTTTATGAAATCCGGCTTAGAAATGATTATTTTGATTACTATCCTCGATGATCCATTCACCGATCATGTCGAAATCCTACAGTAGAGGTTAAGTTCCCGGAGTGATAACTATGTGGTTTCACTTCATTCCAGAACAAAATCGGTCTGTGAAACAATTAGCGACCACGCGTCAGTTCAAACATCGAAAGAAGTTGCGTAGAGGGTTTCCATGGTCATTGTTGATATTTGATTGCGTTAGCTCCACGTGTTCAATAATTAATTGGTTGTGAACAAGGCAAAATATTCGAGCGTAATCACTCAGCTGCACGAAATGGAAAGTTTTGTTATGGCAATGCCAAATGCGGGCGCCTGTTTTGATTTTGTGATTCGTGTATCCTTTGACAAAAACTGCGCTAAAATTCAGATATAAATGTTGGTCTTGAATGTCACGTTTCTTCGTAGCTTGTTTCCAATGATGGTGTTCTCAATATATTTTCCGTATTACTACCACTCACAAATTCCGCAAATTGATATTTCTGGAGATGTTTTTACTATCGACAAACTGACACATGTCCCACGCCTGTGTTGTATATTTACAAAGCCAAGGACACATTAAGTGTCTGGTGATGATAAAATATAGTTAGAGCCTTGTCATGTTCAAGTCCGACAGTTACATACGTTAAGTGTATGCTAATTGCTTCTGAGACTGATAACTGACTATAAACAAAACAATTAGGCCAGATGTAAGAGACAGTGTATGCTGTAAAGCATAGTGCACACTGCACAGTAACATACGTAATGTACAACTATTCTATAAAATTGAATATATCGAATGCAGGTCAAATTCATTGGTGTTTCCTTCAGGAAGTTTAACTTTTGGGTGGAGGCCCAGTTAAAGTACAGTCACATGTACTACGTATGTGCTTGTGTTCGACCGAATTTACTCAGAATAACCCTTTTGTGTTGGCTATTAATCTCTGCGAAGCACGATTTCCTTGGTCATTTTTGGGGGGTTCGGACTTGAGTGAATTATTGAATTACACCAGTTGGCCTTATCGTAATGGTACCTGTAGGCCTATTCTATAATTTTCCGTTGCACTATGATGTTCCTTATATCATAATGTTTGCACTGTCAAGCAGTGATAAAGTTCCCTGTGGTATTCACACATGCAAGTAAGCGTCGCGTCAGGGATCATAGCAGTATATCATATGTAGGCCTATCTCCTCTTGGCAGTGCGCAAATTCATCCCAGCGCGAGACACCGGGTAATTTGAATGAGTAGGATCGGCAACGTTTGTCCCATTTATGAACGGTGTTTCTCTAAACAGCGCTTCAACAATGAGCAGCTGGGCGTGAATCGACTGCGTGATCACACATGACTAATCGAAATGTTTGGCGGTTAATAAATTGTATAACCTTGTAAAAACTGACGCAAACACTGTTTTGACGCAAGTACTGTTAAAGCACATGATGGAGGCGACAATGTTTTTCACTGGTCCAGGATAATACATAACTTCCAAGATATTTTTGTCTATTGAGCTCTATGGTTGTGTCCCCATCAGTGCATGTATTGGTGTATCAGTTCAAGTCGGAATTATTTTCCCAAACCCTGAGGCTATTATTGATCGCTTTATTTACTCAGATTTGGGGCTACACCATTTTTCTCGTTTACGTCTTTTGAAAGTTTTCGGAATTCATGACGGGTGCCACATGTAGGACAGGCAATGCTCACTCTTTCCGGAACACCTGACTTCAACCCGTCTGGCAATATATGGGGGTTCGTGAAGTTCCATAATCGTTTTTGCCTGGCACCGGAACTTGAGATTGGAAAATGGACTTGGTTTTGTTCGCTTGGATACTTTATACTTGGGTATTGGTTTAATGTTCATTTTACTTATAGGAAAAGTGACACTTCAGCCTAAAATGTGATTTATAACCTGGCATACTTCACTTGGGAGTCAAACGGTAATTTCCTACCAAATCTTAAGACTTCTATCGCAAAAAGGAGAAACTTGACGATATATCCCAATGTCAATTTTAGACCCATCGTTTCAGTCAGAAGACGATTTTTTACAGTTGCTCGTTTTTGTAGATATCAAAAACTTTTCTGGTAAAAAATTCACGGGCAATGCGTCTACCTCCTGACTATTCAGAATCGATATCTAATCGATAATTCATCTCCATTCTGGGATACTGGATCATAACCGTCCAGTGACATTTTCTATTTATTGTCTTAAAAAGACAGAAAACCTGCTTGTTTTTCTGCCGCATTGTCTACATACACATATTCCTGTTTGGAGCGAAACAGCTTTTCTTTACCTATTCAATAATATATGTGTCATTCACTCGATATGGACCAGCAACACCAAGGCACATTGTAAATCAGTGAATACATGCACTGTACAGAAAACACAACATCTAGAAACAATAGTGATAACATGGAACAACAAATACTTTTGTCCTATATTTCTGCTAAAAACATATAACATATAGTGTACTGGGATTGGGCACACGATCCCATTTGATATGTCCAAACGTTCCACAAATTCTTTGAAATATTATTCAAATATTGACTTTTGCTGAGGTTGATACCTTATTATCTTCACTTGTTGGAAATGTGTATTCACCGAGCTTGCGAGGTGAATACAACTATCTAACAAGTGAAGATAATCATGTATCACCCGAAAGTTAAAATGTCAATATTTGTTTTATTACCCTCGCCCCCCTACGGACCCCTATTGCAATTGGGTCTGTCCGTTTGTATGTCTGTTTGTTTGTTTGTCTGTCTGTCTGTCTGTCCGCGCGCATATTTCAAAGGAAAATGGTCCGATCAACATGAAACTTATAGGGATGAAGCGGTATCTCAGTGACTCGGTCCTCCTCGAATCTGGTCAAAATCGGACAAAAACTGTTGCCATGGCAACGGAAAATGTAAAAATCAATAATTGACCATAACATCGGTTCTATTCAAGATAATTTTTTCTAACTAATTTTGTATTTTTCTATGGCCAATTCCTGATCATCTGATATATGGCCCGTGGTCGTACGACCAAAACTCTCCATTATCGCCCGATGTCGAAAAATTGGGGGTCACAGTTTCGAATTTTTTTGGCCAGCGACGTTTCAATGCAAATGTCTGCGCTCAAAACTCAAAGGCAAACCGCCCGATCGATTCGAAATTTATAGGGCAAAAGTGCTATGGTGCTGGCTCAGTCCCTTCAAAATTTTGCCAAAATCGGATGAAAACGGTTGCCATGGCAACGGAAAAAAAGAAAATCACATAATTGGCTCTAACTCCGGTTCTACTTGATATTAATTTTTCCAACTATTTTTGTATTTTTCTTTGGCCAATTCCCGATCGTATGGTGTACGACCGATGGTCGTACAACGAAAACTCTCCATTATCGCCCGATGTCGAAAAATTGGGGGTCACGATTTCGGTTATTTTTGGCCAGCGACGTTTCAGTGCAAATGTCTGCGCTCATAACTCAAAGGTAAACGGTCCGATCGATTTGAAATTTATAGGACAAGAGTGCTATGATGGTGGCTCAGTCCCTTCAAAATTTTGCCAAAATCGGATGAAAACGGTTGCCATGGCAACGGAAAAAAATCACATAATTGGCTCTAACTCCGGTTCTACTTCATATTAATTTGTCCAACTATTTTTGTATTTTTCTTTGGCCAATTCCCGATCGTTTGATGTACGACCGATGGTCGTACGACGAAAACTCCATTATCGCCCGATGTCGAAAAATTGGAGGTCACGATTTCGGTTATTTTTGGCCAGCGCATTTCAGTGCAAGTGTCTGCGCTCATAACTCAAAGGCAAACGGTCCGATCGCTTTGAAATCTATAGGGCTGGAGTGCTATGGTAGTGACTCATTCCCTCTCAAATTTTGCCAAAATCGGGTGAAAACGGTTGCCATGGCAATGGAAAAAAGAAAATCACATAATTGGCTATAACTCCAGTTCTAATCAATATTAAATTTTCAACCTATTTTTGTATTTTTCTTTGGCCAATTCCCAATCGTATGGCGTACAACCGATGGTCTTAAGACCAAAACTCTCAATTATCGCCTAATTTTAGTGACTAAATCTGAAGGGCGAGGGTCTGCAATCTTCGATTGTCTCGTTATTAACTGTGTGGAATATTTAGTCCACACAGACTGAATTAAGAAGACATCGACAAAGAGCAGACATGGCAACCGTTACTCCCAAGCGCGTGATCGGGGGGATGCGCCCCATCTGGCGAGGTCAGAAAAGGATAAACTGAAACTTGTATTTAGCCTACCTCGGTCTCGGAAATATCACTTTTCCAGAACATCTCGACCAGGATATTATAATATCACTTTAGTCACGTGGCCTCATTTAAACCAATCACAAACAGGAATCTTATACAGTTAATAATAAATCTGATTATTATTTGAGAAAATTATTTGAGCTAACTAGCAGCTTTGATTTCACTTTGATTTCATATATAGATGATGTATTGTCATTGAATAATCCCAAGTTTGGTGATTATTTGGATGTCATATTTCCTATGGAACTTGAAATTAAGTTACTACAGACTGCGCTAATTTTTCCAACTAGCTAGACTTGAGGTTGGAGATTGATAATGATTCTAACCTGTCAACTAGATTATATGACAATCGTGATGATTTCAATTTGTCCATAGTCCATTTCCCTTCTCTAAGCAGCAACATTCCTGTGTCGCCAGCATATGGTGTGTTTGTTTCTCAAACTATGAGCTATTCAACAGTTAGTTGCATATATGAGGACTTTGTTTATCGAAGTGCCCAGCTAGTCTCTAAACTGCTGCGACAAGATTATGTTTAACCAAGACTTATAGCTGCCTTCACGAAATGGCGTCATCATGATCTGGTTGATAAGTACACCAAATTCCTGACTGCCATGCAACTAGATCTATTTTCATGTTAATTTTGGGGAATTTATAACGGGTGCCACTAATAGGGCAGGAAATGCTCACTCATTCCGGAACACATGATTTCACATCCTATTGGCCATTTTGGGGGGTTCATGAGTTTCCCTGTCAATGACTATCTGTCCCTGGACTATGAGATTGGATAACAAACCCTGTTTTGTTTGTTCGGAATACTTAATACTGGGTATTGATTCTATGTCTATTAATGTAATATATTGAGTTCAGATGGCGGTATCATGGCTAAAACCACAGCATTTCCGAATTTTCCTCGGAAGGTAGAATGAAAGTACAATAATATATTACATGGTGTATGTGAATGTTCGTTTAGAATATACATTCCATGGAATATGGACCAAATATCCATAAGACGCCCCCACTAAACATGCAGCAACACGTTCTATATGATGCTGTTTTGATCAATTACATATTTTCAAGAAAAGCGTATCGAATTCCCTCATATCACTTCGCGTTTCTGAAATTTTTAGCATTCTGGTAAGCACATTTCTTTTGAGTAATTGATTATATTTTATCAGTACACATCAACGCCATGTTATTTCGCTCCCACATGAAATATATATATATCTACCAAATAGACAAGTACAATTTGATTGGTGCAATTCGGCTCAATATATGAATAGTAAAAGTAAATAATATTTTAATATTAAATAATACCTAATGCACGTACACCGACTAGATGGGGTCACACAACTTCTACACGTATGCACATACCACATAATTTATATACACTGTAAATGTACAGAAGTATACGTGTAAAAGTTATATGACTGATAATTGTAGTCTATGTCCTTGTCCGCGAATGACCTTAGTACAGTTTGTTGAAAGGGATCGTTGCTTCGTGATCAGCCTGGCTGCAATATTTATTGCATGTCCCACTCGTGTTTTTAGCCAACAGCGATGTTATTGTCTATAAACAATAACACACTGCTAGATACAAGACAACATACCATATCTGAGTATTACTATGCATCTGTATAATGGAATGCGACCTTTTTATGCATACATTTGCAACACGGGAAGACGTCCTTTCATTGAAACACGCGCATCTGAAGGCCGCTCCTCGAGGGCTATAGTTTATTACTTCAAGACCCTGTTGACTCGAAACTGAAGATGCATAATTAATAAATATACACGCCACAGGCAGATGGGGTGAACAATCAGCACGCATGTAGTGTACGTCGGATTAGGTGTGTTTGTATGGAGATATTGCTAAAATGTGGACGTAAGCAAGTTCATTCGCCTTTGGCGGGCAAGTTCATCCGCCAAACACGGGCAATATTTATTATAAAATCGTGTAATATCATTGCCATGTCACTGCCATGTGACATGTGGGTGTTTGAAGAAAGGGAAATAAAATGGGGCTGAGCCTATCATAATAATTAAAGAGCATGTGTCACGAAAATTGGGTATTGGGTTTTTCTGTGTATGTGAAAGCACAATTTGAACTGAATAAAACGGTCTTTACAGCATATAGATATCATGATTTCTTCCAAAGTTATGGCACTTCAAACATTTACATATTCACAGAATCTGACAACAGAATCTGACAGCTAATTAATATGCAAATGAGATGTGTGACGTCATTGACAAACTGGTTTTTATTTAGACATTTTAAAATGGAATAATAAGAATGTTTCTTTTCATAATTGTTCACCAGAACCCACTTTTTATGTTTCATGGTTAAAATAGTCAGTGATTTCATGAAATTTTTGGTTACCATGGAAACCATTGGCCGGCTGGGTCCCTTAGCAACCATGGTTGCTAAGGTCAATATCTAATTAAAAACAGGACATACAGGAATGAAACTATTTCAGACAATGAATAATGACAATATATTGAGGAATATATCAGCAAAATGTTTGAACACAACACTTAGCAACCAATAAAGGCATTGGAAACCAGTGGTAATGGTATCCATTCACTTGCAATGGCTTTAAACATTGGTGATTTCTCAGGCCTGTATCGGTTGCTATGGTGTGTAGTTGAACAATTTGTTTATTAATTCCACTAGATATTGTCATTATCTTGTTATTTGTGTTGGTTTCATACTTTCATTTCGTGTTTTGACGTTAATATTAGCCTTAGCAACCACGTCGCTAAGGCCCAAATCAGCCTATTGGTTGCCATGGCAACCAAGATTGGCATGCACTCACTGACTATTCCTACTGGACAATATTTCTGATGGGTGTTGGTGACCAAATGTGAACATAAAAAGCTCCATTTTGTCATGTTAAGACACCTAATTAAAAACCAGTCTGTCAATGACGTCACACATCTCATTTGCATATTAATTAGTTGTCAGATTCTGTTGTCAGATTCTGTGAATATGTAAATGTTTGAAGTGCCATAACTTTGGAAGAAATCATGATATCAATATGCTGTAAAGACTGTTTTGTTCAGTTCAAATAGTGCTTTCACATACACCTAAAAAACCAATACCCAATTTTTAGTGACACATGCTCTTTAAAATACGTCAAATATTCAATCATATCCTTCATAATAAGGTGAACTGATGTTGTTCTTACAGTAAAAAAAAACACCAAGTCGGATTTTAATTGAAATATGACCAGATTGCTACCATTGCTATCTATGTCAATATTTCATGCCTGCCAAAATGTATCAGTGGATCTTGTTACAGAACAGCACATATTTCCTTGGCTATATATGTGCAAATGAAATAGTTCATATTTATACACAAAATAAACATTTGAAAGTGAATGCCATTGTCGAGTTAGGAGAACTTGTATTCCCCTGGATGAATTTGGAGAAAAGAGCTAAAGAATGAAACCTATATCGGATCTATTGTTGGGCCCTTTGGGGGCATTCCAGATGGCCTAAAATGTCATCCCGCCAAATTAAGAGGGAGTGAGAAAAGTTACCAACAACTCAAAAAAGGTGTTTTGCGTTTGAAGAGATCGCTCTTCTGACGCAAAACACCTTAGCCTATTTTGAAACAAAAATCGAAAAATTGAAAACTATCTCACCTTGCATGTTCCATACCCCCCCCCCCCCCACCCCCCACCCCAATCTCAGGGATATGATGATAACAAATGTTGCCATGGTAAGCGGACATGGAATAATTCACATGTGGATGAAATTATAAATTTTGTGATAATCTGAAGAAAGAGGAAGATCTGAAGAAAGATCTGAACTTCCATGATCATCGTTCCTATTATTGGATCGGCTTTGTGAATTTTTTGCTGACATTCATTTTAAAATTATCAATTTACATGCAGATAACAAAGCAAATTGAAATTATCATACGAATGCCGCATTTCCATAGTTTTCAATCATTTACTCTATTTTTAAACCTCAATAGAAATAAGTCCCCTATTGGACTTTTTTTAGTTATCCTCGGTATTTTTACCACTGGTGTTTTAAATACAATTACTGTATTATATATCAATCTTTCTTTTTATTTTATATCTGCCATGAACCTATAATATGTCTTTTACTGTATTAAGACTTGCTTTTTTCAATACCAAATAAACTCAATCAAATAATTAACAAAACTACAACAAGGGGTTGTATTTATTAACTTATAATTTGAATTGTTCCTGTATAATATATATTGGTGACATTTTGAACAATGGCTTGCTCATGAAAAGGTCGTGCACGTAAATCAACATGTTATAACGAATATATCTTACATAAACTGCTTTCTGTAAGAAAAAAGTGTTGTCATCGTCGTCAACATGCTGTGTCATGTCCTTCTGTGCTTACATCATATGCATTGATTAAAAAATATTGCACCGATCTTCATTTAGCGAAAGGTTTGACATCATTTATCCCATGCCTATATATCCTGTATCTACACGTATCTACGGTTATGCATGCAATAAAGTGCGTGGAAAAATGCTTCAAACGTCATTCATTATAAAATATAGCTGAGCTATGCTCACGGAATGGCACAGTTTTGCACATTATGTCATTGCATGATCGCGTCAGTTGGAGGCGTCTTGTGATCGATCATGGTGAGGGAACAGTCTTGAACCCATGTTCGTAAATATTGATTTTTATCAATAATACAATGACTTGTTGAGTATAAACAATATATAGACGACAGGCTTGTGAAAAAATAAACAATGACTGTCGTGTATAAATATGTCATTTGAAGCCCGCAAACTTCGCTTTGTGTGATTAACTGACCGCTTTGATTTCGCATGCACGTCGGTCGTTCTGGTTCATGGAAACTTGGAATTCGAAAATTCGAAGCGAAAATCTGTTACAGAACACAAGGAATGTGAATCAGACGACGTATTTATTGAGGTGAAACTGATTGTTGGTTGCTAGTATTATTTATTGACCATTGGGACTTGAATATTGATAAAATCTAGTATTAATATGATCTGGTTCGCGTCTAACGATCATTCAAGCATGGTCAGAGCTCATTTATAAACTCTGACCATGAACTCTGACACTCTAACCATGCTTAAATGATCAGTACGCCCTCACCAGATCACTGTGGTATATTCCAAAGCATCGAATAAATGTGATCCATGGGAAAAACATTAAGACTCACAAATTGACTTCTATTGTAACAAACTATGATATTGTTGAAGATAGATCGTCTGTCTGTCTGTAAGGGATAGAAAACTATGAACAATAACATACAGAACAACATTGTGCAAATTATAAGTTTTCAATTGACACTACGGTGTATAATGCACTGCTGCGGCTTACGGTCCGCTACTGAGTCGGTGATTTCATCGCATTTTACTTAAGTCTGGAGTTTTCCATCTAGAAAAATCACAGAAAGATTGGCAATCTACACCCAATTCAACATGAGGGGACTGGCTGCCTTTTCAGGCTGCTCACAACTTTGTCATTCGAAAGTTTGAATATATTCAAATGTAGATTGTGAATAAAGAAGTAGAAATTTCTATTCACTTATGAGATGTGAACAACCCCTGCACGTGGAATACGTTGTCAATGAGAGGAAGCGGGAACAGAGAGACAGAAGAGATTCATTGCCTTCGTTTCATCATTGTTGGAATGAAGATTGAACCTATACTAATTTGTACCCATGCCATGATTGGTTATAGGCTACATACTGACCAGTACACGGGTTTTTGTTTCCACATCCTTTGATCGTCAGTATATAAATGAATATTCCATCGGGCATGAATCATATCAGGGAGAAAGTTGTCTTTTGTTCAACGACAAATTGTTGTATCAGCGCTGGCCAAATCTGACGGAAATCATATTATTTTTAAACTTTCGTACAGGCTCAGGCTGAGATCTGAATTGGGGATTGTGAGGTTGAAACCGGAGAATGTAACACACCCGTCATTGTGATTATATTTATTCATATCGTTGCTTCTCGATAAACAGAGTCTTTCATATAAATGTACGAAAGCGCTTTGCTGCCACCTGAGAAAACAAAATTAGATCGTTTTAACGATATTCACTAGTAAGTCGATTTAACGATATAGTTAAGTCTATTGAACATTAAAACTTATTATCTCGTTAAAAGAACTTAATTTTTCATATGGCAGCACTGCACTTTTGTTTTGATGAGATATTTTTTTTTTCTCGTGCGGCACAGTTCAATATCATAGACTGAAAATAGTGCAATTCACAGAGTTATAGATTACTTAATTCACAATATACCACAATGATTCCCTCAATTAAAGGTAACCTTTGCATCAACAAAGGTGCTAGCAATTGGTGCAATTATTGAGCATCGAATATATTCTTGAAGGTGAAATCACGCTTGAAGGTGAAATCATGTTTACGTTTGTGCACGGGGATAATCATAATCACTATTCAATATTTACTGTCTCGTGTGCTTCGCATGGGAAAAACTTTCTGTCGGCCATTATCTCTTGCTTTGAAGACGTAATAGTGAGAGAAAATAAATAATTGTTGTATATATTTTGTCTCAGTGACATTATCTAATGACAAACCTGCGTGACTGTGTATGTAGTGAAGGAAACTGTCATTACTATCTACCCCCATCCCCCTCCCCACCCTTCCTTCCCGCGCGTAAGCGTGCAGCGCCCTCCCGGGTTCCACTCCGACGCGCCCCAGCCTAAATCAATCTTCTCAGAGACCGACCTGCGTCACCCAACCACACCTCATCACTGCAATGGGAGCGGATACTTACCGCAGTTAACATGGTTAACGCGCCTTTAAGATGCACAGGAATTGAATTTTGATGATGAATCAAACGATGAAACATAATTTAGTGATGAGTTTATTTTTGGTGCTTTTCGTAACATTGGGCGTTGCAGGTGAGTTAAATTTGCTTTTGTGTGTTATATTAATTTGTTTTTCCCCAAATTATAAACAATAAAATCAAGTTCATTTACAGCTGGTCATTTCCAATGATCAAATCTTTAGTTTTGTGCAATAGTTAGAACCGCAAGAGCCACTTTCGTACTGTATCAGTTTGGGTTATGGTGATATAGCGATATATTGTCAATACGACAATACCAGCCACATCCGATACACATATCAATCATGTACATTCCTAATTCGTGCATAATGTATTCTGCCTTATTTGTACATTGCGAACGTGTGTAGTCCAATTATCTGTGTGCATCCGATTCCATCTATAACATGTAAAGTATTAACCGAACCTAATACATGTATGTTCATCCTATACATGTACCTAGTGTTATACAAAAAGTCGTGCAAACGTCAGTTTTTCACGGAGAGAACCCCATCTATTATGTTCGGAAATAAATAATTGAAAAGATGTCTGTATCATTAGTTTATGATTACCTTCTTGAGCAATCATACCAGAAAAGTTTCTGAATATCCATTTCTTCGAAATTTTGTAATCCCTAACCTCGCATGACTCAAACATGCTATACAAAAACAAAAAACACGTTTCTTCAGCTGAAAAACTGTTTCGCAGGATATGATTTTATTAAGTCACGTGCCTTCTGGTGACCAACAAGTGTACATATTTTGTTCAATATGAATAGAACCCCAATTAGTAAATCAAATGACTAAGGTAACACAAAATGTGTATGTTTGTTGGTCACCAGAATCACACCGAGTACAGGCCCTATATGCGCGGATGATCGCCATTGGAATATTGTTGGTAATGATGTGCGCTAAAGGTGGACCCCCTCAGCACACTCCGAACCGTATAACCCTACAGACGACTAAGGTTTGTAGCTTCGATTCGTTTCAGGCTATTTCGAGGGAATTTGATTACCTTTGATACAAAATGACTTATTCCTAGGAATTATAGGAAGCACATGTTGGTGTTTCTGAGGCTGAGTCTTTTTGTTGAGAAGTGTTTTATTTCGGCGGATTTTTCGATCTCCAGATTCGAGCATGTATAACCCTACCGTTTGTTGCCTATAACCCTACCGATACTTCGGCCGTGAACAGATATAACCCTACCAGCCGAAACATGTGACAGTTAAGAATCAGTGAAATCCTACATATTATTTGCAAAAAAAACTCCGAACACTTGAGTAGTACAGTAATTGTGACACCATTTATTTTGACCATCTGACAATTTGGCAGGGATTATGAATTTTAAAAATCTGATGGTGCAAACTCCAATGTCAAGTTTGAATGTATATAATGTACATATACTCTTTTCGAACTCGTTTACACGGTTTTTGCTGATATTCTTGTGATACTAAATGGTATCTTATTTTGACTTGTTATACTTCACCTGTGAGTCAAACGCAAATTTTAAATTTTTTACTTTAATGTTTTCGATGATTACTCTAGCAGCCTATTTCAAAATTTAGGGGGGTGGGGGGGGGAACACCAAATTTTTTTTGAAAAACTGATGTGTTCCAGATCACTTCTGAATTCTACCATGATGAACTTTTATATAAACTTCTATGTATTTTGGAGGTGCCTTCATGGGACAACTTTGTCAATTAATATACGATATCATAAATATATTAGAAAGATATTTTATGAAAATACTGTCACAGACAAGTTATACTATTTAAATTGCAAGATGAGCATGGCCGCGGTCTGAGGGTTTGGGGGAAAGACAATGTGCAAAATGATCACAGATCTCTTCTGAAGTGTACAATCCTGACGCGTCTCAGTCAAATACAGACATGGCAATATTAGAGGCATATATTTGTTGCTTCTGTTGCTATACCTACATAAAGATGTAGTTATAATATTATTGTTTGTGAATAGAACAAAATTTATGTGAAATTTATGTGTGTTTGAAAAACATGGCGTCAGACTGCCTGATAGAATTGCAAAATAAATACTACTAAATGATCAAGTCGAGTCTTACCACATCTACAGCCGACTTGTTGGGGATGAAACATAAGCACAAACTTTATAAATTAGATCTAACAACATACATGGCATCGTTTTGTTTCACCTTGTTATTATTTTGGTTGGAACCGCACTCTTACGTGCTATAAAATGAGAAGATTTAATACGCAAAAAAAATCATTGTGTCTATTTTTCTTTTGAAATTCTTCATCGGTAGGGTTATACGCGCTGATTGTCAGGGTTATAGCTCTGCCGGAGAGCCATATCGTTAGGGTTATACACACGCATATTTTCTTCTGCCTATTACCCACCTCTGACAGATTCAAAACATAACCCGGCCACGCATTATCCATCAATTAACATCACGGAACTTCGACACAACACTGGTTATGTGAATACCGTGACAAAAGCGCTGAAACACACACGCATTTCGTGGAAGCGACGTACCTTCCGCCATCTTGCTATTACCCTACAAATATTTGTAGGGTTATACGGTTCGGAGTGTGCTCAGGAGGGACTAAAATTTGAGATTCATTTGATGATTTTCAGAATTTAAACAATCACCAATATGCCATTGTTGATTGCTCTGTTCTACTACATATGGGCTGTGAGCCTTTCATAATAAAAAGAACTCAACATTGTGCATTCGAAAACAGTAGATCAGGAACAAATATTCTTATTAATGTGAAATTATGGCTAATTGTATCCCCAAAATACCTGCAAACTTGGTAATTTTGTGGACATTTTCACTAATTAATAACAACTACATGTAATTCGAAGGTTTTCCCAAGAGTTTGTCTTTTTTATCGACAAACTGGTGTGCATGTCTTTGATACGAAAACAAATGGTTGTCACTGTGTTATTTTTCCGTTAGAGGCATCTATATAATTATAAAGTAGAGAAATTCACCCAAATTCACTATAAGTTTGAAAAATTCACTGACTTTCACAACATATGACCCTCCCCCCCCCCCCCCTCCACCCCTGACAGGCTGACACGCCAGCCACGTCAATTCACATATATATATTCAATGAACATCTCAGCTGGAAACTGAATTAACTAATGATCACTCGCTCGTAGTTTCTAAAGAGAGACAACTCCTGCGTAGTATTTCCAAAAAGTAGGGTTCCTCCATTATACATGCATGATAGGGTCGATTTATGCCATGCTGTGTATGGCTGGACGCCATTCAGGTACGTTTATAGAAATTTTCGGGGGTATTGTCGCTTCTATTCGATGAAACACAACCGTTACCAACCATGACCAAGGTGTACATGGATTTTGTTGATTTTTTTTGCGATATCTATACACAACACTCCCAGTAATGATAGGACTTGTGAGCAATAAAATATGAGTAATAAAACATGACATTGTCACCAAGTGAATCGGAACAAATTATTGCTCCGATTGTTTGCTAAAGCTACATAAAATAATTACAAACTGAAAGCCTTCTGTCCTATAGCTCATGGACTAGCTATATGACAAATCTCAGAGAACAGTCGTGTTATTTGTCTTTTCTCTCATCCCTAAGCACCCTAGGTGGTAAAACTAGAATGGAAACAACATTGTTTCTTACATTCAAACCACTTGCGCTTGATCGAGTCATTCAAACAATTCAACATTGATACTTACATTCATACCACTGAGTCGGTGTCACTGCTGGCGGATGTTAAATCTGTCGCCGATGATACCATCAACACAGTAGCCTTCCGGTTTGTGATTGGGTACTAGTGTACTTGTCATATATCTGTTCCATGGGGTTTGTTTCGGATTTCTAATTTATTTTCATAGGTTGTTGGTCTGTTGTATACTAATTCCATCAGGTGTGCAGTAGAAACAACTACATTTAACACACTGTCTGCCCCTGGTGACGCCAGTGTGTCTCTGGATAATCTATTTGGTCGGGCTTCATTTCTATTGCAAAATGTTGTATTTTACGTTTGTTATTGTCATCTTCAAAATCTGACTGTATTAGTGGTAATAGATTGATTCTTACATTAATACAATAAAAGGGTACATCGAAGACTTGTTCTTATCAATTATACTGAAAACAAGGGTCTTAACTAAATGACAATCTGTTCTACTCTTGACTGTCAATGGTTTGCTTTTGGATCCTTTTAAAATGAATAAAATGGTCGCTCTACGTGACTTGTACATGGCGATGTCATAATTATGATTGATAATGTATGTCATTGATACCATATATGGCTACGAGTGAGCGACGTGACGCTATATTATATAAATATAAACATGTATGTATACTGGTACATCAAATTACCAACCGGTTAGTATATCGTTCATTGTGATCGGCTCCAGCAGAGCGTATTATGTCACGTGTATTGGCCAATCACAGAACGTGATTCTTACACGAGGTATAATATATACAATATATATATAATATATATAATATAATAGTCAATTTCCCCTTTCTAAGCAGCAACATTCCTATGTCACCGGCATATGGTGTGTTTGTTTCTCAACTTATACGCTATTCCAGAGCTAGTTGCAAATATGAGGACTTTGTCTATCGAAGTGCCCAGCTAGTCTCTAAACTGCTGCGACAAGGATATGTTATACCAAGACTTATAGCTGCGTTTAAGAAATTCTATGGACGTCATCATGATCTGGTTGATAAATACACCAAATCCATGTCTGCCATGCAACTAGATCTATTTTCATGTTAATTTTGGGGAATTCATGACGGGTGTCACTAGTGGGGCAGGAAATGCTCACTCTTTCCGGAACACCTGATTTCACCTCCTAATGGCCATTTTTGGGGGTTCATGAGTTTCCCTGTCATTTCTGTTTTCTCTCACTTCGTACGCCTGATATGACTTTCTGTCCCCGGACTATGAGATTGGATAACGGACCTTGTTTTGTTTGCTCGGGATACTTGATGCTGGGTATTGATTCCACGTCTATATACATTAATTTCTGAAATTAAAAAAAAATTGCATATGACTTCAATGTAGGATCCCCATCTATCATCGGAGTGTCCACCCACCGTTGGGCCGGTACATAGCCTCATTCTATTAGCTCATACGTGTGTTCAGTCGGAACCTGGATTCTTCGTATAGTTGCTGAAGCGACCAATCCTTATGTTCAAAACTCCGAAAAGCTAAGATGCTATGAGATATTAAACTTCACATGCGACCTATGTGTTCAGTGAGTCAAAGTACGGGTCAAAATGTAACGAATGGCTCGTTTGAGTATTAACGAAAATTTGAGGATAGCTTGGACTGGAATCGTGATCATTGATTTAAATCACATTTATGAATAACCTTTATGAATTATTTTATTGCGAGTTACACCTTTATATTCAACACTATTCCTAGCTCTGTGTGTGTATAGTGATGATCATAGGAAAACAAGGAAAAGTGAACAAGCCTCAATTGCGCTAGGATCTATACCAATACAAACTATATATATATATATATATATATATACATATATAGTAGCAATGGTAAGTTAATTATATGTATGGTGACGTATGGTGATTGCAACATATTGCTTGTGTTTACTCCAACTACCCCAGGCATATGACTTAAGGTCGCTTGTTAAATGATCAAGTATTCGTATTCGAAGTGATTCCTTTTTCGAATGGCTTTAGACCAAAACTGTGAAGTCATTCACGAAAACACGAATTCCCTCGATCGTCTGCTCTGTTCAGTCCTGCTCATTAGTTATGCATTGTGTAATTACTATCACATGAATAGTTATAATGTCGGTGCTTTGTCTCGCTTTTAATGTACTACCCCTTGTCGAGTATTCATACATTCACCAACCGCAGGAACTAATACAATACCTTCCCCATAGAAATAACCCCACAAAGCGTATGGTACCCTGGTGTAAAACTTTATACCGACACTTCGGCAGCTTAGGCCTTGGTGAATAATCGACATACCATTGTACAAAATATGTGTGGTCACTGGTCAACTTCTGGGACAATTTATCAAATATTCATTTGCTATCCGACCACAAGTGTTGATTGAAAGGGCTAATTCACCCGATCACCTCAGTTCCGTTATGTGACGTATATGTATGTAACGCACACGTGAATTATGTAGTCGGTGCTCCGTAGGTAGCATTATATTGGCGCGTGTAGTAGCGGCCGGACCTAGAAAACGACACCAACTCCTCGGTGGAGTCCTACGGCAAAATTAATATCTAATGGCATCCATTCACCTTCAATTATTCTGTATATAGTGGGTCGAATTATGTAGATTATCCCTTTTGTAGATGTACGTTTTCTACTGTAGATAACGATAACACACATCAGTCTTACTGATGATTACGTTGTTTACTCAAACATTTGTTGACCTGCATGTAAAAATTTACTTCTCATTGCGTTTGATCGAGTATTCAAACATCATTGACACCCATATCCATTATATATTTTGTCTGCACCTTTATATTCATTTCCCTGTCCCTGTAACATGACTGATTGGTAGGTCTATCAGCTTATGACAAAAATCATTGGTTACTGTGTTGGTAAATTGAACAGGGAAACGGTTTACAAAAGTAATTTGTGAATATAGGTATATTTACATATATATTTGTGAAATCATTGCGACTGCGCGTTTGCAGTTAGCAAGGTTTGAACGATAAATACAATATTAAATTTGAACTTATCCACCTGAACAGCGTCACGAACAACAACTGAGACGACGCGGCTGATCACAGCTGCAGACATGGATATATCGCAAATTCTTCGGGCGATGGTGCAGCTAAATGATAGAAAAGCGTTGGCCCATGCTCCAGTGCTCCTTATATATGGTAGAAAGAACAAAAGTATAATGTACGATGGTTGCGAAGTGTGTGAGGTTCTTTAAGTGACACTATCACAATAGGCCTATCTACTGTGTTTGTGTCACTGTTAGTGCCACGATTAGACCATCAATCCAGTAGCCTTTAGCCTTCGATTGGGTACCTATGTATTTTTCATCCCATAAAACTATAAATGCAAGCCTCTATTAAACGCTGAGGATTTGCGTGTACGGGGCCTCTAATAAACGCAGGGGAGGGGATGGATGTGGTAAGGCTGACTTCGTGACGACATATACGTGCAAGGTTATAAGGGAAGCACACAAGCAGGTGCTTGCATTTTTGCAATTATGTATGGAATCCCGGTCACGACCTGCGACATGCCACAGTGTGCCTGGCACAACATGAAATGATCTCGTATATATAAGACTTATTCCGTAGTAATCCATGGTTTAGTACGGAAATGTATATACCAAATATTCGAGTTGCATTTTGTTGCAAGCAGATCGCAGATGGTAACATTCGCATGTCGCAGGTCGCAGTCCATAGGTCGAAGGTCGTAGTTTATAGCTCGCATTATCCATATCAGTTTATTGCACGCAGATCGCAAGCCGCAGCTTGCATGTCGTGACCGGGATTTCATAATTATGTACATAAGGTAGGGGGATGAAATAAAAAAACGCAGGGCTTTTAATAAACGCAGGTTTCTAATAGACGCAGGGTCTAGGAGGAAAGTGAAATCAATAAACGCCCATGTGTTTATTAGTAGTTTTACATCAATCTATTTCACAGGGCTTGTTTCGGATTTCTAATTTTCTTTCAAATGGAAAGTGTTGGACAGTACAGTACTGCACCAATACCATGTGGTGTATAATGGATGCAGTTACACATTGTTTATACCCCCCGATGACTCCAGTGTGGCTTCAGACATAAATGTTTGAGCGAGTTTTACTTCTACTCTGAAAGTGTTTAATTTCGGCTTTCTATTTACATCATCATAATCTCACTGAAAAGGTCATATATCATAGTTTTGTTTGTGTTTTTATTTACATGTAGTCGCCCAGGAAGCACTTCACCTGACGACATCTGACGGGGACACGTGGCTGGACCTGAACCGTACGCTGGATGGACAAGACTACTTCCTCTTCGAAGTTCGGGCATGTCCGGAAGCACACGTCATCTTCGGGCGCGACTCGGGCGATTTCACCAGTAACACTCTTGTAATCAAGTTTGGGACTACCAGCAATACGGACATAGAAGTTAGGTATGTGCGAATCGCCAAGACATGATATATTCTCGTTAATAATTTCTCGTATATATTCAGTTACGCAAACATGAATACGTTGGGTAATGTCTAAAAATTTTCCACAAGGTAAAGTGCACATTTCCATCAACAATTCCGCCGGGCAATTCCGTTATTTTAATTGTATAGAATAATCTCTTTCAATACAACACGCTCTATTGGTTACCTCATTTATTATGTACATTAGATGAAATTACGATCATATCCCCTCTGGCAAAATTGATGAAGCCTGTATCTGCAGTACATTTATTGCATATGACGAGTATCCTCGATATCCAGTCATACGTATTGCGCAACATTCCTGTCCTCACGCCCCCTTGTCTGGGCGTACCTGCCCGACAAGAAGACTGTATTGATCACGGCATTTTCCATACAAACATGACTGTAAATGACAATTTTAGACTAAGCATCGCAATATTTGGTTGCTGGTGCAAACCGTGCGAATGCCCCCTCCCCCCTGCGCTATTTAATATCATTACCGGGGTTTTCCGGGGCGATCTTTCGGAAAGTAGCATCTCACTGAATGAAAATCGATTCCGAATTACGGCCCATGGGCTATCTTTCGGAAAACTCGTTTTTTCACCATTAGGCAAAAAAAAAGTATAATGGTTCTGGTTAGGCGCGCGCGTCAGTTTTAACCCTGCGCATCACTCGTTTTTTTTTTTAACCAAAAAAAAAATCGCGCGCATTTTTGAGAGCTGCATTTCTTTTTTTTTTTTTTAGTAAATTGACACCCGTACACCGATTTTTGTGAGATAATGATCGAGTAAAATAGTCCCAAGTGTCTTTGACATTGCAAAACTTGGTGTATGGCTGGCCAAACAGGGCAAATCAACCGGGTCAATTTTAGGTTAACCGGGCCAATTTTAGGTTAAAATGGTGGTCCAAATGGGCCATATTTGACCGGATCAGTCATCGGCCGCCAATTTTAGCAAAAAAAGGAAATGAAAAAAGAGATTATCGCGTCGTCGCATCACTTTTTCGGGGACCCCAACAACCAGAACCATAATACTTTTTTTTTGGCCTTACTGATGTGTCGGCCATATTTGCTTATTTTGTACACCTATCCTTCTACCTGTAGACTACGGAAATGTACAAACCTCGGTATACTACTAAGCTCTTTTCAACTATTCCATTGACATATTTCGTTCACACAAAATGATTATGATATATAGTAATACCTGTACATGTAGTATACATGTATAGTATACAGTCTTTCACAGCCTCACATTGAATTGCGATTTTGACGCCCCCATTTCAAGCCAAAAGGGGTAACAGTAACAGAATGGTCACCATGGTTACCTCGTTGTGATTTTGACGCCCCTGTGACAGTTCTTTGGTGTAGAAACTTGGCACAAATTTTATGGAAAATCTGGATGTTCGATGGACCGTTTACATTTTCATCGAAACACGTTATATGAGAAAAAAAAATCACATCACCGAAAAATGTAAAAAAACTGAATCCGAATTATCGCCCATGGGCCATCTTTTGGGATTTTCTCCCGAAAGATGCCCCATGGGCCATAAATCGGCTGGGCAATAATACGGGAAACCCCGGTAATTAGATATTATCTGATGTATTAATCATGACCAGATATGTGGAATATTGTTGCTACCAGTAGAATCTCCAGTTACATAAAATGATAGGTAATCCAATCAAGCTTGTACTTTTCTCTTGCAGAGTAACTATTTTACATGTATGTAAATTTAGTGATTGCATTGAAGATTTGAAATTTAGAATAGTATAATGCATTGACATTCTGCCACACATGTATCCAGCATTACAAATATTCTCGCGCTCTTATATTGGATATTAGATCAATTAGTGCATATATATATATATATATATATATATATATATATATATATATATATATATATATATATATATATATATATATATATATATATATATATATATATATATATATATATCGATTCACTCTCGTAAAAGAACGTATTGTCAGGTTTTGCTTATAAAATGAGTATACTTTTGCAAGTCATTCTGTACAAACCAGACTAGCATTCGAAGCACTCTTTGGCCCGAGGATGTCATACGAATAAAAGTCATAGGTGTTGCCACATTTTGGTCACTCACTGATCAGCACCGGTCAACTGCTATAAGTAACGACAAAGTGTTTGGATCCTTTCTTTTGTTGCTAGGTACACTGCCACTTCTACGGTTCGCTACCGCTACCCCGCCCCTGAGACACTGAACTGTACACTGTACACGCGGTACTGGCTGAGCTGGGATGACGGGTACCTCCGACTGGGCCGGGGGTGGGACCCGGGGGTCGGCAGTCTGGGCAGCTACGGACTGCAGAACACCCAGTACATCAGGCGTGTCGGCGTACTGACCAGTGGCAGTAACGGCACGTGGTACTTCCCGGCAGGTGGGTAGGACGCAAGCTAACCCACCAAGCAATCAAAACGACCGTTATGAAGACCAGATGTGTCAGACCAGAAATTGTGTGATTATCTATTTTATTTCACAACTGATGGTGAACTTTGAAACCACCGCCCAGTATTCAATCGCCTTTTATAATTGTTCAATTAAACAGTTGTGGGTGTTACTTATGTAAGTGATTTGGAATATCAATAGCGATAAAGAGAACGTAATACTGATGGCATATGATACGCTTATATCCTAACAAAGACTATTGTTTTACCCTTTCAAACAATACATTCGAAGGATTAGATAACGGTGAGAGGTGTGTACGGTCCCTGATTCATGCATGCCATAATGCGTTTCTCCCGAATAGTTTTGGTCGCGAATTTAATTGTGACGACTGAAAATGTTTAAATTCTCGCCGCTAATTAAATACTTTTAGCTGCGGCAAAAACATTATCGTCGTGACCAGAATCATTTTCGCTGCAGCGAAATTGCTCTCGCCGCGATTTAAATACTTATAGCCTCGACCAAAACATTCTCGCTGCAGCGAAAATGATTATCGCCGCTGCGAGAATGGCCATACTTGTCAGAAGGTTTTTCTTTCATCACCTCAAAGAGAACAACTGATTTATTATTGCAATTGTCGCCACGGCGAAATCTCAGCCTAAAAAACTAATCAATAATTTATTTTTCTCCAAAAAACGGACAACGTCGGTACCACTATATTATAGTTAAATATAATACCGCTTATTTTGTTAAAGGCGACTCTGATGCCCCATACAAATATACTGAAATGGATGTGGTAAATATGGTTAATTTTCTGATTGATAATATTTTTGTGGAATTTGGTGGTCGAATATTTTCAACAAACTATTGGTATTCCCATGGGTACAAACTGTGCACCATTATTGGCAGACCTGTTTTTATACTCATATGAATCAGATTTTATCCAACATTTACAACGAGGAGGTTCTAAGAAACTAACATGTAATTTTAATTTCACTGTCCGATACATAGATGATGTATTGTCACTAAATAATCCCAAGTTTGGTGATTATTTGGATGTCATATATCCTAAGGAACTTGAAATTAAGGATACTACAGACTCCGCTAATTTTTTCAACTATCTAGACCTGAGGTTGAATTGAATTGAATTGAATTTTATTTCACCAATCAGTAATACATTCATACAGACAATAGTGGTACAGAATCACAAACATGAAAGGTGAAAAGGGAAATGCTAGAAGCTTGGAGCTTCTAGGTTGGAGATTGATAATGATTCTAACCTTTCAACTAGATTATATGACAAACGTGATGATTTCAATTTTTCCATAGTAAATTTCCCTTTTCTAAATAGCAACATTCCTATGTCACCGGCATATGATATGTTTGTTTCTCAACTTATACGCTATTCCAGAGCTAGTTGCAAATATGAGGACTTTGTCTATCGAAGTGCCCAGCTAGTCTCTAAACTGCTGCGACAAGGATATGTTATACCGAGACTTATAGCTGCGTTTAAGAAATTCTATGGACGTCATCATGATCTGGTTGATAAATACACCAAATCCATGTCTGCCATGCAACTAGATCTATTTTCATGTTAATTTTGGGGAATTCATGACGGGTGCCACTAGTGGGCAGGAAATGCTCACTCTTTCCGGAACACCTGATTTCACCTCCTAATGGCCATTTTTGGGGGTTCATGAGTTTCCCTGTCATTTTTGTTTTCTCTCACTTCGTATGCCTGATATGACTTTCTGTCCCCGGACTATGAGATTGGATAACGGACCCTGTTTTGTTTGCTCGGAATACTTAATACTGGGTATTGATTCCACGTCTATTCAGAGTTAAGTGCAATTATCGCCGCGGTGGTAATTATTCTCGCTGCAGCAGAAATGTATTGGTCACGGCAACAATAGCTTTCGCTGCGGCGAGAATGTTTTGGTCGCGGCAACAATGGTTTTCGTTGCGACCAAAATGTTATAGTTGCGACAACAACTATTCTCGCTGCGACGAGAATGTTTTGGTCGCGGCGAGAATATTTCCGCTGCAGCGAAAACGTTTTGGTCGCGATTTTCATCATTTCCATCGTCAGAATTAAAGTCGCGACGAAAACTCTTCAGGACAAACATGAATCCGCCACTGTAGATGTGACTTGGTTGTGGATTTCATCAATAGAAGAAATGATGACTCTTACGCAAGCCACTCCTGCGTCAGAATGATCATCCTATCAAATTCCGTTATTCTGTCCCTTCATACTCTCTGACATGACCTGCATATTTTATATTGTTTAAAATTCAAGAATAAATAAGTGTCTGGTTTAGGAGTTATAGTGCTCGATATTTATAGTTCTATAGTTCTCGATAAATATATTTTATAGTTCTCGATAAAGAGCAGTGTAAAGGCTACACTCACCTCATCAACGAGAAAAAGAGTCAGTACTTCAAGGAAAAGGTCGTAACATCGTCCAGCCGAGACCTGTTTAAAGAGGCCAACGCTCTGTTGCATCCTTCCTCTCGTGGGCCTCTACCTGATCATGATGATACAGCGATTCTATGTGAAGACTTCAATGGTTTCTTCACAGAGAAAATCTCCAAAATACGGAGGAGCCTTGACTCGTGTTCTTCGGTACTCCCTACAGAGGCTGAGGTGTGCACCACACTTCTGTCAGGCTTTGACCACGTCACTGAAACTCATGTCAGCAAAGTACTGAATAACTCTCCAGCTAAGTCATGTCCACTCGACCCAGTCCCATCGCACTTGCTCAATAAATGTACCTCCACGGTGGTACCGGCTCTGACCATCATCATAAACAAGTCCATGGCAACTGGGTCATTTCCAGCAGCTTACAAGTCAGCAAATGTCACCCCACTGCTGAAAAAGCCTGGACTCGATAATGATAACATGCAAAACTATAGGCCTGTTTCTAACCTTCAGTTCACCTCCAAGGTCTTGGAACGGGTCGTATGTAATCAGATCACAGCTCACCTCGATGCTACATGAGGAGAGACAGAGTGCATACCGCCGCTTTCACAGTACTGAGACTGCCTTGATCCGAGTCTACAATGATGCGCTACTCGCTCTTGATCGTGGCAAGGTTACAACACTGCTGATGCTCGATCTCACAGCAGCATTCGACACGATTGACCACAAGATCCTCCTCAATCGTCTGTATGCACGCTACGGATTCCGGGACACTGTACTCAGTTGGTTTGAGTCATATGTCTCCAATCGACATCAGTCTGTGATCATCGAGAATGAGAAATCTGGCCCCATTGCACTTACTTGCGGTGTACCCCAAGGCTCCGTGCTGGGGCCGATTCTATTCTCTCTGTATATGGCTCCTCTAGGTGATATAATCAGATCACACGGACTCTGCCACATGTCCTACGCAGACGACTCTCAGATTTATATATCTGCAACTACGTCAGAGTCTGCGTCAGCGATGATCTGCATCCAGGCTTGCATCGAAGAAATTCGCAGGTGGATGGTGATCAACCGCCTGAAGTTGAATGACGAGAAAACTGAGATAATCAACTTCTCGTCCCGGTTCAAACCACAAATTGACCAACCATTTGTGATGTTTGGACAGACACCTATCGACCCATCCGAGGCAGTCCGAAACCTCGGGGTTCATCTTGACTCCCATCTCACCATGGAGAAGCACATCAATGCTGTTGTCAAGTCGGCATCTTACCAAGTGCACTGCATCGGGAAAATCAGACGTCATCTCGATCGTCCAGCCACACAACGACTGGTTCATGCACTGGCCACTTCCCGGCTGCACTACGGTAACAGTCTGCTGGTGTCGCTCCCTGCCAAGTCGCTAACAAAGCTCCAACGCGTCCAGAACTGTGCAGCCAGATTGGTAACCCTCACAAAACGTACCGAGCACATCACGCCGATCCTGGAAGAACTTCATTGGCTCCCAGTACCATACCGGTGTGCTTTCAAAATACTGACCCTCGTTTACAAGTCCCTCCACAATCAGGCTCCATTGTATCTGTCGGAACTCTTCACCCAACTGAACCGTGATCGATCCTTGCGATCTAACGGTTCCAAACTTCTAGTTCCCAGAGTCAAGACATCAACATATGGGGAACGCGCCATCAGCGTCGCCGGTCCCAAACTCTGGAACAGCCTTCCCAGTGACATTACGAATGCCTCTAGTCTCCTTGCTTTTAAATCATCACTAAAAACCCACTTATTCATTAAGGCTTTTAACTCGTAATTCTAGTCAATTCTAGTCATTCTGGTATTACTTTTATCACATGTATTTACAATGTCTTATTCCAGTATTTTCCGTATGTCAACATTTTAATGTAAAGTGCATTGGGAATGTTTCATCACACATTATAATGCGCTATATAAAAATAAATATTATTATTTATTATTATTTTTCATGCTCTTTTTGTCAAATCATATGAACATTTTTATGTTCAGTCACATCACCAGGAGTGATCCCCCAATAAAACATACAAAAAAAAAAGTTTTCCTTATCAGTAAATCGTAACCGCACGGTACCCAAAATATTGTTAACACTGCATGTGAATATTTTTCCTTATCAGTAAATCGTAACTGCACGGTACCCAAAATATTGTTGACACTGCATGTGAATATTTTTCCTTATCAGTGAATTGTAACCGCACGGTACCCAAAATATTGTTAACACTGCATGTGAATGAAAAATTTGAATATCAATTGTGGCGATTTCGCCCAAAGATCACGGCAGGAGATTCTTTGTAAACACTACTCTTGTTTTGGATACATCGTGATCGAAGCACGTGCGCTGTATAACAACGCCCTCAAATCCTCTCGCCTGTTTATACTGTAACAATGGTCTTACGTCACTCCCTCGTTTGTCGTGCTTCGGGGTTATAAATATTCTGAAGCCGTCTTGTTCAGTGGAGTTGTCTCAACAGCTGACAAGGCGAGAGGACAACGGAGGGCTCGGCCATGAGCTCTACGTCCCTACTCGGCGGCTAAGGCCCACGAGGGCCCTGGGGACAATTCTCATAGGGGGCCCAGGAGGGGGACCGTGATGATTCGGGCCTCGTCCCTGTGATCACCGGTCTCTCGCCCTGGGATGCCGATGGTGCGACACAGGTTCTGGCAGACCGTCGGGCTGTCCAGGGTTCTATCCCTGTGGCAGTGCCGTCGGCGAGCCGGCCACAGTTAACACCACGGTGATGATCCAGTATCTAAGTGGTGTCCGTACGTCTGGGCTTGCTAGTCGGGCTGCTACCTGGTTAACGTTCTGAAGTACGGTGAGCGGCTGAGCGGCTTATCCGAGGACCGGGATAGCGGACGACGTCAAACTTTACACAATATATAAACTATTTCGCAAAAAAACAACTTCTGAAGTTTCGTGTGAGAAATAAAGAGCGATTTCTAAAAAATGTAATGCCCATCATTATAATAGTCTTATTTCATCTCTCTTAACAAGTAGATATAATATTCCCTATGTACAGTAAGTTCATGTGAATATTTCATTGTGAACACCTCAGTAAGCTGCATAAATATGGTGTCTTATAGATACCGGGACGATCAAACAAATATCGGTGCACATTGACGAACTCCTCATGAACAGGAAAGAAAATCTTACGTGTGGTTAGGTGCTATCTAACAAAACAGCATATCGACGTAAAAGAAAACAAATTTTCTGGTCAATGACACTTGATATGTATTTAAGCTTGTTTTCTATCCGTGAATCGATATAATGGCATGCCTGGGTGAACAAAACGTGCGTATTGGCTTTGTAATCTATCTAATACAGAAAGTGTCAGAAAAGTACAGATTCACGAAGTAATTGTACATTTTACCGAGCCTCAATGACACTTTACGAAATGCATCGATAAGATGGTAATTCAAGCAACATAGGTTTTGAAGCCGTTTTCTCTACCAACAGACATAGAACCAACACAAAATGGGCGTATTATTTAGCATTCCGAGCAACCCGAAAACTAATCCCGTCTTAAAACAAGTGTTCAAGTGTGTGCATTTTCTGCCCCATGTGTGGCACATGTCATGAATTTCCCGAAGAGACGTGCAAACAAGTTTTGCTGTAAATTTTCTTGGTGTACTCATCAACCAGATACTTATAAGTTGATGACGTCCACATATTCACGGAATATTGTATGAGCTTAGAAATATACTCTGATTTTTGTAAAAACTTGTTCACATTGATTTTTGAAGATATTTATATCATGCTAAATGGTATCGTTCTATAACTTGACATACTTTACCTGGGAGTCAAACGCCAATTCTCTACCGAATTTCAGATTTCAGGCATCAGGCATACGAAGTGAGAGGAAACAAAAATGACAGGGAAACTCATGCCGTTTGACTCCCAGATGAAGTAAAACAAGTTTTAAAACGCTGGCATTTAGCATCAAACAAATTGCCGTTTGACTCCCAGATGAAGTATAACAAGTTTTAGAACGATGGCATTTTAGAACGATGGCATTTACCATCGTATCAGCGTGAAATAGTGTAAATGAGTTAGAGAAATCAGAGTATATATACAATATTGTGCTGGCGACATAAGAGTGTTGCTAATCAGGGAAGACAGATAGGTTATGAAGAAATTAAAATCACCAGGTCAGACGTGTAGTATTATGGGCATGTTTCTATTTTATAGTTTTATTACGAACATTTTACCTTGGATTTCAATCCAGAGCAAGCGTGCAGACAACCGCTCATATGGGGGCCCAACAATTACACTTCCGGTTTTGCGGGAATCGAGCCGTCGTCTTCTGCACGCGGACTGGATATGGCCGAGATGTATGGTGCGAGCTATTATAGATCATCTACCGATAATGAGGCCGCGTGGTACGAGGTACGTTGACTGTACACATGCCTATATAGTATATAGACGCTCATAGGGAACCAGCCAGTCATCATTATGGCTACATACACTCACATTGATATAATTTGTATTTCCCAGTTAAGATAATGCAAGTGGCGTAATCAGTTTCGGGTTTGTTGTGAATCTATTGAATATATGCAGGGAGAAACACACATGTCCTAAAAAACAACTAATTTGGTATTTCATGATCACATCATTTCGAATGTATACAAGCTTTTCGATATAAATGATCCCGCGTGGAAATAAGAAATAAGTAAAAAAAATGACTTTTTTCTCCGTAATTTGGACGATGTGTCGAATTGATGCTAGCCAGTTGATCTATAACAAATTCCACACAAAAAATTAGAAATTAGACCACTTCAATTAAGGAAGTCATAAACATACACAATACACAAAAATATCAACACTGTTCTCAACACTGTTGAATAAAAGGTGCAGTTCGTGGAACCTGTGATGATATGGAAGATAGCGACGAAATCAGGTCACGGGGTCTATTACCTGAAGAATTACTACCTATTCTACCGCGACCACTACAACATGCAAGGCTCCAAGGTGTACAAGGACCAGGCGGGCAATAACAAGGTGGGACATCTATACGAATCTCAAATATTGTACATGAAATCCAAAACTAGAGTTCAGGCGCACAATAGGCATGTATCCATTGAATGTTGATGTATGTTTGGACAGTTGTTCACGGCGAACTCTAACGGATACCACGTCAAGTTTCACCAGTTAGATCCCCCAGTGACGACTCTGTCAGTGACGCTGGCGATCACGAGTGTTCATTACTATATCTACCTACAACTGGAGCTGTACGGATGTCCCATCACAAACAGTACTGGTAATAATTCATGCTTTGTTGTTTGAAAACAATCACACCTTTTGCGAGATCACGTCCATAGAGGGGTTGGTTTAACATGTCTTTATCATTCGCATCTTGCAGAATTCCACTTTTTTGAGCAATTTCTCACAACCAAAGCCGTCACTCGCATACATGTAATGCCAACTGAATTCCTGACCATCGGAAAAGAGAACTCCTATGTTTATTCAACCAAATCGTGCACGAAAACACATACATGCAAAAGAAAATCATATACAAAATATCCCGAACTAATGAGTTGTCCATCTTGCTAAACCCCATGCAGTGTTCCCGACCATGTCACCGGCGATGGGAATGGAGTCCGGTCACATACAGGACTACCAGCTGTCCGCCTCGAGTATATACGGCGAGGCGCCCTACTACCCGCCCTGGGCCGCTCGCCTGAACCGCCAGACCGACGTACTGAGAGAATACGGGCACTGGATCCCCGCGAACGCCGACTCGACTCCTTGGATCCAGGTCAACATGATGACGATGCATAGAGTGGAAGCTGTCGTGGTCCAGGGTCGTCGCGACACGACTGTACGCATGATCCGGACATTCACACTGTCGTATAGTGTCGGCGACCCTCTGGATTTCGTGTACCATGGCAACGTGTCGGCAGGGGCGGAGACTGTAAGTCGTGATTTTTTTTTCTTTTTATTTGAAGTAATAGAGAGATACCATTATATCTACTGCTCATCTTGTGTATTCAGCGAAATGATAAATTTTTATCAATTTTTGAAAAACGACACGCAACAACTATCTTTAAACGCTCTCTCGCGAGTTTCTCTGAGTCAACCTATTGCCATTGCCGTGCCATGGCGTCATCCGTCGTCCCTCTACGTTTTCAGTTTCGCTCCATGATAAGGGAGCTTTTGCGATGCTGTGTTGTCCGGCGTCAGTTCCTCTGTCCGTCGTGTCAATTTTTGTTGTCTCTAAACTTTATGGTCGAATTTTTCTAAAATTATGCACAATTGGCCCAAAAATGCCCAAAATTCAGTATTTGACTGTTTTCTAGAACACTGTTCAATCAGCTTGAGTTCTTTGTTTCCAAACATGCTAATTGGGGTCCTTAAAGTTGTGTGCGAAGATGGGAGTGTCTCGAATCAATAGAAAGGCCCAAAACATGTTAATTGGGGTCCCTGACATTTTGTATAACGCCGACTGGCCTTGAATCGACTGAAACCCTCAAAAGGCCCAGAATTCAGTTTTTGGCTGTTTATTATGAGACTATCTGATCAGTTTCGAGATTTTTGTTCAACAGTTTGAATCGCTGAAGAGGCCGCATATGTGGGCTCGAAATGCACGAAAAGACCTGATGTGCACAGAATTGCCATTTGAGGTGAAAACGCTTAACATAGGGCTCATGTTTGTATTATAAGCATGTGTGAATTCATATATGGCGTATCCTTTGGTGACCATGAGGGTGACCTCAGGCCACCCTGAAGGCTAAATCTCAAGGTCACATGGACCTGAATTATGTATATTGGCCTGCACAGACAAAATGCTCAATGTGTAATCAGACCTTCTGTTTGTATTATGAGGATATAGGAAGTCATATATAGCATATTTTCTGTGATCTTGAAGCTTAACTCACGAGCTTGAACACTAAATTCCAAGGTCATGCCAGATCTGAAAGATATGAATTTGTCTCCACAGACAAAATGCTTGTAGACAGAGCTTATGTTTGTATTATGAGCATATGGGAAATCGTATAATTATGACAAAACTAATGGTGACCTTGAACTTGACCTCAGATGATTCAGAATTTGACCTATTTGGCCAGCCATATACATCAAAATTTGCGATGTCAAAGACAACCAGGAACATTTGACTTGACTGTTACCAAATTTGGTGTGCGGTTGTCAATTTACTAAGAAGAAAGGGGTGGGTGGCTTTTTTCGGCTTTTGGGAATTGGCTCTTTTTTGGTTTAAAAGAATGGGTGAATGAGTGCCATTGAGCTCCAGGGTTTTGAGTGATGCACGTGCCTGATCAGTTGTCATATCAACATAATCCATTGAAATTCACAAAGATGACATTGATCGGTAAATTTCAAGGTCTTATGCATGCAATGCTCAAAACCAAAAATGTCTGGTAAGCTTTTTTAGCCCTTGGGCTCATTTTCATAAGATTATAAATGACATTGTATTCACGATAGGGGATTATTGCGAGAGATATTTATATCGATTCACATGGAAAAAGCATGAAGTGCTTTTGATCATACATGTATCAACTGCTTTCGTCGCCTCGTAATTTTTTTACTTACTTCATAAGATCTAAAGATAAAAGCAATGAAATATAGTTGAGTTTGGGATTCGATGAAAAATATGGGTTAGCTACTCTGTTCAGTTTACAGAACAACTTACAATACAAATGGTACTACTCGGTTATCCATTCTGGATAAGGCTGGCGAATATTAGCAAAATGAATCACTTTAAATAATAATGTTTTTTTTTTGTCGGATGACACTAACAAATTTTGATTCAAAATCTTGGTTCTATTGAAAATTGTTTTTCTCTCTTAGAACTGTGAAATGTCTCACTAGTGAAAAATAGGACTGGATTTCCCTAATCATTTCAAGTAACTTTGTGGTTTACCTTTATTTCCAGTTGTTTGAGGGTTCCGTGACTCCCAATGTCCCGACTCATGTTGACATAGACCCGCCAATCGAGGCGAGAATTATAAGGCTGCACCCTGTGTCAGTTGCGTCCCATGAATACTTTCGTATGGACCTCGTCGGTCGACCAATAGGTAATCTGGTAGTTGGTATGGTATTACTATACATGTAGCTGTAGTCATGATGTCAACCGTTCAGCTTTGTAAAATATTAATGCTTCAAATGTATTTGTAAATCGAAAATAACATTGGATTAGAACATATTATCTTAGAACACATTCGTCGCATTTTAGCTGCTATAACAATTGTAAATACATGTATGGACAAGTTACAATGACGTAACAGGCTGATCCAATGAAGAGGCTACCGAACACTGAGAATCCAGGTATTACAAACTAAATGTTGTTCGGAATGTACTTCTGTTATGTACTTCTGTGATGAGCTATTTTGTACAAGTATATGTTCTGATATTAGGTAGCTTTCTTTCTGGATCAGCCTCTATATGAACGACCTGTATATTGTAGTCCTGGTAAGTATTTTAAAATAAAAATTCAAAGCTTCCATTCTCTTCTGATCTTAATACCTAAAATGTTTGGTACTTTACAGATTGCCCAACTGTCAGTGCTTCTGAGGTCATGATGGCGCAAAGCTGTTCTTGTTCCTATGGTGACGTCACACATTGTGTGGATATACAAGAGCCAATAAGTATATCATTGGTCGGTTTGTATCACGTGACCGGCCTAGTTCTAGTAAAACCATCCGATATGAACATAATGGCGAGTGACTTGGAAGTCTACCATGTGAATGCGACCGGAGATTGGCAACTCAACGAAATTACTGCTATGGTAAGTTCATTACCGGTAGCCTGCTATCGTTAGAAAGCAAAACTGATTTTATTTATTTCCCGGTTTGAATATTTATTTCCTGGTTTTAATACTTAATTCCGGGTTTGAATATTTAATTCCGGGTTTGAACATTTATTTCCGGGTTTGAATATTTATTTCCCGGTTTTAACATTTAATTCCTGGTTTTAATACTTAATTCCAGGTTTGAATATTTATTTCCTGGTTTGAATATTTATTCCCCGGTTTTAACACTTAATTCCCGGTTTTAATATTTAATTCCAGGTTTGAACATTTAATTCCGGTTTGAACATTTAATTCCGGTTTGAACATTTAATTCCAGGTTTAAATACTTAATTCCCGGTTTTAATATTTAATTCCGAGTTTTAAATATTTATTTCCCAGTTTCTCTGGTTTTTCCCAGGGAGTAAATTATCCTTCAGAAAAAAAAGTTAAATCATAAATAAAAAACATTGAATGTCCCTTATAAACTTCCCTACCTCTCAGAAAGTGATGCGCGCGATTTTTTTTCCGGTTTTCAAAAAAACAGTTATGCGCAAGGTTCAAAGTGATGCGCGCGCCTAACCAGAACCACAATACTTTTTTTTCTGGCCTAATCGACGCACATTTACGAAGATATGTAGTTTTAGTTTTGCACTGTGTTATTCAGGACAACGGCAGTTCCATTCTGATACAACTAGACCGGATACTGACGGCAACGACTTTAAACATCTCATCCACTCGGTCGAACAGCGGGTCCAACAACTGTGTCGGCTTAAGGATGATGGCCTGTCGAACCGACGGTACGTGGATTCAGAATATAGAACCTATATAGAGCGAAAGAGAGAGAAGTGTTTTGTGGAGGGGGTGTAGCATGAACGGGTGGAGACTTATTTCAGAGGTTAAAGGTATTTTAGGCGTGAAATTACCCATAATTCCAACCTAAATGGAATATTCGATCCCAAATTTCTATTTCCGAATGCACAATGCCATCTTGATGATTTTTTAAGAGTATGAAAATCCTGCAATGAATTTCAAGTTTTAGCCCCTCTGAGTGGGTTCAGGTGGAGCGTACACCCTTAACACAGTTTAATCCGTTGGAGACAATCTGTTGTTACCCCATTCATACGCACACAACCTGTTACCAACATAGGCTTCAATAATCTTGATGTATAAAGGAAAATTTGTTGTAAAAAAATATGTAGGCATACATGGGTCCCTAAAGGTACACATCCGTTATAGTAGATTATATCCTATTCTCAAACCTATGCATGAGCCTGATATTTGAATTTGTTGGCCGACGCAGCTTGTCCGCCCGGCCACGCTCAGCACGCCGATAGTTGCTACAGGCCCGTGGACCGTGATATCAAGGCCTCAGACCCCGAGTCAAACTTCACCTGCGCACGGAATCAATGGGGGAGCTTTGAACATCACGTGACAGTGACGTCACGCGAAGAGCAGACGTTAGTCAGCGCTTTCAGCCGCACTTACAGGTACATATATGTGGAAGCGATCTTACAATCATACACAGTACCTTTCGGATCTCAAATTTAGTTTTGTATTATGTACAGCCTAGGCTTATGAACTCACTTTCACCTACCCAAATACTTATTACGTAGTTGACACCACAGTTTATCTAACGGCTGGACTAGACCTAGATGCCAAATAGCACGGGATACCAGATATTTTAGGAGTTTTAATGGTAATACCATTCTTTTGAAATTGCTTTCCACTTTCGTTGTTTGTCGAGTTTAGAAGGACTTGGGGCTGTTGGATTGGTCTGGTCAGGATCAGCGATGACAAGGATCCGCTTGTGACCTCTGTCACACCCCGCTTCACATGGCGCTGGATCACGGGGGAGGACCCGTCCTTGCGGCTGTGGGGGAGTGGTGAACCTCATGAAAGCGGCGATGATTACAGAGCGCTCAGTTTCATTACCACACACTTATGGCATGACGTTGCTAACTCGATCTTTGCTACATACACATGCGAAGTGGCATCGGCATGGAACGGTCAGTATCAATGCAAGAAATCGGTGCTCATTTCCTAACCAGGACACCAATACACAACTGTCACTCCCAGAACAAAACCCCACATCAATGTTCTGTCGAATTATGACACCAAAAACTGATGACATATCTCCACTCCACAGAGTCCAGCACTGGCATCCGATGGACGAACTTGCTCGACTACAAGGTGACATTGGACGTATATGCTCAAGTTGTGGAGGGCGTACAAGCGACCACCATCAAAATGCCGCTACGCGACTGCTTCTATGCTTGTCAGCACACTGCATATCAACGGTGCAGTTTTGTGTACTACGATGCGAACGAAGAATGCACGATATACAACGGTACACAGGACACCCCAGGCTTCGTCCTGACTGCATCAGGCGCACACAGTTACTGGGAAATGATTAAAGGTCAGAGCATAATGTATGAATTGTTTTGGGATTTTTTGCAAAATCTGAGAATCTGAAGGTCAAAAAAAGAATGAGTGAATGAACAGGACCTTGTCTTGAATCAATAGAATACAGTATAGTTAGATCAAGATTCAGTGTTCACGAAAAAAAATTGGAAATGCATCACGAAGCATCGGCAGAATTGTCCACAAAGCCTGAGGCACCTTTTAACAATCCTATGCTACTTTACATCATGTATTGTTGTTGACAGACGATGTGACATGTGAGGAACCTCTGGTGTTCACTAACAATGGTAGTCTTCAGAACGGAGTACATGTGACGTCATCGTCAACTGCCTCAGGCTATTCGCCAGAGGGCGCGTGGATCGGCAACAAGAATGGCTGGCGTGCCCAAACCGACAATGACTGGCAGTGGTTCAAGGTGCTGAAGATAGTTAACGACGATACAAATATTCCCCAAATTGGTGTTTTCTATATTGCAAGCTAGTAGTTAGTACAGTGAAGATTTTGTCATACGAATATGATGCGATCTTTATTTTCATTTGATCGTTTGACGTCGCGACAGGTGGACTTTGGGAAAATAGTAAAGATTACCCGTTTAGCCGTATCGGGAGGTGGTATGAATCAGAACTACATCCGAAAATTCAAAGTGTTCTACTCCAATACCACCAGCCAATATCAATATGTGCGAAATGCGGACGGAGGTCACAAGGTAATGATACATTTGTGTAATTTATATAGACACTTTTTTCGTGGTTATAGCTCAGAATGTTGAAAACTTCTATATTCGGTTCCCCCAGTAGGCCATGCCCCTAACGAAGATGATTTAGGTGTGATGAGCGAATTGGAAGGTGTCTGTTTTAGGTTCACGTCGGAATTTGGAACAGAGAGGCCATGGTTTTGTACGAGATGAATCCTCATGTCGTGTCCAGGATCCTTATGTTACAACCTACTGAATGGTACTCCGACATAACCCTCCGAATGGAGGCGTACGGGTGTGTCATCTCTGAGGAAATAGGCAAGTGCACCGCAAACATCAACAAACAACGCCACTGAAACGGTGACGGCGTTAATTGAATCGATGTATTTCATCAGGCTATTACCACCAATACAACAACAATGTTGACACTGTCTACTTCCAGGATGCGCCGTGGAAGCCCAGGCTTACGGATCTTCCGACGACATCCCGGGGGCGTACATCAATGTGGACAGCAGGACAGTGTACACTGCAGGCTCCGAGGAAGGCTTCACAATAGCCGCCGTAGACAGCACGTCCAGCCCCTGCCAACTCGTGGAAACGCCTCGCACTTTTCTAACTCAGTCGGACGTCAACGCTGCAGGGGATATGGTCGCCTACATCTCGTCACTCCCAGATAATGTATGGGTCGTAGGAGTTTCCATGAAGTCCGCGGAGAATCACCTGGCTACTGCCCATGAATACTTCCACGATACACTGGGTATAGATCTATCAGTGCTCGTTACTTACGGAAAGATGGCCTTCATCGTCAAGAAGAACAACAAGTTCCGAGCGAAAGTCCGATGGAACGTCCGCTATGGCACCCCCGTGATAGTCCAAATGGAGCTCACTAATCAGATATCAGGTTATCTAATCCAAATGAACGATATCATAAAGATTACATTCGTGACAGTCGTGGCAATTACGCATATGATGTTGGTTATTTACAATCCACCAGATTACTACTTGAGGCCGCTAGGGATGGAGTCCTACCAGATTTCCCTGTCCCAGATGCACGTTCCCGGTTCCCTCAATGACTACCCCAAAGCGCGAATCCGTCCGTTCTCGTTAGGTGAGCTCTCAGTACATGGCTCGACCTGGTGGCAGAACTCGATCGAGCCCTGGGCGTCTGTGGACCTCGGACTGATGCACGTCGTCAGCAAGGTGATGGTGATGGGCAGTCCCTATGGCTCCGACTACACCACCCTAGTCAGGATACACCACAGCAGAGACGGCGTCACGTGGCTCTCCGAACTCGACACCGCCGGCAATGACATGGTTATTGTCACTTACTCACTCACGTACTCACTCACTCAATCAATCAATCAATCGATCCACCAGTAATCAATGAATGAGCAATTAGATCAATCGATACATGTAGACGATATATCTGAAAATCAGTGGAGGGATTGTTTGTTTCTTCATATACTGAGGGCATAGAGTCTAACCTCGGTAACTGTTGCCTACTCAACTTGAAAGTCATCAGCACTGACTTGGTATTTTCAGAGTTACGGTGCCAATTTCGACTGGAACACCCGAGTGGACATCGTATTTGGGCCTGTTAGAGCACGGCATGTGAAAGTTACCATCACGGGTCACTATAGTGCGCGCGTGCTATCCATGGAGATCTATGGACATCCTGAAGGTACTTGGGTTCACACGTTCACTTGTATATCCCCTTGTAAAACTCTCGAACAACGTATATGTCTGGTACAACAGATGCAGTGTTATACCAAGATAAATCCACTCAACTATCTGTAGATATTCATGAAAACTTTCATTCATGCACACTGTGTTCTTGTTGACTTTCAGAACTCCCAATGCTGGACGTTAGCTCGATGGGTTACATGAAAGTGTTGCCGGTGTTTCTGGACGGGAAGTTCTTCAATGAGACGATTGACAGAGCAGTACACGCCAGGACGTCCTCTTTACAATCAGGTACATGTACATCAAGGCTCATCAGAAATACATATACACATACCGCACACACAGTTCACATCACTTACCCGACCAGGAATTGTAGATCATGTAAGTATGGTATCGCTGACGAATTAAAAATAAATATTGTTCCTAACAAAACTCACAGAACTGCGCACTTCTCATCAAATACTCACTGCGCTTACAAAGTGAACTTAGTATTAGAATCTGAATTTAGGTCGAATCATTCCACAAATAACGTCACAATATTCCCGAATCTCGTCACCATCTTAAGGGAAGGTGTCCATGTCTTCGTTACTCTATTCACTTTCAATTATGAATTTTAATATTGACCTACCATGAATGTTCGAATCTAAACAGAGAAAAGAACATTTGCTATGAATCTGGTACCCCTGAAGGTGGCATGTTTCCCTTCTTGTACATATAATACTGTATTACCCCTGGTGTCAACAGACTGTCCAGATGACTCGCCTTGGTGTGTAGTCTGGTGCATGAAGGACTCTGAGCCTTGGCAGCTGAGCTTGGGCCCGCTGCACCAACTGACTGGACTCCACGTCCGGGCCCTGAACGGCTCTCTAGACTCGACCAACACCAGCCTGCCCTTCACGATGTACTACATGTCAGCCAGGGGGAACTGGACGGAAGCAGACGAGGTGGTATCACGTGACTTCAAATTACACTGATATGCATCTAATCATCAGCAATGTGGTAGTTAAGCATTATGTATATTATGCTGACAAGTTCTTGTCTTCGCGTTGAGACATACATGCATGTCTCGTACAATATGAACAGATTCTGTCAAGCACACTACGCAAACACGCAATGACTGCATGAGTAGAGCTAATATGATAGTATGTCCCTACCCGAATCTGATTGTACATTTGTTATATATGTCCCATTTCTGTAATCAATTCCAGCTGACGTTTCTGAACACGACGGATGATAACCATAACGACAACTCGACTGTTAGTACGACCACTCACGCCTTGTTCTCCCCGATGCTGCAGACTCACAAGTTGGTTCTACAGCAGCCGTCCCAGGCCCTGCTAGGACAGTGTCTCAGTCTGGCCTTCAGTGGCCGAATGGCTCCCGGTGTGTCTCACTTCAGAGAATCTTGCTCTCTAGAAACTAACATTATAATCCTCATTTGTTCATAATGAGTTCAATATACACGTGCATAAGAAACAGGTTATAGGAAAGAAACTAATAGTATCCATGTATTCTCAATGATCTTTGTCTACCTTGACTGTAATGTGTATAACGTTTCAAATGACCATGTATGTGTACTCCGACCAGTATGCCCGCCTGGCTCCGTGCAGTACGACCGGAAGTGTTTCGCGTTCTATGACCGAGACAGTAACGTACCACGTGCGAGTGTACGCCGTGCGTGTGAACACCTCACCTGGATCAACCCTGGTAACATCGCCTCTCCGGACACGTATGAGGAGATGCAGTTCCTGGCGTACCTCGGCAAGGCTCAAAGGTCAATACTGTCGTTTACATCCTCTCCAAAGTTAAACTCCCACTTGGGGTTATACCAATGATCCTACACAATGCCAACCGGATGGTGCTGTAGTGTTGGATAATCTTGAACAATACGTAAGGCATATATGTCATGAATTATCAAAATATACAGAAAAGTGACCGCAGAAACATGCACACAGTGTTTTGACTCGTTATTGGGTACTTGGAAATTCGTAATTGGAAATTGGTAATTGGAAAAACCCATTTCACGACATCGTTGTTGCATTCGTTATTTGTTTATCAACTCTTGTACATTGCATACTGTGATACAATCATCAGGGTTATAGTTGTAAAAACAAGTATATTTTACACCCTGTCCTCCTAAGCCTCAGCAGTGGCTCTCTCTAATCTAGAAATAAGTGGAGTATATTTTACACCCTGTCTGCCCAAGCCCCAGCATGGGCTCTCTCTAATCTAGAAATAAGGGGAGTATATTTTACACCCTGTCCACCCAAGCCCCAGCATTGGCTCTCCCTAATCTAGAAATAAGTGGAGCATATTTTACACCCTGTCTGCCCAAGCCCCAGCATTGGCTCTCTCTCTAATCTAGAAATAAGTGGAGCATATTTTACACCCTGGTCTGCCCAAGCGACAGCAGTGGCTCTCTCTAATCTAGTGATAAGTGGAGTATATTTTACACCCTGTCCGCCCAAGCCACAGCAGTGGCTCTCCCTAATCTAGTGATAAGTGGAGTATATTTTACACCCTGTCCGCCCAAGCCCCAGCATTGGCTCTCTCTAGTCTAGAAATAAGTGGAGCATATTTTACACCCTGTCTGCCCAAGCCCCAGCATTAGCTCTCTGTAATCTAGAAATGAGTGGAGTATATTTTACACCCTGTCCGCCCAAGCCCCAGCAGTGACTCTCTCTAATTTAGGAATTTAGTGGAGCATATTTTACACCCTGTCCGCCCAAGCCCCAACAGTGGCTCTCTCTAATTTAGGAATTTAGTAGAGCATATTTTACACCCTGTCCGTCCAAGCCTCAGCAGTGACTCTCTCTAATTTAGGATTTTAGTGGAGCATATTTTGCACCCTGTCCGGCCAAGCCTCAACAATAACTCTCTCTAATTTAGGATTTTAGTGGAGCATATTTTACACCCTGTCCGCCCAAGCCTCAGCAGTGACTCTCTCTAATTTAGGATTTTAGTGGAGCATATTTTGCACCCTGTCCGGCCAAGCCCCAGCAGTGGCTCTCTCTAATCTAGAAATAAGTGAAGCATATTTTACACCCAGTTCACCCAAGCCACAGCAGTGGCTCTCTCTAAGCTAGAAATAAGTGGAGCATATTTTACACCCTGTCCGCCCAAGCCCAGCAGTGACTCTCTCTGATCTAGAAATAAGTGGAGCATATTTTACACCCTGTCTGCCCAAGCCCCAGCAGTGGCTCTCTCTAATCTAGAAATAAGTGGAGCATATTTTACACCCTGTCTGATCGTGCCTCAGTTGCTCTCTTTTATGTAGAAATAAGGGGAGCATATTTTACACCCTGTACGCCCAAGCCCCAGCAGTGACTCTCTAAGCTAGTAATAAATGGAGCCACCGACACCGGCCCCCCCCCCCCTCTCCATTTTGAGGCTGGGAAGTACTGCTGCCAAAGCTATGATGACACCACTCTGGCTACGAATTCATTGGGCTTTGTTTCTATTCCTAAATTTGATCATTTTAGGTTACATCGATGTCGTCATCGAAATCTTGCGACATTGCTATGTTACATAGGCTATACATTCTAGACTCTATTACTTTGCTTAAAATGAAATAACGTTAGAGTTTTACATCCCATGTACGTCCTTTTTTATTTCAGTGCTGGCTCGTATCACCTCGTGGATGGACTCCGTGATTCCGTATCTGGTGATTACTTCCGGTATAACGGCTCTGGACCGATGACGACTCTACCACTGTTTTTTGGCCCACGCGGTCGCGATGCGATCATCATAGAACACATTAGCTATGACAATATCTATGACGAGAGCATCTCCTCGTCCAAGATCATTTGCCAGACGGAAGCCTCGGGTAAGTTAGTTTTCCAAGATATGAACTCGCAAAGAAAATAATATGTCTCACAAATTGGCAACTTATTTTGGAAGATTTTTTTAGCATGTGTCCATCGTCATTATGTACTCATTGATTACTCCGAATCGGATTAAAGTTGGACTGTCATGATAAGAAGATTCTTTATTAATAAAATATAAAAATTCAGTCCCTGACGGAGCAGCCACAATCATCTGGGATGGTGTCCCGAAGAACTACCCCTCCGAGACTGCAGTTACCACAGTGCCCGCCCAGTATCATACCCCTGAGGACTGCATGGACAAGTGCATGACGTCGCTAGGATCTGACACGTGCTCATCCGTGGCCATGGAGTACTTCTCCAGCGACTGTCTTGTGTACAATCGCCCGGCCATCGACTACGCCCGCGGAGACTTGACCGCTAACACCAACATGTACTGGTTCTCTCGTCACACATGCACAGGTCAGTCAAATGGTAGTGGACAGCGGCGCTCGAACCAACTACATGTCCTAACTAAGGAGAGTAAGAAGTGGAGAGAGTGATAGTTGAAAACAATGAGAAAAATCACTCATTGCTTCATGGCTCATGGCTGTCAAAGTTTTATGTCCAAAGAAGATCTTCAACGAAGTACAATTCCAATTCATAGTTGTTGAACTGTCAGCTGAACTATACTGAGCTGTATTTCAATCCCATCACTCTCCGTGCAGATTGCTGTCGGCCAGTGCTGAGGGAGCAATACGCCCTGGGCAAGGTGACAATGACATCGACGGCCTCCTGTGTACTGGAAAACTTCCTGCTCTTCTCCAGGGCTGGGGTTGGTGGTCGGTATGGCTGTATGTACCAGGTGCAGGGCAACCAAGATTGGATCAAGGTGAGTGTTCTCCCAAAACCTACATTCTAAATTGAGTGCGTGAGTGGGCCCATGTCTGTTGTCTAACTTTGGGAGGCATTGATCTAGATGGATCAGCAGAAATACATAACCTCTCGTTATGTACCGTGACGTCTAATAATATACAATTATGTTAATCAGTCCAGACTGCAGCTGCAAAATATCAACTGAATTTTCAAGGTTGGCACAATGACAAATTTAACATAATGTATACAGGTCAGATTTGATGACGTCGTCAACGTGACTGGAATCGCTACACAAGGCGCCCAGCTTGGTGGCTGGTCCTACACATACACCTACCGTATATTCTATGAAGATATGAATGACATGACACGAGGTGTCACTAATCCTGACGGCAGCTACAAGGTCAGGACTCTCCACCATTTCCTCCGTGATAGAATAGTTCCATATGGGTCATAACTGTCATAAATGTCATAGATGTCACTGAGATGTCATAACTTTACAGGTACTTCGTGGAAATGTGGATGTAAGATCTGTAAACTACAACCGTTTCTCTGAGCCGTTCCTGGCACGTTCGGTCATCTTCAACCAAGTGGAATACAGCTACTGGCCATACATTTTATACCGTGGAGAGGTGTACGGTTGTGTTCTCGGTGAGATTTCTAGGTGTAAAGTGGGTGTGCGACCGGGGTACTATAGGGTATCACAGACTTCAGACCCCAATACGGCGGGATGTCTGCCTGAAGTCAACATGGGATATGCTGACTGATGGCAGATTTCATGACGTATTGGGGTCTGAAGTCCATGGTAAAGATTTTTGGATTTATAGAACTCTCTAAAACCGCTTTCCATTTTACCCGCCTGAAACCCACTATACAGAAAATATTGTGGGGTCGCGTCACAGCTCTCCGAATACGGCGGTTATTGTCGAAGAATTGACAAATCAGGATCGTTTCAGCGATCCAATGACAAGCGAATTAGAATAGTCTATTAGTCCAAAATATTGAGAGCATTGAATATTAGTACTGAGCACTGACATAAATATGTCATCAAAGTCGTTTCAAGTATGTTGCATATTTTACCTAAATTTATCAAATTATGAAACTCTTTGAATCACCAGTTCTCGATGAACATGTTTGCAAGAACAGTTATGTGCACTTGATATGTAACGTCGCCCAGAAGGGTTTAGCGCTCCTAATTCTTGTCATTTTTCAGGCACATCACCGGCTATTGAGTATTATCCTCTCGGTCTAGCTGATCTCTCCGTGGGGATCTCCCAGTTGTCTGGGGCCTCCCTGTCTCTTAGCTACGGTGGTTACCTGTACTACAGCACGGCTGACGCGGCGCGGCTAGACTGGCCGGCCTCCACCACAACTAGGCGGCTGTATGCGGGCTGGATTCCTGTGCATGTCTCTGAGGGGTATCTGGAAATAGACCTCCTCGTGGACCACGTGGTTGGAGCCATAGCTATCCAAGCAGCAGCCGTACAGACCGGATTCACGACGTACTATACCAAGTCGTACGGCGTTGACTACCGACGAGCGACCGATGTGGAGTGGACACCAATTGCGCTGAACGAAACTAGCGGGGAACTCATGGTTAGTTTGGCAGCCATTCGTAATACATGTATGTACATTCATTTTGGTCAAGCTGGCTAGCTATCATGTCCATTACAAATGTAAGTAATAACGATTATAGGAATGTTGATATACACGTTTTCCAAGAGCTTCACTCACAATTTGAAGTTTGCAATGAGGTCAGCTACAAACACGACGCGATTCATGATTTCTTCATCAGGAGTTTGGTGGGAACTGGGAGCAGAATGGCATTGTGTCTGCTGCCGAGCTGAGACCTGTCATAAAAGCGAGACACCTGCGCATCAAACCAAAGACGTACTCCGGTTACCCTGCATCACGAATGGAAGTAGTCGGCAAACCTGCAGGTTCTTACTGCCTCACCTTTTTCAAAAAAACTTTTGTTATTCGTTCTTCTGTGCATAGGTTTGACCAGCTACATGTAGTAGGCCTATCCGTATTGTTTGTATTGTAGAAAAACTAAAATTTTTGTTTACCCCCACACAGGTTCCAACATTGTAGACCACGCAAACGCCGACCCGACGCTGGTATCAATGGTAACCGTGAGCAGTGGGACAGCAGGACCTGATGCCCTTGACTCGACCTCCCTCGCCTGGTGTCCTAGTAACACTGACCCCTCACCCAGCCTAGAGCTCGACCTTAGGGTTCTCCACCACGTCAGTGGCTTGTGGGTCAACGGCTCGCTCGCCAACTTCTCTCTGGCGTACAGCAAAAACAGCGCGGACTGGTGGGATTATAAAGATCCCAACACCAACGCCACAGTTAGTGTTCATTCAAAGACAAGTATATTGCTGTTCATAGTACCGAAAAACATGTCGCATACGCCTCGGTATCACTAGTAACTCAGCTCTGACCTCATAGTAACTTAATTCGTGTAGTAAGTTTTATTTCAGCCTCTACATTTTATAACCAATAAGATGTATCACTGGTAGATCGTTGGCAACGATGCTTTGTATTTTCAAATTGGACACACACTATACTACAATTTCTAGTCTACAATGCCTAATTTCCTCTGGACAGGTGTTTAGCGTGGACCTCTCTGAGAACTCTAGTTACATAGGGTTGACGCGTCTGCTGACGCTACGACAGATCAAGCTACTTACAGTGGACTGGCACAGTTCTCCAAGATGTATTGATATCAGGATCGTGGCTGACAAGGCCGCAGGTAAGCCACGACTCCAGCCGAGTTAACCGGCTGCCACTCCCGAGCATTTGGTATCAAATGACTAGGCATGATTCCATCCATTTCTGCCTTGTACATTTATGAAATAACTGAAATAAAACGTAAGTTATACATGTATTTATTTGTCACAAACAAACACTGGTTATATTTTTACGTACGAGTTTCCTGATATGGACTTTCAAATGAATCGGTTTGTTCCAGCCTGCCCACCACATTACATCCTATTGGGTAAGAAATGCTACCTGCGCTATAACGCTACACTGAACCATGACGACGCCGTTGCCACCTGCGCACGTGACACCTGGGTGAACGTCGGCACTCTGGCAATGCCCAAGGATTACCTCACTCTCTCCCACTTGTCATATCTCTTCAGGTACATAGACAGATGTAGGCTATTACCAATAAATGAGTGATTAATCATTGAGTGTGCTCTGAGGGAAACTTGCTGTGAATGAGACAAACCTGTGCACAAACTAGTCTTCATATTGGTGGAGAAAAAATGTGATATACAATACCTGTCTTCATAAGCATTCGAAATTTCGATGAGTCATATTGAGAATGGTGTTTTTTGCTATATCACGACTGTGATTTCAGTGATTTCTACACGGGGTTGAGACGGGACCCCAGCGATAGTTCGCTGTTCCTCTGGCAGGACAACATGACCACGCCTCAGACAGATCTGCCCATCCGTGAACACAGCCCGGGGTCGGGCGATTGTCTTCTCCTTGTTGCTGAGGTCAGACTCGTCATGGTCCCTTGCTCCAGCATGTACAGCTTCGTGTGCCAGACTGATGCCTCGTGTAAGTAAATATACTGTCATTTCAGGAGATCATTCATGGTCAAGTTCTAAATATTATACATTTTAATTTACATCAGAGATTGTTAGAGAAATATTGTTATTAATATTATTATTATTATTGTTGCTGTTGTTGTTGACTGCATAGAGACTGCATAGAATTATGTCAGATGTATGCCTTATGTAGGAGTTTGGACGTCGTACCAGAGTCTGTATTGACAATGAAAGCTATTCTGAGAACTGCACAGACAATGCAATATTGATTTAGAAACTGAAGATAAAATGTTTCAATTTTAGAGCTTGCAAAAACTATGAAATTTTTGTTGTTGTAAGCAAAGACAATGGAATCCATGACAAAGGCCATCAAAAGAGTGAAATTTATATAAGAGACTGCAAATACAATAGAATCCATGTAAAATACTGCAAAGACAATCAAGTCTATGTAAGCGACTGTTAGTACAATGTAATAGGGGGTGTTCAAGCAATCATTCATCAGGGGGCAGCATTGTAATATTAGTCAGTTTTGGCGCCAAATCACTAACGGATATTGTCAGTAATCACCAATGAAGTAATTTATGGCGGTACAATTACGTAAATACTGATTACACAAGAAAAATCCCATGAAACAGTGCTGTCGGCTGGTGATTGCAGCTACTCCGGAACATTTCCCATTAGTGTAATACAGTACAGAGACAATGGATTTTATGTGCGAGACTGCTAGTACAATGGACTCCATGTAAAAGACTGCAAAGACAATGGAATTTACACAAAGGACTGGAAACACAATGGATTTAATATGAAAAACTTCAAGGACAATGGTATTTATGCAAAGAACTGCAAACACAATGGAATTATTACTAAAAACTGCAAAGACAATGGAATCCATGTAAGACACTGTAAAGACAATGTAATTCATGTGAGAGACAGCAAAAACAATGGCATCCATGCAAGAGACCGCAAAGACAATGGAATCCATGTAAGAGACTGCAAAAACAATGGAATCCATGTGAGAGACTGCAAAGACAATGAATAAAGGGACATACAATATGATGTTATAGTCATTCCAAATGACATATTGCAGACATATTCAAAACAAAACACTACATCAGATATCCGGCTAGATTGAAAATACTTTCAAAAGTATTTATATAACTGGTATATATCGGTCTGTTATCGAATTCACTACCCTTCCAGTGCCAGACTCTTCCGGGGGTCGAATCCTAGTCCGGACAAAGATGCACCAGTTCCAAGGGACAAGTGTTGGACCTGCTCAGTTTACAGCTGATAGACTGGACGTGTGCTCCTTCCTATGTGATGACTCGCCTGACTGTCGCGGATCGACCTACGACGACAACTCGAACTTATGCCGACTGTTCAAGGACAGCTACTGGGATTTCAACACGACTCTGCAATACACTGGATACGGCTATCATCATGGTTTCTTCGTGTATGAGATAGGTAAATAAATAAACACAAGGTAATTAAAAAATAACACACTATCATTTATCACGTGGACAGATGTGCTGTATGACACTGAGTGCAAACCGTGAATAATGATTCGCCTATATGGATTAAATGACAGTGTCGAACTTGACACTATTCACAATACTTATACTCGTGACCCCACCAACCAAAAACCCATGCCACCCCTTTGGTTTATCAGACCAGTCCTGTCACACTCCGCTGCTGACGAACGGCAGTGTAGACTTGGTTTACTGGCTGACCGCCTCGTCCTCTGCCGCCTCCCACCCGCCGGAACACTCTGTGATGGGCGAGGAGTTCCGCCTCTCTGACGTCACATACTGGCAGGCTGCCACCACTAGCCTCTACGACACGTGGATACAGGTGAAACGCCTAATCCATGCAGGTCGTGAAGTTGATGCCACCATTTCAGTGCAGAGCAAAGTGAAATAACCTCAATGGGTGGTGTGCATGTGTGATAAGATTCATATCCCTTATAAAGGCATTGATGTAGTCCGAAATCAAAAGTAGCATTTCAATTTATGAAATAATCAATTAACGATTTGATATTAAGTTATACTGACTGACTTACTATCTAGAACTTATCTACAGTTGTATGATAACTATGTTTTTTTATTTCACTGATTTTCAGGCTGACTTTAGCAAACTGGTGAAAATAAACCTGCTGGATGTGATGGGATCGAACACATATTCAAATAACTACTATGTGACTCAATTCAAAGTCCTCCATCGCAAAACGGGTCAAAACGCCTGGAGAGTCCACAAACGGCCTTATACTTCGACGTATATGGTAATGTGTGCTTGATCCTTCTTGCAAATGTGCCTACCTACAAGTGTCTGTCAGTCTCACTCCTTAGTTATTAGGTTAACGGACCAAAGGTATTGGCATGGAGTCCGTCCATCCGTCATCAAACTTTCACTTTTTGGCACTGCCTGAAACATATTCAGTATATTTCTCGCTGATTTCACTCGTGGATGGTATTTAGGATGTCATTTTGTTTAGCTTGTGTATGGAGAAGAGTCACGATTCGCTTGAAAGTCACAAACTGTAGGCCCAACTTGATTGATAAATCTCAAGCTCATGACCAAACTGTCATGTGTAATTTGACATCTACTTATCAGACGAGCTTAGCGTTTTATTATGAATGTATAGGAAGCCATATATGGCGGATCTCTTTTGAATGTCTTGAAGTTGACATCAGATTACCTTGAGTGATAAATCTGAAGGTGACATCTGACCTGAAATGTGTGAATTGGACACTGCATACAAAACGACTGTAGATGAAGTTTAGGTTTGTATTATGAAAATATATGAAGTCGTGTATTGTGGATTTTCGGGTAGTCTTGGAATTGACCTCAGATGACCTTGAGTGGTAAATCAGAAGGTCATATCGACCCTGAAATGTGTTACCCTCATATGACTTTGGGTGGTCAGTTCAAATATTCTGAATTGTGTAAAATGGACTTACAAACGGCTGTAGATAAAACTAAAATGAATTGTGAGCAGGTAGAAAGTCTATATGGGGGATGTATTGGTGAGCTTTAATTTGACCTTAGATGACATTGAGTTGTGAATTTGAGGTCACATCTGACTCTTCAGACAGAACAAAACAGATGTAGATATAGCTTTGGTCTGTATTATGAGCTTGAATAAATACATATATGTCAGATATTTAGTAACAATGGAGTTTGAAAATGACCTAAGGTACGTGGCATTGAATGGTAATTATTGAGCAATTTCAATGACATTTTACACAACACATTTCTCAGCCTATTGGGATGATATTTGTAAACACTGTGAATCAGAACAGTCGAATAAATACATGAAAAACTGAGGAAATAACTTGGAATGGTGTACTGATTTTTATTTCCAGGACTACACACACTTCATGAAGCAATATTCCGACCTTGTAAGGATTGTGTTTGCCCAAGGCATTGAAGCTAACAGCATACGTGTACAGATTGAGTCAGTGTACAACAGCTATCCTACCTTAAAATGGCAGCTGTATGGGTGCCTGGCCAACGTCACCGCACAAGGTGACAAGAGCGAATTCCATTGTTATAATTGGTGGGCAATCTATATTCGACGTGATGCAGTGCAACACAGCCAGTTGGTCGAATTGATACATGCATATTCACATCCAGATTTTTCTGATACTTCTCTCTACAGACGAATCGTGTTCATCTGACATTGGAATGGAAAGTGGAGCAATATTGGACTCACAACTCAAAAGCAGCTCATTTTATTGGCAGTGAGTGTCCCTCCCATATGACAATAACAGTATTAGTTTTATCCATGTTGTTTGGGCATCTCGCTGAAATAATGAGCAATATCAGTATTTGCAGAGTAGAAATCTATATATTTTGCATTGTGGATCCTACGTTTTCAGCATATCGACCCGACAGTACGACAGCCCACAGTCGGCCCGGCTGAACCGCGACCCATTCAGTCTCTCTCGTCAGGGCTGGCGACCGGCCAGCCTCACCACGACTCAGTGGCTGCAGGTGTCCCTCCCGGTGCCCCATAACATCACGGGGCTGGCCTTCCAGCGAGGCCTCCAAGGTCACTATACGTCCTCCGTCAAGGTCGAGTACAGCATGGACGGCAGCACATGGGAGCGGGTCACGGACGCGGCGGGTGACGACATGGTAATGTCGGATATTTTATGTCGTTTATAATTACTAGGTGGGGGGAATAATTTAGCCATTTAGTGTTTACTATATCAAGATATGAATGCTTCTTATTACTAACAGAAAACTTGTATATTACTGTGTGATGTTCATACACACGTGAGGTTATTCTCCAGGTATGTATGCTCTCTTAACGTATACATTTATATCAATCCATGTTTTGTTTCAGGTCGTGTCTGGTGCACTGGACATTGAAGTAGCAATTTATAACCCAATGGAACCGACCCTCTTGGCCAAATACCTCAGGCTTTACCTAAACACGTGGGCGGGGGACGCCTTCCTGAATTTCGAGCTTTACGGCTGTCCACAAGGTATATTCGTTGCATCACAAAATTCCATATCTCCCATTATTATCTCCACTCGAAATATTAGCCGGATGTTTTGTGTGCCCTATGAGTATGACCCAGTGTTTCCGTTCCAGATGACACGCTGGTTCCGAAGGATGTCTTGAGTGCCCTACCGGACCCAGGCTTGAACTGTCCAGCCTCCAACGACAGCGAGACGGGCGCCAGCGCTAGTGTGTACCTCGCCCCAGGCGCAACTCCCGTCAGCGCCCACGTGGACCTGCTAGGCCTCTACTACATCACAGGGTTCCGGTTGCTAGGGAACGGATCAGTGCAGATGGGGGATATCACTGTCTCTCTGTTGCTAGCCAAATCCGGGCGCACATTCCGTAATGTGACTTCTGAGAGGATCTCACATGTGGTAAGTGCAGAACGGCTCAAATTTCAATGCAAGGGGTGCAACGCGAACGAGCTTTTGGTCATCGGGTGTCAGAATGAGAGTTGAGGAGATTGTATTATATACAGGATAAACAACTGGGTTGGATTTTAACATGTTGGTGAAAATTCATTATGGCTCATAAAACTTAGCTACTCAAACAGAAAAGTGCTTACTGAAGATGAATATATTTTGATATTCAAATGTACACGTAACAGATCGATACCATCACTTGAACTCTGTTTTCTCCTTTCCACTCTGCAAGGATACTGGCGGAAGTTCAGTGCTGTACCGGCTGGACTCTGTAGCTGTGGCTGACGAGTTTCAGGTGGATATAGCGTACTGGGGCTCAGCCGTGGGACAATGTCTCAAGCTACAGATCATCGCTTCCCAGACAGCCTGTAAGACACGCATAATAATGTACAGTCCCGACTACCAGTAGTCAGTAGTCAAATATATGTACCAGTTAAGCCGGCATCTCCGATTACATAATCCACTAAACCTCCTGACATGTAGACTCCAGTTATAATTGATGAGTCAATATACACGAAGACATGTGCTTTGCTGAGTCTATGACTAGTTTTTTCCCCTTAATTTATGTACGACGAACTGTACTCGACAAAGGTATAATTATTGTACATAAAATATGGCGACATTCGCACAGCTTGCCCGATTGGATTCGCGCAGAGGAATGGCTGGTGTTACCATGACTTCATGGTCGGCAACACGTGGCAACAGGCTCGGGAGGTGTGTGCTAGGGTCGATTGGGTGGAGGCGTCGTGTCTGGCTGATGTCAACAGCTACTCCGAACAGTACTTCACAAGTAGAATCATGTATGAGTAAGTATAGCCATGTTGTGAGATATCGGGTCAGGCGGGCATCGCCGTTTTTCCAAAGTTATAGTGATTTTATGTAGAATAATTTTGTGACTGACGTCCCCAAAACCCTCCCCCGCACGCACTCGCCATTTACATGCGTACACACACGCTTACATCATCATCTATGAATAACTCTCATTCCTGGAAGTGCTGCACACTTCTCAGAATCACTTGCAGACTTGACACACCCACGCAGCCCTCACCCTGCACCCAGACATCACGTGCACAGTACATGACATGACATGACACCACACACAGCCAATCACACGACCCCGCAACTCGAGGCGGGAAAATACCGAAAAACTGTCAACATCCCAGTTGAAAATGTGTCATCTCAATGAGAGTGGACTTATTTTGGATACTATAAGGAGACATAGTAATCTTGGACTAAAGTGAAATATTAAAATGAACTAAAGTAGGATATATTGTAGCGGGACTTAATAGCGGTGTGAAAGAGGCCATGCTCCTGACTCATTCCATTCGTGCCACAGGTTCATTCATACCAATTAAGTATACTGTATTGAGCACTTGGAGTCGTGCCTACAAACACGGTGCTACAGACACTATATAAGCCTAATAGGGGCCTGACGAACCCTATTCATCACATGTATTTGATTTGTTTTGAGACTGTCATTGAGATTACAAATTTTCAATTGGAATGTTGGCAGGTTCACGTATGACACCATCATCTACTCTACATTCGCTATGTCTTGATTTTTTCAACCGGTGTACCTGATTTATTGCCCATGAATCAGCGATATCATATATAGTATCCTGATGAAAGTTGAGACATTTCACCTGAGATTCAAACTGCAAATAGCAAAATCTCAGAATCATATCGCAAAAATTGGCAATCTACCTCAGTAGTGAGTCGCACAACTTTTTGAGTGCTGCAAAAATACTCCTGAATGTATCTATGGTTCAATATTGTAACTACAATTTCATTCCTCGTGGATAAATATGACTGAATCTCTTGAATGTGCTCAGATTCCCCGAGACCTTATTCTGGGCTGAAATTTAACTCTGGGGACGATTGCCAACCTAATTTTTGAGCTTGAAAATTTGGCAGAAGCTGTTCAATTCAAAGATGGAGTTTAACCCGATAATAACTTGTATCATCAGTGAGCCACGCACAAAAACGCATATCAACAGTGTAGAACAATCTAAGTACTGGATTCAAAGATACTGCTTACCCGCTTGCAGTTACAGCAGTAACGACGTGGTGAGGCGGTGGCTAGGGTACGAGGTGATGGGCACGTCCCCGACTGTGCTGAACAACTCGTGTGGCTGGAACATGACGGGGGAGCAGTGGACATACTTCCCAGCCACGTATACTGCCACACTGGACTACGGTGTGGCTTCCGATCCGTACAACACTGAGAATTGGCACCTCGTACCAAAGAACTATTACTACGGTGGACTGTGTAAAACCAAGGCTACAGGTATGTTATATCAGAAATATTAGCATAGTTAAAATGAGGGATACGTGTTAGTGTGATGTCATCTCCAATAGATCTCCAAGAGGAGAATACCTAGTGCTAAGAAATTGGCGTGTACCATCCTCGTTAAATAAATATTGTATTAAAAAAAATCTCCAATAGAAGGAATTTTGGGCATGCAAGACCAAAAACGATAATGAGATCTTGGGGTACAATATCAAAAGAACCCATGTTCAACCCCAGGAAATTCATGATCTGGGGGAGTGATATAAGTAATACATTTTGAAAGAGTTATCTGTTTTCAATTTTTGAGGAATTTCGTACATGAAATTTCTCTTGCATCATAAGACATCAAGAGAATTTCTAAGCAAATCCGTGAACTCCCATGAAAGGGACACCAGGCCTTGCAGAAAGAGAGTGACTCACTTGCCGCACACGTGACACTCCTCATGGATCCCCCAATATACTACTACTGTACTATTGGGGCTGATAACAGTATATTATATCTGGAGATTCATTGTAGTTGCACATCCAGATTATGATGATCTCAGTATCTTAGGCAGTGAGGGCCCGAAAATAGATATGTACATATGCCCGTATATAAAATTGTGGAAACAGTAGAATATAACTGTTTCTTCGTGACGTTGTCAGGTCAGACAACTATTGACTGGATAATACTGGCTTATCAGACCCCTGCCGACCTGAGCGCAATGGACACTTATCATCACACGAATACCACTGAATGCTTGCAGGTAGGTTTTATCAAACCACGAGTACAACGATATGTGTTATTCACACTATCGCTTGCCACGCTATATGTACATGCATATTGCACATATTTCTTATATTTTATGACAAAAACAAAAACCTCTTCCAGCTATGTGAGATTCAGAGCGACTGTGCAACTGTAGTTATTGACACCAGCCAAGAAATTTGTTATATCACGTCAGCAAGCCGCATTGCTGGCACTCTACCAACTATGACATCTAATGCATACGCCATGACCTACGAGAAATACATCAAAGGTATGAAGACCTAACGTTTCTAACATGCGCGTTTATCTGATTAAAGTATGTGATAATATCGGAAAAGACAGGACTGACAGGAGGCAGGTGGTCTCGGACCACCGGCAAGTGCTGATGTCGACAACTGCAGGTGCATAATGTATCCTTGTTTATTTGGAGGTTCCTGTGACACGCCTCTATTGAAGAGCGGTGTCGGACAGCCATCGATTACGGCCTCGTCACAGTACCCGAGCTGGCCGGCTGCCGATGTAGTGTTAGACATCGTTCAAGGTCTCTGGACACCGGACACAACCGACACTGATCCCTGGATCAAGGTGTGTGTAACGGTATCTATTAATATAATTATGGTGCAGAGATCCAGTATGGATGATTGTTTGACTAAAATTCTGGAATTTTGCAACTATGAAAATTACCTACAATGTTCCTCTTTTACTTCTTTTCAGTTCAAATTCACCTCGATGATGCAGTTCCAGAGGATTACTGTGGGTGGCCCAGACACGAACTTCGGCTCTTATGCGTATAGTTACAGGTTCCGATACTCACAGAACGACATTGATTGGGCTTACCTACAGGATCAGGGGTCAGATGTAAGATTTGGTTTGTTAGCTATCAATCGACACTCCTTTCTATCTCACATCAACAGGCGGTTCGATTCTGAGAGACAAATTTTCCTCTATTTCATCTGGCACAATGTGTATTTGGAAAGCTTTATTTCTATTGCTACTTTGTTACTTATGCATACATATGTAAAACAAATCAATTCATTTTTGACATATGACAACAACTTCTACATTTGAATGGGATCTCACTGTATTTCCAGATTTTCCAGGGCACGGCGTGCCAGAGTTGTCTGATGACGTTTTACTTCATCACGTTCCCTGTTGGCAAGGGCTTCATCGTGGAGCCTGTAGCCTTTTCAGGAACTTACAGAGCCATGAAAGCTGAGATCTATGGCTGCGTCTATCTAGGTATATGCATATACCACTCGGATTATCCGGCAATGTCAGAAACTGGTATTGTTGTAGCGTTCTATATACGTAGCGTTCGGGATACAAGATGTCATTTTGGAAATAATACAACATAATGTTGGACATAATAAGCCTAATATACAGAATTAAACTTGTTATATTTTGTTATATATATCTCCTAAATGTTACGGAGGTCATCAGCAATCCTTCGTTTGGATATTGTCACTCATAGTACGATGTATTTCCTTTGGAAGGCATCGAAGACTGTTACCAGAACCCGAGCCCTACACCTACAATCTCTGGATATGCCGCCTCCAAACCCCTCAGCTGTGTGGGTGACTGGACTGTTGTCCTTGACAACGAAGGCGTCTTGCCAACAGAGCAGCGAAACTGGATAGACTACAAAGTATGTAGTCTATCATACGGAACAATTATACAGAACATGCATTGATAAAATATAAATAAATGTTGACTGTTACTTGAAGCACACGACTGTTCACCATATTCCCCATTTTGCCAGGATTACAGGTGGTTTCTAATACAACTACTTTCATTGCAGTTTGGATTTGGCACATTTGGTTCAGACTATTGGCTTGGAAACCAAGCCTCTCATTATATGACTACCCTGGGCGTGTACCGAGCTAGGCTTGACCTGTTCTCATCTGAGCATGGCTACATCTACTCAGAGTTTGATGACTTTGGTGTAAGCGGCGAGAGCAGCAAGTATGCCTTGAGGCTGACGAAGCCTGGCCACAGCTCGGCAGGCACGGGTGAACTCACCTACGTCCAGGATGAGTTCCCCTTTAGCACAGAGGACATGGATGATGAACGGAACTGTTCCAAAACTCACAGCTCGGGCTGGTGGTATGTTAATAGGACCACTGACGGCTGTTACGACAGTAAACTGGTGCCGAGTGCTGGCAGTGGGATGGTGTGGACCTTGGATGATGGCTCTGTCACTACTATCACCAAGGCCATTTTCAGAATGCGACAAGACATCGCCAATGTAGAAGGTATGGGACGAATTTATAATGTCATCACCCCATAGATGTGTAATGTACTTGATAATTTTTTCTATTTTTCTTTTTCTAAACCTTCAGGAGATGATAATGTTGACCCGGAGTATGATTGGCCATATCAGTCAGAAGTGAATTAGATTTGGTGTGCAATAGGTTTGGAAATATAAATCAGCCAACTGTGGATGTTGTTTTATATCAAATTATATGCATATCACGCAATAATTCCATAAATCCAACCATCATGCGCGACACACTGGGGTACAATATTGAAAGCTGCAAATCATATACCTTTTCTGTACATAGAACTGACTTGCCATGTACGGATATTCTAAATGATCAAGAGTTAATCGATGGTCAGAAGACTAACCATGAAGACGTGGTTTTGCAAACTGTTTTCGGCACGCCTACGCTCGCCGACAGATTTCATGCTGGCGAAAACGAGCTTTGGGAATGTTGGCTAGCGAAAATGCACGGACATAATTGCAAACACGTAAATGAGTTAGGTAAAATTTGGAGGCGGGTTAATTCTGGTTGTTTCCAGTTAACTAGTTTCGGCCAGCTGACGCTCGCAAAACTGGTGAGGATTGACGAAAGCACGTGTGTATTGATGATTGTTTAAAATTCTAAAAATCATCAAACGAATTTCAAATTTTAGCCCCTCGTGCCTTCAGTCGTAACGACCACCGACCTGTCGTACCTTCAGTCGTTGCGATCATCGACCTGTCGTACAACCAGTCGTTGCAATCAATGACCAGTCATACGATAAATCGCTACCTGACGCACGACCATCCATCTGATTAGACAGACGGGCACAAAACTTGGAACAGAAACCATATTTTGCAGTTTTATAGTTTAGAAAAAATGCTGAAAATTTTTTGTTGTGTTTGGTGAAATATTTTTCACTGCACGTTTTATCCTCCTTTTGGTAAAGGCCCGGTCAGACAGCCGAAAACGCATGAATCGCGTAAAAAAATTTGGTTAATATTCGGTTGTGCGTGATTGTTAGTGGAGAAGTTTACCATTTTTGCTGATTCACGTGATGAAAAATCACTGATGAATTGCGCAAGAACTACGGAAATGTCACGTACAAATCACTAACAAAGCACGCACTTCAGCGCAAATCAGATTTTTAAAAGTGATTTTAAGTGAAATATACGTGTAAAGGCCCAGTCACATTGACGGTACGACCAAGATACGACCTTGCTGCGACCTAAATTTTTTGCAATCGTGGACAAATCGTGACACGAACGTACGACTGGTTGTACAGTTCAAAACTTCCAACCTACGATCTCTGGCGCACGTCGGTCTCGCACAATCGTGCCACCAGTCTGGAAAGGTGGCACCACCAATCGGACATTGTCGCACGTTATTGACTAGCCAAAAATGGTCGTGCTACTAGTCGTACAACCTGGCGACTAGTGGTGCAATCAGTCGTACAACTTCATGATCACTGGTGCGATTGATCATTACCTGTTCCGACTGGTAGTACGACTTTAGGATTGGTGGTACCATCCAATCAGAAAGCCGATTGACACTGTATTTTGAGTCGCAGTAAAGTGACAGGCAATATATACCGCGCGATAAATCTTCAAATACAAACCTGTCGTATCATGCGTGAATTGAACACATTTAAATCACGGATTGAAAACAGGATTGGGACAGGATTGAAAAATATCTCATATTGTTAATTGGGCTATGGTGCATCAATTGCTCGAAAAAAAAATATAATGAATGGTTTATTTATCGTTAAATACAAATCCATAATTATTGAGCGCAAAAAAAAAATACATAATACTTCTGACTGATCTGGCCACTCAACAGAACTGCTCTTCAAAGTATTTTCTACCGAAGCGTAGAAGTGCCACCTAGTTATTTTGGCACTCGATTTCACAAGTTATATCTCAATAATGTCTCCATTCACCATGTTATCGATTGATGAATAACCAGTTGTTTTTTATTTATATCTGGATTGTATCACGTTATATCTCGATAATATCAAGTTGGGATTTTGTAATATAAGTTGATAATATCAAAGAATAAGTGTCAATTGTCGATTGGTAAGTCTATGATATAATATTACATGTACATGTATGAATTGGTAATATCGAGATATAAACCATGATTTATATCAAACAATAATAATGGTGATAGAACATGGGAAAGTCTTAAACCCTGTACTCTTGCTTCGTTCAGTGTCAAATGTTGTTACCAGATGTGTTCTTCAGAAAACACCATGTGGGTAGTTCATAACGGGACATATCTTGTAACAATATCCTTGATAATATATTAGAAGTATTAGTATTTCTGGTTATTCCAATATTTCAAATTCCTAGTAAAAAGTGTTATGAATGTTTTTCGCCGTTGACTATGTTTTTCGCCTACTACGTTTGTATGATGTGAATAACTGAACTGCGTCCTAGACTCGTCAGGTCTCCTACTGAACGGAGATTATCATTACATCCATACATTGTTGTCGTGGTTAACTTACGTAATATTCTTGTTGTTTGCCACGGGCAGGTGTACTTGGTGAGGAGTTATTCCTATGATAACTATATTTCAAAAACTCGAACTTTCATTTTACCCTAATGGTAGTGCACACAATCCCACATTTGCACAATATATCTGGAATACAAAAAGCACAATGTATACAAAAGCACGATATATCCAATGTTATATACAATGCTACCATGCTTGAGACATCAAAGGAGGGTATGTGATGAGCACACAATACACACACTCGCACAATATATCTTGTATACAAAAAGCACAATGTATACAAAAGCACGATATATCCAATGTTATATACAATGCTACCATGCTTGAGACATCAAAGGAGGGTATGTGATGAGTTTGACAATAATTGTAAGTCCCTCCATTCCTCTTCGTTTGATTCTAACTTATGGTTATTTTTAAAACAAATTTCTCAATGTTATGATAATTAATATTACAATTTTTTACGCATTTTCCTCCTGGTAAATATATTTTTAATTTGCAGGTGTCATTGTATCTCGGAACTTGAAAATAATAAATCTTATTTAGTCACAAGGTGAATTCTATCCAGTGATATTTCTCTGGTGTTACATTCATAAAATCTTTTCCAAATTTGTTTATTATACCACTAAATTCTCTTCCTTTTTCTCTACGAAGTTACATTTGATAATACAACTCTTGTCTTATTTTCCTCCCTACAAAGTGAATATGTTGGCGAATCAACAAAACATTACCTTATTCATATAAAATACTTTTACAGGCTACATTTATGCAATAACTTATGTAGATTTGTTGAAAGATTAAGAGTATATATCTTGTTCAAATGTATAACTCATCATTATTTAAAATAATGACATTGAATGAATTGGACCAGAAGGATTGTATTACATTTATTCTTGGGAATTTTACATTTTTCTTCACAATAAGTGGATATACAAATTTACAACTTTTATAACAAGCGTGGATTCATTCTCCTCTTCAGAATCATATGACCAATAACATTGTTTTCACTATTATGATTTCACTATTGCTGGTAATACTGTGAAATGCATAAATTTGTTTTCATACTATATTGTTCTGTAAATTTGCAAAGAGGTCATAAAATCACTCCCTCTTGATAAATGCTTTAAATCCCACTCCTTTTATGTACCAGTTTGGGCAGAGCATTACCATGTTCCCATATATCATCTTTGCAGTGAACATTGCAGTCAATAAGCCGGCGTGGCAGTCCAGTAACACCAGTATATCCACGGATGCTACCAAGGCGGTGAACGGTTTGCTGGGACCGGACATTAGTGGCATCAAATGTTCTAGGACCGCTTCAGGTGCGACACCGCAATGGTGGATGGTCGACCTCATCTACACGTACAATGTGACCAAAGTCAGGATCGTCAACTGCTGTGGTACGACTCGGATCTTAGATGCAAATTTTGGAGGTCTACCGGAATGATATACTGCAATTTGATAGCATGTGATGTATGAAATGAATGACATCAGTGGGCAAGTGTTCCACAGTATACATTTTCAGATTTCAAGTAATCTGACCTGTGAGATGCATGTATGCAATTGAATTTTGCTGTGCATGCAACTACCTTTTTACACCTGTCCCTTGTAGGCGGTGTCCTCTCCACATCCGATGCCCTGGTGGGAGCTTCATTCCCCTACAGTAGATCAGAATACACTCTCTGTCGCACGTTCTCCAGTATTGCCGATGACGGAATACTGACTGAGTCCTGTACTATGCCTATAGCAGGCCAGTACTTGGTCATTGAGAAACATGACACCTCTGCACTAGCGCTTTGTGAAGTACAAGTCTTCGCGACAGATAGTGAGTTGCATAATCAATACGTACATACTCTGTCGCAGAATAAGACGGCAATGTCGTTAATTGAACTGATTGTGAATATCAGTGGGGGTTTAGAGGAATATTTTCAAATCATGCATATTTACGGAAAGGTACGTGTTCAACTTGCAGTGAAGAGAGGTCTGTACGAACCCTGTCTCTGGAACGGGGAGTGCTACACCCAATACGCTGAGTGTACACAGGCTGCCGGAATCTGGTCTGTACACAACATGACATGTCTCTGCAGACAGTACTACCGAGATATCAGTGGGACTTGTCTACCCGGTACGCAGATGCTTGTTCCTTCAGTGAATTATATTGATTTCTGTACATTCCCATGTATGACAGCAGAGAGGAAAGTACTTCACTATCCATTCCATGTTTCAACATGACAATACTATTCAAATCCTGTATGTTTGTATTCCGTTCTCTAGAGGCTGACGTGGCAGTTGAGATCAACAGTTTGACATCGTCTAGTGGGGTTCAAGTCGTTACGAGTTCTCCAGTGGATCTCCAATTCTCCTTCCTACACGTGCTGGGCTCTGACTTTCCGCCAGTACAAAATGTCAGCTTGAACTTTGACATCAGAGCTGCTCTTTGTGAGAATCCAGACTGCAATCCTTGGAACAGCAGCACCACGCTCGAGGAGGTTCACATTCCAGTCGACGTTGGACTTCTGCAGCAGGGTCTAAATGTCAGCCAGAACGCAAGCATTGACATCAGGTATTAACAGTCATATTTAGAGTAAATCTACATGTTCATTGATATATTTCGAAACATTGTTTGGAGAAGGAGAACCTGTTCTTTGTGGCCTCGCAAAGGAATGCGAATTTAACGTGAACTGATCGAAATATAACATTCTACCTGCAGCTTGACTGTGAACGTGTCTGCGGAGATTTGCCACAATGTGACGTTATTCTGTGTGGCAGTACGTTCATCTGGTGGTAGTTATGGAGAGATAAACGACACGAACAATCAAAACTGCATCAATATACAACACGTGATGGTTTGCCGTCCAGGTATGTGGACGTCCATGTAGTATCAGTGTTTCTGAAGTAATATGACGTACAAATGTATTCACTGTGGTGCCGGTATGGCTATTACTAGATATTCTAACTTTCTAATAGACGCAGATGTGCGAGTAGATCTCATCACTAAAGAGACCATACCATCCATAACTAGAGGATATCCTGGCCCCTATCAGTTCACGGTAGACATCAGCAACTTGGGACCAGCCACCATCGTGACACTACACAACGAGATGCTGTACAATTTCATTACGACTGTCTACGTCACAGAGCATATTTACACAAACACCTCACTCTTGCGATTGGATGGTTCCCTGTCAGGTGGTCCAGTGATTTCCACCAATAGCCAGCGAGGAGCCAGCTCAGTGGCAGGACTGAACGTATCAGTCGAGATCGACCTTGACCTAGATACGTGTAGGAGAGCCACGTATCTATGTGTAGTTGTGGAGGACAGCCCGAGCGGCTGCTACAAGGATCCAGATGTCACAAATAACATTTACTGCAGGAGCGTATCGGATGTCATTAACTGTTCACCAGGTTTGTTGAATATTTCCATATTCCACTATCCTTAGCATACGTTCATGTTGTACCATACGCAGTTCCAATCACCCAGCCAAATCTGGCAGTTGCTTATTTGTACATATGTTGACGTTTTGTGAAAATGTGAACCTGTCACGCTTTTCAGTCCACATCACCACGGCTGATATATTATGATGTGTTGCGTTCTCCAGTGTTACAGATACAGGCTGACTCGTTGGAACCCACAGATAACGCCATACTCGTTCGAGGATATAATTCGAGCTTTCCCATTTCCATCAACTTCACTAACCTGAATGATACTTTGGGTGTCATACCAGTGTCTGGAGAAGACATGAACTTTCAGGTGGAAGTGTACCTGCCCAACACCACAACGATAACTCCACTAGTGGCCAGCCATAATGCCGATATCTTGGTGCATTCCCTACAGCAGGGAGTAGCATCCCTCAGCTCGGCTACCATATCTGGTGACGTCACACTTCTTGTAACACGTGACCATTGTCTGAGCTATACACAGATATGTGCGAAGATCTTGCCGGGGCATAACTCGTCATACTCGCATCCGTCTGACTTCGATGGAAATTTCGTCTGCATAGACGTCGCACCCTATCTCAACTGTTTGGGTAGGTTTCAATAGTAATGTTTTTGTTCACATTTTGATCACACAAATATATCCATATCGAACAGTTGAAGGTGAATAACTTAGACATGTATACTAGATTATTGATCATTGTTATTCTATACAGGTGTGGAAATTGATGGGGTCGAGTTCAATGCCTCATCGTGGTTGATCGAAGTGAATACCATGATCATTTTTGACATCTCTTGGGCCACTGGATCTGATGTTCACTACAACGTGTCTTTCGGCCCGATTGGTGTACAGCCACACTCGTGGAACTGGGCAGATGAAGGACACGTAGAGAGTTTCGCTGAATTGTCCACGAGTACAAGTTACACATACACATCGCATGGTAACTTCACTGCAATGTTAGCAATCTGGAACGAAGTCAGAACAAAAACGTTCAATGTATCAGTGATTGTGGAACCAATGTTAGCCAGTGTCATTGCATTGGTTGCAAATTACACGCCGGGAGCGACACCAATGAACACCACGTTCGAACTAGTTCCCCTTATTTCTGATTTGTACCCGGTCACGGTCTGGTGCAGTCTGTACTTCGGGGACGGGCAAAGAGAGAACATATTCAGATCAGTGTCTCTGGTCAAAGAAAAACATGAGCACGAGTATACGACAGATGATCCAGACGTCCAGGCAGAGATGAACTGCAGTAATCATTTCAACACAGTTTCACTGAGCTCGATGATAATCCTCAGACAACCCATCGAAGGACTGAACATTTCATGGACTGAACCTGCATTTGCAACAAGTACTAATGCGACGTTCATCATTGCTTCCACCACTGGAAGCCATTTGAGATATACCATTGACTACGGCGATGGACAGATTGTCAATACCTCGGACCCAAGTAGACTATCATACTTGTCTCCCACTGTCGTTACACATGAATACACCACGCCCGGGAACTACACGATTAACATTGAGGCATGGAACGAACACTATGGACAGAGTTTTGTATCAACTGATGAAGTCATACTCCAGAACCCTTTGGGAGAATTGAGTCTGCTTGGACCAATCTCTGTAGCAGTGGGAGACACTGCAGATTTCACTGTAACGCCGGAATCTCCCATGCGGAGTCCTAGCAACGTGTTCTGCTCCTGGGATACCAACACAAACTACTCAGTTCTCGTTTATGACACTACACTGCCAGCTGACCAACCATCGACGACGACATTCACGTACACGAGAGCTGATGTTCGAGAACTTGTGCATCTTAACATTTCATGTTACAACCTCATCAGTCGTGCTGACTTGTACCACGAGTTCCACATACAGGAGCCAATCATTGATGCAGTGATGATGGCCAGCCCCTCTTACGTACAAACAAGAGGGAACATATCTATTGCCTTATTGGTATCGCAGGGCTCTCATGTACAGTACACAGTCGATTTCGGTGACAACAGCACGAAAGTAACTTTGGCAAGCAGTTTGTTCGGAAATGAATCATACACCAATGTTACACATGCCTATCAAAAGCCTGGAAATTACTCGGTTCACCTGACAGCTGAGAACCTCGTGAGTCTAGACGAAAGTGACATTGACGTGGAGGTTACTGTACAGAACCTTATAACAAACCTGAGTGCACTAACGAACAGTTCCATCCTCTGGCCTCCCGGTGTCTTAGATATACAAGTCAAGGCAGAGGAAGGACAGAGCGACCTGACGGATCTGCACTGCTACTTCAATTTCAACAGTCTATTCACCGACTACGGGTACATTCCCGACCTTCCTCAAAGTACGGCAATACGTCACTCAATTGACGTACCTCGATACCTGACTGGAATCAACAATATTTCCATAGATTGCTCCAATCTAGTGTCGTCAATAATGGTGAATTTGACCGTTGATGTTGTGTTTGACGAAGTGATTCTATCCAGCCTGGAGAGTAATGGGAGTGTCTTGTGGAACACCACCTCAATTTTCACACTAGATATTGCCCGATATGGCACTTACTCTTGCTTTGATTGGAACATGGATGACGGCCAGTCACATATCGTGTATGGAGATACAAGCCGATGTGTTGATTACGCAGATGCAAATGGCTTTATTTTTGAAGAGATAAACTTCGGGGTGGAAAATATCACGTTGAATTATGATTTCCCAGATGTTGGAATGTTCAATGTGACAGTGTTTGCATTCAACCACGTTTCCAACGATACGATAACACTCCCTTACCTCGTTCAGGATTGGCCTTGTGAACCGCCTACTATCAATGTGGATCCAATTTACACTGATCTAACTTCACCGGCAGAGATAATGAGATCATTGGAAATTCTTCTGGCTCCCAACATATCCATCAACTGTACGAAGACATCATTGTACAACACCAGCTGGGAAATAACATTGCGTGGTAACTACATGGGGCCTAATGTCATATCACAGATGGACAGGGATGTCTTGTCACTGCCAGCACGGACACTGGACTATGGCCGATACGAATTCAACTTCACAGTTTCCATGTTCAGTACAGTACCAGTCTTGAGAGTGGATACGATGAAAACCTCAGTCGTGATGCACATCGACATCACCAAAACGCCACTGAAGGTCTCCATTGTGAACGGACCTGAATACGGACGAGCCTTCAACAAGACCCACACCATGGACGCCTTGAGTCTGACCTTTGACCCTGATGTGAGTCCGAGAGACAAGACAGGGCTGCAGTTCGCTTGGTTTTGCCGTGGCGTGGATGAGAGGTTTGCCCTCGCTCCCGATGGAAAACTCTCAAGGACACCACTACCCGAGACAGAGGCCTGGGTTGATGGTTGTTTCGGGAATGGTCCAGGCATCGTTCCTCATTCTGGTGGAAGATTTGAGCTCTCAACCGCAGACATGCACGCAGACAAGGACTTTGTATTCCGAGTTGAGGTCACCAAAGATGATCGTTGGGGTTTTTACGAACAAGAATTCTATGTTGGGTTTTCAGATCCCCCTCTTGTCAATATCAGGTGAGTTGTCTTCAGTTTTCAGTTTCCACCTTACCATAAGGTATCATATAGACTTTATACATAAAATTGTGCATGTGTTATACGTCATGAACCAAGTATGTAACTGATTCAACCAACGCTGATATCACAGAATGTACATCTGCTTGATATATTTTGTGAATAGCTGTCGAACGAACTGTGCATCGAAGAAAAGTCTATCAGGCAGGACAGTACTGAGGGGAATTTGTTCAGAAAATTGTGTCTCGCCCTTCGGCCCATTGATTTACCACTGGAAACTTTACCAACTTGAGGAAGGCGAATATATCCTAATTGAAAACTTGTCCAACAGAACCGCATCAGGTGAGTTGTAAAATGTGAAAACTCGACTGTATTATATGTCATCCACTGTTGTCGAACAAAAACAGTGCTCACATGGTCGTTTGCAGGTCTCTATGGTAAGCACGCACAGTGAAGACGGTGCATGTACATCAAAATTACTTGTAATTATACATACATTATAATGTCATGTTGACACTCTCACTATGCAGGTGTGTCCGGTCATAGTTTGTTCATCAAACCTTGGGCCTTAGCAGGCGGTAAGTGGTACCAGGCCATGTTGTACGCGAGTACTCCCGGCTCCCCGAACTCCACAGATGTGTACGAGTTCAGGGTCAACAAACTGCCGAGTGGAGGCGATTGTGCAGTTATCCCCAAAGAAGGTCAGCAAAACGTGTTCGACTGTAAATTCTCTGAGATATTCCCGACAGCTAACCAAAATAATGTCAAAGCTACATGTAGAGCATTCCAAATGTACATTTCTTCTGCATTCACTTTACTCAGGCTTTGCCACGGAAACTCTGTTCTCAACGACTTGCTTCAAGTGGCTCGAGTGGGAGCCGCCAGCGGGAGCCAGGCTCAAGTATGAGTATCGCGTTCGCTCCTTCGACGCCACAAGATCCTTGCTCTTTTACTATGGGTACAACTCCACTAGCAACCCAGTGGTGCTCCCGGTGGGAAACATTAATGAGAACTTCGTGAACTCTGTCGAGCTGAGTATCGTGGACAGTGTCGGAGACGCATACGTCTTAAGCTTCAACATCACCGTAAGATCTTGCAGTCATATTGTGTAATTTCCCTACGGTTCCAGCAGTGTGTGAGATACATTGAGGATGTCTGATGGTGTTCCTGATTATATAAGGGGAATTCCCTTGAAAGAAAACGTTAAATTGTGAAATAATTTTGAAAAACAAGATTCTATCCTGAGTCTTCAAAAAGGTTAGACCAACTGTGAACTTGCTAAAGATGCTCCATGGCTGGAGATATTTATGAAGAACTATAATCCTATCTAGGTGTACCCTCCGAACATACCGAAGGTAGATCTCGCCCAGAAAATATTGGACATAGCATTCAGTCCAGACCTGCAAACAGCTGTCGATTCTGAGGATTTCCACACGGTTGTCACCATGTCATACTCAGCCCTCTCCGTCCTCAACATCCCCGTCGACTGGGTAAGATTCAACAGCTTCATGATGATATCGTGTATATCTTCAATATGGTGTACACCAGGCTGTTAATAGTATTGATGATGATTGGACATTACAAGGCACTGGTCTTGTAAAGTTACCAAAAGGTAGACCTTTGTAGAGTCGAATGGAATTCAGACTATAAATGGACTATGACGAGCCAGTATTATCATTGCGGTTTTATATTTGGGCCTTGCTGTTTGGGAATATTCAGGTTACCAACCTTTGGTCTGATAACCTATTGCTGTGGCGTTGCCACCGTCGGCAGCGTCAGTGTTGGCATTGCCGTACGTCTATATTTTTTATCTTTGAAATTGACGGTCAAATCTTTCTGACATTTTGCACAGAAATGCCTGAAAAAATATTCCAAGAAGGAGGTATTTTTCTAGTATTCTTTATTTTCGCAGTTTTTTCCAAAATGGTGGCCATTTTTGTCGAAAAACAGCAAATTGTTGGACTTTGGTGGTCATTTTCTCAAAAACTGTGTGATCAGATTTGAGACTTTCATTTCAATAGATTCCTCTTATATACCTTTGTGTTGTGTATAAGTAATAGATATACACTGAGCGCGAGGTGAATTAGAATATTATGGACCGAGCGGCGAAGCCGCGAGGTTTCATAATATTCTAATTCACCGAAGCGCGAAGTGTATATCTGACTTAGCTACTGGCTCTATTGTTGTTAGTCATATACCTGCTAGCGGGTGTATAAGTTAGTTATCGACCTCTGGAGAACAATGGGACCAGTAGCTAACTTTCGTTGCCCTTGAATCGATGGTCTGCGTGTTGTGGCCAATTTGATTTTTTTTACTTTCCCATGTTCAAATCTCCTATGCTTTATAATGGGACACATTTTTCCTATCATCTCACTTAATATTGAGATTACAGATTAGGAATTAATTGTGAAAATATATAGGAAATGATATCAACTGAATATTCCCGTGACCCTGAATTTGACCTTTGACTCAATTTTCAAGGTTATAGGACAAAATGGCATATATCTCGCGTCTTATCAACTTTGTAGCTTGAGAATCAATTGTGGACATACCAGAAGTGATATAGGCCGAATATTCTGATGATTTTGAATTTGACCTTTGACCTCATTTTCAAGGTCAGAACACGAAATGGTGTATATCTCGCTTAATATCCACTTTTACAGCTTAAAATTCAATTGTGCATATATACTGTAGGAAATGATATATGCTGAAAATTGTTATGACCCTGAACTTGATATTTGACCTTATTTTCAACGTCAGAGCACAAAATGGCTAATATCTTGCTTATTATCGCCTTTACAGCTTAGGAATCAATTGTGAACATATAGGAGATGATATATGCTGAATATTGTCTTTACCTTGAATTTTATATTTGATCTCATTCTCAAGATCACTGGACAAAATAGCTAATATTCCTCTTATTATCGACTTTACAGCTTGGAATTAATTGTGGAGATATAGGAAATGATGTATGCTGAACATTTTGATTACCTAGAATTTGACCTCCTAGGTCAGAGCACGAAATGGCTATTATCTTGCTTTTTAGCTTACCGAACCTATGGTTCGATAAGCTACTGTCATCAGGTTGCGTCCGTCGTCCGTCCGTCAGCGTCCGAGTCCGCGTCGGCGTTGTCAAATGCTGAAAAAATCTGTTTGATGAATATTGCTGTTATTCACAAAATATGTTCTATGGGCCCATATCTCCAGACCATTTTTTTCTCGTCGACTGAATCGTTTTTGGCGGCCATTTTCTCAAAAACTGTTCGATCAGATTCGAGATTTTTGTTTCAAAAGATTCCCCTGATATACCTTTGTGCTGTGTATAAGTTTCGTTGCCCTTGAGTTGTCAGTCTGTGTGTGGCAGCCATTTTGATTTTTTTTACCAGTCCCAGATAGGACTTTCCCATGTTAAATTAGCCGATGCTTTATAATGGGGACAAATTTCTCCTAATATCTCACTTAATATTAGGATTAGACATTAGGAATCAATTGTGCACATATACATTTGTAGGAACTTATATATGCCGATTATTCTCGTGACCTTGAACTTGACCTTCGACCTGATTTTCAAGGTCACAGCACAAAATGGCTAATATCTCGCTTATTATCGACTTCACATCTTAGGAATCAATTGTTGACTCATAGAAAATGATATATGCTGAATATTCTCATGACCTTGAACTTGACCTTTGACCTTATTCTCAAGGTCAGAGTACAAAATGGGTAATATCTCGCTCATTATCAACTTAACAGCTTAGGAATCCATTGTGGACATATAGGAAATGATATATGCCGAATATTCTGATGACCTTGAATTTGACCTTTGACCTCGTTTTCAAGGTCAGAGCACAAAATGGCTAATATCTCATTTATTATCTACTATACAGCTTAGGAATCAATTGTGAACATATAGGAAATGGTGTATGCCGAATATTTCTATGACCTTGAATTTGACCTTTGACCTCATTCAATCCTCTAAATATCCCATTTATCATCTACTTTACAGGTTAGCAATCAATTGTAAACATATAGGAAATGATGTTTGCCGAATATTTCGATGAACTTGACCTTTGACCTCGTTTTCAAGGTCAGAGCACAAAATAGCTAATAACTTGCTTATCATCGACTTTACAGCTTCGGCATCAATTGAGGACATATAGGAAATAATATATGTCGAATATTTTTGTGAGCTTGAATTTGACCTTTGACCTCAATAAACTGAAACCGATAAGAAAGCAAAGAATATCTTTGACAGTACTAGTCAGTTCCGTTCAAGTTTCATATCATTGTATACTAGGCCCTAACATGATCGACTTAATTAGAGCAAGTTTTAGGCGTGAATGATGTGCAATTATTCTCATGACTTCAGGACATTGCCTTCAGCTAACATACATGTATAACTTTCTTGGGTCCGGTAAGCGCAGAGCCCTAGGCTCTATGTTTATTGATTTTACAGCTTAGGAATCAATTGTCCACATGTAGGAAATGATATATGCTAAATACGTCCATGACCTCAAACTTGACCTTTAACCTTGTCCGGTCCTTTGTTAGCATTAAGACTAAATTTAGCTATGAACTCGTGTGTTCCCTGATTCAAGAGAAATCACATGATTTGTATTCCAAATCACTCTGCTGGCCGCAAAGATAATCTCTCCACTGCATTCGTTTTTTTTTTGGTAGGAATTCCCGAACACAACAGCGCAACCACTGACTGAGTATGAACTGGCCGGGATAATGATGTCACGAATAGCGGTAACTTTATTCATATGCTAGTACGCCCCAATCGAAATTCTTTAAAATAGTTTTGGAAATATTTCCTCATATTACACGCTGTATCTGTAGACACCAACTGTGCAGTTAGTTCAATGCATAGTATTGATCTGCCAGGCTCGAGGGCGTTTTGTGGCTACTGTGTCCTCTATACCAGTAAACAACATAGACGATCTGGATCAGAGTAACGAGCTGATATTCACCAGCTTGGCCATCCCTGAGGAAGCTAATCTGGATACACAGGTGAGGCATTCAATGGAACAGCTGAAAATTATAAAGTGCTGCATGCAAATTCCAGTATCAGACGTGTGGCTGAAGCACCGAGCAATGTAACATTAGCTTTCGAATAAAGAGGAAACTAACGAATTCAACGGATTCTGTGTAGACCTACATATAGAATCTCCACCAAGCAACATAGCTAGGTTAATTGGAGCTTATTGAAATGCAATGACAGCAAGCCACAAAAAAAATTCAACAACACTTTTGCAGTACATTTGTCCAAATGCTGGTCATGCTCAAACATGCTAAAGCTCCTTTGCCACGTATCGTCTTTCCTGAATTCTTTGAAATCCACTTTAATTGAATAAGCAAACCTTCATTTGGCCTGTACTTTGGTATGTTCTGGTAGGAAATTGGAACCAACCGTGTGACAGAACTGGCGAGTATCTACGTGGAATATAAAGTCAACATGACGTACGAGAAAGTCAAGTCAATGGGGAGTGGTGAGTAGCAGATGTAGCTCAGTAACTGTACATGTACAAATAATGTTCCATACATTTATTTGAGCCTACTGACATGCTTGTCGATATAAGTCACATATTTCCAAAATGTTTTTATTTATTTCTTATTCAACCTGAAACGTGCATAATTTACCAGCCCCTACGCCTAATATTCTTCTACTCACTATACTGCATCTGAACGAAAACACACCTAACATATACGCACCTGACATCTCTCGTACCCCACAGATCTAGTTGGTACCACAATAAGACTGGTTATCGCGGCTGACTTGGTTGCCACTGGTGGTGTTCCGGACTACTCCGCCTACAACATATCCATAAACATAACATCAGGCTCTTACGATACGCCCACGAATGGAACATCAATGAATTCCTTTCAAACCACCGCCATTCCCCTCATGGACATCACCACGTGGGGCACGCCTCAGCCTGGTGGAGGCAACTGTTCCCTCGCTAACACCAGCTCATCAGAAGCTAATATCAGCCAGGTGAGAGGTGTTATATTCGAGGATGTGATGTAGAAGAGGGATGGAATTCCGCAGTTTAGTTATATACTTTGCTTATCCTTGCTGTTTTCCGTGTATGGTATCACGATAGTTTCTGACGTGACTTCGGTCCAGGAATTCCACATGCATAATATATATTGATTGGACTAACATCATTATGTCCAACTTACCCAAAAAATGACTTGAAACATTTCACATATAAAGGTGGCGTCTGTGATGAAGAACTGTGTCAAGAACATCGACACAGTGTCAGGATCGCTGTCCAGTGACATGGACGTGAACGACCCAGCCGTACAGTTTGACTTCGCGGAGATGACGCTGATGGTGGGCAAGGAGTCCACAGCTGCCTTGAACGGCAGCACCTTCACCAGCTCACATGGGGACGTACAGTTCCCATCACTGCCAGAGGACGATGACTCTTGTCTGGATCGCAGGGTGGGTCGAACGAGTGTATGGGTTGATAGTTGGTTGTGCATTGTATGTATTATTGTATGTATCATTGTATGCATTATTCACTTAATATTCAGTCATATTGTCGAATACTGATTGGCTGTCTCTAACTTTGGCATCAATGTATAGGGGATGTCTTATGGATTGTTGTATAGTTAATGTTATCACTGAGATGTGTGTATACATGTGTACAATCTATGTCTTTTGGTATTCGAGGTCGAATGAACTAGGTCTCCTTCTTATCATATCATGATCCAGATGCTGTTTTCTGATATCAACCTGTTCATCTATGGTGATGATTCGAATGCGACAGAGTTGACGTCCACCATCTTGGATTTTGCCCTCACAGACTGCCCACCCACAGATTCTGCCATTTTTTCCACTAACGACACAAACAAGTCACGCTCAAAACGAGCAGTTCCCACAGAGGGAAGCGACTCTTTCACCATTGGACTCAAGTCGAAAACCAAGGCTGCAGAGTTTTTCAACAACACCGTGGATGATCCAAGGATGTTGGTTTACCGCATCATGAATTCCTCCGAAAGTACGGGATCACCACGTGCTGCTTTGGTGACGGTTTATCCTGAAGACGGTAATGACACGCTAGACGTCTACATTAAGATCGGCAGTAACCCGACCCTGGAAGATTTTGACATGCACTTCGTGGTTCCCAATGGTACAGAAGGACAGTCAGCGACAGAGAAACTGAACGTGTTTATTCCTGCTTCCAACCTGACTAATGACACAACTGGACCTGGCAACAGTCTGCATATAGGATTAAAATCAACAGGTGATGGCATTTATGATCTATTTTGCACTTCATCTTCGAATGTAGGTAATACAGAAAGTACAGCCAGGTGAATAAAATCACTACCGCTTGTATAAATAACAAATCTATCATCAGATGGGAACTTGGAGCTGCGTTATTACTTTTTGATTCAAACACCGACGTGCCAGCTTTGGGACAGTGAAACACAGACCTGGCTGATGGATGCGTGCGAGGTACTGTGTGACTTAGTTTGTACATCATTATAGGTTATCATGTTCTATTCACCACAATATGACTTCATTTACTCAACGAGAAATGGTACCAACAGGTTTCTGGCAGCACAGAGACGGACGTACAATTCAAGAGCAACCTGTTTGGCGGGTTTGGCTCTGGACTGTTTGTCCCACCTAACACCATAGACTTTAGCACTGTCTTCGATGATATTGGACAGAAACTGCTGGACAACATGCCTGTAGTCGCTACGGTAGCAGCGATATTCGCCCTATACATACCGCTTTGTGTACTGTGTAGGCGACTAGATGTCAGGGACAAATTTAAGGTTTGTTGTATCACGCTCATGCGTGTACGGATATTACTTTCGTTAAGACAAGTTAAATAATTCACTGGCATGCATAGTTCCATAAAAACAGAATGCACCAAGATCGACCAGCTCTGTCACGCCGTGGTGATCACCACAATGAATTCCATGCTATGCTCCAATACTCCTACATAGTGTGACCATGCCATTAATATCTCCGGGGTATTGACAGTGGATGATCCTGCCTCTGGTGGATAACTTCGAGGATGACCAGCACCAGTACGAGCTTCACGTGTACACGGGTTTTGACGGCAAGGCCGGCACCACGTCCAACATACAGTTCATGCTGTACGGGTCTGAGGGAGAGACTGGAGAGAGATCACTGACAGACGGGATACGACAGGTGTGTATGCGGGATGATAGATAGTTGTACATGCATACGGCTTCAAAGCTGCGTGGTACTTGTATATACCTACGCTCAGTGATAACTCTAAGATTATCATGATTTATTTTACTCATACAGTTTGGGCTTCCAGGAAGAAAGATTGTACTTTCGAAATATATGGTAACAGTTGAACATTGCATTGCAGAATTTCAAGAAAGGCACGTCAAGTTCTTTCCTAATGACCACGTCCAACACACTGGGTGTTCCTATGATGTTACGAATCTGGCACGACAATGCTGGATCTGGGGCGGATGCGAGCTGGTTTCTTAATAAAGTTATTATAGTTGACCGACAGACTCAAACATGGTATGTGAATTCTGTGCTGTACGATTCTGTACCAAGTGTGTGCCTCAGACAGGTCCTGCACACAACTTTTCTGATTTTCTAGGTTCCTCTTCATGTGTGACACGTGGTTATCCGTCGACTACAGTCTAGAACAGACACTGTCTGTGATGACAAACACCACCGACCTCGAGCAGTCAAACCTGATGAAAACCAACCTCAATCGCTCTATGTTTGACTCACACATCTGGCTATCCGTGGGTTACCGCTATACAAGGTCATCTTTCTCACGCGTGCAGCGGCTCTCAGTCTGTCTAGCTATTCTCTTCCTCAGCATGGTCATCAACGCCATGTGGTATGGCACGGAGGGCGAGGCAAACACCTCAGCGGGTATCAACATCGGACCCATCTCGTTCACGATGCACGAACTGTACACCAGCACGATGAGCAGCTTGATCCTTTTCCCGCCAATCGTCTGTATCACCCTGTTCTTCACCAAGTCCAGTGAGAGACCAAGAAAACAGTCTAATGTCTCACAGTTGCCGCAGCGGACAGCCAAGAGGAAGCTTCCATTCTGGTGCGCGTATGTGGCCTGGGTACTCTTGGCTGTAGCTGTGACTGCGGGGGCTTTCTTCACCATTCTATACAGCTTCGAGTTTGGAGGCGAGAAATCCAGGAAGTGGCTGATTGCATTCCTTTTCAGCTTTGTACAGTCCATAATGCTGATACAACCTATCAAGGTAGGTGCCAGAAAATGTAGTCATTGCAGAAAAACTGTACGATAAAAACACACTGAAACAAAATAGTGACACGAACGGAATCCCGCAAGTGTTTGAGTCTATCATGTCTGATAAACTAGGTGATGATCGTTGCTGCCTTGATCAGCTTCATGCTGAAGAAAGACTCGGATCTGGCAGAATATGAGGAACTCTTCGGCAAAATGGACACATCTGCTTCATCCTGCAAAGTTGCGGGTATATTCCTAGTCTTATTGCTGTTCGGGACAAATGCACTTCATGATTTGGAACATTGCAGGATATATAGATACATTAAAACGTCTTGACGTCGATTCTCTAACCTAATTTAGGTGATGTGTCTGAACATCAACCGTGCTTGAGCCAAGACGAACTGCAGAATGCCAGACATCGAATGGAGATGGAAAGCAAAGTGCAGGGGCTGGTTCGGGAGGTCGTCTACTACATGTCGTTCTGTTTCTTCCTGGCATGTGTCGTCTATACTAACGTGGAAGAGTCGTTGTTCATACAGAACCGAGACTTGGAGAACAGCGTCAAATCGAACATCATTAAAGTACGGAACATTCCATTTCATCAATTACAATGTTAATGTTTGCCTAAGTACATGTACACGTATGTAATTTTGTATACAGCTGTACATTGTAAATTTTACCAGGTTCAATCTGCCGGTGACTTCTGGCTTTGGGTGCAAGACGTCGCTCTACCTACCATGTACTATACTGAGGACTACAGGGGAAATGAAAGTTCAGTCTATGATGCAAAGTTCATCGCAAACATGAAAGGATTACGATTGGGCTCACCCCGACTGAGACAAGTTCGCCGTGTTTATGGTACAAGACACTAACAATCACAAGCTATTTGCGGAACATGCACAAGATTAAAATATTGAGTTATCCGTTCATAGAAATGTACATTTAAATACTAGTTGGTACACTTGCTCATATCATAGTTCACAGTTACGAGATAATTAGGAGAGTGTGTCTCTTTCAGAGAACTGTCCTGCAAAGTTGCCAATAAATGGCACTTGCATGGTACCGTACTCCACCGGGAGCCAGGATGAAGGTGACTACTCGCCAGCCTGGTACCCTGTAGAGAACTACACAGGCGTGGAGCTCACGAAACTCCAGAACAGTTTCCTCTTCAGGTCTGAAAGTAACCTGACCGGCTCAGTTTTCTGGGGACACAGGGCCTGGTATTCAGGAGGTGGGTATGTAGCGGAGCTTGGGACGTCTTACGAGGAGGCTATGGAGGCACTTTGGATGCTTATTGGCAATGGATGGGTGGACAAGTACAGTGCGGCGATATTCCTGGAGTTTAATATTTACAACGCTAACAGTCGACTGCTGACATCGGCAACTGTACTCTTTGAGTTTCCAAGAAGCGGAGGAGCGATCAGTTTTGTGAGAATGGACAGTCTCACATTGTATAGATACTTCGGTCCTCAGGGGGTCTTCTCACTTTTGACTGAAATTGCCTGCACTATTTTCATCATAGTGATTGTGATACTGGAATGCAGGCGTGTTGTGAAGACTGGTTGTAAATATTTCACCTCGGTTTGGAATTGGATGCAGATCCTGAGCATCACTCTATTCCTGGTGGCGATGGTGATGTATGTTCTCCGAACCGTGTGGACCCAGAGAAAAGTTACAGAACTCATGAACAACAGAGGTGACATACCATGTTATTGATACAAATCCATACACATATTATGTACGAATGTTATCCACTAATAGGACGATAGTATAATCTCATGATATGTTATTTTCTCTTTTTTCCACAGATAAAGTGATAAACTTCACGACAGTAACCACATACAACATGTACTTCACAACACTTCTTGGCCTATGTGCATTCCTCGTCAGTTTTCGGTTCTTGCACATCCTACGCTACAACAAATCCGTGGCCTTTCTTCTGTCCACACTGGGGGTATCTGCACGTGAGTGCATCAATTTCTTCTGTGTGGCCTTCGTTGTTTTCATGGCGTACACTCTGGCCATGGCCCACTGGTTCATCGTCATTGAAGGCTACCAAAGCATCATGGATGCCATAGGCACCAACGTGGCTGCTATGATGGGCAAGTTCAAGTTCGTGACAGTTGGGGAGGTAGAAGGATCGCTCGGCAGTTTGTTCCTGATCTCGTACCTTCTAAGCATGACGGTACTCGTCATGAACCTGTTCATCACGCTCCTGAACGAGTATCTGACGACGGTCAAGAAGAAGAAACAACTGTGGATCAAGGACACAGAGGTTATTGACCACTTGACTCGTATGGTCAAAGATATGATCTTTGGTAACAAGAAACCTGAACCCACCCATGGTGAGTACATCATATATTTACAATAGTGGGTACATTATACATATCGGACCTTTGGTCTGATAACCTATAGCCATGGCATTAACAAGTGCTATCATCGTCTGTCTACATTCTCATCTTTAAAGTTTATGGTCAGATTTTCCTGAAATTTTGCACAAAAATGACTAAAAATATTTCAAGGGGGAAGTATTTTTTTATTTATCTTTAACAATATTATTTTTATATATATATATTTATTATTTTTAGGTTACCGGACCTTTGGTCCGATAACCTATTGCCGTGGCGTTGCGTCCGTCGTCCGTCGTCCGTCCGTCCGTCCGTCCGTCGTCCGTTCACATTTTTATCCTTAAAGTTTACGGTCGAATCTTTCTGAAATTTTGCACAAAAATGCCTAAAAATATTATCAGGAAAGGTTTTTTTTAGTTTTTCGATTTTCGCATTTTTTTCAAAATGGCGGTCGTTTCCGACGAAAAATGCCTGATTTTGGACTTTGGCGGCCATTTTCTCAAAAACTGTTCAGTAACTTTTTTTTCTTTTTGATACACAACACTCCTCATATGTACACCTGTGATGTGAATAAGTTTCGTTGGGCTTGAATCGCTCGAAGTGGGCCATTTTGGGCCAAACTTGGCCCAAATAGGACTTTCCCATGTTAAATTCTCCTATGCTTTATAATGGGACACATTATGCCTAATATCTCACTTAATATTGAGATTAGAGACTAGGAATCAATTGTGGACATATTGGAAACGATATATGCTGAATATACTCGTGATCTTGAATTCGACCTCTGACCTCAGTTTCAAGGTCAAAGAACAAAATGGCTAATATCTCGCTTATTATCGACTTTACAGCTTAGAAATCAATTGTGGACATATAGAAAATGATATATGCCGAATATTCTGATGACCTTGAATTTGACCTCTGACCTCATTTTCAAGGTCACAGGACAAAATGGCTAATATCTCACTTCTTATCGACTTTACAGCTTAGGAATCAATTATGAACATATAGGAGATGATATATGCAGATTATTGTCATGACCTTGAATTTGACCTTTGACCTCATTTTCAAGGTCACAGGACAAAATGGCTAATATCTCACTTCTTATCGACTTCACAGCTTAGGAATCAATTATGAACATATAGGAAATGATATATGCAGATTATTGTCATGACCTTGAATTTGACCTTTGACCTCATTTTCAAGGTCACGGGACAAAATGGCTGATATCTCACTTATCATCGTTTTTACAGCTTAGGGATCAATTGTGGACATGTAGAAAATGATATATGCTGAATATTCACGTGACCTTGAATTCGACCTCTGACCTCATTTTCAAGGTCAAGAGCCCGAAATTGCTAATATCTCGCTCATTATCAACTGTACAGCTTAGGAATCAATTGTGGACATATAGGAAAGGATATACGCTGAATATTCTGATGACCTCAAATTTGACCTTTGACCTTATTTTCAAGGTCATACCACAAAATGGCTGATATCTTGCTTATTATCGATTTTACAGCTTAGGAATCAATCGTGGACATATAGGAAATGATATATCCATAATATTTTTGTGACTTCGAATTTGACCTTTGGCCTCATTTTCAAGGTCAGACCACAAAATCGATAATATCTCTTTTATTATCAACTTTACAGCTTAGGAATCAATTGTGGACATATAGAAAATGATATATGCAGAATATTCTCGTGACATTGAATTTGGCCTTTGACCTCATTTTCAAGGTCAGAGTGCAAAATGGTTAATATCTCGCTTATTATCGACTTTACAGCTTTGTTGCGAACATATAGGAAATGATATATGGTGAATATTCTCACGACCTTGAATTGACCAATGACCTTGTTTTTAAGGTCACCAGACAAAAGGCTAAGATTTAAAATATATATTGTCCGGTAACCTTTCTAGCCCTTGGGCTAATTTTTTATTATCTTTAACATTTATGATTTTTTTTTTTTAATTTTGCACGTCAATGCCTAAAAATATTTCAAGAGGGAGGTATGTATTTTGATTGTTTTATGTTTGGGGGGGGGAGGGTTACAAATTTTGCAACATGACAGCCGTTTTTGACAAAAACTGCAAATTTTTAACTTTGGTGGCCATTCTCTCAAAGCATTCAAGCAGTTATGAGATTTTTGTCTCAAACGATTTCTTATGCAATTTTGTGATGTGTATAGGTTTCGTTACCCTTGAGTTATCAGTCTGCAAATGGCACCCATTTTGATTTTTGACGGGTCAACAAAAATAGTTTTTTGGCTGAAATCTATTTTGAGCCATTTCTCATCATTGACAATTTATTTGGGTTCATATGACACCAATTTTGATTTTGCTGACGGGCGGGGGAAAAAAAGTTTGGTCCGAAAATAAGTCACATAATCATTTCCAGCCCATAGAAAAGTGTTTTTCACCATTGAATTTTTTTTTGGATTTGGATACGTTCATCTTCATAATGGGACCTTTGTGGAGTAAACTACTAGAATACTTCAAGATAGGTAAAAGTTATAGTGAATTCTGTCGTGACCTTGAAGTTGACTCTCAGTGACCTTAAAAAGTCAAAATGACATTTTTGGTGAAAAAAAAACAGTTGTAGCCCAACACTATAAATTTCTCCAGTAACCTTCCTTAGCCCTTGAGCTATTTTTTAATTTGTGAGTAAGTGTATTACTACTAGAAAGATCATCATCCTGTGACACGACGGGATGATTATTGCATTACATTTTGCGTTATATTTGTGTACTGAATTGTTTAAACATCTTGCTAAAAATATAGATATATTTACCAGGATTGAGAATGAACAGGATTTATTTCTTGAGACTATCCAATTTCATTTCAGAAGACACAGAGCAGCCAGCCACTGACGCAGACATCGGGGAAGGTACGTACATCATTCACTTTCACATGTTTTATAAATTACAATTACGCAATATTATACATACATGTAATTGCATATACTCTGATTTTTCTAACTCTCTTACACAGTTTGTCGCTGATATTTTTGCGATGCTAAATGGTATCATTCTATAACTTGGCATGCTTCACCTGAGAGTTGAACGGCAATTATATACTGAATTTTAGATTTCTATCGCAAAAATTGAAGAAGGTGGCAATCTACCCCAATGTTAAATTTAGCCCTGTCCTTCAATTTCAGGGTCCGTACACAATTTTGTGTGTTTGCGCGGTTTTGTAGCAGCGCAATCTTTCAAAATGCTTGTGTAGATTACACCCCAATATGTCTTCCGGTCCAAAATTACAATGTCTTCCTGTCCAATATTACAATATTTTAGATCTTGATGGATCAAATCCTCGAATATGCTCACATTCTCAAGATACCGTTTCGGGTTGAAATTTAACATTGTGTTAGATTGCTAACTTCTTCAAATTTTGCGATAGAAGTCTGAAACTTGGTAGAAAATTGCCGGTTGACTCCCAGGTGAAGTATACCAAGTTATAGAACATTCAGCGTCGCAAAATGTCAAAAACTATTGTAAGCAAGTTAGAAAAATTAGAGTATACATATTATTATTTGTTGGAACTTCTAGAACTGTTGGACCGCGTTGAGATTCTGGAGCACATAACAAGAGCTTACCAGCCTACCGTCGAGATGGACGTAAAAGATATACTGATGGACTACGTTTGGAAACGTGACTTGAAAGAAAAGCAAAATTTCATGTTTGAGGACAGGGATTTGGACTTTGAATTCAAGATGGCGATGTTAACCATGCAGTTACAAGGCTCCATGGAGGCCAGTGGAGGAATGGATGAGCCTCCTTGTGAAGACGAACATCACTGTGGTGATACCAATGATGATGTGGATGTTCTAGTGACATCATTGAAGAAAATTGTTCAGAAGGAATGCCCAGAAAGTTGAAGTGCAAGCCTTTATTTGTAACAAGTTTGCGGGGTTTTATAGCATATATGCCAAGTCAAAATGTCAATTCCTTAACAGAAAGTTTAGTGAACAATCCCTGTCAACTTTTGGACGTAAAACAACTATTGCTCATGACGTCACAAGTGTACAAGTACCGGGATAGTTATTCAATTACATCAAACTGTTATGTTTTCTATCGGAGCCATTAAACCATGTCCATCACGGTCGATAAGAACCTTAAGCCATGTACGATGAATCAAAAGGCAACGTGACGTTCTCTTATAAATGAAAAGATTTTGGTGTCTTACAGACCACAAGGTCATGCGTATGACGATAACTGTTCATTATGTGAATCTTCAAGATATAAAGGTCAATACCCCGCGGCATGTACATCTTCCCCCATTCCTTCGTCAACCCACATTTTGTAGTGTGTTGTACAAAATGCATTCTCTGACAAGTGCCATACAGTGTACGCATAAAGAGTTAGGTGTAGAAGTCTATTCACGTAGCCTGGTTGCTATGCTTGTTTTGTTCAATATCAAATCAAAACTGCTGTCAATACAAGTGATGTTTATTAGTTGTCTGTGATATATATATATTGTTATATTCAAATAATTCAAACATTCCCTTATCAATTATGAATTGTTATTATTGTGAATAAAAACAAAGATATGCAAATGGTCGTATTTTAGAGATTTGAGGTGTTTCTCAAATAAATTACACAACATAATTATCAGTGTATTTCATTAAAGTGATGTTGGCAGGAAAACTATTTTTTCTAAATCAATTACATATATGCCTGTGGTCTCAGAAAAATAGGTTACAAAACAAATTATGCTTGATCAGATGGATAAATCAAGCATATGACAGTACTAGCAGCGGCTTTTCTTTTGTTTTGTGCGCCACTCGGAGTTACCTCTGACTCAACCTATTTCACGCTCGACTGGCTCGAACATACACGAGTAAGCTGGAATCGCACTGCATCACGGGATACAAAGCACCGAGAATGGCGTTAATGTAAACAATTTCAAAATATATCCACCAGAAACTCGCAACGAAATCGATTAGAAAGGGGCATCTGTTTGAGCATACAAGTGCAGAAATTTAACTTTTATGTTTTCTTCGTTCAATCAGAAAGTTATGGAAAAATTCAAAACTTACTGCCAATATCACTTTAACCAATACACGATAAAGGACTCATCTATGCGTCGTATCGACGTATTGTGATGAACTGATATGATGAAATTTTATGGTATTGTATTACCCAACAGGGATTATTTTGATATAATGTGTCTTTTTATATTGTGGTGATGTATTTTCCCCGACAACTCATAAAACAATCATGATGCATAAACCATCTCTGAGAGGATCGATACAGACTTGATATTGAATTGAGCGCACTAAACGAACCGAATAACGATTTTTTTTCATTTTTAAACATTATTAAATAGACTTGTTCTTGATCATGTTGATGGAGTACAGCCCCGCCAGGTTCATACATACGATTTGGTGCAGGTTAGCACGACTGATAAAAACTACAACTAGTAAAACCAAACATTTTGCTCCCGCTTCAATATACACAAACAGAACACAATCCGGTATCTTGATATGTCCTATTTAGCAACTATTCCAGTACATTATGCATGGGCAAATTATAGAAAATAGACGCACATGAATGTTTTTTCCCCGCAGAAACAACGGCTATTTACACAATTCTGGTAATAATCAATGCAGAGGGTAGTTTATCAGTGGACACTGTCAGATCCGGATGGCTGGACAGTGACGTCACGAACTGCTTGCGATCCCTGACAGTTCTATCCGGGGCCTGTGAGGGAACTCCGGGGACAAATTCACTACAACTTGTTTTCTGTCGCAGTATCCCGAGTCCTGAGAACCACCACATGTATTCCCGTAGAGTCCATCGAAAGGATTCTCTATCAGTGTAATGTTTCTCGGCAAATAATGTCCTGGCCAATCCTCGTGAACCTCTGTGAATATAAATCATAAAATGTCGAATATAAAAATAATAATAATGGTGGAACAGATATACATGGCATAAAATTGAATCAACAGTTTTGTAAATTGGTGAGAATGGTGAATTGAGAACAATACACCAATACAGATGTGATGAATGATTTAGATGTACGACCATCGAGGACATACAACATCACTATATATATATTTAGCCAGCATTTATGGTCCACAAATGATACTCATCTTTAACACGAGACATTGATTGTTTGGCCGGAGTCTCTGTTAGACTATCGCCTGTAGTGTATGTGTAACCATCCAGAGAATATCCAGACCGTTTGTTACACTTTCTGCTGCGCTTGATGATAATGTTGACCAGAAGAACTATAGCAAGTCCCACTCCACAAAACATCAGACCAATCACGCCACTGGTCACGATTAAATTCCTCTTCGAATCTAGATGTAAGAAACACCACGTTAGCATAATACACTTATAAATAAGTTACACCTGTAATTATAGTAATTATAGCCTCAATAACTTGTTCTTTCATATTGTCATTATGGTAAGATTATTCCCTGAAACAATAAGTGTCTCTCGCTATGTATTTCCAACATAACATATGCCCTCTGGTGAGGAGATGGAAAACAAGTTTACCTGTGCTGCTTTGGCCAATGAGTTTTTCAGTTGGAGTATTGCATCTGGTCATAGACTGGTCAACATGACGACAGGCCGGGGTGAAGAAATACTGTCGTCTCGTGGAGTGAGCTCCGCTGATTATCTCCACCCAGTAGCGAGAGTTGTACGTCAGCTGTTCCGCTCTGTACACGACCTGTGTGGGATATATCAAATGTATAGTATTGAAAAGAGCATATGTGATTTTTTAAACAACGTGATCTGTCAAAAATATTTGGTGAATGATAATTAATTTTAAAGTTGGGGGTATCTCTGTTGTTATTATTATTGATGTAAGTATGTTGGAAAGGATTATTTGACGTGAAATTACTTACCTTTTCTGTTGATTTATTCATAACTGCCATGTATACTGAAGTTTCATCAGTCATGATGTAGTTTTCCAAAACTCCGTGGTCCAGAATGTCATAACCGACTCGACTCCATCGAATGTGATATGCTTGGTCAGAAAGGATGTATCGCTTATTCAAATGCATGAAAAATGTCGCTATGAACTGTCTAGAGTTTTTCGTTAGCTGTATGTCTATATCCATCTGGCGTTTGAACCAGGGATTGCCCAGCCTCTGTCCATGCGGAACACCCATGTGCTCTAATGTATTTAGTTTAGATCTAGGTCTAAAGTTTCGAGCAAATATGCCCGTATTCCCATCATCTGCTATGGATTTCTCCGCACACACATGAATGAAGTATCCAGTCAAAACCAGCCATACTTTGAAGGTGCCCATTTCCTGCAATATCTTTCTTTTTCAGGTTGAAAGAATATAGCGACACAAGCAACTATGTTGTGTTCTTACCACGCAAATACTGATGAGAATGAAGTTTTTCAGGTGGCCCTCTATTTATACACAATCGGTTTGTGTTTCACTACGAACTTTGTATAAACCTATCTGAACCTCGATTGCAATTGAAGGATTGACTAATTTACTAAATGGCTACTTTACCAATAGTAACACCAACTGTTTGACACTGACGTCAAGTTAGTCATCGTTTCATTTGGATGAAATAAAACAAAAGCATAATTCGAAAGCCTTTCTTGTTTGAAAGATCATCTCAGCTCACAAACAGCATACATATATCTTCAATTTTGCCAGCTGCAAGGATTAAAAAGCTTCTGTTTTTATGTTACCGTCGTTTGTTTGGCATATCTAAACAATATGTTATTGTTATATCAACAAATTTGCCGACAATTAACAACATCTTTGTCTCTGTATTTCGACAAAGAAAGCAAACCCACATTGAAGACATTCAAAACATTTGATCTTCAATGTTTATTGTATTAATTCTGCTGAATGGAACAAATATGGAGTTGTGTCAAATATTCGTGCAACTCGTACCTGTATAAACGATATGCACAGAAGACTCCTATGTCTATGGTATAAACATATCATGATTCGCTTTGTAAGACTTGCACAGAGAATCTAAACCGTGTATTAATACATTTTATAATTATCTTAGAATATGACTATATTTATTCATGTCTTTTGGATTAAATTTGCACTGATATTTCAGATGATGATAAACTTTTGCATATTTTATATAAAATAATCATGTTATATATATTTTTATTCGTAAATAGAAGTACACTAGTGCATATACATGTAATCGAATAAATAATAGAGGTGACAGCGAAACAAAAACACACATATAAAACCAAAGGCACACAAATGACACACCAACATGTCAGTTTGTACACAAATACATGATAATATTGTCACATTCCTCGTGTGACATGTCCGTGGATATGTTGTCCAATTTCACATTAATCAAATCTTCAATTGCAAAACAAAGTGCCTGTGTATCGAAATCGTCAGGAATAAATTTTACACGTGTTTACAAATTCACCAGATCATTGAGAAAGTTATCACGTAAGACGCCATATTTACCACAAATGAATGCTACACTGTTACTCACAGCAGAAGAGCTGCCATTTACAGCCAATAAATTACACTGTGTATTCTAAGGGAGATCCATCAGACGCCGAATGGCCTTTCGCCAACTTACTACTGTGACGTTTGGTAATGACTTGTTTTCGGTGTGGCCCAAAAAACCTGGTTTCTCTGATCGTATAGACTTTATGTAACTCCCGCTCGTTGTGATTCGAGAGCCGTCACTAAATTGGTGTCCCCCAACGCTGGTGTATCATCACTCCGTAGCTCACCGGCTTCACTTAGGCAAGAAGCAACTCAGATGTAAATAAATTGAAGATTTATATACATCAAATCAACTTACAATTGTATGGCTGGTCACCCACGTGACGTACAAATATGAAGTTCAGACATGGAGCACTGTATGATCACATTTCAAAAATAAATAGTGCACGAGGGCACAACTAAAAAGAGTTCTTAGCCGGCGGCGTCTCTCTGTCCCTTCCCGTTGAAGTTTCCCGTCCCGTTTAGTCGAATGGTTTCTCCAGGTAGTCGGTCTAATCCCGGTTGACTCTAAGGCCCTGAAGAAGGAGTCGTCCGCACGGAGTTCGTCGAGTCCCTTGGCTGTGGCGGTGACGATCTCCCCACGGTCGATGTCGCTGTTGCAGTGCTCTCAGAGCGGCCGTCCGCTCTCCCTTATATAGCCAGGGTGGCTGCGCGCGCATCTTCGTCCGCGAACGTATCTTCCGCACTCTTCTCCACGTGGTGAAGACTGCGTCCGCGAACGGTTCTTCCGCGAAGGCTCCTCTTCCGCGAACGGTGCTTCCGCGACTGATGCTTCCGCTGACGATGCTTCCGCAATCGTGCTTCCGCGAACGGTTCTTCCGCGAACGATGCTTCCGCTGATGATGCTTCCGCAATCGTGCTTCCGCGAACGGTTCTTCCGCGAACGGTGTCTTCGCAAGTGGACTTTGTAGATCACGTGACCGTTCCTAACGAACGTTTCAGCGCGGCAGTTGCATGGTTTTGTTACAACTCCACCCTTTCTGGAGATCAACGTCCCCGTTGATCCTTTCTCTCTCTTCTTTTCTCTTCTTCCTCCTTCTTCGTCTTTTCCTGCCTGTCTGATGTTTACAGGGCTCTCTCCCTCCACTTCACTGGCGATCCACCTCGCTTTCGGACGTCTCCGCCAGCCTGTCTCGAGTGTCTGTATATGCTCGGAGCTGTTCCCGGAGCAGCTTGGTCTCTCGGACGTGGGCTCGCAGCTCCTTCCGGTGGCTCTTCTCTCGTTGAGAGGCCTCCCCTCGCAGCTGCAGCACCTCGGCCTCGAGCTGTCTCTGCTCCTCCTTGGCTTGGAGCCGAGCCTCCGCTTGGGTGAGGTGGCGTCGTCCCATGGCTATCGTGGACGCCAGGTCCTCCAGGGCCTTCTCTCCGGCAGTGACCGCTCTGCCCAGGCCCTCCACATACGGTCGCAGTTGGTCCTCCTCCTCCGGAACGGGCTTGAGGTACCAACTCAGGTCTAGGGGCTTGTAGGTAGGGGCCGAGTCTCTGGGAACGGGGGGTCCGTCGTCCTCGGGGGTGGGGGCCTCCGGGGATTCCGCCTCTCTCCGCTCCTGCTGAGACTCCGGTTCCTCTTCGCTATTCGGGGGGTCGTCCTCGGGGTCTGGGGCGTCCTCTGACCTGGGGGCGTCCTCCCGGGGGCTTGACGGCGTGGAGCTGGTCGTCCCGCTGGCCGCAAAGCTGACAGTCTTCAGCTCAGGGGCAGACACAGTAGTCGGACCATCTCGGGGGTCGGACACGGGCGTGTCGGTCGTCGTCCTCCTCCGTCCTGGCTTGAGGGTGTTGCCGCTGGCATGCGACGTCTCATGCCGGTCTCTGTCAGCTCGGCGGGCGAATCGCTGGCTGCACATCTTGCAGAGGTGCCGCCCCTCCTTCTGCGTGTGTTTGGTCGCCACGTGTCGGCTAAAGTTGGATGCCGTCACGTGGATCCGGCAGGGGCTGCACCAGCGTCGCCCTCTCTCGGTGGACAACTTCCGGGCAGGGGACCGTCGACCTCCTCGGGGCCCCTCACGACGCTCCCGGCTCCTCGAGCGCTCCCGCTTCCGGTCAGGCTTGTCTATCTTGGTAGGTGGGTCGCTCATCTTGTCGACTTCAAGGGGCAGAAAGTCAGCCAAGTCGAAATCTGGAACGTCCCCGAAATCTTCGTCTGCAAATGCGGGTATCTCAATGATCTGCAGAGTTGGTGTGTTCATGGTTGAAGTGATGACGGAATCGTAGGCCGGCCTGCTTATATAGAAAAGGCGCGGACCAGGGATCTGGGGGAAAAAGCATTGTCGTGGAACGAAATAACGTTTTTCGCTTGCTTCCGCGAACGGTTCTTCCGCGAACGCTGCTTCCGCGAACGTGCTTCCGCGAACGGTACTTCCGCGAACGCTGCTTCCGCGAACGCTGCTTCCGCGAACGGTTCTTCCGCGAACGCTCCCGTCATCGTTTACATCGTTTGGACTGCATTCCCGCTGTTTTCCACTCGTCCCTCGTCATCACTGGGGGTCCGGACTGGGGTCACATCGTCCGGATTGGGTATCCAGGCGTCGGTTTCAGGGGTGAACCAGCACCTTTTTATATTGTCAATGTGGACATCTTTAATCTTGCCACCGGGTCGATCTTGTATGGACACCATCCATCCGAGATGAGACTTCACAACGAGATAAGGTCCCGTCCACCCTAGTCCTAGTTTTGGTCTAGCCTTTGGAGGGTACCAATACATCACCCAGGTGCCCACCGGAAAATGTCGAGCGGCTGATTTTATGTCATGATGGCGCTTTTGTCGCACCGTAGCCGTCTTCAGGCACTCTCGGGCAGTCTCGTGAGCTTGTATGGTGGCTTCCTTCACCCATTCGACGTATTCGGACGCACACTCGGGGACTGGTCCTCCCAAATCGTCCGGTTTCGTCCGGTACCTCAGGTCCAATGGGGTGGTTGCCTCCCGTCCCATCATCATTCGAAATGGTGTACACCCGGTGCTTTCGTGTACTGATGTTCTATAAGTCGCCATCACGTAGGGCAGATGGTCGTCCCAGTCGTCATGGTTCTCGTCCACGACCACGGCCAGAAGGTTCAGCAGGGTCCGGTTGAATCGCTCGACCATCCCGTCTGATTTGGCGTGATAAGGGGTCGTCCGAGTCTTCTCCCCTCCTAGGATCTTGATCATCTCAAGGAAAAGCTTACTCTCGAACTCTCGTCCCTGGTCGGTGTGTATCTTGGCTGGCATTCCCAGGCGGCACACGAACTCAGTCACAAAGACGTCCGCCACCGTCTGAGCCTCATGGTTGGGTAGAGCGTAGGCCTCAGTCCACTTGGTGAAATAATCACCCACGACCAGTATATACCGGTTCCCAGAATTGGTGATCGTTCCAGGCTCCAAAATGTCCATGGCCACCCTTTCTAGCCGATCGCCTACCGGTAGATTTCCCATGGGGTGGTACTTGGGCCCCGGTCGCGGCTTTCTCCCACTACACTTCAGGCACTCCCGGCACCAACGCTCCACGTCCTTCGTCATACCCGGCCAGTACATTCTCGCTTTTAGTCGGTGGACTGTTTTGGTGATTCCCTGGTGGCTCATCAGCTTGCCGGTGTGGACCTCCTTCATGACGGCGCGTCTCAGGACCTGTGGAACGACCAGTTGATGGATTGGTGCGTTCTGGCAAGCCGCTTGGTACCGCCGGTACAGAAGCCCATCACGTAGCTCCAGCTGGTCCCACTGTTGCCACAGAGTCTTCATTTGCTGACTTTTTGTTCTGACTTCGGGCCATGCAGGTCTCTCAGTGAAAATATTCTTCCACCCGAGGATGCCTCCAACTTCAGGGTCGGCTCGTTGAAGGGTCACTAGGTCCTCCTGGGAATAACCATTCAGGACCTGGGCCTCCGGGGCTCCCTCCATCGGATTCCGGCGTCCTCCCGTAGCCATAGCCCGCGTGACAGCTAGCATTTGTTTGTCTGGATCTCGGAGCACAGGGTTGGGGCATGGGTCCAGGAAGGGCTCCTCTCGGCAGCGCATCCACACGTCGGCCGTCGCGCCGATCGCTGCTCCGGCCACAACCTCCGGTCCCAAACCATGCAGTGCGAGGAGCATCATCAGGAGAAACCAAACCCAGGCAGAGGGGCGGAGCTGATGCAGGGTTCTGCAGACGCTCCTGGCTCCTTCCTCCGTCTGTGGGGGGCTCCGGTCAGGCAGGCATTCCTCGGTCGGCTGGGTAGTCGTCCTCGGGTCCTCCTGGCAGCGCACCTCCCAGATCTGGAATATCCCGACTCCATCTCCGCAATAGTAGTCCTCCGTCCAGGGCTCCACAGGGACCTCCCGCAAGATGTTAACTTGAGGTCCTCCGGGGCTCCATCCTTCTCCGCTGATCGGTGGAAGCAGATCCTCGTCAGAGAGGTCCTCCAGGGGTAGGGGACACTCCTCCTGAGTCGGACAGGCCTCCTCTTCTCCTTCGGGTCTTGTGGTGTGGCGAGGGGCGGGACAATCCGGTCTCCGGCACTGTCGGCATCTGGACATCCCGTCTGCATTCCCGTGTTGTACTCCCGGTCGGACCTCACACCTGAAGGCGTAGCTGGCGATGCGAGCTGCCCATCTAGCGATCATTCCTTCCGCATCCCGAAAGTTCAGTAGCCACTTGAGAGAGGCGTGGTCGGTTCGTAGTAAGAACGCTCTCCCCCACAAGAAATGTCTGAAATGGTGTATCATACTGACGACGGCCAGGAGCTCCCGCTTGGTGGTGCAGTAATTCCGCTGGGTGTCCCTCAGGGTTCTGGAAGCATAGGCGATCACCCGCTCTCGTCCGTCCTGCACTTGGGATAAGACGCCTCCCACTCCGTAGCCGCTAGCATCAGTATCTAAAATAAATTCTTGGTCCATGTCAGGGTACACCAGCAGGGGGTGCTCGGTCAGGGGTTGACGCAGCGCCTCGAACGCCTGCTGATGAGCCTCGCTCCAATGGTAGTTGACTTCCTTCTTTAACAGGTGGTTGAGGGGTCCCGCTCGGGTGGCAAAGTCAGGGATGAATCTGCGGTAGTACCCCACGAACCCAAGGAAGCTCCTTAGTTCTGTCAAGGTGGTCGGAGGAACCATTTTTGTTACAGCTTCGACCTTGGCAGGGTCGCACTGGATGCCTCGGTCGGACACGACATGGCCCAGGAAGTTGACCTGTTGTCGAAACAGCTCACACTTGGCGGGTTTCAGCTTCAGCCCGGCAGCCTGCAGTCTCCGGAACACGTCCTCGAGGTTGTCCACGGCTTCTTGGAAAGTCTTTCCAAGACAGACGACATCGTCCAAATAAATTAGACAACGCTTCCATTGGAGTCCCCTCAGTGCCAGCTCCATTAGACGTTCAAAAGTAGCCGGGGCCGTCGCCAATCCAAACGGCATCACTTTAAATTGATAGAGTCCACTACGGGTAGTGAACGCCGTCTTCTCCTTGTCCCTGTCGTCCATCTCGACCTGCCAGTAACCACTAGCCAAGTCTAGCGTCGAAAAATATCGTCCTCCTGACAAGGTATCAAAACTCTCGTCGACTCGAGGCAGGGGGTACGCATCCTTCCGGGTGACATCATTTAGACGGCGGTAGTCGACGCAAAATCTCAGTGCACCATCCTTCTTTTTCACTAGCACGATGGGAGACGACCATGGACTGTCACTTGGCTCCACAACGTCAGCTTTCAACATCTTGTCGACCTCGTCCTCGATCAGCTCTTGTTGGTAGTACGGGGCTCTCCTCAGAGGCTGCTTGATCGGGGGGTGATCTCCCGTGTCGATGACGTGTTTCGCCAGGGACGTCCGGCCCAACCTCCCATCTGGTCCCATAAAGACCTGCTGGTGGCGTCGAAGGAGATCGCTGACGACCTCCACCTCCTTTTCCGTCAAGTTCGGATGCATTCCCTCCAGGAGCGGTTCTAAATGCTCCGGGCACTCTGGTGTCTTCGTCGACGATTCTGCGTGCATGGCGTGCACTCTGGTTTCGGGCTGCTCAGGCGTCCGGTTCCGCCACTTGGTGGAGTTTGGTGTAAGGGGCTCATGCTCCCTCCCGCTCTCCTCCCGGTACCACTGTTCCCTTTTAGGTTCATTCTGGGTTGTTTTCCCTCCATCGGGACGAAATCCCAGGTCGATCACGGCCTCTATTCCGTGAAGCTCGGCTAGGATGGTCCCCATCAGCACAGTGCAAGCTCCAGCGCCGGCGTTCAGAAGTACCACCGGTACCAGGCGTCCTCGGGGTCGTACCAGGGCTCGTCCCACTACGAGGGGGTCGTCCTCCAACGGCTCTCTTGCGGACTGCACGAGGCCGGCCTTCGGAACTCCTCCCTCACTTCCTGTCAGCTTGAGGTCCACCATCATCTCTGAAAAGGGTGGCAAGACGACCGTCTCCTCCGTCACCAGTGTGTAGACGGCGCCCTCGTGGCCCGAGCTCATCACTACGGTAGTGTCGCCCACCTGCCACTCGCCCTTACGCAGATCCAGCTGTCCCCCAATCTGTTGAAGTACATCAAGCCCCAACACTCCCGGGATCCCTAGTTTGGCTACCAGTACATCTGCCGACACGAGTCGTGTGCCCAGTAGAAGTTGAACTGTCATCTCTCCTTGAACCTGTAAGTAGTCTCCGGTTGCTGCCCGTAACCTTATTCTCGTCTGCCTTATCATTGCTTTATGTTCGTCATCCATTTGGTCGAAGAGACACTCGTCCAGAACGGTGGAAGAGGCACCCGTGTCCACCAACATACGAGTCGCCTTCCCCATAACGTGGCACGCCGCATACCACGCCAATGTGCCTCGGGCACCGGCTGACAGCGACACCACCTGGCCATTTCTGTCAATCTTAAGAGAGCTGCCACTCTCCTCAGGGACGCCGCCCTGGATAAGTACTGAGTCGTCCACCCACAGTGATGCACCACCCTGGTCCTCTCTGTCAGTCTTAAGGGAATCACTCCCCTCGGAACCGCCGCTCCGGATAAGTAATGAGTCGTCCACCAGCAATAGCTGCTGCGCTGGCCCCTTGGTCATTCCGCTCCACCGGCCCTCCGTCTCCTCTTTCACGGCCGCTTGTGGTTCAGTTGCATAGGGGGGTCCCTGCTGTTTCGCAGCCTCCAGCCTCAAGGTTGTAACCTGTTGGTTCTCCTTGCTGCTAGCAGAAACCTCGTTGATGTCTCCGTGGGTCCCCAGACGCTCCACGGCTCCATCGGTCTGCATTTCGTCGACGTCTCCGCGGGTCATTAGACGCTCCACGGCTCCATCGGTCTGCATTTCCTTGACGTCTCCGCGGGGCATTAGACGCTCCACGGCTCCATCGGTTTGCTGTACATTGGCACTCCCGTCTGTGTTGACAGGCTTGCCCTCCAAATAGTCGAGAATTCGATCCTCGAGCTCCTCCTGCGCCCATCCAGTTACTTCGGATGCACACCGGAAAAACCTATTAAAAATCTGTGAAACTAAAAATTCCCCCCTGGCAATGTGTTCTTCACGTCTTCGTCGAGCTTCTCGCCTGTGAAGCCGTGCACACACCTGCCAATGGCCCATACGGTTGGGGGCTGGTATGAGCCCTACTGGTTTTCCGACACCTCGTCTGTCAAACTGTTCCGCTCACCAATCTCCTCGATTAGTCGACTCAAGCGCTCCTCCTTGGTCCGAGGTGGCGGCCGATCTGGACACTGGTACTTCCGATGACCCGGCTTCCCACAGTACCAACAGTCATCTGGTCCCGGCCTAGCGCTTGGTCCCTTGTTCTCAGCAGTGGCGGCCCTCGGCTTGATGGATAGCACCTGCTCACACAGCTCGATTAGTCGATCCAGCTTCCTGTCTTGGCTCTCAAAGAGCCCCTTGAAGTAGGGAAGTCTGGGTAGACCCGCTACGTTCGGCTGGTTGCTCTGCTGCCCACTGGTGGTAATCTCGCCTCCCTGCTGGTTCTTCAACAGCTGTAGGACCCGTCCTAGAGCTGGCTCGGAGTCCTCCGACTCTATGGACATCACCGGCTTCCCAGGCTTGGGTTTGACACATTCGTACTGGGTCACGAACGCTATGGCCTCCTCCATGGTCTTCATCTTCCTCATGAGCGCCATCACCTTCATGTCCCCATCTGGATGGCCCTTCCAGAAGTGGTCTAAGGCGATAGCCTCCTGAGCTGCGGAGTTCAGATCCGGATAACCACGGCCGGCCAGTCGCTGCAACTCATAGCCGTACTGCTGGGGTGTCTCTGCCTTCCTGCGGGTTCTTTGTCCCAAGGTCGCCTTGTAGGACTCCTCCTGACAGTCAGGGTCGAATCGTAGGGTCAGCTTGTCGGTCAGAACGTCGATGTCCCTCCGGTCTGCAGGACTCAGGCTGGTCAGCATTCGTCGCGCCTCTCCTGTCAAGCTCCCGGCTAAGTAGACGCCCTGTTCCCGCTTGCTCCATCCGTTGACCTCTGCGATGACGTCAAAGTGGGCCCGGTACACCGGCCACTCTATGGAAGTCCCATCGAACTTGTCAGGGGTCAGCATCTTCCGGTTCCTTCTGCCGTTCTGATTCCAGACTGTGCTGTCCTCGGACGACGAGTCCTCCTGCCTCCGTCTCGGCCTAGGGCTTCGTCGGTGCAGCGGCGGTCCCCGCCTCGGTGGTCTCCTCCCCCGTCCTGGGTAACCATGGCTGCTGTCGGTCCCTCCATCAGATGAAGGCCCCTCATCGCCCGATGATGAGAAAGGGTGCTGTCTCCGGCCTCCCTGGGTGACTGAAATAGAAGCTGGATTTCTCCAGGAGGCTGGCTGTCTCGGTTGTCGACTGGGTGAAGACCTCCCTCTTCCGCGAACGCTGTCTTCCGCGAACCCTCCGCGAACACTGTCTTCCGCGAACCTTCCGCGAACGGACTCTTCCGCCAACAGCTCCCGAAGAAGTTCTTCCGCGAACAGGCCTCTTCCGCGAACGCCGTCTTCCGCGAGTCTTCCGCGAACGGGCCCGTCCGCCAAGATGTCTCGGAGACGTCCCTCCACAAAAGATGCACGTCCGCGAACGCCATCTTCCGCGAGTCTTCCGCGAACCGGCTCATCCGCGAATGGTCTTCCCCGTCTATTCTGAAAAACTGGAAAGGAAGATTGGTCGCCTGGATCACTCCTTTCGTCGAGCCGCCGTCTGGGTGAAGACTCCTCTCTTCCGCGAACACTCTCTTCCGCGAGTCGTCCTCGTCCGCGAACGTGGTCGTCCGCGAAGGGCCCTCCCCGGTCACAAGCGTCCTCGTCACCAAAGACTCCCCCTCGCCCACGAGCCCGCTCATCCACGAAGGATCCCCGGCTGCAAGCGTCCCTGTCGCCGAAGAATGCCTCTCGTCCGCGAATGTTCTCTTCCGCGAAAAGTCCTCTCCCTCTCGAGCTGCTCTCTTGGGTCGGAGCCCAAGTAACCCGTCCTCCAGTCACTCCCGTTTGTCGACTCGTCACACCCGACCGCTGCCCTGTTGCACCAGACTGCTGCTCTGTTGCACCAGACTGCTGCTGGGACTGGTCCCAAAGCCGTCTCAATGCTGCATTCTCTGGAGGTGCCACACTTGGACTCTGCTCCGGTAGCTGTAGCCGATCCCTCCTCGCCCAGATTTCGCCGTCCTCCCCGTCCAGATTGACGTACTCCGGTCCCAGCACTCGTCGGAACTCGGGGCCCCTCCTAACGCTCTCAAGGTAGGTTGACCTCTCCCTGTCTCGATCGTGCTGCCACCCAGAGTCGTGTCTGAAAAGAAAACGGTTGTCGGGTGTCTGGCTCCGGGGTCTCTGTTGACTAGTCGACTGGCCCATGGAAGGTCTCGACCTCCCTGGTTGCTCCTCACTCGTCGAAACGTCCCGTCTACCCCTGGCTGTGAAGCTGCTCTTCCGCGAACGGTCGTCTTCCGCGAACGTTGTCTTCCGCGAACGGTCGTCGGCCTCTTCCGCCAAGGTCGTCTTCCGCGAACGGTTGTCGTCCGCGAACGTCTTCCGCGAACGGTCGTCTTCCGCGAACGTCTTCCGCGAACGGTCGTCTCCCTCTTCCGCAAAGGTCGGCTTCCGCGAACCGCTGTCTTCCTCGTCCGCAAGTGAGGCCGTCCGCGAAGAGTCTTCCTCTTCACCTCCTGTCTTCCCTGGGGCAGTTTCGTCGTTTTCGCCGGACATGAGTGATGCTGAGGTTCGTTCCCTGGCAGTAGACCCTCGGGGATCCTGGTCACGTGCACCAAGTTGTGACGTTTGGTAATGACTTGTTTTCGGTGTGGCCCAAAAAACCTGGTTTCTCTGATCGTATAGACTTTATGTAACTCCCGCTCGTTGTGATTCGAGAGCCGTCACTAAATTGGTGTCCCCCAACGCTGGTGTATCATCACTCCGTAGCTCACCGGCTTCACTTAGGCAAGAAGCAACTCAGATGTAAATAAATTGAAGATTTATATACATCAAATCAACTTACAATTGTATGGCTGGTCACCCACGTGACGTACAAATATGAAGTTCAGACATGGAGCACTGTATGATCACATTTCAAAAATAAATAGTGCACGAGGGCACAACTAAAAAGAGTTCTTAGCCGGCGGCGTCTCTCTGTCCCTTCCCGTTGAAGTTTCCCGTCCCGTTTAGTCGAATGGTTTCTCCAGGTAGTCGGTCTAATCCCGGTTGACTCTAAGGCCCTGAAGAAGGAGTCGTCCGCACGGAGTTCGTCGAGTCCCTTGGCTGTGGCGGTGACGATCTCCCCACGGTCGATGTCGCTGTTGCAGTGCTCTCAGAGCGGCCGTCCGCTCTCCCTTATATAGCCAGGGTGGCTGCGCGCGCATCTTCGTCCGCGAACGTATCTTCCGCACTCTTCTCCACGTGGTGAAGACTGCGTCCGCGAACGGTTCTTCCGCGAAGGCTCCTCTTCCGCGAACGGTGCTTCCGCGACTGATGCTTCCGCTGACGATGCTTCCGCAATCGTGCTTCCGCGAACGGTTCTTCCGCGAACGATGCTTCCGCTGATGATGCTTCCGCAATCGTGCTTCCGCGAACGGTTCTTCCGCGAACGGTGTCTTCGCAAGTGGACTTTGTAGATCACGTGACCGTTCCTAACGAACGTTTCAGCGCGGCAGTTGCATGGTTTTGTTACACTACGAATTTATTAAAATATCCAAGAGAGATGTCCCATAGAGGTAATCCATATAACGACATACAGTAAGATAACTTATATTTGATGTCAGTTTGAACATACCAAAACTGTTTACGCAATAAATTAATGCGACCACAAAAGTCATTAATTGTTGTTTTGTATCATCTTACTTCGTGCAGACAGGTAAATAATATTACCCATATGTTCAACACAAGGAAGGGAAGAAATATACCCAACCATGAAGAGGATGTCAGGTATAGGAGAGTGTTCTCCTCTTTTTTGCCACAAGTACAATCATCGAATTTTTATCCGCATTGAATTTCACCTGATATGCCAAAGAAAAATCTGTACAAATATCGAGCATACGTTTCATCCCACTTACAGAATCAAGTCCTCGGCATATGAAAAGGCTCCTGCAAACGTATCACCAAGCAAACATCCAGTATTATGTCGACTTACTGGAAATACTGACTAAGTTGGAGATTTGGAATCCACATTGGACACGAATCTGTTGGATAGTATATAAATTGGCCGAAACCAAATATAATAGGATTAATAGTACCCTTAGCGAAAAGAAGCCGAAATAACTTCCCACATTGCACCCTATCAAATGCCTTAAGCTAGAGTCACACCAACCCCGGATCCACTACGGATCATGGCGGACTTTCCCGGACCAACACGAACTGAAACCGGGGTGATCCGGGATGAAATGACGTTTTTTTTCAGTCAACGGTCGTCCGACGGCAATCAAACGCAGGCCACCCCGGATAATCACGGCACCAAGAAGGATGATCCCGGATAAACACGGTATAACTACGGATTGCTTCCCAGACCACCCCGGTGTTAGTACGATTGGTCCCGGAGCCTACACGGATCACCACGGACCATCCCATTTCACCCCGGACATGACACGGTCTGTCCCGGTTCATCCCGGCACAAAGACGGATCACCCCGGCACAATTACGGACAACCCCGGACCACCCCGGACTGTCCCGATCGTAGCCGATTGCTATGAAAAGGAGCGTATTTTGGGGTTGATGACCATTGTTTGCCTGACCTCAGACGAGATCCGGGGTGGTCCGTGTTGGTCCGTGGCAGTCTGTATTGTTCTTCAGGACCGAATATACTTCCCAGATGACTACGGATTGCCACGGAGCCACTACGGTGCCAACACGGTACTTCCCGGACCGTCACGGTATAACTACGGTTCCAACACGGTTCGGCCCGATCTGACTTTTCACCACGGACCATCACGGACCATCACGGCAATTTTAAACAGTTTAAAAACGCCGGGGTCACTCCCCGGATTGCCCAGGATCACCCTGACACACCCAGGACGTTCCCGGACCGTCCAGGACTGCTACGGATTACTTCCCGGACCGCCCCGGATTTAGGTCCGGGACAATCCGGGGCGATCCGGGGTCCCGGTGTGACTGTAGCTTTACTGGCATCTAGTAAAATGCCAGTTACGTCACTACCCTTGTTATTAAATTATTGAACGATGACCTTGAAATGATGACCTTTATAATATTGAACGATGACAAGGTAGAATGACCTTGTTTGAAACCAAATTGACAGTCCGGAGTTTGAAGGCGTTTTTGATTAGATAATATTATCCATTAATTTACTAATAATAATAATCAGATTTATTTAACGACGGTCCATGATGATAGGCAATTCTGCCTGTCTTCCCCATCCCCCGTCGGGTGACAATTTAGAATTTGGATAGCACATTCAAATGGAGAAACCTTTGCATTGCCAGGATGAAAACTCCACCTACTTTGTGCCGGTGACGGGGATCGAACCCGCGTCACCTACCGCCTCTGAGCTTCGTTGCTTCAAGAGCCACCGGTCCCATCCACTCAGCCACAGAGGCGGTTAAAATGATTACCAATGATACTACTAAGAGTATTGCTCAAAAATTGTTCGAATCCTGTAGAGACAACATTTTTTTCTTGTGAATAGGAACCATTGTTGACACTGATATATTAGCAGGACAAAACCCGTGACACAACATGGATGAAAAAGGCAAAGACAAATAGATAAAAAAAACTAGTGCGTTCCATTAAGAATTTGATCAGAATAAAACCATAAATTATCATCATTTATACGAGCCAGGTCTCTATAAAAAAAACCTTTAAAGAGGAGACAAGTGTTATTATCGAAATTATTGTTATATATTGTTATATTATTGTTATATTGTTATAAGTTATTGTTATATCATTTATTTAAAAAAGTGGTTTGAACCTCATTTTATCTGCGTCTGCGTTTTATGTTTATTATTTGTATACGTTTTTGATTTAAATGATGTAGCCTACCTTTTAAAATTTAATGCGGTGAGAAGATAATAAACAGTACAGTACAACAATTTCGGAATGGAACTAGTAATTGGAGCATTTTACGTCTATTTACATGATTTGCTTACGAAAGAAGAGTAGGAATGTAATACAAGTAAACACAGAACAATGACAATTAATACACTGATGTGGACACAACATACTAATGATCAATTATTCAATTATCTTACTTCAATTGAGCTCTTCACATGTGGCAGCTCCGCGCTTATTTTTTGAATAAAATTTGTACCAGTGAAATACCCGATTCATCTCTGACAAACGACTCAAATATATTTTATATACTGTATCATCTGTACGTGTATTTGTTGTTTTGAAAAAAAGTAAATTAAAGGAAGCAGTATATCAATATCTTGCCTGTAGAACCCCCATCTAACCCAACCAAACCCCCGGAGCGTGCTGACTCAATATTATTGATAACCTCAGAAACGAGCCCATATTTCTAAATCATATATTCGATCGCCCTGATGAACCTCAATTTGAATTGTAACTACAAATTATTCCAGTCAAGCATAAATGTGTGTACCTATATGTTCTCAGCGGCGAAATTTGAAGCCATATGCACAAAAATCACATGTCACCAAAGTTTCTAGGGAATTCCCAAGACCAGTGATCGCTGGCATTATGTTTATTTGAGATAGCAATGCCAATTAACAGCAAAGTTTCATGTCAGTATAGACACAATATACATGAGCTAATTCATGTTCTTGCTAACATTGTGGACTCACATTTTGTCCAGTGGCTGTAGTTAGCATAACCGAAACTACAATAAGTGATTGTTTGTTTAAGGTAGTAATTGCAATCAGTATCAATACTCGGTGTTAGTATAAACAAGCTAAAACCTAACTCGTATTATTATCAGCATGGACCCGATATATGCCTATATAAATACCGTGTTTTCAGATGGAATCATTACAACTTGAATATTGCTCTGATACTAGTGTACAATGTCTTTGAAAATAGGCATGGATTCTGTTTCCTCGATGACAATAATTTGGCTATTGGCGTTGGCTTTTCGAGCAAGTGGAGATGAACAAATTCAAAGGATCGGTCGGCTGCAACTACCCTTCAACTATGGTATAGATACAGCGGATGACCCCTCGGAACAGACAGCTAACTTGGACTCACGGGCATCGGACATATCATGGTCCAGAAACATCATAGATATTGATGTCGCAAATAGTTCCAACACATTTTTAGTACGCTTCTCAATTCGTTTCAACCCCGGAAAGCGAATGCCACGCAAGGACTTTGTGATTCGCTGGAGCCGTGTTGGTTGTGACAGACTCGTTGAAGGAATTTTCAAAGACTGTGATCTGCCGGACAGCTCAGCGGTGTACATGGCAGTTATGGAAAAACGTCATATGCAGGTAATTGAGGTTCGATTAGCATGCAGTTAGCTGCATTTTCTTGTTTAAATTTGTATTTTCTAACAGTTGCCCTGAATTCTGAACTATATATTTATTATTTGATGTGTCCCACACAGGTCGTGTACAGAGCGGAGCAGCTGACGTACAACTCTCGCTACTGGGTGGAGATAATCAGCGGAGCTCACTCCACGAGACGACAGTATTTCTTCACCCCGGCCTGTCGTCATGTTGACCAGTCTATGACCAGATGCAATACTCCAACTAAACAGGATCCGAACAGCTCTGAAGGTACAATTTAACTTATTGTTATTGCATCATTCAGTTGTGTGCGGAACATAAATTATTAGAGTAGTAGGCCTAATAATCGACAGATACGCCTATAAACAAACAACAGCTTATTTGAATATATGTTTTATGGTTCACATGCAATGCTTTCTCTTATATCCAGGTTCCCGAGCACCGTTCAATGGCATCAACATTTTGATAGGACTTCTGTTGTGTGGTGTGGTAGTAGCACTTGTTGTTCTTGTCATCATCGTCATTAAGCGAAATAAAGATTCTAGGAGACGATCGAATGATTCCAGCTACACTTATAGTTCAGGAGACAGCATACTCTGTTCCACAATGAATCAGCAAGCGGATAAAAGTCGTGGTGAGGTTCATAGGGTACTAAAAATGCTTTATACGTTAATGTTAATTCATGAAAATTCATGCATCAAAAACGTAAACGTAGAGTGGTAAATAATATATCGATTGAACAAAAGCCAGATTTTCTGCCTTTCATCTAAGTTGAACTGTCAGTCATTTTTATTTTTACTTCAATTGCAGGAGCATTGCCCAGAGAATATTTCACCAAAAATCTCACTCTTACCGAGAATCCATTCGATATGAGCACGTGTGTTGGTTCTCAGGATTCAGGATACTCGGAAAGAAAACAAGTTGTTGTGAACCTGTCCCCGGAGTTCCCCCACAGGCCCCAAATAGAACTGTCACAGATCGCAAGCAGTTCGTGTGTGACGTCATTGTCCAGCCACCCAGATCTGACAGTGTCCACTGATAAACTACAGTCCACGATTGATAGCTACACAAATTCAACCTTGCAGTAATATACGTGAGGATGACGAAGTGTGAAAGGTCCTCAAAAATGTACTCATTACCCTACAACTATATCTTGGACAAAACACGTGTTCCTGCTACACCTTTAACTGAAAGCGTCCTATTCAAGTTTTGCCCATGGTGTTCGATTTTTGCTCTACTGATTCAATAAATCCTGGTTATCAAAACATGATTGAGAGATCGTTTTCAACAGTAGACATATGCACTGACTGGTTATCAGGATCTTTGATCAGAGGATTTTTCATTTCTGTATAACTTTTGAAGCATGATGAAAATGATAAATTTCCATGTCAAAAAACTCTTGTTAACAAGAAGTTATTTTGTACTATCAAAACAGATTTCAACAAACGATCCCTATGGAATTTTGTATGCATTTTTTTGGGGAAAACTATTGAACACTGCTATGAATTGAGACAAAAATCACAAACTAAAACAAATATATTGCAATTTTATTGTCATTTCAAATAGTGGGCGCTAAGATAATAAATATTATCATCAAGAACTGTAACAACAAACCATGCTGGGTATGGGTTACTATGGAATCCCTGATATTACACATACTCAAGGAGCTGTTTTCTCATGTAACAGGTATCAGCCAGAGGAGTTTAATGGTACCACTGCAACTCAGGGATTGGTGGGTTTTACATCATAATGTGAAATATCATACAAGTAACAAAACAGTCATAACGTACCACTACAAACAGTGCGTCATTGCGTATAAACATATCACACGAACCAATGGCTGCTCATTGCACATGTACATATTGAAATATGGAGAGGATTTCAGCATTCACAAGCTGTATTCATGCTTGCTGATATGTGATAAACGGTGTATTCCAGCTGAGAAATCTTGCTAAGTCCAACAGCAACAGATCTGCCAAATCTTCGGCTAATATCGAATGATATTAATGGTACAGAGAATGTACAGAATTTGTACAAAGATCTCTTGTCAAAAAGTATTTGCAATGTTGGCCAATAAATGTTAAGATACTATAACATGATCATCATTAATTTGCCAGACCAAACAATAGAAAGATATGATACAAAATTCCAACGTTGCAGCACGAATTTAATGCTGACGACCCAAAGAGGCGACATCATTCAGATAAATTTTCCTGTGAAAAAAAATGACGCAATAATAGTTTCTATCTGTACGATGGTACAGGGGTCGAACCTCCTAAATTTACCACAAATACTTGTACAATATCGAACATCAATGTGTGAGTTTTGTGAAAGACACTAGAGTATCTCTTGAAGGTAACCATTAACAAAAGTACATCAACATCAAATATCAACAGAGCAACAATATACTGCAGTAGATAACTTTAGTACCAGCAACTAAAGAAGGCAAGCAAATCGTGTGCACCTGTAGAACATATAGCAATATACTGAACGATTGCAGAGTATTTACAAGAATACAAAACTACTTTGTTACTTGTGACACGGACAAAATAATACACTCTCTCAATGTAAAGATACATGTGTATATAACTTAAGGTCCTATCATTTTGTTTTTTTCTGTTTTTTGAAATGTTTTAAATCATCAATATAAGTACAAATAACACCAACTCGCATGCATGATACCTGGTAAAAAGTACACAAAGATGAATATTCATCACGAAAAACAATGTTAAAGGAATAAAACATGTGAAATAGTGACTTGTCAACCATCCGTCGCGCAGTAAACATCACATTGGATAAAATAAAAAATAAAAGCACCATACAATACAACACAGCTCACAATATCAAACACTTCATTGTTTTTTACATATGCAAATAAGCATATATCTGGTATCACATACAATGCCCGAGTCCCTTTTTCATACACGTATATCTCTTTAGCTACCCCGTCGACCAAATTTACCACAATATAAAACATCAGTGGGACCCATAGTGTGACTAAAAACATTAGATTATATATTTTACAGCGATTGGTAGTGTTATATGTGACACAAAATCTATGGTTGTGAATATTTATGTCGGAAACCCTGGTATAATAATATCAACATAGCCTATGTACAAGTACACATGGACTCATGCAGTACAGATACAGTCTTGCAACTGTAATGTCACCATATCAATATTTTGTAGTTGAGTAAATTTACCTGTACAATCCCATATGAAATGAAAATCAATTTCACATACCATGCATACTGACTAAAAATCATACATGTAGAAATAAATTTTGGCACAACACCAACAGAAATACTCCCGATACAGTGACTTGCAGTTGTGACTAGACTACAATAAATAATAAATATGGGCCAATAAATATTGGTTACATTCCAATACATTACATGCAACTCAAACAAACAAGCCACTACAATGTACGATCTTGGTTTACCGTCCACAATCTTGGTACTGCCCACATAAATATCTCATAGATCTCTCATTATAACTCTATACGATCTCCAACGAGTGCCAAAAAGTACAGACCAAGATGGCCTTATATTGGGTGATACCAGGTGGTATAAAATACAATCCACTTATAATTACCATGGTTACATTGCCCAATAAATATCAGTTCTTGTACGAAGGCTTTTCTATCATATGATAAATAGAAATTTGACATTACACATTAAATGTTTTCATATTTTCACCTGTACAAACTTTAACCTATGCAAATTTCAGTTTATCACGAGACACATCATTTTATTTACTATGGTATGTATCTTTAAACTGCACAAATAGATCTACTACCGGTAGTTCTTAAATCATGCTTGATAATCTCTCTCAGTTCAGATCAAACCACAATTCACACATACAAATACAACATTGAAAACATTGTAAGCACTTTAGTTTGTGAACAGTGACAATTTTTTTAATCATAAATTACGATAAAAAAAATTGTTACAAAGATGTATGCTACAACAGCTAAAAAAGATTGAACAAAAAGTTGATATGTTCATTAATGATTTCAGTATTTTACTGGACTACATTGTGCACCGAATCTCTGACATGTATGCACATAACAGAGGAACCTCCCTCATAATAAAGGAATAGATCCAAAAGAGAACACATCCTGCACCGTCACTGTGCCATCAGGAGTGAGTGTTGTTGAAGCAGGAGGGGAGTTTGGGCCAGTTCCGGGCTCCTCCGTGAACCCTCAGCGCGAGCCACTGCTCGATCTTTGGCACCTTGAAGTTTTCCGACAGCTCGGATTCGGACTTGGCCGTTTCTCCGTTGTGATTGGTCAGTTTGACGTAGTCACCCTCGTGGTGACAAGCGTTGTCACCATGTGGCGCCACTTGGCTGGAGTCGGTCGTCCAGCGGTCGGATCCGGAGGTCCCCACGCTCACATTACAACCTGAGGGGACAGGCAATAGTACACTTTGTAGCCACGGTGACAAGGTTTGGGAATTTGTTAATGTGATATAAGTGAGTTTTTTTCTTCTACATATCATATATCAGAACTAATATATCGATACCAGTATAGACATGTACCGGAATGATTACTACTAAAAGTGACTTTGTACTTAATGAAAATGCAATTCATATCTCCTGTCATAAACCCATTGCTTTTACTTCCCAGGAACAATACAAGCTCAAAAATATACTTTTTGCAGATGTAAAATAGTAATGCTGAATTTTTGTTTTTTATATAAGAGAAATATGTTGTACATTGTGCAGTAAATGTTTGTGACTTGTTCACGTGTTTACACATAAATGCACAATACGAAATTGGTTTTACTTTTGAAATTGCTAATTTGACAACTCAATACTAATATCAAGAACACAAGCTGAGCTGGTCGGGGGTTACACTCTCTAGCACATTATTTGTCACTATCTATGATGTGAAACTGGATTTTTCAGTCACTCGTTGCCGAAAACAACCTGATCAGATGGAGAATTCCGCTTCAAGGTTATATTTTGTGGTCAGGTTGTATGTGGCTGAATTGTTTTTGTGACTTTAAAATCCCTCTCCAATCAAATTTGTAGTTATTTTTGTGTTTTACTTCTTGCATCTGTTGGTGGTGCGAGTACCATGTTCAAGGATGAACATAATTAATGAGCATGCATTACCAATACTGTTAGGATGCCTGCATTTCACAACATCTATAAATATAACACCTAGAAATGAATAGCTGGTTACCATGGCAACACAACTAACTACCTGTGTTACCACAGAGATACACTGGGCACTACCTTGCTCCAGCATAGACAACAGCACGATGGACTAAGGTTCTTATCTTATTAGGGCAAAGCTACGATTCAAGGCTGGGTAACAATACTGGTAATTGGTTAGACACAGGTATTTCCTGTAAAGTCAAGGTCAAGGTCATCTACTGAAGGTTCATCACTGTCCAACAAAACAAGGAGGAATATCAAAAATTCAATTATGTTAATGGGAACTTGGTTGATGAAGTCTGACGTCCGACTGATAAAATTTCAAAATCAGGTCAAGCAGTAAATTCATTGATAAATTTCAAAGAAAATACTTTATCAATGCCATAGATATGAATATGAATTCAACAAAACTGTAAACATTACACGTAATTGCCAAGTATCTATTATAGAGGTTTAAGAATGGCAATAAATATTCATATTACTAATAACAAAAGTGAAAAGATGAAAGCAAATTGAGATAATTCAGACTTCATCACCAAATTAAGTTTGACGAAGAAGGGCGGGATGCACATAACATGGCACAAGCATACTTGATGCTGTGGCTTCATACGCTCTCTGGCGCTGGGCCTTTCCTTCCCCGACATTTATCTGTAACCCCATTAGTCGCTTGTGTGGTTTGGTTGAAGCTACAATAAAACGCACAGGCAGCACAGTGAGCAACAAGCGTGGAGTTTGCATTTTATACGACGATACTAGATTTTCAGGAAAGAAAGTTTGACGTAATCACCACTAAATCATAAATTTCCTATACCTACATATGTTGTCAAAACACAAATTGTTATTCCAGTAATACAATGGCTAAGAAATAGTATTCTATATCAAGATTATGTATTCTTCCAAACGAAATTCTCTATTAAATACACCTACATTATATACTACATGTTTACAGGATCTAAAACATGATTTACAACTTGAATACCAAATCCAGAAAGAGAACACTAGTATACTCTATACTGCATAATATCTATATTTTTTCTAAAATATTCCTATCTACCTGACAGCAAGCCAGCTAGTAACTACACATATCTAGTTTTTGATGCAGGTTTCACTTATCACTTATTCACTTATCGTTTATGACAATTTTTTGCCAGAATTAATGTTCAATAGAAACATTTACCGGTATATTAATATACAACTCTTAATTAAATAAATACGGTGGCTGATATGTGACATCCAAATTATTTTTTGCATGACACCAAAAATAAAAAGTTACAAAATATTTCATTCGCGAATAAAATATTCTATTCGCAAATAAAACTATTCTATTTGTGAATAAAACATTCTATTCGCGAATAAAACATTCTATTCGCGAATAAAACTATTCTATTCGCGAATAAAACATTCTATTCGCGAATACAACATTCTATTCGCGAATAAAACATTCTATTCGCAATGTGTCACTGTGATGTATAGAAGTTTTTGTTACTCATAGCAATTGTAACTTATTGAGTATTATTGGTGAATAGAATGTTTTAATCGCAAATAGAATGTTTCATTTGCGAATAGAATGTTTTATTCGTGAATAGAATGTTTTATTCAAAAATAGAATAGTTTTATTCGTGAATAGAATGTTTTATTCGCGAATAGAAAGTTTTATTCGTGAATAGAATGTTTTATTCGCGAATAGAAAGTTTTATTCGTGAATAGAATGTTTTATTCGCGAATAGAATGTTGTATTCACGAATAGAATGTTTTATTCGCAAATAGAATAGTTTTATTCGCGAATAGAATGTTTTATTCGCGAATATAATGTTTCATTTGTGAATACAACATTTTATTCACAAATAGAACGTTTTATTCGTGGATAGAATGTTTTATTTGCGAATGGAATAGTTTTATCCACGAATAGAATATTGTGCTATTTTTTTAAATTGGTGTCCTGCAAAAAAAATTCAGATGTCACATATCAGCCACCGTGAATAAAGATATGTTGACCAGTTGAAAAACTGTTATTATTTGATGCCAAAAAAAAAACACTGAAGAAACAAACTGTGCAAAAACCAGTGTACGTATTTGAACTTGAAGAAAAAAAAGAAACCTGAAATGGATGCTTACAGAGAAAGTGACAGGCTGCAAGGAACAGAGTGAAGAAACGTTTACAGCATCGTGATTTACAAATCAAGGAATCACAAAAGTAATCGATGTGACTGTGTTCATGGAAGACAATTATCATCAGATCATGTCAAATCATTACCACAGATAATCATGATTATTTTCACTGAATATAATCAACGTCTTCATAATTACTGTGAGGCCTATAGAGCAGAAACAGAGAGAGGCACACAAAAACCGACCCTACACAATACGTACACGTGCTCCCTGTGCTGGACTCTTCGCCCTTGGACCGGCGCTCGGGTGGTCGGCTGGCGGACCGCCCGCGCGGCTGTCGCTTGAGGAGCTCGACCACCGCGTGTAGGTACTTGAAGATATCGGTGGCGAGGACGCCAGAGCGTACCTCCGGGGTCTGTACATAGTTCTCTAGCCAGGTCTCCACCAGTCGGAAATCTTGCTCCAACTGCTGCGCCCCATGCACACTGTCAGGATCGGAGATTACTACATTCACATATAGCTTGATAGAATGGACAATACACTGCGATGGATTGGCTGAAGCGCAATCACCCACACAAAGTGGCAAGTTCTGGGAAAAAACATCATTCATCAGTCGCCGCTGAACAGGCAGCATTGTTACAGCCATTGTAAGATCTTTGATCACAAGATCTTATTAAATTCTGTTATTCCAAACAAAACCTATTAATTATCCAGGCAAACCCAACCTGCCACCTGTCGATTGTGTTTTGTACATGCACGATGCCAACATCAGCTATTATGTTATTTCATTATCATAAAAAAGGCCACATACCCGGTAGATGCTGTCTGCATACTCAGTAATAACTAAATATTATTTTAGCTTCTGTGCAAGTCATTTACACTGTGAGCAATTCTTCATATCGTTGATCATAATGATACAATTAAGAAGCAGACCAGTTATTATATCATCCACCCCCCTTCCCCCCCTCCCCTCCATCTCCATAGTGAATACCTTGCCTTCAAAGCAACTGCCATACTCTGCTGCTGTGGTTGTTATGTTAATTAAGTTAACTACATGCACACCACCGATACACCTGACAATGATTCTTACCTGAACTTGATCTTCCGTTGGAGAACGACTTCTGTCCAAGCTTCACACATGGCAGTGGTCGCCATAGAAACAACAGACAGCTGAGCGGCAGGGTTCAGTTTATTGGCCCCCGCTATGATTGGCTCCAGTAAGGTGTCCAGGGCATTCTCAGCGTAAGAGCTGGGAGCTACAGAACCTTCTACAAGAAATAATTGATGATTTCCATGTATCGAAAAACTATCCACAGCAGAAAGTGTGTAGGGAGACAATTCATACTGAGAAGCAAGATAGGCAGGATAATTAACCAATTACTCTGCAGATTGTGGTCATTAGGTCTATTATATGTGATTTTCTGAACTAGTGATCACAAAACAGGAAAACAGCTACTTGACTGACTTACCAGGGGCTTGACGACGTTTCCAGATCTTTCCTGTTGGCATTTCTTCATCAAAGTATTCCACGGCGAGTCTGTGACATTTCTCAGAAAAGTGCTTGACTAGTGTGCCCGAAAGTGACTGGTAATAACAAAACAGATGAACTGCTTTATCCAGACAGACAAACATGATAAAAAGGCTGTGAAATGAAGACAGTCTAGATAGTAACCTTATCTCAATCGTGATCATTATTAAATATAACTGGATTTCATTACTAATAACCTGATTCTGTATCACAAATTCTACATATATACATACAGTCTGAATTTTGACAATGCTCTGTATCACATAACCACGAAATATTTTAGAGACAGAAATTGGCCAAAAATACTGGAAATATCGAAGGCATATAATGAGAAGAACTACAAAAGGCTAACAATAGTAGTTATACCTGCAGCTGTGTTCCGACCACCTCCAGCTGGGATCTTAAACCATCCAGCTGGGCTTGACCCCGAGTCTGATTTGACGACTTGTGGGTGGTGTCCTCACCTTCGCTACCATGACAACCACATACACCCTGGCAGTCTGCTATGCCACGTCTCACTTCTTCACCTAGCAACTGTTAATAGGAAGAGACACTTGGAATCAGTTACTAGCCTCAATGTCACTGATACAAATATCCTACTAAGCCAAATACTATTGCCACAAATCCTCAATCCATGATACCTGAAGCTGACTCATTCAATACACGTATATGTAATATAATTATCACCAAGACTCACTCTGGCCTCTACCAATCATGCTAGATGAATTGAAGTACATGTAACATGGAGCGCGGCTTACAGTTTGACCACGCTGTCACGTACCTTGAGGTCGCTCTGTGATAACAGCAGGAACGATCCGAGCGCCCATGATCCGAGGTACAGAAGCCCACGGGTGTCGCACCACGCAGCCGTCATCTCGCACGTCACCAGTAACCGCTGCAGGGTGGGCGCCGCTAGGGTCGACTTGGCCGTCGAGTCTGAAAGAGTGAATAACTCGTTTTTTTTCTGGGTGGTAAAATTGGATAGTTTGAGAAAACATTGAGATAAGTTCACTTAAAGATTGATATAATCTGGTCCTTCATTATAAACTAACGACCCAGGCAGGTTTTCCATTAATAGTTCTACAATACTCCTAGAACATAGATTTAGAATGTGGTACTCTAAGCCACGCAGACTTGAGAGCAGTGTTACCGTTGTTGTGTAGTAGTGTCAGAGCACTATGAAGAGGCTTGTACGAGTCTCGCAGACACTTGGCTGTGTGAGTGGAGTGTTCTCCGGCTTCCAGCAGTACTGGATGACCTTTGTCCACACCCGCGCTTGCTAAGGCCTTACACAGCGCTGAAATATAGTGGATTTTAATTATGAGCCTGATAATGTTGATAAAAGTTCACTACTGATTTGATGCTTGAACATGCGCTAGTATACATGTGTGGAAACTAGACAAGCATAGCACTTTGCCTTGACAAGTAAGACATAATAACCAATATTAAATGTGATCTGACAGTATCCAAATCCACTTACATAGTACAGAAATAACATTTATAAGCATGATAATTCACTGAATGTGACATGTACCAGAATCCCATGCTCTCCAAGCTGTCACTATGGAAACCCTTTCTGCCATCGCTGTCAGAGATGAGGCTGCACCAGTTGGAAAAATATCTGCAGAAAAAAGTTTGACGTCAAGACATCTGGGTTTAACACGAGAACCAGCTGTTTGTGCTGGATGTATGAAACACAATTTCAGTGAGAATTTCCCAACAAAACAAACATCGAAAGTATTAAACTAGTCATAAATGTATATTGTTTATGCACAAACATGATACCTGTACCTTTAGCACAAGTGTGCTGGACCATCCTGATAAGCACATGTAGCATCAAATCAGAGCACATGATGAGGCTGCCTAGTTGACCTCGGACCTCTTCTGGAGTTCCCCAGATGGGCTGCGTGGCCTGATCCAGAACACTGCTGCCAAAGTGCTGCCACAGGACATCCATGTATCGCTGGATCAGTTGCTGTATGACCGTCACTTCCGAGGCATCGCTCCACGAGACACTTTTACGTTTAGGGTCTGATCTCGATAGGGAGCCCTTCCGGGTGAGCTCAGGGCCGTCAGGATCCAGTTTGTCCTTGTGTTCTGACTTCCGACGAGAGCCACGTGGGGGGAGATTCGGGGTGTTGGTATTGCTGTGGTTCCCAAGTGGAGGTGTCTCGCCTTTCTTAAAGGGTTTTGACGTTGACGAAGCAGTGCCTAGGTGACGCTTGAGCAGGCTGGTGGAGTTGAACACAATTTGCAGGAACTTGTGAGCAAAGGTTTTTTCGCGGCGTGAAAAGTCCATTAGTGGGGACGCTTCACGAGACAGGTCAGGAGCCGAGATTCCACTCACCATCAACATCGCCGTGCCGAGACTGACATGGCTGCCTGTAGCCGTGTGATAGTCAGAAGTGTTTATGCCACCTTTTGACGACTTGTTGCTTGCTGTATCCTCCCAACAGTAGCTACCCAGACCTTTCCGGCTCAGAGCCAAGTGCAGGAGATCCTTGCAGCCTGTGAAGAATTGATGCGTAGTGGCTGCTGCAAAGCGTGATCGTTCACTAGCTAACAAGTTGAGCACTCTTGAAAATGGTATAGGTTTGTTGCTGTCTCCTTGATTAAAGAAAGAGTTGAACTGAGTGTGAGGCAGCCTTTTGACTGAGGACCCTCTGTTAGCACTGCAACCTTCCACTGCATCACTGTATTTGATCGCTGTTGCTATAGAATTGAACTCCTCCAGACCCCTCGTGATTCCCCATAAAGCATCACTGGTCATTCGTTCCAAATCGCAGTGAGCCATAACTCGGAAGCCAATCTGTATGAGTTTATCCATCCACCAGAGGGCTTTGTCCCTTAACTGATACAGTCGAGTCCTGATCTGGCCGACTTGAAGCACAAGCGTCGGCATCTGGGCTTTGAGCCAGGGGTCTGTATACAGCAACTGTTTGATGGAATTCCAATGATTCATGTGAACTCGCAGGTCCTCACAGATCGCACTAAGGCACTCTAGCTTAGTGGTCGGCACCCCACACAAGCAGTTGTGACAGATGTTGTACCAAGTTGTGTATTCTTCTGCAACCACTGCCTCTAAATCTGTGACGAAAACTGAGGCTGCATTCAATCGAGAAGTGTAATCCCGTACAAACTCCAGGTGAGCCTGCGTCTGCAGCATGTGCCTCAACTCAGCATACTTGACAGCAAATGCCACAGAGTGTCGACTGTGCGTGAAACCTGTTGCAGCCTCAGGGATCCGCTTGCAAAGGTGGTCCCCAGGACTAAGCACGCGGAAGTGATTAGCGAGACTTGATGTGGCAGCCGTCGCATGTTCTTGGTCGTAGGTGTACACTAAAGGCTTATTGTTGTAAGCATCCAGGAAGCGATCTACCTCTGTGTCTGACAGGTCTGGAGGCTCGTCCACATCCACACACACTGACCGCCCAATGGCTTGTAGCGGAGGTAAACGACCCAACTGTGACATCTCTCTCACTTCTTTACTCAGTTCAGCTCAGAATTCTGCTATGAATTGAACAAGATTAAGGGATGAAATGATGAAGGATTTATCATGTTAGGTGGGAAAAATTTTTCTCCAGCATTGCACCAACTAGAGTATACAATCAATGGACTATAACCTGGTTTTAAAGTACAGCTAAATCAAAATCAACATCCTTTCATTAGTCGTAATTTTTGGGGCTATACTAAAAGTCGTGAGCATCCGGCAATCATTCGTGAACACATCGTGAGCACCTAAAATGCTCACGAACAGATAGGGTAGAAGTGTTTGTAGTGTATGACTGATCATCTGATGATAGGCAATATCTATAGGTGGAAGAATTGACCTATCGCCGAACCAATTTGTCTGAGTCTTTTTATGCCATTTACGACGCATTCTGCAAAACGTTATTATTGCCGATGGGGGGGGGGGGGGGGGAGGGTGCGTGCCGGGTGCACCTTACCCTTCCGTCGGATATTACCTATCTGATGCTGCCGAGCCTCAAGACCAGCAGGCCAGAATCGCCGATCATAGATAAGAACGTCATCTGACCAGCTTGCCGATGTAATTTGTGAAACTCGGAAAACTTTTGGGGGCTTCGGCGATAGGTCAGTTGCTGTTGTTCACTGAACTTTATCGCAATAATTCACAAACTTTGACACGAAAGCTTGTAGTTTATCACATTCGCCATGCCTGTGGATGATGCTTGTTATCACGCGGACCTAAGAGTATGCAACGATTTTTAGCGAAATTCCCTCGACTCGAGTGCTAATATAACAATAATATGTTTTTTTGTGGGTGTTATGGTTATTTGAGGCCCGCCTTGCATGATTTGAAGGCCGACATGGACCAACTGAAGCCCCAGCGCTAGCGAGGGATTCAAATGGCCATAGAGAAAATAACAGTATATGGTTTTATGTTTGAAATTGAGACAGCACTCATTCACACAGTCATATTTAACAGTTATCATTGTCTGCTTACGTCCTTGTAACTGGTAATAATTCACATGAATTTTGATGGTGATTCATAGGCAATACAAGTGACGTCACACGCCCATGCACTCGAGGGAATCCCCTCAAAAAATGACAAAGGATTCTGCACGAATTCTGCACGCACATGTGACGTCACTTTGCAGGCATAGATGTCAGGAAATTCATTTGAAAAAGTATCCCGGCTGGCTTCGAAACAGTGAACTGTGAGGATAAACACGATAACAAGTGGATATTTCGTTGGATTTAGGAAGTATAGACATCGTGAGCTGTATCTGACCAAGAATGTGAGTACCATTACTGATTTTTAGCCAGTTAGAGCAGACTCAAAGATACAACTTTTTTTTTGTCGGAAATTTAGCAGAATTCTGACATGGGAGGCATTTCATCTGGGCCTTTGACCCTCAGAGAAGATGATTATTGTATGTCTATGCAACGTACATATCAATAGCTCAAGGTTGTGGGTGAAAGCATAACCAGCAATTTAATACCAAAATTGGGTGAGTGGGTGTTACCGTGGTTATATGGGTCAAATATCACTGTTTTATGTTCACGAGTGTCTTAACATTGGCTGCCATATTGTTCACGAAGCTGTTCACGAGGAATATCGTGTCCATATAATACAATCTGCGCGCAAAGAAAAACACCTGATGTACACACCATTTTCACATGGAAATATTCCTTTAGGCTTTACAGTACTTTATATTCGAGTTATTGACACACATAAAATAAAGGAGGAATAACTCATGCTTATGGCATTATGCCCATGTTATGCCCCTGTTAGTGTACTCACGATATGTTCACGAATGTTCACGAGATGTTCACGAATTATAGTAGGCCTATCAACCAATTTTTTGGGCACTGCGACATAGGGGCTTCTGGCAGATTGTCAAAAAACTGTTATGATTGTGTGTGTGATAGATCCAGATAGAATCTATCATAGATCTAGATTGAGAAGCACAAAACTGGTCAATAGTTTTGACAATAACATTTCGTCTTATGGTATCGCAAAGACGGAACATTGGAGCCAAAATAATGGAGAAACTTACCACATCATCAATCCAGGATCAAGACGACAAGACGATCTAGAATCAAAGAAAGTTAGATGAATGTCACTTTGTGTTTTCGCCATGTTGCCAATAAACAGAGGCCAGTCATTTTCGGTGGTGTATGAAACCCGGATCCGGAGCCGGAGGCGGACCCGGATTCGGGGTATGAAACCCGGAGGCGGAGGCGGAGGCGGAGCCGGATTAACCAGGTATTAAACCCGGATCCGGACTCACGGCTTCATCTTCCACGGCTGTAACCATCGCTTGCACACATCTGTTCGCTTCACACTTACCATATTATTGCGGGCAAATGTAGGACAAAGTGCCATTCTGGGCAAATGTTGGTGTGACCAATCAGCGCCATGCTCTCTGCAGTTTTGAACCAATATGATGTCTCAGATTGCCAACGTTATTGTACATCCAACCCTATTATTGTTCATGTAGCATATCAGTTGCACCAAGTTGGTGTCATTCAACCACAAATGGCCCTATTACATTATGTGATGGTAAATGGAATGGAGCATAAATCTAACTCGAAATAATGGTTAGCTTACTATTGGTCTGAATCAATAACTAGTACTTTATAATTACGTAATCACAAGCCAATGTATCACATGTACATGTAGTGTATATGTCACATGATTTTCGGCTATAACTTCGTTTAGGATGGTCGGATCAATTTGAAATTTTATATATGCACATTTGGCTTGAAACCGTAGTCTCACCAAATTTCAAATTTTTATGTTGAAAAGTGAAAAAAAATGGCAGCCTACCCAATGTTGAATGATGGTCCCAAATGGTATATGAAAAATCAGGAAAATTTGGGGGTTTCATTGTCATTAGTACTCATTACTAAGAAATGTAATGTGGTTATCTTTTGATTTGGATGGCACATATACGCAGGAAAGCTTATTGGGGACATTCCTTGTTTTATTTCATCACATGAAACTCTGTTCCACAGTGACATAAAACCCATTGCAGATTTTCCATATTCAACACGTGTAATATCGCGTGACGTAACCATGGTAGATGAAATAATTACGGTCGGCCAAATCAAGTGGAAACCCACTAAAATCTACACTCTCTGCTAAAATCCGACGTAAATCCAGTTAAAATGCTGTAAAGGGCCGCATCATGACTGTCCATTTGATATCACTCGCCCAGTCTCGCATAAAGCAAAAGTTCGTCTAATAAATTTGATATCAAATGGGCACTCATTCAAGATGCTCTTTAGGGATTGACTTTTTTCTGAAGGATGATCTGGGTAAACCTAGAAAACTGGCAATTAAGTATTCAGAACCCGGAATTTAATATTAGAATCTGGGAATAATTGTTCAAACCTTGATTTCACCCCTATTATGGCCAAAAATCTTGCGGCATTTTGTGTTCAGCTGGAGTTCAACGTAAGGTATACATATGAAACTGTTCAGTGTGTCATGTCTTTTGGCAATAATAGAATTACAGGTATTACCCCTGTCTTTATGTGAGATTTACGACTCGACTCATATTGTACAGATAGAGCTTGGGAACTTTCGCCTAATCCGGATCCGGGTTTCATACCTGGTTAATCCGGCTCCGCCTCCGCCTCCGCCTCCGGGTTTCATACCCCAAATCCGGGTCCGCCTCCGGCTCCGGATCCGGGTTTCATACCCTACCGTCATTTTCTGCACTTCCGGTAAAGAAGAGCACCGCTCGTTCACTATTCGCTACGGTGTTCGGGTATTTTACAGAGGTCAAAGTTATCAATCATAACGTTCACGGACTTCTATCAAGAAATCAAAGTTTCGTGTCAAGAAATGTCAAGAATGAAAAGGGGTCGTTACGATTTATAAATTGTTATTTTGTGGATTTAAGTAAAATATAATACAAAGTAATATTAAATGGAGTCTATTATCAAAAGTAATATAATGAGAAAAAATCTCAGAGATCGTGATCGAATTAATGTCTTGAGCTCCAGATAGATATGTTTCTAACTATCATGTTAGAACCTATGAAATAGTATAATTGTATGAATTGTTGATTTGATGAGGAAATAAAACACCAAAACGATAGTCACATCAAGATATCATTATTGATAAATAAACAACCAATTGTACAATTAATCACACATGCAAAACATTCACCAATTTAGACTTGGTTTGCATAGTCTTCGAAAATAAGCGCCGTAAACGGTTGATTCACCAAAATTAGTGTTATTCTGATGTTACAGCAGTGTCATTATTGGGAATCGTGGACTGTAGTTTATCAGTGGACACTGTCAGATCTGGGTGGCTGGACAATGACGTCACACACGAACTGCTTGCGATCTGTGACAGTTCTATTCGGGGCCTGTGGGGGAACTCCGGGGACAGGTTCACAACAACTTGTTTTCTTTCCGAGTATCCTGAATCCTGAGAACCACCACACGTGCTCATGTCGAATGGATTCTCGGTAAGAGTGAATTTTTTCGTGAAATATTCTCTGGGCAATGCTCCTGCAATTGAAGTAAAAAATAATAATGACTGACAGTTCAACTTAAATGGAAGTCAGAGTTTCTGTCTCTTTTGTTCAATCGACATATTATTTACCACTCTACTTTTACTTTTTTATGCATGAATTTTCACGAATTAACATTAAACGTATCTATAGCATTTTTAGTACCCTATGAACCTCACCACGACTTTTATCCGCTTGCTGATTCATCGTGGAACAGAGTATGCTGTCTCCTGAACTATAAGTGTAGCTGGAATCATTCGATCGTCTCCTAGAATCTTTATTTCGCTTAATGACGATGATGACAAGAACAACAAGTGCTACTGCTACACCACACAACAGAAGTCCTATCAAAATGTTGATGCCATTGAACGGTGCTCTGAAACCTGGATACCCCCCGCAAAAAAACCCCAAATCAAATATATATAGTCGTTTGTACGATCATAGTATTTGCGTGTCTGTAAATGTTCACATTAGAAGTCCTGCTCTTATGAACTATATTCAACACAAATGGAATTACTTAATAACAGTCAACTTACCTCCAGGGCTGTTCGGATCCTGTTTAGTTGGAGTATTACACCTGGTCATAGACTGGTCAACATGACGACAGGCCGGGGTGAAGAAATACTGTCGTCTCGTGGAGTGAGCTCCGCTGATTATCTCCACCCAGTAGCGAGAGTTGTACGTCAGCTGCTCCGCTCTGTACACGACCTGTGGGATACATCAAATAATGAATATATAGTTCAGAATTCAGGGCAACTGTTAAAAAATACAAATCTAAATAAGAAAATGCAGCTGACTGCATGCTAATCGAACCTCAATTACCTGCATATGACGTTTTTCCATAACTGCCATGTACACAGCTGAGCTGTCCGGCAGATCACAGTCCTTGAAAATTCCTTCAACGAGTCTATCACAACCAACACGGCTCCAGCGAATCACAAAGTCCTTGCGTGGCATTCGCTTTCCGGGGTTGAAACGAATTGAGAAGCGTACTAAAAATGTGTTGGAACTATTTGCAACATCAATATCTATGATGTTTCTGGACCATGATATGTCCGATGCCCGTGAGTCCAAGTTAGCTGTCTGTTCCGAGGGGTCATCCGCTGTATCTATACCGTAGTTGAAGGGTAGTTGCAGCCGACCGATCCTTTGAATTTGTTCATCTCCACTTGCTCGAAAAGCCAACGCCAATAGCCAAAATATTGTCATCGAGGAAACAGAATCCATGATTGCATGTATTCTTCAAGAAGTTCTATGCTAATGTCTCAGCGATATTTGAGTCGTAATTATTTTCTCCGATTAGTGGTATTTATATATGTTCGGTCAACGTTAATGATGACCTGAGTTAGCTCCTGGTTTGTTTATATTAACAATAAATATCTGTGTTGATTGCAATTGCTCCCTTCAACAAACAATCGCTCAGTGAAGTTTCGGTTATGCTAACTACAGCCAATCTCCATGAAATGTGTCATGAGTGTGCCATGTTAGCAAGAACATGAGTTAGCTCATGCATATTATATTGTTTATACTAACACTACGTCATTCTTGTTAATTGGCCAAATATTTCTGAAATTCAGGCATTGCTCCTCCATGTATGAAACTCCTGATAATTTTTTTTCACCGCACAGTGGACGTGACGGCAACTTTTAGTTTTCTTGTCATCATGCATTCTATGTTTCGGATATGCATAATGTAAAAGACATATGTGGGTCTAATTATCTTAAATGATAATAAATGTCGAACTTAAATCCTAGAAACTAGTTATCATTTAAATTATTTATCAAAGTCGATACCTTAATAAGCGTATTAATGAGTCAGAATTAAAATATGATACACACAACATAAATTTACTATGCACATTGTTAAAGAATGCTATAATATTATAGTATAATAACACAGACTCGTAAGTACTAGATGCTAGCTGGGTGGAAAAACTATAACCATATGAAAATGTGCCCATATTTCTAAGTAATGTTCTTTCATTACAGGCCAAAATTTACAGGCAAGATGTCTAATGGATGATAATGCAATGATAATGTAGAGATTAATTCCCTTGTGAATTTACATCCAAATATGATTTATTAATCTAGCTACCAGTGTCATACATGTTCATACTCTACAATTTCATGAACTCCATAATTGATTTTGTTACATGTACATTAAGCAATACTGATACAATAAACAGGTCGATCAAAGGCTATGGATGTCCAGTAGTTGATGGGCTGGACACTCAATGATGTATGTTGTTTACAATGTGGGCTTGTTTCTCTATCGAAATACAGACACAGAGACGGTGCTCCACAAAAAAACGGTTGTCTCCTTTCTCGGCAGATTGGTTTGTATAACAATAACTATGTTTTGATAAGATGAACCAACGTTGGCAATACCTAAACAAACACTTTTCTAATCGTCCTGTTAGTGAATTTAGAGAAATATTATCATTTGTGAAGGAGGGTGATCTTTCAAACGAATCTATTGTTATATGTACATCTATTGTGTAAAAATTATCCTTTCATCCACTTAAGATAATAACTAACTTGACAATAGTGTCACACATTTAGTGCTACTGTTGATGAAGTAGCCTGTTATTCTATTAATTGCAATCAAGTTTCAAGTCAGTTTATACAAAGATCGTAATCAAAGAGGATGTGGAGTAATCCATTCTTATAAATATCGGCAACACCTGCAAAACTACATTCACATAATTTTTTTGTGTGGTACGAACATACGGTACCATAATCCTTTGTGTTACTATATAATTTTTCGACAAACCAAAAGGAAAGAAGTATATTTCATGAAATGAGTACTTTCACGGTATGGCTCGTACTGATTGGATATGCTTGTGCAGAGAAATCCGTAGCAGATGATGGGAATATGGGCATATTTGCTCGAAACTTCAAACCTAGATCTAAACTGAATGCATTAGAGCACACGGGTGTTCCGCATGCGGAACAGAGGCTGGGCAATCCCTGGTTCAAACGCCAGATGGAGATAGACATACAGTTAAAAAATAAATCTGGACAATTCCTAGCGACATTCTCCATGTTTCTGAATAAGCAATACCTCCTTTCTGATCGGACATTTTACATTCGATGGAGTCGAGTCGGTTGTGACAAGCTGGGCCACGGAGGTTTGAAAAACTGCATCATGAAGGATGAAACTTCAGTATACATGGCAATTATGAAGAAATCAACACAAAAGGTAAGTATTTTCACGCAAAATAACCTGGACTAAGATAGCATTTATAAACAATCATATTGACACAGCAATCAACAAATCAATCCAGTTTTCTAATAATTTGTACACAAAACAGGTCGTGTACATAGCGGAGCAGCTGACGTACAACTCTCGCTACTGGGTTGAGATATTCAGCGGAACTCATTCCACGAGACGACAGTATTTCTTCACCCCGGCATGTCGTCATGTTGACCAGTCTATGACCAAATGCAATACTCCAACTGATAAACTCAAAGCAATAAGCAGCACAGGTATGTTTTCCATCTCATCTAAACCAGACGCGAGACATGATATTTTTTTTTCCCCTACAAAACATTTTGTTCTAATAGCTTAATATCACATTTATTTCTTATCACATAATACCAAGGTTGACACAACAAAGAATGAGGCATTCAAATATTCTTGCAAGTTATTTACTGATGTACCATGTATCCATTTGCTAACATGATCTGTTTTAACGTCTAGATTCGAAGAGGAATTCCATCGTGACAAATGTCGTGATTGGTTTGATGTTTTGTGGAGTGGGACTTGCTCTAGTTCTTCTGGTCAACATTATCATCAAGCGCAGCAGAAAGTGTCACAAACGGTCGGGAGATCCTCTGAATGGTTACACGTACACTACAGGCGATAGTGTGGCGGAGACTCCGGCCAAAGAACCATGCGATAGAGGTAAACTACAGTAAATTGTCAACTTTGAATCCGACTGATATATGTAAGCCACTATCATTTTTTTTCCGCAAATTCTTCATTAAAATCATTGTACATCTATCTAAATCTATCTATCTATCTACATGTATGTAAGCAATATAATTTGATATTTTTTGTCAACAGAGATTCCCGAAGATTGGCCTAGACATAACATGCATGTGTCCAGGAACATTACACTGATAGAGAATCCTTTCGATGGACTCTACGGGAATACATGTGGTGGTTCTCAGGATTCGGGATACTGCGACAGAAAGCAAGTTGTAGTGAACCTGTCTCCGGAATTCCCTCACAGGCCCCAGATCGAGCTGTCAGAGAACGCTAGCAGTACGTGTGTGACGTCATTCTCCAGCCATCTGGACCTGACAGTGCCCGCTGATAAACATTGATAAACTACACGTTGATGTACCGTCAGACTATACATGTATGTTGTTAAAGCCAGAAATATGTAAATGATGGTCCTGTTTCAGTGATAATATAGAGTTTGATATGAGGACGTTGCATCTCGATTGTGTGCGTACACGAAGCTGGGATTACCTTAATCGCCCTGCATGGAATGTGTTCAACAAATGGATTTGTTTTCTTTATTTATGGTATATCGGCGAAGTACGATATATTGTTTGAAACTAATAACATACCAAAGAGAGGCCAGTATGTGTTCAATTATCAGTTCTACACTTGTACATGTATGCTGTGCATTGGCTATTGTTAAATATTGGCATACATAAGTGATATATATATCACCTCCAAGTGATATGTTATGTATATATTTCCTTCTGTTTACATTTATTTAGGGATATAAAATAATGTTATGTAATAAATCTATGATATGTAAATCAATGTATGCTTTATAAAACTCACATACATGTAGACGAAAAAAAAAAACATGAAATTCTGAGAGGATGAGCTTAGTGTATATTGTTGTTGAATTTCATTTCTGTGTTGATATCTTGACTGAAATTACCACATGAATGAGGTTCCTGTTTGCCACCAGGATCGCCACCATGTAATTCGGGTATAGATAAACCATAGAAACAGTCTACTGTGCCATATACATACAAAAACGTAAAAATGTTGCATTAAAATGTTGTCATGTTTGTTCTTGCATAATGCAGACAATGAACATGACGTTTTTGTACTTTTTGGGCATAATAGACTGTTTCATAGCCCCAAAAGCACATGGCATCAGCAGGTACCCCATTCATATCATGATTATATAATTAACGACCACATGACAGGGACTCTTGAGTAATCAGTATTGTGGTAATTGACCCCCAAGATCGACCCTCCTCCTTGATCCACCTGAATGTACATCCGATTGTCTTCCAGATTATATATTTTCGTACCCATGTAGATAATGATTGAACACCCCTCCTCGTAGGTGTGCATATAGGCCCCTACCATCACGATCGACTCTAGGACCGACATTGCCCAGCATCTTCAGCACGCAGGGTAAGCGAGAATGCCGAGTTGCGCACAAAATACGTTGCTTTGCCGAGTTGCGCACAAGAAATACCGAGTTGCGCACAGGAAATGCCGAGGCGCGCCCAAATCAGGCTGTGAGCACCACGCTTCGTGCGAAAAATACGCAAATATGGGTGTTTATGTCAACGTTATGGGATAAAATTCATGTCTATCCGGATCTCCTGATATGCCAAGTGCATACGCAGTTGGATGTAGAACGATCTGTAAAGAAATGATGGAGCACGATGTGAAAAACTTTGTCGCTACTTCCCCGATTCACCTATTATCGCCCAGTGCACGTTTCACAAGCTTATGGTGTCTCTTAGATAATTAAACGGACGTGTAATATTGTTTAATTGCTTTTGTATGCATATATTAGAGCTATTCTTGTTATATATACAATCATATCTTGACTTATACCAACAATATATTGGTTTTCAAAATTAATTCCGTGACCCCTGCCGAGTAGCGCACGGCAAGATGTTGGTAACTGCTGGGTTGCGCTCAGATAATGCACACAAATAAGGAAATATACGAACTTGCTCAGATGAAAGTATGAAATGTCCATTTTATTTTGATTACGTTTATGCATTTTATAGTCAGATACGTGTTCGGACAAGAGAAAACCAGATCGTAGACCACAGTATGCCTGCTAGGTCTAGGGCCTATACAGTTAGCCTATAGAGAGATGGACCTTGTGTGTGTCTGCGACAGTGACATCCCAACCACACAACAATTTCATTGCTTGTGTCTATAGTTATACCAGTGATATCAGTCACTCCATGCTCTTCCCCAAGACAATTCAAGTCTAGCTCCTTCTTACAAGACAATAGGGCCTAATGTGACACCCAGTCGGTGTACTGATAATTGCATGGAGCCCATAAAATATGGAATGCATCGAATTGTACGAAACCACGCCTTATGTCAAATGTGTACATTCAAATGCTAGTAGCCTCGATGGAGCGTACGTTTGCATTGTGTACCAGTCACACCAAGGCCACTGACGTCCCCGGACCAAAGACCAAATTCTTGCTGGGTCCTTGATGATCTTTGGGGATCCTGGGTAGTCCGGGACTATTTTTTCAATCCTAGGTAGTCCGGGAAAGTTCGTTTTTGATCCGGGACAATCCTGGAAAGTCTATTGACAACGTGTGGGATTTATATGGCGTATACATTGGATCCTGCGCCCAAAACACTTGTACAAACATATATGTGTAGAATATTTATGACTGTTATCGGCCCGAAACCCCTCCTTGACACATTCTCCCACTCGACATACATTACACAGATTCATCACATGACTTCATACTTACCTTACGTCACCAGCACACACCGTCCTCGCACCGCACCTACATGTAAACAACTCTGCCCACGACATCACTCCCCACTTTCCCTCCAATCACGACATTTCCAGACACCCTGTACTTGGCCCCGCGCTTTCCCGCCATTATGATTTGAGTTTCTAAAAAGTTGAGTTGAAAAGGTGAATTGAAGAGAGAAGTAAGATAAATTGTTATAGAGAGGTACATTAAAGACCTAGTAGCATGTCGATGAAAGTGCTTTTCATTTAGTCCATTATGAATAGTTATCTGTAAATTCGAACGAATTTTACAAATACAATCAATGGGTTTCGAGATATTGAATCAAATAGGCACTCCTTCCGTAAATTGCCGAAGATTTTTATCACGATTTTAGTATGGGTCACGTGGTTTGTGACGTCATTTGAGGCAGTACTGAAAGTACATGTAGCCAGCAAGGTAAACTGCATGTCGCATATTCATTCTCGTTGTGTATGTTTGACAATTCAAGTGAACGGGTGAGATGGTTGGAATACGGCATTTCTTGTCTTGATATTTAGAATCAGTACTATTCATTCTCCCAGAAGGGAGGTTTGTTGAACTGCAAGATGTCCAGTATTTGTTGGTTTTCATGTGTTTTCTTTCGAATCTCATGCATTTTGGAGTGGTTTTCTATCTTTGAGCTGACCGCCCAAATTACGTGTTTTACGTTTTTGGCCAGCCATCAAAGCACATTTTGCCTCAACTGACGTCACGATTACGGAAACTGCCGAAGCTATTTTTTTCATCGGCATGAGAAGGCGATTGCAATACCGGCTCAATATACTCGATTATATGTCGCTGTTATTAATTACCAATTAACGTGAACATCTTTTTTTATCACCAAATATCCACAATGCCTTTATCTGAACAGGAATAAAACCATATAATGGTACCTTGCTACTATGACTTTAAAAAAGATTATAATAAGGAGAAATCAGGACTAACTATACTTCGGACTATCTACGGGGATTACGTGTGAATGCCGTGATCGTTCCATCGGACTATATCATCCTAATAAACATCGGATTATTGAAAAGATACGTCGGACTCCTGTCTTGTGTTAAACGCACGACATATATCGCACTACACGATCAGTCGGTGTAATAGCCACCGGAAGAACGCCTATTCCGCCACATATGATTTACTCAGGATTGTAATATAAGCTTTACACATATAGGAAGTAATATCTGGTGCATCGTTTGGCGATCTTGAGCACGACTTTAGGTGATGTTGACGACTGAATATGGAGGTTACGTCTGACATAATTTGTGTAAATTGGCCTCTTGAAATTTTAAAGTCCAACTAGAGTCAGGATACTACGGCGCCCCGTTCGTGCCACAAAAAAGAGAAGTTAATTTTTTTTCTAACTCCTACGTATGAGATAATATGTCATACGTATGAGATACTAAGTCATACGTAGGAGATACTAACTCATACGTATGAAATACTTATCTCGTACGTATGAAATACTTATCACATACGTAGGAGATACTGTACTGTACTAGTCATACATATAAGATACTAAGTCATACGTATGGAATACTAACACATACGTAGGAGATACTAAAAGTTCCATATACCCGACACCGCCACGGAAATAGAAGTAATATGTGTGTCCTCCGTGTTTTCCATGTAACCTTCTTGCTTCTTTTATGCTCTCCTTGACAATGTCACATATCTATCTACTTATAAAGAAATATCTCATACGTATAAGATAAGTATCTCATACGTATGTGTTAGTATCTCATACGTATGACTTATAATCTCATACGTATGTGTTAATAATTCATACATATGTGTTAGTATGTCATACGTATGTGTTAGTATGTCATACGTATGTGTTAACAACTCATACATATGTGTTAATAACTCATACGTATGTGTTTATATGTCATACGTATGTGTTAGTATGTCATACGTATATGTGTACAACTCATAAGTATGTGTTAACAACTCATACGTATGTGTTAACAACTCATACGTATGTGTTAATAACTCATACGTATGTGTTAATATGTCATACGTATGTGTTAGTATGTCATACGTATGTGTTAACAACTCATACGTATGTGTTAACAACTCATACGTATGTGTTAATAACTCATATGTATGTGTTAATAAGTCATACGTATGTGTTATTATCTCCTACGTGTGACTTAGTATCTCATACGTATGACTTATTATCTCATATGTATGACCTAATATCTCATACATATGAGATAATATCTCATACATATGAGTTAGAAAACAAAATAAATTCTCTTTTTTGTGGCACGATCGGGGCGCCATAGGATACTTATTGTAACGTTCGGCTGCCCCGTACGGGACGTCCGAGTGATACCCTACAGGTATCCAAACCAGGTACCAGTCCGTCCGGATCGAGCCCGGATCTCATACATCACCACATAGCATAACACATATCACCATCACCAACATCATCACATATCACATGCATTATACATCATAATGGCAATGTAGCCGTGTGTAGAGCCCGAGAGGCCATGGGAGCGGCCCCACAGAACCCGTACACATGGGCATATTGCTCTCTGGACTCGCTGATGGCCCTGAGGCAGAGATGGAACTCTGCACCAGCCCGACGGTCTGCCAGAGCCTACGTCACACCATCCCGGGGCAGGAGAGAACTGGCGATCCACAGGGCTTGCGCCCCCGAGTCAGCAACTCGTCTCCCCCGGCCCGGGCCCCCATTGAAGTTGTCCCCAGGGCCCCCACAGGGCCCTTAGCCACGAAACAGGGACGCAAAGCACATGGCGCGCTCCGCGTGCTGTTTCGCCTCTCTCTTTCGGACAAACTCCTGTATATATAATACACTGCAAACTAGAGGCAGCACGCGGAACGTAATCAAACCATTGTTATAGTTTACTGGAGCGTAAATAATTCCGAGCATCGCCGTGGCAACGCGTACTCGAACCGAGTTAGGCCAAACCGAAAAGGCCATATAAATGGAATGTGGTTTTACAATCACCTGCCGCGATCTTTGGGCAAAATCGCCACATTATTTTTGACAGATGATAGAGTAAATCTCACGAATTAATATAGTTTTTACAGTTTGTCAATATCTCGATTATTTATGAAGATATGACAGTTTTAGTGGAAATTTTGTGCTAACTTTTGTGTGTCTAATTAACTATTATAATGAGTATTCATGTACGATGATAATATGACCTTAATTTAGCATGTACATTATTTGGCATGACATATAATCAGTATTCAATTTCCAGAATTGGTTGCCAAGGTAACTATTCTCGAGATATGACCCATAGCAACCATTTTCTATCGCACAAAGCATAATAACTTGAAATTCATTTTGACTTGAGTTAGACTTTAAATGCTTGTACATGTAGATAGAGCGTATAGTGTATTATGAGCATATAGGGAGTCATACATGTACGTGGCACACCTAATAGTGAGCTCGAACTTAACCTCGGGTTAATTTGTTTGCTGAACCTCAGTTTCATGACTAGCATGAAATATCAAAATTGTTATTTGCAGACAAAGCAATTATTTTATATTTGGGGTGCGCAACCGTGCAGTTGCCAGTGAGCGCACCCGAGCAGTTGCCTATCGGATTTTGCCACTTCACACAAACACACATAAATAACTTCTCAAAATACCATCAACATGATGTTGACAATAATTACATATGATTGTTCGCATTTGATAAGCAAGTTCCATCACCGTCAGCGATAAAAATGACCGGCGTTGTGTCTCAATTGCTCAGTTCAGTGAGCGATATATGAAGGCTTTCACTTAAAACAACGATGGTCAGTCAAGTTTGACAAGTTTTATGAACTGCTCGTTGGTCAATTGACATTTCTGCGATCACCAATATTACTCAGGATGTTCATATATCCGGATGAGACTATTAATATATACACATCTGTCTTCCATTCTTCTCGAAATCTTGAAAACTGACAGACGAGAGTCCAAGAACAAAAAACTTCGGCGCGCCTCGGCATTACCTGTGCGCGACTCGGTATTTCTTGTGCGCAACTCGGCAAAGCAACGTATTTTGTGCGCAACTCGGCATTCTCGCTTACCCTGCGTGTTCAGTTCCGTTGGAATTAGCGAACGTGATTTAATCTGTCCCTGATCGAGAAAGTGGAATCCCGAAATGGTGCAGAGATAAACTTTCAGTCAATTTGCAGACCTCTAACTTGACCATTCATTAAACAACATTTATATGAGATGGCAGACTGAGATCGACCAGTCTGCATCATATGCTGGCTGTCAAATTGTCCCCAGGGAAATTGTCCCAAGAAAATATGAGCAAATATGGCCAATTTTTATATACTTCAATTTTACAGTTTTCGAGGTTTCCACATGTATGGTGTAGAACCTGTTTTTTAATGGTGAGGTGGAGTGGTGTGGAGTGATGCACCCCAATGACAATTTATGCGTGACTCAGGGGCGCAACCACGGTGTAAAAGTGGGGGGGGGGGGGGTTCCAATGTTTGGATAATACATGATTTTCTAGCGCGAGCCCCGAAGAGGTGAAGCAACATTATAGGGGGGTCTGGGGGCATGCCCCCGGAAAATATTTTGAAATACACATTATAAATGGTGGTGTTTGGTTTCATCTGACATGGCTTTTTAGCATTAATTCCACACACATATAACATTAAATCTCCCACACACACAAAAAAACAACTGTCCCAAAGTTGGGGGGGGTCACCTCAAAAGTTGGGGGGGGGGGGGGGTTGCGAACCCCCCAGATAAGTGGTTGCGCCCTTATGCGTGTGGTCAAATATTTTCCATCAAAAGTGGTTGCTGCATGATAAAACCGAATATTGTGAAAATCCCGACATGGTCGGTTTTCTCATGTGATAAAAGTGACCATGTCGCTTTTTTCACGTGAAATATCCGACCATGTCGCTTTTTTCACGGTTGGTGTTTCCGGTGTGAAAAAAAAGCAACATGCCCGTGAAATACCCGACATTAACTGCGGAGCTATTGAACTGGCTTTTGTTCGTGAAATTCACGACATGCATGTCCATATTTTCGTCCAATTCATGGACGTCCACTCAATATTTAATCAGGATTTAGCTCTAAATCGGGTGGGGGTGGGGATCTGGCAGAACAGCACAACAAAGAATTTTGTGGTGCGATATTTGACCATCGAGCGATGTTTTGGGTGCGTTATGTGCTGCGTTCCATTCAAGTCGTGCAAATGGTGACGGTGGTGCAGTACGAGCTCGAAGCATGTCATTGGCAAAACACACAAATCGCCATCAAGTATCTGTCTGTTTACATTTCCCTATGCAACAATAACGTTCATGAAACGTATTAAGAAGTCTTTGATGTGGATATCGCAAGCAGATTGGAATGAAATATTCTCCACCAATCACATCAGGCGTGAAAAATGCGACATGGGCGATAATAAGCATATGACTGTGAGAAAAGCGACATATTTGATGTTCGGGTTTCTCACATGTCGCGTTTGTAATGCTACATGGTCTTGAAATCCGAGTCCTTACGATATATGTTACTTATTTATTATGTCCGGGTTTGTTTGCGTTCCATGATTTAGGTAATCACCATTGATATTTTGCGTCATTTCCGTTTGGAAGAGAGAAATAATATTTTCTCGAAGTTTAGGTGAATATTTCATTTTGTTTTGGATCATATAGGTCAAGTATTATGTTATGAACCTAATCAGAGTTAGATGTACACCAACTGTATTATCGTTGAGTCTCCTGTTTCTACGTATCTCGTTATTTCGATACAGGGTTTTCCCACACCCTGTTCATGATGTGGAAAACCCTGTTTTCATGTTCATGATCATGCAATCCATGCCCATGGCTTGTGCCAGACATGATGCCAGATTGTGGCCCCCAAGGAGTGCGTTATGATAGATCTAGCAGATAGCCCTACAGTACCATATTTTGCATGTGTCGATAGCCATTAAATCTGATGTGTAATAAAGAACACTTTTATATCATAACCAATTGTCATTCCGGATCCTAAGTATGGGAAATCAGTTGGTAATAAAATTACCCACGTTATTGTACATCCTAGCCCCATGGATTTCAGTGTAAACGCAGAAATTTCCTCTAAATAACCCAGTTCGGAAATGTATCTCGGTCAAGTCAAGTGGTACGAGCCATCCGTCCTAAGCTCGCCGCATCCCTAAGTTCGTCAACTGCATATCAGCGAAGCATAGAAGCTTCTTTGTGAAAAACAAAATGATGGTAAATAGTCATGATACTAGACTGTCGAATAATGATTTTGATGGGTGTTTTGAAGGACATAACAGAGCCCGAAAATGCTGTTGGCAAATTTGGGATTGCGGCGAATTTAGGACGGATGGCTCGTATATGGTCGAGTAAGCAGTTTTCGTATTATTGCAGTTCTCGTGGTATTGTTAAAAACGTCCTCGTCAGGGATCGACATTAACACTGGCCCACTGGCCCCACGCCATATTTTGAGCCTGTGGGGCCAGTAGGGGCCACCAGATTCCCTGAGTCACTGGCCCCACTGGGCCAGTATAAAATCTTGCATTCTTTGAATTTTAGTTCACAATATTTCACTTCCTTTGAAAGCCTTTTCCATGTTGCTTCTTTATGAAAATGCATCAGTGTTTGATATTCAAGTGTGCCCTGATTGTTAGTGAACTTCGAAAGTGGGGCCAGTAGATTATGGATGGGGCCAGTAATTTCCAGATGTTACTGGCCCCATGGGACCACTAGTGTCATATGCCTAATGTCAATCCCTGCTCGTTGCATAGCAACATGCGTGGATAATTTCAAGATACAAACAAATATGTCTATACAAATATGTCTATTCTAGTTGTCCTTCATATTTTCCATTCATAAGATAACATTATATGGTTTCCAGACAAACAGACCCAAAAAGTAAGCAAAACATTATTTGAGTCACCAAAATCTGATGTTGCGCCATGAAAATATGTGCACATGGTAAGCAATGGCTATTTATTGAGGGGATAAAAGAAGTGGTTCACATATTTTCCAAATATTTTGCACCTTATTAACCACGTAACATTTTATGGATGAGGCGAGTTGAAACACACCCTCTCAAGGGTATAATGGTTATGTCCCAGCTATTTACCACGAGAACTGTTGACATCACCATATAATGTGTGCCTTGAACACAGATGATCTTATGGAAAGTTCCCTGCTCTGCTTCAAATTCAACAAACACTATTTTCCATTCACATTTAGTTGTGTCAGGTGTTGTAGAAGTTTAAAAACATAGAAGCATGTTTGTTTTGTTTCTTTTCCTGCTATTTTATTGTGGAAAATATTTCGTAAAACCACGGAAACTGCTTAGTCCAGGCTAAAGTATAAAAAAATTGTTTGTAGATCTACTGCTGTATAACACTGGTGTTTACATACAATTAGTACAAAGTACCTGTCATGCAGATAACTATACATATAGTATACAGATTTGTAGCTGTCCTTTGCAGTTGCTTGCTGTCGGTTTGTGGGTTCTCGTTGGTCTGTTGGGTTTTTCCTCTTCATGACTGTGCGGTTATTGCCTTATACATCATCACACCTGCCTTGCTGTTTATTGGCTAACTAGTGTTGTTTCAACGATTTACTCGATTGCAGTTCCACATCCTCCTCCCCCATTTTGGAAGACCTGGCAATCCGGTCTGATGTAGATAGGACTTAATGTAATTTGGGTGCATGGAGACTGCTCCTAAAATCGGTTTAACTGAGCACACTGACACATTGAGTGCATTTAAAATATAGAAATTGGATTGTCAGATGACGATCCAGTGGTGACAAAACTGGGATAATGTCCTTATGGTGGGGCATTCATGACATTGGTGTTAAAATCAACGTAAAATCATTCAGACGCAGGAAAAAATCATGCCCTAGCAGCATGTCGTCTTGTATGTTGGCAATCTCATGTGAAGTGATCACCACCACATCGGAAACATCCTGTTCCGGCCCTAGATGTGGATGATGGTGACCTGGCAGGTCCGTTGACAGAACTTGCTGGTACCGCTGTGGTGAATGTGATGATGAGCGATCTTGCAGGGATCTTGATCTGGGATCCTTGCTTGGGGATACACTGGGGACGAGGTCCTGCCACATATGTCAGTGCTGACTTTGCATATACATGTAGCACTGGGGCCTATATCACGATAGTGATGTGAACTACATGTGAAATACAGTAATGAGGCTGTGAACTTATGGTTCCGACTTTTCAAGTTGCGAATGCTCTGTGACAAAGTCAGGTCATTGATCATTTATAAAATATGTATCCCCTTTGTCACCTCAGTATAGTTGAGATCTAGAGGGAACAGCTATAAAAAATTGAAATTTATTTGTTGAAAAGATGTCCAAACGATGTTCGCCACGAGGGTGAATGATTGAGTATATTAAATACTAAGTAGATTAGAAAAAAGTCAGGTCATTGATCATTTATAAAATATGTATCCCCTTTGTCCCCTCAGTATAGTTGAGATCTAGAGGGAACAGCTATAAAAAATTGAAATTTATTTGTTGAAAAGATGTCCAAACGATGTTCGCCACGAGGGTGAATGATTGAGTATATTAAATACTAAGTAGATTAGAAAAAAAGACGAAATGTTATAGACAAGAAGTTACTGTATGCATGGATTTCTTTTTCATTTGCAGAAAAGGCCTGCATTGACAGCGCCATCGGTAGTGGAATTATAACTGTTTCTGCTCAGCGAGGCTACAACAATTAATGGATTCAGGCAAGCCACAGAGTGGTAAGTTTTTATCCATGAATTTTGAATTAAATACTAGTAGCTATAGATCATAGCCTACCAATTGGATTGGAGTTCAGTTTGAAAGCTTGTCATGTCCATTGCTTTCAGGAACTCCTACAGCTAATATCTCAGTGAGACGGCCAGCTGAGGCCGGCTCCGAGTCTCCCTTCAGTGGGAGTCCAGCCGCGTCCTTCATCAAACCCCACTTCAGCATCTTCCAGTATGGCGGGATTTTCCGCTCGGCTCAGTCCTGCACTAACCTGGAAGGAATGGTCCCGCAGGATTCAGCATCGGCCAGTGGTTCAACTGTAGACCTCAGCGTGGACACAACCGACCATGCCACCCTGGGAGTCCCCGGCGGGAAACCCGGAGGCCTCCACCAACCCTGTCCGTCCGAGAAAAAACTCCCGTATGGAGGCATGTTCCGCACGGTGAAATCCTGCGCCAACTTGGAGACGTTGGTGGAGAATTCGGCCCAGGGAGATGGTGCGGCCCAGGTTCATCAGGAGTCCGGGCTGCTTTTTGGTGGGCTCAAGTCCTACCTGGCTAAGTCCAACATGGTCTCTGCTAAAGATCTGAATGTCTTTGCCCCCATGTCGTCTTGATGGGCTCATTCCTTTTTCTCAACACGTTGTTGATTTTCCATTGTTAATAGCTAAAGTGTGTATCGTTTGAACAAGTTTTCATGTGGATTTTGTCCCGGTGGCACTAATCATGTTGAAACAGACCTCAGTTTGGATTTTTTTGGCATTCGTCAGTCTGCTATATGAATCCAAGCTATATATGTGTTTGTCCAATTTAGGCACAAAACTGGTCGTGTAATTTTATAGATCCATATTTTCATGTTCATGAAAACTTGAGTACTTGAATATGTTTTCTTTTGTTGGCCTTTTTCCACCCAATAATACAACTATGGTGTTGAAATCAATACATGTAATTACCATAATTTAGTGTTTCGATTGGTAATCTCAGGACCACAAGTCATCCATAACTTTTGTTTTAGCAAGCCCACCGCTATTCCAGTGTGTCTGATGTGCATTCATGTGTGGAGTCTTGTCTTGAACATTATACTGTAAGCTTCCTTCATTTCACTGTGAGATAGACTGTAATGCACGGGTCCACATGGATATTGTGTTTCCACAGAACATATAACATACATTATATATAATCAAACACATACAAATCATTGGAGGACTTGTCAAATCAAAAGAAACAAGCAGGACTACGTATCGTATATTGAGAGTATACTCCCAAGAACATTTAAGTGCTCATACTGGATGGTTGTTTCAAACTTTGCTCACAACATACCTTATGAACAAGTAGTGTCGAGCATTGGAAGGATCTGTAGATGATTTTTTTCACAACCAAAGTACGACTCATTTTGTCTTGTTGTTAACAAATTGTAATAAACATTGCCGATTAAGAATATGAGCAGACCAGGAGATTGTCCTGGTATAATTTGTGCACATCCACTCATGTATATAGGTGTAATGGAGTTTGAATATATCTGAACGAGATCTGTTAATAGATCATAACTAGTCTGTATTTTATTCGATACTTTTGACATACATGTACACCTACAACAACAAAACCACAGTATCATATCTTATAGCATTTTTGGAGTGTGACATGTTTGTACATAGCGACGCCAACAGGCCAAGCATATTTCCTATCATGCTGATGTAACAAAGAAGCAGCCGATGTGTACATTTCATGTGTGCGTGTCTCGTGTGTACTATGATATTCTGTGTGAAAAGCTTGGAGTGTGAGGAACCAGGGTATGTACAGAAAGTTTCGTGTAAGACTGCTTTTTTCTGAAAAGAAAAGTATGGAATGTGATTTTCGTGAGTTTTGTGGATTGCTTTGCAGAGTTCGCAACTCATGTTCATAGTGCTGATGGTAGCATTGTTATGAATGAAGAGAAGTTATGTTCTGCGTCAGACTTGGAAATGTTGTCTTCAGTTTACACATTACATCATACTGAATATTGATACAAGTTTTTCTTTGAAAATATATACATGTTTCTTTCGACTTTGGGGTAATCATTATCCATTTCCGATGTAAAAGGACACAATTCCTCGTTTTGTTATCACAAAGGAGTAGATCTAATTCAAAATCCGACTTATATCATAATTCAGTTGTGTGCTTTTGAAGTTTTGTTCCATGTACGTATGTGTCCTGTGCATATTCGTACATGCATTATGATTGATTTTGTGTGTAGTATTTATTCATGTTGTGCAAATAAATTTATTGTTTGTGATTTTGTTGAAAATTTGTGCTATCAAATGAATGAGGCCTGTTCAGGAACATCTGCAATTGTCAGCTGGCAGCATTGTTTTTGGGCTTCACATTACATCATAACTCTATTTTCTGACTTTACCACTATAAACGTGATGTTACTTGCGTAATGTACGTCATTGTTGATTACAGACGACATCGGTTAATGATTTGTAACTAAACCTTACCATGCTGCCCCCTGTTGAATGAGAATATGAACATTCCCCATTACAAGTCGCGTGTTTCAGAATTCACACGTTATTCTTGAAACTTACCAAGTTAGACTTCACCACTATCATGAGAACATGATTACCATACATCTGGATGTTTCACCATACCTCATACACTCCCCCCCCCCCCCCCCCCCCCATTGAAAAACTGGAATTTATGTTTTCTCGATGGAAAACATCAAGAGCATGATAACCATACCTTGCAAAATTGTGATTTTGTTGAACACAGGGTTGTTACATATTGATTGGAATGATACCAGACAAAAGTGCCGAATAGACTGTTTCAAGTACCGGATAACTGGGACCCCATCAACACCCCCCCCCCCCCCCCCCCCAACAATTTCACAGAAATTTGTCCTGACGACCCTTGCATGGTTTTGAAAGCTTCCAAAAGATTAGAGGTTTCTTCTCCAACTTGCCACTCCACTTGCTCATCCTCCACTTGCAAATCTGTCTGACAGGCTTGTTTACGGATCATAGAACACGCTTCATTTTACTAGATAGCAACTGGGATTTGGAAGGGGGCGTTCGGGTAGAAGTATCCGATGAGCGACCTTGCCGCTGAGGAATCCACGCTACCAGCCCAAAATATCAGTAACTAGCTGAACTCAAATGGGCAGTTCCTCGCATCTGAATACTGGTAGTATAGGGGCGAGACAGAAAAGCTCACGGGCTTGAGCGCAGGGATAATGGTAGCCGACGTTGACGTTGCTGAATGTCCCGCCCGATAATAAACATTCAAAATGGAGCAACGTCGGCTAGGATAATGGTTGAGATATATCCTCATTCGTGCTGCTGTGTCTAGAGCGTCGTCCTTCTCGTCAAGGTGATGGTACTAGTATTTCAGAGGGCCCTTGAACTATTGAACAAATTTCCCTGGCTTGAGGGCACTCTGGCAGGGTGATCTTCTATTCCGCTAAAGATCAAACATTGGATATTCCGCCTGACTAAGAAAGCTTACAAACTGCAGCGACGGCTGAGCAGAGTCAAGAATTCGGTCACCCAGAACTACGGTGTACAGTTCCTCCAGCTTGGGTATTGGTGTGGAGAACGCATCAGGAGCCTGTGGCATTAAGATCATATCTAGCTCATTAACATAACAACCAAATCGTTGTTAGGTTGATCAATTCTCTTTAATCTTCGTTTCTTGATTTTTGTTTCAAATAAGATTTTCATCTCTAGCTAGCAATACTCATTGTATGATTGTGAACAATGTTTTGTCAGTTTAAAAAAGTAACGAGCTCGCCATTTTAGTGAAATGCCCACCCAAACCGGTGAAGGCCTCGTGCCTGACAGACATGTCAGTCAATTTAACCTGACTGACTCCCTGATGTTGCTTGGCAGAAGAGGTGGGGGGGGGGGGGGGGGGGTGGGGGGGGAGTGTGGCCGCCAGATCTGGGAGGCTGGACTGTAGGCCTACTGGCTGTGGCAATGGCTGATCCTAAATTGAAGTAGAATAATGAGTATCCCTTTCCAGGCTGTCTCTAGATGAGCTTGGGACACCTGGAATGGATGGCCTGGCTTGTTTGTTCAGCACAGTCCAGTTGATCCCAACCGCTGCTGTTGCCATGCTCAACCCAATCTCAATGGTAAATGCTGCCCCTATCGAAAAACTGAAACTTATGTTTTCTTGATTGACCAAATGGACAACTACAATGGTCTGCAATGGTTGAATCTTATCTGAGATTGGTGTCATTCACACTTGGGACGAACATCGTTTGGACATCTCTCCAACGAATAAATCAAAATGCTCCACAACTGTTCCCTCTAGGCCTCTTCTATATACCGAGGGGACACAGGGGTTACATATTTGACAAACGATCAATGACTTCTCACTGAGTACTGTATTATTCCCAACTTGGAAATATCAAGCTTCTCTACACAATCACTCAGTTCTTTACATGTCTCTGTTTTGCCAGGACGTTCTACCCTTCTGGGGCAGGGAGTTCCAGTTGGTTATTCAGTTATTGTTTCACCAGGAGAGTTTCCTCCACCTGTTCTAAGAAGAAGTCTTCTCGTCTTTCTAAGGCAAAAGTGGAGGAACCACGGGTTGACTTTCCCCTACGGTCTCCATCGTTGATTCATAGGGAGTTGATCCTCCCTGTACCGTCTGCCCCTGACAAGTCAAGTAAGGGAAAGTGTGCTTCTTTGAGCACCTGGAGGTTACCCATCCAACAACAAAATTGTAATCTGACAGTTGTTTCTTGTTAGCAACAGACAACAGTCATATTTTAATTGTTATTTTGGTTCCTTGGGACAACTTGGGTGTCGAACACAGAATTGGGCTCGATGAGTCATTCAAGCCCGCTGCTTCGAGGTGCAAGGGGGCAGGAGTTCCCAGGCTTGGGTAGTGGGGTCTGGGTTCCTATTATCGGGAGTCTCAGCTCTTCAATTGTAATCTTGGTCGTACATGATAGGGGTTCAATCGGTCAGTTAGTGTTCTCCATCACGACCCAAGTCCTGGTTACACCCGGCCTGCTACTTGCTTCAGTGTATGCCACTAATTTTGCCATTATCAGACACATGTTTTGATTGAAACATGTAAGCACTCTTGGCTATAAGTCTGCTCCCATGGAGTGAAGCAGCTATGACTGGTGCTGTCCAGTGGTAGAGCTTCATTTCCCCGCGTCAAACATTTACCCTATGTTGATTTCTGGCAAATATCGTGGTCCACTTTTATCATTACCACCATAGCATTGAGCAACTGAAACTTCAGCCGATAAGCAGTGTTGTGTGGGCGAATAACATCGTAGGTATATAACATGCCCGCAAGATCTGTTACATAAGGAAATACATGTACATGCATACTTATGTCAGCTTTCAAACATTGATGATCTTACTTAACGCTATAAACCTATCTAATTCAAACGATAGACATGTCCCAGTCAAGCAAAAAAAAAACAATTGTTCCTCATCAAACTTCTCATTGAAGAAGAGTATCCAATACCCTCCTCACAACTCAAAGGCAAAATTCGATGAACTTTTTGTTGAGTACGTCTCTGTTATATGATCCCAATTGTCAATATTCATGGGAATTTTTTTTTATGATGTGTCCGTTGATGATTCAAAGTTGTAATTAGATGGTCCACAACACTATACTTCAGTATGCCTGAATCAAGTGGCTCGGGTATCAAAATTACAAGATTCACAAGAATTTATGATTGGTCTCAATTAAGTCCATGCCAAGAGGCACACCACAAAACCGAAGGGAAACCATCATACCACCAGCCGCCTACGTGATATAGATTGGATTATACCAGCTAAGACTCCTTTGATATGAAAGAAAATGAACATGTCAAGCCAGGCACAACTCCATGGTTGTCCATGGGCCACACCAGTCAACCAGGCGTACACGTGCAGCTGGACAGAACTCGAATCTGTTTCACCTTCCAAAAAGCCACAATCAGTGCTGCAGGTGCATGCACAAATTAATTCTAACATTTTAGGAGACAATCGCACGCTAACAGGTGATATTGGCGCACATATCAACACAAAAAGTGTGCCTTCGGTGAATGTTGTCGAGAATGACAACACGTTCAGAAAAGATGAATGTGACAGATGACAGGGATGACTGCATTCTTCGAGACAGATTGAGCACACGCCACCGCGTTTTCCATCTGGAACATTGACAGATGCTGCCGCCTGGTGTTTTCATTTAACACTACCATCGAACATAATACAGTGCAATATTATTGTTTGTCAGACCTTTGGGACTTATGTTCCTGAGTCCAGGCAGGTATTAGTGATGACCAAATGTCGTCTTCAAAAAAATCCCAGATGATCCCCAAGTTGTAAATATCGAACCTGTCTCAAACAGTGAATTTTAAACACAATGAAGATTGAATAGTTAAGGTTCCCAATGCAGCTTGAATAAGTACAGTGTACAGATGTTGGGACTTTGGTGGTTTATCAGTTTGTGCGCTAAATTAACTGGTTAGATCCCATAACGTCAGATAGTTAGTTAGGTCTTTGTAGGGATTTTTGAAACCAGATCTATCATATCTCCATACTTAAATCTGATATCGACCAACTCTGAATACTAGCACTATATGTTATTAGAATTCCTTTTATCAAATGTCGAAAATGCTAGTAAGTATCATGTGTTGGGGGTATTTCAAAGACGACCTGTGAACAGTTTGGGTACTTTTTATTATTTAACTCAAGCAACATGTTTCTGTTGAGTACATATACATGTAGTTGTATAATTTATGTCACAATAAATCTATCCAAACAGGATTTGCATCACATAAGTAATCACATCAACCTCAACGTTTTGATATTTCAAACACCACACTCTAATTATTTCTTGGCTCAGAAACAAATTTGTTTGATAAAATTAAACCTGTAGAATGAAGTTCACAATTTACGGGGACGTTCTGATGGGTTAGTTGCAGAACATAACAGTTTTCCGCGAAATGGTTCTGCAGTGAAGTGCTGAGAACAAACTCAAAGAAACGCCTCAGTGGCAGGATGTGTGTGACAGCACGTGTCCATTCTGTGAGGAAATCTTCCAGCACGTGGTGAAGCCGTGATGGTCGCGGTAACAGCCAATCAGGAGGCTTCTTCTGGTATGACTCAACTGTGGAATGAGGGTCAGACGAAAATTGTCATTACTTGAAGATATGATTCTATATACCGTACGTGTTTGATTGCAGGTTACTGTACAGTGTACCTGTAGTTGAATCGCGCGAACTAACCTGTGATTGGTCGTTTATAGTAATATAACACAGGGTGTAGGAAGTTGGATTTGTGGGCGAGGTGAGCAAATCCTGATGCCCTGGACTCATGGAAGACATCTTTTCCTGGACCGGAGAAGTTCGCGCCGTACTGTAGCGTGACAACGATATGTCTGGACACGGAATGTCCAGTCATTGATGACAGCTCTGGTAGCAGTGCCAGAGGAAATTCTTCGATGTAGTCAAATGTCTGACTGTCCCTGTCCATGTATTTAGAAACTACTGGATCAATGGATATATAGATATAGTGAATGACAATACACAGTGATGTGCACTATGTGAACCAGACAATTATTATGCGAAACCCACATAAACACATCACAAACAACAGGTTTTCTCAGACCAGAAAGGATCAAAACTGAAGAACATAACTTACTCTTTAAGGAGAATGATGTCACAAAGGACGCCATACATTTGGTAGATGCCTGACGCCTCGTTAAATCTTTTCACCACAAAAGGCACGATATGCGAGATGGGTCTCGTACTGGCAGGCCATGGAACGGAGTGCTCCCTCCATTCCAACATACGATGCAGAGCTCGAACTGTAATTGTCATGTGTCACTATATGATATGCCATATACATTCGGCAAAACAATGTCACTGAATCTGTTATTGCGAAAAATAGGTGTACTGGTTATACCACCAAATGTAATAGGATATTAATCGACTGACAAAATAGCTGAAATGTATCATCAGATCATATAAATGTATACTATAGTCAAAATGAGTATACACCAATTGAGGTAGTTTGCAACAACAGTACTGTAACAATGACAATTCTTGCTATTAAAATAGTATACCTGTGTATCTGAACCCATGAATGAAGCCGCCTGCAGAGCGTCTGTAGTCCAGGGAATGAGAGGCTACGCCCACCACATACAAGCCTGGTACTGCTGGAGACTGGTAGTCATGTCCTAGTTGTGGGAACTTAGACAGAGGTCCGGCCTCAGACATCACAGACGGCATGGAACTAGGAGAGAGAGGGAGGAGGGGATCACCATCAGGTTCTCCCAGACCTTTCTTCGCCATATGTTGATTATATGACAAAGAACAAACCAGTTGGTTCACACGAATTGAATAACGTTGATCTACCAGAAATTTGAAACTGTACCATCGAGACACAGTAGGATGCGTGCCATCCGTCCATCACGCAACATGCATAACTCAAACTGTATGTGTATTATCCATACCAAAGATATACTACCAGAGCTCACCTGTTGAATATTGACGAATCAAAGTGGAAGCCCAGACACCTGATGACCCGGTCATACATAGACCTGAGAGAGAAGTTGTCGGCACAGCCACCTCTGGTCAGAATCACCTTGAGTTTGTCCCCTGACCTCTCGAGTCGCAACTCCTTGACATCTCCCTCAAGCACCCCATCCAAGGACTTCAGCTGGTATGTGTCCAACAGGTTGTTGTTCACGCCTCTACAGGGTCCACGGACAACAACGTGGGAATATACATTTGTATAGTTTACAATTTTGCATGATAGAATTGAACAATGCGTTTCTGGATATAGACAAATGTAGAGCATACATATACCGGTACATCAGTTCGTGATTTACACTTACATGATATATTATCGACATGTCAGGGAATTTGGTAAAATGGAATAGGCCATAGAAAATAAACATATAACTATAAGGTTAAACAAAGTATGCAATTTTCTGTTCTGAATACCATCTGCTCATGTTCAAGTACGTGTACATTTCCGGCCAACAACACCGTACGTAGATACTCATTTCCCATGCAAATGTCAAATGCCGAGACACTCATTCCCATTAGCTAAAAGCACATTGCCTTTCCCTTCTAACTACCATAATATCCCGCCCTCACCTGACGTCGCCCACGTAGTGTGTCTCCCATGACAACCGGACCCGGGACCTGCCCAGCACGTGCACGAGGTTAGCGCTACCGTACATTACGTGTGCCGTCTCGAAGGCCGCATTCCCGTGACCTGTCCAACACATGCAAATTAGAGACACTAGAAATTCAATTGAGTCACTTACAGATATAATCCAGGTACGTTTGTGCATCAATAAAATTAGGCTCCGATAAGGTACAGGCAAGGCTATAAAATTGCATCTCTGGTAGGCATCTCTGGTTCCAGACATTGCACACAAAATGAATCCATTGACGGATGGAGTGAGTGTCTCACCTAGGATCAAGACTGTTTTGCCCTCGAAGTCTTCTGGATCAGTTGAGACAGATTCATATCCTTCTGTGAGATCTACACCATCAAACTCTGGTTCATTGGGCTTCCAGAGACCCGTGCCTACTATCAGTGTTCTGGAATGGTAGTGTGAACATTGCTCGTATACGTGTAGGCCCTATACCATTCAGAATACATATATGTTAAATTGACTTGGTAGTCCATAAGATACATGTAGTCACTGTAGTATGGGTAGACCTTACATGCATATGATATCAGAAGATAAACTTTTAGTCAGGTCTACTATTGTGCTGACCTGCATACATATCGTAGTCCTGTATTATCGCGTAGTATGAACAGACTCTGAGGATCGCTCCCAGACTTCCAGACATCTACAACTTCCGAGTTGTATTGGATGTTGAGGCGCCAGTGACGAGCAAAAGACTCCAAGTATCGCACCATCTCGACTCTGTTGGGGAAGAACTCTCTGGAGAAGCTGCGAAAGAGCATCGCGTCATCGTCACTGAGGAGCGAGTTCCAGTCATGTCGTAGGTTGAACTCGTGGTTTGTCTTGCCCGTGTACCGTTTGTTGATACTGATCAGTTTGTCGTGTCGCGGGTACGTGTGGAAGAAGCTGCCTTTTGGATGGAAAAGGGTCTAGAGAGAATTCCAATAGACTGCACCAATTTATAATCAGGTCATATTCGTATGTATCATTAAAGTCATATAAAATGAGAATAGGCATACACATTAATTGGTAGGGATGTCAGACCACTTTCATATCCATGGTATTTCTGCATTGCGAAACTGTACGTTATTTCACCCCGATGTGCAATTAGTTTGAAATTTTAATTACCCGATGTGTTTTTCCTTTCCAGTATAACATAATTCCTCCCAGCTTTTTCAAGGAAATATCCCATTTGAAGTCCAGATGGACCCGCCCCAATGATGACGTAATCCCATGTGCCATCATGTGACGTCACGAGATTGGTCATCAAAACGAGGCAAGTAATTAGCAGCCCGTGGATTTGGACAGCAAATGACATCACGGAGGTCGGAGGAGGTAAATCTTGTTCAAAAGGTGATTCGATATGCTGCAATCGAGGAGCCGATGATCGATTCATGAGTTATCATAAATATATGAATGGTGAATTGAATTATATAAAAAATCTTTTCAGGTTCCTCTCATTGAATTATATACAAAATATTTTCAGGTTCCTCTCACTTGCAAGAAATGTACACCTCATGTGATTGTTTTTGTAAATGGTTTCCGAAACGTCTAAATGGTTTCCGAAACGTGACAGCAAGATGTTTCTGTGGGAAAACTCATTATCTAAAGGTGACGTTGGGCACTGCTGAAAGACTACTAGTTGAAAAGGTTTGGTTGATTTCTGGGGCAAATTGTTTCCGATTTTTATATTCCGAAAACCGAACTCAATACACATTTCCATGTATATTTGTGTAATCAGTTTGGCTTTTTTCAATGTGAAAGATGGTGATACAGTGTGCCAAAAGTACCACATGAACGTCTCAAACTGTGGAACTCAACAACGACTGAAGCCAAAGAGGATCATACATTCTGGCCGATACGTAGGACTCCTATATTTACTGTAGTCTGGGTGGGAATAAATATTACGCAATCTTGACTTGTGTTATGTACATAGTCCTCGATCAGAGATCTTGTGTTCAGATAACAATCAAGCAATATTGGCTCCAAAATTACTGTACATAGCATACGTTGGTAGGCAAGACTACATTAGGGAAAGTCCGCGGTGTTCAGTATTTATTTGGTATAAATTGATTACTGTTTGATCACACTAACACATTGGTTTCCTGACGGTATGTTTCACATTATGATGCTAGCATTCTCTATCAACGTTAGAATTACAAAGTGGTGGCTCGTTGGTCTAGGGGTATGATTCTCGCTGTATCAAGTTTAGCCTGACAATTAGCTCCAAGCTGTCTTTCTGTCCATTCTTACGAGGTTGTGGATCGTGATAATAAAGAGCAATTGGAAATATAATCACCAGAGCAGAGTCATTTGCTCAAAGGTATGAAATACAACACTAAATTCCACGAAACAACTTATTATTAAAACCTCACGTGTACTCAAAATTCCTATACATCAAAATGTACATTACATGACAAGGAAAATACCACGACATACCTTTTATTAATCGTTGCTGATATAATTTGAGATGCTCACTTCATGGCAGGGTACATGTAATCCTTGAAGCTCCGCTCCGAGTGCAATATGCCCGCGCGCGACAATGGTATGTGACCACTTGCTCTCGCAATGACCGCATAAATTCAATACGACCCTGTCATGTATTACCAATGAATAACAACGCCCACTAGCGGCATTCTCTCAGCTCTTTATTTGAAGCTGGTATCAGAATGAATGAACGGCAGGTTACGTTGTCTCGAGTCGGGAGCTGGGGAAAAAGCCTTACGCGACCAATTGTCTCCCTGCCTAGATCTACATTTTATATACGGTGGTCTATTTTTCCCTGCTGGTGAGCTGTTGAAGAGGAGAGCTATAGGGACCGCGAGGAAAGTGCCACATTCGGTTGTCAACCAGTGGGCGCGGCGTGCTCTCCTATCGATTGTTCTTCCCTCACGATGGAGAGAAGGGAGGAGAGATGGATAGTTGGTTGGTAGATCCCAGGTCCCCGTCAACACCGCCAGCTTACGGGGGGATTACGGGAAAAGCACGCCCCGGGGGAGAGGGGGGTAAGCGGATCTGCAACTGCGATATTAGTTGACCACCCCACTCCTGTGTCTTTAGTCGTGTGTGGATACATGTAGCTTTTATCGACGAAATGACACTGCAGATCAACCAGGCATACCAATATTTCATGATTATGGACCCAGAGACACGGCTTTGGTTTGGAATGGTACCAAATATACATTGTTTATTATTCGGGCAATAATAATACAAATATTGCTATCATGCTCATCGATATTCTCATCAGAAACAGGCAATTGTTACAGGAAGTGATAAGGGATATCGAGATCGTTATTTTCGATTTTATTGCGTACAAGTTTATCATGTCATGAAAACATAGGCCTATTTTGTTTCGAACCATCTCATTTAAAAAACTTATACTCATCACTGTACTATTCCAAACAGTACCACCCACAAATTTAACCTTAAAACGATAGGCTAAAAATGGCGTCTGGAACACCAATAGTTAAATTCACCCTAGAGGTACTAAAATTTTAATGTTCATCATCTACTACAGTATGTATACCTTTACATATTCACACTCTCAATCACAATATAACAAACATTTTGGGGTGTTTACTTTTTTGCTATTTATTGATTAATATTTTACATACAACACAATATGTCATTAGCTTTGACAAAATATAATTATCAACTGAATTTCGTCAAAAGTTCAGAAGCTCTGGATGAATTCCATCCACGGAGTGGACCATTCGTTAGTTCCACAAATAGAGTTAACTTCTGTCGGCCTATGGCTGTGTATTTATCGTGCAAGTCTTTCTGTTCCTCTCGACGAAGCAAACCAACCAGCCAATAACAGAGTTCTCCGATATACATCAAAGCAAGCACGTGTGTGTCACTGTAAATGCCCTTGCGTAAAAGACTAAAGACCTCGTCAGAGTTTGTCACGACTTGCCCGCGTTCCTCTTCCAGAGATCTTACTGCCAGCATCTCCTTCAGGCAGCTAACGCCACGCTCTGCTATCTCCTGGAACTGCTCCAGGCATTGGTCGTTTTGTGACATCACGGTGGCACAATACATGTAACAAAGGGCACCCTTTCGCCAGTGGAGACATTCCACGACCTCCTCAGTCAGTACAGATTTGCTATCCGGGCCAATGCCTGCAGTATGAGTGAGTGGGAAATTGAGGCTTGAAATGATGTCATGTAGCTTATTTCGGTCATTCACTGCACTAAAGTCTCTTTCCACTAAAATATTCTCCTCGATGTGCGTGAAATCCAGTATTGCTTTCGTGAATTGTTTCAGCCAGGCGATTTGCTGTGATTCAGCGATATAAGTTGGGAGTTCCTTCTGCAGCTTACAAAGCAGCTGTTGATGTGCCGAGATATCAGACGCTCCCGAACTGTTGGCGGATTCCTGAATACATTTGCATCTATCCAATAGCGTTTTCAGTTCATCTGTACATGCAGATATAAAAGTTTGCTCTTCTGTTGATCCGGATGCCATATTCTGGGGGAAATGGAAATATATATGGAAAATCATCGTATGCACATCCAATGAGGACAAAGGGTCTAGACCTGAACCGTAAGTGGCGATGTTGTGGATATTTAGGATCTCCATAGCCTAATTACACAGAGCATGGGTGCGTTATGACCTAATGGGAATATCCCTTTTAAACGTTAATTAGATAATTGTACATAAAACGTATTATAACATGACATCGATTGAGCACAACAGTCACAATATAATGAAATCTGTGTAATCTGAACAATTCAGCTTTACATACTTATCAAAATTACCAACCTCACAATCGAAGCCGGTGCGGAACAGGAATTGACATTTGTATGGAATTCCTGAATCATCGTCATGCGACATTCGTAACTACAACTACCGGTATCCCAGAAACAGTACACTGAAACATACCGTACGAACATGTACATCAAAAACACAATACTCCATACTATACTACTAGTATTCACATCTATTTGGTCTACTTGCAAAGAATGTGATTTGATTCTCATTAAATCCATCACCAGTCATTACTGAACAGACAGAGATCAATTACAGCAGGTGCGTTCCATTCCCTGTGATCCCATCCACTGTTGGTAAATCAATAACATGGGTGGGATAAATGGTGTCATCCAAAAATTCAATTGCCAATGTTGAGAAAGCTTTAAAATTTGGGACGGTTACCTCAGGTAAAATTTACTAGTTTATGTAACATGTTTAACTTGCAGGCATGTACATGTAATTTATCTAGAGGTTTACATTGCATTTTCACGCTGGGAAAGGCGATCTCCCGAATCTGAGGTTGAACGCCGGAATTGGAGGTTGAACGCCCGTAAAATCGTCCGTGTCATCGATATAACAGTGTGCATCAGTTATGCGAATGATCATTGTCCCTCGCTAGAACAAAAACTCCTAGGCGACAACACGCATCGAATGAATAAACCAGTTTAATTCACTAAATAACCAAATGTAGCACTTGAGATTGTGCAGAATGGTTGTTTAGGTGCAAAAGATTTTATATCTGACCATGCAGATTTCTCGAATATTGGCGAAATTATTGAGTATTCCACGTGAAATGAAACTAGGCTGCAACTCCACGAGTTTGAGGGCTCATAAACACTGGGTGGGAGCTTGCCCATGATTCTTGACGAGTCAACTCGGTAACAATCTTTCCTCGCAAGGGCATTGCTCGGCAAAAATCTTTAATCACAAGGGCATCTGAAAGCCCATGCGACAAAAGATTTTAGCCGAGCAAAGCCCCTGCGAGGAAAGATTGTTGCCGAGTTGACTCGTCAAGAATCATGGGCAAGCTCCCACCCAGTGATAAAAACGGCAACACCGGAACAGAGTGACGAGTGCTACAAAGAACACATCGCTCTCAGGGTTTGGTGACGTCTCTGCTTTTGTGATATGGGGTTCATGACACACGAAATATACAGCCATGTGGTATTATCCCTCGTACATGCACCCAAATTCAAGATCCGCTAGATTTTGCAGACAAGAAACAGATAATACGTGAAGCCATTGACAGAAAGTGTATAACTTTCTTCATTCTACCGTGATCCTTTGTAGGAAATTTTAAATCAGTTTAAATTTTGTAATGAATCTGGTTAGTGTCTTCCAGGGCACTACGGAAGGCTTGAAAGCACTAGAAATGGTTTTAAAAGAACAGAAGTTTGCAACAGGAATATGCATATTGATATTTTATGCGCAATTGATATATATAAATATGTACGTGATAATTTCTACACACAAAACATACCACGATATTCAGTAAGTAAATAACATCCTGTCATAATTCGCAGTTACCCTGCAGATTTATTTAAAATGTTAAAACAAAAATTGACCACATTAGTGAGAAAAACGAGCACTGCACTGCACTGAATTACATGTGTTGCAAAGTAGCAGCCATGTCCATAAAAAATTAAATGAAAAACTACAGCTGATTTGACAACATGAAATTATATTTAGATTTTTGGGATACCTTCTCCAAAGCAACTGTCACATTGCACATAAATGTGCGAAGCTCAAATTCCATAATATACCGGAATAATTTAGACACGAACATGTAGGTGTGACACGAACATTTTTTTACCTAAATAAATTTCCCACGTCTGCTACAAGTTTTCATGCCTAAATCAAGTAGTAAACCATAGGAATGGATGCATAAACACCTGTATTTTGTCAATCTCCAAGTCTGTCCTCGTCCAAGTAAACATGCATGGGGAGAGGGGGGGGGGTATGCAGGTGTCAACCAGAGAAAAGTATACTAGTAGGCAGATACGATTTATTGATGAACATATTTGTCTCACCTTCTATCAATACAACCAGCAAAACGATGATGGCATAAGGTAATTCTGAATAAACACATGCGTTCAACCAAAAAATACCAGAATAGGTCCCTAGATCTATCAGACTGTTGCGGAAGGCAAACCTAAAATCAACATTTTTTCAACTGTTTGCAAACTAGCAAACACATTGCTCTTTCAGGGCCACCCAATTCTACCTCATTATTGGAAATCATGGAGTTGCCGTCCTCAATACACATGGAGTTGCAGCTGTCAAATCGAAATGTGCTCATAAATCGTGTTTTATCAGATGATGTGTACATACTGATGTCTCTGTTGCAGTGATAGGTTAACTGGTAACCAGTTCTGTGCATGAAACATGTGTATTTTGCCACATATCCCTTCGAAATGTCAAATTTGGTTGCAAATTCGCACTTCGTTTGCATACGGATATTGACCCGCTATTTTGTGTCCCAGTTTACTGCCTGGTTTGTGCATTCTCACATCAATCTCGCTTATTCCTGAAAGCCATATATGTTCGCATGCTCTATATGGACACACTCTTTTATGCCAATAATCGTTATGAAATACAGTATTCACCAAAAATCATAGGAGCTACTACAATGTTTTGCTTTCTTTGCGCCGTTTCCTCAGATTCGGGCGTTCAACCTCCAATTCCAGCGTTAACCTCACATTCTGGAGATCGCCTTTCCCAGCGTGAAAATGCAATGTAGACCTCTAGATAAATTACATGTACATGCCTGCAAGTTAAACATGTTACATAAACTAATAAATTTTACCTGAGCGCTAAGGAAGGTATCCGTTACCGAATAAATGAATACTGTTACGTTCTTGAAGTCCGGAATGCATGATCATTTTGAACATTTTTTCTCCAACAAAAATGGCAGTTATGTCAAATTCAAGGTCACTTGTCAAAGCATCATTTAAAGCATCATCTATGACTTCATCCATTCTCCATCTATCTCCGAGCACTCAATGCTTAATTTATAGGTCCTATAACTCAAAACACTCCTGTGTAACTATGCTGATCTAATACACATTTATAATGCAGCATACGGGTTCTATTTTTAAAGGCTATAATGTAATATTTTTTATCTCTTATTCTAGCCTACTAGTATTTAGGCCTACGTAGTGTTGGCTATAAGAGTTTAAACGTTCACATGACGTTTAAGGTGCCGTATGAGCACATTAGTGAGCTATGGTAAATTTGAGTTGGTGCTACACTGACCACATCAACCTCGTGATCCAGGTCAGTTTTAGGGGCCGATCTAGCCAATGATGAGGGTTAGATCACCATGTTGAAAGTCAAATACCGCATCTTGGTCCACCCACATGATGAACATTTATGTTTACAGTACTAGTATTGCATATTCATGTTAAAAGTGTGTGGGATCAGATGGGTTTAGCGTACCCTAGCGTAACAAGGTTTAGGGTGGCACGCCTCACGTAGTCACGTGAAGACCCGCTCATCATCTCCCATATGAACTGGAAGGATCGAGTTCGGAACACTTAGGGCGTTTTGAGAATATAACTGCCGCACTCGAGATATATAAGTGGTGTTCATAACCAGCGAGTACGTTATGACGAGAAATAATCGCTAGGTGTTTTTGTTTAAAAACTGACACATGCTATTCGAACACCACCCACTCAAATTTTTACAGAATCTCGGGGGTATTTACCAAAAAATATATATATATATCGATGAAGAGGACTCAAGTTTACGTTTCTGGTATTTGGTTACCACATATTATATTACATCCATATATAAGATTATATTCTACATAAGTTTAGTCTATAGAAATTTTGTTTTTATGGTTTATTCAGCATCAGACAGAAATATGTTTTTTTGTTTCAATTTGTTTGATAATGAATATCCTTTGAACCTTTTAGAATTCTAATTTTAACATTAGCATTAATAATGAATGAGATCATTGAACTGTTCACATATATTTATTAATTTTTATATACACATTATCACAGTTTGTACATAGGAAATTTATTTGTTACATATCAGAATTTGTTATGCAGAAAAAATCACTACCACTATTCAAAATAGAAAACAATTGAAATCCTCGCATTTCTAAGCATATAATAAACGGAGCACTTACAGTAAATTTTGATATTTTGTAAGTCTACATGGATACTCTGGAATCAAACACAAGAAACCTATTTTTCATCAGAGTTTCAGAGTATCAGAAACAAACACATTCTGAGCATTTGGTGTTCGCGCACATGGAATAATCCTAAAAGTTTCTTTTGAAATTGTTCATTACAATAACCACGCAGACATTTCAAGTAAACAACTGATTTCAGCACCATACATTTTTCTCTGTATTAAAAGTACATCAACAGTGCATAATTTCTGTACAATATTACATTATACAACCAAACCTCAGCTATTGAGTTTTTTCTACTAAAGACAGCCAGTGAAGTCTACTGGTATACTATATAAATTATGGCATATACTATACATAAAACCACAGAGTCAGTACAATTTGTAAAACATTAAATACTGAATAATATAATACAAGCATACAGTCAAGCTACATGCTATATTCAAATGGACGGACTGGTAAATACCTAATAGTATATTTCAAGTTATCTTTTCTGATGTCAATGTGGGTGTCAGTGGCAGAAATTTTACTTAACGCTCTGAATTGAACATTACTTTTTACAATCCACACAGACATAAACACAGGACTACAAAAAAATCAATTATCAAGGTAATTGTGAAATCCATAACATCCATAATGTTACAATTTACTAAGTGACGAAGCGTAAAAAACTCAATTGCCTCAGTAGTAACCACTGCGTCGTCCTAGAATCTGGTCTTGGATTTTCTGAAAGTTATCAAGAGCCTATTAATTACATGGCTTTCAACAAAACAATCAGTATAAAAGTTATACATTGAAGATAGACTCTATAGTCAACATCTGGTACCATTCATTAATAATTGAGAAATAGTTTACTTGTACCTTCTTATAAAGTCTGGCCCTCAGTCTGTTCACGCTGCGATCGTCCACCTTTTTCTGACTTGCCACCTTCTGTACAACCTCTGGCAGTTTCTTGTACTTCCTGCAGAACAAAATATTTCATTAAAGATGGGTACAACATTCAAACTGGATAAAAAAGTGAATTTAAATGAAAAAATAGTCACCGTCTTGAAATGCACCGTACATTGTATTTGTGATCTAAACGGAGTGGTTAAATCATCACACTTACTTTGCAGTCTGCTTTCTCATTTGTTTCATGGTGAATTTGCGTCTTTGTGGCTTGAAATGCAAATCTGTAAACAACAACAGATTTATCAACTATAAAATCATGGACACAAATCAGGTAATAACAACATGCTACATTGAATTAGTACACATCATATATGAAACAACTCCACTAGAATAATTTTTTCCAACTTCCAAGAAAACACGTGCCATAGTATTCTTGAAATCTTAACACATAATACTATACATTAATCTCAGAGACTTTTATACACCAATAGTACACTAACCACTGATGGGCAGGGCATGTAAGTTGGGCTCCATTTTGCGCTTGACTGCAAAAAGTCGCTCTCTCTCGGCATCGTGCAAGTCCTGTATACGGCGCTCCTCCGCCCGCAAATTCACCAGTCGCTGTCGCTCCCGCGAGTGGGACACAAAATCCCGCATATGACTCTCGAACGCCTCCTGTGTATCGAGTAAACAGATGTACTATGTATGGTTTTTATGTATTGTTCACATTCTTAAGAAATGTACCCAGGACAGCTAAATTTGGAAGATTAGGTCTTTATGAGTGGACTGAAACTTGGCACACAGTCATGGATGTGCAATACAGGACAAGATTGACCTTCTAAGATTTAATACCCTGTAACGAAACATTTAATCACCTACATTTTCGTTACCTCTTCAATTCATCCATGTACAAACCTGCAGTGTCATTGCCCCCTTGCCAGTGTTTGTCCTGTTGTTAGCTGTGACGGACTTCTGACTGGAGTCCATGTATCTGTTGATGCCGTGTTCCAGCTCACGCAGGTTGGCACTGACGTGGGAGTCCAAGGCCGACCACGTATCCATGGTAATGGTTTGCGGCTGTCGCTCTCTGAGAGGTTCTCGCTGGGGCTTGGCGTTCTCCACGGGAATGAACCACGACAAACCAGCTGAAAGTACATGAGATTTTTAAATTGAGGTTGAAAAGCAGCTCATTCATTTCAACAATGAGAGGTGTCGAAGGTGGGAGATGTTTTTCTTACATTGTCCAGCTGAGCAGCTGATCTTCTGTCGTGGCTGTTTGCGAGGCAGGTCTCTTGGGACATCTTGAGAGGTGTCGATGGTACTGTCACCAACTGTCGAGAGAAGTGATCCATCAGGGGAAAACATTCCACGAGCCTCACTTTCCCTCAACTTGGATGCAATTGGTCTGTTTTCCTTCGCCTTCCTGCCATCTTCCACAAAGCTGTGGGTCTGTACACTCTGTGAAACCATGGTAACCGACTCAAGAGGCTGTTTGTTGACTTGTCTGGCAGGACTTCGACTGATTGGAGTTGGGCATGTCTGACCAAAATCCCTCCGATTGTTCTCGCTTTGCTTTTCTTTCTTTCTCCTCTCGCTTGAAGACTTTTCCCTGTCTCTCGCATTCAGGTTTTGCTCGTCTTTCGTTTCTTTATGGTATGTCACTTTTGAGTTGCTTTCACTTTCTTTGGCCTGTTGACTTCGAGCTGGTGATTTGCTCTTAGCCCGGTGAGATCTTTTGCTTGGTGGCTTCTCAAACTCCAAGTACGAAGCTCCAGATGGTCTCGTGACTCGTACTGGTTTCTCGGCCTCCACATGATGATCTGACTGTGACTTAACATGCTCTGGGGACATGGACTTTGACCATGCAGGCTGCTGTGGCCTGGTCCCAAGCTCTGTGGCAGACTGGCTGACGTGCTGACAAGTACAACTCCGAGACTTCTTAGGCGTTGGGAGTTTTCGCTGGTGAGGACTACTCAAGTGAGAGCTTGAGATCATCCTCTCAGCTAGGACTCTCTCCAGCTGGGCGATCTTCTCTTTCCTCTTGATTTCGCGGAGGCGATCATGCCGAAACTTCTCTTTTTGTTTGAAGATCTTGTGTTGGAGGCGCAGTAGGCTTGGGTCGGCGGGAAGGTGACGCTTCGTGGTCTTCATGATGACTTTGCCGTCACTCTCATAGCAACTACTTGTTGTGAAGTCTGAACTGATTGATTCCAGAGTCGAGTCTTCTGGTACAGATGGCAAAGATTCATCTTGGATCAGGTAGGCAGTTTTCTTCGCTGTTGATGATGCTAGGTTATGATTTCCACTGACGTTCTGTAGCGGAATGATCCTTTCAAATGATTTAGGCTCTGTTTCTGTGTCACTTAAGGTAGAACTATCACTTTTAGTATTCTGGTCCTGTGGTAGTGGTACTGATGGGCTGAAATCCGTTGTGTTTACTAGAGTTGAGTCATTGTCATTTTCCTCCAACGGATGTTGCACGTTTTCATGCTGTGGCTGTGCAACAGGTGCAGAATTCTGTGTCATAGGCCCAGGTTTGATACTTGGCCCAGCATTGGAATTGAATATGTCTTCAACTTGCTGGGACAGCTTGGGTACTGGCTGTGGAGCAACTGTTGTTCTCTCAGCTGGCACATGTGGAGATGACCTCTTGTTCTTCTCTTCATCCACAGTCGGAGATATTGGCGACTTTCTAGACGGGACAGATCTCTGTACACTATCAGTGGTCCTAGTCAAGCTGGTACTGGAAGTGACTGCAGTGGCACTCACAACAGGGGCTGCCGTACTACGCGTGGTGCGAGATCCAGTAGCAGCTGTAGATGTTTGCATGGTGCCGGATACACTCTGTGTGGTACTGACTGTGAGTACTGATGATGGTGGCATTGGGATGGGTGGTGGTGGGGAATTGATTCTTGTTATGGTTGTAGGAATGTGAGGAATGGGTTGTCGACTCTTAGCACTTTCTGCTGGGACACTTGGCTTCGTTTTTTTGGTAATGTCCATTGTTTTCCTATTATGTCGTATATTGTCCACTTTCTCATTCTGTGCTGCATCGATCTTTGGCCTCTTGGCTTGTTCTTGTGTGTCGACCATCTCTAGTTGCTCAGCTCTGTCAAATGTGTCAGCTTTACGGTTTTGATTGAGCTGATAGGACCTCATCGGTCTGTCTATCTCAGGAGAACTTGGAGGTTGTGATGTCTCGGATGACTTTTCAAGAAGTCTAGCAACCTTCTCCGAGAGTTCTGTTGTCATGTCCATGGTGCTGTTGTCCGAGCGACTCTGATGCCTGGACTCAATGAACTGTTCCCATGCAGTATTGATCTCACTAGGACGTGCGCTGAGACCGGGACTCATGCGCTCCATGATGTACCTCATCCTCTGCTGAAGTCTCTCCTCATCATAGTTGCGGAAGCGGCTGGGCGACAGCTCTCGCACCCTCGATGAGGGAGACTTCATGTGAGGGCTACCATTGACACTGGACAGGTCAGAAGTTTGCACTGACGTTTGAAAAGTGTTTGACGTGGAGCCTGTCCAGCGCAGTGGACTCCACGACTGCATTCGTCCACGACGACTCCTCGGACTTGGTGATCTTGACATCAGTGATCCATTTGTCCTTGACTTTGGTGACCCAGCTGACCTTGACCTTGGTTTGGTGGGCGATGTACCAACAGAAGCCCAGGACTGGGGACTCTGGTCCACCTTCCTGCTCCCAGGCTTGTAACCTGGTGATCTGATGTTCATTGCATTAAACCGAGTCTTGTCTTCAAATCGAGCCATCTGGTCTGAGAGAATGGACTGGTCTGTCCCTGGGCTGGCCCCCGATGATCTCCCAGTGTATCTGGAAGGCGATGATGTTTCAGCATCTTGTCCCAGAGACCTTCTGCCAGAGTGTGGGTGCGGAGTGGGAGGGTAGGATTTACCGGGGACATCTTGTGTATAGTCAGGCTCCAGAAGCTCATCAGTATCCTGTTGAAAAAGGGAATAGTTATTCAAAGGATATCAATGTCCATACTTGCTAAACTGTTTGGATGATGGTAACAAGATTGTGTAGGCATGAGCTAAGAATTTCTACACATTAAGCAAGAAGATAAATCTATACATTTGAATGGGTATCATATTAGCCCATCACTAGAACGTGAACAGAAACAGTATATATTTACCTGCTCAGGCCTGAGGGGACTGAAGGAAACATTTCGAAGCTTCAAGTCAGAATGTCTGCCATAATCGACTCTTGAATTGGCGACATCATAACTGTCCTCCAGAGGTGGACGTCGAATCTTGTCATAGTCCAGTGTACTGGTCGCAGGGTCCAAGATAGAACGGTGAAGGCGCTCCCTCTGAGGTAAGACTGGGGATATGGACTCATCTGACAGCTTGATGGATGAAGGAGGATACCTTGCTGAAAATTTGCTGTTTGAGAAGAAAGGCGAACTTGTGTCCACTGTGGCATGTATGTCAGAGATCTTCTCTGGACGTTCCTGACTCTGTTGCCAAGAGTCTCTCGTCTTGGACCTAGAACGGTCAAGCTGTGCCTTCTGTGGGGTCCCAAACTCCATGCTGAAGCCAGGACTTCTGTACTGACTGTCACTCAATCTTTCATCATATCTTTGAGGGTCTTCTGTCCAGGCCTGTCTCGTCCCTTTTGGGTATGCTTCTGAAGATGAGTAGACTCCTTTTTCTTGACTCGAAGTTGCATACGCCTTCTCCTCTCTCCCTGAAGCACGACTGCCGGTCGCCACTCTGGCCCCATATCGAGTTCCTTCCTTATCGCCGATGGCGTCCTGGGGCTGGATCTCATCCAGCAGTTTGAGGGCCTCGACCTCAGAGCTAGGCCCGTCCCTCGGGGTCTCCTTCTCGTTGGGGTCCCGAGGGGTTCCATCACCTCCCATCCCATCCACCCAGTCTTGGGCCTTACGCAGTGACCGCTCCTGCTCCTCCTCCTTGCGAGATCGCTGGGAATCTTCTGAGCGAGACTTGGCACTGTCGGTGTCTCGTGAGCGAGATTTAGCACTGTCGGTGTCTCGCGAGCGAGATTTAGCACTGTCGGTGTCTCGCGAGCGAGATTTAGCACTGTCTGTATCTCTTGTGCGGGATTTAGCACTGTCCGTGTCACGCGAGTCCTGAATGCGAGAAGCAAGTTGCAGATATTTTGATATAGAAGTCATCAGCTAGCCACGCAATACAAAAACGAGTAGCAGATAACATGACACTGGATAACCTCCAACCTTGGTACGTTTTTTTTTTCAAAAATACAGATGTATATGTACACACCACACTGGGATGTTCTTGGATGGCACTAAGTGTATCGGCGGGGCCTTTCTTCTTGTGGTAGATTCCCTCGGAGCTAGTGGAGCTGTCTGGTCGAGATCCCAGGGCACTGGCGGGTAACACGGGACCTCGGGCATCATCAGAGCCTGTGATATCAAACAGAGAAGACTACAACCCTCTGCCTACAGTGCTACAGTTCAAGTATCTCTACACAATGCACAAGAGCAACATGTTCAACTGATTGACAAAGGTGCCACATTTTATCACTAATATATTGACCAAATGATTTCTTGTTACTAGTAGTATGAAACTGTTGTAATTTTATGCTAAAGGACAGAATCACACACCAATGTGTGTACTCTCCACTGTTGTTTCACTGGCTGTGACTGTGGAGATGCCATCCTCCGTACCAGATTCAACGTAGTACACATCCTGGCTTCCGGCGGGCCTGTAACAAATTGATGGAGTCACGTCAGAACATCAACGAAGTATATAAGATCAAGGGACTTGCCATACTAGTATATAAAGTATGTATGGAAGAGCAGTTGACATGCTCATACCATTATCACGTAGAGATAACTGACAGATGAAAAGTTGATTACAGAGTTACATGTAACACATTCAGATTAATGTCTCACTTGTATGGTCGCAGGTTTGCCGCGTGTAGTGATGGGGAGTTACTTCTGAAGGTCGTGTTGTCCTTGGTCCTAGAGCTAACACCAGACTCCACTGGGCTCCGAGAAGACCTGATAATCAACATCAGTACAACTATTCCATGCTAATCATTATGATCATACTCATTTATTCCAACACATTATCATGATATATAAAACAAAGTTATCTACTGCAAGTGTGGAATATATTTGGATCTTGAAGAGATCAGCCTTTTATGTGCATTTGATGTATATATGTATATGTATGCTTCTGCACTGACCTGGTGATCAGTTCTGTTGCATGTGCAGACTTGGTGGACTCCCGTAGACTGCTACTGTGTCTTGCTCCAGAGGCTGCGGATCTGTCATAAGCTGGGACTGCGTATCTGTTGGTCCCAGGGTCATGTTCAATAGTCACCAAATCTTCAGGTCGTTCTCTGCTCCGGGAGGTTTCCTCTAAGCCTCGTCGATATGGAGTACGCAGCTCAATGCTCTTGTCGAATGAACTTGCAGTGACTTTGTCCATCTGAGACGTAAAGACTGATTTGAAGTTTCCAAGGACGCTGAATGGTGTGTGAGACACTGGAGTGGTGTTGAAGCTCTGCCCAGGTGTCTTGGCTTCTGGGGTCTTGCTGTTACCAACTTGACTGTGTCTCTGGTTCAACTCAGCGGGATCTTCTCGTCTTTTGAGGTGACTCAAATCAACACCAACGGTAGTCCGTGGTTTGGGACGGTTGGCTTCTGAGAGATACTCGTAAGCTTGCCTTGTCGGGGAATCGCGCTCTACAATGCCTATAACTTTCTCCGAGTAACTTTGATCCGATGTGTCGAAGGAAGCAGTCGTGTATTTTCCCAGTTCAGTATCAACATCGCGGTCAGAATATGCCATGTCCTGTTGAGATCGTCGAAATCGGTCGCCTTGTTGACCATGGGATCTGTCGGGAAATGATACACTTGGCTGGAGCGCTCCAAAGTGCTCAGATTCCCGGGAGCGATTGTGATTGGCTGAGTACCCATAGCCGTGAACGATGTCCAAGGCTATATCCATGGGAACGACCCCACTAGTCAGTAGGGCATGTGTACCAAGATCTGTCTTGTAGGGTCTGGCTGAGCTCCGCATTTCTTCTATCTTCTCATCATTTGATCCATGCATGTTTCTGTGATCCAGGTTGCTTTGATCTTGCTGATAGGAGCCATTGGTGTAGTTCGAACTACTAGTATGCATGCTGTCCAGTTGTTTATCGGAGAGATTTGACTCCCGACCTTGGGCAAACGGCAGAAATCCGTATGATCCTTCAGACTCCCGGGAAGATTTGGAAGAGTTGATCTGACTGCTATTCTTCAGTGTTGACCCCTGACGTGCTGCATCGAGACTACCCCTTGACGCATGATAACTTGATGCTGCAGAGCTCTGGGAAGCTTGGCTGTCTCTCCTACTGCCAGCTTCAGAGGATTTCTTCAGCGATTCCATTTCCACTTCCATCTCATCCAGGTCTTTTTCAAGGTTCTCCAAGTCAACCGATCCTGCGAGACTTGTTGTACGTGATGAGTGTTTGGACGATTGATCAGCTTCAGGTTTCTGCTCCACGACATACTCAGTGGCTGTGAGCAGCTTTTTCATCTTTCCCGTGATTGTGTCCTCAGATGAGACAGACTGTCCGGCTGAGAATCGTTTAGCTGCTGTTCTCTCTGGAGGTAGCAGGCTCTCAACTGGTTTCTTGGCTGTAAAGTCCTGGAAAGCCCCTCCATCTAGAGCAGACTTCTCACTTGCTTTGTGGACAGTTGGTAGAGCTGCATGTACTGAATCCTGGCTAACAACTGATGAATGTAGATCCATTGGCAGACTCATGCTCTGTGCTGGATCATCCAGCATGTACGCTGGCAATTTGTCGGTCGTGTTGAGGAGACTGCCTGTGTCATTACTCCTGTGGCTCAGCTCGCTGGGCTTTCCATAGAGGAGCCGCTTGACTCGACCCGAAATGTTCTCACTCTCAGATACAGAGCCTGCTGGGGAACTGCGACCTTTGGAAGCTACATCATCTTCACTGTCTGAGAGGCTTCTCCCATATTTGGCAAGAATCTTCCTCACATCTTTGTCCAGGGAGTCATCGGTGTCAGAACCGGACATTCTAGATGATGGTTTAGACTCTCCATTTTGAGAAACAGCATACTGACTTTTCCCTTCAGAGACAGTTTTGACAATGGTGACCGTGTCGGGCTCAGCCAAGTGGTGAGAAACATTCTGTGTTGAATTTTGTTGTGAGCCAGTGGAGAATACGCTGTCATTTTGGGGCCTATTGCTTCCAATGCCTGAAACATTAGGCTCTGAATCAGTAAAATCTGCAAGTCTATCTTTGAGAACTGTTCTGTACTCGGATGTTATTCGCTGGATATCTTCTTCCTCAGAATCAACAGCTGGCTGAGTCCTGATTCCTGCATCATTGACTCCAGGATTGAACTGTCGAGACTGGTATTCCGTATCGGAAGCGACAGATTCCAGCGGAGCATTTGCCAGTATGGCAGCAACCTTTTCAGAGAGGGATCCCTCACTCTTGAACCCATGACTGAGGGCACCATCTTGATTTGATCTCTCTACATCATCTCGTTGACTCGAATGATGATCATCTCTGTTGCTGGAATGAGAAGCAACAGATCCTTTGAAGAGGCTGTTGTCCCCTTGATCACTTGCCTTGCTTGACTCAGAGACCCTGTCAGTTTCAGCAGCACCAGTACTAACTGGGACACCATTGTTCATGGCTGTCCACATAGCTATTCTACCAAGTTCAGGGTCATCACTAGTCTCGAACTGCGCGAGAATATCATCAGTTGGCCGGTCAGGCACTGGTGGTTCATCATGAACTGATCGTGCTCCGGTACTGGACCGAGACCTGTTGTCATCACTGTGTTGTGAATTTCTGCTAGGAGGATTATCAATAGCAGGTGGACTACTTGATGGCCTCCCACTTGCGGCTGACCTTGCTCCAGCCGAGGCAGAGCTGTGGTGACTAGCTCTGTCAATCTCATTGTTTTCTTCCAGCAGGCTCTCTGCTGGTTCAGCTTCAAGAGGTAAGGCATCTCTAACTACAGCTGCTACTGCCTCATGTAGAGACTGCTCTGTGAGTTGATGGCCATCTGCATAGCCACTGTGTGACTGGCTGTAAGATGAGTCTGTCAGGTTCTGTAGGGGATAAAATACAGCAGATGAGGCTGCGTTCTCCTCAGTTTGGACAACTCTGCTTGAAGCTTCAGACCCAGGGGACTGGTTAAAAGTAAACTGCTCTATGGCAGCATGGTCCCCATTCTGAGCAGTGTGGGATACAGATCCCTCATCATTGCTGTCCCCTTTCGACCAGCTGCCTCCTGTCGTGTCTATGTCCATTTGTGGCAGGCCGAGTTCTCTGGCCAAGTCTTGGAACTTGCCCTTCTGTGTTGATGGTGTAGATGCCAGTATAGGATCCTTTGTGTTGTCCAGCAGAGTTTCTCCAAGGTTCGACTCATGGTGCTTATGCTGAAACTTGATGGAGCTGGCCAAGTTCATGGATTCCATTTCCGGAGTCATAGGTGAGTTTCGACCTAGAACCTGGTGCTGTTTGTCAATAGCAGTGTCCTTTTCACTGGCTAACAAGTAATCGTCCAGCTTCGACCTCTTGGTGCTTGATGCCTCATCATTGGCTGAGAGTGCACCTTGTTCTATAGCTGTGCCTGGTCTCGTCGAGAACATAGCTATGGGGTCTGAAGATTCACCACTGCTAGCCATTGTGGGTTCTTTGCTATAGACCTCAGTATACTGCCCCTGGTTTTGTTCACTGAGACCACTAAGTGCCAGCTCTGAGAAAGTCTGTGTATTCAGCGATTTAGGCCTTTCACGAAGGCTTTTCAAGAAGCTATCATCAAGCAGGTACTGAGTCAGTGATGATTTGGTGTCTGTGCAGTGACTATCGGACAAATCACAGTCGGACAATCGAGACTGAACGACTAGCTCAAATGTGCTACGCCTGGAGGGACGGAAGTGTGCCCCTGCAGCCTCCTGCAGTGAGTCACAGGCATAGTCCCTTGTGCTTTGTAAGCTGTGCTGTGTGAGGTCAGTGGACCGGCGATCCTTGGAGAGAGGCGAGTTGTCAGGGATTGGGTACTGGGTCAGATTCTGGTTTGCTGTCTCTGCCTCACGCCCATCTGGAGGAGTCTCATGGCTGACAGCATCATCATTGTCTGACGAAATGTCACCACTTGCTGAATCTGCAAATTAATTAGACCAGTATCAAAGTATTACCAATGAAGAAACGATGTGCTATAATCATTAATCCTCAGTGCATCAAGACTACTAGTATTGGTTGCAAAATCCTGAACATATTTATTTACATACATTATTACATTAGTTGGCTCAAGAACTGGTGTATGTTCATTGTAACAAAAGGCAAAGTGAGCACAACATTGTAATGCATTTATGTTTATATATCATGTACTGGTATATTCAATATAGGAGCCTAAATACACATGATACAAAGATCTTTTTATCCGTTAACCTTGGGAACTATCAATACCTCTGGAAGGAGCACCACTGGAGCCAGAAAAGCTGGTCCTAGTTACATACAAAGTCTCCTGCCCTGTCACGCTTCTTTGTGTGTTAGTGTTTGGACTCGTGTTATCCAAGCCGATGGGCTCCAACTGTAAAACATACTAGTATATATGTGACTTTTGGCAATTATTTACCTTCTAACTCTTTGAGCTGAATAGTATTCATGGTATTGGTATTACTCTCATACCAGTTTCATGTTTACTTTTATAAATATTTTTCAATGACAATCATGTTATCGCATCATGATAAAGTTTGTGACAATTTTACCCTTGGCCCAGTAAGCAGTGCGCTGTCGTCTCGTTCTAAAGGCAGAAATGGGAACGATCCTGAGTCAACAAGGTGGCCAACATGGGAATCATCCCTGAACACATCCTGGGGGCTCTGCAAAAGAAGTACATGTATATTCTACAAAGGTAATGAATATTCAAAATTTCAAATCCCCAAAACAAATGTAGCATTCTAACTACAAAATGATGAGAACAATGTGACTGTGAGCGGTTGGTTCAGGGGGCTTCAAACCAAATGTGTTCACAGCCTATTCATCATGTTCATGAACATTTCATCATGTGGTAACAGTTCAAAGTCATTTGCATTAAAAACTTCTAGTTTCATATGCACAATTATATGGAACTATTTCGCATTTGTGATAACAATAGAGACATCATTCTTGAAAATGTGGAGATTCACATTTTGCAGGCTGATAAGCACCTTGTCAGTGAAATGAGCAATACAATCCATTCTGACAATGCTAACAGGCAAAAAGCAACGCAATATCCAAAGTGCCTCGTAATTTTGTACAATTGTACATTATGTTGAACATTTTGAAGCCTAACTAATAGGGGGTTACTTGAATGATCATTCAACAGGGGGGCAGCATTGTAATACAAGTCAGTTTTGATGCCAAATCACTAACGGATATCGTCTGTAATCAGGTACATGTACTAGTAATCATCAATGACGTAAAACGGTAAAATTACGTTTATATTGGTAACGCCAAAAAAAAAATAGGCAATGCTGTCACGAGACCCCATTTATACTGCATTTACACTGGTGATGGCATTCCTGATAACCCCTATATAGGCCTATTCCTGAAAAAAGGTCCTCAAAAGTGAACTTCAGTTTAGTAGATCTATACATGGATCCATGCATGGATCTATATTGCTATTCACATGTTGAAGCAGCTACTAATTTGGACACTCAATATACACTGATACATACCCATGAACAAAATGACAGACATCAACAGATCAATTCTCTCAAGTTCAGTTCAATAGAGGGACATGTCTGAGCCTAATCAGGTATCCATGACAACACAACAGCTCATGCAGACATTGCAGACTCTTTGGTGTTCTTTTATCAAAAGTTTTGGTCAAAAAATTTACTCAATATTGAAGGTACTCCACAGGAGTATCGCTAGGTTACTTTTACACAAATTCCACAAGTTCAAGCCTGTCAAGGCGGCATATTCGAATGCCAACAAATATATAAACAAATGCACGTGCGTTTGTTGTCATTCAGAGCTGCACATTTCGAAAATTTCCCAAACAAAACAATCCCATTTGCCTCCTGTTATGAGTTTATCCAAAATACAGTGGCATGTTAAATCATTTTGAACGACACTTACGTTCATGTCCATTGTTGTGGTTCACGGTTGACGTGTCAATAAATCACGACATACGGCAAACAAACATAAATATTTCGATGACAGGAACTTTTTGAAAAGCTACCGCCATGATAGAAATGATAACGCGAGAAGTTGCCGAGAAACGGTACTCTCGCTCATTGGTATTTTGTTAAATTATTTTTATTTATAACCAAGTGTACTTTATCTGTTTATATAACTGTATTATGAGATCTTATGTCCAGCAAAACACAGACTGGACGAAAATTATCTCAAAAAAAGAATTTGATTGTACATTTATTCGATACTAATAAGCGCCACGAATTCTACGAAACCCGATAGGAGCAGAGAGTGTGATAAGTACGGAAGCGTAGAAGGGCCACCCAGGAAATTATTTTTTTTTAAATTCCCGACTTAGTAACTCGATAATATCGACTTAGTATCTCGATAATATCGACTTAGTATCTCGATAATATCGACTTAAGAGTGGATCAGGCACAGGAAGATTTATTTTTTTCAAATTCCCGAGTTAGTAAGTCGATAATATCGACTTAGTAACTCGATAATATCGACTTAGTAACTCGATAATATCGACTTAGTATCTCGACTTAAATCACAGCACATGATGTATAGTCTGCTCGTGCAAATACATAATGAGAAAACAAATAAACATTACTGATTTTATATGAGGGTCAAATACTGTTAGAACTCTATTATGTAATTAATGTAATTGATATTTACATCAGAGGGGAAAGTTTTCATTTTAGATATCATTTATCTCAATGTTCACACGTGGACATATACGCCAATTGACACAGTCGTTAATGGTTACCCACGTACATTATACATACATGTACACATGGGCCGGACAACCCTAAAATATTAAGTCGATATTATCGAGTTACTAAGTCGATATTATCGAGTTACTAACTCGATATTATCGAGATACTAAGTCGATATTATCGAGTTACTAACTCGGGAATTTAAAAAAAATAAATCTCCTTCCTGTGCCTGTTCCACACTAAGTCGATATTATCGAGATACTAACTCGATATTATCGAGTTATAAGTCGATATTATCGAGTTACTAAGTCGGGAATTTAAAAAAAATAATTTTCCTGGGTGGCCCTTCTACGCTTCCGTAGAAATTCAGATTACATATTGTTAAAATATTGTTTCATGTGATAGACTACTTGCACATTATCTGGGTTGTTATTATTATTCTTCCCTAGGCCTATTTGAAAATAATCAAAATATGATTATTATATGTAAAAACTTGGTAAATAGCATATATATCATTATCGTTTACAAATATAGTATATTCCATTATAGATAATTGACCTTAGCCAAAATGTTTCGAACAGTTTTCAAATAAATTCAGAACATGAAAACATTGTAGGCCAATACCTGTTCTCTAGAGGGGCCGTAGGCCTATGCTTTTTGTAGAAATAGATCATTTGTAAAAACAAGTTCAACATGAAACCTCATATGATTATACTGGCCGCAGTTGGAATGGTAGGCCTCTGTATGTGGAATGCATGATCCGTAGATTTGATGATAGCAAAACAAATTTCGCATAAAAGGTCGATCACGATTAAAAGCTAAAGGTTATTTTCTTGGCGAACTTGCAACCGAGCTGTCTAGTTAGGTTGTTCATGTCAGTATTCAGTACAAAATGTCAGCCTCCATGTCAAAAACATTGCAGCGTTTTATTGTCATTTATTTCGGTTTAATAGGATAAACTCTTTCAATTTACACATGGATTACATGACATAAAGTTGTAGGTGTAATTTTCATCGAAAATTGTGTGATATCCGATGAAAATGATCCGACAAGGAGGAAAAACTTGCTGTCAATGCGCACACTTGTTGAAACTTTGGGCCCCAAGGTCAAGGTCACAGTTGTCAAAAGCATGGTGTCACAGACCAGAGTTGACACATGGGGCAGGATCATTACATAAATCAGTCAGATACAAGACAAATGGTAATGGAGATGACTTGAATGTTCTTGTCAAGCCTGTCCCGGTTAAACCATGTGTCGATCCGGACGGAATAAATGTTGGTGAAGAACTGACAGGAGTTTTGCAGAAAAGTATGTTGTACTTTCAACTTTGTCAATTGCCAAATTTGTCAATTTTCGTGATAGAAATTTGAAATTCGGCAGAAAATTGCCGTTTGATTCCCTGATCATGCTGATGGAGTACGAGCCAGCCATATCCTAAATTCGCCGCATTCCCAAATTCGCCAACGTGGATTTCAGGCCTTGTAATGTAAATGAAACTAACAACTTCGATCGTCAATCGAGACTCTGATATCCAATCTTTTGTAATTTATTTTCCACAAAACGAGCTTCTGAGTTCTGATAATCATGATAATATCAAGTTGGCGAATTCTGTGATGCGGCGAATTTAGGACGGATGGCTCGTATATACCAAATTATAAAACACTACCATTTAGCATTGCAAAGATATCAGCAAAAAACAGCAAAAACGAGTTAGAAAAATCAGAGTATAGGACGTGACAGTAAATTTGTTCGCCGACCCATGGTGATATCTTGGTGTCTAAATCAGTATAGTACTTACTTCTCATGAGCCCTGATGCCCAATCCGACAATTGCAGTGACAACGTAATATTTAAAGATTTCCCAAGAATGTTTCTAATGCTTATAGCTAAGCTCATTCCAAAACTGGCATGATATGGATCTATAGATGCAATTTTGCCACAGCCGGACTTCATCAAATGCATATTTGGAACACTAAGTTTAATGTGTCTTAGTAGAAAATATAATCACTGTTAGACAATCACATGATGAAATATACTAGCATACCAGTATCAGACCTGATTACTGGATATCATATGAATGAAATGCTGTGAATTTAGGACAAATCATTCAAATATCCCAATGTAATTTTCCCCGCACAGAGGAACTACTGAAAGTTCTCAACAAGTTCTACCAGAGAAAAGAAGTCAGGAGACTTGGAGCTGAGAATGGATTGGATGGTATGCTTCTATAAACATTCTAAGGTTCAAATAGCTGATTAAATATTCATAATAGATTGAAGTACATGTATTGTGAAGAATTATGATGTAATCGAGCTGGCCTATATAATGTATTCAACATAATAATAGGTTGATTTTATAATGTAAGGTTTGCAAACCATGCCCCTATATATGTTACCAATATAATACATGTAATACTGTACATTAATTTTCTAATGTTGTTCACTTCAATTGTCTGGACAATGACAAATGCAAGATTGTGAAAGTTATCAAAGTCATATATTTTTCTTCTTATAGAGAAGTTGTTTCACCAGACATATGTCAGTTTCCGGAGATTTTGTGTCGAGTCGAAGTCACTCCCCGTGGATCTACACATCGTGCTGAGTGATATACTGATGGAAGCAGGCCATGTGGACGATCTTTTCCCATACTTCCTCAAACACTCCAAGATCATGTTCCCACATCTAGACTGTATGGAAGACTTACAGAAAATCTCAGACTTGCGACTTCCTGCCAACTGGTCTGTGGATCTAAAAATCCCCAGTTTCTCTGACATTGAACTTCCCATACTCATTTCACAAACGTGCTAAATAGATTGAATTGATTTTCAAACAATTGTATAATCATGTTACTATCTGAAAGTGAAGATAATCTGAAACCAATCTGTTGCAGGTATCCTGAGGCAAGGAACATTCAAAGGAAGATAATCTACCATGCTGGGCCAACAAACAGTGGCAAGACGTACCATGCACTGGAGCGACTGTTTGCTGCTAAGTCAGGGGTGTACTGTGGTCCACTGAGACTGCTGGCTAACGAAGTCTTTCATAAAGCAAACGAAGCTGTGAGTAATACCTACAAAAATTGATATGCTGATAACCATGAAAAATTGTTTGCATTACATAGTACATGCTTGGCTTGCAATGTAGTAACACTTGCATTTGGAATTGTGTTTGCAATAAACAGATAAAGCACAATTTCTGTCAATTTGCAATGCTCAGAGGCTACTTTCAGCTTAGGTACTTTCACACGCTCATGTGGACATAATCCAAAGAATAATTAAATGTTTAGAAGATTACAATGTCATCATGATATAACTCCATGATAATAACACTTGTAGTTCCCAAATTATACATGTACTGATGGAGGTGTACAACTCCTGGCATTTGTTTTGTGGTTTAGAAAACCCCCTGTGATTTGGTGACCGGAGAAGAGCGACGTTTTGTGAAGCCTGACGACGAACCGTCCAATCACGTCGCTTGTACTGTGGAAATGACTAGCGTCACTAATCAGTGTGAGTAACATGTATACGTATTCATGAAAAATCGCTTGCGTAGTTAACACAAGCTGCTGACAGATTCTTAATACAGTTTACCAAGTTCACCCTCAAATACATCGTATTATACTTGTATGAGTATTGTCCTTGCTTTCTCCCTGTGGTAGATGAGGTAGCTGTGATAGATGAAATACAAATGATGCGTGACCCACAGAGAGGATGGGCCTGGACGAGAGCATTTCTAGGTGAGACTTATTCCGTCTAATATTGATACTAATAACAGATTTGGTTATTTTTGTGTGTATGCAGTGCCAATTATGTCATGAATATCTCGGAGCACATTATCTGATTCACTGCCAAAGGCAAAGTAAAGAGATGAGTAAATTGGGAACCTTCAAGAAAATTAGTTTCCCGTATTAACAGCTTAGCCTTCCTTCTCAAAACAACTTGGCAGTTCTGTCGTACATGTAACACATGCGTAACACCTTGACCCACCAGGTGTGTGCGCCCAGGAGCTCCATGTCTGCGGAGAGGCGTCCGCGATTGACCTCGTCCGTGACCTTGCCCTTGAGATTGGAGACGAGGTCGAGGTCAGAAAGTACAAGCGATTGACTCCGCTCAAGGTGCTGGACAAAGCTGTCGGTGAGTTTTCATAATGTACAATGCTTCATACGGATCAAGAATTTCCATACTAAACTTTTTGTACATTAAATTTTTGATCGATATTAGGATATACTGGTATACATGTATATTTCCCAATGTTTGTGCTTTTATCATCATCATGTCGGATATGCTTCAAGTATTACATTCAGTTTCAAAACACCAATACATGTTTGTTTCTCAATATTTCAGTATCATTCTCCAATATCCAGCCTGGAGATTGCATTGTTTGCTTCAGTAAAAACGACATCTACCACTGTAGTCGACAGCTGGAGAAGCGTGGCATAGAGGCGGCAGTCATATACGGCACTCTCCCCCCTGGTGGGTAAAAATATCAATTTGGTAATGCCATAGCATAACTTAGATGTACTTTTCGCCTCATGATTGTATCGTTTGTATTTTCACTCAGGAACAAAGGTCGCACAAGCTGAAAAGTTCAATGACCCAAACAATCCCTGTAAAGTTATGGTGGCCACTGATGCGATAGGAATGGGAATAAATTTGTGAGTATATTGCAATAAATCAAATCAATTCTTGATATCAGTTAGTTTTGTATACATCAAAGCTGTACCTATAATCAGCAATACAAATGTTTAATGCTTGTCACTGAAAAATTTTTTTGTAGCTACCGTACTATTCAACATGTATTCAACATGTAATAAATATAATTAACCTATCGCCGAACTAATTTTCCGACTCTTTTTACGTCATTTCCGACGCATTCTGCCAAACGTTACTATTGGTCAAAGAGAAGTTTGCCGGCGTAATATGTGCAACTCGGACAACTTTTAGCGGCTTTGGCGATAGGTCAATTGCCTTGTCTGAATGTTGTCAAAATGCTTCCTATTTTGATAATGATTCTCAGGAACATCAAGAGGATCATATTCTACTCGATGATCAAGCCCACAATTAATGAGAAGGGGGAGAAGGACATAGACGTGATATCTCCGGCCACCGCGCTCCAGATCGCCGGACGGGCCGGACGTTACGGTACTCAGTACGCGGACGGTGAAGCTACGACACTCAAACCTGGCGACTTGCCAACTCTTAAACGGTTACTGGAAACCAGTATTGACACTGTACAGGTTAGTAAAGTGTGATAGCGGTATTAAAGTTATGTCTCTTTCAGAATTCTGACGTGAAAAACTAGACATAAAAGCCTATAGGCTTTGTGGCATCCCCCAATTTTTCTTTTCTTTTCTAATGGTGAAACTTGACTGTTATTATAATACATATACCAGGATTATTGAACACAGGTGGGAGTGAGAGTTCAAATTATAGCAGTTGCTCACTAGACAAATGTCCATCAGATATTTGTTTTAATCTCAATAGGTATTAAATGTACAGACATGACAGACATTCATAATACAAGCAAAAAGGAAATTATTCTGGGTTCTGACTAAGTAAAACAATGATAATTTGGTCACTGCATGTGAAATACAGCTAGAAAACAAAACAATGCATGTAGTTTCATCCAGATAAACACAGTGCTGTTTTAACTGAATACAATGAACAATTGACCGGCAAGCAAGGCCCAGGCAGACCTTAAAAGCTGTTATCTTCAGTTTGGGTCATCATTATATAACCACCTATTGTTTTCTTTAGAAAGGGAAGGAGGGCATTGTTCCAACTTGTTGGTGTTAGTATAGTAAACTGGGGTGAGGGGACAGGAGAGGGGGGGGGGGGGGGGGAAGAGGGGCAGTGCATACAAGTCACTGATACATTGCTACATTCATATGCAGATTAGACTGGCTGACAGTGGAGGTGGGGGAGGGAGAGGGGGGGGGGGGGTATTGCCTTATCACAGGCATGACTGAGCAGGGCTGGCTGAGAGGGGCGGAGCCTATTTCTGAGCTGGACAGACTGGCTGATCTTGTAAGGCATGACTGAGCAGGGCTGGCTGAGAGGGGCAGAGCCCATTGCTGTGCTGGACAGACTGGCTGATCTCCTGCACTGGCTGAGAGGGCAGAGCCTAGCCTCATGCTGGACATGCAGGCTGCAGTCAGTGAATACAGTAGCATGGCTCAGTCACAGTATTACATCTGCATGGGGGCAGGTGAGGGAAAAATTCTAAGTCCAAAAAAAAATACACCCAAAAAATTTTTTCCCCCTGGAAATTGCCTGAATCAAATTATGACATTGACAGGAATCGCCCGATTTTTTTTCCCAAAATGGCCGCTGGCGGCCATCTTGGATTTCGGGTCTCGACGAAAAACAATAGGGGTTAGGAGCAAAGTATTTCGGATGAGCTGTGAAAATTTCGGAAAGATAGATTAAGGCGTTCAAGAGTTATGATCCGGAAACCGAACGGCGGAAGAAAAAAAAAAAAAAAAAAAAAAAAAAAAAAAAAAAAAAGAAAAAAAAAAAAAAAAAAAACAGACAAAAACATAAGGCCTCCCGATTTTCAATCGGGATGCCTAATAATAGAATTTAGTGTGGTAATAGGTGTGGTAATTAAGCTCGATCTGCCTCATAGTTATGATTTATCGATAAGTCTATGCCTTAGATATGTGGCAGAATTACCTACAAGTAGCATCCATGAGGCACACTGATTTTATCATCTTGTTGTTACTTGTAGCAAGCAGGATTACATCCAACGGCTGAGCAGATTGAACTGTTTGCGTATCACCTGCCGAAGGCTACTCTATCCAACCTCATTGTGAGTACTGGTATAACAATATCTTTTTCAGCTCCCCAGTGACATACGACTGTATCAAAGAGTGTAATATCAATGAAGTACAAACAGTACAATTTTCGTTGGCAAGGGAGCGGTCTCCTAGCATCATAGTCACCCTCACTTTCTCGAGTGAGACGTTCTCAATCACATATTTTTTGGGGGAATGTGGCCTCTTTTTGATATTACCCTCTTTGACTGTATCTTAGCAAACAAATCCAGATGTTTGGCATGAAATTAGGAATTAAATATTTCATGGCAGTGGTTGTAAAGTGTCTTTGTCTTGGTAGGTTATATTTAGCGATAAATGTACATGCACAGTCAAAAATTTCTTCCAAAACAGGACATATTCGTTACACTGTCTCAACTCGATGGTGACCGATATTTCATGTGCAAAGTGGACGATTTCAAGTTCTTGGCGGACATGATAGAACACATTCCCCTCCAGCTTCGCAATAGATACGTCTTCTGCTGTGCACCGATTCCCAAGAACCGACCCTTTGTTTGCACCATGTTTCTCAAGGTTTGTGCTTTCATTTCAAGATTATATTTGAGAAGAAGTTCCACAACCTCAAAAGGTTCCACGATGAATATATTTTCATGTAATACACCCAGAGGTCAAGCTATGTTTTACCTGTACGGGAGGTTGTTCAGTACAGTGCTTTGTCACAGCGAGTTTGACAAGTGGAACATAAACAAGTCATTATGGAGGGAAACAGGGAGTCTTACCTGAGCGAGACCACTCTCTATATGCAGATCTTGACTCTCGAGCTCCTTTTGTTCCAGTTTGCGCGGCAGTACAGCAAGGGTGAGCCTCTGACTCTGGACTGGCTGTGTCGACAGATCGGCTGGCCGCTCCAGACCCCGGGGGTCATCAAGGACCTCCTGCACCTTGAGGCTGTCTTTGACGTCCTTGACCTCTACCTCTGGCTCAGGTTGGCATATGCAGCTCTTAGTGCCATAGCAGTGCCACAAAGGAGCGGGTTTCCTCAAATGTTTTCCTGACATGTACTTTGACTCGCAGATGACTTTGTTTCTTAGACGAGTTAATATAAATTTGATTTGGGAAAAAACCTATTGTTGCTTTATTTTGAGGTGAAAATCGTTTGACATCAAGTGGTGTGGATGTAATGGTTCAAGATCAAATAATTAACATCAGTCCTCGTTATGCTTGGTTTTCCACACAGTTACCGGTTTATGGACATGTTTCCCGACGCGGAGCATGTTAGAGATATGCAGAGAGAGCTGGATGGCATCATCCAGGCGGGTGTCAGTAACATCACCAAACTTCTCCGCAACACCGAGAGCCGGATCTCCATGGAAACCAATGACGAGGATGACTTCGAGCTGCGTCGTAAGAGCAAGCGACCCCCACACATCACCTCGCAGGAGCCAGAGCTCGACGAGGCCGGAGTCAACGACTCGGTAGAAGGGGGTCTCGCCGAAAAGTTCCAAAAGGCCAAACAGCACCAGTACCACAAAGGAAAGAAATTGTCGGAACGTTTGATCAAAGAAGGACTCATCACTGAAGACATGTTGGAACAACTGCAGAAGGAACTTACAAGTGATCGAAGGACTCCTTCCACTCGGGGACCCAAGAATAATCGTCGCAGATAATTTCTCTCTCGGCTGGTTCTGGATTAATATTTGAATTGAGATTGTGTGTATGTGTCTCATTAGTATGCAATATTGGGTTTGATGTCGGTACTATTGCTTTTCATTTTGTTTTCTGGTGAAAGTGAATACATGTATATGGTAAAGTGCTAAATGGGCCTGAATGATTCGTTTATGTGTGACGAGAAACTTCATACCACAGTAAATCTTGTACGCACCTGCCACTATTCAAAATGTTATAAATTTTACAGTTTTCGAACCCACTCAGAAATTTTTACTGCTGAGAATATACAGTCGAGACGACAATGTATTGAAACAATTTTATTACTAGTATACTGAAACCAACATTAGTTTCACATGGGTTCAACTTGCACTGACCTGACAGAATCACAAAATCAGAGATATAACTTTCACAACAGAAAATGTGTGATATTTCTAGTACTTGACACTTGGATAACTTGTGAATACAATTTGGTAAAGGAAAAAAAATACAATTGCAAGTATTCATAGTATCTGTTTATAAAACAGAAGTGTTCCAGTGATATGTTAATGACAATAAAGGAAACCTATTAACACTGCATTCAACAAGCACCATCACTCGCATCAATTTTGCTCTGGTTTTCCACTGAATTGCGCGTGAAATGTGCACCCTTTTAACACTAAAAGTATGAAACTAAATAATTATCGAACTTAAGTAGTATCGCCAAACGACTGCTATAACTCGATGATAATACAATATACCAGGTTTGTGCATTATTCTCAATAGCTTTGTAATTTTCTCATCACCCAATTGAATTAAATTTAGGGGTTTTTTTACACTGAACAGCTAATAGTAATACATGAAATCCTTACCTATCTAATGGCTGATTACTCGCATTACATGATGTGTGATAAAGGTGATATGATTGGAAATAGAGTTTTATCATGATCATACTGGTTATATATAGGTTCACTTGTATACATATCATGGTAAACACTATTATGTAAAGACAACTGTGTTAGATAACGAAACATTCTCGAAGCAAAAGTACATAATGAGTATAATATATGCATGTGTAACCATAGCAACACAATAATACAGCTGATCGACTGGGCATTGTGAGACAAGAACTGAGGGGATACCGGTACATTACAAGTCTTGGCGATCTATTCACTATACATACTCTTGTACAATACAGTGGATTCTAGGATTTAAGACCACACAAGATCCTGAAGACAAGGACTGATTATTAATCTCATACCCAGACCATCTGCATGATAAAGGGCATGCCACAGCTTCCACTGTACTTTACTGTAAAAAGCCTAATTTTTTAGGACGACTTACTTTGCGGTAGGCAAGAAACCGCCCAAATAAATCTTGCACCAAATTAACTAGATATATTTTATGAATACATGTAGTTATGAAACCGCCAAATAATGTGGGGGTTACAACCATGATATTTCATAGCCGCCAACATCAGTCTTTTCAAAGTATCAGATGCTGGGATTTTGCTCCCATTGTTACAATGATGACGGCAAAGATAATCATGGAATTCTAAGAATGATCTTCCAGGATGAGAAATTGTATGTCTTATAGCATCTATTCAACCATGTATTCATTCACAAAGCAAGCTAATCTCTGGATTGTAAATACCTGTGTACCAGTATATACATGTCATAATTGAAAATTTTGTGCTTGCAATTCTATTTCATTTTAAAAAGTATTCAATTTGCTTATATGAACAGTAGCATCTTGAGTGATAAAAACTTTCTGATCTGGTCAGAAATAACATGTCATACAAATAAAATAAGATCAACAACAGTATTTACAAAACAGTACACTGTGGCTGTTGCCATGACAACATTTCACAAAGGTAGATCCAGCCCAGTTGTTGCCATGACGATGTCGCCCAGGTTACACACAGTTGCCTTCGCCGCTGTCCATCTGTTTACGAGGCTTGCTGTTCTTGTCACCTCGCTGTTGTGGGTCCGTGCTATTCTTCCTGTGACTCCCTGGAATACGATTAGGAGATATCAATATTATTCACTGAATAGATAGTTGTCTGCTACACATGCTTACAAGGTTACTAATTTATTAAGCAAAAGTACATATTTCACAACGGATCCAAATGGGAATATTCCCAACAAATATGAATGAATATTTCCGAATAATCCAAATGCCCTCAATATTCAGATGCAAGGTAGTGAATGAACAATCCCCGAATATCGTCATCAAATGCCTAATAATGAAATTACTGTATGATGATCAAATGGGGAGGTTGCTGTCTGGTTGTCCCTGAGTTACGACTATTCTCAACCCTCAACCCTGCCTGCTTTTTACCCATCGCCAGGCATACCTATGGTTACAAGGGCACTGCCCACGGTGAGGCCCTGTTGGTCTGGTGGAGTGTATTCCTCATCTCCTGTCGGCAGTCGGACGAACAGTGTTAATATCGCGGCCTTGTTACTACTGAGGGGCTCAAGCGCAATAGGACTAGGGCTGTACCTCGCCTGAGCAGCCTGCAACACAGTCGTTATATGGTCATTCTCAGTCATGTGGTTAATCATTTTCTTAAAATATGTTATTCGGGTTAAACTGTGTACCCAATATTGCACTAATCACGTACTTTCTTGAGACGCTGTGACGCTCGGGCATTGCTTGACGATATGACTTGTGTGTTGACACTGTTCATGGCTTCCTGTCGGAGGAAAGGCTCGAGTTGTGCCTTTGGTACGTCGAGAGTACACATTCCGAACGGTCGGCTCGCCATCTGTTCCATCTCCACCACCATACGCTGGCGACGTCGGTACATGTCGCACTTCTGTTTGACCTTCCACACGACGGCCGCGATCAGCAACAGCGACAGGAAACAGCTGGAAGGTGCCAAAGGTTCATCAGAGGTCAGTCAACAGAATGGTGGTAAACTTGAAATATTCAGGAAATTCTTATTTATCGGAATTTGATTACCAAAATATTCATAACATATTATTTATAACATAATATATAACAAATCAATCAAGATTAGTTTTCTTCCAGCTTTACCCCTCAAGTTACACGTTTTGGTTATTTTGTCAAAGCACAACCACTAGTATTCTAATGAGCAGGAAAGGCATACAGCTCATATAAATGCATATATAACATGATATGTCTGTATTGTGAAACAAACAGGTTACAAGCAACATGGGGATACATAGACAGTTTGGAAACTTGATATAGTCATGATATAGTGTTTACTAATGGTAGGAATGCTACACTCATGAAAAGAAACAAGCCACCTGCAAAATTCTCAACATCCTGACCCAAAGAATGGTCCACATGATACCAAAAGTACCGGTAACATGTTTATAGACATCCATCACACAAGTTGATGATTCTATCCTGGGACAGGAGGGAGTGTTTACCGGTAACAGTTAGTATTTCACTGGGGTATGTTCTACTATTTTCTCCAGAAGTATCAATGAAATATAGACATTTGAATTGTGATGTTACAAGCTGTGATTGGTGATTATTAATTGTGTGAATCATCAATATGTATACAGTAGATCCTGTGTTAAAGACCACCTGGTTTGAGAGACCACCTTGTGTTTTAAGACTGCTACACTTGGTTCCAAGTGGCCTTTTATCATGTAAATGAACCTGTCATGAGAGACCACCTGTCATTTAAGACCACCTTTTTGGGGTCCCTTGGGTGGTGTTAAAACACAGGATCCACTGTATATATATATGTATGTGGTTTTATTCCACTGCTGTAGACATAGCCAAAAGTAGCACTGAATAGCAATGAATAATTTTGAACAGTACAATATGTCATGGGCCTATGAACAGTGTTAGTGTTATGACGAAAGCTTGGTTATAACGTCCATACTGCCATACTGACCTAAGAAATATGATCATATACTTAATTATTCTCTGGAGTCTGGAATACCTCAGATTTATGAATGAAATCTGCAATGTGCCACACAAGATACTGTATTTATAAGCATTATTCCATGCAAACTGTATGCCACTATGATTGCCTGAGACTACGATTAGACTGCGATTATTCATCATCGAGGATCTGCTGTACAATATTTGGGTGGATGCCACTTCGCAATTCAACTCTCCTGCATACTGAAGCCAATCATGCCCTCACTCAAAGGAGGTATTTCACTGTCAGGTTCAAGTTTCCAAATTTCCGTGAGACTCCAGTAAGTCGTCGAGAATCCACTTATGAAGACGTTCACTAATTTGTCTGATTCTTCTAAATTTGTACACAATGGGTTCTGGTTACATAATCTGGATATATGACATTTCACCTGGTTATGATTCAGACCTCATACAAAGCATACATACACAGCTTTCCATCACACATTGCATCGCCCAGGCATACTGACCTAAGGAATGCAGCCATGAATTTGAGCAAGGGTGGCTGATAATCCTGTGCGAATGATATCTGCAAACCAATGCCATGTACGAAAGTGTGACTTCGTGAACTCCAAAGGAAAGGTGGGTCGTGCCATGCTTGACATAAACTTCATGCATCAAAACCAACCAGACGTCCCGTGCGGCATGCGACAGTTCTACGTGTACTGTTGTACATGATGCATCTATTACACCATGCAATGGAATGTCAGAATTTGTGTAAGGGGCACAAATGACTTCACACTGTACGAAGTAGAAATGAGGTGATGGTGGGATATGTACTAAGTACACAGATCCAGAGCAAGTCAGAAACAGAACAAGAAATGATGTGTTGTCACTGATCACGAGTCTTCTATATATTACAGCAGTGGTTTGAATTTTAAATCCGTTTCTGGTCCTCACACGAAAAATTTGTCTGTGCCTTGACATTTGTTCAAAATAATGTGGTTTGCTTAACATGCTTTTAAGTAACTTATCTATGGTGCAATGGGATGGAATGTAAGAAAAGGAGAAGGTCAACATCAAAAACCTCTACAAGTCACACACCGATTAGATTAATATAGAGTGAATGACACTAAGGGATTGTGGTTATATTAAAAGTGAGTGAGCTAACATAACAACTCCTAGCCTTCATTTCTTACATACCTAAAGAATGTGATAAAGAAGTGAATAAGATCAATTGGATCTGTTTGTAAGAAGGAGATCTGCAAAAGATGAAAGGTGAAGTTAGTTATTGAGACAACTGGCTTATCGCTTATCAGAGCCACAAATATCCGAACAGCACGAATTTCACTCATTCTCTTGAAATACAGCAGAACTTCAAGCATTCGAAACTTTGAATAACATTCATTGAACATGTACACCAATACACAGAGTATCCCAAACGAGACACATTACACCATCAATTCAGGAATTTACATGTATTACATGGGAATTATACAGATACAATTTACAAAATCAGTGACATTAGCATCAGTGGTCACACCAATCAAAGTATTACTATTTAATATACCATTATTCACAAGTGAAACAGCTTGGATATCATTTAAAGTAATAACATCAAAAACACTTTCAATCAATATCATTATTCTGAGCTTACTGAGTATATTGTATATAGTATAAAACAATTTTAGTGCAAAAATCTCAAACTTTTTCAGGATTCTTTTCATACTTGAAATTCTGCCAAAAACTCGCTCAAGTCATATTACTTTCTGATACACTTTATAAAACCAATTTCAAAGAATTTTCAAGAAGTTTCAAATAATATCAGAATACAGCCAAACATACCTCAACGACAAAAGGAGTCCTGAAGTTGTAGACATAAACAAAGAATGTGGTGTTGGTGCCCTTGCCGAAGTCGTACTGCGAGTGCGGGAATTTGTCCTCATACATCTGACAGCTGACACCAGAGACTAGGACTTCCTCCGGCTCACCCTCTGTTTGAGGATGTGTGTGGAGTGGGGGGGGGGGGGGGGGTGGAGAGATCTCATGTTAATACAAATGTATTTATTATCCTACTTTGCGTGGCTCTCTGTATACCCAATCATTGCGACTTTTAATTGGTCAGGAGAAACGTCGACCAAGATATTGGACAAGCATCTACTCACTGACACTGATGGTTATGTTCAGTAATGCCTCTTCTGAAGAACAATTGATCTTGAAGTCAACATCTCTTTCCGGCTACAAAAATAATACAAATATTCATTCGTTTAAATCGTGCATTTCAACATCATGCTATCGGGAAGCCACAAGCAGAGCTAACATTTTCATCTACATGTATATGCAAATTGAATAATTTGATCACATAATATTCAGGGTAGAATAGCTTACATCCGGAGGTTCATTCATAAAGTTGACATGTGTCCAATGTTTGCTGTCCGCTTTGTCTTTTGACAAGTTGAATGTGAACTTGTAGTTGATGGCCACTTCATCTGTGATGAAAAGTCGATAGTAATCCATTGTAAACACGGAACAAATTGGAAATGAAACATAGATTTTTGCTTGAAACGGCAACAGTTCTTGCCAGAAGAAGTAATGATATGGCAATAAATATACTTCTAAACTTGCAAATGCATCATAAATTTTCGGGAACTACTCACAGTAGCATGTTCCTCCATTTTTTGGGTCTCCAAAATACTTGTCTTCTTCATCACATCTGAAAACACAATATATTCATTATATACAGGATATACTCCAATGAATAGTGCCCACATCATGTGACTGTTGTCATGGTGATATACTCACACGTCACAGTTGTGGCCCGTGATGCCGCGAGTGTGGCAGAAACACTTGCCAGTCACTCGGTCACACGAGTCCGCTTGACCGTTACATGTACACGCTGCAAACATACAGAATACACAGGATTGTCGGCAAGGTCAGACAGGGCGTTTTAACAATGTGCTCGATTATAACAATCCCAAACTTGTGCAAATTATATCTTGTTGATACTATGAATATGAAACACCAAAGTAGCAAGCATTGAGATTGACCAGATTACCGGTAGAAAACGAACAAAAAAATATGCAAACAGTAGACCCTGTGGAAATAAAGTGGGTTGCGTGGCTTTGTAAATATTTACTATTACGATTAACCAGCCTTGTGCATATCATTACCTGTACAGTTCCCGCCATTCGTAGCTGTTCCATAGTAACCGTCTTCGCAGTGCTCACAATGTGTACCTGGATGTCAAATGGAAACAAAACTGACTGAACCAATAGCGGAATCAAACTCAAAGCTTATGACATGTTTCCACTAACGTTAAATCAGTTGCCATGGTGACAATGACATGTACTCACCAACAGTGTTGTCCTCGCACTGCTCGCACACATCAGTGTCATTCTCGCACTGACTGTGTCCATTGCACTGGCATACTGAAATGTACAAATGAATAAATCCCTCGAGCATCACACAATTACACAACAATTGATGCTACTTCAACTGACTCGAATTCAAACGAAACAATTTCTTTGTCGAAAGATGCACATTGCTCATCACAAAACTCAACATACAAAGGAACAAGATGTGCAGTTATTAATACATGTACATGGATACGATGATATTTTCTCAAACACCGACATAACATACTATGTACTACATGTTATATGCACCGATAGAACTGTATTCATACCAGGACAGTGGTCAAAGAACCACTGGTTGGCTGGACACTTGGCCAAGTCGATGTTAGTGTTGCTGATCGGTCCGTGGAGTGCGCCCTCCATACACTGTCCGAGCCCCGTGTCACTGCCATCGTCGCACCAACCACACGCGGGGGACTTCTGACACTCCTCACAAGTCCGCAGTCCTGAACACTGCGTCACTGGGGGAACAAGTATGTCTGGTATAGGTACCATATTTATGGCATAGTGTTGTGTATGAATAACGGTGACAGTGAGAATGATAGGCAGTGAATATCAGAGCTCATTATAAATAATGCTGATTTTACTCTTGAGTTTTTTCATTGAAGATGAGGTAACCTTTATGTAGAACATAGATGTCTTATCAAATTGCATGAAATTAGCTCGATAGCAGTATGAGATGGAGATGCCATACATATATCTTGAGTGCTAGCTAATGAGTGAAATCATATTCATGTTGCAACACGAATGTCACAACTTCAAGCTAATCGGCACCACTTTACTGCTACCATCCACACGCCCTCACTAGAAGTCCTCACCTGAACACGTTTGTCGCTCGGACGTCCACTCACGACATTGACCGTACGGGAAGGATGATACGTAATCAAGGGACTCCACACATCGGCTCTCACTGCCGCACCACATACACTTGCTCTGTGTGCAGTTCTCACAGTTAGTGTACAAGCTGCACGCCTTGTTACAGGTCGCTTCTTCACCCACCTGCTCAAAACCTACTGGGGAATGAAAGAGCGGAGTGATATATTGTTTTCTTTTGCCGTGCTTGCAGAGAGTTACATGCACCATACAGTACTTGATGACTGGTGAGTTCATTCATAGCACACACTGTGAACAATCAAGTTATCTTTCAGCCTTACTTGTATATCTTGTATATCCCCTCATGAATAACGTAAAACATTAATTGTTTCTTAATGTAGACATAATGAACCATGTCCTACCGATGGGTACATACAGTTTCAGACGATGGTCACTACGTAGTTACCTGGACACATGCTGTAGTTCTTTCATACATTTTTGCTCACATAACACTCCAACCATGACGGCTATTTACCCTTCAAGCAAACGACTCGCTACTTGCCGTTGTTTTGGGGATACCACGGTACACAGCGAGGCCGCTCCCCGGCGCGGTCCTTGACCCAGACACAGAACGTGAAGTACGGCAGGTTGAGCTGCTGGCACCACTGACACGTGGCGCGAGTGACACACTGGTGCAGGATCATGGCGGACGAACACAAGCCCACGGACTGGAGGTCAACACGCGATGGTAAAGGATTTTATCCGAGGAGAAGCCGAGTCAAAGGGTAGCCAATGATGTTAAAGGTTATGGGGCATTATTTTTGTGGATGATTCACTTCATTTTTCTGCACAGCACAAGGAGATGACGAGAATCAAGAGAGAAAGAGTATCGCATGTTTGCCGTCTGACACAGAAGAACAGCACAAAGATGAGATCTTGTTTTCACGAGACGATAGCTACCATGAATCTGACAAGTTGGAAACGACAGATAAGGATCACAACATTGTGACTTAGATGGATGACCATCTGTTCACAAGAAGAACGTTGACAAATGCACAAAATCTCACTGACAGGCACACAGTTTACTGAACCAAGTTGACAGTACATACATGTATACTAAAGTGCACCACAGGAATAATCACCAACTAGGCCCAATGACAATGTACAAACTCATTCTATAACAAGTGTCAACTCAATAACCTTTTGCAATCCACTTAACAAAATTTTCATCTCCATGTTGTTCTAATAGAATCATGCTCGTATGATTTTTTTTCCTTTCCATCTGAACTTTCAAGTATTGTCCATTTACCATACGAACACGTTTTGAGTTCCAGTATTCACTTGCCTGTCTCAAAGAATTCATGTTCCTCAGCATCAGACCTCTGGTAGAAGATACCTGTCCACCATTACTCAATTGTACACTTCTTGATGCTTGCTGAGTACTCGAGCACTGTCCTACTTGCTTGTAATCTGTTGTTACTCACTTTAACGCCAATGAGACTCACTTGTTCACTGTGTGGTATTTCTTTTGTACACTGTTGGAACTCACTAGTACACTGTTGGTACTCACTTGTACACTACTGGTACTTACTTGTACACAGTTTTGGAGTCCAGTGGCATCCCTTGGTTGTATGACAGGCGTGACAGTTATATATCCCGCCGCACTGGGCTACACTCGAGTTAGCCGGGCACTGGCTCGATGTAAGAATCTGACAAAGGGTAACCATAGCAACATGTCACAACAAAGATCACGCAGAATGAAGAGAAAACCATCAGAGCAGTTAAAGCAGAGATGTGACATATTCAAACAAACACGAAGTCACACAGAATACGAGTCGATCTCCGGGATAGTTTACGATACAACAACATATAAAGATGGATTAATGTTCATCGAGAAGAAGGCACAATGTCTTAAGATTCTACATACACTGTACGTATACATGCTCCATGTGGTAATAAAGTGTTACATGAATGATGATGTTGTGTTGTTACTTGTGAATATTACTATCAATATCTATCAGCTTTTCAATCCTATTAACACCATACCCTTGAACAATTTGAAGAGGCATCTTCCCGGTAGACACAACCCTTCCCGCACCAGACACAGTCATGATGCTTCGTATCCATACAGCTCTTACACGTGCCGAACCGTTTACAGGCACTCTGAGACTCCTCTGTAACCATGGTGACAGGAGACAAATTGAGTCAGACAACATTGATCACATCAAATGACATAGCTACGTATGATTCATGGGTATATTCACATCAATATGACTATTGAGTGAGTAAAATTTCATAAAGCAGGTCTGAACGATCAAATCCTCAATGCACAAGCATAGACTTCTATACACATCATTCGAAAGCATCTAAATAGGTGACTTAGACTCACGAGCAGTGGACAGAGGGCACTGCGGGTGCTTGAGGTCATTAGATGGGACCCCATAGCGCTGGTCATTGGTCCCACACACATCGCTGTCTGTCCACACACAGGCCGGACTTTTCCCTTCACACTCGCCCTTGTTGATGAATGCCTCGCACTTCTCTGGAACAAGAGAGACATTCATGATGCAAACTCAATACAAACATGAACATATTGCAATTTTTGAACATTATAAACCTTAGTTTCAAGTACACATATAAGAATCATGACATGCATCTAAAATGAAGTTCTTGTCAAGTCGGAAATCTAAAACTACAACTAAGTATTATTTGTCCATATACATGTACATGTATTTTTGCAAGCATTTCCCGTTTCTAGCCACTCACTAGGTGTGTAAGTCAATACATCGCCGAGAACTTGACCATTGAAGCCGCCAAGCAAGTACATTTTCCTGTCGCTGGTGAAGACGTCAGCGCTATGTCCAAACCTGGAGATGTCCTCGTGCAGTAGTGGAGGGTCCAACTCCCGCCACTGGTTACAGGCTGGGCACAGAATGAAAGAGAATAATCAAATCGTACAACTTTGACTATCATCTGTAGATATTCATCGTTCCACTTGTATGTACACTATTCACAGTTAGTATTACTAGCTATTGTATGTGTGATGTTCCACATGGCAATGAGGTTCCTTTTTGCCACTAGGATCGCCACCATGTAATTCAGGTATAGATAAACCATAGAAACAGTCTACTGTGCCAAATACATACAAAAACATAATAATGTTACATTAAATTTTTGCCATGTTCGTTTTTGCATGATGCAGACAATGGACATGACGTTTTTTTGTGCATCTTGGGCATAATAGACTGTTTTAGAGCCCCAAAAGCACATGATATCAGCAGATACCCCATTCTAACACAGACTCGATAATGTATGCACATATGATAAAACCCTAGCATACCCGGGTCGTAGGCCAGGAAGTTGGTGGAGAAACACTTGGCTCCTTTGCTGGTACTGGTGTCGTTATGTGTGTTACCCCCGAATACATACATCAGTCCATCCAACCACACAGCCGTGTGCAAGAACTTGGGTAAGCCACTCGCTCTCAGTAGGTCCCTGTAAATGTTTAAAACATCACCAGGGCAACATTCCCAGGTATTTTTCTTACATACGCTAGAGAAATCGTTTCTGAGAGCCAAAGATAGATCAAAGTACCTCTCATTACTCACCAGTTTCTCGCGAGAGGGTCATATGAGTAAAGCTCGTCCGTCAGCAGGTAAACGGATGTAGCATTGGACACATAGCCTCCATGTATGTAGAAGACTCCTGCACTACTATCGTACACACTCGACTGTCCATAACCGCCAAGAACTGCAGCACCCGTTGTTGTGGGTATGATCCACTTGTCTTCAACTGATGGTAGAAAATAAATATATGTAGTACTCCATTCTTTGTGGGAAATATCATGACGATTTCAATCTTAAGCCCATCGAAATGAATCAATGTTTTCAAGGTCGTGCGACATCTAAATACATGTACACGATTGCAACACACATACACATGGCATTCTGCACTTACCCATGTGAAACTCCTGTACGATGTTGGTGTAGCCAAAGACAGGGTTGTGTCCACAGACGACATACATTACATCGCCCAAGACGTGAGCCATGTGCCCCACTACAGCCTGAGGGGTCTCACCCTCCGGCCGCAGCATTGTCCACTCATCCTTGTCCAGGTCAAACTGCCACAGGTCGTCCGAGACCCGACCCGCCTCGATCAGCTGACCCCCGTACATCAGGACCGTATCCTACATGGCAAACAAGATTTATGTCTGTCATTTCTCATGAATACGCTATCCAGTTGAAGCATTTGACGTTCAGTATGATTATCTCAAAGTACAGGACAGATATCCATTCAATATAATTTTGTAGTACATGTATTTGTTTCTTATGTCAAAACTTTTGGTACTTTTCGCCAGGGAATTTCCAATCCTGAGATGTAATTTTGTTACAAATAGCAGACCATCTGAATTAGTTTCAGTTCATCTAATTCAGAACTACACGAGGTCATGTCTGGATTTTTACATGTATACAAGTCGTCATGGAGTTTTCAATGCTCACAGTAAGCCATACATACCTGGTATAAAACAGTTGTGTGACCGTATCTTGGTGTCGGAACAACATTGGTGGTTGGTGCAATCTTCTCCCAAACCAGGGAATTCAAGTCCAGTCTGTATTTTTGATTCATAATGAACTTCATTAATACAGCAGATATAAGTATTCCATTAAACCAAATGTACGGGAATGGAATTTGGCAGTGTTTGTATTACTATTAACGATTAAAGGCACCAAATACAAGAATCAACAACTACCACACATACACATTTTCAAATCATCAATAGTCATCACCATGGTTACCGTATTCGCGCGCATACAGTCGCATGTGCGTATAGTCGAAGGTGTGCGAATATTTCGAATATACGCACATGTGCTTGTGATTGAAAAAAAATCAAAATCAAGAATGACAGTAAAAAAATTTTGATCGTAAGATCATCGGTTCCATGTCATGTGCTTGACTAATTTCATGCAATCGTGACTTCGTCAGTTAATGTCAATTGCAGCTGTGTCTGCGGTCAATGGATTGCAAACTGTCAAATAAGTTGTGATGTTGATTGCCTAATTACGATGAGTGTAATTGACACTTGAGATTTCGTTTAACATACTATGATCAGGATGTGTCATTTCTGTTCATGAGTGTGGAAAAAACATCTTGAAAAGCCCTTGTTTCGTTCGTGTTTGTGATGTTTGCCGCCCAGCAGGAAGTTGCCATTTTTCTTCCATGTGCTCATCAATATTCATGAGCTGATTCACATTCCAACCAATCATAAGTTACCTTTCAAAACGAATCAGCCAATGGTGAAAGGCCAGATATGACGTCATAAAGAACCCCACCAATCAGGCTGCTTGTTTCACTTTCTTCTTTCAAGTGACATGTGGATTTGTTTTGAAATAGCAACGACCCAAACAACAAATTTTATTTGTTTCCCGAAGTCCCTACAGCTTCACACAACAATAGATTATACATCATGCACATACACCAACACAAGTACCGATGCCTGAATTCATCTGTGCACCAAACCATGTAATTGCAATTTTATTGTCGAGCCGGGGCCGTTTTGACCAGTCGTGTCGGCCTCGCATAACTGTCAAACTAGAACTATCTGAGCCTGATCAGAGGGATATGCAGTCAACCCCTTCTTATCGAAAACGATCGCACATGTGCGTATGTACGAAATATTTTCCAAATTATAAGTGGCCTAAAACAAGCAAATTTCGGATAAACGCACATGCGACTGTATGCGCGCGAATACGGTACATACCTGACAACATGGTCCTGATTGTTGACGTTGAATTCATAGCCGTAGAATGCGTAGAGCTGGTTGCCATGGATGACAGTTTTGTGGGAGGTTCGGGGAGTGGGCGGGTCGGACTTTATCTCCACTCTCTCCCAGTAGCCTTCGTTCTCAGGTATACTACAGTCATAGCCTGCAGGGGAATTATCTAACAACTCAATACAGATCATTGAACAATTTGAACCAGCTGGACAAGCCTATTCCCATATATACATGAGCATTATTATTTTCTTTACAAAATCTCAGTATCTTACATAGCCTCTGTGACATATCAACCATGGTTAACATGAATTGTAAAAGGTACAATGTAATTGTCGATTTGGGAAGTATTTTTTGAAACAAAATCGCTTTTCAAAAGATGCGTTTGAAAATAATCGAACAAAATTTACAAGCATCCTCACCTTTGCCGGTGGTACACTCGCACAGCTTGGTGTCGGTGTTACAGATCCCGCTAGGCTGCGAGCAGTTGTTGGGACACGCTGGTATGTTACACCCCGACCCGGACCAGTCCTCGTAACATGTACAGACGCCAGAGGCAGGGTCACAGGAGCCGTGGCTGGAGCAGTCCAGTGGGCAGGACATACCCACTCTGTATCCAGAGGAGAGGTGGGGGAGGGGGAGGTAGGGGAGCATGGGAGATAATGAAACAATAATAAAGTTTTCCAGCAGTTACATGTACATATGTACATGTACTAGATTCAAGTCATGAGTCATTCATTAATAGTGAGTTGGAATACGTGGAAAGAAAGGAATCATGCTGACATGAACTAGAATACATCCTGTTTGAGTATACACAAGAATAACGCTCAGAAGTACTACAGAGCTGAGAGTTTCTTTGTATGATGTGATTTATATAGTTGTCCTCATATTGGTAAAGAAAAACGGTCAGAGTTGGAAATACTTTTTGTGAATAATTGGGGACTGACATCAAACTATGACACTTGCTACATATGTTCCGAGATTTGTCACGAGCTAAAGCACAATACATATGATTCACCAAAGTGCCAGATGTACTGTCACAAAGCAATGTCATGATCAGGAGTAAGCACATGTGCAAAACAATAGTAATTTGGAAAACCACCAAACGTGACTCCAATTGACACCTCGCCATTTGGCATTGGACCAGGGGAGGCAGTATATAACTTTGTAGTCACAGCAATTTTTTTTTTCAACAAAAATAGCATACACATCACACGCGCCACTATCACTACACATGACAATTCCAGTTCTAAATGCCCCCAAGTATGTGCGTGACCTGCAAATTTGAGGCAACTTACATGTCACTCAATTGTTCTTATATAACAGTTGTGCCATTTCACTTTCATTACATTATAAAAATCAACAGACTCGTTGACGATTGATTACATGTATGTTTCGCAATGCTTTTTTAGGGTCACTTGAAATGTGAAGCTTTGATTGAGTTATGTAAATGTACATCTGACAACAAGCCTGACTTTTTATACAATATACGAGCTTGTTTTAAAGAAGGGTGTGTACTTTCATGAATAGCTGTGATAAAACAGCATGGATGGCTAGTTTGATTTCAAGTCCTCGTTTGTAGACATCTAGACGAGACTTACATAAATGAAGAACATGATTCTAAGCAAGGACAAGGCTCTTTTTTGTTTTCTATCCTGACGTCATGTCTCATGTTTATTGTGTGGCACGACGCAGACAGACTGACAGGTGTGTGTGTGACTGTGGCCACTGATAAGGTCTCGGCCTTCAGGAGGAGAGGGAGGGGGGGGGGGTTGGTTATAGGAGGTACAGGGGCGGGGAGGTACAGGGGGGGGGGGGGGGGGTATATACTTGTAAAATGAACTTGATTTACATAGCTGAACTCATTTTTGCTTCTTGTTGGTTTCTTCGTTGTTTCTTTGGGGTTTTTTTTTGGCTAGTCATAAAAATTCACAACAACATCCACAAGAGCATGTAACTGATGTTATTGAAGGCTTGATATGCACAGTCAATTTGTTGATTTACTATGAGTGTAACATGTGTACTTGCAACAGCTTGAACTGATTTATATTGAGTTCACAGGTGGTGTGAGTAGAGACTCCCCGAACAAATATGAAATATCAATCAAGATCAATAAAGGAAACATTGCAATTTCCATGGACTTCCTGGATGTTCCATGTTCACCAACACTCACATGTATGAGATGTTGAAGCCACTCATGTTGTACGCAGCATCACTGTAGAAATGTAAATAAGCATAGCCTTTCATCACGACCTCCGGCATGACATCACTAGTGACACCTTGGGGGATCACCAGCCCACTGGAAGTAATAAACATTGAAACTTGTGAATAACCATGCAACAGGCCAATCAGCAGCCGATCAATTGAGGCAGACTCTCAAAACAACACTTTTTTTCAACATGCTATCATAGTTTAACAATAGACTGCACTCTGCAACCACTGAATTACCAGGAAGTGATGATATATATCCTGATAACCATGATAAACTTGATAAATGAACTGATTACTTTGACAATCTCAAGCAATTATTGACACCATATGAGGAACCTGTATGATACTGGTATAAAACTAATAAGTGCTCGAAGCTTTAGGAGTTATTTGATCATGTTTACCTCATCCGATCTCGAGAATATTCACAGAAATAAAGTTCTTTCTCTCATTTTTATCATATGTTTCTTTTCTCGTGAATATAGCTTAAATATCAAAATCTGGACGGTGGACACTGGTCATGAGAATGTCTTTGATCTACAATCATAAGAATGTACATATAAAGATAGATTGTGAAATTCTATGTCTAAGATGTTTCACACGTCAATTTACTTCACTAATTTTTTGACATGTTTACAGCTTTTTTTGTTCGTAATATTGTGATGATAAATGACATCATTTTTTTCTTGGGATTCAAACCACAGTTTTTTTGTTGATTGTTTGTTTGTACCGACATGTACATGTTTCAGATGTTTGGATAAGTAATTATCTCCGATGCCAGGATACACGATCTGAACCCGAGTATGTGTTAAGACAAAGGAGGTCTGTCTATTACCATGGCAACAGGGCAACTACTAGACATGCTAGAAGGAGATATGGCGATATGTGAGAATGTTTGTGCCAATCAATGAAAAGTGTAAAATGAAACCATTGTCAGGTGCATGACCTGATGTGACCATGGTAACAAATATGTACCTGTTTTGAAATGTTTCTAAGACGCAAATTTTGAATGATCTAAATACTAGTAATCAATAAAGTTTACATGGATGCTTATAAATATCCTCATTCCTCACACTGTGCAATGCCAAGATACGATAAATTTACTTCCTTCTCATCCAATGTATCACAAACAAAAGCCTATGTACAAGAAGATCTGTCAATAAACACAAAATAATAAAACATGTTTGATGTTGGGTTATCAATGCAATATTTAATGATCCTGCACGCCATGTACTCATGGTACTTGAAAGTATAAACAAATATCTGTAACAAAAATAATCAATGCTCCTGTATGTATCTATAGATATCTGCTGAACATGTTGAAAGTGCTACTCAAAGTTTGCAGACCATTGTGCTCACTCCGTTACCCAAAAACAAATACTAAATTTTTGACATGTATATCTTTTGATTTCACTGCGTAGCCCTTGAGCAATCATCAATCGATGTAATTGAGTGCTTGCTACCAATTTAGCTTTTGCTTCTGAAATAATACCTTCCAATACCATGGTTATTATCAATGGTTACCAAGTAGGAGTGTTGCTATGGTTACCTGTAGGCTGCCACCTGGGGGTCGAAGATGGAACTGCCATTGTACATGTAAAGGTGATCCCAGTTACATTCAGTGGCAAAGTGTAGAAAACGAAGCCGGATTTCGTCGCTTGGATTAGGGGCCTCGATCAGCCATGTACACTTGTTGTTAGTGGTGTAATTAGTGTATCCATCTATGATGTAACCACTGGTGTCCGTCAGTCTGTAACAACAAGGCATGACCAGCGGTGGTTATCACATGGGCACATCAGTGTTATCATTTACACGATGTAGTATATGAACAATGTGATAATCATGATAATTGGGGGTGTGATATTGTCATCGTAATAACATTTTATAGCACTTGTCCAAGTGACAGGTATGAACCATATCCAAGCTGATATAAAGAACTTACATTAATAAGTCACCTTGAATTGAATATATGTGAGCTAAAAACAATTCTAAACATACAATTTACACCACTAGTAGTTCATAGAATGAGGCTTGGCGAAGTTAAATAATGCCAGATGAGAACAAGACTTTCTGGTTATGGGGCAAATGTTACTGCTAGAATCAACGGAGCATCAATGGAGGCTCTATGGGCAAAATAAACAATGGTGTTTACAGTCAGGGAGGTGAGGCTAGAACACTAAGGGGGCCTGGTACAAATACTCCAGGTACTGGTACACATGATAGTACATCTTGGCATACAATGCACTGTATCAACTGAATCTCCAATGCTGAAGAATTACAAGTCTTGTACTGTGCATGTTGTATGGAACTGTTAGGCCATAAATTTGTACAATTGGTTATAGACTTATACCTGGTAACGTGATGACATAACCACCAGATTTACTCAAGGACAATGTACACTAATTATCTGATCACCAATGATCAGTCAGGTACATGAACCTGGCAGTACCTGCTTACTTGGGCCACATTTATCTTGATTATTGCAGTTGTAAAACAAAGTATCAACGAAACCCAACCAAAGTTGAAATCTCTGTGGAGTATCGAAACTAACATCAGCATCAACATGCACTAGAGGAATTCTTCAAACATGACAATCGTATGGCCATTCAATGTTAAACAGCTGTATGAAGTCAATTCAGCCAGAAATGCTGACAAGTAATTACATTTTCCATCATGTCTTCGACATGAAGCAGGCCCACAAGCATGAACTTAACCTCCAGAAATGAATGTTAATGAACTTTTATAGCGAGGTAATGATTTGTGTTTTTGACCTGAGGGCACTAACAGGTAGAACATGATACTGAAAGTATAATGTACCAAAAATATATATTATGCCTAAATGATTTAGTAGTATTCATTACGCAATTTTGATCAATTGCAAAGGTCATTCATGGCAAGGTAAATGATATTATATCATGAATGTTCAATATATCTTGTCTGACACTTGTAGGAATCCCAAGGCAGAAGTATAGATCATTGACAAATGATATATTTACAGAATTATATGATTAGATTCTGTAGATCTTTAGCTTTCACATATATGAAAGTATGTGTAACATTTCCCAAGATCAACTGAAACCATTTACACTTTACAGAAATACATTTTCTTTCAACATATTCAACCTGAACAAATACCTAGGGGTACGTGAATTATCTTTAATGTCAAAGTGGTATTATAATGATAAATATGTATGAAAATGCAAGTTGTATCGGCAAGTTGTAACTTAATCAATGTTAACTTGTGTCTAGCATGAACTAACGACATGAAGAATATGCTGAATGGTACTCACTTCATTCGGCCTCCGCACATGTCGCAAGTGGACCCGATCCAGCCCTGGTCACACTCACACTGTGGGGTCGAATCATTGACACACGTGCCGTGTACACACGGAATCTGAAGGATTTTACACATGTCCACCTCACCCAGGCCTTGTGACTTCTCCTCCGGCCGTTCAATCGGGAACGGTGGGGAAGCTTCGGCAAATGTCATGGCACACGTCGAGAAAACAAAACACAGTGTCAAGACTATCACAAAGTGGACACACATGACTGATTCTCTGATAATTTTGATGGATGAGTTCCCACGGAGATGAGCATGATGAGTGGATGGTGGTGATCTGCAGGACATCAACGCGTCACGAGTCAATCCATCATTACTGTCAGGACATTCCCGGTATTTGGATTTGGCTGGCAAGAAAGAGTTCCTGTCGTGTTCATCACAGTCTCCATGGTGAGCCATCTCTGGAGGTATGGGGTGATAGTGTGGTATCTCGTCCAATGACAAGTCCGCAAACAATTTGTCGTATTCCATGTTGGCGAGTTCTTGTTGTGTCAAATGCTGTGCAGAAGAACGTGGAACATGGCGATGGTAAACCTCTCCGGACATTTTTCCTGATCAAAGACAGAGGAAAACTGTGAATCAATTTATCATATGACATCACATTCGACAGTTTGTACGAATAAAAACACAACATCACATATAGTATAACAGCTTGTTCAAAAACATCTACATGTACTGTAGGGCTGGCTATCGCTACAAATTTTTGTATCGATTATCGTCACCGTAGTATATCAATATTATATCGTTGTTAGGTAATTCCTATTCTACAAAAATATTTCAATGAAGAATTTTCTAATATGTTCTATCATACGTGTTTATTTCAGACACTTCTAATGTCAAATTTGAGGAGAAAAAGCATTGGACTGGCGCTAGATATAGGTTCAAAACAAACTCTGCTACAAGGTAATAGCCTAAGCTAGCTTACCGGAGGGAAGCATGATACGAAATTAGCAGGATTTTCAACTAAGGATTCTCAAAATTCCCCATCGATAATCGTTTCTCATGTGTGTATTAATATACCTGTAGGTGAATATCGATATTTTGATATATCGTGCCAGCTTCTATGTACTGGTACTACGAGCTATTCGTCCTAACTCTGCAGTATCCTTATATTCACCAATTACTCTCATAGAAATCTGTTTTATTCTGTCAGTATGATGCTGATAAAACATGAAATATTCCTGCACTTATCTGTGACTTGAACAATGTTGAACCAAGTGTCAAATGTCAGAGAACAAAATTGTTGGTTTTCGAATCAGGGCCAGGGGTCGAGGGAATGAGGCAAAATTAGGATGGATAGATCTAGTTCATAGACTAGGCAATGAATGATTGCTGATTGATAGAATATAATATAATAGAGTTTAAAGGAGCACTATAGGGGATTCCGATTTCCAGGATTTGTCTCCCGACGCTTCTATTCATAGCAATTCATAGAAGGAAACGAAAGATAACGTTTTTGTCCCAGGATCTCTGCCGAGCCACTTGTCAGATCAGCCCAGGTCGGGGCATTCTCGTGAAATAGGTCCCGCTACATTATGACAAGGCTTATTCAGTTAGAACAGTAACACCATTTGAATGTTTTCAGTCATCTTCTATATCTTGGAGAATCCTGGAGGTTGGTTGTGGGGGTGGATGGAGGTACACACTAAAATCATAACGTACGAAATAAGCGGGACCTATTTCACGATAAGGCCCCTAAAAACCGAATCCCTTAACAAATAAACATTGCCCACGAGATTTGGCAGGTTGGTCACTCTGTTTCAGACGGACCTCTCAGTCTCACTCAGTAACTCAGTACGCTGGTACGTACGTACGGTACAGGTACAGACTACAGTACGCGACTAGATCCATATCTAGACTTAGATCTGCTATTAAACACAGTAAAAAGTAATCCATCATCGTAATGATAACATTTGAATATCGAAAAAGCCAGATCACAATCTTATACAACGAAAATATCCGGTTATATATCCTTACAAAATGTCGTGACTTCCTTCTGCGATGACATTTTCTTTTCATGTTGTTTATCGAGTTGACCACGAGATGGCGCAATGATCCCGGAAGTTTACCACAAAAGCAGAGAAGCACGTGGCTTTGTTTACATAGTACGGAAACCCTTCAGGGACACGAATAATTTACTAAATGACACCCCGCCATATTTTTCCATAGGGGCAGTGATGTAAACTGTAATAAAAACAGATAGTTTCACATTGAATAAAGGATATTGCAAAAGGACCCTCCAAGGTGGTATGACTGAGGTTTGTTGGTAAAAGTATAGTATAGCGGGCCAGATTCAATTCTTTAATGGGACCACATTTTTCGCTATATAGGGCAAAAATGTGGTCCCACTGAATAAGAAGAGTCTCTTCTACCATAAAAACAGACATACATCAATGAGGATTTATTATAAGTATGCAATTCACTCCGTTTTCTGCAAGCATTTCCATCAACTGTTCTGAGTCCAAACTTCCCTCCATTTTGATGTGACGTCATCAAAACTTGTGCAGAATTATTTCAGAAAGAGGCATATCACGACATCATCCATATGACGTCACAGAGAATGCCCCTGGATTCTTTATATTGATTGTTGTGACATGAAATAAAACGGAATGAACCTAATATTTATAAGACATTAGTTTTAAATTCTTTGTGATTCATTCCGTGTAGCTGCTTTGAACTGAACCACATTCAGAAATAGAGTCTATACATGTGAAGGAAAGGAATGAACACAATATTCAAGACAATTGTTTTATGTCCAATGTAGGATAATAAATGTTATTCATTCTGTGTATCTGCCAAAATTGAGACATTTCCCAGCCTTGTATTCCGCCTAAAATATGTGTTCTAGTTTATTTTTATGTTGGACCACATTTTCAGTTATAGGAAAAAAATGTGGTCCCATTAATTTTATTTGAATAAAAATTAATGGGACCACATTTATGTCTATAAGCAATAATGTTGTCCAGAAAGATTATGTTTTATGTTGTACCACATTTTTTGGCTTTAGGCAAAAATGTGGTCCCATTGAAAATTTTTATTGGAATATAATGTATTGGGACCACATTTTTTCTATAGGCAAAAAATGTGGTCCCATTATTTTTTTTCAATACTGAATGAAAGTAATATATAAAGACAATTGATGTTGGACCACATTTTAGGCTATAGGCAAAAATGTGGTCCCATTGTAAACTTATATTGGAATATATATTATTGGGACCACAATTTGGCTATAGGTAAAAAATGGGGTCCCATTATTTTTTCGATACTGAATGAATATAATATTATTCAGTTGTACAACATTTTTTGCCTATTTTAAGCTAGAAATGTGATGTTGAAAATTGTTTTTGGCCCACATTTTTCACCTACTTAATGCTAAAATTGTGGTCCCATTAATTTGAAATAAAAAGTAATGGGACTATACATTTTTAGTTATAGGGAAAAATGTGGTCCCAGTAATCAATCCCCAAAACTGAATGAACATACATGTTATCTCCAAAAGACAATAGCTTTTGGACCACATTTTTGCATATATCCAAAATGTGGTCCCATTAATTTTATTGAAAGAAAGTAATGGGACCACATTTTTTAGATAGAGGGAAAAAATGTGGTCCCATAATTAATTTCAATACTGAGTGAAGGTAATCTCCAAAAGACAATTGCTCTTGGACCACATTTTTCATATCCCCAAAAATGTGGTCCAAATTATAGTTTCAAGCCACATTCTCGTGAGGGGAAATCTCTGGGGTATCCCTTTTTTCCTAATTTTGCCGCCAGGGAGCGATCTGGACAGTCAACACAAAAGTGACGTCATCAATGTGCGTGCACACACAAAAATGTCTGCAAAAAGACTTGCAAACTTTTCATTGAACATCGAGTGAAAAAAGGCATTGAATTTCATTTCTTGGTCCTCATATAAGACCAAAAACATATCCAAATTGAAGACAAGAATGTTTTCTTTCATTTGGGACCACATTTTCGCCCTATATAGGGGAAAATGTGGTCCCAATAATGAATTGAATCTGGCCCGCTATACTATACTTTTACCGGTTTGTTTTAAGCACACTATAATCAGAGAGTGACACTCTCTGCTATAATGACTATAGGCCCTATTCAATATCCTGAAGGTTTCGGAATTCAAAACCAATAAAGCCATGCAAATGAATGTGCCAATTAATATTTAGTTTTGACCACCCAGGGTGTGAAACTTCTACAGTAGAAAAGATTTGTTCATAAACTCTGGCATTTTGATGAATTATTCATAACACCAGGACCGGTGGTTTGGACATAACGCTACCTCATACTTTGGCAGTTTCACTGTTTCTTGTTCGTGACCTTTTCCATTGTGCTCGTGTTGCTGGCAATAGGAATACTGCAAGCGCCATGAAATCTGGGAGAATATGCGTGCGGTATGGGTTTTTTCCCGGTACAAGGCTGAGCTTTAGGCATTGCCTGGATGAGGTGATGAGTGCCGGGAACACAACAGTAACTTACCATATACTTTCTCGCATGCTGATAGAGTTGAAGGCTTTTCAAATATAATTCTCTACAACATGTGAATTTATGTAAACTACTGTAGTATGTAAAAGCATGGGGTATGCATTTTCCCGGACTGTCAATGATGACAATCAGCATGCAAGGATCTCGCTTCTTGTCTTTTTGGAGTGATCACGGTGGAGAGCGCGATCATGCGCAGCTCCCACCTCCGTTCAAAATAAGAGAGCCCTTGACTCCCAGGTACAAACAATTGTAGGCAACCCTTGTTCACACCTGAGTCTGCTAGTGACACTCAGGAAGTGTCCGCCTGTACGGCTGACACCGACGAGTTTAAGACACCAGTGACCCATGGCGAGAAGCTCCGATCCCGTCGACGATGACAGCATCAATCAGCAGGCCTCTCTAGGGGACGGCTCCCGCACCATGCAGTTCTGTTAAGTCCGGGACAGTGGGAGAGAGCACCCAGCCAAAGTCGCCAATTAATGAGTTAAAGGGGGCTCCTCAGGTGTTATAGCTCTGTAAATAAAGCATTATAATACTGTAAATTGTAGCGTTATAACACTTTAAAATATAACGTTTTAATGCATCCAGGGATGGAGCACAGAAGACATCCAGGGATGGAGTACTGACCAGGTCTGCAGGGAGGCTATTCCAGAGTGTTGCTGTGGCAGGGAAGAAGGTGTGGTGTACACCATACATTTTGGCTGCTTCACATTCGAAGTGCGTGCGTCTCCCTGATGACACACTGCTATCAATCCACTGCACTGCTAGCTTGCCTTGATTTCTTTAATTATCTCAGAGCCGTCGAGGTGAGAGGACGACAGGGATTGCAGCCATGTACTCCCTGTGACCTTGTTCTGGCTTAGAGGGTCCTAGGACCCCGAGGGCAATTCCAATCGGGGGCCCAGGAGGGGGCTACATTGATCTGTTGTTTAAGCACCTGGATTGGTAGTCTCTCGCCCTGGGATGATGCATACATGCATACCGTCGGTTATCCGGTTTTCTCTATCCCCATAGTGGACCGGCTGTCGGCGAGACCCATCAGCAACACACCCATGAGCTCGTGCTCCGGGATGCCACTCCCATGGCTCTTGGGCTCGAAACACCAGGCTACATAACCAAGATGTAATGTCTGATGTTATGTATCAGGCTGGACCCGTCAGGCGGACTAGTACCTGGTCATAGTTAAGTAATTACGGCGCCCGCCATGACCGAGATGCAGTGCGGGGCGCTTATGCCCCAGGTAGCGGGCGTCAAACATTACAAAGGAGGCCTGGTAGATCTTGGTTAGTGTTGCAGCGGTAATTTTGTCTGAAGGACAGTGGGTGGCCCTGTGTTGCTATCTGTGGCTGGTGAAGGTAATCCAGCGGGTTGACAGCTCCCAGGCTGTTGACCATCCTGTATGTCATGGTCACCCCCTCGCTTCTGCTCTCCTTCCGTTGAGAGGTATAAAGGTAACAATATACAGTATACATAGACGTAGAATCAATACCCAGTATTAAGTATTCCGAGCAAACAAAACAGGGTCCGTTATCCAATCTCATAGTCTGGGGACAGAACGTCATATCAGGCATACAAAGTGAGAGAAAACAAAAATGACAGGGAAACTCATGAACCCCCCAAAATGGCCATTAGGAGGTGAAATCAGGTGTTCCGGAAAGAGTGAGCATTTCCTGCCCACTAGTGGCACCCGTCATGAATTTTCCAAAATTAACATGAAAATAGATCTAGTTGCATGGCAGACATGAATTTGGTGTATTTATCAACCAGATCATGATGACGTCCATAGAATTTTTAAAGGCAGCTCGGTAAAACATATCCTTGTTGTAGCAGTTTAGAGACTAGCTGGGCACTTCGATAAACAAAGTCCTCATATTTACAACTAGCTCTGGAATAGCGTATAAGCTGAGAAATAAACACACTATATGCTTGTGACATAGGAATGTTGCTGCTTAGAAAATGGAAATTGACTACTTAAAAATTGAAATCATCACATTTGTCATATAATCTAGTTGACAGGTTATCAACCTCCAACCTCAGGTCTACATAGTTGGAAAAATTAGGGGAGTCTGTAGTATCCTTAATTTCAAGTTCCTTAGGATATATGACATCCAAATAATCACCAAACTTGGGATTATTTAGCGACAATACATTGTCTATGTATCGGAAAGTGAAATTAAAATTATATGTTAGTTTCTTAGAACCTCCTCGTTGTAAATGTTGGATAAAATATGATTCATATGAGTATAAAAACAGGTCTGTCAATGATGGTGCACAGTTTGTACCCATGGGAATACCAATAGTTTGTTGAAATATTGGACCACCAAATTCCACAAAAATATTATCAATCAGAAAATTAACCATATTTACCACATCTATTTCAGTATATTTGTATGGGGCATCAGAGTCGCCTTTAACAAAATACGTGGTATTATATTTAACTATAATATAGTGGAACCGACGTTGTCCCTTTTTAGAGAAAAATGATTGATTGATGAGTTTTTTAAGCTGAGACTTCAGTTCAGAATGAGGTATAGTTGTGTACAAAGTGGAAAAATCAAATGTTTTGATAGATGTTACTTTTGAAAATGTGTGAGCATGTAGATATTCCAAAAAAGATTTGGAAATTTTTAATATCCACATTTGGTTTATACCACTTCTAGAATAGATGGTTTCACAGTACTTTTGGAGACCCTGCTAAATTTCAAACAATATAACAGTTAATATTTTAGAAAGGGCTTTGGTAGAACATGATGCTGAACCTAAAACATATCTTTGTTACATGCTGGTGCATATGTAGTCAGCTAAGGTTTGACGAGCTGCTCTTCTTTTTAGGTATCTCGAGGAGGCTTCACTCATCCACTTCTCTTTCCAATACTGGTTCATAGCCCAAACCCTTGCTCTCCATATGACCCTGGTTGGGTGTGCATCAAGAAGATCGAATATTGGACCCAGGTTGTATTTTCAGAGGATGTCTCTGACTTGGTTGAACCAGGACTTTTTGGCCAGTTCTTTCGTGGCAAGTTGTCACTCTGCAACAGCGCATTCAATGGAATCCTTGTCCTGGATGATGTTGAGGAACAAGGATAGGGTTTTCTTGTCGATAACAGACTCTAGCGGGAGAAGTCCAAGTACTTAAGTAGTCCATAGGCTACACAGCTGGGAGTACAGACTGGGAGGAACTGGAGTTGTTTGATGGTGGTTTTCTCAAATCTGGCAATGGGTTCCATGTCAGTGTTGGTCAACTGGAGCAACTCCAGGCCATGAATGAAACGTCGGACTATGCATACTGATCAGAATTTAGCAGAGATGGGTGGAGGCAGTCCCTGTCGGTCATGGAGTCCAGCAACCATGAGTTTTCCGTCCTAATTGCTGTCTTGTTACTGTGTCAAGCTTCGTTGAGTCAGTTCTCATTATGCCTAGGTGCTCTACTGAGTCTGTTTCCTGGATCATGCTCCCGCCAATTTCAAATTTACAGGAACTTTTGGTTGTCTTTTAGTTTGTAACCAAGATATTGATTTTGCTGGGGTTGATGTTGTATCTTTCGTTGGTAGTGTAGTTATCAACAGCCTTCAAGATCATTTGAAGTTCACATGGATCACTGGATGGGGCGGCAACGTCATCAGCACAGGTGGTGTGAGGAATGCTGACTGTTCCAACTCTAGCTCTATTGTAGTTATCTTCTAGGGCTAGCAGCAGGTCGTTGTTGTACAACTTGTAGTATGGGGCGGACAAGGTGCCTCCTTGCCATACTCCTTGCTTGATGGAGAAGCTCGAGGACACTAGTCCTTCCCATTTCACTTAGGACGTCCTGTTCGTGTTCAGCTTTTTGAGTAATATCCACGAGGACCCCTAGTGCCCAGCGAAGAACAAATTCCTCAGAAGTGAATTGTGGTGCACAACATCAAACGCCTTCTGTGCATCTTGGTCTTCTCTTCCCTGGCTTCGTTTTGGATCTCTGTGACCAGCAGGACAACATTTGATGAAGACACACCTTTAGTAAATCCTCTCTGGAGTTTTGACTGTACCTCAATAATCTTCGAGTTCTCCCTATTGTATATGATTAGTGTGCCTCTGTAGTTTGTCGGGAGATGAATATCTTTTTTCTTGTGAACTGGAGAGACCATGCCAGTCTTCAGACAGTCAGTGATCTTCTTTAGTCTGATAACCAAGTTCAGAATCTCCATTAAAGTTGGTATAATAACATCACCCGCCATCTTCAGGTGAAGTTCACCAGTAAGGTTGTGCACATCTGCGGCTTTCTTGTTCTTCAGTTTCTTGATGGCATCTTGGACTTCATTGTAAGTGATTTGTGGTGCAGGGTTATTTTGTTCACGGCATAGATCCTCAATGAGCAAGTGTTGAACTTCGGGTTTTTGGTGGCAAGCTTTTCGAAGTAGGTTTTCCATCCTCTACATATCATCAGGTGTGTTGTGTGTCACACCATCTACATGGAGTTCGGAAGTTACCCTGCTTTTTGTTGTTTTCTGTTTCTTGATGAGTCGGTGAAACAGTGACGGTTCATTTTCTGTATGGGTCATGTCACCAATGTGCTTCGGTATCATATTCGAAATGCGTGCCTCTGATTTACGAGTTACTCTTCATACCGAGTTTTATGCAGTACCGAAGTTGCGGAGGGAAATTTTCGAAAATTTATGCCGCCGAATGTTCATGTTGCTCCAAAGCTCCAGTCATGAAGAGATGTTATCAGGTTATACACATTCAGCTTATTTGTTGCTGTCTCCCAGTACAACTTCACAGATATGTATGATAAGGAATCTGTGGTTGTTCGAATCGTGCATCAACATTTACCTTTGATTGAGCGATAAAACAGGAAAATTGGGATTCATTATTGTACACCTTCAGTTCAGACTGTACTAGGGTAGAACGATGGTTTGACACGTGACTCAAACCAAGAGTCACGTGTCAAAGAAGAAGAAGACTCGTGAAAAAAATGGATGGTGTTTGCCTTGTCGAAAGGTGGATCGCTTGGTTTGCTGCCAAGTGTTACTACTTCAGAGTTTTAGAAGGTAAGTCTAAAGTGCTTTTTTAGGTTACCGGACGGTCCGATAACCTATTGGCATGGCGTTGTGTCCGGTGTCCGTCCGTCTAGCTGTCCGTCATCCATCCACATTTTTAGGAAGAGCAGGGCTCTTCCTCTATGATGTTGTTTTTTTTTGGATTTTTGAATTTTTTCTTTTGTTTACATTCTTGAAAGTGCCACTTGGAACCACAACAGGCTATTCAACTGTGGCTAATTGGGAGGGCCCGGGGCCCGTTGGGGGGAAAATGACGCCCGTGTACCTAATCATGGTTAATGTAATAAGTTATTAGCGATAATAATCCCAGGAGACGTGTGTTCCGACCGTTTTTTTTTTTTGTATGTCACCGTTTCATACCCATCACCACTCCCGTTTTGATCTCCACTGGAACAGTGCTTTCTTGCAATCATATGCACTCAAAGTTTTGGATATACATTCCGCACAATATATAGATACAGTATGGTATTGCAACAATGAAAAACAAGTTGATACGGCAACATAATAATTATGTGTTAGTGGTGGTATTCCATATTCCAGTGGGCAAATTCAATTCTCGTGTGGCCCCGATAAGCAGTCACGGCAGTCGGCCCGCCAGCCAGAGAGTCACTGAATTGTCCAATCGGGAAGCTGTCTTGGCGGACACACCCACACGTTTATGAAATACACGTGGATATAATGATATGCAAATGATCACGTGAGCGAGTCCCGCCAATTAGCGTACTGCCCCAAAAAATTGCTGCAGGGTCAAGGTCAAAATGCCAGCCGCCAAGAGATCGTCCAACTGAGTGCGGTATTTGTGGAAATACTTGTTACGACCCAAATAAATGGTCTTTTCTATGACTCTTTCCTACTTCACTGGTAATACTTCATAAAAATATCACCACCGAAAGCTTGTTTATGGGGGAATTTAATTAAAAATGCCATTGAAGTGAAGCGAGATTTCAACGAGATTTGACTAAAAGGAACAGTCGGAAACAAACAAACAAAACTTGGCAGATTTGCGGAGCTTTTGCACGGGAAAAAACTTAGTTTCCTCCTAAAATAAGCAGAAACAAATGGATACTAGATCTAGCACTTTTATCATGTTTATGATAGTTTCATATTGCCGACGAGAATTGTCAGTGCTGATTTTGATAGCAGTCACACGAGCGGCGATTCGGGGTGGGGTGTGTGCCTGGGCTACCTCAGTATTTGGCAGCTGACACTACACACTGCACACTGACACAACATGTACGCTGATCTTCAAACCAACATTTGGGCAAGGAGAAACATGATCGCATTGATGAAAAAAGCTTTCATGCATGTCATGAATTATTGGAAATGCAGACAAGTTACTGAAATGTCTCTGCAGTACAAATCAAAACACTGAAAAAAATCCATAAAGAAATTTACGGTAAATCTAAGACTAAAGCTCAAAAAACATTGTGCCTCCTAAATCAGAAAAACATAATCAGAACCTTGAAAATCTTACACATTGGTCCCAAAAATAGTCGGGTGATTTTCAAACGTGTTCAACAAGGTAATTAAAGCTTCTGACTTGTAGAGATTTCATGGCTGTAACGGAATAAGTAACATTAGTTTTATTGATTAAGTCTTATTGGCCACAATAAAAATAATTATTACAAGAAACATTTATTATTGGGTTCAACAATGTAAAGGTTCTGGGGCCCAGACGAGTCGACAGGTACCCAAATTCGGGGCGGGTCATACAATTACCTGGATCGGAATTTTGTTACTCGTATTTGAGAACAAATAAAGATATAGTTTTGAATATTTGTGATAAACACTAGTAAAATCACAAGAATGACAAGGAAATCATCAGGAAAAAAAACGATAGTTTTATGAGGTCATGACATTGTGATCTTTCCCAAACTTGAAAATACCGGTAATTACTGACGAAACAAATAATATGTGTCAAAGATCAATGTCTGGCGTTTACGTGTTGCAAATTGCTTCAGTGAGTATCATTCAAATTTTGCTATATATTTGGACGGGTCGGGTCAGACGACACAGGTACCCGGTTCGGAAATTTCCGACTCACTCGGGCCCTAAAAAGTTCTATCCAGTCATGACTAACCGAATAGGTTATCATTAGTTTTACTAGTTAAGTCTATTATTGACTACAATAAAAATAGTTACATGACAAGAAAATAGTTACATGACAAATTTATTGGCCCAACAAGGTATAGATTCTGCCCAGTAGAGTTACAATATGGCCACAACATATATGTACCAAATCAAATACAATATTCAAGGGTTTTTAAATAGTTCTGTGCAAACATTTTCGAAGCTCTTCCTTTGAGGCCAGTGGCCCTTGTTATCTCTAAAGTTTACGGACAAAAATAGCTAAAAATATTGCCAGAAAAGGTTTTTTTTTCGTTTTTTTATTTTCGCATTTTCCTCGAAATGGCGGCCATTTTCGTTGAAAAATGCCCAATTTTGGACTTTGACGGCCATTTTCTCAAAATCTGTTCAGACAGTTTTGAGATTTTTGTTTCAAAAGATTCCTCTTATGGACCTCTGTGATGTGTATTAGTTTGGTTGCCCTTGAATCACCTGTCTGCGTGTGGCGGCCATTTTGAATTTTTGACGAGTCGGCGAAAAAAAATTTTTTCACCCCAAATCGCATTACTATCCATTTTGGGCCATTTCCTTTGAAAACATTTTTGGACTTAGAAATTTTTTGGCACTTTTTTCCTTCATAATGGGAGCTGCCAGAACTGTATTCATAGAACGCCTGAAGATAGAGGTTAGAAATTGGCACTTTCAAATAGGAAGTCATATATGGCGACTTGTGTGGTGACCTTGAATTTGACCTTGGATGACCTTAAAAGGTCAAAACAGCCATTTCTGTGTCAAAAAATGCCCAGATTTGCCTCTATAGATGAAATGCTTGCAGATAAAGCTTATATTTGCATTATGAACATATAGGAAGACATATATGGCACAACTAATGATGACCTTGAACTTGACCTCAGATGACCTTGAGTGCCAAATGTCTGACTCAGAATGTGTACATTGGCCTGAGCGGCCTATACACTTGCACCCAGACGTATCTTTGTATTATGAACATATAGAAATCAAATGCCGCACACATACATGTAATGGTGACATTGAAGTTCACATGGATGACCTTGATTGGTAAATCTCATGGTCATAATGTTCACACTGATAACCTTGATTGATAAATCTCAAGGTCTGTTTCATTCCATTATCTAAACCAAAATTGTCCGGTAACCTATCTTAGTCTTTGGGCTAATTTTCTGTTTTGGAGGGGGGATTTCATCGGGAATCTAATAATTCGAACATTTCAAAATTTAATTATTTTCAGCTGTTCGAACTAATTGAATAATTACGATACCTTGCTTATTATTGACTTTACAGGTTAGGAATCAATTGTGGACATGAAGTGATACAGTATATGCTGACTATTCTTGTGACCTTGAATTTGACCTTTGACCTCATCTTCAAGGTCACGGGACAAAATGGCTATTATGTAAAATATAAAAGATATTTTCCGATAATCTTTCTTAACCCTTCAGCTAATTTTTTAGTTAGAGCTAGATGGTATTTGCCAGCCTGACCCAGCACGCAGTGCGAGGCTGGCCAGTTATCAATGTTCCAAACACAGGATTGTATGGATCACTTTTGGGTGATGATATTATTGTGCTGTAGAATTACTTATGGATTATCTGATTATACATACATCTATTATTTCAAAGCAAAAGTGTGTCCATTGCTCATCACAGACATTGCCAAACGAATACTTTCAATATTGAAGCAACGATTTTGGGCAGAAAATTAGTGCAGTCACAAGTTATTCTGGCTGATCCAGATACAAAGGCCAATATATTTTTTAGCAATTATTGACTCGATTTCTGTATGACTTTCCATGCAGTTTTTGGAAGCAGAACCAACGGTCCTAATTTGCTGGAGTTAGGTCTCCCACCCTCTGCCTTGGCAGCCTGTGGTCTGCACCGGATGGTGAAGAATGACGATGTTGATAGGTTTGAAGATGGTCTGGTCATTGTGGAAACCTTGTCTACTGCCATCAAAGAGAAAATATCGGCAATGGTTGTCGCTCGAATCATTTCTTCAATGAAATGTAAGGTGGGTGTTGCTAGTGAATGCAGATGGTGAATTCATTATTCAGTCGCCAAGTATGCTGCACGTCTCATCAAAATTGAGTGTTCTCTTTTCGTCACCAGTCACCACATTGGTTCTCCTTTTCACTGTGCAGGTTTTTCTCATTTTCAGATGTTATTCAGAATGATTGGGTTGAAACGACCAGACGTTGTGGAGCAGCTGAAGAATTTCTTCCCAAAACGCAATGAAAATTCTGATTCCGAGGTATGTTAGAATTTTCTTGTAGTTAGTTAATCACTGTTGAAACTAGAATGTTCAGCAACTGAGTTGTCTCCTTGATCTTGAGGTACATGTATCATGAATTTAAATTCATCAGCTTTGGCATGTTTTGGGTATATTCTGCTGTTTCAGTTGACTGTCGAGCAGGAAAGTATTGCAAACCTTCAAGAACACTTCCGCAGTTTTTTCCTCTCGCTGACTGCCAGTAAGGAATACTTGCGAGGCTACATGAAGCAACATTACAGCAGAGAGTTTGGGTACAAATTCGACTTGAAACTTCTCGAGCTAGTAGAGCGCTTACTTGCAGCTATTAATACAGAATTCCCCAAAACACCAATTGAAAAGGTTTGGTGACTTTCATTGATCACTAGAAAGCTAATTAACCAAAAATTAAGCATATTCTGTAAATGACTTTTGGGCATTGGTGTGCAATGTTCCTTATCCTTAATTACTCTGGCTCTGTAACAAACCAGTTATAATTTAAAAATACTAATCATGTTTCAAATAAATTTAATCTAATTGCGCATACTCCACCAAACATACCGGTATACAAACTTCAACTTACGCAGATACTGGAGGCTGGGCCCAAGTCAGACTTTGTCCAGCAGCTTCATAAATACAACATATCCTCGGTGGACCTGCTCCTGGATTGGTTGTCGCTGAAATCAGATCCAGGAGAGGCGGACTGTCTGAACCTGCTCCAAGTGCTGAGGCCTCCCAAGCATTCGGGAATCAGACATCGTGAAGGCTACAACATCGTGTCTACAAGCATGTGAGTGTGATTACATTCATGGAAAATGGGAACATTCATCTCTATGTTTCGTGTGCGGGAGTTGTGAGGCTATTTGTGTCAAGTGTGAGCCATTTGATGATTAAGGGATAAAACTGTGTTTGGCTCGATGTCTGTGACGTGACAAAAATCCAGAGGTATCTCTGTTGTGATCTGAGACACGAGAGGCGAAGCCACGGAGATCCCGAGGGATTTTTGTTAGTCACAGACATCGAACCAAACACAGTTTTATCCCGATTATAACATGGCATCCTAACGTGTTGGTTTCTTCCAATCTTTAATGAAAATGATAAACCCGGATTATTTTACATGTCAACAACTTTCCGTTGTTGTTGCAGTCTGCTTAGCTGAGTCGCGCCACGGCTCATTTATTTTATTTACATTTTACACCTCGATCTCTGTACTCGATTAGAAACTTCTGCTGGCCGTTTCAGATTACGCAAAGACGTTTCTGTCACAGCAATGCCATGTTATAATATATAATTACAGATCTTGACAGGTGGATATATGTCGCATTGGTCCTATTACATGTAATAGGGCGTTCTTCTGTTAGGACATGTGCTTCTAATAGGACCAATAGTATGATGAGTATAGGACGTCTAGTAATTAGTATCTTCACGGAAAAAAAGGAAACTAAAAAGCCAGGTTTTTCAGACAAAGGAAGAACTGTTTTCATGTTTTGTTTCAGGATCAGTATCGTACTAGTATATTTTGTATGGAAAGGCATTGTTTATCAATATCAAAGTCTTGCATGAAATATGTAAATTCTTGAAAAAAGTTTTTGTGTGTTCCAACATTCAAGCGGCCTTGGCACAGACAGCACGGACTGGTTCGAGTCTCAGCCCCGTCATAATCCGAACAAATCCAACGTGTGTACCAAACCTTGCACGGGCATCAAATCCCCAACCACTCGCAAGCGCAAGACTCCAGAGGAAATCTCGCCGGGCGGATCGATGAACAGAAGGAACAGGCGCTTGTACAAGATGACCGGCAAGCAGCCTCGGTTGAGCGGGAAGTCCGCCGACCCACAGAACCCAGCGTTGAGCACAAGCACGGGCTTTGTGCCAGAGGTCGCGGAGCAAGGGAACACTGATGAGGAGGAGGATGATTACGACGTATCGAAGATTATGCCATTTGCTATGAGTCATATTCGGACTGGCACTGAAGAAACAGAAAACAGGTATGTTCAGACAGACATTGAGATTTGAAAATGAAAAGAATAGTGATCATGGTGATGGATTTATGAACTTCAATTATGTAAAATGTAGGTGGAGTAGTTCCCATAACAGGATAATGTTGATTGAGAATATACATGTTCTGAAAGTAACACAGTTTTAGATCCGAATATATATCGCTCACATGTATACACATTTACATGTATACACATTTACATGCATACATATTTACATTATATACAAATTACTACAGTTGTTCAACTGAGTATGTTTCCTTCCCATACATTGTTCAGTGTGATTGAAGCATGCGTTTCTGAAGACTTCGAATTGCACCAAGAATCTGTTGGGTGCTCCGAGGTTGTCCGTGAAAATGTTTTTACACCGCAGGAAAATACTGATCCGAATGGTAAGCTCTGCATCTATATATATTTGAAAGAATACCTTTATCTTGTTTCAGTATTGACGATATCAACATGATTTGAAAATATTCCCAAACAACCAGTTTTGCAGTGTTTCTATTTGAGTTTCATGCACGTTTTTTACCATATTTATTGCATCATTCTTCCATAGCTTGACAAGAATTTTCATGGTTTACTCTCCTCAGGCGATCCAGAAACTTCGACTGTAGATAAATGCAACACGATCTCAGCGAGCCCTACACAAGATGCCTGTATATCAAGCAGTGGCCAGGACAGTGATAGTCTTGTCGCACTGCGAGACGGAGGCAGCAGTGACACTGTCAATCCAACTCTTCCAGTCAGTGGTGTATGTGAGGGTATTGAGGGGGACGACATCGATCCGGATCAAGAAATCATTGATCTGTCCAGCAGTGGTGATGTGGTGACTTCATCCGGACAGATGGCATCACCAGATTCAACTCTGACGGCAAGCGAACGAGAGATTTGGTCTGATGAATCACATGGAATATCGACGGGAGACGAGCAGGATCCGATGCAAAATGCCAGCCCAGATTCAGCATCAAAATTGAAGAGACATACTATCACTGCTGATGTTCATGCCAACAACCACACGGACTTAAGAGTTACCAGATTAGTACCTGAGAAGGAACACTCAGGACAGACAGATGCCCAACATGATCCCCCGCCAGTGACGCCGAGTTCAGAGTCCCTCCCATCTTTGATAAAACTGGAAGTTGAAAACCATTATGAAATCAAAGTTCAGCAAGAAGACTCGACAGCAGGTCCAAATACAAGGAGTAGAGTATGCAAAGGAGTAAACGAACTACATGTAGAAGCTAAAAAAACAGGTAAAAGTCTGTATCTGGTAGTAACATGCCTATCCTTGTTAAAATTAGATCGAAGGAAAACAGTTATAAAAAACAAAATACTAAATACAGAGTCACAAATTGCATCGTTTGATATGTTTTGATGATTTGCAGAGAGGGATTGGGTTAGTATGTACATGTACAAGGGGAATAAACATTACTCGATACAATGACACAATTCCAGAACCGGTTGGTGACAGTACCAAGCCTGCAGAGTATCTCTACAATTTGCTTCAAAGTGGAGAACATGGTGACTACTTGGAGTGGGTTTCTGCCGGTGGGAGGTTCCGTATAAAAGATATGAAGGGTTTGCTCAAGTTGTCAGGGAAGAAGTTCCAACGATGTCATTTATTTCCAAAATATGGCATTGCTGTTGTCAGTGTAAGTTGAATTTTTTTATATCAAAACATTCCAATCATCAATGTAGATCTATTCTTAAATCCTTCCAGAACGTGTTCACATGTTGATAGTAATCTTGTGATATTGAGCGTGTTATAAATGTGCATTTGCTAGGAATATATTATTGTGCAATGTATGCACTAGGCGTGTTTTTGTGTCTTCAGAAACCCAAACACATGTGGAAATTCCTCGACAAAAACTTATGGCCACCACATGGCACAGTTCCCCAGCGGCATAGGAAAAGACCCACTCCCCCACTCCCCACGTGTACAGTTCATGCTGGTGGCAGTTGCCCTGTGGATGAATACTCGTCTGGTATGTAACCATAGTATTAGAAATTTGAACCTTTAATTACTTGCCGAAATCGTAGATATGTTGGTTCGTTCGTGGATTTGGTTGTTTGTGGGCAGTCTAGCGTCCACAGTTTTTGCGCAATCAGCGCGAAACTTTTCTGATGAACAGGTGTTCGCCATGGGACGGCACTGCACGTTTTTGGAAAAAATTGGATCATTGATGACGTCACCAAAAATTCTTGAAATTTCCCTATCTTTAACATGGGTGTATATTAAAAAATTCGTAACTCACTTATTTATAATCGATTTGCTTCGAAATTTCGATGAGACATGTACAGTAACAACTTCCATCGACCACATAACTTTGATCCGGATTACAGATTCGACAGCCATTTAAAATTTACATTCGAAACTTCAATTAACAAATACTTTGTTATATTTCGTTCTACTAAGCACAGTTCACGTCGATTTTATAGATACAGTGGCGGATCATTGCCGTGCATGAATTGACACAATTTGATCCGGATCGGACCCGGATTACGGATTTGACAGCCATTTGAATTTAACATTGGAAACTCCATTTACAAATATTTTTGTAAATATTTTGATCTAGTATGCATCTATCTATCTATCTATATCTGATAGTAACGTGCCTATCCTTGTTAAAATTAGATCGAAGGAAAACAGTTAAAAAAAACAAAATACTAAATACAGAGTCACAAATTGCATCGTTTGATATGGGATGATGATTTGCAGAGAGGGATTGGGTTAGTATGTACATGTACGAGGGGAATAAACATTACTCGATACAATGACACAATTCCAGAACCGGTTGGTGACAGCACCAAGCCTGCAGAGTATCTCTACAATTTGCTTCGAAGTGGAGAACATGGTGACTACTTGGAGTGGGTTTCTGCCGGTGGGAGGTTCCGTATAAAAGATATGAAGGGTTTGCTCAAGTTGTCAGGGAAGAAGTTCCAACGATGTCATTTATTTCCAAAATATGGCATTGCTGTTGTCAGTGTAAGTTGAATTTTTTTATATCAAAACATTCCAATCATCAATGTAGATCTATTCTTAAATCCTTCCAGAACGTGTTCACATGTTGATAGTAATCTTGTGATATTGAGCGTGTTATAAATGTGCATTTGCTAGGAATATATTATTGTGCAATGTATGCACTAGGTGTGTTTTTGTGTCTTCAGAAACCCAAACACATGTGGAAATTCCTCGACAAAAACTTATGGCCACCACATGGCACAGTTCGCCGGCGGCATAGGAAAAGACCCACTCCCCCACTCCCCACGTGTACAGTTCATGCTGGTGGCAGTTGCCCTGTGGATGAATACTCGTCTGGTATGTAACCATAGTATTAGAAATTTGAACCTTTATTATATGTCCCGTCAGTGTGTTTCTGTCTTATTCAATATAATTTGACGAGTCTAATAAATATCCATATTGCATTGTTGTTGTTATTGCACTGGTCAGAACTCGTTGATATGATGCCACTCATTGGGATTTTACAGTATTTTTTGTGCTAGATAACATTATTGTAGACATATAATAAAGCAAATACTGCATTATTTTGATTAATTCCGCACCTGTTCCTTCCACGGAGAATTTGTGCTCCGTGAAAGGACCCGTGCCAGGGCTAGAATTTCGTAAAAGTTTACGAGAATCCTGTTCTGATTTACTTCATTATACTTTGCGAGAGTCAAGCGCCATCTTGCGAGAATCTTTGCGAGAATCGATTCTCGAATTCTCGTCAAAATTCTAGCCCTGCGTGCGGAATAAAACATGGTACAGTGCAGTATTTGCTTTTACATCACATGAATAGTCGTGTACTGATGTCATGCTCAAAGTTGGTATTTGTTGCCTGGTTAGCCCAGTTTGAAAGTGGGCTGGCTCCATAAATCATAACATTCATTAAAGTTCATACATGTGTTCAATTTATATTTATCAGTGCATGTACTAGTAAATGGTATTGGATTGACTGTGCACAGATTGGAAAAGGATATCGTACTGTTGTAGAAATGATATATCTGATTTGCTCAATTTTACATCTACAGGCATACGCTTTGTGGACTTTTTGTGGGTACTGCTTAAAGGAGAATGCCACACCAGCATTATTCAATGGGTTGAGGATGACACCTTCCACATATCGAATGGCCGGAAGTTGCTGATGTTGTATGGCAAGAAAAAGGGGACGCTAATGCCTAGCTACCCGGGACAGCGGTTCGATTTGCTTAGAAATAACATCCCAAAGAAATTGATAAGGGTGTGCAAACATTTTCAATTAAAAAACATGTGTTTTTATTAGGCTTGTACATTGTACATGATGTTGATTATTACTTAGCAAGTGTTTTTCAACAGCATGAATGATTAGATGGTAAAATGCGGTAAAACTTGCATAATTCCTTGCTAAACAATTTTGTTCAGTGTTCTGTCTTCGTTTCTCCATGTAATAATTGCTGCTTTTATGTAATACCGGTTAGTGCTGATCATGTTTTCTCAAATCTTCCGAACGAAGGCAGACACAGAATACTAAGAATTCCCAATTGTCACGTCACCGAATTTGTAAGTGATTCTCAATCATTTCAACAAAAAAGTATTAGGGTCTGCAGCATTCATTGCTGATAAAACTCTGATTGTGCTTCAATAATATTTGGTCTCAATTCTGTATTAAATATTTTGGATGAGAGGGATGTTCAAGCATCAGGGAGATACACCGTGTGGTCCACGACCGGAAAGCATCTACATGTAGTGTCAAATTGGACTGCCTAAATAGCCAGAATCGTGTTCTGAATTCTTCAGGTCCGGCAGTTTTCAAACCTATACAAGTTCACTGATAAAACCAGGAGAAAAACGGTTGCAGCTTGCCAGAAAACTGGTAGGGAATCATGATACATTGTGTATTCTTATGCTGAATAAAGATTTCTTGTCCCCAATTAATTTCCCAAAGACTGTCTTTGCAATAACGACCCTAAAATTTGAGAATGTTCTGTGCATATATTTCCTTGTTAGTGAACAATAACTCGCTGACCTACTTTTAGCCTGTGGTTCAGTGACATCATTTTGACAAACGACAAAGTATTGATATAGAGAGATACTATGACGTGAATAGCATTCCATTACTATCGATATAGAGATACTATGACGTGAATAGCATTCCATTACTATTGATGTGGCCTTGTAACCTGTTATTCAAGGACTATTGGCACTTTTTACGTATAAGTCAAACACTGTTGTTCCTGTAAGATCATACTTTACCGCCTGTAGGAAATTCTACCCACTGGAAGTTTTATTTCACAACTTCTGTGACATATGATCATGATAATAAACTATGTAAACATAATATAAAAAAATTGAAATAAAAAACACCTAATGGCATTGTAAAATCTGGTCATCTCCTCTCACAGGAACCATTGTCTGCTTTATGCTTCGATGAAACATTCACTTGTGATTCAACTATATATAATCAGGATCCTCAAAGTGACTTTCATGTTTTTGTTTTCAGGAAAAGATCCGACCATTGAAGGCAAGTATTATGTAAATTTGCCAATTTATCTATACTTTTTGTTCACCCTGAAGAAAAGTCATACTTGTCCTGCTGATATCCGCCGTGTTGTCTGTTTGTCTTCAAGTTAATATGAAAACAGGTCTTGAGCTGTTGTATTCAGTTCATCGTCCATGTGAAAAATATGATTTTATTTTTCCTAAGATAAACTCCAAGCAGACCAAACTCCCTATGAGTACTTTCCTCATTGACCTTTTTAATCTTAAATTACTTTGAGAAATCCAAGCTATCCCAAAGTAAACTTTGAAATTACCTGACCTGAGATGACCTCAAATGGTATCGACTACCAGAATATATTCAAATTTGTTTGTGGAAAGAAACTGCTTTAAAAAATGCCACACTTTTCTATCATGGACATAGTGGTATATCTTTTGGTGACCTAGAGATAAATTGGTATAACAATTTCTCTATCGTTATCAACGGTGCGCTACCAGGAACCATAGTTGCATGCTTGAATTCTGGCTGTATTCTGGATAAGAAAGAAAAGGTATCGTCTCGAAAGATTATCATTTTCAACAGTTCGGAAAAAAACAAACCGGGATAGGACAGGAAATGAGCATTCATTATTTGACATATCTCAATAACTGCTGTTTTGCATCAACGTATCAAAGTGTATACCTGGACTCGGACCTGTATTCTAGTTCTGTAGAAAACCAATGTGAAATGAGGTATCACTCTTGGTACTATCCAATACAGTAGGATTTTTGCGAAGAATACAAATGGTATATCCTGCCCTTCCTTACAGAATCTTGCACTATCATCGATTTCTTCTGGAGGGTACTTCGAGAAGAACAACACAGGAATGTGATCTGCTGGGTTGACAACGACGGCACCTTCCTAGTGAGGAACAGAAACAGGGCAGTTGCTCTGTTCGGCAAATATACAGGGAAAAGTTCGAGCACCCGGAGATTTTCTAAGGCCCTCATTTATTATACAAAACACAGAATCATGCTGGAAAAGGTACATTGGCTGTCATGTCGCCAGGTCTCATAAAATTAAATTTTTTGTGATGAATGAACACATAAAAATTGACTATTTTTGTTTCAAGGTGGATGTGGGAAAGTACAGATTCACAGATCCATTGAAGCGGAGTAGTCCTGAGCAGATCGGTATGTAAATACTATGAAAACCAAGAAGTTAATGAAAAGAGCATGAAAATTTTATTAAATCTAACTGTTAGTAATGTTGTTTGGGCTCACAGTGGTAAAGGTATCCACCCTGTAAAGGTAGTTGTAGATATGAACACTGAAGAAACTGGTTCCTCGCTTATTTGAAATTCTAGCAGTTGGTAAAAGCCACAATGCTGATTGTCAAATGAAGGGCAAATTTATGAAATTTCCAATGATGAAGGAGAAAGGACGCCCAGTCAACAACAGGAGCATAAGGCACCCAAAAGTGAAAACTGGCTTGCGGCGAACTGGACTTCTGAGAAGGCGGAAGAATCGCAAGATGAGGAATCAGAAAAGGCTGTATCGTCTTCTTCGGAGGAGGAGGATCAGTCATCGTCGGAAGACGATTCATCAGGTCAGTAGCACGTCATGTATTTTACGTACCGTGATGGCCCGAAATACCGCCCCAGCGCCTAATAGTGCTTTACATGTTTTACCCCCAGCGCTAATACGAGGCCGGCGGGTAAACAAAACCGGCGAGATTTTGAGAGCTTGTAAGTGTCAGTTGTGTAATTAATGCTTTTAAAGAAATACCCCCGGCGTTAAAGCGAGGCCGGTGGGTAAATGAGAACAGGCGGTATTTCGGGCCATTACGGTAATTGTCATTTTTAGCCAATCACATATTGGAGTTTTGATATTGTATCTGTATCGTGGATGCTATTACGTTGTGATTGTAGAGATTAAAAAAATTTTGCCATTATTTGCAGTTTGGAATTTGGTGGATTTCTTATGGCATTTGCTAAAACATGGACGAGAGAGCGACATGGTCTGCTGGCTCAAAAACGATGGTACTTTTCACATCACAAACCCAGACAAGGCAGCCCAACTCTTCGGCGAGCGGAGAGGGAAAGAAATGACTACATTGCAGTTCAAAAATCTATTCTGGTATTACTCATCCCGAGCTAAGAAGGTTAAAAAGGTTTGTCAATATTTCATCCCACAAGCTCAGTGAATGCCATTGGGTAGGTTACTGAAACACACTTACAAAGTTATCTGCAGAATGGACAAGTCAAGTGGTGATAAGTACCCTTGACACTGAGATGGCAGTGGTAGGTATGAACAACACACGTGTTAATGTAAACAACATTTCTGTTCTCCAGATGGACCGAGTGAAGTTGATTTACAGATTCACAGATCCAAAGAGACGCCGTAGAGAGGAAATTGGTAATGATTCATATTTCACCAATCATATATCCAGCCAAACAGTTACTGTTACAAATGGTTTCGGCCATGTCACAAAATTTGAATACACATCTGTGGTGTGTCCATGTACCCGTAGATGACATTGTGATGTTTTTGCAGGATAGTTGTGATTGCTTGCATCAATACCTTCAACATTATGACCTTGAATTCGGCCTTAATGCTGACATTTTTTGTTCTTGACGATCAGGGAGAACAGCTTAGATCTGATAGTTCTTCAGTCTGACATTATCCCATTGCTTAGTAATCAGCTGTCACCTTAACGCTGTCAGCATTCAGGGACTAGAGATCCACTTTTGTTTTCAATTTGTGTCGGAATGTCTGGTTGTAATTGGTCAATGGGAAGGTAAACTAATCAAGATTTTGTTTCATCATTTAGATAGCAAAGTCGCCATCGCAGACAGGGAGCTTGATGCAAGTGAAAACAAGGACATCAACCTGGAGAATCAGAGAATCAGTCACAGCTCCACGGAAAGTCAGGATATGGAGGAGGAGAGTTCGTCGATAGTCACCAGGTCGAGTGTGGAGGCACCAAGGAAGGATGTAGATGACTCCATCATCATCCCTAGTTCTCATTCGCAGGACAAGGTGAGTACAATATATTATCATGATCATATGGCGGCATTAATATATTGATGCTATATTGTCGATTTGACGTAAGTTGGAAGTGTACAATTGGGTATAAAGTCAACTCGATAATAAATAAATACTCAATAAATAGAACTAGAATCTGGTCAGTTTTTCAAATGTGTTTGAGAACAGGAGTCGTAATGACACAAGATGATATGTGTATGTGATATTTTCAGTACGGTGCTGTTTGCTTGAATCCAACCCAGATTGGCAAAGAGACACTTGCCAACATCAGTCAGCATCGAAAGGATCCAAGCATCAAGAATTGCATTGTTAAACTGGATCGCACAGATGTATGCAATGAACCGGAACCGGTAAGTTTTCTAATTTGTAGTCTGTTTCACATGAGAACTGAAATATTGTTGCTTTCCGAGTGAAACCAAATATCCATAGTGCTTGAGAACTAGATCATTGTTCCTTGTCGAATAAATTATATTCTAAATTCTATTTCACGGACATAGATTGAATTTTCTGCAGTATTGTCCGAGTATAACTATATTGATTCGTCGTGTTTTCCACCAAATTTAGGATTGTTTTCACCAAACATAGGTCCCTGATGGAAACGTAGGCACAAAGACAACTACTTGCATGCTACAGTGATGATGAGTGATGTCACTGGGGGAACGGCCAACGCTTTCTGTGAATTTGCCTGACTAAATTTGAACTATATCAACATAATCAGATGGAACTACAAATGAGGCACTCAATTGATAATTGTTCTTTGTTTAGCCTCAGTGTTGAATGAGAACAGAAAAGCTATAATGTAACTATGCACTAGTTAATATTGCTCAAGAAATGTTCTGTAATTTGAGTTTAATTAATAGCTATGGGCATGAAGTATTGGAGTTTATTTTACTTAATGATGCTGATCGGCCAGATAACGAGGTGTGTTGACAGAAACATTCCTTTGATCTGATAGTTTTCATACACAGAAAATAATTTGCATCTTCTCACTGTTGACAATACATGTAGTTACTTGTATGTACAAGTAATTATATGCCAGTTGCGTTGCTCTAAGTATAAGGTGTTTCCATGTGTTGGTACAGTTTTGTGTGTTGATGCATATGAAGCTGCCTGGATAATTAAGGCATTTCGGCAGAAATGCCTTTATGGTTTTAGCAGAATTGTTTTTTTTTTTTTTTTTTTTTTTTTTTTTTTTTTTTCTTCTTCCGCCACTTTTGGTTTCCGGACGATAACTTTAGATTGCCTTGACGGATCCTTGTCAAATTTTCACCGCAAGTCAGAAATGATATGAGGAAGAACCCTATTCTTTTTGAGCCGGATCGGAGGTCCGTGAGGTCCGTGAGGATGAAATCAAGGCTAATTTTAAGACTTGGTTTCCGGACGATAACTGGAAAAATATTTATGCAATAGTTGCAGAACTCTGCATGGAGGTTCATATGCCACCAGGGAAGAACCCTATTGATTTTGGGATCGATCCGTCAAACGACCTTTGACCTAGAGGTCAAAATAATTTTTTGCTGATTCATCCTTGAGGCTTCCTGCATATCTCGGAAACCGTGCGTCGTAGAGCGAAACGGACGTTATTTTCGGACTCGTCGCCCTAGACAAACATCTCTAGGGTGTACTTTTTTTTTTGATCCGGCTCCGAGGTCCGTGAGGTCCGTGAGGATGAAATCGAGGAACTTGGTTTCCGGACGATAACTCAAAAAATATTCAGGCAATAGTTGCAGAATTTTGCACGGAGGTTTATATATCACCAGGGAAGAACCCTATTGATTTTGGGATCGATACCTCAAACGACCTTTGACCTAGAGGTCGAAATAATTTTTTGCTGAGTCATCCTTGATTCATCCTGCATATCTCGGAAACGGTGCGTCGTAGAGCGAAACGGACGTTATTTTCGGACTCGTCGCCCTAGACAAACATGTCTAAGGGGTATTATGGATGAACTTTGACCTTGACACGAAATTTTTTTGCCGAGTCGGCATTTTTCGTTTTCGTCGATATCTCGGAAACGGTGCGTCGTAGAGCGAAACGGACGTTATTTTCGGACTCGTCGCACTAGACAAACATGTCTAAGGGGTATTATGGATGAACTTTGACCTTGACCCGAAATTTTTTTGCCGAGTCGGCATTTTTCGTTTTCGTCGATATCTCGGAAACAGTGCGTCGTAGAGCGAAACGGACGTTATTTTCGGACTCGTCGCACTAGACAAACATGTCTAAGGGGTATTATGGATGAACTTTGACCTTGACCCGAAATTTTTTTGCCGAGTCGGCATTTTTCGTTTTCGTCGATATGTCGGAAACGGTGCGTCGTAGAGCGAAACGGACGTTATTTTCGGACTCGTCGCACTAGACAAATATGTCTACGGGGAATTATGGATGAACTTTGACCTTGACCCGAAATTTTTTTGCCGAGTCGGCATTTTTCGTTTTCGTCGATATCTCGGAAACGGTGCGTCGTAGAGCGAAACGGACGTTATTTTCGGACTCGTCGCACTAGACAAACATGTCTTCGGGGAATTATGGATGAACTTTGACCTTGACCCGAAATTTTTTTGCCGAGTCGGCATTTTTCGTTTTCGTCGATATCTCGGAAACGGTGCGTCGTAGAGCGAAACGGACGTTATTTTCGGACTCGTCGCACTAGACAAACATGTCTTCGGGGAATTATGGATGAACTTTGACCTTGACCCGAAATTTTTTTGCCGAGTCGGCATTTTTCGTTTTCGTCGATATCTCGGAAACGGTGCGTCGTAGAGCGAAACGGACGTTATTTTCGGACTCGTCGCACTAGACAAACATGTCTAAGGGGTATTATGGATGAACTTTGACCTTGACTCGAAATTTTTTTGCCGAGTCGGCATTTTTCATTTTCGTCGATATCTCGGAAACGGTGCGTCGGAAACGGTGCGTTGTAGAGCGAAACGGACGTTATTTTCGGACTCGTCGCACTAGACAAACATGTCTAAGGGGAATTATTGATGAACTTTGACCTTGACCCGAAATTTTTTTGCCGAGTCGGCATTTTTCGTTTTCGTCGATATCTCGGAAACGGTGCGTCGTAGAGCGAAACGGACGTTATTTTCGGACTCGTCGCACTAGACAAACATGTCTAAGGGGAATTATTGATGAACTTTGACCTTGACCCGAAATTTTTTTGCCGAGTCGGCATTTTTCGTTTTCGTCGATATCTCGGAAACGGTGCGTCGTAGAGCGAAACGGACGTTACTTTCGGACTCGTCGCCCTAGACAAACATGTCTAAGGGGTATTATGGATTAACTTTGACCTTGACCCGAAATTTTTTTGCCGAGTCGGCAGTTTTTGTTTTCGTCGATATCTCGGAAACGGTGCGTCGTAGAGCGAAACGGATGGTATTTTCGGACTCGTCGCCCTAGACAAACATGTCTAGCGGGTATTATGGATGAACTTTGACCTTGACCCGAAATTTGTCGACATTTTTCATTTTCGTCGATATCTAGTATTATAAATTATTCATCACACCGAAATGCCTCCAAGGCATCTTTAGGCCTTGACGTCTAGTTTTTTATGGTAAATGTTGAATAGGTAAAGAATTCAAACATGCATATTTTGTATGGGTGAATATTCATGATATTCAGAATTTATGAATAAATAAATTTGTGTTCATGTATATTTTTGTAACATCTACACCCAATCACACACCCACAAATATACGAGAATATTGATCTGTGTAAGTAATAATATAAATTTTCTGTCATGTCATCAGTTTTCAATGACATTAACCATGACTTTGAGGTTATTCCAATGACATATCTGACATGAAATAGACAAATTGTCCTAAAAGACAAAAAGAGTTTGTTTGTATCAAGAGCATATAGGACCTTGTACTAGTAATATATATGTTGCATTATCTGACAAATGTGTTATTGGACTCCATACTACAATACTGCACTGTGGTAAAAAAAATTGATTGAAATTTTTATTGTGGTGATCCATATAAGACGTAATTTTTTTACTACAGTGCTCAATATCTGACATGATTTTCGTGGTTTTCCGCCTGTCCGCAAATAACTTTCTTTTTGATGATTTTTAGCTTACCGGCCCATATGGGCCCATATCTCGCTTATTATTTACTTTACAGCTTGGGAATCAATTGTGAACATAATAAGAAATGATATGTTGAATATTCTCGTGACCTTGAATATGACGTTTGACCTCATTTTCAAGGTCAAAGCACAAAATGGCTAATATCTCGCTTATTATCGACGTTACAGCTTAGGAATCAATTTTGGACATATAGGAAATGATATGTCAAATATTCTGATGACTACGAATTTGACCTTTCATCTCATTTTCAAGGTCAGAACACAAAATGGCTAATATCTCGCTTATTATTTACTTTGCAGCTTAGGAATCAATTGTGGACATATAAGAAATGATACTGAATATTTTCGTGACCCTGAATATGACCTTTGATCTCATTGTCAAGGTCAGAGCACAAAATGGCGCATATATATCTCACTTGTTGTCAACTTTACAGCTTAAGGTGTGATTGCACGTAACTTACCGGTGACTGCACTGAGGCACTCTTCCATTGACTTATTATGTGAAAGTAAAGGTAACAAAATCACCAAAACAATACAATCCCCTGACCTAAAACTTGGCTAGCACACACACATATACTCATGGATGATGAACCTAGCCATGGTTTCCTAAATGATGATCACGAAAGCTGTGCAATTTGATGATTTGATAAATCATTTTATACGTTTCGACTGTTCTGCTTGACTAGCACTGGCTGTTGCATATATTTATTCCTTGTCGTCAAAATAATGAGAATATCTAGGGCTATACTTTCTGTGAGATGAATACAATGAGCTGAACATTCATAATCCCAAACACCTCGGTGGACTCGAGTGCATATCACCTGTGAGTTTTACTGGCCTCACTCGCTATTTGCTGCACAACATAATCCTTTCGCTCGCCCAAACATTGTTTGGGCTAATACCCTGAGATGTTTTTTTTTTATTCAATCGTATTTAGGGGCTATTTTTGATGAAAAATGGCCAATTTTGGACTCTGGTGGCCATTTGCTCAAAAACTGTTCGATCAGTTATTGGATTTTTGTTTCAAAACATTTCCCTCAAGCTATTCCCTACTGCTCTCAGTCCATCGGCACAGTCTCTTTTCTAGCATGCCGCTCAGAAGAGAGAAGAGCGGGATGTTTCTTTGCTTCGTTTAATTACCACTCTGAGTAATAATTCATGTTTGTTTCCAGCATTTCACCGCTTCCGGGAGCCGGTTGCACCCAGCCCGCTCCCGAAACCTTCATGACCTTGGACACCACTGTTTCTGTACCTTCAGTAGAGTCGGCTCTCTCGGTTGCTCAGGCTACTGCTAATGATATCTCGGTTTTCTGGCACGTCCATAGACGGTCACTTCCCAGCTTTGGTCGCTTTCCAGTCGGTCATTGTCCCGTGTTCCAGGGCATCTCTTCTCCACAATTCCGAGGAATCCTCCACAATCTCCACTCAAGGAAGTGAGAATTCCTGTCCGGATATTAGGTTTGCATTATGAATGTATAGGAAGTCATATATTGCGGATATTTTGGTAGTCTGGTAAACTGGTAGAAGATGACCTAAGAAGACCTTGAGTTTTAAATCCGAAGGTCACATCTGACCTGATTACCTGAAATGGATAAATCAGACTCTGCATACAAAACGGCTATAGATGGAACGTACATGTAGGTTTGTGTCCAGAACAAATAGGAAGTCATAGATGTCGAATCATTTGGCGGTTTTGAAGTTGACCTCATTTGATCTTGAATCGTAAATCAAAAAGTAACATTTGGCCCGAATTGTGTAGATTGGACTCAATACAAAACGGTTGCATACAAAACGGTTGTAGTTTGAGCTAGATTTGAATTGTGAGCATATGGGAAGTCATATCTTCTGGATCTTTTGGTGAGTTTGAAGTTGGTCTCAGATGACATTGATTGGGATTTGGTCATCATCTGATGATCATAGTAGACCTTGACAGATATATCTCGTATGGTCGTATCTCACCTGTTATGCAATCCAAAATTATCCAGTAACCTGTCTAGCCCTTCGGCTAATTTTAGGTTACCGGACCTATGGTCCGATAACCTATTGGCATGGCGTTGCGTCCGTCGTCCGTCGTCGTCGTCGTCCGTCGTCGTCCACATTTTTATCTCTTTTGTTTACGGGCGAATTCTTCTGAAATTTTGCACAAAAATACTTAAAAATAATTCAAGAAGGAGGTATTTTTTAGTTTTTTGATTTTCACATTTTTTTCAAAATGGCGGCCGTTTTCGACGAAAAATCCCTGATTTTGGACTTTGGCGGCCATTTTCTCAAAATCTGTTCAGTAACTTTTTTTCTTTTTGATACATAAGACTCCTCATATGTACTCCTATGATGTCTATAAATTTCGTTGCGCTTGAATCGCTCGAAGTGGGCCATTTTGGCCCAAACTCGGCCCAAATGGGACTTTCCCATGTTAAATTCTCCTATGCTTTATAATGGGACACATATGCCTAATATGATATTGAGATTAGAGACTAGGAATCAATTGTGGACATATAGGAAATGATATATGCTGAATATTCTCGTGATCTTGAATTTGACCTCTGACGTCAGTTTCAAGGTCAGAGCACAAAATGGCTTATATCTCGCTTATTATCGACTCTACAGCTTAGGAATCAATTGTGAACATATAGGAAATGATATATGCTGAATATTCTCGTGACCTTGAATTTGACCTCTGACCTCAGTTTCAAGGTCAGAGCACAAAATGGCTTATATCTCGCTTATTATCGACTCTACAGCTTAGGAGTCAATTGTGGACATATAGGAAATGATATATGCTGAATAGTCTAATGATCTTGAGTTTGACCTTCGACCTCATTTTCAAGGTCACAGGACAAAATGGCTAATATCTCGCTTGTTATCGACTTTACAGCTTAGCAATCAATTATGAACATATAGGAAATGATATATGCAGATTATTGTCATGACCTTGAATTTGGCCTTTGACCTCATTTTCAAGGTCACAGGACAAAATAGCTAGTATCTCACTTATTATCGATTTTACAGCTTAGGAATCAATTGTGGACATATAGGAAATGATATATGCTGAATATTCTCGTGACCTTGAATTTGACCTCTGACCTCATTTTCAAGGTCACAGGACAAACTGGCTCATATCTTGCTCTTCTATTGACTGTATGGCTTGGGAATCAATTGTGGACATGATGTAGAAAATAATATACATTGAATATTTTGATGACCTTGAATTTGACCTTTGCCCATTCATTTTCAAGGCCACAGCACAAAATTGCTAATATCTCTCTGATTATTGAATTCACAGCTTAGCAATCAACTGTGGAAATGATATATGCTTAATGTTATATATGCTGAATATTCTCTTGACCTTGAATTCAACCAGTGACCTGGCTAACATCTAAAATATTAAACATTGTCCGGTAACCTATCTTCGGCCCTTGGCCTAATTTTTAGGTTACCCGACCTATGGTCCGATAACCTATTGCCATCGGGTTGCGCCCGTCGTCTGTCCACATTTTTATCTTGAAAGTTTACAGGCGGATTTTCCTGAAATTTTGCACAAAGCTGCCTAAAAATATTTCAAGAGGGGTCTATTTCTTAGTTTTTTAGCTTACCGGACCTATGGTCCGATAAGCTATTGCCGTCAGGTTGCATCCGGCGTCCGTCCGTCGGCGTCGGTGTCGGCGTTGTCAAACGCTGGGAAAAATCTGTTCGATGAATATTGCTGTAATTCACAAAATATGTTCTATGGGCCCATATCTCCAGACCATTTTTTTTTTCGTCGATTGAATCGTTTTTTCCAAAATGGCGGCCATTTTTGTCGAAAAATGGCCAATTTTGGACTTTGGCGGCTATTTTGGAAAAAACTGTCTGATCAGTTCTTAGATTTTTCTTTCAAAAGATTCCCCTGATATACCTTCGTGCTGTGTATAAGTTTCGTTGCCCTTGAATCGTCGGTCTGCGTGTGGCAGCCATTTTGAGTTTTTCGACCCGTCCCAGATAGGACTTTCCCATGTTAAATTAGCCTATGCTTTATAATGGGGACAAATTTCTTCTAATATCTCACTTAGTATTGGGATTAGACATTAGGAATCAATTGTGCACATATAGGAAATTATATATGCCGATTATTCTCGTGACCTTGAATTTGACCTTCGACCTAATTTTCAAGGTCAACAGGACAAAATGGCTAATGTCCGCTTATTATCGACTTTACAGCTTGGGAATCAATTGTGAACATATAGGAAATGATGTATGCCGAACATTTCGATGACCTTGAACCTGACACTTGACCTCGTTTTCAAGTTCAGAGCACAAAATCGCTAATATCTTGCTTATTATCAACTTTTCAGCTTAGGCATCAATTGAGGACATATAGGAAATTATATGTGCCCAGTATTCTTGTGAGCTTAAATTTGACCTTTGATCTCAATAAACTGAAACCGATACAAAAGCAAAGAATATCTTTGACAGTATTAGTCAGTTCCATCCTAGTTTCATATCGTTGTATATTAGGCTCTAACACGATCGACTTACGTAGAGCAAGTTTTAGGCATGAATGATGTGCAATTATTCTCATGACTTCATGACATCGCTTTCAGCTTACATATAACTGAAACATATATCTTGGGTCCGGTAAGCGCAGAGCCCTACGGCTCTATGTTTTATTTTCGCATTTTTCTCAAAATGGCAGCCATTTTTGACGAAAAATGGCCAATTTTGGACTTTGGCGGCCATTTTCTCAAAAACTGTCTGATCAGTTTTGAGATTTTTGTTTCAAAAGATTCCCCTTATGTACCTTTATGATGTGTATAAGTTTTGTTGCCCTTGAATCGCCGGTCTCCGTGTGGCGTCCATTTTGAATTTTTGATGGGTCGCCCCAAATCGCGTTACTATCCATTTTGGGCCATTTCCAGGCCAAAAAAAAATTTCACCCTTTGAAAAAATTTTCGGCACTTTTTTCTTTCATAATGGGAGCTGTCAGGACTGTACTCATAGAACGCTTGAAGACAGAGCTTGGATATTGGCACTTTCAAATGGGAAGTCATATTTGGCGACTTGTGTGGTGACCTTGAATTTGACCTTGGATGACCTTGAAAGGTCAAAACAGCCATTTTAGGGTCGAGAAATGCTCAAATTTGCACCCGGTCTGTCTTTTCTCGAAAACTATCTGATCAGTTTTGAGATTATTGTTTCAAAAGATTCCCTTTATGTACCTTTATGATGTTTGTAAGTTTTGTTGCCCTTGAACCGCCGGTCTCCGTGTGGCGACCAATGGTCCGATAACCTATTGCCGTCGGGTTGCGTCCGTCCGGCGTCCGTCGTCTGTCCACATTTTTATCTTTAAAGTTTACAGGCGGATTTTCGTGAAATTTTGCACAAAGCTGCCTAAAAATATTTCAAGAGGGGTTTATTTCTTAGTTTTTAGCTTACCGGCCCTTTGGGCCGATAAGCTATAGGCTCTGTAAGTCTCGTTCGTCTTATGTCGTCAAATAACGTAAATGGGTACGTAATCTACTACTTCCGGGTCCAAACAGTGCCACGTGGTCATTTTTGCCGGATTTCCGTGGGTTCAGATGCACCGCAGAAAAAGATGATTTGGAATAGAAAAATAAACCTTTTGTATGTTCCATAAAATGGCTCTCCGTTACTTATTTGTGTTGAATATAGCACGATAGCTATCATTTGAATAACTCAAATTGCCTCTTATTTACATAGTGTTTTATAGTTTGATTTTCGCCCCTTAAATTGCTGATGATAACATTTTGTTGGTGATGTTATGATATAAATGGTGCCAAAAATACACGACAACACATGCGGCCCACGAAATTGTGGATGAGTAGTATACTACTACAGTTTGTCACAATTAATATCACCTTTTCTCTATGAAAGATGCTGTCTCTAAAATATACAAACACAGCATATTCACGCTCTGTACTGAGCGGGAAATATTCGATGAAACTCTAAAGAGACCAGCTCATGCCAACTAGTATGTGTTGAAATTTGTGGAGTGGGTTTCTTGTGTATTTCCGATAAATTGCTTTTATATAGTGTATAAACGCGTGTATCCAAATTACATGATTGGGCCGAAAATTTGGCGGGAAATTAGAATGGTCCCAAAATTACGAAATAACGCAAAATAACGTGACGTTTCAAATCTCGCTTACAGACCCTATTGTCGTGGTATTTCGTCCGTCGTCCGTCCGTCGTCCGTCCGTCTTCCGTCCGGTTCTGTAACTTTTTTGACATGACGAATTTCCCCATAAATTTGTCAGAACATACCTTGGGCCAGTATCTTAAGACGTTTTTAAATTTTTTTGATTGAATCGTTTTTGCCTATTTGGCTGCCATTTTTGACGAAAAATTGCCAATTTTGGACTTTGGAGGCCATTTTTCCAAAAACTGTCTGATCAGTTTGAGATTTTTGTTTCAAAACATTTCTCTCATGTGCCTTTATGACGTGTATAAGTTTCGTTGCCCTTGAATCGCTGGTCTCCGTGTGGCGTCCATTTTGATTTTTCGACGGGTCGGCAAAAAAAATGTTTTTTGTCTAAAATCAAATCACTATTCGTTTTGAGCCATTTCCAGCAAAAAGAAAACAAAAATTTTTTTTTTGGCCATTGAAAAATTTTTTGGACTTAGAAAATTTCACCCAATTTCTCCTTCATAATGGGAGCTGTGCGGAGTAAACTCATAGAAGACTTCAAAATAGAGCCTAAGTATTGGCACATTCAAATGGGAAATCATATATTGCGGTTTGAGTGATGACCTTGAATTTGACCTTTAATGACCTTGAAAGGTCAAAAACGATGAATTTTGTCTTTGGTGGCCATTTTGTCAAAATCTATTCGGACAGTTTTTCTCAAAATGATGTATAAGGCCAAAAAAAAAAAATCTTTTGGTGTGCGTCCCGGTAATGCTCCGAAATCGGTGCTATGGTGCTGAGGTTTGTTTTTAGGTTACCGGACCTATGGTCCGATAACCTATTGCCGTCACGTTGCGTCCGTTGTCCGGCGTCCGGCGTCCGGCGTCCGTCCACATTTTTATCTTTAAAGTTTACAGGCGGATTTTCCTGAAATTTTGCACAAAGTTGCCTAAAAATATTTCAAGAGGGGTTTATTTTTTAGTTTTTTGATTTTCGCATTTTTCTCAAAATGGCGGCCATTTTTGACGAAAAATGGCCAATTTTGGACTTTGGCGGCCATTTTCTCAAAAACTGTCTGATCAGTTTTTAGATTTTTGTTTCAAAAGATTCCCCTTATGTACCTTTATGATGTGTATAAGTTTTGTTGCCCTTGAATCGCCGGTCTCCGTGTGGCGGCCATTTTGAATTTTTGACGGGTCGGCGAAAAAATTTTTATTTGTCCCAAATCGCGTTACTATCCATTTTGGGTCATTTCTAGACAAAAAAAAAATTTTCACCCTTTGAAAAAAATTTTGGACTTAGAAAATTTTCGGCACTTTTTTCCGTCATAATGAGAGCTGCCGGGACTGTACTCATAGAACGCTTGAAGATAGAGCTTAGATATTGGCACTTTCAAATGGAAAGTCATATATGGCGACTTGTGTGGTGACCTTGAATTTGACCTTGGATGACCTTGAAAGGTCAAAACAGCCATTTTTGGGTCGAGAAATGCTCAAATTTGCACCTGGCCTGTCTTTTCTCGAAAACTGTCTGATCAGTTTTGAGATTATTGTTTCAAAATATTCCCCTTATGTACCTTTATGATGTTTATAAGTTTTGTTGCCCTTGAATCGCCAGTCTCCGTGTGGCGGCCATTTTGAATTTTTGACGGGTCGGCGAAAAAAATTTTGTTTGCCCCAAATCGCGTTACTATTCATTTTGGGTCAATTCTAGACAAAAAAAAATTTTCACCCTTTGAAAAAAATTTTGGACTTAGAAAATTTTTGGCACTTTTTTCCTTCATAATGGGAGCTGCCAGGACTGTACTCATAGTACGCTTGAAGATAGAGCTTAGATATTGGCACTTTCAAATAGGAAGTCATATATAGCGAGTTGGGAGGTGACCTTGAATTTGACCTTTGATGACCTTGAAAGGTCAAAACAGCCATTTTTGGGTGAAAAAATGCCCAAATTTGCCTCTACAGATGAAATGCATGTAGATAGAGCTTCAGTTTGCATTATGAACATATAGGAAGTCATATATGAAACAAATGATGATGACCTTGATTTTGACCTTGAATGACCTTGAGTGCTAAATGTCTGACTTGAAATCTTGAAAGTGGCCTCTGAAGCATAAACTTTTGCACATACAGGTTAGGATTGTGTATAAGCCTGTAAAAGAGTCATGTATAAATGGCACATATTTTGGTGACCTTGAACTTGACTTTAAAGACCTTGAAGGGCGAATCTCAAAATCTGAAATTGGCCTCTACACACGAAATACTTGTTGATAAAACTTTTTTTTTGCCGACTCGGCACTTCCTGTTTGGCCGTATCTCGGAAACGGTGAGTCGTAGAGCGAAACGGAGCTCAATTCCTTCCTTCTGTACACCATACCTGATGGTGACATTGAGATTCACAAAGATGACCTTGACTGGTAAATCTCAAAATCATATGTCACCTACAATGCTTGAAACCAAAATTGTCCGGTAACCTATCTTAGCCCTTGGGCTAATTTTTTATTTTTTTTTTTGAGTACCGGTTTATGCATTTTTTTTGGCGTAAAAAGTGTTTTTTCGAGATGATTATGTCGTTACATTGAGATACCGTATTGGTCCTAATAGTAGCGCGGCGAGCCAAAGCAAGACCTCCTGCAGCAGCTCGCGCAAAAATGAGGTCAAACTTGAGGTCAAGTTTAAGAAAATCACTGAATAATATACCCATAGCCTTCAATCCCCTTCATTATGATTCAAATAACATGAATGTGCGGATTGGTACATTCCAAGATCTTATTAGAAAGATATGAAGTGAATTATAAGGTTACAGAAATCGAACAATTTTGGGCAAAAGAGGGGGTGCTCTAGTATTAGGGCGCCTGCCACTATTAGGACCATTACGGTAGTAGTTATATAGGACTCCAAAAAATACTGCTTTTTATTTCGTCATTTTGAGATAGTTACCTCGTTATCTCGAAATAACGAGATTACTCTCGAAATAACGAGATAACTATCTCGAAATAACGAGATAAAAAAACAGTATTTTTTTGGTTTCCTATATAATTATCTCAAAACAACAAGATAAAACAATTTTTTGCACGTCCTAAATCAGCCACAGTGTGGATCAAATACAGAGTTGAAAATAGTAATTGATAACAGAATCAATAAAAAGAGTCATGTAATAGAAAAATCATAAAACAACTAAAAAAGTACAAAAGTAAATGTTTACTTTGAAAACTTTGGCAGATTCTCGCTACAAAATATATCAACGACATAAACTCGTATTGTTTCTAAGCAAGAGTGTGTCTGTATGAAACAAGTTTCTCACGAACCGGTTCACTGGGGTGATCTGCTCTTTTAATCAATGTCAAGTGGAAGGCGCTCGTATGGAAAATTAGGTGTCATTACTTCCGCGGCAAGGGATTATGCTAGTGTCGGAATTTGAAAAATCATTTACCGGACGACTCTCCTCTCCTTGTTATCAGCCAGTGTTAATATAACGACCAACAATTATCTTAAAACGAATCTGTAAAGTATTGGATTGCTAATTGTTTGGTTTGTAGCTTTCACAGTTAAACGCCTGATTGGTTCCTGCAAGATTGCAATCCTCGGCAGTCACTAATACAGCCCCTTTGGGGAAGCTCATCGACTTGCACAGAATTGAAATGTGGCCGCTGCTTGTGAAATACCATCCTGACAAAAAAAAATCTGACGTGGGAGGTTTGGGACGACGCGCGCGGGAACGCAAACCAAAACATTTTTTTTTTGGCCTAAGATTCTCTTTATCTACCTTTGTGATGTGTAATATTATTTGATTTTCGTATTATAGTCCATGTTTCCAGCAACAGTTACGAACATGTTTTGACAATTAGAGTTCAAGATCAGTGTAACAATTTATATGTTAGAAAATCAATACTCTGCGTTTCTCATGATTGCCGGTAAGCTACAGCACCCTTGGTGCTATGTTTTATTTTCGCATTTTTCTCAAAATGGCGGCCATTTTTGACGAAAAATGGCCAATTTTGGACTTTGGCGGCCATTTTCTCAAAAACTGTCTGATCAGTTTTGAGATTTTTGTTTCAAAAGATCCCCCTTATGTACCTTTATGATGTGTATAAGTTTTGTTGCCCTTGAATCGCCAGTCTCCGTGTGGCGTCCATTTTGAATTTTTGACGGGTCGCCCAAAAAAATTTTTTTTGCCCCAAATCGCGTTACTATCCATTTTGGGCCATTCACTGGCCAGAAATTTTTTTCACCCTTTGAAAAATTTTCGGCACTTTTTAGGTTACCGAACCTATGGTCCGATAACCTATTGGCATGGCGTTGCGTCCGTCGTCCGTCGTCGTCGTCGTCGTCCACATTTTTATCTTTTTTGTTTACGGGCGAATTTTTCTGAAATTTTGCACAAAAATACTTAAAAATAATTCAAGAAGGGGGTATTTTTTTAGTTTTTTTATTTTCGCATTTTTTTTCAAAATGGCGGCCGTTTTCGACGAAAAATGCCTGATTTTGGACTTTGGCGGCCATTTTCTCAAAATCTGTTCAGTAACTTTTTTTCTTTTTGATACATAAGACTCCTCGTATGTACTCTTATGATGTCTATAAATTTCGTTGCGCTTGAATCGCTCGAAGTGGGCCATTTTGGCCCAAACTCGGCCCAAATGGGACTTTCCCATGTTAAATTCTCCTATGCTTTATAATGGGACACATTATGCCTAATATCTCACTTGATATTGATATTAGAGACTAGGAATCAATTGTGGACATATAGGAAATGATATATGCTGAATATTCTCGTGACCTTGAATTTGACCCCTGACTTCAGTTTCAAGGTCAGAGCACAAAATGGCTTATATCTCGCTTATTATCGACTCTACAGCTTAGGAATCAATTGTGGACATATAGGAAATAATATATGCTGAATATTCTCATGACCTTGAATTTGACCTCTGACCTCAGTTTCAAGGTCAGAGCACAAAATGGCTTATATCTCGCTTATTATCGACTCTACAGCTTAGGAATCAATTGTGGACATATAGGAAATGATATATGCTGAATATTCTGATGACCTTGAATTTGACATTCGACCTCATTTTCAAGTTCACAGGACAAAATTGCTAATATCTGGTTTGTTATCGACTTTACAGCTTAGGAATCAATTATGAACATATAGGAAATGATATATGCAGATTATTGTCATGACCTTGAATTTGACCTTTGACCTCATTTTCAAGGTCACAGGACAAAATGGCTAATACCTCACTTATTATCGATTTTACAGCTTAGGAATCAATTGTGGATATATAGGAAATGATATACTGCTGAATAATCTCGTGACCTTGGATTTAACCTCTGACCTCATTTTCAAGGTCACAGGAGAAAATGGCTCATATCTTGCTCCTCTATTGACTGTATGGCTTGGGAATCAATTGTGGACAAGGCCACAGCAAAAAATTGCTAATATCTCTCTGATTGTTGAATTTACAGCTTAGCAATCAACTGTGGACATGATATATGCTTAATATTATATATGCTGAATATTCTTTTGACCTTGAATTTAACCATTAACCTGGCTAACATCTAAAATATTAAACATTGTCCGGTAACCTATCTTTGCCCCACGGCCTAATTTTTCCTTCATAATGGGAGCTGCCGGGACTGTACTCATAGAACGCTTGATGATAGAGCTTAGATATTGGCACTTTCAAATGGGAAGTCATATATAAATGGCGGTTTGTGGGGTGATCTTGAATTTGATCTCTGATGACCTTGAAAGGTCAAAACAGCCATTTTTGGGTCAAAAAATACCCAGATTTGTTTCTATAGATGAAATGCTTGTAGATAGAGCTTATGTTTGCATTATGAACATATTTTGCATTAAATACATATATGGGACAACTAATGATGACCTTGAACTTGACCTCAGATGACCTTGAATGCCAAATTTCTGACTCGAAATGTGTAGATTGGCCTAAGCAGCCTAAGCGCTTGCACCCAGATATATTTGTATTATGAACATATAGAAAATCAATAACCGCACATGTACATGTATTGGTTACATTGAATTTCACACGGACGACCTTGATTGGTAAATTTCAAGGTCATATGTTCACACTGAAAACCTTCATTGGTAAATCTCAAGGTCTGTTACCTGTCATTAGTCCAGTAAATAAACACGAAAAAAACACTTAGATTCAACAAAATTGATGGAAACGGTTTTTCTTCGGATTATGTATCCTTGTGAACTGGTGAACCCACACAATAAAATCTACCAAAATCTTACCTGGGGAAATATGCCTAAAATGCGGAAATCCAGGATGGCCGCCATCAAATGTGTGAAATCTCAGTTTCTTGATATATTCCGTAATATATATCGAACATAGTCATGTAATATATCGTTATATAAAACCATGCGAGTTTTTTTCCGCAAAAAGATATCGGTCGATTTGGTCTGGTGGATGAATTCTGGATGCACGAGTTTGAAGGACGAGTGTATTCTGTGTTCATCCGCCAGACCAAACGAAAAACACACGAGCGTGGTTTTTATTTTATCACACACAATTGTCAGACATAATTTTAGATACTGTCGTTATCATACGAAATTTGATAATGATCATTAAGATTATAATATTAATTTAATAATATTCATGAATATGCCTGTGATGTCCGAAAAACCTCAAGCAGAGTGTTCTACACTCTCTGGGCTAGGAAAGTAACTCTCGGTTGCAAGGTTACTTTACGTACTTAACATTGTTCTTTTACATAATAATGGTCTTTACATAATATGCAGTAAAAAAAAGTAGTTTCGGCCCGATATGGCTCAGCGAGTGATACAGATTATATTTGAAGTAGGGTGATACAGAAAAGGTTATCACACCTTTTGGAGTCCTACTGCACTTTATTTTATAATGTGTGATATATATATATAAAACCATGCGAGTGTGTTTTCCGCAAAAAGATATCGGTCGAGTTTGGTCTGGCGGATGAATTCAGGATGCACGAGTCCAAAGGACGAGTGTATTCTGTGTTCATCCGCCAGACCAAACGAGACCGATATCATTTTGCGGAAAACACACTTGCATGGTTTTTATTTTGTCACACACAACTGTTCAGACATAATTATAGATACTGTCGTTATCATACGAAAATTTATAACGATCATTAATATAATAATATTAATTTAATGATGTCCGAAAAACCTCAAACAGAGTGTTCTACATTCTCTGTCTGAGCTAGGAAAGTAACTATCGGTTGCTACTTTACGTACATAATATTGTTATTTTACGTAAAAATGGTCTTTACGTAATCTACAGTGAAAAAGTAGTTTCGGCCCGATGTGGCTCAGCAAGTGATACAGATTATATTTGAAGTAGGGTGATACAGAAAACGTTATCACACATTTTGGAGTCCTATAGCATTGTAGTTTATAGTGTGTGATAAAACATGATATCCCCGATATTATTAATAAAAATGACGTTTTTGCGAAAATGTACATATATAAAACCATGCGAGTGTGTTTTCCGCAAAAAGATATCGGTCGAGTTTGGTCTGGCGGATGAATTCAGGATGCACGAGTCCGAAGGACGAGTGTATTCTGTGTTTATCCGCCAGACCAAACTCGACCGATATCTTTTTGTGGAAAACACACGAGCGTGGTTTTTATTTTATCACACACAACTGTTCAGACATAATTCTAGATATTGTCGTAGACCATACGAAAATTGTGAATGATCATTAATATACCGTAACAATATTAATTTTATAATATTCATGAATGTGCCTGCTGTGATGTCCGAAAAAACTCAAGTCGGCTTGGTTTTCGTATATATGATTTCATATTGTTCTTTTACGTAATAACGATCTTCACGTAAAAAAAGTAGTTTCGGCCCGATGTGGCTCAGCAAGTGATACAGAATAATTTGAAGTAGGGTGATACAGAAAAGGTTATCACACCTTTTGGGGTCCTATAGCATTGTAGTTTATAGTGTGTGATAAATGAAAGTACTACGTTTACGAACTTAGGTAAGTATGCATAAAGTTATGTCTATGACATAATACTTAGCAGGAGAACATTACCAAATGAGTCTATTATACATCCATCAATCGAATAATCTAAAGCCAATATTATTTAAATCATGATTTATTATGTTTTCTGGACACATCCCAGATGGGAAATTGTGAAACCGAATAGCCCAGTATTTTCATTGGCTGTCACTCGTGTCATCCAGTATAATATGTAAATGGACCGGATTGTATGTATGGATGTAAACATATACATCTCTATAAATGGACCGGATTGTCAATAATAATGTAACAGTTCTAGGGTCGATTTTCCTTCAACAGTCTTTTTCGGGTCAACTGAGTGTTATAGAGACGGTTGTTGAGTGTCTGTGGCTGATTCTCGGGGTAACTCTGGGAATTCGGCTACAAGGGCACTTCGGGAGATTCCGGTGCTCCGGCTGCAGGCCATCTCGGTTGTCTCTGGAACTTCGGCTGCAGTGGCACTTCGAGAGACTCCGGTGTTCCAGCTGCAGGCCATCTCGGTTGTCCCTGGAACTTCGGCTGCAGTGCCACTTCAGGAGACTCCGGTGCTCCTGCTGCAGGCTGTCTCAGTTGTCCATGGAACTTCGGCTGCAGTGGCACTTCGGGAGACTCCGGTGCTCCGGCTGCAAGCCATCTCTGGTGGTGTACTTCAGGAAGCTCCGATGCTCCGGCTGCAGGCTGTCTCGGTTGTCTCTGGATTCGGCTGCAGTGGCACTCGGGAGACTCCGGTGCTCCTGCTGCAGGCCGTCTCGGTTGTCCCTGGATCTTCGGCTGCAGTGGCACTTTGGGAGACTCCGGTGCTACGGCTGCAAGCGGACAATGTTGGTTTGGCCATGGCAGAAATCTTTCCGTCCTTCTCTCTATCCATTATACTAAACAGTGACTTTCAAGTCATCTCTCGTGCACTCGCTGGGAGTATAAATACTGAGGCCGCACCACGTGTGGCCGGAGTCGTTCACAGCAAGAGCACGACAGGTGAGCTCATGTCATGAGCTCCTCGTCCCAGTTCGAGTAAAGGCCAGTCAGGCCTCAGGGACGACTTCCAATTAATCGGGGGCCCAGGAGGGAGACCGTGCTGATCCAGGGCTCGTCCCAGGCCTGTGATCACCGGTTTCTCGCCCTGGGGTGGTGTGACAGTGACACAGACACAGGCTCTGGCTAGACCGTCGGGCTGTCCAGGGTTCTATCCCTTTGGCAATACCGTCGGCGACGCCGGCCAGCAACATGCCCACGTGTAAGGGTTCCGTGGTGCCGCTCCCATGCGCGCCGCGGGCGTCGAACGTTACAATTAGTTTTACTAGTCAGATTTATAATTGACCACAGTAAAAATAGTTAAGACATGACCAAATCAAATACAGTATTCAAAGGTTTTTTTAAATAGTTCTGTGCAAACATTTTCAAAGCTCTTCCTTTGAGGCCAGTGGCCCTTGTTGTTTCAAAACAAGGTGATTGGGGTCCTTGACATTGTTATAAAGATGGAGTGCCTTGAATCGATCGATAGGCTAAAAATTATGGCTCAAAAGGCTCAAAATGTAGTTTTTGGTTGTTTTCTCGAAAACTATCTAATCAGTTTTGAGATTTTTGTCTCAAACATGCTAATTGGGGTCCTTGGCATTGTTTATCAAGATGAAGTGCCTTGAATTGATGAAAATGTCCAATATGTGGGGTGGAAAGGCTATATCTCTGATGTGGGTCCAGCCATCGCAGGAGTCACAACTGTTGGCTTTACTTCGCGAGGTAACGCCAGTTCCACAGACGGTGCATGGGAACTTATAGGTAGTGTTGGTCCAGGATCACTCTCGATGTCCCGCAGATCAAAAGTGTTACCAAGAGCACTTTGTTTACAAATGGCTGCCGCCCGTGAGTGACAGACATGAGCGTCGACGCCGTCGTCATGGCCGTTTTCTTCAAGATGGGCGATAATAGAAGGTTGTACCCATGGTTGTTGCAACGATGCCACCCAGCTCTGTTGTTTTCTGTACGGGACCATTCGTCATCCTTCCATAGGTGTTTGTCGGTTAGTTAATTAAATTCATGTAGTTGTTGTTTGGTATAGAGAGTGATCTTCAATGTAATTATTAAAATCGTCAAGCCAAATGTCAAGCCAACCTTCGCGGCCGCCATCTTACCGGAGGCGCTCGTGATCTGGTATAGGACTTATTCCGTAGTAAACCATTAATACGGAAAATGTATATATCAAGTATTCTAAGTTGCATTTTGTTGCACGCAGGTCGCAGTTTGTATCGTTGGCTCGCATAACGCACGTCTAAGGCTCTGCGCGGGCTCAATATGTGCCCCCGCACCCGCACCGCACCGCAAAGGTTTTGTCTGCACCCGCACCGCACCGCAGTAGAAGCCAATGCGCCCACCCCCCCCCCCCCCGCACCGCACCGCACACACCAAGGCCCGCACCCGCACCGCAGTATATTACTCATTAAAACCGCTCCATGTGATCATATTTCAAACTTCTTTTCATCATTTACATATATATCCAAGCCTAAGGTCTGTTTTGTGTCACGGTGAGACACATGTACTGTTTCATTATCCATGATACATGAGGAATCCAAGCATTGCATTCAATTTATACATGTATATCTACAAATGTAGCACGTGCCTATAATATTAACCCTAGTTTCCTATAAACAATCATGGTGAATATATATCGTATTGACTTTCTGTAATTATTTTGGCCAAGTATCTGCAGATATGACGATTCCTGTCAAAAGATATATCCTTTCATAAGATACAATTGATTGATGCGACAAACGTCATGAAAATAACACAGTTCTCTCACAATATGTCACATATTCATTTTGATTATTAAATCATGTTGACTGTTGGCCTAATGGGGTGTATGATCCACAGTTGATCTGATGCCCTGTACATATATAACACATGATACTGAAAGACATCAATACACACATAGAACATATTCCTGGGTCTTAAAGACGACGGACAGTAAAAAATTTTTCTTGCACAAATATACTGCTTATGTTCATATGATATGCTACGAAATAAATAAATGTACGAATTCCATCGATATAATGCGCGTCCGGCACGATCAAAATGCTGTTCACGGTGCCCCAGCCATGCCGTGTGTTTCAGGTAAAAGAATCGTGACGTCACGATAGGTCATTACGTTTTCCATACCGCTGTATAGATACCTGTACGTTTTCCGCGGCTGCTATGATCACCGCGGTGAGGTCAAAGAATTTTCATGCGATGAGATGGCGTTCATTAAATATTTGCGACACACCCATTTTTGGGCAGAAGGATATGAAAATTTGCCACCATGTTCAGGAGAGTAAATAGATGACACTGTTATGGTGAAATATATTGTTAACCTGAAAAATATGCACAGTCCATGCCCTAACATGGTCTCTAATCGGAAAATATTTCAAGAGGGGTGATGAGTTATAACCCACAGGTAAATATGTGCTCATCAGAATTTTCTCAAAATTTGTCTGATTATCAAGTGATATGTGTAGATTGAAATCGTTGAATAAAAATTGGGGGTCACCGCGTTGGATTTGTTGCAAAACACTTTCGAAAGAGTTTAGCTATCCTTCGAAATCCGCCATATTATTAATTTCAAATTGAATTAACAGCTCCAGAAAAAAATCCATACGGTAAAAACTTATAAAATTTAGTAAACATGTCCAGTGGATTGTACACATGTAAAAAATGAAAAACAAATTGGGGGTCACTGCGGCAGAATTTTCGCAATCTGCATTTGAATGTTGTATGTCGGACTAGGATCGTGCGCCCGTTTGCCACCAAAACGTCAGAGGTTTACCTATCGTGACGTCACATCATTCGCTGGAAGCTTCTTGAAGGGAGTCTCCACTACAGAGCGCCCACAGGGCAACAGGATGCATATTCATTGAAAATATTGTTGCTATCATTTATAACTCATACTACTCTATCATATAAGGAAAAAATCCTGAATATTATTTTTTCACCGTCCGTCGCCTTTAACATCACTTTTTCAAAACAAATCGTCTAAGATTTTATTCCTTAGCTCAGTTATATTATGTAAATTGTATGCGGGCCGCGGTGCGATCCCACGCGGTGCGGTCCCATGCGGTCCTTCGACAAAAACTGAGCCCGCACCACACCGCAGCCGATATCAGATTGCCCACCCGCACCGCACCGCAGTTTCCAAAGTTCAGGCCGGCCCCGCACCGCACCGCAATGTTGAAGTGAATGTCCGCCCCGCACCGCACCGCGGGCTGCGGGACCTGCGGGCAAACCCGCCCCGCGCAGAGCCTTACGCACGTCGCAGTTTATAGCTCGCAGGTCGCAGTCTATAGCTGGCATGTCGCAGTAAAAAGCTCGCATATCCGTATCAGTTTATTGCTCGCAGGTTGCAGCTCACAGGTCGTGCCCGGGATTCCATAAGCAGGTCATTATAGCTCGATCCTACCAAATGGCATAGAGCGTTGATCGACCAGGTTCTTTTGCTTAGGGGTCATGTCATGTTGTTGTCAACGCTGTATGGCTAACTTTTTTTAATAGCTGATGCGACACAGGGTGAGTAAAATATTTGTTTCTGTCAAATATTGATCACATTACCTTAGAATGGGGATTTGATGCAATGTCCGAGATATAGAGTACAAGCTCGTGCTGTCCAATTATCCACATGATTCTGATTTGTTCAGGCCCACGGATGTGGCAGACAAATAGGCCTATGTAGTGTCCAAACATTAATACGTATCACAATGTTTTCTATACTTATGGCCCATGTACAGGAACATTATATGAACTGGAGGTTTCGAATACTTCAAACTTCATTCGCGAGAATGAAGAATAAAGTATTTGAACGCCTTAAACCGTTGACAACAAAATATATTTGGTGAGAATAAAAAAATTCATATTTAAAATGTGCATGATATGAAATGCTTGAAATGAAAGGACAATTAGGCATGTGAAGTAAATCACTGATAATAAACGAACAACAATATCTCTTCACATGGTTCCACTTTTGGCCAGAAAAAAAATTCATTTATATAATTTCAAACTTTTTGTCAAGTTGTCACTTTTATTTGTTCGTTTCAATTAACATTCACAAAAAGCTCAAAACGCTCAAAAGCACATATATCTATGATACACACTGCCAATAACATTTTGTGCAAGACATTTGACGTCTGCTGGAACCTCGCCTTCGACTGACATATCACCACTACGAAATTCCATCGGAAGGGTGCATCCAGATGTGACAAAGTAGACACAAAACCGAATCGTGTGTTTTCAAAAATAGCAGGTAGTTTCATGTCTATTATAACAATACTTCAACGCACACACCCCCCCCCCCCCCCCCGATGACTAGCTTTCCATTCTTTTGTGCGTTTGCTTCAAACGGACATCGAACTTCCACGATCATGCACTTGTGTATAGAGCTGTGAGGAAATGTTGCTAAATGAAATCGGTCAGTTATCATTTTCATCTATATTCATGTACATGTTCATTCATCCACTGCTGTTTGTACTAGGTAAATCGGAAAACTGTATCAATCTACTTCAAGTGAGAATTTTCTTCGTCCTTCGCGTAAAATTTCGCGAATTGCTGGCTCACCTCAAAGATTCCACATATATTTAATGTATAAATCGATGTATTAAAAGTGCAAGATGCTCGATCAGATCGTCTGCAAACAATTCAGATGGCGGAGTCGATGAAAATTGACGTTCCCAGAATGCAAAGCACGTTTCACCGTAATGTCAGGTATTTTGATGCCTATGTTAACAATACTCTTTGACCTAAAGCACTTTCACCCCATGACTAGCTTTACATTCTTCCTGGGCTTGCTTCAAAACGGACATCGAACTCCCACGAACATACACATGTGTACAAAACTGTGAGGAAATGTTACTAAATTTAATCGGTCAGTTATCATTTTCCATCTACATTCAAGTTCTTGTTTATCATTCCACTGCTGATCGTACTTGGTAAATTTGTTCACTGTATGGAAATCATTCTGTATCAAGCACCCCTCAAGATATATCACCATTTTCTAGGTACATATAAGTTGGTTCACTTATTTAGTATGTGTTTGTACCATTTTTGCTTCTTACATCTTTGTTCCTTTCAATAAATACATGCACGTGTGTCATCCTGGAATATTGTTTGTATATTACAGACAAATGAAGTATCAAAATTCATACCATTTACTTTATTCAGGAAATGATCTGCATCATGGTTGATTCGATCGTACATTATAGGGACATACTGGTGTGGCTTGAGTAATTGTATTCCACGAACGAAGTTCGGCAAATACTATGGATTTGCGGACGTCGTCCACTGCCCACATCCCCAAAGATTTTCTTGTTAACGCGCTACAGATTGGTCGTTTGGGGACACATTTTGCGTTGAAATCAGCCTGTTTGAAACACATGGCTAGTGAACTCTCTACAGACGAAAGGTTTTGACGAATCTCAATAATAATTGCAAGCCCTGTTGGGAAGGGCTGTCACATGAAACGAATTGCTTTTCAGAATGATCATATACATATTAATATGTTAACGGCCTAACTTATTACAGAAATGTTAAGTATCCAATTTTACATCTTTGATCATTTCAATGGCCTCTATTATAAAGCTAATTGCACTGGATTCTTGTTCAGAATAGAGAACTGATATTTTCGGTGAAAACAGACCAATATTACTGAATAAGTTAGCATTAGTTTAACTAGTAGTTACTTCTGTTACTGAGCACAATAAAAATAGTCAAGACATAAAACATTCATTATTGGCTCAGCAAAGTAAAGGGTAATTTCACAGAGATATTATGACTGTAGTAAGATTCGTATTACTGACTAAGTTTTCATTAATTTTTATGTTTAAATCTATTACAGAGCACCATAAAAATTGATAAGAATGAGGAACATTTATTATTGGGCCCAACGAAGTAACAATTTTGATCAGTAGAGATTTTATGGCTGTAGTGACATTTATATTATTAAATGTGTTACCACTAATTTTGCTTAGTAAAGTTTATTACTGAGTAATAACTAAAGTTTATACTAATACAATAGTGTGGGTGAGAAACATTTTTTTTTGGGTTCAACAAGGTGGAAGTTTTGTTCAGTAAATATTTCAAGGGTGTAGTAAGTTTATATTACTGAAGGGGTGTAGTTATTGTGCAGATATTGAACAAGCTCTTGCCACCGAGCTTCATGCAGTTCAAGAGTGTTTAATCGAGAACAAGCTGTCATTACATTTGGGCAAAACCGAATCTATATTGTTCGGATCAAAACGTAAAATTAGCAAATCAGGAAACTTGCATATTAAATGTGGAGAAAATGACATTGCTTACATAAACAATGTCAAGTATCTTGGATTAACTCTCGACCAGGATCTATCAGGTGAGAGTGTTGCCCGAAACGTTATCAAGAAGTGTAATGACAGACTAAGGCTTTTGTATCGTCAGGCCAGAAACCTCAATATCGAAACCAGACGAACTTTGGTCTCTGCACTTGTTCAGTGCAATTTGGACTATGCCTGTTCGGCATGGTATTCTGGTCTCACCCAACGATACAAAACCAGACTTCAAACCACTCAAAACAAGATGATACGTTTCATCTTGCAGCTACCAGCAAGAGCCCATATAGGCTATACTGAGTTTAGGAGGGTCGGTATGTTACCCACTCATCTACGCGTGACCCAACTAAAACTAAACCACATCTTTAATATAATACATAACCAAGCACCAACCTATCGAAATGCAAATGTTAAATGGGTCCGAGATCAACACACAGTCAATACACGATCCAGTAATACCGCATTATCCGTCCCTGCAGTTAAGACTAAGCACTTCGGCCAAACATCTTTCTTCTACACTGCTATAACTGCATGGAATGACCTACCCACTGACATCCATACAATACCAACTAAACAAGCCTTTAAAGTAGCAGTAAGAAATTTCCTCTTTCAAAAAGTAGCTAACGATGAAAATAATGCTTTTATCTATTAATCTAATTTTATTCACTTAATCTAACCTTTTGGTTTAATAGTCAATCTTTCTAGTCATATATATTATATAATCTCTCCATATTTTTATGGACTTTTTCACATATTTGTATACAAACTTTTTATATTCTGTATTCTATTTTAATTATTTTAAGTCACGTGACCTTACAAACAGGGACCACAATGGAAATAAGTATTGGGTTACTTTTTTGTGCAATCCCTGGTGATTTTATACTCATACATATATTTATGTTTAATATGGATTGCCAAATGAACAAACTAAAAAACTATATTACCAAATAAATTAATATTAAGTTTGCTTGTAAATGTTTTTCTTACTCAGCGCAATTAAAATAGTTAAAGCAAGGAACATTTATTATTGGGCTCAACAAGAGAATGTTCTGTCCAGTAGTATTATATGGCTGTTGTACCATTGATATTCCTGAATAAGATAAGTTCGATCTGGCTCCAATTTTGTTATCTTGTGATGCAATTATGGTCGATTTCTATCTGGAATTTCAATTTGAAACCAAGTTTGGCACATATTTTGAGTTCAAATATAACTTGTTCAGTAGAGTTCGCAGTTTTGGTCAACGTTTACTTTGAAATTCAACTTGAAACCAAGTTTGAGACATGTTATGAGTGAAGATATACTAACTTGGGGTGAAAAGTTCGATCTGGCTGAAATTCCGTCATCTGGAAATGCAGTTTTGGTGAAATTTTACTTGGAATTTTCACTTGAAACTTTCGGTGAAAACTTTCGGTGAAAAATTCGATCTGGATATATTAATAATTTTGTCATCTGATCGAACATGTCGAGTGTTTTTGGTGGAATGTTGAGCAACATTCCCATGCCAAATGGGATATAAATATTCAAAATTCAGAGCAGACTCACTAAGGATCTGGATATCATATCCTCATCCCACTGAATACATTGGATAGTGATTACATTGCTACAGTCGTGTTATAATCGCAAACATTGCATACAAGTGTCTTGGTGTTATGATCTCATTGTGGTTATATTTTAAAGTCTGTTTGAAAACACTGAGTGTTCAATTAAACAAATCTGAAGGCTTACATTCGAATTCATATTCGGATTTATTTGAATCAGTCACGGTTTGATATCGATTTATGGATGAAATCCTGCTCCATGACTCCATAGGCAAAAAACCTACCTAAAACACATTTATAATAAGTATGAAATAATATGTAATCAGTCTATATAGGCTTTGAGGATCTTCCGAGTTTCCCAATGTTTATGAAATTTGATGCACCTGTTCGTCCATAGGAGCGCGAACGTTTTCCTGGTTTGCTGTCATCTTGTACACGCCTATTGAAGATCAAGACACTAATGTGCCTGACAAAAAGTGTACATTTCATATGGGATCGAGTCGGGAGAGTTTGTTGAAAATTACTTAAATATTAGTCTACCAATGGCTGTGCGAATATACCACTTACATTGCTCTTTCATCTCATTCACATCATCCATTCACACACAAGTGTCGTCTAGCATAAACTTCATCTAATTTCGCCTGATTGACGATCGCAGAGCAAGAATTTTTGCAACAGGCTCGTTCAATGTGGCAACCACTTTTGCCACTCTCGATTGCTGATGCTTGCTTGTCTGCACATCAAACGCAGCTGTGTCTGTTCTGCGTAAACGGAAAAACCCATACTAACTCCACATCTCCACCATCATGTGACCCTCCAGTGGGGTGATTTTGTCCGACTTCAGAAGCCCAACGCGACGCGCTGGCCAATGAAAAAAAAACGATCACGGTGACCATGCAACATCAGGTATACAAAGTTTTCAAAACAGATAAGGCAGTTTTTTTTACGGCTGAATCAGTATTCCTCCTATGCCGCAGAATATGGCGCAGAATTCTGAGCAAGCCATGAGTTTCGAGAATAGTTTATGGCACTAACGCTTACACCATGCATATGTGAACATCTGTGGTTATTTCCTGATGTATAGGACTGGTACATGTTCAACAGCACACATCTGTAGGTACGTTCTTCATTCGACATCAAAACAGGAAGTTACGCATGCGGATGTACATCAATGTAGATGAAAAAACGATAATTGCACCAGTATACAGCAACTGTACTCAGTTTTGCAGAACATGCATAGCTTAAAAATTGGGTCCAGTGCCTGCGATGGTCTGAAAGAAACCGACAAAAGAACGGAAAGCTATTCATGGAGTGAACCATTCTTGTTAACATAGACATGCAAATGTCTGCTGTTTTAGGAAACATACAATGATTCGGCTTCCTGAAAGTATTGCCTCCTTTCAGTACACTTTTGAATTTTTGCGATAAAATTTTGTATATAAGATGGGGATGTGGCTGCCAACAGACCTCCAACTGACGACCCAGGAGACATTGGAATTTAATATTACCTGTATTAGTGGAACGAAGTATAAGGTAAATATTACAAAATTGCTCTGCCTTATGGCAACATGCATACGTTGGGTCACACGTCAAACTAGTTATGTTGGTCCAACGTCATCGTCTGACGTTTATCCCACGTTTGCTCATTGGCCCAAGATTGTTAAGAAAAATACTAGTATTGTACAACAAGAAATAATTATGAAAATTGATAATTATCAAAGTATCAAATCCCACATGGTGGTCATTTGGTCATTTAGCAACTTTGGCCCAAAGTTCGTTGAACGTTGGTCAAATAAATTTGATTCAACATCAGCAGAAGTACGTTGGCCCTCTTTGACGCTGGTCAAACGTTGGGCCAACATTGTTAATCCAACGGCGCCTTGCCAACTTATTGACAGCGTGTACATATTGTCTGGGTATGCGGTAAATACAACGACACTAATACTTTATAAAATTTGATTATCATCAAGTGCTCTGCCCTATAGGACTCCGAATGGAGAAACTCGTACTGAGCCTTCAATGAACATATAAATACATGAGGAGATATCACTGTTTTTTACTCATACACTTTATTAACTGGGGTGTATTCTGGTCATATACAATTGCAATATGCTTCGTGTTTTGGGTCCTTGCTGAGCTACTTGATATGCCTAATTGTATTTTATTTCTGAGCATCCTTTTCAAGTATCTTTGACATTTTCTTGCAGATATTTCGCAAATATGCATTCCGTTGCTTGTGTCATCCTTTTTGGAGCAATGGTGAGTTTCAAGGGTTGAGTTTAAGTTGGAAAGCTGCTTTAATTATCACTCCATTGAAGTATAAGCATTAAAAACATACACTTGATGGATCAATGTTGTTGATACGTGTACATGTTTCTAATGATATTTATACGTTTGATCATTGTTGATGATAACTGCTATAAACAATTATTTGACATCAACATATTACAATTCATTCTCATGCAGCTCGGCGCTCAGGGTAAGACTGAATGAGCATGTATTCTTTCAGTATCATGCTTGAGTAACTACGAAACTATAGTGTAACAAAGCAAATGCTGCTTTTCAATACATACAGTGAGCACATGTGAACTGTTGACTTTTGTATGTGACTGTCAAACTGTATCTCAGGGGCCAACATCTTGGAAGATATTGGCGTGACGTGCACTGCTTCCACCTACGTAATTTGGGCGATTGGTACTTACGAATGTGAAAAGGCATTTGACGGGAGCCTGGAACCCGGAATATCGGGTGCCTGGTCATCATGGAACGAGAAGTCTGGGGCCACCCTGACTCTAACCCTCCCACAGGAGTACACACTGTCAACCATCACCATCTACAGCAGGTGTGTCGAGGAGAGCCAGTTCGAGGGTGTCGAGGTGGAGTTCAGTGATGGGACGAAGAAATCGGTATTCAAAACCATGCGTCAGTTTTCTCTCCCTTTCCTATTGATTTGCTTCTATTCTAATGTTGAATGTATTGTGCGCATTAAGATCAACATATTTATATCAAGATATCTTGAACAGATGGACTTTCCTTGCGATGGAGTCAAAGGGGCTACCACTGACGAATTACTCAGCCAATGTAGTGGACAGACGCCCAACGTCATCAATCTGGATAATGTTAAAACCACATCTATTAAGATGAAGTTCAAGCAACTCTGCCAACAGGACTGCGAGCCCTACTGCAATGGTGGGGTCCGCGAGGTCAAAGTCGACGGCTACCGTAACCTCTTGAAGGATGCTGGAGTTAGCTGTACAGCCTCCAGTGCTGTCCAACTGAACGGTGGTACCTACACTTGTGACAAAGCTTATGATGGCAGCATGGAGCCAGGAGTAAGTGGTGCCTGGGCCTCCAATAAGGAGGAATCTGGGGCATACCTGAAGGTGATTCTGCCTAAGGAGTACACGGTGACGTCTGTGGCAGTCTACAGTAGATGTACCATTGTGGATCAGTACAAGGGAGCTGACTTGGTATTCAGTGATGCCACTACCCAGTCGGTATGTATTGGGAATCAAACTGAACACATCTTGACAATTTATACTAAACTTTCTAGACGGATGGCATATGTCTTGCTTTTTTCTCCTATTCCTACAGATGACCTTCCAGTGTGATGGTTCAACTAATCCATCTGGTGAACCCATTGCAAACTGTGCTGGACAGAACAAATTTGAAGTCGCAATCCCAGCACAGAAGACCAGTTCCGTTCGCTTCAATTTCAAGAACAGCTGCAAGACTGGTGGTCATGGTGGAGTGCGTGAGATGGAAATTAGAGGCTTCTAGGAGGACACCTCCACCAGACAGAGGATGTGAAATGTCAAAGACAACTTACAATAATTAATTTGTCAACTTGTATATTCTGATGAATAAATCATGCAATGAGACCAGATTGTTTCTCGGACGACCGTATTCTTCCATTTAAACGCTATTTTTATGAATATACACGTATATCTTACTTCAAACTATTCTTTGGTTTATCGAACATTAGCTGATGATTTGCTATCAACACAGTAGTGTTTGGTCTTGTAATTGTGTACTTATGGAATTCTATAGCTTTTTCACGCACATCATTTAGACTTCTTTATTATTATGCTAGCTTTGTCTGAAATTGTATACTAATTACACAAAGATGACGTATATTCCACACACGGCCTGCCCCTGGTAACCCAAGTTTGGCCTTACAGTGCTCTGAGTGTGGGCTTGATTGTGAGATAATGGCACATTCAATACTTTCAATACATGATTCAATACATAATTGCGGTGTCATGTAGAGCCAATGTGCTGCGCAAGGATATGAGTGAGCCGTTGTTTGAACTGATGCCATGGGTTCATATGCCAGCAAAGCTTTCAATGAAAGCACATGCACATTTGACTTCAAACTATACACATCGCTGTTGTCTATCTCCAAACACAGAACCCACACTGTCCGAACTGGAAGGAAAAACTTGTTGTATACTTCGTGAAAACAGAAAAAATCATAAGTAATATGTTCACCAAAAGTGACGAAGCCCCTAGTTCATGAAGACGATCATGCTGGCTCATTTAAATCACGTGTGATAGTTCCCAATGATTTGCTTGTACTTATTGACAATGAAATCGTATTGAAAAATGTCGTTGTGGTTTATTTTATCTCAAGCATCAAATGAAGAAATTTGTTCAGCAAACGACATATACCAAAAATACACTCATTTTCACGAGAGCTTTATTTGAGCAAATATAAGGCCCGCGGCTGTATGTGTCGATGAAACCTGCATGATTAAAGCAACCAATTTGAAGCACGTCTGGGATTGGGCGTGGTACTGTCTAATGGTCCATCTCATACCTATTCACATACAGGTATATCATATATATATATTTCAGGTTAGTGACTACAACTACTATATCATAACGTACATATGGTGATCATTTTTCGCCGTGTAAGGCTAGGCATATTGCATTTCAAGTTAGTCTATATTTCTCTGGTTAATATAGTATTATCAACCGTGTTATTATTTATCAATAATTATTTTTTGCTTTGAACAACTGACGGATGAACATCGGCTCCTCTCCATCTATCATTTCTACATGGCACATCGTTGTATTTATGAAATAGAGAAACCTCAAGGAACAGGGGGTTATTCAAGATGGTCGACGGCGGCAGCCCGATACCATGCTGAATAGCTCCCTGTTACTCAAAGGGATTCCCTATATCAACCCATACCGAAAAAAACTACTCAGCCGTGACCGGTAGATGTTTAAACCAAAAACAGCATTGACTGTTCAAACACCTACGATAACAATGCAAGTATGGTTCATTTCAGTCTCTTCTTCCTCACACCTGTGAATAAACATTGCACACCAACACCGCGTCGTTCATTCCACCGCCGACAACAAGCAGAGACCCTCATGTTAATTAATGAAATTTACCCAATTAATTCAATTTGCGGCGCAGATGATTGCACACTGCGCAGGGATCGACGCTCCGGGACCTGCTGAATGCTGTGCGTTCACCTCCGGACAGGCCCAGAACCGTCCCTGTTACTTCTGCGGAAAGCAGGGACACTTTTGGTTTAAGTGTCCAGAGCTGGTGGAACGCCTGCTTGCACACGGCTATCGAGGGGGTCTCCCTGAGCAGCGCCGGAGGAATTCCTCCTATCGGTCAGGTCCTTCAGGACAGCAAAGCCGACCTTCGCGTGAGGGAAACTGAAACCGGACGTGGTGGCGACCAACACTGCGTCCGGGGACAGTTGTTCTGTGGCGCCTGAGGCTGCCCCATCTGCGGATAAGCCGGACGACCCTTGAGTAGATATAACTTCTCCGGAAGTGGTCCACACTGACGGTGATGAAGCGGGGCCTGTATTCAATTATGGATACATTCCACCTCGGGTGGCGCCGGTCATGACTACATCAGGAACGGGAAAACAGCGCATTTTCCACTACAGTCCGTGGCGCTTTGCACAGCGCGTCATGGACGATAGTTGTAGAGAGTCTGGCATCATGTCGGCGGGCTCGAGCTACACAGCTCGCCTGATGGCCACTATGAGCCAGACCCCGGCAGAATATGCGGCGTCAGCAGAGGCCGTCCGGACAGCAGCGGAAACTGTCCGTCAACCGCCGGCGATCCAACCTGTCGAAGAGCGGACCCAGATCACCATAGTCGTGTCAGAGATGCCACAGATTGCAGCCCGGACATGCGTGGCCTCCCCCAAGCCGCGCACCCCCTCAAAGACTAAGGGGAAGAGCTCGACCTCCAGGACTGCTCCGGACCGGACAACCCCTCTTCAGTCATCGGGTGCCCTGTCGGCGGAGGAGTATCCGGCCTTGCTGGAGTTGACAGTCCCTGGAGTTCCATCAGAGGGAAGTGTCGTTGTGGGCACCACCGCCTCCTCGAGCTCCACGGTGGTGGTCCAGCCTAAGATCCCCCGTGAGGCTCATTCTAAGGCAAGTGGATCTGGACGTGCGCCACCTCTCTCGAGGTCGACATCCGCGTCCTCTATGGTGATTGAAGGGGCGTCCGTGGGTTGGCAAAGCGTTGCCTCCCTCAACATGGACCCCGTCAATCCGGTAGAGGATGTGCTCCGACAATACGGTTCTGCGGCTGCCAGGGCCTACGAGACTTTCCGCGAGTCTGTAGGCCAGGCGGTCGGCCATCGCCGAGATGGACTGGAACGGATACCGTCGGATCCAGCGCTGGACAACCTGCCGGTACCCCGAGCCATCGGTGACTTGGGATCCGGAGAAATGTCCGTGCTGGCCCGCGCGCGGGAAGAGCATCCCTGGGATCACCCCCAGCGAGGAAGGCTCACCCAGACTGCGGAGTACCTTGTTGCGGAGATGGACCGCTCTCTAGAACGGCTTAGCCGGTATCGTGCGGAGGCCTCTCGGGTCGCGTGCTACTTGGCACATGACCAGGGCCTCATGGAGGGCACCCGGCGGAGACTTGAGAGCTACCGGACTCTGGCGGCAGAGCGTGAGCGGCAGGCTTTCGAGCAAGGGAAAGCTGCTGCCCGAGCCGCCGAGTCCGAACAGGTCTCCCTCTCCCCCGAGGTTGCCGCTGAGATGCAAAGGCTGGTGGCTGAGACTGAGGAGCTACGGCGTCATCTAGATGAAGCTGAGGCTGCTCAGACTCGCCTGCACCAGGGCGTTGACGACCCGATGTCGACCGCCCTGGCCCAGTCGATTGCACAGCAGGCGGATGCAGCTCTGGAGCTGGCCATATACCCCATTTTGGTTAAGAAATGGGGAGAGCGCACGACCGGTCAACAGCGCACCCGCGATACGGTAGAGATGTTCGCCGCCATGGCTAAACGTGGCGCAACTACTCTACATACCTCGTTTCTCTTGGCTCGGTCAGGACCTGGCAAGCAGGGCACCCCAGTTAAGCCGCTGCAACCGCCGCTAGGCCTGCCCCGTCCACCTGTGCAGCCGGAGTTCCAACTCCCGGCTCCGCTCGTGGAGCGTCCTGCTCCTGAGCATAGGGACCCGCCGCCTAGCCCCAAGAAGGGCGGCACAAACGAGCAGCCAATGGAGGAGGAGGGAGGCTAATGCAGCCTCGTCGCTGCGGCAACGCGGCGGCATGCCAGAGTCGCTTCCGCGGCTCTGCCCTGCCTCGGCATCCCTGCGCGGGTCTGAGGAGCCGGCCGGCCAAGCGGCCGGCAACACTTTTCAGAGGTACTACTACTTTTGATTACTCGATGTGTCGTTTTACAAAATTTCTAAATTCAAAGGTTAACCTTAAAAATATTCTAAAGACTCGACACACCGTCCCTTTTGGCAGATCACCTTCCAAGGTCATCATCCTTTTTGGACTACCTCGGTCAAAATTTTAGCTCGTTTATTAGGGTTTATTCAAAATTGTAGAGCGGTTACAGCTTACTCCGTAAGTCCGGGGGTTCCCCATTCTTCCAAAACGGACCCTTAAGGTCCTAGTCTTTTGCGCCGTGACTTCCGGGTACCGTTCACCTTGCTTTCTTCTGGTTCCGCCATGCGATGCCCTCATTGTGTTTTGCAGTTTTGGGTGCAGGCGGAGCATGTTGGGGACCAACATTGTAAGAAGGAAGTAATGTGGCGATTTTGCCCAAAGATCGCGGCACGTGGTTCTTTGTTAAACACACTTGTTTTACGGCCTTTGTTTTGGATGTTTCTGTTCGAAGCACGCGCTGCCTAGCAACACTCTCCAACTCTCTCGTCCAGTGAGCTGTAACAATGGTCTTACGTCATCTCCTTCGTTTCTCGTGCTTTGGACGGACTGTTACCTGGTTGTAGTTCTAGTAATTAAGATGCCCGCCGTTACCGTGCCTAAGCGCGGGGCGTTTGCGCCCTAGGTAGCGGGCGCCAAACGTTACACTTACATAAAACAGAAGAACGTGTGATTTCGTCTGTTGTGGGGATCGGGGTCGGGAACATGGCAACCAAGCAGAATGGACTAGTTCATAGAATTTCCCGCCAAATTCCACCGAGCGTTCCCGAAAAGATCAAGCAGCCGACCTATGACTGCTGCGCCCAGATTTTGAACCGAAATGTCAACAACGGTAATCACTTCCATTTCATCTGCATCGAGTACCCACCACACCTTTTAAATTATCAACTGTTATGACTGTGTAAACCACTATTAGACAGTCAACACGTCATTCAGTTGTTATATCTCAAGTTCAGATGAGTTTATTGACAATAATCGCCGGTTCACACGACATTGCACTTCAACCGACAAATATCACGCGCAAAACTTATAACCATGTCCGTGAGTCTACTGATTCCCGCACGTGTTTACATGCACTGTGGGTTTTCCCGTATGTGGTTACACTTGTTGCCTCGGGCAACGCATGCAGCAGTGATTGGTCCGTTTGAAACTAGAGATTTCCGAAGATTAGTTCATGGCGGGAAAATTCTGTGAACTAGTCCATTAATGTAGTCCGGCAGTAGGGTGGCTCAACATCAAAGTGTTTGAAAAAGTTTTTTTCTCTTCTGTTTTTACTTATTTGGTATATCCGTAAATCGTTCCAGGTGGGTGTGAAATTCTCACCCTTGGGGAATTTGAGAAATCCAAGATGGCCGCCATGGAGGGTGATTTCAACCATCTGAGATATATTTCAGCCCATAACTTTACTTCTAGAGTACACAGAAGTGCGAACTTGGTGTCTATACCCATGTTTTTTGGTATCAGCTTTACAATGGTGCCACTAAATTATAGGTATGCTTGTACGCCATCTTGGAAATCAAAATGGCCGCGTAATTTTGGTCATTTTTGCCCGAATATTTTCCCCAAACTGTTTGATTTTATATGTATTGTAATGACGAATATGTTCAAAGATAATGCATAGCAGTGGAGCATCATGTATTATTCTAGTGAATTGTTTCGCAGTTATTGTCCTACAATAAACGTTGAGGGGACAGGTGACATTGCCCTCCATGTCTTCAACTTTGTCAACAGTGTCCTGAGAAGTTCATTTTGCAGCAGGTTTGACACATAGACAGGTCAATCTATGACAAACAACCACCTGACCCACAACAAATTGCAACGAAAGGTTTTATCGTGGTTTTCACCCCTACTGGGTATACATACTGATTAACAGAAAAAAAGTCTACCAAAGTCTGAATCACAGAAATGGTTTAAAATGGCGTCATTTCAAAGATGGTCGCCACGGGTCTATAATTTCTCCAATAATTGTGATAGAACATAATTTTGGGTTCTAGCCCAGGGTTTTGAAGGGTGAGGAATCCAGTGGTGTCACTAAAATATAAATCCGATAAGTATTTAGTCTGAAATCCAAGATGGCGGCGATTAATGAGGCCGTAAACCAATGTAATCGACTGTTCGCAACAAGCCCTCAACTTCTTCAATAATTGTGACAGAACTATAGTTTTGGGTTCCAGCCCTGCATTTTGAAGGATGAGGAGTCCAATGGTGTCAATAAAATTCAGTTCTGATAAGTAGTCCGCCTAAAATTCAAGATGGCGGTGACTAATGACGCCGTAAACCAATGAAGTCATATGTTTGCATCATGCTCTCACCTTCCTCAATATTTGTGATAAAAACATAACTTGGGGCGACCGTTGCGTTAGGCCCTCAATTTCGTCAATATTTGTGATGGAAACATAATGTTGCACTGCCTCCATTCAATCATTGATATATCCTCTACTCAACTAATCAGTCCTAACGAATGGGTAATGGAAGACTTCGCAACAGTTGATTGGTTATTTTCTTGGTGAATAGTAAGATCGCATGGTTGCCAAACAAAAATGTGCCATCCCTGCCAAATGTATCCTCGGAGTAAACTTATCGCACACAACTGGAGTGTCTTTATTTTTCATGAATTTCAGTGAAACAGATTATGTCCCCAATGCCAGGTACAAACGTGGCGTAGGATCACATCCTATGAAAATAGTGGAGGCATGCAGAAGCAACATTCGGGTACACCACTTATTCCCAAGGAGCTGCTTGTTCGAAATCTTGATTGAAATACTTTCACATCGTTTCTTGGCTGGTTGTCTTATCTGTATTATAAAGTTCCTATTTGGTACACAGTTATGGAGCAGAAGCATCAACAGATCCTCTCCAATCATTGTGGTGGCACGCAGCATTGCGCTGGTAACAATTATCTTTGTGATGTCAGTGTCTCTTTGGACTGGATGACGGTGCAGCTTACTTCCTTCATCAAACCATCCACAAAGGCAATCAGTTGTTGCATTCTCATGCCGTTCCATCTAATTCAATGTGAAGCGGTGAAGTATAGCATTAGATGTTTGTTTTCTGACCCCTTCTACATGAAGCTGTTGAGAGTTTTCTTCTGTCGAAGGACCTGCACTGTATCTCTAAAAAGGGAAATTCACACTGCACTGATGACGATAGATACAATCAGCACGATCAACTCCATGGAAAATTGAATAACTATACATGTACATCCACCATAGTAACCAATGCGGCCTTCCATCGTGAATGACCAATAATCAATCTGCTTCTCATAGCAGAATGGTTTTGTCATAGCCATCAGTCTTCACACGACTGTCCAAATTCTCCCTGGAAGGGAAATGTGGTCACTCAGAACAACATTCATAATTTCTGTTGAAAGGTCCGGACATCAGACGTGAACTTCGTTTCAACAAAAGGGTTTGGCAGTTTTTGTTTTTGCCTGCACCTTGCATTCAGCTGTCAAATAAATTATATCATCTATCGGAAAAGTATACCCTGGGATATAACCCAAAATTAAGATTCTATCACAAATATTCACAAATATAATATATTGATCCGCATATAGGCGCATGCGCCTATAAGTGAATATGCGCCTATATTCGAATATAGGCGCATGCGCCTACAATGAATGAATGAATGAATGAATGAGTAACGTTTATTTTACATCGCATAAAATCAAATCACATACAGTGTAATATTATACAAACATGTATAGTGACACAAGCTCTATGAGCTTCTGTGCGATGATATTAAAATGTCAACAACAATCTTTAGAAATTCGTGAATTAATAACATAAAATTCTGGTTAAAACAGTTCAGTTTTGAGGAAATGTACACTTTTATGTGTCAGCCATTCTTTAATATTTATCTTAAATCGAGAAAGCGAGTTTGTATTCTTTACATTATATTCTAATAGGTTCCAGAGTTTGCAAGCCAGATAGCGAAAGGAGTGATAACCATATGTCTTAGACTTATATTTAGGTATGACGAATTGGCTTGGATCCCTAAGACTATATTGAGAAACATGTTCTTGTAGCAAATTACACAAATAGGTAGGTACAATAATATGCCTGATTTTGAACGTTTCAACAGCTAATACATAAATACAACGTTTATAGATATCAAAGAAATTATCTCTTGCTAACAGTTCATCAAACTGAGACACTTTGTCGTTATAGACAAGTCTGATTGCTCGCTCATTAATCTTGTCTAACTTTTTAAGATTACTTTTGTTAGTAAACATCAATACACAAGTACAATAGTTAAAGTTTGAGATAATATAAGAATTGTAGATACATATGCGACTCTTACAGTCGAGATTAATATTAATGCGAGAGAGCGCATTTACCGGCTTAGCGGTTTTTGAACAAATATTGTCAACATGTTTGTTGAAATTTAGTTCCTGATCCAACTCAACTCCCAAAACATTCATAGAATTCAATCCCACCAGTGCAACGTCATTTATGTTTATCATGTGCTCCGTGGACAATATATGTTTACCCAGAAAAACTAGCTGGAATTTATTGGGATTAGCTCTCATCAGGTTTTATTCGAACCATTCAATCACCTTAAGGACATCGCATTCAAGCGTAGATTTGACATCTGCTATATTCTTGTCTATATGTGACAAGGTATTGTCATCCGCATAATTATAGATTGTGCATTTTGTATTCAGATACAGCAAGTCATTAATAAATATATTGAACAAGACAGGTCCAAGTATCGACCCCTGGGGCACACCCTTTTTACTGGTGACCCACTCGCTTGAAATGTCATCGATCTTGACCCTTTGTGAACGATTACATATATATGATTTTATAAATTCACAACATTCTATGTCCAAGCCATATTTGTGCAGTTTAGTTTAGTTGTGTCCAAGGGCACGGTCACAGCTTCCTCAGAAGGTGCCCCTAGACTCATCATATCAGATATTATGAAAACATAATACGTAGTCTCTTCTGATCGTTCCCTATGGTACAACAACTCGGGTAATTTTATTAATATTAGAGATTGCAAAATCAAACTTCCAGATATAATGAAAGCAGAGGGTGATGATTGTCAATATAGTATTAATAAATGTAGAGCTAAAAACTGCAAAACTTGTGATATATTAATTACAGACTCACAGTTCACAAGTTCACTTACCAAACGTACATATACTAGTAAAAGTTATGAAAACATCAATTGCAAGACCAGCAATATCGTATATGGAATTGAATGCACTATATGTGGTCTCGTATATATTGGAGAAACCAAAGGACAGCTTAACAAGAGAGTTAATGGTCATCGTTCCAACATCAATAATAATTCTAATCAATTACTTTATCAACATTTTAATCAGGATGACCATTCTATTTTGTCAATGAAAGTTCGAGTCATAGAAAAAATATACCACCATACTAATAGTCCCTCATTAAGTACACCCACCCGCAGGAAACGAGAAGAACATTGGATACGTGAATTAGGCACAGCTACACCTTATGGCTGTAACGATAATATCAGTTCAGTGGGAAACCTGACAAGCCCAGAATGCAGCTCAGTCAATGTAATGAATTTATTTACATCATTTAAACGTAGGAAACGAAGCCATGGACAACGACATTATAATCGACCATCTATTCATAATATTTCCTTTGATGGTCTACTCGAAATATTGAAACAACCACTTGGACTGCACTATGTTCGCACTAAATTATTTGCCATACCTCATGTTAAACTTAAAGAACTAGAGGACCAATGTCCTATCCACTATATCAGAAATACCAATAGCTATGAATTTCGTCTGTATTCCATTATCATGGATATTGTTTATCATCGGCTTTATAAGCCAACACAGAATTCCGAATATATACCACCCAAACGGTCTTTTCTGAAGATAAAATTTGCCAATAAAGGTATTGATGCAATTAACATCGGTAATATATTACATCATAAGTCTGTTCAGTCCCAGGTACCATCATACTTCATTGACACGGCCGCTCCATCTGTATCCTACTCATATACCAAATCTGTTGCTTCCAAGATTTTCAACTACAAACAAACATTGAATGATTTGGATATATTGATGATCTCTTACATAACCCACCCTCCTGCACTTGTATTAACTCTCCGTTCATACACGATCCAGTTGGGCATGTTATTTCAGGCGACCTCAATATAGCGGAGAATGAATCATTGAAAGACATTTTGTCCAAAGGTCCCAAATATAGAGAGCCCACGTCGTTTTCATGGAGATACAATTTTAAGTTAATCATGGATGCAGTTGAGGAGCATGCCAGAAAATGGACAAAGCGAGAAAAGGCAGAAACTGATTCTCTGTCAGAATGGGTCAAACAGATTAGGTCATTGGTAAACAAACGCATTAATGTTTTGTCAAAGTCAGTTAGTACTAAATATAGCTCTGTCTTCAATGATCCCGTGGTTACTAATAGTTTGTTGAAACTTCAAGAAAGGTTCGTCATTGTCCCTGCAGATAAAGCTTCTAATAATGTTGTTTTTGTTTGTAAAGCATACTATATACAGTGCCTGTTTGACGAACTGGGTATTGCCAACAATACTAATTCCAATAGTACATACCAAGCCATTACCGTGCCCAAACAGGATATCTTATCAAGTCATTTGTCTGTATTGCATTCGTTTGGTATTACTACCTCATGTAAAGATTCTAATCTACCGAACTTATATTGGATCCCAAAGTTGCACAAAAATCCACACAAACAAAGATATATTTCAGGTTCAGCATCATGTTCTACCAAAGCCCTTTCTAAAATATTAACTATTATATTGTCTAAAATTAAACAGGGTCTCCAAAAGTACTCTGAAACCATCTATTCTAGAAGTGGTATAAACCAAATGTGGATATTAAAAAATTCCAAATCTTTATTGGAATATCTACATGCTCACACACTTTCAAAAGTAACGTCTATCAAAACATTGATTTCTCCACTTTGTACACAACTATACCTCATTCTGAACTGAAATCTCAGCTTAAAAAACTAATCAATAATTCATTTTTCTCTAAAAAGGGACAACGTCGGTACCACTATATTGTAGTTAAATATAATACCGCTTATTTTGTTAAAGGCGACTCTGATGCCCCATACAAATATACTGAAATAGATGTGGTAAATATGGTTAATTTTCTGATTGATAATATTTTTGTGGAATTTGGTGGTCGAATATTTCAACAAACTATTGGTATTCCCATGGGTACAAACTGTGCACCATTATTGGCAGACCTGTTTTTATACTCATATGAATCAGATTTTATCCAACATTTACAAAGAGGGAGTTCTAAGAAACTAACATGTAATTTTAATTTCACTTTCCGATACATAGATGATGTATTGTCGCTAAATAATCCCAAGTTTGGTGATTATTTAAGGATAAAGGATATCCTTAAATTAAGGATACTACAGAATCCGCTAATTTTTCCAACTATCTAGACCTGAGGTTGGAGATTGATAATGATTCTAACCTGTCAACTAGATTATATGACAAACGTGATGATTTCAATTTTTCCATAGTCAATTTCCCTTTTCTAAGCAGCAACATTCCTATGTCACCGGCATATGGTGTGTTTGTTTCTCAACTTATACGCTATTCCAGAGCTAGTTGCAAATATGAGGACTTTGTCTATCGAAGTGCCCAGCTAGTCTCTAAACTGCTACGACAAGTATATGTTTTACCAAGACTTATAGCTGCGTTTAAGAAATTCTATGGACGTCATCATGATCTGGTTGATAAATACAGCAAATCCATGTCTGCCATGCAACTAGATCTATTTTCATGTTAATTTTGGGGAATTCATGACGGCCGCCACTAGTGGGGCAGGAAATGCTCACTCTTTCCGGAACACCTGATTTCACCTCCTAATGGCCATTTACGGGGGTTCATGAGTTTCCCTGTCATTTTTGTTTTCTCTCACTTCGTATGCCTGATATGACTTTCTGTCCCCGGACTATGAGATTGGATAACGGACCCTGTTTTGTTTGCTCGGAATACTTAATACTGGGTATTGATTCCACGTCTATTAGCCAAGAGCAGGCCATGCGGGATGCAATCAAATGCTTTGGACAAGTCAATTGCTATTGCGCCAATATATAGATTTTGGTCTAATGCTAGTCGCCAGTCTTCCGTTAAAAGAGTTAGAATGTGTTTGCATCCGTGACCTTTTCTGAAGCCAGATAATAGAGGGTGGAAAATGGCATCAGTAAAATTTTTGAACTGGTTGGCAATGAGTGAGACACTTTATATTTTTCCCGCCGAAAACCAATTTGTTTTTTTCATCGGAAAAACAAAAAGCACGTACATGGAATGGGTCGCAATTTAGAAAACATGTCTGTTGCTGTGTTACACATTGCCATTCGCGGGATACACGAGTACAGAATGTTTCCTGATAGACATATCCAGATGGTACTGGCATCTTATAATATGTCGAGCTACAGACAGGCTGATATTGGCCTATGCGTGACCTCTCACGTGATATCACTTCACTATGATATCATTTGATAGACTGGTATAGATATATATTTGGCAGTAAAAATGTAAATATGGTTTGTTTTGATATAAAAATGAGGCCCGAATCTGTGTGATTTGGAGGCCTTTGGGGGTGCACTTATAAGTGAATATTGGGGGTGCGACTATAAGTGAATATTAGGGTGCGCCTATATTCGAATATAGGCACATGCAAGTGAGTTTATTTTTCAACTGCATGGGAAAATATGCAATAACTCGCATATAGGCGCATGCGCCTATATGCGGATCAATACGGTACTCTAAAAGTAAAGTTATTGGCTGAATTATATTTCAGGTGGTTGAAATCACCCTCCATATGGCGGCCATCTTGGATTTCTCAAATTCCCCAAAGGTGAGAATTTCACACCCACCTGGAATTTTTCACGTAGGCCCTAATAATGAATAACCAAGAGAGAAAAAAACTTTATCAAACACTTTGAGGTCAGGCTGTTTCAACAAGGTTCACTGCTGGACTAATGGTGGCAATTTGTGTTGAAAATATGCATGACTATGGTGGCGAGAGACTGTCAGGATGAATGTATACAATATGATAAAATGAATTCACATCAAGCTATGAAAGCGTTATGACAACCAACTAGTGGCATGATTTATTTATCATCTTATACAACTTGATAGTTAATTATTGTAAGTTGTCTCTGACATGTCACATCCTCTGTCTGATGCAGCTTTCCTCCTAGAAGCCATTGATTTCCATCTCACGCACTCCACCATGACCACCAGTCTTGCAGCTGTTCTTGAAATTGAAGCGAACGGAACTGGTCTTCTTTGCTGCAATTGCGACTTCAAATTTGTTCTGTCCAGCACAGTTCGCAATGGGTTCACCAGATGGATTAGTTGAACCATCACACTGGAAGGCCATCTGTAAAAAAGAGAGGATAAAATTGAGACATGTGACATTTGTTCAAAATGTTTAGTATAAGTGTTTAGCACATGTTTAGCAAAATGTGTTTAGTGTGATCTCCAAAACGTACCGACTTGGTAGTGCCATCACTGAATACCAAGTCAGCTCCCTTGTACTGATCTACAATGGTACATCTACTGTAGACTGCCACAGACGTCACAGTGTACTTCTTAGGCAGAGTCACTTCCAGGTATGCCCCAGAATCCTGCTTATTGGAGGCCCAGGCACCACTGACTCCCGGCTCCATGCTGCCATCATAAGCTTTGTCACAGCTGTAGGTGCCACCGTTCAGTTGGACAGCACTGGAGGCTGTACAGCTAACTCCAGCATCCTTCAAGAGGTTTCGGTGGCCATTAACTTCAATCTCACGGACTCCGCCATGGCAGTTAGGCTCGCAGGCTTGTTTGCAGATGGGCTTGAACTTCATCTTGATGAAGGTGCTTCTAACATTATCCAGATTGATGACGTTAGCCGTCTGTCCACTACATTGACTGAATATTTCGTCAGTAATAGCCCCTGTAACTCCATCACAAGGGAAGTCCACCTGTTTAAAATATCTTGCTGTGAAGTGTATTGTACTGTCGATCACAATGCTACGGAGCCCCTGAGGTGACATACCGAAAATATTTATTAATTCGTGCGCACAGTTTACCAATCCGTGCACACGATTTACCAAACCGTGCGCACAATATAACAATTCGTGGCCACGAATTAACAATCCGTGGGCACGATTTACTAATTCGTGGGCACGGAATATTAATTCGTGCCCACGAGTTGGTAAATCGTGCCCACGGATTAGTTATACCAATCCTTGGCCACGAAATACTAATTCGTGCTCACGAATTGTTAAATCGTGCGCACGAATTGTTAAATCGTGCCCACGAATTATTAAATCGTGCTCACGGATTGTTAAATCATGCCCACAGATTAGTTGAGGTAATCTGTGCGCACAGTTTACCAATTCGTGGCCACGGTTTACTAATTCGTGTGCACAGTTTACTAATTCGTGCGCACGGTTTACTAATTCGTGCGCACGGTTTACTAATTCGTGGCCACGGTTTACCAATTGGTGGCCACGGTTTACTAATTCGTGTGCACGGTTTACTAATTCGTGCGCACGGATTAATAAATATATCTGGTATGTCACCTCAGGGGCTCCGTACAATGCACACGATAAATTCAACATTAAAATAGAAAGAAAACAAGAGGAAGGGCTAAGACAGGTTACCGGACAATTTTGGTTTTAAGCATTGCAGGTTTACCAATCAAGGTCATCTTTATGAACTTCAACGTCACAATTAGGTATGCTGCATATGACTTTATATATGTTCATAATACAAACATATAAGCTATATAAACCAGTAATAAGAGCGGGATAAGAGCTCTATCTACAGCATTTCATCTGTATTTGGGCATTTTGTTACCCCAAAATGGCTGTTTTGACCTTTCAGGATCATCAAAGGTCAAATTCACCACACAAATCGCCATATATGACTCCCCATTTTAAGTGTGAATTTCTAAGCTGCTATCTTCAGGCGTTCTATGACTACAGTTCGGGCAGCTCCCATTATGAAGGAAAAAGGCAGTGAAAGTCCAAATTTTTTTCAAAGGGTGAAATTATGTTTCTGCCTAGAAATGGTTTAAAATGGATAGTAATGCAATTTGGGGCAAATAAATTTTTTTTGCCTGCCCATCAAAAATTCAAAGTGGCCGCCACACAAAGACCAGCAATTCAAGGACAACAAAACTCATACACGTCACAATAAGAGGATTCTTCTTAAACAAAAATCTCGAAACTGATCAGACAGTTTTTGAGGAAATGGCCGCCAAAGTTCAAAATTGGGCGTTTTTCGGCGAAAACGGCAACACTTTTTAAGAACAATTAATGAAATATTAAAAATAAAAATTACCTACTTGTTGAACTATTTTAAGATCTTTTCCCAAATTTTCACATCGATTGGAATGTACACTTCAAAGATTAAATTGTGAAAGGACAGATGGATGGACGGACGGACATCCCAACATTTCAGCGTCAGGGGCTTTTCCCATGTAAAATTTCCTATCTAATTTCCTGAAATTGGCCCGTAAAACAGCGAAAAATAACCCCCAAAGCAACTTTTTGGTCTGAACAGTGGTTAGGGGCTTCTGTCAAGCTCCTAAGCCCTCTTACGGTCTGACTCAATGTTAAATTTCCTATCTTAACTGTTCTCGTAAGTGTAAAATTCCCCGTAAAACCGAACTTTTGGCCTAAACCATTGTTAGGGGTTATCTTCAGCTTTCCCTCCCAAGCTTTCCCAGTAAACTCTCTGGGTTTGCCCAGACGGATGGACGACGGACGCAAAGTGACAGCAATAGGTTATCAGACCATAGGTCCGGTAACCTAAAAAGGAGAGAAAATTGACGCATGATTGTGAATACCGATTTCTTTCGGCCGTCGCTGAATTCCACATCAACACCACTGAACTGGTCCACGTCGACACACCTGCTGTAGATGGTGATGGTTGACAGTGTGTACTCCTGTGGGAGGGTTAAAGTCAGAGTGGCCCCAGATTTCTCGTTCTGTGATGCCCAGGAACCCGTCTTTCCAGGTTCCATGCTCCCGTCAAATGCCTTTTCACATTCATATGTAGCATGAGGCCAAACTACATGGCTGGAAGAAGTGCACGTCACGCCGATATCATGTAGGATGTTGGCCCCTGAGATACAAATTGACATTCACATAGAAAACTCCACAGTTCATATGTGCTCACTGAATGTATTGAATTGCAATATTTTGTGTTATAATGTTTCAACGATCATTCTTTTCTTCATTCTTTAGCACTACATGATTTATTATGCTGTTTCATTTGACTCCACATAGTTCTGTGAGATACCCATATCACGAAACAAACATGCATCATTTATTCGTACCCTGAGTGCCAAGCTGCATGAAAATGAATCAAAATACACACCAATCAACAATTATTAAGAACATTTATCATCAACAGTGATCAAACAAAAAAATAGTATTAAAACCTGTATCAATGACATTGATCTATTAGGTAAGTAACATCATATAACCCAGTCATCAACCCAGATCTTCTACCAAGTGAACCCATAAATTCTCTGAATGCTGATTATGTAATCGAGCGAGATTTAACACTTTCTAATTAATAATATAAATACTTGAACTAAAATGTCAAACTCACCACTGCTCCGAAAAGTACGACACACGCAAAGGAATGCATCTTCATGAAATTTCTGTGATGAAAATGGAATCAACCATATCAATTCTTAAATGAACGATAAACTGTTTAAAATAAGGTATAAATAGGAGCATGATATACTTTAATAGCTATAATGTAAGCAACACCCATTGGGTCAATAAGTACATATGGTAATCTTTGTGTTCATCTGATGAAGTGCCAATGGTCCATGGCACATATGGCATACCAGTTACTTGCTGATTATTTTTTGCAACAAATTTTGATTCACATCTAGGTTTTTGACTACATGCATAAAACTTCAATATTATCGAATACTGGGGATTTATTTGGTTTAAGATGAGGGTAAAATATTACAATTAATTCATTAATTATCTGGGCTTTTCTCTGGATGGCGAGTCAAAGGCCAATGAGCTTTCAACAAAAATGTCTATTTGTGCATTCTGACCATTACGAATAATTTCATCCCCTATATGACGTAGCCTACTGGTTCTAATCAAATCAAATTGTACTGGTTCTAATCAAATCACCCAAAAATGCCACCGCACATCTGTAGGTACTATCTTTATAAGCGAGGCTGTTGCAGACGTCCATGAGTGCAAAAACACTAACTGAAGAGAGTATGAACACCACAACATATTGTGACCTGGTTCAGTGTGCCTCGACATACAGTGTGTGACACCAACCCACTTAATTTTCGGCAATGATGACAATGGCATACACAAATTGGACACTTGCAGGTTGTGTTGGCTAGTTCCATACATGGAAGCGTGATACAACTTCCTGAGCCTTTTCACATAACACACACCCTCTCTCTCTAGGTATGTACTCAATGGGGAGTTATTGCCCATCGAGTATTTCATCATTGCCCAATGAAAAGCCAAGAATTTGCGAATACGAGTACTCCAATCTTTAGGCCAAGAAATTGCAAATATTAGACATTTTCATGGGGAACAAATTTGTACTATATCTGGTGTCGATGACAAATGGCATTGGGTGAAATAGTTATGCCCGATAAGGAACAACGATTGTAATCACATTGACAAACCATTGGCTCAATGTCAATACATGCACTTCATCATTGCAACAATAGAAAGCAAATGAATTGTTAATATGAGTACTCCATCATTGGGCCATCATTGTCCAATGAAATACCAAGGAATTTTCAATATTGGGAAGACATAGGCACCATAACTGGCGTCCAGAACAAATGACATTGAACCAAGCAGTTCAGTGAGATATAATGTACCCACATTGGCAAATCATTGGCCCAATGAGGTCTTGCTAACTGGGTAACCGAAGACCAGAACTCGTAGCATAGTTATTAGGTTTACACTAGGAACATGTGATCAGAATACTTCACATTTCATAAACTGTATGTGGAATATTTTTAGTAAAAAGATATTGATAGTTTTATATTTCAGTGTTCAAAAAAGGCTCTGTGTAAGTGTTTTTCCCCAGATTCCAAAATTAAAGTGCTTGATGACAAGCTACATTCGTAGTGTTAATGTATGAATATTTACCTTATAATTTGCTCCACTGGTGCAGGAGTTGCAGGATGTCAATGTCTCCTTGGGTCGTCAGTTGGACGTCTGCTGGAACTATGGCTATAACAGCCATATCACCTTCTTATATACAGAATTCCATCGACTAAAACATTTGAATGTATCGAGATGTAGCAGGGCAGACGGGAAGCCGATTTATTGTATGTTTCCTAAAATAGCAGACATTTCCATGCCTAATTTAACAATAATGGTTCACTGCATGTATAGTTTTCCGTTTCATGCATTCAAAGTTCGCGAACGAGTTTGGAAGCCCTGCGCAGGTGAGCAAAACTTCAAAAATACTCTCATATTGTTCATTGTTGTGCCATTGCTGGTATAGTTTATGTCGTTCGTCATCTACATTCATGTACATGGACCCACTCCTGACGTTAGATCCAAATCTTGCAATATCGGTATACTGAGTTCCAATGAGGCTATAACTGGTTTCACCATCAACTCAGTAACGTTTTGGCTAAATAATATGTACGAAATATGTGCTTGTCATCAGACTATTCAATGCTATTCGTTCTGAATTTTTGAAATGCTTTTAACAGATTTTTTTGGTCAGACTACGTTCTTTTTATTAACGTTTTAATTTTAGGGTCTTGATCCACATCACCAAAATCTTGTTGTCTTCACAGTAATCGGTTGATACATACATTTCATTTGCACCCAAATTGACGTCAGTGTCATGCAGTTTCACACAAACGACTGAGAATTGAACCACGTGGTGCTAGTAGATGAGAATATGAGGAATGCTACTTTAAATGTCTCTAACTTTATTGTGTGTCAGTTCAAGTTGGGAGTAGGTATTTATCAGGATTTTTTTGCATGAACAGTTTTACTATTCCTTGTTCCTGGTCTGCATTAACGTTTCGTGCCACAAGAAACTACCAAACACTGTTTGATGATACAAGTTTCTAATATACACTATTGAAGTTTCAAGATTCCTAATATCATTTTCAGTGATGGATTTTTGAATCATAAGCGCCTAATACGTTGCCTCGTTGAATGCCACAAACGTTTCAAGTGAATGAACATTGTTGATGGTAGGAATATTTTAGTTGATAAGTCACCTTCCTGCACACATACCCAATGAATATTGTATGGGTGCTGTTGTGCACATCACAGTCCTATTCAAACCAAACTACCATTCGACAAATAATCACAATTTTACAGATGTGGTGTGTAGCGTTAGTGCTGTAAACTATTTTTGGAACTCGTGGACTCAAAAACTGACAAAAATGTTCAGTCGAGATAAATCTTTGAAAACGATTTCCTGTGTCAGCTTGAAAAGTGAACAGCAGTATGTCTGTTGTGCAGTCCCCGCTAGTGTCACACCTGGCGTTGCATTTTTCCATATGTTGTCTGTGGTTGATGACTGGAAATGAATGGAACGCAGTACACTGTACTTTTAGGTAGGTGAATACCCTCCTTTCTCATCAGCCTTGACTATTCACATTGTTATTAACCCATGAATCTAATACAGAATTATGATAGAATATCTAACACATTTTAAGATCATCCGCTGTTATGCACAATGGAGCACGACCACACTTTTGAAATGTGCATGTATACATTGCAATATGACATACAACAAATAGACATACCGTTAAATTTATTCAGTGGAAAATGACTATATGATAATTCCAGTGTGGCATACAAGCGGGGAAAATTTTCTAGTGGGTCCAAACGTTTGGAGGTGACTGTATGGATTGCAATATGATATACAACAAATGGACACACTGTCCAATTCATTCAGTGGAATGACAATATGATATCAAGACCCATAGTGAGTCTGCTGTGGATTATGACTACATGTATTCCATTATGCGTGGGAATGGTGCTGACAAGAATGTGTTTCGTATGCAGGAAATTAAGGGAACAAAATGGACAGTGTAGAACCAAAAAATTTGTGACTAATGGAAATATTCCACAATAAAAATTAGGCCAAGGGCCAAAGATAGGTTACCGGACAATGTTTAATATTTTAGGTGTTAGCCAGGTCACTGGTTGAATTCAAGGTCAAGAGAATATTCAGCATATATAACATTAAGCATATATCATGTCCACAGTTGATTGCTCTGTAAGTTCAATAATCAGAGAGATATTAGCAATTTTATGCTGTAGCCTTGAAAATGAAGGGGCAAAGGTCAAATTCAAGGTCATCAAAATATTCAGTGTATATCATTTTCTATATCATGTATATCATGTCCACAATTGATTCCCAAGCCATACAGTCAATAGAGGAGCAAGATATGAGCCAGTTTGTCCTTGGACCTTGGAAATGAGGTCAGAGGTCAAATTCAAGGTCACGAGAATATTCAGCATATATCATTTCCTATATGTCCACAATTGATTCCTAAGCTGTAAAGTCGATAACAAGCGAGATATTAGCCATTTTGTCTTGTGACCTTGAAAATGAGGTCAAAGGTCAAATTCAAGGTCATCAGAATATTCAGCATATATCATTTCCTATATGTTCATAATTGATTGCTAAGCTGTAAAGTCGATAACAAGCGAGATATTAGCCATTTTGTCCTGTGACCTTGAAAATGAGGTCGAAGGTCAAATTCAAGGTCATCAGAATATTCAGAATATATCATTTCCTATATGTCCACAATTGATTCCTAAGCTGTAGAGTCGATATTAAGCGAGATATAAGCCATTTTGTGCTCTGACCTTGAAACTGAGGTCAGAGGTCAAATTCAAGGTCACGAGAATATTTAGCATATATTATTTCCTATATGTCCACAATTGATTCCTAAGCTGTAGAGTCGATAATAAGCGAGATATAAGCCATTTTGTGCTCTGACCTTGAAACTGAGGTCAGAGGTCAAATTCAAGGTCACGAGAATATTCGGCATATATCATTTCCTATATGTTCACAATTGATTCCTAGTCTCTAATCTCAATATCAAGTGAGATATTAGGCATAATGTGTCCCATTATAAAGCATAAGAGAATTTAACATGGGAAAGTCCCATTTGGGCCGAGTTTGGGCCAAAATGGCCCACTTCGAGCGATTCAAGCGCAACGAAATTTATAGACATCATAGAAGTACATATGAGGAGTCTTATGTATCAAAAAGAAAAAAAGTTACTGAACAGATTTTGAGAAAATGGCCGCCAAAGTCCAAAATCAGGCATTTTTCGTCGAAAACGGCCGCCATTTTGAAAAAAATGCGAGAATAAAAAAACTAAAAAATAGCTCCTTCTTGAATTATTTTTAAGTATTTTTGTGCAAAATTTCAGAAAAATTTGCCGGTAAACAAAAAAGATAAAAATGTGGACGACGACGGACGACGTCGGACGACGGACGCAACGCCATGCCAATAGGTTATCGGACCATAGGTCCGGTAACCTAAAAACTTTGTAGAATTTTTGTGTACTAGCCTTATAGATCAATCCTTTATCCACCCTCCAGTGATAATACTTTAAAAATCATCTCATTTCAGTCAATGTTTTACCAAATTACAGGAGATCAGCGCGATGCGCTGGCTAATGATGCAGATTTCCTGAATAAAGCATATTATATGGTATGATTTTGATACCTCAATTGCGTGTACTATTAGGACAATATTTAAGGATGACATGAGTGTGGACAGTATTTGTTGAAACAAACATAGATTATACAGCAAAAATGGTGGGAAAATATAAACCAACTTACATGTACCTAAAAATGATGATCTGCCTTGGGGAATGATTGATATAGAATGACATTGATACAGTGAACCAATTTACCGAGTACCAACACTCTAACAGCAGCGGGTGAATTTACATGAATGTAACGTTTGATGGCAAATGATAACTGACCGATAATGGCAACATTTCCTGACAGTTTTGTACACATGCGCATTTTCGTCGGAGCTCAGTGTCCCGTTTGTAGCAAACGCACAAACGAACGGAAAGCTGGGGTTGAACGGGCTTGATCAGTATTGTTGAAATAGGCATGGAAATGTCTGCTATTACATACAACGATTCCGTTTGCACTGTCACATCTCGGTACACTTTTTCGATGAAATTTGTAGAAATTTTACTCAGTCAAAGCAATATTCCAGCAGACGTCAAACGTCTTGCACATGAATACCAGGTATTTCCCCTGCCATCTTTATGCAGGTTAGGCAAAATAAAGTAGCATGCTTATACAGAATTAGAAAAGACGTTATCACGTCAATTTTAAGAATATTAAAGTTTGAAATTGTGTCAAATTGACAGTTTTATTTAAATAAAACTAGTGTTATACACTACACTTATCTCCAAAACACATTTTGAAAGCTTATTAGCCTCCCAGATATAGGAGTTACCCATAGAGAGAACCTCGTTTGGAAAATGCGCTAGACAATGAAATGTCCAAGCCACTAACCCACATGACCAGGAACGTGATGGTCGGGTGGGCACTCTGAATGTGCTTTGGAGGTAAGTTCAGTATATAACACTAATTTCATTTACATAAAGCAGCCAGTTTATATACGCCTATGTCTTACCTCCAAAACACATCAAGAGTAAAACCAGAATACATATTGGAGCAAGGGTAGATCTACTCCAAGAAAAATCCTGACATAACGGAAATAGCACCAAAACTTCAGACCCATAAAGAGGAGACAAGGTCAGTATCCCCCGTAAAATTCGAGAAATTGGTTTGAGTGTAAGGCAGACAACCCAATGCATTTATGATCGGAACAAAGCAACTAATTCTAAGATTCATATATACATAGAATGGTATTAAATATATCTAAGGATGCTGAGTAACTGACTTCCGGTGTGTGTACATATATACAATGTATATGTCTTGCCGACACAACTTCACAAACACAATGTGAACTGAAGAGTACAACCGATCTGACATAGGAGGCCAACATCCTTCAGTAAACCGGAACAGGAACTCGAAAACACAGAACAGCAACATCATTTATGTACAAATTGAGCCATGGGCCACGTCGACCTCACAGGTTGACGATGCTGTGTGTGGTTTGCTACCATAGACCCGAGGTGGTAGCCTCCCATCCACAACAACTCCTTAACGTAGTCCGCTACAAACATGGAGGTAAAGGAGAGTCAAATTTTTAAAGTAATTTCTTGAATATTATCTCTTCAAAATGACATTATTTTATAGAGTAAATGATCAGCATCCTAATACTGAAAAGAAAATAGGGGGTCACCGTGCTCGTTTCTTCTACATATTCGATCAAAATCACACATATTTACCTAAAATGACATAAATTCTGGCATTTTTGCACATTTTTTCGTCCATATTCACATCTTGCATCGTGTTTTCCATGAGAACGGATACGGTGACCCCCTACTTTCTTTTCAGTTTTAGGATGCTGAACAGTTACTCTATAAAATATATCATTTTGAAGCTCTAGATTACGTTGACACAGTTATTTATTTTTAAAAACTCTTTGACCCCCTCCCTTCACTGTTTGGAGCGGACTACCTTAAGGTAGAAAGAGGTAAACGTGTTATGGAACTGCCATGTACATACTTGTATAACTTGGTCGAGGGAGACACGTCCCAAATAAGCCAGAAAAACAGCCGTATCTTGAACGAAAAGGTCGAGTCCTGCTCAGCAATATCATAGCAAGTGTGAATGCACTTCTGGTTCCAGGGATAAATAGTCGCGGAACATAGGTCATGCTTAATTTTCGAATGATGTGAGGTGAACTAAAGTCGTTTGACAACAGACCATTTGTCTGCCTAAGGTATAAGCGCAAAGCCCTCACAGAGTAGAGAAGACTGTCCTGTTCAGATTCGGGCCTACGGGCAAAGCCAAAGAAGGACTCATAAGTCCAAAGGTGGAGAAGAATCTTCACCATGAAGGATGGGATGACCTGCGAGGAGACCTTGATGTCATCCTCTCACCAGCGATCAACACAACCAAAGCTGGCTCCAAGTGATGGCCACTCTTACCTAAAATTCATGAGATGCCGCTTACGGGCTCGTTTGAATATTGAAGCGTGGGTGGAAGAGCCTGAGGGACCGCGGTATCCACTGCAGGGAGTGGTATCTCTGGTACACTCACCTGTCGCAGGGGCAGAGGACTTCTCACCCATTGGCTTGACCTTGCTCTTTAACCTGGTCTTCTTGCCCTTGCTGCCAGCAGGGTAGCCTCAAATGGGTCGCTTCAAACCGTTCCTGTCCTTGGACTTTGATGAAGGTCGGGTGGAATTAGAAGCGGGTGTGGAAGAGGCGATACCAGATGCTTCGCTAAGTTATTTGGCCAGCCTCTTGTCGGATGAGACCGACTGCTCCTGAAAGGCAAGCTCGTATGCAGTGGGAATCCTAGCTTCAATAATGACGAAGAGGGAACAGTAGGGATCGAGGACAAGGCGGAAGTGGCATTCTTATCCACCAACGGAGCACAGCGCATCTTTGTGAGTAGGCAGGGGGGAAGCCACTTCACGTACGTGTTTTGCTCCATCATGTGAGGATGACACAATCGCATGAGTCCAGGATCTGCAAGGCGGAGCGGAGGTGATCCTAGGTGGCGGCCATCTCAGACAGAGGTGACTCAGAGCATCCAAGGCCGTCTGAGGTCGTTGCACTTGTTAGTAGGCAGCGGTCCGGAACCAATTCTCCAAGGACGACACACATGTAAACGTCATGGACAGCATGGGTCATCGACAGTAGGGTATCAGGCTGGAATTACTGGCCGAGGCTTATCTCCTAGGTAGGGGGCTGCAGCATCGGGAAACACTGCCGGCTTGTCCAGGTAGTCAGTGTTGTAAGGTCTTGGGAAACCGAGCACACCACAGGAATTTCCCCAAGTTCATCTTGCCTTGATCTAAAGCCTCTGTGCGAAGCCTCGAACACTCCTCATGGAGGACCTAGGGAACGGGCACCCTTTGTACCTGCTGCTGCTCAGGCGACTTTTGGGAGGCTAGAAGAGATGTAGGCTGCTGGGACATCACTGGCTGCGGCTCTGCGGGAAAAAGCCCCCAGGTGGTCCGCATCAAGTCCATCTTGTGTAAGAACGGTGTTGAGATCCAGGAGTCTGAGTTCGTAGTATTGCATGTTTTGTCAGCCGGTTGTCTGTTCGCGGGCCTTTCTTCTGCCTCGTCAGATAGCCGTGGGCAGATTACTAGCGCTGTTTCCGTGCCATTTTCAGTTGGTTTTCGGACCAGGATGCCTTGTTTTGGCTCCTGGCCCATGAAGGGCTTCAGTCTGTGGTCTGGGTGGCAGTTGGCTGGACAGTGTCGGGCCTCGGAGCCAAGCCCTTGTATGAGGTTCGGCTCTCCGTGCGCTCGTTTGGTCACGCCTGTGAGACCTGAACCACTGAGGCTGGCTGACCCCTGTTCCCTGGGGGTCGAACCTGGTACCTTGGGCGCCACACCCCATGTCACGGCTTCTCGAAAGCATACCCCCTCTGTCATGGTTTCCTCCAGCAACAAGCTGAGGATGGACTCGGAGTCAGGTGATAGTGAAGATGGTGATGAACACCGCGGCAACATTTTTCGGCAAAAATGGCCGCCAAATGACTGAATCAATAAAACGAAAAAATATCTCAGGGTATTAGCCCATCGAATGTTTTGTTAAATTTTCACAAAAATTCATCAAGGCATAAAAATGTTATTTGGTGGACGGACGACGGATGGACGGACGATGGACGACGGACGAAAAACCACGACAATAGCTTATTAGCCCATATGAGCCGGTAAGCTGAAAACATAGCATCAAGGGTGCTGTAGCTTACCGGCAGATCATGCTAATTGATCTGCCGGTAAGATCTTCAACTCTATGGTCAAAACATGTTCTTAAACTTTGCCAAACACATATTTTCTGTATCAACTATAATACGGAAACAAGTTGCATCTTGAAAGGTTTCTTCGTTTGACAGATGAAAGATATTCACGGGGGCGGGGGATCAAATTAAAGGTCACCATTCAAACCGCAACATATGATTTCCCATTTGAATGTGCCAATACTTACGCTCTATCTATACGTGTTCTATACTCTGATTTTTCTAACTTGTTTACAGCGGTTTTTGACAATATTTTTGTGATGCTAAATGTTATCATTCTATAACTTGGCGTTCTTCACCTGGGAATAAAACGGCAATTCGCTACCAAATTTCAGATTTCTATCACAAAAATTGAAGAAGTTGGCAATCTACTTCAATGTTAAATTTCAGCCAAAAACGGGATCTCGAAAATCTGAGCATATTCGACGATTTGGTCCTGTTTACATCTATCAAGATTCGAAATATTATTGTACCTTTGGACCAGAAGACACGTTGGGGTGTATTCTACACAAACATGTTGATTTTGAAAGTTTGTTCTGCTACAAAACCGAGCAAATGCACAAAATTTTGTGAGAACCCAGAAATCAAATTACAGGGCTAAAATTAACATTGGGATAGATGGCCAACTTTTTCAATTTTCGCTACAGAAGTCAGAAATTCAGTAGATAGTTGTCGTTAGACTCCCAGGTGAAGTATTCCAGGTTATAGAACGATAATATTTAGCATCACAAAAATATCAGCAAAAAACAGTGAAAAGGAGTTCACACAGCTCAAATTATGAAGGAAAGACTGAATGGAATTTTGTTGAGGCCAAAAAACGTTTCTCTGGCCAAAAAAAATTATTTGTTTTGCTGGAAATCACTCAAAATGAATAGTGACTCGTTTTGGGACAAAAACATTTTTTTTTCAAAAAATTAAAATGGCTGCCATACGCAGATCGTTATATAGAACAGATCAAAACTGATAAACATCACAAAGGTACATAAGCAGGTTCTTAGGCATGATTTTGAGAAAAACTGTCTGAATAGATTTTGAGAGAATGGCCACCAAAAACAAAAATCATCGTTTTTTTTCAAAAACATAGGCCCAAGGGACCTATAGCTTACCGGCTAGCCAATAGGTGATCGTACCGATGGTCTGGTAACTTCAAGGTTACAAGTATATTCAGCATATATCATTTCCTATATGTCCACATCTGATTTCTAAGATGTAAAGTCGATAATAAGCGAGATAATAGCCATTTTGTGCTTTGACCTTGAAAATTAGGTCAAAGGTCAATTTCAAGGTCATCAGAGTATTCGACATATATCATTTCTTATATGTCCACAATTGATTTCCAAGCTGTAAAGTGAATAATAAGCGAGATATTAGCGATTTTGTGCTCTGACCTTGAAAATGAGGTCAAAGGTCATATTCAAGGTCATCAGAATATTCGGCATATATCATTTCCTATATGGTCACAATATATTTCTAAGCTGTAAAGTCGATAATAAGCGAGATATTAGCCATTTTGTGCTCTGACCTTGAAAATGAGGTCAAAGGTCAAATTCAAGGTCATGAGAATATTCAGCATATATCACTTCCTATATGTCCACAATTGATTCCTAAGCAGTTAAGTCAATAATAAGCGAGATATTGGCCATTTTGTGCTCTGACCTTGGAAATTAGTTCAAAGGTCAAATTCAAGGTCACGAGAATAGTCAGCATATATCATTTCCTACATGTCCACAATTGATTCCCAAGCTGTAAAGTGAATAATAAGCGATATATTAGCGATTTTGTGCTCTGACCTTGAAAATGAGGTCGAAAGTCAAATTCAAGGTCATCAGAATATTCGGCATATATCGTTTCCTATATGGTCACAATTGATTCCCAAGGTGTAAAGTCAATAATAAGCGAGATATTGGCCATTTTGTGCTCTGACCTTGAAAATGAGGTTAAAGGTCAAATTCAAGGTCACGAGAATATTCAGCAAATATCATTTCCTATATGTCCACAATTGATTCCGAGTCTCTAATCTCAATATTAAGTGAGATATCTAGAACATTGTGGCCCATTATAAAGCATAGGAGAATTTAACATGGGAAAATCCTATTTGGGCCCCGTAAGCAACATCAAAATGGCCGCCACACGCAGGCCAGCGATTCAAGAGCATCGAAACTTATACACATTATAAAGATACATGAGGGGAACATTTTGAAACTAAAATCTCAAAACTGATCAGACAGTTTTTGAGAAAATAATTTTTAAAGTTGAGAACATGCAAAAACAGCCATTTTCGGCATAGCTCCCATTATGAAGGAAAAATTGAGTGAAAGTCCAAAAAATTTTCAATGGCCAAAAAAAAATTTATTTTTTTTTGCTGGAAATGGCTCAAGACGAATAGTGACTTGATATGAGACCAACAAATTTTTTTTCGCCGACCCGTCAAAAAATCAAAATGGCCGCCACAGGCAATCCGGCGATTCAAGGGCAACGAAACTCATACACGTCATATAGGTACATGAGAGGAATGTTTTGAAACAAAAATCTCAAAACTGATCATACAGTTTTTGAGAAAATGACCACCAAATTCCAAAATTGGCAATTTTTCGTCAAAAATGGCCGCCAAATCGGCAAAAACGATTCAATAAAAAAATTTAGCCCAAGGGCTAAGATAGGTTACTGGACAATTTTAGTTTTAAGCATTGCAGGTGACATATGACCTTGACATTTACCAATCAAGGTAATCTTTGTGAACTTCAATGTCACCATTAGGTATGCTGCGTATGAGGCCAATTTACACATGTCAGGTCAGGCAAAATTTTGAGATTTGGCCTTCAAGGTCGTTTAATGTCAAATTCAAGGTCACCAAAAGATGTGCCATATATACATGACTTCTTGTAAGCTGATACACACAATCATAAGCTGTATGTGCAAGTGTTTAAGCCTCAGTGGCCAATCTACACATTTCACATCAGACATTTAGCACTCTAGGTCATCCAAGGTCAAGCTCAAGGTCAGTTTTAGTTGTTCCATATATGATTTCGCATAACTCATAATGCAAACTTAAGCTCTATAGCACTTCATCTATAGAGGCCTATTTGGTCATGTTATGATCCCGAAATGGCTGTTTTGATCAAATTCAAGGTCACCATACGAATCGCGTTATAACTTCCCATTTGAAAGTGCCAATTTCTAAGCTCTATCTTCAGGCGTTCTATGAGTACAGTCCTGGCAGCTCCCACTATGGAGGAAAAAAAAGTCCACATATTTCTTCAAAGGGGGGATTTTTTTTTTAGTTAGAAATGACCCAAAATGGATAGTAATGTGATTTGGACAAAACAATTTTTCGATTCAAGGGCAACCAAACTTATACACATCACAGAGGTACATGAGGGGAACCTTTCGAGACAAAAATCTCAAAACTGATCAGACAGTTTCTGAGAAAATGGCTGCCAAAATTCATAATTGATCGTTTTTCATCAAAAATGGCCGCCATTTTGAGAGAAATTTCCTATATGTCCACAATTCATAGTTCCGATGATACATAAGCCCCGCCCACTTTCATATTTACTACCCAATCAAAAGACGTCAAAAAACGCGCCAAAACGTAAAAGTCCCACAAACAAAACCGGCGTGTTTAACAGCCCAACCTCTTGAGTGAAGTGGGATGATAGTGTACTTCTGATGCACTCATGGCCAAGTAAAGCCAAATAAGTTAAATATTTAAGCTTACAATATATTCTCCATCCCCTTATGAGTATAGACATGTGAAATATGGTGTATTATTTTACGAAACGAATGTGTAAACGGAAGCAAGCAAAAGTTACATTATTCCCGACTTGCTCAAGCAAAAGCACATGGTATGTTTGTGGGACTTTTCCTGCGGTTGCCAAGGGGGCGTGGCCTGTTGGGATGTCGTCGGAACTATGAATTGATTCCTAAGCTGTAGAGTCGATAATAAGCGAGATATAAGCCATTTTGTCCTATGACCTTGAAAATGGGGTCAAAGGTCAAATTCAAGGTCATCAGAATATTCAGCATATATCATTTCCTATATGTCCACAATTGGCTCCTAAGCTGTAGAGTGGATAATAAGGGAGATATAAGCCATTTTGTGCTCTGACCTTGAAACTGAGGTCAGAGGTCAAATTCAAGGTCACGAGAATATTCAGCATATATCATTTCCTATATGTCCACAATCGATTCCTGATCTCTAATCTCAATATTAAGTGAGATATTAGGCATAATGTGTCCCATTATAAAGCATAGGAGAATTTAACATGAGAAAGTCCCATTTGGGCCGACTTTATGCCAAATAGGCCCACTTCGACCGATTCAAGCACAACGAAATTTATAGACATCATAGGAGTACATATGAGGAGTGTTATGTATCAAAAAGAAAAAAAGTTACTGAACAGATTTTGAGAAAATGGCCGCCAAAATCCAAAATCAGGCATTCGTCGAAAACGGCCGCCTTTTTGAAAAAAATGCGAAAATCAAAAAACTAAAAAATACCTCCTTCTTGAATTTTTTAAAAGTATTTTTGTGCAAAATTTCAGAAAAATTCGCCCGTAAACAAAAAAGATAAAAATGTGGACGACGGACGACGACGGACAACGGACGCAACGCCATGCCAATAGGTTATCGGACCATAGGTCCGGTAACTTAAAAAATTAGGCCAAGGGCCGAAGATAGGTTACCGGACAATGTTTAATATTTTAGATGTTAGCCAGGTCACTGGTTGAATTCAAGGTCAAGAGAATATTCATCATATATAACATTAAGCATATATCATGTCCACAGTTGATTGCTACGCTGTAAATTCAATAATCAGAGAGATATTAGCAATTTGTGCTGTGGCCTTGAAAATGAATTAGGGGCAAAGGTCAAATTCAAGGTCATCAAAATATTCAATGTACCGGTATATCATTTTCTATATCATGTCCACAATTGATTCCCAAGCCATACATTCAATAGAGGAGCAAGATATGAGCCAGTTTGTCCTTGGACCTTGAAAATGAGGTCAGAGGTCAAATTCAAGGTCACGAGAATATTCAGCATATATCATTTCCTATATGTCCACAATTGATTCCTAAGCTGTAAAATCGATAATAAGTGAGATATTAGCCTGTTTGTCCTGTGACCTTGAAAATGAGGTCAAAGGTCAAATTCAAGGTCATGACAATAATCTGCATATATCATTTCCTATATGTTCATAATTGATTGCTAAGCTGTAAAGTCGATAACAAGGGAGATATTAGCCATTTTGTCCTGTGACCTTGAAAATGAGGTCGTAGGTCAAATTCAAGGTCATCAGAATATTCAGCATATATCATTTCCTATATGTCCACAATTGATTCCTAAGCTGTAGAGTCGATAATAAGCGAGATATAAGCCATTTTGTGCTCAGACCTTGAAACTGAGGTCAGAGGTAAAATTCAAGGTCACAAGAATATTCAGCATATATTATTTCCTATATGTCCACAAATGATTCCTAAGCTGTAGAGTCGATAATAAGCGAGATATAAGCCATTTTGTGCTCTGACCTTGAAATTGAGGTCAGAGGTCAAATTCAAGGTCATGAGAATATTCAGCATATATCATTTCCTATATGTCCACAATTGATTCCTAGTCTCTAATCTCAATATCAAGTGAGATATTAGGCATAATGTGTCCCATTATAAAGCATAGGAGAATGTAACATGGGAAAGTCCCATTTGGGCCGAGTTTAGGCCAAAATGGCCCACTTCGAGCGATTCAAGCGCAACGAAATTTATAGACATCAGAGGAGTACATATGAGGAGTCTTATGAATCAAAAAGAAAAAAAGTTACTGAACAGATTTTGAGAAAATGGCCGCCAAAGTCCAAAATCAGGCATTTTTTGTCGAAAACGGCCGCCATTTTGAAAAAAAAGCGTAAATCAAAAAACTAAAAAATACCTCCTTCTTGAATTATTTTTGAGTATTTTTGTGCAAAATTTCAGAAAAATTCGCCCGTAAACAAAAAAGATAAAAATGTGGACGACGACGACGACGACGACGACGGACGACGACGACGACGGACGACGGACGCAACGCCACGCCATAGGTCCGGTAACCTAAAAACTATAAAATACCTCCTTCTCGAATTATTAAAAGGTATCTTCTCCCAAATATTCAGAAAGATTGCAAAGTACACTTCAAGGATAAAAATTAGCCCAAGGGCTAGGAAAGGTTACCGGACAATATATATTTTAGATATTAGTATTTTGTCCCGTGACCTTGAAAATAAGGTCATTGGTCAATTCAAGGACACGATAATAATCAGCATATGTCATTTCTAGTATGTCCACAATTGATTGCTAAGCTGTAAAGTCAATAATAAGCGAGATATTAGCCATATGTCCTGTGACCTTGAAAATGAGGTCAAAGGTCGAATTCAAGGTCATAGCAATAATCAGCATACATCATTTCCTATATGTTCATAATTGACTCCTAAGCTGTAAAGTCGATAATAAGCGAGCTATTAGCGATTTTGTCCTCTGACCTTGAAAACTAGGTCAAAGGTGAAGTTCAAAGTCATGACAATGTACAGAATATATCATTTTCTATATGCCCACAATTGATTGCTAAGCTGTAAATTCGATGAAAAGCGAGATATTAGCCATTTCGTTCTCTGACCTTGAAAATGAGGTCAAAGATCAAATTCAAGGTCATAACAATATTCAGTATATATCAATTCCTATATGTTCATAATTGATTCCTAAGCTGTAAAGTCGATAATAAGCGAGATATTAGCCATTTTGTCCTGCGACCTTGAAAATGAGGTCAAAGGTCAAGTTCAAGGTCATGACAAAGTTCAGAATATATCATTTTTTATATGTTCACAGTTGATTGCTAAGCTGTAAAGTCGATGAAAAGCTAGATATTAGCCATTTTGTCCTGTGATCCTGAAAATGAGGTCAAAGGTCAAATTTAATGTCATGGCAATAATCTGCATATATCATTTCCTATATGTCCACAATTGATTCCTAAGCTGTGAAGTCAATAATAACCGTGATATTAGCCATTTTGTGCTCTGACCTTGAAACTGAGGTCAGAGGTCAAATTGAAGGCTACGATAATAATCAGCATATATCATTTCCTATATGACCACAATTGATCCCTAAACTGTGAAATTGATATTATGTGAGATATTAGCCATTTTGTCCTGTGACCTTGAAAATGAGGTCAAGGTCAAATTGAAGGTCATCAGAATATTCGGCATATATCATTTTCTATATGTCCACAATTGATTCTCAAGCTGTAAAGTCGATAATAAGTGAGATATTAGCCATTTTGTCCTGTGACCATGGAAATGAGGTCAAAGGTCGAATTCAAGGTCATCAGAATATTCGGCATATATCATTTCCTATATGTCCACAATTGATTCTCAAGATGTAAAATCGATAATAAGCGAGATATTAGACATTTTGTGCTCTGACCTTGAACCCGAGGTCAGGGGTCAAATTCAAGGTCACAAGAATATTCGGCATATATCATTTCCTATATGTCCACAATTGATTCCTAGTCTCTAATCTCAATATTAAGTGAGATATTAGGCTTAATGTGTCCCATTATAAAGCAGAGGAGAATTTAACATGAGAAAGTCCCATTTGGGCCGAGTTTGGGCCCAAAATGGCCCACTTCGAGCGATTCAAGGACAACGAAACTTATAGACATCGTAGAGGTACATATGAAGAGTGTTATGCATCAGTAAGAAAAAAAGTTATTGAACAGATTTTGAGAGAATGGCCGCCAAAGTCCAAAATCAGGCAGTTTTCGTCAAAAATGGCCGCCATTTTGAAAAAAAATGCGGAAATCAGATAACTAAAAAAATTAGCCCAATGGGCTAGTAAGGTTACCGGAGAATTATACAGAGTTAAGCCGAGAAAGTTGAAAGTCAAATTCAAGGTGACCACTGAAATCGCCATATCTCTAACCTTGAAAATGGGATCAAAGGTTAAATTCTAGATCACCGAACTATTCAGCATACATCACTTCCTATATGTTCACTATGGACAACTAAGCTGTAAATTTGATAATAAGCGAGATATAAGCCATTTTGCAATCTGACTTTGAAAATAAAATGACTGACCTTGAAATTTAGGTCAAAGGTCAAATTCAATATCATTAAAATATTCAGATTATATCATTTCCTATATGTTCACAATTTATTCCTAAGCTGTAAAGTCGATAATAAGCGAGATATTAGCCATTTTGTCCTGTTGACCTTGAAAATGAGGTCAAAGGTCAAATTCAAGGTCATGAGAATTTTCAGTATATATCATTTCCTATATGTTCACAATTAATTCCTAAGCTGTAAAGTCGCTAATAAGCAAGATATTGGCCATTTTGTCCTGTGACCTTGAAAATAGGTCAAAGGTCAAATTCAAGGTCACGAGCATTTTCAGCATATATCATTTCCTATATGTTCACAATTGATTCCTAAGCTGTAAAGTCGCTAATAAGCAAGATATTGGCCATTTTGTCCTGTGACCTTGAAAATAGGTCAAAGGTCAAATTCAAGGTCACGAGCATTTTCAGCATATATCATTTCCTATATGTTCACAATTGATTCCTAAGCTGTAAAGTCGCTAATAAGCAAGATATTGGCCATTTTGTCCTGTGACCTTGAAAATGAGGTCAAAGGTCAAATTCAAGGTCACGAGAATATTCAGCATATATCATTTCCCATATGTTCACAATTGATTCCTTAGCTGTAAAGTCGATAATAAGCGAGATATCAGCAATTTTGTCCTGTGACCTTGGAAATGAGGTCAAAGGTCAAATTCAAGGTCATGAGAATATTCTGCGTATATCATTTCCTATATGTTCACAATTGATTCCTAAGCTGTAAAGTCGATAATAAGCGAGATCTTAGCCATTTTGTCATGTGACCTTCAAAATGAGGTCAGAGGTCAAATTCAAGGTCACGAGAATTTTCAGCATATATCATTTCCTATATATGTTCACAATTGATTCCTAAGCTGTAAAGTCGCTAATAAGCATGATATTGGCCAATTTGTCCTGTGACCTTGAAAATGAGGTCAAAGGTCAAATTCAAGGTCATGAGAATATTCAGCATATATCATTTCCTATATGTCCACAATTCATTCCTAGTCTCTAATTTCAATATTAAGTGAGATATTAGGCTTAATGTGTCCCATTATAAAGCATAGGATAATTTAACATGGGAAAGTCCCATTTGGGCTGAGTTTGGGCCCAAAATGGCCCACTTCGAGCGGTTGCAGGGCAACGAAATTTATACATGTCACAGGGGTACATAGGAGGAGTGTCATGCATCAATAAGAAAAAAAGTTACTGAACAGATTTTGAGAAAACGACCGTCGAAGTCCAAAATTGGCCATTTTTCGACGAAAACGGCCGCTCTGATCTTGAAACCAAGGTCAGAGGTCAAATTCAAGGTCACGACAATATTCAGCATATATCATTTCCTATATGTCCACAATTGATTCCTAGTCTCTAATCTCAATATTAAGTGAGATATTAGGCTTTAATGTGTCCCATTATAAAGCATAGGAGAATTTAACATGGGAAAGTCCCATTTGGGCCGAGTTTGGGCCAAAATGGCCCACTTCGAGCGATTCAAGCGCAACGAAATTTATAGACATCATAGAAGTACATATGAGGAGTCTTATGTATCAAAGAGAAAAAAAGTTACTGAACAGATTTTGAGAAAATGGCCGCCAAAGTCCAAAATCAGGCCTTTTTCATCGAAAACGGCCGCCATTTTGAAGAAAAAGCGAAAATCAAAAAACTAAAAAATACCTCCTTCTTGAATTATTTTTAAGTATTTTTCTGCAAAATTTCAGGAAAATTCGCCCGTAAACAAAAAAGATAAAAATGTGGACGACGATGACGACGACGGACGACGACGGACCACGGACGACGGACGACGGACGCAACGCCATGCCAATAGGTTATCGGACCATAGGTCCGGTAACCTAAAAAGGGGTAACCTAAAATTAGGCCAAGGGCCAAAGATAGGTTACCGGACGATGTTTAATATTTTAGATGTTAGCCAGGTCACTGGTTGAATTCAAGGTCAAGAGAATATTCAGCATATATAACATCAAGCATATATCATGTCCACAGTTGATTGCTAAGCTGTAAATTCAATAATCAGCGAGATATCAGCAATTTTGTGCTGTGGCCTTAAATGAAGGAGCAAAGGTCGAATTCAAGGTCATCAAAATACTAAGTGTATACCATTTTCTATATCATGTCCACAATTGATTCCCAAGCCATACAGTCAATAGAGGACCAAGGTATGCGCCAGTTTGTCCTTGGACCTTGAAAATGAGGTCAGAGGTCGAATGCAAGGTCCGAGAATATTCAGCATATATCATTTCCTACATGTCCACAATTGATTCCTAAGCTGTAAAATCGATAATAAGTGAGATATTAGCCATTTTGTCAAAATTCAAGGTCATGACAATAATCTGCATATCATTTCCTAATGTTCATAACTGATTCCTAAGCTGTAAAGTCGATAACAAGCGAGATATTAGCCATTTTGTCCTATGACCTTGAAAATGTCGTCAAAGGTCAAATTCAAGGTCATCAGAATATTCAGCATATATCATTTCCTATATGTCCACAATTGATTCCTAAGCTGTAGAGTCGATAATAAGTGAGATATTAGCCATTTTGTCCTGTGACCTTGAAAATGAGGTCAAAGGTCAAATTCAAGGTCATGACAATAATCTGCATATATCATTTCCTATATGTTCATAACTGATTCCTAAGCTGTAAAGTCGATAACAAGCGAGATATTAGCCATTTTGTCCTATGACCTTGAAAATGGGGTCAAAGGTCAAATTCAGGGTCATCAGAATATTCAGCATTTATCATTTCCTATATGTCCACAATTGATTCCTAAGCTGTAGAGTCGATAATACGCGAGATATCAGCCATTTTGTGCTCTGACCTTGAAATTGAGGTCAGAGGTCAAATTCAAGGTCACGAGAATATTCAGCATATATCATTTCCTATGTGTCCACAATTGATTCCTAGTCTCTAATCTCAATATTAAGTGAGATATTAGGCATAATGTGTCCCATTATAAAGCATAGGAGAATTTAACATGGGAAAGTCCCATTTGGGCCGAGTTGCGGGCAAAATGGCCCACTTCGAGCGATTCAAGCGCAACGAAATTTATAGACATCATAGGAGTACATATGAGGAGTGTTATGTATCAAAAAGAAAAAAAGTTACTGAACAGATTTTGAGAAAATGGCCGCCAAAGTCCAAAATCAGGCATTTTTCGTCGAAAACGGCCGCCATTTTGAAAAAAATGCGAAAATCAAAAAACTAAAAAATACCTCCTTCTTGAATTATTTTTAAGTATTTTTGTGCAAAATTTCAGAAGAATTCGCCTGTAAACAAAAAAGATAAAAATGTGGACGACGACGACGACGACGACGGACGACGACGGACGACGACGGACGACGGACGACAGACGACGGACGCAACGCCATGCCAATAGGTTATCGGACCATAGGTCCGGTAACCTAAAAACGCGACGACGGACGACGACGGACGCAACGCCATGCCAAGGTTATCGGACCATCCGTAATACCCCTTAGACATGTTTGGCTAGGGCGACTAGTCCGAAAATAACGTCCGTTTCGCTCTACGACGCACCGTTTCCGAGATATCGACGAAAACAAAAAATGCCGACTCGGCAAAAAAATTTCGGGTCAAGGTCAAAGTTCATTCATAATACATTTAAGACCTGTCAGACATGTTTGTCTAGGGCTACGAGTCCGAAAATAGTGTCCGTTTCGCTCTACGACGCACCGTTTCCGAGATATCGACAAAAACGAAACATAGCACCAAGGGTGCTGTAGCTTACGGGCAATCATGAGAAATGCCGAGTATTGATTTTTCAACATATAAATTGTTACACTGATCTTAAACTCTATTGTCAAAACATGTTCATAAATGTTGCTGGAAACACATTTTCTGTATGGACTATAATACGAAATCAAATTACACATCACAAAGATACATAAAGAGAATCTTATACATGATTTTGAGAAAAACTGTCTGAATGGATTTAGACAAAATGGCCACCAAAGACAAAATTCATCATTTTTTACTTTCCAAGGTCATTGGAGGTCAAATTCAAGGTCATCACTCAAACCGCAATATATGATTTCCCATTTGAAAGTGACAATACTTAGGCTCTATCTTCAAGTGTTCTATGAGTTTACTCCGCACAGCTCCCATTATTTTTCAATGGCCAAAAAAATTTTTTTTTTGCTGGAAATGGCTCAAAACGAATAGTGACTTGATTTGGGACAAAAAAAATTTTTTCCGCCGACCCGTCAAATAACCAAAATGGCCACGAAACTTATACACGTCATAAAGGTACATGAGAGGAATGTTTTGAAACAAAAATCTCAAAACTGATCAGACAGTTTTTGAGAAAATGGCCACCAAAGTCCAAAATTGGCAATTTTTCGTCAAAAAGGCAAAAACGATTCAATCAAAAAAATTTAAAAAACGTCTTTAGATACTGGCCCAAGGTATGTTCTTACAAATTTATGGGGAAATTCATCATGTCAAAAAAAAGTTATAGACCCGGACGGACGCCGGACGCCGGACGCCGGTCGCCGGACGACGGACGGACGACGGACGACGGACGGACGACGGATGAAAAACCACGACAATAGCTTATCGGCCCAAAGGGCCGGTAAGCTAAAAATGCCGACTCGGCAAAAAAATTTCGGGTCAAGGTCAAAGTTCATCCCTAATACCCTCTAAACATGTTTGTCTAGGGCGACGAGTCCGAAAATAACGTCCGTTTGCTCTACAAGGCACCGTTTCCGAGATATCGTCGAAAACGAAAAATGCCGACTCGGCAAAAAATTTTGGGGTCAAGGTCAAAGTTCATCCATAATACCCTTTAGACATGTTTGTCTAGGCCGACGGGTCTGAAAATAACGTCCGTTTCGCACTACGATGCACTGTTTCCGAGATATCGACGAAAACGAAAAATGCCGACTCGGCAAAAAAATTTTGGGTCAAGGTCAAAGTTCATCCATAATACTTTTTAGACATGTTTGTCTAGGGTGACGAGTCCAGAATAACGTCCGTTCCACTCTACGACGCACCGTTTCCGAGATATCGATGAAAACAAAAAATGCCGACTCGGCAAAAAAATTTCGGGTCAAGGTCAAAGTTCATCCATAATACCCTTTAGACATGTTTGTCTAGGCCGACGAGTCCGAAAATAACGTCCGTTTCGCTCTACGACGCACCGTTTCCGAGATATCGATGAAAACAAAAAATGCCGACTCGGCAAAAAAATTTCGGGTCAAGGTCAAAGTTCATCCATAATACCCGTTAGACATGTTTGTCTAGGCCAACGAGTCCGAAAATAACGTCCGTTTCGCTCTACGACGCACCGTTTCCGAGATATCGACGAAAACGAAAAATGCCGACTCGGCAAAAAAATTTCGGGTCAAGGTCAAAGTTCATTCATAATACCCCATAGACATGTTTGTCCGAAAATAACGTCCGTTTCGCTCTACGACGCACCGTTTCTGAGATATCGACGAAAACGAAAAATGCCGACTCGGCAAAAAAATTTCGGGTCAAGGTCAAAGTTCATCCATAATACCCCTTAGACATGTTTGTCTAGGACGACGAGTCCGAAAATAACGTCCGTTTCGCTCTACGACAGGCCGTTTCCGAGATTCGATGAAAACGAAAAATGCCGACTCGGCAAAAAGTTTCGGGTCAAGGTCAAAGTTCATCCATAATACCCCTTAGACATGTTTGTCTAGGTCGACGAGTCCGAAAATAACGTCCGTTTCGCTCTACGATGTACCGTTTCCGAGATATGCAGGATGCCTCAAGGATGACTCAGCAAAAAACTAGACGCTTCCGGTCGCCTACGACCGTTTGGGTGTATCCCCCGTAGCCCTATCATCTCTGTTGCCCCAAATATATATATCACTGTCAAGTGTGAAAAACTAGAGCAAGGGCTAAAAAAGATTACCAGAGAAATGTTAAATCTCAAGTCACAACTGTTTTCTTTTCCCCACCAAAATTGCTGCACTGATTTTCCGAAGTTATTGAAGGTCAAATTCAAAATCACCCCTGAAATCTCCTTATATGAATTTCCATTTCGACATGTTTGATAAAATAACGAAAATACAGATAGATCAATCTTTTCACCTATTTATATTTCAACTCAGAATATTTTACAAACTTGATTCCAAGTTGAAATTCAAAGTAAAATTTGACCAAAAATGCATTTCAAGATGACGAAATTGGAGCCAGATTGAACTTCTCACCATAAGTTATATTTCGACTCATAATACATGTATGTGCCAAACATGGTTTCAAGTTGAAATTCAAAGTAAAAGTTAATCAAAACTGCATTTCAAGATGACGAAATTGGAGCCAGATCAAACTTTTCGCCATGAGTTATATTTCAACTCATAATATGTGCCAAACTTGGTATTAAGTTGAAATTCAATGTAAAAATTGACCAAAACTGCATTTCAAGATGACGAAATTGGAGCCAGATAGAACTTTTCATCATAAGTTATATTTTAACTCATAATATGTGCCAAACTTGGTTTCAAGTTGAAATTCAAGCTAAAAGTTTACCAAAACTGCATTTCAAGATGAAGAAATTGGAGCCAGATCGAACTTTTCATCATAAGTTATATTTTAACTCATAATATGTGCCAAACTTGGTTTCAAGTTGAAATTCAAACTAAAAGTTGACCAAAACTGCATTTCAAGATGACGAAAATGGAGCCAGATCGAACTTTTCACCATAAGTTATATTTTAACTCATAATTTGTGCCAAACATGGTCTCAAGTTGAAATTCAAAGTAAAAGTTGATCAATGTTTTCATAAAAAGCTATTGTGATCAATAATAGACTTAACTAGCAAAAAAATAATGTTAACTTATTTGGTCACAGCCATAAAATCTCTACTGGACAAAGCCTTCACCTTGTTGAGCCCAATAATAAATATTTCTTGTCTTAACTATTTTCATTGTGGTCAATAATAGACTTAACATGTAAAAATGAAGTTAACTTATTTGGTTACACCCAGAAATTTCTACCGGACAAAACCTTAACCTTGTTGAGTTCAATAATAATTGTTTCTCATCTTAACTATTTTTATTGAGGTCAATAATAGACTTAACTAGCAAAAAAAATGTTAACTTGTTTGGTTACAGACATAAAATGTCTACTGGACAGAATCTTTACCTTGTTGAGCCCAATAATAAATATTTCTTGTCTTAACTATTTTTTATTGTGGTCAATAATAGACTAAACTAGTAAAATTAGGCCAAGAGCCGAAGATAGGTTACCGGACAATGTTTAATATTTTAGATGTTAGCCAGGTCATTGGTCAAATTCAAGGTATATTCAGAGAATATTCAACATATATAACATTCAGCATATATCATGTCCACAGATGATTGCTAAGCTGTAAATTCAATAATCAGAGAGATATTAGCAATTTTGTGCTGTGGCCTTGAAAATGAAGGGGCAAAGGTCAAATTCAAGGTCATCAAAATATTCAATGTATATCATTTTCTATATCATGTCCACAATTGATTCCCAAGCCATACAGTCAATAGAGGAACAAGATATGAGCCAGTTTGTCCTTGGACCTTGAAAATGTGGTCAGAGGTCAAATTCAAGGTCACGAGAATATTCAGCATATATCATTTCTTATATGTCCACAATTGATTCCTAAGCTGTGAAATCGATAATAAGTAAGATATTAGCCTGTTTGTCCTGTGACCTTGAAAATGAGGTCAAAGGTCAAATTCAAGGTCATGACAATAATCTGCATATATCATTTCCTATATGTTCATAATTGATTGCTAAGCTGTAAAGTCGATAACAAGCGAGATATTAGCCATTTTGTCCTGTGACCTTGAAAATGAGGTTGAAGTTCAAATTCAAGGTCATCAGAATATTCAGCATATATCATTTCCTATATGTCCACAATTGATTCCTAAGCTGTAAAGTCGATAACAAGCGAGATATTAGCCATTTTGTCTTGTGACCTTGAAAATGAGGTCAAAGGTCAAATTCAAGGTCATGACAATAATCTGCATATATCATTTCCTATATGTTCATAATTGATTGCTAAGCTGTAAAGTCGATAACAAGCGAGATATTAGCCATTTTGTCCTGTGACCTTGAAAATGAGGTCGAAGGTCAAATTCAAGGTCATCAGAATATTCAGCATATATCATTTCCTATATGTCCACAATTGATTCCTAAGCTGTAGAGTCGATATTAAGCGAGATATAAGCCATTTTGTGCTCTGACCTTGAAACTGAGGTCAGAGGTCAAATTCAAGGTCACGAGAATATTTAGCATATATTATTTCCTATATGTCCACAATTGATTCCTAAGCTGTAGAGTCGATAATAAGCGAGATATAAGCCATTTTGTGCTCTGACCTTGAAACTGAGGTCAGAGGTCAAATTCAAGGTCACGAGAATATTCGGCATATATCATTTCCTATATGTTCACAATTGATTCCTAGTCTCTAATCTCAATATCAAGTGAGATATTAGGCATAATGTGTCCCATTATAAAGCATAAGAGAATTTAACATGGGAAAGTCCCATTTGGGCCGAGTTTGGGCCAAAATGGCCCACTTCGAGCGATTCAAGCGCAACGAAATTTATAGACATCATAGAAGTACATATGAGGAGTCTTATGTATCAAAAAGAAAAAAAGTTACTGAACAGATTTTGAGAAAATGGCCGCCAAAGTCCAAAATCAGGCATTTTTCATCGAAAACGGCCGCCATTTTGAAAAAAATGTGAAAATCAAAAAACTAAAAAATACCTCCTTCTTGAATTATTTTTGTGTATTTTTGTACAAAATTTCAGAAAAATTCGCCCGTAAACAAAAAAGATAAAAATGTGGACGACGACGGACGACGACGGACGACGGACGCCATGCCAATAGGTTATCGGACCATAGGTCCGGTAACCTAAAAATAATGTTAACTTATTCAGTACACCCATGAAATCTGTACTGGACATACTTTCACCTTGTTGAGCTTAATAATAAATATTTCTCATCTCAACTATTTTTATTGTGGTCAATAATAGACTTAACTATTTTTATTGTAGTCAATAATAGACTTAACTAGTGAAAATAATGTTAACTTATTCGGTTACACCAATGAAATTTGTACTGGACAAAACATTTACCTTGTTGAGGTTAATAATAAATATTTCTTGTCCTAACTATTTTTATTGTGGTCAATAATACACTTAACTATTAAAAATAATGTTAACTTATTCAGTTACACCCATGAAATCTGTACTGGACAAAACCTTTACCTTGTTGAGCTTAATAATAAACGTTTCTCGTCTTAACTATGTTTATTGTGGACAATAATAGACTTAACTAGTAAAACTAATGTTAACTTATTTAAGGAATAATGAATAGATTTGGAGTAATTGTCGCACAATAAACTTCGAGGGCAAGGTGATATGGTCCCGAGACGCCAAAGGCGTCGAGGGCTATATCACCTGTCCCTAGAAGTTTATTTTGCAGACAATTACGACAAATCTATACATTATTTCTATTCTAACATGGTAAATGATTGTTAGGAAATAAACGTTACCATGGCTACATGTGTTTGTTGCGGTCGTGACGTTTTTTGTACGCCGTTGAAACGTAAATCTGATATAGGCCCTAGGGCCGTATATCAACTGATATAACACCTTTTGAAATGACTGAAATGCTAAGAGCGCTGTGACGTCACCATGTTAGAATCAGTAATATTGTCCTGTTTTCACTGAAAACTTCACTTCTCCATTCTGAACAAGAAACCAGTGTCATTACCTTCCATTGTGCAGGCTATTGGAATGATCGTACATGTCAAAATGGATATTTCAAAATTCTGTAATAAGTTAGGCTGTTAACATATTAATATTTATATGATAATTCTAAAAAATGATTGGTTTCGTGTGACAGCCCTTCCCAACAACACTTCCAAATATTATCGAGATTCGTCAAAAATTGCTATCTGTAGAGCGTTCACAAGCCATGTGTCTCAAACAGGCTGTTTTCAATGCAAAATGTGTTCCCAAACGACCAATTCAGTTACCACGGCAACCAAAATCGATTGGTGTCGGGATCTTACCATAATATATGTGCCTGCGAAAAATAATGGTGATCGGTTGAGAATTGCGGCCTGTAGTGCGTTCACAAGCCATGTGTCTCAAACAGGCTGTTTTCAATGCAAAATGTGTCCCCAAACGACCAATTCAGTTGCCACGGCAACCAAAATCGATTGGTGTCGGGATCTTACCATTATATATGTGCCTACAAAAAATAATGGTGATCGGGTGAGAATTGCGGTATGTAGCGCGTTCACAAGAAAATCTCTGCGGACGCGGACGACGAAGCCAAATCCATAGTATCCGCCGAACTTTGTTCGGGGGATACAATTATTTTGACCTCTGGGTCAAAGGTCGTTTGAGGTATCGATCCCAAAATCAATAGGGTTCTTCCCTGGTGGTATATAAACCTCCATGCAAAGTTCTGCAACTATTGCCTGAATATTTTTTGAGTTATCGTCCGGGAACCAAGTCTCAAAATCAGCCTTCATCCTCACGGACCTCACGGACCTCAGAGCTAGATCAAAAAAAAATTCCCCTTAGAGATGTTTGTCTAGGGCGACGAGTCCGAAAATAACGTCCGTTTCGCTCTACGACGCACGGTTTCTGAGATATGCAGAAAGCCTCAAGGATGGATCAGCAAAAAATTATTTTGACCTCTAGGTCAAAGGTCGTTTGACCGATCAATCCCAAAATCAATAGGGTTCTTCCCTGGTGGCATATGAACCTCCATGCAGAGTTTTGCAACTATTGCGTTAATATTTTCCCAGTTATCGTCCGGAAACCAAGTTTCAAAATTAGCCTTGATTTCATCGCACGGACCTCGGATCCGGCTCAAAAAGAATAGGGTTCTTCCACATATCATTTCTGACTTGTGGTGAAAATTTGACAAGAATCCGTCTAGGCAATCTAAAGTTATCGTCCGGAAACCAAAACGGCGGAAGAAGAAGAAAGAAAATTAGCCCAAGGGCTAAGAAAGGTTACCGGACAATGTTTTACATTTTATATATTAGCCATTTTGTCCCGAAACCTTGAAAACAAGGTAAAATTCAAGGTCACAAGAATATTCAGCATATATCATTTCATGTCCACAATTGATTCCTAAGCTGCAAAATCGACAATGAGCAAGATATTAACCATTTTGTGTTCTGACCTTAGAGATGAGATCAAATTCAAGGTCATGAGAATATTCAGCATATATCATTTCCTATATGTGCTCAATTGATTGCAAAGCTGTAAGTTCGATAATAAACGAGATATTAACCATTTTGTGCTTTGACCTTGAAAATGAGGTCAAATGTCAAATTCAAGGTCATGACAATATTCAGCATTTATCGTTTACTATTTGTTCACAATTGCTTCCTTAACTGTAAAAATGATAATAAGCGAGATTTATTTTATGCTCTGACCTTGAAAATGAGGTCGAAGGTCAAGTTCAAGGTCATGACAAGATTCAGTATATATATCTTTTCCTACATGTGCACAATTGATTCTAAGCTGCAAAGTCGATAATAAGCGAGATATTAGCCTTTTAATGCTCTGACCTTGAAAATGAGATCAAAGGTCAAGATCAAGGTCATGACAATCTTCAGCATATATCACTTCCTACATGGCCCCAATTGATTTGTAGGCTGTAAAGTCGATGATAAGTGAGATTTTAGCCATTTTTTCCTATGACCTTGAAGATGGAGAACAAGGTCAAATTCAAAGTCATCAGAATATTCGGCGTATATCATTTCCTATACATCCACAACTGATTTTCTAACCTGTGAAGTCGATAATAAGCGAGATATTAGCCATTTTGTGCTCTTGACTTTGAAAAATTAGGTCAGAGGTCAAATTCAAGGTCACGAGAATATTCGGCATATATCATTTCCTATATGTCCACAATTGATCCCTAAGCTGTAAAATCGATAATAAGTGAGATATTAGCCATTATGTCCTGTGACCTTGAAAAAGAGGTCAAAGGTCAAATTCAAGGTCACGTGCATATTCAGCATATATCATTTCCTACATGTCCACAATTAATCCCTAAGCTGTAAAATCGATAATAAGTGAGATATTAGCCATTTTGTCCCGTGACCTTGAAAATGAGGTCAAAGGTCAAATTCAAGGTCATGACAATAATCTGCATATATAATTTCCTATATGGTCATAATTGATTCATAAGCTGTAAAGGCGATAAAAAGTGAGATATTAGCCATTTTGTCCTGTGACCTTGAAAATGAGGTCAAAGGTCATATTCAAGGTCATCAGAATATTCGGTATATATCATTTCCTATATGTCCACAATTGATTTCTAAGCTGTAAAGTCGATAATAAGCGAGATATTAGCCATTTTGTCCTTTGACCTTGAAACTGAGGTCAGAGGTCAAATTCAAGGTCCCGAGAATATTCAGCATATATCATTTCCTATATGTCCACAATTGATTCCTAGTCTCTAATCTCAATATTAAGTGAGATATAAGGCATAATGTGTCCCATTATAAAGCATAGGAAAATTTAACATGGGAAAGTCCCATTTGGGCCAAGTTTGGCCCAAAATGGCCCACTTCGAGCGATTCAAGCGCAACGAAACTTATACACATCACAGGAGTACATATGAGGAGTGTTGTGTATCAAAAAGAAAAAAAGTTACTGAACAGTTTTTGAGAAAATGGCCGCCAAAGTCCAAAATCAGGCATTTTTCATCGAAAACGGCCGCCATTTTGAAAAAAAATGCGAAAATCGAAAAACTAAAAAAAGCTTTCCTTGAAATATTTTTAGGTACTTTTGTGCAAAATTTCAGAAAGATTCGATCATATACTTTAAAGATAAAAATGTGAACGGACGACGGACGCCAGACGGCGGACGCAATGCCACGGCAATAGGTTATCGGACCAAAGGTCCGGTAACCTAAAAAAAAAAATTCTGCTAAAACCATAAAGGCATTTCTGCCGAAATGCCTTAATTACAGAGCTGGACAGACGAGGGACGGACGAAAAACCACGACATCAGCTTATCAGCCGGTAAGCTAAATATTTAGATAATGGCCCAAGGTATGTTCTGACAAATTTATAAGGAAATTCATCTCATCAAAAATATTTCACAGAGCCGGCAACAGATGACGACAATATACCATGACAATAGCTTAACGGCCGAAGCTAAAAATCCCAATAGTAGTCTGATCTATTATCTTCATTGGGAACGTATAACTTCTATCATTAAATTCAATTAAATTTAAAGACCGAGACTCATGATATTGGCCAGGTCGGATGCTTCTAGTGTTTTGTCTCCAAAACCCAATTGGTCCATTTAGCAATGCTTCCTTGAGAGGCAATTCAATAATTTACCATAGGACAATGAACATGGCACGAAGCCAGCAATATCTGAATGACTGAGTTAAAAACGAATATTTCAACATAAGTTTATTCCTGACATCAAATGATTCGTAAAATTTTTTTGTCAATTGACACTAAAAGTAGTACCACCTATATTTTGTACTATCTACTAGATAGATGCTGCAGGCAACATGTTGTGAACACTCACAGCATCACTGTGTCCAAGTAATAGCAGTACACAGATTGGCGAAAAAACCGACTAACAGTGTATGATACTCGGGCCCACTGAGCTATTGAGGAACATATTCTCATCACGCCAAAGTGAGAAATCTACCATTAACTCTACCATTACTATCTGACATACAGAATACATGAAAACAAAACATAGCCAACTCATCCATAATATGTTAGGCTAAGACATCATGTTATGCACGGTCATATCAATACACATACGCACAAATAAACATTTTCAATAATTTCACATCATCTGAGAAACACCAGCATTTCTGAGTTATAAAAATCCAAGTAATCCAATTCAATGAAAAATAATGCAAAAATTTGCGAACAATGATTGTTTCACTAGACTCGATGTATACTTTATTATAAGCCAATCATAAACACACTAAATCTTCACATACTGAATATTCAGCATGAAGCCGATCTAAAGCAGAGTATTGCGAGCAGATCATATTTTGCAGATGTATTAATTTTGAAGTTTCGCACCTCCAGATTGAGGATTGGTATTTGCTGCTTCATATCCATTCTTCATATATGCATACATGTAAACAGTACCGATTCCGCAAAACCTCACCAACATGCTATTCATTTCCTATATGGTCACAATTGATTCATAAGCTGTAAAGGCGATAAAAAGTGAGATATTAGCCATTTTGTCCTGTGACCTTGAAAATGAGGTCAAAGGTCATATTCAAGGTCATCAGAATATTCGGTATATATCATTTCCTATATGTCCACAATTGATTTCTAAGCTGTAAAGTCGATAATAAGCGAGATATTAGCCATTTTGTTCTTTGACCTTGAAACTGAGGTCAGAGGTCAAATTCAAGGTCCCGAGAATATTCAGCATATATCATTTCCTATATGTCCACAATTGATTCCTAGTCTCTAATCTCAATATTAAGTGAGATATAAGGCATAATGTGTCCCATTATAAAGCATAGGAAAATTTAACATGGGAAAGTCCCATTTGGGCCAAGTTTGGCCCAAAATGGCCCACTTCGAGCGATTCAAGCGCAACGAAACTTATACACATCACAGGAGTACATATGAGGAGTGTTGTGTATCAAAAAGAAAAAAAGTTACTGAACACTTTTTGAGAAAATGGCCGCCAAAGTCCAAAATCAGGCATTTTTCATCGAAAACGGCCGCCATTTTGAAAAAAATGCGAAAATCGAAAAACTAAAAAAAGCTTTCCTTGAAATATTTTTAGGTATTTTTGTGCAAAATTTCAGAAAGATTCGATCATATACTTTAAAGATAAAAATGTGAACGGACGCCGGACGACGGACGCAACGCCACGGCAATAGGTTATCGGACCAAAGGTCCGGTAACCTAAAAAAAAAAATTCTGCTAAAACCATAAAGGCATTTCTACCGAAATGCCTTAATTACAGAGCTGGACAGACGAGGGACGGACGAAAAACCACGACATCAGCTTATCAGCCGGTAAGCTAAATATTTAGATAATGGCCCAAGGTATGTTCTGACAAATTTATAAGGAAATTCATCTTATCAAAAATATTTCACAGAGCCGGCAACAGATGACGGACAATATACCATGACAATAGCTTAACGGCCGAAGCTAAAAATCCCAATAGTAGTCTGATCTATTATGTTCATTGGGAACGTATAACTTCTATCATTAAATTCAATTAAATTTAAAGACCGAGACTCATGATATTGGCCAGGTCGGATGCTTCTAGTGTTTTGTCTCCAAAACCCAATTGGTCCATTTAGCAATGCTTCCTTGAGAGGCAATTCAATAATTTACCATAGGACAATGAACATGGCACGAAGCCAGCAATATCTGAATGACTGAGTTAAAAACGAATATTTCAACATAAGTTTATTCCTGACATCAAATGATTCGTAAAATTTTTTGTCAATTGACACTAAAAGTAGTACCACCTATATTTTGTACTATCTACTAGATAGATGCTGCAGGCAACATGTTGTGAACACTCACAGCATCACTGTGTCCAAGTAATATCAGTACACAGATTGGCGAAAAAACCGACTAACAGTGTATGATACTCGGGCCCACTGAGCTATTGAGGAACATATTCTCATCACGCCAAAGTGAGAAATCTTCCATTAACTCTACCATTACTATCTGACATACAGAATACATGAAAACAAAACATAGCCAACTCATCCATAATATGTTAGGCTAAGACATCATGTTATGCACAGTCATATCAATACACATACGCACAAATAAACATTTTCAATAATTTCACATCATCTGAGAAACACCAGCATTTCTGAGTTATAAAAATCCAAGTAATCCAATTCAATGAAAAATAATGCAAAAATTTGCGAACAATGATTGTTTCACTAGACTCGATGTATACTTTATTATAAGCCAATCATAAACACACTAAATCTTCACATACTGAATATTCAGCATGAAGCCGATCTAAAGCAGAGTATTGCGAGCAGATCATATTTTGCAGATGTATTAATTTTGAAGTTTCGCACCTCCAGATTGAGGATTGGTATTTGCTGCTTCATATCCATTCTTCATATATGCATACATGTAAACAGTACCGATTCCGCAAAACCTCACCAACATGCTAGCATGCTGAACCTGCCATTTAGCATGTGCCAGCCGAACTTTGCCTGACCTAGCATCGTATGATTTGATGCTGGCCTTGTGTGTGAAAGCATAACCTGATGCTAGCATTGCTTCCTGGCACTAGGGCACCCCACACACATTTTACATTTTTTTGGTGAAGGCCATTATATGCTCGCAAACACATGGTCGAATGGTTTATAGACAGTCTGAATTATGTACATTGCATGCGCAAAAGCAGAGTTCAAGTTCAGTTCATATTCGAGTCCAAAATCAAGGATGCGCGCATCTGTGCGGGACAATGCTCGCCTGTTCAACTGCCGCCTGTTGCATTGGCATCCCGTCCACTGGTCGCACCATGTGAAATAATGCTAGCATCAAGTCGCACGTAATCGCACGGGCTAGCAATTAGCATGTCACATTCGCATGGATAGCGAGGTTTTGAGAAATCGGTACTGTATAATATGATAATAATGCACAATGTTATTGTCTAGTGTCAGAGATCAGGTGATCTCTCTACTTATTGAAAGTAATAAGTAAAACACTTGCATGTAATGTTGCGTTTCCAGTATTGTGCCATGACAAAATCCACTACTAAGAAAGGACTGCTCAGTACATGTACTCACAATACTCATTCTCTGAGATATCCACAAAGCTATTACATGTACCTATATACACGGCATGACCTGAATCACATTGTAATAAATAAAGTTTTAGTTGTACAGTGATTGTGTTTGTGAGTTCAGCATCACAGATTGATATATGTTTGGTGATCTCGATGAGAAATGGTCTGATGAACTGTCTTAATGAGATCCAAAAGCATCATAGCTGCACCTTGGGCCGGTACTGTAACTCCAGAGGTTGCTGCAAAGAGATACGTGAAATATCACTTTAAACTGTCGTGCATCTATCAGTAGCTACTGGAGTACTTTGCCTCTTTAGAAAACTGAACACATGTCACAATTTAAAAACTTTTACATCAAATAATCAAATAATTATTTCTAATAATTATTTCCTCAAGTGATAAATCGTGCAACAGAAGCTCTATATTTGTTCATTGTCCAACGCCATGTGATAGACAGAAAAGTCAAATTGTTGATGTATTTTTGAAGCAGTAGAGATACAGACCTTGACTCTCCACCTTGTGACCCAGATGAACTTGAGTGTGTGGTCCTTGCCCAGTATCTCATTGTTCAGTGTGATGTCCACCTGTCAAACAGTGTGAGGTAATCAGTTATCTAACCATGAGAAACTGGGTAAATAGACACTAGGTACTCTCCAAAACACAACATTATCCTGTGTGCACTAAATTTGGGTATGTTGACATCAGAATTCACATACTCCCTCGTGTGCATATATCACTGGAAAGCCATACTTAAAAGTAAACATGAAAGAGTTTACCTAAACATGAAATGATATTTTACAGTAGTACACAAGATACATGTACATGCATCAATGCATATACAGAGATATATAGACATGTCAATTAATGGTATGTCAGTATGGACAGTGAACTTGCTCACATTTTTGTACTTTTCAACGCTGCTGAAGATCTTCATTGCCAGGAACTTTTTTAGGTGGGTGATGGTGGCGTGCGATGAGCAGCGGATGAACTTTCGTTTGAGAGCTTTGAGCTGCGTTGAGTGGCAGTCGAGGTAGAGGTTGACCTGTTCATCACAGCGGTGGAAGTCCTGTGACTCCTCAGGAGGTGGTGCGGCCGGCGCCACGCTGGTGTTGTTAGACTCAGTGCTTGGTTTAGTCTCTGGAGTCTCCTCTTCTTCATCATTAGCTGAAGCAAAACATCAAGTAGTGTCATCATGTTGTCATGGTAAATCAAGTGATTATTATATCAATTGCTAACATGGTGGTGCTTCACTGGCGATGGAAATGGTATATATGTTATTGTATCTGTAATTTATATTTATTGTATGACTAATACAATTTTTTTTATATTTTATTATATTATAATAACTTATTAATGATGTGATGTGTTTTACCGTTAATCTGTAACCAGTCAGTAATTGTAATGCACTTACCAGCATTTGCATTTGGCATTGGTAGTCCATGCTCAACACAGTATTCCTCATGTCTCGTTCGTTCGTCTGAAATTCAAAATGTATGTAAAAAGAGGAACTTACATGGGAGCGACATGTCGGTGGCCTCAATAAAATTTAAACATCAGGTTTTTATTGTGAAAACAAGAAAGTCAAAACTGAAAAATCAGCAATCTAATTCTACATGTAATGTAAACATATGTATATGCAGATAACATCATAGCTTGCTATTATTAGAACCTACCTAGCTGTAAATGTGGAACTAATTTATAGACGATGGTCTGCATTGTGCGGTCATGGCTGTAGATGAAGGATGCACAATTAAATCAGAAAACAAAATATATGTTCGTCTTCTCAAACAAGACCTGGATTTGGATAAAGATATTACTGATGCTTCTTGATCCGTTGTTTTTTCTGTGTTTACCTGATGTAGTTCAGTGGATGGCTCTGGTGAATGACATTCTCACACCTCGGACAGGTCACATGTTCACGGAGGTGCTGGACTAAGCAGGACTTGCAAACTAGAGAAATACACAATAAAACATTGAAACCATCATGCAACGTTTTGATTATAATTGTCATCATCATCATTATTATTAAGTTATTCACACTCGACAGATCTCGTAGTTGGAGAATATGTTCTATATGTAATTCACCGCTTACCATGCTTATAATGTGGTGATATGGAATCTATTTTTCATCAGATCTATCCTAAGCGCCTCATATCATGACATCATGTAAAATATTGCTTATAAATATATGATTTACATACATGTGTGTAGGCATTCGGTGATTGTGGTTGCATCGATGAGGTAGCCTTTACACAGGAAACAGGTGATATAGGAGTTGATGGTCCGCAGGCGTATCCGCCGCTCCATGATATTGCCCTTGTTTCGCATCGTGTCAGTTGAGCGTTGCCAATTTATGGAGTTCCCTGTGACAGCTCACTGAAATATAGGTGATGGAAGATAGTTTTGAACAGTTTATTGTGAGTGAAAAACACAACAAGTGGATTTTCCATTGAATTAAGTAAGCACAGACATCATGAACAACCTCCGACCAAGCATTGAGTAGCAGGCGAAATGACTCCCGTGTCAGAATTCTCCTGAATTTCCAAAAAAAAAAAAAGTCGGAACTGTCTGCTCTAACTGGCTAAAAATCAGGAATGGTACTCAAATTCTTGGTCAGAGGTGGCTCATGATGTCAATACTTCCTAAATCCAACGAAATACCCACTCGTTATCATGTTTATCCTCACAATTTACTGTTCTGAAACCAGCCGGGATACTTTTTCAAACGATTTTCCTGACATCTTTGCCTGCAAAGTGACGTCACACGCATGACAGACGTGCGTGTACTAGAGGGAATCCCCTCGCAAAATGACAAGGAATTCCGCACGAGTGTGCATGCAGGTGACGTCACTTGATAGGCGAAGATGTCAGGAAATTCTTTCGAAAAAGTATCTCGGCTGGCTTCAGAACAGTAAATTGTGAGGATAAGGCCATGTTGCGTTGGGGCTTTTTTTAACGTGCGTCAGATTTCAAAAAAGGTATCAGGCAGCATGGAATATTAAAACACACACAAATATTAAAACAAGCCACAACACGCAACTGATCAATTCTTGTGTACATTTCAAATGGAAACCTGTTCTATACATGCCAGAACAAAGAAGAAAACCCCAACACAATATATTCGAAAGGGAATATTGTTTTATTGCTCATTAGATATCCGTTGAGGCCGATGGAAATTTGAAGAACAATTATCGAAAAATATTAGATCTAGCTCTAAAATATGACCTAATCATTGCTTGTCTACTTTCTATTAGGGCCCGCACGAGTCGGAAATTTCCGACCCGGGTACCTGTGTGGTCTGACCCGACCCATCCCAGGTAACCCGTCCAAATATATATCAACGTTTGAAAGGGAATAAATGGAGCAATTTGTAACACGTAAAAACCCAGTCACCAATCTTATTTGTTTGGTCGGTGTTTATTTACAAGTTTGAAAGAGATCACATGACCTCATGAAACTATTTCCTATTTTTTCCTGATGATTTCCTTCAAATGTCAATCTTCTGATATTACTAGCGTTTATCGGTAATTTTCAAGACAAAACTACATCTTTTTTCATTCTCGGGTACGGATAATGAAATTCCGACCCGGGTAATAGGGGGTTATCAAACATCATTCAACAGAGGGCAGCATTGTACTATCAGTCCTTTTTGGCACCAAAATCAACTACGGATATCGTCTGTAATCATTAATGACGTACATTTTGGCGGAAAAATTACGTTTATATTGATAACGCCAGCAAAAACAGTAAAATGACGTCATAAGACTGATAAAGCAGTGCTGCCAGCTGGTGATTGCAGATATTTCTGATAACCCCTCATTGTATGACCCGCCCCGAGGTCGGGTACCTATCGACTCGTCCGGGCCCTACTTTCTATTGATGTTTTTATAACATCGATATCAAGCAGACAAGCAATGATTAGGTCATGCTCACAGACCAATCTGATTTGAGCCGATAGGGAGAGGAGGAGAGGAGGGGGTGCAATGCATGTATCACTATCATAAAAAAATTCAGGGCATGTGACGTGTGCTTTAGTTTCTGCCTGGCTGGGCCCTGGCCGCCTGGCTAGATTCTAGTGGACTCAGTGGCTGTTATGCACTATACCTTGGACCCTTGTATCTTCAATATTAGATACATTCAGGTGAAAACCCCGCAATAATTTTATTAAATGTATACCAAGTCATAAAACACACAAAGGATGAACATGATAAAAATTAAAAAACATTTTAGTTTCTTTCGCATTCGCCAGATGGCGTATACCCAATCGCTAGGTGTCACTCTTCCTCAATCACTCACTATCTAATGTTAAAACCGGTGGATTTTGGTCCATTGGAAATTGATGAGTGATTGATTTAATTTTGTAAAATTCAATGCAAATCCAAAGTTGTAAATACATGGTTTTTACGGCATGTCATAATTAATTCCAAAGTTATGAGGATTTTCAATACAGTTTTTAACCAAAAATCAATGCCTAATTAAGTAATATAATGAGCATTCATGACGTCACAACAGGAACACATATTAATTAGCTACATGAAAGTCTTGAAATCAAATATTTGATCAGAGAGATCAGTTTAATCCAATATCTTAAATGTTCAACATGAAATAAAGCAGTATCTAGTTATCTTAATTGGTTACCATGGCAACCATTCTTTAGATAAAGCCCATAGCAACCATGGTTGCTAGGGGCCTGTATGGCTTTAATATTCTATTATGTGGCTCAAGAAAGTAAAAATATCAATTATCTTCCTTTATTTATCTCATACAAAGCTTTTTAAAACCAATTTTGCTTTTAGGCTGTGAATTACACCCTTAGCAACCATGGTTGCTAGAGGCAGTATCAAGGAAATGGTTGCTATGCTTGTGTACCACTTTACATAAGCATGGTATAAATTTTATATAGCTACATCTTCCAATGATAATTCATTTGTGATATCATGCAAATCAACGTCAGGATTGAAGAAAACTCCTCGATTGTACTCTGTTCCTTTATTTGGACAACGATGAAAGAGTCCTGCAAAGACATAGAAAAATAAAGAAGGCTATAAACGCACAACCATGATGGTATTGGAAAGTAATCATAAACACTACAAACATAATCAATAACTAGTCAGTGTATCAACAAAGTCTCTTGTCAGCGGTAATCTCTTCATCCCCCCCAGTCCGAGGACCTAGGCCGGAGCAAGTTCATGGTATAGGGAGGCAGACTCAAATTATCCATTTTCCTGATTCTGGCTCATATTGTTTGGGTGGCCGGATCACACGGCGGGGGCGCAAAGGAGAGGCTGTTGGCAGCTCGGGTGGATCAACAGGAGTGGGTACGTCTGGGATCATGTCTATCGACGAATGGGGCTCCTCGGACTCTGGCTCAAAGGTGGTGTCCATATCTGATGTTGGGCAGGTTGCAATAGGGGGCACCTGAGCGTCCTTGGTGAGGTGGCGTTGGTGAGCGTCTTCCTGAGGGGGGCATTCCACAACAGGAGATTGTGAAGCCGGGTGCTGTTGGTCACCACGGCTTTGGGAGGGTAGCAGAGCGTCTGGTTGCTGCAGTTGGATCGAGGGTGTGGCTGGTACATATGCACGAAGGAACCGGCGATTGCGCAGTGTGATCCGTCCAGAGCCATCTACCTTGACACGATACTGATCATGACCGGGCGATTCAACAACAATCCCCGATCTGTCCCACTTGTTGGGGTGAGGTCCTTGTTGGTTCTGAAGAAAGACCCGCTCGCCAATCGTCAGGGTGCGCAGTGGGCGAGAGTGAGCCTTCAGTGCTTCGGTGGTGCGAGTGATGCGTGCTCTGAGGGCACCTTCCTTTGCAGCCCATGCCTCACGCCAAAGTGGCCGGACGTGAGGGTTTGAAAACTTCTCAAGGCGGTTCACGAAAGCGAATGTGTCCCGTAGGGGGTGGCCGAATATGATCTGTGCCGGAGACAAGTTGCAATCCGGGTCTGGTGTGTTCCGCAGTTGTAACATGGCACGTAGGAAGCCATCATGGTCCAGACTGCCTGTTGTACCCGTGTTTGACATGAGAAGGCGTTTAGCGGTTTTTACAGCAACTTCTGCTCTGCTGTTAGACTGAGGGAAACTGACAGACGAAACACGGTGCCTGATGCCCCAGAGTCGAAGGAAATCCTCCGTGTTTTTGGCTACAAATTCTGGGCCGCCATCGCTTGCGATCTCCTCTGGAACCCCAAACGTGGCAAAGAGTGAGCGCAGATGACGGACAAGGCCGGCGGATCCTGCAAGGGTAGTGCCTGCCGCAGAACTAAGCACTTCTACCCAGCCTGATAGGCGATCACCCACGACCAGGTAATGATGCCCTCGATAGTCAAAGTAGCCAGCAAATACTGCCTCAAATGGAGTTGATGGTGGTGACGATGCGAGCGGGGGCGTGGCGGCCTGTGAGGGTGCATTTCTGTTGCAGTCAGCGCATCTATCCCTGGTTGCCCGGATGTCCTTTGACATTCCCGGCCAATAGACGATAGCACGGGCGTGCTGTTCCATTGTGGAGGTTCCTTGGTGAGCCGCATGCAGGTGTTGTAAGACTTGGCCACGGAGAGACATGGGGACCACAACACGATCCTGATACAAGAGAACACCATCTTCAGCATAGATAGACTGGCAAGTGGGCCAGAGGCTTGAGAGTGCAGGGTCACTACCATCGACGGATTCGGTACCCTCCTCAAGTAGCTTTAGCAAGTGGCCCAGGGATGCATCAGCAGCTGTTTCTCGTGCGAGGAGGGACCAGGAGATCATGCCTAGCTGTTTGGTGTCATTGCAAATTGCAGCCATCAGTGCCGATTCTGCAATATCAGAGATACTTGGCGATCGAGGCAGGACATCAATGTCTGAATATGATGGGGAGGGATATCTAGAGGCAGCGTCGGCAGCATGGTTACTCTTTCCAGGCAGATGACTTATCTCAAATCGCCATGGAAGGGTGCGTTGTTTGAGGTGAAATAACCGTGAGTTGGTTATCTCATCCAAGGTGCGATCACCGAAAATTTTCACAAGTGGTTTGTGATCAGTGATGACGACTAGGTTGTCACAGCCTTGTGTAAAGTATTTGGTCTGTTCTAAGCCCCAGGCAACAGCAAGGGCTTCTCCTTCGATGGCAGCATATCGCTGCTCTGCTGATGACAGGAACCGTGAGCTAGCCAGAGTGATCCTCCATCCTCCGGGGCAGCAGTCTGGAATTCCTGGTGAACAGTTGCAGTGTTGTTGGAGGAGGAAGTACCCAAAGCCACGCTTAGACCAGTCAGGACGTAGACATGTACGTTTCTGTATGTCGAAGATCTCCACACCTTCACGGATGGCTTCAATGATAGCCTCTTTGGATGGTTGGAAGGCTCCTTCCAACTCAGGTGACCATGAGAATTTACAGCGTGGGCTGAGGAAGGGCTTGAAGGGTGCCATTGTGTCGCGCAGCTGAGCATAGTTGGATACCTGATTAACAAGGCCAAACCAGCTTCTAATATCAGTGGTGTTGGCTGGAGAGGGAAAATCCCTGATTGCGTTCAGGTATTTCGAAAGTGATTCAATTGTATTGTCTGACACTCTGAAGCCGGCAAAGTCAACACTCCTCCCTGCAAACTGAAACTTGTCAGGGTTGAGGACAATGCCAGCTCGGCCAACGCGTGTGAGAAAGTCGATGGTTCTCCACCAGTGCTTCTCAAGATCGCTGTCATAGTGAATGGTGTCATCGACACAGCGTTCTTTGCGCTCAAACTCGGCTAAGACAGCATCAAATCGCCGATTGTATCCATCCCCTGATGACAAGAAGCCCTGGGGTGCCCGTGTATAGCGCCAGCGACCGAATGGCGTGATGAACGTTGTGAGGTGGTGGTGAGATGCTCGCAGAGGGACACTATGATATCCATTCCAGGCATCTGTGACAGTCTTCCAAGTATCCTTGGGGATACGACGTGCAAGGTGGAATGGCGACTCCATGGCATATGTCTCCCGTTGACAGAACTTATTCAGCGGCGAGAGATCCACTGTACGTCGAGGGGAGCCATCATGCTTCCTAGTGATGACCATCCTGTGGCACCATGTGACAGGCTCCCCATATGGGACACGCTCAATGACGCCAAGGGCTTCATCATGGAGGAGGTCGTCATGTACTCGTTGTTGCCAGTGGAGGGGTACATTTGCTGCAGTGTGACACGCTCTGGGTGTGGCAGTTGGGTCGACATGCATCTCAATGGGTGGACCTTCCATGCATGGCAGTGCATGATGGGGACATGTGTTGAATGTGGAGGAGGCATATCTGTCAAGCAACCATGCCTTCATATGTGGATTGTGTTCAGGGGTGCACGGAAACGGCAGCTTGGGAGGTCGTGGCGGTGCCGCCTCACGCTGGGGGGCATGAGCATGGATCCTTATGTGTGTCACTGGAGCTCTGGCATCCATCGTTGAAGGCTCGTGTGGCATTGATTGCTGGCGATGCACCAGAGGCATGTGACTGGTCTCCATGGAGCTCACTCCCTGGTGCGACATTGTCAAGGGACGGGAAAGTGCGAGGCAGGAGTCCAAGGTTGAGTAACGAATCATAGGACAGGTACATGGCTTGGACGGAGCTGCTCACATAGACCATGGATTTACATGAGGCCACTTCACCGGCACGAGATTTTGTCTCGAGCTTGGCAAAGAATGCTCCCTCTATGGCGATTGGGGAGCGATTGGCAGCTGAAAGACTGAGGCATATGGGGTGTAGGGCATCATGTGGGAACCCGCAGGCCAAGAACTCGTTTAGAGAACATAAGTAAGCCTGTGCACCAGTGTCTGCCAGTGCTGTGACCTCTGCATGGGTGTCCATTTTAGTTGCTGTGGTGCTTTTGACTGGTGTGGCCAGTGATATTGTGATAGGTGTTCTGGGGTGGTCACGAAGACGAGCCCTTTTCCACTCCCCTTTACTGAAGATGTGATGGTCCAACCTTACTGTCGGTGGTTTGTTGACAGTGGCGTGTGTGGCCGGGACCTCTTTGAGATGGCGTTTGCGAGATTTGCGCGAATATTGAGCCATGTCAGTGTGGACTGCTGCTACCTGTGATATCGGATCCGACTCCATAGACTGCACAGTTGGTTTGGAGGCCTGGTGTGGTTGCTGCTGAGCTTGGCGTTGTTGGCGCTTTTTACGACGATTGGCACGGTAGCAGTCAATGCACATCTGGTGGGGCTTTTCATTCCAGCCCCTGGCCCCTTCAGTGAAGACCTTGAAGATGCCATGACATTCACGGCATGTTGCTTCCTTGGCTCGGTCCACTGGGGATGGCATGGCAGTTGGGTTGGGGGCTGATTTCCTTTGTCGCTGGAAGGACGACACAGCTGACAGAGAGGAAGAGGGTAGGGCATTTCGAGCCATCTCCTTGTTTTCCACCAGTGCAATGACCTCATTCACAGGCTTCTCCAGGATGTCTGTGATGCCAAGTACTTCCCTGCGAATGTCACTGTCGTAAAGGCCATTTATGATCACGTCCCTGATGATACGATCGGTGTAGTCAACCGAGAGGCCACAATTGCACTTGGCTGAAAAAGCGCACGTTTCTGCCTTCCCTCGGACCTTAGCTGTGAAGGCTCGAAATGGCTCATCACGATTTTGGCGTAGCTGGAGAAGTTCTGTGCGTAGCACACAAGTGGCAACTGGGATCACTGCCAGTGATCGCATGGCAGCAAGCAACCGGGGCAGAGGTTCAGCGGCAGCATTAGGATTGGCTTTGAGTAGACTGTCCCCGAGGTCAGTACCTGCGCACTGGAACAGGTGAGAAGGTGCAGATGTGTCGTCGATTGCTGACCCAGTCCGAAAGACATCCCAGCGTCGTGTGAAGATGTTCCATTCTTCAATGCTAACTCCAACGTCGACCCTGGGACGCTCAAGTTTCGGGCCTCGAGGTGCTGGGGGTGTTGGGGCAGGTGCAGCAGCCGTAGGTGCTGGGGTTCTGTGTGCTAAGTCATGGTTGGTTAGGAGAGCAATCGCCAGGGCCTCTGATACGTCATCAGTCTTGAACTCACACTGTGGTACGGAACACTGGATGACTACCATGTTGACTCTTTCATGAACACTGGGTGTAAACCTGATGTAGGTAACTAAGTTACCTACATCCCAAGATGGCCACGGGACAGAACGCTTCAAATTGTTTATGGCGATTTCAAATGATTAACGAGGTTTTGATTGAAGAACTGTGTATGATTACATAGCACTAGTGATATTGTTTGGCATACAAGCGTCCTTGTTCTTTTATTAAACTGGAAACGTGCGTTTAGGGCGATTGTTTTTTTCGAAGGGATGTAGGTAACGGGAAGGTTTGCTAACGAGAAGATGTGGGTAACGTTTGGGGTGTGATGTAGGTAACGGATTATTCACAAGGTGAATATATTGTGTGATAAATTTGATAAACGTCGGTTTAATACTGATTACATTCTTTTCACATTAGCTGGTTCGACGATTTCTACGATGGAGGTCGAGAATAAGGTAATTAGACAATCATTTGTTATTGAACAGTGCTTTTGACACCCTTTTGCCAGGGTAATGCAAGTAAAACTATGTGTATAAGTAGGCCTACAATCGGATTTCTACCCCGTTTACACTGTTTTTTGTGGCTTTTTTGCGATGCTGCATGGTATCAATTTGGCATATTTCACATACGAGTCAAACTTTGTAGAAAATTGCCGTTTGGGTCCCAGGTGAAGCATGCCAAATACGATACGATACCATTCTTGACACCATAGATGCAATATCCTACTCTGGCAGGCGCGTATAGCCAGGAGGGTTCAGGGGATTCGTGAGAACACCCATTTGTACGAACCCAAAGCATGAACGAACCTAATCTGTAATAAATGCCAAATATGTAACAAAATTATGAGCAAATGCCGGCAACTTTTACCAGTCCACCGAACCCTCGAGATAGCTGCGTTACACATCGTACAAAAATAGGGCCCAGATTATGGTTTATGCACATAAAAATCACCATCAAACTTCGAAATAAAGTGCGGACGAGCTGTTTTCACTACGGTGATATACAACGTTTTACACAACTGCGTCATTATCGTCAAACGACTGAGTGCATGGGCGCCGGAATCAAAATCGAAGGACGGGGAAGTGATGATCAGAAGGGCACAGTTTGAACAATAACGAATCGCGGTAATCATGAAAAAACCTGGAACAAGGAGGATACCAGTTGTATTTCGTCTTTCTGTACAGAACCAACAGCAAGAAGTGGATTTTCAGCATACTTTTTGGCCTACATTTCTGGCATTCTGAGAGATTGAAGACATTTGACTTTTATCAATCTATTTATTGCTTGAAGGGTCAATTACTCAATTTTACAAATTTAAGATTTAAAAAAAGTCACCCCTCCAAAGTTTGGACCGTAAACTTCAAAAATAAAAGTGTGGACGATGCCGGACGACTATCCTTAAACACTTATTCGCATGCTTGATCCACGAAGCTGGCTATACGCGCCTGTCTGTGTGTGACATATTAGCATGTCATATGACCTTCACAGAGTCCAGTGCTGTGAAGGTAATTTTACATTCTAATACCATTCATCATAGCGAAAATATCCGCAGAAAGCGATTTAAACTAGAGTTAGTAAAATCAGAATATAAATATCAGAATTTAATTGATTGGTCATAGAACCGTCAAATAGAATAGAGTACGTTTTTATTGAACAATGAAAGACCAGCGCAATTTTGTACAGAACATAGAGAGAACACACATATGAAACAACAGAATATCAGGGCTGTTTAAGCATATGACTAGATATACATCGATGATATAATGTATTGTTTCAGATTTATACCACTATATTGGAAGTGAGAGCGTCATTTTATTATGTTCAGTGAATTTGGAATTGATTTTGTGATCCAAGTGATCTACATGGAGAGGTCTGAAAATCATCAAACCAATTCCAAATTTTAGTCCCTCTGCTTGGGTCCAAAAGGAATGATCATCTCCCCGTTACATGCACGTCGGGTTTCTTATTTCAACAAGCTGACACGTGGTGGTGTGTTTTTATATTCACTGTAATTAATGTGTTCAGTGTTTCAGTTTTTTCAGTGTATTTTTAGGGTTTTCATTTTCAGCCAAAGCACATGTTCAACAACCGTTACCTACATCATTACATTTTGTCTGAATACCGTTACCTACATCCTGTCATTACCGTTACCTACATCCCTTCGGAAAATGCAATCGCTTTAAACGCCCGTTTCCAGTTCAATAAAAGAACAAGGACGCTTGTATGCCAAACAATATCACCAGTACTATGTAATCATATACAATACTTCAGCTAAAACCTCGCAAATCATCTGTAATCGGCAGAAACAATTTGAAGCGTTCTGTCCCGTGGCCATCTTGGGATGTAGGTAACTTAGTTACCTACATCAGGTTTACACCCAGTGATGAAGAAAACTCCTCGATTGTGTAATATACTTTATACAAACCCATGTAACTTTAGATGATGCTGACACCTGGCGAAATATCGCAATACCATTGTGGAACTCTTCACCTGTAAAGATAATAATAAAGGTGTGCGTAAATGATTGGACATTACAAAGTTGTTACGTTTATGCGGCTGTGGATATATCATGTTGTGCCCGTCACAACAAAGAAAAACAACAAAACATGGTGTCAGAAGTTGTGTGACAATTCCGAGATTCTATTTGTGATATGGATATTGGGTGCCTTTTCTGGATTAACTGTGAAAATCGACGTCGAACTTCGTGAAACTTTCGAGACGGGACAGGAAAGTTCGCGACGCAGAAGCAAAGTTTTACCACGCATGTGCAACAGTATTGATCGAACCTGATCGGCGGATCTACGGAGGCGGATCTTGAATTTTCCAGCGTGCATTGTGATTTATGATTGTCAAGATGAGTGACATTCCACCGCCACCAGCTTTTAACATCGAACATAACAAGGGGAGTAACTGGACCCAATGGAAGAAAAGTTTTCAGTTTTACATAACGGCTAGAGACTTAGATGGAGCTACTGGGAAACGGAAAGTAAGCTTACTGCTTCATTTTTTGGGTCTGGAAGGTCAAAAACTGTTCGGCACATTCCAATTTGCAGCGGGGGAAGACAAAGACAATCTAGAGCATGTGTTAAAAAAATTTGACGACCACTATGGACAGGGCAAACTCAGAAACATCCGACGTCAACAATTCTTGGACAGAGACCAGAGACAAGGTGAAAGTGTCATGGATTACATTGCAGATTTGCGACACTTGGCAAACATGTGTGAGTACGAAGCCATTGAAAACTCGATGATTTGTGACCGAATCATCAAGGGAGTACGGGACAAACAAACCAAGAGAGATCTATTTGATTTAGAAGATTCAACCTTAGAGAATTGCATCAGAGTCGCTCGTCGAGATGAACTAACAAATCAACAGATGTCCAACAAAAGTGAACCAGAAGCCAATGTCAACTATGTTAAGACTCCACGAGGAAGAGGAAGAGGCAACTACAGAGGCAACTACAACAAAGAGAGAGGTCGACCACGAGGGAGAAGTACTTATCAAGAAACAAGAGCTGCTCGACAGTTAAGTGAACATTCTGATTGTGATTACTGCATGAGATCACATCCACCTCGCCAGTGCCCAGCGTTTAACAAGTACTGTGGTGCATGTGGAGCACAGGGACACTACTCGCGTTCAGTGAAGTGTAGAGCACGAGGAAGAGGACGCGCACGTGGGAGAGAAATGCGAGGACGAGGATACACCAGTAACCGGTACATGAGAGGATCCGGACAACTAGGTAGAGGACAGAGTAGAGTTAATGTAGCAACAGTTGATGCAGATATACAGCCAGATGTTGATGCGATGAATGACATGTTTGACCAGTCATGTAATATGTCTAATGTATTCACATGTACTAATGCTGTTGACAACGATGCTTGGAATGTATGTATGAGAGTTAGTGTAAATGCAAATATATTCACAGATGTAAAGTTGAAAATTGATTCAGGTGCCGAGTGTAATGTGTTATCCATGAAGACTATACAGAGATTGGGCACAGAATTTGTAAAGAGTATAAAGCCGAGTTCAATGATCTTGAATGGAATTCACAGTGCATCAATGTCTAAAGGATGTATTACTCTGAAGTGTATGTACAAGAATGTAGTAGATGATGTCACATTCCAAGTTGTGGATAGCCCGAGAGCTATAGATCTGTTAGGTAAACATGACAGTGTGAAATTTCACCTTATTATTCGTGTTAATTCTGTACTGATAGCAGATCCACAGGTGTTGGTTGAGAAATACAAAGACGTATTTGACGGTACAATAGGATGTATACCGGGAGAGTATGACATTAAGCTAAACAGTTCAGATGCTGTAGTGGTACCTGCTAGACCAGTACCAGCTCCGATTAGAGCACAAGTTAAAGCAGAGCTAGATCACTTAGAGAAGTGTGGTATTATTGCTAAAGTGAACGGTCCTACAGATTGGGTTAGTCCAATGGTTTGTGTTAGAAAGCCAAATGGTAGAGTGAGATTGTGTATAGATCCACACCATCTGAACAAATGCATTCGACGTGAGCACCACCCAATGCACTCAATAGATGACATAACGACGAGGCTGAGCGGAAGCAAGTACTTTTCCACCCTAGATGCCAACATGGGATTCTACCAGATCAGATTGTCTCAAGAAAGTTCCAAGTACACGACCTTCAGTACACCTTTCGGACGCTACCGTCATCTGAGAATGCCAATGGGGATCAGTAGCGCTCCCGAAATTTACCAAAAAGCTATGGATGATGTTTTTGGAGACTTGCCAGGAATCGAGATTGTGATGGATGATCTACTTGTTCACGGACCGACACTAGAAGTTCACAACCAGAGATTAGAAGAAGTGCTGAAGAGAGCTCGCCAAGTGAATCTAAAGCTCAATCCAAAGAAGATGCTGATAGGCCAATCAGAAGTAAAGTATGTCGGTCACATTCTGTCATCCAGTGGTGTGAAACCATGTCCCAAGAGGATCAACGCAATAGTGAACATGCATGAACCCAAAGATATTGCAGAACTGAATACTATCTTGGGGATGATTTCCTATGTGTCAAAGTTTGTTCCAAATCTGAGTACCCTCAACGCTCCTTTGAGACAACTAAAGACAGCAAAAGAGTGGATGTGGACTGAGAAACATAGCCAGGCATTCGCTGAAATCAAGAACCTCCTCATACACAGTCCAATCCTGAACTTCTATGACGTACAGAAAGCAGTTACAATACAAGTTGACGCATCAAGGAAAGGCTTGGGAGCAGCTGTAATCCAAAAGAATGGAGTTGTAGCATACGCGTCAAGAGCATTGACCCAGACTGAACAGAAATATGCACAGATTGAGTTGGAAATGCTAGCAATCGTGTTTGGATGTGAAAGATTCCATAACCTGATATACGGGAAGTCAGACGTTACCATTGAAACAGACCATAAGCCGCTAGAAACACTACACATGAAACCAATTTACAAAGCGCCAATGAGAGTCCAGAGAATGATTTTGAAGCTACAGCCCTACAGCTACACAGTACATTACACTAAAGGTTCGCAGATAGGACTAGCTGATTGCCTGAGTCGACTACCAATACCGTGCACTCCAGAAGATAACACCGGACTACCAGAAGGCAACATATGTTCCGTTGACATGCTGACAAGCAATGAGAGTATTCATCAAAAGATAGTAGAAGCAACAGCACAGGATGAAGAATTGCAAGCCGTACAGAAGTTGGTCATAGAAGGATGGCCTGAAAAGAAATACAGTATTCCAGACATTGCCAGACCGTACTGGGAACACAGAAATGAACTAGGTTCATATGATGGAGTTGTTACCAGAGGGGACAGAATTTGCATTCCACAGAAATTGCGATCACGGATGTTGAAGATTCTGCACCAGTCGCATATGGGAGTAATCTATACGAAGCAGCGGGCGAGAGAACTTATCTTTTGGCCGAGACTGAATCATGAAATAGAAGACGTTATCAACGAGTGTCCGATTTGCCTAGAACATCGAAATCAACTAAGAAGAGAACTGCTGAAACTACAACCTGTACCAGAGCGTCCATGGAGTTTCGTCGCCAGTGACCTGTTTGAAATTCAAGGGAAGTCGTACATTATTCTGGTTGATTCTTACTCTGGGTACATAGAAGTTGAGCCGATGAGAGAAACATCATCTGCTGCTGTGATTCGATTCATCAAAGCTAACATTGCAAGATGGACATTTTGTACACAGATAACGGTCCACAGTATACAAGTCTACAATTTAAGAAATTCACAGAAGACTATGGCATTGAACACAAAACGTCATCGCCAGAATATGCACAGTCCAATGGGTTGGCTGAAAGAGCAGTGCAAACGATGAAGAAGCTGATCCAGAAGACGATAGAAGATGGTGGAGACATTTACCTAGCACTTTTGGAGATGAGAAATACTCCAAGAGATCCAACCCTAGGCTCACCAGTTCAAAGATTGATGGGAAGGAGAACGAAGACACAGTTGCCGGTTGTGAAGAAGTTGCTGATGCCGGAGAGAATCGAACCTCCAAAAGTCCATGACCGACTGAAAGAACTTAGACAGCGCCAGAAACAGTATTATGACAGAGGAACAAGACCAAGTGAGGAACTCAAGTCAGGAGACAGTGTGAGATTGTACACACATGGAAGATGGAAACCTGCACAGTACATAGACAAGCATAAGAGTCCAAGATCTTATGTCGTAAGGTCTGGAGACTTGGCGAATGATTACCGAAGAAACAGAAGAAGATTGATGATCACTCAGGAAGAACCACATGTAATTAGACCACAAGTCATGTCAAGTAGACAACGGATACGTCAAGAACAACCAAGAGGACTAGAACCACCACAGCATGAACCACCAGATCAGAATATTAGAGTAGAAGAGCCAGAGGCTAGAGTAGTTGAAAATAGAGTACAAGATAGGGATAGAAGAGAACAAGTTGTAACTAGATCGGGTCGTACTGTTAATCGTCCTAGATATTTGAGGGATTTCACTACGTGAATGTTGGTAGCATGTATGTTACTTTGGTAATTGAAGTATCGTATTGATGAGTTTCAGTATAATCATGTTATTCCATATGTTATTGCATTAAAGATAGTTAGACATTAATTTCTTCTTTTTTTCAGAAAAAGGGATGTAATATACTTTATACAAACCCATGTAACTTTAGATGATGCTGACACCTGGCGAGATATCGCAATACCATTGTGGAACTCTTCACCTGTAAAGATAATAATAAAGGTGTGCGTAAATGATTGGACATTACAAAGTTGTTACGTTTATGCGGCTGTGGATATATCATGTTGTGCCCGTCACAACAAAGAAAGACAACAAAACAGATTGTACTCAGTTTCTTTATTTGGACAACGATGAAAGAGTCCTGCAAAGACATAGAAAAATAAAGAAGGCTATAATCGCACAACCATGATGGTATTGGAAAGTAATCATAAACACTACAAACATAATCAATAACTAGTCAGTGTATCAACAAAGTCTCTTGTCAGCGGTAATCTCTTCAAGGATGACACTCTGAGTCACTAATTAAAATCAATATCCTGGTGTGACGTCATGAATACTAATTATCATAACTAATGAGGCTAAATATCACAGTGAAAATATGGCCTAAATTGCTCACAAAAAAATTAATATTTCGATAACTAATAAAGATAAATCGATTTTGTAAAAGCCAATGTGTTTATTTCAATGTGTTCTTCAATATAAAATATAAAATTCGAAAATCTATTTTGACTTTACTTAGACTTCAACAGCGTAGTTACAAAACGTCTTATAGAGGTTTCCAGATGAATCGTTTTACTAACGTACAGAACGTTTTATTTACCCAATTGCTTTGAGCGTAGGAAAAACGTTTCTAAAAACGTTTCTATGAAAACATTTCTATAAAAACGTTTCCAAATAGTTTTGCAAACGGCTTCCAGTGTCCACAAAATTACGCATAACCATGTATAAACCTAGCGTTTTCTGAACTGAAGCAAAACGCTTTGGAAATCGATACATACGTCGCCTGGGGTTCAGCTATAGTTTTATGACAATGGGGTACATTATCGAAAGGTACAAATTGTTTGTGTCTTTCTGTATGTTGGCCCACCTTGCCATATAAAGATATTCCACCTTTATCATGCATGACTAAAATTAATCAATATTCATAGAACATGGTCGGTGCTAAACGACTTCGCTATGCATGAACGATTTTTCCAGAAGAGGGCATGAAATGCAAGATGGGTTTTCAATTCACCGAACGTCTTCAATAAATTTGCAACTGGCTCAGTACGCCCCCCCCCCACACCCCTAGGTTGCAAAGTGAATTCAAGTTATCACAGTGCTAATTGTACAGACTTCGAAAATAACATATTAATGTGGCGATTTTGCCCAAAGATTGCGACATTGGAGTTTCGGCCGCTAATATACTCCATACCTACCTGTTTTAGAAGCTTCACGTTCGAAGCCATGCGTTTCCTTAGTGACGCATTGCCTTTTATCGATCCACTATACTGTAACAATGGTCTGACGTCACACCCTCACTCTTGTGTGCTGCTAAATACCGTCTTTCTTTGAGTTGTCTCAGAGCTGTCAAGGCAAGAGGACAATGGTGGGCACGGCCATGTTCTCCTCGTCCCCTTTTTCTGGCTGGAGGGTTCGCGAAGTGCCCGGGGACAATTCCAATCGGAGGCCCAGGAGGGAGCCTGTTTTGATCCGGGGACTCATGCCCCCATGGATAGATAGTCTCTCGCCCTGGGATGGTACGTAGAGGCTCTGACAGACCGTCGGGCTATCCAGGGTTCTATCCTAATGATGGACCATTGGCGAGGCCGGCCAGCAACACGCCCACGTGCGCGGGTTCCGGAAGCCGCTCCTATGGCTCCCGGGCTCGCCACACCGGGCTACATTACTATGATGATGCAATATCTGAGTGATGTATCGAGGCCGGACTTGTTCAGCGGACTATTACTATTAGTTAAGTAATCACGTAGTTGCCATGACCGTGCTCAGATGTGAGGCGCTTGTGCCCTAATGTTACATTGGTGCCGTGACCAGAACGGCACCAATGTAGTTACATCAAATTACTTTGAAGGGGAAAGCCATACAGGTTATGTTCGCTTACTGTTCATGCCCACTGCGAATAAGCGGATGTATGAGAAACAGTTTAAGACTTGTTTTTGTTTGAGTCCGTCACCGTGTATACGTTCCAGTGACGCATTCTCGGCTGAAAAGCCCACCCGGAAGTTCCGCCAGCTAGGTTTGAGCCGATGCTGATCGACCAGTATATCGATGGATAGCCACACCACATTGGATACACCCTGGCCGCCTACAAAAAATGGTCGATGCAGGAGGCTATCAACATAGCCCTCTCAATAGAGACAGTTACCAGACAGATGCCTCTGGCTCCGGCTCCGGCTCCGGCCACAGCTGTACCCGCGCCACCTCCTACTGCGGCAGCATCGCAAGTGGTACCAACAGTACTAGCCAGTTAGCGCGCCTACCGTCCAGCCCACGGTGGCCGTGCAAGCAGCTCCGCCAACTGCCTCATGCTCATCCTTTGAGCAAGTTTTTTCAAGATCACCGTGAGATTCTGGTTACAAAAATATATATACAAAAAAATGATTGGCGTATATATACGCCTATCTGTTTGTGTGACGTGTCCCATTCCGAATCCGTTCTTACTAATAGTCCATGAGATCACCCCACAAAATGAAGATGTTTTCAGAGAGCATCACGAGTGGGTGAGGGGTGATGAAACTCGGTTGAAGTAGACTTGCTTGTTGCAGACACTCGTCCAGGAGGTCGATGCGGCAACGCCTGTTTTGCCAACCGCACTGTCCAGACTCATAAACACATCCGTGTACTGTTGCAGCAGTTTGGATACGAGCTGCTGCTCGTCATCCAGTCGGTCTTTCGAAACTCGAGATTTTAAAAGGTCTGGCAGGGTAATGGGATCATCCCTGGCAGCCACACCTGCTTTCCCCTCCAGTTAGCGGTTGTTGCATCAGGTAGTCCTCCAGTTCGATGTTAATGCCATTGAACTGCTCCCACCGGGCAGACTTGTCCGGCTTCCTGTCATGTGGGGAACACACTTGGAAGCCAGGAATAGAGTCTGCGGGATATGATTTGGCAGCCCAAGTCCCATCCTTACCCACAGGAGGATCCACCGAAGTTGGTCCATACACCGCAGGTCAGCTCTCTGAGTACCTGCCGGAGCAGGGTAATCTGACCAGCTGACTGCAAAACCCACCATCGGAGCAGAGGACGCCATAGCCAACGTGATTCCCCCATGTCTTGACGTATATGCGGGCCCTAGAGGCTGGGCTACAGGCATATACCGAATCGAGGGGGCTGGGGGTTGGACCAGTGGATTGGCTTAGGCCATCCCTGGATTATAAGGGATTGCAGGATTCATGCTCATTGTGATGTCGTGACTGGACTTGTACTCATCAAGCGCTATTTGTATCAGCTTACGCTGCCTCTCAGTCAACCGCTCACAGGAGTGTTGCCTTTGTGGAAAGGGTGAGCGAACCCTACGATCAGGCCCTGAGTCTGGGGCGAATTGCTGCAGCGATATAATGGGGTCAACTCGCTGAGGGTTTCATTCAGGACTGTGATCGTCCAAACTCGGACTCTGCCGGAGTGGACTTCCGGAGTGAAGGCAGACGAGGCAGTCCTTGTGCCTGGCTCTCGCTGTAGCATCGTCACGGCTGGTGCCATATCTTTAACCAAGTAGTAGTCTGCTGGACGAGATCTGACTCGACACATAACTCAGAAATGCTTCATCACTGTTATGTAATCTGGTGTGTATACACAAGAGCCATGGGAGCAGCATCCCAGAACACAAGCATGTGTCACCGAAGGTCCACTGCGGGGTTAGAACCTTAGATTAGCAATCCAGGTGTGAGAACACCAGATAAAAGAAGCCTTGCTCCTGGGCTCCCAATTGGAATTGTCCCCAGGGCCCTAAAGCCCTCTACCCAAAAAGGAGGGGACAGGAGCACATGGCCACACTACACCGTCGTCTTCTCCCCTTGACAGCTTTGAAACAACTCAAAGAAACAAAGACGGGCTGGCTCTATATATAACAGCTAACGCACGAGAACCAGGGTGACGTCACAGCCCCAAAACGGTGAAGTCGGTCAATACGTTATTGACCATCGTCAAGACAACGCGAGCTTTGGGTGCGAAACAACACTAATATGGTGTCCTAAAGTGGCCAATAACCCTTTCAAAATTGTATTATGACCTCATGCTATATGTTTGTTGTGGTACATATTACAATACTAGCACTTATACAATTGAAAACAATTACTACAATCATACTCTGAAACCAACGATATTTTCACAAAACATTTGATCATATTATACTCTTATTTTGCTAACTCGTTTACACTGTTTTTCGCTGATATTTTTGCGATGTCGAATGTATTGTACTATAACTTGGAATACTTCATCTGGGAGTCAAACGACAATATTCTACCGAATTTCAATATTATATTGCGAAAATTGAAAAAAGTTGGCCACCTACCTCAATGTTAAATTCAGCCCCATCATTGAATTGCTGGGTCATCACTCGATTTTGTGCATCTGGTTGCTTTTGAAGCCTTGCAACCTTCAGATATCAACATGTTTGTGTGGAATACACCCCAATGTCCGTTCTGGTCCAAAATTACAATCATATTTCGAGTCCTGATGGATGTAAACCAGACCAAACCCTGGAATATGCTCAGATTCCCGAGATCCCGTTTTAGGCTGAAATTTAACATTGGGGTAGATAGCCAACTTCCTCAAATTTTGCAATAGAGGTCTGCAATTCGGTAGAAAATTGCCGTTTGTATCCCAGGTGAAGTGTGCCAAGTTATAGAACGATATCATTTACCATCGCAAAAATATCGTCAAACACCGGTGTACACAAGTTTTAAAAATCAGAGTATAGGTAGAAACAGCTTACCGCAAATGGCTCAACTTGAACAATGAATATGTTTCAATTTGTTTCCATGGTAACAGCTGCTATATAGATCAATATACATATTTATTTATCTTTCCCTAAGCCATTGATGAATATGTGAGTAGTTGATGGCCTATTATTATAATCGACTCTAAACTGACAGATGTCCAAACTGCTGTCATCAAATATAGGGTTGCCATGGCTACAATACCAATACAATCTCATGCTAAACATTCAACGATACACATCCTTTCTATACTAGGTATAATGTAAGTGTATTGTAAGTCTAAGTGTTCTGAGTGCACTCTTACATTAGGAATATCAATGTATCTTCATTACCATAACTGACTGATTGAATCTTTGATTTTAGGCATATACAATTATGCATGAATTAGTGCCATCATATGTCACTATGGCAATTATTTTCGTGTTCTTTTTCAGCCACAAACGTGAAATAATAACGATATCTTTCAAAATGTATGTCCAGAAAGATAACTGATATTGTATAATGACACAACTGTTATTTCAAATGATTCGTTCAATATACATTATTTCACTTTGTCCTGAACGAACATTCATGGATATTCATTCCTGTAGCTAGTATTTTCACCTAAACATTCAAAGTTTTAACCCTTACAATTGAATATTAGTGTTGGTATCAATATATCTTCACCAGGTAGTGCAAATATTGCATAATACCATCACAATTACATTTCAAACATCAACTATACACTTAAACACTCGAATGGTGAAAATCGTCACGGTCATCGGTGAAAAAAGATGATATTTAGCATATGTTGTTGCCAAGCCGTTGCCATGGAGACGCACAAGGTACCTGTCACAGATTCGTAAGACGGTTGTGTTTGTAAATTGTGAAATAACTAACTCGACAACTTTGTTTTAATACAAGCAATATATATTAACGTTTTTTAATATGATACAGCTGTTTCACCAATAGTAATTTCAGTTTACATATATGTGGTAATAATATTTACAATAGACCAAAATGTAATACACACTCTCACACACACACAACACAGACACACACACACACAAAATTCCCCCCAAAAGGTCCCTTGAACTGATAACTGGTCTCCCACAGAAAATGCGTCCCTCGAAGGTTTTCTAATAGCGTCCCATGTAGATTTCTAATAGCGTCCCACGTGGCTTTCTTCTAGCGTCCCACGTAGAGGTGAGCAGGAACCACGTGATCGCCGTCAGAGCGACGTATCACCCTAGACTGGACGTGAATGCACTCGGCGCGAGGAGAACTGCGACGAGGCGACGTAGTGCTACGTATTGGACGTGGGCACCCTCCCGAGTAACTGGACTAGCAGGCAGACCCAGCTAAACTTTGTCCCGTTACGCTGTTATGTAACGTCTACATCTTCTACAAAAAACTGATAATCAGTTTGTGGACGCAGGCTACAAACGGGTTTGTGTGTGTTAGCGTGCCGGTAGTCTATCCCCAAGGTTATCATTCCCGCCTTTTTATCCGTTCTTCTAATTTCTACAGTCCGCATTTTATGTAGAATTGGTATCCCTTGACAACGTTACCTGATTATTCAACCAATGACAATCTCTCTTTTCGACTAGAAGCTCCTCGAGGTTGTTTTCCTTTCAATCTTTCAATTTTTAATCCAAGATATTCTGCCCCATCGCTTGAAGTATAGAAGTAAAACTTTATCACGCTTATCATTAGTGATCACTGTTATTATAGGGTTTTATATTTTTTGAATCCCTCCTAGCATCTAACAGATTTATTTATTTTTCACGAGGCCGGTAAAGACCCAAACTTTTGCCTCGATCGCTTCTCCAGAATCGATAGGCCTACATGTTATAAATATTTTGTCATATATATTAAGCACATTTTATATCTACTGTAGCCGTATTTTACAAGAGTATCAATTATTAATCGGATCGACACATATGTCTCCAATGGTTAGTGTGTTCGCCTTCAAATACAAATCTGGATAAGCCCCTATCGTGTCATCGACCGGCTCGGTGATGCTGCGACATGTTATGCTCAAGGTGGTCATAACGTTGTTTGTATAACTTTGTAAGTTCGTCACGAACCACAAACGTGGAGGTATTTTTTTACCTCTACTCCCTCCACCCCTTCTCCCAGTATTTTCCCTATTCATACTGCATCCAGAAATTCCGTGGGTGTAAAATGATGTACACACATCATGTAGACAACATCACACAAAGTTCAATTAAGACATCCGTTTTTAAAAACCGGTAACAACATTGTTCACGGACTAGATCTAGTGTGGTGTAGATCTATCGCTTAGAACATCATCCAACTGGTGACACTTGACGGCTACGTGAAGTATTTTATACGGTATTTGTTTCCTTTGAGAGTGTGGGCCAGCATATCCATGTATATCGACAGTTCTTTCATCAGTTCATTCTATCTTCATAACAAACATAAACTTATTATACTACATCTAGTAATAGTTTATCTAATAACGTATAATAATAATATATTTAAAAAAAAAAAAAAACAACAAACAAAAAAAAACAAACAAAAAAAAACAAAAAAAACGTTCAAATCTTTAGGTCGATCAATTTTTACATAGTCACAAATCCATAAAATGTTTTCTACATTTGTTTATTCCTCAACTCTGTTATCATTTGTTAATTCGTCTGTACTCTGCAGGTATAAATATATATACTCTCTCTAATGTGTCAGTTATCCTCTGTCATTCATACAAGTATTTATCATATACAATGTAAATATATAATATTTATAATTTATTTTGTGTTATAATGGAAGTCCAATTCCGCTGACGGTTCAAGGCTGTTTGCCCTAGTTCCAGTGTTATTATATACATCTATAATTTCATTATTTATATATCATAGATTATATTTTACACAAAATATGTATATAATGTTTTTCGTGCCAGTGTCTTCTCTCGTTGCGGGATTTATCCTGGGAGTCCAATTAACAGGCTCCAGAGCTTTCACTGTCAGTTGTGGGCTGTGTGCCCTAGTTTCCAGTTTATTATTCATGTCTTTTATATATATTTACATTTTTTCCAGTATTTATTCCTTTATTCTATATGTACTATCCTATCATTTTTTATACCATATATACATATATACAATATATATATAAAAAAATAATAAAAAAAATAAAAAAAATGTATATATTTACCAATATGTGTTTATGTCAGTGTCTGCTCTCGTTTCGGGATTTATCGTGGGAGTCCAATTAACAGGCCCCAGAGCTTTCGCTGTCAGTTGGGCTGTGTGCCCTAGTTACCAGTTTTATTATTCATGTATTCTATATATATTTACATTTTTCCAATATTTATTCCTTTATTATATATCTACTATCATACCATTTTTTTTTTATTCCATATATACATATATACCATATCTACAAAAAATATGTATATAATTACCTATATTTACCATATAAATAATGTGTTTATGTCAGTGTCTGCTCTCGTTGTGGGATTTATCCTGGGAGTCCAATTAACAGGCTCCAGAGCTTTCGCTGTCAGTTGTGGGCTGTGTGCCCTAGTTACTAGTTTTAGTATTCATGTCTTTTGTATATATTTACATTATTTATATATCATAGTATATATATATATATATATATATATATATATATATATATATATATATATATATATATATATCGATGTTGGTGGCCGTATGTCTAGTAGCGGTTTCAAGGCCTAAAAAATTAATATTCTGTTTCTCGTCCTCCTATTTTTTCAAAACTGGGTAGGGAGGGACTTCTTATTTTTTTACTTTGAAAAAAAAATTTCAAAAAAAAAAAAGCTCAAGAAAAAATTGGGTAGGGAGGCACTTTTTATTATTTATTTTTGGTGGGACATTTCATACGTATGAAATGAAAATAAATTTGATTTATTGATCGATTGAAAACCACTTGTGCACAGACGCATTCAAGCCCAAATAAATCAAGCCTTTAGAATTGAAATCATGTGTAACACATGACTTTAATTATTTTCGTTTCTAGAGGCTTGATTTATTTGGGCTTGAAACCTCTTGGCCTGGCACTTGGCACTACTGCCTGGTTTGCCATCTTCCTAGCAGTCAGCACAGACAGGATGATTTTGTGTACTAGTAATATTATTATCAAAAATATTACTAGTTGATACTATATTTCAAGAAAGAGTAATTGTGGAGAACCGTTCTAGTAGTTAATATGTCCATTGGAGTATACATAAGGGATATAGTAAATCAATTAATGATCATAATTCAATAGGTATATTACATACACGTAACCACATAAAATAACTGTTTTTGAAAACTAGTAGCGTCTTTCTCTCATTTGGAGGAGAGTGAAAACAAGGAGGTAAGTTAAATATTTGCTAAGCTGCACGCTGTGATTCGGTGTCTCGATCATTCACTCTCTTCAAAATGGGGGCGGGAACACTTTTCGTTTTTCATCTGAGAATCTCAAATAAAAAAATCCGGGAGGCTGCTTTTGAACACAGGCGGGCTGGGATGAGAAACAAAAAAAATGATTTTATTAGGCCAACAATGGCATGCATGATTTAGGAGGTCGCATCTAGGCCTGTGTGGTCATACCTCATATATCCCATAATACAAAACAAAAATATGACATGACGCTACAGTCCAACGTGGCATGGGAAAAATACGGCACAGGATTAAGGACTTCATCACATATTACAGAGTATATTAACCCATCGTTATTACTTTGTACATATAATTGTCAGTCGATTCCCCAGGTTCGATTTCACTTGCGGAAAACATCTCATGCTCAATTTGATTGATGTCTGCCAAAAAGAATCTGACAGAGCAATTAAACAGAAAAAGAACTGAACTTGACTGGTATATTTTTCATTCTGTATTATTGCCATGAATGTAATAATAGAAGTGATTTTATCTCCCACCTTGAAGTATGGCTGGAAGGGGAATATTCAATTAACGATCCTTGTTCACTGAGTGCTCAGAGATGGATTCTTTGAAGTTTTTTGGATTAAGCACTCTGAAGTGTACTTGGAAATGACCCGTTCAATTACGTCCTTTCCGGCTCTGCCATGACAAAGCTGAAAACATATAGTTGCATAAAGTTGGAAACAATGATTGGTAAACTCAAGTTTGAATGGTTTTGTTGAGCAAATAAGACGGATCACATTGATAAACTGGATGTGGCAAATTACTTGCATACTGTTGAATGACCCTAAAAGATCCTGTGTGTCTTCGGCACGAACTATGTACGGATCAAATTTACCAGTGACTATTCATGTCTTTATGATGCATTCCTCGGTTATGTTCGATTCACAAATCCATTAATTGTAAGTAGTTGAAAATTTTCATGATTTTCATATTTATTTGCCAGTTGAATGTGAATATCCATCTATTACCGCCAATACAGACTCCGATGATGCCAACAACAAACGTAAAACACAACACTGTGCAACAGAAACAAAGCCCGACCAATCAGTTTATCCAAAGTTGTTACTAAATTACTATCCCGGTTGAAATTGTTCATATCCATGTGAAGCTCAATGTTTCGTTCGATTTGTAAATACATTATATTAATGTTCATGTTCATGTCCCAATGTTTGATATTATTTATGGATAACAGTATTATTGAAGAGTTGGCAGTTTTTTCTGGTTTTAGTAATGATTCATCGGTTGAAATTTCTGGGATTTTCCTAGTATTAGCTGGTTTCATTCATTTGAAGAAAAATGCACATAAAAAAAGATTTCCGTGAAGGAGATTCAAATTATGTGCCCTATAGTATGTTGATCAGACGTCACTGTATGCATATGGTAAAGGGATTTACTAATCTTCATCATCTGCATCATGTATTATTATAGGTAATCGACTGAATTCAGTGTTTGAGGCACGAGTTCGGGTCGTCCGCGGCCCAGACACGACCGAGTGCCTCAAACACTGAATTCAGTTGATTAACTTATTATAATATACCGCACAATGACATGTACATCCATTGGAAAGCAAACTAGTACATTTTCTGACATTAATTTGTGATTATTTACACGAAAACATCAAGTGTTTTTATCAATTCTTTGACCTACAAAAAAGTCAGGTTACCAGCGCATGAATATAAACGTATAAACACCGCCGGTTCCTGAGCGCGTTGCCACGGATACGCCGTGCAATTAACACATGACCTGTATGTTCCAATACAGGAATTAATCGCACGATCGATTGTCTATACTGTACAATAGGACAACGCGCATAGGTATATAATAATCTTATATACCGCACATTCCATGTAACTTGACTTATCATGAAAATTCCAAACACAATTAAAATATGTTGTATTGAGTGTCTTCAAAAAATCAGTTCAGTTTTTAGTTCTTTCCTTTCCTTAGGTTGCTTTGCTGGGGATGACACGGACTTCGTGTGGCAGGTCGTTTTGTATCTTGGCACCGAGGATGCGAATTTACCTGGATCCGTACTTGTTGGTTGATTTGGAAACTGGAAATCTGGGGAACAGCTCTGTCATGTGAGGAGGCATGAGACCTGAATGGAGCCTTTTGAGTAATTGTCAGGGCATTGAACCCCACTCGCTGTTTGATCGGAAGGCAGTGCAGGCTGTGAAGGACAGTAGGTATGTGTTCTGTGGGTGGTGTGCCAGTTAGCAACCTCACAGTATTGTTTTGCACAGTTTGTAAGCACTGGACTGTTTTTCTTCTTTTCTTCTTATTTTGGCACTAGGGGAAGCAATCTATTGTGAACGTCCGACCGGGATGTAACAGTGGCGTGAATGACTATTGCACAGTCATCTTTGCTAACATATTTTCTCATCTTGGAGATTCTCCGCAGACGGAAGTATGCATAACGCGTCATTGTATTCACGCACTGTTTCACTGAAATGGTGTTGTCGAAGTTGGCACCGAAACTGAGAACTAAACTACAGCTATTCTTCACGACTATTTCAAACATACATGCCATATTTAACAAAACATGATGACATGATGTTTATTGAAAAAATAAATACCTAAATTAAAACCTAAATTAAAAAGGTCTATTGTCGACTAGGCACACTTCTCAGCCCCAGTATTGTTATCGTAGATGATTAATTTTCAGTAATGCTTTGGCAAAGCAGTATCGCCTCCACTATAGATAGGAGCTTTATTAAACTTACGGAGTGGGAACATCACTTTTTAAAAACACGATTGGATTGATACATTTTTCTTAGTTAAGGTGACATCTTAACTTCTACTGCATATAATGTTCATTTGAAATTTACTTGTGATTTTCGGTATACATGATGTCAAGTCCATTGACTGTAACATTATATATCAAGAGTCTAGGAATGCCAACAGTACAACACTTCTTCATCCAATACGTACACCACATACAAACCCATTATGGAATGTGTTTTTGTCGAAAACTCAATTGTGTGTTATGATGGTTACCTTCGACACAAATAGTTTCATTATGGGGTGATTCTTCCCCGGAATTCACACACTCGATTCTGTAATATCGCAACATACAATTGTCATCGCATGCACAATTACGGATTTCAAGCCTCTATTGCCACGGAACAATGAGTTAGCTGAACTCTCCAGCCAAGTCCATTCAGACTGGGTGTAGGGCTGTTTACGAAGAAATTGTTGGGGAAAAAAACAATACCCGGAGTGTTTCTATGAGAATGGTTGAAATGGCATGTGTTGGTAGCTTAGCCGTTGTGGAATTAATTGCAAATTTTGTAGTGGGTGTGTCTCAAGAGGTTTTCCACCATCTGTGCTCAGTAATCACTGAGTAATGAGGAATGGAAACTGACGCTGTATCTAGCCACACTCCATTGTAGTTCATACGCATGAGCAACCAAGGCAAAAATCGGAGGGTAATACATTGATTGATCACACCGCTCACCTAACGTCACACAGCAAAGCATGTATCAAATGTTAGTAGAACACTATACGTTTCCGATTAAAATTATTAAAATATCGTTTTTGTATATTTTTTTCAACTGTTTTTAAAATGGACTACTGGTGAAATAAAGGATGTTGGGTTCTTAAAAATTGATCCTCCTTGTATATATGTGTTGATGCAAAATATATAGCATTATCGTTTGGAATAAACACTCATATTCATTCAAAGTCGTGATCTTGGTAATTCGTTCTCTTGAGGAAGCAGATTTCTAAATGATGTATTGGTAACACTGAAAATATATCACATCGCATCATATGTGCAATACTTGTACATTTTATTGTTCGATCAAGATATATGCAACACAGTTTACCTTCTAGCACTAACACCAAAACACCATCCCAAGTGTAACGATAACACCATGACAAGTTTCCAGGCTACCTGAGTGTAATTACTTACCTTTTCATGGTCTGGGTGACATTACATGACAAATAACTTACACCAGACGACTTTTCAGACTAAGAACTTGATAATGGAACCTACAAGGTTATGCGTTCCAAACTACACCATGAATAGTGTGGATTCTTAACGTTATTCCCATCCTTACAATGTGGTAATAAATATTTATACTAACTATTAATTTAATGTGTTACATCTTTTCATTATTTTAGCCACACAGCGGCTGAAACCCACTAATTCTTTGTAATATTTGAAATCAGATGGCCATCGTTGAACCTCTCGAGCCTGAGGACTGTGAAAGTGATTCGGGTCCCCATTATGTTGATGGCTGAATGATCTCTTTGAAGAGTCATCTTCCTCTGAGAATGGAGCCGTCTGGTATGACCTTGAAATGGTCCTTTGTGGAGGTCCCCTTTAATCAACATGGTCACTTCTGGCAGATGTCGAGTTGACAGACCCCTAAATCCTAGCAGTTTGTGGGAGTGTGATGACCCATGCTGTGGACATTTTGTTGAGGAAGACTTCTGTCTTCGTCTTCAAAGTTAAACTATATTAGAAGTACATGACGATATTTGCTGATGTTCTGTTGTCGCCTGTAAAGTGAATTTCAGTTCCTGGGAAAAATGAAAAATTGATGCATGTTTCGACATATCTCACATTTAGCCATCGACATGCACATTTTTTTTCTTTCATGAAGAAAATTTAATTCACACGAGAGCACAAAGAAATGATCGAAAATCTATTCCATGACGGCGTGTACCAGTGAGCCGATGTAATTTCCACAATGTTGGATCTGCCTCAGTAACTGAATCTACAAGAAATAATGTGATAACTATCCTAAGGGTTTTATGTGTGTTATCATGAAGATATCATACACGAACGTGGTTCGAGATATGTTTGTTTTATTTGCCATGTGTGAGAAATAAGACAAAAACATTGCTGCAAATAATTAACTTTCATTGAGCAAATTTTCAATCGCCAATTTTTAGAATGCAGAATCTACAATTCGGGGAGGGAACCATAGTACATACAGTGGTACACAGAAACACACAGAATTCTGTGGTACACAGAATCTCACACAATAGACATTTTCTCCCACAATACACATGTTTTGAATGAACATTAGCAAGGAATATTAGCAAGGAGTAAATCCTTATTGAAATAACAAAGGCTATATTAGTAACCCTGAGACAGGAAAACTTTTACTCAGGCTAACGTGAAATATTTATTCACAACTGACATTCATACTGATAGGTATGATGTGGTAGCATTCCAGGCCTTAGTGTTCCAAGACGGTGATGAACGAACTTTGGAATACACTGGTTTATCCATTAAATTTACACTAGGTAAAATGTATTTTTGCCCTCTGGATAGAATTGTCAACATGAATAACCATCTCCTCTCCTGTATTATCGTGAATCACCAATGTCAGTTTCGTCGTCACATTTTGTGAGTGATACCGGGGTATGAAGGATTTTGAATTAAACATGGAAAAGTATTCTATTGGATTTAGTTGTAAATAGCATAACATGCTGCTTAACGTATGTATTTTACTGATTAATGATTCGTTTCTGGAATGACACTTCGAAAAGATGGTCAGTATATATTGTGATCTGGAATAAGTTGACATTTTAACGAGCAGCCTACATACTTCTTTATTTCTCTCCTGATGTATCCCTTTGTCTGAGAAGCACTCGACCTTGGATTTGTCCCTTGATGGTCTTTCCCCTAATTAACGATATCACGTTTGGGCTGTTCTCAGACAGTTAAATCTCAGCAAGGCACGGGATCGTGGATGGGATAATGGTCCCTCATAGACACTTTAGCAGAGAGAAATGGCCTATAAACAATTGGCGAGATTTCATCACGATGTACCCTGATATACTTCACACATTTTCACTGATGTTTTGATTATAGTTAGATATCAACCATGAATATCATCGACAGTGTTAGTTAGATGATGACCCCAGTGTTATTTGAAATATGGATGTTAGGTTGGTCAGCGATGTATTTTAATTCAACCTATATTGGTAGAAATGATGTAGCAATACAGAATTAATGTTGTCGATATCAACTGAGAATACAATATTAACCGATACGAAATGAACACACATTTGACCCAGAATTTGCAGTTGACCCAGAATTTGTCCTTTGAGGGTCTTTCCCTTAATTAACGGTGTCACTCCTAGGCTGTTCACCAACATTTATGTCCCTGAATCCCAGCAGGACAGGAGATCGTGGATGGAGATAATGGCCTCTAAGCAATTATCGAAATGTCACCACGGGGTGTAACACATGTCCACCATGATCTTGTACAAAAATTTCCACCAATTTCGTTATTGCCGCAGTTTCAGACAAAGATCATATATATATATATCAAAGTATATAGATACCATAGTTCGTATTTATTTACCCCATCATATGTGGTCACAGCGACACCAAATTTTAGCATTTGTTGTTGCCCCAGCTTCAGACAATGCTCAAAGGTAGATATCAAACCTGAATTTCCTCTATAGTTCGTATTTATTTACCCCATCATATGTGATCACAGCGACACCAAATTTTAGCATTTTGAAGACCTGAATTCCCACTGTTGTGATAACTCATTGAACCTCTTGAACTCTACAACATCCTTATGTTCTGATAACAAACTTGTCCAGTTTAACCTCGAATTCTACTTCGGGGTTTTCCCTTCCTAACTAACAACATAATGGGACAAGCGTACTGCTTGATGTGGGCACAAATGGGGGATTGTCGTGAAATCTAATGGTGAACAAGTGAAAGATTGGCAGAAATAAATGTGGTTTACACTGACAAGTAAATCCCATCATAGTCGAATATATGTGAGCAGTGTATGGTTCTATATATATATACTGCATGCTATGTGCTAACGTTATATCAATTATATCAAGTATGATGGAATACAAAACGGAATTCCATCGTCCAATCTTGAAGCACTTTTGAAAGAAGACCTTGTTCGGCGAGGGCTCAATATTCTCTTCCTTGGAGTATAATCAATAAAACACCCCTACATGTACATGCCATTGGTAATGACCCGCTCACTTAGCCTTTTCAGGATACCGGTATGAGAAAAAATCGAACAAAGAAGAAGAGTTACACATAGAAAAACCATGTATATAAAATGGAAAAATCAAATGTCCAAAGTGTTCGAATGATACTGACTCTGTCGAATTAATGTATATTTTGAAGGATTTTGATGTATCCTGTTTGTACTCGGTAAAACAACAAATGGATACCAGTAGCATGGCGTGCTCGATTATGTATATGTGTGTATTCGTGTGTGATAATTTATTCACAGAAATTTTTTTTTTTTGCTAATAACTGATAATCTCATGGAAAATGGGAAATCTCTTTTTTCCCGGAACGGTATATAAGTCTGACCGGACCTCACTACGTGTAGATGTATCTATGTGAATACTTGAGATTTATTAAAGTTTTTATCAAACACTTTCATCAGTACATGTAATATTATTCTATAGATACGTATCAGTCATTATTATTTTACAATTGTGAAGCAAAGGTTAGTGTCTCCATCTTGAATAACAAGTTTAATCAGGGATATTTGAGGAACAGCTGCGTGAATCAATGAATGATTTCATGGAATCACAGAATCCGTTACCGAGAATCCAGTTATCCAGTGCACCCTTGAAGAGTTTTTCTCGGTTAAAGTGGTAGAAATTTTCACCGAAGATGGAAGATATCAGTATACGCTTTGGAAATGCGAAACCATGTGACCACTGTGGATTGAAACACAACTGTTAAAGGAAAATGAAGAAATTTAACCATTCAGGCCACTTTCGAATGCTTGTGGTGAATATATTCATTTCGTTTTTGGACATGTTAATTCCAACAAGCAATATACAAATTATCAATGGTTAACTGTAGGCATTAGGGGCCGGTCATTATTTATCAGGTGGGGGGGTTGGGTAAAAACTGGGGGGGGGGGGGGTCATATTTTTGTTTTCAATGGAACTGGGGGGGGTCGGAGTTCGAATCTTAGTTAATTTCAGAAAATTTGTATATTGAAATAGTGAATTAGGTGAAAGCAATCCACTCAACCAGGACTGATGGTTCACTGGAGTATACAGCACGTGGAATCCATCCCTTTGTCACATTACATGTATCAGTGAAACTATAGTTTCGCTGAAATTTGATCCTCGAAAGGACCATCCAGGAACACCCAAAATCAGGAGATGTCGTGAATCGATAACCGCTCATCACCCCCAGATTGAAACACTGTCACCAAGAATGAACCATGGACCTTTAGTAGAACACAGCAGCACTGCAGCTGAATACGGTGCCAGCTAGGATGATCAACATGCATTGCACTGTCACAGACTAACAATGGATCACCCGGCCCATACCATGCTGACCAACATCTCATAACATCCAATGACCCCGAACCAGCATGTCAAAATTACAGACCGATTTTCCACTCAACACTTTGCCAACACAGGAACCTCGGCCACTGAGGATAATCCTCGATGAGCTCAGGACTGTCCTGGACCGCCATGAACAAAATATGGACCTTTCCATCAAGAATTGCAAAATAGTCCTGGATCGTCCCGGATGATGCCATAGTGAATCTGATTTACCTGACTTTCTTGGTGGCCAGGACATTGCTAGACAATCGCGGATCATCACGGAACATTATGAACCCATCAGCGAGGCAACACAGAATTGATTCAAGGCCGAGAAAGTACCAGTCCAGGATGGCCTGATTCATCAATGATATGTGGAAGAGTTATAATTTTTCCGAGTTCACTCTGGGGTCCAGTTAGTCTGTATATTTAAAGGAAGAAATAAGATTCATGTTTTTTTTTCATTCCTCCAACAAATTTTCAGTCAGTGAATGAACTGAATGGGTAAAAAAAAAAAAGTGTTTCAGGGGGGTTTGGAAACGTGGGGTTTGGAGTGAGAAAAATATTTCAGTATTCTGGGGAACATGATCCTAGACATAGATGTCTTGGGGGGTGTTTTGTTTCTTGTCCCCAACATCCAATCAGACGCTGTCAATACCATACTGATATAATATACCCACAAATAGTAATTGAATCAGTTGTAATGGCACAAATTCATAATATCCACTGACTTAATAGTGTAAAAAAATTGCAACAAAAGTCACAATTGTTTGAATAGAATGTGACTGAAGTGTAAAAACAGCATTTAAGTATCATACTGGCTCCTTATATTTGTTACCATTGTGTATTATGGCTTTGTATATGTACATGGGGATTGGGGGGGGGGGGGGGGGGTCACACTTTTATTTTTGATCTTGGTGGGGGGGTCATACATTGTTTTTCGATATGGGTGGGGGGTCAAACTTTGAAAACTCATTTCTCGGAAAATCCATCCAACCCCCCCACCCGATAAATAATGACCGGCCCCTTAGGTTAATTGGCAGTGGTATAATATATCATACTGTGAGATATGGTAGTATGACATTAGTTTCTACATTGGGCTTACGTTAAAAACATTGAGCATGACCATAAATGAATCAGCTGTTTGTGCATGTATTCAAAATGTAAAAATATCTTGATTCCAATTTGCATATCACAAAATGTGAAAAGATCTTTATTCTAATGTACACATCATTGTGGATTTCATTTTGCAATATGATGAGAATTTTCGTGTCAAAACTGATCCTAAGACATGGACCAAGGAAAAACCAGATTAAAAGAAATCAATCAAGGTAGAAAAGTATTGAATACTCCTCGATATTCCAGGCAATATTGACGCCGAGGGGACATGATGTATGTGTCTGAGATTATCAGTGCAGTCAAGCGAGTTATCACACCCCAACACAGGAGTTCGTCTCTGGAGTCTTATCCGTAATTGTCTTTCCGTGGTCAGACCGAGACTGAGACTGTAATATTTCATGATCAATTATCAAAAGGAAATTGGATATCGCCTCCAAAGTGCTTGGCAAAACAGCGCCGCATCAAGTAAAAAAATCTTCATGTGTCATCCAGTGAAGGAAATTAATGAGAAAAATGAATGTTTTGGAAAGGGATTTGTGATCAAACTACGTTTCCCCACTGCAACCACTAGGTGAAAAGCAGATCCATCCTTATTTCACTATAGGGGTGGTCGGCTTACTGTAAAAAACGAAACGAAACGAAATGAAATGAAACGAAACGAGTGAAGTATAGGGTGTTCTCAAAATATTTGTTTTCCAGATTTTTTTCCCAATTAATTTCTACAATTTTTTTTATAATCCACATCAATGAAAACGACAGGTTCCTTTTTTGTTACCCTCGCCCCGGAGGGGGCGGGCGAGGGTATTGCATGTCTGACTGTCTGTCCATGCGCATAACTCCGACACAAATGGTCCGATCGATGTGAGATTAATAGAGATGAAGCGGTATGGACGTGGCTTGAGCCTCAAGTTTTGACACCAAATATTGTACACACATGACATGTGATTTTACATCAAGGACAGCAGATATCCCTGGGAGGCCGGCGGAGATCAAATGCATGAGAAAAGTGGTGGATGTACATACTGCTGCTTGACACATGATAGTTTATGGTTTAGAGATCACTGGTCAATTATTAGAATTTGTAACCAAAAAAAATCTTGTTTCGTTTCGTTTCGTTTTTTACAGTTACCCACCACCAGTAACTGTAAAAAACGAAACGAAACGAAAAAAATTTTTGTTGGTTACAAATTCTAATAATTGACCAGTGATCTCTAAACCATAAACTATCATATGTCAAGCAACGGTATGTACATCCACCACTTTTCTCATGGACCTTATTCTCCACCGGCCTCTCAGGGATATCAGCTGTCCGTGATGTTAAATCAGCTTGACACATTAATGATACTGCACTGCACCATAATGCCACGTTGGGATCCACAAACTGGGATTGGAAATTGAGGGACGTGTCAGGCTTCTCAGCAAATAGTCTCCTATGATGTAATAGATACGACATGTCATGTGTGCATTTGGCGTCAAAACTGACCCTGAAGCTCAGATCCTCATATTGAAGGTCTTTGAGAATTTTTGTGAAAATCTCCCAAAAAATTTTTTTTCTTCGTTTCGTTTCGTTTTTTACAGTTACTGGTGGTGGGTAACTGTAAAAAACGAAACGAAACGAAACAAGATTTTTTTTTGGTTACAAATTCTAATAATTGACCAGTGATCTCTAAACCATAAACTATCATGTGTCAAGCAGCAGTATGTACATCCACCACTTTTCTCATGCACTTGATCTCCACCGGCCTCCCAGGGATATCTGCTGTCCGTGATGTAAAATCACATGTCATGTGTGTACAATATTTGGTGTCAAAACTTGAGGCTCAAGCCACGTCCATACCGCTTCATCTCTATTAATCTCACATCGATCGGACCATTTGTGTCGGAGTTATGCGCATGGACAGACAGTCAGACATGCAATACCCTCGCCCCCCCCCCTCCGGGGCGAGGGTAACAAAAAAGGAACCTGTCGTTTTCATTGATGTGGATTATAAAAAAAATTGTAGAAATTAATTGGGAAAAAAATCTGGAAAAAAAATATTTTGAGAACACCCTATACTTCACTCGTTTCATTTCATTTCATTTCGTTTCGTTTCGTTTTTTACAGTAAGCCGGGTGGTCGTATAACAACATCAGTGCCAATTGGCAATTTTGTGATATAAGTCTCAAAAAACAGTGTTCACCTCTGGTTATTGAGTATATCATGAACACTCGTAACAACGCCACGCTCCCATTGTGAATGAATGGTGCATAATTCATCACACGTATATGTTTTTGCTTCATCATATTCTTATGATGCTGTTCGATATAAACATTGCATGGTGATTCATTTCAGAAATATGGGGATATATTTTACCATTGAGTAGGTGATTTTCATGATTCACACATATTGACTTTTCATAGAAAGTATAAATCGCCGGAAGTTCCCGCGATGAAAGCAATATTTCCACCAGCTCCATTGTGTCACTAAGCAGGAACGACGTGACATGTTTTGTGTCATGCACAATAAAAACGCACATTATCAGATGCCAACTGAAACCGAGTACTAATAAGGACTGCAAACATAAAGGCAATAAGAAAACACGGGTGTCTGGTGTTTTCTTTGACACATTATCCAACATACGTACACGTGACAGTTACAAGAAATATATTTGTGGTGCGTCTCTTTCATCTGGACTTTCCATGAGGAAATTTAACAAATTAGTACCAACCAACACATTTGGGACATGACTCTTGACTGTTATGCTACATAGACTGGAAGGACTTGTTTTCGTGTTTAGTCATAAAAAGGATACAGACTCGTTTTTAAAAATCAAGCAAAGTTAGATTCTCTTTAAAATGAAGTCAATGAATATAAATTGATATATGTGTTAATCAGTTGATCTCTACAGAATACCATAAGCGCATTATTCTATTTCTATCGGGCGATGCATACGTAATACATGACGTGGTCCAGAACGAATTTGTGGAACTTGATTTCTGATGTGCCAGATCATAGGAATTGTCACTATGGGAGTGTTCATCCACTATAATACATACACGTAGCTTGGTAGAATAGTGTCCAAAATTGTAATGTAATATCATAACCAACTTGCAAATGGCATTTGTCAAGTCATGCACAATACCAACACGAAGCATATAATCGTTTGCTACAAGGAGATAGTAAAACGTTTACAAGCCCACTCACTCCAGGCGTTTTCCTGTTTACGTAACGGTATTCCGAGAAATGAACAAAAAACAGTATCACGATTGTCACTGAGAAACTGACTGAAATGGTATAGTAGCGCAGGTGTTCTGGAATTAATTGCAATTAGGAGTGGAGGTGGTTCCTCTTTTTTACATCATCAGTGTTCAGTTTTTCAAGAGACGGTGGAGAATGGTAACCTTTCCTCACGCCATCCATTATGTGATATATTTCCCGCATAATATGAACAACCAGTTCAAAAGCATAAAGGGTATGAATTAATTATTCAAATGTCTACCTATCATTACTTACCTAAACATTTTGGATTTTATTTTTGTAGCATAGATGTTTAACATTTTACAGAATGTTGTGGGTGTTTATTTGTTTTAAAATCCCAGATCTATGGCCAATTCATCACCTAGACTTCTAGCTGTCATGAGCTTATTTATTGCGAGTGTTGTCAAACTTTTATCCTGGTGAATGTATTAGACACGTGATCTTCACAGTTCATAGTCTAGTTAGAGTGTCTCTTTAGGCAATGATCATAAACATATTTGTTTTTTAAATAATGTGTTATCTCACATGTCAACTGATGAGATAAATGTAAAACTGTGATTATTAATTCAAACTATTGTGTTATCGCATCATGATAACACCATTACAAGTACCAGGCCATGTGTCACGCACCCTTTCCTAATCAAACTGTTTATTCGTGTTGTTTAATTTCATGACATGGCTGAAATTGCATGATCGGTATCATATAATAATGTTTAGGATGGCAAATTAATGACTGATAACACCACGTTATTGTTCCTGCACATTAAATAAATAACATATGCCTGACAAGCACATAAACATGGAAACGAGAGGCCATAGGCCACACACCCCTAAATCCTAGCAGTTTGTGGGAGTGTGATGACCCATGCTGTGGACATTTTGTTGAGGAAGACTTCTGTCCACGTCTCTAAAGTTAAACTATATCAGAAGTGCATGACGATATTTGCTGATGTTCTGTTGTCGCCTGTAAGTTGAATTTCAGTTCCTGGGAAAACCGAAAAATTGATGCATGTATCGACATATCTCACATTAAGCCATCAACATGGACAATTTTTTTCTTTCATGAAGAAATATTAATTGTAATTTCCACAATGTTGGATATCGCCTCAGTAACTGAAGATACAAGAAATAATGTGATAACTATCCTAACGGTTTTATGTGTGTTATCATGAAGATATCATACACGAACGTGGTTCGAGATATGTTTTATTTGTCATGTGTGAGAATTAAGACAAAAACATGCTGCAAATAATTAACTTTCATGGAGCAAATTTTAGCCAATTTAGCCAATAGCCAATTTAGCCAATAGCCAATTTTTAGAATGCAGAATCTACAATTCGGGGAGGGAACCGTAGTACATACAGTGGTACACAGAAACAATCTCCCACAATAGACATTCTCTCCCACAATACACATGTTTTGAATGGACATTAGCAAGGAATGGCAGAGTAAATTCTTATTGAAATAACAAAGGCTATATTAGTAACCCTGAGACAGGCAAACTTTTACTCAGGCTAATGTGGAATATTTATTTAAAACTGACATTCATACTGATAGGTATGATGTGGTAGCATTCCAGGCCTTAGTGTTCCAAGACGGTGATGAACGAACTTTGGAATACACTGGTTTATCCATTAAATTTACACTAGGTAAAATGTATTTTTGCCCTCTGGATAGAATTGTCAACATGAATAACCATCTCCTCTCCTGTATTATCGTGAATCACCAATGTCAGTTTCGTTGTCACATTTTGTGAATGATACCGGAGTATGAAGGATTTTGAATTAAACATGGAAAAGTATTCTGTTGGATTTAGTTGTAAATAGCATAACATGCTGCTTAACGTATGTATTTTACTGATTAATGATTCGTTTCTGGAATGACACTTGAAAAGATGGTCAGTATATATTGTGATCTGGAATAAGTTGACATTTTAACGAGCAGCCTACATACTTCTTTATTTCTCTCCTGATGTATCCCTCTGTCTGAGAAGCACTCGACCTTGGATTTGTCCCTTGATGGTCTTTCCCCTAATTAACGATATCACGTTTGAGCTGTTCTCGGACAGTTAAATCTCAGCAGGGCACGGGATCGTGGATGGGGATAATGGTCCCTCATAGACACTTTAGCAGAGAGAAATGGCCTATAAACAATTGGCGAGATTTCATCACGATGTACCATGATATACTTCACACATTTTCACTGATGTTTTGATTATAGTTAGATATCAACCATGAATATCCTCGACAGTGTTAGTTAGATGATGACCCCAGTGTTATTTTAAATATGAATGTTAGGTTGGTCAGCACTGTATTTTATTTCAACCTATATTGGTAGAAATGATGTAGCAATACAGAATTATCGTTGTCGATATCAACTGAGAATACAATATTAACCGTTACGAAATGAGCCCACATTTGACCCAGAATTTGCAGTTGACCCAGAATTTGTCCTTTGAGGGTCTTCCCCTTAATTAACGGTGTCACGCCTAGGCTGTTCACCAACATTTATGTCCCTAAATCCCAGCAGGACAGGTGATCGTGGATGGGAATAATGGCCTCTAAACAATTATCGAAATGTCACCACGGGGTGTAACACATGTCCACCATGATCTTGTACAAAAATTTCCACCAATTTCGTTGTTGCCCCAGCTTCAGACAATGCTCAAAGGTAGACCTGAATTTCCTCTATAGTTCGTATTTATTTACCCCATCATATGTGGTCACAGCGACACCAAATTTTTGCATTTTGAAGACCTGAATTCTCACTGTGGTGATAACTCATTGAACCTCTTGAACTCTACAACATCCTTATGTTCTGATAACAAACTTGTCCAGTTTAACCTCGAATTCTACTTCGGGGTTTTCCCTTCCTAACTAACAACATAATGGGACAAGCGTACTGCTTGATGTGGGCACAAATGGGGGATTGTCGTGAAATCTAATGGTGAACAAGTGACAGATTGGCAGAAATAAATGTGGTTTACACTGACAAGTAAATCCCATCATAGTCGAATATATGTGAGCAGTGTATGGTTCTATATATATATATATATATATATATATATATATATATATATATATATATATATATATATATATATATTTGAAAATATTTCAGTTGTGGGCGGTGTGCCCTAGTTCCAGTATTTATTCATTTAGTCTATATGTACTATCAGACCTTGTTTGTATACCATATATATATATACATACATATCATATGTACCACGAAAAAAAACAACAAAAAAACAAAAAAAAATATATATATATATATATATTTATCAATATTCACCATGTATATATAATGTGTTCAGTGTCTGCTCTCCTTTGCGGGATTTATCCTGGGAGTCCAATTAACAGGCTCCAGAGCTTTCACTGTTTCGGGCTGTGTGCTCTTGTTACCAGTGTTATCATTCATGTCTTTCCTACATTATATATCTACATTATTTATTAAACCCTGTCACTTACTGGATGTAAGTGGCCATGACCTTGGTATTGTTTAGGGCTGATTGCCCTTGGTAATATTTAGGGCCAACTGCCCGTGCTAACGTTTAGGGCTCACTGCCCGTAGTAACGTTTAGAGCTGACTGCTCATGGTAATTTTAGGGCGGACTGGCTGTAATAATGTTTAGGCCTGGATGATCGTGATAATGTGTAAGGTTTACTGCCCCTGGTGAAATTTAGGTCGGTCTGCGGTAATGTTTTCAGTATTATATATTTTATATAGTTCCTCCATTAGATATTTTCATATATTTCATAAATTAAATTTAAGAATACGTGTATATTTTAAGTACTGTACTTCACAATTCATTTTATCAAATTTAATTAATTTTTCATTTCCTCCTGTCTCGCTTCAAAAGATGCTAGCGTATTATAAATTCGTTGGTGTTTATGGTTCTTGTTATTCATTTCCAGTAAATCTGCATCACGATACCTCTTTCATTTCGGAGTTCAATCTTGTTCAAGTATTTATCACGTTAAATGTTGTTCCACTGGTACTCGTTCTTGTTTTCTAATATTGCAGAATATGCCTCCACAAGAAAACCAAGGCTGTTGAGCCATGTACCAACGTAACAGTACCCCTCGACTCTGGAGCCGACAATCTAATAACTGCTGAGCATGTCTTCACGTGTAAATTCATAGGATGCTCACGCTCCGGATCCCAGTGCACCTGAAACCACCTCCAACATCAATACTGCCATTACGGGTGTAGGTCAGGTGCCTCTCCTGTCAACAGCCGAGGACCTCAGGCTGTTATTACCCTCCGGTTACACAGCTGTCGGTCAGGAGTTCCAGCCTCCCAGTCAGGGTGCTGCAATTATAACCATCGATCTCAATCTGTGGATCATGAGCCCCAGTTCCATCTCTAATTCTAGATCTTAGTGTCTAGCTGTGGGTCAGGAGCCAGCCTGCAAGTCCAGGTACTCAATTCTAATCATCGATCTGAATCTGTGGGTCAGGAGCCCCAGTTCCATCTCTAATTCTAGATCTTAGTGTCTAGCTGTGGGTCAGGAGCCCCAGCCCGCAAGTCCAGGTACTCAATTCTAATCATCGATCTCAATCTGTGGGTCAGGAGCCCCAGTTCCATCTCTAATTCTAGATCTTAGTGTCTAGCTGTGGGTCAGGAGCTCCAGCCTGCAAGTCCAGGTACCCTAGTCTAATCATCAATCTCAATCTGTGAGCCAGGCCCCCAGTTCCTTCTCTTAATTCCAGATCTCAGTCCCTAGCTGTAAGTCAGCAGCTCAAGCTGCTCCTGTTCTGGGTTTTTCTATTACAGAATTATCACCAGTCCTTTACTCTTACCCTTCCCTATCCTAAACAATATTTGTGATGGTTAGGAAACCAAGAATTCTTCACAAGCACTCCAGCAATTCACAAGCAATTACACAGCTGTCGGTCAGGAGTTCCAGCCTCCCAGTCAGGGTGCTGCAATTATAACCATCGATCTCAATCTGTGGGTCATGAGCCCCAGTTCCATCTCTAATTCTAGATCTTAGTGTCTAGCTGTGGGTCAGGAGCCCCAGCCTGCAAGTCCGGGTACTCAATTCTAATCATCGATCTCAATCTGTGGGTCAGGAGCCCCAGTCCCATCTCTAATTCTAGATCTCAGTGTCTAGCTGTGGGTCAGGAGCCCCAGCCTGCAAGTCTGGGTACTCAATTCTAATCGTCATCTCAATCTGTGGGTCAGGAGCCCCAGTTCCATCTCTAGTTCTAGATCTTATTGTGTAGCTGTGGGTAAGGATCCCCAGCCTGCAAGTCCGGGTACTCAATTCTAATCACCGATCTCAATCTGTGGGTCAGGAGCCCCAGTTCCATCTCTAATTCTAGATCCTAGTGTCTAGCTGTGGGTCAGGAGCCCCAGCCCGCAAGTCCAGGTACTCAATTCTAATCATCGATCTCAATCTGTGGGTCAGGAGCCCCAGTTCCATCTCTAATTCTAGATCTTAGTGTCTAGCTGTGGGTCAGGAGCCCCAGCCTGCAAGTCCAGGTACTCAATTCTAATCATCGATCTGAATCTGTGGGTCAGGAGCCCCAGTTCCATCTCTAATTCTAGATCTTAGTGTCTAGCTGTGGGTCAGGAGCCCCAGCCCGCAAGTCCAGGTACTCAATTCTAATCATCGATCTCAATCTGTGGGTCAGGAGCCCCAGTTCCATCTCTAATTCTAGATCTTAGTGTCTAGCTGTGGGTCAGGAGCTCCAGCCTGCAAGTCCAGGTACCCTAGTCTAATCATCAATCTCAATCTGTGAGCCAGGCCCCCAGTTCCTTCTCTTAATTCCAGATCTCAGTCCCTAGCTGTAAGTCAGCAGCTCAAGCTGCTCCTGTTCTGGGTTTTTCTATTACAGAATTATCACCAGTCCTTTACTCTTACCCTTCCCTATCCTAAACAATATTTGTGATGGTTAGGAAACCAAGAATTCTTCACAAGCACTCCACCTGGTTAATCCAACCCCCTTTTTCAATTTTTACAATATCTTTACGTAGCTTTACACTTATCTTCCACTCTCATACACAAATCTAAATTTGTTACTCAATACCTTTAAATTACATTATAAAAACTTACATTCCTCTTTTATCTCTACCCTACTAATTTCCAAACTCATCCTATTACTGAGTGTCGTCTGGCACTTGTTGCAATATTCAATATCAATATTCCACATATCATAATCCTATGTCAACATTTTTCATCAATTAATTGTAGTCCACCTTTATGTAAGTGTGTTTAAATTATAACTCTAGCTCCAGAATATTAAAAAACCCATCGTTCTACATCAAGTCTTATTTCTTTAACATTTTTCCCTAAGAATTAGTGGCCTTTTCATAGTATACCATAAACATTTTCACTGCATATATATGATTAGAGAGCTCCCAGAGATCTAGGAGCAGGGATGTCCATCTTCTCTATGTTCAAGGGTCGTCCAAGCTATCTTTCCCTTTACTACTAGTAATTCATTTGCTTCATCCCATCCCATTTGCTTCGTTTCTATGATTAATCAACAAAGTCGTGGCCAATGGGAATTCCACTTCCAATTTCCAAATGTTCCTCCTCCAAAATACAACTATTATGTTTTTGGTACTTTCCCCGTTGTCGATTATATTTCATACAATTCACAATTCAGTCCAAACATTCTGGTACTAAGGGTATCACCATTACATTTCGGCTTCGTTTTCAGGTTTCACCCCTTTCTCGTTTGACAGATCCTCGTCCAACAAACTTCACTGACCCAGTATCTTATCCATTCACATTCTTCATCGGAACCAGTATTATTTCCGGTGTTACGGTCACTATATGTAAATCCAGAGTTTTCATCAATCGCCGTTGGATTTTTACTCTTGTCATTCTCATCCTTCGTAATCAATTCGGGTCAAACTAGTAACAGTCAGTCTCACCATTACAGCATGTTAATTCTAGAATATTCTGATCATTTTCTACCCAACATTTCATTGTTCTTTGTCGAGACCTACGGTCTATCTATTCTCATCTACTTTTTTCTTCACATCATTTAATGGTCAATTTTCATTCCCAACTCACTCCGTCGTTGTTCATTTATATCGGGGTTTCATTCGGGTCTTATGTTTTACTCCTAAGCTGAGACGGATCAAATCAGCAACTGTCTTACTTGCTTATATCCCACAATTATAGCTTAAGGGTCGTAGTTGTCGTCCTAGGTTTTTCTTTTTCGTGGTAAATGTATGTCCTCTGGACTGATGCTTTACTTTCTTGGATCCGGCTGGGTCGGTTTTGGCTGTCACCATTCCCAGTTCCTGTGAATGCTTTGTGGCGCGTGTCAGCCTTAGGTTCTGATTTTTGTCGTTCATATTTGTGTTATTTACCCACATATCATGGTAATTGTTAGTCATAACCCATTTCCAATAATTATGTCTTATTTCTCATTGTAACTAATTTTATTGTAACTACCTCAACTTCATTATGTTTGTATATTATAATTTAAATAATTATATTTTTAAATAAACCAAGGTCAAATCCCAGTCGGTTAGTTACTTTATAACAGCAACACACACAATAATCAGTTTGTGGACGCAGGCTACAAACGGGTTTGTGTGTGTTAGCGTGCCGGTAGTCTATCCCCAAGGTTATCATTCCCGCCTTTTTATCCGTTCTTCTAATTTCTACAGTCCGCATTTTATGTAGAATTGGTATCCCTTGACAACGTTACCTGATTATTCAACCAATGACAATCTCTCTTTTCGACTAGAAGCTCCTTGAGGTTGTTTTCCTTTCAATCTTTCAATTTTCCCACCCAACCCACCCTTTTTCTTTGTCAATATTATTTACATACAAGTACCGTTGTATACTATAGTACTATATACCATATCACTTCATTGTCATGTAATCTCGTGTTGTTTCTCCGTTATATTCAAAATATAATCTTATCTTGTATTTCTTCACTTTGGTATATTATGTGTTATTGTACTATTTTGGAATTATGTCTAATGTATCTTTTTTTCAGTTTGTGTACTATGTTTCTTCCATGTATCATTATGTACGGTAGATCGTATTTACTGTGAACGCGTGTCAGCCTTAGGTTCTGATTTTTGTCGTTCATATTTGTGTTATTTACCCACATATCATGGTAATTGTTAGTCATAACCCATTTCCAATAATTATGTCTTATTTCTCATTGTAACTAATTTTATTGTAACTACCTCAACTTCATTATGTTTGTATATTATAATTTAAATAATTATATTTTTAAATAAACCAAGGTCAAATCCCAGTCGGTTAGTTACTTTATAACAGCAACACACACAAATAGAAACAAAGCTTTACACAAAATTAAATTTGTACGACATAAACCTGCCTAACAATACCCCATTCTAATATTGTACTCACGGCTGTGCTGACCAACGGCAAACGTCAAATTAACAAAACACCAGCGGCATTACAACATAACTGGCACACTCTGCCACATGTATAACGACGAATTTCCTGCCGCTGCGTGAACCGAATACTGACTGACAATGTGACTTTGCCGGTGGTCAGCTTTATAGACAGCGCCACTCGCGCGTGACCATCCAGCCGGGCATACACTCGACGCGCGAGCAACCCGCCAGACATTGAATGCACTCTGTCGCGGCAAAAACCAGACCAATGACCACACATATACCGCTGGTCTAAATTCAAGCAACAGTACATATATACTCTACGACACACATTTGTGACACAAAAGGGTGGAAACAAGCAGAATATGAAAGCCAAGTTTGTACTCTTTCCTGTCTGAATGGGGGTGCACTAAACTCCTGTTTCTAAGCCTGATTTTCGAAATCAGCTCATGGGCTATAAGTTGTTTACCGTCAAGTGGGCCAAGTATCACACACTGCGCCTTAATACTACTCGTCGACTAAATGAATGACCTTTAATCTGTGTGTCACCTATTTAATCCTTATCGAATATAGAGGAAGGCCACAGTGGCCCAAGTATCATATCCTGCGCCTTCCTCTATATTCAATAAGGATTAAAAAGGTGTTCAATAAGGATATATTCAATAAGGATTAACAGTACATATATACTCTACGACACACATTTGTGACACAAAAGGGTGGAAACAAGCAGAATATGAAAGCCAAGTTTGTACTCTTTCCTGTCTGAATGGGGGTGCACTAAACTCCTGTTTCTAAGCCTGATTTTCGAAATCAGCTCATGGGCTATAAGTTGTTTACCGTCAAGTGGCCCAAGTATCACACACTGCGCCTTAATACTACTCGTCGACTAAATGAATGACCTTTAATCTGTGTGTCACCTATTTAATCCTTATCGAATATAGAGGAAGGCCACAGTGGCCCAAGTATCATATCCTGCGCCTTCCTCTATATTCAATAAGGATTAAAAAGGTGCAAAACGGATTAAATGGTATGTTTTCAGTGGACGAGTAGTATTAAGGAGCAGTGTACGGTACTTGGGCCGGCACAGTGTATGATACTTGAGCCCGTCAAGTAACTCAAAGTGAACTTGAGATGTCTATATTTGTGTGGGTCACAAAAATTCACGGCGTATCGTCCCCCGTCGCTAGAATGCACACAGAAAGTGTATAATAAACGACGATGTTTCGGACCCTCAGGTTCTCAAGCTCCAGCTATGACTATATCTGGTTATTTAAACAATGTGCATACATGAGTGAGCTGGACATCGTGAAGCGTATCATTTTCTAAAATGGCCAGGAATCCGACACGTTGCGTGGTTGTTTTGACGGCGCTGACACTGGTTTATGGAGACTTCAATGTCGTTATTTTGCACACTAATGACGTGCACGGTAGGGTCGAACAGACGGATAAGTACAGTGGAAACTGTTCGGAGTCTGATGCCCAGGAGAATAAATGCTACGGGGGCGTGGCGAGGAGGTATACGGTGATAGAGGAAATCAGGAATAACCATAGCAACGTTTTGCTGCTGGATGCCGGAGATGAATTCCAGGGAAGTCTGTGGTTCACTTGGTACAAGGGTTTGGAGGCCAGTTACTTCATGGATAGGCTGGGATATGACGCGATGGCAAGTAATACCTAATCATCCTAAAACATTATTATTGTGATAGATATATAATGCACGTGTTCTATATTTACTTGTGATTTTTTTTAAACATTTAGAATCCCCCTTCTACATGCAAATACCACGCAATATCAACATACAACGTACATGATACCGCGTTTGTGAACAAACAAACTAAATTTTATGTATAATCTACACCAGACAGGTCTTCTGAAATGGAACATGTATACGTCGAGTACATATCTGCACTGACTTGAAGTGGCAATATATCGCGACTACTAGTTTTAAATAAATTCGGCACGAGGACAGGTTGGCTTGATACTTGGTGGGTGTTTTGGACAATTGTATGCTGAACATGTAGTTGTTGTCTCCCCGCAGGGGATATACTCTTCGACTGGGGGAAAAACCTGGTTTCAAACAGAAAGTACTTTGAATGTGTGTTCTACAGAGCTCGACGTAAATAATTCAGTTAATTAGTATAATCTAACGAATATTTTCGTCGAAGGGTGCAATTTTTTCATCACTATCGCCAATTTACGTGAACATTAGCGTATCGACTGGATTTGAGAATAAATACATAACTACGGTGTGCATTCAGTCAACCGTGTGTCACTTTTGTCTCTACTGTCGAGTCATCGCTCACTTCTCAAGCTTATTCTTTATGTCAGTGCCATATTTTCCTTGTTTTGGAGCAGTGAAACTAGCACATGTATTTGTTACGTTCCATTTTCCGACTGCATTATACGCATTTATTTTTAACCCACAACGAGCTAATTTTTCGCTCGCAAAGTGCGGAATATTGATTACCGTGGTATTTATCGTTGGCAATGTGTAAAAGTCGAAATGGGCTCCAAGTTCAATACCACCGCCTTCAACATTGATATTTCAGTGCTTCGAAATATTCCGACGGTACTCAAATTTATTGAACACTCCTCATATGGCATATATTGTCGCATATTTGTACACTATTGGCCAAAAACAACTTTACGAATATATTGAGTTTTGGGTCAAATAGAGAACGGTGCTGAATTTTATGAACATCTTGCTATTTTTTTTATGGGCGTTATGGCGTACTCGATCAGGGACTCGACTTTGTTTGATGGGCGTACTCGATCAGTGTTCATACGAACTATATGGTACCTATTGCTTTCACCTCGGTACATATTCGTCCGGCATAGACATGGTAGGCCTATATAATATGCGCACGGAATTAAATTGAAAAACAGTGCTAGAAATGATCGCGCTATTGACTTCTGTCATCCGGGGAGATCTGGTGCTCATTCTACACTCTCTGCAAAGAGTAATGAGTATTGGGGTTATGAGATTTGCTTTTATCAATTGTTGATTCTATACATAAATATATGGGTTCATTTTCCTCACAAACTCATAATTATCATTAAATGTCCCATGGAATCAGAGTTGTCTACCAGATAGAGCGGACAGTTAGAGAACAGATTTTTTGTACGAACACACAATGTTTACAGAGCAAACAAGTGGGATTTGTTCAAGTTTAGCGGTACCGGTAGCAATATAGCCATGGTCCTTTCTAGGTCATTCGATCAATGGTCTTTCGAAAATATAACACCTATGCAAACACCACAGGAAAATCTTCACGGTGAAAAGAGTTTTTGAGAGTTCACCAATCACGGTATCAAATACGAATAAATGACAATCGAGTTGAAAATTGAGTGAAAATTAGAGGGCATAATTGAATTCACAACTTCTTTCTTTCAGACATATACTCTGATTTTTTAAAACTTGTTTTGACAATATTTTTGCGATGCTAAACGTTATCTTTCTATAACTTGGCATACTTCACATAGGAGTCAAACGGTAATTTTCTACTAAATTTAGGACTTTGATCGCAAAAATTGAAGAAGTTGGCAATCTACCCCCAATGTTAAAGCATCTGCCTTCAAATGTATGCAATATTTTTTTTCAAATATAAATTTTAGTGCAACACATCTAATACAAGATAACAAAGCATGTGCACATTGATCTTGACGATTACAATCCATCCGAGTTGTCTTATCATCCGTTATTACACACATTTTATGCCAGTTTTGTATATAAACAAACGAAATGTATCCATCAAACTCGAAAGTAAACAAATGCCCAAATTGCCCTTAAAAGTCCACATAGAGTACATTTACCTGTTTGTGTATGCATATATAGTGTAGTTATGAGAAAATAATCAGTGATATACAGTGGTGTGCGTGGAATTGTTAGTCCATCTTGCATGTTTTTGCTTTGTTTACATCTGCATGTGATGGATACAGTTCCTGTATTTACGCACGAACCGCTTGTTCAAATGAGCAAAATTTTCCAAATGACTGGTTGTTGTCATAAAATAAAATGAGCACGCCTCATTCAAGTGATTTCACATGTTTGATATGAAATATATTTTTCAAAAAAAAATTTGGGCTGTTTTCGAAGACAGTTGCTTTGAATGCCAGCCCAAAACGGGATCTCGAAAATCTGAGCATATATTCGAGGATTTGGTCCTGTTTACATTCATCAGGATTCAAAGTATTCGTGTAATTTTGGACCAGAAGACACATGTGGTGTATTTTACACAAACCTGTTGATTTCGAAACATTACACCGCTACAAAACTGAGCAAATGCCCGAAGTCATGTACGGACCCATAATTAAATGACATGGCTGATAGCATTGTGGTAGATTGCCATCTTTCTCAATTTGGCGATATAAGTTTGAAATTCGGTAGTAAATTGCCGTTTGACCCCCAGGTGAAGTATGCCAAGTTATAGAACGAGACCATTTAGCATACTAAAAAAAACAGCAAAAATAAACGAGTTAGAAAAATCAGAGTATAGTGTACATGCTACATGCACACCTTTGCGAGTATGGTTTTCTGCGAGTATGGTTTTCTGCCAAACTGAACATATTACCGTGAAGCGTTCACACATTTCGAAGCAGGAGATGTTTTATGTTGACTTGAGAAATACATTTTTGGTGTGGTCGGGTAGGGAGGTGTCTTGCAGTGTGTAACCGTTGATTCTACGCAACCATAGCCCAAAAACTGAATATATGTTGGTCGACCGAGCCACCAAGGCATACAATAACATACATGTACCTCTTTGCCAAAAAAAAAGTTGGTGCATTTCAGTTGGATGTAACTAGATGAAAAACAATATGCTTATGTGAACAAAATGACCTGATTGCACAATATAGGAGTACATGTAAGGGTTCAATCGATGAAATGGTTGGGACTGCTGTACGCTGTGTTGTCGTTCTAACATGTCTAACGTCACTATCGATTAGCATCGTTAGTGGAGACTTCAATGTCGTTATTTTGCACACTAATAATGTGCACGGTAGGGTCGAACAGAGGGTTTGGGGGCCACATTCACATTCAAGCCACGAAGACCAGAACTCTGCAAGGAGCCAGAGTAAATCCTTCATATTCACATAGATCGGCCATACATGTACTCTCAAATCTTAACTTCCTAATCAGATACAGGCCTAAACTCCGATGAAACGAGTGCAACAATTCAACTCTGCGGTATGATTACAAAAAGTTCTTTGTGTGTAATCAGCTGACCTGTCGAACTTGTACGTACTGATGAATGGTTGTCGTTGAGTGCTTCAAAGGCAAGAACGTTTCATTCAAACACATTGATTTGGAACTTTTATGCCGGGACATTCATGAGAACATAGCCAGTGCCGATAGCGTGTTTTGATATTGCTGTCTTACAAACTACAGGATAGCAGGAGGTGCAAAGAATATGTTCGGGAGACATGTGTTGTTTTTTTACATGACGTATGAGACATATTGTGAATATGCCCACCGTGGAATTGCTCGCTGTTCGTCACTGCGGAGACCTCGCAAACGGAACCAGTCCCGATTAGTACAAATACAGTATATCCGGACAAAGCCCGGACAATAAATCAAGTCTTTGGTAGAGTTAGAGAGCGCAGGTGCCGCAATTTTCGAGGGATATATCCCAGATGTATTTTTATTCCTGCCATGCAGCAGACAGAAATGTGTTTCGGACGCGAAACAAAATTCAATCTACAAAAATATTGTCCAGAATTGTATACATGTATCTCGACTCTACTTTTGTTTCAGACACTGGGTAACCACGAGTTTGATAACGGTGTCAAGGGGCTGGTCAGGCCGTTCCTCGAGAATATTACCTTCCCAGTGGTGGCGTGTAACATTGACGCCAGTCGTGCTCCTGAACTCGACGCTCTCATCCAGCCATACGTCAAACTGAACGTAGGTGGAGAGGACATCGGTATCATCGGATACATCACACAGGAGACACAGTTCCTCACCGATCCTAGTGCGGTTTGTTGGGACGGGGGGGGGGGGGGGGGGGGTCTGGTTTACATGATCAAATTACTTCAAAGTTTTACTTCAAACTACTTCAACCGCCAATTTGACGCTAAGTTTTATCGTGTAAACCAATACTTCGAACTACGTCAAAATACTTGAAGTTCCACCACAAAGTTTGATCAAAGTCAGTTAAACTATTCAAGCACGTGTATTCACAGTAAATAAAGGTGATCCCTACTTTCTAACTAGTTGTCGTTAGGCGACTTTGCTGAGGGTATATACTTGACTACCCACATTCATTTCACTATGCAAAAATAAAGGAACTCCATGAACCCCAAACATGGCCATAAGGTAGTGTGTCCCCCCTTTCCAGAAAGAGTGAGCATTTTATGTTCGATTGAGATAACAGTAAAACGAATCATGGACATGTAACTACACATACACTCATAATGTAAACATAAGCTTTATCCTCAAGCATTTTGTGCCCAACTCTCCTCAGACCAAATAACAGTTTATCCTCGGGTTGGAACATTTAATGATTTGGTAGGAAAATTTATAGGTCACTAAAAGATGCAGCATGAGCATATACCTGTCTATAATCGCAATACAAACGTTCAGTAGCTCTACCTTGTGGTGTGTGGTATCCAGAAATAAAATTTATATGGCTCTTATGCCAATAACATAGGCATTGCGAGTCCATTATCCTAATGCACAAACTAAATAAAGCATTTTAGATTAAAATAGCCTGATTATCCGCCTGTTATGAAGGTCGTTTTTAGGTTACCGGACCTATGGTCCGATAACCTATTGGCATGGCGTTGCGTCCGTCGTCCGTCGTCGTCCACATTTTTATCTTTTTTGTTTACGGGCGAATTTTTCTGAAATTTTGCAGAAAAATACATAAAAATAATTCAAGGAGGTATTTTTTAGTTTTTTGATTTTCGCTTTTTCTTCAAAATGGCGGCCGTTTTCGACGAAAAATGCCTGATTTTGGACTTTGGCGGCCATTTTCTCAAAATCTGTTCAGTAACTTTTTTTCTTTTTGATACATAACACTCCTCATATGTACTTCTATGATGTCTATAAATTTCGTTGCGCTTGAATTGCTCGAAGTGGGCCATTTTGGCCCAAACTCGGCCCAAATGGGACTTTCCCATGGTAAATTCTCCTATGCTTTATAATGGGACACATTATGCCTAATATCTCACTTGATATTGAGATTAGAGACTAGGAATCAATTGTGGACATATAGGAAATGATATATGCTGAATATTCTCGTGACCTTGAATTTGACCTCTGACCTCAGTTTCAAGGTCAGAGCACAAAATGGCTTATATCTCGCTTATTATCGACTCTACTGCTTAGGAATCAATTGTGGACATATAGGAAATAATATATGCAGAATATTCTCGTGACCTTGAATTTGATCTCTGACCTCATTTTCAAGGTCAGAGCACAAAATGGCTTATATCTCGCTTATTATCGACTCTACAGCTTAGGAATCAATTGTGGACATATAGGAAATGATATATGCTGAATATTCTGATGACCTTGAATTTGACCTTCGAACTCATTTTCAAGGTCACAGGACAAAATGGCTAATATCTCGCTTGTTATCGACTTTACAGCTTAGCAATCAATTATGAACATATAGGAAATGATGTATGCAGATTATTGTCATGACCTTGAATTTGACCTTTGACCTCATTTTCAAGGTCACAGGACAAAATGGCTAATATCTCGCTTATTATCGATTTTACAGCTTAGGAATCAATTGTGGACATATAGGAAATGATATATGCTGAATATTCTCGTGACCTTGAATTTGACTTTTGACCTCATTTTCAAGGTCACAGGACAAAATGGCTAATATCTCGCTTATTATCGACTTTACAGCTTAGGAATCAGTTGTGAACATATAGGAAATGATATATGCTGAATATTCTTGTGACCTTGAATTTGACCTTTGACCTCATTTTCAAGGTCACATGACAAAATGGCTAATATCTCGCTTATTATCGACTTTACAGTTTAGGAATCAATTGTGAACATATAGGAAATGATATATGCTGAATATTTTCGTGACCTTGAATTTGACCTTTGACCTCATTTCCAAGGTCGCAGGACAAAATTGCTAATATCTCGCTTATTATCGACTTTACAGCTTAGGAATCAATTGTGAACATATAGGAAATGATATATGCTGAATATTCTCATGACCTTGAATTTGACCTTTGACCTCATTTCCAAGGTCACAGGACAAAATTGCTAATATCTCGCTTATTATCGACTTTACAGCTTAGGAATCAATTGTGAACATATAGGAAATGATATATGCTGAATATTCTCATGACCTTGAAATTGACCTTTGACCTCATTTTCAAGGTCACAGGACAAAATGGCCAATATCTTACTTATTAGCGCCTTTACAGCTTAGAAATCAATTCTGAACATATAGGAAATGATATATGCTGAATATTCTAGTGACCTTGAATTTGACTTTTGACCTCCTTTTCAAGGTCACAGGACAAAATGGCTAATATCTCGCTTATTATCGACTTTACAGCTTAGGAATCAATTGTGAACATATAGGAAATGATATATTCTGAATATTTTAATGATATTGAATTTGACCTTTGACCTAAATTTCAAGGTCAGTCATTTTATTTTCAAAGTCAGATTACAAAATGGCTTATATCTCGCTTATTATCAAATTTACAGCTTAGGGGTCCATAGTGAACATATAGGAACTGATGTATGCTGAATAGTTTGGTGATCTAGAATTTAACCTTTGATCCCATTTTCAAGGTTAGAGATATGGCGATTTCAGTGGTCACCTTGAATTTGACCTTCAACTTTCTCGGCTTAACTCTGTATATTTCTCCGGTAACCTTTCTAGCCCATTGGGCTAATTTTTTCCGTATCACAGCGGGAATTGCAAGCATAAACTTCCTGGACGTGGAGACTTCGGTGCGGCAGTACGTGATCGAGCTACAGAACGCTGGGGTCAACAAGATCATCGGCCTCGGTCACTCGGGCTTTGAACCCAGCAAGAAACTGGCCAAGAACGTCGAGGGACTCGATGTGATCATAGACGGACACAGCAACACCTTCCTATACAATGGTGCGTTGAGGATCTTCTAGAGCATAATAATTCTAAACTACATTGGAACACCAATCACATTGAATACGTAGGCGTAATGGAAGGTAGTGTTGGAAGCTAGTAAGCGTAATGGAAGGTCCTGTATGCCCCAAACAGGAGATCCGCCAGACAGAGAAGAGGCTCTGGACGTGTACCCTGTCGTTGTGGAGCAGTCAGGTGGAGGGAAAGCCCTTGTCTACCAAGCCTACGCCTACGGGAAATACCTCGGCATGGCTGACATCACATTCAACGATGGCGGTGACGTCATTGCTTGGGAGGGGAATCCCATTTTGCTTGACGGAACTTGGCAGCAAGGTATTTTATCATATATTAGGTTCATTGAGATTAAATAATGGTGGGTCGATCATAAGCGCAGTCTGATTTCTCACAATCCTCATAATGTTATGTGGGCAGAAACTTTAGGATTTGCTTTCTGTTAAATTTGATGAATGAAAAGGCAGGCCTACGTGATCATTCGGTAACTGACATTGAGTTCTGTCAGAGCACAGTCTACAATTTATTCTAAGCATTAATAATCTACACTACTGAATGTCCCCTTTCGATCCTTTGGATCGTATTGGACGCCAAATAACAATACAAGTTCTCGAATTGAACACCCCCTGTGATAGACGCCAAGATGCTGGCGGAGGTGGACATGTGGCGAGAACCTGTGGCGGCCTTTGGTCTGACAGAGATCGCCACATCATACGTGCTGTTGGAGGGGGACAAGCCGGCCTGCAGGGTCAGGGAATGTAACCTTGGTGAGTGTCATCCTTGAGAGAAATCCACAGGCATAAGATGCTATACCAGTAGGCCTATTATTATGTATCCACATGTGAATTACCACGTGTAAGTCAATAGTTGTGAGGAGTATTGGGTGATGAAGATTCGCACAGTCCTATCGCAATGTAAAAGCACGATTTTTTCCACAGGAAACTTGCTAACAGATGCCTTGTTGTATCAACACTTGCGAGGTCCCGTCAACTCCAGCTGGTCAGATGTGGCGATAGCTCTATCCAACGGTGGCGGGATCAGAGCATATATACAGAGAGGTTATAATACTGTAACGTCGATCGTAATCTGGAATAGATAATAATTGCAAGTAGCAAATAACGTATGTTGGTTGGAGCCAGTCACCAAATTAAACCCCGAAGATATTTGCTCACAATTGAACAAATGCTTCAGTAGCTCCGTGGTTCCGCTTGCAGGAACTGTGCGAGTTTCTGACGTGTTGGGAGCATTTCCTTTCAAGAATGAGGTGGAGAAAGTTTGGATAACTGGCCTGACTCTCCGGGGAATGCTGGAACACTCAGTCACCAAATTAAACCCCGACGATCCCCCGGGAAGGTTCCTACAGATGTCAGGTAACACGGCGTTAGACGTCAGAATGTGTATATCAAATTAGGTTTATTTGATTTGGAAGTTAAGCTGGATTCGAGCTTAGTATTAGTGCAAACATCAAAATCACGTTCCTGTTGCAAGGCATTCATGTGGCTTACAACCTGGACAAGCCCGAGGGGTCACGTGTCCGTGACGTCATGGTGCGATGTGCAGATTGTGAGGTGCCTAGATTTGAGCCCCTGGACAATGAGAAGACATACGCCATCATAACGAACAGTTTCATGGTGGACGGCGGGGATCAGTATATTGTACTGCGCGACAACATCCTCGACAGAGAATATTTTGGTAGATAGATTTGGAACTAGTTACAGTTATTGGTTATTCATCATATAGCGCATACACCAATATTATATAATCGAACTTTTCCAAGGAATAAACCGATTTGTTCCAGGCACACTTATGTCTGACGCAGTGATGGAGTACATGACAAAGACATCCCCTCTGATAGCAGGCGATGAGGGTCGAATCAAGTTCGTCAGGGACGTTATGACGCCCTCGACAGGCAGCGCTTTGAGTGTAGACCACGTTATGATTGCCATCTTTCTGGTGACAGCATGGTGTGCACTTCCAACAAATAATGTTTAATATGTCAGTGCTTGAGAATGTGTCAGAAATATTAGACTTCATATATAGATTAAGCCAACAGGGTGACTATACACAGCTCACTAAGCCTACAGTTGATATGGTGTTTTCTAATTTTGTCATATGTTGATTATGAATATATCATTGTTTTACTCACAGAATAAAATGTATTATGCATAGCCTATTACATATTCCTCGTCAATTATTTTTCCATTGTGTACAGCACAAGCCTTCACATCGCCTTCCGTTTAGAGGGTAGGATCATATCTCATGCTGATTTGCTTTGTGTTTGGTGTACCAGCTCTTTGTCTTGGTGACCTCCAATGGGCTTTTTTGATGAACTTTCTGTTTCTAATATAGAGGATTTGCGGCCTATAGGTTCAAAGGTTCTTTGTCCCGTCACCAGGTTCGTTACATGGTCATGTGATTACCCTGCTCATCTCGGTTTGAAAGTGATGTCAGGTAACAGTTTGGTTCTTTGGTCACATATTTGGTCATGTAAATTCTCAAAATTTATGTGATTTCTCAAGAACTATTTGATGGCGACTTGTACCTTTTACTCTTGATTGGTGTAGCGTTTTTGGAAGGTTCGGTTTTGGCGGTTCTCAATGTGAGAGTGGACTCACACCGCCGCTGTATTTCGATCATGGGTCAGCACACTCAGGCTGTTCATTCGCTCACTCATGATCAGTTCACATTAGCTGGATAGTACTTGATCACTCACGATCGGTTCACATTAGCTGGATAGCAGTAGTTTCGGGGTTGTTCCTAGGAAAGATCCCAGTCCTCAGACCTATGAAATCAATCGATGAGTGGGAGCTTTTGGCCACCCCGCCTTCTCTGGGTGAACCTTCAGGTTTATCCAAGAGTACCTCGATCAGATTGGTAAGAATTAGTTATCAAGGAAGTCAGTTTGTGACGATTGGAGGACTAGGCTACCGAGTAGGCCCAAGGTTCTTGTATTACAACATTTATGATAATGAAGTCAACGCGATAAATTTTCACAAACCTCAAACAATAGTGAATATGTGCCCTCGAAGTGTCAGCTTGACACCGTTGCCTCGTCGATGACCATGCCTCTGTGTTTCTATGAAGGTATCAAAAGATTTTCTGTTCAGTTTAGGTTGGCGCCGAATAAAACTGTCTCGAGACAAGTATTTCGTTACCAGAAGATCCCCCCCCCCCATCTCTTTATCAGCCAGTGAAATCACATCTCAAGAAGATATTGGATGCCAGCCAAACACACACCACTAAAAAAAGTAGAGCCTCCACAAGGCCTATCTGATTAACTGGAGGGTTTGGTCGTCTCTGAACAGGTCTGCCAGGTTGATCCCATGAATATTCTATAGGATTCAGGTAATGAGAACATGCAGGACAGACCAGTCTCTCTGTCATTTCCTGCTCGAGGCCCTCGCTAATAATACGAGTCCGATGAATTGGGACATTATCATCCATGAAAATGAAATTGAAACCAATTGTTCCAACAAATGGTTGAACTACATGCAGAATGATACCATTTCTGTAAATTATGGCTGTCACTACTCTTCTGTAAAACACCACAATGTTCGTGCGACTATCAACGCTTATTCCTGCACAGACCATTATGGACTCTCCAAGTTCCACGATTGGGAACAGCCTTGAATATTCATTACGTGATCTTCATACCCTAAAACGTCTGTCATTGGTGGACACACAAATTCTGGACTCGTCTGAGAACGAATATTGCCCCAATTGACGATGCATCAAATGACATGATCCTGGACGATCTGAGGAAAGGCAGTGTGGTGCCTGGGGGGAAGCCGGGGTCACAACAGCTTGTCGTCAGGCATCCAAGCCATGGAAATGAAGATGTTTATGCAAAGTTTGGTTACTTACACGAACACTGGTAGCAGTGTGAAGAGGATTTCAAAGAGATCTAGCAGTTTCAAGACGATGACGATTAGTGGTTAGCACCAGATACTGATCCTGTTGTGGTGTGAGTACCATTGGATCACCCTATGCGTGGCCTGACATATTAATGCCCATTTTTCTTGTATCCAACTCACATTCTGGATTCAACATTGTGGTTACCTCCAAGTTTGTTAGCCACATTTCCTGATACCCGTCATCCTGTAGTATCCAGACTGGCCTTGTCCCGTCAGTGGGTAGAATATGGTGTCTGACGCTAAAACTAACCAAAAACGAGTTGGCAAAAACAGAAAATAATCCCTAACAAGGTCGTTGGTTGAAACATTTTGTGGCACGTTCAATTTATGTACACACACAAAAATGGCCATGTGAAGAAAACTCAATAAATGGTTGCTCAATAGGCCTCAATCTGACTCACGGAAAACTGAGCAGTTAACATATTGAACATGGAATATAATTCATCCAAAATTTCAGGTTTTATAGACTACGTCTTCACTTTTATCGAAATATCCCTAACTTTCTTGAGTAGTGTATAAGAACTTCACACAGCCCTTGGGACTTCCCGATAGTCCTTGTTATGAAATAGTGACATACTTTGAGTCCATAATAAGGAGCTCAATATGCACACGAAGCGAGATATCTACGCTCTCCACAGAATCTAGAATTTTATATGTAAAGGCTCGCTATTGGCTACTGTAAGTGAACAAAGAAGAAGGGAATAGATGGATGTACCACGTGACCTCGTTCTGTATGAATTTAACTCCATTCCTTTTGGGTTTAGTAACAGTCCCGCCAGCTTCCAGTGGCTGATGCGGAGATGTCTTACAGGCATGAATATCTTGTTTAGTTTCATGATATTATCTATTCATCGTCAAAACATGTGCACGTAACGGCCGAAAAAATATCTTATCAACATCTTAGATCATGTCAATTCTGTAAAAGTACTAATTTTCGCGCGGTACTTATTTCGCGTATTTCGGGGTAAGGGTAGATCCGCGAAATTAAATACCTCGCTGAAATAAGTCTCCCGCGAAAATTAATTTTGAGGTTTGCGGCCGTCCATAGCACAATACGCTGTTGCTAATCATAACGCGCAGAATTACGTTAGTTACAGTGCCCAGATACCGGTCGCTAGCGTCTGCATGGCACGTGCTTGAACTTGGTGCCGATGACATCTGCACCAAGTTCAAGCTTTTGCAGACTAAGCATGACTTGTTTGACGTTTGTGTTTAAAATTTCAAATAAACTCTGATTTGAATTCCTGTGACTTTCCATTTCTCACACCAGTTGCATTGATATACTGTGATGTCCATCAACTGCAAATTCTTTACGCGATTACTGGCAATCACTGAACCGCGAAATTAAATCCCCGCGAAATTGCCTGGGGGTAAAAACCGCGAAATTTAATACCCGCAAAAAAAAGTGTTTTTACAGTAACCTTACGACGGATTATGAGTTGAGTTGTTTGTCGGACAGTATTATTATTGTTGGGCAATATTTGTCGGAGGTGTAAGCTTCACAGAAAAGGTGTCCAACCATGACCGTCGTAAGGTCAATTGTCCAGGATGAACATAAAAAGGCCCCTGTGGCACGTGAGCTATCCAATTCAACACCAGTTCAACAAAATAGCAATACAAACATAACATTGTGTATACTTGACGATTCTCTGAATATTTCCGCCATGAGTAGCGAGATCCGTCAGTATTCTTGATGACCTTCGTCTGTCGGCCTTACTGTTCATGATTTTTGGTGCTACATTTTTAACAGGGAACTTTGAACGATACCTATTACGCTACCTAGGCTGGCCAGAGGTACGGAATACTTTTTGGTCTATGTCGGCAACCAATCCTAATTACCTTCCAGGTAGAAGGGAACCACCAGAGTATATCAAGTTACTTCAAAGATGAATCTGTTTGTCATCACTGTAGAGAATTCTAGAGAAGTCTGCATTGGAGTATCAGAATTGCGACGAACCCATGAAGAGGCTAACTGTCGCCTGTTGCTTATTGATGTTCACACTCAAAAACGGATGTATGCATTATGTGTTTGCCATTTCAGTGTCAGGTTGCAGCAAAAGTGTAGCAAAAATGTGGGTTCAAAGAATGCTAGAGAGTCATTGACATCACAAAAGTAGCTGCTTCAGTGGGCATTGCTGTTGTGACACTGCCGGCACATCCACGGGTTGATCAAAACCTGGAGCACCATACAAATTTTATTTTTATTTGTTCAAAAACTAGTGAGATAGTCGGATATTTCTTGAAGCAGACCTTGGGAACACAGCTGAGCTATGATAGCCCTCATTATATTGCTACCTTGACGTACAGAACAAATATGTGAAATATTCTTATAAAATTATGTAACTTGATGTTGATAAACTGAAGTTTTACTGCGAACACAAAACACACCTAATGAGTGGCACTACCCTGGTGTCATATAAATGGTGAGAGTGACTCTCACCGTGACCAAACACCTTCGAGTTGGTAGTTTTTCATGTCTAGGCACGCAGTAATCTAGTCTGCCCCTGATGACGCCAGTGTGTTTGTGGATGAACTAATTGGTCAGGCTTTGTTTTCATTGCAAAATGTTGTATTTTACGTTTGATATTGGTGTGACAGATTCTTTAGTTGGTCGAAACTACATAAACCCTGCCGAAAGCAAAGAAAAGGCAATGTTACAACAAGGTATCATCATGAACATAGTCAGCATAGAAATATATATCAGTATGGAAAGTTGTACGTTGTAAAGTATACAATAGTTCGAACAGTTTCCTATTCCTGACATTTCTCTGACATTCCCTTAGACAGGATTCAATGACATTCCTTTACAACTGATGCTCTAACAGAGTTAACTTATCTATCTATGGAATTATTAAACTGAGTGACAAGATAAAATGTATAGTATTGGTTTCTGATTACATATATGATTTCTTAGGACAGCATGTTTGAATAAAATGATTATACAGACAAATATGGCACTCAAATACTTGACACGGACCCCAAGAGTACCATCAGTGACATAGCAGGCAGGTAGGTAGGCACACGACACGAAGGTCCCTCCAGAACACCGGCTGGGCTCCGCTACACAACAAAAATCAATGCAGCATTTGTGAATAACAAAATAATACTGAACTCCAGATCCAGTTACAAAATGTCTACCTGGCAATACTACTGAGCAATACTGTTTGCATTGACTATATATTCAATGAAATACTGGTATCAATACACACAACGAATACATGTGGTAAAATGTGTCACTACTGATCACTGCAATATTCACCAAATATCGCTCACTCTACTCAGCCTATCGACCACTGCAGTTCATGTCAACAAACTAGCACCAAGTATTTTGAACAAATACAGATTTGAGATACTATTCATGCATTTTATATATGTACATTTTTATATTTCAATACCTTCTAAAGACACAAAAGCACCAAACTTGACTTGGATCTGACAAACACGTTTTCCGGAAACCTAACAGCGCACCAATTCTCGCGTTACTTCCGGCCCTCGAAATGCAACTTTTTCTATCAAACATCCTAAAATCTAACTCTTGAACAAAAATATTGACTATTTCACCATAACTAGTAATAATTTGCACAAGAAGTCACAAAACCCTAACAACAATTACCTAAAACTAAATTACACTATATATAGTAGTGCAACAGGGATCCACCAGGTGGCAGCATCTCCCAGTGTCCCCAGCGGGAACTCTGGTCCTCGCTCGTCAGCGAGCTTCCAGGGGCAGTTTGTGCCCACTCCCTGAGGGAAAACCAGTCACCGGTCACATTCACCCCTCCTGAAAGTGTAGTCGTCCTCGACAACATCCAGTCAACACTTCACTTGAGAGTTGACTTCGCTAACATCTGCACCAACATCATCTGTGTGTGCGCAATTGTCTCCAGAACGTCAGAATCTACAGGTGCCCCCACCTGCGGCACATTTGTGGCATTCCTTGGAAGGTGAAACGGATTCGAATGTTGCCCTGCTGTGCGTCGTATTGACCTCCGAACAGGCTGTTGAGCTGTGACTGGCTCTTCTTGATCCTCCCCTTCCTGATCTGAGGATTCCTGACTGGTGTGATCCACTCCTGAATTTCTCATGGACGCTGGTGGCGGTGTGGTGGCTTCCCGTGTGTCTGTCTGCATGCCTCTTGGCACGGCCTGGCTTGGCATTAGACCGATCTCAACGTCCTCTTGCTCCGAGTCTGATGAGGTGCCCTCCAGAACCAGTTCGTTTTCATTTCCTGGCTCCACTGCTCCATCTATGAGATCCGACTCTCTCTGAGGTACCACTGCTGGGACAAGTTCCCGTGCATCCAGGAGTGCATTCCTGTGGAGAGTTCTCAGGGGTCCTTAACATTTCATAGGGGCGACTCTGTAAACATTGCCCTGTGGGTCTGGCCTATCAATAACTGTGTACGGGTCATCCTCCCATCGGTCTTGCATCTTGTTCCTTCCTCTAATGTGGTAGTTACGGACGAATACACGACATCCTATCGGCAGGTCTGTCCCATCTGCGTTCTTGTCATGTCTCGACTTGCGTTTCAGTGCCTGTCTCTCTGTGGTCTTTGCTGCCATCTGATATGCCTCTCTCAGCATCTGCTGATGACTGGCGACCCATTCATCCACATCACCACTTCCGTTCTCCTCGTCTGAACTCCAGTCTAGAACCTGATCTATTGGGAGCTTTGGGTCTCGTCCGTACATCAGAAAGTAGGGTGTGTACTTTGTAGAGGAGTGTGGGGTACAATTATAGCTATGAACCAATTCTGGCAGGAACTCGGGCCATTTCCTCTTCTTCTCCTTCGCCAATGTCCGCATCATGCAATGTCCGATTATATCGCTCAGCTTGGGCATTCCCCTCTGGATGATATGGTGTCGTCCTACTCTTGACAATCCCGTATGTTGAACAGAGCTCTTTTACCACTGCACTCTCAAAATTTCTGCCCTGGTCACTGTGGATTCGGCTGGGGATGCCGAAACGGACGAACCAATCATTAACCAGAGCTTTTGCAACCGTGCGTGCTTTTTGATCCCTTGTTGGTATCACCTGGGTGAATTTTGTGAATACATTTGTCAGGACTAGTGCATTCTCGATCCCTGAGCTGCTTGGTTCCAACAAAGTGAAGTCTATTGCCAGGACCTCCAGTGGGTGTTTGGCAATGAGTGACCCGAGTGTTGACTTCAGACTTCCCTTTCGCCACTATGCATCTCCGACACTTGTCGCAATACTCCTTGACATCCTTTGACATCCGTGGCCAGAAGCATCTTCTTCTGAGCAACTGCAGAGTTTTCTCACCAGCCTGGTGTCCCATGTCATCGTGCATGGCTTGAAGCATTCGTGACCTCAACGTCATTGGCAAGACAAGTTGATCTATCGCTTCCCCATCAATGTTGATCTGCCGACACAATACTCCAGCTTTGAGCTTCAGTCGATCCCAATCCTTCAGCAGGCGTAATGTATCTTTGGATGCATTTCGACGATCCGCAGCACTTGGCGGCTTCCCTTCGATGAGGTGTTCTAGTACCTTGGCTATGGAGTGGTCTTCTTCCTGTTGACTCCGGATTTCAGCACTAGTCAACCTAGGGAAAGTATGGGTGGCGGAGTCAGAGTTTGGGGTGGTCAACTTCTTTACAGAGTGTTCCTGAAGGCTGCACACTCGCCTGCTGGGGAACTGCAGAAACAGTTCTCGAGGAACCGCTTCACCAACATATAGTCCCAGACTACTGGTCTCACAACACAAGCTGACCTCCTCGAAACGCACAGAGTGAGGTTCTGGTTCATGTTCAGGTCTTCGGCTGAGGGCATCTGCATTGCTGTTCAGTTTCCCTGCCTTGTATCTGATGGATAGTTGGAATGGTGCTAACTCTGCTATCCAACGCAGCTCTGAGGCTGCCAGCTTGGCAGTGGTGTTCACATAAGAGAGTGGGTTATTGTCTGTGTAGACTGTACATGAAGTGCCCAGCAAGTAGTCACGATACTTCTCAGTTACAGCCCACTTCAATCCTAACAGTTCCAATTTGCGGCTGCTGTAGTTTTCCATATTCTTCTCTGCGGGGCGCAGTGACCGACTGGCATAGCTGATGACTACCAGCTTCCCATCCTGTTCCTGGGACAACACTGCTCCCAAGCGACTGTGGCTGGCATCAATCTCTAGGATGTAGGGTCTACTGAAGTCCGGATAGCCCAACACTGGGGCATGTGTCAGCGCCTCCTTCAACCTGCTGAAGGCTCTCTCACATGTATCATCCCATTTCCGATGTGGGGCCTGAGAGATCTGCTTCCTTCGCTTCCCTTTTCGGCCTCCTCCCCCTGTTAAGTCATGTAAGGGCCGGGCTATGACTGCAAACTGCGACACAAACCGCCAGTAATAGCCTGCCAGCCCGAGGAACTTCCTGAGTTCTTTAGCATTTGATGGTACAGGCCAGTCTCGAATTGCTGACAGCTTGTTCGGGTCGGGAGAGACTCCATCTTCTGATACCACATGTCCCAGGTACCGGAGTCTCTTGTACAACATCTGGCACTTGGAAGGTTTGACTTTCAGGTTCTCCTTCTCTAAACGTTGCTGCACAAGCTTGTCCATTAATCTCATGACATTGCTGGTGCACCAGTGAGTCCAAAATACATGCGAGTGAACTCATACAGACCACCTGTTCCCGAACGGAATGCTGTCTTGTGGATATCATCTTCTGCAATAGGAACTTGGTAGTAGCCGTGGGCCAGGTCTAGGCTACAGAAATATTTCGCACCACTTAGTACGTCTAGGGCTTCCTGATTACGAGGCAGAGGATAGGCATCATAGTGAGTTTTAGCATTGAGACTTCTGTAATCAATGCACAGCCTCATCTCCCCGGTCTTCTTCCTCACGATTACAATCGGGGCTGCATATGCACTGGAAGACTCCCTAAGGATTCCTTTGTCAATCCATTGCTTCAAGTGCTGTCTGAGCTCCTCCCAATGGTGGGGTGGTACACGCCGATGAGGGACACGCACGGGGATGTTATCTTTTGTCCTGATCTGATGGGAGACTGACGTGCTGAGCCCGATGTCTCCTTCAAACTTGCTAAAGGCATTCATGTGCTTCCTGATCACTTCGGTCATCATCGATACTTGGCTATCTGATGCATCTGGCCCCACATCCATCTGTCGCACCAAGTCTTCTGCATCTACAACATGGTCGGGATCCACTCTAGATACCTCTCTAGCTTCCGCAACGTCTCCAGCAGGCCGCTGGCTGTTGCCCTCACTGGCCACCACTAACTGACCTATCTGCGTCCTCGGTCTCAAATACACGTCATCATTACTCATGTTGGCTACAGAACAGGGCACACTCCCCTCCATGTCAACTGCCACATAGGTGGGACCTATTTGTATGCCTTTTGGCAGGGTGCATGCTTCCAATTCTTCGATCACTCCATAGTACACCATCCCTCTTGAGGCCGGGGCCACCTTGGCTGGAATGACTTGTACGCAGCCAGCTGGTATGAGTACTGGCTTGTCTGCGCTAATTCTCACTCTCTCTACGACATGCTCCTCATTGGCAGCTGCCAACTCTTCATACGCGGAGATGACTGCAGACAGGCGCCTTCCTTCCGCATTGTGGTGCAGTGTTTGTTTGAACGTGGCCCCATGTTCTTTCACCAGGGCATGTCTCATGTCGCGTAATATATTCGAACCTATCACACCTGGAACCTCAAATTTTCTCCTGGCAATCGGAGTGTTGATCGGGTCTTTCACAATCAGAAACCCAACTTGAGAAAACAGTTTCCCAGCTGCCACCAGATCTACTTCGACATATCCCAGGTAGGGAACTTCCGCTCCTTGCGCCCCAACTAATGTCATTACCTGGGAAATGTCAATCAACTCCACATCGTCCCGTGCAGAGAGATTCTCCTTGTAGAAAGTCTCAGTGAGGGAGGACACCTGCGCTCCGGTGTCCAGCAGACAGCGCACGTCTACTCCCATCACTGTCACTGTCACATCTGGGCATTTACCGACCATCTTGTTGTAAACATTTTCTGAGCCACTTTTGTTTTCCTCGGTACCTGCCACCTGGCTCGCAGTCGCAGGTGACTCTAAATATCCGGAGAGGCTCCACTGGCGGCTTCCGTCTTCGAGCCTCCATCCACAGAAGGAGTGTCACGGTTGATATTTGTTCTTGAGGTTGACGCTGTAGCTGGCACGTTAGTACAGTCCTTCACTAGGTGATCAGGTGACCCACATCCGTAACAGCAGCGCGGTCCCCTTCCTCTCCCGCCTCTGTTACTCCGGTAAGGCTGACGTGTCCCTCGCTTCATCAGCTCTGTGATCTGCTGTTGTTGCAACTGGAGCTGCTCCGACTGTAGTTTCAACAGCTGTGCTATATCTGCCTGGGTTGATGTTTCTTGTACTGTTGCTGTCTTGGTTGCCGATTGCCGCTGTTTTACCTCCACTTTTGACGTCTGTCCTAGCCATTCGACAGCTCGATCTCGAAAATCAAAGTAGGTCAGCACCGGATACTCAATGTTGAGTCTTCGCAGTTCACGTTGTAACCCAGCATCCAGCACTGCTTCTGCTAACCTCCCCTTCAAAGTCGCTGTCCGTGTCCCCTTGAAGGACGAGTCGAGTTGGCACATCCTGTCATACACCTCTACCAGACGAAGAGAACAGCCGAGAAGATCCTCACCTTCCCTCTGACGATAAGAAAAGAATTTCTGTTGCAGTTGTGCCAGGCTGTCCCCATCCCCAAACACTTTCAATAGTACAGCGAAAATCTTCTCCGGGTCTTGGCTCACTGATTCGCCTCGGCCGAGTATCTCGTGGCGGGCCTTGCCTGACAGGTGCTCCACCACAAAGGCAGCCTGTTCTGCCTGCCCTGACTTCCTTGTCACCAATCGAACTCGGACATCATCAACCCACTCCCTTGCAGTGAGGTCATCTTCACTGACTGGCCGGTCCTTGAACAACGGCAGCTTACGTGAAGCGGTGATGTAGTATGGCTGTGGTGTTTGTGCCTGACTGTCCGTCTGTCTGCGCAGTTGTTCCTGCAGGTCTCTTGCTTCCTGTATAACTTGTCCTGTTCGATCCTTCTCTGCTGCCAGCTGTCGCTGCAGATCTGCGACTAAGTCCTGCAGGTCTTCATCTTCCTTCGACATGTTTGAAGCCGTACCTGTACACCACTATTTACAATTTTACTAGCGCAGATTTCACAATGTGTACTTGTCACCTCACATCAAGGACTAGTCACACTAAATACCGGGAACCTTTTTCATGAAATTAGAATGAACAACAGCATCAGCCTGACTTAACATAATACCAACATCTTGCGAGCATCAACACATTACAGAGACAAAACATATGTGTCCGTGGCAAACACAGCACTCTCAACAAGATATATCACCATTTCACACCAATGACAGGTCAATAGCTCACCATGGATTTTCACCACTGGACTTTCACTTACTCTTGCCAACTACACCAGCAAGTCTGACATAATACAGGTATAACATATAACATTTGGCAGTTAATTTTTTTTTTAGGTTTTTTTTCTCACATCACAAACAATCAAAATTTCAATGCAGGTTATCCAACTATGCAATTCCCTTTCATTTGTTTACATTACAATGATACATATTAACATGAGTACAAGTCTAAGAGTCATGTCTTCCGTCGTCCCTGCGGGCGGTTGTCGTCGACAATGAAGAGCTGGCACCCGTCGCTCCTAATCACCAGTCAGCTGAGGGGCTGTCACACGGCTGTCGTCGACAACGGAGAGCTGGCACCGGTTGCTCCTAGTCACCAGTCAGCTGAGGGGCTGTCACACACCATCTGAAGCTCCTGGGGGTTGATTTCTCCAATCAGTCGTTCCAAGGAGATGGAACCCTGCTCGCAGCGCCACTTGTGACAGGTTCTTTATTTGGTCGAAACTACATAAACCCCCAAGAGTACCATCAGTGACATAGCAGGCAGGTATGTAGGCACACGACACGAAGGTCCCTCCAGAACACCGGCTGGGCACCGCTACACAACAAAAATCAATGCAGCATTTGTGAATAACAAAATAATACTGAACTCCAGATCCAGTTACAAAATGTCTACCGGCAATACTACTGAGCAATACTGTTTGCATTGACTATATATTCAATGAAATACTGGTATCAATACACACAACGAATACATGTGGTAAAATGTGTCACTACTAATCACTGCAATATTCACCAAATATCGCTCACTCTACTCAACCTATCGACCACTGCAGTTCATGTCAACGAACTAGCACCAAGTATTTTGAACAAATACAGATTTGAGATACTATTCATGCATTTTATATATGTGCATTTTTATATTTCAATACCTTCTAAAGACACAAAAGCACCAAACTTGACTTGGATCTGAGAAACACGTTTTCCGGAAACCTAACAGCGCACCAATTCTCGCGTTACTTCCGGCCCTCGAAATGCAACTTTTTCTATCAAACATCCTAAAATCTAACTCTTGAACAAAAATATTGACTATTTCACCATAACTAGTAATAATTTGCACAAGAAGTCACAAAATCCTAACAACAATTACCTAAAACTAAATTACACTATATATAGTAGTGCAACAGGGATCCACCAGGTGGCAGCATCTCCCAGTGTCCCCAGCGGGAACTCTGGTCCTCGCTCGTCAGCGAGCTTCCAGGGGCAGTTTGTGCCCACTTCCTGAGGGAAAACCAGTCACCGGTCACATTGGCATAATCAGAATTCAAATAATTTACGTTAAAACGCAATGTTTTAAAATTTGTTCAAAATGATAACCGGGAGCGTCACAGAATGCTGAAGACTGCATTAACGAAAAAAGGCTCCAGTTTCTGGGCTCAAGATTCCTGGCCGTAATACAGCTCACTCTCTTCCCTCGGTCGTATGCCTTTCGTTCACCAATATTTTCTATTGTCTGAGCCAAAATAAATATTGTCTAAATCACCCCCGCCCACTTCCAGAATGCATGCACACGCCCTGTTTTTCGCTCCAACTAACAAAAAAAACATCCATTTTGGAGCATGGTTCGCATTTAACGCCAACAATTATCCATGAATAGGCATTAGTGATACCATTTCAGGTGGAAATGGGAGGAGATCCCTCAGTCTAGGCTTGGGCTATTTGCAAGGAATTAGAATACCGCTGTTTCAGATTTCAGCAAATCACGATGATATTCGAAATGGTTCTGTACAGATAACGTACTTGATTTTGAAGTGTCACCCAAACTTTTCTGACAGTATTGACATGTAGAATAATTAGATTTAAAGTACTGTCATGAGCTGGAATGCAGTGGACATGAATGACCTCTGGAGGCAGGATTACATGCATCAACAGATGGATGTATATGACATATTCGACTTTCGCCTCATCTGCCACACTGTCAGTAATGTGTGCATAAAATTCGGCTGTACACCAACAGACAGGTGAAACACCCACTGTCGTGGCAGAGCACCCAGTCAGACCAGTGCCCTTAGTACAAAGTTAGTGTTAGGCAATCAGGCCAGTGCCTCTAGTATAAAACTAAAATGTATGCCACCTCTACTGTCAATGTCTGTTATTCACTCGATAAAATGTCTGTGACTGCTGCACGCTGTGTCGTCGTTCTAACGTCACTTTTAGTGATTGGTGTCGTTAGTGGAGACTTCAATGTCGTTCTTTTGCACACTAATGACGTGCACGCTAGGGTCGAACAGACAGATGCGTTAAGTGGGAACTGTTCTCAGTCTGATGCCGAGGAAAACAAATGTTACGGGGGCGTGGCGAGGAGGTATACGGTGATAGAGGAAATCAGGAATAACCATAGCAACGTTTTGCTGCTGGATGCTGGAGATCAATTCCAGGGGAGTCTATGGTTTTCTACATTCGAAGGTCTGGAGGCCAGTTACTTCATGAACAGGCTGGGATATGATGCGATGGCAAGTACTAATGATTTACTATTTGAAAATGGTGTGCACGTTTAATGAATAATGCTTTTTCGTGTTCTTCATGCTTGACAAATGTATGGGTCCCAAGTATCATATGCTTTCCTCTATATTCAATAAAGATTAAAAAGGTGACAGATGGATTAAATGACATCCATTTGGTGGATGAGTACGCAGCGTACGATACTCAGGCCAATGATGGGATACCCCTCTACTAGTTTTACCTGCCAAGAAGATAATTCTATGAAAATCGCATTTCTTCAATTCAAGATTCAGTCTGGTTCACTTCACGCTGTAAATAAACACATACTAAATCGGGTAATTACATAGACATAAACATGATAAACATGGAACCAAAACCCAAGTACAAGGTATTTCGAGCGAACAAAACCGAGTCCTTTATCCAATCTCAAAGTCCAGTGTCAGGCAACATCGAAAAAAATTGTATGGAACGTCATGAACCCCCATTGTATGGCGATGAGTAGGTGGAATCAGGTGTTCCAGCAACAGCGAGCATTCCATTCCCCACGTGAAATCAGGTCTCTACGGAGCCGCTGAAAGGACATGAAAGAAATATTTTTTGACATACGGTTATTGCGTTCCCTCGCAATAATATTGCGTTCCCTCGCAATATTATCGCGTTCCCTCGCAATCCGGATCGCGTTCCCTCGCGATCTCATTGCGTTCCCTCGCAATCCAGATCGCGTTCCCTCGCGATATTATCGCGTTCCCTCGCGATAATATCGCGTTCCCTCGCATTCCGGATCGCGTTCCCTCGCGATCTTGTAGAATAACCTTCTCAGAAGTCATTGGCGTCAGCACAATGCGAGGGAACGCCATCCAGAATGCGAGGGAACGCAATAAGATCGCGAGGGAACGCGATCCGGATTGCGAGGGAACGCAATAAGATCGCGAGGGAACGCGATCCGGAATGCGAGGGAACGCGATAATATTGCGAGGGAACGCAATAACATTGTGCTAAAAATATTTCTTCCATGTCCTCTCAGAGGCTCCGTAGGTCTCGCTGCATACTGGTGACAGATTTTTCGTACTTGTCAACCAGATTATGATGACGTCCATAGAATTTATCGAAAGCAGCTTTTAGTGTTTGTAAAACATATCCTTATCGCTGGGAACTTAGGTGAACAAAGGCATCATATATATGCAACTAGCTCTGAAATAGCGTATGAGTTGTGAGACAAACACGCAATATGCTGGCGACATAAGAATGTTGCTGCTTAGAAAAGGGTACTAGTACTTGACTATGGAAAAATTTAAATCATCACGCTTGTCATATCACTTAGTTGACATGTTAGAATCTTTATCAATCTCCAACCTGAAATCTACTGTGTATAGTTGAAAAAAAAATAATTTAGAGGAGTCTGTAGTATCTTTAATTTCAAGTTTATTGGGATATGGCACACAAATAATCACTCAACTTATCACAAAGTGCAGTATACCTTTTCAGGATAGGAGCTGTGACATTATATTGCTTACATATGTTATCCTAATCAAATAATATATTCCCTCTACCTTAGAACTTGCATGCAATCATTCCATGTATGATTATCTCCTCAGACGCTGGGTAACCACGAGTTTGATAACGGTGTCGAGGGGTTGGTCAGGCCGTTCCTCGAGAATGTTACCTTCCCAGTGGTGGCGTGCAACATTGACGCCAGTCGTGCTCCTGAACTCGCACGACTGCCATACGTCACACTGAACGTAGGTGGAGAGGTCATCGGTATCATCGGATACATCACACAGGAGACATATTACCTCACCAGCGCTGGTATGTTTGTTGTACAAAATAACCAATGTTAGCTTTGTCAATGAACAATTCACGACATCTTTTCGGTATCATATTTCACGATTCCCGGGATAGTCGTATTTCCCGACTTAGTCGTATGAGGGGGTTACCTTTTCCCGGGATAGTCGCCGATCCCGACATATTCGCACCGAGATTCCCGGCATAGTGTGCAGTTATACGTGCATAACTGTGACCTACACTCAACTTGACAGTTTATGAAATTGTGGTGGAATTGGGAATTCTGCAATGATGCCCGTTTTACGTTCGTATAGTGCTTTTCCATGTAACATGCACGATTAACAATTATTACCCCGATATTCTGGCCTAGAACCACTTTCCGTTTCCTTGGGGGTCCGTCGACAATCACTATACTGCTGTCAATATTGTCGCAAGGTGACCAGAAATACATTTGCAAATTTAAACAGCTAAATGATCCAAGACACATTGTGACACACAGCTTGCCTGTGTAGGGTGTTAGACAGTCAAAGTGATACACATAAAGGAGCATGCAAATATATGAATTTTATATAAATTTAATCATACTATTATGATGTCAAATCGTATCATGTTATAACTTCACGTTCTTCACGTAGGGGTCAAAGGACAATTTCTTGCCAAATTTCAGAAGCCTATCCCGAAAACTGAGAAGGTTTATACATTCACAGAAAAAAAAATTAAAGTGAATACGTCAAGTGAGACGTTCGGCAGACCACATTTTAAGGTAAAAAAAAAAAAAGACAGACCCCATTAAATTGCTCGCAGCCGTTGTGTTTTGTGGATGAAGTATGCGCATAGGCACTTCTCATGAGTTATGTCGTATTCACGTAATGTAGGCTATCTAAGTACATCTTTTATACATTTAGTACTGTCAAATAATCCATGCATGCGTTTGCATAAAACATATCTTGTTCAATTGATTTTATAAATAGAATCACTGGAGCAATGAATGTTGACACTATGTTCTTAAATGGGCATTGTTATTGACCACAGCATTCGCTGTAATTCACGAATATGGTGTATAGGGCTTGACGTCGGGCTTCTCAAAGACCTGGACCTCAGGCACGAAACCCCATATTGTGCAATGACATCTTATGTCAGAATGACAGTCAAGGCAAATAACATTATACAATAATAATAACTTAGACCTGAACATACATCATTTCTGTGTAAGTTGTCTTTCAATACCTGTGCCAGACTTTCAAATAACAAAATTCGTCCAAGGCGGTTATGAATTTCACGCTTGCCCAGGCAGCTCCCAGCTCAAGAAAACAGTCCACGAACCCATAATAAAATGTATGACAAATTATAACAACACACAGTGTAATAACATGTTATATCGCTTCATTGTACGGGCAAAAAAAAACTTGCATTAGGCTTTGAAAATTAGCCCAAGGGCTAAGATATATATTAAAGGATAACTTTCGGTCAAGCACCACTGGTGATTTATGACCTTGACATTTACCATTCGATGTCTTCTTTGTGAACTTTGTGAACCATTAAGTGTACATGACTAAGCACTATCTACAAGTATGTCAGAAGCCAATTTACATATTTCAGGTCAGTTGTGACCTTGAGAATCAGCCTTCAATGTCGTCTGAGATCAACATCAAAGTCACCAAAATATGCACCATATATGATTTCCTATATGATTATAATGCAATCCTAAGCTATATCTGCAATATAATAATAATAATAATAATAATAATAATAATAATAATAATGATAATAATAATAATAATAACATTCGAATGAAGAAACCTTTGCGTTGTCGGGATGAAAACTCCATCTACATTTGTACTTTGTGCCGGTGACGGGGTTGTAAACATAACCTCTATCATTTTACCATAGAGGTCAATTTACATATTTCAGGTCCCTGCGACCTTGACATTTCGCCTTCAAGTTCGTCTGAGGTCACCCTCAAGGTCACCAAAAATGCACCATACATATATGTACCTACATGCTTATAATGTAGCCTAAGCACTATGTACAAGCGTTTTTGTCCCCATATGGCAGTTTGTGCATACATGTATCAGGCATTTTTGGGCCTTTCGAGTCTCATTAATGACCTTTTTCATCGATTTAAGGCGCTCCGTCTTTATGAACAATGTCAAGGACCCCAATTAGTATGTTTTGAAACAATAGTCTCAATACGTATCATATAGTTTTAAAAAAACTGAATTTTCGGCCTTTTTGTGTCTTTCGGGCCTATATTTTTCTGCTTTATCGATACAAGGCACCCAAAGGCATTTTTTCCCCACAAATATACGTTTGTACGCGGGTGTTCTTGGGCCTCTAAGCTGGCATGTGATTCTGACAACTTAGTGAATAAAGCTGTCTTTCCTGCTTATTCCTTAGATTTGGGGATGATTTTACCCTTTTGAAACACGATGAAATGTTCCGTAGCATCGACTGTCATCTGATAAACGTGTTATTGCAAAATATGGAGTTTCATGCACACCAGAATATGTAGTTACGCTGACATCATAATGGTTATATGACAGATGAATAACGAGAAACATAAAACATAATATTGACCGCCGTATTAATTATGAGGTTGCGAGGTAAAATACACAAAGTCGTGATTAAAAATTGTAAAAAGAGATCACTGTTACAGTGACAATGCTATTTGAAGAAATCAACAATGTCCAATATAACAAGAATATTCTGTTTGACTTCTAAGGTGGAATCGAAAGCATAGACTTCCTGGACGTGGATACTTCGGTGCGGCAGTACGTGATCGAGCTACAGAACGATGGAGTCAACAAGATCATCGCCCTCGGTCACTCGGGCTTCGAGGACAGCAAAGAACTGGCCAAGAACGTCGAGGGACTTGACGTGATCATAGACGGACACAGCAACACCTTCCTCTACACTGGTTTGTTGAGCAAACGCCGATTGTTTGACTCACTATTTGATATATTGCATACATATGTACTCCTAAATTTAGTTGAAATAAATGAAGCCTTGAAGAATGTAACGCGTCTCTATTTAAGTGTTTCTGATGTTAGTTCATAATTATCAGGATTATGTCAAACAGGAGACCCGCCAGACAGAGAGAAGCCCGTCGACGTGTACCCTGTCGTTGTGGAGCAGTCAGGTGGAGGGAAAGCCCTTGTCTACCAAGCCTAGGCCTACGGGAAATACCTCGGCATGGCTAACATCACATTCAACGATGACGGTGACGTCATTGCTTGGGAGGGGAATCCCATTTTGCTCAACGGCACCTGGCCGCAAGGTCACTATATTATTTTAAACATTAGACATTGCACATTCAATACGAAATGTACATTTGTGCGCACATATACATGTGTACGAGCAACGATCATATTTTTTTTTTCATGAAATACCCATATATAATGAGACATATGATAAATAAAAAATGTATGTATATAAAATGGAAAAAAATGTAGCATATATATATATATATAATGTATATAAAATGATATATAAAAAACAATGTATATAAAATCGAAAACAAAATAGCATTTATATATATATACAATGTATACATAATGATAAGCAATGTATATATTTAGTAATATATTCATAATAATATATTCATAGAATGAACTGAACAAACAATGTATTTTTATTTATGTTTATTGATACAAAGCACCACATTCAACTGAATATTGATCATTTTTCGAGACAAACTGTAAACAATCAGTGAATATGCATACTTGTATATTGTAATAGCTGACATCTCTACACTATTCTGTTGATTGTAGATCCGGCTGTGCTGGCTGAGGTTGTCGAGTGGCGAGAGCCTGTGGCTGATTACGGTATGACGGTGATTGCCGAATCGTATGTGGTATTGGAGGGAGACAATCCGATCTGCAGGTCCAGGGAATGCAACCTTGGTCAGTGCTTACATGATGTAGGCCTATTTCTTGTTCTAGATTTTATATGTATACACCTATCGACTCCGAAGCTCTTGGGAATTTAATTCAATTGGAATTTCCGGTAGTTGATTGTGGGGAAGTTTGTCGGCATTGAGAACATTCATGAACTTTCTCATTCAATAAACTATCTTGTTCACGTTTTCCAAAGGGAACTTGCTGACAGATGCGATGTTGTACCAACATCTGCGAGGTCCCATCAACTCCAGCTGGTCAGACGTGGCGATTGCTGTATCCAACGGCGGTGGAGTCAGAGCATATATACAGAGGGGTAAATATGGTAGTATAATAACGCTTTTCAAGAAAAGTCTCCTCGGATTTATTGTAATCACTTCTTCGTGAACGCCACATGGTAGGTTTCACGCGAGAAATATGATCGACTACTAGTATAGTCGTGTATAAATTTTGTAATCATCTTTGTTTTTTTTGCAGGAATTGTGCGAGTTTCTGACGTGTTGGGAGCGTTGCCTTTCAAGAACGAGGTGGAGAAAGTTTGGATAACTGGCCGGACTCTCCGGGGGATGCTTGAGCATTCTATCACAAAAGTCAACCCTAGCGGTCCTCCGGGAAGGTTCCTACAGATGTCAGGTAATATTTCACAAGCAATAGATGATATGAAATCAACTTTAGAAGTCACGATAACTAATAGATGAGTCTGGGTTTAGTAAAGAACTTTGAACTGGGACTTCTGTATTTGTGTTATTTTCGTACTAAATCTTCACAATGACCCGTCAGTCATGTGTCGACGCTGAAGGTAAAAAATGGTAACATTTCACAAAGGCATCCAAGTGATTTACAATCTGGACAAGCCCGAGGGGTCAGGTGTTCATGACGTCATGGTGCGATGTGCAGACTGTGAGGTACCCAGATTTGAGCCTCTCGATAATGAGAAGACATACGTGGTCATCACGACCACCTTCATCGCGGAGGGCGGAGATGGCTTCACTGTGGTGCGGGATAACATCATCCATAAGGAGTACTTTGGTAAATTGTTTTCAAATTCGCGTTGGATTTTAGCTCGTGTTTCTTGAGTAGACTCCAGGATAGTAGATTATAATTACGTGATGATCCAAACTGTACTCCATTGGTTTTTTTCAGGAACTATCGTGTCTGATGCAGTTATGGAATACATGGCCAAGATGTCACCTCTGACTACAGGCGAGGAGGGTCGCATCAAGTTTATCAGAGACGCTATGGAACCGTCAACAGCTAGTTTTGTTGATGCAAGACATGTTATGTTTATCACGTGTCTTGTGGCACTGTGGAATATGGCCTAAAATAAATTTTTTGAATCGATTATTTTTTTTGGTTAATATGTACATGTTTTTGGATATATTTTGAGAGATTGTTCACAGGAGGTACATTATATTGTAGAAACGATGTGTATTGTACCGTTGTTATGTTGATAGATCTTTGAAAACGTAACATAACACTTTACTATAATAGTAATTCCACAGCTGACTTATTATCCACACATACGTGCTTGTATAGGTGAGTATAATACTTTGTATGTTCATTCATAACATTATGTTAGCATTACCAGATGTCATTCCACTCAATAAAATAAATGTGGCGATTTTGCCCAAAGATCGCGGCAGGAGATTCTTTCTAAACACATTCTTGCTTCTGGCCGCTTCACATTCGAAGCACGTGCGTCGCTTAGTGACGTATGGTCTTTTATCGATCCACTATACTGTAACAATGACTTTACATCATCTCTCATACTCACAACTCTAGTATAAATACTATGGCCACACAGAACGAGAGCACGACAGGTGAGGTCAGCCATGAGCTCCTTGTCCTTGTTCGGCTAGCGAGGCCCATAAGGCCTCAGGGACGACTTCCAATATGGGGCCCAGGAGGGGACCGTCGCTGACTCGGGGCTCGTCCCTGGATCGCAGGTCCCTCGCACTGGGATGGTGTGACACAGGCTCTGGCAGACCGTCGGGCTGTCCAGGGTTCTATCATTGCGGCAGTGCCGTCGGCGAGGCTGGCCAGCAACATGCCCACGCGCGCGAGTTCTATGGTGCCGCTCCATGGCATCTCAGGCTCCGCACACGGCTACATTACCATGAATATGTACTATGCATGTCGTATATGATTTTGATGTTGGTGATGATGGTGTGTTATGATGTGATGTATGACGGCCGGACTCGCCTGAACGGACTGTTACCTGGTTGTAGTTCAGGTAGGCCTAATTACGACGCCCGCCGCGTGCGCCCTGAGCGCGTGGGCGTTAAACGTTACATATGTACATACATTATATTGTATTTGTGAGCTCGGCTGGGATCGGTCCCTTGACTTCGGCTGAAGTCAGCTCCTCGGCCACGGTTTGAGGTCGGCTCTTCGCCTCTGGCAGAGTTTGACTCCTCAGTTGGGGATGGTTCCTTGTTTTTAATGCATTTTCCTTCGTTTGTCACGAGGTCCTATTTTTCAATAATAACCCGAGCTATTCATCCAGCGGTCATTATTAATCATTAATGGATGATTGTATTGTTTTACAAAGGTTATTATTTTTTTTATAATGACCTGCGTCTCGCCCATTATCTAATACTTATTCTCCAGATGGGGGTCGATCTTAGGGGGGGGGGGGGGGGGAGTGTCATACATTGTTTTTCGATATCGATGGGGGTTCAAACTTTGAAACCTTCCACCCAATAATAATTACCGGCCCCTTATAGAAATTCGGGGGTGGGTCACGTGACCTCATCAAAAGATCGAAACTGCGATGTTTAGCGACAAAATTTTATAATGGAAAACCAAACAATAAGTGCCATATCACGATATGCATTGTTGTATCTGGGTCCCACGAGACTTTTACGTAATGACGTAGTTTACACTTCATACCAGGAGCTGAGCCAAAGTTCAACAGACGCTGCCGATCTGTAGCCGATTTATTATAACCGAAATTTTACGGAAAGTTTCTACAAACCTGAGAGTGTAGAACACTCTGTGTACAAACTAATGAGAAAAAACCTTTCTTAATGACAAACAGCATCCGGAAACAATAAATAAAATTCAGCAAACATGTATCATACACCAGCTGTCACAATTTTCGGCTAACACCACTACAAAATGGTTGGCCAAGCCGGTCAGACGTATACTCTGTGCGAGCAATAAACATGCAAGTTTGACGCGCAGTAAATCAACCAATCACGTGACGCGTTTCATATCGTGATCGACATATATATTTATATTGCGCTATAAGTCAACCATTCAAAATCCATCTTTAAACGCGTGACCCATTTCAAATTCTGTCCCTGCCAATAGTAGGCCTATTCACAATCTAGGAATAATCCTCGGTCTTCTCACACGGCCCGGACTCAGCACAACAAGCTCCTGACAAGATCCAGACAAGTGTCCTGGGTATTTCTTTGCCAGTTTTCAAACAATCAGACTTGTTTCAAAAGCTACCACAGTGTCTGGAGGCCTCTGTCGCACCATCCGACCAAGGTATGAGATGGGGTTCAGATCTGGACTTTGAGCTAACCACTTGTGAGTCTTTATGTCGCTTACATGTTGAACCTGAACTGTTAGTGCTCAGTTTATGATGCCTCTACTACTGACCTCGAATTTGACACACCATGACTTTGAGAGTTCGAACTCAGGATTATGCCATATTGCCCATCACGAAATGTGTGAGATAATCTTTGGAGGTGAAACTCTTGAAGACAGAGCTCCTTTTTCATGTACATCTTTTGCGAACTTGAACTCGATCTAAAATAACCTTGAAAAGTCGAACTCTACGCTATGTCCACCATGTATGTTAGTTTTTCGTAGGTATCAAACTGGCAGGAAGATCATATGGAACACATTTGTATTGACCTTGAAGTTGACCTAAAATGACATAGAGTGCTCAAACTCGAGGTCACGTTCTGCACAAGATGTATAAATTTGTATTGGGAGCAAAAATATATGAGAATATGTTTTTTAACAATATGGATACGACACTTGTCATAATTAGAAACACATCACACATTAGAAACATGACAGGGACTGGTTGTGTGTATTGAATGATGGCAAATTTTACTGAAGATGCTAAAAAATGCTTGATGATCTGGAAAATGATTGCTGGGGTTATGAAAACAGCATGTGCAATTGATGGAACATTCTGACAACCTCCCCGTAAGCTTTTACATACAGTTATAAAGCATACCTACACATATCAGATAGTGGTGCTTGAGGTGCACTACCAGATTCAGGATTTCCACTCTACAACGGGAATGAATAATGATGACAAAAAACTTGGCTGATAACTTGATGCCTAATACCTTGATCCAGACATCCAATGAAGTTCAATGCAATGTCATCATAACAAAGTCAGTACGTAACTTTATCCAAATTGAAACTCAAGCTCTAAATGACACCGTTTTGTATCAATGAGGCATTTTGTTACAAACATTGAAACTACCCTTTGATCTCTTTTCAAACTGGTCTGAATACACAATGGAGACATTTCCATAGATTACAGTTGTGCTCATTTAGGGGAAAACAATTAAAAAGACAGATTTCGAGATCTTGGATAATGACACGTGCATAGCTCTATAAATAGAGGGAATCTGACTTTTTAAAGTTTTTTTTAATTCAATATCACCAGAAAATATTACAACTGAGTAATATGGCATTACACGGTTTGTTCAGGCATTATTAGTAGTCGAATAAACCAGATAAAAGGCACTGTACTTTTGTTGACGATGCATAAAATTCCAGAACATGGCGCAAAAATGTGCTAACCACTCTCGTTGTAGAAACTGAATGAAATATGATTCGACTATCAAATCAGATCTAAAAAATATTATATATATATATACACCTATTACCAAAAGTCTGGGATCACAAATATATATGCCCAAATATTAGCTGGTTGTGTGATATTGGGAAGTATAATTTTCTTTTTTCAATAGTAATATACAAATAACTATTTTTTGATGCTTTGAAAGGATCAATGTGTTTGTAATCCATTATTTTGGAGAACAGATAAGGTCTCATTTGCTAGTGAAAAAATGTGCTAGTGAAAAAAAGCTGCTGCCTTCGAATGTATGCAATATTTTTTTGAAAACCAATTTTTTGTTAAACACATCTAATGCAACATAACAAAAGGTGTGCTCAATGATTTTGACGATTACAGTCCATCCGAGTTGTCTTTTCATCCGTTTTAGTGCCCATTTTGTGCAGGTTTCGTAAATAAACAAACGAAATGTATCCATCAAACCCAAATGTAAACGAATGCTCAAATCGCACTTAAAAGTCCACATCGAGTACATTTTCCAGTTCATATGAGCATATATAGTGTAGTTGTGAGAAAATAATCAGTGATATACCATGATGTGTGTGGAATTGTCAGTCTATCTCGCACTTCTATGCTTTGTTTACATCTACGTGTGATGGATACAGTTCCGCGAGAACTGCCTGTTCAAATGAGCAAGATTTCCCTGATGACTGGTTATTTTCATTACATTTGATTTGAGTATGTTTCATTCAGTTAGTTTAGCATGTTTAATATGAAATATAGTTTTCAAAAAATATTGACTGGTTTCGAAGGCAGCTGCTTTAATGCGAAAAATGCGTTCACTATTACATATTGATATCCATCGACCATCAGTCATCGACGTTAGGGATCTCGCTGTTGTAATATGGACAGAATGGTTTCAGACTCTTTAGAAGGATATTCACAAATTGTAGTGTTCATGTCGATCCAGATTCCAAGGCTGTGTTCCCAGTGATGGAGGACTGATATGTTGAACGTTGCATATGCGAGTTTGTCGTTTTGTGCATTATCATGATTACTGTTAGGTTCTAACAAATGCCTTTGGCCAACTTTTATTGCCACTAATATAACTTTTGTCATGTATGCTTGTCTCAAGCATCTCAGGCAAGTATTTGATCCATAATTGTTGTGTGTTATCGCAGAAGCATAATTATTTCAAACCAGATAAAAGTGATTCCAGACTTTTGGTAATATGTATATATACGTGTCATTGTCAATTGGTAACATGGAGTTATGAATCATGTCATTGTTATTCCATGGCTGTGCCAGCGTGATATTCTCGTTGATCTACTGATAAGAAACAAGATAAGCTGATCTGAAACTCAACAGGGCAGAACAATGGGTATGTTCACAGCACTCATTGTTCACCCGCCTAGACACAAACATCAATGAATAATATTGTCCGGTGACTGTGGGTAATAATTAGGACGTGCTCAAATCGCCATACCGTGAGCCTATGCCGTTACAAATGGATATCAGCAAGTCACGTGGCCACCTGAAACTCTGATCAGTGGTTGGTCTGAACAATCGGCACACCAAAAACTATGGCAAAGATCTAGAAGATAAAACCCTTGATAATATATATCTCTGTTGACTTCTGAGACAGAAAAAATAGTCTAAGCTCTAAAAAGCTTACCGGAGAAATGTACCCGAATATCTCCGAATTCAAGATTAAACTGGGACTGATTTCTCAAAACACGTAGTATTTTAATTTCGGACGGAATACATTTTGGGCCAACCCGTCAGAATATTAAAACGGTTGCCAATCACAAACCGGCGATTCAAGAACAACAAAACTCATACGTCACAAGGGCACGTATGTGCAATTATGTCTATAAATCAGAAAATAAGATCAGACTTATTTGGGTAAATGCCGCCGAGGTCCAGAAATTGTACTTTTCCGTAAAACAATATTTGAGTTGTCTTTTCAGGGTCAATGAAGGTCAAATTCAAGATCACATCTGAATATGCCATTATGAGACTTCCCATTTGAATGCACCATTATTTAAGCTCTATCGTGAAGTATTTAAACGTTAAATAAGTCGTTAAAAACCTTTGCTTTTACTGGAAATGGCCTCAAAACCTAAAGTGACTTCATTCCAGACCTTTTTTTTTCACCAACCCCTCAGGAACCTGTCGAGCATTGAAACTTATCCACATGAAGAGAGTACCTACATGGAGTTATATGCCTAAATTTGAAAAGTTATCGGACAAGTTTTGGGAAAATTGCTGCCAAAGACCAAATATGCATTTTCGACGAAAAGAGCCGCCATTTCGAGAAACAAATAACTAGATAGACAAACGGACGGATGTATCTCCACGGCGATAGGAGCTTTTACTCTGAATAACCTAAAAAGAAATAACCTGAGAAAAAAATCAACTGACGAAAATTATGAAAATAATTAGGATAATATAACGAAGTATTTCTTTCATATTTGATAAATAATCGACAACACGTATTCGAAACATTTCAATGACAATACAAATACAACACAGAAGATAACACTATGCAACTAAATGCACTACATATAACTGTATCACTGTGACGCAATACTGTCGATAATTATTTACAGATTGCCTATTTTCAATGACCAGAACTGGTATTCTAGTTCGCAAAAGGTGAACTCCGTCGTGCTCCCATGGTATTATTTACCTGCACAAGAAGCGTGACACAAAATTGGTTGGATATACTCATTGCACCTTAGCAGTTCTCTATTGGCGATGTGATAAAATATGACACGATATCAGATAAGATATCGAATGTACTTTGAAGATTAGAGATATTGAAAATGGAGAGACACTTGTCTCTAATTTTCCAAGAAACACCGCAATATATGTCAAAATTTCAACAGATGAGAAAACTCTCCAATCGGTATATGTGATAATATCACACGGGAATATGTTTGTTCCACTCTTGCCACAGAGTAGGCCACATCGAGAGGGTTGAGGGTGTGTCTCAGAGTTCAACCACTGTCGCTCGACTCCTGGTGATAAAAGTTCTCTTGGTCCAGATATTGCACTTCACTCGGTATCAATCATTGGTTGTTCATTGTGCTGTCTAGCGGATGGATTATAGGCCTTGGCCCTCTCTTTATCACCAAAAGCAACCGTGTAATCATCGCGTTCATCACTGTCACTGATAAGTTAAATTGCCGCTGAGGATGTGTTAAGGCACTACAAAACGTCTTTCGTGATTGAAGTGATCCACATCAATCGTTCTAGACGGTGCAAGCCAACCAGTGTTTTGTTGTCCGTATTCATTATATAAATTAGTTAGTGTATCGACCAACGTAGACATTAAGCTCGCTATTCATTATCCTATTCCATGTTTTGCAGCTAAACAGTCTCGAGAAGCTCTTTTGTGTAGGAACTTCTAAATGCTTCTGCTCAGCATGACCATGTGAAGTTCTGTTTCATATATCATAAAATAACACTTTTGTCACCATGAACGTGAAGAATGAAATAACAGAAACCACCAAACAAGCTGCAAATTAGTCCAGGGATGGGGTCAAATACCCTTTTTTTTCGATTTCCAAATATTAATCCACATACAAATATCCCTGATTGTTATTTTTGCTATGCTATGGAGTGCAAAATCATATACAAAAAATGGATAAGGTATGAATCATATATCCTAAGGAACTTGAAATTAAGGATACTACAGAATCCGCTAATTTTTCCAACTATCTAGACCTGAGGTTGGAGATTGATAATGATTCTAACCTGTCAACTAGATTATATGACAAACGTGATGATTTCAATTTTTCCATAGTCAATTTCCCTTTTCTAAGCAGCAACATTCCTATGTCACCGGCATATGGTGTGTTTGTTTCTCAACTTATACGCTATTCCAGAGCTAGTTGCAAATATGAGGACTTTGTCTATCGAAGTGCCCAGCTAGTCTCTAAACTGCTACGACAAGGATATGTTTTACCAAGACTTATCGCTGCGTTTAAGAAATTCTATGGACGTCATCATGATCTGGTTGATAAATACAGCAAATCCATGTCTGCCATGCAACTAGATCTATTTTCATGTTAATTTTGGGGAATTCATGACGGGTGCCACTAGTGGGGCAGGAAATGCTCACTCTTTCCGGAACACCTGATTTCACCTCCTGATGGCCATTTACGGGGGTTCATGAGTTTCCCTGTCATTTTTGTTTTCTCTCACTTCGTATGCCTGATATGACTTTCTGTCCCCGGACTATGAGATTGGATAACGGACCCTGTTTTGTTTGCTCGGAATACTTGATACTGGGTATTGATTCCACGTCTATGAAACAATAATATCAAATCATTATATATAATAATTCATGATATATAATGACAAAACTAGGTGAGTGTGTTTTCCAGCACGCGGGAAAGATCGAGTTTGAACTGGCGGAAGAATACAAGAGAGCACGAGACCGAAGGTCGAGTGCTTTCTGGTGTTCTTCCGCCAGTTCAAACGAGATCTTTCCCGTGTGCTGGAAAACACACGAAACAGGTTTTGTTTTTATCACATGCTATGAATTTATGATTCTGGAATATTTGGAAACCCAACCCCTGTAAATTAAAGTAAAATTGTACCAAAGATTGCAAGAACTTCTTACAATCTTTGATTGTACTCAAGGACCCTGAGTGGAAGACCTGTAAACATGTGCGTTGCTAGGAAACAATATAAACAATGCAGATCACCGGGTCGTCAAATACTTTGTATTATGACGTCACGGTGGTTGTACGTTTTCTAAATGGTTTTATGTTACTAAGGCTGAATCGCGTGATGTTTCATTGTGACGTCATAGAACACTCGTGCTTTAATTGTTCTTTAAAGAAAAACGCATTCAGACAAGTGCATGTGAATATGTGAAATGTGAAGCAAAAATGTGAAGAAAAAAATAGTGCAAACATGATGTTTCCGGCAAAGGTTATCACACTGTCGGAAATCACTGTGTGTTCCTACTGTTTGTAGTTTAAGATAAATTCATAGCATGTGATAAAAATTATTTCCCTGATTATCATACAAGAGCTGATCATATTGTAACGTTCGATCCCCACAGCGCACACGTGGTGGGCGTCGTAATTACTAGAACAACAACCAGGTAACAGGCTGTCCAGACGAATCCGGCCGTCATACATCACATCATAACACATCATAGACATACAAAATACATTGTACATCAGTTATGGTAATGTAGCCGTATACAGAGCCTGAGATGCCATGGCAGCGGCACCCCAGAGCACGTGCACGTGGGCATATTGCTGGCCGGCCTCGCCGATGGCACTGCCACAGTGAATGGACCCTGGACAGCCCGACGGTCTGCCAGAGCCTGTGTCGCACCATCCCAGGGCGAGGGACCTGCGATACAGGGATGAGCCCCGAATCAGCATGGTCCCCCTCCTGGGCCCCCGAAGGGCGCCCTAGCCTAGAAGGGCCTTACGGGCGCCCTAGCCTAGAAGGGACAAGGAGCTTATGGCTGACCTCACCCGTCGTCCTCTTGCCTTGCTAGTTCAGAGACAACTCCGAGCACGCAAAACAGCTTGGGAGTATTTATCACCCCCAAAGCACGAGAGAACAGGGATGACGTAAAAGCCCTTGTTTCAGTCATAGACATAGAAGAGTTCTATGTCTATGGTTTCAGTATAGCGGAGCGAGAGGATCAGAGAGCGTTGCCATGCAACGCACGTGCTTCGAACACGAAGCGTCCAAAACAAGAGTAGTGTTTAGCAAAGAATTACCTGCCGCGATCTTTGGGCAAAACCGCCACAATAGCACATATATACATGTTAACATGCGTAATTCAAAACGCTAGTAGGTAGGTAGGTATTTTGTGATGAACTCCAAAGTGCTGCATTTTCGTGATGTTTATTCTCTGCGTGTCCAGTGTTATTGGCAGTCACAGGGTCATAAGGCCAAATATGCAGCTGGATAATTGATTGTTGTGTTTGAATATATTATAGAGGTGATCAGAGAAGAGGGTGCAGAAATACAGGGACACACTGCCAGTTTTCGTCATATCAGAAAAAAATCGTAATTTACGAGCGCCAGTGGGAACACAGACTGGTACTTGAGGATTGACAAGTGTTGCTTACCCAATTATCGGTGTACCTACCAACAAAGATAACAAATATAATGCATAGGTGCACGGGGGAGGGAAAGGCTAGTTACCAGTACAAGCAGTTTTGAAATGCATAAGAAACGCCCTAAAATAAATCATGAACTGATCATAACTAGGCGGTGCGGTAGGAGTCTACAGATATAGAAGTCTATTTGCCGTTGGATTTCACATGTAATGTGTGTGAAATGACACAATAATAACTTGTACTATCATTGAGCTGCGGGTAAATATGTATGTTAACAGATTCAGATGTCTAGACTACATCCCGCATCAGATATTTCGTGAATTGGGCCACACGTGTGAACGATATGTTCTTTGTCAAATCTCCCATGTCATAGGGACAATCCAAAACCAGAGTGCATGTATTTTTTAAACATGAGAGTCACCTGCTTAAAGTCCAGCTAAAATCTGGATACTTGTTTTTGACAAGTCTTACGGTTTATAACAGCTTTCAAAACATGTCAATATCTCAATTAGTTATGAAGATATGACAGTTTTAATGGAAACTTTGAGCTACTTTTTGAGCCACCTACTAACTATAATATCAGGGAAGAGGGTGCAGAAATACAGGGACACACTGGTACTTGAGGGTTGACCAGTGTTGAAGTACAGGGACACACTGGTACTTGAGGGTTGACCAGTGTTGAAATACAGGGAGACACTGGTACTTGAGGGTTGACCAGTGTCGAAATACAGGGACACACTGGTACTTGAGGGTTGACCAGTGTTGAAATACAGGGACACACTGGTACTTGTGACCAGTGTTGAAATACAGAGACACACTGGTACTTGAGGGTTGACCAGTGTTGAAATACAGGGACACACTGGTACTTGCGGGTTGACCAGTGTTGAAATACAGGGACACACTGGTACTTGAGGGTTGACCAGTGTTGAAATACAGGGACACACTGGTACTTGAGGGTTGACCAGTGTTGAAATACAGGGACACACTGGTACTTGAGGGTTGACCAGTGTTGAAATACAGGGACACACTGGTACTTGAGCAATCCTCGTTTTGATTGCCACAATTGGTTGCCAAGGTAACTGTCCTTGGGAAATGTTCTTGATATGTGAGATAGGAGTCCACGCTATTAAATTTCAATCAAGTTGGTATGTACTTAACTTTGCATACCAGTCCCGAATTAAAGTCCCTAGCAACCACGTTGCTATTGGCCGTATGTAAAGTATGGTTGTCATGGTGACTGGATACATCTTACGAGTATGTTTTATTTTCCATAAAAAAAGCATGCTTCATTTCGTGATACCATATTTAGCGGTGACATTCACAGGTAACTCAGAAAAAGACTCTATCATAGCTAATTAAAGCAATCTTCTCGAGTGACGTCATGAATACTCATTACAGTATATATTGACTAATGAGATCCAAAATTTGAGTACAAAATAATAGTTTGGAAAATTGACACAAAATGGTCAATATCTCAAGAACGGTTGAAGATATTCAGGTTCTGTAAAAACTACCACATTAGATTTCATGTTTTCTATCAAACAAAACATGAAACTATCAACATCATTTTGACTTGAGTTAGACTTTAACTCCACATATCTTGCTGCACTTCGGGTTATGACTAGTTAAAGAATAGTCCTAATTACCTCAGTTTTCTGTTTTGATGATGACTGCAAACTGATACGCCTCTCTTTCGCCTACTCCCAAACTCACTGACCCACTTAGGAAATTAATGTCTATCTGCTATTTAGCTTTCTCGTGAGATAACCGATAAACAACTGATAACAGCTCCTGTAGATAGAGAATTACAACAAATTAATCCTTTATATCGGTGTCCATATCGTGCGAACGCCAGTCTTCGATCGGTTTGCTACACGCGAACATCTCGTGCCGCCTACGGTAGCTACGTGCACCCGCCAGTGACAATTAAGTGATGTCCTTGCCCGAAACATAAGGTCGAAGGACTGTCAAAAGCAGGACTGATCACTTGGGCTGATGTGAAATCCATAATGCATAGGTGCACGGGGGAGGGAAAGGCTAGTTACCAGTACAAGCAGTTTTGAAATGCATAAGAAACGCCCTAAAATAAATCATGAACTGATCATAACTAGGCGGTGCGGTAGGAGTCTACAGATATAGAAGTCTATTTGCCGTTGGATTTCACATGTAATGTGTGTGAAATGACACAATAATAACTTGTACTATCATTGAGCTGCGGGTAAATATGTATGTTAACAGATTCAGATGTCTAGACTACATCCCGCATCAGATATTTCGTGAATTGGGCCACACGTGTGAACGATATGTTCTTTGTCAAATCTCCCATGTCATAGGGACAATCCAAAACCAGAGTGCATGTATTTTTTAAACATGAGAGTCACCTGCTTAAAGTCCAGCTAAAATCTGGATACTTGTTTTTGACAAGTCTTACGGTTTATAACAGCTTTCAAAACATGTCAATATCTCAATTAGTTATGAAGATATGACAGTTTTAATGGAAACTTTGAGCTACTTTTTGAGCCACCTACTAACTATAATATCAGGGAAGAGGGTGCAGAAATACAGGGACACACTGGTACTTGAGGGTTGACCAGTGTTGAAATACAGGGACACACTGGTACTTGAGGGTTGACCAGTGTTGAAATACAGGGACACACTGGTACTTGAGCAATCCTCGTTTTGATTGCCACAATTGGTTGCCAAGGTAACTGTCCTTGGGAAATGTTCTTGATATGTGAGATAGGAGTCCACGCTATTAAATTTCAATCAAGTTGGTATGTACTTAACTTTGCATACCAGTCCCGAATTAAAGTCCCTAGCAACCACGTTGCTATTGGCCGTATGTAAAGTATGGTTGTCATGGTGACTGGATACATCTTACGAGTATGTTTTATTTTCCATAAAAAAAGCATGCTTCATTTCGTGATACCATATTTAGCGGTGACATTCACAGGTAACTCAGAAAAAGACTCTATCATAGCTAATTAAAGCAATCTTCTCGAGTGACGTCATGAATACTCATTACAGTATATATTGACTAATGAGATCCAAAATTTGAGTACAAAATAATAGTTTGGAAAATTGACACAAAATGGTCAATATCTCAAGAACGGTTGAAGATATTCAGGTTCTGTAAAAACTACCACATTAGATTTCATGTTTTCTATCAAACAAAACATGAAACTATCAACATCATTTTGACTTGAGTTAGACTTTAACTCCACATATCTTGCTGCACTTCGGGTTATGACTAGTTAAAGAATAGTCCTAATTACCTCAGTTTTCTGTTTTGATGATGACTGCAAACTGATACGCCTCTCTTTCGCCTACTCCCAAACTCACTGACCCACTTAGGAAATTAATGTCTATCTGCTATTTAGCTTTCTCGTGAGATAACCGATAAACAACTGATAACAGCTCCTGTAGATAGAGAATTACAACAAATTAATCCTTTATATCGGTGTCCATATCGTGCGAACGCCAGTCTTCGATCGGTTTGCTACACGCGAACATCTCGTGCCGCCTACGGTAGCTACGTGCACCCGCCAGTGACAATTAAGTGATGTCCTTGCCCGAAACATAAGGTCGAAGGACTGTCAAAAGCAGGACTGATCACTTGGGCTGATGTGAAATCCAAAGCTTCCTTTGAGAACAAGCGGGCAAAGCAGCTCGGATACGTACATTTGTGTTTCACTGACTGATAATACTGCTGGTCAGATATATATCTTATCACGTAAGTATCCTTACTTTCCCCCCATTTCATGAAATATTTTGCAGTCGACTCAGTTAAACTCAAAATGTGATTCTCCTCCAAACATTCCATTACAGACGAAATCTTGCGAAAGATTCAGATTGCGAAATCTGAATGCAAATTTATTAACAGAAAAGGAAATCCCTGCAGACCTTTGTCTATATCATTCCGACGTTGTTGACAATGACGCAGTGCTCTTCGTGACATAAAGTTTTTCTAACTGTACTTATCAACGGTTCACCACAGAAGGCCTACGACAACGTTTGGACGACCCCGATGAAAACATTATTTGAAATGTCATACTCGACATTTAAGAATTGCGTCATTTTTAAATAAGTCGATCCTCGAGAAATGTCATCGAAGCAAAGAGCCCTTGGCATTTTGTCATACATGTATGAACGAGAAATCGGCGCATGCGGCCAGCTACCCTGAGACAGTAGTTGAGAAATATTTGTACACGTATCCTATTCATGTCTCATGGAATAAGCCTATTAACGTTCCAATGCCCAACAACGGTTAGCATGGTCCAGAACATGTCTTCTGGCGAGTAGACGCTACTATGGGCATGAGCATGTTGAAATCCCCAAATTTGTACCCCGGAATTGGGCTAATGCCGTAGATGGTAAACTTCCACAGATAGAACGCGTTTCATAAGCATTGGTTCTTACGGACTGGTGCTCGTTTCTTACTGAAGGTTCATGTGAATTGGTTCAAGTAAAATTTGGACCAAATTACAAAAAGTAGAACCAGCTGTTTCAGAAAGGGTAGAAATAATGACAATTCACCTTGCGTTCATTTGCCTATCGTTCATACGAATGATTTCCATGATAATAATGTTAAGAATGCATTTTCCTAATAAACAAAAGCTCAAACACTTCAGAAGTGGTTCAATTTCGGGCGTGTCTTATGAGATTTCAGATGAACCAGTTTGTAGTTGGTTCATCTTTTTCAGATTTGGTGCAAGTTTTAGATTGATGGTTCAGTTTTCCGGTCTCAACATAAACCAGTGTTTATGAAGCGCGTCAAATCCTTGTTAGAGGCTGTTCGATCTGATGAGGCTGCAAACTTACATGGCGATACGCAATGACCGGATGAAAGGACAAAGAAAAATACTTCGAAACATCCTAATAGTAATCATAGAGTATGGCGTGATTATACACTATCATTACAGCGGCTTTGTTATGTATGAGTTCACAGGGAATTGATAAACAAAACAAACAATGACTGTATATTACTTTTGAGTTCCGTCATCAGATCAGTATACTTACATACATCCATATATCGATAGCATCATATTATAACTAAAAGTTTGGAATAAGAGCAATGCTTCACCAAATATTTCAACCTGATAACATTCACGTCATCAAGATCAGACAATGTGCAAAACGCAGTTGTTACTGGTGGAATTGGTAGAGGCCTATCCATCTGCCACACAACAGCAAAATCGTTTTGAAAAGTTTCAGAAATTTTATAATGTAGTTACATATATGAAATTTTCAATATTTTATCACTAGACAAAATTCTTATTTCTCATTTTAGCAGATTTTCACCATGCGTCTATCTTGGACTTACGGGCTGTTGCTTTTCTCTTCTTTGGTGTCGATATTCGCCACTTCACCACTACCAAAACACCCACCACCACCACGGACCTACCACAGTAGAGAGCACTTCCTGTCACAAAATGGACATAAGCCCAGCCACGTGCCTGCCAAGGCCGACTCCCCCACCGACAGTCAACAAAAACGTAACGATTTGTCGCACCCGGCCGAGAAAAAGGCCCAATCCTACGAAGACCCACGCTCAGAGGTGCAGAAGTCCACACAACAAGCGCAAACCATAGAACATCGCCGATCTCTTCTAGCCCAACTCCGCACTCAGACGAAAGGTGTCCAATACCCGGATGTGTGGTCACGTGACATGCTGGAGAACGATGAGGAGATGTGGACATACTTCTGGTTAACTATTGACCTCAGACAGATGACAGACGAGAGGACTGAACTGCTGTGTGCAATCATGTGCGAGTGAGTACAATGAAAACTGAGTGTTTTGAAAATACTCAGTTTGCATCTTTGTCAGAAAATATGCATGACGATGTCACGGCATATACTAATATACACGCACTCTTTAAAGACATGTATGTTGGTTCATCATAGGTAAGGCTTAGACGTTGAAGTTTCTCAGCATCCATGCAAGTTTATATCTCCTGTTTCCTTTCAGATTTGCAGGGACATGTCCACCTGGCTGCCCGGGTTTCTATGAACCACCATGGGGCGGATCCGACGCGGATCACTCGGAATAAACGGACACAAATCCAAACACTGCGATGGAAGATTTGAAACAGACTGTTGATAAAGGGTGGAATCTTGTGTACAGAACTGTACTGTTGAGATTCTAGGGACTCATAGACTGTGGTATATTTGGGAAGCCGAGTGGGTGATTAGTATAGGGCATATTGAGTACATACACATAACAATTATGTGTATGCTACGTTTTACTAGTACATACAGTTGTGTCGTGTTTGTCTCTGTTTTCATCGTGTGTATTTTACTATATTTCCCTTTTATGTGTTTGTAAGGTTTTGTTTTCAAGGTTGATTGTAAATTTTATTTTTCATTTGTTTTTATGTCCATTCTTTGTGAATAGTTGCCACATCATTTGTACAAAAATAATTCCTCGTTGTTTGCGGATCTTTTTCAATCGCACATCCATCTGCTTTAAATATGTTAATAAAGTCTTTTTTGCCAGTGTTAATTAGTTGCATGTCGATTTATGCATAAATTGTAATTGAATTTTGAAAACCAACACAAACAGGTCACATAGATACAGTACACAACAGTTTTTTTCGATTTTGAGTTGGGGAGGGTTTTACCAATATTCAATATGCGTCGCGTATCAATATACTCGACTAAATTATGTCTCACATGTTCAATATCGAAAATTAAATGTAAATGACAGTGGCTCTTGAACGGACAAAAAAACATCTACACTCGATTGGGAAACCGGAATATGTATGTATGGAAAGATTTATGAGGAGCATTTTGGTAATAACAAGGTCACGGGCGGTTCAAATCCAAGAATAATACTTCGAAACATCCTACTAGTAATCATAGAGTGTGGCTTGATTATACATTATTTTTTATTATACATGTATATTATTATATGGAATATATTGTTCATGGCTCCAAGAATCAATATGACAGTAAGATTTTGACTTACGTTGGAACATATTTGAGAAACGATTGCGACATTTCGATCCGTCTACAACGGGCCTTGATAACGCAATGATGATGCTGTTACTTCGCTGTGACTCGAGTCACGGGCGGATGGATTTGATTTCCCATATGTACATGGAGTTTCGGAACAGCTGTGAGGATTTTTAAACATCAACATGCACCACAAACCGAGCAACACCATCAGGTCCATGCTGGTACACCCCAAGGACAAAACTCCAGCAGCCAACAAATGTGGAACCATCTTATACCACATCACGTGTGATAACAACACCACACACACACCTACCATGGGGAAACGAAGCGGCCCCTCTCAGTCAGGTTCAAGGAACACTGCAAGCTGGACAAACCAACAGCTGTGGGGGAACTATGCCTTGAAACCGGGCACTCAATCTCACTGAACAACACCAAAGTGTGAGCCCGAGAGGAGGACTGGCTCAAACCTAAAATAAAGGAGGCAATATCAGGCAGCACCAACCGCCCCTCAATCTCGATCAGGGTTACCACCTACCGGCCATCTACACCCAAATCCTTCCGCCCGTGACTGAGCCGAGTCACAGTTAAGTAACATCATCATCACTGCGTGATCAAGGTCCTTTGTAGACAGATCGAAACGTCGCAATCAAAGAGCTCTTTGGTCGCAATCATTTCTCAAGTATGTTCCAAAGTAAGTCAAAATCTTACTGTCGTGTATATCATTTTGAAAAACTGTTCAGAGATCATTGTTCGGAGATAACTGCCATTCGGCCTATACCTCGATATAAGTCACCAATCAAACACATTTTCGGCATTTTGCCAAGATCTTTGTTATGTTACCCGAAACAAATTTTCCCATTAGAACGATGTGATTTTTAGCCACTATACATTCAGTGTATTGATCCGAATGTAATCTGTTTTAATCAGACATCAGACGGCAATAAGGACATACTAATAACCATATCGCGTTCCAAAATGTCCAAGTCGTTAATTTCAAAGTCGCCAAGAACGGGATATAGTTATTGACCCACCCAGATTGCTTAAAGTTCCAGAATGCTTTGATTTTTTTTTCAGATTTTGAAATAATTGACATTGAGCATTCAAAGACAGAATTGTGTGAGTTTGGAACATTTTTGTTGAAAAATAATGACTTTGCAAGCATATACGATGTCTGAAAAGGATTACACAATATGTTGTATATTGTATGGACGAGTGTTTTTATTTGTGTGTGTCAGGACACTCCTTTGGCGACTGCGCAAGAGTAAGAATACTTTAGACGTAAAAAGCACGTTATAAGTTCAAGGGCCACTTTCATTTAGTTGTGCTGATAACACATTATCCCCTCCCAAGATAGAAAGTCATATTCTTAGAGAAGACCAATTTCCCACGAGACTGGATGTAATCACAGAAACAATGATGAAATCATAACGTGTCGCTAATGAACACTACCAGCAGTTCATCATCCATCGTCTACTACGATCTGACAGTGGCAACATTGTACTGCAAACTCAAGCACCAGAGGCGCCTAGGTAATAACTTGTTCATCGCCTCTGACCCATTTCACATGGCATGTCCTACTCCTGTGTCCCTCAGCGGTTTTCTCTCTACACGACATTACATGAGGTCAGTACAAATATGTTGTCCACTATTCACTCTTCACCAGTTGCAATTCACACTTCATAATATTAGCTACACATATGCTATTAAAAATATGACACGTGAAAATACAGATTGAGAACTCCAGTTGACCTGACTCTCGAACAACGATAAATTCCAAAGCAGCATCGCGGCAAACTGGTATAACTGTCTTCACCACAATGTACACCACACTGTCCAAACTCATCGCTCTCGCTAACCTAGCTGCGATCGAGAAATTAGCATCAAAGACATCCGCCTCGCACCCTTTCAGCAAAATTATGTCCCAAAAAAGACGCGAATCCTTGGCAAATATATTGGGAATCAACCCGAACAGCATGCCACCATGCGACAAAATTCTGCTCAGAAACTTCACAGAACTAATGACATCACTGCCTCGTGAAAAACGGCTATGGTCCCCTAGCTATATATTGCACTCTGAAGAACATGAGTGTGAATGTATCCGTGATAAGTTGCTTTGACGGAGAAAAACTTTCACAGAGTATCATACGTCTACTAAAGGAGGACACAGAGGATAAGGTAGACATGGATGATGGAGATACATAGCATAAGTGGGATTCCAAAGATAGGTCGGATCAGTCAGACTGCATAATCGATTGTGGTTCACATAAAAGACGCCAATGATATCAAAGCAAAATGAAAATTCTGAAATATTGTCATTCTCAAAATAGAATATATTGTGATTTTCGGTATACGATTACGGGTACCTCTCACACAAAAGCAAATTATCGTAAATTAGGCAAATTGTAGATCTTACACAACTGGTATGGAGCACAAAAGTTTATTTGAACGGGGAAATCTTGTTTCAATTCATACAGCTTCAATGATTAGCTCATTATCAACACGAGTCAATTTATCATGAAATTTGAGAAAAAAATAATTTCAGGTGAGCCTCATATAATGTGAATACCTATCATAATGTTTTCTCACATAGATAATATTTTGTCTGGATATATATAAAACAAAACAAAACAAGAAAATTATAAAAATTACAAATGTATACCGATATTCAGACAAACTCACATTTCAAGACCGAATCCATGGACGAGTTTTGCAAAATCAGTGAAACTGGACAAATCCGAGTGACACTAGTCATATCCATGTGAACATCAGAGACATCCAGCCAACTGAGTGAGCATCTTCTGAGCAACATTCGACACCCGCTGTTATACCCATACTGGCAAATCAAGACCCAAATGTATACACAAAAAATAAGGATGGGATCAAAAGTTACGTGACATGCTTGGCATAACCTTCAGGAATAGATGATGGATGAAAATGTTGTATTGTACGTTTGCTCTTGTCATCATCAAAATCTGCATTGATGGTTATTTATTTACACTCACATTCAAAGCACTGAGCCGGTTTCACTGCTGGTCTGCTGGTGGACGTTGCATCTAGTCCCCGAGGACACAAAACACTAAGCTTGTGACTAGCCTAGGTACTTGTGTAATTGTCATACATTCCTTCTATGGGTTTTTTCTTTTAAATTTCGAATTTAGTATCATAAATTGTTGGGCAGTTCCATCAGGTGTACAGTAGAAACAACTACATTTCACACATTGTATGTCCCTGATGACGCCAGTGTGACTTGGATAAACTAATCGGTCGGGTTTTATATTTATTGCAACATGTTGTAAGTAGTTAGGGGGGCACTTTAGGTCGGTTTTTCCAGGTTTCGGTTTCGGGGGTTTTCCCGTGGTTATATGACGTCACTTCCGGTTTCGGTTTCGGTGGTTATATGACGTCACTTTCGGTTTCGGTGGTTATATGACGTAATAGGTGGTTATACGACGTAATAGGTGGTTATATGACGTAATAGGTGGTATTATGACGTAACAGATGACGTAATAGGTGGTTATATGATGCAATAGATGACGTAATAGGTGGTTATATGATGTATGACGTAATAGATGGTTATATGACGTAATAGATGGTTATTTGGCATCACTTTCGGTTTCAGTGGTTATACCTCACATGATAAAGTTGGTTAGGTTAGGTGATTATATAATAAGTGCTCAATAGGTGATGTAATAAGTGCCCTTAATAGGTAGTTATGAAACATAAAAGGTGGTTATACAGTACCTATATGACATAATAGGTGGTTATTTGACGTCACTTTCGGTTTCAGTGGTTATATGTCACGTGGTTTCGATGGTTATAGGTCACATGGTTTTGGTGGTTATGCGTCATGTGGTTTCATAATAGGTGATTAAGTAATAGGCGGTTGCAAAATAGGCTAGGTAAATTATGATGTCACCAGCGTCCCCCATTCGAACGGACCAATAGGATCCCGCCACCGTGTAGCGTACCCACGCCGAGTCATTCGAACGGACCAATAGGATCCCGGCATCGCGTAGCGTACCCACGCCGAGTCATTCGAACGGACCAATAGGATCCCGGCATCGCGTAGCGTACCCACGCCGAGTCATTCGAATGGACCAATGAGATCCCGGCATCGCGTAGCGTACCCACGCCGAGTCATTCGAACGGACCAATGGGATCCCGGCATCGCGTAGCGTACCCACGCCGAGTCATTCGAACGGACCAATAGGATCCCACCACCGCGTGGCATACCCACCCCGAGTCAGTTGCTCCCCCACATTCCAGTGGACCAATAGGAGCTTGGAACCGGTTGAAACCGGTTTGAACTGGATGGAACCAGTTTTTATGCCCATCCAGCTTTAGGCCTAAAATTCTAGCCAATCACAAAGCTCCACCTCATAGCATGCCCACGCCAACCACAGGTATATATAAGCGTGAGAGAGCGCGCTCATCACTATTCCGGGTGCAGCAACGCAGCAACAGCAACGAGATGGAACTCAGCGAGAACTTGACCCTTGCCAGGGTAGAAGGCACGTACGGACCCTACTTCAAGCTGACGAGAACCGGAGAGAAAGCCTCCAGATGGCTCAACTTCAACGCCAAAATTATGGACGGAATCGGCACGCACGCGGCGGAAATCGCAAACGCCATGAAAGGTGAAAAAGAACTGCCCGTAATGCTAGACTCGGCGACCAGGCTGGACGTAATAAAGTACATGGAGAAAATGTACGCGTGTTTCCTCGTGTCCAGAGAAAAAAACGGGGTAGCCTACTCCAACAGAATCAACCTCAACACGGAAGAATGGGACAACTTCGTGAAGGCGTGGAAGAAGATCTCGAAAGCCCCCAAGCGCAAAGCGGTGAAAACCGGCAAGCCAACCGGTAAGAGGAGAAAGATGGACGACCGCGAGTGCATGAAATACACATGGTCCGATTCGGATGGTACAGCCGGTTGTATTTTCTACACGGAAAAGGAGTGCCGTGACCATCATCGCGTGTTCGGCAACGAGAAAGAAGAGCCCCTAATTTCCAGCATGCAGGCCTCGTTCCCAGCGCGGAACGTTTGGCTTAGGAATATACTTCTTTTCCTAGTCCGGGGGATGATAGACGAAAAGGTCAAGAAGGACTGCGAAGCCTGCCAAATAGACTCCCCCAGTCAATTCGACCACATGCTCGGGTGTTTGGGTGAGTGGGACAGTCAGGTAGAAACCCACTACGATGCGGTCATGGAGGAAATCGATGGCGAGAGCCTCTTGAAATTCTACAACAGGGTTATGACACGGTGCGGAAGACCGTCGGATTGCATTGGGCACGGAGACATTCCCCTGGATGAAATCAAGGAGACCGTCAGCGAAGAAGATGTCAAAAAAATGGACACTACCGAAGACGATTATCGGTCTCTTCTCGGCTGGGTTGCACGCAATGTTTCAAAAGAGTGAATATTTTATTTTCTATTGATATGTACCAATATTCATAGTGTATATGACCGAATTTTGTCTTTATTATATGTCTATTTCCCACCACGAGTGTACTAGATTTTCGTGTAGTAGTGATATTAATAAAGTGTGTAAAAGTGTGAAATCCGCGTTTTCTGTTGGAATTTTAAATGCACATCTTTTAAAACAATGTACAATGGTATATCATTGAGACCCGCATTATGTGTGATATGAAATATTACATTCACCCAACAAGACCTTTCCTTTTCGCTGGGAAATGTGTGTGAGATCGAGTAGAAAAATAATGCATTATAAAAAAGACAAATGAGTATATGCCATTTTCGTGGTTTTTATTTCACAGCACACAATGTTTACAATTTCTACACTACTTTTTTTAGTTTTTCGCAATTTTTTATTTTTTTTGTTCTCTAATCTACGCATGCAATACACATATATTTACAATGGGACATACAACATTACACAACGTCGGAAGCCTTGATCCAAGAATTATATTTTTTGGGCCAGTTGAGCCATTTAACGTAGAGTTCTTTATTTCGTCCGCGTCCCCTGGTCTTCAGGACTTTCTCCACTTTGAAGGCCCGGTCTTTATCCAACGTCACCGGCTGTAATTCCTGCTCGTAGAAAGTGCCCTTCACTTCGTCTCCGCCGTAGTCCATGAGCTCGTAAATGGGTAGCCCGTCTCTCCACCAGGCCTTGTTGATGGTGAACACCTCCCCCGTCCATTTCTGATCGTACTCGCGATCGAAGAGTTTCCGCAGGTAGGAAATACGGACCTCGTCCCCGACTTTAAACGCAAACTTTTTCTTTTTGGCTTTCTTTTTGTCCTTCAGGAATGGTTCCACGTATAGTTCTTCCCACACTCTCATCTCGTTCTTTTTGGAGACGGCCGCCGGTTTCATTTTTATGCTCCTGTGGTACGTCTGATTGTAACCTTCAACGATCTCGTCCAGTTTTCCGACGTATTCCAAATCGTTTTGATGTTGGAAAATTTTCGCTATCCTGGACTTGATAGTTTTTATCCAGCGTTCCACGTAGTTCGCCTTGACTTCGTTGTAGGTCACGGAATGCAGCACGTTGTGTTCCGCGAACCATTTCTTCATCCCCGCGTTCACGAATTCGCCCCCGTGATCCGTTCGAATTTTCACAGGTCTTCTGCCCTTCGCTTTCAGGAGTAGGGAGTCGAATCTTTTGACGACGTCCGCGGATTTTTTGGATTTCAAGGGCACGGCCCACCCGAATCATGAGAAGACGTCTATGGCCATGAGCACGTAGCGAACTCCGTCGTTTTCCGGGGTGTACGCCGTCATGTCCATCAGATCCGCGTCCCATTGGGCGTCTATTTTCTCCACGTAGACTCTGTTCCGTTTAAACTTGCGGACCATCCTCCTATGCATGGTGTAGACGTCCTGGGACTTTAACCACGTCTTGATCTTCTTCATGGACAAGACCCTCTTCCCCTCAGCTCTCACCGCTTTGTACAAGGCCCGAGGTCCGGAAAAACTCCCGGCCTTCCCGGGGTCGTAATAGATGGAGGTTAGGTAGTCGTCTACGTTCATAGTTTCTTCTTGGATATGGCGGGGGCGGGTAGCATGTATCCCAGACAGCTGGCCAACAAGGTGCTCCAAAGCGTTTCGTTCTCCCGGTCTCCTGTGCTCAAATTGTAGATGCAGGCTACGATGACGGTGAAGACGATCAGGGCCTGGGTGAAAAAGACGATTTCCGACTTCGGTACTCTAGATTTTCCGAATGACCAACGAGATCCTTCTCCCGACGATGTTGACGCTCCCTCGTCAGCCATAGTGAATGCGCGAAATGTACGAGTGCGGGCCTTATATACTCAGGGGGTTTCCACGCTCACGTTCCGAGCCTTGTCGATTTCCATCATAGCCGGAAACTGGCCGTACGCGATCAGTGTGGTCGCCTCCGGGAGAGCCTCGGCAAACTTGATCACCAATCTGGTGTGACCCTTCCTGATGATGGGGAAGGCCTTGTCCCGGGCCACTTCGAAGACGTAGACGGCGTATCCCTTGTCCAGTCCCTCGTAAGAGACGTAGTTGTAGTCACTCCTCGCCTTCCCTTTGTTCAATGCTTTGGAAACTCCCGGGTATTGCCTGTCGGAGTAATTCGGCTCGAACGGTGGTCCCGGTTTGGACTGGCCCTGCACCAAGAAATCCATGTAGGTGAGCTTCATGTTGTCAAAGTTGAAGGGATTTTTCTGGTAATGTCCGTTGTAAGCGGCTCCCGAAACCAGTCCGACCATCAGTCTCGCGGGCACGCTGTCCTGGAAAACGTTGTCGGCCGTCCAGGTGAAACTTCCCGCCGGTATGTTGAACGCTTTCACGTCCGACCTCATGAAGGGATACAGAGCGTTGGTGTCTTTCAGGCGTTCCGAGTGACCCAGCATAACGCCCGGTGTCATGGAGTTGTGCGGAACGGTCAAAGTCGCATCCCGTATGTCCACGGCGTATTTTCCCGAACCCTCTTTGCACATGAGGACGAAGGCGTTGGTGTAGGGGAAGAGTTGTACGTCGACGGCCACTCCGTCCAGTAGCATCCGGTTTTGCTGCAGAATGTCAACGAAGAGAGGTCCCTCTAGCACGACTTCCCGCCCTTGTTTCGTCCAGAGCCAGCGAACGGCTAGACCGCTATTCCCGAGAGGCAGGCTGGGATCCGCGACGTCCATGTGCTCGGGCCTGTCCTTGATGAAGAGTTGATTCTCTACCGAGGGTCCGTACCCCGTCAGCGAGTCTAGCAAGGCTTTGTAGGGGTAGTTGGTTCCCACGCTACTGGTAACGAGTTTCTGCTGTACCTTGACGTCCACTTGTCTGAAGAGGGAGTTGGCCGCGTTATTCACGAAGCCAACCTTGTCCTCGGCTTTCACGGCCGTCCCGTCTTCTTTGACGACCTTCAGGGTCAGTTTCAGCGTGATGTTTTTCAAGTCGATGTACTCCGCCGTGGATCCCATCAAGCTGAAGGCTATAGGAGAACCCTTGGTGATTTGTCCTACGGGCCTGTACTCCCTGTAATGGACCGCGCCCACACCCGAATCCACGGACGGGCGGTTGAACAGGGACATGTCCATCGTGCTAGACTCTTTCGAATTCTCGAACATGAACGCCATGGTTAAAAGGCTTTCTTCCTCTTCTTGACCAGAACTTTGGCTCTCTCGACCGTCTGCTCCGTGGGTGAAACCAGTTTCACCTGGACTGGTTCAGTCGGTTTTCCGGGCTTCTCGGAGGGCTTGAGGGGCACCACTTTTTTGTCGCTTTCCGTCCTTTTGAAATGTTCTTTCCAGGCTTCCAAGTCGGGTTCGTATCGAACCAGGGGCATGATGCGGGAGGTCCGTACCCTTCGACGTCCGGGAGGCGAATGACGGCTTTTCGGGGTTATTCGCCCTTATAATTTTCGTCCGTCAAGTACAGGTGAATTCTGCTAACGGTCTCGGGCTTGACGTCTACGAAATCCGGAATCGGGTTGAGATATCCGCCTCGGGTATCCAGCTTTTGGAGAACGGGGAGTTTTCTTCCGGCAATCAAAGATTCTTCGCACAGGTCGCAAAATAGGTACAGGGGACCGTCCGCTACACCCAGGCTATAGTCCGCTCGATAGAGTCCCAGTTCCCAGCTTCCGCTCAAATCCAGAGGTTCGGGGAGTTCCGCGATAAAGTCCGTTATTTCATTTTGCGGGTGGAAGTTTTCCGAGTCTTTGGAGGACAGGTAAAAGCGGTGTCGATCTTTACCCATTGTCCCTTCCAAGTCTTCTTAGTTTTCTCCTTCTTTTCTGACGGTTGCTCCGTTTTCCCTATGGAGATTTTCCTCTCCCGGTGTTTCCCGATGGTCTTCTTCGTCTTCTCCCACCGTTCCCGTGACTGCTCCGTTTTCCCGATGAAGATTTTTTTCGTGTACTTCATAGCCCGAGCAACTCGTCTTTGTGGGCGTCCAATACTTTGAGAAGACGACCGGCGTATCTCCTCACCAGACTCCTTTTATACCTCAGTGTGTGGTTCTGCTTTCCGAGATGGGCGATGAATTTCTGCTGTTGGCCGAGGTCCGCTAGCCTGGTCAGGTTGTAGGCGACTTCCACTAGGATACGGGTCTGGTCCGGAGTTACCGTCCGTAGGAGAGCTTTCTGTTGATCCGTCGGTGTTGTGAGCAGGAACTGCATGAAGTCCTTCCCCTCCGACATCCTCGAGTCGAATGAAGTATCCTCTCGGCGATCACCCCTATTTATAGGGGAACGTAGGCCACTTCTACCTCCCCGGGAAACACGTGCCCGAACAACTTACGTTCCGAGGAACTGTGCGGGCTGAGATCCACCACCAGATAGTTGTAAGGTTCCCGCATGCAGTCTTGGTAGGCTTCCGTCAGGGTTTTCCCTAGGCCTATTTGACGTCCGAGGTATTGAATCTGGGAAAAGTCTCGAGGATTCTTGAACAGGACGAGGTAGTGACAGTTGAGGTTGATGGTACGAGCGCATTTTCCTTGATGAAACATATTCTGGTTGATGTAAATCACCGTGATGTTCAAGTGGTGGGACCCCCGAACGAAGAGTCTCTGTACTTCCTCGCTCTTGACCACGTCGTCCATGAGGTCGTCGAGCACGATGAGAACGGGGGGCCCGTCCGCGAATCGTTCCACATCCGACGGGGAAGGCAGGTCTCTATGGAAGGTGACGTCCATGTCCTCGAAGGCGGGCTGCCAGACTCCGTAGCAGTACATGACTTTGGCCGGGGGAGGACTAAGGAGAACGCGGCGGTGCCTCAAAAGTTTCTTCACCCACGACGTTTTCCCGCTCTGGGTTACTCCCGACAAACAGATGGTGGTAGGACATACGAACTTCATGACGGTCAGATGCGTAAATGAGCCGCGGTTGGTAATGTCTCCCTATTTATAGGAAAAGGGACGTCAACGTTTCCACGACGTCTTTGAGCAAGTTGGGATATTCGTACCGGGAGTGCGTGAAACAGAGCCATTTATAAACCGTCTGGCTACTTTCGAAAATACGGTTGTAGCACTTCATCACGGGACGCCTGATTTCCGGGTGGGCTCTACCCACATCTCTCGCGAAAACCTCCAAGACCATCAGACGTTGCGGCGTTACTTTTCCGTCCTGGAATACACCTCTAGCTATACCCTCGAAAGCCTCCGGGGTGTCGACTCGGGCTACTATCAGATCCCAATCGGCCGGTTTCACGAAAGCGTCCATCCTCCAAGAAGGTCGGGCTCCGAATGAGGCGGGTCTCGCCGCGGACCCCCTTATATACCCCCAGGATCCCTCAATTTTTCGTATATTTAAATACAATGTCATTGAACGATCTGAAAAGTACTCTAATTCGAACATTTTTCTCTCCGGTTCGCCTCAAATATTCCCTGGTTTGACCGATTTTTATTATGGTTTGCTCAAAATATTTTCTGGTTTGATTGTTTTTTTTTTCTGAAAAACGCGTTTCCCATTTAAATACAACGTTATTGAACGATCCGAAAATGCGCTCATTCGTTCAAAATATTTCCTAGTTTGACAGTTTTTTTCTTCCCGAATTGCATAAAATATTGCCTGGATTGACCGTTTTTTCTTCTGAATTGCCCGAAATATTTTCTAGTTTGATCGTTTTTCATTCCGATTTGACTGAAATGTTCCATGGTTCGAACATGTTACCCTTAATTTTAACTGTTTCCACCCGCTTACTCGTGTATTTATGCGTGTGTTTCCCGCAAATAACGAATTACCATCTATTTTCCTGCTAGCTGGTTAATACTTCGTTTCTCCGATTCGCTCATTTGACTTCATTTCATTTCAAATATTGTTTATGAATGATCTAAAAAGCATTCTCATTCGAGCATTTTGTCTTCAGGTTTGCCTAAAATATCTCCTAGTTCGATCCTTTTTTCTTCTACTTCGCTCGAAATAGTTTCTGGTTTGACCAATTTTTATTTTGGTTATAGAATTTTTCAGCGCGCTTTCTACATTTTATTTTCCGAAAAAGGCGTTTCCCATTTAAATACAATGTTATTGAACGATCTAAAAAGCATTCTCATTCGACCATTTTTTCTTCTGATTTACATAAAATATTTCCTGGTTTGACCGTTTTTTCTTCTGATTTCCCCGAAATATTTCCTGGTTTGACCGTTTTTTCTACTGATTTGACTAAAATGTTCTTTGTTTTGACAATTTTATTCTACCGTCTAGTAAAATTTCCCCCAAGTTTTCACCGCATTTCATCACTACATTTCTGTTTAGAGTCCGCGTTAATTTCCTGGTTTAATTTTGAGAGCTATCCTATTCACTCATCACAATGTTTTTTTCTAATGATCGGATGTCCCCATTATGTATAGATAAGTCGATCTGAATTTATCCACTCGTTTATAATTTCGAAAGCGAGATCATTTATTAGCAACGGAAACATTTGCATGCAGATCAAACCCGTGTACCGAATATGCATACTACGTACATACAAAATCTACATCTAGTATTTACAGAAATTTGTACAGAAATCCATGGACGAGTTATATACAAATAGTACATATAATAATATACATTTACAGATGTAACATTTACAAATTAACGAATGGATGGGATATATACATTCACGCTGTAACGTGGGAAACATTTAAAATCCATAAGGTACAGTGTTCATGTTAGGCAAAATTCTTCTTTTGGTGTATACGATCCCATACGCCTTCGTCTGAGAAACATTCAGAACTTTGTATGTGTGCTTGTCGCGGGTGATGTGCCGAGGGTTCGTGACGCTGAGTGTCTCCTTTCGCTGATCCAGGAGCAGTTCCCGTATGGCGGCGAAGTTAATGACTCGGCTGTTCGCGTAGTTTAGGCTGAAGCCTCGAACTTTAACCGTTTCAGCGCCGTCGTCCTCACGGTACCCGTAGTTTTTCGGACCACCGCTTAGAAATTCCACGATATGGTGGCCGGGACGTAGCTCACTGGTCAGATCGCCGAGGTAGTCTCCGAGCCGGAGGTTGACCTTGCCATCGTCCACGTAGATGACGCTGTCGGTGTCGTAATATAGACACCTGTCTCCCAAATTATCGAGCACGTTATACAAACGAAGGCGGGCCCAGCAGGTCGTGAACGTCACAATATAGATGTTCGTCGTCTGCTCCGGGGCCAGGAAGTCGCTCTTCGTCTCGTACTCCATCTGAACGAGTTGGTCGGTCATGATGTGGAAGTCCTTGACCTCGATGGACTGGTCCAGCAACATGGAGTAGAAGGCGTTGAGATCCGTCACGAATTTACACTTCCTCAGGTTTGGGCGCTGGGCAAACTTCCCCTGTATAAAAAAAATATTTTATGAAAAATAGCATAATGTACACACGCATACACTCGTGCATAGTGCAAATATCCGTTTGGACTTACCCAGAAACTATTCAACATCAGTTTCGCCAAGGAACGTAGACCTGGGTTCTTCTCGATGTTTTCCGGATCGAGTTTGATCCCCTCGTGCTCCTCGTACTCCCTGATGTAGCGGGCCTTGTCCACGTCCGTCACGCACCACGCCGGCCAGCCGGATGCCTCCTGCTTCAATTTCAAGAAAGTGTTCACGTACTCCGTGAACAGGCCTCCGGACTTGGTTTCTGGGTCGTACTGGGACGTCTCCGACCAGTGGTACACCTCGTACACATCCAGCACTCGATAGCCTTTCTCCAGGGCTTTCAAGATCTCCGGAATGCACCAGGTTCCGGTGAAGGCCCTCTCCCGGTCACCGCAGTTGCACTCGCTCTGGCTGTGTTCCTCAGAACACTTGCTGCAGAGAGCAAAGTGCAGCTTGCCATCCGAGGAACGACAGGGGAGGACGGGGTGGTACAGTCCACGAGGGGGTAGAATCTTTATCTGTAATGGAAATACGTAAAATAATAATAAATTTACCCATCGTCAGGACTATACAACGGATATATAGGTTAAATTATGGGGTAAAATTCGTTACCTTGGCGATGCCGAAGTAATGGTCCAGGGGCTGAAAGTCCCTTACGATAACCTCGGGATGACCTACTGGGTACCGGCACTGCTTATTCACGGAGGGGTATAGGGAAGTAAAGTCCGCGTACTGGATGGTCTGGCCAGGTTGAACTTCGTAGTGCAGACGCGTCGCGTTCGTTCTCCCGCCGAAGAAGCTGTCCCGCGGGTTGAGGCGCTCGAATACCTCGATATCAACTATAATTGAAGTAGGTAAATATTAGTCGAACGAAAATGGAGGGTGAAAATATGCCACTAGTGTTATAAAATTGAACAAACCGGGTGGTGGGTTGGCATCGTATTCGTGCTCCCAAATGCTGACGACCGTATACCCTCGTTGGCGCAGGAAGTCCGCCTTGTTCAAGGTCTTCTGGTAGAGGACTTCGGCCGTCTCACCCGTCTTGGGCAATGCCACGTTCCTCTGGGTAACGCATTTCGGGCACCCGTGGTACAGGCAGCCGTTGAATTCATAGCAAACGCGTCCATCCGCGCGGTAGCCGTCCACCTTGTACCTGCTCCCGGGAATGCGGTACTCCCCATCGGCGGACAGGGCGTGCCGAATGGGACCGTCCGTCAATTCTCGGTACCTGTAAGAAATTAAAAGTCATTCCCGTGTCCTCCGGATGGCTTGCATGCTTTCACCCCGAATACGGATACGTACCCGAGCCAATGCATGCTCTTGGCGCTGAAATTGTCGGAGGGGGTGTGGTCGGACTGGGCCATGGGAGCGCTCACGAATGTCTTGCTCAATATTGTTTCCGTCACCTCGGTGCCGTGCCTGTACATCTTACCGCCCTTGAAGGACATGAGAGAGGGCCGGGTCTCGCGGTTTTCGGAGGCAGCCTGAAAAAATCATTACGAGAAAATAAATGCGGCTGGAATAACAGATGGTTAGTGTAATTATAGCAGCAATGTACAATTATAGCAGCGTCATTAAAATAGTACCTCGAGCTGGTCGGAGGCGGTGATGCCTTCCCAAGCCTCGGTGTAAAAACACGACTTGTACACGGCCATGCACACGCTGGCGACGGTCACGTACTGGAAGGGGTCCACTCCCGTGATATCCAACATCAATTTCCTAAAGATGAGGGATGCCTTCTTCAGGATAACGACGTCGTTGGCGCAATACCTGCGCATTTCCCGGCGAAAGTCGAAGACATGTCCCCGTTTGGACTCGAGCCACTCTAGCAGTTCACGGCGCTCGGCCGGTGACTTGGAGTCCACGCCGTAGTACGAGGGGTCGGGATAGGGACCTGGAAAGTTTTATCAATCTATTACCATCAATACAGTCAGATTTTGATGATGCCATAACAAACTTACAACATCTTGCAAGCCCGACCAAATAATTTACCCAAATACACACTGGCGTCATCGGGACAGACGTGCGTTAAATTATGTAGTTGTTTATATAGTTTACCATATTTTCCGCGTATATTTACCCGAACAGCTAAACCTACCGACGTAATCCTGGTTGTCCGGCAGATTGAAAAAGTGGGGGAAATCCCCTTTCTGGCCCTCGAAACCGAATGCTTTGGGGAGTTTGGCCAGACCCATGGGGAAAAAATTCAGGGTGTCCACCAGTCGCATGTCCAGCTTGCTGTGAATGTCCACGCTCATGATCTTGGACCCTTGGTAGATAGGTTCGAAGCTTATGCCGTTCTCTACCATGTAACGAAGCAAAAAATGTCCGTCATATCCCTGTAAAATATAAAATGGAATAACGAAAATATTAGGGTGAAAACACGGAATGTAAAAACTCGAAATCCCGGCGGTGAGTATACCTTCAGGTTGTGGGCGAAGACTCGAGCCCCCTTGTTTTCCTCGCTGAAAAGCCACTGCCCGAAGTCTTGCAGAGTGGAGTCACCCGTAAACGCGACACGTGGTCCGCAGGTATCGCACTCCTGTCCGTCGTCTTTCCCCTCGCACGCGCGGCAGACCTAGCATTATAATGGACATACCGGTACAGTACAGCGTTAAAATAAAGCCCAAGAAATAGTAATCACGTTAGACATATTTTTATAATACTAATGGTATCTATTAGAATAGAACATATACCTTTTCGGCGACGACGAAGTTTGGGATGTGTTCCCCGTCCAGGATCATGCACTCGAAGTCGAAGAATATCATCTTCTTCAGCGGTTTTTTCTTCTCCACCGCGCGGAGGTAACACTTGTGACTGTCTATGGGTACCGACGAATTGCAGGATTTGCAAAAGTATTCGTGGCACCGGTGGGACTTAAGGCTTTCCACGATTTTGAGGCACTCCGTGCATTTCTGGCGACGACTGCAGACGGACTTTTCCTTCTTCTCCCCGTTAGCTCGCAGGTGGCGGTCGTAGCAACCTCGGCTGTGGAAGACGAAGTGGCACGAGTCGCACGTGATATCGTCAGAACCCCTGGAGCAATCCGCCGACTTGCAGAGGCTGCACACGCCTTCGCACTTGTGCTTAGATTTCTGTTTGTAGGCTCTGAGACAGCGGGGGCAGAAGTAGTGTTCACCCAGGAAGCCCGTCACGCTGTTGATGGCGTGGTAATGATCGCCCGTGAAGTAGAGGTAGTACACGGGCCGTCCGTCGTTACTCAGCTTTGTCGGGTAGATTATCCTGAAGCGGAGTAAATTTATTTAAAACTTTGGTATATTTAAAACTTCGGTACAAATAAATAATAAACGGAGGTATCTAAAAATATGATGTGTATAATAATGCGGATCCGAATTATAAAGAAGAAATATATTCGAGTGGATATTTTAAATACCTATTTCCCGTCTCCGCGCCGAACACGACCACCTCCGCGTTAAGAACCGTCTCGAAGGCCGGTAGACAGTCTAGACCGCAGGGCTGTCTCGTGGATACTCCCGCCTCGGCGTGAAGATCGTGAGCTCTTCGCGTTTGAGTCTTCTTCTTATCTTTCCGTGTGTTCTGGTATTCATAGGCACTCATACCCCCCTGTTTGTACCGATGGTACCCCTCGCACACCGCCAAGGCCCTGGCCATGCAGAGCTCGTCCGTATTTTCAATCCTCACGACCGATTTTTTTGAGGTTATTGCCTCTTCCCTGTTCGTCATTTTCGTTCGACCGCCCCCGCGAGGCAGGCGGATAACGCCGACGATTATTCTCAGGGACTCGTCGAAGGCCAGAGTTTGATAGGATTGGAGTGTTTTCTCCACGGCCCCCCAAATCGCGTCGGGAGTCATGTCCCAAATCCTCCTGAGGGACACGATGATGTCCCCGTGGGTGAGCACGCGGTGGCCGATGTGGATACGTATGAGATCATCGGGGTTGGCTCCTTCCGCCAGGATATGGGTAATCAAACCTTCCCATACAGCGTTCATTTCCCTCTCCATATCGATCAACCTTCTACCTTCCCACTGATTGTCGGGGAACACGATCTCGTAAGAGAAATCCGTGGCCGCATCCCTGTACCGTCTCAACACCCGACGTCCGAATACGCCTTTGTTCCCGCTGACGAACTTGAAGTTTCGCTCTGCCATGTTGTCGGTCCGAATGTTGAGACAGGAATGAGAAAAGCGTTTGACGCCGTCGTATTTATAGAGGAAGCGCGGCGTCACTTCTATTTTTAAATATGACATCACGTTCTATATTTAGAACATTCCGGATCCAGAAAACTGGATCAAACCGGTTCAATCTAGTTCCATCCGGTTTGAGTCATATGAATATGCAATAGGATTCGGGAAGGATTATGAAGGATTTCTATTTTTAGAGCATGTTGGATCCAGAAAACTGGATTACACCCGTAAAATGTTACTATTTTTAATCGGTCGGAAGGACGCTTACCTTGTTTGGCAACACGGCTTCCGGTTTCCCCTTCCCCCTAGCCCTCCCCAACTCTGCGCAGTACTTCCACTTTCCTTCTAATGCGCACGTACTCCTCCCACACCCCCCACCCGACGCTTTTGAGTGCTATAATCTATGACCCCCGGGGAGTGTATGCAACTGGTGCCCGCATCCCCCCACCCCACGCGACGCGATATTCTACGCCAGGGCCTTTAGCGTGGGTATATAGAGTAGTGAGAGAAGATGGATAAATTCATTCCAAAGTCTACGAGAACGCGACAAAATGAGGATATATTTTCAAAATATAATGTACCGTTGGGAGAGTTGATGTATGATGTGCCGAGAGAGTTTGACTCAGTCTCGCCGAGAACGCCCCGAACACGGGGATACACATTTATACGCATGCGGATCTACCTGGAGACCTCGAGCTCTAACAAAGGAAAATCGATATCCACAGCGCACACGTTCTACCAGTCAGCCAGAGGATCCGGCCCACGCCTGTCTGGAGGTTACACCCCACACACTTCAGTACAGGGCTGGTACGCGTGTACACATCAGTACCGCGCTGGGCAGTTCACAGGGCCGCCCACGCTAAATACTCAGAATACACTCGCATTGAAATGAACAATATATGACCAATGGGAGAACATTATACGGGATTAAACCACGCACTACATTGGATTGAAAGGAGGTATATTTGATAGTTTTCGGCAGTGTAAAATGTAATCGGGCTATTCGGCGCGCGGCTGATATAACGCTCACACTACAACTTTCCCCGACTTCAATAGCCGGTGACCCGCGAGGGGATATAAAAAGTGAAAATATTACATCGTGGTGGATGCAGACTAGAGCGTGTTACACATTGTAGGGTAAGCACGGAATGATAACTTTATTTAAAATGTTCCACCCAAGTCTGATTAGACAGAATATAGCTATGCATTTATCCCCTTTTCCGTTTTTCGTGGAGAATATATGACTGGTTCCAACACGACATGCACTAATACAGAGATTCACTCGTTCAACATAATTTTCCGTAATATACACGAGCGTTGGTTCGTCTGAAAGATTGCGCTGTGCAATGGCGAGTTAAATCCTTCAATGTTCTGAGTATTTTTTACTTTGCATTGAGCCGTCGGTACCTGCAGACAAGGGACTAAACGCGGATGGTAAACGGTTATCAGTAGCCAGATAGCCATGACGTGTGTTTGAGCCGTGAGGGTACAAGGCTACGATAACACGCTAAGTGTCTGGTGAAAGGGAATTATATATCCCGTACCCCGATAATTCTCGAGCACTGGGCCATGGTGCCATTCAGGTTCGGGACCATTCGACCGTAGGTTCCAAGTCGCCAAGGCATACCGATTAGGCTGTGATTTAACTGCCGACTTTAACCGCGCGCCCAAAAGTACAAAAAAAACGACGAAACTTCACACGAAAAAAGGAGATATGATTTAAAACAAACTTAATTCTCTATCATACATACAAGAGTAACGGGGACAGAAACAAGATTTGTTTTAAATAGAATATTTATATGGAATTTCATTTGCGTCACCTACCCCGTGTTTACCCGTCCTCTCAGAGTAGCAAGATAAATTTATACATGGGGAGGTTCATTACAATATCAATAATATTACTTGTATGTCATTATTCGCCCACAATCTATTCAGTACACGTATCACTTATCGTTGAGGATAAGCTCGATGTGACTGGTTCATTCTGACAAGTTTAGAAGGGTAACGAACATAATCGCATGATAATTTGAATGATTCGATGGTTCGGTTTTAAAAGTTGAAATAAAGTGTATAAAAGTGCGTAAAAGATTTATTTTGCGATATACAGTCATTTGTGAATATGAGTTTCCCAGTGTACATATATAACTGATACAAAGTTAAAACATACATAAGTATAACCTATACAATATGGCCTATACAATAAGCTTGATTGGTCCGTTTGAATGGGGTGACGCTAGTGACGTCATTTAACGAACATGGGGGCTCGTCTGAATCTGTACGAATTCCGGGGCTCTGATTGGTCCGTTCAAATAGGGAACGCTGGTGACGTCATTTAACGAGCGTGTGGAATGAGTTTGCACCTGTCTTGTTTCAGGGGATCTGATTGGTCCGTTCGAATAGGGAACGCTAGTGACGTCATTTAACGAGCATGGGAGACTTGTCTGAACAAGTACGAATTTGGGGGCTCTGATTGATCCCTTTGATTAGTTGACGCTGGTGACGTCATAATTACCTTTAGAAAGCCATTTGTGTGACCATCTGTTAATCACCCATTAAGTGCTATTACTCGACCTATTACCTAATCAACTACTACATCATCACATATCATGTAATCACCTATTATGTTGTTATTACGTAATCATTACCCCAATATGTCATTTTACCACCTATTTACCATCATTTCATCATATAAATTTACCTAACCAATTATTACGTAACCCAATAATCATTACCCCAATATGTCATTTTACCACCTATTTACCATCATTTCATCATATAAATTTACCTAACCAATTATTACGTAACCCAATATGTAACCAAATATAACCACCTATTATGTGACCTATTACATCACCTATTAAGCCACTCATCATCTATTAAGTCACTTATTACACAATCTATGAATGTAGAAAGCGAAACTGATGTTGCATAATCATCTATAGTGCCTATTGCATAACCCAATATGTCCTATAACCACATCCAGGCCTATTATGTACTCCATAACCACCTATTACCTGATATAGGCACTGTATAGCCAGCTTGTACGTTGTATAACCACCTTATGTCAAATAATGTCACATGACTACCTACTATGTTACCTATTACAGCAATGTAGAAAACGAAACTAATGTTACATAACCGCCTAGTGCATTGCATAACCTATTGCATTAGCCAATATATCCTATAACCACATTCAGGCATAGTATATACTCCATAACCACCTATTACCTGATATAGGCACTGTATAACCACTTATTGCATTGTATAACCACCTATTAACATCACCTATTGTGTCACTTAAGCATCTTTATGCCTTATAATCACCTAATCATTGAAACCACATGACGCATAACTACCAAAACCACGTGACCTATAACCATCGAAACCACGTGACGTATAACCACTGAAACCGAAAGTGACGTCATATAACCACCTATTACGTCATATAGGTACTGTATAACCACCTTTTATGTTGTATAACCACCTATTAAGGGCACTTATTGCACCAGATGAGCACCTATTATGTAATCACCTAACCAAACCAGCCTTACCATGTGAGGTATAATTACTGAAACCGAAAGTGACGTCATATAACCACCGAAACCGCAAGTGACGTCATATAACCACCCGTTACCTCGTATAACCACCTATTACATCATACGACCACGTATTACGTCATATAACCACCTATTACCTCGTATAACCACCTATTACATCATTATTACGTCATATAACCACCATATAACCACCTATTACGTCATATAACCACCGAAACCGAAAGTGACGTCATATAACCACCGAAACCGAAACCGGAAGTGACGTCATATAACCATGGGAAAACCCCCGAAACCGAAACCTGGAAAAACCGACCTAAAGTGCCCCCCTAACTACTATAACTGCCATTCGGCCTATACCTCAATATAAGTCACCAATCAAAGACATTTTCGGCATTTTGCCAAGATCTTTGTTATGCTACCCGAAACAAATTTTCCAATTAGAACAATGTGATTTTTAGCCACTATGCATTCAGTGTATTGATCCGAATGTAATCTGTTTTAATCAGACGGCAATAAGGACATACTATTAACCATATCGCGTTGCAAAATGTCCAAGTCGTTAATTTCAAAGTCGCCAAGGACGGGATATAGTTATTGACCCACCCAGATTGCTTGAAGTTTCAGAATGCTTTGATTTTTTTTTCAGATTTTGAAATAATTGACATTGAGCATTCAAAGGCAGAATTGTGTGAGTTTGGAACATTTTTGTTAAAAAATAATGACTTTGCAAGCATATACGATGTTTGAAAAGGATTACACAATATGGTTTATATTGTATGGACGAGTGTTTTTATTTGTGTGTGTCAGGACACCCCTTTGGCGACTGCGCAAGAGTAAGAAGACTTTAGACGTAAAAAGCACGTTATACGTTCAAGGGTCACTTTCATTTAGTTGTGCTGATAACACATCATCCCCTCCCAATATAGAAAGTCATATTCTTAGAGAAGACCAATTTCCCACGACACTGGATGTAATCACAGAAACAATGATGAAATCATAACGTGTCGCTAATGAACCCTACCAGCAGTTCATCATCGTCTACTACGATCTGACAGTGGCAACATTGTACTGCAAACCCAAGCACCAGAGGCCCTAGATGATAACTCGTTCATCGCCTCTGACCCATTTCACATGGCATGTCCTACTCCTGTGTCCCTCAGCGGTTTTCTCTCTAGACGACATTACATGAGGTCAGTACAAATATGTTGTCCACTATTCACTCTTCACCAGTTGCAATTCACACTTCATAATATTAGCTACACATATGCTATTAAAAATATGACACGTGAAAATACAGATTGAGAACTCCAGTTGACCTGACTCTCGAACAACGATAAATTCCAAAGCAGCATCGCGGCAAACTGGTATAACTGCTTCACCACAATGTACACCACACTGTCCAAACTCATCGCTCTCGCTAACCTAGCTGCGATCGAGAAATTAGCATCAAAGACATCCGCCTCGCACCCTTTCAACAAAATTATGTCCCAAAAAAGACGCGAATCCTTGGCAAATATATTGGGAATCAACCCGAACAGCATGCCACCATGCGACAAAATTCTGCTCAGAAACTTCACAGAACTAATGACATCACTGCCTCGTGAAAAACGGCTATGGTCCCCTAGCTATATATTGCACTCTGAAGAACATGAGTGTGAATGTATCCGTGATAAGTTGCTTTGACGGAGAAAAACTTTCACAGAGTATCATACGTCTACTAAAGGAGGACACAGAGGATAAGGTAGACATGGATGATGGAGATACATAGCATAAGTGGGATTCCACAGATAGGTCGGATCAGCCAGACTGCATAATCGATTGTGGTTCACATAAAAGACGCCAATGATATCAAAGCAAAATGAAAATTCTGAAATATTGTCATTCTCAAAATAGAATATATTGTGATTTTCGGTATACGATTACGGGTACCTCTCACACAAAAGCAAATTATCGTAAATTAGGCAAATTGTAGATCTTACACAACTGGTATGGAGCACAAAAGTTTATTTGAACGGGGAAATCTGGTTTCAATTCATACAGCTTCAATGATTAGCTCATTATCAACACGAGTCAATTTATCATGAAATCTGAGAGAGAAAAAAATTTCAGGTGAGCCTCATATAATGTGAACAGGTGAATACCTATCAAAGTGTTTTCTCACATAGATAATATTTTGTCTGGATATATAAAACAAAACAAAACAAGAGAATTATAAAAATTACAAATGTATACCGATATTCAGACAAACTCACATTTCAAGACCGAATCCATGGACGAGTTTTGCAAAATCAGTGAAACTGGACAAATCCGAGTGATACTATACTCGGATTTTTCTAACTCGTTTACACTGTTTTTCGCTAATATTTTTGTGATGCTGAATGCTATCGGTCTATAACTTGGCATACTTCACCTGGGAGTCAAACGGCAATTTTCTACCAAATTTCAGACAGCTAACGCGGAAATTGAAAAAGTTGGCAATCTACCTCAATGCTAAATTTCAGCCCAAAACGGGATCTCGAGAATCTGAGCATATTCGAGGAATTGGTCCTGTTTACATCCACCAGGATTCGAAATATTCTTGTTAATTTGAACCAGAAGATACACTGGGGTGTATTCTACACAAACATGTTGATTTTGAAACATTGCTCCGCTACAAAACCGAGCAAATGCACAAAATTGTGTGCGGGCCCAGAAAATAAATAATAGAGCTAAATTTAACATTGGGGTAGATTGTCAACTCTTTCAATTTTCGCGATAGCTGTCTGAAATTTGGTAGAAAATTGCCGTTTGACTCCCAGGTGAAGTATGCCAAGTTATAGACCGATACCGTTTAGCATCACAAAAATATTAGCGAAAAACAGTGTAAACGAGTTAGAAAAATCCGAGTATAGTCATATCCATACTAGTCATGAACATCAGAGACATCCAGCCAACTGAGTGAGCATCTTCTGAGCAACATTCGACACCCGCTGTTATACCCATACTGGCAAATCAAGACCCAAATGTATACACAAAAAATAAGGATGGGATCAAATTTTACGTGACATGCTTGGCATAACCTTCAGGAATAGATGATGGATGAAAATGTAGTATTGTACGTTTGCTATTGTCATCATCAAAATCTGCATTGATGGTTATTTATTTACACTCACATTCGAAGCACTGAGCCGGTGTCACTGCTGGTCTGCTGGTGGACGTTGCATCTAGTCCCCGAGGACACAAAACACTAAGCTTGTGACTAGCCTAGGTACTTGTGTAATTGTCATACATTCCTTCTATGGGTTTTTTTCTTTTAAATTTCGAATTTAGTATCATAAATTGTTGGGCAGTTCCATCAGGTGTACAGTAGAAACAACTACATTTCACACACTGTTTGTCCCTGATGACGCCAGTGTGACTTGGATAAACTAATCGGTCGGGTTTTATATTTATTGCAACATGTTGTATTGTACGTTTGCTATTTCCATCATCAAAATCTAGGTGTATTGGTGGTAATGTATTGATACCTTCAAACAAATCATTTCGACGACCATGAAATCCCTTGAAGATCACACGTTGTCGTCAACTCAGAATGTATCGTCAACTCAGAATGTATGAGAAAAGGACTAGACAAAAATTCATATAATAAAAGGAAATTGTCCAAAACACACGGCGACTAGATTTCGGTCGGATGTTTCGGGAGCTCACCTTTGCGATGAAAAAGCTGTATTTGCTGCTTTCAAGAAAGCGTCATGAACGTCATCACGATCGGGTTGATAATATACCGGAGAAAAATATATGTATTCTTGTAATTCGTGACGGGTGCACTGAAGGTCAGGAAATGCTAACTCTTTTCGAAACACTACATTCCAACTCTATACGGGACTTCATGAATAGTTTAATAATTTCCTTTTGATAAATCATAATATAAGTCATATCTTTATAAATTACACATCAATCAGTTCCTTTCCTTATTGATTCCTACATTCCGGTTAGACTTCCTGGTTTTATTATTTCCAGCATGATATTGTTCTCAATGATTAAGTTAATTGATTAATAACACATTCCCCTATGTTTCATATAATGCACTCCTACGTTGTACTCAACTTTGGATATAAAGTATGAAACCCTTAGCTTTTTTGTGTTCTATTCTTTATTTCATCATCAAAATCTTATGCTGAACGATAATATGTTGACACATACACTGTGATATACAGGTATTTGTGAGTCAAGTTGAAGTCAAAGAATTTCCTTAGATAAATTCTGAGATCGACACAGTTTTTGGCTTCCATACCAACTGGGTGTCAGATTTGCTTCATCTGCTCCAACATCACATGTATCCAAACAAATGTACGGTAGATTTTATCAGATTTCAACCCATTCCCTTCCAACGCCCACATATCTCTAGTTTAGGCCAGCACAACGGTCTTCGATTGTTGCCACAAAAACAGACCCCCGTGGTGTCATGTGGCTTGCATTTCTGCCAGACTATGGGAAACTGGTATTATCATTGTCATATCCATTGCTGTTTGAGAAACGCTAATTGCGTGTTAACAAAACTCATATACAATGCGTTTCTGCAAAACATTTCCGATGGCCACACAAATAATTATCTAGGCTGTAGGTTACTGGTTATTCACTATATGTTAAAAATCTGCTGATCCTAAAGTTGGTAGCGGTGTGTGTACCGCGTGTGGATCTGTATACTCATTAACTAGCCCGAACTCACAGCAAGAACTGCCGGATACTATTTCATTGTAAACAATACGCCGACTGCATGCAAATCCGCGTTTATTTCAAGCTAGATCGAAGGTATTGAGGGACCATGTAGAGGAGAGTGAATGGTGATGCTACGCTCTACAACTTTGTGAAATCTATGCAATTTTACCATTCACAATAATTTGTATGATATAGCATTCTTGCAGGCATCGGCCATCACTATTTCACATTTAGTTCTAAGGTGGTGTACACTGAATGGGATAAAAGAAAACGCAAATTAGGCATTGTTGGTGAGTATAACCATGCGAACGAGTCAATACATGGGTATTCCCTTTATATTAAGCGGTGTACATTGTGCATACGATTAATCATAACTAGTGAGTAGCTCTTTTCAATTATGTCACTATTGTTAAAGCAGACACCTTACTAGCCTTACACCATACTAGGTCTGTCACTGATTATTCTGTTATCAGTCGATTATACATGGCCAAATGTCACCTATGTATCGGTATAATCTTCCTTCGTCCGTCCCATCGCCCGATGTACATTCTGCTATCTGATTTTAAGAGTTAATTGGTACGTGGACATTGCTCGATAATATGAACGCGTTGCTATCAGTAGTTAGGGGGGCACTTTAGGTCGGTTTTTCCAGGTTTCGGGGGTTTTCCCATGGTTATATGACGTCACTTCCGGTTTCGGTTTCGGTGGTTATATGACGTCACTTTCGGTTTCGGTGGTTATATGACGTAATAGGTGGTTATACGACGTAATAGGTGATAATATGGCGTAATAGGTGGTTATATGACGTAATAATGACGTAATAGGTGATAATACGATGTAATAGGTGGTTATATGGCGTTATAGGTGACGTAATAGGTGGTTATATGACGTCACTTTCGGTTTCGGTGGTTATATGACGTAATAGGTGGTTATATGACGTAATAGATGGTTATTTGACATCACTTTCAGTTTCGGTGGTTATATGACGTATTTCGCGGGTATACAGCGTAATAGATGGTTATATGACATCTCTTTTGGTTTAGATGGTTATATGATGTATTAGGTGACGTAATAGGTATTTATAGGATGTGATAGGTGGTTATATGATGTAATAGGTGACGTAATAGGTGGTTATGTGACATAATGTCTTTATATATGGCGTAATAGGTGGTAATATGGTGGTTATATGACGTAATTTGTGGTTATATGATGTCACTTTCGGTTTCAGTGGTTATACCTCACATGATAAAGTTGGTTAGGTTAGGTGATTATATAATAAGTGCTCAATAGGTGATGTAATAAGTGCCCTTATAGGTAGTTATACAACATAAAAGGTGGTTATACAGTACCTATATGACATAATAGGTGGTTATATGACGTCACTTTCGGTTTCAGTGGTTATATGTCATGTGGTTTCAATAGTTATATGTCACATGGTTTTGGTGGTTATGCGTCATGTGGTTTCATAATAGGTGATTAAGTAATAGGCGGTTGCAAAATAGGCTAGGTAAATTATGACGTCACCAGCGTCCCCCATTCGAACGGACCAATAGGATCCCGCCACCGCGTAGCGTACCCACGCCGAGTCATTCGAACGGACCAATAGGATCCCGGCATCACGTAGCGCGCCCACGCCGAGTCATTCGAACGGACCAATAGGATCCCGGCATCGCGTAGCGTACCCACGCCGAGTCATTCGAACGGACCAATGGGATCCCGGCATCGCGTAGCGTACCCACGCCGAGTCATTCGATCGGACCAATAGGATCCCGCCACCGCGTGGTGTACCCACCCCGAGTCAGTTGCTCCCCCACATTCCAATGGACCAATAGGAGTCCCCGAAGTTGGATGCATGATCCGCGTTTTTCGAATGAACCAGTGAGAGGAGAGCTTGGAACCGGTTGGAACTGGTTGAAACCGGTTTGAACTGGATGGAGCCAGTTTTTATGCCCATTCAGCTTTAGGTTTAGCCAATCACAAAGCTCCACCTCATAGCGTGCCCACGCCAACCACGGGTATATATAAGTGCGAGAGAGCGCGCTCATCACTATTCCGGGTGCAGCAACGCAGCAACAGCAACGAGATGGAACTCAGCGAGAACTTGACCCTTGCCAGGGTAGAAGGCACGTACGGACCCTACTTCAAGCTGACGAGAACCGGAGAGAAAGCCTCCAGATGGCTCAACTTCAACGCCAAAATTATGGACGGAATCGGCACGCACGCGGCGGAAATCGCAAACGCCATGAAAAGTGAAAAAGAACTGCCCGTAATGCTAGACTCGGCGACCAGGCTGGACGTAATAAAGTACATGGAGAAAATGTACGCGTGTTTCCTCGTGTCCAGAGAAAAAAACCGGGTAGCCTACTCCAACAGAATCAACCTCAACACGGAAGAATGGGACAACTTCGTGAAGGCGTGGAAGAAGATCTTGAAAGCCCCCAAGCGCAAAGCGGTGAAAACCGGCAAGCCAACCGGTAAGAGGAGAAAGATGGACGACCGCGAGTGCATGAAATACACATGGTCCGATTCGGATGGTACAGCCGGTTGTATTTTCTACACGGAAAAGGAGTGCCATGACCATCATCGCGTGTTCGGCAACGAGAAAGAAGAGCCCCTAATTTCCAGCATGCAGGCCTCGTTCCCAGCGCGGAACGTTTGGCTTAGGAATATACTTCTTTTCCTAGTCCGGGGGATGATAGACAAAAAGGTCAAGAAGGACTGCGAAGCCTGCCAAATAGACTCCCCCAGTCAATTCGACCACATGCTTGGGTGTTTGGGTGAGTGGGACAGTCAGGTAGAAACCCACTATGACGCGGTCATGGAGGAAATCGATGGCGAGAGCCTCTTGAAATTCTACAACAGGGTTATGACACGGTGCGGAAGACCGTCGGATTGCATTGGGCACGGAGACATTCCCCTGGATGAAATCAAGGAGACCATCAGCGAAGAAGATGTCAAAAAAATGGACACTACCGAAGACGATTATCGGTCTCTTCTCGGCTGGGTTGCACGCAATGTTTCAAAAGAGTGAATATTTTATTTTCCATTGATACATACCAATATTCATAGTGTATATGACCGAATTTTGTCTTTATCATATGTCTATTTCCCACCACGAGTGTACTAGATTTTCGTGTAGTAGTGATATTAATAAAGTGTGTAAAAGTGTGAAATCCGCGTTTTCTGTTGGAATTTTAAATGCACATCTTTTAAAACAATGTACAATGGTATATCATTGAGACCCGCATTATGTGTGATACGAAATATTACATTCACCCAACAAGACCTTTCCTTTTCGCTGGGAAATGTGTGTGAGATCGAGTAGAAAAATAATGCATTATAAAAAAGACAAACGAGTATATGCCATTTTCGTGGTTTTTATTTCACAGCACTTTCTACACTACTTTTTTTAGTTTTTCGCAATTTTGTATTTTTTTTGTTCTCTAATCTATGCATGCAATACACATATATTTACAATGGGACATACAACATTACACAACGTCGGAAGCCTTGATCCAAGAATTATATTTTTTGGGCCAGTTGAGCCATTTAACGTAGAGTTCTTTATTTCGTCCGCGTCCCCTGGTCTTCAGGACTTTCTCCACTTTGAAGGCCCGGTCTTTATCCAACGTCACCGGCTGTAATTCCTGCTCGTAGAAAGTGCCTTTCACTTCGTCTCCGCCGTAGTCCGCGAGCTCGTAAATGGGTAGCCCGTCTCTCCACCAGGCCTTGTTGATGGTGAACACCTCCCCCGTCCATTTCTGATCGTACTCGCGATCAAAGAGTTTCCGCAGGTAGGAAATACGGACCTCGTCCCCGACTTTAAACGCAAACTTTTTCTTTTTGGCTTTCTTTTTGTCCTTCAGGAATGGTTCCACGTATAGTTCTTCCCACACTCTCGTCTCGTTCTTTTTGGAGACGGTCGCCGGTTTCATTTTTATGCTCCTGTGGTACGTCTGATTGTAACCTTCAACGATCTCGTCCAGTTTTCCGATGTATTCCAAACCGTTTTGATGTTGGAAAATTTTCGCTATCCTGGACTTGATAGTTTTTATCCAGCGTTCCACGTAGTTCGCCTTGACTTCGTTGTAGGTCACGGAATGCAGCACGTTGTGTTCCGCGAACCATTTCTTCATCCCCGCGTTCACGAATTCGCCCCCGTGATCCGTTCGAATTTTCACAGGTCTTCTGCCCTTCGCTTTCAGGAGTAGGGAGTCGAATCCTTTGACGACGTCCGCGGATTTTTTGGATTTCAAGGGCACGGCCCACCCGAATCTCGAGAAGACGTCTATGGCCATGAGCACGTAGCGAACTCCGTCGTTTTCCGGGGTGTACGCCGTCATGTCCATCAGATCCGCGTCCCATTGGGCGTCTATTTTCTCCACGTAGACTCTGTTCCGTTTAAACTTGCGGACCATCCTCCTATGCATGGTGTAGACGTCCTGGGACTTTAACCACGTCTTGATCTTCTTCATGGACAAGACCCTCTTCCCCTCAGCTCTCACCGCTTTGTACAAGGCCCGAGGTCCGGAAAAACTCCCGGCCTTCCCGGGGTCGTAATAGATGGAGGTTAGGTAGTCGTCTACATTCATAGTTTCTTCTTGGATATTGCGGGGGCGGGTAGCATGTATCCCAGACAGCTGGCCAACAAGGTGCTCCAAAGCGTTTCGTTCTCCCGGTCTCCTGTGCTCAAATTGTAGATGCAGGCTACGATGACGGTGAAGACGATCAGGGCCTGGGTGAAAAAGACGATTTCCGACTTCGGTACTCTAGATTTTCCGAATGACCAACGAGATCCTTCTCCCGACGATGTTGACGCTCCCTCGTCAGCCATAGTGAATGCGCGAAATGTACGAGTGCGGGCCTTATATACTCAGGGGGTTTCCACGCTCACGTTCCGAGCCTTGTCGATTTCCATCATAGCCGGAAACTGGCCGTACGCGATCAGTGTGGTCGCCTCCGGGAGAGCCTCGGCAAACTTGATCACCAATCTGGTGTGACCCTTCCTGATGATGGGGAAGGCCTTGTCCCGGGCCACTTCGAAGACGTAGATGGCGTATCCCTTGTCCAGTCCCTCGTAAGAGACGTAGTTGTAGTCACTCCTCGCCTTCCCTTTGTTCAATGCTTTGGAAACTCCCGGGTATTGCCTGTCGGAGTAATTCGGCTCGAACGGTGGTCCCGGTTTGGACTGGCCCTGCACCAAGAAATCCATGTAGGTGAGCTTCATGTTGTCAAAGTTGAAGGGATTTTTCTGGTAATGTCCGTTGTAAGCGGCTCCCGAAACCAGTCCGACCATCAGTCTCGCGGGCACGCTGTCCTGGAAAACGTTGTCGGCCGTCCAGGTGAAACTTCCCGCCGGTATGTTGAACGCTTTCACGTCCGACCTCATGAAGGGATACAGAGCGTTGGTGTCTTTCAGGCGTTCCGAGTGACCCAGCATAACGCCCGGTGTCATGGAGTTGTGCGGAACGGTCAAAGTCGCATCCCGTATGTCCACGGCGTATTTTCCCGAACCCTCTTTGCACATGAGGAAGAAGGCGTTGGTGTGGGGGAAGAGTTGTACGTCGACGGCCACTCCGTCCAGTAGCATCCGGTTTTGCTGCAGAATGTCAACGAAGAGAGGTCCCTCTAGCACGACTTCCCGCCCTTGTTTCGTCCAGAGCCAGCGAACGGCTAGACCGCTATTCCCGAGAGGCAGGCTGGGATCCGCGACGTCCATGTGCTCGGGCCTGTCCTTGATGAAGAGTTGATTCTCTACCGAGGGTCCGTACCCCGTCAGCGAGTCTAGCAAGGCTTTGTAGGGGTAGTTGGTTCCCACGCTACTGGTAACGAGTTTCTGCTGTACCTTGACGTCCACTCGTCTGAAGAGGGAGTTGGCCGCGTTATTCACGAAGCCAACCTTGTCCTCGGCTTTCACGGCCGTCCCGTCTTCTTTGACGACCTTCAGGGTCAGTTTCAGCGTGATGTTTCTCAAGTCGATGTACTCCGCCGTGGATCCCATCAAGCTGAAGGCTATAGGAGAACCCTTGGTGATTTGTCCTACGGGCCTGTACTCCCTGTAATGGACCGCGCTCACACCCGAATCCACGGACGGGCGGTTGAACAGGGACATGTCCATCGTGCTAGACTCTTTCGAATTCTCGAACATGAACGCCATGGTTAAAAGGCTTTCTTCCTCTTCTTGACCAGAACTTTGGCTCTCTCGACCGTCTGCTCCGTGGGTGAAACCAGTTTCACCTGGACTGGTTCAGTCGGTTTTCCGGGCTTCTCGGAGGGCTTGAGGGGCACCACTTTTTTGTCACTTTCCGTCCTTTTGAAATGTTCTTTCCAGGCTTCCAAGTCGGGTTCGTATCGAACCAGGGGCATGATGCGGGAGGTCCGTACCCTTCGACGTCCGGGAGGCGAATGATGGCTTTTCGGGGTTGTTCGTCCTTATATACACCTCGGCCATCTGAGGATCAGAGTACATTCGAAATTTCCGCTTCGAACGTTTAGAGGTTTCAAATTTTCGTCCGTCAAGTACAGGTGAATTCTGCTAACGGTCTCGGGCTTGACGTCTACGAAATCCGGAATCGGGTTGAGATATCCGCCTCGGGTATCCAGCTTTTGGAGAACGGGGAGTTTCCTTCCGGCAATCAAAGATTCTTCGCACAGGTCGCAAAATAGGTACAGGGGACCGTCCGCTACACCCAGGCTATAGTCCGCTCGATAGAGTCCCAGTTCCCAGCTTCCGCTCAAATCCAGAGGTTCGGGGAGTTCCGCGATAAAGTCCGTTATTTCCTTTTTGCGGGTGGAGGTTTTCCGAGTCTTTGGAGGACAGGTAAAAGCGGTGTCGATCTTTACCCATTGTCCCTTCCAAGTCTTCTTAGTTTTCTCCTTCTTTTCTGACGGCTGCTCCGTTTTCCCTATGGAGATTTTCCCCTCCCGGTGTTTCCCGACGGTCTTCTTCGTCTTCTCCTTCCGTTCCCGAGACTGCTCCGTTTTCCCGATGAAGATTTTTTTCGTGTACTTCATAGCCCGAGCAACTCGTCTTTGTGGGCGTCCAGTACTTTGAGAAGACGACCGGCGTATCTCCTCACCAGACTCCTTTTATACCTCAGTGTGTGGTTCTGCTTTCCGAGATGGGCGATGAATTTCTGCTGTTGGCCGAGGTCCGCTAGCCTGGTCAGGTTGTAGGCGACTTCCACTAGGATACGGGTCTGGTCCGGAGTTACCGTCCGTAGGAGAGCTTTCTGTTGATCCGTCGGTGTTGTGAGCAGGAACTGCATGAAGTCCTTCCCCTCCGACATCCTCGAGTCGAATGAAGTATCCTCTCGGCGATCACCCCTATTTATAGGGGGACGTAGGCCACCTCTACCTCCCCGGGAAACACGTGCCCGAACAACTTACGTTCCGAGGAACTGTGCGGGCTGAGATCCACCACCAGATAGTTGTAAGGTTCCCGCATGCAGTCTTGGTAGGCTTCCGTCAGGGTTTTCCCTAGGCCTATTTGACGTCCGAGGTATTGAATCTGGGAAAAGTCTCGAGGATTCTTGAACAGGACGAGGTAGTGACAGTTGAGGTTGATGGTACGAGCGCATTTTCCTTGATGAAACATATTCTGGTTGATGTAAATCACCGTGATGTTCAAGTGGTGGGACCCCCGAACGAAGAGTCTCTGTACTTCCTCGCTCTTGACCACGTCGTCCATGAGGTCGTCGAGCACGATGAGAACGGGGGGCCCGTCCGCGAATCGTTCCACATCCGACGGGGAAGGCAGGTCTCTATGGAAGGTGACGTCCATGTCCTCGAAGGCGGGCTGCCAGACTCCGTAGCAGTACATGACTTTGGCCGGGGGAGGACTAAGGAGAACGCGGCGGTGCCTCAAAAGTTTCTTCACCCACGACGTTTTCCCGCTCTGGGTTACTCCCGACAAACAGATGGTGGTAGGACATACGAACTTCATGACGGTCAGATGCGTAAATGAGCCGCGGTTGGTAATGTCTCCCTATTTATAGGAAAAGGGACGTCAACGTTTCCACGACGTCTTTGAGCAAGTTGGGATATTCGTACCGGGAGTGCGTGAAACAGAGCCATTTATAAACCGTCTGGCTACTTTCGAATATACGGTTGTAGCACTTCATCACGGGACGCCTGATTTCCGGGTGGGCTCTACACACATCTCTCGCGAAAACCTCCAAGACCATCAGACGTTGCGGCGTTACTTTTCCGTCTTCGAATACACCTCTAGCTATACCCTCGAAAGCCTCCGGGGTGTGGACTCGGGCTACTATCAGATCCCAATCGGCCGGTTTCACGAAAGCGTCCATCCTCCAAGAAGGTCGGGCTCCGAATGAGGCGGGTCTCGCCGCGGACCCCCTTATATACCCCCAGGATCCCTCAATTTTTTGTACATTTAAATACAATGTCATTGAACGATCTGAAAAGTACTCTAATTCGACCATTTTTCTCTCCGGTTCGCCTCAAATATTCCCTGGTTTGACCGATTTTTATTATGGTTTGCTCAAAATATTTTCTGGTTTGATTGTTTTTTTTTTTCTGAAAAACGCGTTTCCCATTTAAATACAACGTTATTGAACGATCCGAAAAGTGCGCTCATTCGTTCAAAATATTTCCTAGTTTGACAGTTTTTTTCTTCCCGAATTACATAAAATATTGCCTGGATTGACCGTTTTTTCTTCTGAATTGCCCGAAATATTTTCTAGTTTGATATTTTTTATTTACCTAAAATGTTCCATGGTTCGATCATTTCGTCCCTTAATTTTAACTGTTTCCACCCCCTAACTCGTGTATTTATGCGTGTGTTTCCCGCAAATAACGAATTACCATCTATTTTCCTGCTAGCTGGTTAATACTTCGTTTCTCCGATTCGCTCACTTGACTTCATTTCATTTCAAAACACTGTTCATGAATTATCTAAAAAGCGTTCTCATTCGAGCATTTTGTCTTCAGGTTTGCCTAAAATATCTCCTAGTTCGACCCTTTTTTTCTTCTACTTCGCTCGAAATAGTTTCTGGTTTGACAGTTTTTATTTTCTGAAAAACGCGTTTCCCATTTAAATACAACGTTATTGAACGATCTAAAAAGTGCGCTCATTTGTTCAAAATATTTCCTAGTTTGACAATTTTTTTCTTCTGATTTACATGAAATATTTCCTGGTATGACCGTTTTTTCTTCTGATTTCCGCGAAATATTTTCTAGTTTGATATTTTGTATTTAGCTAAAATGTTCTATGGTTCGATCATTTTCGTACATGTTACCCTTAATTTTAACTGTTTTCCACCAGCTTACTCGTGTATCCAACATATGTGTTTCCCGCAGTCTGTACACGTAACGAATTACCATCTATTTCCCTGCTAACTGGTTAATTAATACTTAACGAAATTGCTCTCCGATTCGCTCATTTGACTTCATTTCATTTCAAATATTGTTTATGAATGATCTAAAAAGCAGTCTCATTCGAGCATTTTGTCTTCAGGTTTGCCTAAAATATCTCCTAGTTCGATCCTTTTTTCTTCTACTTCGCTCAAAATATTTTCTGGTTTGACCAATTTTTATTTTGGTTATATAATTTTTCAGCGCGCTTTCTACATTTTATTTTCCGAAAAAGGCGTTTCCCATTTAAATACAATGTCATTGAACGATCTAAAAAGCAGTCTCATTCGACCATTTTTTCTTCTGATTTACATAAAATATTTCCTGGTTTGACCGTTTTTTCTTCTGATTTCCCCGAAATATTTCCTGGTTTGACCGTTTTTTCTACTGATTTGACTAAAATGTTCTTTGTTTTGACAATTTTATTCTACCGTCTAGTAAAATTTCCCCCAAGTTTTCACCGCATTTCATCACTACATTTCTGTTTAGAGTCCGCGTTAATTTCCTGGTTTAATTTTGAGAGCTATCCTATTCACTCATCGCAATGTTTTTTTTTCTAATGATCGGATGTCCCCATTATGTATAGATAAGTCGATCTGAATTTATCCACTCGTTTATAATTTCGAAAGCGAGATCATTTATTAGCAACGGAAACATTTGCATGCAGATCAAACCCGTGTACCGAATATGCATACTACGTACATACAAAATCTACATCTAGTATTTACAGAAATTTGTACAGAAATCCATGGACGAGTTATATATAAATAGTACATATAATAATATACATTTACAGATGTAACATTTACAAATTAACGAATGGATGGGATATATACATTCACGCTGTAACGTGGGAAACATTTAAAATCCATAAGGTACAGTGTTCATGTTAGGCAAAATTCTTCTTTTGGTGTATACGATCCCATACGCCTTCGTCTGAGAAACATTCAGAACTTTGTATGTGTGCTTGTCGCGGGTGATGTGCCGAGGGTTCGTGACGCTGAGTGTCTCCTTTCGCTGATCCAGGAGCTGTTCCCGTATGGCGGCGAAGTTAATGACTCGGCTGTTCGCGTAGTTTAGGCTGAAGCCTCGAACTTTAACGGTCTCCTCCCCGTCGTCCTCACGGTACCCGTAGTTTTTCGGACCACCGCTTAGAAATTCCACGATATGGTGGCCGGGACGTAGCTCACTGGTCAGATCGCCGAGGTAGTCTCCGAGCCGGAGGTTGACCTTGCCATCGTCCACGTAGATGACGCTGTCGGTGTCGTAATATAGACACCTGTCTCCCAAATTATCGAGCACGTTATACAAACGAAGGCGGGCCCAGCAGGTCGTGAACGTCGCAATATAGATGTTCGTCGTCTGCTCCGGGGCCAGGAAGTCGCTCTTCGTCTCGTACTCCATCTGAACGAGTTGGTCGGTCATGATGTGGAAGTCCTTGACCTCGATGGACTGGTCCAGCAACATGGAGTAGAAGGCGTTGAGATCCGTCACGAATTTACACTTCCTCAGGTTTGGGCGCTGGGCAAACTTCCCCTGCATAAAAAAAATATTTTATGAAAAATAGCATAATGTACACACGCATACACTCGTGCATAGTGCAAATATCCATTTGGACTTACCCAGAAACTATTCAACATCAGTTTCGCCAAGGAACGTAGGCCCGGATTCTTCTCGATGTTTTCCGGATCGAGTTTGATGCCCTCGTGCTCCTCGTACTCCCTGATGTAGCGGGCCTTGTCCACGTCCGTCACGCACCACGCCGGCCAGCCGGATGCCTCCTGCTTCAATTTCAAGAAAGTGTTCACGTACTCCGTGAACAGGCCTCCGGACTTGGTTTCTGGGTCGTACTGGGACGTCTCCGACCAGTGGTACACCTCGTACACATCCAGCACTCGATAGCCTTTCTCCAGGGCTTTCAAGATCTCCGGAATGCACCAGGTTCCGGTGAAGGCCCTCTCCCGGTCACCGCAGTTGCACTCGCTCTGGCTGTGTTCCTCAGAACACTTGCTGCAGAGAGCAAAGTGCAGCTTGCCATCCGAGGAACGACAGGGGAGGACGGGGTGGTACAGTCCACGAGGGGGTAGAATCTTTATCTGTAATGGAAATACGTAAAATAATAATAAATTTACCCATCGTCAGGACTATACAACGGATATATAGGTTAAATTATGGGGTAAAATTCGTTACCTTGGCGATGCCGAAGTAATGGTCCAGGGGCTGAAAGTCCCTTACGATAACCTCGGGATGACCTACTGGGTACCGGCACTGCTTATTCACGGAGGGGTATAGGGAAGTAAAGTCCGCGTACTGGATGGTCTGGCCAGGTTGAACTTCGTAGTGCAGACGCGTCGCGTTCGTTCTCCCGCCGAAGAAGCTGTCCCGCGGGTTGAGGCGCTCGAATACCTCGATATCAACTATAATTGAAGTAGGTAAATATTAGTCGAACGAAAATGGAGGGTGAAAATATGCCACTAGTGTTATAAAATTGAACAAACCGGGTGGTGGGTTGGCATCGTATTCGTGCTCCCAAATGCTGACGACCGTATACCCTCGTTGGCGCAGGAAGTCCGCCTTGTTCAAGGTCTTCTGGTAGAGGACTTCGGCCGTCTCACCCGTCTTGGGCAATGCCACGTTCCTCTGGGTAACGCATTTCGGGCACCCGTGGTACAGGCAGCCGTTGAATTCGTAGCAAACGCGTCCATCCGCGCGGTAGCCGTCCACCTTGTACCTGCTCCCGGGAATGCGGTACTCCCCATCGGCGGACAGGGCGTGCCGAATGGGACCGTCCGTCAATTCTCGGTACCTGTAAGAAATTAAAAGTCATTCCCGTGTCCTCCGGATGGCTTGCATGCTTTCACCCCGAATACGGATACGTACCCGAGCCAATGCATGCTCTTGGCGCTGAAATTGTCGGAGGGGGTGTGGTCGGACTGGGCCATGGGAGCGCTCACGAATGTCTTGCTCAATATTGTTTCCGTCACCTCGGTGCCGTGCCTGTACATCTTACCGCCCTTGAAGGACATGAGAGAGGGCCGGGTCTCGCGGTTTTCGGAGGCAGCCTGAAAAAATCATTACGAGAAAATAAATGCGGCTGGAATAACAGATGGTTAGTGTAATTATAGCAGCAATGTACAATTATAGCAGCGTCATTAAAAATAGTACCTCGAGCTGGTCGGAGGCGGTGATGCCTTCCCAAGCCTCGGTGTAAAAACACGACTTGTACACGGCCATGCACACGCTGGCGACGGTCACGTACTGGAAGGGGTCCACTCCCGTGATATCCAACATCAATTTCCTAAAGATGAGGGATGCCTTCTTCAGGATAACGACGTCGTTGGCGCAATACCTGCGCATTTCCCGGCGAAAGTCGAAGACATGTCCCCGTTTGGACTCGAGCCACTCTAGCAGTTCACGGCGCTCGGCCGGTGACTTGGAGTCCACGCCGTAGTACGAGGGGTCGGGATAGGGACCTGGAAAGTTGTATCAATCTATTACCATCAGTACAGTCAGATTTTGATGATGCCAATAACAAACTTACAACATCTTGCAAGCCCGACCAAATAATTTACCCAAATACACACTGGCGTCATCGGGACAGACGTGCGTTAAATTATGTAGTTGTTTATATAGTTTACCATATTTTCCGCGTATATTTACCCGAACAGCTAAATGCATGGTATACCTACCGACGTAATCCTGGTTGTCCGGCAGATTGAAAAAGTGGGGGAAATCCCCTTTCTGGCCCTCGAAGCCGAATGCTTTGGGGAGTTTGGCCAGACCCATGGGGAAAAAATTCAGGGTGTCCACCAGTCGCATGTCCAGCTTGCTGTGAATGTCCACGCTCATGATCTTGGACCCTTGGTAGATAGGTTCGAAGCTTATGCCGTTCTCTACCATGTAACGAAGCAAAAAATGTCCGTCATATCCCTGTAAAATATAAAATGGAATAACGAAAATATTAGGGTGAAAACACGGAATGTAAAAACTCGAAATCCCGGCGGTGAGTATACCTTCAGGTTGTGGGCGAAGACTCGAGCCCCCTTGTTTTCCTCGCTGAAAAGCCACTGCCCGAAGTCTTGCAGAGTGGAGTCACCCGTAAACGCGACACGTGGTCCGCAGGTATCGCACTCCTGTCCGTCGTCTTTCCCCTCGCACGCGCGGCAGACCTAGCATTATAATGGACATACCGGTACAGTACAGCGTTAAAATAAAGCCCAAGAAATAGTAATCACGTTAGACATATTTTTATAATACTAATGGTATCTATTAGAATAGAACATATACCTTTTCGGCGACGACGAAGTTTGGGATGTGTTCCCCGTCCAGGATCATGCACTCGAAGTCGAAGAATATCATCTTCTTCAGCGGTTTTTTCTTCTCCACCGCGCGGAGGTAACACTTGTGACTGTCTATGGGTACCGACGAATTGCAGGATTTGCAAAAGTATTCGTGGCACCGGTGGGACTTAAGGCTTTCCACGATTTTGAGGCACTCCGTGCATTTCTGGCGACGACTGCAGACGGACTTTTCCTTCTTCTCCCCGTTAGCTCGCAGGTGGCGGTCGTAGCAACCTCGGCTGTGGAAGACGAAGTGGCACGAGTCGCACGTGATATCGTCAGAACCCCTGGAGCAATCCGCCGACTTGCAGAGGCTGCACACGCCTTCGCACTTGTGCTTAGATTTCTGTTTGTAGGCTCTGAGACAGCGGGGGCAGAAGTAGTGTTCACCCAGGAAGCCCGTCACGCTGTTGATGGCGTGGTAATGATCGCCCGTGAAGTAGAGGTAGTACACGGGCCGTCCGTCGTTACTCAGCTTTGTCGGGTAGATTATCCTGAAGCGGAGTAAATTTATTTAAAACTTTGGTATATTTAAAACTTCGGTACAAATAAATAATAAACGGAGGTATCTAAAAATATGATGTGTATAATAATGCGGATCCGAATTATAAAGAAGAAATATATTCGAGTGGATATTTTAAATACCTATTTCCCGTCTCCGCGCCGAACACGACCACCTCCGCGTTAAGAACCGTCTCGAAGGCCGGTAGACAGTCTAGACCGCAGGGCTGTCTCGTGGATACTCCCGCCTCGGCGTGAAGATCGTGAGCTCTTCGCGTTTGAGTCTTCTTCTTATCTTTCCGTGTGTTCTGGTATTCATAGGCACTCATACCCCCCTGTTTGTACCGATGGTACCCCTCGCACACCGCCAAGGCCCTGGCCATGCAGAGCTCGTCCGTATTTTCAATCCTCACGACCGATTTTTTTGAGGTTATTGCCTCTTCCCTGTTTGTCATTTTCGTTCGACCGCCCCCGCGAGGCAGGCGGATAACGCCGACGATTATTCTCAGGGACTCGTCGAAGGCCAGAGTTTGATAGGATTGGAGTGTTTTCTCCACGGCCCCCCAAATCGCGTCGGGAGTCATGTCCCAAATCCTCCTGAGGGACACGATGATGTCCCCGTGGGTGAGCACGCGGTGGCCGATGTGGATACGTATGAGATCATCGGGGTTGGCTCCTTCCGCCAGGATATGGGTAATCAAACCTTCCCATACAGCGTTCATTTCCCTCTCCATATCGATCAACCTTCTACCTTCCCACTGATTGTCGGGGAACACGATCTCGTAAGAGAAATCCGTGGCCGCATCCCTGTACCGTCTCAACACCCGACGTCCGAATACGCCTTTGTTCCCGCTGACGAACTTGAAGTTTCGCTCTGCCATGTTGTCGGTCCGAATGTTGAGACAGGAATGAGAAAAGCGTTTGACGCCGTCGTATTTATAGAGGAAGCGCGGCGTCACTTCTATTTTTAAATATGACATCACGTTCTATATTTAGAACATTCCGGATCCAGAAAACTGGATCAAACCGGTTCAATCTAGTTCCATCCGGTTTGAGTCATATGAATATGCAATAGGATTCGGGAAGGATTATGAAGGATTTCTATTTTTAGAGCATGTTGGATCCAGAAAACTGGATTACACCCGTAAAATGTTACTATTTTTAATCGGTCGGAAGGACGCTTACCTTGTTTGGCAACACGGCTTCCGGTTTCCCCTTCCCCCTAGCCCTCCCCAACTCTGCGCAGTACTTCCACTTTCCTTCTAATGCGCACGTACTCCTCCCACACCCCCCACCCGACGCTTTTGAGTGCTATAATCTATGACCCCCGGGGAGTGTATGCAACTGGTGCCCGCATCCCCCCACCCCACGCGACGCGATATTCTACGCCAGGGCCTTTAGCGTGGGTATATAGAGTAGTGAGAGAAGATGGATAAATTCATTCCAAAGTCTACGAGAACGCGACAAAATGAGGATATATTTTCAAAATATAATGTACCGTTGGGAGAGTTGATGTATGATGTGCCGAGAGAGTTTGACTCAGTCTCGCCGAGAACGCCCCGAACACGGGGATACACATTTATACGCATGCGGATCTACCTGGAGACCTCGAGCTCTAACAAAGGAAAATCGATATCCACAGCGCACACGTTCTACCAGTCAGCCAGAGGATCCGGCCCACGCCTGTCTGGAGGTTACACCCCACACACTTCAGTACAGGGCTGGTACGCGTGTACACATCAGTACCGCGCTGGGCAGTTCACAGGGCCGCCCACGCTAAATACTCAGAATACACTCGCATTGAAATGAACAATATATGACCAATGGGAGAACATTATACGGGATTAAACCACGCACTACATTGGATTGAAAGGAGGTATATTTGATAGTTTTCGGCAGTGTAAAATGTAATCGGGCTATTCGGCGCGCGGCTGATATAACGCTCACACTACAACTTTCCCCGACTTCAATAGCCGGTGACCCGCGAGGGGATATAAAAAGTGAAAATATTACATCGTGGTGGATGCAGACTAGAGCGTGTTACACATTGTAGGGTAAGCACGAAATGATAACTTTATTTAAAATGTTCCACCCAAGTCTGATTAGACAGAATATAGCTATGCATTTATCCCCTTTTCCGTTTTTCGTGGAGAATATATGACTGGTTCCAACACGACATGCACTAATACAGAGATTCACTCGTTCAACATAATTTTCCGTAATATACACGAGCGTTGGTTCGTCTGAAAGATTGCGCTGTGCAATGGCGAGTTAAATCCTTCAATGTTCTGAGTATTTTTTACTTTGCATTGAGCCGTCGGTACCTGCAGACAAGGGACTAAACGCGGATGGTAAACGGTTATCAGTAGCCAGATAGCCATGACGTGTGTTTGAGCCGTGAGGGTACAAGGCTACGATAACACGCTAAGTGTCTGGTGAAAGGGAATTATATATCCCGTACCCCGATAATTCTCGAGCACTGGGCCATGGTGCCATTCAGGTTCGGGACCATTCGACCGTAGGTTCCAAGTCGCCAAGGCATACCGATTAGGCTGTGATTTAACTGCCGACTTTAACCGCGCGCCCAAAAGTACAAAAAAACGACGAAACTTCACACGAAAAAAGGAGATATGATTTAAAACAAACTTAATTCTCTATCATACATACAAGAGTAATGGGGACAGAAACAAGATTTGTTTTAAATAGAATATTTATATGGAATTTCATTTGCGTCACCTACCCCGTGTTTACCCGTCCTCTCAGAGTAGCAAGATAAATTTATACATGGGGAGGTTCATTACAATATCAATAATATTACTTGTATGTCATTATTCGCCCACAATCTATTCAGTACACGTATCACTTATCGTTGAGGATAAGCTCGATGTGACTGGTTCATTCTGACAAGTTTAGAAGGGTAACGAACATAATCGCATGATAATTTGAATGATTCGATGGTTCGGTTTTAAAAGTTGAAATAAAGTGTATAAAAGTGGGTAAAAGATTTATTTTGCGATATACAGTCATTTGTGAATATGAGTTTCCCAGTGTGCATATATAACTGATACAAAGTTAAAACATACATAAGTATAACCTATACAATATGGCCTATACAATAAGCTTGATTGGTCCGTTTGAATGGGGTGACGCTAGTGACGTCATTTAACGAACGTGGGGGGCTCGTCTGAATCTGTACGAATTCCGGGGCTCTGATTGGTCCGTTCAAATAGGGAACGCTGGTGACGTCATTTAACGAGCGTGTGGAATGAGTTTGCACCTGTCTTGTTTCAGGGGATCTGATTGGTCCGTTCGAATAGGGAACGCTAGTGACGTCATTTAACGAGCATGGGAGACTTGTCTGAACAAGTACGAATTTGGGGGCTCTGATTGATCCCTTTGATTAGTTGACGCTGGTGACGTCATAATTACCTTTAGAAAGCCTTTTGTGTGACCATCTGTTAATCACCCATTAAGTGCTATTACTCGACCTATTACCTAATCAACTACTACATCATCACATATCATGTAATCACCTATTATGTTGTTATTACGTAATCATTACCCCAATATGTCATTTTACCACCTATTTACCATCATTTCATCATATAAATTTACCTAACCAATTATTACGTAACCCAATAATCATTACCCCAATATGCCATTTTACCACCTATTTACCATCATTTCATCATATAAATTTACCTAACCAATTATTACGTAACCCAATATGTAACCAAATATAACCACCTATTATGTGACCTATTACATCACCTATTAAGCCACTCATCATCTATTAAGTCACTTATTACACAATCTATGAATGTAGAAAGCGAAACTGATGTTGCATAATCATCTATAGTGCCTATTGCATAACCCAATATGTCCTATAACCACATCCAGGCCTATTATGTACTCCATAACCACCTATTACCTGATATAGGCACTGTATAGCCAGCTTTTACGTTGTATAACCACCTTATGTCAAATAATGTCACATGACTACCTACTATGTTACCTATTACAGCAATGTAGAAAACGAAACTAATGTTACACAACCGCCTAGTGCATTGCATAACCTATTGCATTAGCCAATATATCCTATAACCACATTCAGGCATAGTATATACTCCATAACCACCTATTACCTGATATAGGCACTGTATAGCCAGCTTTTACGTTGTATAACCACCTTATGTCAAATAATGTCACGTGACTACCTACTATGTTACCTATTACAGCAATGTAGAAAACGAAACTAATGTTACATAACCGCCTAGTGCATTGCATAACCTATTGCATTAGCCAATATATCCTATAACCACATTCAGGCATAGTATATACTCCATAACCACCTATTACCTGATATAGGCACAGTATAACCACTTATTGCATTGTATAACCACCTATTAACATCACCTATTGTGTCACTTAAGCATCTTTATGCCTTATAATCACCTAATCATTGAAACCACATGACGCATAACTACCAAAACCACGTGACCTATAACCATCGAAACCACGTGACGTATAACCACTGAAACCGAAAGTGACGTCATATAACCACCTATTATGTCATATAGGTACTGTATAACCACCTTTTATGTTGTATAACCACCTATTAAGGGCACTTATTGCACCAGATGAGCACCTATTATGTAATCACCTAACCAAACCAGCCTTACCATGTGAGGTATAATTACTGAAACCGAAAGTGACGTCATATAACCACCGAAACCGCAAGTGACGTCATATAACCACCCATTACCTCGTATAACCACCTATTACATCATACGACCACCTATTACGTCATATAACCACCTATTACCTCGTATAACCACCTATTACATCATTATTACGTCATATAACCACCATATAACCACCTATTACGTCATATAACCACCGAAACCGAAAGTGACGTCATATAACCACCGAAACCGAAACCGGAAGTGACGTCATATAACCACGGGAAAACCCCCGAAACCGAAACCTGGAAAAACCGACCTAAAGTGCCCCCCTAACTACTGTTGTATTGTACGTTTGCTATTTCCATCATCAAAATCTAGGTGTATTGGTGGTAATGTATTGATACCTTCAAACAAATCATTTCGACGACCATGAAATCCCTTGAAGATCACACGTTGTCGTCAACTCAGAATGTATCGTCAACTCAGAATGTATGAGAAAAGGACTAGACAAAAATTCATATAATAAAAGGAAATTGTCCAAAACACACGGCGACTAGATTTCGGCCGGATGTTTCGGGAGCTCACCTTTGCGATGAAAAAGCTGTATTTGCTGCTTTCACGACCATGAAATCCCTTGAAGATCACACGTTGTCGTCAACTCAGAATGTATCGTCAACTCAGAATGTATGAGAAAAGGACTAGACAAAAATTCATATAATAAAAGGAAATTGTCCAAAACACACGGCGACTAGATTTCGGTCGGATGTTTCGGGAGCTCACCTTTGCGATGAAAAAGCTGTATTTGCTGCTTTCAAGAAAGCGTCATGAACGTCATCACGATTGGGTTGATAATAATACGGAGAAAAATATATGTATTCTTGTAATTCATGACGGGTGCACTGAAGGTCAGGAAATGCTAACTCTTTTCGAAACACTACATTCCAACTCTATACGGGACTCCATGAATAGTTTAATAGTTTCCTTTTGATAAATCATAATATAAGTCATATCTTTATAAATTACACATCAATCAGTTCCTTTCCTTATTGATTCCTACATTCCGGTTAGACTTCCTGGTTTTATTATTTCCAGCATGATATTGTTCTCAATGATTAAGTTAATTGATTAATAACACATTCCCCTGTGTTTCATATAATGCACTCCTACGTTGTACTCAACTTTGGATATAAAGTGTGAAACCCTTAGCTTTTTGTGTTCTATTCTTTATTTCATCATCAAAATCTTATGCTGAACGGTAATATGTTGACACATACACTGTGATATACAGGTATTTGTGAGTCAAGTTGAAGTCAAAGAAATTCCTTAGATAAATTCTGAGATCGACACAGTTTTTGGCTTCCATACCAACTTGGTGTCAGATTTGCTTCATCTGCTCCAACATCACATGTATCCAAACAAATATACGGTAGATTTGATCAGATTTCAACCCATTCCCTTCCTACGCCCACAGATCTCTAGTTTTGGCCAGCACAACGGTCTTCGATTGTTGCCACAAAAACAGACTCCTGTGGTGTCATGTGGCTTGCATTTCTGCCAGACTATGAGAAACTGGTATTATCATTGTCATATCGCATTGCTGTTTGAGAAACGCTAATTGCGTGTTAACAAAAATCATATACAATGCCATTCTGCAAAACATTTCCGATGGCCACATAAATAATTATCTAGGCTGTAGGTTACTATATACTCACTATAATGTTAAAAGTCTGCTGATCCTGAAGTTGGTAGCGGTGTGTGTACCACGAATGCATGTGTATACTCATTAACTAGCCCGAACTCACAGCAAGAACTGCCGGATACTATTTCATTGTAAACAATCCGCCGACTGAATGCAAATCCGCGTTTATTTCAAGCTAGATCGAAGGTATTGAGGGACCATGTAGAGGAGAGTGAATGGTGATGCTGCGCTCTACTATTTGGTGAAATCTATGCAATTTTACTATACCACAATAATTTGTATGATATAGCATTCTTGCAGGCATCGGCCATCACTATTCCATTTAGTTCTAATGTGGTGTACACTGAACGGGATAAATGAAAACGCAAATTAGGCATTGTTGGTGAGTATAACCATGCGAACGAGTCAATACATGGGAATCAATGTATTCCCTCTATATTAAGCGGTGTACATTGTGCATACGATTAATCATAACTAGTGAGTAGCTCTTTTCAATTACACATATGTGACTCTTGTTAAAGCAGACACCTTACTAGGTCTGCCACTGATTATTCTGTTATCAGTCGATTATACATGGCCAAATGTCACCTATGTATCGGTATAATCTTCGTGCGTCCGTCCCATCGCCCGATATACATTCTGCTATCTGATTTTAATAGTTAATTGGTACGTGGACATTGCTCGATAATATGAACGCGTTGCTATCGGTATTTACTCAGCATCGACACCTGTACACATCGGATGAAATCCATACGAATGTATGGTTTACCTAATTGTTTTACACGGCAATATATCTATCCAAATGACATTACTGTAAAGTGGAGTGGTTTGATTTGAACAGGTAAGTGCATGTATTCAATGTTACTGATTGAATAGACCTATAAATGTTACACTGGTATCGTGATGTTCACTATATAGACCTAATCTAACTTGTGTATGCTGATCAAAACCTGAATGACAAGTATGAATTTTTTTACACATTCAAAACAACCGTGATATGTTTTTTCATCTTTACCAAACACATGTAGCAGTTATCACAAGGGGGGGGGGGGCGATAAAAACACTTATATATATTAGTTTTTAAGAGCTGGTGTTTCTCCTCAATAACATTGCTTGTAACTTGACAGTGAGTGATTGATTATATTGTTTCACAGTAAGCTTTATTTAATGAGAGATTCCATAGAGTTCAGTCGGTATGGGTCTACATGTAATACCGGGCAATGTATATATTGATCACTAGTACTACGCTGCTACAACATGAATTTTCATGATGACAATAAAAAACTTAACACAAAACACCTAATAACCGACCAGATAACAGCTGACACACACAAAATATATGAATCCATTGAGATTCTGTGTTCTCCGCCCAGTGTCTTGATACACTCCTTAAATACTTATTGAATGAGTGTGAGAAATATGCTCATGAACATGACATCATTTATAATAGTGGCAAGTGCACCACAATGTTATTCAAAGTTTTGAAATTAATCTGTGATCCGTCCATTACTTTATGTGGGAGTAAGTTGGAGTTTACCGACATGTGTAAATATCTTGGTGTTAAAATCGAATATAACTCCTGTAAGACAGATATGAGAAGACAACTTTGTAAGTTTTATGCCAATGCAAATATGTTGCTCAGGAAATTCAGTTTCTGTTCAGATATTGTTAAAACACATTTATTCAGAGCATATTGTACGAATCTTTACTGCTCTCAATTTCGGTATAATTCCTCAGTGACATTTATGAGGAAAATATCTGTCAGTTACAACAACAGTTTAAGACGTCTCTTAAAACTAGACGCTTCCGGTCGCCTACGACCTCTTGGGTGTATCCCCCGTAGCCCTATCATCTCTGTTGCCCCAAATATATCACTGTCAAGTGTGAAAAACTAGAGCAAGGGCTAAAAAAGATCAACAGAGAAATGTTAAATCTCAAGTCAAAACTGTTTTCTTTTTCCCACCAAAATTGCTGCACTGATCTTCCGAGGTTATTGAAGGTCGAATTCAAAATCACCACTGAAATTTCTTTATTTCCATTTCGACATGTTTGATAAAATAACGAAAATACAGATAGATCAATCTTTTCACCTATTTATATTTCAACTCAGAATATTTTACTTACTTGGTTCCAAGTTGAAATTCAAAGTAAAAGTTTACCAAAACTGCATTTCAAGATTACGAAATTGGAGCCAGATCGAACTTCTCACCATAAGTTATATTTCGACTCATAATACATGTATGTGCCAAACATGGTTTCAAGTTGACATTCAAAGTAAAAGTTAACCAAAACTGCATTCCAAGATGACAAAATTGGAGCCAGATCGAACTTTTCGTCATAAGTTATATTTTAACTCATAATACCTGCCCAACTTGGTTTCAAGTTGAAATTCAAACTGAAAGTTGACCAAAACTGCATTTCAAGATGACGAAATTGGAGCCAGATCAAACTTTTCGCCATGAGTTATATTTCAACTCATAATATGTGCCAAACTTGGTATTAAGTTGAAATTCAATGTAAAAGTTGACCAAAACTGCATTTCAAGATGGAGAAATTGGAGCCAGATATAACTTTTCATCATAAGTTATATTTTAACTCATAATATGTGCCAAACTTGGTTTCGTGTTGAAATTCAAGCTAAAAGTTTACCAAAACTGCATTTCAAGATGAAGAAATTGGAGCCAGATCGAACTTTTCATCATAAGTTATATTTTAACTCATAATATGTGCCAAACTTGGTTTCAAGTTGAAATTCAAACTAAAAATTGACCAAAACTGCATTTCAAGATGACGAAATTGGAGCCAGATCGAACTTTTCACCATGAGTTATATTTCGACTCATAATATGTGTCAAACATGCTTTCAAGTTGAAATTCAAAGTAAAAGTTGACCAAAACTGCATTTCAAGATGAAGAAATTGGAGCCAGATCGAATTTTTCACCATAAGTTATATTTTAACTCATAATTTGTGCCAAACATGGTCTCAAGTTGAAATTCAAAGTAAAAGTTGATCAACGTTTTCATGAAAAGCTATTGTGATCAATAATAGACTTAACTAGCAAGAAATAATGTTAACTTATTTGGTCACAGCCATAAAATCTCTACTGGACAAAGCCTTCACCTTGTTGAGCCCAATAATAATTATTTCTTGTCCTAACTATTTTCATTATGGTCAATAATACACTTAACATGTAAAAATGATGTTAACTTATTTGGTTACACCCAGAAATTTCTACCGGACAAAACCTTAACCTTGTTGAGCTCAATAATAATTGTTTCTCATCTTAACTATTTTTATTGAGGTCAATAATAGACTTAACTAGCAAACAAAATGTTAACTTATTTGGTTACAGACATAAAATGTCTACTGGACAGAATCTTTCCCTTGTTGAGCCCAATAATAAATATTTCTTGTCTTAACTATTTTTATTGTGGTCAATAATAGACTTAACTAGTATACTGTTAACTTATTCAGTACACCCATGAAATCTGTACTGGACATACTTTCACCTTGTTGAGCTTAATAATAAATATTTCTCATCTTAACTATTTTTATTGTGGTCAATAATAGACTTAACTTTTTTTATTGTGGTCAATAATAGACTTAACTAGTGAAAATAATGTTAACTTATTCGGTTACACCAATGAAATTTGTACTGGACAAAACATTTACCTTTTTGAGGTTAATAATAAATATTTCTTGTCTTAACTATTTTAATTGTGGTCAATAATAGACTTAACTATTAAAAATAATATTAACTTATTCAGTTACACCCATGAAATCTGTACTGGACAAAACCTTTACCTTGTTGAGCCTAATAATAAACGTTTCTCGTCTTAACTATTTTTATTGTGGACAATAATAGACTTAACTAGTATAACCAATATTAACTTATTCAGTAATATTGTCCTGTTTTCACTGAAAAAATCAGTTCTCCATTCTGAACAAGATACCAGTGTCATTATCTTCCATTGTACAGGCTATTGGAATGATCTCACATGTCAAAATGGATATTTCCAAATTCTGTAATAAGTTAGGCTTTTAACATATTAATATTTATATGATCATTCTAAAAAACGATTGGTTTCGTGCCCTTCGCCTGTTTCGTGCCCTTCCCAACGAAAAAAATTGCCATCAGTAGAGCGTTCACAAGCCATGTGTCTCAAACAGGCTGTTTTCAATGCAAAATGTGTCCTCAAACGACCAATTCAGTTGCCACGGCAACCAAAATCGATTGGTGTCGGGATCTTACCATAATATATGTTGTTACAAGGCATTCTTTCACAGTTATACATCCATACGTGCACATTTGTTTGACCACCGCCCTCATGGTTAGATCGACAATGATCGCAAAGGGGTTTTACGTGGTTTTATGTCTTGGCATTTCTATATGTGCGCATATTGGTTTTTCCCACGGGGAGTTTTTCCAGTTTTGGAGATTGGCTCTCGGTGGATTTGCGACGCAAGGATTGACAGGCGTTTGACAGTCTTTTCTGTTGGATTCTACATCCTACACACTGGATGTTTTGTTGACATCGTACCCGTTTAGTGTGGATATACCGTAGCACTTAGCGGACTCACTTCTAGTTCACGGGACGTGTCTCTTCGACGTTGTTTGTGGACTTCTCCTCGGATTTTGTCTGCATTTCTCCATCCTCGTCGTTTCTTCATCGTCCATCACCACGGCACTGGTTTTCCTCGTCTTCGTCTTCGCCGCCGCCGTTCTACATTGATATCGCTTCAGGATTTCTGGACTTGTTCCTGTTTTGTTCCTGATGTGACATTTAAACTGTTCTATCATTCGATATGTAAATGTGTATGTATGTGTATGAGTGTATGAATGATTATTTGATGTATTACCTATGATGTTAAATATGTGCATGTAAAATAAACACTCAGTCAATACACCAGGCTTCTCTCATTTTCCTGTCCGTAACAGGAAATTGGGGGCTCGTCCGGGATACTTCTCACTGTTTGTTTCGGTGAGAGAAGGCTGGTGTTTACACTACATACAATTCCTAACCTGACTTTGCACAAATACATATACTAACTTTGCATGTTCAAGTTTATTTGTACTCATATCTAGTCATGGAGCTAGTCAAGGACTCACGATCCTATGTCTGTTTTGCTATTTGAGGACTAAGTACTTTGCTCATCAGAGGTCCTAGGCCTATTGTGCCGTTTACATTTTATCTTTCGTCATTGCATTTTTAAAATGGCATTCCGTGTCGAGGAATTCATTAAAAGACTTGAGGATCCGCCTCAGGATCTCTTGAGTAGTTTGAAAAAGTCTGATCTTCTTGCACTGGGTAAACATTTCCATTTAGAGGTGAAAATTGCAATGAGAAAAGTGGTGCTGTTGCACATCGTTGCACAACACCTGGTTGAGGAGAGTTTGTTGTCTGACGAGTTCCTCGAAGATCTTCCTCCGCTCCCTGTTGATGGTGATTCTGAAATTAGAAAACTAGAGCTTGAGTTAGAACTTTCAAAAATGCAGTTAGCTCATGAGAAAGAAATGAGGGCTATGGAAATACGACTTACTCATGAAATGTCCCAGACACAAACACCAAAGTTTGATGTGAGTCGTGAGATACGACTTGTGCCACCCTTCCAGGAGAAAGATGTAGAAAATTATTTTCTACAGTTCGAGAAAGTTGCTAAAAATCTTGGTTGGCCCATAAAGTATTGGCCTGTTCTGTTGCAGAGTGTGCTGAAAGGAAAGGCCCAGGAAATTTATTGTTCACTGTCAGTGCAGCAATGCGCAGATTATAATGAGGTGAAAACAAGTGTCTTGAGAGGGTATCAGTTAGTTCCTGAAGCTTATCGCCAGAAATTTCGCAACTTCAGGAAACCTGACAATCAAACATTCGTAGAGTTTGCCAGAGAAAAAGAGTCGCTCTTCGATAGGTGGTGTGTTTCTACTGAGGTGGGCACAAACTTCCAGAAACTCAGACAGTTGATGTTGGTTGAGGAGTTTAAACGTTGTGTGCCCATTGATCTTAAAATTCATCTTGATGAGCACAAAGTAAAAGACCTTGAAAAGGCAGCAGTGTTTGCGGATGAATATGCGCTGTCTCATAAACATAAACCACATAAGACTAACCCTACGCATGTAAAAACGCCCCAGACAGGTGCGCCTAAATCTGGTCCTAACCACACTGGGTCATCTGCTTCAAATTCTGGTAAAACAGAGTCGGCAGCTCAGTCTAAGACTTCTCCAAGTCGTACAACTGATTCTTTTCATGGACGAATAACTTGCGCTTATTGTAAAAAGCAAGGACATGTTATCTCTGATTGCTTCAAGTTACAGAAGAAGCATGAGCGAGAAGGTAGCTCTGCTAGTGCTGGTAGTCATGGGGAAAAATCTGTTCTTGAGGTTCATAATCTTCCGGACAAATCAACAGATATTCTGGGATCCTATGCACCTTTCATGACTGAAGGATTTGTTTCAATGGATGATGAATCAGGTGTCCATTCAATTAAGATTTTGAGAGATACAGGAGCATCCCAGTCTCTTTTGCTTAGTGGGACCCTTCCTCTCAGTGACGATTCCTCCCTTGGCAGTAACGTTGAGATTAGGGGAGTAGAATGTGGACATCTCAGTATACCACTCCATAAGGTCAATTTGAAGTCCGATCTAGTCAATGGTCCAGTGACTGTTGGGGTGTGTCCTAGTCTTCCTATTGAAGGAGTATCCCTGCTGCTTGGTAACGACCTTGCAGGTAGTAAAGTAGTTCCAGATCCAGTAGTTATTTCCAATCCCTCCATCGAAAACCATATGGACGAACTCGAAAAGGAGTTTCCACATCTCTTCCCTGCTTGTGCTGTCACCAGGTCGATGTCAAAGAAAAGTGACATGGAAGGAGGTGAAGTTGATTTGGGTGACACATTTCTTGCAAGCGAGCTGAAAGCTGAAGATATTTCCGTTGAGATTTCAAACGATCTCAATGCACCCGGAAAATCTAGTCATGTAACTTTTGACGATCTGCCAAAAGAACTCTCTTCAGTGAAACGTGTAGAGCTTATCAAATCACAGGAGTCAGATCCTGAGTTATCCGATCTGTGTCATGTAGCTTTGGATGAGAAGGACATTGGTGATGTGGCAATCTGTTACTTTAAGAAACATGGGGTTTTGATGCGCAAATGGCGTCCTCCTGTGGTACCTCCCTCACATGAGTGGAGTGTAATCTATCAAGTCGTAATCCCTCGAGTGTACAGAAAAAACATACTCAGTCTTGCACATGATATACCACTCGCTGGACATTTAGGTGTGAACAAAACATTTGATCGAATTCAGCGTCATTTCCACTGGCCTAAGCTCCGGCAGGACGTTGCAGAGTATTGTAGGACATGTTCGGTTTGCCAGAAGGCGGGGAAGCCCAATCAGGGAATTCCTAAAGCACCGTTATTCCCGATCCCAGCATTTGAGGAACCCTTCTCACGGGTAATTGTGGATTGCGTTGGACCACTGCCAAAAACTCGTTCAGGGAATCAGTACCTTTTAACTATCATGTGTTCATCAACACGTTTCCCAGAAGCTATACCACTCAGAAATATCAAAGCCAAAAGTGTTTTGAAGGCTCTGGTTAAATTTTTCACTCTAGTGGGTCTCCCTAGAACTATTCAGTCAGATAGAGGTTCCAATTTTACATCACATGTATTTCAGCAAATGATCCACCAACTGGGGATTGAACAAGTTACCTCAAGTGCGTACCACCCGCAGTCTCAAGGGGCTCTTGAGAGGTTTCACCAAACCCTCAAGTCAATGATGAGGTCGTATTGTATTGATCACGAAAAAGAGTGGGATGAAGGAGTCCCATTACTGTTGTTTGCTGTTCGTGAAGTTGTCCAGGAATCCTTAGGTTTCAGTCCTTTTGAATTGGTGTTCGGGCATTCTGTGCGAGGTCCGCTGAAGTTGCTGAAAGAAAAGTGGCTTTCTGATGATGAGAGTACAATGCCGTTGTTAGAGTATGTGAGTGATGTTAAAAACAGATTACATGAAGTGCAAGAGTTTGCAAAACAAAATCTGAAAGATGCACAAAAAGATATGAAACTATGGTATGATGCAAAATCTAGGGACAGATCATTTCAAGTTGGAGATCAGGTTCTAGTCTTGTTACCTGTTGTTGGTTCTCCTTTCCAGGCACGGTACCATGGTCCCTATGTCATTGACAAAAAGATAGATGATCTTAACTATATCGTTATCACTCCAGATCGCAGAAAAAGCAGACAGCTTTGTCATGTAAATATGATCAAGTTGTATCACACACGAGGTGATGATTTGACACAAAAGACTGTTGGTGTTGCAGTTACCGAAGCGGACACGGATGACAAAGTTTGTGACCCAATGGTGGGTTGTGGTGTCAAATTGAATAACTCTCAAGTTTTGAAGCATTTAAATGATAAATTGTCCCATCTCAGTCCGGAACAGCAGCAGGAGTTGAAAGGTCTCATCCTTGAGTTTGAACATGTGTTCCCTGATGTTCCGAGTAGGACTAATGTTGTGCAGCACGAAGTTGATGTTGGTGAGGCCAGGCCTATCAAACAACATCCCTACAGGTTGAATCCTATCAAGCTCTCTGCCATGAGAGAAGAAATCAAGTACATGTTACAGAATGACATTATTGAACCTAGTCAGAGTGAATGGAGCTCGCCTTGTATCTTAGTACCAAAACCAGATGGAAGTTTTCGATTTTGTACAGATTTCAGAAAAGTCAATGCTGTTACAAGAACTGATTCATTCCCGATCCCAAGGATTGACGATTGCATAGATCACATCGGGAAAAGTCGATTCTTGACGAAATTTGATCTGCTCAAAGGATACTGGCAAGTGCCACTGTCAGAGTCAGCACGTGCCATATCTGCTTTTGTTACACCTGATGGGTTGTATAACTACAGGGTGATGCCGTTCGGCATGAAAAATGCCCCAGCTACTTTTCAGAGGTTGATCAATTCGGTCATTTCAGGTTTGACGGGATGTGTTGCGTATATCGATGATGTTGTTGTAACCGGAGATACTTGGGAGGAGCATCTCCACAACATCCGTTGCTTCTTGGAAAGATGTGCAGCTGCTAAACTTACTATTAATCTAACCAAAACTGAATTTGGTTGTGCTCATGTTGTATATTTGGGTCATACCATTGGTCAAGGACAGGTCCAGCCAGTTAAGTCCAAAGTCGAATCCATTATGAAGTATGTTGTTCCAGGTAACAAGCGGTCAGTGATGAGATTCCTAGGTATGGCTGGGTTTTACCGGAGATTCTGCCCAAACTTTTCATGTGTTGCCGCACCATTAACTAACCTTTTGAGAAAGGGCATCAAGTTCACTTGGAGTGATAGTTGTCAACATGCATTTGACTCGATCAAAGGTATTCTCATGAGCGAACCCATCTTGGTAACTCCAAATTTCCAGAAGCCTTTCAAACTTTGTGTTGATGCTAGCGATGTTGGCGCTGGAGCAGTGTTGCTACAAGAGGTTGACCAAGTTGATCATCCTGTTTGTTATTATTCCAAAAAGTTTGATTCTCATCAGAAGAATTATGCTACCGTTGAGAAAGAAGCCTTAGCTCTCGTGTTAGCTCTCAGACACTTTGAAGTGTACTTATCATCTACCTTGTATCCAATACAGGTTTTCACCGATCATAACCCTTTGGTTTTCATTCACAAAATGAAAAATAACAACCAGAGACTTTTGAGGTGGAGTTTGATGTTACAGAACTATAACTTGGACATAAAGCATATACGGGGTAAAAACAATATCATTGCAGATGCTTTGTCTCGGAGTTTGTAAGCATCGGTTGATGTTTTCTTGTCATTGATGGTCAGTCGCCATTTTTGATTTTTGAACTTTTTGATAAGTTTTTGTCTTAACCAAAAACTTTCCTCCAAGGAGGGGGGTGTTACAAGGCATTCTTTCACAGTTATACATCCATACGTGCACATTTGTTTGACCACCGCCCTCATGGTTAGATTGACAATGATCGCAAAGGGGTTTTACGTGGTTTTATGTCTTGGCATTTCTATATGTGCGCATATTGGTTTTTCCCACGGGGAGTTTTTCCAGTTTTGGAGATTGGCTCTCGGTGGATTTGCGACGCAAGGATTGACAGGCGTTTGACAGTCTTTTCTGTTGGATTCTACATCCTACACACTGGATGTTTTGTTGACATCGTACCCGTTTAGTGTGGATATACCGTAGCACTTAGCGGACTCACTTCTAGTTCACGGGACGTGTCTCTTCGACGTTGTTTGTGGACTTCTCCTCGGATTTTGTCTGCATTTCTCCATCCTCGTCGTTTCTTCATCGTCCATCACCACGGCACTGGTTTTCCTCGTCTTCGTCTTCGCCGCCGCCGTTCTACATTGATATCGCTTCAGGATTTCTGGACTTGTTCCTGTTTTGTTCCTGATGTGACATTTAAACTGTTCTATCATTCGATATGTAAATGTGTATGTATGTGTATGAGTGTATGAATGATTATTTGATGTATTACCTATGATGTTAAATATGTGCATGTAAAATAAACACTCAGTCAATACACCAGGCTTCTCTCATTTTCCTGTCCGTAACAATGTGCCTGTAAAAAATAATGGTGATCGGGTGAGAATTGCGGCCTGTAGCGCGTTCACAAGCCATGTGTCTCAAACAGGCTGTTTTCAATGCAAAATGTGTCCCCAAACGACCAATTCAGTTGCCACGGCAACCAAAATCGATTGGTGTCGGGATCTTACCATTATATATGTGCCTGCAAAAAATAATGGTGATCGGGTGATAATTGCGGCCTGTAGCGCGTTCACAAGAAAATCTCTGCGGACGCGGACGCGGACGACGAAGCCAAATCCATAGTATCCGCCGAACTTTGTTCGGGGGATACAATTAGATCGGCATTGTAGCGCTAGTCAAATGTTTGTTGATTTGGGAATCCCTTCTTTTGGTGAACTGAATAGAAAGCACATAGCTAATTATATCTGTAGGCTTCAGAAATCTGAAAATTCTGTCATTGCAAGGGTTGTCACATCATCTATGGTGCACACATCACCAATGTGGAGTTCTTGGTGCAAAGCTGTTTTAATATTGTTGTTGTTTTACATTGTATTATATGTCTACTTTGTTTTACATTTTTACATGCATGTTGTAAACCATATGGACCTGGAGTCTGAAATAAACATTATTATTAAAAAAAGAAACCTACTTATAATCGATCATTATACTGGTTTCGGTATCCGAGAATAAAGCACTTCATATCAGTGTAATCGGGCGCCTTTTCGGCACCGTGCAAATTTGGTTTGGTACACATAAACTGAAAAAGGTCCATTTCGCAGTCCTTCAAGTGTACAGGGGGTCAAAATGAAGTCACAAATTTGTTGCATTCTGATGAATGATCAAGTCTACATTGTCCGCATAGGGTCTTATTAAACTTCTAAAAACAAAAAGAAACCTATTTTGCTTATAATCGATCATATATACTGGTTTCGAAATCCGAGAATAAAGTATTTCATATCAATGTGAAATGGAAGCCTATTCGGCATCGTATAAATTTGGTTTGGTACACATAATGCAAGTATCAATCTATTACCACCAATGGATTTTGTGGTGAGTTGAATTTTCCCTAATCCCTGCTCAGCCATGCAAAATAACTTTACCAAGGAAGATTTTGAGACAATTAACGCTGAAACATTACAATGCAATATAGATTTCTTGTTTGACGCAGTGTATAAACAACGTAAGATCTTGTACGTGGTCAAGTACACACAAACGTGTCATTAAACATTATCGTGATAAAACTTCTATTTCGCCTAACAAAAATAAAGAGCCCCTCTTATGAACTGTTTTTAACCACCCCAACTATTAGGAGCGGCTCGACAGCCTCCACTTATATCTAATTAACCACACAGACGAAGATATACTTTTATATTCCAATACCAACATTGATTCTAGCGCTCTGTTCCAATTAATTAACACATGCTGTTTGTGTATTTTGTTACTATCTACATGTTCTAATATGTATCTAATTACGAAACACACTTGGTTTGCTGTGATAACCACTTACACAACTCATTTGAAACCATATACCCTTACAAATATTTACATAACCATATACGACTAATAAAATATAGTGATAAAATAAGGCTTATATAGTTTTTTTTTTCGAATTGCGGTGTCTGATTAATTTTGCACGTTTTATTTTTTTACTTTAGGTTGAGCGAAAACCTCAATCGTTGGAAATGAGTTGGTCTTGCGGATGACGCCTTATTGGGATGTGGACACGTATCAACCAGTGGGTCTGTAATTATGGCAAAATTCACAAGTATTAACCGGAATCGCTTGAAACCGTGGGTTTTCCCATTCGTGATAGCTACAATGGTGATTTACAGTCTACGAGAATTACAGCTAGCTAATAACGAACTCGATGATCACGTGAATCGCCAAATGACACGATACGTGAAATGCAATCAAAGCAATAATAGACAGGCTTTCCACCAGTCGGTACCACTCCAAAAGCAACCTATAGATAGCATCGAGACTTTCTTTTGCAATGAGGAGTGCAGCAGAAAGAAAGAAATGTTCAAAACTGTTGACTGTGTTGGTCTCATGGAAGGCGATGGGGATGCCCGAAAAGCTGCCAAGCAGTACCTCAGATACCACTCTCAGCTCTTCTACACTGACATCATGCGCGTGAAGGCCACCCAGTACTGTGATGAATACCTCTCGGAGAACTACTATCCAGTGGAACCGTTGAGCCAAACAGAGGCAGAGTTTCCCATTGCATACAGTATCGTCGCCCACAGAGACGCATTTCAACTGGAAAAATTACTACAAGCTATATACTGGCCACAGAATTGGTACTGTATACACATAGATATGACCGCCAAAGGAAATATAGCCTCTTTTGTGCAAAATCTAGCTAAATGTTTGCCAAATTTTCTTGTTCCTTCAAAGAGAGAAACTGTGATATATGGAGGAATGTCACGATTGAAGGCTGATCTCAACTGCATGGAGGAACTCGTAAAACGAAACCAAACATGGAAATACCTTATCAATCTCACGGGACAAGAGTTTCCATTGAGAACTAACAAGGAACTCGTAAAGATCCTCAAAATATACAATGGAGCCAATGATATTGAAGGTGTATCAAAATTTACAACAACGTTATTCCGTGAGCGGTTCGGATACCACTGGGCGGCAGACAAACGGAACCAGCTCAGAAAGTTCAAGTCGGTCACGAAAGGCCCACCTCCAGGGAACATCACACTCATCAAGGGCAGTGCTTTCGGAGTGTTCAGTAGGGCTTTTGTAGAAATGTCAATATCCCATCCACTTGCTAAAGAGTTCTTGACCTGGCTCGAAGACACCTGGAGTCCTGATGAGTTGTTCTGGTCAACTCTCAACTCCAGACTCTACAATCCAATGTTCAATGCCCCGGGAGGCTACGATGCTGTTCCGGAGAGAAAGACATGGCTGGCCAAGTATGCAGCATGGCCTCCATATGAAACATGTCAGGGGAAGAGCATTCACGGCGTCTGTGTCTTCTCTCACCTTGACTTGCCAAACCTTATATCCAAGAAACATCTTTTCGCGAACAAGTTCCGAGTTGACTACAACTATTTAGTGCTTGACTGTTTGGAACAGTGGATACATAACAAAACTTATCACCAGGTCATGCCGCTGGAATATGATGTATATTTAAAATTGCCATTTATCAATCACAAAACATGATAGAAAATCACCATGCGGGATATTTCTTTGAATACACATGTGATGAAAATGTACGAAATTGTCTCTTGTGATAGTCATTATTATCATAGTATTTAAAGTGATATCGGCAGAGAAACTATTTGTTTCAAATTAACTACACATATGCCTGTGGTCTCAAAAAAAATCCGTTACAGAACAAAATGTGGTTGATCAAATGGATGAATCAAGCATGTGACAGCACTAGCAGCCGCTTTTCTTTTGGTTCGTGCGCCACTCAGAGTTAACTCTCACCTGACCTACATTACCCTTTTTCACCGAGAATAGCGGTAATGTTCGGTGGCTGATATATGCCATAGTTTTATTCTTCAGTTTTCATCTATTTAGAATTGTTTTCCAAAAGGATGTAATACACGTACTTTATGTTAAATAGGCGTACTTAATGTTTAAATACGGGTACTTAACCTTTTCACTACTCATGGTTACGCTGCGTAACCATACCACACCCCTCCTTCTGTACTGGTGGTTACGCTGCGTAACCATAACTTTGGAAAGCAATAGATGTATGGGTAGCTATCGACTGATTGTATTTAATGTTATATATGCCCGAGAATGTACCTACACGCTAAACTAGAACATACATATTGCCACCGATTGAAATTTAGAAGCCTAATTGACCGTTTAGTTAATTGAATAATTAACCTGTCATTAACCTTGTGACGTCACAAATACCGATTACAATGGGTCGGACTACAGACAATTTTCACTAAAGTTTGATATCTACATAACTAATCAAGATATTGACATGCTGTAAACACTATCAAAACCCACGAGATTCACTTCATCACAAATATAGAAGAATATAAGTACTCAAGTAAAACTTGGTGGATTATATTTCATTACAATGTGGCTGTATATGGCTGAATATGGATATGGCTGTATGATAAAGAAAATAAGAAAATGGAAATAGCCAACTGTTTCGTCCCAAGATTTGTTTGTTTGTTTCCACGGTAACCAATGAAACGAGGTTGAAAAATATAATATATAGAAATATCACACTATAATATGACTTCATTTTCACACATAATTATTCTGAAACACCTTAAACAAAAAATAATCAAACATATGAAAATCCTATCAATTCATACATGAATCGGCTCAGTATGGAGGCTGAGGGGTGGGTCAGTAGCGAAAAGGTTAATGATGAATACACGTACTCACAATTAAATACCCGTACCTAATATCAAATACACATACTTAATACTAAATACACGTATTTGCATACTTAATATTAAATACACATATAATGTTAAATACGCGTACTTAATGTTAAATACATGTACTTAATATTGATTACGCATACTTAATATTCTCACGAGACATGCACAGCAACCGAACCACATCTGTTTTTGCTCATTTATCATTAGGTACGCGTATCTAATATTGAATATATATAATTTCAAGAACGCATATTCAATATTATGTACATGTATGTGTAATTATTATCATTTACGCGTATTTAATTATGTATGCATGTTTAATATTAGGTACACGAATTTAATTTTAAGTACGCGTATTTAACACATGCATTTAGTCATTTAGTCATTTTACATTCTTCAGAATGTCCTTCCGGAAAAAAAATAATAAATGAAATCTGATTAATAAAACTATAGCACATATCGGCCACCGTAGTGATGTCAACAAACTCAAACGATCTCCACCAGAAAATCACAAGGAAATCAACGAGAAAGGGGCATCTGTTGAATAAATCGAGTGCATATATACGACTGGTATGTTTATTCGCTTGGTCAGAAATGTTTGGAAAAATCCATAACTTTCTGCCAATATCACTTTTATGATATTGTTGAATGAAAGTTGCAAGTTAATGTGACATCATTCGTGCCAAGGAATTCAATTTCAAATTAATTTCTCACACTAGTTTTCAAAAATTAGCTACACAGTGACGTCATGGACACTACTCGTGAGAACCAGACACTACTTTTTAAGCTTTCCACCCACAGAGGTCACTCACATGTAAATGTATATGTACAAGTAACCTACAGTGGTGGAGATAATTATTTTTTTGGCCGGCGGAAATATGTTCGAGAAATATGGAAAAGTTTTTGTGATTAATCATTTATTTCATGATGCTTAATAGACGCAAAATCAGACTGAAACATGCTATCTGTGCGCCGTACATTAGAACATATATGTAAACATCAATGTATTCAATGAAATACAAAGTACAAAACTGTGTTCATTAGCATATGCTGATGATATTGTTATCATGGCAAGCCAACCAGATAAATTAAGTAGGTTATTAGATGTTTTACTTGGGGTAAGAAATGGTGTGTACATATAAATGAAGAAAAATCAAATGTTGTGCATTTCCGTCCCAGAAGAATGAAAAGAAGTTCAGCTGTATTTAAAGTCGGTGAACGATGTATTAATTATACATCTAGTTACAAATATTTGGGAGTCATTATTGATGAATTTTTGACATATGAAGGTGTTAAGACACTAGCTATAGCTGGGGGTAGAGCTCTAGTTGCTGTATGTAATAAGGTCAAACAAACTAAAGTTATAATATATTTTCATCGCTGTTTACAAATTTTGTTGTCCCAGTGATGGATTACGGTTCGGAAATATGGGGCTATACGAAATATACAAAATCTGATGTGTCACAGAACATAGCAATTCGCTTCTTTTTAGGTATACACCGATTTGCACCTACTTTAGCTCTTGGGGGGGGGGGGGGGGGGCGTATGGGATGGTCAAACTGCTCCACGAGGTGGCATATAAATATGATACGTTATTGGAACAGGTTAACTGTCATGCATGATACCATATTAACTAAAAAAATTGTTCAACTGGGACTTTGCTATCTGTAAAAATAATTGGTCTGAAAAGGTTCATAAAATATTTGTGAATACAAACGTTGCTCATAGTTTTTTTTAGTAGGAACCCTGTGGGTCTAGATGTAACCACCACAGCTCTGATACAAAATCAAACTGAAGAACTGGTTATGTGGAGTACAAGAAAAAACAAATCGAGGTCATATGTTAAATTCAAATCTGTATGGGGAATAGAAAATTATGTCAAGCTAAATTTATCTAGGGTAGAAAGATCTATGTCAGCACAGACCAGATGTGGTATTCTTCCACTTAGAATTGAATCGGGTCGTTACATAGGGGGAAATTTAAACGAGAGATTATATCAATTTTGTAAAAAAAAAAGTAAAAAAATGTCATTTTTTATTAAGGTGTGATTTGTATAAAAAATAAAGAAATTCTGTGCTTTCAGAACTACATGTGAAGGATTTTGAGACGGAGTTTGATTTGATAAAATATCTTATGGAGAATAAAGCTCGACAAATAGCCAAATATAAAAAAAACTTTTTTCCAGAAAAGAAGAAATTTATTATAAAAACAGGATAATGGTTAATAATGTATATGTATACACTAATTTTTGTACTTTATTTATAGTGACTCATAAGCCCAAGAGGCTGGGAGTGAAAACACGGGTCACTGAAATAAAAATGTCTGAGTCACGGGTCACTGAAATAAAAATGTCTAAAAATGTCTTAATAGTCTGAGTCTATTAATGTATATACGTTATAAAAGATAAATATCATCTTTATTAATAATAACCTTAATTTAATGGATTAAATTGCTCATTATTCTGCATATAATAACCACAGAAGAACATATCTATAGATCAATGATTTTAATGTTGCCCATTTTTTTGGATCAAATTGATAGTTCATGGCGTCTATTTTGGTGTAAAAACCATAATTTGCATCACATTTCATCACTTTTATTATGTCGGAAACTATAAAAGTTGACTTTCTTTCGTTATTGTTGTGCCAACATCAGAAATTCAGCTCAATATTTTTGTTGCGCTACAGTATGCGTATTATTTCGGTAAACCATCCAAAAATATCGCAAAGCTCTCAGAGTATTTGCGTTCATTCACAAGATTAAAATGTAAACCTCATTGAAACAATAAAAAATATTATTTTTGAAAGTACTGTGATCCTTTTGTTGAGATTGCTATATTCAAAACAAATGATAGCAGGACCGGGGCTGCCTATGCCTACCCTCCATGGGTCTGTTTTTACCCAAACTTAGAAAACCAGCGCAGCTGTGCTCTGTCCTATGTATACATGGGTTATGGAATTTATCAGATTTTATATCTATTGCATTCAACATACTGGTTTATGAATAGGCAGAATATGTGTACAAGGGTATGCACATGCTATCAGTATATTTCCACATTTTGGCAAAGTTTGTTTCCAATATTTCTAAATCATTGTATCATCCATTGTAATAACCAATTGAAACAACTAACTATTAATCGTAACAACCAAAACGAAATTGTATTGAATATATCAAACATCAATAATATGTCTCAAACCAATTTCGGAATGCTTGAATATATCTCTTGACAGTACATGGTTTCAATGCAAAGTAACGATATCATGGTGAGAACAACAAATGGTCAAACGTATGAGAGAAATGGAGAGAACGTCACCCAAACGCTAATTCCACCCCATGAGTGAAGTCAGATATACCACAAATATATCTATAATATATAATAATATAAAAAAAATAATTTGTCTTAATTAACTGCTATCTTCACTGAAACACAATTATCTACATCCATATTGGTAATTTCAACAACAGGAACTGCAAGTGAGCTACTGATGAGGCCAGGTTACCACGCTTCCATTCGGATATGTCAAGGGATCAAATTCATCGACTAGGCAAAAGATATAATACTGACATACATGAAGCTTGCGAGTACTTTTTAAATGTAGCACTAAATGGCCGAAGCAACGCGCTGATTGTGTGTGTTGTTGTTACACGCACACAACAATACAAAAAATCTCCAACATCCTTTAATCACCCATGCAATGAATATATATTGATAATGAATACATACATGTACATGTCCTGGATACATTTTGCATACGTCTGAGACATTCGGTCCAATGCTGCACTGGAAGTTGTTACAAATCGCAATCTTGTATATCATTTGAGTAAGAAAATCGATTTGAATGGGGTAAAATCCCCACCAGTAAGGAGGACACCCTCCATCCACCAAGTATACCAGAAAATATGGACCACCCCTGCAATGTGACAACCAGTAGGTGTCAATCAATGTACGATAGATGATCTGACATCAATTCCCACTGATCGGAAGTGATCAAAGAATGTTCGGGAACGATAGTATTTCTCAGTCTCCTATGGTAATGAGAGTGAAAACAACAATGTTGTTCAGTGTGTTTCGAGAACAAATATTATTCCAAACTCACTGGTTATGCTGTGACGATGGTGTGGCCGTTGCCGTCCAGAAATTTCCTTGGCAGTAATGTTTGACAAATAAGATTTCCGGAAGGTCAAGGTCTTGGAAAAGGAGACGGAGACAGGGAGACGTACCAGCATCCGTGATCGAGCCTATAGCGCTAGGTTTGGAAAGAGTAAAACGAAATGTATTGTGTGCAAGCAATATACTAACGTTCACAGGTGCTTATTTCAAACTTCTTTCTCCAAAAGACCTTGCAGTTAGTTAGCATGGTTTTGACATCATCGTAGGATAGCAAAGATATGTGTATATCTGTGCATGTTGGAAACATCTTGGACAAACGAATTACATACCTATCCTGGATCATTTTGATGTAAAAAATTTTTTAAATAACAGTATATTGCTCGTCACTTTTTCATCGCTTCACAAAGATAATTTTGTTTTCCTGGTTTCTAATACCATGGAATAGGCACAATGTTGGGTTACCAATGTTTCCGTACGGTATACTGTAGGACAACAAGTGCCATCCAAGCGTATCATCATGAAAACTACAGTAACAGCTTCGAGTTCCCGGCATACAAGCAAATGGTAGAAACCAGTCTATTTCTATCCAAGTTCAGCGACATGGGCGCTGGAACGACTGACATGCATTCCAGAGGGTGTTACTTTACGTTATGAGGTATAGTCGGGCATGTACGGGGGTCCCTTTGCACCCCCCCCCCCCCCCCCATGATCCTCCAAAACCAACTTTTTTCTCAAGGTTTTTTAATACTAAAAAAACATTACATATGTCTCTGGTTGCGCATCCATTGCAAAAATTGGTTTTTGGGCCATTTTTCAAAATGGCCGCCCCGCGAAATCTCGAATTTTGAGATTGCTTCACTTTAGGCTGCATAGGTCTACAGAATAAAATCTTTGTTACCTTTTGCTGTTTATTGTAGGGGCCTGATACATTGTACATCAGAAAACAGTGGTTAAATAAATATTTATAACATGAATATGTCCATAAATCCAAGACGGCCGCCAAATTTAGATAATTTTTCACTAAAATGTCCATAACTTCGGACTCAGTCAACCTAGGATGTACATTTTGGGGTCTATACCTAGGTTTTCATATACAGGGAATCCATTTAGACCAAAATAAATACAATCAAGCTATTTCTTTTGATGCATGTACACCTGCACACATGGTCCACGCTACATATTCATTTAAATATCTCTCGAACATAGCCCCCTTGACACCCCTATGGTCTCAATTGTGGATCTTGCTTGGATATTTCTGAGAGACTTTTACTGATTTGTAATCCCAATAAATCCTTGAACAAATAGAGCTTGATTTGGTTAGTTTTGTTACTTAACATAAATCCAAGATGCCTGCTAAAAATACCCCGAAAATTCAAGTTCGTATCTAATTGTGCTATAAAGATGTGTGATACTTACTTTTAAGGGTATTTTGGTATGTAGATTCCATTTTTGGTGTTATTCTAGCTATATAATATCAATTTAAAATGATAACAGCATCTCATTGAGATGGAAAGCAAATAAGAACACATTGCTATTTGAATTTATTCAAACCCTTATGAATTACGCATTACTCACAAACATGCTTGGGATACATTTTATATCACAAACAGAGAACAATAATATAGATATCTTCATTGGCAATTTTTACACATGAACATGATGGAACATGAAACTATGATATTGGTACTGCTATGTTGGATGAATTGACATATCTTCATCATTGCCCTGCATTCTCTTGTAGTACAACAACGTTGTCTTGAGCTGTCCGACATCATACCCCTCAGCATCCTCTATCTCCTCAGATCCAAAAAATTCTACATCACTTTTGTCACAACAGTCTCATTCATTGATCTAGCTTAGATACACCTTCAGGTTGCCACTCTCCTGGGGCTGAACAGTTGTAATGCAAGTGCATAACTGGTGTGTCCAGTGACAACTATTAATACATCCATTTGTACAACAATTCGTCAAATTCATATGGGAAAGATGTCATGCAGTAGCTGAGAGGGTGCATACCAAATAGCTGCAGGCACTTTGATCCTAGGTTAGCACATGTTGCTTTTATATCCAGTAATGATCCGTCGCATCCTCCCATACATGCATTGCAGTTCTGCCAGACACAAGCAATAGCCAAGCAGCATGAACTCAACATCCTCTCCATATACCAACATACAAGAAATTTGGACAGCATTCAGCTGATCTACTCACATCAGCAGATCAACTAAAACAATTGCTTGTTTGGCTGGGATATTATACATGTAGATGACAGCTCAGTTCATGCTGTTGCCAAAAGTGACCCAGCCCCTTCAAGGCTCAGTGATGTCATCCAGTGTCAATGAAAGATAGTCAGAACAATTGTAGTACCAAGGGATGTACTGAGTAGTTGTCACTGGACACACCAGTGATGCACTTGTACAGCAACTGTTCTGCTCCAGGAGAGTGTAGCAACCTGTACACGAAGGTGTGTCTAAGCTAGATCAATGAATGAGACTGTTGTGGCAAAAGTGATGTAGAATTTTCCAGAACTGGGGAGATAGAGGATGTTGAGTGGTATGATGTCGGACAACTCAAGACAACGTTGTTGTTCTACAAGAGAATGCAGGGCAATGGTGAAGATAGGTCAATTCACCCAACATAGCAGTACCAATATCATAGTTTCATGTTCCATCATGTTCATGTGTAAAGATGGAGAAAGATGGAGTAATGCGTAATTCATAAGTGTATGAATAAATTCGAATAACAATGTGTTCTTATTTGCTTTCCATCTCAATGAGATGCTGTTATCATTTTAAATTGATATGATATAGCTAGAATAACACCAAAAACGGAATCTACATACCAAAATACCCTTAAATGTAAGTATCACACATCTTTATAGCACAATTAGTTACGAACTTGAATTTTCGGGGTGTTTTTAGCAGGCATCTTGGCTTTATGTTAATTAACAAAACTAACCAAATCAAGCTCTATTTGTTCAAGGATTTATTGGGATTACAAATCAGTAAAAGTCTCTATCAGAAATATCCAAGCAAGATCCACAATTAAGACCATAGGGGTGTCAAGGGAGCTATGTTCGAGAGATATTTAAATGAATATGTAGCGTGTACCATGTGTGCAGGTGTACATCCATCAAAAGAAATAGCTTGATTGTATTTATTTTGGTCTAAATGGATTCCCTGTATATGAAAACCTAGGTATAGACCCCAAAATGAACATCCTATTTTGACTGAATCCGAAGTTATGGACATTTTAGTGAAAATCTACTAAATATGGTGGCCATCTTGGATTTATGGACATATTCATGTTATGAATATTTATTAAACCACTGTTCTCTCATGTACAATGTATCAGATAGGCCCCTACAATAAGCAGCAAAAGGTAACAAAGATTTTATTTTGTAGACCTATGCAGCCTAAAGTGAAGCAATCTCAAAATTCGAGATTTCGCGGGGCGGCCATTTTGAAAAATGGCCCGAAAACCAATTTTTGCAATGGATGCGCAACCGGAGACATATGTGATGTTTTTTAGTATTAAAAAACCCTGAGAAAAAAGTTGGTTTTGGAGGATCATGGGGGGGGGTGCAAAGGGACCCCCCCCCCCCCCGTACATGCCCGACTAGTAGGCTACACACATTTGGGGCCATGAGGAATATCGGTAATTTATGTCATTGAAATACACCTGACGCCATCTTCCAGAAAATAAAAACAGAGTATGATGGCGAGTTCGTGGTGCATTGCATTATCAACACATTCAATCAAGCAAATCCAGATCAAAGTCAGGAATGATCAATTGCATTGGCAAGAGTGGAGCAATTTTCCCACATCAAAAGTTGTGATGGAAAAAAACAACATCTGCTGTCTTCCGATGGGCCCTCGCATTCAACCGTCGATCGCATCTGTCCAATGAGACATACAAATTGTATGGAACCCAAGTCCATGCACAACTGAAAGAAATTCCATGGAAGACATCTCAACAGTCGTGTTGAAACTGTTGCCACTCTACTGAGAGCCAACTCCTGGTCACACTACACGACCTAACGTTATTCTGGGACAGAAAAGTCTAAACTAATGTAGTACTACTTGACTTTAGTAAAGCATTCATTACCGTGCACAACAAAGTGACCACTATGGAATACCCGGATATGTACACCGAGGATTTAGTGGTTCCTGAAAAACGGCAAGAACAGAGGTAGTAAACGAAGTGGTGTCAGATAGTATTAACGCGGACTCAGGTGTCTCATGAGGAAAATTCATGGATGCTCTGCGGTTCCCTCATTACATTAACAACCTGCCCCAAATTGTAACATCTAAAATCCAGCTGTTTGCAGATAACTGCTTGCTCTACAGAACAATCATGTCACCAGAGGATCAACAAACCCTGCAGAGAGAACCGACAGCCTACATGTACATGAGTGGTCTGCCACCAGGGCATGTGCTTTCGATGTCTTCTAAACGCTGGTACGCTGGTATACTGGTACAAGCATTGTGAGGCTTATTGAGGCATACACGAAATGAGCAGTATTGTTGAGTTCATGCACCTTGCAATGCTTGTACCAGCATACCAGTGTACCAGCGTTTAGAAGACATCGATGTGCTTTAATGCCAGCAAGTGTACAAATCTACTCTCTGAGTGGCACTGCTCTCTCAAATGTCTCCACAGCAACCTACTTAGGAGTGACTGTCAGCGAGGACTTGCAGTGGGAAATTCATATAAATAGGATAGCTGCCAAGGCAAACAGAACAGTAGGAATCCTTCGGAGGACACTCAGTAGATACCACCAAATACTCAGGATTTTCCTGGCGTGGGGTCGGGGCGAACCCACTGAAAATTTCCCGATGCCTAGTATTGTGAGTACATATACAACTGGTCTTAGCAATAGAGTATATTCCAACCTAGTTAAGTTCCATAACGGGATTACTGATGGATATAGCCAAAAAAATAAATATCGTCATGATGCTTACAGCCCTCATACTGGCCACATGGTGACCACTGGAGCATAGTCCAACGGTCGAAAAGTTGAATTATCACCTCTGTAATCCAGGCAGAGGCCGTCGAGGAGGTGCGAAGCTCATACAGACGATTATTCATGGTCAGGAATATAATCCCCCAGTTAACCGCAGACAAAAAGGCCCAAAACAATATGTGAATTTGGGCAACTTGATCCCAATTGAAGCCCACCATACTCACCAGATGGGTTACTATGTAAGTTTAGTCCACGGTTCTATTGTTCTTTGCAGTGAATTATTTTTCAGAATCTACTGGGAGACGGTTCCCAGTAGAATATTGCAGTAGATTATTCTTTCCAAAAATTTACTGCAATATAATCTACTGCGTGTAAAAACAACAACCGCCAGTGTTCAAAGTGCAACTCCTCAAACAATTCACCAAGACACTGAAAGATGGTAGCACAAGCAGTGGGCATGGTCGTGAATCTAAAACCCTATTCATGATTCATTCATAATCCGGGATTGATATATATTCATCACTATCATGCAAACTATTCATTAGATGCAGACATCAGTTAGCAAAATTGTGGTAAATATCGTGTTGTGTATCGTTGAAAATTACGAGAACAGCAAGTGGACATAAATTTCTATTCTCACGAGATAATAATGGTGACAAAGTTAATCACAAATTCAGACAGTGTCGCCCTCTGTTTCCTAACACTGTTGAAGTGTGACGGTATAGTTGTACACGCAGATTACTACTCGCAGGTGGTATGTCGCCGGAGATTTAGTTGAGTCGAGGGGGATCCGAGAACTAAGTCGGATAATCGGTTCAGTGTCGCGTCTCTAGAAAATAATAGACTCGCCTTCGGCTCGTCGATTATTTTCCAGAGTCGCGACACTGAACCGATTATCCTATACATCAATCTATTACCACCAATACAGTCAAATTTTGATGACGCCAATAACAAACATAAAATACAACATTTTGGAAACTATCTCACAATTACATGTCTTAATGCTCGTTCGTTGGTTCTGTAAAAACAATGCCACGTCATGATGTGATTATATCACCGGTGGGCAATTGATGTTCTGGCGCTGACGGAGACCAGCTTTTGTACTGATGTAGACAAAAGAGTAATCGCAGAGATGTTACTGTCTGGATAATGCATTGAAGATGTTCCTCGTCTGCACATAACAGGCGGAGGTGTTGGTGTGGTGTACCGAATAGGCATGTCCATCAAAATCACTGACCCCAGCAAACATGAAGTAAACTCTCAGTTGGAATACATTAAGTGTCGACTGACCTGGAACAACATGGATTGGCATTTTTGTGTGCGCTATCGCCCCACCAACGACAGCAAATGGATTGAAAACCTCATCCTTTCTCGACGACTGGGATGCCTATCTCGAGAGACACACTGGTGTCCAGGAAGAGATACTGCTGGTGCGAGATTTCAACCTCCACATGGAAAAAAGGAGTAAGGTGCGGTATTCGACTTTCACCATGGTGATCTAACCCCCCTCATTGGCTAGAGAGGCCCCTAGCACCAACTCAAATATACTATAGCTCACTAATGTGCTCGTACCGCACCTTAAACGAAAAAAGAAGGATGTTGACACTTGTCGATTCTTGAGCATACTGGACAGTCATGGTCTCGTCCCACCATCGACAGCAAGTGGATTGAAAACCTCATCCTCCCTCGACAACTGGGATGTATATCTCAAAGACACACTGATGTCCAGGAAGAGGTACTGCTCATTGAAGATTTCAACTGGGAGTTTTCCACGGGTCAACACACAGGAAGTGTCACACATTAAACCCGATCATGACCCGTGACATCAACATGTTGCTCATTGATGCACCAAGTATAACTAATCCTTGAATGTGCGACTCACAAAGTAACGCCTCCGGTCATCACTTCGCACTTGTGTGCGAAATTGACGCCTGTCCTCCAAAGCCAGTTCCAAAAAAAACAGTTGTTTTTCGAGCACTTCGCAAGCTCGACATACTGGCGTTCAATCATAATGTCTTTCCAGCTCGAGAGCCCAAGCACGAACGCTTTCCCAAAGATGCTACTTGAAACATACGAAATAACTCTCAGACCAAACGCTCATTGGTAAACAGATGAAATGAGAAGTGAAAAACAAGAGAGACATCGAAGGGAGAGTAAATGACGGGCAACAACACTTGAGGACCATCGACAATAGAAGATAAGACTGTTGGATTGCACCAAACGTGACTACTACACCATTGAAGCATAGTCGCATTGTCCTCGCAGGTGTTTATATGCTGTATGTTGGGTAAACACCGGTCCGTCACGGCTGAGTAGTTTTCTGTATGGTTTAAAATAGAGAAACCCCTCGAGTTACAGGGAGTTTTTCAACATCTCTATTTTCTAAGGCACTGGAATTTACCCATGATACTAAAACACTTCTAAGACTCACCAAAAATTTGATGGGCGAATGAGGGGAAACAGCGTGGCCATCTTACAACTCTCAAGCGCAACTGGCATAGACGTTCTTGTCTTTCTCCACACAGAAAATAGCAAGGTGTGGAGGGTGTTGATGCTGCAGTGGTAGGAAACATCCACAGTCAGTGACACCCCGTGGAGTGTGTTTCAGTCATTATCGCAAGATGAAGTCATGAAACTTGTTGAAAATTCGCCCACCAACTCATGGAACTTTGATACAATACACAAATGGCTGGTAAAGGGATGTGCAACAGATGTGCAACAGAACTGGTTCCTCTATTATCACTAAGAGATGTCACTGTCCCCAATGTATGAAGGTGACCCACGTTTGTCCATTCCTGAAAAAAGTCGGGTCTTGACTCGGACATGCTTAAGAGAAAAAAAGGAAAAAGCGAACCCCTGATTAGTGTCTTACTCGATTTTCGTATTAGGCATTATACCTAAATTTAGCATTTTTGTTCTTACTCCAAAGAGTCCTGTAAACGTGGCAACGCCGGTGTTAAAGTACATAATGTAAACATCATCATCAGTGTCATGGCAAAGACCAGTCTCAATCATCGGCCTATATTACAAGTTTGAGAGCTTTAGTGTGCCTACTCATTAAATAAAATACATTCGTTGTGCTCATAAAATGCCAATTCTCATTGCCAAAGCCAAAAATTTGCAAAACAAGTAGCATCCAGTTCTGCTTTGCTCATAGAATAGGCCTACATTAGTAATGATAGAGCTGAATAAATATTGATCCACTTAACTAGGCCTATGCGAAGAGCCATGTGGAGTTATTGCAGACAATTAACGATTAGGCCAATCAAACTTGAGACTTGAATGATGTAAAATTAGCTGAACGCCTTAGCGGAGAAATGTGTACATCTCAACAGTTCTCAATCTCAAGACCTTCTTAGGTCAAGCTCAAGATCACCAAAAGATCTGCAATATAAGATTGCCTATATGTCTATTATATACAGGTTCAATGTGTATCTAGAAGCAATATGTCTGTAGAACCAATTCACATTCCAGGTCAAGGTTGATTCCCCCATCTTGTGACCTTCATAATCAAAATTCAAGGTCGTTTCAAGGTCATGGACGCCAAAAGATGCACCATATTATATGACTTCCTTTTTGCTTTCATAACAAACTTAAGCCCCAAGTACAAGAGTTTGACCTCATACGCCAATTTGTGCATATCAGGCCTTTTGAGCACTGCAATGCACATCTTTTTATACAATGTGAAAAATCTAAAAACTGTTCAAATAGTTTTGCAGAAAATGGAATTTTGGGCCTTTCGAAGCTAGATTTCGGGCCTTACAGATACAAGCGATTCAAGGCATTCCATCTTTATACACAATGTCAAGGATCACAGTTAGCATGCTTTGGAATACAAATCTCAAAATTTATCGGATAGTTTCTGAGAAATTAGCTTAAGGGCTAAAAAGGGATACTGAGAAAATGAACAGTGTCAGACATGAATTTTTTTTCAGTAAAATTGCTGCCTTATTATATCAATTTCACTTAAGTTCAAATTCAAGGTCTTCAGAATCACCACCTGATGTGACTTCCTATATGCTCACAAGACTAACCTAGGCTGAATCCATAAGCATTCTGTCTGCATCAGTCACTTTACATTACTCGCGTCAAATGTTGCTTCAAAAACTACCGATCAAGATCATCTTAGGTCAAGTTCAAGGTCAGCAAAAGAAACTCCATAAGACTTCGTTTCTTTTTATATTGCAAACCTGAGGTCTGCGTTAAGTTTGAATGTAATATTCCAATTACCTTGTTGAGCTCAATAATAAATGTTTCTCGTCTGAACTATTTTTATGTGGTCAATAATAGATTCAACTAGTAAAAACTAGACGCTTCCGGTCGCCTACGACCGCTTGGGTGTATCCCCCGTAGCACTATCATTCCTCATGCCCCAAATATATTACTAATAAGTGTGAAAAACTAGAACAAAGGATAGAGAAGATTACCAGAGAAATGTAAAATCTTAGGCCACAACTGTTTTTTTTCCCCACCAAAATTGCTAAATTAATCTTTCAAGGTTAGTAGCACTATCATTCCTCATGCCCCAAATATATTACTAATAAGTGTGAAAAACTAGAACAAGGGATAGAGAAGATTACCAGAGAAATGTAAAATCTTAGGCCACAACTGTTTTTTTTCCCACCAAAATTGCTAAATTAATCTTTCAAGGTTATTGAAGGGCGAATTCAAGATCACCAATGAAACCGCTGATATGAATGTCCATTTTGACATGTTCGATAACAAAACGAAATCACAGCCAGATCAAACTTTCCACCTAAAGTTATATTTCAACTCAGGATTTTTGACATACTTGGTTCCAAGTTGAAATTCAAAGTAAAAATTGACCAAAACTGCATTTCAAGATCACAAAATTGGAGCCAGATCGAACTTTTCACCATAAGTTATATATCAACTCATAATATGTGACAAACTTGTTTCCAAAGTGAAATTCAAATAAAATTTGACCAAAACTGCATTTCAAGATGACAAATTGGAGACAGATCGAACTTTTTGCCATAAGTTATATTTTAACTCATAATATGTGCCAAACTTGGTTTCAAGCTGAAATTCAAAGTAAAAGCTTACCAAAACTGCATTTTCAAGATGACGAAATTGGAGCCAGATTGAACTTTTTACTATAAGTTATAGTTTGACTCATAATATGTATCAAACGTAGTTTCAAGTTGAAATTCAGAGTAAAAGTTGACCAAAACTGCATTTCAAGATGATGAAATTCGAGCCAGATCAATGTTTTAGTAAAAATAATGTTAACTTATCCAGTTACACCCAGATATCTCTACTAGACAAAACATTCACCTTGTTGAGCTCAATAATAAATGTTTCTCGTCTTAACTAATATTATTGAGGTCAATGATAGATTTAACTAGCAAAAATAATGTTAACTTATTTGGTTACACCCATAAAATCTCTACTGGACAGAACCTTTACCTTGTTGAGCCCAATAATGAATATTTTTTGTCTTAACTATTTTTATTGTGGTCAATAATAGACTTAACTAGTAATAATAAGGTTAACTTATTCGGTTACACTCATGAAAACTGTACTGGACAAAACCTTCACCTTGTTGAGCTCAATAATAAATGTTTCTCATCTTAACTATTTTAATTGTGGTCAATAATAGACTTAACTAGTAAAATCAAGGTTACTTATTCGATAACATCGATCTGTTTTCACTAAAAACATCAGTCCTCTATTCTGAACAAGATTCCAGTGCTATTTGTTTTCATAGTAGGGCCTACAGGGTATTGGATTGATCACAGATGTTTAAGTCGGTATTTTAACGGTCGTAATAAGTTAGTCCGTTAACTAATTAATATTTATTCGATCATTCTGAAAAACGATATGTTTCGTGTGAGGGTCTTTCTCTCCGAGTCTTTGCGATTTCATCATCATTCATTGAAAACTCCCACTCGTAGAGCGTTCACAAGCCATGTGTGTTAAACAGGCTAATTTGAGCACAAAATGTGTCGCCAATCGGCCAATTTGGTTGACATGACAACCAAAATCGATTGCTGTCGGGATCTTACCATAAGATATGTCTGTATAAAAAATTTTTAGAATCGGCTAAGATTTGCAACCTGTAGCGCAATCACAAGAAAGTGTCTGCGGACGCGGACGCGGCGGCGGCGCGACGAAGACAAATCCATAGTATCCGCCGAACTTCGTTCGGGGGATACAATAATGTTTACTTATTTGGTTACAGACAAGAAATCTCTACTGGACAGAACCTTTACCTTGTTGAGCCCAATAATAAATATTTCTTGTCCTAACTATTTTTTATTATGGTGAATAATAGACTTCACCGGTAAAAATAGTGTCAACTTATTCGATTACACCCAGAAATCTCTACTGGACAAAACCTTTACCTTGTTGAGCTCAATAATAAATGTTTCTTGTCTTAACTATTTCTATTGAGGTCAATAATAGACTTAACCAGCAAAAATAATGTTAACTTATTTGTTCACAGCCATAAAATCTCTACTGGACAGAACCTTTACCTCGTTGAGCCCAATAATAAATAATTCTTGTCTTAATTATTTTTATTGTGGTCAATAATAGACTTAACTAGTAGATCTATAGATATTGTTAACTTATTCGGTTACACCCATGAAATCTGTACTGGATAATTTCTTTACCTTGTTGAGCCCAATAATATATTTCTCGCCTTGACTATTTTTTATTGTGGTCAGTAATAGACTGAACTAGTAATAGACTGAACTAACGTTAGCTTATTCGATAATTTTGTTCTGTTTTCACCAAAAATATCAGTTCTCTATTCTGAACAAGAATTCAGTGTCATTTGCTTTCATAGTACAGGTTATTGGAGTGATCACAGATGTCAAAGTGGGTATTTTAATGATCGTGATAAGTTATTCCGGTAACTAAATAATATTTATTTGATCATTCTGAAAAAAACAATAGGTTTCGTGTGATGGTCTTTCTCTTCGACCCGTGCGATTTCATCATCATTCATCGAAAACTCCCAGTTGTAGAGCGTTCACAAGCCATGTGTGTTAAACAGGCTGAATTGACCGCAAAATGTGTCGCGAATCGGCCAATTTGGTTGCTATGGCAACCAAAATCGATTGGTGTCGGGATCTTATTATACGATGTGTCTGTATAAACAATTATTAGAATTGGTTAAGATTTTTAACCTGTAGAGCGTTCACAAGAAAATCTCTACGGCGGCTGCGGACGCGGCCGCGCGAAGACAATTCCATAGTATCCGCCGAACTTTGTTCGTGGGATACAATTAAAGAGAAAGTTATTGAATAGGTTGGAAGCAAAATATATATTTCAAAAATTTGGCCATTTTGGGCCTACATTTCACTTTTTTTTTAACAATTCAAGGCCCTATTTATCATGTTTATTTTCAAACAAGCTAGCAGTCCCAAATGCTATCCACCTGTAAAATTAGAGAGAAAGTTAATAAATAGATTTCGAGCAAAGTGCCAAACGGAGCAATTTTGGGCATTTTGGTCCAACATCTTCGGCCTTTCCATCGATTCAAGGTAATCATTCTCAATAAACAAGCCCAACATTCAAGGAACAGGAAATCAGAGAGAATGTTGCAAAATAGTGTTCAAGCAAAGTGCCAAAAAATGAAACATGTCCCATTTCGGCTATTTCGGGCCGATAATAATTTTTGGCTATACTAAACGTACAGTCCTAAATAGGGCCTACCGTCCACGCGTGAAATAAGAAAGAAAGTTTCTTGATAGATTTCGAGCAAAGTGCAAAAAATGCAATTTTTGAGAGATTCAGGGTATACTATCTTCTTTCATCTTACAGATTTCGATAAAATGATCGAAAAATAATTTTTGTGCAAAAATTCAGAAAGTTTCGACCGTAAACTTCAAAGATAAAAATGTGAACGGACAGACAACGGACGGAGGGCAAGACGGCTAGACGGACGGGTGAACAAGACCTAGTTAGGGGCAATTCCCATATTAGATTCCCTATATAGTAAGAACCCTAATTTGTCCAAAATTGCCCCTAAACACGGCTAAATCGGAGTTTTGGCCTGAACCATATTTCGGGTCATTTCAAGGGCCCTAACTTGGGAGTGTTTGTCCGCAATGACATGCCAACAGGTTATCGGACCAATTTAGGATTCAGTACCCTAAACATTGAATAGATCTAGACAGGCTAGTGTATATACCTTAATCAAATATAAAACTAATTCAATACTCATTAATTGCCCGGATTAATTGATTTGATCGAAGACAATGTTCTAAAATATATTTTGTTTGTATGTGACTACAATTTTTTTCGATGATTTTTTTTTTACATTTCATGTTGGACCTGGACGACTGATGTAACGTCGTTACAATAATTTGCTGATAGATCTAGTCCTAATTTTCCAAATTTCCGAGAATTCAACGCGCCGAATATGTGAACGTTATGATTCCATGCGACGTCTATTCGGTAGGCGTCGCTATCATCGGTTTTTACTGCCACCTAGCGAATGAGCAGACCGTTGGAAATGCGCATGTGCACATCTCATTTCTGCCATTTCCGGGCACCTTAGCAGCGACCAAGCCAAGAACTGTCATTTTTGTGTAAACTTTTAACCATGGTTTTTCGCAAAGAGAAGTCCATTGTGCTGAAAGGGAGCACATCAGCTTTAGCAAATAACCTTAGTGTCCAAATTGACTTGCCAAAGAATGTGATAAATTATGCAGTTGTACATAAATCGGTGGTAAACATGGTGACTGCCTCCACGGACGGAGCGCTCGTTGTGCACAGGCAGATCGCCTGCAAGGAACCATCGGCGTCAAGTCACGGCAATATAATTATTTTACAGGTAGGTATGGTGTAAGATAGTCTGTTCGCATATATGATAGGCTGTTGCATGTATAATATCGGTATCGATATCCGATAAATAAAATTTGCAAGCCAATATATAGAGGTCTATATAGATCTAGATCGAATGCTAGACGGTTCACTGCCTCGAACGATTCTTCTTCTTCTTCTAGTACTGTACAGGATCCTGTTCTAGGATATCGCATACAAGTCGGTGTGGGTTGACATCCAAAAATCAGACTCTGTTTAAAAGTGTACGAGCCATCCATCCTAAATTCGCTGCATCCCAAAATTCGCCAAGTCGATATTTTCAGAACTTAGAAGCTCATTTCGTGGAAAATAATTTACTGGAACAAAGATCGAATATCAGAGTCTCGATTGACGATCAAACTTGTTAGTTTTATTTACATTACAAGGCCTGAAATCCACGTTGGCGAATTTGGGAATGCGGCGAATTTAGGACGGATTGCTCGTAGTTCTGTACAATGGTGTTTATTTACATGTGCGTGGTGGGGTCTTGTTAGGCCCTGACGTGGAGTTGAGAGAATATGCTCTTTAGCTGTATTCACTGCCAATTTTAGCGAGACGATTCACCTCCTATGGACACAGTCCAAATCACCGCCTCATCAGGACCCATACATACCAATGCATGTGCTAACACATATATTTAGTATACACAGATACATGTAGATACATGTAACATGATATACGTGATGCTTGGTCAGGAAATAACACGGCATTTATACAGAATAGTTTATAGGCGAGTAATTCACAGCGTCTGTATCTAGTTTGATGCGAGTTAATCATAAGTGACACAGTTCAAGCGCGAGTAGTTCACATGGTCTGATGTTATGATTCATCTGTGATCAACAAAACTGACATGCGCTTTACTTTATTTCATCATGCTTGTGAATTGTGTGCAATGAACTCCGATTTTCATCTGTTGCCAATAAATTTGCTATTTTCTATATTTCTTGTTTGTTTTTCAATAGTGGTGCCCATAGCGTTCACATTATGTTCGTTCTCTGCCATCAAGCTTCCAGTGGATGTCACATCCTACCTATTCTCCATCATCGTAACTTAATAGTATTGACAAAACGTGTCGACTGAAAGCAGCAAGCCACCAGCCTAACTAATTGCACTTCACACCGCCCGCAGTATCCCTGGCCTGCTGCATCGAAACTGGCGGTGAATCGTCTCGTCAAAATTGGAGGTGAATCGTCCGAGGCAGTGAACCATCCTGTTACCTAGTCTAGATCTTCACATTACATATATTTTCAAATGACCGCAGTTCCAAAGACAGAGGATATATCTAGAATGTCACTGTCTATGTTACATCGATATAGATCTACTAGTAGTGCCATGCATAAAAGTATTCCTGAATACAGCCCAAGTGATGCTGAGCACGTCCAAGATGCCCCACATTGGTGCTCGGAATGAAAACAAACAAATCACAACTATGACAGTTATCGGGGTTGACACACCAAAATGTCTTTTTGCATTCACTCAGATAAACGAGAGGACCCAAATTATGTATGACAACGCACTTAAATACCCTGAATTATTGTTGAAAATCCCCTCCAACATTAACTTGACCACAAATTTTACCAGGAAGGATTATCGATGTTTGGAGGGAATTTTGTGCAATATATCGAGGTATTTAGTTGAGTTATCATATGTAATCTGGGTCCTCTCATGCATTAGCATACATTTACATACAATATTAACAGTTTGTGTGTCAGCCCGTAAATCAGTCATAATCATGATTTGTTTGTTTTCGTCCCGAGCACCAATGTGGGCCATCTTGGACGCACTCTGCGTCGCTTGGGCTGACCTGAATATGAAGGAAACTTCTGAAAACTTAGTGCAAAATAGAAGAGAAAATATATAACTTGTAATGCTTATCAATACCTGCATCAAATTCGCTGAGTAATTGTGCCTACATGTACCAAATTCCTTATTGTTTGAATGGATGCTTTTAATCCATTGATGGCAGCTAGATGCTGCCTGCACATGGTGTGGAGTGTGGATTATAGATTCATTTATATTCAAGAAATGTCCTGAGTATTTTGTATTTGGCTTTCCAATTGACTCGGTCCACTAGGTGTCAATTTTAATTTGTATCTTTTTAATCTCAGATGGATATTCAACTATGATGACACTGTTCCCATATACACGTACATGATTTCTCACTGGTTCCAGGCGCGACTCCTCACGATGCCCTCTCGGATGATCCTTGTGATGACCTCTCAGAAAGGCATCCAAATGTTTGATGCTGATGCCTCTATCATGCTGTACTGGTACGCACTGGGAGACATGAGCCATTCGGAAGGTTAGGGTGCAACCTGGCAGTTATTCAGATCAATCACACTTTTGTATGATCACTTTTACACATGTTCCAAATAAATCTGATGAATATTATTCAAGGAGATCAAGACAATTTTCTTCAGATTGAAGTCCTGCTGGTATATATACCCATTATGCTCTATCTCTGCCCACATTAAAATACATGATTGTAATGAGCTGGTTTGTGTTTTGACTTTACAGAGCCCAGCTTTGGACGAGGTATATGCAGTGTAGGAGACAGTACTGTATGCGTAGGTAAGTAATATAAAATTGAAATGCTCCATTGCATGATTATGAATATCATGTTTAATATAATATAATACACAATTCTTCTATTTCAGGAAATCATGAAGGTCACATTCTTGTATTTGACATTCCATCTCGCGGCACAAACATCACACTGGCACAGACACTCAAAGGTAACCATCACTTGATTAATTTTCAGGATATCGGGTACATAACTATGGAAATTATTGCCTATAGCTTTAAGCTTTAAAGCTATACTTCTGATGATAAATACTGAAATGGATTGGTATGGAAATTGGGAGACAGTAAGTTTTTGTCTGGAAAATTCTTCAAATTGATACCCCTTTTGAATTGTCCAGGTCACAACTCTCCAATCTGCACCCTGGAGTCGACGGAAGACCACATGGTCAGCACAGACGAGACAGGCAACATCATTATCTGGCAGTGCAGCCGAGAGGGTGACATCGACAAAGTCCACAAAATACCGGGCGTAGGGTCAGTCTTCACAGTCTGTTCCATGTATTTCGTAAAGTGATAAATATTGATAAATAAGTTTTGTTTGAATAGCTTGAAATCAGTGTGTGACAGTTTAAATGAGTTTCAAATTTGCCGATTCAACATGATAAAATTTTGAGATATTCACAACATTTGATGATTGAAATATTGCCAAACTTAAAGTTCAAGAAATGTATAATGTCAACAAGTATTGACAAACATCCCCACCTTATCTCCAACAGCTACCCATGTACGTCTATTGGCCTGTGGGAAGACTACATTGTGGCGAGCTTCGGCTCCGGACACGTGCGCGTGTACAGCATTCAGTCTGGGTCGATGACTTGTGAGGTCACCGCCCACGCTCGGTGGATCAACGCGGTTGATATCGCTCACAGAAACGGCATGGTGCTAACAGCGGGCGACGACTCATTTGTCCGTGTGTGGAACCTCAATAAATCCGGACAGGTTGGAATCTTTTATAGAGGAAGTGAAAAATAAATAGCGAAACCATGAAGGAAAACAAACAATGACGGATTCGTGTATCTGTCTTCATAAATCAACAGCACAGCATAGCGGAGTGTTAAACAGCTCTTCAGATAAACAGCTCCTGAAAATCTGTAAAGTGTAAGCTTGCATAGTTTTACGATATGTTGGGGAGTCCGTGGTTTATACATTATCGTTGCTCTCATGTTTGTTTCAGCTGGAGAACAAACACTCGGAACACGTCACTGATCTCCAACTGCAAGGCGCCAAGTTCATCGGGCGAGACGGCCGAGCCTTTGGATGTACGGGTTACGACAGTAATGAGATTCTCTTCTACACGCAAGCGTAGGCTTCCTGGATGGCCAGCACCCTACAGCAGTCCAACAGTGAAGACACCCACCTCCAACTCCCACCTGGAATTCTACATATGTCTGTGTTCTGGCTCAAGTATTAGTGTATGCATTCCATAGTTGGCAGTTATCGAGCATGGAATTTGGATATTACATGTGAAAAAAATAATGAATTGTAACCGGCATTTGGTAAATTTGGTTATCAGTGAATGGATATAGCTTCATGTGCGAGGTTCTGATTTGAAATGATTCTTTGTGAAATAGTGGCTTGAAATTGTGTATGCTCACTTAGTATACTTGTTACTTGTAGTATACATGTATGCGTGTATTCCAAATCGAAGTTGTGATATATAGTTCTGTGTTATACTTTGTCCAGTAAATACGGTACCAGTGAGTTTTCATTCAATACATTGTACTATATACTTCTTGCTACATTTGAATACATTTCCATTGCATATACATGTCTACACACTACTGGTCTTGTCCTAGGCAACTTATATTTTAACCATTTCAGCATTCAGACAAGAACATTACATTACATGGAGATATCACCTGTGATACTGAGATTGTCACCGTTAGTTAACGATGTTTGTTGATGGCTTTCACTGTGTGTTACTGTAAATGTATTGTGTTATTGTAATTTATTGTTGCACTGTAGTGTGGAAGTTATTACCGGTAGTGTTGATCACTGTGCAGACATGAACGTATTTTTATGCATACTAATATTAGGGATCTATCAACAGACCATCATTCATTATTTAGTGTATATGTTTATTTATTGATGATGTATTTTGTGTATTTACTGATGATGTAATATCAATATGTCACACTCCACATCTCTTTGATACCTTTTCTCATTCTAGTATCTTATGCCTTCATTTCACAAATTCTAGTCACTGATTTCTAGGCAGCAGTCCCAACTATATACGCAATGTGCCTCATAGCAAGTGCTTTGTCAGAATATAAGTATATGAAAATATATGTATTCTATTCTCCTCGACACCAACAAATCTCTTTTCTGTAAATCTATAGTTTCGGAGTGTGAATGAATAATGTTTCTAATGTGTAATAAATTTTGGAAAACTGTTCAGAATGACGGTTTAGAAGTACTTTTCTGCAACTGTTAAGCAATAAAACACACATTTGAACATAGAAATTGGATTATTTTAACAGCAATAATTTATTAAGACGCATCCATTCAGCATAAATTATTCAAGACTTCTACAATACGAAACACAATTGTACGTCACAATGTTAACACAATAGAAAAGTGAACAATTCGTTTTGTTGAACAAACCATATACAACACGCTGTTGAACAGACACGTACAATGTGCATTGAACTTTACACCCATGTATTACTCCCTCAAACACAAAAAAAGCCATTACAGTGGTCCCTGTAAGATCCCTCTAATTTAACAGGTAAATAAACTTGCGAGCATGCATGCAAAACACTCAACAATTGTGATTAGATTGACTGTTATAAATATGCTATTCAATTTGAATTTTGTCCTACCAATTAAATAACACGCTATGATATGAACACTGCTTGAGGAGCTAATGAAGCAAGGAACCTGATGTTTAAACATTCAAAGTTCATCTCTTTTCTTGTAGAATTCAAGCTTGTCTATAATGTCTAAAATTCTTGCAAGTAGATCTCTAAAAAAGAAGTCTTCGTCACCATCTGTTTGTTCTACGTCAGCCTCCACTTTGTATTCACTTTGCAAGGACTTCAAAGTCTGTAGTCCAGTGACGAACATGTCTTGGCACATCGGCATCATCGTAGATATCGCAGTGAGAACTTTGTCGCGACTGTCGTGTTCTGACAAGTGGAGTAGTTCTAACACATCCTGGCACCAGCCATGTTCACGGATAATTTTGTCCAGATGAATTCTGAAAGATGAAACCATACCCATGAACAGCACGGATAATTTGTATTGAATGTTGATACATGTATTTTAATTTACTTTCACACAGTTTTATAGCACAATATAATGCACTCACTGACTGTATTGTTGGACTTTCAACTTCACTGTTTCGGACATTGAATTCATCCCAAGTTCATCTGCCTCAATCTACAATATGCACATTTACTGATATGTCCATATATACATACAGGCTCAATGCAGGCTACATGTATTTAAATTTCAATGGCTTCATTTTCATGTATTTTGACAATTTCCTTCATTAAACTCACTGCGTACAAGCTCAAAACAAAATGGCAATACATCCCACCTAACCTTTTCAGTAATGAGGTCATTTATCAAAGTCATGACCTTGACCTTGAGTTTCGTGCTGCCTCCAGCAAGTATTTGTGTCAAAGTTTGAGCACCGCCGAGTTCAATGAATTTCTGCTGTGCGTAGGGAAAACCCCTCAGAAGTGCGGAGATTGCGTGTATGACTTTGTTCTGTAGTCTCTCATCTGTCTGAGTGGACAACAATTTCAGGAGTTGATGAAGCGCTCCAGACTCTATTGCCTCAACTTGTACCTTTGGGTTACTGTCGAGTATAGAAATAACTGTGTATTATATTTGTCAAGCCTTCACTTTCATTGAATTAAAAAAACCAGTAGTGATTTATTTATGTAAATCACCTATTCATCAATATACGATGGAAACCTACCTCTGCACTGCAGATGCTAAAACAAACGCGGCCTCACATTGCAAAGGTATCTGTGTGCTATTCAACTCTGAAATTGCCAGTCTTAAACCTCCCATGTTAGTGAAATCCATTGCATTGTCAATCTGTAAACATGCAATGTGAAAACTTCATAGATTGATACTCTAAATTCTGTACAACAATTTGCAGAATACTACTATTACATAATATTTTGTCATGACAAATTATCAGGGTATTGTACCAGTGATAGTGGTATGGTAAATGACTATGGAATATGGAAGGAACCTGGGCCATATCATAATATATGCACTGCTTATTTCGCACATTATGATTTTAATGTGTGCCTTCACCACCCCCCCACCACCCCCAGTGGTAGTGATCATACCTGATGAACATAATATTCGAGATCTGTGAATATTGATATCTTGTTGTCAAGGGTTATATCGTCTTGGTGATACTGGTCCAGAAGTTCCTTCATAATCTCAGGATCAGATTTCATTGAGAGTTTAAGTGCTGCCATCTCATCCTTCAACTCTGCAGCCGATCTGAACTTGCCTTCTATACTTGTTGCCTGGAGTAAAAAATATATTATTTATTATGCAGCAAAACTTTATGAACACAGTCTATGACTATTTCATCCTCATCAAAAAAAGATTCACGTGAAGATAATCCCTCAAACTAAATCAATGATTAATTCAAACACCTGGTCCTCTGATGATGGCTTCGAGGTCTTGAACTTCTTGAGTGCTTCCTTCAACTCAGCCCTTGTGAATGAGTCCTTTTTCAAATTAGCCATCCCTGTTGGATGGAATGTGTATCGGATTATTCAAGATTTCAATAAGTCATCAACGATCAATGTAAACATCCACATGTAGCTTCTTAAATATCAACATGTATAATATGCGTATATACAGGACTGTAATAGAATTCAAATACATGCACCACCAAAGAGACTGCAGAATGTTCAGATTCAAAGATAGATTATCCCAATTTAACATGATAATAGAATGCTTATGACCACTTTATATGGTCTCCCATGGCTGAGTGGACTCAATACATTGATCTATAAGACAAAGTCCAGTATCTGCTCTGTATATATATACAGCCAATGTTGAGGCAGTGAATAGACCAGTCTGTACCTTGTTTACTTCCATCTGTCCAGTATTGAAGGGGCTCACTTTTTGACGATTGACCAATGTTGAAATCGTTTACTGCGTCTTCTATCGCTTTCTTCATTTTCTTCAATCTGTCTGGATCTTTTAGGTTTTCAATGAAATTAACAGAAAATGTTATAACTATCAATATTTAACAGCCTCATAGAGCAACACAGGATTAGATATTATTCGCAACAAAACTGAAAAGTACATACATATACCACTAATATCATTGATGAAAGTTGCTTACCGTTTTTCAATGCACTCGCATACTTAGATCCATCATCTCCCTCCATTAGTTTGGCTTCCCTCTTTCCAGTAGCCATGTTGAGCTGGACATGTAATCCTGCTGGAATGTTCTGGCCTGAAGTTGGATCAAATCTTGTTCAGCATGTAAACATGCACGTGAATTATGCCACATTTGATATCTAATTAAGGCATTTCGGCAGAAATGCCTTTATGGTTTTAGCAGAATTTTTTTTTTTTTTTTTTTTTTTCTTCTTCTTCTTCCGCCACTTTTGGTTTCCGGACGATAACTTTAGATTGCCTTGACGGATCCTCATCAAATTTTCACCACAAGTCAGAAATGATATGTGGAAGAACCCTATTCTTTTTGAGCCGGATCCGAGGTCCGTGAGGTCCATGAGGATGAAATCAAGGCTAATTTTGAGACTTGGTTTCCGGACGATAACTGGAAAAATATTTACGCAATAGTTGCAGAACTCTGCATGGAGGTTCATATGCCACCAGGGAAGAACCCTATTGATTTTGGGATCGATCCATCAAACGACCTTTGACCTAAAGGTCGAAATAATTTTTTGCTGATTCATCCTTGAGGCTTCCTGCATATCTCAGAAACCGTGCATCGTAGAGCGAAACGGATGTTATTTTCGGACTCGTCGCCCTAGACAAACATCTCTAGGGTGTATTATTTTTTTTGATCCGGCTCCGAGGTCTGTGAGGTCCTTGAGGATGAAATCGAGGCTGATCTTGAAACTTGGTTTCCGGACGATAACTCGAAAAATATTCAGGCAATAGTTGCAGAATTTTGCAAGGAGGTTTATATATCAACAGGGAAGAACCCTATTGATTTTGGGATCGATACGTCAAACGACCTTTGACCTAGAGGTCGAAATCATTTTTTGCTGAGTCATCCTTGAGGCATCCTGCATATCTCGGAAACGGTGCGTCGTAGAGCGAAACGAACGTTATTTTCGGACTCGTCGCCCTAGACAAACATGTCTAAGGGGTATTATGGATGAACTTTGACCTTGACCCGAAATTTTTTTGCCGAGTCGGCATTTTTCGTTTTCGTCGATATCTCGGGAACGGTGTGTCGTAGAGCGAAACGGACGTTATTTTCGGACTCGCCGCCCTAGACAAACATGCCTAAGGGGTATTATGGATGAACTTTGACCTTGACCCGAAATTTTTTTGCCGAGTCGGCATTTTTCGTTTTCGTCGATATCTCGGAAACGGTGCGTCGTAGAGCGAAACGGACGTTATTTTCGGACTCGTCGTCCTAGACAAACATGTCTAAGGGGTATTATTGATGAACTTTGACCTTGACCCAAAATTTTTTTGCCGAGTCGGCATTTTTCGTTTTCGTCGATATCTCGGAAACGGTGCTTCGTAGAGCGAAACGGACGTTATTTTCGGACTCGTCGCCCTAGACAAACATGTCTAAGGGGTATTATGGATGAACTTTGACCTTGACCCGAAATTTTTTTGCCGAGTCGGCATTTTTCGTTTTCGTCGATATCTCGGAAACGGTGCGTCGTAGAGCGAAACGGACGTTATTTTCGGACTCGTCGTCCTAGACAAACATGTCTAAGGGGTATTATTGATGAACTTTGACCTTGACCCAAAATTTTTTTGCCGAGTCGGCATTTTTCGTTTTCGTCGATATCTCGGAAACGGTGCTTCGTAGAGCGAAACGGACGTTATTTTCGGACTCGTCGCCCTAGACAAACATGTCTAAGGGATATTATGGATGAACTTTCACCTTGACCCCAAATTTTTTTGCCGAGTCGGCATTTTTCGTTTTCGTCGATATCTCGGGAACGGTGTGTCGTAGAGCGAAACGGACGTTATTTTCGGACTCGTCGCCCTAGACAAACATGTCTAAGGGGTATTATGGATGAACTTTGACCTTGACCCGAAATTTTTTTGCCGAGTCGGCATTTTTCGTTTTCGTCGATATCTCGGAAACGGTGCGTCGTAGAGCGAAACGGACGTTATTTTCGGACTCGTCGTCCTAGACAAACATGTCTAAGGGGTATTATTGATGAACTTTGACCTTGACCCAAAATTTTTTTGCCGAGTCGGCATTTTTCGTTTTCGTCGATATCTCGGAAACGGTGCTTCGTAGAGCGAAACGGACGTTATTTTCGGACTCGTCGCCCTAGACAAACATGTCTAAGGGGTATTATGGATGAACTTTGACCTTGACCCGAAATTTTTTTGCCGAGTCGGCATTTTTCGTTTTCGTCGATATCTCGGAAACGGTGCGTCGTAGAGCGAAACGGACGTTATTTTCGGACTCGTCGTCCTAGACAAACATGTCTAAGGGGTATTATTGATGAACTTTGACCTTGACCCAAAATTTTTTTGCCGAGTCGGCATTTTTCGTTTTCGTCGATATCTCGGAAACGGTGCTTCGTAGAGCGAAACGGACGTTATTTTCGGACTCGTCGCCCTAGACAAACATGTCTAAGGGGTATTATGGATGAACTTTGACCTTGACCCGAAATTTTTTTGCCGAGTCGGCATTTTTCGTTTTCGTCGATATCTCGGAAACGGTGCGTCGTAGAGCGAAACGGACGTTATTTTCGGACTCGTCGTCCTAGACAAACATGTCTAAGGGGTATTATGGATGAACTTTGACCTTGACCCGAAATTTTTTTGCCGAGTCGGCATTTTTCGTTTTCGTCGATATCTCGGAAACGGTGCGTCGTAGAGCGAAACGGACGTTATTTTCGGACTCGTCGTCCTAGACAAACATGTCTAAGGGGTATTATTGATGAACTTTGACCTTGACCCAAAATTTTTTTGCCGAGTCGGCATTTTTCGTTTTCGTCGATATCTCGGAAACGGTGCTTCGTAGAGCGAAACGGACGTTATTTTCGGACTCGTCGCCCTAGACAAACATGTCTAAGGGATATTATGGATGAACTTTCACCTTGACCCCAAATTTTTTTGCCGAGTCGGCATTTTTCGTTTTCGTCGATATCTCGGGAACGGTGTGTCGTAGAGCGAAACGGACGTTATTTTCGGACTCGTCGCCCTAGACAAACATGTCTTAAGGGTATTATGGATGAACTTTCACCTTGACACGATATTTTTTTGCCGAGTCGGCATTTTTCGTTTTCGTCGATATCTCGGAAACGGTGTGTCGTCGAGCGAAATGGACATTATTTTCGGACTCGTCGCCCTAGACAAACATGTCTAATTTTAATGGTAAATTTTTTTGCGGAGTCGACATTTTTCATTTTCGTCGATATCTAGTATATATTATAAATTATCATCACACCGAAATGCCTCCAAGGCATCTTTAGGCCTTGACGTCTAGTTGACTTTGTTATGCATTCCTGTCAGGTATAAATGATAAACAGACAGGTATATTCATTTGACATGTCGAGACCAGAATGTATACCTGGCTTGACTTCTTGCCACTCCTTTGTAGGAATAAAGGGTTCAACATCTGGATCAGGAACATCTGGAAGATCTGGTTCTTCAACATCTACAAAACATGCAATGTGCAATAAAAATACAGTACTCCAAATACACATGTTGCATGCATACTTCATGGTAGTAGTAGTAGGTTTCAAATTTACAGGTACAGATTGCACGTGTTATTCATCTTTTTAACCCTTTCACTGCCAGAGGCGACTTTAGTCGACAGGGAGGTTCATTGCCGGAGGCGACTTTAGTCGACCAAAATTAGGGGAAATCAGGGCAAATTGAAACATGATATATTAACTTTAAATTCATGTTCCAGTAGTGAAATTTGGAAACTTAAATTCTGTACATTGTACTAGACCCACCTTATATTTCATTATAATGGAGAATATTTTCACAATAAACATGTCTTTTAAATATATACTTTATAATTTCTTCAAAGTAAGTTGGCAATGTGAAACATGATATGGAACAGTTTTTGGCAGTGAAAGAGTTAATCAAATGCGTGAGGCCTGTGGATAATTTCCCTGAAACTTGTACATAAAATCCAGGGCACATATTTTGTTTGTTTTGAATATTCCATTGACATGTTGATTGCAACTTACCACCGTTTTCTAGCTCTACCACACCATCCTCCTCCTCTGCCTCCATAGCAACCAAGGCTCCACCAGACTCCGCTTGTGCGGCTTGTGGGTCACCAAGCATCACAGTAACCAGGACGATGATTAACGATCCATAAATTATCGCTCGCATTTTTTATCTTTTCCCCAATTATTGGTCCAACTTCATTCCCTGACCCACATTAGCAATCCGACACTCTAACAGTGTATAATTATGCTGGCACAGTCACACAATGAAATGCTCCCCTCTCATTTTACAGTTTCAACTGATTTATTCCATGACACAGGACACACAACGATGCAGGTCCCTCCCATATTCTACAGTCATTTATAAATCGTTCATTCCGGTCTGAACACTGAAGCAACGTGTTTATTTCAGTGTATTTTCTTGCATGCATATGCCACAACACATGACATGAGCGATAATTGGTGTATTCCAATAAATAGTTGTGGATTGCGATTAGTTCACAGGTCGACAGCGAAGTGTAACATGACGACTGATAGGAATATCACTTTCTTTCACACCAAACTAGATCCAATAACTTTATAGACATGTAAGGTACACGTAATTATGAGTAATTTCATCAGATCACAATTTTCTCAACTTGGCACGCTGTTGTGTTGACACGTAAGGTATATCCACTTCCGGTTTCACTGTTGTTTACATTGATGACATCTTAGGTGGCGCCACCGTCAAACGAGCAGGTGCTCCGACAAGTGCCCTTTCCATATAAGGAAACATTGCTTCGTTTATAGTTTCGATGTTCATGATATTTGCATTTGTATGTATTACAACCATAAATGAAAAATTTAAAATGCTACTCTTAGCTATCTGGTTTGGATGATGGATTGTATAAGCATTTTTGCAGCAGCGTATGGATACATCACGAAAGCGCCGCGACCACGTGATATTTTCCCGCCAAAATATTAGGGTATATACGGCGGGAAGGAGTGGTCATGCAGTTGAGCGACACTTCGCAAAACTCAGTCTGACTGAACGGTCTCAACTCACTCGAGCTGACACTGGTCACGGGGTGTCGACCGGCCGATATATCCTGCACGTTTTGGACTGGAATAAATTGGACTCCATTTTCTGTTTCATATTCAGCGCCCAAAGAAAGTAAATGAAGATGAGAGGCTCAACACGTGAAGATTCCATGTCGGCGGGGTCTTCTATCAACAACAAATTGGCAGAAGCCGCTTCCAAGGAATTCTTCTGGGGTATGACTGTGCATGTGAGGGTTTAGCTCAATATACTATGTCAGTATGGAATCGTGCACGTGGTAAGAAATTAGTTCACGTGTACGGCATCTTTCGCATGTATACATTCTCCATGTCTCTCTCTAGGTTGGTAAATACTCTCTAGGGAGTTATTTTGGTTAATAATCAGTGCTAATAGCAGTACATTGATTGCATTTATGTTTATTGATGGTCACAGGTTGTGAGCTAACAACAGAAAAACCAACAGTACAATGGAACTTTGAGGAGGAGGAAGATGACCAGGATTTTTTGGAACACACTTTATTTCTTAGACATGTAAGGAGAACTTCAAGTTATCTGGTTATTACTTCAATGCTGATTTACTCGGAGATTACAACACAAATTGAAACTCTTGAGCAATTCTGTAGCACAAAATGATAATGCGGATCAAACAATCTTCTGCATGAGTATATGTATCATAAAGTTGTTTACAAGTCCAGAAATTGAGTTTAGAAAAAATGTGTGTACCAAACATGGGATATGGATCAGGAATGACAATAGAATGTGGATATATTGTTAAATACATCTTCTTCTTTTTTGCAGGCTATATTGGGTAAATCAGCGCGAGAGAATGAGAGGAATATTGTGGAGATAGAAACTAGCAACTTTGCAGGGGATGAGGTGAAACAACCTATTTTGTCTTTGACTGCTGGAAAATCAGAAATGGTAAATATGTGTAGTAACTTCAAGTTCTCAGAAAAAATATATGCAAATCATTATTATGATTCAAATGAAGTGACACACATATGTGTTTCATATTTTCCATTTTTGTGAATGATTTTGGTCACACAAGGGCACATATAGATCATAGAGAATTGAATCATGAATGTCTTTTTTGTGTTCCAATTTTTCATGTGCAGTGCCAGTTGGATTTGAATTTCGGCCACGAGATCCCCGTGACCTTTCGGCTCGTGTCAGGCTCGGGACCTGTGTTCTTGTCCGCACAGCAACTCGTTGGTAAATATTCATATTCAGTATTCCAGTTTGGCTTACATGTAGAAAAATATGGTCTTGTATTTGAACATGGTGTGCGAATATCATGTATATTGGGTACATTATGATTCAGGCATGTTATAGCATGGCGATAAAGAATAGACCACCATATTCTACATATTCTTCGTGATTTCTGCATTTATATGAAATCTATACCATCCATTTCCACTGACATGCACATGTAAACTAGACAAGTCTGTCGCTACAGGCGATTGTATCTCTCGCGCCCTATATCATTTCCCTATGAACATTTCCCTATGTTCATGCGAGTTTCCAGGACTTCATAAATTTTCACTTTTTGACTTCTCAAGGTCATCCTAGGTTTGAAGCCCATATATGACTTCCTATGAGTGCTCAATACTAATATGGCCTCTATCAGCATCCAATAACGCTTCACACCCATTTAAATCCTGTAGCGCGATTATGAGAAACCCAAGTACGTGGACAGGGCGCAACCTCGCCAAAACCACGGTATCTCCGACTTGTTGGGAGATAAACTAAAAACTGGCGTCATGTGAGACAGTGTTTTTGCATTAAAACATTATAGTTGATGTTCTCGCATATCTGGCAGAGTTTCCACAAGAAGTAGAAGAAGATCACGATGAATTCATGACTGACGTGGAATACACAGAGGATGAAAACGAGGGCGACGAGATTGAGGATGTGGAGGATTTGAAAGGAAAGAAAAGGAAAGCCAATGGCACCACTGCTGGCAGCAAGAAAAAGGTAGGAAAAGTTTTAAATGTCACATGATTTGATGTGCTGGATTTGTGACCGAGAATTTACAAAGTCATGGTTTTGCAAAGGTCATCTTTTTACTTCTTTCGGTAATAGACACAAACCTTGTTTCAGAAGGGTAAACTTGACAGTGACGTGAATGGTACCGATGAAGATGATGAAGAGGAGGATGACGAAGATGAAGAGGATGAAGAAGATGAGGAAGATGAAGAAGAGATGGAAACAAGCGAGGTGTGTTTAGACAAATGTTTACAAAAAAAATTACATATATACATGTATTCTCTCCATCCACATGGATAATTTTTGAAAACATGACAACCAATATTGTTTTATTGTCACCAGGAGGAAATGGAAGACGAGGATGAGGAAGAAGAGGAGGAAGATTCAGAAGAGGAAATTCCCAAGTAATCTTCATTTCTTTTTTTTTTCTCAAATTAAATCCCAGTGATAATTCACTACTTTTATTTTATCTTTTGCAAATGACAAACCCATGTCATAGATCTTATTTTTGTTCCAGGAAAAAAGGCAAAGGAAAAAAGGTATGGTTTTTCAGTGAATTCTTCATTATGAACAAATGCAAAACATTGATAGTAATAATAAATGTGTATGTATACTATTCATCACTGTCATGAGAATGTTTTGTGGAAAAGTAATGATGATTTCCCTACATGATAATGAATGGACAGCAGAACTGTTGAATCAAATGATTGTTTGTCCTCGTAGGGCAAGAACACGGCTGCAGTGTCTGCTAAAGCCACCAAAAAACAAAAGGCACCCAAGGTAAAACAAATTGCCAACACTATTTCAATTGTGTGTGAAGAATTCTGGTGCCCAGTAGTCTACAACATTCAAGCTTGTTTCTTGACCGTTAACCTAATTTCACTTGTTTGTGGGAATTTGCATCCGCAGGCAAAGAAACCGAAGAAGGGCAAGTCCAAATAAGAAGATGCTTCACATGAATTGGGATGCTTTATACGTGTTTGTATTTCGTTGTTATTTTGCCCTGTACATTGTATCAAATAAACGTGTTGGTCAAACAGTTTTCCGCTATTTAATTCGGGATTATATCATTGTTTTTTTTTGCACGGGCATGGAACCAAATTTCAGCCATCCAACAAATCCATCCTTCTGTCTGAACACAATTTGCAGTATGATCAGAATACAATAAAATCATTCTCGGGAAAACACCACAGTTGGAATATTTTGTATAATCATGAACCAGATGAAACATCTTCAGGATCTAATTTTGAACTAAAATATAACCTTTGCGAAACTGCCCAACTGTTTGGGTTTTAGACGCCTGATGGGCATGTGAAATTCGGACCTTTGGTTGCGTCCATCGTCCGTCCACATTTTTATCTTTAAAGTTTACAGTTGAATCTGTCTGATATTTTGCAAAAAATATAGCTGAAAATATTTCCAGGAAAGGTTTTTTTCGTTTTCCACATTTTCCTCAAAATGACGGCCATTTTCGTTGAAAATTTTCGGATATGACTGCCAATTTTCAAAAACTGTTTAGACGGTTTTGAGATTGTTTCAAAAGATTCCCCTTATGTACCTCTGTGATGTGTTAAGTTTGGTTGCCCTTGAATTGCGGGTCTGCATGTGGCGGCCATTATGAATCTTTGACAGGTCGTCAAAAAAAATGTTTTTTTTCGGCCCAAATCACGTTACTATCCATTTTGGGCCATTTCTAGGCAAAAAAAAATTTTTACCCTCTAAAAAAATTTCGGACAAAATTTTCTCCACTTTTTACCTTCAAGAATGGAGATGCCAGAACTGTACTCGTAGAACGCCTGAAGATAGAGCTTTGATATTGGCACTTTCAAATGGGAAGTCATATATGGCGACTTGTGTGGTGACCTTGAATTTGACCTTCAATGACCTTGAAAGGTCAAAACCGCCATTTTGAGGTCAAAAAATGCCCAGATTTGCCTCGATAGATGAAATGCTTGCAGATAGAGCTTATGTTTGCATTATGAGCATATAGGAGGACATATATGGCACAACTAATGATGACCTTGAACTTGACCTCACGACCTTGAGTGCCAAATGTCTGACTCGGAATTTGTAAATTGGCCCGAGCGGCCTATTCGCTTGCACCCAGATGTATCTTTGTATTATGAAAATATAGAAAATCAAATGCTGCACACGTACATGTAATGGTGACATTGAAGTTCACATGGATGACCTTGATTGGTAAATCTCAAGGTCATATGTTCACACTGATAACCTTGATTGGTAAATCTCAAGGTCTGTTACCTGCCATTATCCAAACCAAAATTGTCTGGTAACCTCTTTTTTTTTTTTTCAGAAATCATTATTAAATTCGCCATGAAAACGAAGGCACGATTCCAACATTTTGAGGTAATTTTTCAATTCTCACAAATCGGAACCGACTCCCTACAGTAATTTTGCATATAATGTTTTCCATATAAGTTGCCTGCTTTTAGAGGTCCAGCTAATAGATTCCCTCGCATGTGTGCAAGTTAAACACCAAACGCATTTCAGGTAATGAGTACGAATGTAAATGGGATTTCAATAGCCAGATAGAACAATGTTGCATTAATCGTACTCTAGACACCGTCGTCTTTGTATGTAAATAAAATGCGAATGGAGTAATATAAGTCAGTTGACCCATGCATTGAGATTTGACCAAGGTCATAATGACGACTGGCTTCCAAACAATGTAACAAGTACATATTTTGGACAGATTTATTTCACTAGGTGAATATTGCAAGCACAGCGGTACCCAGTATATAATTTCCCAGTTCTTTTATAATCACTGTATTCTTTCAGAAATGCATTATCCTGAAACATGATTAAGTAGTTCGCTTTCTACTGAGTCTTGATTTAATCCTCTAAAATTTCAACAATAAACAACATAAACATAGTCACCAACCATTTCACAGCACCTATTGGTATCTCAAGTATAAAAAATTCATAAACTTCTCTCACTAAGCGTGCTAATCTAGTAAAAGTAAAAAATATAAGAATATGATGTATAACAAACGGGTATCACTGAATCTAAATCTTTGATTAGATATTCTTGTATAAGACAATGAAGCCAATGGGCTGACTGCCACATCTCTCTTGAATGGAGGGAACAAACACTACTATTGAGTAAAACATCGGGCTTTGTATACTAAGAGATACACTGGACAGTCATGGATACATTGAAGCAGTATTTTGTCTGTACTGTGAATCTTGATACAAGGATAAACATTTTCTATTGAGGGCGATATTCAAACCACAAGTCCACATGAATCTCGCAGCAGAGTACTCTTCAGCACATATACAATTGATTCCGAGTATATTTCTGGCTTTTGGAAAGACAAAATCTCTTATTTTTATGAGTTCAGCCACGATGATATAGCAACATTTTTTCGATATGGCACAGCTACATGTATAACACAGACAAGCTACTTGTCAACAAAGCTAGACCTCGTACTACAAACACAAACATCGGTACATCTCAACAGTGAAATTGCACAACAAACAGCTCGGCACTGCGGCTTGAGCCTGTCAAATTTCCCAGCACAATAGTGAAGCACTAAATGTTTTTTTTTTCCCTTTTAGGTTCAGGTTATTCCATACGTTGAGTACACTTTATCTTCCGTCGGCGACGCCCACAAAACCCAAGGCACCCCCGACTGGGCGAGTCGTTGGTTCGGTGGCAGCCGAGAATTCGGCGGGTAGATTGTTTCTGGCGTTCCAGGTCCAATTGACATTTCTCGTAGTAGTCGTACTCCCGGAGATACCTGGCAACAATCAGCAAACTTTATCAGTCTCAACGTTGTTAATTAAAACATGCACCACATCAATGATCTTTTGTAACATAATGTCATGGGTGTTTTTTTCAAACACTGCTCGCATATATTTATCATAACGTGGCACATACAGGTACAACAGTGTAATGAATCATGCAAAGTTACAAATCACCATGAATATGTTTTGGTACGCACCAGACTGGAGGCCACCTGCGCTGACTGAGCAGCACCTGGTTCTCCGGCTGTAAGGTCTGCTTCAGCTTGGCATACTTCTTGTGTAGCTGGAGGTAGTTACACGTCAGATACCAGACGCAGTAATCAGCCAGCTGGGTCGCGTTGTGCAACTAGGGATGCGAGGGGATAGGGAGGAAATACTTATTTCAGTCAAAGGATTTCAGACAGTAACCAAGGACAGTTATATCATTAGTTCAATTCTTTATTACCCTAGAAAAATTCCTTCAAAGCAGTCCTTTTCTTGTATTGCAACATCAACGTATGCCACCGAGCTTTCAATGTTCAATGGTTGAAATTGCCAGTACCTGTATTTATTCATTCTTCATGTAACAATACACGTGTAGACAAATTCTTCACTGTACAAAACCCAAGATTGCAACAGTCGACACCCACCTGGGCAGGCTCGAGCAGTTGTAGCGTCTCCTCGAACACCTCACGTCCTTCGTCAATGCTGCACTGGAGCTGAGCGACCACCATGTCCTCGGCGACCGCCTGCAGCCGCGGCAGACAGAGGCGGTTCGCGAGGGCCATGACCTCCAGCAGGTCAGAGGTCACCATCTGCGACAGGCCGCCCGTGTACAGGTACTGGAGCAGACTGGAGAATACATGGCGTGTCACCCCAGGGAACGCTATCTGTCGGTCAAACGGGGGGAGGGAGCAGTGAAGTACATGTTGGGGTGCATGGTTGTGTCAATACATGCAAAGGCGTACCAATTATTATGATTCTTGGTTGGATTTTTCTGTCAAGAAAAGAACTCAAAACAGCAAAATCAAATCTTTAAACTTTCAGTTTGTGTAAGTGTATGCTTGAGAATTATTCCCGAGAATCGTAGGTTCAAAATCGATGTGAATGGGAAGATAATCATGTGAATTAGCAAAGCCTATAGATATTGATGGACGTACGACTTTGGCAGAGCCTTCCATGAAGTTGTTGCTGAACATGCAGGCCATCATTTCCGACCGAGCTACTAGCAGAGCCTTGTGCGCCTCTACACACCCACCTTCCACCTCGAATACCACGTCTGCAAATAACACCGACATATCAACTTCTAAGGGCTTCTTTATAATGTCCAATGTGCTGACACCCTCTATATGTTTATGCATGGATAAGCAATACCTGAGTGAATTAATTTTACTGCTGAGTTTCAAAAAAAAAAATATACCGGTAATGCATTTGAAAAACTTATCTGGCAGTGTTGTCTCATTCGGAAAAGAACTAGACGTCAAGGCCTAAAGGCCTTGGAGGCATTTCAGGGTGAAGCATGAAAAAAACAAAATGCTGACTCAGGAAGAAAATGACGAAACTCCCCATGAGACCTATAAGACATTCATGCAATTACATCTATGTGAAGGACAAATTTGATACCCCAAAGACTATCTGTCTAATGTCTGTTTTGCTCTAGGTTGCACAGTTTCTGTGATATCGACGAAAATGGAAAATGCTGACTCAGCAAAAAAATTTCAGGTCAAGGTAAAAGGTCATCCCTAGTACCGCTTAGATATACATGTACTTGTCTAGGGCCACGAATCCGAAAATAACGCCCGTTTCACTCTACGACGCACCGCTTCTGAGATATCGACGAAAAACGAAAAATGCAGACTCAGTGAAAAAATTTAAGGTCAAGGTCAAAGGTCATCCATAATACCCCTTAGACATATTAGTCTAGGATGACGAGTCCGAAAATAATGTCCGTTTTGCTCTACGATGCACCGTTTCTGAGATATGCATGAGAGCCTCAAGGATGACTCAGCTAAACCTATTTCGAGCCCTAGGTCAAAGGTCGATGGACGGATCGGCCCCAAAATCAATAGGCTTCTTCCCTGGTGATATATGAACCTCCGTGCAAAGTTCCACAGTCATTGCCATAATACTTTTTGAGTTATCGTGTGGAAACCAGAAACATTGATTTCATCCTCACGGACCTCACAGACCCCGGAGCCGGTTCAAACACAACAGGCTTCTTCTATACAACATTTCTGACCAGCGGTGAAAATTTGGTGAAGATACATCGAGGCAAACTGAATTTATCGTGCGGAAACCAAAAAGTGAGAAAAAATTTTTTTCGACAAAACCATAAAGGCATTTCTGCTGAACTGTCTTAAAACAGGAACCTATAGAACTCTGAGGTTCAATTCTATCTCACCCATGTGGAGTCCCTGGCGAAGTCCAAACTCAAACAGTTTGTGTTGATGGATGGTGATGCTGGTGGACGTCAAGTTCCCATTCAGGTACTCCTCCTTATAGCTGATGTTACACAAGTAACGTAGCAGTTGCTGGAAGTCTAGCATCTCTGCCAGGCGCCGAACTTGCGCAAAAATCTCCGTCTCACTAGCCTCCTTGCTACACTTCCAAGTGTACATGAACGCTAAGACGTGCTGGAAGGCAGCCACCGGGACGTGGTCGTTCAAAGTGAGGACAGTCTGGGTGCTGCCATCTAGTGACACTTGCTCCATTGAGTAAAACACAGGGTGGTGGTCCATAAGTACAAACAGTTTATTGTCAGCGGCCAGCTCGGGATTGTCGCCAACAATACTGCTCACGTCCGAATCTTGGCCATCTAGTAATGCTACAGTTTCTTGGTCAGAAGATTTGACCTTGTCATGATCCACTTTGCTATGAGAGTGACCTGTGGCCGCCACTTTTTTATCTGAACAAGGTTTAGTTTGGCCGAGGTCTCCAGCTTTGCCATTGGTTGACTTCAGCAGTTTTTCTATGTCTGGCACAGCTGTTGTTACTATGATCTTATGTGCCTCAAAACTAGTTCCGTACCTGGTCTTGAAGACCAGATCACAGTACAGTTTGTCTCGAAGCATATTGCTGATGTCAGACTGCCAGTCATCGCGGCTGATCTCGACGACTGGTGTCTGGGGGTGTGGGGGCAAGAAAGGCTCTTGAACTTGGGGTTTTCGTACTCGCTTCAGGGAGTTGTTCAGAATGTTCCAGAAGTGTTTCTCTCGCTTGTAAGTCAGCGCGACCCGTATGACATTTTGGAAGGTGTGTTCGATGCCACTAGGAACCAGCACGCTAGTTTCATAGTAGGCTAGAGCACCAATCTCAGTCGACGTCTCTCGTCCGACACTTGGAGTGATGATGTCATCCTTCCGAATCTCCCTGGAATTGTCCCCAGACAAGACAAAATCATGATAAAATGTGCTTTTATAAATGTGTTTTCATATATTTATGTGTTTTTATATTTTCCATGCATGTCAGTAAAGCAATCTGTGTTACCCCAAAATAATACTGGGATAAATAAACAATACCATTCCATGTTCCTCACCAGTATACACATGCATTTCCAAGCAGTTAATATCAGATTCTTAATTTTGTTCCCACCGATAAAACGGTCCTTTGTCCAATTTGATGAACTCCTGATCCAAATACAGATAGCGCAGATCAATCTGTGTGCCGCAGAGGATGATCGGGACGCCTGACGATGACTGACGGATTTCCTGTAGCCAATGACGGACGATATTCCTGAGGGATCGAGGTCGAACAACGGAAAAACACAGTAGCACCACATCTGCTCTGAAATTGGAACAGTTCATAAGAGATAAAATTTTGTGATAAAACTCCCAGGAAAAATGTACCACAAATGACCATATTACACAGTATGCAATGAAATTGGTCCAGATTCGACAGGATATAAAATAGTAAATGTATTAATTTCAGCCAGCTGGAATTGTCAACTGCACTCACTTGGCGTATGCAAATTTCCTATCTTTGTCATGGTAACCAAACGTGTCCCACAGCTGCAGGGAAACATGGATGTTGTCTACTGTGCACCACGACTTCCCGTAAACCTGAAATCATCAAAATATCACAACATGTTCTGAAAGAAAACTGCATGAAAATACCAATTTTTTCATTCAAATTTACTATGCATATATACATTATTACTATCTACAGATCTATAGTGAACATCATTTGTTGATATATTTACCAAAAGTTCAATATTCTTAAGACAACAAGAACAGACCTCCCTATCCTTCCAGTAGTGGTCTATGGCCCACACCGTCGGGGCGTGTGTTTGCATGAGCTGCCGCAGGGTGTAGCTGGTTCCACAGGCTCGCGCACATATCAGGCGTGTTTTACCAACACCCGTGTCGCCGACGACAACACACTTGACGATATGGTTGTCAAGGTGTCCAGACTCCTCATGCTTCAAGCTGGCCACTGACACTGTCGACATCTTCCCCGTCGAATCCTCAGCTCTGTTTGATGGTGGAGTTTATGGATACATGTACATGTACCAATATATACAGTAAAAATGTACATTGAATTTACAGCGAATTTCATTAATAACACACTGTAAAATACATGGTGCATGATGTTTTCCTTATGACTCTTTTTATATTGTTTACAATGTGATTTTATCTTCAGGTTTCACATTCAGCACTGACTCTACTTGTAGGCCTACCATCAGAAACACATGAGGAAAATTTTATACTTATGAAATTGTATGCTTATGAAATTGCTACATGTATGCTTTTTTGGTACCAGTGTGTGTTGACTATAATAGTGCTCTATCATGCTCTATCAAAGATGCCAACCTTATGAAGCATACCTTATGATGAGTCAGTCAGTTGTCGAGAACTGCCTTCAAGCATGATGACACTCTCTGCAAAAGGAACAGAGTCATTTTTGCTTTCCTCATTACAAATTCGTATCAATTTCTATCACGATAATGTATAATATTGCAGAAGTTCTTTCCAAGCTAGCACATTCAATTAAATGTTCACAGATTTCCATATACACAAATGATATACTAGTACATGTAACAGCTCTGGTGTATGATGGATTGGTCAAATGATTCATGTGAGGAGCAGGGGGGGGGGGGTTAACTATCAATTCTCTGTTATCATCTGAGCCAAATATTCGTTTACATACAAAAACACATGACTGACTAATGACCTGGCACTATGCCAAACCTAACCCATGAACAATGCTTGATCTACATGTATACAGATTTATGTCAACCACTGACATGAATATTCTAAGTAATATCGCATAAGATAATGCAGCCAAGAAAACAACTTTCACCACAGGTTACTTGCTTTGGCTGGTACTAAACATAGTTATCAGTGTCAGTATATAGATCTTACATTGTCCATCTCCTGCACTCGTGGAAATATTATATTGCTTAGAATGATAACAAATCTCCACACGTAGATTTCGGACCATAACTTGACCTGCCCTGTGTTGTCATGCAGGTGCAGTCTTTGGCAAAAAAGATGAACAGGAGATTAGATACGCCGATTGCAAAGTTATCTCTGGCTTCAAATTATTCTCTTCAATACGATTTAAATTATAAATCTGCGAAAACAACAAAATAATTCAGATAAACCATGTAAACTAAGGTGCCAAGTTATACCATTTATTTTAGCATCGCAAACATGTCAGCAAAAAACGTGTAAGTGAGTATAAGAAAGCTTATGCACGTATCATAGTTATAGAATAAAAATGATAAATGTAAAGCTGTATTTGTTTTGACAAGAATGGCTGAAATCGTCATTTTGGACAACAAAACATTGTTCATACCGTTACAAGCACCCACCCTCCCCTCAACCTCCCCCGCCAAATAATCATAATGGCTGCCACGCACACACCAATGATTCAAGCCCCAGCTAAACTATGTACATGTCACAATAGTACATGTAAACCCCTTAATTGTTTACGGCCATTAATACCCGGTAATCACATTTTCGTGTTTTCATTAAAAACGCAGAAATGTCTGGGCATGAATTTTTTTATGTTAGAGATATGAACAAAGATACAATTGTGTTCATATCAGTTTCTTGTCAATTGTTGGGCTGATTAGTGAGTATGTCATTGGAAAACTAGACGTCAAGGCCTAAAGATGCCTTGGAGGCATTTCGGTGTGATGATTAATTTATAATATTATACTAGATATCGACGAAAATGAAAAATGTCGACTCCGCAAAAAAATTTACCGTTAAAATAATACCCCTTAGACATGTTTGTCTAGGGCGACATGTCCGAAAAAAAGTCCGTTTCGCTCTACGACTCACCGTTTCCGAGATATCGACGAAAACGAAAAATGCCAACTCGGCAAAAAATTTTTTAGTCAAGGTCAAAGTTCATCCATAATACATATAAGATAAATGTCATCTAGAGCGACGAGTCCGAAAATAACGTCCGTTTCGCTCTACGAAGCATCGTTTCCGAGATATGCAGGATGCCTCAAGGATGACTCAGCAATATCGACGAAAACGAGAAATGCCGACTCGGCAAAAAAATTTCGGGTCAAGGTCAAAGTTCATCAATAATACCCCTTAGACATGTTTGTCTACGGCGACGAGTCCGAAAATAACGTCCGTTTCGCTCTACGACACACCGTTCCCGAGATATCAACGAAAACGAAAAATGCCGACTTGGCAAAAAAATTTCGGGTCAAGGTCAAAGTTCATCCATAATACCCTTAAGACATGTTTGTCTAGGGCGACGAGTCCGAAAATAACATCCGTTTCGCTCTACGAAGCACCGTTTCCGAGATATGCAGGATGCCTCAAGGATGACTCAGCAAAAAATGATTTCGACCTCTAGGTCAAAGGTCGTTTGACCTATCGATCCCAAAATCAATAGGGTTCTTCCCTGTTGATATATAAACCTCCGTGCAAAATTCTGCAACTATTGCCTGAATACTTTTCGAGTTATCGTCCGGAAACCAAGTTTCAAGATCAGCCTCGATTTCATCCTCAAGGACCTCACGGACCTCGGAGCCGGATCAAAAAAAATAATACACCCTAGAGATGTTTGTCTAGGGCGACGAGTCAGAAAATAACGTCCGTTTCGCTCTACGACGCACGGTTTCTGAGATATGCAGGAAGCCTCAAGGATGAATCAGCAAAAAATTATTTCGACCTCTAGGTCAAAGGTCGTTTGACGGATCGATCCCAAAATCAATAGGGGTTCTTCCCTGGTGGCATATGAACCTCCATGCAGAGTTCTGCAACTATTGCGTAAAGATTTTTCCAGTTATCATCCGGAAACCAAGTCTCAAAATTAGCCTTGATTTCATCCTCACGGACCTCACGGACCTCGGATACGGCTCAAAAAGAATAGGTTTCTTCCACATATCATTTCTGACTTGTGGTGAAAATTTGACGAGGATCCGTCAAGGCAATCTGAAGTTATCGTCCGGAAACCAAAAGTGGCGGAAGAAAAAAAAAAAAAAAACCATAAAGGCTTTTCTGCCGAAATGCCGAAATGCCTTAATAACTTTGTAATGCGTTACCAGTATATGCATGTTTAGAAAACCCATAATTAAATCGGCATTTGCACTTAGTTACTAATATTTGTTTGAATTGAAAAACCAGCTCAGTTGACAAAATTATATCGAAACAATTAAGCACGATCCCCAAAATCACATAAACATGGCTATTTATGCGCTATTTCACCCGAAACTGAAAGTGGTGTTTACATCAAGATTGACAGGCGCGCAAGTTTATGTTTATGTTTACATTGGAATCAAGTCTTTGAGAGAGGAGTCCCTGACACATCACACTACGATGGCCATCCGTTCCGCATTGTTCCTGGTAAGAAATCGATTTTAGTATGGTTTGGGTCTGTGTCATTATAAATACACTTGATGCGCCTACGTTCCAACATGGTCCTGGTAAAATGCGATAATTCATACATAGAATATTTGTGTACAACACCAGTTTCTCGGAATATTGATTTTTCCATGACATTGCTGAAAATGCGCGGAATTCGTTTTTTTACCAGCAACAACGCGAAACGAATGGGCACCGTATGTGAGACATCAACACTCACGAAGCTCATGAATATGCTAATATCATGCATGGCCGCATGCTAGGCCATCGAGTGAACCGAGGGAGTGACCGAGGAAATCCCTAAATATTTTAGATTACAAGACCCGTGTGTGCTTTTCTATTGTCACTATTTTGAAACTGACATGTCTATCAGGTGATAGGACTCAAAATATACATTGGCCCAAAAAATATTCTGGGAAGTGGAAGGAAGTGAAAGAGCCACTTTAAACGGCCGTGAATATGTCCAAATCCTGAAAACGCGAAATTAAATGGCCGTGGATTCAAAGGGTTTACAGTATATGCATGATATACATTGATTAAAATTTTTTTTAAAAGTTATCAGACAGATTTTGTGAGACAAGACAAGTCCAAATTTAGATGCTTTACAAGTGACTTCATAGCATAATTCTTCTCTATTTATGATGCCATACTGGACGGTAAAATTCCCAGTGAAATCACAATAGAACCAACAAACACTGGACGTCGGACACTGATTTTGCAGTCCAGTGTGACGTCACAGCAAAGCATCTATAATGCCCATTTTTCATCGAAAACAGCTGCCATTTTCGAAAAAAAATTAAGAAGTAAAAAATACCAACACTTTTGAAATATTTTCAGATTAGATAAATCTTCAAAAAATGCTCAACCGTAAATTTTAACACTAGATCTAGCTGTTTAGCTGTGTAAAATTGTGGATGACATATGGTACAGACAACAGACACATCATAACGTAGATGGCATTGCAATCTACTGTACATGCATCATGACGGTGCCAAGACAATAAATTATTGGACCATAGGGTCGTTGGAGTGGATGACATACACCGAGTCTGAGTGTCAGTACAAGAGTGCATGCAAGAGTGTAGAGAGTACGACTGTAGATCTATGTTACCGGTACACTGTCATTGTCACTCACTCTCACTGACTGACTGATTGACAGTTTCTGACTCGTCTTCCTACCATTTAAACAACTGACATCTGCCACTCATGTATGTATCAGACAAAACAGGTTGTTTTCTACAATAGTAGGGCTACAAATTCCACTGCTCCATATAAACTGATGAAAGAGGATGTCCTGCGATAATGATAATTTGTGCGTAGGTTAAATTATTTTTGACAGATTCAGAATATAAACAGTGTGAAACGTCAGAGGTTTGTGTGTAGATTTTTGACAACTAAACTGCGGATCAAAATTTGGAATGTACGGACTCTAATTGGACCACGTAAATCTATTATGAAACCGGTTTCATGCAGCTATATACATATCCATTACCAGATTACTATATCATCAATTGCTACTTTATGGGCTTGGCAGATATTTTTTTTTTCTTTTTTGGAGGTCTGTGAGGTCCGTGAGGATGAATCAATGCTGATTTAGGGACTTAGTTTCCGGACGATGTTGTATTCGAACTAGTAAACGGTAACTGGGAACCGGGAGCTAACTTAATTCAGCCTGAGTATACTATTGTAGCGACTATACAGATGCAGGGACTTTAGGTGATAGATCTCAGTTGGAGTTCGCAATTGTCCTGGGTTTCGTGTCTTTTGTTTTGGTGGTGAGGTTGGTTCACTTCGCTGGTAGTATTGGACATAAGCCCCAACAACGCACTGATCAATGTAATTTTTATTTCTGTTGATATCTCGGAGACATACCATGAAGCGAAAATGGACGTTATTTTCAGACTTGTTGCCCTAACAGGGACCGAGGGTCGCCAGCTTTGGGTGGGCAACAGGGGTCGCCAATGTCACCGGTCCTTCAGTCCTGACAGGTGAATTTCCCAATTTCCTGCCATCCTGACCTGTTAAATATTTGGAAAATTGATATCAATAACGATGAAAATATACCCAAATCAATGTCTGATATTCTGGTGAAAACTTCTTTGGTCCGGCTAAACTTGAAATTTCACCTGCCCGAATGTCCTATAAAATCTCAGAGAACTAGCAACCCCTGGTGGGCACTGGCAACCCCTGGTGGGCACATATGAGATTCAGGTCCAGAAATTCAGGAAAAAAATAATGCTCGGAATTTCACACCTGGAAATTCAGGGCAAAGTTCACTCCCCTGAACGCCCTGGAAATGAACGTTATTTTTTTTTACTTGTCAGTCTTGGGCAGACAATGGTGTAGCTGCTGCGCACGCCTGAAATCATCAGGGGGAAGTTCACGCCTGGACATTCAGGGTAAAGTTCATACCCTGAAAATTGGGGGGGGGGGGGGGGAGTTTCAGGGTGTGAAACTTCCAGAGTAAACTGCTCCTAGCTTCTCCATGGCAGCCAGAGATATCCTGTCGAGTGGATCCTACAGTTCTCACCCCATATTTCATAACGGAAACCCTCCAGTATATCTGGTCCCTATGGTGGGATGTAGGACGTCTGTAAAATGGAGGTTAAAATGTGAATCAGAATCAGGGGGAATCACCCCATTAAGAAATGTCTCAGCTTAATTAACGCCCTCCACGGATGTGGAAGAGGGTTGATATCAGCCAGCCTCAGCGATGTGAAGCATCCGAAATGGCTGTCACTAACCTCTGGGGGCGAACATCATTTGGACATCTTTTCAATGAATAAGTTCAATGGATAATTAACGACCTCCACGGATGTGGAAGAGGGGGACAAACATCGTTTGGACATCTTTTCAATGAATAAGGCAAAATCCTCCACAACTGGCCCTCTAGACCTCATATACGTATAGTATGTGTATATACTGAGGGGACACAGGGAATTTCAGTGACTTTCTCATTGAAAATTTGTAACTTCAAAACTTGAATAATGATTTTACAAGCTAATGGCCAGATCATGGGTGCATCTATGTTATCAACAGTAAAGACATTAGTTTGCTTGGTGGCGCCACAACCATAGCTGAAAAAAACGAGACTGACTTTCTCAAGTGAACTCTGAGCATTACAGCTGGCAAAATGGATGCAGCTTGGAGTTTGTGAAATTATGGTACGAGTTTTCAAGCTGGGAATAAAAGTTGATAGGGTTAGCACAGTAAATAACGAGCAAATGCAGAAGCATTTTCATGGGTTGAACCTGAACACTGACCATGTTTGTACAGTTTGAAATCTCTGTGTATTGAACAGACAGACTCCAACTATGTTCCATGGTTTGTTCAACACAAACAATGACGTGGTGGAGTACATATTATGTAAGTGTTTGATGTAAGGTTTTGGGCCTGGTCCTAACGAAAAATATACTACTACATGTATACACTTACATGTATTGTATTTGTCTCATATGCAACCACCCCCCCCCCCCCCCCCCCCATCATGATTTCAATTCCTTCCTGTATATTATACTGAACTTCAATGAAATATCCTTCAAAAGATTGGAAACTATGAGGAATATGTGAATCTGATATCAAATCTAACATGTGCATCGCTTTATGCATTAAATATCTGTATAATCTTTGAAGTGGACCATCAATTCGAGAAATTTAAGGAATCAAACTTTCACTCGAGCTCGATTCTATGTGTCTAAAACGAAACGGATGTGGGTGGATTGGCACAAAACTTCCATGAAAAGGCTAGCACATAGACATGTAGAGAGTTGTGCACACTAATGCCAAAGAAAATGATCTCTCATATATGATTTCTCCTTATATATGGGCTAACTTTTTGGTTTACTTTCCAATCTTTCAGAACTTTTATACCCAGTTAGGCTGCTAAGAATAACGGAAGCTGTGAAAAATTATGGATCTGTCTTTTGAAATAATTAAATTATGCCTATCACAGGAAAACGGTAGGTCAGAGTTGAATGACGCCGACTTTAGGCCTTTCACCTTGTTCTTGTTCTTGACATCCCTCCTGTTCCAGGAGAACCACCATGGGATAGATATGGCATACAAAAATATTGTGGGTATAAAGATAAGTTGATAAAAATCCTGGTGTAATAAAATCCTGATGCATGCCAGTTAAAATCCATCAGATTAAGATTACAGTTATCTGAGTGCCACTCAAAACAACAGTTGTGTACATCACCTTCACCACGTCATGTGCTGTTCCACAATACAAGCCACCTTGTGTGATTGAAGAGAGAAAAGGGATTTACCAGCAGACGTTAAACCTTGGAGCGGTCCTGGGGATGCCCATGTGGTCTGATGGCTCTGTTCACATCTGAGATGGCCAAGAGCATGGCATCGCTGTGGTCCAGCTCCACATCCGAGAGTTTCCACTCCATTTCAGAGGACAGGTGTTGGTAGACGTTATTGATGAGGGGGGGGGGGGGGGTACGTGCCACGGATGTGTTGTATTTTGGGGCTACATAGCACAAGAAGTGACTATCCAAGTCTTCATCAGTTTCAACTTGACATCCGTACACACTGGATCATGTGTGTATAGGTTCAAGGGGTCACTATCTAGCACCGGTTGGTAACTTCCGGCATACTGCCAAGTGTCATGATGTGATCAATCCGTGAGATGGGGGATGAGTTGTTGTGATGGTAGGTGTTGTGGGTAAGATCCACACTTGGGCTAACCTCTGCACAGAAGTTCGGGTACATGGGCTCTGGCGATTCATTTTTCTAGTGTCTCTTTGTATGCCTCCAGTCCATTGACAGTGTTTGTGATTGTGATGGTAGGTGTTGTAGGGACGATCCACACTTGGGCTAACCTCAGCACAGAAGTTCGGGTACATGGGCTCTGGCGATTCATGGAGCAATTCAAGTTGCCTACCCATATGATCTTAGATATTTCCTGGTACTTACACGTGATCTAATACACTTTTTCTAGTGTCTCTTTGTATGCCTCCAGTCCATTGACAGTGTCTGCAGCCAGAAGATGCGAGTTCACGATGACTACGGAAAAGCTGTTGAGGGGACCTATTCATAGGGCGAGGATATGCTCATCACCATTCTCCAGGACTGGGTGGACAAGATGATCTAATACTCTTGTTTCAAACGACAGCCGCTCCAGCATGACCACGTCTGTACTGTGTTAGAGGCACGAGGTCATTGTCATCTGAGCACTTCAAGACATGATTCCGTCAACTCAGTAGGTCACCCAGCCTGTGTCGCTCGAACCGCCAGGGCCAGTTTTATTGGATACACAGGAGATCACAGTCTGTGAGCAGTTGTTTGAGATACAATCATGTGGTTTGTCTTTTCATTCTCAATATTCATGGTTCCAATGGTCATATGGGTAGGTGTTCGGGAATCAGTCATTGAATGTTCTATCTGCTCCAATTGAGCAGGCCGGCCTTCCAGAAAAAAGTGCTGGTACAACTTGATTGGGTATCACCTCCATCTGCCACCAGAACACTTGAGTATTAAGACAGGTTAGTAGCTGTACAATGAATATGCAGCACAGTTTGAGTGGGTCCCCCATGCATGTGAGCCTCGGCAGGATACACACTCTGGTTACAAACTTGTGCAAAACGGACAGTGTCTGGTTCATTTCTAGCACTGTTGAGCAGGTCTTCAATGGTTTTGGCCTTCTGTGCACTCAGTATAGCATCATCAGTCATCATCAGTCTGTGGGTCCCCGATGCATGCGAGCCTCGGCAGGGTACACACTCTGGTTACAGCTTGTGCAAAACGGACAGTGTCTGGTTCATTTCTAGCACTGTTGAGCAGGTCTTCAATGGTTTTGGCCTTCTGTGCACTCAGTATATCATCATCAGTCATCATCAGTCTGTGGGTCACCCATGCATGCGAGTCTCGGCAGGGTACACACTCTGGATACAACCTTGTGCAAAACAGACAGTGTCTGGTTTATTTTTAGCACTGTTAAACAGGTCTTCAATGGCTTTGGCCTTCTGTGCACTCAGTATAGCATCATCAGTCAGGGTATGGTGGTCCTGGGTCTTGTTGTTCCCTGCACAGTGAGCTTCAGCATTCGGTCATTCACTGAGGGGAGATGTTGTCCCCATGGTTGATTCTGGTGTGTTAGGTACTATATGGTTGCACTCCCACAGTCATGCTCATATTCAAAAACTTTATATCAAGGCTGTCCACTATAGTGAAACGTTCATTGCCACTCTGCACACTGTTCCTTCCCCTGCAGTATGTAGTATATGCTGGTCTGAACAGTGGCGAACTCCAGGAAATGGCACACACTCACCATCCTGCCTGCAGCACCACTCAGCTGTTTCAATGGTCCGAGGCCGTCCTCAAGTATGATTTGGCGTGCTTTGGCTTCACTGTGTGATGTGGACGCGTTTGGCTTCACTGAGTGGTGTGGACGAGCAATGGGGTTTCTTTATTCTCGCCTTATCTCATCCCGTCTTTCTGTATCTCCAAGTGTCGGATACTAATTTAATTGGTTTCACACATGTGAAGTGGCGGCAGATCGTATGTGATACCTGTTTTGGTGTGTCATTCATGGGTGAATAGGCTCAACTGGGGAGTTGAGTCATTGTTGTGGATCATGACCAATCATAGTTTTCAGTATCAGTAGGCGGTTTTCAGGCTATTGATGTTTTCCTCCAATTTTATTATCAGCGATTTTGCAATCAGCTGGGTTTATAAGACTTATCGTTCATGTTGCTTCCCAATAGCCCTCTACTGCGAGGCCGTTGCTCGTTCCCTTGCATTCAACTCAAGGTCCGTGGATCGCAGGAATGCATGCCTGTATCCAAGGTGCTGAGTACTCATCCCTATGACTCAGTGCTGTCCGAGATGCCTGCTACAGGCGTTTGAATTGTTCGGGGTTGCATCATTGGCCTGGGTTTTTTCAATTCTTCCTGGCTCCCCTCCCTGGTCTGGCTGGGTTGAGCACATCCACAGCCAGTCTTGCAGCTGGCACATGCTCTCTACGGGGCACAGCGTGGTGTACAAAGTTTCATCATGTGTACTACTAGAACAACTCGTTTGGGTGCCTTAAGGATTGATTGCATGTAATAATCATGAACCTAGACCAGCTGTCCAATCACTTGTAAATAAATGTAAATATAAAGGTAACAAATTCATAACTTTACATACTTCCAATCAAGGTGAAATTTTGCCTTTCTGATTGTGTAAAGTTCGACGACCCCACGACAAAGAGGTATACCCCCATTACTGGAGTGTCACCGAATTGTCTTATTAACCTGCCAGCACGTTCACGTTATAACCATGGTGTCACTACTATGTAGCCACCACGTCATAACGCTATTGTTAGCCATCAAGGTTTATCAACCGAGATTCTGTTTCTTATTAAACAATGTTAAGTTTGTTAAAATCATCATTTTCATGTCATTTTTCGACCTATTTCTCAGTAGAAAAAATACACTCAAAACAGGGCAAGCGAAAGGATATGCTCTACAGCGAATAGCTATGCTAGTAAAACTCTCGGGTGATATGAACTCGCTGCTCATTGTTCAGCTCATTGTATTCACCTCACAGAAAGTATAGACGAATGTTCGTTATGGTGAAACGTAAAAATTAGCTTATCATCAGATTGCATATAGCTTCCGTGATATTATTTATGAAACCATGTCTCGGTTCATCATCCATGAGTCGATGTGTGTGTGCTAGCCAAGTTTTAGGTCAGGGGGTTGTATTGTCTTGGTGATTTTGTTACCTTTCCCCCTCACATTATTAGTCAATGGGAAGGTGCCTCACTGCAGTCACTGGTATGTGTTACGTGCAATCAGCTATCAGTCCCTAACCAAAACACCGGTTCGTCCAACTCGATTCCGAAATTTATCGGAAACCATCACACACATTTTGATGACGTAGTGCACAACCGCTGTTCCAAAATGTCGCGAGTCGACTTGGATAAAAATCGCACCGAGCTTTTAAATGCATTTCAGGAAGTTACAAGCACCAAAAGCAAAACAGATTGGTAAAGTGGGATGACATTTTCTTCTCATGCCAAACGTTCAGTCCAAAGCCCATCGCATGGACAAATATTATTTCTTCAATTTTCACTTCCGCGAATGTTTGCATGATCATGATTCATGACAGTCATTGATCTCTTGATGAACTTGATGATTCGCCGAATCGCATCATGATTCATGAATTGATAGACATCTAGCCTTAGGGACAGCACAAGTACTCGAGTACTCGTCAACGAGTCGAGTCACAGCAAGAACCGAGTTTTAAATTGATAACCGAGTACTCGTTGAACGAAACTAAGACTTTTTTTTTCAGTAAATATGACGAAACGAGCACTCAAAACCATGACAAAACGTTGAAAAAAGATCGAAATTTGAGTTCTTGTTGACATTGTTTCGAACAAGAACTAGCTGCGCCACCTGGCGAATCACTGGTGCTGCCTCTGGGCTCTAGCGAGTGCACTATGAACTAAGTCACGTGATGCAAACAAGATGTCTGCACCCATCTGAGAAGGAATGCAACTTAACTGTTCAGTAATTTAGTGAATATATATCCGATATTTAATTCTAAACTACTTGGCAACGTACGATTTTACCTTCTGAATGCCCCCACTCATTAATTCATCAGTCTACTTGGCAGTCCCAGTGCATTACACGGTGAATTGATGATCTATTTGAAAAAATTGACTAATGCAATCTACATTTGGTAATTTTTTACGAGTACTCGGTTACGAGTCGAGTCACAACACCCGAGTACTCGAGTTACGAAATCTGTACTTGTGCTGACCCTATCTAGCCTAAGTCGGCAGTAGATTCTAGATTTATTCTATAATAATGTTCAAATGATTGATTGGTCATGATAATGTTTGATGCTTGCATTTCTGGGTTTTGATAATATCAAGTTGGCTAATTTTGGGATGCCGCGAATTTATACTTTGATTTTTCTAACTCATTTACACCGATTTTTGCCGATTTATTTGCGATGCTAAATCGTATCGTCTTCTAACTTAGCATAGCTCACCTGGGGACCAAACGGCAATTTTCTGCAAACTTTCAGACTTCTACCCCATGAAACTGATAAAGTTAGTAATCTACTGCAATGATAAATTCCTCCTGAAAACTTTTCGTCTGCATGTCAACAGACATTGTTTATTTTGAGCGCGTGACGGAAGAATCCATTCGGATGATTTATGCAGGGAGCGCGGGTTAAGAATGGGACCGTCCCAGCATGTAAATGGTACATAAACTGCAGCGCACGCCCCCATAGTACCTAACTTGAACTTGTCCTTTTGGATGACGTAATGAACAAGGCAATATGGCAGCGCCCTACAACAGTGAAAATCCTCGCTTAAAATCAATTTGTGTGGTTTGAGAGAAAAATGTAGCATTTCGGAAGCCAGGTTTCTGAAAATCTATCACCGTTTGCATCATAGACATGTAATAGGCCTATATCCAGTTTAATAGTTCGCTCAAAGTAATTTGACTGAAACAAAGGCAAAAAACGGTGTAAACGAGTTAGAAAAATCAGAGTATAGGACGAATGGCTCGTACCAGTGATACCAGTCACTTAATTATTTGGAGCATAAAGAAATCATAATGTACCCAGTAAGGTTCAAGGTATTCCATGCTATAACATACATCAACCAAAATTGTCCATGATTGTCCATTGTTTCAGTTTATGTAGAATATAGTGGTCAATATTTGACTTGGTTATTATGGTGTATTTATATTGGGTACATGATTGGGTTATATATAATATTCCGATAAAAAATTACTCACTGCAAGGAATAATTTACTCTGATTCGCATCACATTTTGCGATTCATTTGTCCTTGTGAACCATAAATACACTACACACTGTACATCGTACAGCTAACCAAATCTACAAACCAAGTTTGAGCGTGCCTGCTTTCAAGATACTACTTGTTTCAGTGGCGTGATCATTAGGCTTCAGGTACTAGTATTTGGTTAAGAAACTTGGTTGTAGTACTTAGTATGCAAATGAGTTTCTCATGGTAAAAATTACATCATACCTTCATTTATTAGGTCCTGCATGATTGGTCACAAAACGAGGTCATAGTATGCAAATTCCATTCATAGTAAAAAGGACGTCATGCATTTGTTCATCTCTATTCAAGTTTCGCCTTTCGCGCAGCCTGTCAGCGGCGATCTGGCTTTCGAACGTTAATGATCAAAGCCAATATCGAAAAAACTCCACTGTTATCACATATTATCACATATTTATATAATAAATTTTGAGAAATAATATGTTTTCCTTGGATTTTTTCTAGCTGCAGTTATAGTTTATCATGATTACAATATTTTAGGGTCATGTGCTTCATGGTTAATATTAAAATGTGCACTGTTTCCTGTGCCTTGAGTCTTTTTTCTCCCTGGCATGAATCACCTCGTCCAGGCTGAGTCATCGTGCAATTTAAAAATATTTATAAAAATTGATTTCTTGCTAATCAATATTGCTTTTGAGTAGCATTTAATAGTGCCAATCAAAATTTCCAAAGTAAATTACTAAGTATGTCTTGCACTGCGTCCCGCAATTGTTCCATTCTAATGGGTACCAATACAATCTCATGGGTTAAATCTCTTATGAGTATTGAAAGGACGCTATAATGTGCACTGTTGAGAGGAAGTTGCCCACAAGATTTGTCAGATGTTTGATGCAGTGAGTGAGTGCATTACTTCCTTTTTTATTCGTTTCCTGATCCCCATTTAAGAATTCATAATATTTCCACTATTTTCACAGGGTGCTGTATGGATATGATGGCCAAACTAGTGTCTTAAAAGTTGTGACAAAAGGAGGTAAGTTTTCACATTTTATTAGATCCAAATTTTATAGATCTATTTTACATGATCAGTGTTTTTTTTTTCACCCAAATCCAAACACTTTTGAGAAATGTTATAATTGCATTGTATAACTGGATATCAATTTTCAATATATGGTTTGTAATTGCCAAAAAGAAAGGTCAGTTGTCAAGGCAATGAATAATTCCGGATTACCGGTTTGTGCAAGAAGTCAAAACAGTATATCCATGCATTATTTGCCCAGATGATGGCATCGAGGGTTTGGTGGATGAACTAAACAGTGGGAGGATAATGTACGCTTATGTACAAGTCAAAGATCCAAACACTGACCTCCCTAAGCTGGTCTGCATCAACTGGGTGAGTTGGTAATGAAACCACGCGTATATTCACATGCCTCATTCCATTGTAGAATCTGGATTATAGTAACCTTTAATCATAGAAATATAGGACCATTCAATATAGGATTATAGAATCATTCATTATAGAATTATCATGATTATAGAATCATTCATCATAGAATCACCATTCTCTGAACAGTGTTTTTTCCCAAAAATGTAACTCTTTGGTGGTCATATTTGCTCATCATTTCGTGTTATATGTCAATGATTCACTTGTGTATGAATGTTACCTCACAGCAAGGCGAGGGGGTTCCTGAGCAGAAGAAGGGAAAGTGTGCCAATCACATCTCCGACCTCTCAAGATTATTCAGGGTATGTTCAATCAATTTGCATTTTATATGGCTTGTGATTTTGAAATAACAGTATGTTTGCAAAATATACACTTGAAAAATCAGTTGTACTGTATCAATAAGTTCTTTTCTGGACGCATCAAATATCATATACATGAAGTTTCACATAAATAATTTCTACTCTGTATTTCGTGACATATTAATTAAGGGAGCACATGTGACAATAAACGCGAGGTCGGATGATGATGTGGATGAGGAAGATATTATTAAGAAAGTAGCGAAGTCGTCAGGTGCCAACTACAGTATTCACAAGGAGAAGCCTCAGCCAAATGCCAACAAACCCTCTGGGCCAATTGTAAGCAGATAGCTCAAGTAGAAATGTGCAGCTCAGTAAAACCCTGTACCATTTGTTTTTCACCAGGGATGTACAACCATATATTTGCTTCTTATGTCCATGTAGGGTTCAGTGTATCAAAAAACCAGACCACACCAAGAAATAAAAAGTAATGTTCGAGAAGCCTTCTGGAAAAAGCAACAGGTGGGTAACATTAACTTTGTCACACTTATATTTGTATTGATGAACACGTTTCATTTAAAGAGACCACCTTGAGCGTCAAAATCATGAGGCATGAAACCAATATTGACAAAAAAATGGTGAAAGATTATGAAGAAAATGAATGGAGTAAGTTTCTTGTTATTTTGTCAGGAGGAAGAAAAGTCTAGGCAAGAAATGATCAGACAAAAGTCAGTGGAAGAAAAGACGAAGCAGGACAAGGAGATAAAGGAACGAGAGGTAGGACAGTTGCACCGTAACCATAGTAACATGGTAGTAACATAGAGACTAAGCAATAATATGGGTTTGATGGACTGGCAATGAGTATGTATTCCTCCTTCCTGTCTCGTAATTAAGAAGTGTAGATTCAAAGGTAGTCATAAACATAATGAACTCATCCATCAAATTCAAGAAAAGATAATATATCATATTAACGTGACTAATAACCATTCTTGGAGAATTATAGACCTATTGCCTATTTGTATGTTTCCGAACTATGCTGTAACATTTGGCTGTAATATACCTCACAGCTGAAGGAGGCGCAGCAGCGTGAACAGAGAGAGCGGGAGAGATTGCAGAAGATCGTAGAGATTCGACAGGCCGAGAAACGAGCGAACGCCCAGGACACAGCAGCTGACAAACAACAATGGGTAAGATATAGCGGAAACCCATAAGAGAGCAGAAACCCCTACCCTCTTATGGTTTTCTGGATATAGTCATGTCATTCATGTACATACATGTCATTCATGTGGAAAAGTTTTCCAATTTTTGATTAAAAGCATAATTTAGGATTAGATTTGCAGGAAAAACATTTTTGCATTGTTATTTATGGACATTTTGCATGGTTGCCATGACAACAGGAGCGGACACAGATGGAGTCACGGCGAGATGAAGAAGAGAGAGCTCAGCGAGCCGACCAGCTTCGCAAGGAGAGAACCACTGTCAGTGAATTATTTTCAGAAAATCTCTTTACAGTGTTTTGATTGTAGTAAAAGTTGAGTCTCCACAATGTTTTAGTACTGTAGACATACAAGATTCACCTTACTTCTGTAATGTCCGATTGATTTCTGGTCTATAGTAATGTGTGAAAATTTTTATTGGCAGGAAGCCAAGTCACTACTGTCACAGCGTGGCCAGAATCCTCGAGCACTATTTGAACAGCAGCCTGCGTCACAGTTTGACGAACCAGCAAGGGGGCCCCCACCACAACGGTCGAACTCATTTGTCAAATATCCAGCATCTGCATTATATATATGTGATGACTCTTCTTTGAAACGATACCCACAAAGATGTTCATATTTGGGGTATTTTAGGTTCAGAAAAGTAAAGTTTATCTTCTGTATCATCCAGGAAACTGAAGCATGATTTCGGGGAGCAGAGACAAGAAGACACGGCTCGCAAGCAGCCGATACAACTGCCGCGAGACGACCCAACATCGCCCCCCGGCCGTGCAGCTGCACCTCCCACGAGCCCGCCGGCAGCTGTCCCACCCCCTGCTAGCCCGGCAGCGCCACCCCCCGCAGCTCCCGCCAGCCAGCCCCACACGAGGAACATCCTGGCGGAAGGACTGCCGCCACGTCAAGACTCTGACGAGGAGCAGGAAGATCAGGACTGGGATGGTGAGTGTGATAGAAGGAAAAAGGGTTATTTATGATCTTGTGTGGTTCTGAATTGTTCATTGTTTAAACTTGTATGTAACTTTTTGATGAATGAGAAATCGTTTTGAAGTTATTTTTCTGAAACAGTATGTGTGAATCACACATTTAATACAGATGTACACCTCAAATCGTGTGACACATCTTTCTTACACATCTACCAGTAAGATAACTGTTACCTATATTTTGTATCGTTGTTGAAGAGCGACCCCAAGGTTTGTTTCATACAATATAACAGCTATGCTTATGCTTCCAAGTTTTCGCATCTCACACTCGACATCACTTGCCTCTTGATATTCACTTTGCTGAGCCGAATCTGTGACATTAAATTGAAACTGAACTACATTTGTACATCAACTACTGTTTTCAAATGATTAAGAAAGTATAACTATATCTCCACACATCACACATGTGAATAGTTACCTGTATATATCATATTGTATATATATATTCTCCAAAAAAATATGTATATATTCAAGGTTTTCTGAACAACTTAAACATTGCTTATGATTTGCTGCCTGTGAATATTCATTCAAGTTGTTATGTATTTCAGATAAAACAATGGCTAGTGCTTTAGTATTAAAACATGTGCTTTAGTATAAAAGTGTCTTTCTTTATTCAAGTTAACATGTTTCACACATTATTCCTAGGTTAATATTGGTTGGAAAATTGAAATCTCATTTGCATGTTAGCCTATAAGGTTGTATGTCACGTCAGACACCTTAGAAGCTGTTTTCATGAATTATGTAGATGATTTGCAAAAACTTCTAAAAAGTAATAATATTAGTTTCATCGTACTTTAGTGGTATCAGGCCCATTTGTATGCATCTATCGCCCTGACAGAGCCATCGACTGAGGATTTCTCAATGCCCAAGTCCCAGCCGGCTGTTGAAGAGCCCCAAGATCTCTATGATGATGTCAGCGTCCCCAAGCCGCCGCCTAGCCGGGCTGCCCCCGCCCCGGAGCTCCCAGAGGATCAATACATGGCTGCCGAGCCAGAGGACACGTACGCAGAGGTCGGGCCTGGAGCTGGGTCGGATGCAGGCCCGCCACCAGATGAACTTTACGATGATGTGGCAGGGCTCGCTGCCGGCGGCAACCAGGAATTCCCACCAGAGATGGGGCTGGTTGCTAGGGCGCTGTATGATTACCAAGCCAGTGAGTTTCTTGTTTCATGGGATTGACTGCTGAAAAATTTATCAGTTCGGTTGCTATCTAGTAATGTTTGGTCTTGATGGCCCAAGTTGATGCCCCACTCGATAATATGATACTATGGCCCATAAGTGTGATATTATCAGTATTTCGTTCACCGTGACATCATGCAATACCCAGTTCACAAACCGATAAACCCTTTGTTTCCCATTGTTCTACAGTGGAGGAGAATGAGATCAACTTTGACCCTAACGACCTGATAACAAACATCGACCAGGTGGACCCAGGCTGGTGGGTCGGCACGGCGCCAGACGGCAACACTGGAATGTTCCCGTCAAATTATGTGGAACTCATCAATGGCTGAACTATGCCCGGTGCTCTGCTCTCGCAACCTTGCCCCATGCTAGTTGTATGCTAGATTTGATGGTGAGAGGACGCATGCAAGTCATGTTCAGCTGTTGATTTGAAGTTGAGGTCACAGGGAATTGCATTAAATGGGAATTATCGAGGTGTTATTGATGAAAAGTTGTTGCGGAAAGTTTCCTATAAAATGTAGCATAAAATGACGACATGACTTGCATGCATTTTCACACTGTCAATTGCTTGTCGTTTTCGGAGATTAGTTTTCAAATATATTTTTATTTGGTAGCTGGGTATAAAATGCCAAAAATATTAGTCTTACTTTGATGGCAGTGGCTGTTGCAAGCTTTGATAGTTCATGTTTGTGCACTACAGGAATGTTAAGTGTGGTACTTAATCTGCTAGATTTGGTATACCTGGTAACAGGCAAAAACACTCTTGTTAGATGATTGTATATATTCATATACCTGGTATTTAAACTATTCAGAAATACCTTTCACGACAAAATTAGTTGATTATATGTAAATATGCAATTTTTGTGCTCAATGTGTACAGTTTTCCACGTTATGTTAAGAGATATTTTGTTTAGATTTGAGAACATGGTGCCATGCAATGCATTTCCCACTATCTTCAAGCATGAATATTATTTCACGAAAATGAACAAATTTTGCTGCAAAATATACATATGCCAAAATGTAAATGAGTAGTGAGGACTTGTTTTTTTTCACTTAGAATAAATACTAATATACTAGCATATGCCAGTTTGCTAGAAATTAACGGTGATGAAAGTGTTAAAAGATCTGCTGCTCTTGTTTGATTGCCTAAATTTTTTTTTTTTTTGAATTGGCAGCATGACTATGAGTAAATTTCATCGATGTTATACATAAGGACATGATGTAATGTGCGATATATATACCAGTGATAGGGTGTACAAATTATTCCAGAATACTGATTGGATAATAATGTCATGAAACTGTACTGTCAAGTGTACAGATTGAATAAAATTGTATTTTTCTATCTAAACACCTTTTATGTTTCATAACTGTGCGCTAACTATACCAAGGGTTAATATTAATAGTAATAATAATGTATTCTCTATTATATACATGTAAATGCATACTGCTACATAATTATGATAGAGAACTCAGTCACTACAGATCTTTTGACACCTCGAGTCCGAGATGTTTGATCATCTCATGTTTCAAGGTAGCTTGGAACATGTTGGTCATTCAATATACCATGTTTTGATAAAAGCTGTTCTAACACGGAGTATAGCTTCAGTGTTCTGCATTCTTGCTGGTTTTAAGTTCCTATGCATCTCCAAAGTTTTACCCCCCCCTCTCCCCCCCCCCCCCCCCCACAGCCACCACACCAGACTGTACGTAACATTTCTAAGTGTGGTTACGGTATATCTATAACTGTCATCAGAAATTCATCTACATGTATTTATGTCTGTTGTTATATGGGAAGACTTCTCCCTTCACCATGTTTCACATCGTCCTGAATCACCATGTGTATGGATCCCACCTTGCACTACATGTATCTCTGTGGTACCTCAAAGGTCATCGGGGTTATTAAGCTCCATTTGCATTGTCATGATGGAAAGTCAATCTGCTTGAATGTGGTGCCCATGGAAGAAAATAACCATGATTATAAAGAGCCAGAGAATTCAAAAAGGCAGCTCAACTTTCATGGACCGAAAATCCTTCCCAGTTTCACAATTGTATGCCGGTAGTCAGTATATTCAACGCGAGGAATCAAAGAATGAATACACAACAGACCCGGGAATGATCTGATCGAGACTCTGATATTCAATCTTCGTACCAGTAGTTTCTGAGTTTCTGAGCTCTGATAATATTGAGTTGGCGAATTTTGGGATTTGGCGATCTTAGGACAGATGTCTCGTAGAAGGAAACCCCAACTGCCTGACATCGATCTCTGGGTTGGAGAACCACAGTCCGTGCATGAATATTGTTCTTCGTTTCACAAAATTGCAAGGTGAACGCTGAGTGGCCTGAGCACCAATTTTGTGTTTTTCTTTGTCGTTTATATCTTTCATGAACCGTGACTAGCTCAATATTACTTTTCTTCGACTTATTCAGCTACAGGTGTTCGTATGGAGAGGCTACCTCCATCAGAGAAGACTTCACAAGTCTCTTCATTCCCAAAACCTCATATTCCAGGTTGAACGTACATTCAATACAACAAATGTTGGAATTCAAGCTTTATTTGATTCACTTGAAAAGCAGCAACAATAGCAAATTTACATGTCGATATTCAATAATGTAGGTCATAGCTTTCCTTCATGATCATCATGTTTTCTCTATAACCAATGAAAGTGAGAATTAATTATATGGAATATACAACCATAGTAACGTAATGTAACGTCTACATGCAACTAATTTTACATGAACATGCATAAACTTACGTGATCATGTCTGACAGCTCTGCCGTTTGAACAAAAATACCCCTAGGTGTTACGCAATACCGACATGTTTGGTGTACAAGTTGAATTTGATAGCACATGATTTTGTACTGTGCTTAGTACGACAAAACAATCTACATTCAGCGTTCCAAATATATATATTCATACATCTACACATTACACACATGAAAAAACAAAAGAACTATGAAATTAATAATTTATATACAGTACGCCTAATATGCGTATAGCTTAGTACATTGTTAAGTGTACACAAACTGCAAAAAATATTAATCGTGTTTCGTCACGTGGGCTTTATATCCCCATTTGGTCCATTTCTCTCTGGAGTTGAAAGAGAACACATGGGCCACACCACATTGACTCGTAACCGTCAGCACAAACTGTTCCCTGAAACAAGGACGGCGGGAGAGTTGAATATAGTGAACAATGCATACCGACAACAATGCATACCGACAACACAGTCCGAATCAAAGATTATATATATCAATAAAAATCTGATTAAAAATTAAATAAAAATGAACTATATAGTTATAATATATGTTTCAATATAAATAATATGTCTTTTCACTAAACACGATATACTTTGATTGTGTATCTGCAGTATTCTCACAGTCTGTCCAATCATGCTCAAATACAGCCATGTATAATTTATAATTTTGATTGCTGAATATCTAACTTATTTTATGTATAATGTAGTTTACCCTTATTCCATGCTGGGCTCGGAATCTAGCCCGTAATGCGCCGAGGAAGACACAGGCCACACACAAGCCGCAGGGCTCCTTGAGTCGTCTACCCACGGCCGCCGCCTGACATGGCATGCAACAGATCGCACAAATACCTGCAGGAAAATAAATAGCCCCCAAGGGTTACAAACGTTAGTGGAGAAGGTCAATGTTGAAATAAGATGCAGAATTTATGAAGCTCTATCATGTTTATGTATATTGTCTCCTAGTGACATAGCTTCACTTGAAATTTGAGTAATCAAGTTTATCTGAGGTAAAGAGGTCCCCGAAATTTCTGCCACACGTGACTTCGTACTGGATAGTACATGTACATGATCATGATATAACACTAAGCTCTAGCCACGAGTGTTTGGCCTACAGATGTCAATTCACGTAGCCCCTATTACATGTCAGACTTATGTAGAGTCTACTCAGTAATTTGCGCCTTTCAAAAACTCGGGTCTTGAAAACATGATCTGGACATTTATGATAGGACATTTGAGATCAAATGAAACTGTTCAAGGCCACACCATTATATACAATATATCCGAATCCCCTGAGCTCTACTCATCATATAAACCCGGGTTTTATGTACAAGTCTCTGTTCTTGTATTTACTAGTGAGCCAATTTAATGATTTCAAATTCGACAGCACATTGACTTTCAGCACTCTAGGTCACGTGAAGTGAAGTTCAAGGCCACAAGAAGATATGTCATTCATGGTGCAAATACCTTCATTATAGAGTCATCAGCTCTATCTACAAACACTTTGTCTGAAGATACCAGCCTATACATTTACGTCAGGTGTGAGCTTAAGAATTGAGGTCAAGTCTTGTGTGCTCATGATGTATTCCTAAATAATTGTAGACATAAATTACAGTGGTCCCTCTCAAATAAGACCCTCTCTATTAAACACGTAAATAAGCGTCTCTAATGACCCCCCCCCCCCCGTAGATACATGTAAGACCACAATTTTGAGGCAGAAATGTACATGTAGGTCATATCTAAGGGGGGGAGGGGGGGCACTGTTGTAAATTTCATACTAATACGTCTGCAACTCTGACGAGTGGCATGCGTGCTTTCTGCGTTGTAATGTGGAGTTTGTCCACCAGTGATTCATGATATTCAGTAATATTAATAGCTAATACGATTGCTTTGCAATATAATGCAGGTGCGTTGGATGAGCAAATATAGACTTTTGTTGGTGGAACACATAAACAGTAGTTACATCAAAGCAAACTACTCATTCATGTGGACTGTCATTATAATAGACTAAACTAGTATACTAGCAATGATGCTGAAATTCCCATCCCCATGTTGAAATCCCCATCCCCACATTAACCTGTATGTAGTGTTACCAGTATATATACAGTGAGAGAATGTATGTTTGTGTCAGTTATACACAATTAGATACAATGACATAAAAAGCTGCCAATCTTATATTCCAGAGTGATTACTTGCATTACAACTTCCACAATAAAGAGCAAACTTGCTATGGTGATCTTACACTGTTTAAAGGTGAACTGGCAGAGTTTGCTGGTCCAGGTTCTGACGGGCTTGCTGTCAGCTTTTGCCGACTCTATGAAGGACTCCTGTGTGGGCGCAGGGACCTCGGCATCAGTGTCATCCGGCCGATCGTCCATCTCAGCTCTGCCATGGGGGACCACAGGGCAGGTATTAGATATTACATGCATTATTACTCATGCCAGACTACAGTGTGCATTTCAATTATGGGTTTTGATCTCGGGTTTTATTTTTGGATGAACACGTCAGGATATCGTGACAGTTATGCATCAATGAGGAAAAAAATTAACTAAACAGATTTTGAGTAAACGGCCGACTCAAAATCCAAAATTGACCGTTTTCAGTCGAAAATTGCCAGCATTTTGAGAAAATAAAAAAACTAAAAAAAATGTCCCTCTTGAAATATTTTTAGACATATTTGTGCGAAATTTCAGAAAGATTCGACTGTAAACTATAAAGATAAGAATGTGAACGGACGGACGGGCGACGGTCACAACGCCACGGCACTAGGTTATCGGACCAAAGGTTCGGTAACCTAAAAACTTTTAAAAAAAATACCTCTATCTTGAAATATTTTCAGGCATTTTTGTGCAGAATTTCAGAAAGATTCGACAGTAAACTTTGAAGATAAAAATGTGAACGGATGGCGACGGACGACAGTCGACGACGGACAACGACGGAAATAGACACAACGCCATGGCAATAGAGTATCGAACCAAAGAATAACCTAAAAATTGAATTGTTCATGCTATTGAGCCTGAGAAACCTTTCCTCTATATGTCATTGTCTTGTACTAGCCAGTATGAAATCTGAATCCGTCATCCGTTCACAATTTTATCTTTTCAAATTTACAGTCGAAAATTTTCACTAAAATACCTAGAAATATTTCCAGAAAGTTCTGTTTTTAGGGGTTTTCTTCGCATAATTTGTTTTTTTTTTTTTTTCAAAATGGCGGTTATATTTGAAGAAGAATGACCAATTATGGACTGAAATGTGTGAGTTGGATTCTGTATCGAACAAAGCTGTTGATGGAGCTTAGGTATTTACTATGATCATATAGTAAGACATATTTTGGGGATCTTTTGGTAGTCTTGAAGTTGACCTCATATGACATTGAGTGCTAAATTCGAAGGTCACATCTGACCTATTGTGCACATGTAAGTTGGACTCTGCATACAACACATCTGTAGTCTCGAAGTTGACCTCATATGATATTGAGTGGTAAATTCGAAGGTCACATCTGACCTATAATGTGCACATGTAATTTGGACTCTGCATACAACACATTTGTAGTCTTGAAGTTGACCTCATATGTCATTGAGTGCTAAATTCGGAGGTCACATCTGACCTATTGTGCACATGCAATTTGGACTCCGCATACAGCACATCTGTAGATAGAGCTTCATTTTGTATTATGAACATATAGCAAGTCATACATGGGCCTTTCGACGTCTTGACTTCTTGAAGTTGATCTCGTATGACCTTGAGTGGTAAAGCCGAATGTCATGTCTGATCTGAATTGTGTAGATTAGACTCTGCACCCAAAATTGCTGTAGTTAGAGCTAAAAAGGAATTGTGACAATATAGGGAGTCATATACGTGTTTGGTGGATCTTTTGGTGAGATTGAAGTTAGTCTCAGATGGCCCTGAGTGATCATCATCTGGTCATCATAGTGGACCTTGACCGATACATCACAAAGTCATATCTCACCTTTGATGCTTGAAACCAAAATTGGCCAGTAACATATCTTAGCCCTTGGGCTAATTTTCTGGTTCAGACAAGTATTAAAAATTTCAATTTGATACAACGATCTAACACAAAAGTATGGCCAAAAAGCGTGTTTCACTGATAGATTAAGTTGACTTTAGTATCATAGTATACTACATGTAGTCAGTGCGGACATTGTTTATATTAATTTATCCTATTCTGGTTAACGAAACATAAATGTAATGATACCGAACATGAATCAAATCAACCAATCATATGTGATATTTTCATATTTTCTTATCTTGTATCAGTATGCGACACTCTGACAACAAAACAGAACATCCATCACGTTCATACACTCGGCTCCAGCATAAAGATAACACACTATACAGCACGCATAACACGCGAATTGTGTCAAGACGAGTTTCAAGAGATTGACTGACTGACATTGTAATTTAGAGTTATGATCAGTAGTATGATCCTTATTCATCGATATGCTAGTGTTATTAAAAGTGTTTTGTGGAGTTCATCCGAATATATATAATCTATCGAATTCAATAGGCAGTATTCACAAAAAGAAACTTAATTTCACGCTAACATTATGCAATTTATGCAGATTATCCAATTTATGCATTTTATTCATATTTAGTTATGTGTTTAGGGAGGAGGGGGTAGATCATATTTGCAAATATTAAATGTGAGTGAAAACTTACGTTTCAAAATGGTGCCCTCAAGCAACTGTCCCGAACCAATTCAGTGCAATCCGTGTCGAGACCCCTGTAGCTGTCTGCTGGACTGGGGCGGCGGCCCGGAGCAGACGATAGACGCTATCAGAGCAGACGATAAGTCGCACGTAAATCAGCCACTGGACCCCGTGATGATACGAGAGGATAGCACGTGTGGGGGTGGCCTGAGTGATAGTAATGAATGGCTAAAAGACATACGCCTGACAAATAACGGGCACCAGTGAATCAGTTGGTGATCGGGCTGATTAAAAATTACACTTGTCGATGAGTACCCGATATACTAGTACTAGTAGGCCTTGGTGGAGTGTTCATTTACTACTATATTTTAATGGTATCCCAGATCTCAAAAGCAAAATTAATTTCATCTTTTTTGATAAAACAAATGTTAATTCCATTACTATATGTGGTAGTCAAAAATAGTAATAACGACTTTGAACGCATGATCACTTGATAGATAACGTTTACAAGCCCAAATTTGCTCAATAATTTTTATTGCAAAAAAATTGAGATGCATATTCATCAGTGTTTGTCTTGTTTGATTAGGACTTGACGTTGTTTGCCAGTCGTGTTGGTTCTTGCATTTATATCACCAGGGAATATCAGCGAAACTCGAGCAAAGTCCACCAGTCGTTACACCTACAGGTGCGATTCAGACAAGCGTAAACCCATTATACGTGTATGGTATGCTTGATATTACGTTATGCTGGCAACATATTAGTACTTGTATAAAGGTAGCTCGGGGATACCTTTACCTACATGTAGGCCTATTGCTTTATGTAATAGACCTACACACAACAATAAATTGCACTTGTGAGTAGCACTACAGCAACTAGAAATCCAGGGCAAGGAGTGATTCACAGGCTTTTATTCATTCATTGACAGTGATATGTAGACATACAAACAGAGAATCGCTGTTACAAAGATATATATAAAGAAAAGCATCCTGTCCAACACCATAGCAACCTGCATCCATTCGCAGCGCAGCTCGGCATCCCTCTCCTGGGAGAGAATGATACTACATTTAGTATTGTATTCAATGATTCACGTATAATCCCTTTCAACAACAGAAGAAGAGATTAAGAGAAGTCTCAAATGCAATCTCCTCCAACCACCAACCTGTTCTGTTGTTTTCTCGCGCTTGTCCTCTAGATGCTTGAGAATCTTGAAGAGCAGTATGGAGACACTGTCGTTGAGTGTTGCCATGGTGACGCTAGAACGCCTTGTATCTGGGAACCCATGACCACCACCCTGCTCAGTAGATGCCAAGGAGGCCTCTGGTACTGGCAGGATAATCTTCACGGAAGATCGACGAGGCTGAGGTGGGATATCATGTTCTTCCTCGTCATCATCATCATCGTTGGAATTCTTGGTTGGTACACTGATCTTCAAGGATGTGTGCCGTTTCTCCTGCTCAGTTTCCTCGAGCTTCTGTTCGATTCGTGTTTCAGTCAGAGAACCTACAGTCACCATCTTCGCTGAACTGATTGAAGAAGTTAGATCGGGCGTGTCTTCCGTTGAGTTGAGATTTTCGGCTGACAATGCACAAGGCTTATGATAACTTCTCGGAGGTTCCACTGTGTCATCGTTGTTCCCAAATTTGCGTTTTCCAAGTGATTGTGACGATATTACATGTTCTACTTCGGCAGCCTCACCATTTGTCAGGCTTTCTGAGGATGGTAGACTTAGTTTCACGGATGAGGTTCTTGGTGGTGTCACCTTATCTTCCTTGCAGCAAATGCCGTTGTTGTCTGCTGCTTCAGTTACTTCTGCATCTGATGTTGATTCTGATATGAAAAGTTTGGCAGATGATTTCTTGGGTGGGATAGGAACATCATCTTCATCTATGTTGCACACTTTGTTATGTACAACAGGAAGCGGCAGAGCAATTTTTATGGAAGATCTTCGTTGATGTGATTCCTTCGAAGTGGCTTTTCTTGGAAATGTTTCTGTTTCAAGCTCTTCCTCTTCTTCCTCCTCCTCATCGATTCCAACGATGTTCACATTGCTGTGGAATGACTCCAGCTGAAATAAAGGCACATATGTGGCTTCATAAATTGTGGAACACGATGACACCAACTTGCGTGCTATGCTTGCTTGCAAATGTACCTTAATCTGATGTTCAGCATCCGATGTTATGTACTGATGCATGTAGAGATAACGAGCCAATTTGTGAAGGATATATTTTCTGGCCCATGCTGGAAGGGCGAGATGGTTGTCGTGTGTTCCATTGAAGTGTAACCACAAAATCAGGATTGTCATTATCTGTGATATCCCATTCAAGACGATGGTGATCGACATGTACATAACTGAAAATATAAAAATGTGTTGAATGTTTAACAACCAACCAACATCTATCAGTATAGCACTATACCGATATATCATCAGGGATTTCTGGCATAACTATGTGCAAACACACGTAAACAGACAACATACTTATGACTGGTATTTTTTTGTTGATAGGAAGTACACCATTCAGCAGAAGTAGGTACACGATGACAGCCAGGAAAATAGTTATACCTAAATCAAGAGAAAATACAAACAATAAACGAATCAACCAAATTGTCCATAATTTTTGAAAAATTCAGTAAGACCTAAGTACCCACATAATCACATTATAAAATGCAGTCAACATACATGCACTACCTTCTGATAACGGTATTGACTGATATGTGCACACAAACAGAATACAGCACTTGCCGAATGTTACTCTTTCGGAGCTGTCACATGGCAGCAAAAACTGCAACACTGTCAGTATGTTGACGAAGAGATTTGGTACGAACAGATACAAGAAAATCATCTTCCAGCTTCGCATTAGCTTCAACTTGAACGTCACGTCGTAGAAGGGGTGTGGACAGCAGCCGTACGTGGCCATGTTTCTGACGGCACTGAACTCTTCTACAGCCCATTCTCCGTTAATCTTGTTGTGAAGAGCGTTATAGTCCGCTGTGTTGGAGTCACGCATCCGCAGTTCCATCACGCTGCCATCAAGAGCCCACGAACCAAACTTGAGACTGCAGACTTGATGGTCCATAGGGAAGAACTCGACGTTTTGAGGACATGTACTGTACAGAATGGCCGGAAACATATATGTGATATCACCATTGTATGACACGGTCGTGGATATCAGCTTCCAGGCATCGACGGGCTCCTCGTCAGAACTGTGTGAGAATGTACTTGAATTACCATATACTATTTCATCGAGCTGTGCGAAAAAAAGAAATAAATTATTTCGATTACCGCGTTGGTTCTGCGGAATGCTGACATTTCTCAAAGTGAACGGAACCGAGTTTGTTCCGTTCAGGGTAATATGAATTATTCAAATGCAGTGATATACTGTACCTATCATAGAATACGATGTCTGGTTTCCAGTGTTGCTCTGGAGGAATGAACACGACTTCCGTGCCGTTGTATTCACTCGGGTCCCAGGACAGTTGGTAGTCGTTCCAGTACTGACGTATCCATACACTCAGTGTCAACAACTCCGTCTTTTGGTCCTGGGTGCCAATAAGTGATTTGAATGTCTGCTTTCATATTAGTGATATCATCTGAATTAGGCCTACTGGTATTTCATAAGAGATACCCTCCTATGTTCTCATCGCCGTTGTCATCTTACCAGGTGGACGATTTGTTGGAGAGCCAGTCCCATTCGGACGACAAGCGGCTCGGATGAGTTGACGATGGGTACCACTCGTTTGTCATAGTCTTCTAGCAGGTCTTTCAGCAGTCTGTTCACTGGAGACTGGACCACTCCCCGACTGTGGGTCAGTGCACACGCCAGGAACAACAGCAAAACCCCTAACGGAGAATGTGGAATATGAGCTAGTTTGATCGAATTTCCATATGTACATGTCCATGGTGACTACCGGTATTGAATTCACCCTTCACACGTGCCAATGTATTGATGTCTACATATTTGCACATAATTGCCACATTTACACCAACACAACACGATTTTGATGATTCCAACAAAAAAATAGATAAGGGCTGAGAAAGGATACCGTTAAAATTCATAATATTGAGCCACAAAAATATCTGTCACAGTTCAAAATTGGGCGTTCTTCAACAAAAAATGCCGTTTTGACCTTTCAATGTCATTGCAGGTCAAAGTCGAGGGTCAGCACTAAAACCGCAATATATGATTTCCCATTAAAATATGCCAATATTTAAGCTCTATGTTGAATTGTTCGAGGAGTTTACTAGTACTCCATAGAGCTATCATTATGAAGGTAAAATAGATGAATTTTTTTTCAAAACATTTTTTAATGGCAAAAAAATTGGCTGCTATACGCAGACCGATTTTCAAAGGCAACAAAGCTCATTCACATCACAAAGGTACGTATGAAGACTCCTATGCAAGAATTAGAAAAAAATACTGAATAGATATCGAGAAAATGTCCACCAAAGTCCAAAAATCATCATTTTTTCGACCAAAATTAATCGCTGTTTTGACCTTTCAAGGTCACTGAAGGTCAAATTCAAGGTCACCACTGAAACCGCCACATATATGATTTCTCATTTGACTGCGCCAATATTTAAGCTCTATCTTGAAGTGTTCTTCAGGTCGCACCTCGTAACATATTATATCGAAAATGTTTATACCAAAATTTTCAAGTTGCATTTGTTGCATGAAGGTCGCAGTTTGTAACGTTAGTTGAGTTAGCTCGCATTCGCAGGTTGCAGTTTATAGCTCGCAGGTCGCATGTCGTTGTTTAGCTTATAGCTTGCAGGTCACATACCCGTACCAGTTTATTGCTCGCAGGTCGCATGTTGTTGTTTAGCCATAGCTTGCAAGTCACATACTCCTACCAGTTTATTGCTCGCAGGTCGCTTGTCGTTGTTTAGCCTATAGCATGCAGGTCACAGACCCATACCAGTTTATTGCTCGCAGGTTGCAACTCGCATGTCTGACCGGGATTCCATACAAGACGAATAGTGACTTGATTTGGGATTTTTTTTTTTTTTGGGCGCCCTGTCAAACATTCAAAATAGCCGTCCAAGAAGATCGGCGATTTAAGGGTGACAAAATTTATACACATCACAGGGGTGTATTATACGGCACGCATCAATAAGAAAAATAGTTACTGAACAGATTTTGAGAAAATGACCGTCAAATTCCAAAATTGGTCGTTTTTCGTCGGAATGGCATTTTGAAGAAATACGAAAAAAAAAAATAAAATAAAATATCTCCCACCTCCACCTGAAATATTTTTTTAGGTATTTTTGTGCAGAATTTCAGATAGATTCGATTGTATTAAAGACAACAAAGTAGACGGACGACATACGATAGACGACGGACGACGGACGCAACACCATGGTAATTTAATAGGTTATCGGACCAGAGGTCAGGTAGTCTTAAAACATAGAGTGAAAAATATTTTCGGTATAATCACATTCCGTGACACTGATGGAATTGAAACTACCCAACAACCGACCAAACAATTCACCAATTGAAACCCTTTGAAATTGTGAATAGATACTAGTAGACTACAATGACAATATTTTACACACCAGCCTCAAGAATGATGACAATGACTCAAGTAAACAAACACGTGCTGTTTTGGGCATGTATATAGGCCTACACAATTAATGTGCGCCATCCTTCCTCCAATTTGAAATTGTGAATAGGTTAGTAGCAGACCATATTGACAAACCAGCCTCAAGCAATGATGACAATGACTAAATAAACAATCACGTGTTGTTTTGGGTCTATATATACATTGTAGGCATATCTAAAAGCCTGACTGGGTTCCGATTTAGCACTTTCCAGATCGTAGCGTCCTAGGTTGGTTTCATTCATTGTTTCGCCATATCTCCTCATAGGTCTTTACTTACTATAGTAGTAACGCACTCTCGGCCCAAGTACTACAGTAATTTGTGCTGTTTGTTCCTCTATAACCTTTCTCTATACCCTTACTTGGGCCACAAACCTCTAGGCGATAACGATGCGATTAGATGTTATAATTAGATCACCGCCGATCAGGAAACCAATAGCAATTTAATTTGTACGATGTTGCACATTCATGGTTCTAGTAATGTGTCGATCTACTGATTTTACACATTCATGGTAATGTAATAATGTGTGTAGATCTACTGATTTGATAGATCCAAACGCACAATAATAGATGTTAATAGATCTAAATGTCATGCTTTCATCTTGTAGCCCTTACCTATATATACATTCCTCCAGGGATTTATTGGCATGTTTTAACTTACTACTATTGTTGGCTGTGTACATTTAGCTAACGAATCCGGTATGGGTTTATTGACACGATTTTGATATCAAAACATGCTTGGAAAAGAGTGATCTAACTAGACACAACGAAGTCTTCCTGCAAGTATACCAATACAAATAGACACGTGCATATGGCATAGAACGTTCCTTGGAACCCGTGGCAACAGTTGTCGCCTCGGTAACAGGCAACGTCTCTCTGCATAATTCCTGACACGTGCATGGAGCATGGAATGTTCCTCATGACCCTTTGCGAATACCATCCCCTCTGTCACATGCAACGTAAGTAGGCTATTAAAGTACTAGTAAAGTGAAAATATGATGTTATGTTTTATGAAAGATCCCGATGATCTGAGCAAACTGGTCTTTACGGTATGTCGATATGTCATATATGTCGGTATGTCAATATCTCTATCCGTTCAAAAGTTACAGCCATTTGAAACTGCCATTCCGGCACTACATTACAAAATTCTAGCAACCCAATAATATGCAAATTAGATGATAATGAGAATTCATGACGTCACGAGGGGAATAAATTTTAATTAGGATATTTCAAGCCATGATATAATGATTCTTATTGAAGGTTCTGACGATCTGACTAGTGCATATTAGTATGTACCATACATAGTCAATATCCACACAAACTGTACTGTTGCTATGGTTACCAGTCGTTCTGTATAGCCGTAGTGACCCATGGTTACCATGGCCATTAACTGCCAAGTCAGTCTATCTACAGACTTTCTGTCGATTATTTATGAAATTTTTTTTATAGAGCTATGGGCCATACCAGGTCACTGGTTACCTTGACAACAACAGAAAAAGTGAAAACACTGATTATTCATATTAAAATATGTATAGAATAAGTTTTGATGGATAATCATAACATTAAATGAATGAATAATACATATCAAAGTACCTAATTAAAACAACTTCCCCCGATGACGTCATGAATATCTCATTTGCATACTAATTAGCTAAATTGTTTTGAAAAAGCAAATTTGCCGATTTCAGTCTTTAAAGTGCTATAACTTTTGAACGGATTGTGATATTTACATGCCGTAAAAACCATTTTGCTCAGATCAATGAAATCTTTCATAAAAATTCACATCATATTTTCACTATACTAGTACTTTAAAACAAAATCACAACTAAAATCAATTTCACCACACAACCTCGAATGTTCTTTGCCATGATTGTTTGTCGGACCGATGGAAATTGTATATATGTTCTCATTTGTCATCAAATTCTCATTTGTTACTGTTCCTAATCGGTTTAGCAAAGAAATAGAGGAGATACTATATTTTTATGCGGTATAATAGGTAGACAGATCGCCTACATAGATCTACTAGTCTAGTACATTCATTTGAAAGTATATGAATATTGACGTATTGATAACTTTCAAAAGATAATATACAAACTAAAACTCGGTGAATATAAATGTTTTCATTCGAACTTACTAAATAATTGGACATACATGTATATTAGTTGTGGTCACACTCCAATGTATAGGTAATGGCCACCGTCGAAAAAGCCGAAATCATATTTTAGAATGTCGTCAGATTCCAAAAATTGACGTCGTACACAGGACTTGTTGGGTTTGCAAAAATAGTCAGATCGAACCAGTGAACGATTTTCTGTTTGAGACCATAGGGAGTCAAAAGCTTTAAAGTGTTATGGCGTAAAGTGTGCTAGATCTAGACAAAATTTTAGACCGCAGGGAATATGAACTTCGATCTCGAAATGACCGGCGTATTGATTACGCAATATTAACATGTGTAGTTACAATAGTACTTATAAGTCACCCCAGGCACAGCTGGAACTCCTCTCGTGCATTTTTTGCCACATGAACAGGGGAGGAAGTACTCCGACTCGTTTGTGCGGAGATCTTATAATAGGTGCACACCGTCATAACCAGTGGACATCCCGGAGCAGAGACCAGAGCTGCCCAAGAGGATTGATAAGAGACTAAAGTCTGAGACGGTGACCAGAACGGACCAAGTGAAAAACTAACCGGGCAACCATGATAGGACATTGCTAGTGCCGAGTATGGATGAGATGGCAGTAACCAGCTGAATGAAAGAATACATCAGGGATGAGTCCGGACCGGTAAGCTTCAGGAAGACTGCAAGAGAACAGGCGGCAGTTATGCCCCAGATTGAGACCCGTCTTCCACCAGTGGATGCTGATCTGTGAGTGTGTTTCCCAGAGCATCAGCCGCCAAGAGAAGACAGATGCAGAGGTTCAAAGGGAGTGATGATGGAGGCGAGAGGGTCATATTGCAGACAGTGATAACTCAGTTAACTCAAGAAGGCTGGCCTCAGTACGCCCAAGATGTACCGGCCAGCATGAAGGCATGGTATGAAACAAGAAATCGCCTGTCAATTGGTGAAGGATTGCTAGTGAATGATAACCGAATCGTCGTACCCGAGTCCATGAGAAAAGTCTTGGATCAGATACATGACGGGCACCTGGGTTATAGTCAAAAGACAGGAACGCATAAGGTTGTCAGGGTGGTGGCCTGGTTCTGACACAAACAAAACAGTGGAAAAATGCCAACACTGCCAAGTGGGGAAACCTGTGCAGCAAAGTGAACCTCTCCTCACCACACCTTTACCTCAGTGTGCATTGTCACACTTGGCAGCAGACTTGTGTAAGCCTAACTTGTTGTCGATTACTGTTCAAGATACATACATTGAAATTGCTTACCTTCCAACGACAATGAGTCAAACAGTCATTCTGATATTCAAAGTGATGTTTGCCAGGTATACTAGTAGGGGATGTGTGACAAAACCACTACAGATGAAGGTCCACAATGCTCGTCAGCTGCTTTCAAGAAATTCGCAGCTTAGTATGGATTTCAACATGGAATGAATAGCCCAGGATAGCCCCAAGGCCCCAAGCAAACGGGGAAGCTGAGCGAGCATTTCACACTGCTAAGGAAATTCTGAGCCACACCAGTGGTTTCAACGGGAGTAAGTCCTGCACATCTAATGATGCAACCGGAAATTACAAACAACTGTTCTGTGTCCCGAATGGCAGCTGTATCCCAAGGAAGTGATCTACAATGGATTCCGCACATCAGATAAGCAAGCCAAAGAAAGGTATGCAGTCAAATACAATCGGTGACATGGAACACAGGTGTTACCTGAGCTGAGACATGGAGACACAATCATAATTCGTATGGAGGGTGACAAGGAGTGGAGTCTTCCTGCAGCAGTCCACGACAAGCCTGCTGTAACGTATCAGACCATTTGTTGGTTCTGTAACTGGAGTTTCATCATCACCAGCAGAGATGTCCAGGAGATTTACCTGACCTCATGATTCCATCCCATCTATGCTGTGTGCATCTGATTGATGGACTGACTGAAATAAATTTGAAGGTGAGTGTGGGGAAAATCATGCTAAGGATGGTGCAATAGAATCGGTGATATTTCAAGGAGAGAAGTTCCCAATGTACCAATCTGGTACTACCAAACATAGATTTTGGAGAGACTGGTATACTATCTGCAGATTCCACCCACAAATGACAAATGTGCACTGCTACATGTAGAAGGTTCTAACAAGCTTTCGGAAGTCAAATACCTGGGATCATGGATGTACCATCGAAGAGTGACCGATCCTCATTGCCACTATCAGGGCTGGAGATTCGAGCCCATAGAGGCAGAAATGTGCAAGCCAGATTACAGCTGTAATTTGGTGGTCGCTAGTTCGGTTTTTGAAGACTGCAGCTCAGACTGACTGCTCTTAGGTCGAACAAATTCTAACTAGGCTCACACTTGACTCATATCTAAAATGACTAGTTATCTGGGATGTCTTTTGGACCATAGGTGATGCATTGTTGTCGGTGAGATAGAGTGGGACTACTACCACCATGTTGACCTGTTGCAGAAGCATAATCAACAGAAACAGCTCCCTCGATTGCTACAATTCGCCCTGTTCAAGGAAAGCCATGTGAGCTACATGTCAAGAATGATGTCAACCAAGATGCCTTTCACTGATAACTTCTCGCCATTCTATGGGAAACTCTGCCCCGGACACAAATATTCTACCTCCACTGCTTTGCAAAAACTGTAGGCCTTGTTCAGAAGTTAGAGGTTCATGATGACCAGGATGAGACGAAAACCATGTTGTGGGAGAGTCTGACGCACCATATTAGTGACGAATCCTCCAGCCATTCAACGCCATATTCCAAACCATTATCTTTCATCAGTGATGGTCTGTGGAGTGGCCAACAGATGAAAACGAAGAAAGACCGAGGCCATGAGGACACCAAGATTGGTCACGACCAATTGCCTCATTGCAGATCGACCAAATACTCCCTGGGTCAATGACTCAAGGGTCCTGGGTCAACTCCGCACCGCCAAGGTCAAGAGAAAACAACTCAAGAGCAAGATGGTGAAATCCCAGCTACCAGTTGACAAACATATCCTCAAACATCATTGCAGATTTTACATGAGATTGATCATGGATGCGAAGAAAACAACATCCCATCGCACCATGATAGCAAACTGTGACACTAAAAGGCTGTTCAGTGTTGTCGACACCCTCATAACACTACTGTAACATAAAACAATGATACTCCTTTCACACACGGATGAAAAACAACTATAGCAGAATCTTTCAGTGAACTAGTTGCAGATCAGTCTGAATCTCCAACTTCCACTCATATTCGTTCATCGTCCCTCACAGTATTTCAAACCTTCACTGAAGTACAGCTGGAAAAATTCATCACTGAACGTCCCAGTACATCTTGCGGCATGGACTCCATATCATCTCGCCTCTAGACAAAGAATGTCTGAGACATTCTCAAATCCGACGTTCCTGTCCAAACTTTTGTGATGAGTTGCGGCTAAGCAACCACACGATTTGATGCAAAGTACGTACAAAAGCTCCATTCAAATGAGATGGCCTGTGAGGAATTTGCTTCTCGCCCTGAATGAACGAAACGATGTGGCACTCGTCCTCTTCTATTTGAGTGTTGCATTCGACACCATAACCCACATATACTTCTGGATCGATTAGAATACAACTTTGGACTGAGATATGCTGTTCTTAGCTGGCTCACAGCCTATATCACCGAGCGATCTGCGAGTGCATCAATCAAGTCCCAAAATTCAACCCCAATGATGCTGGATTAGCACATGGCTCTGACCTCGGTGCTATTATCCCTCTATACGTCGCTCCTAAGCCAGATCATGAAGGAATAGGTGTCTCATACATGTTATACACTGATGACTCCCAGCTATACATAACTCTCAACAAAGACGCAAGTTCTAGCACAATCCTGGCTCTGGAGAGGTATCGGACATCAAGAGCCGGATGGGGAAAATGTAAACGAGGATCGAGTCACCAATTAAAGTCGATGGAATTGCCTAGACTTGTCGAGTTTACAATGAATATGTCTCATTTGAGACTTGAAAAGTTGTCTGAATACTGACATCGTTTTACGTCGATCAAATGAATGCTTAGTACATATACATTCATTGAGATTAAGAATATTATTGAATATCCCTACCAGTCCAACATGTAGTACGCAGACTGCACACAGGTGGGACTGTTGAACAAGTCATCTCGAGAGGCCTTTTTCTCAGGTTTAATGGCTCTTAGTTGCTGTTTTACTGTTTCTATTTCGTCAAAAACATGGTTGATGTGGGTTCTGGTCTACACGATTTACCTATGTGCAGTGAAGCTCAGGATTGTGTTCAGGATCTGAATTTGGGCTAGGGTAGATGTTGATGTGTGGTGTGAAGATAAAGGTTTTGGATAGGGTATGTTCTGTGCACACGTACAGCTCCAGTCATTCAAATGTTGGATGACGGTTGAGCATCATTGAGCATGCCTCAGGTGACAGTTCTCTTGCCCTGGAGTATATGTATGATACTTGGGACCATGTACTCATAATTCAATTCTAAGTTCTATCTACAACCGTTTTTTTTTTCTGCAGATTCATACATTTCAGGTCAAACGTGAACTATATAAATATAATTAAGTTCACATGAGGTCAACTTCGATGTCACCAAAAGACCCACTATACATATATGACTTCCTATATGCTCATAATACTTAAGCTCTATTTAATACACATCTCCTTTTCCCAGAGATTTGCGCATTTCGACATATTTCATATGGACCATTTGGGCATAGATTTCAGCCTTTCAAGAATTTGAAAACGTCATCAAGCAGGCTTTAAGAAAATCACTTTAGGAGGATTATGTGTAGAAAGTGGCCATTTCTGGCACACAAATGACGCCAGATAGCCAAAAACGATCTGATCGATTTTATTTTTGTGAAACATGTCTCCAAGCATTGGCTTCTGGAAAATTTCAAGTACATTTTTAAAAAAAATTAGCCCAAGGGCTAAGGTTACCAGACAATTTTGGTTTTAGGCATTGTAGGCGACATATATGACCTTGAGATTTACCAACCAAATTCATCTTTGTGAACTTCAATGTCACCATTAGGTGTTCTGCATATAACTTTCTATATGTTCATAATACAAACATTTCCGGTCGAGCAAGACTTTGAGATTCGTCTAAGGTGAAGGTCGTCTAAGGTCAAGTTCAAGGTCACCTGAAGATGTGCCATATATATGTGACTTCTTATAAACTTATAATACATTCCCAAACTCTAGGTGCAAGTGCTTAAGTCTCGGTGACCAATTTACACATTCCACGTCAGACATTCAGCACTCAAGGTCATCAGAAGTCAAACTCAAGGTCATCAATCCGACTTCCTTTATGCTCACAATGCAAACATAAGCTCTAAACATAAGTCTAAAAAAATTTCAAAGGGTGAAAAATATTCTTTGCCTAAAAATGGCCCAAAATGGATAGTAATGCAATTTGGAGCAGAGCAAATTTTTTTTGCCGACCCGTCAAAAAATAAAAATAGCCACCACACGCAGACCGACACCTCATAAAGGTACACAACGGGAATCTTTGAAAAAATTCACTGATCAGACAGTTTTTGAGAACATGGCCACCACCAAAGTCCAAGCTGGCCATTTTTCGTCAAAAATGACCACCATTTTGGAAAAAATGCAAAAATAAAAATACTGAAAAATAACTCCCTTTATGGAAAGCCAGTGCGACATGCGAGAAGTAGCATGTGAGAAGCGACATGTGACATGCGAGAGCGAGAAATATTGCCTACATGAACATGTGACCTGCGAGTTAGCCTATAAACAGCGACATGCGATCTGCGAGCTATAAACTGCGACATGCGAGTTAACTTTACAAACTGTGACTTGCGGGAAACAAAATGCTCGGATATCCTATACATGTTTTTCGTATTAAACCATGGCTTTATAATACTACGAAATAAGTCATTTTTTATAGTTTGCAGGTCGCATGTCGCTTCTTACTTGTCACTTCTCGCATGTCGCTTGTCATTTCTTACATGTCGATTTTCGCATTTTTAGGCATTTTTGTGCAGAATTTCAGAAAAATCCGCATGTAAACTTTAAAGATAAGCCCTCTAACCTAAAAATTTGGGACGTCCGTCCGTCGTCCGTCCACATTTTATCTTTGAAGTATAGGGTCCAATCTTTCTGAAAATTTGGAAAAAGATACCTTAAAATTCAAGAAGGAGGTATTTTATAGTTTTTCGATTTTTAATTTTTCTCAAAATGGCAGCCGTTTTCGTCGAAAAATGCTCAGTTTTGAACTTCGGCGATCATTTTCTCGAAGATTATCTGATCAGTTTTGAGATTTTTGTTTTTAAAAAAAAATCCTTTCTATACCTTTGTGACGTGTATAAGTTTTTTTGTCCTTATCGCCGGTCTCCGTTTGGCGGCCATTTTGAATTTTTGATGGGTCGCCGAATTTTTTTTTTTTTTACCCCAAATTGCATTACCATCCATTTTGGGCCATTTCCAAGCAAAGAGAAATTTTCACCCTCTGTAAAAAATATTTTGGACTAAAAAATTAGGCCAAGGGCCAAAGATACAGTATATGTTTAATATTTTAGATAATAGCCAGGTAACTGTTTAAATTCAAGGTCAAGAGAATATTCAGCATATATTATATTAAGCATATATCATGTCCACAGTTGATTGCTAAGCTGTAAATTCAATAATCAGAGAGATATTAGCAATTTTGTCATGTGGCCTTGAAAGTGAAGGCAAAGGTCAAATTCAAGGTCATCAGAATATTAGGCGTATAACATTTCTTATATGTCCATCATTGATTCCCACACTCTGAAGTCAATAGGCGAGATATTAGCCATTTTGTCCTGTCACATTGGAAATCAGGTCAAAGGAACTTGAAAATAAGGTCATTGGTCAAGCCGAGGTCACGAGAATATTCAGCATATGTCATTTGGAGTTTGACCACAATTGATTCCTGAGATGTAAAGTTGATGATAAGTAAGATATTAGCCATTTGTGATCTGACCTTGAAAATGAGGTCAAAAATCAAGTTTAAGGTTATGAGAATATACAGCATATATCATTTCCTGTTCGCAGTTGATTCCTAAGCTGTAAAGTTGATAATAAGTGAGATATTAGCCATTTTGTGCTCTGACCTGGAAAATAAGGTGAAGGTCAAATTCAAGGTCATCAAAATATTCAGTGTATACCATTTTCTATATGTCCACAATTGGTTCCCAAGCTGTAAAGTCAATAGAGAAGCAAGATATTCGCCATTTTGTCCTTTGACCTTGAAAATGAGGTCAAACGTCGAATTCAAGGTCATGGCAATATGCAACATATATCATTTTCTATATGTTCACAATTGATTCATAAGCTGTAAAGTCGATAATAAGCGAGATATTAGTCATTTTGTCCTGTGGCCTTGGAATTTAAGTCAAGGTCAAACTCAAGGTCACGAGAATAATCTGTATATATCATTCCCTATATATTCATAATTGATTCCTAAGCTGTAAAATCGATAATAAGCGTGATATTAGCCATTTTGTACTATGACCTTGAAAATTAGGTCAAAGGTCAAATTCAAGGTCACGAGAATATTCGATATATCATTCCTTATATGTCCACAATTGATTCCTAGTCTCTAATCTCAATATTAAGTGAGATATTAGGCATAATGTGTCCCATTATAAAGCATAGGAGAATTTAACATGAGAAAGTCCCGTTTGGGCCGAGTTTGGGCCAAAACGGCCCACTTCGAACGATTCAAGAGCAACGAAACGTATACAAATGACAGGGGTATGTATGAGGAGTGTTATGCATCAATAAGAAAAAATTAGGCCAAGGGCCGAAGATAGGTTACCGGACAATGTTAAATATTTTAGATGTTAGCCAGGTCACTGGTTGAATTCAAGGTCAAGAGAATATTCAGCATATATAACATTAAGCATATATCATGTCCACAGTTGATTGCTAAGCTGTAAATTCAATAATCAGAGAGATGTTAGCAATTTTGTGCTGTGGCCTTGAAAATAAAGGGGCAAAGGTCAAATTCAAGGTCATCAAAATATTCATTGTATATCATTTTCTATATCATGTCCACAATTGATTCCCAAGCCATACAGTCAATAGAGGAGCAAGATATGAGCCAGTTTGTCCTTGGACCTTGAAAATGAGGTCAGAGGTCAAATTCAAGGTCACGAGAATATTCAGCATATATCATTTCCTATATGTCCACAATTGATTCCTAAGCTGTAAAATCGATAAGTGAGATATTAGCCTGTTTGCCCTGTGACCTTGAAAATGAGGTTAAAGGTCAAATTCAAGGTCATGACAATAATCTGCATATATCATTTCCTATAATTGATTGCTAAGCTGTAAAGTCAATAACAAGCGAGATATTAGCCATTTTGTCCTGTGACCTTGAAAATGAGGTCGAAGGTCGAATTCAAGGTCATCAGAATATTCAGCATATATCATTTCCTATATGTCCACAATTGATTCCTAAGCTGTAGAGTCGATAATAAGCGAGATATAAGCCATTTTGTGCTCTGACCTTGAAACTAAGGTCAGAGGTCAAATTCAAGGTCACGAGAATATTCAGCATATATCATTTCCTATATATCCACAATTGATTCCTAGTCTCTAATCTCAATATTAAGTGAGATATTAGGCATAATGTGTCCCATTATAAAGCATAGGAGAATTTAACATGGGAAAGTCCCATTTGGGCCGAGTTTGGGCCAAAATGGCCCACTTCGAGCGATTCAAGCGCAACGAAATTTATAGACATCATAGGAGTACATATGAGGAGTGTTATGTATCAAAAAGAAAAAAAGTTACTGAACAGATTTTGAGAAAATGGCCACCAAAGTCCAAAATCAGGCATTTTTCGTCGAAAACGGCCGCCATTTTGAAGAAAATGCGAAAATCAAAAAACTAAAAAATACCTCCTTCTTGAATTATTTTTAAGTATTTTTGTGCAAAATGTCAGAAGAATTCGCCCATAAACAAAAAAAGATAAAAATGTGGACGACGACGACGACGGACGACGGACGACGGATGACGGACGCAACGCCATGCCAATAGGTTATCGGACCATAGGTCCGGTAACCTAAAAAAGGTTTGAGAAAACAGCCATCAAAGTCCAAAATTGACCATTTTTTTGTCAAAAATGACCGCCATTTTCGAAATAATGGCAAAAATAAAAGGCGTTTTTTTAGGCGTTTTTGTGCAAAATTTCTGAAAAATTCACCTGTAAGGTCTGAAAAAAAAAATTTCTGTTTCTTGTCCTCCTATTTTTTCAAAACTGGTAGGGAGGGACTTTTTATTTTTCATTTTTAGGTTACCGAACCTATGGTCCGTAACCTATTGGCATGGCGATGCATCCGGCGTCGTCGTCGTCCGTCGTCCGGCGTCGTCGTCGTCCGTCAACAATTTTATCTTTAAAGTTTACGATCGAATTTTTCTGAAATTTGGCACAAAAATGCCTAAAAATATTTCGAGAGGGAGGTATTTTTTAGTTTTTTGATTTTCGCATTTTTTTCAAAATGGCGGCCGTTTTCGACGAAAAATGCCTGATTTTGGACTTTGGCGGCCATTTTCTCAAAATCTGTTCAGTAACTTTTTTTTTTATTGATGCATAACACTCCTCATATGTACCCCTGTGACATGTATAAATTTCGTTGCGCTTGAATCGCTCGAAGTGGGCCATTTTGGGCCCAAACTCGGCCCAAATGTGACTTTCCCATGTTAAATTTTCCTATGCTTTATAATGGCACACATTAAGCCTAATATCTCACTTAATATTGAAATTAGAGACTAGGAATGAATTGTGGACATATAGGAAATGATATATGCTGCATATTCTCGTGACCTTGAATTTGACCTTTGACCTCATTTCCAAGGTCGCAGGACAAAATTGCTAATATCTCGCTTATTATCGACTTTACAGCTTAGGAATCAATTGTGAACATATAGGAAATGATATATGCTGAATATTCTCGTGGCCTTGAATTTGAGCTTTGACCTCATTTTCAAGGTCACAGGACAAAATGGCCAATATCTTGCTTATTAGCGACTTTACAGCTTAGGAATCGATTGTGAACATATAGGAAATGATATATGCTGGAAATTCTCGTGACCTTGAATTTGACCTTTGACCTCATTTTCAAGGTCACAGGACAAAACGGCCAATATCTTGCTTATTAGCGACTTTACAGCTTAGGAATCAATTGTGAACATATAGGAAATGATATATGCTGAAAATTCTCATGACCTTGAATTTGACCTTTGACCTCATTTTCAAGGTCACATGACAAAATTGCTAATATCTCGCTTATTATCGACTTTACAGCTTAGGAATCAATTGTGAACATATAGGAAATGATATATGCTGAATATCCTCATGACCTTGAATTTGACCTTTGACCTCATTTTCAAGGTCACAGGACAAAATGGCCAATATCTTGCTTATTAGCGCCTTTACAGCTTAGAAATCAATTGTGAACATATAGGAAATGATATATGCTGAATATTCTAGTGACCTTGAGTTTGACTTTTGACATCATTTTCAAGGTCAACAGGACAAAATGGCTAATATCTCGCTTATTATCGACTTTACAGCTTAGGAATCAATTGTGAACATGTAGGAAATGATATATTCTGAATATTTTAATGATATTGAATTTGACCTTTGACCTAAATTTCAAGGTCAGTCATTTTATTTTCAAAGTCAGATTACAAAATGGCTTATATCTCGCTTATTATCAAATTTACAGCTTAGGGGTCCATAGTGAACATATAGGAAATGATGTATGCTGAATAGTTTGGTGATCTAGAATTTAACCTTTGATCCCATTTTCAAGGTTAGAGATATGGCGATTTCAGTGGTCACCTTGAATTTGACCTTCAACTTTCTCGGCTTAACTCTGTATATTTCTCCGGTAACCTTTCTAGCCCATTGGGCTAATTTTTTATTTTGCAAAAAATACCGTCCTCAGCTCAAGAGATAATTGGGTAGGGAGGCACTTTTTATTTTTTATTTTTGGTGGGACATTTCACACATATGAAAATAACTTTGATTCATTGATTGATTAAAGGAACACTTGTCAATCCCTTTAATAAATATATGTTTACAAAAAACAAAAAAAAAACACTTGCGCACAGACGCATTCATGCCCAAATAAATCAAGCTTTTGGAATTGAAATCATGTGTAACAAGGATTTAATTCCTAGAGGCTTGATTTATTTGGGCTTGAAACCTCTTGGCCGGGCACATTGGCACTACTGGTGTGCCATCATTATAGCAGTCAGCACAGACAGGATGATTTTGATAATATATTTCAATGATGAGTAATTGTTGAGAACCGTTCTATCAGTTAAAATGTCCTTTGAACTATAACATGAGGAATATAGTAAATCAGTTCTTGATCACAATTGTATATGTATTATTACATAAACGTAACCACAATAACTGTTTTTGAAAACTGGTAGCGTCTTTGTTTCATTTGGCGGAGAGTGAAAACAAGGAGGTAAGTTAAATATATGTCTAAGTTGCATGCTGTGATTCGGTTTCTCGATCATTCACTATCCTCAAAATAGGGGCGGGAACACTTTTTATTTTTTATTTGAGAATCGCAAATAAAAACATAGCACCAAGGGTGCTGTAGCTTACCGGCAATCATGAGAATTGCGTAGATTATTGAATACATATAAATTGTTATACTGATCAATGTTAAAATCTATATGTTAAAACATGTTCGTAAATGTTGATAGAAACACATTTTCTGTATGGACTATAATATACATTTCGAAAGATTTTTTTCGTTAATGACATATTTTCACAGACAGTCGATTCAAAGGCAACAAAACTTATACTCATCACAAAGGTACACAAGGAGAATCTTATACATGATTTTGAGGAAAACTGTCTGAATTGAATGTGCCAAAACCTAGGCTCTATCTTGGAGTGTTCTATGAGATTACTCCGCACAGCTCCCATTATGAAGGTAAAATTGGGTGAAATTTTCCAAGTCCAAAAACATTTTCAATGGCCCAAAAAATTTTTTTTGCTGGAAATGGCTCAGTACTTTTGCCTGTCAAAAGCTCAGATTAGTATTCCGCTCGGGCGAATTAGTATTCCGCCCGGGCGGATTAATAATTTTTTCTTCCATGTCCTAAATACGCTTCCGTACAAAACGAATAGTGACTTGATTCGGGACAAAGAAAATACAAGGTCACCACTCAAACCGCAATATATGATTTCCCATTTGAATGTGCCAATACCTAGGCTCTATCTTGAAGTGTTCTATGAGATTACTCCGCACAGCTCCCATTATGAAGGAAAAATTGGGTGAAATTTTCCAAGTCCACAAACATTTTCAATGGCCCAAAAAAAAAAATTGTTTTTTGCTGGAAATGGCTCAAAACGAATAGTGACTTGATTTGGAACAAAAAATGTTTTTTTGCCTGTCAAAAATCAAAATGTCCGCCCCAAGCAAACCGACATTTCAAAGGCAACAAACCTTATACACATCACAAAGGTACATAAGGAGAATCTTATACATGATTTTGAGGAAAACTATCTAACTTGACCTTAAACGGCCTTGAAGGCCAAATCTCAAAATATTGCCTGACCTGACATGTTTAAATTGGCCTCTACAGACGAAATATTTGTTGATAGAGCTTATATGTATAATGAACATATACAAATTCATATACTGTAAAACATTTAGAAATATTGGCGGACGATTTATTTGGCGGATTTGGCGGTAGGGCAAAAACCGCCAAATTAAATCGTCCGCCAAATGAGGTAGTTACATGTTAAGAAATATATGTGGTTTTGAAACCGCCAAATTAAATCTCCGCCAAATAACGTGGGGCTCACAACCGCCAAATTTAATAGCCGCCAAAATTAGTCTTTTTACAGTATGCAGCAAACCTAATAGGAACATTGAAGTTCACACAGATGACCTTGACTGGTAAATCTCAAAGGCGTATGTCACCTACAATGCTTAAAACCAAAATTGTCTGGTAACCTATCTTAGCCCTTGGACTAATTTTTAGGTTACCGGACCTATGGTCCAATAACCTATTGGCATGGCGTTGCGTCCGTCGTCCGTCGTCCGTCGTCGTCGTCGTCGTCGTCGTCGTCGTCCACATTTTTATCTTTTTTGTATACGGGCGAATTTTTCTGAAATTTTGCAGAAAAATACTTAAAAATAATTCAAGAAGGAGGTATTTTTTAGTTTTTTGATTTTCGCATTTTTTTCAAAATGGCGGCCGTTTTCGACGAAAAATGCCTGATTTTGGATTTTGGCGGCCATTTTCTCAAAATCTGTTCAGTAACTTTTTTTCTTTTTCATACATAAGACTCCTCATATGTACTTCTATGATGTCTATAAATTTCGTTGCGCTTGAATCGCTCGAAGTGGGCCATTTTGGCCCAAACTCGGCCCAAATGGGACTTTCCCATGTTAAATTCTCCTATGCTTTATAATGGGACACATTATGCCTAATATCTCACTTGATATTGAGATTAGAGACTAGGAATCAATTGTGAACATATAGGAAATGATATATGCCGAATATTCTCGTGACCTTGAATTTGACCTCTGACCTCAGTTTCAAGGTCAGAGCACAAAATGGCTTATATCTCGCTTATTATCGACTCTACAGCTTAGGAATCAATTGTGGACATATAGGAAATGATATATGCTGAATATTCTGATGACCTTGAATTTGACCTTCGAACTCATTTTCAAGGTCACAGGACAAAATGGCTAATATCTCGCTTGTTATCGACTTTACAGCTTAGCAATCAATTATGAACATATAGGAAATGATATATGCAGATTATTGTCATGACCTTGAATTTGACCTTTGACCTCATTTTCAAGGTCACAGGACAAAATGGCTAATATCTCACTTATTATCGATTTTACAGCTTAGGAATCAATTGTGGACATATAGGAAATGATATATGCTGAATATTCTCGTGACCTTGAATTTGACCTCTGACCTCATTTTCAAGGTCCAAGGACAAACTGGCTCATATCTAGCTCCTCTATTGACTGTATGGCTTGGGAATCAATTGTGGACATGATATAGAAAATGATATACATTGAAAAATTTTGATGATCTTGAATTTGACCTTTGCCCCTTCATTTTCAAGGCCACAGCACAAAATTGCTAATATCTCTCTGATTATTGAATTAACAGCTTAGCAATCAACTGTGGACATGATATATGCTTAATGTTATATATGCTGAATATTCTCTTGACCTTGAATTCAACCAGTGACCTGGCTAACATCTAAAATATTAAACATTGTCCGGTAACCTATCTTCGGCCCTTGGCCTAATTTTTAGCTTACCCTGCATTGCAAAGGTAACTTGAATAATTTGACGGAGAACAATGCTTCATTACTGTATATGTTTTATTACAGTTAGTTTTAAATAGTAATGGACATGTGAAGCCAGCAACCACAAGCAAACCTTCACATGTCACCTTTCAACAATAATAATCATGATAATAGTAAACACAACTTAAACGTACATAGACTCTGTGATAACATGATAATAGACAAAATATCTTATCTGCCATAGTCTCATATCATAAGTAAAACTCAACAAACGAAGGCAGATCTATCTAGTAACAGACAAAATATAATTATAACAGTTTTTCAGCTTCCTAATGAAGCTTGCTATACTAGCAACAGATTTAGTCTTGCTTTGCTATTGGAAACAGTGACAACAGTTCTTTAGACACATAAAAATATCTTAAGTGATGTTGCGATGACAGCCGTTATCCTGGGATGGTGAAATCAAGCATGTTGATGCCTTTGTCCAGCGCTAGGTACAGATGTCCAGTGTCAAAAACGAGGGAGTACACCGGACTACTCGTACGTCCAGAGTAGTACAGCTGAAACATCCGGTACATTATGATTTAAGAAGCATTTTTACCATATCATAACGCTCATTTTCCAAAAATGTGCCTTCAGCAAAATTCATGATTCTGTTCTGTCAGTCAAATTTATGGAAATTGTTGCAAAATGAACAACTGTTACAGCAAGGTCTACTAGTACATAAATACTAGTAAAATGTGAAAAATAACACCATTCGAATGACATGCAAAACTTGATTTTTCTCCAAATACAAAGCCCACACACCTGCACTGGTGAGATGTGGCGCTTGTCCCAGAGACGAACCATCCCATGTCGAGCCGTGCCCGTCACTATAGCGTGATTGCCGTCAGATCTCACACAGTACAGTGTCGAGTCAAAGGGTTCCTCCCAGGACATTGCGCTGTGCAAATGTAAGAGCAAAAATGTCCTAATACTAGTATATATGTATTATTTGTTCAATATTGAATGCATAAATTTGTAGTTTGAACAAAACAATTGAAAAGTTTCACACAAAAGAAAGCATATCATGCCAAATCCATGAGATTTCCAATACTGTAAATATATTATTCCCGTCCTTTAACTTTTGCTAATTTTTTTTTTTAATTTAACCGAATCCAATAAAATTGAGGAAGCAGGAAAAAAAGTGACACAATGTGTTAAATGCCATTGCACCACACCTAGTGTGGTATTCTAATAAAAACACAAAATTAAAAGAGAAAATGAGTCCTCCCATTAAAGTACTAGTAAAATGCAAATATGATTTTCAGTTATATGAAAGCTCTCATTGATCTGAGCAAAATGGTTTTTACAGTATATCAATATCACTGTCCGTTCAAAAGTTACAGCCATTTGAAACTGCCATTCCAGTACTACATTACAGAAGCCTCTTGAAAAGTTTTAGCAACTCATTAATATGCAAATTAGTTGCTAATGAGAATTCATGACGTCATGAGGGGAACAAATTTTAATTGGGGTATTTTAAGACATGATATAATGATTCTCATTGAAGGTTCTGACGATCTGACTAGTACATATTATTATGTACCATACATAGTCAATATCCACACAGATTGTACTGTTGCTATGGTTACCAGTCGTTCCCTATAACCGTATTTACCCATGGTTGCCATGGCCGTTAACTGCCAAGTCAACATATCCACAGACTTCCTGTCGATTATTTATGAATTAAATTAATATAGAGCTCAGGTTGGCACCGTTTTTATTTGTGCATACTGTGTTCTCGATGGGTTTCTGGCCCTAGCAACCATGGTTGCTATGGGCCGTACCAGGTCACTGGTTACCTTGACAACAACAGAAAAAGTGAAAACACTGATTATTCATATTGAAAACTGTATGGAATAAGTCTTGATGAATAATCATAACATTAAATGGATGAATAACACATATCAAAGTACCTAATTAAAACAGCTTCCCCCGATGACTTCATGAATATCTCATTTGCATACTAATTAGCTAAATTGTTTTGAAAAAGCAAATTTGCCGATTTCAGTCTTTAAAGTGCTGTAACTTTTGAACGGATTGTGATATTTACATGCCGTAAAGACCATTTTGCTCAGAACAATGAGATCTTTCATATAAAATCACATTATATTTGCACTATACTAGTACTTTAAAAGGCAAAAATGAAAGGACACAAAATTATCTGGATTTACAGTAATACATGCACTGATCAATGAAGCATGTTAAAAGCTGAGTGGACTGACCAGTGGGAATGTGATTGCCTGAGGTCCCAGAGCCTGGTCAGTGTATCATAGCCACAAGTTAGTACAATGTCCTGTGTCTCGTACTGTATATCCAGGACCCCCGCGCCATACTTGTACTGACTGCCCAACACAGACAACTGCTGGCAACTGAAATCAACACATAACATTGAGATACAGATCTGTGGAACTTGAACACATTCCAAATATCATGTAAAACATATCACAAAATTTTCTGAAAGAAAATACATGTATCATAAATAGGACATTTCATTGAATGACTAACCTTTCAGTATCCCAGATTCTCAGAGGTGGTACATGATTGATACCAGCAGTGCCAGTGATGAAGGATCTGCAATTCGAATGAATTCCTTGATGATTTTCAACAAAGAATGGATTGTACAGTGAATAGATGCTGCCTTTAGCATGTGTAAGATATTGATGCCACTGTTAAGACTCCTAAATCTACAGTCATATACTAGTATTGCAGACCATTACCTTCCATTGGGATTCATAGCCAAAGACCAAACTCGGTCATTGACGGCAAGTGTCTTTTGGTGAGCCGACTTGGAATTGTTCTCGCGCAAATTCCACATCTGCAATAAACAAGTTTTTAGTTCATACAACAGTCCATCATTACTCTCCAATTTACATGCTAGAAGCAACTTGTTAACATCTGTCATGACATGCATAAATAGCTCTGCTCAATCTCAGCTATATTCATCAGAGGCGTATGTCCCTCCCCCTCCCCCCCCCCCTCCCCCCCCCCCCCTCCCCCCATTTTCACAATCACAGTCACGTGTCACGAACTACTCTTAGAATGGACATAATTACCTTGACAGTGGCATCCCGAGATCCGGACACGATGATGTCCTGATGGAAGGCGACAGCCTGAATGTCTCCAGAGTGGCAGTCCTGCAACTGCACCAGAGGCTCTCCCGTTAGGGAGCTGTATGAGTGAATCCTTCTATCTCTGAAATGGCAAGAACAAAAACATAATTATAGTGAGACGCTAATGTCTGTTTCCATAAGATGAATCATCACATATAAGTAGACATACACTGTATCAGAACATTTTATGCAGGAATGAATTTCATTTCTCTATGTACATACCTGCCAGCAGTGACCACTGTGTTGTCGTGGACAACAAAACGGCCCACGTCGTCTTGGTGACCCCTCAGTGTTTTGTTTGGCAGCTCTTTCAGGGTACCATCAATCTGTTGCCGGTAACATCGGACGATATTCTTGTATGATACCCAAAGCCGGCTGTTTTCCAGCTGCATCCACGGCATTTGCCTGAGAGACATAATTAGTAATAAATTGATTATTATCCTAGATGCATTTGTATTTTCTTTAAATGCTAGGAGAACAAGTACATGTATTAGAAATAGGTACATGAGCTTTTCAATGTTCATGATGTTATTACGGATCTAAACAAAACTCACTTGACAGCATGATGAATGAGATGATATTCCTGAAAGTGACCTTTGGCCCAGTTCATAGAACATCGACATTGTTCCTTCACTGGAAGTTTACCATAAGGTCTGAAAAGAAATGTAAAATTATGAACATGATGAATGCCATTTCGAGTTGTCCATGCCATTCACAATACAATCTGGGATAAAGCTATATTACTAGTAGCTGGGACAAAGTAACCTGGAACTGCACAAAGTAGATCTACTAATGTTGAAAGTTAATTGAGTGTTATTGATTTTTTTTTTGCAATACACAACCTAATACATGTATACAAAGAACTGATGACACTCACCGACTCAAGTATTTATAAATTTGAAATAGAGTGTATGTACATTTTTAGGTTGGTAAATTCGGCACTACTCGAACGTCAGTTAGACTAACTTACTGATGTGGAATTGCGATTCATCATCATAAAATCATAACATTAAGATTTATCAGCGTGAAACTGATCAACACCAAAATTAGAGATCAGTCAATTGGTCATTGGTTTGATTTTTGACAGGTCATGTCACCTTCTGCGACTGTTGTGTTTCCAGCGCGAGTCCTTGACTTCCAGTGCCAGAGCTTTCCTGATGGGGAGCCACACACAGTCCTGGTTGACCAGCAGACATAGCCGCCTGCAGACCAGGGCCAGTCGTCCCAGGGACTGTATGTCACAGTACGACAGGATCACATAGATCACATCATCAGGCAGGTTCGGTAGACAGCGGGCAGCCAAGTCCAGGCCATGTTGTTTGTTTACTCTGTTGCTGCTCGTCACGGATTTTTGCCCTTGGTTTTGCTTGTTTGGATCCGCGGTCCCCAAAGTCATAGCTGACGTTTGGCCAAACTTGACCGCCTCGAGCGCTGAGTTCTGAGCTCAAAGTATCGTTGTACGATTCTTTATCTGTTCTGTAGCAATCTGACATCTTAGAATGACATATATAGAGAAGAAATAAAAGGATATTTCGAAATTGTTGACGTAGCGTTTCGAAACTCTTGCAAATTCAGGAAGCCATGTTGGTAAATATTGAAGAATTATGGGTAAATCGGCCAAGGTCAAGGGCGTGTGATTTGGCAAGTGCACATGTACTTACGCTGGTTTATGGAACAACCATTTGGCCATAATATTGAGTCGCCATAGAAAACTGAAAAAAACTGAAGAAAAAAATCCAGACTAAATATATGTTTTGTTGAAATTACATATCTTTTAAAACTCAATTATATGGGGTATTTTGAACTATTATCTTTCAATATGTTAGATTGAACTAATTATTCTTTACTAAAATAGCTGCCATGCGGTATCATAAATAACTGCCATATGGAGTTTATTTAGAGTTTATTATACCTCATTATTATGCAAAATTAAGTGATGTATTTTCCCATCTCGATATAGAATGCAATTTTATCTTTTATTACACTATATTTGGTCCAAAAATGCACAGAATACTAGTAATTGTACATATCAGAAACCCATAAGAGAGACTCTATTAACTCATTCAATAAAAGCAACCTACTGTTTTGTTATATATTGCTATATACAGGGCGGCTTGATTAAACAAGCGCACCTTTGTGGGTAATAGTTTTCTGTTACCTATAATTGTTTGAGCATCTGATATACCCGATTGCTATACAAGATGGCTTAATTAAACGAGAGGAACTTTTTGGGTAATATTTTTCTGGTACCTATATATGTTTGAGCATCCGATGAGATAAGTTTTACTTTAATTTGTTTTCTCTCTCTCAAGAACTGAATTTGTATTCTCTAGAATTTAGGGTACATGTACACGTACAAACATACAATTAGGTATACATAAATTTATTTTCTAATATATATATATCTATCTATCTATCCATCTATCTATCCATCTATCCATCCATCTATCTATCTCTCTATCTATTTCTTCGAAAAGTAAGTACATTTATATATGTAGGGTTTCTCCAAATTTTTGGTTCTCTCTATTGTCCTGCAAAATATTAGAATACTTTACTAAAATAATAGAATACTATACTATTATATTACTCGACTGTAAGTATGTTGAGTAGGAGCCTGATATAAGAACTAGGCAATGCTGTGCGTTCTAACAATAATTATAATATAATACAATTGGCGTCAGCCAAGCATTGTGCTCAGTTGACAAGTTTTAATTCCCAATTGTAGACACATCCTCGGACGGAGTTGTATTGTACTTTTTTCATCATATTCGACTTTACCATTAAACCAAAATACACAAACCCAGGGCATGCATGCATTTACATACATACTATACCGTAAGACTTCTACTAAACGCAGGGGCGTTTATTTCAACTTGCCTTCCAGATCCTATGTCTGTTAGAGGCTATGTGCTTATTGATTTCATCCTGTAAAGTTTGACGTTCGCTGTCCCGGATCTTCGTGGCTAGGCCACTCACCGTGGGACGTGGCTCATTGCGGACGTAGGTGATTACTTTAGAAAGTTAACCAGATAGCAGGCAGCCGAGCAAGCCCAGACGGTAGGACACTACTCAAATAGAGCATCATCACAGTGGTGTTAACTGTAATTGGCTGGCTCGCCGAAGGTCCGCCGGGGGGAAAGGACCCCGGACAGCCCGACGGTCTGCCAGAGCCTGTGTCGCACCATCCCAGGGTGAGAGACCGGTGATCACAGGGCAAGCCCCAAATCAGCACAGTCCCCCTCCTGGGCCCCCGATTGGAAATCGTCCCCGGGGCCTTACTCGCCCACTAGCCGGAAAGGGACATGGGGCTCATGGCTGACCTCACCCGTCGTCCTCTCGCCAGCTCTGAGACAACTCCAAGTGAACAAAGAAGCGGCCGAAACAATTAAGAATAGTGTTAACAACAAATCTCCTGCCGCAATCTTTGGGCAAAATCGCCACACACCCCCTATCGTATATATAATTGCAGAAAGTACGAATAAAATATACCTATTATGTGTGCTTTAGTACAGCCTTGCACATGCATGTCGCTATCATGTCAGAAGGTAACCCCTCCCACCCCCTGCGATCATTGGCCAGCGTGTCGCGCTGGTCTTCTAAGTTTGACTAAAATGAGACCCACGGAGGGTAGATATGAGTGGGCCCGGTCCTGCTTTCATTTGTTAAATACAGTAATCTCAACAGAAGGATCACAGCACTTTCAAAAATACTATTTCTGATTGTTTCCATGCAGTTTTACAGAGAGAAGAATTCTCTCTGGTGGAGAAAAATCTTCACATTAAAACATAGGTGCTAAACCGCTGGATGTATTGACATTCAAACATACAGCTTACCCAAATCAACACTGCACTTATTTTATTTTTCTCTTATACATGTCATATATATATACATGTCTTGTATATACATAATCTTGTGAATAAGCGCAAATACTGTGAGAGCTTTGCGATTTTTGTTGATTTACCGTAATACATACAGTATTCAGTAGCATACAGTATACAGTAGGGCAACAAAAATATTGAGCTAAATTTCTGATGTTGACAGAATAATTACGAAAAGTTGCCAACTTTGATAGTTCAAGATATAAAAGTAATAAAATGTGATGACAAATACTTTTTTCTACACCAAAATAGACGCATCAACTATCAATTTGATCAAAAACATTGGGCAACATTAAAACCATAGAATGTATGTGCTCGGATATACATCGATAGATATGTTCTTCTTTGTTTATTATATGAAGAATAATGAGCAATTTAAACTCATAAATTAAGGTTATTAATCACATAAACTTTCTCATCCCAACATATTTCCGCTGGCCACAAAAATAACTCCACTGTAGGTTACTTGTTAGAGGCATTGTGTTTACTGATTTCAGAGCACTCGAACCCCATGCGTTTATTTGAGGCCTGCGTTTATTAGAGGCCATGTGTTTATTTTACGATAGGAATGACGTTCATAATATAGGCCTGATAATCCTGTAGCCTATCAGCCAGACTATAGATAATGGCCATATAGTAATTGTTTCTCCGATTATACACCGCTCGCGGCTCGCCCATTCAGGACATTTTGATCTTGCAAATTTAGCTCAATTTGTCTGGGATCCTTGCTACCATGTGCGTGATTTATGCCGTGCTGCCACCTATGAACATTTATTCAAACGAACAAGATCCCCATTGCATCCTGGGTAAATGACAGAGGGATCCGCCATATTGGATTGGGCGAAGTACGATGTCAATATCTTCCGAAGTTTCGCAATTTATTCCGATGAAGTGGATATTTCGATGCTAGATTAATAGTCTTTATGAACTTCAGTGTATACACTACATAATATCGCAAGAATGGGACCAGCAGATCATAAGAAAGCGAAGAGAAGGAAAAATAAAAAGGGCACTAAACTGCCAACACCTTCCTTGGCAGCTCAGCCATTGCTGGTCTCGAATCCGGGCATACCCCTGCCCCAGAATCTCGAGGTAAAATGGCCCGTCAAATGTGTATTACTACTCTAAATCTTAACATTCTGTAGTAAATTTATTTCTCATTCAAAATTAAACACTGTTTGACACGTTGGGTGAAGTGTATAATGTCAATCCTCCTCTGGAATGTGACCGATTTTTCTGTCGTGTCGAGTGAAGCACCTGAATGAGATCACACAAGACTCACAACCACTGTGCCAGGCACCACCATTTTCACCACTGCATTTTTCATGTGTACTGAAAATGAAATAGCTTACATGGCCATCAGCTCACATGCATTATTGAACACTCCAGTAGTCTACTCACTGAGTAGTGAGCAGATATAGATTTCTATGCAATGAAAATACAATTGACATGAACCACAAGTTTGTTCTGACACAGTCACAGATTTTCCTGCACCAGTGTCGTCGGGGCTGAAATAGGAATAGGGACCTATTCCCAATGGCAATCCCAGTTGAGGATAATATACCCATCTTACGAAATAATTTACCAAACTCAAAAGATCCTCCTCATCAGGCCCACCGGGAGATGAGTTTTGTTACATGTGACAGAAGCGAGACAGCAGCCGAATCAACATTGACCAGCCAGAAGTTGTCTATAAACCTGACATAGTATTGGTATTAGCATTTCGACTCAGTTTCGAAAGCCTAACTACTTATGTCATGTGGCTCCGTGTACAAACTGGTCCCGTAACCCAAGGTGCACTATTCACACAAGTTTATGAAGCATTTGATGCCGTTCTCACTTTAAATTTTATGCACAACGTGTCTCATTCTCTTTGGTATGATATAATATATCAAGGCGAATATATTAAATGAACGGACATTAGTATGTAAAATATACAGGTCAATGTTAGTACTGTGTTACTGGCAACAACAGCGATTATCAATAACTTTCTAGATCTACCTGGTGATTCTTTGTGTTATGACCCAGGAATGGAGATGATTACACCATGGATCTGTGGGTGCTATGTACACCAGGCCTGGATGACACCAGGATAGCTTTAGAATGATGGATGTAGCTGGCTGAAATCTGGCACATCAGTTCAGATGACAAACTATTACCTGATATATTTTCAAAGAACATTGATCCATGCCATATGACAACGATTTCTTTCAATCCACTGCTAATATCAGTCATGCTTTGTTTGTGCAAATGCCCTACAATCATGAGAGTCTATCCAGAATGCCTAGTTGTCACCTGATTGTGACCTTGCTGGGGCCTTGCTCCATGATTGATGTGGGCACAAAATGCAAAAAAAAAAACAACACAAATAGTGGTGGATGTGCCAGATGTCTGACACAAACGAGTAGGTTATAGGTTATATTCAGCGGGGATTTCCAAGCTAAACAAACATCCAAACTTCAGAATATGAATGGCCTGTATCATTAATAGTAATGTATATGGTGGGAATTTCAAGAAACTCTTGCCATAGGCCACATACTCATGCATCAATGTATTATCAATGTATTTATCCAACGCAATGGATACATGTTTACAAACATTATAATCTGAATTAGCTATACATGTATTATGTTGTTTTCACTTTGGTTCGCAAATTTAATGTGTTGCATTCTATTGATCAAATTGGAGTGTAGTGTACAAATATACAGTATATTTGATGCCGGTATATGCTGTTGAATGACTTTCCATGTGTGCGTACTAGAATAGTATGGGCGTACTAGACTGGTATGCAGATGAGCACTGAATAGTAAGGTTGATATCCCACTGTCATATTTTCTCATGCTAGTTGTTAACATGTCAAACAGGTCCAAGCGGCAAATCACCAGCGGCGTGAAATCGAGGATATCCAGAAGCTGATGGATGCTGAGGATGACCATGAGCCACCAGCTGCCCCTTTCTCCAAGGGACCGAACCCGTATCTGGGGGAGGATCGTTGCCTACTTTGTCACTGTGAACGGCCAGACCAGCTGGAGTCTGAAGCTGAAAGGGACAGTAAGTGTGGAATATGGTGTCCACTTGTTGTGGTGTTTGTAAACTTAGTTCATCGTATTAGAATGTAATGAATTTGTAACTGTAAATAACAAATTGAACATTGATTTGTTTTCAGGAATCGACAATGGAGCAGTGTCCAACATTACATCTCTCAACACGGTAATATGCTCATTGTATCCCCCGAACAAAGTTCGGCGGATACTATGGATTTACGATCGTCGCGCCGCCGCCGCCGCCGCGTCCGCAGACACTTTCTTGTGAACGCGCTGCAGCTTGCAAATATGACCCGATTTTGATAATATTTCATATGGACATGTCTTATGGTGAGATCTGGACACCTATCGATTTTGGTTGCCATAACAACCAAAATAGCCGATTGGCGTAACATTTTGTGCTCAAATTAGCCTGTTTAACACACATGGGTTGTGAACGCTCTACGGGTGGGAGTTTTCAATGAATGATGATGAAATCGCACAGGCTCAATGAGAAAGACCATCACACGAAACCTATTGTTTTTCAGAATGATCGAATAAATATTAATAAGTTTGAGAGGTTAACTTATTACGACAATTAAAATACCTACTTTGACATGTGTGATCACTCCAATAACCTGTACTATGAAAGCAAATTGCACTATTCTTGTTCAGAATATAGAACTGATGTTTTTGGTGAAAAAAGAACAATATTACTGAATAAGTTAACATTGGTTTTACTAGTTAAGTCTATTATTGACCAAAATAAAAATAGTTCAGACGAGAAACATTTATTATTGAGCTCAACAAGGTAAAGGTTTTGTCCAGTAGAGATTTCACAGGTGTAACCGAATAAGTTAACATTATTTTTACTAGTTAAGTCTATTATTGACCACAATAAAAATAGTTAAGACAAGAAACATTTATTATTGGGCTCAACAAGGTAAAGCTTCTGTGCAGTAGAGATTTCATGGCTGAAATAATAGACTAAAGTTACTAGTTAAGTCTATTATTGACCTCAAGAAAAATAGTTAAGACAAGAAACATTTATTATTGAGCTCAACAATTTAAAATTTTTGTCCAGTAGAGATTTCATGGGTGTAACCGGATAAGTTAACATTATTTTTACCAGTAAAGTCAATTTTTACTTCGAATTTCAACTTGAAACCAAGTTTGGCACATATTATGAATTAAAATTTAAACTATGGTCAAAAGTTGATCTGGCTCCAATTTCGTCATCTTTTAGTTTTGGTCAACTTTTACTTTGAATTTCAACTTGGAACCAAGTTTGGCACATAGTATGAGTTGAAATATAACTTATAGTGAAAAGTTCGATCTGGCTCCAATTTAGTCATCTTGCAACTTGGAACCAAGTTTGTCAAATATTCTGAGTTGAAATATAGCTTTAGGTGAAAACTTTTATCTGGCTGTAATTTCGTTATTTTTTTCGAACATGTCGAAATGGAAATTCGAATGCAGTGATTTTAGTGGTGATCTTGAATTCGACCTTCAATAAGCTTGAAAGGTTTCGCACTCACAATGTACATCAGTAATATATTTGGGGCAACAGGGATGATAGGGCTACGGGGGATACACCCAAGCGGTCGTAGGCGACCGGAAGCGTCTAGTTTCTTTTAGATATATACCTTAATTAGTTATCTAGGAGGGTTGCCAAAGAATGGTTGCCCCAAGTATTATATACTTTGCTTGACTTCACTGTTGAATTACATGTTTGATTGTCATGAGACGTGATCACAAATATTTTGGTAGTCACAGTAGTGTTGCAGTCTGATTTATTGCACTGTGTTTGTTGTTACAGCTACCTTTATGGGTATGTCAAGAGTGTCGTAAAACAGTGGATGAAGACAAGAATGCGGCATCCATCATATTGGTAAAATTTCTTGCTCAAGTTTTATTTCTGCTTTCATATCCTGTAATCCATTAAGCCTTAAAAGACGTTTAAAACAATGAGTCCAATGTTGAAGTATATCCTGTATGTATTTTTTAAAATTTTGAACTTTTGTTGAAATATTAAATTTTCTGAGTAACTTATATATATAGTTTGCACAAAGTATCTCCCAATGATTATTCACTTCATCTTTTTAGGAACAAGATCCAGCATTGTCTCTGATTACTGAAATCACTCCATCATCCGAATCTTCATCTCCAACCAACGGTATCACTTGCTCATGTGAGGCCTGCATGGAAAGGAGGTCAGTTACGCTATTTCCAATCATGAATATCCATGATGCTATTCTTACTACTTAGAAGTATGATGTACATTGCAAATTTATGCAATATTACATAAGTAGGCAAGTATATAGTATAAGCTTGGTGGTAAATTGTACTTGGAAAATATACTTTGTTTGTATATATGTAGTAAAATGTGAAAATTCTGTTTTGCTGCAGAGAAATCGAGGAGGAGTCGGAGAGAGAGTCACAGGAACTACAGAAATCCTGGGTGGAGCTACGACACATTGTACGCTGTATTTATCGGGAGGCGGGCACAAATCTGTCGGCGTCTGACAGTGATACCCCGTCACTGCCTGAACCCGAGAGAATCAAGGACCTGGTTCACAGGTCAGTGGTCAGAAAACTGTTACATTCTATCTAATTCTTCTTTGTTGGCTAGCAAGATAGTTTGAAAGTGAAGACTAATGAACCTCTATATAAAGTACATGTAGGTAGATTGATAAGTGGATCGCTTGGCAAGTCTGCTATGAACCTGATTGTGTTGTTGCAGGTTGGTGGTGCGAGATCCTCACCAATTGTTCCAGCGGCTGGAGACTCAGGCTCAGGAATATGTCATCGAGGTCAAAGTTCGCCTGCTTAAACAGATGTCGTCTGGTCTGAAGACACCGCAGCAAGCCCGACAGTTCGTCTCAATGCTGCTGGAAGAATATGCCAACCTCTGCACGGCCGCCAAAAAACTAGCTTACTATCTCACTGATTTGGTAGGTTTAGGGATCGGAAATGTTGAGATATCATGGCAAGCAATAAGACAACATGAGAACAACAGTCTTTAGTTTCATCAGTGCATGGTTACATTCTGATAAAGATAATCCTTGTCTGTTCCCTTGTAGCATGATCACCTGAAGCGCTTTAATCTGACATGGGAACTGCACAACAAACACCTGTTCCACAGCACTATATATTCCGACCCCATGTTGTTGAACAAGTTGCCTCTGCTAATGGCTCACCTCAGGTATGAGCAAAAATTATGGAAGGTTTTAAATATCATGAAAAGGCACTTGATATGAGAGGTTAATCAGTTTGTAAAAAAAAGGATCCTAAATAATATTATTATGTATATTTAATTACATTTTCTGGTATGATGAGTTTAGCTAGATGTTAATTTATAAACGTTTGGACAATGTATATAACCTGTTTCAGGTTCAACTCCAAAGAAGGGGAGGAGGATCCATATACCAGCGTTCTGCACGGCTACTGCAAGTTTGATGACGAAATGTCTGTGATATCGGTGGTGTGGCGAGACTGCTATCAACTTATTGACAGTTACAACGATGAACAGGTATGGACTGCCACAATACACAAGTGGTATAACGTGAAATGGGGCATGTTTATTAATACATGTATCTGCAATCTTCAGCTGGCAGCACTGTTTTGGGGGTGAACATGACATCATTAGTCCGTTTTTTTGGTGTTACCAATATAATGTTAATTTAACCGCCATAATTTTCGTCATTATTGATTATTGATGATTTTCGTTAGTGATTTGGCATCAAATATTTACCCCAATTACAATGCCTCCCCACTGTTGAATGAGTATATGACATGCCCCATTATATGCACATTGTTTCTTGCTCCCAAGGGCATTGTGGGGTTGGGTTACTAGTAGCACAGATTTCATTACAGTTTCATAACTTCGAGACTCCTTTGTGGTATTATTCATCCATGAATACTATTGAACAGTACACAGGTACATGTGCCGCTAATAATGATATTACTTGAATTTGAGTTGATCATGTTGATTTGACATTCTTCGATAGACTGCGATGAAAGCCAAGCAGAAAATGTTGCGTGAAGACTGGGAGTTCTTCAAGAAACAGAGAACCATTCTTGAACAGCAGGTTCGAAAGACTAAGTCATCAAACACATCAACCCAGAGGTGAGCTGTCAGCACTGCTGAATCCTGATGCTTGTGACTGTAGAATAAGATTGTTTACTGGTTAGAATAGGACTACTAGTTGTATCCCCCGAACAAAGTTCGGCGGATACTATGGATTTACGATCGTCGCGCCGCCGCCGCGTCCGCGTCCGCAGACACTTTCTTGTGAACGCGCTGCAGGTTGCAAATATGAACCGATTTTGATAATATTTTATATGGACATGTCTTATGGTGAGATCTGGACACCTATCGATTTTGGTTGCCATAGCAACCAAAATAGCCGATTGGCGTAACATTTTGTGCTCAAATTAGCCTGTTTAACACACATGGGTTGTGAACGCTCTACGGGTGGGAGTTTTCAATGAATGATGATGAAATCGCACAGGCTCAATGAGAAAGACCATCACACGAAACCTATTGTTTTTCAGAATGATCGAATAAATATTAATAAGTTTGAGAGGTTAACTTATTACGACAATTAAAATACCTACTTTGACATGTGTGATCACTCCAATAACCTGTACTATGAAAGCAAATTGCACTGGATTCTTGTTCAGAATACAGAACTGATGTTTTTGGTGAAAAAAGAAGAATATTACTGAATAAGTTAACATTGGTTTTACTAGTTAAGTCTATTATTGACCACAATAAAAATAGTTAAGATGAGAAACATTTATTATTGAGCTCAACAAGGTAAAGGTTTTGTCCAGTAGAGACTTCACAGGTGTAACCGAATAAGTTAACATTATTTTTACTAGTTAAGTCTATTATTGGCCACAATAAAAATAGTTAAGACAAGAAACATTTATTATTGGGCTCAACAAGGTAAAGCTTCTGTGCAGTAGAGATTTCATGGCTGTAGCCGAATAAGTTAACATCCTTTTTACTAGTTAAGTCTATTATTGACCTCAAGAAAATCAGTTAAGACAAGAAACATTTATTATTGAACTCAACAATTTAAAAGTTTTGTCCAGTAGAGATTTCATGGGTGTAACCGGATAAGTTAACATTATTTTTACCAGTAAAGTCAATTTTTACTTCGAATTTCAACTTGGAACCAAGTTTGGCACATATTATGAATTAAAATATAATTTATGGTGAAAAGATCGATCTGGCTCCAATTTCGTCATCTTGAAATGCAGTTTTGGTAAACTTTTACTTGAATTTCAGCTTGAAACCAAGTTTGGCACATATTATGAATTAAAATTTAAATTATGGTGAAAAGTTGATCTGGCGCCAATTTCGTCATCTTGAAATGTAGTTTTGGTCAACTTTTACTTTGAATTTCAACTTGGAACATAGTATGAGTTGTTTGGCACATAGTATGAGTTGAAATATAACTTACAGTGAAAAGTTCGATCTGGCTCCAATTTAGTCATCTCGCAACTTAGTTGCGAACCAAGTTTGTCAAATATTCTGAGTTGAAATATATAGCTTTAGGTGAAAACTTTTATCTGGCTGTAATTTCGTTATTTTTTTCGAACATGTCGAAATGGAAATTCGAATGCAGTGATTCTAGTGGTGATCTTGAATTCGACCTTCAATAAGTCTGAAAGGTTTCACACTCACAATGTACATCAGCGATATATTTGGGGCAACAGGGATGATAGGGCTACGGGGGATACACCCAAGCGGTCGTAGGCGACCGGAAGCGTCTAGTTTTCAATAAATCTGACTGCATAGCATTTCACCTTTTATACATGTCTTCTTACATTTGCAGCCTGGAGATACAGTTCACAGAAACGATGCGACATATACTGCAAGGTACCAAACCAAGTGCTGAAGAGTGCCTCTGTCCCAGTTGTAATCGTAAAAGGTAATCATAAAACGTTCCATGTGTCTATTTTACGCAGGTTTTTTCCATCACGTTCTGCTTGGAAACATGACACATCTGTTGAGTTCTAACTGGTCTATGTGTTGTAGATGTCCCTGTGATGAGTGCAGTATTTCCCACATGATCACGTGTGGAATAATCAACCCTGAGGTGTCGGACCCCATGGCCGGTCACCACAACCCACTGCTGTTCACGGGCTCGCAGGACCCGACCCGGTACATCATCGACTTCACACCGCCTTCCATGTCCAGCACAAGCTCCAGTAGTGGCTCAGAGAGTCCGATAACTGTTGAACCGGAGAAACTCACGCTTCCATTCGATGAGTAAGAGCAATATCCTTTCAGCATAACTTCTCTGTGAGATATTGTTGAGATCTAACTTCACTGCACCCACGAGAAATTGATGCGACTGATCAAAGTACTTTTCTGATTAAATTCATAGCATTCCAGGTCAAGGTCTAGATTGTTAAAATGTATGTTACCAGGGTCTTTTAATCATTTTAAGTGACTGAATACATCAACTAGAAGGTTTTTGAAATGCTCACTTCCCCGAATAATATTCTGACTCGACTAGTAGATTTGTTCTTGCCTCTGCCCCTACGAGCAGGGAGATCCCGGAGGAGATCGAGGTTCAGTACGGGGACTCTGATGATGAGGACAGCACGATGGAGGAGAGTCAGAAGGAGGAGAGGGGGTCTGGGGACGGGGCCGATGCTACTGATGACACAGCAGCCTCTCGTCGTCACCACAACCAGGTAACAGTGAGTGAATCATACAAGTTGTAACCACCTGAAGTGATTTTGCCATTGTTTTTGCATGATAAAAAATCGGTGTTGTTATTGTGCATCCAACAGGAGATGAAAGAAGAGTATGATGAAGATGAAGATGATGAAGACGACGATGATGATGATGATGATGACGATGAAGATGATGATGAGGACGAAGACGATGATGAAGATGATGATGACGATGACGACGATGATGATGAAGAGGATGAAGATGAAGAAGAAACAGACAAACAGGACAGCACCCTGACTGCTGTTACCACTGCTCTCCAGTTTGCTAAAACTGACACATGCGATTGCAACCATTGTTCCCTGCAAGCCAAGTTAGAACAGGTTAGAACAGACGAAAACAGACATAGTTATAAATATAAGTTTGTAAGTATTATATAGGTTCATTTCAATATAAGTTTGTAAGTTTCATATAGTGTCAGTTTCATACAAGTCAGATACTAATAGTATGGTGTGTTCTTGTGTGTTAAGCAGGCCAAGACCCTGGAGGAGAGTCAGAACCAGTGCCAGTGTCATGCCTGTCTCCAACAAAGTGGCAAGACAATGGCCACGTCTCTTCCCCAGCACCTTCCATCAATTCCCCGGCCAGCAGCTTTGCACCTGTACCCTCACATCCACGGCTCCAATACTCTCCACCCCGGTCTCCATGGCCACACGTCGCCACAGCTGCGGCCCATCCTCCAGCCTCACTTGTACCAGCTGCACAACTCTCTCAGTCTGCCCAGCAAGTCCTCCGCACAAACCGTCACCTCACAGTCCTCGCAGGACAAGCAGGCGCAGAACCTTGGCGCGGGCTTTGGTCTGGATCTGGACTCCCGCGAGGCTCTCAGCGAGCACTTCTACCACACCTTCCCAGAGTGGGACAGCACAACCTTCGACGCGACCAAGTTGATGCTCAGTCAACACAAGCTTGATGGGGGTCTTGGCAGTGAACTATTCAGTGGTGCAACACCTCCACTCCTCACTGGGTCTCCATTCGGGCCCGACTTGTCTTCTGTTACGCTTCCTTTGGACAATTCTCTGGCTAATATTGTCAAAACGTCCACCATACTGCAGCAGTTTCCCTCAACTTCCAAACCACAAACCACCACGACGGTAACCACGGCAACAGGTCTTGTCACAAGTCTGGGGATGAGTGGCAGTGACCCGTTGCATGCCTGTGTCAGCAGTGCCAGCAGCGAGAGCTACTTGAAGAACGTGAAACCCATCAGTCACTCCCTCTTCACACAGGCCCTCAATGCTCAGATCCAGGCCAGTCAGGGACACATCATTGGCTCATCTGGTACAGCAGTCAGTTCCGCCAGTCATCAGCAGATGGCCCTTGACAACTCCAAGGCTGCGCTCCTCGCGCCATCATCATTTGGCAGTGTAGCTACGACGATGGTGAGTTCGATGGGTCTCGGAGTGTCACCTAGTGTTGCATCTCAGTCTTCAGTCCTAGCCCTGGGAGCCGCTCAGACCGACTTCTGCCAGAAGCACAGTTCCTATTTGCAAGGTACACAGTTCGCTGCCACTCTCGGTACGCAGGCTCTGGGTCTCGGGGGTCACACGCCTCAGCCACTGCTGAATCCTCATGCGGTTCCACCCATGAAACTGAACACGGAGCTGAGGTGCTCTGCTGCTAAAGAAGAGGCAATTAAGGCACTTGGGGCACAGAACCTCAGTATGTTTAACCTTCCACGCACGTGCAATCTGTCCGCCAGTTTACCTCTCACCACGACAAGCAACACGCTGGTTCAGTTGGCTGCGGCGTCTGGGAGCAAAGCCATGCCCTCAATGACCGTTCCGACTGCATTGCCAACATCCCCTGGAACGTTGACCTCGGGAGTTCCAGCACCCACTCGACCTGTATCCGGCAAGGACTCGAGCATGCTCATCCAGAACCAGCATGCTGTCCCTACTAACAACAACCTCAACAATGTCAGTGTCGGCACATCCACCCTCTGTCAGGATGGCGAGTGTGAAGGGCATGTTGCAGATGAGAACTACGACAGTAATGACGATAGTTGCTCAGAACAGAGTTCTTCCACGTCAACCTCCAACCAGAAAGATGGAAAGTACTGTGATTGCTGCTACTGTGAATTCTTCGGTCATACAACAGTGAGTACTCCAATTACAAGATGCCATATCTGTCATACAAATTTGTGTGTCCAGAAACATTAAATGTATTTTAATATCAACAATGATCAGTACAACTTGTTCTCATGATGTCCATGTTCCATTTACAGTCACAGACCCTTCCAACCAGCCGAAACTTCACTGAAATGAGGGAGAAACTGCGGCTGAAACTGAAAAAGAAGGTAGGAAAAACTACAGCGCAGTTTTCAATCGATATTCATGATATATATTGGATACAGTGGGAGTAGAACATAATCAAACACAAACTGACAGAGCATTTTTCACTCCAGCAAAGTGAGGCCAAAACCAGTGACACATCTGAGAAGATCAGTACAGAAGAAGAGATCATAGAATCACAGGCTACACTTGGACAAAAAGGCCTGGAGGAGTTACTGCGCTACATTAATGGTAGCGAGGCCAATGAGAAAGCCAAAGCTGAGCTCAAACAAAGTGCAAAAGCCGCCAAACGTGCCAGGCAGAAACAACGAAAGGTATGAAGAATTAAATGTTGTAAAGTCGGATATGATGCCTTCAAAGCAGTTTGAATAAATCGGACAATGAATAACTGTGTTTAATATTGTAACTTGTAGGCTGAAGAAAGATTGAGGAAGGAAGCAGAAGAACAACATCGTAGGGAGAAGGAAAAACAAGTGCATCTCAATCACACTGTAGATGGTAAACAGTCCCGAGGAGGGACAGTCCCTTGCACTAAAGCATTGTCACTTCAACCATCAAGTACCCCAGAGACGCACTCGAACCAGCAGCAGAAGAAAAAGAAGTCCAAGCATAAAGATGAGAGTGAGTCCAAGTCAGATGTAAAGGCTGGTTGCGACAAGCACCAGCAGAAGATAATTCCTGATGCCAGTACCCACAGCCAGCTTATTCGTGTGCAGAACAATAGGGAGCAACACAGTGGCTCCTCGAGAACCGAGGTACCTTGTAGCAGAAACAGCAACAACCCTGTATCAACCTCCACAACCAATTGCAAGCTCGCAGCCAGTACCAACAGTCCTTCGCAAAAAGTCAACAAGAACGCCAACAACAAACGGCCAGCCGAGAAATGGCAAACCAAACCTGCTGAAAGCACAACAACGAAAGGTCAACCAGTACAAAAACAGGCCAACCAAGACAACCGAAACAGCCAGGATAGAAGACAGGAGAGTCATGGGCCATCTCATACTCAGGATCAACAGTCCAGGTATCCTGCAACTTGTAATGGGCCAGTGGAAGTAAAAAACGACAAAAAGAAACGTGGAAAGACAACACCAGAATCCTCTAGTGGCACTAGTTGTAGTGGCACTGGGAGCCAGCAGAAACCAATACAATCATCAGCAGAGAAAACCAACCAACCACAGCTAAACAGCCTGCTCAACAACATGAAAAAACAGCCTAATAAGAATAACTCGCAGGAGTCAGTCAATGTGAAGAACAACCAGCGAAACCTTCAACCCCAGCAGCCTAACACTCACCAGGCAGCGGTGACCTCCAAGGCATCGGTGCCACCCACAAACAACCGCGTAGCACCAGCAGCCGGCCGGAAAGACAACAATCCGATGGTCAACAACAGGGTGATAACTTCCCACGCCACACAGCCTGCCAACCAAAATCACGTCCCCGCAGCCAGCAAAGGCCCCAACCCACCCCCAGTACAGAGTCCACAGCAACAACAGCAGCAGCAGCAAGCTAACAAGAAAAAGCAGAAAAAAGCCAACGGTCAACCACAGCAGCAGTATCAGAATGCACCAGCTCAACAAAATGACCACCAACATCAACACGGCCAACTGCCGAATGCACACCAAGGGTCCACACCTGTGAAGAAGCCTCTTCAGCAACAACAGCCGCAGCAGATGCCCAACAGTATCCTGCGTCCAGATAATGCAGTATCCGTTCTCAAGAAGCCCAAGATGGCCAATCCAGCAGCGCCTGCAGAGAAGCTCGTCAACGGTGACCAGACTCCCACGAAGGCCTCAGACAAGAAGAGCCAGAGCCGTGGATCTCCTCCAAACTCTGAGCGCCTCAAGGTCGAGGATCGGCCCGCCAAACTTTCAGAGCCGGTCAGTGGTCCTTGCATTCTCTAATAGCCATTGAGATAACACGAATAGCTGATCAAATTTACATGATTGACTAAAATATTGAACATGAAGTAGAAAAAAGAAATCATGGAATGAATTGCTGTTTGCCATGTATATTTCCGTTATTAGTCATATTTGTCTTTCTTCAATATTCAAGGGCTCTGGTGGTAAATCCAAGAAGAACAAGCGCAAAAATAAAACCGTGGAAGATTTGGGTGAGTGAGCAGTGAGCAAAGAAGTGCAGTGTGTTCCAGTTTGTGGATTTAAACCTATAGATCTGTCTAACCTGTGCTGTTGGATATTTAACACCTGCTTTCATGGCGATGATGATTTGTTTTGCAGACGAGATATTCATGCCCAAAGATGATGGGGAGAATGGTGACCTCGACGAGCAGGAAAGAGAGATCGAAGAATTCAAACGGTATGTACAAGCTCTGCGCTTTCCTGATCTTTCTGAAATCAATATGTTTATAAGTACCAGCATTGCTTGTTCCTTGTATTCATTCCTATATCCATGCACACCACAGGTTCTGTATGGATTCAACGCCAGTCCAGAGAAGGGAAAGGCTGCAAGTGAATGTCAACTTGAAGGACATTTTCCCCAAGAAGAAGTCTGGCCTGGGCTGTGCTTAGCTCACCTCAGCTCTATGACCTGGATACCTTGGCTGTACCTACACCTTGACTCACCCCTTCGTAACAGTGCAGAGTGTCTCTAATATGTACTATGTATTCAAGTTATTGCACTGATGTGCAATCCAATACAATCTCCAGCAAAATATGACGATAGTATCATGCTTTGTACCTTGAATGTGTATTGTCAAAATCTATTGGATGTCAGCAAACTTTGGATCAATGTGGATGTTTCTTCATTTCCAATACTTGTTATCGTTGATACATCTCTGTACGGTATCGAATCCATCTGTGTTGTAAAAGTAAGTCATTCATGATGATAAGAATGGTACATGTACATGGCCTTGCTGTCGTTAATCTCTGTACAAGTTTACTATGAATGAACTGATGATAAGTCTGTATGTTATGGGGGGAAGATGTCAGCCAAACACAAGGTCTGGTCTTGCTGTTGCTTGTAGCTCGCACTGTGGATAGCTTTGTTTTGTTAGTGTATTTAAGGAGATATTTGGTGCGAAGAAACATGCTTGTGTAACTGTAAAATGCTACTGGACGATGTCGAATGTATATCATCATAGTTGTCATTTTTTTTCCTTCGTGAGGTGAGAATTCTTTACTTGGGGGAAACAGAAGCTTGCAGTGTGTTGGTTGTTGCTATGCAAGATTAAGTAGTTTGCCTGGATACTTAAGGAAGACATTCTGTGAGGATTACTGTGCATGCAGTTAGCCTTTTTTCCACACCTGTAGTGTCATGTATATAGATATTCCCCTGTCCTTACCTACCGATGTTGTACACCAAGCGTAGCGACCGTTGCCATGGTAGCAGGTCGTACACCGGAGTGCAGTGCTGCTGTTTGCTTGAAGGTTTTGGGTTTGTTACTGTACAAACACTGTCCCTCTATCGACTTTTTTTTATTGGTACTAACACTGCTAAAGTCCAGGGTCGTTGGTTATCCCTCTGGCTGAAATATACCGCCGTGTTGTATCGGAATGCACCGTGGTTTTTCTTTTTAACATAAAATGCAATGGAAGGATCTTACTACTGAAGAATAAGCATGTGCGCTCTTATTGATTTTGACAATTTTGTTATGTGCCCGTAGACTTTGGTCAATCCTTCGGTTGGAAGGAGATGTTCGGGCTCTATTGCTACGAGACGCTTCTTGTATTTAGTGTCTACGAAATGAATCGAGACTGCATTGGTCAAGTCCTGCTTAGGTCTGCCAAGTCAGTCAGTGAATAAATTGGACTTGTTTCAGAATCATGCATTTTGAGTTATTTATTGTGGACAACAACAGTTTTATTGGAGGGAATCCCTCCTCATGCTATATCCATGTACATAATATTTATGAACACTACATTGCAGACATTGGTATACATACATTTTTTGTACTGGAACTTATATCTATTCTAGGAGAATTAGCCCTGATATAGACACCAGATATCTACACTATTCACATGTAGATCTGAAAGAAGTTCATGAGCATTTTATAAGACAAATTAGTCTTGAAATTTGTTTCTCATGCCCAGCAGTTGATATGTCTTAACAAATAAGAAATTTTCTCTACAGAAAGGAGTGAAAAAACCAGAATTGGTTGCTCTTCACAAAAAAAACTCAGCTTTGATCCAGTTCAAACAACGTCGCCAGTAAATGCCGTGAATCTGTACTCCTTCTGTTTCTGAAGTTCCCTCTGCAGATTTTCAGCCTGAAAAATACAACATCCATGTTAAATTTGAAGAAAGTAACTTAATATTTCTGTATTAGGCCAGCTAGGTTGCATCTACTGCATACAGCTAGGCTTAAGGTCACTTGTTCTAATAGCATTTTGATTTTTGACTACTACAATATAAACATAAATTGGAACTAGTAGTGGTTAAACTAAGCAATGTTGATCTAAAATTGTTCGTTCACCACATTCAATCTCTATACAGATTTTAATCGGGCGCCTATTATGAAAAATTAGTTAAATTAGTCCTTATGCTCATGTGAAAGTTGAAAATGCTAGTGGAAACTTCTACATGTTCTATTGGTTGAGTTCGCATGGGGTTTAGGTTGGGAATTTTGCCATGTAAGGTAGTTCTTGCTAATACAGTGGTCCCTGTAAGAAAGGCCTTTTGCAGAGAAAATGAGGTCTTATCTTACAGGAAGTCCTATTTCACAGGTCCATGTACATGTTAAATTGATCTTTGGGGAATACAAAAAAGTCTTTACAGACCAGAAGTCTTATATCGGAGGTGTCTTTCATCTTACAGGGACCACTATTTCTATCTATGCAACAAACTGACTACAAGTACACTGTATATACAAGCAATTCACGTGCATTCATGATCAATTAGCTCGAATAAGTCATGTTGATTGTAAAACAACAATGACACTGAATATATAAGTACTTGTACACATTGGAAGGAGGTGTATTGGGAAATGTTTAATACATGATTATAATATACAGGTGTGCCCTAGCTATCAACATTTCTAAACGTGCAAGATTTATAAACAATGATTGGATAGCTAAGTTAAGCAGACACCTGGATCAAGCATTGTATTACACAATACAGCAATAACAACCATGCATTTCTACAAGTATGATCTCAAATTGTAGTGAAAGGGTGGACCGTCCAGCAATTTGATTTTGAGCTCCTGAAAACAGTCATGCTATGACAAGGTCAAGTGAAGGGCAGTGGTGGACGAGTTTGGATCGCAGGGTTACAAATAGTGATCAGACCTGTTTGCCAATACTTCAGTTCAGTATAACGTCGGGCTATTTCAGATTGTATATCTTTTGCCTTCAGGAGCAAAATACATCACATATTTCATGAACGAATAGAATTCTGCATGCAGCTTCATATTTCATTTGTTATGATGAGCCGAGAAATTAAGTTGAACAAAAATTATTCTTGAAGCAAAAATTACTGACTTCAGTTAATGGAAATCGTATGGTGCCAAGTCGCTGACAAAAATTGGTCTCTGCAATATTTGAAATAAGTCTTACAGCCCCTGAGATAATAGCTTGTATCTGAAATATAGCACTCACTATTTCCAGTTCTTTCTTGGCAGCGAGCATTTCCTCCTGAGGGTTGCCCTTCGGTCTACGGCGGCGCTCCTGCATCTGCTGGGTGTGATCTCTTAGCCGCCTCTGTAGCTCCATCTCTCTTTGGCGCCTGGTCAAGGGCAAATCAAGGTCATTGCAATCCATATAATCGTGTGCATAATTCAAAGGTCATAATTGCAATCGTTCATATATAGTCATTTTAGTACCTATTTGGAATGAACATCTAGAATTAAAACAAAGAATCACAGAATGGAACCTGGAATTATATTCATACATACTATGTATGTCATGCTGGTTTTGAAAGCATTCAAAGAACATTTGAATCAAAAAACATTTATGACCGACCTTTCTAGTTCAGCTCTCTGTAAAGATTCTGGACTAGGGGCTTTCCGAAGTTTTTCATGTTTCTCCCGTACTTCTCTCTACAAGATATTGGTACTGGTAGTTATTGTTACTTCAGCAGATGTTTGAGAAATCAGAGTAAGATATTCCTACTTTTTCTAGCAATCCAGATAAAAAACTTACCGCAATTCTCTCTTCGTTCGTTTCCATTTTCATACTGTTTTCATCAACACCAAATGGGGCAGTTTTTGCTGGCTCTTCAAAATCTGGACATTGGAAAGTATATTGCAAAGAAATATTCACTTTGACTTGCTGATATATGGCCTTGCTGAAATCCACTTCTCTTGTTAATAGGCTTTTGTTAGCTTAGTTTTAATGATATTGAAAAGATGTACTGCACTGTGAACTTGGTATTGGCAAAGTATTAGAAGCATGTAAAAGAGTCAAGCAATAGTTTTATGCACAGATGTATGCAAATTTCTAAATGCTAAAAAACTTGAAGCAGAAGCATTGCTATTCTATGATTCACCAATATATCTGTGAAATTCTGCTACATACTACGGAAAATTATTTCTACATGTATCTGTATGGAGAATTTGAATTTAACGATAATGATTTAAAAGTCCCTTTTCTAGTGAGAATCACAATTACCAATTTTGCCCTTAATGATTTTTTCTCTATGTTTCTTCATCTGTTTCTGTTTGGATTCATGTCTCCAATCTTTCAAAGCTTCCGCATCTCTGGAGAGCGACAAAGACATTTTAGTTGAGTGGCTAGCAACAACATGTAAATTTCAACAATTAAGGGAAACTTTTCCAATTTCAACATACACTTACTAAATTCTAGCTGGATATAGTAGGTATCTAGTTATAAAATGACTGAAATGAGTTGTATCTACTTTCTCCGCTGTAGAATCATATCCTGTTTCTCGTTGATGTCCTTCAGTCTAGCGACCTTCCTCTCCTCAAGGTAAGCTTGTTCCAGCTGATTGGCTGGCGGCGGCTCAGGGTACTGACTCAGTCGAGTCAACTTCTTACTGGTAAGCAACCAAGGTAGCATGTCATTAGTCCCACATGTTATCAGAGATCAAAAACTAAGTACATGCACTTTCAATGTTTGAAATGATTTTTTTCGTCAAAATTTGTGAGAATTGACTGAGAACAATAGTTAAACTTAAAGGTATACCAGTAAATATAGCAAACGAATATATCTGTGATAAATCAGAACTTCCTATGGTGCACTTACCCGCTGTTTTTAGCTGCGCCCTTGTGTTCGAGAGCGCCCAGAGCTCCGGCCCGCTTCAGTCGGTCGAGCTGTTGCTGCTTCACTTCATTATAGCTGGTGCGGCGTTGGAGTGATGCAGACAGGAGGATCGGACCACCCAGCTCCCCATCTTGTGTGTGGAAGTTACGGATGGCTGACCCCGGCTTGGACCCGTACCTGAGCGACTGCTGGGAAGCGTTGGAGAGCTGTGATGACCGCCGCCGAGTACGACTGGTGCCCCACTCATCATCACTTTCTGTTTCCTCAGACTCGACCTTCAGGTCCTCGATCTTTGGGACTTTTGGGTGGAATAAAAATTTGTAATATTATGTTGACGAGAAGTGATAGGTATTGATGAAAATTACAGGATTTGTGAGAAAGATATTGTTGGAATAGACACAAACTGGTAATTACTCTGCTTCATGATTAGTGATCTCATGAATTTAGGAAACCAATTATGTGTTTACTCATGAATACATCATAGAAATATGTTGAAAGCTTCATCCAAAACTTTACCTGAAATCTCCATTCATTTAACATTGGCTAAATTTAATACAGTCAACAATTTGAATGTGACTACACAGCAACACTGTCATTTGCACAGTAGTGCTCATTCAACTTCAACACCATCATGATTGAAAAACTAATTTAAGTAAAATTCCCAATCAAAGCAAACTTCATGGCTATGCTTCCATTCATCATGTTTATATATCTGTATATCGACAATACAATTTGCACACTTCAAATTGAAATATTTTTTTCCACAAACATAATGATGCACGCTAGTATTATTGTCCAAGGTTTGACATGTTTGAGTTAAGGCATTATTTGATATCCAATCTTTTTCACAAGCCACACCTGTTACATAATATTTAATAGTTAATACACTTTAATAGTTTATACACAAAATTGTGTGTAATACAAGTTATATGAAGTGCAATGTGAACATGCAAAATCAACTTGGTGCATTTGTGACCCAAGTATGGTACAGTGCTCATTCTACTGTATGCAATCAACATTTTGACAGTTTTCAGGTTATTAAAGGAAACCTATTCAGTACATACACTTGGCAGAAATACCATACTTGGGTCATGTATCTTTGATTGGTTGCAAACAGGAAAACTGGAAACAAAACGCTTTCACACTGCAAAGTGCTGGAATACTTACGAATGCAAGGTTCCCTCTCAGCAAATACCTCAAAGTCATGAAGGCTAAATTGTTTTTGATCTGTGGTCACAATGCAGTACAACTATATATTTTCTTTTTAAAATGTTCATCATGGGATTCAACCATGCTTCCATGTTCTAGATAAATGAACTAAAGTTCTAGTTGTCATGCCATGCTTCAAAAAAACCTAAATCATGGCAAGGTACTTTTCAAAAAAATCACAAAGGGAAAGCACACTCCTATTGCACTTTAACAGCTAGGCTGTTGAATATGTAAACTAGAACAGATCTACTGGAAATACTAAATACAAGCAGAAGATGCTTTACTTGTGGAATTTATAACAGAAGTCACCTCACCTGCTGGGAATCGCCCCAAACTTTTTGCTTTGAGAACTTCTCGGAGGAACAAGAGAACTGTACTTGTTCCTCTGGTGATGACTTCTTGTGGTGGAAACTCCAACGGATTGTTGGCAATGTTCAAGCCATTAATTGTTGTCACCAAGCCTTTGGGGGTTCAAAGGGCAAACGGAAAACACATATGGTTGTATCAACTAATAAGTAGATAAAGTTTCCTTGTGGTTATTCATAAGCAAAAATCTTCAATTATTACCTAGTTCAAGTGGAAGTGTTCGGAGTTCATTCCCTTCCAACAGCAGATTCCGTAAACACCTGTGTCTCCCAATGTAAGTTGTGGGCAGTGCTTGCAATGAGTTATTGCGGAGGTCCAGCCATTGTAGGTTCGGTAAGCAGTCGAAAAAATTGTCAGGTAAACAAGCAATTTGATTGCCCTCAAGATATAGGTACTGAAACGTGAAAGAAAGAAACAAGAAACATGTACTCTTAAATATCAATTTCATTCCGCGTCAATTTCATTTGCTTAAAATTGAAACGTAGTTCAGTGAGAAATCAGTCTTAGTGATGGGCTGTAACTGGTTGATAGCTACTACCTAATTACCTGTGCACTGTATTCACATTATAGCCCAGTCAGGGTGTGCTACCCTCCAATACAACTCTAACTGTATCCACACTACAGTGAAATCTAGTCACATGGGGTTGATTGGATTCTCATGAAATAGGTATAACTTAGGGCTAATACGAGTAAAGATTTTCGTAACCGAGTACTCGGCAGTGTGTAACCGGTTACTAACCGGTTACTCGTTATATTGTAATACCGCTGTTTGGAGAGATTTTAATGTAGCAGTCGTATACATAAACATGCTTATCATGGGTCAGAAATCACCTATACTATTGCTGGGACATCGAAAATTTGAAATAAGCACATGTCTGATCGACTGGCAGCAAGCAATTACATTGAATGTTGCACACAGTCTCGTGATCACCTGAAAACCTAACCACGAAAGTTGACAAAACAATGGAACTCTCATTTGTGGAACCGATGTGGAGGCATAAATTACAGTGAGGGCATGAAAAACAACATTACACGCCCAAAAACGAGAACAAAAAGCTCAGAATTACTGTAGGATGTATTGTTTTTTTATCACTTATTGAAATTCACGAGTAACCGGTTAGCCAATTCCTAACCGGTTAGAAGCCTTTTTGTAACCGTCAACGAGTACTCGCCTACTCGTATAAGCCCTAGTATAACTTGACTGCATGACAGCTCGGCCCAAAGACAACTCGGACCTGGACAAGTCGGCCCAGAAAAGACAGCTCGGCCAATTGCATTGGACCACTCCGCCCGGGCTGATGAGACAAGTCGGCCCGCCGCTCAATTGACCGTGGCGCGATATCACGGCTCAATTACTGAGTGACGACCTTCAGTGATCGCGCTCAACGATTGCAGAATAGTATATTTTCAAATGATATACAGATCAACTTACAAATAATAAATAAGATATATCCACTATATATCCAAGAATATTTTGTAATCGAGATAATGCTTATAAATAATGAATAAGATCCATTTTGTGTTGCGTGTCTTTATTAGTACATGCCCGTATATATGCAGAAATTTCAATAAACTTATAAATATGGAAGGAAATAATATGAAAACTAAGAATTAATACATTATATATGTTGCCCATATTTCACCTCACACAACGAAAACCTATTATAGTGGGGCTTACACACTTGAGTGCACCGGTAGTAATCAATTAGTCTGCAATCTAACTATTGTCTCCATGGTCGGTTGACACTGATTGCCAAGTAGATATTGGATAGGGTGAGCAGATTTCTGAGTTCTATTAAACACAATGGGAAGCTACTATCCACATTCTTACCCAAATACAGACATTCATTGTTCACCATACTTTTGTTCATTGATTTCATATTGTGTATGTTATGAATGTGCATAGATGCATGGATCCATGAGATTGTGTAAATTGCGTAAAGATTATGTAATTGAATTTTCCAGTCAATAATTTCCAGTATTCTATAGGTGCCTTGAAATAATCTGTCAGATGCATTTGTGATTGCAAATGAGTCATATTGCCCAGTCGACTCAGCTATAGGCTGTCTCATTGAATACTTATGCTCCTCCCACCGCCCCGGCTCCTGCCCCCTCTGCGACCCCTGAGCCGTGTCCAATCAGCCGTACAATCAGCGGGACAATTATCCAATCAGTGGGACGAGCTGGGCCGACTTTTCCTGGCCAAGTTGTCCAGCCTGGGCCGAGCTGTCCTGGCCGAGTTGTCTCTGAGCCCAGTTGTCCAGTCCCCGAATAAGTTACATCATTTTAATGTTTTCAGTCAACTTCTATCTTTGAGAATCCTGGGGTGTGGTGGTCGGGGATGGTGGAGGGGCACACTAAAATCATAAGTACTAGATCTACATATATATCGATATAGCCGTATGTGGTTGCATGGTTGGAGTTGATTACATAGAAGTTATTGGAGCACATGTACAATTTAGTGGGCAATCTTGTTTCTCTATGATAATCAATGACAATGATGAGTTTATCAGTGGCACAAAATGATAAATACAGATAAAAAGAACATCTGGTGTGTCATTATGAATATTCTTCTATCATAACCAATTGTCAATCCGGATCCTAACTATGGGAAATTGGTTGGGAATAAAATCGCCCACTTTATTGTACATCCTAGCCAAGTTATTGCATATGAGGTTGATTGCATGGGGGCAATTATTGGTTGCCCATATTGGTTGCCCATATCCTACATTTGCTCCACAAAAACAGTCATTACCTGTACATGTGTCAGTGACAGGAGTTCATCTGGAATTTTTCTCAGGTTCCTTTTGCTGAGATCCAATATCACCATATTATGAATTTTACAGTCTTCAATCTGGGTTTGAACATATTCCTGGTCACGTTTTTTGCGTGAGTCAGTCGAAGATGTGGAGTCTTTGCCATCTTGTTCGCCAGTCTGATCTGTGAGTTCCTGAACACGATCTCCATTATCACTAACAACGATATCACCTGCAACCATATTTCTGTTAGCACTGGCAGTGTCATTTTTGTTGTGATTTCCATCAAATTTGCTGTCATTTTCGTCCATTTGTCCGCTTTCAGCTGCTGCTGCATCCATATTTGTCACTTTTCGTCGCACGGTCATTTAGCTGAATATCTGTTAAATCGAAGACAAATATCACAGCATTTATTGTGGTTCTGGTAGGAATGTACGTCACAAATACCCACAATTGTCAGATTTTGACATTCCACGACCGCCATTTGTAAACAATCCGAAGTCTCGCGTTGTCAAGAACGAGAAACATCAATTTCAACAATATCCGTCAGGTGGTGATGCTATCGCGAAGAAGAGGTTCTGTCGTTACTCGCTAGGAGGCGGACCAATCGCGAAAAATATGCCGACATTCGCCAGGTGGCAGTACGCTTGCGTGTAGGACCAGTGGTGCCACTCGGCGGATGACCGCACAGTTCTAGCGCGGTCACCCATCGATAGAGCAAGGCGTCTGCAGTCTGACAGTTAGCAAGCAAGCACCGATCGAGGCAGTTGGATGTGGTATTCGTAGCCGCTCACCATTGGTTTGGATGTAACGTGGAAGCCGGCAGGGGGATATTGCAACCATGGAAATGACGTGATCGCCGTATGGAAAATGGGATTACACATTTTGGATTAAGTGGTAAGATGATGTGTATTCTGTGGCGAGGCTTGATAATCGCTGTTGCCCAAAATAACGCCAAGATGTCACAAACTGGTCAGGGCGAAATTTCAGCTATAGAGTAGCCTCTGACATTTGTTTAGCTGTCTAACTTGGCACACCACCAGGCAGTGGGGAATTTGACACAGGGGAATATCAGGCTGTAGCGCCAAGTACAGAAGTAATGAGACCATAGAGCTATATGGACACCAGCTCCAGTCGGAAGTAAATTGCTGCTACTATATTCGGCAGGATAAATCAATGATACTGCATGCAAGCAGGCAATAAAAGAAATGCTCTGTCGTGGACTCGCATGTCGTTCTCCTCTCTCATTATTAACACTAGATGTCAGGAGATATCTCGGCGGTAATGGCCATTGACATCAAAGGAATAGTTGTCTATATCATCTAAAAGTGACGTGTCACACGGTGTGTGTGACCGTGTAATACCAACATGGATTGATTCTGTTCCAGTATAGTTCTAATTATTGATATATATATCTGTGTGCATAATATAGTATATTCGGTACATCTACAGTAAAACCTGCGTAAATTAAGCAACCTTGGAGTAGTATTTATTCGAAGGGGATCACTTTTAAAGGTGAGGTTATAACCAAGACAGTCTCGAGATGTGCCACCGACATGTACAGATGTATGTCCATGTCTACTTGTGCTAACATAGTTATAAATGAATGTGTACATATATTTATATTTGTATAATATATGAGCCCCTATATATGTACCCCTATATTCTATGCTCAGGTTTATCATTTGTTTAGGCCTCTATACAATGTATTGTGTAATTCATTATTATATGTTTGCCCAGATATCTATGATCCAAAAATATCACATACACGAATATGGTATGTTATATGCATGTTATGTCCTCACTGAACTCCCTAGTTATATCCATATCATGCCTTGGTACCGTACGGATGTAGTGTTACTGGTGATGACAAGTCTCACTTTACATTATTTCTGGATCACTGCAGCAATTTACGGTGCCCAAAGAGTTCTTTGAAGTAGCTCTCAAGGAATCTATTCATGAAGGATAGAACCAGAACTAGCTATGCATGAAATGTCAGAATATGGACTTCGGCGAGTCATTTTTTGGCACACAGATTTTGAAAGGTGTACCGACAAATAATGCTTATATCTGGAGTAGGCCTATGTAAGAATAGTGAATTGTTATTACATAATAAAAGCGATACTATTTATGACTACCATTACTAGTATATATGTGTACTAATTAGCTAAATTGATTATATAGCAGTTTTTTTTATATAATTTTCAGAATAAAATGTGCAACACCTTGGATTATTTCTCTGGACATAATTTAGCCAGAATGTAACTCAGTACTTCGATTCATCACAACCATCAATTAACATTTGACCTTGACCTTTGCTTGGAGAAAATTGCTGGGGTCATAGGCCAAGTAAATACAAACATGGGCTCGAGTACTTCAACCCGAAGACAGTCCTTTGATGTTAACGGGGAAGGTGAGTTTACATTGTCCATATACTGCTTCAAACAATAACTTTGTTTTTGAAATGTACAATCTTTGCTAATTGGGGAAAATTGGGGAAAAACTAGGTGTAGTGTATATTTCATAGGTGGATCCAGGTGGGGGAGGGGATGGATTTCCTCTTGAAAAAAAATGATAATAAAATTTGTTCGAAAACAGAGTGATAAGAGCGAGATTCGGTGGAATTTATTGTCATAAGGCTCTGGCTTGTGGTGACCTTGAGCAAGTCCCAATTACTCCCTGACAGAATAAAGGCTCGCTTCGCTCACTTTGGGTTCTTCAGGCTCGCTTCAGGTTCTTCTCTCAAATACCCTCATCCTCCTTCAAATTCATGGATCCGCCTCTGTATTTGCTGGATACAAAAATTAATAAGCTGAGAATACTATTTAGTTCATGTATATCTGTGGTTGATATAATATGGATTATATTCTACTTCCTGCAGTGAATTTCGACCACTTCCAGATCTTGCGAGCGATCGGAAAGGGCAGTTTTGGGAAGGTGAGATTTCAGCGCAACTAGCTGAGAAACATTAAACAGTGGCATTGATTTTGCGTGTGAATCAATCTTCTTAAAAATAGGAGAACCACAACTATGGATAAAAGAAAACAAGTCTGATGATATTTTTTTCTCGAAATATATTGAGCGGTAATGTAACAGTCTTCAGAGAGAGAGAGAGAGAGAGAGAGAGAGGGAGAGAGAAACATTGCATATAGAAGAGAGAGAGAGAGAGAGAGAGAGAGAGAGAGAGGGAGAGAGAAACATTGCATATAAGTAAAGTGCACCTAAAAATAGCAAAATTGTTGCTGCTGACTTTGCCTGAAGTGGAAGCCCAACAAACTTCGAGCCAGACAGTTTTATCCGTGTACCGTGTACATGTTTGTGAAAGCTGACACACGTTGCAAACGCTTTTGTTCTGACATCCTGCTTTGAAGTAAATCCCTCGAAATCGACGGCTTATTGGCAGAATCAATAGATTTTTGTGGAACACCATCCGCCGTTATCCATCCACTAACAGATATAAACCAGTGTGTGGAAACACGTGAGATAGGCACTCGGTATGTCGTGTAATGGCGTTGCAGAGTCATGTCTGCTTGCTGACACGCGATTGGCGGCATTATGGCCACCCATAAACTTGCAACATTCTTCAGGAATATCTACGTTTTAGTGCTCCTTGCGCTCAAGTTTTTTTTCTCTATTCATCATTGTCTGGGGTACTGTTATGGCGACTATTTGCATGTATTATCTATCTGACTATTGACTGTGGAGGGTAATATCCAGGGTTCTTGTCGTAAGAATGTTCGTCCAGGGTGCACCAAGGGATGAATTTGCTGAATCGCGTTATTTTGACCTAATAGTAACGGCTATGATTCCGGTGGTTTCTAATCTACATCTCAGCGTGCAACTCTACATCACATAATGCATCGTGATCCCAATCGAATCAGGAACTACAATGTTTGTGTTCGGTATATCAATTATGTTGCCGTATGCGATTTTTTTTGCAGTCATCTGATGCTGATAGATTAGTCATTTGGAACTAATCTATCAGCCACCGTAAAACAAATTATCTGAAAAGTCACCAAGTGCAGTTTTCATGGCAGCCTGGAGCTACATGTACTAGTCTCACGATACTGAAAGGCTGCTACTTGAATCTTTGTGTGTGTACTTGTATAGGTGTATTAAGTGTACCTAAATATATCAGTTATGATGTGAACTTGACTTATATATACCGTTGGCATAAAATATACGTAAAGCATCTGGTAGAAACCCTTACTTAGTTATTGTAATGTTTATCAGTTTATGCTGAAATACAGGTACAAACAAAAGTATTGATTAAAAAAGTCAATATTTTATCAGTATGGAACCAAGAGTAGTAGGTTTCAGAACTGAAAAAACATTTTCAGAGCTGACAAAGAATATTCTTAACGAAAACTGTAAGAGAAAGTACATGTATGACTTTGATGATGATCAATCGTTAGTATAACCCTAGAAATACAATGAATTAATGCATCATGTATACATTGAATGATTGCAGACACAATATATATATTTTTTTATTTCCCACCCTTGGCATTGGCGTATCTGCATCCCTCTGGATAAAAAAAATCCTCCACGTCAGGTATGCATCGTGCAGAAGCGAGACACGAAGAAAATGTACGCGATGAAGTACATGAACAAGAACATGTGCATTCAGAAGGATGCCATCAGCAACGTTTATCGCGAGGTGGAACTCCTCCGAAACTTGGACCATCAGTTCCTCGTCAACCTGTGGTTCACGTTCCAAGACCAGGAAGACATGTTCATGGTTGTGGATTTGTTACTTGGTGGGGATCTGCGATATCACATACAGCAGGACGCGAGGTTCGACGAGGCGCGAGTCAAGTTGTACATCTGTGAGATTGGCCTTGCCTTGGACTACCTTCAGAGTCAGCGAGTCATCCACAGGTGAGAAACGAGATTTGATGATAAGTGAGCACATCTGCAGTACATAAATGTAGGCTGTCTACCCGTCCTCCATCGTCTTCGTCCTCCACATATATTTATCTTAGAAATTTACAGTCAATATTTTTTCTGCAATTCTGCACCAAAATACCTGAAATAATCAAAGAGTGAGGCTTTCGAATTTGTCTCCATTTTCACATTATTCTCGAAATGACGGTCGTTTTGTCAAAATTTGTTTAGACTATTCCATTGTATATGTACCCTTGTGATGTAAGTTTGTTGCCTTTGAATCGCCGATTTGCAAAACATGTTTTCCCCATTGAAAAATTGTTTGGACGTGAAAAATTTGACCCACTTTCTTCTCCATAATGGGAGCTGTGTGGAGTAGACTGTCAGAATATTTCACTATAGAGCTTAGATATTGGCACATTCAAATGATAAATCACATACCCCGATTTCAGTGGTGACCTTGAATTTGACTTTCAATGAACTTGAATGGTCGTAACATTAAAGTACTAGTAAAGTGCAAATATGAAGTTAAGATATATGAAAGATCTCATTGATCTGAGCAAAATGGTATTTACGGTTTATCAATATCACTATCCGTTCAAAAGTTACAGCCATTTGAAACTGCCATTCCGGCACTACATTACAGAAGCCACTTGAAAAGTTTTAGCAGCTCATTAACATGCAAATTAGATGTTAATGAGAATTCATGACGTCATGAGGGGAACACATTTTAATTAGGATATTTTAAGCCATGATATAATGATTCTTATTTAAGGTTTTCACGATCTGACTAGTGCATATTATTATGTACCATACATAGTCAATATCCACAAAACCTATACTGTTGCTATGGCTACCAGTCGTTCCCTATAGCCGTAGTTACCCATGGTTGCCATGGCCGGAAACTGCCGAGTCAATCTGTTCCCAGACTTTCTGTTGATTATTCGCGGTTTAAATTAATATAGAGCTCAAGTTGGCACCATTTTTATTTGTGCATACCCTGTTCTAAGTGGGTTTCTGGCCCTAGCAACCATGTTTGCTATGGGCCATACCGGGTCACTGGTCACCTTGACAACAACAAAAAGTGCAAACACTGATTATTTATATTGAAAACTGTATGGAATAAGTTTTGAGGAATAGGCATAACATTAAATAAATGAATGATACATGTACATATCAAAGTACCTGATTAAAACAGCTTCCCTCGATGACGTCATGAATATCTCATTTGCATACTAATTAACTGAATTGTTTTGAAAAAACAAGTTTGCCGATTTCAGTCTTTAACCTCTTCCGCGCCTACAGCGCCGGATATTTCCGGCGCAAAACGTAATTGTGTGACGCCTATGTGCCGGAAATATCCGGCGCAAATTCCTTCCCATGTTTCTTCTTGTACGGCCTATATTTTTCAGTCAAAAGTCCCCACGCAGCTTCCGTATATTGATAAGACTGTTTTAGTGTTCATTACAAATGCTATGAGGATCAAAGATAGTACATCGATACAATGGGAATGCATGTAATCGAACGATAAATTATTGGGTTTTCCATGGTGTTGTCGTCTGTTAGATGTATGTGAGTGTGTGAGCATGCTGAGCAACATTATTCTCCCGTGAATTATTCGTCATTTGTGCCAGTTAGGTACGGTATTTAACACCATCAAAAGAAAATGAGTTGCATGTATCAGATATTCATAATCAAAGACATGGGGATATTAATATTATGTGAAAACATCGCATGCTTTTGTGTATACTATTTCAAGATTTGTGAAAAGTTCAAGAATCAGTGGTATGGCTATGGTAACCAGAACACACCAAGGCCCTAATATGTTGCTTCCATACTAGATACTTTTTCATAATTGTTTAATTAATTTCAATCAACTGCGAGTCTTTTTTGAAAGATATTATGATAATATATATATTGCAATTTTCCGAAAAAAATGCCCGGCGTGGGGCAATTTCTCAGGTCTGGCGGTCAAGAGGTTAAAGTGCTGTAACTTTTGAACGGATTGTGATATTTACGTGCCGTAAAGACCATTTTGCTCAGATCAATGAGATCTTTCATATAAGTATTAGATCTCTTCCGCAAATCGAGCTATAGATAATGCTGTCTTCTTTATTCGCGTATATTTATTTTCGCGAGTAGATATCCAGTCTCTATTCGCGAATATTAATATTCGCGATTTTTTGCCATTCGCGAATTTCGCGAAATAAATATCCGCGAATAATTTGTTGCTTTACAATAAGTTCACATCATATTTGCACTATACTAGTACTTTAATTCGGTAAACAGTTGTGGTTTAATACTCTACATTTTTCCGTTAACCTTTTTAACCCTTGTTTGTCATTCTGTTATTCTCTGTCTATATCATCAAAGTCTAAAGCATCAGTTTATTGACATTAGAGCGTTTGGGGCGAAGCCCCCAACCCTCTACATGTCTATGTGCTGACTTTTTCATGGAGGTTTCATGCCAAACTATCGACGCCCGTTTTGGCATGTAAACGTTTAGAAACCTACTTCAAATGAGAATTTTCTTCGTCCTTGACATGAAATCTCTCGAATTGATGGCAAACTTTGAATATTCCACACATGTATAATGCATAAATCGATGTGTTAGGTTTGAGAAAATTACGCAAAATGCTGAGATTGTTTGGAAAACGTCAAAATGGCGGAGCCGATGGAAATTGACGTTCCCAGAATGCAAAGCAAATTTTACCGCAATGACACATATTTTGGAGCACACAATCTCCTGTGCAGCATCCATGTAAGCTTGCGTGTGCCGTGTGGCATTCCTCGGTCTTATGAAGCGAACACAACGATTCGTCTGCGATGCCACGGCTACATTTACCATAATTTGACGTATTTTATATGTCAAGGTGTTGGGTTTGCGAAGCCTTCAGAAAATCCTTTATATTATAAAATGATCGTTTCATTAGCCCAGTGGGCATATATGTTAATTATCATGATATCAGATGCAAATATTCCTCATAGTTTAAAATATTTTTAAGGATATTTCATTAGCAGGAGTATCTGTTTTATTGAGTTCAAAATGAATGTTTACTTATTAGAAAGATGTGAATGAAGTAGGCCTATGCTTTCGTCATAATATACGGGAATTAATTGGATATCATTATGGTAGCATTATTATTTGGAGGGGGGGGGGGGTTACGTTGAGTAGAATACATTCCGCTGTCTAGGGTGCTGATGGTGTGCTCGAGCTCTAATGTCGACTCTCACAGTTAGCTGTATTTTCTTGTTTTTTTTCACATGAGTGGATGGACTGTGAAGTTTTACCATGAAGGTGCTTTTCAAACAAGGTACAAAATATGAGCTTATTGATTTTGATTTCAAGTATGGTATATGCGGTAAAAAGAAGTTTGTCATCTGAAACAGAATAGTTTGCATTATGGGATGGTCATTGCTACACACTGGATAATATTGGGGGAAAAAATGACACGATTCAGAGACGATGTTTGTAGAGCTGAAACTAACCAATTGAAAGTGAAAATTGCCAATAACAGGAGGGGAACATTTCAATTACTGCACTGATTAACATGTATTACATCACCTGAATGTTTGCACGAACCATGGCGCATTCAGGAAATCTGATCACTGAGTGATAATCCATACAACACACATGGCAGAATCATGATATCTCCTATTTTGTCTGTATCTATGGTGTCAATGCTTGCAAGTGCGTCATTTCCATTTGAATAGAGTCGATGCCGCTTGACGCTGTTAGCTGAAGGATGAATGGATGTTATCATGCTAATGACTCTTGTGCTTGGAATCATGATTTATTTGTGCTCGACTAATGCTATTTCTGCTAGCTAATAATTTGTGAAGCATTACTGGACGTGAATCGAAAGTTGCACAATCAGACAGCATAATTGAATGTTCTATCATGTTCTATTGAGTTTCTGTCAGACTGGTACGAAGTGAACTATCTTCATCAGTCGTCACTGTAAGATAAGACCCAGTCCGAAATATGACTTTCGTGTCTCTAAAGACCTCAGCTTATTCCCCAAATATCCTTTTAGCATAATGTAATGAGCCTGTGAAATAAGACTTCTTGTTAAATAAGACTGCTTTTTCATAGAAAAGTAAGGCCTTATTTACATGAATCACTGTAAATACATGTAGGAAAAATTCGGAAAGTCATTTTCCTCTCTCTTGCTTTTTCTAGATACCTGTAAATTACACCAAGAGGACCCCATACAATAACCACTATTCTACCTAGTATGCCTCGATTGATGATGAGAAATCAATAATGAAGATGTCCCTTGATTGACCTAGGTTTGGCCGCAAGTGTCATCATATATACATGTATTGTGACATGTTGGAATTGTTAAGATTGCCCGAGGCAAGGTGTTGTTTCCGCAATGGTGCATCCCAAAGGAAAAAAATCCTGCTTTTGATCTTTCATTTCTCTTTGTCTGGGAGCTGATTGAAGAACAAAAAACTAACTTTGTCAGTTTTTGTCATCAAGCTCTATTTGTCATTGTGTGATTGGCATGTTCTCTCCACGTTTCCTTCCCCTGCAACTCTCCTAGGGCAAGTTTCTATCGCCACGGGGATACCTAGCCCCATGTAAGTTGTCCGCCGGATGACAGATTGTTGCCGGGTCTGGGTGTGTTCTGCACCACAAGTGACTGTTTAATTTCGGGTGTCGCTGGCGTCTTCCAGCCACAATCAGTTAGAGCTTCGATGAGGTACATTGTACTTGTTTGACATGGTAAATCGATCAGTATTACATTGTAGTTTGAGATATAGCAGGCAATGTCAGTGGTCATAAGTTGTGAATAATACTGTGTAATCATTGGCTGAAAATGAGAGCAAAGAAGTTTAAATTGGGTTCTAAGATGTGATAGGTGCCTGACAATAAGTTGGTAAACAGGAGCATGTGAAGGGCTGGACTGATATGGGTGTGGGAAAAGCGCAGAGAAATCCTACACCTTTGAGGGGAAAATCGAGATATATCTTTATCACGTTGTTTGTGGATGACGAAATATAAACGGGAGAAAATCCATATTCAAGTGCATGTAGAGTCCATTGATTTCCAGAACCTGACCGTGCCAAGGAGCGAAACAATAACAATGGTGGAGTGTCCTCAGCAGTCTTCAAATTTCCGCCATTAATGTCATACCTATATCCCTATGTTATAGTCTAAATGGGTTCAAAGTCAACGCACTGTCAACCCTGCTATGGATGAATGGTAACATGTATGAATATGATAATAACATAAAGACAAACTCGTTTGTTTGGTCACACTGTATTTTGTTAAAAATTAAATTGTCAGTTGAAAGTATATGCACTTGTGCCTCATATAAGATCATACCAATTATAATGAGTGTTTTTCTGAAGTGGAGCTTTTGGATAAATACTACTAAATGTATTGATCATGAAAGTAGCGGTATTGCCATTTGGTCCGTTCGTACAGAAGGGATTACAAATATACACATAAGACTAAGGGCCTTTCCACACCGGGCACGATCGACGCTAGCGACGCGAGCGAAAACAATAGAATGACTTGTTTTTTACATGTCCAAAACAATCTGTGTAGCATGGAAAACATCAGTACTGACATGCATACCTCCTTGTGGCATCATATTCAGCTGCCGGAAACCAGTGGAAGACCATAGATTACTTGATTACCTTTATGATGGTTCCGAATGCAGGTGGTAGATAGATTACCATGGCAACTGGAGCAACACCAGCCGCGCTAGACAATGCTGCCACTGACATGATCATATTCCACATATTGGAGGTGTCTCGCTTGCGACCTCGGCAAAATCGATATAATTGCCATGAAGAGGAGGGATTGTGTGCGCCATTGATGATGTCTCACAGAGATATGTCAACGAGACTGTCATGCTTTTGATTATAATTCAGAGGATTGCCGAGTAAGAGCCATTTGCTTGATTGGTTGCCATTGTTTCTTTGAGATCAAAAATTGCAGTGTAGAATTTTCGTGAAATCGAATCAATTAACTGTTTTAAATGATCTGCATATATATAGAATCTGCATATAGACTAGATTAAATAATTCAAGACATTGCAAGGATAATAGGTAAACCCAGGAAATATCAGGGCTGATCCATATATGGCTAATATGCAGTCAATTAAAACTTGTCCCAAGCACAATCCACATGGATATGAAGGATATTTTGTGTTTCTTTGGACAGATGGTCCTCTGTTAACTGCGTGCTGCCCAGTGCATTTGCTCCACCTTGAGTTTCTCTTCTGTTCATGACACTGCACGCTATCTATGGCTTCCTTCTCGCATGGCTATGTGAAGTGTTTCGTTGTTTTCCGAACATTCTAGATTTTTTTATCACATGGGAAAACCCATCATGCACATTTTCAATTCCCAAAGCTTGTTCGGTTGTGGTAAGTGATATATCTTTTTGCATTTCGAGTCGGGGCATTGCATTTTATCCAGGACACTAGAGCATACAGAAGCCAAGGAAAATTACTAGACTAAATTCCAGTCCATGGAGCTGGGTAGAACTAATTCCCAGCATGTCTACCAACAATCTGTGAACATGTACATATAAAAAAACAAGGTCAGTTTATTATGTTATATCATTATTCAAAGAAATGATATGAGAAAGAAACTGAATATTGGTAGGCAAATATGAGTTGCATAGATAATGAGGATGTCAGCTCTGTGCCTGTATCCATCCCTTGTAGATCATACAAGAGATGTTGTCAGATTCATGATGTATAATTTCCCTGAGGCAGAAAAGACACCGGATAATTGGCATTTGAGCACGTTGAAAACACTCAGAAACATCAAGTTGTAGCAGCTGAACAAAGTTTGTTGTCTTTCAGGAAACGTTTCTGTCTACTGCTATAAAGACCCCCTATGTCCTGGAGACTTTTTGTTTGGTTCATTATTATGACATTTTGATGTTTGATTCAAGCTCCGATTTTAAACGGAACTTGAAACTTGAATCCACTTGAAGCATCTTCAGTGGATTTCAACATTGCCACTACTTGTAAAAATCGCATTTTACCTTCCAAGCTTGATTGCCTTGAAGTTTTTTTATTTATAAGTCTAAGTTGAGTTAATATGTTGCACCACAATATTTTTCAGTCTATTATCGTATGGGTGACATGTCAATGATATTGAGCAATATGAAATATGTAGAAATGTATACGTATATGGATACGTGCATGTATGTATATATGAGAAATGGGATTTATTGACTCTGTCGTAAAATAATGAAATGTATGACTATGAATGAAATTACGATGTATCATTCATATATTTTCAGAGACATCAAACCAGACAACATCTTACTTGACGAAGATGGTAAGTAACCATGGTAACAATATTCATGACTGACAAGGCACATCTTCTAGTAGCACGAAATGTTCTCAGGAAAATACTTGAATACTTGCCACCTGTATCCATATGATTTGCAATATCTGGTGTTTATTATAGTATCAGTGTTCATAATACTATATTTATATTCACATAATATAGAACTCAAAACTACACAATTGATATTCCCTTTTGCAACATATAGAAAAACACAGTATTTAACTTGTGGGTACATGTACATGTATTTCATAGTGCAACATAGCAATGCCGAGTGCTCTACTTTTAACTAGAGTCGGATCCAACTGCCCCATACCTGTTCTCCCCCAGCATGGACCCCACCTATTAGTGACATGGAACTGTCATCCTCTTCTCTCCCCCCCCCCCCTTCCCCCCCCCCCCCCCGCCCATTCTCCATCCTACAATGTATGCCTCCCGCCTGTGCCATTAGAGACAAAATCTTCCCCCTTGATCAACACCACGATGTGGATATTATTTCCAACAATGACCTTGTTTTGGACAGTGTCACCAATTACTATATTCACCCGGACATATTTCTTGCAGGGTAATTTGGCTTTTCAATCCAGATTAGTTAACGTGCTGTTGAATACTGGGAAACAATTTGCCTTTCAATGGAGCTTCATCCAATGTTGTCGGTAGTGTAGGGAAGATTGAAGATTGAGCATTGCGCTGTCATGCCGTAAAATGCTACATCTCTTCACAAAGTCACGTTTCTCCGACGGCAATCTGCGAAGTGATATGGATACCGTAGAGAGACAGGCTGCAGTTACTCATAAAGTAAACTGCGTTCATTCCCGTGGTTGCACCAGGATACTGTCAGTGAATGCATGGTGTGAAATTACATGTAATCGAAGTTAAAATCAAACTTTGTTGAACAGTTCATGTATGTATTTATTTCCTCGATCTTTTTTCCCACTGATTTGAACTCACGTATCCTTCAGTGGTAAGAATGGAAAATGAAAAGAGTTAATTGATGGTGATGCCAATATAAACAGAATTTCACTAAAACATCGAATCATCGAAGCAAATGCAACTAGTAAATGTAGATGTTTTATATTATTCAGATCGCAGTTGGCGCATGTAAAACTGTAATTTGGAATTCTAACTAATCGTCTAGGCGCTATTTGCTGCATTTCCTTTTACATATCCTGTGGTGCAATGACATCCATAAATCAACAAACCGTAAAATCCGCTGACGACTGTGAAATCCGAGACTTCACAATTTTCTCCAAATGGCAATGCCATTGCTTTTCGACTGAATGGCTCCACAACAAGCAAAGCCCCTGTGGAGTGCGTACTAGTGTGAATGAAATATGGTTATTGCACGATTCAAGAGAATAACTCGAGATGGTTGAAATGTCTACACTTCCTAACGTAATATACCGAGACTGATGTGATCCCCTTCTCAGGAATTTTTTGCCGGATTAGGACATTGTGATACAAATCGGATTTTGTGCTAAACTTCACAGCGCTGTCGCATGAAACATAACAAAGTGTCTTATGTATGGGATCCCAAAACTGTACCAACCTGTATGCTACACTCATTGCTCATAATTCACTTTGTGTACACTGTGATTCCCTAATAGTGTTCAGTTTAGGGGCAGCTGATATCTCGAATCAAAGAACAGTACTTGAGTTCAGGAGAACTTTGGTTAACAACTGCTTTAAATAGTCCCATCACTCCAGTCACTGTGTGGCTACAGTTGTGACTGAAAATTGCGGATTTGTTTCGAGCTTCACGGAGCAGACAGATTGACACTGGGTCCCGCTGGTTAAAGAGAGTTTACTCAGGCAGAGCTGCTTTGTTTGATAGCGTCATGCTTGATCATGCGATATCCTGCAATCGATTCTGATGACAGATGTTGATCAAGCGACGCCAATCGAATGGAACACCACTAGTTTTTAGGTTACCGGACCTATGGTCCGATAACCTGTTGGCATGGCGTTGCGTCCGTCGTCCGTCGTCCGTCGTCCGTCGTCCGTCGTCCACATTTTGATCTTTTTTGTTTACAGGCGAATTTTTCTGAAATTTTGCACAAAAATACTTTAAAATAATTCAAGAAGGAGGTATTTTTTAGTTTTTTGATTTTCGCATTTTTTTCAAAATGGCGGCCGTTTTCGACGAAAAATGCCTGATTTTGGACTTTGGCGGCCATTTTCTCAAAATCTGTTCAGTAACTTTTTTTCTTTATGATACATAACACTCCTCATATGTACTCCTATGATGTCTATAAATTTCGTCGCGTTTGAATCGCTCGAGGTGGGCCATTTTGGCCCAAACTCTGCCCAAATGGGACTTTCCCATGTTAAATTCTCCTATGCTTTATAATGGGACACATTATGCCTAATATCTCACTTGATATTGAGATTAGAGACTAGGAATCAATTGTGGACATATAGGAAATGATATATGCTGAATATTTTCGTGACCTAGAATTTGACCTCTGACCTCAGTTTCAAGGTCAGAGCAGAAGATGGCTTATATCTCGCTTATTATCGACTCTACATCTTAGGAATCAATTGTGGACATATAGGAAATGATATATGCTGAATATTCTGATGATCTTGAATTTGACCTTCGACCTCATTTTCAAGGTCACAGGACAAAATGGCTAATATCTCGCTTGTTATCGACTTTACAGCTTAGCAATCAATTATGAACATATAGGAAATGATATATGCAGATTATTGTCATGACCTTGAATTTGACCTTTGACCTCATTTTCAAGGTCACAGGACAAACAGGCTAATATCTCACTTATTATCGATTTTACAGCTTAGGAATCAATTGTGGACATATAGGAAATGATATATGCTGAGTATTCTTGTGACCTTGAATTTGACCTCTGACCTCATTTTCAAGGTCCAAGGACAAACTGGCTCATATCTTGCTCCTCTATTGACTGTATGGCTTGGGAATCAATTGTGGACATGATATAGAAAATGATTTACATTGAATATTATGGTGACCTTGAATTTGACCTTTACCCCTTCATTTTCAAGGCCACAGTACAAAATTGCTAATATCTCTCTGATCATTGAATTTACAGCTTAGCAATCAACTGTGGACATGATATATGCTTAATGTTATACATGCTGAATATTCTCTTGACCTTGAATTCAACCAGTGACCTGGCTAACATCTAAAATATTAAACATTGTCCGGTAACCTATTTTCGGCCCTTGGCCTAATTTTTTTTGTCTCTAGTTGACATGTTTAGCATGATACATGTGCAGAGAGCAGACTGCAGAAAAAACAATTATGAAAGAACTGATGATTCTGTGAAAGAAAACGTAGCCTAGTCTTTGTTACTCTGTGACATATTATGGATGAATCTTGATAATTAGCATGATTCATAAATGATATTAGAGTAGTACTTTGTCATACATATATTTGTAAATATAGGCAGGAAAAATAATTACATATCATTTTCCTAATTTTTTCCGAATTGCAGACTGAATATTTTCCCAGCCTTTCTGGCAACTTGAATTGAAAAGTCAATAGAAAGCTTTGTTCACTGTCATCAATTCAAAAAGTGAATATTTTTGCCACACTTGATGTTTGTTATGCTTACCATGAAGTAAAAACGTTTAAATGGTCACAGGTGCAATTTTGAAGAGTTTATGCTACATGTACATTATTTAAACGGGAATATCACATCGCAAACTCCTTTAATTTTCCCAAATTCTCAGATCTATAATTGATTAAAAAATGGACTCTGAACTGTCAGCTAGATTATGACAAACGTGATTATTTCATTTTTTTCCATGACCAATTTCCCGTTTCTGAGCAGCACCATTTCTATTTCGCCAGCGTATGATCCAGAGCTAGTGGCAGATATGATGTCTTTCTTTTCATAATTTACCAGCTAGTCTCTGCTGTAACAAGGATATGTTTTTCAATACTAATAGCTGTATTCAAAAAATTACACGAACATCATCACGATCTGGTTGATAAGTACACCAAATCTGTTATAAGTATGCAGTATGGCTTGTTTGCATAATATGTTTAATGAATAATGGGTGCCACACGAGGGACAGTAAATGCTCACTGTTTGCGGAATATGTGTCGATTTTGCCTGACATTGGCCTTCCTATTATGTTAACCGACTCGGATTTCTCGGAATACCTCATGTTTGGTTATTGGTTCCATGTTTATCAGTCATTTCCCATGTAATCAAATGTCCAAAGTCGTTACCCATGAAAAATTATGGGGTTTATATTCTATGATGATGGAGCAGTCAGTAACAATACTATTGGTCCATGGAGTCACCATCCATCCACAACTGGCAGCTTGATATGTGAGAATGATCATTCGGGAAAATGTAAGCTTCTCGAGTTTTGACTGACTGTATAAGTTGATGCACTAATGTTGTGTGAGATATACCTGTTTATTTCAAACCGCGTGTTTCTCTGTTGCAGAATTATATGAGAAATATAAAGTTGTATTGTTAGTTTTAACTAAATTATAAATATCATGCTGCAAATACCAAATAGTATTTTGCCAATATCATGATTCGTATAACTCCCAAGAGCATTGATAATGTCTGCGATTGCTTTTGCTCTGGTTTCTCAACCATCCAAGCTAATAGTAAACAATCATCTGGCAGCCGAAACTATCCATGTTTAGTCTCAGCCAAGGCAAATGTAGTATTTGAAAAGCAACAGTTTTCCTAGCAGATCCAGGTTGCCGTTATTGATACCACTATTTATCTTGATCAATCGTCCATCAGGTTCTCTGGCTGATCCTGAAACCTTCAGAACCTTCCCGCTGGAAAATTATCAATGTTTTCGCGATCGGGAGCCACTGAAGAAACAGCAGGTTGCCATTGCAAGAGGAGTTTTGACCAAGAATCGTTCATTCGGCATAGATTTATTAGGTACTAGAGAGGTCTTTCGATGATCAGTGTTCCAATATTGATGGACTCAATGGGTAAAAACTGCACAATCTACTAGAAGCACTTGAATAATTTAGCCATTTCCACATTTTGTGGAGGGTCTGCAATCTGCTGGCTAAATCTGGGCCAAGATAGCAGAATACCAGGGACATTCAAAATGCCAGAGGGATATATACATATAAAATGTATCTTTAGTAGTGTAGATGTGGCATTGCATATTTAAATCCGGTAGGCCCAGAATGATATAAACATATTTCAATTGATTAAATTGTGAATGTTTCCATATCAATATCCAATAGGTTTTGTCCAGAATATAACCTGAAGCATGGTTTGGGATATTCACTGAATAATGCAGGGAATCAATCTTATGATTCCCGAGCTCCTTGTTACACATTGCTAGTAATGGGACTCACTGTTACTGTGTACAGCGCTGTATAATACATCGCTGTGCCGAGCCAATGGCTCGCGCCTGGCCGCGAAAATTGAAAATCTTGATCAAAGTATTTGAAGCATAATTATCGTGCAGTGCATTCCAAAAACTGTGCGGTCTGTTCCAGCTAGCGTGCAGCGACATCGCTGCAGTCTTAGTTGGGCGATTTCTACCGAAAATTCCAAACAAACTCACTATTTATTTCCACACGTATTTCGTGAAGTTTTTGTTGACATCTGCTGCCATATTCTGGGCTGTTCTGCATACGCATGTCAGAGGTCAACTGAATATTTGCATACTAGGTCGAGGTCACATTATCTGCGCATGTTCGTGCGCATGGGCAGCTAATGTGACCTCGACCTAGTATGTAAATATTTAGCTGACCTCTGACCTGCGCATGCGCACAATGGCTTATGGCTCTCTGAGATATCAACGGAAGCTCGATAAATGTGTCCTGAAATAAATGGACATTTACATTATATTTTTTCATAGAAATCGCCCAACTAAGACTGCAGCGATGTCGCTGCACGCTAGCTGAAACAGACCGCACAGTTTTTGGAATGCACTGCACGATAATTATGCTTCAAATACTTTGATCAAGATTTTCAATTTTCGCGGCCAGGCGCGAGCCATTGGCTCGGCACAGCGATGTATTATACAGCGCTGTACACAGTAAGACTCACTGTGGCTTGAGATTGGAAGAATCCAGAACCACCCAAGAAATAACGCAAATTACAAAATCGAAACACATTTTGCATCAAATGTTGTATATTGCTAAGTTTTCTCACCGAATTCATATATTTAAACAAAAATGAAGATCAGAGAAGAAAAATAAGATGATAGATAATTATCAATCAAGACCAGCAAAACAGTGTAAATCAGAGTACTATTGTGATAAGGATATTCATAAAACAGGTAGTGTATCTTTATCATGTTTTGTGCCCAAATATACTTGCTGACGTCATGGCAGTATATATCACAATATTCAGCAGCAGTTTAGCAATGGTAGTTTTCATATATATATGTATGCAATGTTGCAGGCATCTTGATGTAGTTACATATAATTTATGGTAAGCTGTCAAAATTGGTGGGAGATTGCAGAAAAAACACCAATCAAGCTTATAATTAATTGGGTGGGCGGGTTTTCATTTTGCCTAAGGTGGCCAGTGGGGGAATATGTTTCAGTCATGCTGATTCAATTGAGGTGAATTTGTGATACTCCACAATGTCTGATATTTCAAATGTCGATCAGTGACATCCTTTGTGGAGCAGGCACTGGGGTCAAATACAGTATGTTGTTTTGGAACCAGTGTTTGATTTGATACATAGAATGTTTTGACACCAGTTTAAAAATTTTGAAAGATTCTAGAAATAATATTCTCAGGTTCTTGACAGGCTCTGTTTGACTGTTACCGTGGTTGCAAAAATCTCAACAGTACTACAATATAATAATTGTGCCTACAAATATTACATGATTGTATGTGATCTAGTGAAAATTCATGTTCTAAACACACGTGTATATTTTGTGTAGAATATATATGAATCTATTCAGTTATCTAAATGATCAAATGGTTGTTTCTGACACTTCTCTCTTCTACAAACTATTCTGTGGTGTCATATAATCAAACTGGCAGAGAGGTACTTCAGGTTGGCAGATGTGACGTGACTCAGTTGATACCACTATAACAAGTAGGACAAGAGCTCCCGTAGCCACAGTGACTATCTCGCTAAGCTGTCCTTAATTGATGTGGCGCGTGACAACATGAGAAACGGTGACATCCGTGTCAAGGTCTGTGATGGCCATAATCCGACCACAATTTGCCGAGCTGACGTGTTACATCATAAGAGATTGATGCCATGACCACTTTCATTTCCTTGACTCAATGTTCCCTCCCAATGGCGATGAGAACCAGGGGAGAGCACCTGTTTTTCCCGGCTGACTTCACTTTTGTCACTAGAAGACTTGTACATGTAGGAATCTGAGAACTGTAATGTCAAGCAAGAAACGAGACTTCAGATGTGTTGTATTACAGTACATGTAAAATGAGTGTGGTTGCATACGGCACGAACAATTTATTTCATGGAAAAAATTAGGTAGAAATTAGTTTAAATAATCAGATTTCACTTGATCATATTTTTCAATGATGAAAATCAATAAATTGCCAGTTTGGATATTATAATTTATGCATCACCACCTTGCAACAACAAGTACATTTTTTTTCAGAAAGTGTCACATTGAGGATTGCGAAGACGTAAATTGGTGTATTCCATTAAAACATCCGAATGTCATAAGACAAAGCTAGAGAGCTAGAGAACCATTGAAAAACATTACCATGGCATTGAAACCTACACATTGTTGCTACCTGTGCAAACCATCGAGCTAAAGTATGAATTTTCCGCAGAAGTTACACCTACATTTTATGTAGTGTGGTCCTTCAACAACAAACTACTAATCTTGCTGTACCTGTTCCGTCCCCCACACATATCTCTACATGCCTCAACTCAATTATCTACATAATCTGGTACTGAATTAGGATAGAAGGAAACTTGAGCAACGAAATCATTTATTTCTATCTTAGATTTACCATAAATTGTCATGTATATTGTACTATAATACTTACCATACCTCAGAAAAGGGTACATGCACATTAGTTTCAGATGGATTTAGAACCAGTGCTGAATTATATTCAACATTTATGTCTACATTAGATGTACCATGAGTTGTCATGTATATTGTATTGTAATACTTACAATACTTGAGAAACAGGTACATGCGAAGTAATTTCAGATGGATTTTGAACCAGTGCCCCAGAATTATATATAACATGAACATTGTCTCATCAGTATTGATGTACATATCAATAGTAGTCCACCCCTGAAGTATCTTCGTTGTATCGGCACACGCGAACATGATACTATTGAAATTGATCTCCCGTTCGTCTGCGTTCCAGGTCATGTCCACATCACGGACTTCAACATTGCAGTGTGTTTGGAGGATGGACAGCTTGCGACCTCAATGTCAGGAACCAAACCTTACATGGGTAAGAGGGGGAAGGTCCATGGGTTGTTTGTTAAATGCTTGAGTCCCGTTTTGCTAGTGTACAGATACTGGTCGTGCTTGATGTGACATCCGAAATAAGTTTTTTTCAGCATTTGCATGTGCAATATTTCAAAAAATGAAAGATATAACATATAACATCTGGGTTTTCGTGGTGGGACATGTTCATTGGGCACGAAACATCATTATACATCAAGTTAAATGTAGTTAGTTAGTTCTTGACCGTTGTCCGAGAGATTCACAGCGCATGTACATGTACAACAAGGCAGTATACATTATATAATATATAGGGAAATGATCGGGGAGACACAATCATTAGTTTGTACATAATGTACAAATATGATATGCATAAATCTGTCGGGAGAAATCTAATTTAAAATGAGGCGAAGAATTTGAGATTTATTGTCATAACTATCATGATTATGGATATGAGGATAACCATAAGCAAATACCATAATCAAATACACCTAAACAATAATTGTACATACATTTACATTCTTTTGTAATAGGTTGTGATGCTGACGCGACATAAACAGTCATGACAAATTATCCTGAATGATTCTCATCTTGTCATTAGTCTGCGCACAGATGAATAGGCTTACATCAAGTTGTGTTTTGCTGCAGATTAGTAAGGCTTCAATAAATAATTTGATGATCAGGCACATGAACAAACTGTATGCAGTTGTCTTCGCTATATCGACATGGCAAGCAGTGTTTGACAATACACTGAGTGACCAAAAGCATTAACCTGACACTCCCCTCACCAAACACAGGTATTCCGCACAATGCATTCGGGAGCTGGCAATTCGCTAATGACCCGATTCGCTTTAGTAGCGGTAATTGTGATGGCGGGCACAGTTTGCCAGCGTGTGGCGGCTGCTTTCAGGTCGCCCATTCACCGTGTGACTTGTGCATCAATTGGAAAGATTAATTTAACGCTGCACCTCCCTGCATTTGTTATAAATTGAGCACAGAGTTAGCCAAACCATAAAATAGGGGCAGTCACTCGACAGTGTGACGTTTCGAAATTTGCATATTGATGGGGACATTTGGTATGTGTTAAATAATTCTCTCTGAAACAACCATGTTGAATTTTATCATTCGAATGACAAGTTAACTTGTATATTTCCCATATGAATATCTCTCTTAAGTTGGGCTCTTGGCATAAGGTGGTATTCGTTGTGGGAAGAAATATGAGAATCTGGTGAAAGCCCACTTTGGTTGCAAAAGAAGTCAGCCCACGTATGAATTGGGCTATCAAGGTAACCAAATGTTTACATCTAAATATAAATATAATTCATGACAGGAAAGTTAAATTATTAACAAAAGCATTCTCTTACAGGTTTTCAGTGCAAAGGCTTGCTTAGAGCAAAATCTACGGTTGACATTTGCACTTTATGGAACTGATTTAAAAGCTACAGCTCAGGGTTTGAGATACGAGAATTCTTCCATATTGTTGTTGTTACCGCCGTCTGTTTTAAAGTGTAATGGTGCTGGTTCACACTTCAAGACAGGCACTGGCTGTGTGCAGTGACAGGGAACAAACTTTCTACAGGCAGTTTGCGACAGTTCTGGATTAGATTGGATTAGATCAGTACAGGTGCAAGATTTCTTATTGGGTTTTTGCAGTGTAATTCATCAACTTTCCTTGTATCGATCCAAGGGCGTTGTGTTATAGGCGACATTACATAAAATCTTGTTTTGTTATGTTCGTGTCAGGGTATGGAAAAGTAACATTTGTGGATGAAGCCATTTGTTTCACATAGAAAGTCAAGATTTTGGTACTAATCTTCGAAAATTTTATTATTGAACTGGTTATCTGATCACAGAATAATAATGAGCTAATCATTCTGACATATGTAAACACGTTATCATTATAATATTACAACCAAAATTAATTATATTTTTCTAGTATATGTACATATACAGATACCAGAACTACTGAGTATAATCAACAAGTATCAATAAAATAGGAAATCAGCTACATAATCATGATAACTCTGTAATCGCTGTTCTGTGCATATGTATCCATGCAGCTCCGGAGATCTTTAGCTGTGCCTTGGAGGAGGTTGCGGGGTATTCCTACTCAATCGACTGGTGGTCCCTTGGTGTCTGTGCCTACGAGATGCTTCGCGGAAAGGTTTGTCATTAGTCCTACAAAATATTAAATCTGATTGAAGATATGTTGTGTCGACTTGGTGTAGAATCTATTTGGTTGTAAAATGAAAATATATATAATAAATAGAGTACAGAAAGTTGAACTTGCCGATAAACCACACAGCACATACGGTTTACACTGTTCATTCAAATTGCAAAACTAATTTATAGCTGTAGCGAATTTGATACCTTCTTTTAAAGATTCTTCAAAGAATGGTTATTTATGGAACATATTTTGTCAAGGAATGATGAGAAGAATTGGTTATCAAATCTTTGCCGGCAAAACGTTGGTTCTTTTCAGTAATTATATCAAGGACCTTGTTGGCATAAACAAAATTACCAAGATGTGAGCCGTTGCCAGATAACGAATTCATGGTGAAGGAAATGAATATACTGTCAAGTCTATTGGGTTCCTTTGAGACTCATCCCGCCCTCCAATATCTTCTCCCCTGCATCTATGCAGATAAATGTAATGAGTCACTCAACAAGTCATTTTACAAACCAGGAATGTGGATGATTGGGGAACCTCAAGTATATCAAGTGAATTGTTTCTCTCTTTGTCAGATGGGGTTCAAGGGTGGGGCTATGAGATGTATATATGACAAAGTTATCCCTACAGGGGTTGTTAAGTCTTCGGGGCTTGCTACATGTATCTTCTGTTGTCCAAGGACATATCTACGGAGCCTCTGAGAGGACATGGAAGAAATATTTTCAGCACATTGTTATTGCATTCCCTCGCAATATTATTGTGTTCCCTCGCAATAATATTGCATTCACTCGCAATATTATCGCGTTCCCTCGCAGTCCGGATCGCGTTCCCTCGCGATCTTATTGCGTTCCCTCGCAATCCGGATCGCATTCCCTCGCAATCCAGATCGCATTCCCTCACGATATTATCGCGAGGGAACGCGATAATATCGTGAGGGAACGCGATAATATCGCGAGGGAACGCAATAAGATCGCGAAGGAACGCAATACAGATTGCGAGGGAACGCAATAAGATCGCGAGGGAACGTGATCCGGATTGCGAGGGAACGCGATAATATTGCGAGGGAACGCAATATTATTGCGAGGGAACGCAATAACCATATGTCAAAAAATATTTCTTCCATGTCCTTTCAGCGGCTCCGTACATATCTCGTCTGCAATCAGCTATGTCAGTAACGGTGCCATAAATACATGTACCATATACGTGGTATGAGACGACCTGTTTATATGGGAATTGCAGACAAAAATATTCGTCCCCACAGACAATGGGTGCTAGAGGTTCAGACAAAAATATTCGTCCTCACCGACAATGGGTGCTTGGGGTTTTCTTTGCTGGCTGACTGATTGCAACTGATTTATCTGGAAAGATTGATTGCAATTGTAGGATTCTTTAACTTGTGCTTAAAGTTATCCCAGAGCGGAAACCTTGCCTATATTGAATAAGTAGAAGGAATTTCTCATGCAGAACTAGAGCGAAGAAGACATTTCAGGCACTGGATATACTTCTAAGATGGTGATCTACATCAGATCTTTATCGCCACTTGTTCCTTGGCCTGAGTATGTGTAACAAGTGTCGACACACATAATTCATTGGAATCTGCACTTATTGAGACCAGGAACCTTTTCAAAATCTGACTAATGCAGTTGCAGATAATTGCCTGCTTAGAGATAGTAATCCTGATGAAAGTTCGTGAATGGTTCTTCATTCTGTATTTTTGAAAACTTTGGCCTTCATAAATTTTCATGCTCATACCATGTCATTCATGTGGTCTCATGAAATTTGTTGTTTTCAGTTTTCATATTCATGTATATTGTATTGCAGCAGTCGGTACTTTCTTCCAGATGATTGAAAATAAATATAAGACACTGCATTAAGCAGACTCTCATAATTCAGTGGACCGCTTACAATAATTTGTGGTGTATGACACTCGAAGCTTCTATGGTACCTCATGTCGCATATTGAGTCTAGGAACCTGCAGACCTGGGATTGTACTTGTAGATACTGCTATTAGATGAAATCAACCATCCCATAGCCAATATCCATATTTCGATTTTCTCCATGAGCCTTAATTGGGAAACATATACAATCTTATCATTTAGATTATTTGAAGTTTTAAATTGAACATAGTGTTCATGTTCACACAATAATATCTTAGTGTGATTATATATTTTTTGAAGATTAATAGAAAAGATCTTGATTATCTATGCGAAACTAATCACTCGAGTTAATCTGTTTTAGAGGCCGTTTGAGATCCACTCGGGTACGACTGCAGCTGATGTGAAGGTTATGTTCGCCTCGACCAATGTCCACTTCCCCAGCTCCCTGCATGATGGCATGAAGGATTTGCTCAGAAAGGTCCGTGTGAATATTTGTGCAAAAGTTCGTTCAATTTACAGTTTACTTGAAATGGAAAAAAAACCAACACTTCCCTCCTGTCGCCTCCTTCACTTTTTTTTCAGTGCAAATCGCACTACTTTACATGTAAATTCCCCAAGCTAATACAACGGTGTATATTATGTATTCCTAAAATTACAATAGAAAATTTAACACAATACCATCACATCCACAACATGCAAGATATCACATCTTTAAACCATACAACATGTTATTGTCACTTATTAGGTAATAAATATATCTCCTGCTCCACCCCTGCCCCCTTCCAGCTGCTAGTGGTGGACCCAAAGCGACGATTTTCCAATCTGTCTGCTCTCAAGTCCCATCCGTACCTGCAGGATGTAGACTTTGATCTCGTGCTCAGTCGTGGGATCAAACCCGCCTTCATTCCCTCGGTAAGGAAGGATATTTCAAAGAGATTTCACTGAATGGACTTTTACTTTTGGGAATACATTTGGGAATATTATATTATCATAAATAGTATGGGCATGGGGAAATTTATGTAATATTTAGTACATTGTCACATTTTACTGACATTGTTCTGCAATATGAAGGCTGACATGAGTTCCACCTGAAGAGGTCGTATCATTTCAGAAAGACCATTTGAATTGTGACCCGACATATGAGTTAGAGGAGATGATCATTGAGTCCAAGCCTCTTCACAAGAAGAAAAAACGATTAGCAAAACGGAATTCACGACGCGACAAAGATGGTGTCCAGTCACCAGATGGATCCACGGTATGAGTTACTTCTTTGAAGAACTGACCTACAATATATACATTTTAGGCAATAATAGTGCTGATTTAAAGTTCAGGTTCAGACTATCATGTATACCGATGTCATCCAAATATGGGAACAAATATGGGAGCAAATTTAATCGCTGATACCATTAAAATTATTCGTAAAATTCTTGGTATTTTCAATGTGACAGGAGGTTGACCCGGTACAGGCCTGCCTCGACAACATCGACAAGGACTTCAAGTCCTACAACAGGGAACGGTAAGAGAATTGATTGTACAAATCTGCAATATCTTTAGCATCAGACACAGAAATATTGCTTCTGCTCCATCAGCTGCCATGCCAGAAAATTGTATACAACACATGCATATTCTGGGATCTTTATCCTCATCACACTCTCTACCTTTGGAAGCATACATGTCATTGATCATCCACATAACCTATTATTTCTGTGACTTGACGTTTTAACTTTCACAACAAGACGTGTTGTCATGTCATGTCATGCTTTTGGTTAATATGATAAACTCAGCAAGGTGTCATACAATATCATAACAAGTCATCTAAAAAACAAATTTATCATATTGTGATATTTTCTGAGTTTTAACTTTCACAACAAGACGAGTTGTCATGTCATGTTGGAAAGTTAATTAACATGATAAACTCAGCAAGGTACCATACAATATCACAACAAGTCATCTAGTATACAAATTTATCATATTGTGATATTTTATACACAATATGACATGTAATCATAAAAAATTCAAGTCGGGACGTTTTGTAGTGATACATTTCACGTTAAAATAATTTGTGATATAGATGAAATCGAGAGACATCTTGCTGAGCCTATCATGACAAGACAACTTGACGTGATATTTTCACAACAACACGTCTATTGTGAAAGTTTACATGACGTCTTTTTGTGGAAGGTAACACGACAAGTCATGATGAAACACTAGGTTATGTGGATGGTCAATGTATGCTATCGTTTTACTTTTAGACACCTCAAAGAGATGGCACGACAACGCAAGGAGAAATCAAACCCAGACGACACAGTTGCCTCCCAGGAGAATCACACAAAAGACCAACAAGAATCTCAACCTGAAGCAACAGCAAACAACACAGATGCGGAACCAAATGGCATAAACGGAGAAAACAATAAACTGTCACAGGAATCTCAGCCTTCTTGTTCTTAGCGCACGTGGAGCATTGTTTTTTCGTGTCAAACTTCTTTTGTGTATTTGTGTCTTACTCTGCATATTCTGAGGATTTGTACAAAATGAACTACTTAAGTTACGCTCAGCATTTTCCATACCACAGTACGGGCCTGATGTTTTGTTATGAACATTGGTTAAGTTGTTATAACAGCCAATGCTGATATTTCGTCTTATATCACAATTAGATTGAACACAAATGTACATAGTAGAGTCTCACACCAACCTCATTGTCACTGTGCGAGTCATATTTACAATCTCATTCATGAAATGATTTCATACAAGTTCAGTTGTGTTTTTTGTGTGTTTGAATGAAGCTGTTCGAAGTACAACGTGGTTTGATGTTACCATTTTAAACCTTGTTGTTTGCATCTTTGTGATAAATACATATATACTTAAAATATATATTATTATATTTTATGCTCATAATGTTGAATAAATTTACCAATAAATGAGGTATATCTAATCAATGTAAATTCCTAAGTGTCGATTTCATTGTGAATACAAGCTGAGTTCATACTGAGTACATATAGTTATGTACAATATTAAAGAATATTTTAATTTGAAATAAAATGTTTCTGTTTTTTACGTGTATTTCAAGCTATTCACACATATTTATGTACATGATTCAAATAAAAGTTTGCCAAGTAATACTTGTCTGATTGTATCCTTCGAACAAAGGTCGTCATAAATTATTTATTTATGATTGTTGCGCATCTTCTGCGTTCGTAAGGATTTTCAACAGCATTTTACAGGTTACAATCAGGGTCTCAACATTTTCGAATGAAGAAAATACTATATGTTTCATGTACTGTACCTGTGTTTGTTTTTGAAATTACTGTAGTGAAGTTCGACTTCAAAATTTTACAAGCAACTGGAAAGTGTTTATTTGAATGGTACATCAAATGGGTTTTATACAATAATCCATGATTTTACCTACTGCTGAATATTAGGCCTCGATCGGTGATGAGAAATCAATAGTGAAGATGTCACTTGATTAACCTTGGTCTGGCCACAAGTGTCATCATGCAGTGACATGATGGGATTATCAGGTAATTGTTCCAGGCGATCTGCTGTTTTCTGCAATGGGTCATTCCAAAGTACAAACATTTTCTGCTTTTGACCTTTCATTTCTCTTTGTCTAGGAGTTGATTGAAGAACAATAAACTAACATTGTTAGTTTTTGTCATCAAGCTCTATTTGTCATGTGTGATTGACATATTTTCTCTACGTTTCCTTCCCTTGCAACTCTCCAAGGGCAAGTTTCTATCGCCACGATGATACCTAGCCCCATGTAGGTTGTCTGTGGAATGACGGATTATTGCCGGGTCTAGGTTTGTTCTGCACCACAAGTGACTGTTTAATTCCGTATATATCGCTGGCGTCTTCCAGCCATAATCATTTAGAGCTTCGATGACGTACATTGTACTTGTTTGACATGGTGAATGGATCAGTTTTTCATTGTAGTTTTGGATATAGCAAGCAATGTCAGTGGTCATATGTTTTGAATAATACTGTATAATCATTGGTTGAAAATGATGGCAAAGAAGTTTAAACTGGGTTCTAAGATGTGATAGGTGCCTGACAATAAGTTGGTAAACAGGAGCAAGGGGTGGACTGATATGGGTGTGGGAAAAGCGCAAAGAAATTCTGCACCTTTGAGGGAAAAATCGAGATATATCTTTATCACGTTTTTTGTGGATGACGAAATATAAACGGGAGAGAATCCATATTCAGGTGCATGTAGAGTCCATTGATTTCCAGAACCTGACCGTGCCAAGGAGCGAAACAATAACAATGGTGGAGTGTCCTCAGCAATCTTCAAATTTCCGCCATTAATGTCATGCCTATATCACTATGTGATAGTCTAAATGGGTTCACAGTCCACGCACTGTCAACCCTGCTGTGAAAGAATGGTAACATGTATGAATATGATAATAAAACTCGTTTGTTTGGACACAGTATTTTGTTAAAAATTAAATTGTCAGGTGAAAGTACATGTATTTGTGCCTCATATAAGATCATACACAGTATAATGAGTGTTTTTCTGAAGTGGAGCTTTCGGATAAATACTACTAAATGTATTGATCGTGTAAGTAACGGTGTTGCCATTTGGTCCCTTTGTACAGAAGGGATTACACATATACACATAAGACTAAGGGCCTTTCCACACCGGCCACGATCGACGCTAGCGACGCGAGCAAAAACAATAGAATGACTTGTTTTTTACATGTCCAAAACAATCTGTGTAGCATGCAAAACATCAGTACTAACATGTATACCTCCTCGTGGCATCATATTCAGCTACCGGAAATCAGTGGAAATCCATAGATTACTTGATTACCTTTATGATGGTTCTGAGAGCAGGTGGTAGATGATTACCATGGCAACTGGAGCAACACCAGCCGCGCTAGACAATGCTGCCACTGGCATGATTATCTTCCCCGTATTGGAGGTGTCTCGCTTGCAACCGTGGCAAAATCGATTTAATTGCCATGAGGAGGAGGAATTGTGTGCGCCATTGATGCTGTCTCACAGAAATACGAGACTGACATACTTTTGATTATAATTCGGTGGACTGCCGAGTAAGAGCTATGTGTTTGATTGGTTGTCATTGTTCCTTTGATCTCAAAAATTGCAGTGCAGAATTTTCGTGAAATCTATTAATTAACTGTTTTTGAGAAATGCTAATTATTTGCATATAGACTAAATTAAATAATTCAAAACATTGCAAGGATAATGGGTAAACCCAGCAATTATCAGGGCTGTTCCATATATGGCTAATATGCAGTCAATTAAAACTAGTCCCAAGCACAATCCATATGGATATGAAGGATATTTTGTGTTTCTTTGGACAGAGAGCCCTCTGCTAACTGCGTGCTGCCCAGTGCATTTGCTCCATCTTGAGTTTCTCTTCTGTTCATGCATGGCTATGTGCAGTGTTTTGTTGTTTCCGAACATTCTGGGTTTTTTTTCTATCACATGGGAAAACCCATCATGCACAATTTCAATTCTCAAAGCTTGTTCCGTTGTGGTAAGTGATATATCTTTTTGCATTTCGAGTCGGGACATTGCATTTTATTCTGACACTAGAGCATACAGAAGCCAAGGAAAATTACTGGACTAAATTTCAGTCCATGGAGCTGGGTAGAACTAATTCCTAGCATGACAAACAACATTCTGTGAACATGTAGATATAAAAAACAAGGTCAGTTTATAATGTAATATCATCATTCAATGGAATGAGATGAGAAAGAAACTGAATACTGGTAGGTAAATATGAGCTGCATAGATAATGAAGATGTCAGCTCTGTACCTGTATTCATCCCTTGTAGATTATACAAGAGACGTTGTCAGATTCACGATGGATAATTTTCCTGTGGCAGAAAAGACACCGGATAATTGGCATTTGAGCACGTTGAAAACACTCAGAAACATCGAGTGGTGGCAGCTGAACAAAGTTTGTTGTCCTCCAAGAAACGTTTCTGTCTGCTGCCTCGAAAACCTCCTTGGTCCTGGAGGTTTTTTGTTTGATTCAATATCATTATGATATTTTGATGTTTGGTTGAAGCATCTACGGTGGATTTTAACATTGCCTCTACTTCTAGAAATTGCATTTTACCTTCCAATCTTGATTGCCTTGAAGTTTTCCTATTTATAAGTCTAAGTTGATTTCATGTATACACCACAATATTTTCCAGTCTATCATTATATCAGTGTCATGTCAAGCATGTTGAACGATATGAAAGATGTAGAAATGTTTATGTATTTGGATAAGTGCATGTATGTATGGGAAATGAGATTAATTGACTTTATCATAAAAGAATGTATGACTATGAATGCAATTGCTATATTGTATCATTCATTATTTTCAGAGACATCAAACCAGACAACATCTTACTTGACGAGGATGGTAAGTAACCATAGTAACAATATTTATGACTGATGAAAGGCACATCTTCTAGAAGCGTGAAATTTTCTTAGGAAAATATTTGAATACATGTCCTCTGTATCCATATGCTTTGCAATATCTGGTGTTAATCAAAGTATCAGTGTTCATAATACTACGTTTATATTTACATATCATAGAACTCAAAATTGCACAATTGATATTCCCTTTTGCATCATAGAAAAAAGCACAATCTTTACCTTGTGGGTACATGTATTTCATAGTGTGATAAAGTAATACCTAGTACACTACTTATGCCAATTACACCTCACGGAACCCCGGAGCTGTCAAGGACGCAATTGGAGGTTCACATTAAAAAAAGTCGGCTATAACTGCCCCATCCCTACTCTCCCTCAGCATGGACCCCAACTACATGTATTAGTGACATGGAACTGTCACCCTCTTCTTGGATTCCCCCTCCCCCAAACATTTCTCCACCCTATGTCACCCGTCTATGCCATTAGAGACAAAATCTTCCCCTGTGATCAACATCACGGTGTGGATATTATTCCCCACAATGACCTTGTATCGGACAGTGTCACCAATTAATATATTCAACCCGACATATTTCTTGTAGGGTTATTTGGTTTTTCAATCCAGATTAGTGAACGTGTTGTTGAATACTGAAAAAGAATTTCCTTTCAATGGAGCTTCGTCCAAGGTTGTTGCTAGTGTAGGGAAGATTGAAGATTGAGCATTGCGCTCTCATGCCATAAAATGCTACATCTCTCCACAAAGTCACGTTTCTTCGACGGCAATCTGCGAAGTGATATGGATACCGTAGAGAGACAGGCTGCAATTACTCATGAACTAACTGCGTTCATTCCAGTGGTTGCACCAGGATACTGTCAGTGAACGCATGGTGTGAAATTACATGTAATCGAAGTCATAATCAATCTTTGTTGAACAGTTCATGTATGTATTTATTTATTCGATCTTTTTTCCCACTGATTTGAACTCACGTATCCTTCAGTGGTAAGAATGGAAGATGAAAAGAGTTAATTGATGGGGATGCCAGTGAACCGAATTTCACTAAAACATTGAATCATCGAAGCAAATACAACTTGTACATGTAGATGTTTTATATTATTCAGATCGCAGTTGGCATATGTAAAACTGTAATTTGGAATTCTAATTATTTGTCTAGGCGCTAATTGCTGCATTTCCTTTTACATATTCTGTTTTGCAATGACATCCATAAATCAACAAACCGTAAAATCCGCTGTACGAGACTTCACAATTTTCTCCAAATGGCAAATGCCAGTGCTTTTCGACTGAATGGCTCCACAACAAGCAAAGCCTCTGTGGAGTGCGTAGTGTGAATGAAATATGGTTGCCGAATGCAATTCGTTATCACACGATCCAAGAGAATAACTCAAGATGGTTGGAATATCTACACTTCCTAACGTAATATACTGAGACTGATGTGATCCCCTTCTCAGGAAATTTTTGCCGGATTAGGACATTGTGATACAAATCGGATTTTGTGCTAAACTTCACAGCGCTGTCGCATGAAACATAACAAAGTGTCTTATGTATATGTATGGGATCCCAAAACTGTATCAACCTGTATTCTACACAAATCGCTCATAATCCACTTTGTGTACACCGCGATTCCCTAATAAAGTTTAGTTTAGGGGCAACTGATATCTTGAATCAAAGAACAGTAGTTGAGTTCAGGAGAACTTTAAGTAACAATTGCTTTAATAATAATTGTGAAAATCCCATCACTTAATTCACTGTCTGGCTACAGCGTTGTGTGGTTGAAAACAGCGGATTTGTTTCGAGCTTCATGGAGCAGACAAATTGACACTGGGTCCCACCGGTTAAAGAGAGTTTACTCAGGCAGAGCTGCTTTGTTTGATAGCGTCATGCTTCATCATATGATATCCTGCAATCCATTCTGATAGCCAATATCAATCAAGCGACGCCAATCGAATGGAGCACCACTAGATCTTTTGATCTCTAGTTGACAAGTTGACATGTTCTTTTGATCTCTAGTTGACATGTCTAGTTTGGTACATGTGTAAAGAGCTAGCAGACTGCAGGAAAAAAATTGTGTGAAAGAACTGCTGAATCCGTGAAAGAAGAATTAGCCCAGTTACTCTGACATATTATGGATGAATCTTGATAATTGGCGTGATTCATGAGTGATATTTGAATAGTGTATATGTACTTACATTGAATAGTACTTTGTCATACATGTATTTGCAAATACAGGCAGGAAAAACAATAACAGATCATTTCTCTATTTTTTTTCTAATAATTATTATTGCAGACTGAATATTTTCCCAGCATTTCTGGCAACTTAAGGTAGTCCACTCCAAACAGTGAGGGGAGGAGGGCCAAAGAGTTTTCTAAAATGAATAACTGTATCAACATAATCTAGAGCTTCAAAATGACATATTTCATAGAGTAACTGATCAGCATCATAAGATTGAAAAGAAAATAGAGGGTCACCGTATCCGTTCGCATGGAGAACACGATGCAAGATATAAATATGGACATAAAAATGTGCAAAAATGCCATCATTTATGTGACTTGTGACATTATCCTGACCAATACATCCATCAAAATGTGGAAAATAGTCACAGTGTTCAACAAGATATTTTGGGTGAAATATAATCAGCTAATAATGGCAGGATGTTTTGGAATGGAAGGATTATTTGAACAGGAATATCACATCGAAAACTCTAAGTATTCATCACCAATTTCTGTAATAATTTCTCGAAAACTCTAATTTTCCATGACCAATTTCCCCTTTCTGAGCAGCAACATTCCTGTATCGCCAGCGTATGGTGTGTTTGTTCTAAAACGTATACGCAATTCCAGACCTAGTCGTAGATATAATTACTTTGTTTACATAATTCCTCAGCTAGTCTCTATTAAACCGGCTGAAACTATAATATACAGTGCCATCCATTGATTTGGAGCCACTTTAGTGATGTCTTGATTACCACAATTTGGTATTGCAGGCACACGATTCTGAGTGTATATTCTCAATAAACCCAGTGACAATACTCACAGGCTACATTGGGGTTACAATAAGAGTGATAGCCGTAACGATTTGACTGGATCTTCCACTTGTTCTGGATCATATATCACATAATGTTGGGGGAAGATACGTTCGTTGAATCACTTTCTCTGGGAATATATTCATGTTTCAAACATTTACTGCTCAGAATCTTTCAAGGTGGATGAGGATATTGAATAAAAAACATTCATGAAAAGAATTTGAGGTCTGTGCTCGCCCACAGATCAGGAATAAAAGTCCTAGATCCAGATGCGCAAATCCGGATCACCTGTATGGTCATATGGCACTTCAGAATTTATATTATGTAATTATTGGTAGTCCAGAATATCAGAATGTTGAAAAAATAAGAAACAAGTATTTCATATACAATATCCCATTGACTGCACAACAGTTCGGAATGTGTCACTCTTTTTGGTGGCTCCGAATTAATGGATGGCACTGTAGACTAATAGCTGCATTCAAGAAGTTCTATGGACGTCATCATAATCTGGTTGATATATACACCAATTTATCTGTGACTATTATGCAGCAGGTCTTGTTTGCATAATGCATTTTTAATTTAATGATTGGTACCACACATGGGACAGGAAATGCTTACTCTTTTCAGAAGATATGGGAGTGAATGAAGTTCCAAAAATTGTCTCGATTTTGCCTGACATTGGCCTTCCACATTTTGATAACTGACTCGGATTTGTTCGCTCGGAATACTTCATGTTTCGGTATTGGTTCCATGTTTTCAAGTCATTTCCCACGTAATCAAATGGTCACCGTCGTTACCCATGACACATGTTTTTTTTCATCCAATTGATGATGATGGAGCAGTCAATAACAATACAATCGGTCCATGGAGTCACCATCCACATCTGGCAGCTTGATATGTGAGAATGATCATTCGGAAAATTGTAGGCTTCTCGAGTTTCTGATTGGATGTGTCAATATAAGTTAATGCACTAATGTTGTTCGAGATATACCTGTTAATTTGCAACCGAGTGTTTCTATGGTGCATTAATATGAGAAATATAAGTTTGTATTGTTAGTTTCAACTAAATTATAAATATCATGCTGCAAATACATGTAGTATGTGCCAATATCATGACTCGTATAACTCCCAAGAGCATTGATAATGTCTGTGATTGCTTTTGCTCTGGTTTCTCAACCATCCAAGCTAATAGTAAACAGTCTGGCAGCCGAAGCTATCCATGTTTAGTCTCAGCAAAAGCAAATGTAGTATCTGAAAAGCAACAGTTTTCCTAGCAGATCCAGGTTGCCGTTATTGACACCACTATTTATCTGGATCAATCGTCCATCAGGTTCTGTGGCTGATCCTGAAACCTTCAGAACCTTCCCGCTGGAACACTATCAATGTTTTCGCGATCGTGAGCCAATGAAGAAACAGCAGGTTGCCATTGCAACAGGAGTTTTGACCAAGAATTGTTCATTCGGCAGAGATAGAGAGGTCTTTCGATCAGTGTACCAATATAAATGGACTCAATGGGTAAAAACTATGCACAGTCTACTAGAAGCACTTGAATACTTTAGGCATTTCCACATTTTGTGGAGGGTCTGCAATATGCTGGCTAAATCTGGCTAAAGATAGCAGAATACCAGGGACATTCAAAATGCCAGAGGGATATATACGTATAAAATGTGTATTTAGTAGTGTAAATGTAAGTATCAATCTATTACCACCAATACATCCAGTTTTGATGATGTTAATAACAAACGTAAAGTACAACATTTTGCAATAGAAACAAAGCCCAACCAAATAGTTGCATATTTAAATCCGGTAGGCCCAGAATGATGTAGACATATTTCAATTGATTAAATTGTGAATGTTTCCATATCAATATTCAATAGGTTTTGTCCAGGGAATAACCTGAAGCATGGTTTGGGATATTCACTGAACATTGCAGGAAATCAATCTTATGATTCCAGAGCTCCTTGTTACACATTGCTAGTAATGGGACTCACTGTGGCTTGAGATTGGAAGAATCCAGAACCACCTAAGAAATAACGCAAATTACAAAATCGAAACACATTTTGCTTCATATGTTGTATATTGCTATTTTTTCTCACCAAATTCATATATTTAAACAAGTATGAAGATGAGACAGGAAAAAAATGATTAGATAATTATCAATCAAGACCAGCAAAACAGTGTAAATCAGAGTAATATTGTGATCAGGGTATTCATAAAACAGGTAATGTATCTTTATCATGTTTTATGCCCAAATATACTTGCTGACGTCATGGCAGTATATATCACAATATTCAGCAGCAGTTTAACAATGGTAGTTTTCATATATATGCAATGTTGCAGGCATCTTGATGTAGTTACATATAATTTATGGTAAGCTGTCAAAATTGGTGTTAGATTGCAGAAAAACACCAATCAAGCTTATAATTAATTGGGTGGGCGGGTTTTCATTTTGCCTAAGGTGGCCAGTGGGGGAATATGATTCAGTCATGATGATTCAAATGAGGTGAATTTGTGAATCTCCACAATGTCTGATATTTCAAATGTCGATCAGTGACATCCTTTGTGGAGCAGGCACTGGGGTCAAATATGTTGTTTTGGAACCAGTGTTTGATTTGATACATAGGTTGTTTTGATACCAGTTAAAAATGTTAAAAGATTCCAGAATATTGTTCTTAGGTTCTTGACATGTTCTGCTTGAATGATACCGCCATTTCAAATATTTTAACAATACAACAATATAATAATTGTGCCTACAATACTACATGATTGTATGTGATCTAGTGAAAATTCATGTTCTAAACACACGTGTATATTTTGTGTAGAATATATATGAATCTATTCAGTTTTCGAAATGATCGAATGGTTGTTTCTGACACTTCTCTCTTCTACAAACTATTCTGTGTTGTCTTTGAATCAAACTGGCAGAGTGGTACTTCAGGTCGTCAGATGTGACGTGCCTCTGTTGATGCCACTATAACAAGTAGGATAAGAGCTCCTGTAGCCACAGTGACTATCTCGCTAAGCTGTCCTTAATCGATGTGGCGCGTGACAACATGAGAAACGGTGACATCCGTGTCAAGGTCTGTGATGGCCATAATCCGACCACAATTTGCCGAGCTGACGTATTACATCATAAGAGATTGATGAAGTGACCACTTTCATTTCCTTGACTCAATGTTCCCTCCCAATGGCGATGAGAACCAGGGGAGAGCACCTGTTTTTCCCGGCTGACTTCACTTTTGTCACTAAAAGACTTGTACATGTAGGAATCTGAGAACTGTAATGTCAAGCAAGAAACGAGACTTGTATTACAGTACATGTGTTGTATTACAGTACATGTACAATGAGTGTGGTTGCATACGGCCCAAACAATTTATTTCATGGAAAAAATTAGGTAGAAATTAGTTTAAATAATCAGTTTAGATAATTTCAGAATATTTTTTAAATTCAGATTTCATTTGATCATATTTTTCAATGATGAAAATCAATAAATTGCAAGTTTGGATATTATAATTTATGCATCACCACCTTGCGACAACACGTACATTTTTTTTCAGAAAGTGTCACATTGAGGATTGTGAAGACGTAAATTGGTGTATTCCATTAAAACATCCGAATGTCATAAGACAAAGCTAGAGACCTAGAGAACCATTGAAAAACATTACCATGGCATTGAAACCTACACATTGTTGCTACCTGTGCAAACCACCGAGCTAAAGTATGAATTATCCACAGAAGTTACACCTACATTTTATGTAATGTGGTCCTTCAACAACAAACCACTAATCTTGCTGTACCTGTTCCGTCCCCCCATACATACCTCTGCATGCCTCAACTCAATCATCTACATAGTCTGGTACTGAATATGGATAGAAGGAAACTTGAGCAACGAAATCATTTATTTCTATCTTAGATTTACCATAAATTGTCATATATATATTGTACTGTAATACTTACCATATCTGAGAAAAGGGTACATGCACTTTAGTTTCAGATGGATTTAGAACCAGTGCTGAATTATATTTAACATTTATGTCTACATTAGATTACCATGAGTTGTCATGTATATTGTACTGTAATACTTACAATACCTGAGGAACAGGTACATGCAAATTAATTTCAGATGGATTCGGAACCAGTGCCCCAGAATTATATATAACATGAACCTTGTCTCATCAGTATTGATGTACAAATCAATAGTAGTCCACCCCTGAAGTATCTTCGGCACACGCGAGCATGATACTATTGAAATTGATCTGCCGTTCGTCTGCGTTCCAGGTCATGTCCACATCACGGACTTCAACATTGCAGTGTGTTTGGAGGATGGACAGCTTGCGACCTCAATGTCAGGAACCAAACCTTATATGGGTAAGAGGGGGAAGGTCCATGGGTTGTTTGTTAAATGCTTGAGTCCCGTTTTGCTAGTGTACAGATATTGGTCGTGCTTGATGTGACATCCGAAATAAGTTTTTTTCAGCATTTGCATGTGCAATAATTCAAAAAATGAAAGATATAACATATAACATCTGGGTTTTCGTGGTGGGACATGTTCATTGGGCACGAAACATCATTATACATCAAGTTAAATGTAGTTAGTTAGTTCTTGACCGTTGTCCGAGAGATTCACAGCGCATGTACATGTACAACAAGGCAGTATACATTATATAATATATAGGGAAATGATCGGGGAGACACAATCATTAGTTTGTACATAATGTACAAATATGATATGCATAAATCTGTCGGGAGAAATCTAATTTAAAATGAGGCGAAGAATTTGAGATTTATTGTCATAACTATCATGATTATGGATATGAGGATAACCATAAGCAAATACCATAATCAAATACACCTAAACAATAATTGTACATACATTTACATTCTTTTGTAATAGGTTGTGATGCTGACGCGACATAAACAGTCATGACAAATTATCCTGAATGATTCTCATCTTGTCATTAGTCTGCGCACAGATGAATAGGCTTACATCAAGTTGTGTTTTGCTGCAGATTAGTAAGGCTTCAATAAATAATTTGATGATCAGGCACATGAACAAACTGTATGCAGTTGTCTTCGCTATATCGACATGGCAAGCAGTGTTTGACAATACACTGAGTAACCAAAAGCATTAACCTGACACTCCCCTCACCAAACACAGGTATTCCGCACAATGCATTCGGGAGCTGGCAATTCGCTAATGACCCGATTCGCTTTAGTAGCGGTAATTGTGATGGCGGGCACAGTTTGCCAGCGTGTGGCGGCTGCTTTCAGGTCGCCCATTCACCGTGTGACTTGTGCATCAATTGGAAAGATTAATTTAACGCTGCACCTCCCTGCATTTGTTATAAATTGAGCACAGAGTTAGCCAAACCATAAAATAGGGGCAGTCACTCGACAGTGTGACGTTTCGAAATTTGCATATTGATGGGGACATTTGGTATGTGTTAAATAATTCTCTCTGAAACAACCATGTTGAATTTTATCATTCGAATGACAAGTTAACTTGTATATTTCCCATATGAATATCTCTCTTAAGTTGGGCTCTTGGCATAAGGTGGTATTCGTTGTGGGAAGAAATATGAGAATCTGGTGAAAGCCCACTTTGGTTGCAAAAGAAGTCAGCCCACGTATGAATTGGGCTATCAAGGTAACCAAATGTTTACATCTAAATATAAATATAATTCATGACAGGAAAGTTAAATTATTAACAAAAGCATTCTCTTACAGGTTTTCAGTGCAAAGGCTTGCTTAGAGCAAAATCTACGGTTGACATTTGCACTTTATGGAACTGATTTAAAAGCTACAGCTCAGGGTTTGAGATACGAGAATTCTTCCATATTGTTGTTGTTACCACCGTCTGTTTTAAAGTGTAATGGTGCTGGTTCACACTTCAAGACAGGCACTGGCTGTGTGCAGTGACAGGGAACAAACTTTCTACAGGCAGTTTGCGACAGTTCTGGATTAGATTGGATTAGATCAGTACAGGTGCAAGATTTCTTATTGGGTTTTTGCAGTGTAATTCATCAACTTTCCTTGTATCGATCCAAGGGCGTTGTGTTATAGGCGACATTACATAAAATCTTGTTTTGTTATGTTCGTGTCAGGGTATGGAAAAGTAACATTTGTGGATGAAGCCATTTGTTTCACATAGAAAGTCAAGATTTTGGTACTAATCTTCGAAAATTTTATTATTGAACTGGTTATCTGATCACAGAATAATAATGAGCTAATCATTCTGACATATGTAAACACGTTATCATTATAATATTACAACCAAAATTAATTATATTTTTCTAGTATATGTACATATACAGATACCAGAACTACTGAGTATAATCAACAAGTATCAATAAAATAGGAAATCAGCTACATAATCATGATAACTCTGTAATCGCTGTTCTGTGCATATGTATCCATGCAGCTCCGGAGATCTTTAGCTGTGCCTTGGAGGAGGTTGCAGGGTATTCCTACTCAATCGACTGGTGGTCCCTTGGTGTCTGTGCCTACGAGATGCTTCGCGGAAAGGTTTGTCATTAGTCCTACAAAATATTAAATCTGATTGAAGATATGTTGTGTCGACTTGGTGTAGAATCTATTTGGTTGTAAAATGAAAATATATTCAATAAATAGAGTACAGAAAGTTGAACTTGCCGATAAACCACACAGCACATACGGTTTACACTGTTCATTCAAATTGCAAAACTAATTTATAGCTGTAGCGAATTTGATACCTTCTTTTAAAGATTCTTCAAAGAATGGTTATTTATGGAACATATTTTGTCAAGGAATGATGAGAAGAATTGGTTATCAAATCTTTGCCGGCAAAACGTTGGTTCTTTTCAGTAATTATATCAAGGACCTTGTTGGCATAAACAAAATTACCAAGATGTGAGCCGTTGCCAGATAACGAATTCATGGTGAAGGAAATGAATATACTGTCAAGTCTATTGGGTTCCTTTGAGACTCATCCCGCCCTCCAATATCTTCTCCCCTGCATCTATGCAGATAAATGTAATGAGTCACTCAACAAGTCATTTTACAAACCAGGAATGTGGATGATTGGGGAACCTCAAGTATATCAAGTGAATTGTTTCTCTCTTTGTCAGATGGGGTTCAAGGGTGGGGCTATGAGATGTATATATGGCAAAGTTATCCCTACAGGGGTTGTTAAGTCTTTGGGGCTTGCTACATGTATCTTCTGTTGTCCAAGGACATATCTACGGAGCCTCTGAGAGGACATGGAAGAAATATTTTCAGCACATTGTTATTGCATTCCCTCGCAATATTATTGTGTTCCCTCGCAATAATATTGCATTCACTCGCAATATTATCGCGTTCCCTCGCAGTCCGGATCGCTTTCCCTCGCGATCTTATTGTGTTCCCTCGCAATCCGGATCGCATTCCCTCGCAATCCAGATCGCATTCCCTCACGATATTATCGCGAGGGAACGCGATAATATCGTGAGGGAACGCGATAATATCGCGAGGGATATGGGAACGTGATCCGGATTGCGAGGGAACGCGATAATATTGCGAGGGAACGCAATATTATTGCGAGGGAACGCAATAACCATATGTCAAAAAAATATTTCTTCCATGCCCTTTCAGCGGCTCCGTACATATCTCGTCTGCAATCAGCTATGTCAGTAACGGTGCCATAAATACATGTACCATATACGTGGTATGAGACGACCTGTTTATGTGGGAATTGCAGACAAAAATATTCGTCCCCACAGACAATGGGTGCTAGAGGTTCAGACAAAAATATTCGTCCTCACCGACAATGGGTGCTTGGGGTTTTCTTTGCTGGCTGACTGATTGCAACTGATTTATCTGGAAAGATTGATTGCAATTGTAGGATTCTTTAACTTGTGCTTAAAGTTATCCCAGAGCGGAAACCTTGCCTATATTGAATAAGTAGAAGGAATTTCTCATGCAGAACTAGAGCGAAGAAGACATTTCAGGCACTGGATATACTTCTAAGATGGTGATCTACATCAGATCTTTATCGCCACTTGTTCCTTGGCCTGAGTATGTGTAACAAGTGTCGACACACATAATTCATTGGAATCTGCACTTGTTGAGACCAGGAACCTTTTCAAAATCTGACTAATGCAGTTGCAGATAATTGCCTGCTTAGAGATAGTAATCCTGATGAAAGTTCGTGAATGGTTCTTCATTCTGTATTTTTGAAAACTTTGGCCTTCATAAATTTTCATGCTCATACCATGTCATTCATGTGGTCTCATGAAATTTGTTGTTTTCAGTTTTCATATTCATGTATATTGTATTGCAGCAGTCGGTACTTTCTTCCAGATGATTGAAAATAAATATAAGACACTGCATTAAGCAGACTCTCATAATTCAGTGGACCGCTTACAATAATTTGTGGTGTATGACACACGAAGCTTCTATGGTACCTCATGTCGCATATTGAGTCTAGGAACCTGCAGACCTGGGATTGTACTTGTAGATACTGCTATTAGATGAAATCAACCACCCCATAGCCAATATCCATATTTCGATTTTCTCCATGAGCCTTAATTGGGAAACATATACAATCTTATCATTTAGATTATTTGAAGTTTTAAATTGAACATAGTGTTCATGTTCACACAATAATATCTTATTGTGATTATATATTTTTTGAAGATTAATAGAAAAGATCTTGATTATCTATGCGAAACTAATCACTCGAGTTAATCTGTTTTAGAGGCCGTTTGAGATCCACTCGGGTATGACTGCAGCTGATGTGAAGGTTATGTTCGCCTCGACCAATGTCCACTTCCCCAGCTCCCTGCATGATGGCATGAAGGATTTGCTCAGAAAGGTCCGTGTGAATATTTGTGCAAAAGTTCGTTCAATTTACAGTTTACTTGAAATGGAAAAAAAACCAACACTTCCCTCCTGTCGCCTCCTTCACTTTTTTTTCAGTGCAAATCGCACTACTTTACATGTAAATTCCCCAAGCTAATACAACGGTGTATATTATGTATTCCTAAAATTACAATAGAAAATTTAACACAATACCATCACATCCACAACATGCAAGATATCACATCTTTAAACCATACAACATGTTATTGTCACTTATTAGGTAATAAATACATCTCCTGCTCCACCCCTGCCCCTTCCAGCTGCTAGTGGTGGACCCAAAGCGACGATTTTCCAATCTGTCTGCTCTCAAGTCCCATCCGTACCTGCAGGATGTAGACTTTGATCTCGTGCTCAGTCGTGGGATCAAACCCGCCTTCATTCCCTCGGTAAGGAAGGATATTTCAAAGAGATTTCACTGAATGGACTTTTACTTTTGGGAATACATTTGGGAATATTATATTATCATAAATAGTATGGGCATGGGGAAATTTATGTAATATTTAGTACATTGTCACATTTTACTGACATTGTTCTGCAATATGAAGGCTGACATGAGTTCCACCTGAAGAGGTCGTATCATTTCAGAAAGACCATTTGAATTGTGACCCGACATATGAGTTAGAGGAGATGATCATTGAGTCCAAGCCTCTTCACAAGAAGAAAAAACGATTAGCAAAACGGAATTCACGACGCGACAAAGATGGTGTCCAGTCACCAGATGGATCCACGGTATGAGTTACTTCTTTGAAGAACTGACCTACAATATATACATTTTAGGCAATAATAGTGCTGATTTAAAGTTCAGGTTCAGACTATCATGTATACCGATGTCATCCGAATATGGGAACAAATATGGGAGCAAATTTAATCGCTGATACCATCAAAATTATTCGTAAAATTCTTGGTATTTTCAATGTGACAGGAGGTTGACCCGGTACAGGCCTGCCTCGACAACATCGACAAGGACTTCAAGTCCTACAACAGGGAACGGTAAGAGAATTGATTGTACAAATCTGCAATATCTTTAGCATCAGACACAGAAATATTGCTTCTGCTCCATCAGCTGCCATGCCAGAAAATTGTATACAACACATGCATGTTCTGTTAGGATCTTTATCCTCATCACACTCTCTACCTTTGGAAGCATACATGCATTGATCATCCACATAACCTATTATTTCTGTGACTTGACGTTTTAACTTTCACAACAAGACGTGTTGTCATGTCATGTCATGCTGGTAATTTGGTTAATATGATAAACTCAGCAAGGTGTCATACAATATCACAACAAGTCAACTAAAAAACAAATTTATCATATTGTGATATTTGCTGAGTTTTAACTTTCACAACAAGACGAGTTGTCATGTCATGTCATGTTGGAAAGTTAATTAACATGATAAACTCAGCAAGGTACCATACAATATCACAACAAGTCATCTAATATACAAATTTATCATATTGTGATATTTTATACACAATATGACATGTAATCATAAAAAATTCAAGTCGGGGCGTTTTGTAGTGATAAATTTCACGTTAAAATAACTTGTGATATAGATGAAATCGAGAGACATCTTGCTGAGTCTATCATGACAAGACAACTTGACGTGATATTTTCACAACACGTCTTTTGTGAAAGTTTACATGACGTCTTTCTGTGAAAGGTAACACGACAAATCATGATGAAACACTAGGTTATGTGGATGGTCAATGTATGCTCCCATATCTATCGTTTTACTTTTAGACACCTCAAAGAGATGGCACGACAACGCAAGGAGAAATCAAACCCAGACGACTCAGTTGCCTCCCAGGAGAATCACACAAAAGACCAACAAGAATCTCATCCTGACGCAACAGCAAACAACACAGATGCGGAACCAAATGGCATAAACGGAGAAAATAATAAACTGTCACAGGAATCTCAGCCTTCACGTTCTTAGCGCACGTGGAGCATTGTTTTTTCGTGTCAAACTTCTTTTGTGTATTTGTGTCTTACTCTGCATTTTCTGAGGATTTGTACAAAATGAACTACTTATTATTAGGTTAAGTTCAGCATTTTCCATACCGCAGTACGGGCCTGATATTTTGTTATGAACATTGGTTTAGTTGTTATAACAGCCATTGCTGATATTTCGTCTTATATCACAATTAGATTGAACACAAATGTACATAGTAGAGTCTCACACCAACCTCATTGTCACTGTGCGAGTCATATTTACAATCTCATTCATGAAATGATTTCATACAAGTTCAGTTGTGTTTTTTGTGTGTTTGAATGAAGCTGTTTGAAGTACAACGTGGTTTGATGTTACCATTTTAAACCTTGTTGTTTGCATCTTTGTGATAAATACATATATATATACTTAAAATATATATTATTATATTTTATGCTCATAATGTTGAATAAAGTTACCATTAAATGAGGTATATCTAATCAATGTAAATTCCTAAGTGTCGATTTCATTGTGAATACCAGCTGAGTTTATACTGAGTACATGTAGTTATGTAAGTATCAATTTACACAATATTAAAGTATATTTTAATTTGAAATAAAATGTTTCTGTCTTTTACGTGTATTTCAAGCTATTCACACATATTTATGTACATGATTCAAATAAAAGTTTGCCAAGTAATACCTGTCTGATTGTATCCTTCGAACAAAGGTCATCATAAATTATCTATTCATGATTGTTGCGCATCTGCTGCGTTTTTAAGGATTTTCATGAGCATTTTACAGGTCACAATCAGGGTCTCAACATTTTCAAATGAAGAAATTACTATATGTTTCATGTACTGTACTTGTGTTTGTATTTGAAATTACTGCAGTGAAGTTTGACCACTTTAAAATTTCACAAGCAACTGGAAAGTGTTTATTTGAATGGTACATCAAATGGGTTTATACAATAGTCCATGATTTAACCTACTACTGAATATTAGGCCTCGATCGGTGATGAGAAATCAATAGTGAAGATGTCTCTTGATTAACCTTGGTCTGGCTACAAGTGTCATCATGCAGTGACATGATGGGATTATCAGGTAATTGTTCCAGGCGATTTGCTGTTTCTGCAATGGTTCATTCCAAAGTACAAACATTTTTGGTTTTGATCTTTTATTTCTCTTGGTCTAGGAGTTGATTGAAGAACAATAAACTAACATTGTCAGTTTTTGTCATCAAGCTCTATTTGTCATGTGTGATTGACATATTTTCTCTACGTTTCCTTCCCTTGCAACTCTCCAAGGGCAAGCTTCTATCACCACGGGGATACCTAGCCCCATTTAGGTTGTCTGCGGAATGACGGATTGTTGCCGGGTCTGGGTGTGTTCTGCACCACAAGTGACTGTTTAATTCCGTATGTCATTGCCGTCTTCCAGCCATCATCAGTTAAAGCTTCGATGACGTACATTGTACTTGTTTGACATGGTGAATCGATTAGTTTTTCATTGAAGTTTGGGATATAGCAGGCAATGTCAGTGGTCATATATTGTGATTAATACTGTGCAATCATTGGTTGAAAATGATGGCAAAGAAGATTAAATTGGGTTCTAAGATGCGATAGGTGCCTGACAGTAAATTGGTAGACAGGAGCATCATGTGAAAGGGTGGACTGATATGGGTGTGGGAAAAGCGCAGAGAAATTCTGCACCTTTGAGGGAAAAATCGAGATATATCTTTATCATGTTGTGTGTGGATGACGAAATATAAACGGGAGAAAATCCATATTCAGGTGCATATAGAGTCCATTGATTTCCAGAACCTGACCGTGCCAAGGAGCGAAACAATAACAATGGTGGAGTGTCCTCAGCAATCTTCAAATTTCCGCCATTAATGTCATGCCTCTATCACTATGTGATAGTCTAAATGAGTTCACAGTCCATGCACTGTCAGCCCTGCTGTGAATGAATGGTAACATGTATGAATATGATAATAACATAAGACAAACTCGTTTGTGATAAATACTACTAAATTTTTTGATCGTGCAAGTAACGGTATTGCTATTTGGTCCCTTCGTACAGAAGGGATTACAAATATACACATAAGACTGAGGGCCTTTCCACACCGGCCACGATCGACGCTAGCGACGCGAGCGAAAACAATACAATGACTTTTTTTACATGTCCAAAACAATCTGTGTAGCATGGAAAACATCAGTACTGACATGTATACCTCCTTGTGGCATCATATTCAGCTACCGGAAATCAGTGGAAATCCATAGATTACTTGATTACCTCTATGATGGTTCCGAATGCAGGTGGTAGATAGATTACCATGGCAACTGGAGCAATACCAGCCGCGCTAGACAATGCCTGCCACTGGCATGATTATCTTCCCCATATTGGAGGGGTCTCACTTGCAACCTCAGCAAAATCGATATAATTGCCATGAGGAGGAGGGATTGTGTGCGCCATTGATGCTGTCTCACAGAGATATGTCAACGAGACTGCCATGCTTTTGATTATAGTTTAGTGGATTGCCGAGTAAGAGCCATTTGCTTGATTGGTTGCCATTGTTTCTTTGATATCAAAAATTGCTGTGCAGAATTTTCGTGAAATCAAATCAATTAATTAACTCTTTTTTTTAGAAATGCAATTTATTTGCATAAAATCTAAATTAAATAATTCAAAACATTGCAAGGATAATAGGTAAACCCAGGAAATATCAGGGTTGATTTATATATGGCTAATATGTAGTAATTAAAACTAGTCCCAAGCACAATCCACATGGATATGAAGGATATTTTGTGTTTGTTTGGACAGAGAGCCCTCTGCTAACTGCGTGCTGCCCAGTGCATTTGCTCCATCTTGAGTTTCTCTTCTGTTCATGACACCGCACGCTACCTATGGCTTCCTTCTCGCATGGCTATGTGAAGTGTTTTGTTGTTTTCCGAACATGGGAAACCCATCATGCACATTTTCAATTCCCGAAGCTTGTTCGGTTGTGGTAAATGATATATCTTTTTGCATTTCGAGTCGGGACATTGCATTTTATCCAGGACACTAGAACATACAGAAGCCAAGGAAAATTACTAGACTAAATTTCAGTCCATGGAGCTGGGTAGAACTAATTGCTAGCATGTCTACCAACAATCTGTGAATATGTACATATAAAAATCAAGGTCAGTTTATTATGTTATATCATTATTCAAAGGATTGAGATGAGAAACTGAATAGTGGTAGGTAAATATGAGCTGCATAGATAATGAGGATGTCAGCTCTGTACCAGTATTCATCCCTTGTAGATACATACAAGAGATGTTGTCAGATTCACGATGTATAATTTCCTTGAGGCAGAAAGACCTCCTTTGACCTGGAGTTTTTTTGTTTGGTTCATTATCATTATGATATTTTGATGTTTGGTTCAAGCTTCGATTTTGAACGGAACTTGAAACTTGAATCCACTTGAAGCATCTAAAAACATTGCCACTACTTCTAAAAAATGCATTTTACCTTCCAAGCTTGATTGCCTTGAAGTTGTTCTGTTTATAAGTCTAAGTTGAGTTCATACGTTGCACCACAATATTTTTCAGTCATCATATCGATGGCAGGTCAATCATATTGAAAAATATGAAATATGTAGAGATGAATACGTATATGGATACGTGCATGTATGTATGTATGTATGAGAAATGAGAATTATTGACTCTGTTGTAAAAGAATGAAATGTATGACTAGGAATGCAATTACGATGTATCCTTCATATACTTTCAGACATCAAACCAGACAACATCTTACTTGACGAAGATGGTAAGTAATCATGGTAACAATATTCATGACTGACAAGGCACATCTTCTGATAGCATGAAATGTACTTAGGAAAATACTTGAATACTTGCCACCTGTATCCATATGATTTGCAATATATGGTGGGTAATCATAGTATCAGTGTTCATAATACTACGTTGATAGTCACATATTATAGAACTTAAAATTGCACAATTGATATTCCCCTTTGTATCATAGAAAAAAAGCACAATCTTTACCTTGTGGGTACATGTATTTCATAGTGTAACAAAGGAATACCTAGTACACTACTTTATGCCAATTACACCTCAAAGAAACCCGGAGCTGTCAAGGACGCAATTGGAGGTGCACAACAACAAGAGTCGGATCCAACTGCTACATCCCTACTCTCCCTCAGCATGGACCCCACCTATTAGTGACATGGAGCTATCACCATCTTCTTGGACACCAACCACCATATGTCTCCCGTCTATGCCATTAGAGACAAAATATTTCCCCGTGATCAACATCACGGTGTGGATATAATTCCCCACAATGACCTTCGGACAGTGTCTCAAATTAATATATTCACCCCGACATATTCCTTGCAGGGTAATTTGGCTTTTCAATCCAGATTAGTGAACATGTGGTTGAATACTGGAAAAGAATTTTCCTTTCAATGGAGCTTCGTCCAAGGTTGTTGCCAGTGTAGGGAAGATTGAAGATTGAGCATTGCGCTCTCACGCCGTAAAATGCTACATCACTTCACAAAGTCACGTTTCTTCGACGGCAATCTGCGAAGTGATATGGATACCGTAGAGAGACAGGCTGCAGTTACTCATACAGTAAACTGCGTTCATTTTCGTGGTTGCACCAGGATACTGTCAGTGAATGCATGGTGTGAAATTAAATGTAATCGAAGTTAACATCAATCTTTGTTGAACAGTTCATGTACGTATTTACTTTCTCGATCTTTTTCCCACTGATTTGAACTCACGTATCCTTCAGTGGTGAGAACATGGAGAATGGAAGATGAAAAGAGTTAATTGATGTGGATGCCAAATAGAGCAGAATTTCACTAAAACAGTGAATCATCGAAGCAAATACAACTAGTAAATGTAGATGTTTTATATTATTCAGCTCGCAGTTGGCGCATGTAAAACTGTAATTTGGAATTCTAACTAATCGTCTAGGCGCTATTTGCTGCATTTCCTTTTACATATCCTGTGGTACAATGACATCCATAGATCAACAAACCGTAAAATCCGCTGACGACTGTGAAATCCGAGACTTCACAATTTTCTCCAAATGGCAAATGCCATTGCTTTTCGACTGAATGGCTCCACAACAAGCAAAGCCCCTGTGGAGTGCGTAGTGTGAATGAGATATGGTTGCCAAATGCAATTCGTTATCGCATGATCCAAGAGATTAACTCAAGATGGTTGAAATTTCTACACTTCCTAACGTAATATACAGAGACTGATGTGATCCCCATCTCAGGCATTTTTTGCCGGATTAGGACATTGTGATACAAATCGGATGTTGTGCTAAATTTCACAGCGCTGTCGCATGAAACATAACAAAGTGTCCTATGTATATGTATGAGATCCCAAAACTGTATCAACTCGTATGCTACACTCATTGCTCACAATCCACTTCGTGTACACCGTGATTCCCTAATAATGTTTAGTTTAGGGGCAGCTGATATCTTGAATCAGAGAATAGTACTTGAGCTCAGGAGAACTTTAATTAACAACTGCTTTAAATAATCGTGCAAATCCCATCACTTCAGGAACTATGTGGCTACAGTGCTGTGGTTGAAAACAGCAAATTTGTTGTGAGCTTTACACACCAGACAAATTGACACTGGGTCCCGCTGGTTAAAGAGAGTTTACTCAGGCAGAGCTTCGCTTGATAGCGTAATGTTTGATCATACAATGTCCCACAATCGCTTCCGATAGCAGTTATTGATCCAGTGACGCCAATCGAATGGAACACCTAGATTCTTTGGTCCATGGTGAACATGTTCAGCATAATACATGTGTAAAGAGCTCGCAGACTGCAGGAAAAAATCTGTTGAAGAACTGCTGATTCTGTGAAAGAAAGGCTAGCGTAGTTTTGTTACTCTGTGACATATGCATGAATCTTGATAAGTAGCATGACTCATAAATAATATTGGAATAAAACTTTGTCATACATGTATTTGTAAATACATGCAGGAAAAATAATTACAGATCATTTTCCTGATTTTTTTTTAATTGCAGACTGAATATTTTACCAGGATTTCTTGCAGCTTCAATTAAAAAGTCTCTTAGAAACTTTTTTTTGTTATCAATTAAAATAGTGAATATTCTTGGCACATGTGTGTTATACAGGGTGGCCCAGAAAAAACCCAACCGAAACATACGAGCTCAAATAAATGATATTGTGTCATACAATTTCATTCAAACCGATCTTGGGCATAAAAAACAGTCCATCCATAAATATGCATTATGATGTTGCACAAAATGTTTTCATGAAAACTTACCATCAACTCAGTAGTGTTATGGCTGGTGATTGGGTACTTATGTACTTGTCATACACCTATTTCACGGGGTTTGTTTCGGATTTCTAAATTGTTTTGATAAGTTGTTGGGCAGTTGGGCACTAATTCCAGCTGGTGTACAGTAGAAACAATTATAATTACACACTGTCTGCCCCTGATGACGCCAGTGTGGCTTCAGATATGAATGTTTGGTTGGGCTTTGTTTCTATTCTGGAAGTTTTTGATATTAGGTTTTTTATTGGCATCATAAAAATTTGGTTAACAGCTGTAATAGGTTGATACATACACTTCTGGTTATATGCAAGTTTTGATCATTCCATATAGGTTCTTAGTCGTACAGTTCCAAAATGCTGAATCAGCAGAACTGCCTAAAATCAGTGTTGAAGATAAAGTTTATCCTGTTGAAAATATCATAAGAGTGTCTTCTCTGAAAAGAACGATAGTCCCAGCATCAAATGGACAACAAGTACCGAGAACCATCCCGAACTGAAGAAAAACAGCAAGTCATCGTTTCTGTACTCGATGATTATCTCCGAGCAAGTTGAAAGAGAAAATTAGGAGGCAAGATTGTGGCCAAAGACAAACACTCGAACACATTGTTTACTGAACTTTACTGTTATTTGATGTCAAATGTTATATAAGAGATGGTGTGTATTCACTTATTTAATAATTTCTCCCATTTCGAATACGTTTGACACACCAGTCTGGTAGAACATACCACGGGAATGTTTTTTTTTTTCGTTTTGGTTGGTTTTTTTTTGGCCACCCTGTATGCTTACCATGAAGTGAAAACGTTTAAATGGTCACATGTAGGAGTGTTCATGAAATTTTTGGCACAAGTTATCGATTGAACTATGATACTGCAGTAAACATGATCATTGTGACATTATTCTGAATAATACATCCATCAAAATGTGAAGTTTTGTCAGTCTTCGACAAGATATTTTGGGTGAAATATAATCGACTTCAACGGATCGACTTCAAATTTTCACCACTATTCAGACATATCATGTAGATGTGCTGTTTAGTTTTGAAGCCGGATTCCAGGTCCGTGAGGTCCGTGAGGATGAATTTGAGGTCATTTTTTGGACTTCGTTTCCGCACGATAACTCAAAAACCATTCAGGCAATGGCTGCAAAACGTCACCCTAGACAAACAAGTCTAAGGGGTATTATGGATGAACTTTGGCCTTGACCCGAAATTTTTTTGCCGAGTCAGCACTTTTTGTTTTCGTCGATATCTCGGAAACGGTGCATCTTAGAGCGAAACGGGCGTTAATTTCAGACTCGTCGCCCTAGACATACATAAGGGGTATTATGGATGAAATTTGGCCTTGACCCGAAATTTTTTTGCCGAGTCGATACTTTTCCTTTTCGTCAATATCTCGGGAACGGTGCGTCGTAGAGCGAAACGGACGTTATATTTGGACTCGTCGCCCTAGACAAACATGTCTAAGGTGTATTATGGATGAACTTTGGCCTTGAGCCGAGTCGGCATTTTTCGTTTTCGACGATATCTCGGAAACGGTGCGTCGTAGAGCGAAACGGACGTCAATTTCGGACTCGTCGCCCTAGACAAACATGTCTAAGGGGTATTAGGGATGAACTTTGACCTTGACCTTGAATTTTTCTGCGGAGTCGGCACCATCGTTTTCGTCCATATCTAGGAAACGGTGCGTCATACAGCGAAACAGACCATATTTTCGGACTCGTCGCCCTAGACAAACATGTCTAAGGGGTATTATGAATGAACTCTGATCTTGACCTTGAATTTTTCTGCGGAGTCGGCATTTTCCGTTTTCGTCGATATCTCGGAAACGGTGCATCGCACAGCGAAACGAATGATATTTTCGGACTCGTCGCTCTAGACAAACATCCCAAGGGGTATTAGGGATGAACTTTGACCTTGACATTGATTTTTTCTGCGGAGTCGGCATTTTCGTTTTCGTCCATCTCTAGGAAACGGTGCGTCGTGCAGCGAAACGGACCATATTTTCGGATTCGTCGCCCTAGACAAACATGTCTTAGGGGTACAGTGTACTCTGTATAAACCAGATCTCCAGGGGACCAGGGAAAAAATCCGGTTTTGACAGAGCGCCGGTTTATCAAGAGTCTGAAGAGAGAGAACATCGACCATCTCACCCAATCTGCAGATACCGTCCGACTTCGTTTTTCACTGTTGCACAGCATACCGTAACTGAATACCGGCCAGATATTTTGAGTACATGTAGTTACAAACTTTTCGGACATTGGCGTAGTTATAAATATTATGTCATTGGTGATAGGTCGGATCTGTATAGATTCATTGCAGAACATTCAAGTAAATAATTTGAGTCAACTGATTATTAATTGTAGGTTTTCTATTGATAGCTTTATCATATTGTGCTTTTAGCATATCTCGAAAACAATTGCAGAATATATATAGTGAGACAAGGTTGCATGATGTCAAAGAATTGTTTGCGTTTATAGCATGCGCTGATTAATAATCACACTTTGAACAATGCGTGCCACCCCAGTGATGAGCTTGCAATTTACTCGAGAAATCATGTCAGGTAAATCATGCATTCTTCAAACGGTCCCTAACTGACGAAGTTCAGTTGTTGTTAATTACATTTTGTGAGCCCCATGTTCCTGATGCTGTTGTGTTTACAAAGACGTGTGACTAAAGCACAGCCTTTGACATCGGTCTGTGATCCGATGAAGTGTGACTGATTGCAATTTAGACGCCGCAGTTTTGAATTATTGGGGGGTAACGCCGGTTTGGACAATACGATATGGCCGGTTGGGTTGTGGGAATAGGGCCGGTTTTCAGAATGGACAACATCCGGTATATCGAGAGTTGCTTACTGTAGAAACAAAGGGGAAGAAATCGGGACCCGAGAGGAACGCCGGTATGGACAGAATTCCGGTATATACAAGAGCCGGTTTCGGCAGAGTACACTGTATTATGAATGAACTTTGACCTTGACCTTAAATTTTTCTGCGGAGTCAGCATTTTTTGTTTTCGTCAATATCTCGGAAACGATGCATCGTACAGCAAAACGGATGATATTTTCGGACTCGTCGCTCTAGACAAACATGTCTAGGGGGTATCAGGGATGACCTTTGACCTTGACCTTGAATTTTTCTGCTGAGTCGGCAATTTTCGTTTTTGTCCATATCTCGGAAACGGTGCGTCGTAGAGCAAAACGGACGTTATTTTTGGACTTGTCGCCCTAGACAAACATGTCTTAGGGGTATTATCAATGAACTTTGACCTTGACCTTAAATTTTTCTGCGGAGTAGGCATTTTTCGTTTTCGTCGATATCTCGGAAACGATGCATCGTACAGCGAAACGAATGATATTTTCGGACTCGTCGCAGTATTAGGGATGACCTTTGACCTTGACCTTGAATTTTTCTGCTGAGTCGGCATTTTTCGTTTTTGTCGATATCTCGGAAACGGTGCGTCGTAGAGCGAAACGGACGTTATTTTTGGACTTGTCGCCCTAGACAAACATGTCTGAGTGGTATGATGGATGAACTTTGGCCTTGACCCGAAATTTTTTTGCCGAGTCGATAGTTTTCGTCAATATCTCGGGAACGGTGCGTCGTAGAGCGAAACAGACGTTATTTTCGGACTCGTCGCCCTAGACAAACATGTCTAAGGTGTATTATGGATGAACTTTGGCCTTGAGCCGAGTCCGCATTTTTCGTTTTCGACGATATCTCGGAAACGGTGCGTCGTAGAGAGAAACGGACGTTATTTTCGGATTCGTCGCCCTAGACAAACAAGTCTTAAGGTTGTTCGAAACACCCGGAAAGGTGTTTTTATTGAGTAAAAAGTTATATTTCTTGATAGCTAGATATGTGATGGTTACAAAAAGCAGAAAAAAATAGTAGGTCACGGTATGATATTTTTTGCTGTGATGCATTTTGTTGACCTCCTATCAGTCTTGAAAGTACCTCAGCAATAGCCACAATCCATTACATCATGACATGCAATCTAACTGCATATTTTTGCCTAAAACTATATATTTATAGGATTTTTCAGTACAGAACTGTTGTATATGCAACGGTTCATTAAACTGATGAAACAAAATTCGCTAGCACTGAGTTTGATATGTTTCGTGGCAAGAGTAAGAACATGTGTATATATTTCAGCACTGAAATTTTACAGAAAAAGAGTAACTTCTGATAATCCATACAACGTTGAGTATCACTGCTCGGTCAGTAATACAGTATTTTTTTCTAATTTTTTTACACATATTTCTTCAATGATATTTTGGGTTTGTAAAAATAATGTAAAAAATATACCTATCCAGGTTACTTTTCGCGATATAAGCGTTAAAACATGAAAAGTGTCATTTTATGGAAACAAAAAATCAACAATTTCATGAATTTGGAGTGCATACTATGTCAAATTATTCAAGTTTTTGTGAGTATGAATTGAAAAAAAAAATCATATATTTCATATATTGTATGTTCTGACTTGACTCAGAAATGTATAAAAGGCTGGCATGGTAGATGTGATCATTAGCATGAACGGTATGGCTGCTAGAATGAACCACTAGATGTTGACTGGTCAATTGGCTCAGATGAGATTCTCTCCGGTCGCCAACTCAGTAGGCCTAATAGTTGAAATATCCCCATCAAATTTGACAAGTCAGTAGAACTTTAGGAATAAATTTCACCCAATTAGCTTGAGCAAGATAACCGCCACATTTGGCACAGGATTTTGCGAAAACTTGTAGGCCTATACATACGGACAACGTGAGGATATAGCTTATTATATATAAATGGCTGATAACGGATTATTTCATCTATAGGTCTATTTCATGCATCTCGATGAATTTTGGCAGAAAATCGTCTAACATAGTGTAAATTTCTGGGCAGATAAGCTGCGGAAACAAAAAAGTTAGCCCCATTCGGCTTACATAGCGGAACGGGTATGGTAGACGAAACGTGTCAAAAACTAGACGTCAAGGCCTGAAGATGCCTTGGGGCATTTCGTGTGAGTTCTATTCCTACCTAACATTTACCTAGGAGACCGCGTAGAACCATAATGACTCTGATTCTGTCCGTGGTCAAAGTTTAAGTGACATACCCCGTCCTTAGGCATTTTTGCGTTTCGCTCTACGACGGACCGTTTCTGAGATATGGCAAACAGGAAGTGCTGAGTCGGCAAAACAAAATTCGACACCAGAAGTCGTCTCGACGCAAGATACCCTCTAGACTAGTTAGTCTAGTGCCAGGAGGCCGGAATTGAGCTCCGTTTCGCTCTACGACGCACCATTTCCGAGATACGGCCAAACAGGAAGTGTGGAGTCGGCAAAAATAAATTCGACACTAGGGGTCGTCTCGACCGAAAATACCCACTAGACTAGTTTGTCTAGTGCCACAAGGCCGGAATTGAGCTCCGTTTCGCTCTACGACGCACCGTTTTCGAGATAAGGCCAAACAGGAAGTGCCGAGTCGGCGAAAAAAAAATTGACACCAGGGGTCGTCTCGACCCAAGATACCCACTAGACCAGTTTGTCTAGTGCCAGCAGGCCGAAATTGAACTCCGTTTCGCTCTACGATGCACCGTTTCCGAGATACGGCCAAACAGGAAGTGCCGAGTCGGAAAAAAAAAATCGACACCAGGGGTCGTTTCGACCCAAGATACCCCTAGACTAGTTTGTCTAATGCCAGGAGGCCGAAATTGAGCTCCGTTTCGCTCTACGACTCACCATTTCCGAGATACGGCCAAACAGGAAGTGCCGAGTCGGAGAAAATAAATTCGACACCAGGGGTGGTCTCGACCCAAAATACCCACTAGACTAGTTTGTCTAGTGCCAGAATGCCGGAATTGAGCTCCGTATCCCTGTATGATGCACAGTTTCCGAGATACAGCCAAACAGGAAGTGCCGATTCAGCGAAAAAAAAATTGACACCAGGGGTTGTCTCGACCCAAAATACCCATAAGCCTAGTTTGTCTAGTGCCAGGAGGCCGGAATTGAGCTCCGTTTCGCTCTACGACGCACCATTTCCGAGATACTGCCAAACAGGAAGTGCCGAGTCGGCGAAAATAAATTTGACACTAGGGGTCGTCTCGACCCAAAATACCCACTAGACTAGTTTGTCTAGTGCCAGGAGGCCGGAATTGAGCTCCTTTTCGCTCTACGACGCACCATTTCAGAGATACGGCCAAACAGGAAGTGCCGAGTCGGCGAAAAAAAATTCGACACCAGGGTCGTCTCGACCCAAGATACACACTAGACTAGTTTGTCTAGTGCCAGGAGGCCGAAATTGAGCTCGTTTCTCTCTACGACGCACCGTTTCTGAGATACGGCCAAACAGGAAGTGCCGAGTCGGCGAAAAAAAAATTCGACACCAGGGGTCGTCTCAACCCAAGATACACACTAGACTAGTTTGTCTAGTGCCAAAAGGCCGAAAATGAGCTCCGTTTCGCTCTACGACGCACCGTTTCCGAGATACGGCCAAACAGGAAGTGCCGAGTCGGCGAAAAAAAAAATCGACACCAGGGGTCGTCTCGACCGAAGATACACACTAGACTAGTTTGTCTAGTGCCAGGAGGCCGAAATTGAGCTTCGTTTCGCTCTACGACGCACCGTTTCCGAGATACGGCCAAACAGGAAGTGCCGAGTCGGCGAAAAAAAAAATCGACACCAGGGGTCGTTTCGACCCAAGATACCCCCTAGACTAGTTTGTCTAGTGCCAGGAGGCCGAAATTGAGCTCCGTTTCTCTCTACGACGCACCGTTTCCGAGATACGGCCAAACAGGAAGTGCCGAGTCGGCGAAAAAAAAATTCGACACCAGGAGTCGTCTCGACCCCAGATACACACTAGACTAGTTTGTCTAGTGCCAAAAGGCCGAAATTGAGCTCCGTTTCACTCTACGACGCACCGCTTCCGAGATACGGCCAAACAGGAAGTGCCGAGTCGGCGAAAAAAAAATTCGACACCAGGGGTCGCCTCGACCGAAGATACACACTAGACTAGTTTGTCTAGTGCCAGGAGGCCGAAATTGAGCTCCGTTTCGCTCTACGACGCACCGTTTCCGAGATACGGCCAAACAGGAAGTGCCGAGTCGGCGAAAAAAAAAATCGACACCAGGGGTCGTTTCGACCCAAGATACCCCCTAGACTAGTTTGTCTAGTGCCAGAAGGCCGAAATTGAGCTCCGTTTCGCTATACGACAAACCGTTTCCGAGATACGGCCAAACAGGAAGTGCCGAGTCGGCGAAAAAAAAAATCGACACCAGGGGTCGTTTCGACCCAAGATACACACTAGACTAGTTTGTCTAGTGCCAGGAGGCCGAAATTGAGCTCCTTTTCGCTCTACGACGCACCGTTTCCGAGATACGGCCAAACAGGAAGTGCCGAGTCGGCGAAAAAAAAATTTGACACCAGGGGAGGTCTCGACCGAAGATACACACTAGACTAGTTTGTCTAGTGCCAGGAGGCCGAAATTGAGCTCCGTTTCGCTCTACGACATACCGTTTCCGAGATACGGCCAAACAGGAAGTGCCGAGTCGGCGAAAAAAAAATCGACACCAGGGGTCGTTTCGACCCAAGATACACACTAGACTAGTTTGTCTAGTGCCAGGAGGCCGAAATTGAGCTCCGTTTCGCTCTACGACATACCGTTTCCGAGATACGGCCAAACAGGAAGTGCCGAGTCGGCGAAAAAAAAAATCGACACCAGGGGTCGTTTCGACCCAAGATACACACTAGACTAGTTTGTCTAGTGCCAGGAGGCCGAAATTGAGCTCCGTTTCGCTCTACGACATACCGTTTCCGAGATACGGCCAAACAGGAAGTGCCGAGTCGGCGAAAAAAAAAATCGACACCAGGGGTCGTTTTGACCCAAGATACACACTAGACTAGTTTGTCTAGTGCCAGGAGGCCGAAATTGAGCTCCGTTTCGCTCTATGACATACCGTTTCCGAGATACGGCCAAACAGGAAGTGCCGAGTCGGCGAAAAAAAAAATCGACACCAGGGGTCGTTTCGACCCAAGATACCCCCTAGACTAGTTTGTCTAGTGCCAGGAGGCCGAAATTGAGCTCCGTTTCTCTCTACGACGCACCGTTTCCGAGATACGGCCAAACAGGAAGTGCCGAGTCGGCGAAAAAAAAATTCGACACCAGGAGTCGTCTCGACCCCAGATACACACTAGACTAGTTTGTCTAGTGCCAAAAGGCCGAAATTGAGCTCCGTTTCACTCTACGACGCACCGCTTCCGAGATACGGCCAAACAGGAAGTGCCGAGTCGGCGAAAAAAAAATTCGACACCAGGGGTCGCCTCGACCGAAGATACACACTAGACTAGTTTGTCTAGTGCCAGGAGGCCGAAATTGAGCTCCGTTTCGCTCTACGACGCACCGTTTCCGAGATACGGCCAAACAGGAAGTGCCGAGTCGGCGAAAAAAAAAATCGACACCAGGGGTCGTTTCGACCCAAGATACCCCCTAGACTAGTTTGTCTAGTGCCAGAAGGCCGAAATTGAGCTCCGTTTCGCTATACGACAAACCGTTTCCGAGATACGGCCAAACAGGAAGTGCCGAGTCGGCGAAAAAAAAAATCGACACCAGGGGTCGTTTCGACCCAAGATACACACTAGACTAGTTTGTCTAGTGCCAGGAGGCCGAAATTGAGCTCCTTTTCGCTCTACGACGCACCGTTTCCGAGATACGGCCAAACAGGAAGTGCCGAGTCGGCGAAAAAAAAATTTGACACCAGGGGAGGTCTCGACCGAAGATACACACTAGACTAGTTTGTCTAGTGCCAGGAGGCCGAAATTGAGCTCCGTTTCGCTCTACGACATACCGTTTCCGAGATACGGCCAAACAGGAAGTGCCGAGTCGGCGAAAAAAAAATCGACACCAGGGGTCGTTTCGACCCAAGATACACACTAGACTAGTTTGTCTAGTGCCAGGAGGCCGAAATTGAGCTCCGTTTCGCTCTACGACATACCGTTTCCGAGATACGGCCAAACAGGAAGTGCCGAGTCGGCGAAAAAAAAAATCGACACCAGGGGTCGTTTCGACCCAAGATACACACTAGACTAGTTTGTCTAGTGCCAGGAGGCCGAAATTGAGCTCCGTTTCGCTCTACGACATACCGTTTCCGAGATACGGCCAAACAGGAAGTGCCGAGTCGGCGAAAAAAAAAATCGACACCAGGGGTCGTTTTGACCCAAGATACACACTAGACTAGTTTGTCTAGTGCCAGGAGGCCGAAATTGAGCTCCGTTTCGCTCTATGACATACCGTTTCCGAGATACGGCCAAACAGGAAGTGCCGAGTCGGCGAAAAAAAAAATCGACACCAGGGGTCGTTTCGACCCAAGATACCCCCTAGACTAGTTTGTCTAGTGCCAGGAGGCCGAAATTGAGCTCCGTTTCTCTCTACGACGCACCGTTTCCGAGATACGGCCAAACAGGAAGTGCCGAGTCGGCGAAAAAAAAATTCGACACCAGGAGTCGTCTCGACCCCAGATACACACTAGACTAGTTTGTCTAGTGCCAAAAGGCCGAAATTGAGCTCCGTTTCACTCTACGACGCACCGCTTCCGAGATACGGCCAAACAGGAAGTGCCGAGTCGGTGAAAAAAAAAATCGACACCAGGGGTCATTTCGACCCAAGATACCCCCTAGACTAGTTTGTCTAGTGCCCCGAGGCCGAAATTGAGCTCCGTTTCGCTCTACGACACACCGTTTCCGAGATATGCAAGAAAGCCTCAAGGATGAATCAGCAAAAATTCTTCCGAGCTCTAGGTCAAAGGTCGTTCGACGGAGTGATCCCAAAATCAATAGGGTTTTTCCTTGGTGGTATATGAACTCCCATGCAGAGAATACTTGCCATTGCATGAATACTTTTTGAGTTATCGATCGGAAACCAAGTCTCAAAATCAACCTTGATTTCATCCTCACGACCTCACGGACCCCGGAGCCGCCTCCAAAACAATAGGGGTCTTCCATGTAATATTTCTGACCAGTGGTGTAAATTTGGACAAGATCCGTTCAGGCGTTCCCGAGTTATTGATCGGAAACCAAAACGACGGAAAGTAAAAAAAAAAAGAAGAAAAAAAAAAAAAAAAAAAAAAGAAGAAAAAAAAAAACCAGACAAAACCATAAGGGCATTTCGGGCCGAAATGCCCTAATGACAACTGTAACGAAAACGGAGCCCCGCGAAATCGAGCCTGGTGGGCTGTAAATGTTGCGGCCCAATGAAGCTGAGCTCTTCTTATGTTGTATTCCTCTTAAAGAGTGAACATTTGGTATATTCAGGCTATATAATGGACAGGCTATAGAGGAATTGATGTATGTCAATGGAATGTTGCTTAGTGGAACTGGAAATGCATATGCGTGTTTGGACAAACTTAGGGGCGCATAGGACAAACTATTATAAAAGAGTGTGTGACGACCTCTGGATATTGTGTGGTGAACTTTGAAGTTCTAAGAGATTGGAATTGTGAAGAAAACACTCCACAGGGGCACAAAATGCAGGATTCGGCGGATGGGAGGATGTGGTAAGAACCGGAAGAAACCCTCACACTTGTTTTATTGGTATTACACAGATATCATATACGAAGTAATGAGCGCCACTTGCGCCAGCAACTCCCCCCCCCCCCCCCCTCAAATTTGCTCTTGCATTCGTTGTATCTTTTGTCCTTGGTCCACTCAAGTCAAGTAGCAACAAATTCCATGTGTTATGCCATACTAGTACATTCATGCTTATTAGCCCTACGAGATCTACAATACCATGAATAGTCTTTCAAAATATTATTATCGCTAAGCTTGAGTTGTATTGAAAATCATGCCATGATCCACAGAAGTGTTGTCAATTTATTTAACAGTGTTTTGAATAATTTTACGATCTGTTTGATTATGTTAATCAGAAGATTTGGAAATTGTTAGGTCTACTAGTTTTGTTGTGCAAACGTTTACTCATATACATATTAAAACTATGTAACGAATGGATGTTCTAGTAGTATTATCTTCTTAACTGAGGCTGGCCCACTGAAAGATACTAGACATATGCTGTGATGCTTCCAGTACTTTGTGTGTTCAAGTCGAGACTCCGCCGTACTGATTACAGACCGCCGGATTTTCCAGTACTCCCATTGCACGGCAACATTCATACCCCGCCGATCCCTATTTCACCCCGCCGTTACATTCGCTGTTTATGACACGTTTGGTCAACCATAGACGGGCCACATTGATGACGCGTTCGGTGTATCGAACAACCTTAAATGTATTATGGACAAGCATCACAACAGCAGAACTTGAGGTTACGTGTGCGGCCACAGGGACAAAGGAGAGTAGAACCAGTACTCGAGGCTGAGTGAACACAAAAAAAATCAAGGATAAGTAGACACGAAACACATTTCTTGGTTAAACAACCAAACAAAATATTGTGGGTCTTGTTTCCATGTGATATAAAAATTCTAATTGTGAACCTGAACGTTATGACAACCTGTCGAATATTTTGATGTCCATGGGTAAATTGATTCTCACCTGCTCTTTTGTTGAGTTGCCCATTATTCTTGCCCAAATGTGTTTTGGTTGAACTTTCCACAAAGGACTATGGTGTGTGTTTTCACTCACACAATATTTGCAAATCAACTTAAAGCCTATTGATTAGTTTGATAACAATATGAAACAATGAACTCGAATCGTATTGTAACTCGAACTCGTATTGTAATAACTCTCTACTTCCCTCTCACAGAGAACAATTCTCGTAGATGGTCTTACACTACCATAATACCTCCAATACTGGTGCAGAGCTTGTCCATGCGAAAATTGATTATTACTCGCATTTGTTTGTCGATTCGTCCATTATTCTTGCCAAAATGGGTTTTAGTTGCACTTTCCACAAATGACAAAGGTGTATGTTTTCTTTGTTCAATATTTGCTACTTAACTTTGTTGTAATCTGAGATTGTGACAGGAAATATGGATAATGTCATAGCTGACTTAATTCGGTAGCAATAAGTCCACGCATGGACAAGTTCCTCACCAGTAGTACCATGGGGTCAAAATTACACTAACAGATATAGTACGGCTAGCGCCGCACAATGAACTTTGACCTTTACCCGAAATTTGTTTGCCGAGTCAGCATTTTTCGTTTTCGTCGATATCTCGGAAATGGTGCGTCGTAGAGCGAAACAGACTCGTTGATCTAGACAAACATGTCTGATCTAGACAAACATGTCTGGAGGGTATGATGGATGAACTTTAACCTCGACCCGAAATTTTTTGCCGAGTCGACTTTTTTTTTTCATTTTCGTCGATATCTCGGAAACGTTGCGTCGTAGAGTGAAACGGACGTTATTTTTGGACTCGTCGACCTAGACAAACGTGTTTAAGGGGTATTATGGATGAACTTTGACCTTGACTCGAAATTTTTTTGCCGAGTCAGCATTTTCCGTTTTCGTCGATATCTCGGAAACGGTGAGTCACAGAGGGAAACAGACGTTATTTTCTGACTCGTCGTCCTAGACAAACTAAGGGGTATTATGGATGAACTTTTGCCTTGACCCGAATTTTTTTTGCCTAGTCGGCGTTTTTCGTATTCGTCGATATCTCAAACGGTGCGTCGTAGAGCGAAACGGACGTTATTTTCAGACTCGTGGCTCGAGGCAAACATGTCTAAGGGGTATTACAGATGAAATTTGAACTTGACCTGAAATTTTTTCGGCTGAGTTGAAATTTTCCATTTTCGTCGATATCTATACTCGGATTTTTCTAACTCGTTTACACTGTTTTTCGCTAATATTTTTGTGATGCTAAATGCTATCGTTCCATAGCTTGGCATACTTCACCTGGGAGGCAAACGGCAACTTTCTACCAAATTTCAGACAGCTATCGTGAAAATTGAAAAAGTTGGCAATCTACCTCAATGTTAAATTTCAGTCCAAAACGGAATCTCGAGAATCTGAGCATATTCGAGGAATTGGTCCTGTTTACATCCATCAGGATTCGAAATATTCTTGTAACTTTGAACCAGGAGATACACTGGGTGTATTCTACACAAACATGTTGATTTTGAAACATTGATCCGCTACAAAACCGAGCAAATGCACAAAATTGTGTGCCTGCCCAAAAAATAAATAATAGGCCTAAATTTTAGATTGCCAACTTTTTCAATTTTCGTGATAGCTGTGTTGAATTTTGTAGAAAATTGCCGTTTGACTCCTAGGTGAAGTATGCCGAGTTATAGAACGACAGCGTTTAGCATCACAAAAATATTAGCGAAAAACAGTGTAAACGAGTTAGAAAAATCCGAGTATAGTATATATTATAAATTAATCATCACACCGAAATGCCTCCAAGGCATCTTTAGGCCTTGACGTCTAGTTTCATTTTATTCCATGGCCAGGTTTCCCTTTCCTGAGCAGCAACATTCCTATATCGCCAGCGTATGGTGTGTTTGTTCCAAAACATATACGCAACTACAGCGTTAGTGGTAGATATGATGACTTTGTTTACATAATTTGTCAGCTGGTCTCTAACCCGCTGCAACAGGATATGTTTTATCAAGACTAATGCATGTAAGCGCTGCATTCAAGAAGTTCTATGGACGTCATCACAATCTGGTTGATAAATACACCAATTTATCTGTGACAACTATGCAGCAGGTCTTGTTTGCATAATGTATTTTCTAAATAATGATGGGTACCACACGTGAGGCAGGAAATGCTTACTCTTTGCAGAAGATATGGGAGCTAATGAAGTTCCATGAAATTGTCTCGATTTTGCCTGACATTGGCCTCCCATATTTTGATAACTGACTCGGATTTGTTCGCTCGGAATACTATATGTTTGGGTATTGGTTCAATATTCATCAGTCATTTCCAATATAACAAATGGTCACCGTCGATACCCATGACACATCTTGGAGTTTTTATCTAACTGATGGTGATGGAGCAGTCAATAACAATACAATTGTTCAATGAATCACCATCCATCCACAACTGGCAGCTTGATTTGTGAGAATGATCATTCGATGAAAGCTTCTCGAATTTTTGATTGGATGTGTCAGTATTAGTTAATGCACTAATGTTGTGTGAGATACAGCTGTTATTATGAAACCGAGTGTTTCTATGGTGCTGAATAATATGATAAATATACGTTTGTATTGTTAGTTTCAACTAAATTATAAATATCATGCTGCAAATAGTATTGTGCCAATCTCATGATTCGTATAACTGCCAAGAGTATTGATAATCGCGTGTCCATCGCATTGGTCCAAAGAACGCATCAACACGACTACATGTGAACCTCTCAAAAAGGGCGAGGCCCAGACCCATCATCGCCAGTTTCATCAACTCGCGCGACAAACAAAAGGTGTGGAATGCTCGTAATGAGGACATGTCAGAGGCATACATAACCCGACATTATCCAGCTGAAATACGCGCCCGCAGGAAAATACTCACGCCAATACTGCAAGCTGCCAGGTCAATGCCGCAATACCAAGACAACTGCTACATGCGAGAAGATAAACTCGTGATCAAGGGCATCGCCTATACATTTAGAACATTGGACCTACTACCTGACGATCTGGACCCCCGTGAAATCTCTACACCGATCATAGAAGGCACAACATATTTCTGGGGTCGCAATTCTCCACTGTCAAACCATCATCCGTGTGAAATCAAAGTGAACGACACTCTGTATAATTGTACAGAACAGTATTTCCTTCATCAGTTTGCACTCTATGCCAATGACACAGAAGCTGCAAATGCAATCCTTCGAGCGGACGACCCAGCTATTCAGAAAGCGATCGCCAACAAAATCAAACACAATGCCAAAAAGTGGCTAGAAATAGCTGATCAAGTGATGGGAAAAGGCCTACGAGCCAAATTCGAACAAAATCCCGACCTGCGCTCGTATCTCATCTCCACCGGCGACACCCCGATCGCGGAAGCCTCACCAAGTGACAAGTACTGGGGGATTGGTCTATCACTCGACACCATTAAACGTGCCCATAAATCAGCTTGGACCGGAAAGAATCAACTCGGCAGTTTGAAGTAAGAGCTCTAGTTGCCGTGCTAGACAATGCCTCCAATTAAGAGACTGTGCCCCGTACGACATATATATGACAATGAACATATCAGGATTACTGGAACAAAATGCCGATTCCGACACCTTGCCTACAAGTGGCCCGGCCACCTTGGTAACGAGTACACCATAATAAGTGATAGCATATGCAAGTTTATCAAAAACACTAGATACACTTGTGTACAAGCCTTCCCCGGAGCACGGAGAGAAACACTGAAACGACACATCAGGATGTACCAAGCAAGTGTGAAAGCTTTCAAACTGATAATACTTCACGTCGGAACCAACAATCTGCACTCGAACTCGCCTGAAGAGATCCTGACCGTTTATGATCAATTGCTGACGGAAATCAAGAGACAAAATCCACAAGCTAAAATAGCAATCTCGGCCATCATACCTCGTCCCAAAGACATATCAACACAAGATTCCGTACGTCAAGAAGTCAACACTGGTCTGAAAAATCTCTCCAAATCACGAGATTGTCAGTTTCTTCATACATGGAGACCCTTCGTCAGACGGGACAAAACAGTCGACAGCTCAATGTTCGCGATCGACGGACTCCACATTACAAGGGGACCTCAATGTTGAAAAAATTCTTCGACGGAACTGTGACGAGACTCCGAGGCCAGTTGAAAGATACCTGAGCTAGAACAATATTGAATATTGTGGACATTTATCTTCTCCTGGCAATATATAGAATGTATAACTTGAAAATTATCGAAAACTGAGTGTAAACGATAATTTAGACGTCAATTATTTAGATATTATTATAATTAAGAGTCACGTACCTATGGATCTATATAGATTTACAATTAGCATAGTATTAGCATAGTTAAGCGTAACTACACCTGTAGATATACAGATGTAAATGATGTTGTCTGTGCACGGGGTGTCATGCTCCCTGGGATTGTTCTGGGATTGCAGGTGAGCTTATGCTTGTACTTGGCCCAGTCAGTCTTTTTGGCGGTGACACCCCGGGCCCTTTGATAACAGTGTTTACATTCGTCAAAATATAGTCCTAAATATAGGATATCCGTATTCAGTATACGCAACAATCACGCATGGCGGCAGTAACTATAGAACATTTCACAACAGTCTACGTGTCTGATCGCAGTTCATAATGCGTATGAAATTATTTGAACACAATCAAAAACTGATCATGTACATTTCTTTTCTCGCGTATTACATACATCACGCACCACACACACACGTATAATAATGTTACATCCAAATGGATAACCTAAATCTACTTTCATTAAACGTACGTGGAATACGAACAGATAGGAGGAAACGAATCAGTTTATTCACAATGCTCGCAGACAACAAAAAAATAACATATCTTTTCTACAAGAAACTCATAGTTCTCCGGAAATTGAAAATAAATGGAAAGACGAGTGGGGAGGTCACATTATATTTGCCCATGGTAGCACTAGAAGTAAAGGAGTAGCCATATTATTACCGACTAATCTAGAGTACAAGATAACATCTGAATTCAAAGATCCTGAAGGCCGTTTTATAATCCTAGAGATTTCCTGTCATAGTGACACATACGTACTTGTAAAGCCTCTATGCACCAACACAAATTAGCGAAAATTGCCAGACAAACTTTGCTGAAACATTAATGGCAAAATTAGCGATATATGACGGTAAAAATATAATACTTGGAGGTGATTTCAACATCGTACCCAACCCATCTAAGGATAAAAAGGGGGGCAACCTGAATGCAAACAGCTCCATTAAATACAGAAAATGTGTAGAAAGTCTTATGGAAACCTACCAATTAAGTGACGTATGGCGACTCCGGAACGACAATAATTTCATGTTCACATGGCATTGCAAAAAGAAAAACATATATTGTCGTTTAGATTATTGGCTAATCTCAAACCACCTAATTAATAGAACAAACAATGTTAACATACGCCCGTGTTCTTTGTCAGACCACAGTTTGATAGAGCTGAGCTTAAATAGCCCAGTTGACAAACGAAGGGGACCTGGTTACTGGAAATTCAACAATTTACTGGTGAAAGATGCAACCTATATAAAACTGATCAAGAAAGTCATATATGACAGTGCGATTGAGAATGAAATCGAAGACAAGGGCATGAAGTGGGAGCTAATTAAAATGGATATCCGTACAGCTGCAATGAAATACAGCAAGCAAAAATCCGCTGAAAGATCAAAAACAACACGTGAACTCGAAAACGAACTCGCAATGTTACACGATAGAATAGCAAGTGGTAATCACACTGAAGAAATCAGTGAAAACTTAAAGTAGTGGAACACGAAATAAATAGTATTAAACAAGAAAAGGCCAGTGGCCTCATCATCAGGTCCAAAGCACAATGGCCGGAAGAAGGTGAAAAGAATACAGCATATTTCCTGAACTTAGAAAAGAGAAACTATCTCGACAAAACAATAACCCAACTAAAAGTCGATGATCAACTAATTACACAACCAAACGACATTTTAGAAGAGGAGAGAAACTTTTATAAAAATCTATATTCTGAACCACAAAACAACTCTATAGCTAATGAGACTCATATAATGTTAGACAACCGTAACATTCCACAATTAGATGCCACACAGAAGAATCAAAGTATTATCTCAATAACAGAAACAACATGTTCAAAAGCCCTAAAAAGCCTAAAAAATGGGAAAACCCGTGGAATAGACGGTCTATCGAGTGACTTTTATAAATTCTTCTGGCCTGACATAAAAGGTTTAGTGAAAGACTCGATTTCCTATGCTTTTATCAAAGGGGAATTATCTGTAAATCAAAAACGTGGAATCCTGACACTGATACCCAAAAAAGGAAAAGACAGACAGTTATTGAAAAACTGGAGGCCGCTCAGCCTATTAACGACTGATTACAAAATGATATCGAAACTTATCGCACAAACATTAGTACCGCACCTGCCCAATATAATAAAAGAGGATCAAAACGCGTACATTAAAGGTAGGTATATAGGCGAAAATATACGGACAATAGAAGACATAATACACTACTGTAAAATCCGTAACTTGACTGCTGTCATTCTTCTAATTGATTTTGAAAAAGCCTTTGATACGATTAAATGGTCTTTTTTATTAGAAACTCTAAAAGCCTTTAATCTCAGTGATAATTTTATAAAGTGGTTTCAATTAATATATACCCAAATAAACAGCACAATAATCAATAATGGGCATTCATCACGCTACTTTGACATAGAACGAGGGGTAAGGCAAGGATGCCCACTGTCCGCTTATCTATTTATCTTAGTTGTTGAAATCATGGCAATACGAATAAGAAACAATAAAAACATAAAAGGCATTGAACTTAAACATAAAGAAGTCAAAATCAGCCAATTTGCAGACGATACAACCATCTACCTGCAGGATTATGATTCAATACAACACGTTCAACTATTCCTGGAAGCCTTTTACAAATGTTCGAGCTAACATGGACAAGACACAGGCATACATGATAGGCAAGCATATGAAACGCTTCAAAAACGAATATGACCTCCAATGGAAACAAGGCCCTATATACACACTTGGAATATACATATGTGCTACTGAAACTGAAAGTAAAAAAACAAATTTCAACCCAAAAATAAAACAAATAAAGACACTCTTGAATATATGGAAACTGAGAAATCTTTCCCTGAAAGGCAAAGTCACAGTCATTAACTCATTAATAGCATCAATAATAGTATACCAATCTACGAACATAAGAACCCCCCAAAGCACAGTCAAGGAACTTGACAATCTACTTTATGACTTTCTGTGGAACGGTAAGACGCATAAAATAGCAAGGTCAATAATTACTCAGGAAATAGAAAACGGTGGTCTGAAAATGATCGACATCGCTAGTAAAATAAAGGCCCTAAAACTATCATGGGTTCGCCGTGCATTGCAAAACGTCAGAAGCACATGGAAAATGGTGATTGACGAAACCATCAACATACCATTCGAATATATTTTACAAGGCAATAGTACAAGTGTAATAAAAAATATCCCAACTTTCTATCAAGATATATTAAACACATGGACAGAAATATACCGACCTAACGTTAACAACGATCAGAATTTGTTCAACATTAATTTATGGTATAACCCAAACATCAAAATAGGAAACAAGTCGGTGTTCTGGAAGAAATGGTATCAATCAGGAATCCATGTCATTGACGATATACTAGACTCTCATAACAACGCTCTAACGCTAGAAAATTTAAAATTGAACTACAATCTTGACTAACTTTCTTGATTATATGTCCCTGTTGAACGCAATACCCAGGGATTGGTGGACGAGGTTAAAGAATTCTGATACACATCGCCCGCTTAATGCGTCTCCAACATTCATGATATCTGACGGAACAAAAAACATCGATTTCCTATCAACTAAATCAAATGATATTTATTGGATACTTGTAGGTCAAACGACACGAAATAGAAACCCCACATGCGTAACCCGCTGGGGAAAACTGTACGATATTGATCCAGAAACATGGCCATTTATATTTAAATCTGCATTCACCTCATGCAGAGAAACATACATGCAGTCCTTTCAGTATCGTATCATTCATCGAATATTCCCGTGCAACGAAGTCTTATATAACATGAAAATAACAAAATCAAATATATGTACCTATAAAATGTGTCACCAAAATTCATCCGACACGATCCAACACTACTTTGTGACATATCCACCTGTTCGATTGTTTTGGAAATCTTTTTCACATTGGTGGGAACATTCTAATCATAACCACACACCAATTTTAAACGAGGAAAATATAATTTTAGGACTGCCATGCTCGAACTCCGAGGACTATATTTTGAATTACTGTGTCATGCTGGCAAAATATTTCATACATGTATGTAAAAGAAAAGAAACTGATATTTTCTTCCTAGCTTATTTGTCAATGTTGAAAAGCAAATTGTTGATAGAAAAGGAGATCAATATTAAAAACAAAAATGAACACAATTTTTATTATCGTTGGGGACATATTTATGAGAATTTGTAGACAATTTTCTATGTCAATTTTAAGTTACCAGACCTTTGTTCCGTTAACCTTTTGGCATGGCGTTCCGTCCATCGACCATCGTTCGTCGTCGTTGTCGTCCGTCTACACACATTTTTATCGTTAAAGTTAACAGTCAAACCTCTCTAAAATTTTCGTATAGGAAATGGTATGTGCTGAATACTGTCATGGCCTTGAACTTGACCCTCGACCTTTTTTCTAGATCAGAGTTCAGAACGGTTGGTGTCTCGCCTATTTGTGACTTCACAGCTTGTGAATCCATGGAGAACATGTTGGAAATGATATGTGCTGGGTATTATTTCGAACTTGAACTGAAACCTCATTTTCGGGGTCAGATTGCAGAATGGGTGGTATCTCACTTGTTGTCGGCTTTGCAGAATGGGAGTCAGCTGTAGACATACTAGAGGTGATATATGCTGAATATCTTCGGCGCCTTGAACTGACCAGTGACTTTATTTTCAAGGTCATGGAACAAAATGTTAATACCTAAAATATATATTGTCCGGGAACCTTTCTTAGCCCCTGGGCTAATTTTTGTTTTATATATTATTACCATATTATTATTAAAAGGTCAAAAGTATGCCAAATTGTAATGCCTGCTGCTAGTTTCCAATCTCGAACATGTGAACATGAACCACAGACTGTTGTACAATTGATATCATTCTTTCTTTGATAACATATACATGTACCATGTAAACTTAATGTAGCATCCTGCTAGACGTCTTTCTTATCGTATGACGTATGTATACTTCAGATCGGAATCAAAATAACAAACACTGTTTGTCTCCACACCATTGTGCTAATTGCATGATTGAGAAAGTAATATTACATGTGTGTGTGTGTGTGTGTGTGTGTGTCTTTGTGTGCTGAATGTATTACGTGACTCTATTTGAAATAAATGATAAAAAAAGAGTATTGATAATGTCTGTGATTGCTTTTGGTCTGGTTTCTCAACCATCCACTCTAAGTAAGTATTCACCTGGCAGCCGAGGCTATTCATGTTTGGTCTCAGCCAAAGCAAATATAGTATCTGAAAACCAACAGTTTTCCTAGCAGATCCAGGTTGCGTCATTGATACTACTATTTATCTGGATCAATCGACGATCAGGTTCTCTGGCTGATCCTGAAACCATCAGAACCTTCCAGCTGGAGCACTATCAATGTTTTTGCAATGGGGAGCCAATGAAGAAGACAGCAGGTTGCCATTGCAAAAGGATTTTTGACCTAGAAACGTTCATTCGGCAGAGATTTATAAGGTACTATAGAGGTCTTTCGATGATCAGTGTTCCAATATAGATGGACTCAATGGGTAAGAACTATGCACAGTCTACTAGAAGCACTTGAATAATTTAGACATTCTTACATTTTGTGGAGGGTCTGCAACATGCTGGCTAAATCTGGGCCAAGATAGCAGAATACCAGGGACATTCAAATTGTGTCTTTAGTAGTGTAAATGTGGCATTGTATATTTAAATGCAGTCGGCCCAGAATGATATAAACATATTTCAATTGATTAAATTGTGAATGTTTCCATATCAATATCCAATAGGTTTTGGGAATAACCAGGGAATAACCTGAAGCATGGTTTGGAATATTCACTGAACAATGCAGGAAATCAATCTCATGATTCCCGATCTCCTTGGTACACATTGTTAGTTATTGGACTCACAGTGGCTTGAGATTGGAAAAATCCAGAACCAGCTAAGAAATGATGCAAATGACAAAATCGAAACATATTTTGCATAATTCGTTGTATATTGCTAACTGTTCTCACCAAATTTATAAATTTAAGCAGATATAAAGATCAGAGAGGAAAAATAAAATGATTACATAATTATCAATCAAGATCAGCAAAACAGTGTAAATCAGAGTAATATTGTTTGAGATAAGGATATTCATGTAATGTACATGAATAATGTAATGTAACTTTATCATGTTTCATGCCCAACTAATTTTGCTGACGTCACGACAGTATATATCACAATATTCAGCAGCAGTTTAGCAATGGTATTCTTCATAAATATGCGATGTTGTAGGCATCTTGATGTAGATACACATAATTTATGTGAAGCTGTCAAGATTGGTCGGAGATTGCAGGAAAACAGACAACCATTTGGCAAATAGTTCAAGGACGACTGTAAAAAATGTCAGGCTAAGGTCATTTTTGCCAGGGAATGGAGAATTCCAATCATAAAAGCCACCTGCAAAGCAAATTCCAGTGCATAATTTCCCACCCAAAATATCCCTTCTCATTTTGTGGATATTTCTGGCTTAAGTGTTTTTCAGAGTCATCAACAGTCTAGCCGAGTAGACTAGTTATGGAAACTAATCTGGGGCGTGAACCCAGAAGCAGAGAAAACACCAACCAAGCTTGTAATTAATTGGGTGGGCGGGGTTTCATACAGCTTAAGGTAACCAGTAGGGGAATATGATTCAATCATGCTGATTCAATTGAAGTGAATTTGTGATACTCCACAATGTCTGATATTTCATACGTCTGTCAGTGACATTATTTTTGCAGCATGCACTAGGGTCAAATAGGTTGCTTTGGAACCAGTGTTTGATTTGACACATAGGTTGTTTTGACACCAGTTTAAAATGTTGAAAAATTGTTGTGCTGTATTACTTACAATACCTGAGGAACAGCTACATGCAAATTAATTTCAGATGGATTTGGAACCAGTGCCCCAGAATTATATATAATATGATCATTGTCTCATCAGTATTGATGTACAAATCAATAGTAGTCCACCCTGAAGTATCTTCTTTGTAACGGCACACACGAACATGATACTATTGAAATTGATCTCCCGTTCGTCTGCGTTCCAGGTCATGTCCACATCACGGACTTCAACATTGCAGTGTGTTTGGAGGATGGACAGCTTGCGACATCAATGTCAGGAACCAAACCTTACATGGGTAAGAGGGGGAAGGTCCATGGGTTGTATGTTAAATGCTTGAGTCCCGTTTTGCTAGTGTACAGATATTGGTCATGCTTGATGTGTCATCCGAAATAAGTTTTTTCAGCCTTTGCATGTGCAATAATTCCATGAATGAATATAACACTCCAGGTAATATCTGATGATAACCTGTGACATTCTACTTTTCAGGGATGATGGTCAGTCTGTTCAGAAGAAAGTAATGCACAGTGCTTATATAAATGTGTATCTTAGTGGATTTTTTTGGTGCGTGTGTGCGTCCATTGCTTGACATTACTTGTAGGTTGGAGATGAATTTTGAGTTGGATGATGAAAAATGAAATTAGTGTAAGGGGCCAACAGGAATATATGCAGAAAGGTTGAGGGGAATAATCATCAGAGATATGATGGTTACAATGTATGTATCAACCTATTACCGCTGATAACCAAATTTTGATGAAGCCAATAAAAAACCTAATATTAAAAACTTTCAGAATAGAAACAAAACCCGACCAAACATTCACAAATAAGGATCGTCTCATCATGTGAGTTTTGGACAGGGAGACAATGGCTGCCATGGGATATATGTATGAATCTGGGTTCTCGTGGTGGTACATGTCCAGTGGACATATGATACATCATTATACATCAAGTTAAATGTAGTTAGTTAGTTATAGACTGGTTTGGAAGATTCATAGCACATGTACATGTACCCATGGCAACATGCATTATGCAATATATAGGGAAATGATCGGGAAGACACAATCATTAGTTTGTACATAATGTACAAGTATGATATGCACAAATCCGTCGGGAGAAATCTAATTTAGAATGAGGCGAAGAATTTGAGATTTATTGTCATAACTATCATGATTATGGTTATGAGGATAACCATAAGCAATTACCATAACCAAATACACCTAAACAATAATTATATATACATGTACATTCTTTTGTAATATGTTGTGATGCTGACGCGACATAAACAGTCATGACAAATTATCTTGAATGATTCACATCTTGTCATGAGTCTGCGCACAGATGATTAGGCTTACATCAAGTTGTGTTTTGCTGCAAATTAGTTAGGCTTCAATAATTAATTCAATGGTCAGGCACATGAACCAAACTGTAGGCAGTTTTCCTCCCTATATCGACATGGTAAGCAGTATTTGGCAATACACCAAAAGCAATGACACTCCTGACACTCCCCTCACCAAACACAGGTATTCAGCACAATGCATTCGGGAGTTGGCATTCGTTTATGACCCGATTCGCTTTAGTAGCGGTAATTGTGATGATGGGCACAGTTTGGCAGCGTGTGGCGACTGCTTTCAGGGCGCCCATTCACCGTGTGACTGGTGCATCAATTGGAAAAATTAATTTAACGCTGTACCTCCCTGTATTTGTTATGAATTGAGCACAGAGTTAGCCAAACCATAAAATAGGGGCAGTCACTCGACAGTGTGAGGTTTCGAAATTTGCATATTGATGGGGGCATTTGGTATGTGTTAAATAATTCTCTCTGAACAACCATGTTGAATTTTATTATTCGAATGACAAGTTAACTTGTGAATTTCCCATATGAATATCTCTCTTAAGCTGGGCTCTTGGCATAAGGTGGTATTCGTTGCGGGAAGAAATCTGAGAATCTGGTGAAAGCCCACTTTGGTTGCAAATGTATCTCATGTACTGCCAAGGCTGGGGATCGAACTCGCACCTAAACCATTCACATTGGTTCACAGAAGTCAGCCTACATGTGAATTGGGATATCAGGGCAACCAAATGTTTAAGTCTAAATATAAGCATATCCTGTGACAGGAAAGTTAAATTAGTGACGGAAGCAGTCTATAAGGTTTTCAGTGCGAAGGCTTGCTCAGAACAAAATCTACGGTTGACGTTTGCACTTTATGGAACTGATTTAACAGCCACAGATCAGGTTTTGAGATGCGAGAATTTATCCGTATTATTGTTGTTACCGCAGTCTGTTTGAAAGTGTAATTGTGCTGGTTCACACTTCAAAAGATGCACCACCTGTGTGCAGTAACAGGGAACACAATATCCACAAGCAAATCGCGAAAATTTGCCGAAAGTTCGACTGTCATTCCCCTTTTTGTTGATATTTCTGTCCCAGATAACAATTTATTCAGTCAAACTTGCAAGTTTCAAGATATTTTTTGTTAGTCGTTGGAGGAATGCGACACTGCCCGGACACATGCACGTATTCACAGTTGAGAGTGATTTGTTTCACATATTAAGTCAAGATGTTGTCCATCGATCTTCTACAATTTTACTATTGAACTGGTTATTCGAATGCATGCATGATAATCATGACTAATTATTCTCATATACACGTAGTCATGTTATCATGATCATATCACAACCAATAATAAATAAATTTTCCTACCACACGTACATGTACCAATACTTGAATTATCGAGTATAATCACAAAGTATCAAATAAAATATGAAATATTTTAGGAAGAAATCAGCTCCATAATCATGATAGCTTTGTAACCACTGTTCTGTGCATATGTATCCATGCAGCTCCGGAGATCTTTAGCTGTGCCTTGGAGGAGGTTGCGGGGTATTCCTACCCAATCGATTTGTGGTCCCTTGGTGTCTGTCCTTAGTCCAACGAAATAATAAACTGGCTTCGATTGAATATATGTTGTGTCGACTTGGTGTACAATCTATCTGTTTGTCAAATAAAAATATATTTAATAAATAGAGTACAAAAACCTGCAGAGAAAACCACACAGCACATAAGGTTTACACTGTTCATTCAAATTGCGAAACTAATTTATAGCTGAAACAAATTTGATACCTTCTTTTGAAAAGATTCTTCAAAGAAGAATTGTTTATGGAAGATATTTTGTCAAGGAATGACATGAAAAGAATTGGTTATCAAATTTTCTCTGGCAAAAACTTGCTTCTTTTCAGTAACTGTACCAAGGACCTTGTTCATTGCTCGGCATAAGCAAATTTGCCAAGATGTGAGCACTTGCCAGATAATGAACAAATCCATGGTGAAGGAAATGAATACACTCTCAAAGTCTATTGGGTTCCTTTGAGGCTCACTCTGCCCTCCAATATCTTCTTCCTTGCATCTGTGCGGATAACTGTTATGAGCATTCAAGAAGACATTTTATAAACCAGGAATGTGGATGATTGGGAAACTTCAAGTACATCAAGAGAATTGTTTTGCTTTGTCAGATGGGGATCGCGGTTGGGCCTATGAATATTTATAGATGGTAAAATTATCCCTACAGGGGTTGTTGAATGTTTGGGGCTTGTTACATGTATCTTCTGTTGTCCAAGGGCATATCTCGTCTACACTCATATATGTCAGTGACGGTACTATACAAGTACCATATATCCATGGTATGAAATGACTTGTTTTTTATGGGAACTGCAGAAAAAATATTCGCCCTCACAGACAATGAGAGCTAGGTATTTGCTTTGCTAACTGACTGACTGCAACCGGTTCATCTGGAAAGATCGATTACAATTTTTAGGGCTTGTGCTTATAGTTATCCCCGAGCAGTAACTTTACCGATATTGAATAAGTAAAAGGGATTTCTCATGCAGAATTAGGATGAAGTGGTTTGTGAGACTGAGACATTTCAGGCACTGGATGTACTTCTAAGATGGTGGTCTACATCAGATCATTATCTCCACTTGTTCCTTGGCCTGGGTATGTCTAACAAGTGTCGACACACATAATTCATTGGAATCTGCACTTGTTGAGACCAGGAACCTTTTCAGAATCTGACTAATGCAGTTGCAGATAATTGCCTGCTTAGAGATAGTAATCCTGATTAAAGTTCGTGAATGGTTCTTTATTCTGTACTTTCGAATACTTTGGCCTTCATAAATTTTCATGCTCATACCAAGTCATTCATGTGGTCTCATAAACTTTGTTGTTTTCAGTTTTCATATTTGTGTATATTGTATTGCAGCAGTCGGCACTTTCTTCCAGGCGATTGAAAATAAATGTCAGACACTGCATTAAGCAGACTCTCATAATTCAGTTGACCGCTTACAATAATTTGTGGATTATGACACACAAAGCTTCTATGGTACCTCATGTCGCATATTGGGTCTAGGAACCTACAGACCTGGGATTGTACTTGTAGAATACTGTTATTAGATGAAATCAACCACCCCATAGCCAATATCCATATTTCGATTTTCTCCATGAGCCATAATTGGGAAACATTTATAATCTTATCATTCAGATTATTTGAAGTTTTAAATTGGACATAGTGTTCATGTTCACACAATAATCTCTTATTGATATTATATATTTTTTAAAGATTAATTGCAATGATCTTGACTATCTATGCGCAACTAATCACTCGAGTTAATCTGTTTTAGAGGCCGTTTGAAATCCACTCTGGCACGACTGCAGCTGACGTGAAGGTTATGTTCGCCTCGACTAATGTCCACTTCCCCAGCTCCCTGCATGACGGCTTGAAGGATTTGCTCAGAAAGGTCCGTGTGAATATTTGTGCAAAAGTTCGTTCAATTATGGTTGAGCTTTATGCGGAGTGATCGATGAATGAGTGTGGATACCACAGTTTACTTGAAATGGAAAGAAAACAACACTTCCCTTCTGTCTCCCCCTTCACTTTTTCTTCAGTGCAAATCGCACTACTTAACATGTTAATCCCCCCAAACTGATACAACGGTGTATATTATGTATTCTTAAAATTACGATGGAAAATTTAACACAATAACATCACATCTATAACATGCACGATATCACGTCTTTAAACCATACTTCATGTCAAAAGTTGTCACTTATGAGGTAATAAATACATCTCCTGCTGCACCCCTGCCCCCTTCCAGCTGTTAGTGGTGGAACCAAAACGGCGATTCTCCAATCTGTCTGCTCTCAAGTCTCATCCATACTTGCAGGATGTAGACTTTGATCTCGTGCTCAGTCGTGGAATCAAGCCCGCCTTCATTCCCTCGGTAAGGAATCATTTTTCAAAGCGATTTTATTAAAAGGTCTGTTACTTTTGGGAATACAATTGGGAATATCGTGAAAATGGCATGGAGAAATTATGTAATATTCAGTACATTGTCACATTTTACTGACATGAATGCCATGGTTTTGTAATACGAAGGCTGACATGAGTTCCACCGGAAGAGGTCGTATCGTTTCAGAAAGACCATTTGAATTGTGACCCGACATATCAGTTGGAGGAGATGATCATTGAGTCCAAGCCTCTTCACAAGAAGAAAAAACGACTTGCGAAACAAAATTCACGACGCGACAAAGATGGTGTCCAGTCACCAGATGGATCTATAGTATGGGTTTCTCCGAAAGACTGATCTATAATATATACATTTTATGCAATGTTTGCATTGAGTTAAAGGTTCAGGTTCGGACTATCATATATACAGATGTCATCCAAATATGGGAACAAATATCGAAACAAATTTTATTTGCTGATACCTTTAAAAATATTCGTAAAATTTTGGTATTTTCAATGTGACAGGAGGTTGACCCGGTACAGGCCTGTCTGGACAACATCGACAAGGACTTCAAGTCATACAACAGGGAACGGTAAGAAAAATCTGCAATGTCTGTGACATCAGACACAGGAATATTGCTTCTGCTGCATCAGCTGCCATGCCAGAAAATTGTGTACAACACATGCATATTCTGTTGGGATCTTTATCCTCATCACACTCCCTACCTTTGGGAGCATACATGTCATTGATCATCCAAATAATATGTCATTTCCTACGACTTGACGTTTTAACTTTTACAACAAGACGTGTTGTCATATCATGTTGGTAAGTTGGTTAATATGATAAACTTAGCAAGGTGTCATACAATATCACAACAAGTCATCTAAAAGACAGATTTATCATATTGTGATATTTTTTACACATTATGACATGTAATCATAAGAATAATTCAAGTTGGGACGTTTTGTAGTGATAAATTTCACGTTAAAATAACTTGTGATATGGATGAAATCGAAAGACATCTTGCTGAGTCTATCATGCAAAGACAACGGAAAGGTTGCACGGCAAGTCATGATGAAACACTTGGTTATGTGGATGGTCAATGTATGCTTCCATATCTATCGTTTTACTTTTAGACACCTCAAAGAGATGGTACTACAACGCAAGGAGAAATCAAACCCAGACGACTCAGTTGCCTCCCAGGAGAATCACACAAAAGACCAACAAGAATCTCATCCTGAAGCAACCGCAAACAACACAGATGCGGAACCAAATGGGATAAACGGAGAGAACAATAAACTGTCACAGGAATCTCAGCCTTCACGTTCTTAGCGCACGTGGAGTATTGTTTCCTCGTGTCAAACTTCCTTGGTGTATTTGTGTCTTACTCTTGTCAATACTGCATTTTCTGAGGATTCGTACAAAATGAACTACTTATTATTAAGTTAAGTTCAGCATTTTCCATAGCGCAGTACGGGCCTGATATTTTGTTATGAACATTGGTTTAGTTGTTATAACAGCCAATGCTAATATTTCGTCTTATATCATAATTAGATTGAACACAATGTACATAGTAGAGTCTCACACCAACCTCATTGTCACTGTGCGAGTCATATTTACAATCTCATTCATGAAATGATTTCATACAAGTTCAGTTGTGTTTTTAGCTTGTCGTGGTTTTTCGTCCGTCGTCCGTCGTTGTCGTCATCGTCGTCGTCCGCCACATCATCTGTTAACATTTTTTATCTTTTTTTTGGGCTGATGCATTTGTCCATAAATTTGTGTGAATATGTATTGGGTCAATACCCCCAGACATTTTCTTGATTGAATCGATTATGCAGTTTTGGCGGCCATTTTTATGCCGAAAATGGCCATTTTTGCATGTTTTCAACTTTAAAAATTATTTTCTCAAAAACTGAGAAAATAATCAAAATCAGTTTTGAGATTTTAGCTTCAAAATGTTCCCCTCATGTATCTTTATAATGTGTATAAGTTTCGATGCTCTTGAATCGCCGGTCTGCGTGTGGTGGCCATTTTGATGTTCTTTACGGGGCCCAAATAGGACTTTCCCATGTTGAATTCTCCTATGCTTTATAATGGGCCACAATGTTCTTGATATCTCACTTAATATTGAGATTAGAGACTTGGAATCAATTGTGGACATATAGGAAATGATATATGCTGAATATTCTCATGACCTTGAATTTGACCTCTAACCTCATTTTCAAGGTCAGAGCACAAAATGGCTAATATCTCGCTTATTTATATATCAACTTTACAGCTTAGAAATCTATTGTGACCATATAGGAAATGATATATGCTGAATATTCTCGTGACCTTGAGCATGACCATTGACCTCATTTTCAAGGTCAGAGCACAAAATGGCTAATATCTCGCTTATTATCAACTTTACAGCTTAGAAATCTATTGTGACCATATAGGAAATGATATATACCGAATATTCTGATCACCTTGAATTTGACCTTTGACCTCATTTTCAAGGTAAGAGCACAAAATCGCTAATATCTCGCTTATTATTCACTTTACAGCTTGGGAATCAATTGTGGACATATAAGAAATGATATGAGCTGAATATTCTCATGCCCTTGAATGTGACCTTCGCTCTTATTTTCAAGGTAAAAGCACAAAATGGCTAATATCTCGCTTATTATCGACTTTACAGCTTAGGAATCAATTGCGCACATATAGGAAATGATATATGTCGAATACTCTGATGACCTTGAAATTGACCTTTGACCTAATTTTCAAGGTCAAAGCAAAAAATGGCTATTATCTCGCTTATTATCGACTTTACAGCTTAGAAATGAAATGTGGCTACATAGGAAATTATATACGCTGAATATACTTGTAACCTTGAAGTTACCAGACCACCGGTCTGATCACCTATTGGCTAGCCGGTGAGCTACAGGTCCCTTGGGCCTATGTTTTGTGTGTTTTAATGAAGCTGTTTGAAGTACAACGTGGTTTGATGTTACCATTTTAAACCTTGTTGTTTGCATCTTTGTGATAAATACATATATATACTTAACATATATATTATTATATTTTATGCTGATAATGTTGAATAAATTTACCATTAAATGAGGTATATCTAATCAATGTAAACTCCTAAGTGTCGATTTCATTGTGAATACCAGCTGAGTTTATACTGAGTGCATGTAGTTATGTAAGTATCAATCTACACAATATTAGAGTATATTTTAATTTGAAATAAAATGTTTCTGTCTTTTACGTGTATTTCAAGCTATTCACACATATTTATGTACATGATTCAAATAAAAGTTTGCCAAGTAATACCTGTCTGATTGAATCCTTCGAACAAAGGTCATCATAAATTATCTATTTATGAGTGTTGCACATCTGCTGCGTTCGTACGGATTTTCATGAGCATTTTACAGGTCACAATCAGGGTCTCAACATTTTCAAATGAAGAAAATACCATATGTTTCATGTACGGTACTTGTGTGTGTATTTGAAATTACTGCAGTGAAGTTCGACCACATCAAAATTTTACAAGCAACTGGAAAGTGCTTATTTGAATGGTACATCAAATGGGTTTCATACAATAATCCAGGATTTTACCTACTACTGAATATTAGGCCTCGATCGGTGATGACAAATCAATAGTGAAGATGTCTCTTGATTAACCTTGGTCTCGCTACTAGTGTCATCATGCGGTAATTGTTCCAGGCGATTTGCTGTTTCTGCAATGGTTCATTCCAAAGTACAAACATTTTCTGCTTTTGATCTTTCATTTCTCTTTGTCTAGGAGTTGATTGAAGAACAAAAAACTAACCTTTGTCAGTTCTTGTCATCAAGCGCTTTTTGTCATTGCGTGAATAGCATGTTTTCTTTGTGTTTTCTTCTTCTGCAACTCTCCAGGGGCAAGTTTCTATCGCCACGAGGATACCTAGCCCCATGTAAGTTGTCCGCTGTATGACGGATTGTTGCCGGGGCTAGGTTTGTTCTGCACCACACGTGACTGTTTATTCCGTACATATCGCTGGCGTCTTCCAGCCATAATCAGTTAAAGCTTCGATGACGTACATTGTACTTGGCTAACATCATTAATCGATCAGTTTTTAGGAAAACTCTCTTTTGATTCATTCACTGTACTTTAGGATATAACAGGCACTGTCCGTGGTCATATGTTGTAAATAATATTGTGTAATCAATGGTTGAAACTGAGCGCCTAGTAAAATGACCTGTTTTAAATGGGTTCTAAAATGTGATAGGTGCCTGACAATTAGTAAGTAAACAGAAGCATCCTGTCAAGGGCTGGACCGTTATGGATGTGGGAAAAGTGCAGAAAAATTCTGCACCTTTGAGGAGAAAAACGAGATATATGTTTATGTCACGTTGTGTGTGGATGATATTCAGGAAGAGTCCATTGATTTCTAGGACATCATCATGCCATAGAGAAAACAATAACAATTCTTGAATGTCCTCACTAATCCTCAATTTTCCGCCATTAATGTCATGCCTATTTCACTCTGTGTAGATTAACAATTTACACCATAGACTACATATCCATAATACACGTCAACAAATTACACAGGTATAAGTTTACTTATCAAAATACCCCACACAGATACATGTATAGCATTTACACGCGTACCTCCTTGTGTCACCATATCAGCTACCAGTGCACCCATATAGATTACTTTACGATGGTTCCGAAAGCAGGAGGCAAATAGATTCCCATGGCAACTGGAGCAACAACAAGTGAGCTAGACAATACTGTCACTGGCATGATTATTTTCTATGTATTGGAGCGTTTTTTGAATCCGCAGCAAAATCGATATAATTGCCATGAGGAGGAGGGATTGTGCATGCTATTGAAGCTGTCTCGTGGAGATATGTCAATGAGACTGCCATGCCTTTGATTATATCTTTGTGTAGTGTCGACACATTTGCCTGATTGGTTACCAAATATCAAGGTTGTTTCTTTGATTACAAACTATTTGTTGGAAGTCACAGTGCAGAATTACTGGGATTTAATTCCATTAATTAACTGTTTTTATGGGAGATGCATATTAATTTGCTGTTCTGATTGCATTCAAGTGATTATGGGTTCACTGGGTTGGTCATCATCTGAGAATTTACCTCCAATATTCCTCAGATGTCTCTGCACAAAAATGCATTGAGTGAGAAATGTGAATTCCAAGTTCTCGACAATGGAGTTATTATGTAGCTGTTTGAGTATGTTTCAGATTCCCATTACTAGTAATCATATTACTAATTGATGCAGTATGATATCAGCACGATCTGCCGTGGAATGAACATTTATTAAATTTGACCTAGAACGCTAAAACACACGGAGTTTTAGGGCTGTTCCATATGGCTAATATGTAGTCCATTAAAACTTGTTCCAACACAATCTATCATGGATACGAAAGAAATGTTCTGATTCTTTGGACAGAGAGCACTCCATTAGCTGTGTGATGCCTGGTGCATTTGCTGCATCGTGAATTTCTCTTCTTTTTATCACACTGCATGATATCTATAGCTTGCTTGTCACATAAAGTGTTTTTTGTTTCCTAACCTTTCTTGGTTCTTTTCTTGCATGAGAAACCCATCATGCAGATTTTCAATTCTCAAAGCTTGTCCAGTTGTGGTAAGTGATATAATTGTAACGTTCGGCGACCCAATGATAAAGAGGTATACCCCATTAGTTACTGGAGTGTCACAGAATGCTTATTTACCTGCCCGCACTGCAGCACCATAACTGTGGTGTCACTACTCGCGCAGTCCACCACGTCATAATGCTACAGTGCTTTCCTCTTTCGAAGAGACCTCGTCCCCGACGTCAGCTATATCCTACTGTTGAGCCACATCATGAGCCATGCGATCCGCAAACAATGCTGTGATGTGAGTCAACAGCAGGGGCCGACCCGGGAGCGACGCCGAGAAATCCACAGTGGTCTGAAAGGTCAGGCACCATTGTAAACTTCGGCGACCCCACGATGAACAGAGTGTCACCGAATGCCTTATTAACCTGCCCGCACTGCAGCACCATAGCCGTGGTGTCACTACTCACGCAGCCCACCACGTCATAATGCTACATTATGCTTCAGAAAATACAGGCGCCAAAGAAAATTACTGGAGCTGGGTACAATAATACCGAGCGTGTCACCCAATATTCTGTGAACATTTCTATAAAAACGAAGTCAGTTTAGGCCAAAAAAAAGTAATATGGTTCTGGTTATTGGGGTCCCCGAAAAAGTGATGCGACGATGCGATTTTCTTTTTTTTTAAATTTTTTTTTTTTTTGCTAAATTTGGCGGCGGATGACTGATCCGGTCAAGTATGGCCCATTTTGCTAACCATATTTTCCCCATAAAATTGGCTGTTGATAAGTGATTCGGTTGAATTTGCCCTGTTTGGCCAGCCATACACCAAGTTTTGCAATGTCAAAGGCACTCGGGACCATTTTACTTGATCATTATCTCCCAAAAATGGATGTACGGGTGTCAATTTAAAACAAAGAAATTCAGCTCTCAAAAAGTGATGCGAAGATTTTTTTTTGGTTTAAAAAAAAAGAGAGTGATGCGCAGGGTTAAAACTGACGCGCGCGTCTAACCAGAACCATAATACTTTTTTTTTACCTTAAACAGGTGATCTCATTATTCAAATGAATGATAATGTTTCATAATAGCTGATGGAAATTTGGTACATACGCATCATTCATACTTTTCTACAGGTACGACAGAACTCCTCTAGACGTGCTGTATACAAAGCTACTGGTGTTAAACGTCTGGGGTTTCTCCTTCCTCTCATCAATAGATGACATGTTTGGAAAGCAGCTTGAATGATTTTAGCTTCCAAGCTTTATTGCCTGGAAGTGTTTGTATTCATAACTCTAAGTTTAGTTCATATGTTGCACCAAAATATGCGTCAGTCTATTATCATATCAATGTCATGTCAAGCGTGTCGAACAATATGAAAGATGTATAAATGTATATGTATAGGGATAAGTATATGTATGTATGAGAAGTGAGATTAAGTGACAGTATTTTATGAGAATAGAATATATCACTACATGTATGAATGCAATTGCAATCTTTTATCATATTTTCAGAGACATCAATGTAAGAATCAATTTATTACCACCAATACAATCAGATTTGATGATGCAAATAACAAACGTAAAATAGAACATTTTGGAATGGAAACAAAGTCCCAACCAAATAATTCATCCAAGGACACACGGGCGTCTTCAGGGGCAGACAGTGTGTGAAAAGTAGTTGTTTCTACTGTACACCTGATGGAATTAGTATACAACTGCCAACAACATATGAAAAAATAATTTAGAGACCCGAAACAAACCTTAAGGAATAGATGCATGACAAGTACATAAGTACCTCAGAACAATCCAAAAGGCTACTGAGTTGATGTCATCAAGCTATATGACATCGTACTTGACGCAGATGGTAAGTAACTGTGGTAACACTATTTTTGACTGATGAAAGGCGCATTTTCTAGTAGCATGAAATGTTCTCAGGAAAATATTCAAATACATACCAAGAAAGTCATTGCATCTGTATACATATTATTTGCAATATGTGTTGTTCATTATGGTATCAGTGTTCATATTACTAGTGCAACATTTATAGCGACATCTTATGGAACTTAAAATTACAAAATTAATATTATTTTCTGCATCATAAAATAAAGCCCAGTCTTCCACACTGTAGTACTTGTATTCCTTAGTGTAACATACCAATACCCAATACTCTAACATAAAAAGTTGTTGGAAAGCCCTTGATAATTCACTTTATACAAATTACACCTCAAAGAAAACCTAAGCTGCCAAGGACACAATGGATGATGCATAACAAATTAACAAGAGTCGGATCCCTTAGCCTGGACACCACCTATTTTTGACATCGAGCTATCACCCTATTTTTGGAACCCCCCCCCCCCCCCCCCAATTCCCCATCCTATTTCTCCCGCCTGTTCCATTAGAGACCAAAAATTCCTCCTTGATTATTCCCCACGACGACCTTATATCGGACAGAGTCACCAATTACTACATTCTCCCCGCATATTTCCTGCAGGGTAATTTTGCTTTCAATCCAGATTAGAGAACATGTTGTTGAATACTGGAAAAGAGTTTGCTTTTCAATGGATCTTCATCCAAGGCAGTTGCTGTAGGAAAGATTGAAGATTGAGCAAGTGGTCAAATGCTACATTTCTTCACAAAGTCACGTCTCTTATACAGCAACCTGTGGTGTGATACACATGTATATGGAAATTGTAGAAAGACAGATTGCATTTACTCACAAGATAACCTTGCATCCATTTATTATAGTTATTGGGAAGTTACCAGGATACTGAATGCGTGTTGTGAAGTTACATACAGTCAAAGTTAAAATCAACCTTTTTGAACTGTGCGTATTTATTTTCCTGATTTTTTTTCAATGATGTGAAGTCATGCATCCTTCAATGGTGAGAATGGAAGATGAAAATATTAATTGATTGGGGTGCCAAAGTGGACACCACTAATACCTGTAGATGTTTTATATTATCCAGTTTGTAGTTGGCTTATGTAAAACTGTAATTTGTAACCACTAGTTAATCTTCTGGGAGCTCTTTGCTGCATTTCTTTGCTGTAGATGTTTTATATTATCCAGTTTGTAGTTGGCTTATGTAAAACTGTAATTTGTAACCCTAGTTAATCTTTTGGGAGCTCTTTGCTGCATTTCCGCTTACATTTTCTGTGGTGCAGTGACATCAATAAGTAAATTGGAGTAATTTGTTGAGACTTCGCAACATTTTCCAACAGCCATTACTTCTTTTAAACTGTTAATTGTCGAGACTTCACAACATTTTCCAACATCCACTACTTCTTTAATTGGCATCATCAAAATCTAATTGTATTGATGGTAATAGGTTGATAGGTACATTCTTGGCTGGATGGCTGCATAACAGGCCCACAGGCCCTGTGGTGTGCATAGTGTGACCAAAAAATGGTCGCCAAACTAAATTTGATAGCGCACGCTTCAAGAGAAAAAATTCCGATTGATGAAATGTCCACACTTCCTAACAAAATATTCCATGACTAATGTGATCTCCTCCCCAGGAGATTGTAGCCGGATTGTGGCATTGTGATACAAATCAGATGTGGTACTGGTCTTCACGGCGCTATCGCGTGAGACATAACAAAATCTCTTCATCGACGTGTGTGGCCAAAATTAGGGGATCCCATAACTGTATCAACCCGTCTTCTATACCCAATTCAGTCACTGTTCGGCTAGCACTGGCTGCAGTGTTATGTGGTTGAAAACAGCAGATTTGTTTCTAGCTTCACGAGTGGGTTTATTGACACTGGGTCCTGCTGGTTAAAAAGAGTTTACTCGGGCAGAGCTGATTTGTTTGATAGCATCATGTCTGATCATGCCGTATCCTGCATTCCCTTCTGATAACAGCTATTGATCCAGCGGTGTCAATCACATGGAACGCCACTAAATTCTCTATTTGACATGTTTAACACGATTTACAGCTCGCAGACTGATTCTGTGAAAGAAAAGCTAGCGTGGTCTTTGTTACTCTGTGACATGCGCGAATCTTGATAATTAGCATGATTCATAAGTGATATTGGAATAGCACTTTGTCATAAATGTATTTGTAAATACATGCAGGAAAAGTTACTACTGATCATTTGCCTGATTTTGTCTCTAATTAGAAAATAAAAACTGAATATTTTCCCAGCATTTCTGACAACTTGAATCCAAAAATCAATAGAAACTTGTCTTCACTGTTATCAATTCAGATAGTGAATATGTTTGGCACCCTTTTTGTGTGTTATATGTTTATCATGAAGTGAAAAATCCTGCTTATATGAATAACCTGTGAACATGGTAAAATGTGCATTAATAATGTGGACACACTGCATGTTTGAGTGTTCAGGAATCTCATGAGCACATTTTGAGAAAATCATTGATACTGCTGCAAACATTATCAGTGTTTGCTGATCAATGAATCCATATATATTGAATGACAAACGTGAATTTTTTTATTTTTTTCCATGGTCAATTTCTCTTTTTTGAGTAGCAATATTTCTATATCGCCAGTATTTGGTGTGTTTGTTGCAAAACTTATACACTATCCCACAGCTAGTTGTAGATATGACGATTTTGTTAACATAATTTCCTAGCTAGTTTCTGAACTGTTGAAACAAGGACACAGTTTATGACTAATAACTGTGTTTTAATAAGTTTTGTGGACGTCATCACGATCTGGTTGATAAGCACACCAAACATCTGACAAGGACGCACCATGACTTGTTTGCACACTATTTTTTAATTGATGTCGGGTGCCACGTATGGGACAGGAAATGCTCACTCACTGCAGAACACCTGGTTTCAGCACCGTATGTGTGTTCTTGGAATTGTTTCGATTTTGCATGACTTTGGGCTTTGGGAATTGAGACTCAATTTGTTCGCTTTTCATTTCCCATGTACACATCGTGAGGATATGGACAATGCTACTGGGGCAATCAATAACGATAAGATTGGTGCATGGTGTCACCATCTATTCACAATTTGGCAGCTTGATTAGTAAGAATGGTCAGTGGAAAAGGTTCCTTTCCAGTTTTTTATGGAATGTGTCAATTTATATTAATGCAATATAATCATATTTACCCCAGTGTTTCTTTGTTGCATATTTATATGAGAAATATAATTTTATTACATTAATTTCATATAAATTATAAATACCATGCTGCAAATAGTATATGCCAATGTTATGGTTTGTATAATTTCCGAGAGCATTGCATGTGCTTGTCTTAAGGCTGACTTCTCAACATGCTCAGGCATCCACCCATAGTACATGTAGGCATTAACATGGCAGCTGGCCAGAAACCACAAGTATCCATGTTTAGTCTAAGCTAAGGCAACAGTTTACCTAGCAAATCCAGGTTGCCGTTATTGATACCACTATTTATCTGCTCAATCGTCGATCAGCTTCTCTGGCTGATCTTGGAACCATCAGAACCTTGCTGCGGGAACACTATCAATGTTTTCTCGCTGGGGAGCCACTGGAAAAAAACGGCAGGTTGCCACTGCACCAGGATTTTCGACCAAGAACCAATCATATGGCAGATATTTATAACGACTTGTAGTGGTCTTTCGATGATCATTGTACCGACAAAAACGGACTCAATGAGCAGAAACTAGGCACAGCCTACTAGAAGCACATGATACATGAATTACCAGATTTGGATCGGAGAAATTAATCGGAGTCAAGATAGCAGAACAACATCGGCTTTCAAAATGCCAGAGGGATTAGTAGTCTGTAGTCTGGATGTCTGTATTATTGCAGGGATATAACGTGATACAGAGACTTCAGTATATATCTACATCTCAAGTACTTCTGCACATATTGGGAACTAAATAATATACATGTTATATATTAGATACAGTGATGCCAAGTGCATCACACCGACTGCAAAAATTAGGCCAAGGGCCAAAAATAGGTTACCAGACAATGTTTAATATTTTAGATGTTAGCCAGGTTGAATTCAAGGTCAAGAGAATATTCAGCATATATAACATTAAGCATATATCATGTCCACAGTTGATTGCTTAGCTGTAAATTCAATAATCATCGAGATATTAGCAATTTTATGCTGTGGCCTTGAAAATGAAGGGGCAAAGGTCAAATTCAAGGTCATCAAAATATTCAGTGTATATCATTTTCTATATCATGTCCACAATTGATTCCCAAGCCATACAGTCAATAGAGGAGCAAGATATGAGCCAGTTTGTCCTTGGACCTTGAGAATGAGGTCAGAGGTCAAATTCAAGGTCCGAGAATATTCAGCATATATCATTTCCTACATGTCCACAATTGATTCCTAAACTGTAAAATCGATAATAAGTAAGATATTAGCCATTTTGTCCTGTGACCTTGAAAATGAGGTGAAAGGTCAAATTCAAGGTCATGTCAATAATCTGCATATATCATTTCCTATATGTTCATAACTGATTCCTAAGCTGTGAAGTCGATAACAAGCGAGATATTAGCCATTTTGTCCTATGACCTTGAAAATGCCATCAAAGGTCAAATTCAAGGTCATCAGAATATTCAGCATATATCATTTCCTATATGTCCACAATTGATTCCTAAGCTGTAGATTCGATAATAAGTGAGATATTAGCCATTTTGTCCTGTGACCTTGAAAATGAGGTCAAAGGTCAAATTCAAGGTCATGACAATAATCTGCATATATCATTTCCTATATGTTCATAACTGATTCCTAAGCTGTAAAATCGATAACAAGCGAGATATTAGCCATTTTGTTCTATGACCTTGAAAATGGGGTCAAAGGTCTAATTCAAGGTCATCAGAATATTCAGCATATATCATTTCCTGTATGTCCACAATTGATTCCTAAGCTGTAGAGTCGATAATAAGCGAGATATCAGCCATTTTGTGCTCTGACCTTGAAATTGAGGTCAGAGGTCAAATTCAAGGTCACGAGAATATTCAGCATATATCATTTCCTATATGTCCACAATTGATTCCTAGTCTCTAATCTCAATATTAAGTGAGATATTAGGCATAATGTGTCCCATTATAAAGCATAGGAGAATTTAACATGGGAAAGTCCCATTCGGGCCGAGTTTGGGCAAATGGTCCACTTCGAGCGATTCAAGCGCAACGAAATTTATAGACATCATAGGAGTACATATCAGGAGTGTTATGTATCAAAAAGAAAAAAAGTTACTGAACAGATTTTGAGAAAATGGCCACCAAAGTCCAAAATCAGGCATTTTTCGTCGAAAACGGCCGCCGTTTTGAAAAAAAAATGCGAAAATCAAAAAATGCGAAAATACCTCCTTCTTGAATTATTTTTGTGCAAAATTTCAGATGAATTCGCCCGTAAAAAAAAAAGATAAAAATGTGGACGACGACGGACGACGACGGACGCAACGCCATGCCAATAGGTTATCGGACCATAGGTCCGGTAACCTAAGAACAGAAATATCATCATGGTTATGGGTTTCTTTAATTTTTGAGAAGCAAATGAATAAATCGGGTAATTTGAAGGTAAAAAATTCAGTCGAAAAATGACATGTATCAGATGCCTTGAACTTTACGATTTTCAAACCCGATAGTCCCAGGATGATTTCTATTAAGTGTGAACGTTTCCTTATTATTTCCCAATAGGTTTTGTCTAAAGAATAACCTGAAACCTGAACAATTCACTGAACAATGCTGGAAATCAATCTTGTGATTCCCGAGCTCTTTGTCACACATTTTCATAAATGGGTCTGACTTCATTAATGAAGTCTTTTGAATATGTTAGTACGATTAACATTGTACGTTTTCAATCCCGCTTTCAAAACATCCTGACTATGTTTCCTCTTGATGTATCTAGTGAAACACACTGCAAGTATTGAAGGTGTTATTGGCACTTCCATGTGAACACTTACTGATCTGCTCTTTAGTGTGAACCCAAATGTGTCACTGCACCTGTTGCAGTGAATTGCATACGTCATTCACGTTGCTACATGTACGTACAGGTTCGCTTTCATGAAGACGAAATACTTGGAAGAAGACAAATGGACACTGCATGATTGTGGAAGTGAGATGCCATTATTCTATTCTTTTGGATGTGATAATTGTTCGAAATTAGAGGTTGAAAATTGTCCAGTTAGATTTATAAAGGCAGATCACAGCTGCAGTTTGACTGCTTCAGGAGCTAATATAGTAATGTACAGTGGCGTATGTAAATGCGGTCTGCAATTTGGTAGCTGTTTGACTCACACAGCTCTGAGGTGTGTCAAGTTATAATATGATATGAGTTAGCGTTGCAAACTGTTCAGCAAAAATAGAAACCCAGGTGTAAATCAGAGTGTAAGTGAGATGATATTGTTTGAGATTATGATATTCATGAAACAGGTAATGTGTCTTTATTGTGTTTCGTGCGCAAATAATTTGCTGATATCATTATTGTGTATATTCCGATACTCACCAGCAGTTTCGCAATGGTGTTTCATACATATGCAACAGTACACATATTGCAGATATCTTGATGTAGCTATATAATTTATATAAACCTGCCACGATTGGTTCAGGAAAACAGACAACCATTTGGCAATAGTTCAAGGACGACTGTAAAAAAGATGTCAGAATAAGGTCGATCATTTTGACTAGCAAATGGGCAATTTCCAATCATAAAAGCCATTTGCAAAGCAAACTCCAGTGCATACTTTCTAAGACGAAATACACCTTTTCATTTTGTGGATTTTTCTTGGGAGGTGCTTTCTGATTCCTTGGCACAGGTAATAACACTTGTAACAATATTGGTTGCAAGGACATGAGGAATGAAGCACGTTATTTAGAGTCAGTTTGAGTCATCGACAGCGCCTAGCAGAGTCCGCAGTTGTATGGAAACTGCTGAATCTAGGGCGTGACCCCAAGTGCAAAGAAAAAACATCAATGAAGCTTGCCAATAATTGGGTGAGCGGATTTTCATTTAGGTGAACAGTGGGGAAGTATATCAGTTGAGGTGAATGTGTGACACATCAATCACAATGTCTGATATTTCAAAAGTGGGTCAGTGACATCATTTGTGCAGTCGGCACTAGGGTCAAATAGGTTGTTTTGCAAATACTGCGAATAATGTTGATACCAATTACCAAATGGTAAATAATTCTAGAATGTAGACATGTTCTGTTTGAGTGCTGCATTGTTGTATGTGATCTAACGAAAATTCATGTTCCAAAAACACGTTGTCATTATGTCATGAATGATTTTGTTGATAATAATGATAATAATAATAATGAAAAAAAAAATTATTGATTGCAATCAAGCGATTGAATAAATAACCAAATACAAAAACCAACAAAATGCATGATGTAATAACACACCAGTAGTGCGTAAAATTGAGGGCAAGAAATGAATGTAAGCAAGCAAGATCCTTTAAAACTATACTTATTATACTTTGAGAAGTCATTGGTATTTGGATAAAGCCCATAGAATAAAACTGTTTTTAGAACGGTTGTGTTTGGCGAAGGGCACTGGAAAGGATTTGGCATGGCGCAGTCCATAGTGGTTGGGCTCTGGTGGCGGGAGAAGTCGATGTCGCTTATCGGATGAATCCAGAATTTTTGACATCAATTTTCGACACAGGTCGTCACGTCTGTCGCACATGGTTGGAAGCCCAGTCGCTTGGAGTGCTGATTCATAGCTTGCATTAGGATGGGCGATATGCAAGGAACGGCGTTGGAGGTTTTCCAGTAGCAAGGACTGTTCTTGGGTTAGTGCTGCGTGCCATACTGGACAGGCATACTCAGCCTCCGGTCGGATAATTGACGTGTATATCTGGGTGATATCAGCTAGACTGGCGCCTGCACGGCTCAGCAATCGCAGAAGATATTGGGTTTAGGAATATCTACAATTTAACAAGTAGGACAAGAGTTCCCGTAGCCATAGTAACCATCTAGCTATGATATCCTTGATCGATATAGCGCGTGACAACATGAGACAGAGTGACGTTCATGTCAAGGTCTGCGATGGCCATAATCCAGCCACAATTTGCGGAGCTGACGTGTTACATCATAAGAGATTGGTGTCATGACATTTTTCATTTCCTTGATGTCTGTTTTACTTTATATTTCTTAGTTACCAGTGGCGATGAGAACCAGGGGAAAACACCCGTGTTCCCTTGTGCCTGAAGCCACAGCTAACATCACTTTTGTCACGAAAAGACTTGTGGGGATCTGAGAATTGTTAATGCCAAGCAAAAACGAAACATAAAATGTGTTTTATCACAGTACGTGGTCAATGAGTATGATTGTATACGGCACGGACTATTATAACATAATTTAAATATACAGAGATAATTCCATAAATATAGTTGAAATTCGATCATATTTTTCAATGATACAAATCCACACATTGCCAGTTTGAATAATATAACGTATGCACCACCACCGTGCAACAATAGACACACATTTTGTCAGAATTGAACAATCGTCACATTGATGATTGTAGAGATGTATAATTGTGGATGTATTGAATAAAACGCAAATATCAGCGATAAAACACAAGAAACCAACAGATAGAGAACCGTTGAAAAACATTCATCATGACATTGAGACATACACATAGTTGCTACCTGTGCAGTTGCTACCTGCTACCATCGAGTTAATCCATGAATTATCTGCAGAGGTCACATCCACATGTAGCTAGAAATACGTGATTTTATCTAATGTGGTCCTCCTTTCACCAACAAACTAACGATCTTCCTGTACTTGTCCAGTTCCTCCCCTTCTACATGCCTCTACCCAATCATAAGTCTGCCACTGAATATTGATAGAAGGAAGCTTGAGCAACAAAATCATTAATGCAGATACATGTAGCTAGAAATACATGATATTATGCAATGTGATCCTCCTTTCACCAACAAACTACTGATTTTCATGTACCTGTTTCTCTATTCCTCCCCATCTACATGCCTCTACCCAATCATGCCCATAGTGGTAATACTAATTGCCGACAAGTACCGATAGATACCGACAAGTACCGTCAACAGCCGACAAGTAGATCTACTATATAATATATATAGTGCTTTATTTATAAGAATACGAATTGTACAGTAAATCAATAAATATTTTGATGTATTATTTATAAGAATACCATTTGCACAGTTCATGCTAAATCAATAAATATTTTGATGTATTATTCGAAGGTAAAAGTGGATTCTCAGTAATATTTGACACAGTGTATGGATCTAAGTACGAACAGAATTTTTCACACTTTTTTCCATTGAACAAATTTTGAGTTGTGACCTTGAAATTGATCTTTGATGACATGGATAGGCAAAAATTTTAATTTTGGTCTCAAGAATTATCTTTTCCAACCGGACAGTCCAACACTGTACTTTTTTCTGGTAACCTTTCCTAGCCCTAGGGCCATTTTGTGTATTTTTTGTTTTTTTATCAATCATCCTGTACAATATATGAAAGTAATATCATACAACTTATTAAAAATATAACATATAACAAATGTAAAAACAGCATTCAGCCTCTGGTTACTAACTTACAAATAGTACCGCTAATTGAATAGAATAAATAAATGGTGGTTGCTACTGTAATTTATTTTAAATTTTTTGGTATCGTGAAACAAAGAAGATCATTTTGTTCAGAAACGTGAGTACATGGTACCATTTCAGGCGTCAAAGGTAATTACCCCTGTGGTTTTTCTATTGGCTATTCACGCTTAGTGCGGCAGCCAATAGCAGTCTACATGGATCGGCTCAGAGCTGTCAGTCATCTTGTGGGTATTAGCTTGAAGAAACATAGCCAACGGAATGGGGGAGGGGGGGGGGGGGGCACAGGGATGTCGGTGTGACCACTGTGCGATTACATATCAGGTCAGGAGGATGGCCGGGGATGGGAAGGGGTGGGGGTATAGAAGTGGAAACGGTTATCATGACCTTAAAATGTGACAAAGTCTGCGAAAAAAATCATGTTATCTATGGTTCTATGCCTACACTTGCTATTGTTGTCCGCTGCATCTCTATTGTTGACATATTTCATTGATTAATACTTCTTGAGGTGTTTATTTACGCTGCATCTCTTGTTGAAATGAAAAAAACAGATTTTTTTTTTATATTCGCAAGTGCTTTAAATTGAGTTTATTTAATATTCACGAGTGCTTTAAATTCAGTTTACTCGTTTCTGTATACTGTTGACCTCGAGCTGTTTCGTGTATATTGATACAAGAGCGCATCGTGATGAAGATGTTCTATCAAAATCTTTGACCTCATGGCTATGTATCCGGCTGTTAACGATTCCCATGACTATTTAAATGGGTAGTGGACTTTAAACTTATTCCACCTAAAGCTCTGTAGGTTATGCAACAACATACATGTGCTTGTTATAAGATCTGTACATACGTACCAGGATCGGAAATATGGTGCTATGAATACTTTTTAGATTATCTATTTATGCTACAAGGTAATGTGTAGAGTAAGATCGGAGCGATGATCTTAAATGTTGACAATGGCATTGCGCAAAATATTGCTCGTAGGACCAACAAGGAGGCCAGTCAGTTTCCAGACTGCGGTGCATGGCTGTCCAAGAGGGGGTCAACCAAACAGACTCACTCTCTGCTAAAATCGTCTCGGCTAGAGTGGATATTGAGGAAGAACAATGTCTACGGCAAAATCGTGGAGAAATCCTTCGTACCGTTTGACCCTCAACCCTCCCACGACAATGTTGTCTGTATGCGACTATGCAACCCTACACTAAGCGAGTCACATGGTTTGACCAGCTGCCAGATCATCTGAAAGAGTACCTTACCGTGGCTATCGTGGAATGCACGGGAAATTTTCCAGACAACAAGCCGTCAACCCATGGAAATGCAACTAAATTCACAAATGAGTACATGCGCACGGCTGTGGACATTATAGAAAAGATCACCCGACATGTAACATCGCCTTCCCTTCAAGTTTACACCGACATGGTGAAAGATGCCAACGACTCCAGTGATGCACCAAGCGACTTACGAGTAGTACAGAACATGAAGTACCATCAAGCCTCAAAAGAAGCAGGAACACAGGCACAGCGCAGGAACAACAACGCAGATGACCTACAGACATTGATGTCACAGATGCACGACCATGGTTTCATCAAAGAAGTCCTTGGAGAGCCAGGAAAACCGCCAAGTGTTATTTTGTACACACAGTATCAAATGTTGGACATGAAGCAATGTGTCACTGGCGCAGAAACGAGCATTCTGGGCGTTGATCGCAAGTTCAACCTAGGACCATGTTCCGCCGCACTCTTCGTGTACAAAAAACAAACTTATGCGGAAGTCCACCCGAGAGCCACCTATCCTGCTTGCTCCCTTGTTCTTACACTGGGATAGGATGTACCAGACATATCATCTTTTTTTCACATGTCCAAGCAAATCTCGAGGACACCATCACCTGCACTGAAGTAGGTACAAACAACCTCCTCATTGGATCAGACGAGGAAAAAGCGCTGACGAAGGCCATCAAGCAGTGTTTCAGTGGATGCACCATGCTTGCAAGGTACATTCACGAAAATACGGGCAGATACTTGGTGAATCCAGTGGGTGTCACAGAGAACCATAAGCAACACGTCCTTTGCGAAATCTTTGGCAGGCAGGGACTACTCAGCATGAACGACATACACGCGTTCGATGGAATGAGTTTAGAGTTGAGCAGCAAGTATGCCGATCGATATCCAAGATTTGCATCATACTTCGATCTAAAGCTCCTGCCAATGTTGAAGAACAACGTTTTTCAACCATCACTCGTGAAAAAAGTTGTACCACTATGATGGACAAACAACAATTGCGAGTCTATGAACAACATCATCAAACTCTCCACGCAATGGAGAAAAACTGAAAATCCCGGATTTGGTCAACAAATAACGTCGTTCGCTTGCAGATGAGCGATATGAGGCGTTCACTCCATGGACTATGCAACTTTGAAGTTGCCCCCGTGTTCAGCAAATTCCGTGTGTCCAATGTCACATGGCAATCCAAGACTGCTGAAGCCAAGACTGCGTTCTTTCTGAAGTTCCTCTGCTACAAACGCGATAACTTGAAAGTTGTGAGGTAAACCGATGGAAAACTAGTCATCCCAAAAACACCAACCACCGCAACAAAACCCGGTCAACGAAAACGGCCCTGAGGTGAACGCAGCACAACAAAAGGAAGGAGCAAAACCACAAACAGTCCAACCTAAACTGAGCTGGATCTACATATATTCTTGTGAGGTTGTTTCCTGGCATTGGGACCAGACATTAGGCCTAATTGACTAGCTTAGAAAGTCGTCAATCATATCACATGGATCACGCCTTTGTTCAATATGCCTTTGTACTTGATATATTTCATATTTATGATATTAGTCCAACATAGTGAAATAGACTATACAATAGAATAGATGATTTTCCGTGTGACCTGCTAAATGGATATATGAAATATAGAAAATCAAACATAGCAAATATATAAACCATATAAACACTAATAAAGACGTATACTAATATGCAATGCTTGTTTCTCGGTTTCCGGAGGGTAGGGTCAAGATCGGAAAAAGAAAGAAAGCAAAACAAGAAATAGTAATTTAGCCTACATATCCATTCACGTAAGACATTGATGATTGCAATTAGCCTCAGGCAAGCCTCTTGAGGGGGCCACCGAGACCGCCCCTTCCCGCTGCCTGTCCTAATTTTCTCAATTTTCATGTACTTGTCGGCCCTTGTCGGTAATTGACGGTATTTGTCGGTACTTATCGGTGATGTGTATGACCCTCTCCATAGTCTGCCACTGAATATGGATACAAGGAAACGTGAGCAACGAAACCATTTATTTCTATATAAGGTGTACCACATTAAGTTGTCATGTATATTGTACTGTAATACTTACCATGCCTGAGAAAAAGGCGCATGTACGATTGATTCAGATGTACTTGGAACAAGTGCTCCTGAATTATATATAATATGTATTTTTTCAAAAGCAATCTCATCCCTGAAGTATCTTCTTGGTACCTTGCCTCATTGTGCTGACCTTGAAGCCAGTGCCCTCGTCATAAACTTCAGGCATATAATAGGCACATAGATCACAGAACTCTTGTAACCAATCACCTGTTCGTCTCCGTTTCAGGTCATGTCCACATCACGGACTTTAACATTGCAGTGTGTTTGGAGGATGGACAGCTTGCGACCTCAATGTCAGGAACCAAACCTTACATGGGTAAGAGGGGGGCGGTCCATGGGTTGTATGTTAAATGCCTGAGTCCCGTTTTGTTAGTGTAGAGATATTGATCGCGTTCATGATGTGTCATCCGAAATAGGTAGTTGGTAATAGCCTCTGCATGTGCAATACTTCCATAAATGAAAAAAAAAATAATGAAAGTATCGGTCTATTACCACCAATACAGGCAGACTTCCATGATGTCAATAACAAACATGGAATACAACACTTTGCGATAGAAACAAAGCCCGACCAAATGTATTATCCAAAGAACACACTGGCGTCAGCAGGGGCAGACAGAGTGTTAACGTAGTCCGCTACAAACATGGAGGTAACAGAGAGTCAAATTTTAAAAGTCATTTTTTGAATATTATCTCTTCAAAATGACATTATTTTATAAAGTAAATGATCAGCATCCTAATACTGAAAAGAGAATAGGGGGTCACCGTGCTCGTTTCTTCTACACATTCGATCAAAATCACACATATTTACCTAAAATGACATAAATTCTGGCATTTTTGGGCATTTTTTCGTCCATATTCACATCTTGCATAGTGTTTCCCATGAGAACGGATACGGTGACCCCCTAATTTCTTTTCAGTTTTAGGATGCTGAACAGTTACTCTATAACATATATCATTTTGAAGCTCTAGATTATGTTGACACAGTTATTTATTTAAAAAAACTCTTTGACCCCCTCCCCTCACTGTTTGGAGCGGACTACCTTAAATGTAGTTGTTCCTACTGAACACCCGATGGAATTAGTATACAACTGCCCAACAACCTACAAAAATACTTTAGGAATCCGAAACAATCCCAATGGAATAGGTACAAGACGAATACATAAGTACTCAATCACAACCAAAAGGCTACTGAGTTGATGGTATAGCATTCCAGGTAATCTGCGATGGTGACAAGCGACATACCACTGTTTAGGGATAATGACCAATCTGTTCAGAAAAGATATGCACAGTGCTTATATAAATGGGCATTTTAGTGTAATTATATTTCGGTGTGTATGCGTCCATTGCTGAACATTATTTGGAGGTTGGGAATGAATTTGGAGGTGGATGATGAAAAATGAAAGAATTGTGACATGAAAACAGTCATGACGAATTACCTTGAATGATTCACATCTTGTCATGAGTCTGCGCACGGATGAATAAGCTTACACCGAGCTGTTTTTCACTGCAGATTAGTTAGGTTTCAATCATGTCAATTATTAATTCGATGATCAGGCAGTGTGACCACTGTACGATTACATATCAGGTCAGGAGGATGGCCGGGGATGGGAAGGGGTGGGGGGTATAGAAGTGGAAACGGTTATCATGACCTTAAAATGTGACAAAGTCTGCAGAAAAAAACATGTTATCTATGGTTCAGGCCTACACTTGCTATTGTTGTCCGCTGCATCTCTATTGTTGACATATTTCATTGATTAATACTTCTTGAGTTGTTTATTTACGCTGCATCTCTTGTTGGAATGAAAAAAAGGATTTTTTTTTTTATATTCGCAAGTGCTTTAAATTGAGTTTATTTAATATTCACGAGTGCTTTAAATTCAGTTTACTCGTTTCTGTATACTGTTGACCTTGAGCTGTTTCGTGTATATTGATACAAGAGCGCGTCGTGATGGAGATGTTCTATCAAAATCTTTGATCTCATGGCTATGTATCCAGCTGTTAACGATTCCCATGACTATTTAAATGGGTATTGGACTTTAAACTTTTTCCACGTAAAGCTTTGTAGGTTATGCAACAACATACATGTGCTTGTTATAAGATTTGTACATACGTACAAGGATTGGAATTATGGTGCTATGAATACTTTTTAGATTATCTATTTATGCTTCAAGGTAATGTGTAGAGTAAGATCGGAGCAATGATCTTAAATGTTGACAATGGCATTGCGCAAAATATTGCTCGTAGGACCAACAAGGAGACCAGTCAGTTTCCAGACTGCGGTGCATGGCTGTCCAAGAGGGGGTCAACCAAACAGACTCACTCTCTGCTAAAATCGTCTCGGCTAGAGTGGATATTGAGGAAGAACAATGTCTACGGCAAAATCGTGGAGAAATCCTTCGTTACGGTACCGTTTGACCCTCAACCCTCCCACGACGATGTTGTCTGTATGCGACGATACTATGCAACCCTACACTAAGCGAGTCACATGGTTTGACCAGCTGCCAGATCATCTGAAAGAGTACCTTACCGTGGCTATCGTGGAAAGCACGGGAAATTTTCCGGACAACAAGCCGTCAACCCATGGAAATGCAACTAAATTCACAACTGAGTACATGCGCACGGCTGTGGACATTATAGAAAAGATCACCCGACATGTAACATCGCCTCCCCTTCAAGTTTACACCGACATGGTAAAAGATGCCAACGACTCCAGTGATGCACCACGCGACTTACGAGTAGTACAGAACATGAAGTACCATCAAGCTTCAAAAGAAGCAGAAACACAGGCACAGTGCAGGAACAACAACGCAGATGACCTACAGACATTGATGTCACAAATGCACGACCATGGTTTCATCAAAGAATCCTTGGAGAGCCAGGAAAACCGCCAAGTGTTATTTTGTACACACAGTATCAAATGTTGGACATGAAGCAATGTGTCACTGGCGCAGAAACGAGCATTCTGGGCGTTGATCGCAAGTTCGACCTAGGACCATGTTCCGCCGCACTCTTCGTGTACAAAAACCAAACTTATGCGGAAGTCCACCCGAGAGCCACCTATCCTGCTTGGTCCCTTGTTCTTACACTGGGATGGGAAGTACCAGACATATCATCGTTTTAACATGTCCAAGCAAAACTCGAGGACACCATCACCTGCACTGAAGTAGGTACAACCTCCTCATTGGATCAGACGAGGAAAAAGCGCTGACGAATGCCATCAAGCAGTGTTTCAGTGGATGCACCATGCTTCTCTGCTCAAGGCACATTCACGAAAATACGGGCACATACTTGGTGAATCAAGTGGGTGCCACAGAGAACCAGAAGCAACACGTCCTGTGCGAAATTTTTGGCAGGCAGGGACTACTCAGCATGAACGACATACACGCCTTCGATGAAATGAGTTTAGAGTTGAGCAGCAAGTATGCCGATCGATATCCAAGATTTGCATCATACTTCGATCTAAAACTCCTGCCAATGCTGAAGAACAACGTTTTTCAACCATCACTCGTCAAAAAAGCTGTACCACTATGAAGGACAAACAACAATTGCGAGTCTATGAACAACATCATCAAACCCTCCACGCAATGGAAAAAACCTGAAAATCCCGAATTTGGTCAACAAATAACGTCGTTCGCTTGCAGATGAGCGATATGAGGCGTTCACTCCATGGACTGGGCAACTACGAAGTTGCCCCCGTGTTCAGCAATTTCCGTGTGTCCAATGTCACATGGCAATCCAAGACTGCTGAAGCCAAGACTGCGTTCTTTTTGAAGTTCATCTGCTTCAAACGTGATAACTTGTGTGGTCAACCGATGGAAAACTTATCATCCAACATTGGTCCAACATAGTGAAATAGACTATAAAATAGAATAAATGATTTTCCGTGTGACCTGCTAAATGGATATATGAAATATAGAAAATCAAACATAGCAATATATGAACCATATAAACACTAATAAAGACATATACTAATATGCAATGCTTGTTTCTCGGTTTCTGGAGGGTAGGGTCAAGATCGGAAAAAGGAAGAAAGCGAAACAAAAAATAATTTAGCCTACATATCCAATCACGAAAGACATTGATGATTGCAATTAGTCTAAGGCAAGCCTCAGGAGAGGGCCCCCGAGGCCACCCCTTCCCGCTGCCTTCCTTAATTTTCTCAATTTCCCATATACTTGTCGGCCCTTGTAATTGATGGTATTTGTCGGTACTCATCGGTGATTAGTATGACCCTCTCCATAGTCTGCCACTGAATATGGATACAAGGAAACGTGAGCAACGAAACCATTTATTTCTATATAAGGTGTACCACATTAAGTTGCCATGTATATTGTACTGTAATACTTACCATGCCTGAGAAAAAGGCGCATGTACGATTGATTTGGATGTATTTGGAACACGTGCTCCTTAATTATTTATAATTTGTATTATTAAAATGTTTATAGTATGTTATTAATATTTATATAATATGTATATATATAATATGTATATTCAAAGGCAATCTCATCCCTGAGGTATCTTCTAGGTACCTTGCCTCATTGTGCTGACCTTGAAGCCAGTGCCCTCCTCATAAACTTCAGGCATATAATGGGCACACAGAACTCTTGTAATCAATCACCTGTTCGTCTCCGTTTCAGGTAATGTCCACATCACGAACTTCAACATTGCAGTGTGTGTGGAGGATGGACAGCTCGCGACATCAATGTCAGGAACCAAGCCTTACATGGGTAAGAGGGGGTGGTCCATTGGTTGTATGTTAAATGCTTGAGTCCCGTTTTGTTGGTGTACATTAGTCGTGCTTGATGTGTCATCCAAAATAGGTAGTTGGTAATAGCCTCTGCATGTGGAATACTTAATGTCAATAACAAACATAAAATACAACACTTTGCGATAGAAATAAAGCCCGAACAAATTTAGTATCCAAAGACACACTTGTGTCATCAGGGGCAGACAGTGTGTTAAATGTAGTTGTCCCTACTGAATACCCGATGGAATTAGTATACAACTGGCCAACAACCTACAAAAATATTTTAGGAATCCGAAACAAACCCCATGGAATAGGCACAAGACGAATACATAAGTACTCAATCACAACCAAAAGGCATTCCAGGTAATCTGCGATGATGACAAGCGACATCCCACTGTTTAGGGATAATGACCAATCTGTTCAGGAAAAACTCTGCACAGTGCTTATATAAATGGGCATTTTAGTCTAATTATATTTCGGTGTGTATGAGTCCATTGCTGAACATTACTTGGAGGTTGGGAATGAATTTGGAGGTGGATGATGAAAAATGAAAGAATCGTGACATGAAAACCGTCATGACAAATTACCTTGAATGATTCACATCTTGTCATGAGTCTGCGCACGGATGAATAAGCTTACACCGAGCTGTTTTTCACTGCAGATTAGTTAGGCTTCAATTATTAATTGATGATCAGGCACATGAACAAAATTGTCTGCAGTTTTCGCCGCTCTATCGACATGGCAAGCACTTATGTTGGTATTACACTGAGTAACCCACAGCAGTAATCTAACACTCCCCTGACCAAACACAGGTATTACATGTACGTACAATGCATTGGGGGGGGGGGGGGGGGGGGGGGGGGAGGGTGGCAATTGGGTAATGACACGATTCGCTTTAGCAGCGCTAATAGCGATGGCGGGCACAGTTTGCCAGCGAGTGACGGCTGCTTTCATGTCGTCCATTCACCGTGTGACACCGTGCATCAATTTGGAAGATCAATTTAACGCTGCATATCCCTGCAATTGTTATAAATTGAACACATATATGAGAGTTAGCCAAACCCTCAAATAGGGGCTAAAGTCATTTTCAGTGTGATATGCAATTTGCACATGGGGACACTTATGTGTTAAATATATCTCTGAAATAACCATGTTGAACTTTATACTTTTTTTCCCTATGAATGACAAGTTAACATGGTAATTTCTAGATATATATCCTTCCTCACATACTGGCGAGGCTGGGGATCACACTCTACAGTAGAACAACTACATTTTTAACACACTGTCTGCCCCTGATGACGCCAGTGTGTCTTTGGAAAACTATTTGGTCGGGCTTTGTTTCTATTGCAAAATATTGTATTTCACGTTTGTTATTGGCATCATCACAATCTGACTATTGGTGGTAATAGATTGATACTTACATTAATCTCATCCGAATCATTGACATTGGTTTGAATGTAAGTATCAATCCATTACCACCAACATAACTTTTGATGATGATTTTGATGATGACAAAAAAAAGTAAAATCATATTTGAAGTCAGCCAAAATATGAATTGGGCTGAGCGGACAATCATTCTCTTGCAGGTTTTCCATGACAAGGCTTACTTAGAACAAAATCTACGACTAACAATTGCATTTCATGGCACTGATTTGTTTATCAGCCACATATCACGTTTTGAGATGTGAAAAAAAAACTTGGCCAGGGATTGTCAGTTGGCGCTCTTACGTATCTCATTTGCGAGTCCTCGGCTGTCCTCTCCCCCTTTTGTCGACATTTCTGTCCCAGATAACAATTTAATCAGCAAAACTAGCAAGTTCCAAGGTGTCGTCTGTTAGCCAGTGGAGGAATGCGACACTGCCCGGACACATGCACGTATCCACAGTTGAGAATGGTCGTAATTAAATGGCCAGGCGAGAGATTTATTCTGATGGTCCTTTGTGTGTCTCGGAAATTGAGAAAATTGTGAATCTTCTAATGTCATATTGTGTTATGTTGAGTATTACAGATTTCTGTCATGTGTGGCGCTCCACTGGAAACTCTCTGTAATTACTGGTTTCGGACTGAACATGTATCTCATCAGTGGAGAACATAAGGAATCTTCCAGGGATCAGCTTTATAAACCTAATAACTTTGCATCCACTAATCTGTACATGTGTGTTCATGTAGCCCCGGAGAGCTTTAGCTGTGCCTTGAAGGAATATGCGGGGTTATTCCTACCCAATCGACTGGTGGTCCCTTGGTGTCTGTGCCTACGAGATGCTTCGCGGAAAGGTTTGTCATTAGTCCTACAAAATACTCAATTAGCTCCAGTTGATGACATGCTGCGTTTACTGAGTGTAGAATCTATTTGTTTGTAAATACAATATATTTAATGAATAGAATACAGAAAGCTCAACTTGCAGAGAAAAGCACAGAGCACAATATTTACACTGATTATTCAAGTTGCGAAGCAAACTTGTAGTTGGAGCAAATTTGATACACTCTTATGTAAAGATTCTTCAAAGAATATCTTATTCCAGAACGTATTTTGTCAACGAATGACGGAAAAGAATTGGTTATGAAATTTCCTCTGGCAAAAGCTTGATTCTTTTCAGTAATTGTATCAAGTACCTTGTTCATTGCTTGGCAGAAATAAACTTACCAAGATGTGAGCCCTTGCCAGTGAATGAACGAGTCCACGGTGAAAGAAATGAATAAACTGCCAAAGTCTATTGGGTTCCTTTGAGACTCATCCTGCCCTCCAATATCTTCTCCCTGCATCTGTGCAGATAACTGTAATGAGCCGTGACTGTGGATCTCCAATGAAATACACGTACATTCAACAAGTCGTTTTATATACCGGGATTGTGGATGATTGGGAAACCTCAAGTATATCAAGTGAATTGTTGTCTCTTCGCCAGATGGTGAACGAGGTTGGGTCTGTGAGATTTAAAAGTGGTAAAGTCTTCCCGGGCTTGTTGAGTCTACGAGTCTTGCGACATGAATATTCTGTTGTCCAAGGACATATATCACATACACTCCTCTATTTCAGCAACGGTACCATATATACATTTCTATATATATATGGTATGAGATGACTTGTTTTTATGGGAATTGCAGACAAAAATCGTCCTCATAGACAATGACAGCTAGGGATTTGGATTTACGCTGCTGGCTGACTGACTACAACCAGTTCATCTGGAAAGATTACAATCCCAAGGTTCTTTAACTTGTGCTTATAATTATCATTAGCTTATAATTATCCCTTACATATATTGAAAAAATACAGGGAATTTCTCCTGCAGAATTAGGGTGAAGTGGTTTGTGAGACGTTTCAGGCACTGGATGTGCTTCTAAGATAGTGATCTACATCAGATCATTATTGCCGCTTGTTCCTCGGCCTGAACGTGTCTAACAAGTGTCGACACACATAATTCATTGGAATCTGCACTTGTTGAGACCAGCTGCAGGTTCTTTATTCTGTACTTTTGAAAACTTTGGCCTACATAATTTTTCATGTGGTCTCATAAAATTTGTGGTTTTCAGTTTCCATATTCGTGTATATTGTATTGCACTTCCTTCCAGATGATTGAAAATAAATGTCAGACACTGTATTAAGCATATTCTCATAACTCAGCGGACCACCTACAATAATTTGTGGTTGATGACACACAAAGCTTCGATGGTACATGTTGCATAATGACTGCCAGATTCTACGAACCCACAGATCTGGGATTGTACTTGTAGATATTGATGTATATATTAGATTAATTCAATTATCATATAGATAATATTCATATTTTGATCTTTTCCATGAGCCATAATCGGGAAACATATACATAATAGACAAAATCTTTGAAATCCAAATCACTTGAATTAATCTGTTTTAGAGGCCGTTTGGAATCCACTCGGGCAGGACTGCAGCGTGAAGGTTTTGTTTGCCTCGACCAACGTCCACTTCCCCAGCTCCTTATATGATGGCATGAAGGTTTACGTCTCCTCCCTCGGCAACTTTCCAAGGACGAGTTTTTAAATTAGTTTTTAAATTTAGTATTTCTAAATTAGTTTCATATGTTGTTGGGCAGTTGTATGCTAATTCCATCAGGTGTACAGGAGGAATAACTGCATTTCACACACTGTCTGCCCCTGATGACGCCAGTGTGTGTTTGAATGAAATAATTGGTCGGGCTTTGTTTTCCATTGCAAAATGTGGTATTTTATGTTTGTTATTGTCATAATCAAAATCTTGTGGAATTAGTTGAATTGGTGGTAACAGATTTATACTTACATTCTATCGCCACAGCGATGCCAAGCTCCATGTAAGATCGTATGCCGGATAATGAACTGTTCTCAGGTCGAGGTGTGACCTGCACACTAAGTCACTGTTTCATTCAGTATGTCGCTACTGTCTTCCAGCAATAATCATGATAATCAGGGTCTATTAGTTGGTATACAGAAGCGTCATGTGAATCACTGGGCCGATATAGGTCTGTAAATGCGGGGAGATATTTTGCATTTTTGAAGACAAAACTTGGGATATATGTCTGTATTACGTTGTGTGTGGACGGCGAAACATGAAATGGCAGATAATCCATATTCAGGATCATACCAAAGAATCATACTCCATTGATTCCCATTACCTGACCAAGCCAAGGAGCAAAACATGAACAATGCTGAATGTCCTAAGCAATCCTCAAATTTCCGCCAGTAATGGCATGCCGACATCACTATGTGATAGTCTAAATGGGTTCACAGTTACGCGCCAACCCATCTCTGAATAGATGTTAATGCTATTGTCACATGTATGTTGTTAAAAATCATATAGTCAATTGATGGTACATGTATTTGTGTCTCATATAATTATCAGGCAAAATATAATAAGCGTTTCTCTAAATTGGTGCTATGAGTGAATGTTTTGACGTGTATTATTCATGCAAGCAATAGTATTCCTGCTTGATCATCCAGGAGAGATAAACAATTTACACCCGAAACTAGATGTCCATAATAGACGTCAACAAATTACGCCTCTACCTTATTCGACTACCAAAAATGCATTATACAGATACATGTATAGCTTGGAAAACATCAGAATTTACATGCATACCTCCTTGTGTCATCATATCCAGCTACTGGTGGCAATCCATAGATTACTTTATTAACTTTATGATGGTTCCGAGAGCAGGTGGTAAATAGATTACCATGTCAACTGGAGCTGCAGCAACTGAGCGAGACAATACTGTCACTGACTTGATTATATTCCCGGTGTTGGAGTGTAGCCTGAATCCGCAGCGAAATCGATATAATTGCCATGAGCAGGAGGGATTGTGTGCGCAATTGATGCTGTTCCAAGGAGATATATGCCAACGAGACTACCATGCATTTGGTTATAATTGTCTGTATTGCCTGATTTAACTACCTGTTACAATTTCACAGTGCAGAAATGTTGTGAAACCGATTCCATTAATTGACTGATTATATGAGAGATGCAAATTCGTTTGTATATTACTAGTATATACTTGAATTAGATAATTCAGATTTGCGTTGTATAAATTCCCTTAAGCTGAAACACTGGATAATTGGCATTTGAGCACGTTGATAACACTCGGAAATATCAAGTGGCGGCAGCTGAACAAACATTGGTTCCCCTCAGGAAACGTTTCTGCCTGCTGCCTAAAAGATCTTTGTGCTGCATGATTATGTTTGGTTATATGATCATTACGATAACATTATTCGGCATATATTCGTTTTCCAAGTGGACACATGAATTGTGATTTGGCATTAGAGTTGCATTTAGACCATGGCGAGTGACGTACGTTATATAGTATTATCACAATATCTGATTGTATTGGTGGTAATAGGTTGATACTTACATTATCTGTCGTGGTATTAGTTACCACTATATATATCCATGTTTGCAAATCCGGTTAGCTCTCCTCAGCTACATGTACCTGATTTGCTTCTTCTATGGTTAGCCTTCTCATGAAGTCGTCCTCGTTCAAATGGCATAATGATGAGGACAGCAGCAACAGGTTGGTCACGTACCCGATTTATCAACGGTTGTCAGTTTTTTATCACTATAATTGAAGATCTAATCGAAAACACACGTATCAACCAATCGAAAGCCCATGATAGTTCTCTTTACGACAAAAAGACCTCGAAGAAACCCTAAGCTGCCAAGGATGCAATTGGAGATGCACAATAATACCAGTCGGATACAACTGCCCCATCCTCACTCTGCCTTATCATGGACCCCACGAATCAGATACATGGAACTGTCTCCTTCTTCTTAGAATACCCCCCTTCCCCATCCTGTTTACCCCGCTTGACCAAAACTTACCCCTCGACCAAACCCACGGTTGTGTATTATGCCCACAATGACCTTGTATCATAAAGTGTCCCTAATTATTCCATTCATTCCGGCATATCTCATGCAGGGTAATTTGGGTTTTCAATTCAGATCAGTGAACATGTTGAATACTGTAAAGGAGTTTGCCTTTCAATGGATGTATGTAGTTTCATCCAAGGTTGTCTATATTGTGGGGAAGATTGAGCATTGCGATCTCACTCCGGAAAATGCTACATCTCTTCACAAAGTCACACCTCTCAGACAGCAATCTGCAAAATCATATAGGCTGCAATTACTGCAATCATCCAGCTTGTAGTTATGTAAAACTGTAATTTGAAATTCTAGTTAATCCTCTAGGAGCTATTTGCTGCATCTTCCTTCTCATTTGCTATGGTACAGTGATATCCATAAGAAGTAAAGACGAATGGGAGTAAATTGTGGAGATTCCACAGACTCCCTTCATGTACATGTATGGGCACAATTGGGGGTTCCATAACTGTATCAACCCGTCTACTACACTCATTGCTCAGAATCCGCTTTGTGTATACCGAGATTCCCCAACAGATTTTTATTTTTGGGGCAGCTGATATCTTGAATGACAGAACAGTTCTTGAGTTCGCGAGAACCGATTTGAATAATTGTGCAAATCCCTTCAGTCACTGTCTGGCTACAGTGTTGTGGTTGAAAACAGCGCATTCGTTTCGAGCTTCATGGAGCAGACAAATTGGCACTGGGTCCCGCCGGTTAAAGAGAGTTTACTCAGGCAGAGCTGCTTCGTTTGATAGCGTCATGTTTGATCATGCGATATCCTACAATCGCTTCTGATAGCGGAGATTGGTCCAACGACGTTAATCAAATGAAACACTGCTAGATTCGTTGGTCTCTATTTGACATACATGTGTAGCATGATTTATAGCTCGCAGACTGGAGGAAAAATGTCTGTGGAAGAACTGTTGGATAAAACAACGGGGCGGTTTCACAACATTTTCATACTTAACATGATTAATAGGTGGATTCGAGAGCAATATTTGGCACATGTATTTGTAAATGTGTAGGATAGCTAATTACAGATCGTTCACCATGTTCACCCTGTTAAACTGCATGTATTTCCACGTTTTGACTTGCAGGAAATAACATCATTGTGACATTATTCTGATCAATGCATACACCAAAATTCACAATATTGTCCGGATATTTTGGGTGAAATATAATCATGATAATGGTGAGTTACTAGATTTCAACTAGAATTTGACCAGACAAATATTTGTTCACAGAATACAAAATCGCCTAGAAGGTCTCAAATTGCCCCCAGTTTGTTGAACACTGTGAGTTCCCCCAACAATGGCTGATCCCAGCAACACCAGTGTCCGTCAATTGCTGACAGAATGATTTGTAAGCAGTGGGTCCTTCTTCCTGTGCTTTCCATACTAATCATGTGTTTAGATCACAAGACCTCGTCTCCGGGCTACAGTCGCTGTGGTCTTCCTAAACTTCTCGCATATAAACAACAGCGGAAAGTCGGCAGTAAATGGGCAGTTTCTCAAGATAATGTCCACGATAGAGGAAGTTGTAGCAGTCTATTTTAGAATGTCATCGATGATGTACAAGAGAGCATTTATCATCCCTATGTGGTGCAGGAACAAGAAGACCGGGGATACTGTTCTGTATTTTCTGCTTGCGTAATGTCCAATCCAAATATGTCGGTCAGTAATCAGTCTATGCACTGGCGGCCAAGCGATGTCTCTGCACGGATATCACGAAACAGCACGATGATACTGGGCAAAGCATTCGATATGTTGTCTCCCAACGCTGCCCATTGTCATGTGCACTGGATTCTCTCTTACTGTATAGTTGTTCTGATTGGTGTTTCCATGATTAGGTCATGGGTTGTTCACCTTGGAACATCTATGAATGCACAGTGAATTAGCCTACAATGAACGCAATACTTTTTATATCTTTTTTTTCTTTCTGTTTCTAATTTTGCATTCTGTCAAAAGTATATCATAACATAATTGTAATGAATACACAAATATTCTGCCATTACAAATTAGGTCAAATAACAAATCACAATTTGAGACACAGTTCGTATCCCACTTTCGCATGCACATGTGTTGTGTTTGTGCGATTGGTGAAGAGTAGTAATTATGTATTGTTCCTGAATATCACTCTGTGACTATCATGATCGGTCGGCTCGGCCACGGACCAAAGATATTGCCAGGGGAACCCACCAATGACTCGGGCCTCGGGTACCTTCAATCCAATTTCTCCACCAGTGATCACGAAATACGGTTGGGCCGTCAGTGTCATTTATTCCTTGATTCACCTCAGCATATTGCAATCGGAGTAATTTGGGTTTTCAATTCAGATTAGTGAATGTGTTGTTGAATACTGAAAAAAAAGTTCGTTTTCACTGGAGCTTCATCCAAAGTAGTCATTGCTGGGAAAGGGAAGATTGAAGATTTAGGGCTGCGCAGTAAAACAGCGAAAACTACGCACAGTCATTACAGTTGTAATTATTTCTGTTATAGTTTTCTATTGTTTTCTGTATTTAAGCTGTAATTACTTTTGTTAAATAAACTTCTCTTCTATTCTATTCCATTCTATTCTATTGATGATTGAGCTTTGTGTTCTCACGCGGTAAAATGCTACATCTCTTAATAAAGTCACTTCTCTTAGACAGCAATTTGTGAAGTGATGGTCGAGCGTAGAAGTACAGGTGGTAGTTACTCACAAAATAACCTAGGATGCTTTCATTGAGTGGTTGGAAAATTATCAGAATACTGAATGCATATTGGGAAATTACATATCAAAAACTCCAGTTATAAAGGTTAAAATCAATCTGAAAATATAAAAGCAGATTGTGCATGTATAAACTTATATTTTGATTGTCTTTCCACTGATTTAGGATCATGCGTCCTTCAGTGGTGAGAATGGAAGATGAAAAAAATTCATAGATCGGGATGAAAAAGTGAGCAATATTTTACTAATATAATGTATCCAATCATCGAAGCGATGCCGCTATTACATGCAGATGTTTAATATTGTCCAGTTTTAGTTGGCTTATGTAAAACTGTAACTTGGAAATCTAGGTAATCCTCTAGGAGCTATCTACTGCATCTCTCACCTCACATTTTCTGTGGTAAGGTGACATCAATAAATCAACAAACTGTAAAAACCGATGGTGATTGGAAGTAAATTGCCGAGACTTCACAAAATTTTCCAAATGCCATTACTTCTGAACTGAATGGCTCCGTGACAAGCGAAGCGTGAGGCCCTGTGGAGTGCATAGTGTGACTGAGAAATGGTTGCCGAACGCAATTTGATAGCGCACGCCCCAGGGAACATATCCTGATGGAATGTCCACACTTCTTAACGTAATATACAGCTACTGATGTGATTTCCTTGTCAGAAAATTGTTGCCGGATTAGGACATTGTGATACAAATCGGATTTGGTGCTACACGGTGCTATTGCATGAGAAATAACAAAGTCTCCTCATGTACATGTATGGGCACAAGTAGGGATCCCCAAACTGTATCAACCCGTATTCTACACTCATTGCCCATAATCCACACTGTGTACACCGCGATTTTCCTTTTTTTTTTTGGACGCAGCTGATACCTCCCCATTAAAGAACAATTCTTGACAACTGCTTTAAAGTGGTATGATCGGTTTCTGAAATTCGTTATCAGTCAATTGGCTAGAATATATTAGATTACTTAACATGGTTACAACTTTTTGTGCGCATTGGAACTTTTGCACTGTACATCTGTTCTGGAAACAGCTGTTGATCATTTTCAGTCAGAAAACCGATTAGCCAGAAAACCGACTATGCCACTTTAAATAATTGTCGTTATCCCATTACTGCATTACTTTACTCAGGCAGAGCTGTTTTGTTTGCGAGTGTCATGTTCGACCAGGCGATATTCCGCAATCGCTTCTGGTAGCGGAGATTGATCCATCGAGTCAATTGATTTAATAAAACACTGCTAGAATCTTTAGACTCTCTTCGACATATAGCTCGCAAATAATCCTGCGGAAGAACTGCTGATTAAATAACTGCTAGAATCTTTGGACTCTCTTCGACATACATGTGTATCATGATTTATAGCTAGCAGACTGGAGCAAGAATTTCTGTGGAAGAACTGTTGATTTAAAAAGTAGGCAGGTTGCACCGCATTTTGATAGTTAACATGATTCATATGTTGTATCAGGAGCAATACGTTGTACATGTATTTGTAAAAATGTGCAATGTGGACTCTGCAGGAAAAATCATCAATGTGACATTATTCTGACCAGTGCATGTATCAAAATTTGCATTACTATCAGTATGATATAATGAGTGAAATATGATGCCAGGATCCCCAATATTTGAACAGAAATGTCACATCGGTCACTCCCAGAAAGAGAGAGAGACAGACATGCACGGCACCGTTACCCATATCTTGGGGGTATTGGCCAATAATGATGGATCAGTCAATGGCAATAAAATTGGTTCATGGAGTCTTCATCCATCTACAACTTGTCAGCTAGGTATGTGAGAATGATCATTTGGAATATGTAGCTTCTCGAGTTTTTGGAACGAATGTGTCAATTTAAATTGGTGCAATAATTTTCGGGTGAGATACACATATTTGCATGTATATTGATTTCTTATTGTTTCTTTGGCGTATATTTATAGAAAATATCGTATAAATGTGATAATAATTTCAACTAGATTGTATATATGATGCTGCATTACATGGTGTTGTCCATATGAATGTTATAATTTGTAAAATTCTCGCGAATATTGAGAATCTTTGTCATTGTTTATCTGTTTCCTTGGAAGCTTTCTCCAGCAAGGCGCAGTTCTATAGCACACATTTCATGGTTTTTTCCCATGATGAGTCGCAGCCAAAGGAAGTTTATTATTGGACAACCAACAGTTTGTACAGCAGATTCCTATAAATTATCTGGATCATTCGTCCTGGAGCAATCACGGATCAGGTTTTCCAGCTGATCCTGAAACCATCAGATAAGGTTGCTGCAGGAACACTATCAATGTTTCCACCATGGAGTGCTAATGAAAAACTACCGATTGGCATTTCACAAGGATTTCACCAATAGGTGTTGCCCATGGATTTGTATATGATGTGTAAAATTTCTGTGTCAATTATTTCTGATCAGAAATAATTGTCTACCACCCCTACACTCTACACAATACAACATCGCCTGAAATGTTCTCCACTTGCCCTTGTTTGCTAATCACTTTGATTTCCCCAAACATTGGCTGGTCCAGGCAATACCAGCGTCCATCATTTATCGTTGACAGAATGATTTGTTACCTGTGGGTCCCTCTTCCTGTATTATCCGTACTAATCAAGCGTTTAGATCACATGATCTCGTCTCCGGGCTCATTCGGTGTCTCTAGTGGACTTCTCCAACTCCAGGCATATAAACAATGGTGGAAAGTCGGCAGTAAATGGGCAGTTTCTCAAGGTAATGTCCACGATAGAGGAAGTTGGAGCAGTCTATTTTATAATGTTATTTGACGTACCAAGATAACATTTATCATCCCACAGAAGTTTGTTTGGGCCATGATTCCTCCCAATCCACCCACTACCTCCCTCCGTTAAAATGTAAGCAGAACAGAAGACTGGGAAGACCGTTCTGTCTGTCTGCTTGCGTAATGTACAATCCAGATTGGTCGGTCAGTAGTCAGTCTTGTCACTGGCGGCCCAGAATGTCTCTGCACCGGGCACACGAAACGGCATATGATGTTGGGCAGACATCAAATATATTGTCTCCCGACGCTGCCCATTTTCATAGGGGATTGGATTCACGCTCACCGCATAGTTGTTCTAATTGGTGTCTCAACGATTAGATCATGGGTTGGATTATATTCTGGAACATTTATGAATACACAAACAATATTTAGCCTACAATGGACGTATTGGAGTAACATGTCTTTTTTATATCTTTCTATTTCGGATTTTACACTTCTGTCAAAATTATATCGTAATATGATTGTAATAATTACACACATATATCCTGCCATCTATATTACATTTTGAAACACACCTCGTGTCCCACTTTCAAAACAGCCTGACCATGTTTCCACATGATGCATCTTACGTCTGTGTCATACTGACAGCAAATTATGGTTTCACAACATAATACCAATAGTCGTACATAATATTACTGAACATTACCTCCGAAGCAATAAAACAATTGTCCAGACCAAATGAAGATTAATTTGATAAGCACACACAAACACACCTGCCCACCCTCCCCAACCCAAGAATAGTGACCAGTGTCTAAAGGAAGACAATTTATGGAATGATCAAATCCATTGATAAGGTTTAGTACGATTGATATTGGTAACGAAAGCATTCAAATGCGTCATGCTACAATAGTGCTTAACTATACCTGTGTAGGAGGATTGGGCACATTGTGATCAATTCATTATTATTTTTAGCTGTATAAGATTCCTGTTTGTGTTTGGTTGATATGAGGCCACGTGACTATAATGATACTACAATATCCTGGTCGAGATGTTCTGGACGAAGCGATATTTCCGAGTCCGAGGTGAATATAAATATTAGTTGATACTTTTCTGACCTCGCTAGATGGCGCGCATCGCCCGATCACGTGCTCGGAGAGCTATTGCCATGTGTGCTTTTGGTCGATGTGTTCTTAGTTCAGTCTGTGTGGACTAAGTTGTCCACACAGTTAATAATAAAACAAATATTGACATTATAGCTTTCGGTTGATACATGATTATCAACCGAAATAATGTTGATATGTCCACTCAGTAGCCTTTTGGCTGCTGATTAGGTACTTATGTACTTGTCATATATCTATTCCATGGGGTTTGTTTCGGATTTCTAAGTTTTATAGGTTGTTGGGCAGTTGTATGCTAATTCCATCAGGTGTACAGTAGAAACAACTACATCTAACACACTGTCTGCCCCTGATGACGCCAGTGTGCCGTTTGATAAACTATTTGGTCGGGCTTTGTTTCTATTGCAAAATGTTGTATTTTACGTTTGTTATTGGAATCATCAAAATTTGGCTGTATTGGTGGTAATAGATTGATACTTACTTAACTTGTTCGAAAGTTGTATTCACCTCGCAAGCTCGGTGAATACAACTTTCCAACAAGTGATGATAATCACGTATCAACCTCAAAAGTCAAAATTTGTATAATTTCCGTGCCATGTTGTCTGAGGAAAGATTCCAGAACATCAATATATGTTTCAAATGTGTCAACTCAGGTACCTGAGTGACGAAGTACATCTGTAGCTGACTGCTCCAGCGTTAATACATAAATTACTCACTTGTTATGTGTTACCATTAGTTATATTTAGCTATAAAGGTATACATTTATAAGAAAATGTACCCATGTACATGTGGTTACATCAGATCTACGAAACATTATAAGAGTTTTGTAAGTTTGGTTTGTTTGTTCCTGTTTGAATCAAAGTTGGTCAAATTAAAAAATATATATAGATAACCTAATGAATGTAACAAAATTTCAATTCATATTCTCGTCATTCACACATTCTATAATATATATTGATATATACTGCATGTACATGTGTTGTGTTTATGTGATTGGTGAAAAGCTGTAAGTCATCATGGATTGTTTCTGAATATTCCTCTGACTATCACAATCGGTCAGCTCCGCTACGGACCAAGGGTATTGCCTGGGGAACCCACCTATGACCCGGGCAAAGGGTACCTTCAATCCAATTCATCCACCAACGATACGAACCACTATCGGGGGGCAGGGCGGTATACTTACCACTGTTGTGGAAATCCCTTGGGAAAATTGTATATTCATGTCCATGTGAGTGAGTACAGGAATCAAGCTATCACCACCAACTGAACCAGATCTATTAATGATTGATAGGTTGTGTCATGAGCAGTACTTTCTACATGTATTTGTATATAAGTAAGAAACCAATTACAGATCGTTATCCACCTAAGCTACATATGTTTCCACCTTTTGACTCGTGAATTGTTGCAGGAAATATCCTCAATATGAGTGCAATATGATGCCAGGATCCCCAATATTTGAATAGAAATGTCATAACGGTCACTCCCATGGAGAGAGAGACATGGACGGCTCCGTTACCCATGACACATCGTTGGGGGTATTGGCCAGTAATGATGGAGCAGTCAATAGCAATAAAATCGGTGCATGGAGTCTTCATCCATCTACAACTTGGCAGCTAGGTATGTGAGAATGATCATTTGGAAAATGTAGCTTCTCGAGGTTTTGTAAGGAATGTGTCAATTTTAGTTGGTGCAATATGTTTCGGGTGAGATATACATATTTACATGTATATTGATTTCTTATCGTTTCTTTGGCGTATATTGATATGACTATTTCGTATGTATGTGATATTAATTTTAACTAGATTGTATATATGATGCTGCAAAGTACATTACATGGTGTCCATATCAATATTATAATTTGTAAAATTCTGGCGAATATTGAGGATCTTTGACATTGTTTATCTGTTTCCTTATAAGGTTTCTCCAGCAAGGCGCAGTTCTACAGCAAACATTTCATAGCTCTTTCCATGTTGAGTCGAAGCCAAAGCAAGTTTAGTATTGGACAAGCAACAGTTTGTCCAGCAGATTCCTATAAATTATTTGGATCAATCGTCCTGGAGCAATCGTGGATCATTTTTCCAGGTGATCTTGAAACCATCAGATAATGTTGCTGCAGGAACACTATCAATGTTCCCATCATGTTGTGCTAATGAAAAACTATAGGTTCGCGTTCTACCAGGAATTCACCAATAGGTGCCCATGGATTTGTATATGATGTGTAAAATTCACTGCATAATGCAGGAAATGAATCTGTGATGCCCGTGCTCCTCGTTACACCATGATTGTCAGTGATGGGTCCATCGTGGCTTGAGGCGGGGCATTATTTCAACAACATCTGACCAGAAATATTTGTCTATCACCCAACACTCTATACAATACAATCTCGCCTAAAATGTTCTCCACTTGCCCTTGTTTGCTCATCATTTTGATTTCCCCAACAATGGCTAGTCCGGGCAGTACTAGCATCCATCAGTTGCTGACAGAATGATTTGTAACCTGTGGGTCCCTCTTCCTGTATTATCCATACTAATCAAACATTCAGATCTCATGACCTCGTCTCCGGGTTAGTCGGTGTTGCCAGTGGGCTTCTTCAACTTCAGGCAAATAAACAATGAGGGAAAGTCGGCAGTAAATGGGCAGTTTCTCAAGATAATGTCCACGATAGAGGAAGTTGTAGCAGTCTATTTTACAATGTCATTGGACGTACCAAGATAACATTTATCATCCCACAGTAGTTTGTCTGGGCCATGATTCCTCCCAATCCACCCACTGCCCTCACCCCCTCCCCCGTTATGCATGTAGGGCAGGAACAGGAAGACTAGGAATACAGATATGGTTTCCTAAAGTACAAACCCAATTTTCCATTAGTAATCATTCTTGTCACGTTAAATGCTGCCACGTGTGAACGTGGTAACCCAGGACTTTCCACATGTGAACGCAATAGCCTAAACTGTTTCCACGTGCGAACGTGATAGTGTTAAATGCTTCCACGTTCGAACGTGCTAGCTTTTTGCTGGAAAAGACATAGACATTTTTTACGTGCATGTCACCTATGGGCTTGCGTACATACGTAGGGCTAAAGGTATATATTTAAAAGACAATGTACTCATGTACATTGTGGTTTCATTAGATCGATGGAACATTCTGAGAATTTTGTAAGTTTGTTTTGTTTCTGCATGCACTTTGCCTAAATATTGGTCAAACTAAAGAATAGGAATATCCTGAAGAAATACAACAGGTTATCCTACATTTGTGCCATTGGTGAAGAGCAGTGACTTATTATTGATTAATCCTGAATATTTTGATGTGGAATATTATGATCAAGGATATTGCCAGGGGAACCCACCAATAACTCGGGCCGCGGGTACCTTCGATTCAATTCATCCACCAGCGGTGAAGATATACCGTCGGGCGGTCAACTTAGCATTCTTGTGTGAATCCCGTGGACACACAAACAGTGGCTTTCTTACAGAACGGTTTGAAGAGGGGGGGGGGGGGGTGTTCGGGGAATAGGAGCTTTTTACATGTTCCTTATTTAGCCTACATGGGCTGAATGGATTTCAGCAAGAGGCTAACTTGATTACATACATGATGTTTATGCATTTTGGAATGAAATCGAAGGCGGACCAAACACTTACAACCAAAGCCACACTAACGTCATCAGGGACACACACAGTGTATAAAATATGGTTTTCTACCGTACACCAGATTGAATTTAGCTTTGTGTGATCAAAATCTTTGGGATATGCATAATTTATATCTGATATTCAGCAATATATGTTAGTGAGTGCATCCTCGCTATATATGCAGTGCTACCCAATACCCATATTGTAGGTATCTCGGGATAGATACATGTATTATATGTGAAGATGTGACAATGTTGGAGAGGCCAGGAAAGCGGACAGCCATTTGGCATTAGCTCAAGGACAACTGCAGAAATTCTCAGACTAGGGCCATTTTACATCGGCTAATGTGCATGATGGAGAATTCCTAATCATGAAAGCCACCTGCAAAGCAAAATTCCATCCGGCCAAAATATTCATCCTCAGACTGCAGATTTTTTTCTCAGTCTGTGGAAGTATTGATTTGCTTATTTGGCACACATAACAAAACGATATTGGCTACATGGACTGGGACAATGACGCATCATTGACAGTCATTTAGAGCTATTGTGGTAGTAACTAAGCAACGGCGTTATTGTACGGAAACTGCTTAATCTGAGTCATGATTCCCAATGCCTAGAAAAAAATCAATCGAGCCCGACGTTTATTGCTTGGCCGGTTTTCATTTGGCCCTAGGTAACCAGCGGTGGAATATATCTAGCAGGGCTAAATTTCCATGCTGATTTAATTAAGGTGAATTGGTGGCACTTGACTCCATGGCGTTTGGCATTCGGAAAGTGGGTCAATGGCGTCAGTTGCACAATGGATACCGATGCCAAATAGGCTGTTGATATGGTGATATTGTAACCACTTCGACTCGTGAATCTTTCACAACCTATCGCTCATTGTGTCACATCAGTTGCGAAATTTGAATAAAATAATATTTTCAGGATCTTGTGATATGTTATACTTAAGTAATGCCTGCTTAGTTAGAATTTCTACTTGTATACTTGTATATAGGTAAATGGGAATGATATAATATGAGACTACAATACTACGCAAAAGCATGTGATCCAGGTAAAGAATTCAGTTCCGGTCACTTGACGTGTGAGTTCTTTGAATAAAACATAAGAATATTTGTAGTGTTCAAGACGTTTGCTTCTGATTTTTTCGCTCAACAAAATGTTTTATAGGTTGTTACAAAGCCTCATCTCCGGAATGGTCAGACTGTCAGATGTGGCGTGCCTCTGTTGATGCCACTTTAACAAGTAGGACATGAGTTCCCGTAGCCACAATGACCATCTAGCTGCGATGTCTTTAATCGATGTGGCGCGTGACAACATGAGACACAATGACATCAGTGTCAAGGTCTGTGGTGGCCATAATCCGACGACAATTTGCTGCGCTGACGTGTTACATCATAAGAGATTTGCGCAGTGACAGTTTTCATTTCCTTGATGCCTGTCATACTTTATACTTACAAGATACTAAACACGACAGAAACTAGAAGAGAGCAGCTGTTTTTTTCTCATGCCTAAAACAGGAGTGAACACCAGTTTTATTGGGTGGTCCGTGCGGGAATCAGAATTGTCAGGACAACAAGACAAGATATTGAGATGTAATATGCAACAAAACATTGTAGAGACAAACAATACCACATCTTATATAACTGGGCCTAAATCGACCTTAACAGTAAGAAGACAACATGTATAAGAACTGAGCTAACTCAAGGCAAACCAATGTCCATGTTTAAATTTAAATTTATTTATGACATAACATTCAAACCAACAAAAAAAAACTTTCACAGATTTCCAGTGTGATACTCTTGCTTAAAAAGTACGGATGACCTTTGAAGATTATGGAACCTCTTCAACCGCCACTGATGAAGTTTTGAGATGCAAGGACGTTTCCATGTTGTTGTTGTTGTTGTGATTGTTTTTGTTTTGCTGCAGGCTATTTTAAAGTGTAATCATGCTGGTTCACACTTGAAGACGGGCACTAACTGTATTCCAGCGACAGGAAACAAAGTTTCCTCAAGCAATTTGTGATAATTTACCCTGGCCTGGTATTGCCCATGGTCGCTCTTACGTATCTCACTTGGGAATGCATTGCTGTTCCCCTGGATCCTTGTAGACATTTCTGTCTACAATTTAATCAGGAAAACTAGCAACTTTCAAGGTGTCTTTTGTCAGCTGGTGGAGGAATGCAACACTGCCCCGGACACATGGACGTAGCCACCACTGAGAATGGTGGTAATTAAGCCTGCCTTTCAGCTGGTGGTTCTTTGTGTGCCTCAGGAAATTGAGAAAACTGACGTAATGTCATATTGTGCAATGTTAGATTGTTACAGATTTCTGTCTTGCATGGCAGTCTGTTGGAAAAAGAAATTTGAGTAATTACCGGGGTGAACACGTGTATCGTCAGCGATGGCTGTTTTGAGCAAGATTGGGACTTCCATCCATGTCATGAATGGTTAGGTGTGGGGGAGTGTGGGCACTCTTGGATTAGGTTGGTGCAGGTGCGGGGTTTCTTATTGAGTTCAGTGCAGTTTATTAACACTCTGAATATCGATCCAATGGCGGTGTGTTATGAGCGACATTAATTATTAGCTTATTTTGTTTTGTCCGTGTTGAGGGCTGGGAAAGTAACATCTGTGTACCGAGTGATATGTTTCACATGATATTTCATGTAGAAAGTCAAGATTTCATCGATTTTTTCAAAAAATATTATTGAAACGGTTGATTTTCATCTGTCTACAGAATATGAACATAGCTTTATGGACCACACTACACGTTTCTGGAATATATACCATAATTACTAGAGTATTATATCAACAAGTATTTCCGCAAGTTTTCATTGATCAGCTCTATAACCATGATAATCTTACAACCATTGTTTGTACATGTACTGTATTTATTCCGTCCCAGAGATCCTTAGCTGTACCTTGGACGAGGTTGCGGGATATTCTTACCCTATCGGCTGGTGGTCCCAAAGTTTTGTATCACGACCACACCCATCTCTATGAGTACCGTAATTCATGCAAGGTCTGAGACGACTTGTTTCCATGGTAATTGCTGAAGAAATAAATTGTTAAAACAATCACAGACAACGAGAGCAACCCACTCGATAAGTCTTATGAGGTGCACTAGCTAAATGCGTGTCTCCATATCTAATTCATTAAAAGCTACACTTGGTGAGACCAGGAACTGGTTCTGTCTTTTTTAGATCAAATTAATGCAGTTGCAGACCTATTGCCTGCTCGAAGATAGTAATCCCCATAAAAGGTTGTGAATGGTTCTTTATTCTGTTAGAGTTCTTTAGCCATCATAATTGTCCATGTTCATTCCAAGTCATTCATGCAGTCTCATACAATTTGTCTTTTTTATATTGTATGGCAATAGTAGAGAATTCCTTCTTGATAATCGAATATAAATATCTTTCACTGATTCTCATACCTCAGCTGATCGCAAACAATAATTCGTAGTTTATGACACGTTAAGCATATGGCACCTCAAAGAAACACTAAGCAGGGAAATCTGCAGGGAAATATATCGTAAAAACTGGGGAAACCGTGCTGTGTATGACAGAAAACAAGTATTACAACTTTTCCACAAAAAAACCCAACCTTATAATTATGTAAGTGCACCTCAAATGGTTAATTTGTTCCTGCCATTTTTTCTCTAAGTGGCAGCGAAAGAAACACGAGCCAGTGGAATCTGACACATGTTGCAAGCGCTTTTCATCTGACTTCTTGTTTTGAAATGAATCCTCCAAATCGACGGCTATTGGCAGAATCAACAGTTGTGTTTTCTATTTGTTTTTGCGTTGGTGTTATGTATCTAGATGTTAAAAGTTATGTCCAGGAATTGTATCGGAATAATGTTGTCCTAGTCGGAGCCAGAAATACGACATAATTTGTTGAAATGCAAACTTGTCAATAAACATGACAAAATGTTGTTAGAAAGAAGTAAATGATACTTAAGGAAAAATACCGTGGACAATTTCCCTTTCTTGAACAGCAACATTTATATATCGCCAGCATATGGTGTGTTTGTTGCAAAACTTATACGCTATCCCAGAGCTAGTTGCAGATATGAGTTTGTTCACAGAATTTCCCAGCTCGTTTCTGAACTGCTGAGACAATGATGATACGTTTTATCAAGACTAATAATTTAAGAAATGCTGTGGCCGTCATCACGATCTGGATGATAAGAACACCGAATCTATGACAAGGATACACCGCGACTCGTTTGCATAATATTTCTTTATTAATGGCGGGTGCCACATATGAGGCAGGAAATGCTCACTCACTGCAGAACACCTGGTTTCAGCACCGTATATGGGTTCACATGGTACATCAAGATAGCTTTGTGAAGCGACAGGGAACAAAAATTCTACCAGCATTTCTCGAAAATTTAACATGGCCAGGGATTGCCGGTTGGCGCTCTTACGTATCTCATTTGCGAGTCCTCGGCTGTCCTCTCACCTTTTCTGTCGACATTTCTGTCCCAGATAACAATTTAATCAGCAAAACCAGCAAGTTTCGAGGTGTCTTTTGTTAGCCAGTGGAGGAATACGACACTGCCCGGACACATGGACGTATCCATAGTTGAGAATGGTCGTGATTAAATGGCCTGGCAAGAGATTTCGTCTGACGGTCCTTTGGGTGTCTTGGAAGTTGAGAAAATTGTGAATCTTCTAATGTCATAATTATTGTGTTTTATTGATTATTACAGACTTCTGTCATGTGTGGCGCTCCATTGTAAAATCTCTGTAATTACTAGTATCTGACTGAAAATGTATCTCGTCAGTGGAGACTTCTAGGGAAGTGGAGACATAAATGGTTAGGTGTAGGGGAGTGGGGCATTGAGGTAGGGGATAACTGAATTAGATTGGATAGATTATTGCAGGTGCGATATTTCCTATTGAGTTATTGCAGTGTAGTTCATTACCTCTGTCTGTATCGATCTACATGATCTAAGGGCGATGTGCTGTAGGCGACATTATTTATGAGCTTGTTTTGTTATGTTCGTGTCAGGGTATGGAAAAGTAACATCTGTGGATGAAGTGATTTGTTTCACATAGAAAGTCAATGTTTGTCTAATAATATTCAAACATTTCTTTATTGAACTGGTTATCTCACTACAGGATAATCATGAGCTAATCATTCTCATACATGTATTCACGTTATTATTATCATATTACAACTATTTTTGCTGGTAAATATACATATACCAATACTGGAATTATTGACTGTAATCACAAAGTATCGGATAAAATAAGGAATATTTCAGGGATCAGCTTCATAATCCTAATATCTTTGCATTCACTGATCTGTACATGTGTATTCATGTAGCCACGGAGATCTTTAGCTGAACCTTGAAGGAAGTTGCGGGGTATTCCTACCCAATCGACTGGTGGTCTCTTGGTATCTGTGCCTACGAAATGCTTCGCGGAAAGGTATGTCATTAGTCCTATGAAACACTCAATTAGCTCCAATTGATGACGTGGTATGTTGACTTAGTGTAGCATCTATTTGATTGTAAAATACAATATATTCAATGAATATAATACAGAAAGTTGAACTTGCAGAGAAAAACACAGAGCACATAATATTTACACTGATTATTCAAGTTGCAAAACAAACTTGTAGCTGAAGCAAATTTGATACCTTCTCATGAAAAGATTCTTCAAAGAATATTTATTTACGGAAAGTATTTTGTCACGGAATGACTGAAAAGAATTGGGTATCAAATTTTCTCTGGTGAAAACTTGGTTCTGTTCAGTAAATGTATCAAGGATCTTGTTCATTGCTTGGCAGAAACAAACTTACCAAGATGTGAGCCCTTGTCAGTGAATCCATGGTGAAGGAAATGAATAAACTGTCAAAGTCTATTGGGTTCCTTTGAGTCCCATAATGCCCTCCAATATCTTCTCCCCTGCATCGGTGCAAATATCTGTAATGAGCCGTGACTGTGGATCTCAATTGAAAATCTTGTATTCAACAAGTCGCTTTATATACCGGGAATGTGGATGATTGTGAAAGCTCAAGTATATCAAGTGAATTATTTTCACTTGTTTTTCTTTTGAATCGGGGAACGAGGTTGGGTCTATGAGATTTATAAGTGATAAAATTATCCCGACAGGGGTTGTTAAGTCTACAAGTCTTGCTACATGTATATTCTGTTGTTCAAGGACATATCTCGTACACACTCATCTATTTCAATAACGGTATCATATATACATTACCATATATTCACGGTATGAGATGACTTGCTTTTATGGAAATTACAAAAAAGAAATCGTCCTCAAAGACAATGAAAGCTAGGAATTTGGATTTGCTCTGCTGGCTGGCCGACTGCAACCGGTTCATCTGGAAAGATTGATTACAATTCCAAGGTTCTTTAATTTGTGCTTATAATTATCCCGAGCAAAAAGCTTACATATATTGAATAAGTATAATTTTTCATGTGGTCTCATAAACTTTTTGGTTTTCAGTTTTCATATTCGTGTATATTGTATTGCACTTCCTTCCAGATGATTGAATATAAATGTCAGACACTGCATTCAGCGACCACTTACAATAATTTGTGGTTTATGACACACAACGCCTCTGTGGTACATGTTGCATATTGACTGCCAGACTCTACGAACATACAGACCTGGTATAGTACGTGTGTAGATACTGCTGTATATATATGTTTCCCATAATTGGGAAACATATATGATTATTCCATTAAGATTATTTGAAGCTATGAACTGGACCTAGTTTTCATGTTCACATATCTTTTATTCTGATTATACAATTTTAAAACATTAATAGACAAAATCTTTGATAACCAAATCACTTGAATTAATCTGTTTTGGAGGCCTTTGAAATCCACTCGGGCACCACTGCAGTGTGAAGGTTATGTTTGTCCCGACCAATCTCCACTTCCCCAACTCCTCGTGTGATGGCATGGAGGATTTGCTCAGAAAGGTTAGTGTGTTGCCAAAACAACTATATACTCTTGCAGTATTTGCGGAGATTTGTGCAAACCTATATTCTTTGCGTCTTTGTGATAAATGTACATATAGTTTAGAAATATAATATGTCAAATTATTATATTTCATGCTCATAATGTTAAATAAAATCACCATCAAATGAAGTTTACCCGTTCAATTTAATTTCATCATGAATACATGATGTTTTTACTCTGTACATGTATCAGACTACAACGAATTGAAGTATATTTTATTGTATATATAATGTTCATGTCTTTTATCTGTATTCCAAGCACACCTATTTATGTACATGATTAAAATGAAATATTGTAGAATAATAGTTGTTTGTCATAAACTATCTATTCACGATTTTTCGCATCTGCTGCGACCTCAAAGATTTTTTGTGAACACTCTACAGGTCACAGTCTCAACATTTTCAAATGACGAAAGTTATATTGCGTTGAGTACTGATATTTGTGCAAGTACTGAAATTACTGCAATGAAGTTCGACCACTTTCATGTTTTTCAAGCAAGTTGCTTAATTGCTTGGTGCATCGAAATAGCTCCATACAATAATCACTGTTTCTACCTATTAGGCCTGGATTGATGATGAGAAACTAATCGCATAGAAGTCCCGTGGTTGACCTTGGTCTGGCCACCAGTGTCATCATGCCGTGAAATGCTGGGATCGTCAGGTAATTGCTCCAGACAAGGTGCCTTTTATTCCATAACTGTACATATCAAAGTAGAAGTATCTCCTGCTTTGATGTTTCATTCCTCTATGTATGTTACATGACTGAAGAACACAAAGCTTGTGTCGTTTTTGTCATCGAACACTATTTGTCATCGCGTGATTCCCATGTTTTCTTTACGTCTCCTTCCTCGGCAACTTTCCAAGGGCGAGTTTCTATCGCCACAGCGATACCAAGCTCCATGTAAAATCGTCTGCCAGATAATGAACTGTTTCCAGGTCTAGGTGTGGCCTGCACACTAAGTCATTATTTCATTGGCCAGCGCGTCGCGCTGGTCTTCTAAGTTTGGTTAAAATGACACCAACGGAGGGTAGCTATGAGTGGGCCCGGTACTGCTATCCTTTGTTAAGTACAGTAATCTCAACAAAGGGATCACAGCACTTTCAAAAATAATATTTCTGATTTTACATTTTTACATTTTGCAGGTTTTACATTTTAATCTTGTGAATGAACGCGAATACTGTGAGAGCTTTGCGATATTTGTTGATTCATCGTACTACATACACATACAGTAGCGCAACAAAAGTATTGAGCTAAATTTCTGAAAGGCTATTGACAGAACAATCCCGAAAGGTTGCCACCTCTTATATTTCAAGATATAAAAGTGATAAAATGTGATGACAAACATATTTTTAACACCAAAATAGACGCATAAACTATCAATTTGATCCAAAACATTCGGCAACATTTAAACCATTGAATGTCTGTGCTCGGATATACATCGATAGATATATTCTTCTTTGTTTATTATATGGAGGATAATGAGCAATTTAATCCAATAAAGTAAGGTTATTAATCACATAAACTTTCCCAACCCAACATATTTCCGCTGGCCACAAAAATAATTCTCTCCACTGTAGGTTACTTTTTCAGTATGTCACTGCTGTCTTCCAGCAATAATCATGATAATCAGGGTATAAGCTGGTAAACAGAAGCATCATGTGAATCACAGGTCCGACATAGGTTTCTGACAGCGCAGAGAGATTTTGCATTTTCGAAGAAAAACTTGAGATATATGTCTGTATCACATTGTGTGTGGACGACGAAACATGAAACGGGAGAGAATCCATATTCAGGTAAAGTCCATTGATTCCCATAACCTGGCCATGCCAAGGAGCAAAACATAAACAATGCTGAATGTCCTCAACAATTCTCAAATTTCCGTCAGTAATGTCCTGCCTATATCACTATGTGATAGTCTAAATGGGTTCACAGTTAACGCACTGCCTACCCATCTCTGAATAGATGGTAAGATGTATAAATAAGATGATATACTAGGAGATAAATTCGTTTGTTTGGGTACACTGTCAGTTGTTAAAAATTATATTATCAACTGAAGGTACATGTATTTGTGTCTCATATAATTATCAGACAAAATATAATAAGCGTTTCTCTAAAGTGGAGCTATGGGATAAATACTAGTGAATGTTTTGACGTGTATTATTCATGCAAGCAATAGTATTCCTGCAAGAGATAAACAATTTACATCCGAAACTAGATGTCCATAATAGACGTCAATAAATAATGCCTCTACATTATTCGACTACCAAAAATGCACTATACAGATACATGTATAGCCTGGAAAACATCAGAATTTACATGCATACCTCCTTGTGTCATCATATTCAGCTACTGGTGGCAACCCTTCGATTACTTAATTAACTTTATGATGGTTCCGAGAGCAGGTGGTAAATAGATTACCATGGCAACTGGAGCTGCAGCAACTGAGCTAGACAATACTGCTACTGGCGTGATTATATTCCCGGTGTTGGAGTGTTTTGCCTGAATACGCAACGAAATCGATATAATTGCCATGAGCAGGAGGGCTTGTGTGCGGAATTGATGCTGTCCAGTCAACTCCCGTGGAGATATGCCAACGAGACTACCATGCCTTTGGTTATAGTTGTGTGTATTGCCTGATTTAACTACCTGTTAGAATTTCACAGTGCTGAAATATCGTGAAACCGATTCCATTAATCGACTGATTTTATGAGAGAAAATGTGTTTGTATTTTACTAGTATATACTTGAATTAGATAATTCGAAAAACTGTCAGGGTATTATGTAACTTAATCATGATTTTTAAGTCCATATACATAGTCAAATCATGGTTTTCAACGCTTACTTCTGATGGCATTTCTGTGCTTATGGGTTGACTGGGAATCATCTGGGAGTCACCTCCAACCCAATTAATGATCTTCAGGTTTCCCTCAAACATGCAGTGAGTAAGGATTGAGAATTGAGATTTTCGACAGAGGAATTAATATGTACCTGTAATTTGAATGTAACTTGTTAGTAGTTTCCAGATCCCCAGAACTAATAGTCATGTTACGAATTGATGCTACACGATATCAGCAGGATCTGCTGTACATGTGAAACGATGAAAATTTATGAAGTGTGAAATGAAAGACTAAAACCCGACTAGTATTAGGGCTGTTCCATATGGCTATTATGTAGTCCATTAAAACCTGTCCCGAGCACAATCTATCATGGATAAGTAGACATTTTTCTGCTTCCGTGGACAGAGAGCCCTTCAATAGCTGCGTGCTGCCTGGTGCATTTGCTCCATATTGAGTTCCTAGTCTCTGTATCACACTGCATGATATCTACGGCTTCCTTGTCGCATGGCTGTGTGAAGTGGTTTTTGTTTTCTGAACTTCCTGGGTTCTTATGTTGCATGGGAAAACCCACTATGGAGATTTTCAAATCCCAAAGATTGTTCAGTTGTGGTAAGTGATATAATCTTTGATTTTTATAATTTTGATTTGGGACAATGCATTTTGATCCAGGATACTATGATATGCAGAAGCCAAGAAAATTACTGGAATGAATCTCAGTTCAGAGAGCTGGGTAAAACTAATACCTAACATATCAACTATCATTCTGTGAACATGTATATAAAACAAGAACTTTTACACGTATATATAACAGCTTACACGTGCAATATTATAATTGAAAGAAATGATATGAGAAAGAAACCGAATACTGGTATGTGTATATGAGCTGCATATACAATAAGTTGTCAGACTTGTACCTGTCAACATGCCTTTTAGATCACACTACAGATATTGTCAGAGTTACGTTGTGTAAATTTCCCTGATACACTGGATAATTGGCATTTGAGCACGTTGATAACACTCGGAAATATCAAGTGGCGGCAGCTGAACAAACATTGGTTCCCCTCAGGAAACGTTTCTGCCTGCTGCCTAAAAGATCTCTGTGCTGCATGATCATGTTTGGTTACATGATCATTACGATAACATTATTCGGCATATATTCGTTTTCTAAGTGGACACATGAATTATGATTTGGCATTAGAGCTGCATTTAGACCATGGCGAGTGACGTTCGTTATATAGTATTATCTGACGTGGTATTAGTTGGCACTTCGCAGTTGAGAAGTTGGTCACAAATTGTACCAGAATATTGGCATTTCGTTTACTTCCGCCAAACACAAATTCTTCAAATATAGACAGAACTAAATTTGACCCGTGGCTCGTTACACCAATGTCCCTGCAGATGGTCAGACCCCGATCGTTGTTATAAGATACGTTGGAGCTGGTATTGAATTGGCAGTCCAATTTTCCACATTGCCACTTTTTCTAAAAATTGCGTATCCATGTTTGCATATCCGGTTAGCTCTCCTCAGCTACATGTACCTGATTTGCTTCTTCTATGGTTAGCCTCCTCATGACAGTTGTCCTCGTTCTAATGGTATAATGATGACGACAGCAGCAACATGTTGGTCACGTACCCGGTTTATCAACGGTTGTCAGTTTTTTTCATCACTATATTTAAAATCGGTGTTATCTTCGAAAAGTATTCATAATAGAAAGACCATCAAAAAAATTTGATAAGCAATAGGGCAAGGATAAAATCTGATCGAAGACACATGTATCAATCAATCAATCAATCAATCAATCGAAAGTCCATGACAATTCTCATTACGTCAAAAAGACCTTAAAGAAACCCTGGGCTGCAAAGGACGCAATTGGAGGTGCTATTTTCATGGAACTGCCTCCCTCTTCTTATAATCCCCCCCCCCATTCCCATTCTGTTTACCCTGACTGACCAAAACTTCCTCCTTCCAAGGTGTGGGTATAATTCCCCATAATGACTTTGTATTAGTCAAGTAGATATGTGAAAAAGATGCACAATGCTTGCAGAAAGTATGAAAATTCATCCCTGGGTTTTTTTTGGGTATGCTGAATCCGAATATAATGGGAACCACGTCGTCAGAACAAGGGATCCCACTCAAATTGGTCATTTTCAAAAAGGCCGCCATCGGAAATTCTAAATCATGTTTTGGAAATAAGAAAACCGAATACTGGTAGGTATATATGAGCTACATATACAATAAGTTGTCAGACTTGTACCTGTAAATATGTCTTTTAGATCACACTACAGATATTGTCTGATTTACATTGTGTAAATTCCCTTAAGCTGAAACACTGGATAATTGGCATTTGAACACGTTGATAACACTCGGAAATATCTAGTGGCGGCAGCTGAACAAACATTGGTTCCCCTCAGGAAACGCCTAAAAGATCTCTGTGCTGCATGATCATGTTTGGTTACATGATCATCACGATAACATTATTCGGCATATATTCGTTTTCTAAGTGGACACATGAATCATGATTTGGCAGTAGAGCTGCATTTAGACCATGACGAGTGACGTTCGTTATATAGTATTATCTGACGTGGTATTAGTTGGCACTTCGCAGTTGAGAAGTTGGTCACAAATTGTACCAGAATATTGGCATTTCGTTTACTTCCGCCAAACACAAATTCTTCAAATATAGACAGAACTAAATTTGACCCGTGGCTCGTTACACCAATGTCCCTGCAGATGGTCAGACCCCGATCGTTGTTATAAGATACGTTGGAGCTGATATTGAATTGGCAGTCCAATTTTCCACATTGCCACTTTTTCTAAAAATTGCGTATCCATGTTTGCAAATCCGGTTAGCTCTCCTCAGCTACATGTACCTGATTTGCTTCTTCTATGGTTAGCCTCCTCATGACAGTCGTCCTCGTTCTAATGGTATAATGATGACGACAGCAGCAACATGTTGGTCACGTACCCGGTTTATCAACGGTTGTCAGTTTTTTTCATCACTATATTTAAAATCCGTGTTATCTTCGAAAAGTATTCATAATAGAAAGACCATCACAAAAATTTGATAAGCAATAGGGCAAGGATAAAATCTGATCGAAGACACATGTATCAATCAATCAATCAATCAATCGAAAGTCCATGACAATTCTCATTACGTCAAAAAGACCTTAAAGAAACCCTGAGCTGCAAAGGACGCAATTGGAGGTGCTATTTTCATGGAACTGCCTCCCTCTTCTTATAATCCCCCCCCCCATTCCCATTCTGTTTACCCTGACTGACCAAAACTTCCTCCTTCCAAGGTGTGGGTATAATTCCCCATAATGACCTTGTATTAGTCAGGTAGATATGTGAAAAAGATGCACAATGCTTGCAGAAAGTATGAAAATTCATCCCTGGGTTTTTTTTGGGTATGCTGAATCCGAATATAATGGGAACCACGTCGTCAGAACAAGGGATCCCACTCAAATTGGTCATTTTCAAAAAGGCCGCCGTCGGAAATTCTAAATCATGTTTTGGAAATAAGAAAACCGAATACTGGTAGGTATATATGAGCTACATATACAATAAGTTGTCAGACTTGTACCTGTAAATATGTCTTTTAGATCACACTACAGATATTGTCTGATTTACATTGTGTAAATTCCCTTAAGCTGAAACACTGGATAATTGGCATTTGAGCACGTTGATAACACTCGGAAATATCAAGTGGCGGCAGCTGAACAAACATTGGTTCCCCTCAGGAAACGTTTCTGCCTGCCGCCTAAAAGATCTTTGTGCTGCATGATCATGTTTAGTTACATGATCATAATGATAACATTATTCGGCATATATATTCGTTTTCTAAGTGGACACATGAATTATGATTTGGCATTAGAGCTGCATTTAGACCATGGCAAGTGACGTACGATATAAAGCATTATCTGTCGTGGTATTAGTTGCAAATTTGCTGTTGAGAAGGTGGTCACAAATTGTACCAGATTATTGGCATTTCGTTTACTTCCGCCAAACACAAATTCTTCAAATATAAACAAATATAAACTAAATTTGACCAGTGGCTCGTTGCACTAATGTCCCTGCAGGTGGTCAGTGGTACTTTGGAGCTGATATTGAATTGGCAGTCCAATTTTCCACATTGCCACTTTTCTAGACATTTTCCCAAAACTTCCCCCTCGACCAAAACCACGGTGTGTATATTATGCCTAAAATGACCTTGTATCAGAAAGTGTCACTAATTACTCCATTCAATCCGGCATATTTCATGCAGGGTACTTTGGATTCTCAATTCAGATTAGTGAACATGTTGAATACTTTAAAGAGTTCGTTTCTCAAATTGAACTTCATCCAAAGTTGTCGTTGGTAGGGAAGGGAAGATTGAAGATTGAGTATTGTGATCTCACTCCGGAAAATGCTACATCTCTTCACAAAGTCACACCTCTAAGACAGCAATCTGCGAAGTCATAAGGAGTACGTTGAAAAACAGGCTGCAATTACTCATAGAATTACACTGGATACAACTTTACTCGTTGTTGGGGAATTATCAAGACATTGAATGCGTGTTGTGAAATTACATATAATCAAATTTAAAATCAACTGTTTGTATTTTTTCTTTTCAATGATTTCAGGTCATGCACCCTTCGGTGGTGAGAATGGCCAATGAAAAAAGGTAATTGATTGGGATGACAAAGAGAACAGAATTTTATATTATCCAGTTTGTAGTTGGTTATGTAAAACTGTAATTGGGAAATACTAGTTTATCCTCTAGGAGCTATTTGCTGCATCTTCCTTCTCATTTCCTATGGTGTAGTGACATCCGTTAGAAGTGAAGACGAATGCGAGTAAATTGTGGAGACTCCATAACATTTTTCAACTGTCATTACTTCTCGACTGAATGGCTCCACGACAAGCGAAGCGTGAGGCCCTTGGAGTGCATAGTGTGACTGAAAAATGGTCGTCAAACTGAATTTGTTAGGACACGCTGCAAGAGAGCAAATCCCGATGGATGAAATGTCCACACTTCATAATACACCAAGATTGATATGATCCCCTTATCTGGAAACTATTGCCGGATTGGGACATTGTGATACAAATCGGATTTTGTGCTGGATTTTACGGTGCTGTCACATGAAATATAACAAAGTCACTTCATGTACATGCATGGGCACAATTAGGGGATCCCATAACTGTATCAACCCGTCTACTGCACTCATTGCTCATAATCCACTTTGTGTACACCGCAATTCCCCAACAGAGTTTTATTTTTGGGGCAGCTAATATCTTGAATGACAGCATAGTTCTTGAGTTCGCGAGAACTAATTTGAATAATTGTGAAAATCCCATCCCTTCATTCACTGTCTGGCCACAGTGTTGTGGTTGAAAACAGCGCATTTGTCTCGAGCTTCACGGAGCAGAAAACTTGGCACTGGGTCCCGCCGGTTAAAGAGAGTTACTCAGGCAGAGCTGCTTCGTTTGATAGCGTCATGTTTGATCATGCGATATCCTGCAATCACTTCTGATAGCGGAGATTGATCCAACGACATTAATCAAATCAAGCACTGCTAGATTCTTTGGTCTCTATTTGACATACATGTGTAGCATGATTTATAGCTCGAAGACTGGAGGAAAAATGTCTGTGGAAGAACTGTTGAATGAAAAAAAATGGGAGGTTTCACAACATTTTCGTACTTAACATGATTGATTGATAGGTGGATTCGAGAGCAGTATTTGGCACATGTATTTGTAAATGTGTAGGATAGCTAATTACAGATCGTTCACCTTGTTAAACTACATGTATTTCCACGTTTTGACTTCATGCATTGTTGCAGGAAATAACATCGATGTGACATTATTCTGATCAATGCATACATCAAAATTTACAATATTGTCCAGATATTTTGGGTGAAATGAATGGTGAGTTTCTAGATTTCTAGAATTTGACCAGACAAATATTTGTTCACAGAATACAAAATCGCCTAGAAGGTCTCAAATTGCCCCCAGTTTGTTGAACACTGAGTTCCCCCAACAATGGCTGATCCCAGCAACACCAGTGTCCGTCAATTGCTGACAGAATGATTTGTAAGCAGTGGGTCCTTCTTCCTGTATTATCCATACTATTCAAGCGTTTAGATCACATTACCTCGTCTCCGGGCTACAGTCGCTGTGGTCTTCCTAAATTTCTCGCATATAAACAACAGCAGAAAGTCGGCAGTAAATGGGCAGTTTCTCAAGATAATGTCCACGATAGAGGAAGTTGTAGCAGTCTATTTTAGAATGTCATCGATGATGTACAAGAGAGCATTTATCATCCCTATGTGGTGCAGGAACAAGATGACTGGGGATACTGTTCTGTATTTTCTGCTTGCGTAATGTCCAATCCAAATCTGTCGGTCAGTAATCAGTCTATGCACTGGGGGCCAAGCGATGTCTCTGCACGAACATCACGAAACAGCACAATGATACTGGGCAAAGCATTCGATATGTTGTCTCCCAACGCTGCCCATTGTCATGTGCACTGGATTCTCTCTTACTGTATAGTTGTTCTGATTGGTGTTTCCATGATTAGGTCATGGGTTGTTCACCTTGGAACATCTATGAATGCACAGTGAATTAGCCTACAATGAACGCAATACTTTTTATATCTTTTTTTTCTTTCTGTTTCTAATTTTGCACTTCTGTCAAAAGTATATCATAACATAATTGTAATGAATACACAAATATCATGGCATTACAAATTAAGTCAAATAACAAATTACGTTTTGAGACAAACCTCGTATCCCACTTTCGCATGCACATGTGTTGTGCTTATGCGATTGGTGAAGAGTAGTAATTATTATTCTTCCTGAATATCACTCTGTGACTATCATGATCGGTCGGCTCGGCCACGGACCAAACATATTGCCAAGTGAACCCACCAATGACTCGGGCCTCGGGTACCTTCAATCCATTTTTTCCACCAGTGGTCACGAAATACGGTTGGGCGGTCAGTGTCACTAATTACTTGATTCACCTCAGCATATTGCAATCGGAGTAATTTGGGTTTTCAATTCAGATTACTGAATGTGTTGTTGAATACTGGAAAAGGGTTCGTTTTCACTGGAGCTTCATCCAAAGTAGTCGTTGCTGGGAAAGGGGAGATTGAAGATTTAGGGATGCGCAGTAAAACAGCGAAAACTACGCACAGTCCTTACAGTTGTAATTATTTCTGTTATTGCTTTCCATTGTTTTCTGTATTTAAGCTGTAATTACTTTTGTTAAATAAACTTCTATTCTATTCAATTGATGATTGAGCTTTGTGTTCTCACCCGGTAAAATGCTACATCTCTCAATAAAGTCACTTCTCTTAGACCGCAATTTGTGAAGTGATGGTCGTGCGTAGAAGTACAGGTAGTTACTCACAAAATAACCTTGGATGCTTTTATTGAGTGGTTGGAAAATTATCAGAATACTGAATGCATATTGGGAAAAACTCCAGTTATAAAAGTTAAAATCAATCTGAAAATATAAAAGCAGATTGTGGATGTATAAATTTATATTTTGATTGTCTTTCCACTGATTTAAGATCATGCGTCCTTCAGTGGTGAGAATGGAAGATGAAAAAAGTTCATAGATCGGGATGAAAAAGTGAGCAATTTTTACTAATATAATGCATCCAATCATCGAAGCGAAGACCACTAATACATGCAGATGTTTAATATTGTCCAGTTTGTAGTTGGTTTATGTAAAACTGTAACTTGGAAATCTAGGTAATCCTCTAGGAGCTATCTACTGCATCTCCCACCTCACACTTTCTGTGGTAAGGTGACATCGATAAATCAACAAACTGTGAAAACCGATTGTAATTGGAAGTAAATTGTCGAGACTTCACAAAATTTTCCAAATGCCATTACTTCTGAACTGAATTGCTCCGTGACAAGCGAAGCGTGAGGCCCTGTGGAGTGCATAGTGTGACTGAGAAATGGTTGCTTACCGCAATTTGATAGCGCACGCCCCAGGGAACATATCCTGATGGAATACACTTCTTAATGTAATATACAGCTACTGATGTGATTTCCTTCTCAGAAAATTGTTGCCGGATTAGGACATTGTGATACAAATCGGATTTGGTGCTACATGGTGCTATTGCATGAGACGTAACAAAGTATCTTCATGTACATGGGCACAAGTAGGGATCCCCAAACTGTCTCAACCCGTATTATACACTCATTGCCCATAATCCACCCTGTGTACACCGCGATTCTCCGTTTTTTTGGACACAGCTGATATCTCCCCATTAAAGAACAATTCTTGACAACTGCTTTAAGGTGTGATTGCACGTAACTTACCGGTGACTGCACTGAGGCACTTTTCCATTGACTTATAATGTGAAAGTAAAGGTAACAAAATCACCAAAACAATACAATACCCTGACCTAAAACTTGGCTAGCACACACACATATACTCAGGGATGATGAACCGAGACATGGTTTCATAAATGATATCACGAAAGCTGTGCAATTTGATGATTAGAGAAATCATTTTATACGTTTCACCAAAACGAAGATTCGAGTGTTCTGCTTGACAATCACTGGCTGTTGCATATATTTATTCCTTGTTGTCGTCAAAATAATGAGAATATCTAGGGCTATACTTTCTGTGAGATGAATACAATGAGCTGAATATTCATAATCCCGAACACCTCGGTGGACCCGAGTGCGTATCACCCGTGATATAATCCTTTCACTCGCCCTGTTGTGAGTGTACTTTGTCTACTGAGAAATAGGTCGGAAAATGACATATGAAAACGATGATTTTAACACATTTAACATTGTTTAGTAAGAAACGGAGTCTCGGTTGGTAATCCTTGCTGGCTAACAATCAGAAAGGCAAAGTTTCACGTTGATTGAAAGTATGTAAATGTATGAATTTGTTACTTTTATATTCACATTATAAGTGAATGGACAGCTGGTCAATGCCAGGTTCATGACGATCACATGCAACCAATCCTTAAAGTGGTATAATCGGTTTCTGAAATTCGTTATCAGTCAATTGGCTAGAATATATTAGATCACTTAACACCGTTACAACTTTTTGTGCGCATTGGAACTTTTGCACTGTACATCTGTTCTGGAAACAGCTGTTGATCACTTTCAGTCAGAAAACCGATTAGCCAGAAAACCGACTATGCCACTTTAAATAATTGTCGTTATCCCATTACTGCATTACTTTACTCAGGCAGAGTTATTTTGTTTGCGAGTGTCATGTTCGACCAGGCGATATTCCGCAATCGCTTCTGGTAGCGGAGATTGATCCAGCAACGTCAATTGCATAAAATACTGCTAGAATCTCTTCGACATATAGCTCGCAAAAATTCCTGCGGAAGAACTGCTGATTAAACAACTGCTAGAATCTTTGGACTCTCTTCGACATACATGTGTATCATGATTTATAGCTTGCAGACTGGAGCAAAGATTTCTATGGAAGAACTGTTGATTTAAAAAATAGGCAGGTTGCACCGCATTTTGATAGTTAACATGATTCATAGATTGTATCAAGAGCAATACGTACATGTATTTGTAAATATGTAACTAATTACAGATCGTTCACCCAATTAAGCTACATATATTTCCACCTTTTGACTCATGAAATGAATTGCAAGAAATATCATCAATGTGATATTATTCTGATCAGTGCATGCATCAAAATTTGCCTTACTATCAGTTTAGTATGATAAAATGAATGACATATGATGCCAGGATCCCCAATATTTGAATAGAAATGTCACATCTGTCACTCCCAGAGAGACATGGACGGCACCGTTACCCATGACACATCGTGGGGGTATTGGCCAATAATGATGGAGCAGTCAATGGCAATGAAATTGGTTCATGGAGTCTTCATCCATCTACAACTTGTCAGCTAGGTATGTGAGAATGATCATTTGGAATATGTAGCTTCTCGAGTTTTTGGAACGAATGTGTCGATTTAAGTTGATGCAATATGTTGATTTCTTATTGTTTCTTTGGCGTATATTCATAGAAAATTTCGTACAAATGTGATATTAATTTCAACTAGATTGTATATATGATGCTGCAAAGTATATTACATGGTGTTGTCCATATCAATGTCATAATGTGTAAAATTCTCGCGAATATTGATAATCTTTGTCATTGTTTATCTGTTTCCTTGGAAGCTTTCTCCAGCAAGGCGCAGTTCTATAGCACACATTTCATGGTTTTTTCCCATGATGAGTCGCAGCCAAAGGAAGTTTATTATTGGACAACCAACAGTTTGTACAGCAGATTCCTATAAATTATCTGGATCATTCGTCCTGGAGCAATCGTGGATCAGGTTTTCCAGCTTATCCTGAAACCATCAGATATAGTTGCTGCAGGAACACCATCAATGTTTCCACCATGGTGTGCTAATGTAAAACTACAGATTGACGTTTCACAAGGATTTCACCAATAGGTGTTGCCCATGGATTTGTATATGATGTGTAAAATTCACTGCATAATGCAGGAAATTGACCATCATACTTCACTGACACGGCCGCTCCATCTATATCCTACTCATATACCAAATCTGTTGCTTCCAAGATATTCAACTACAAACAAACATTGAATGATTTGGATATTGATGATCTCTTACATAACCCACCTTCCTGCACTTGCATTAACTCTCCGTTCATACACGATCCAGTTGGGCATGTTATTTCAGGCGACCTCAATATAGTGGAGAATGAATCATTGAAAGACATTTTGTCCAAAGGTCCCAAATATAGAGAGCCCACGTCGTTTTCATGGAGATACAATTTTAAGTTAATCATGGATGCAGTTGAGGAGCATGCCAGAAAGTGGACAAAGAGAGAAAAGGCAGAAACTGATTCTCTGTCAGAATGGGTCAAACAGATTAGGTCATTGGTAAACAAACGCATTAATGTTTTGTCAAAGTCCGTTAGTACTAAATATAGCTATGTCTTCAATGATCCCGTGGTTACTAATAGTTTGTTGGAACTTCAAGAAAGTTTCGTCATTTCCCTGCAGATAAAGCTTCTAATAATGTTGTTTTTGTTTGTAAATCATACTATATACAGTGCCTGTTTGACGAACTGGGTATTGCCAACAATACTAATTCCAATAGTACATACCAAGCCATTACCGTGCCCAAACAGGATATCTTATCAAATCATTTGTCTGTATTGCATTCGTTTGGTATTACTACCTCATGTAAAGATTCTAATCTACCAAACTCATATTGGATCCCGAAGTTGCACAAAAATCCCCACAAACAAAGATATATTTCAGGTTCAGCATCATGTTCTACCAAAGCCCTTTCTAAAATATTAACTGTTATATTGTCTAAAATTAAACAGGGTCTCCAAAAGTACTCTGAAACCATCTATTCTAGAAGTGGTATAAACCAAATGTGGCTATTAAAAAATTCCAAATCTTTATTGGAATATCTACATGCTCACACACTTTCAAAAGTAACGTCTATCAAAACATTTTATTTCTCCACTTTGTACACAACTACACCTCATTCTGAACTGAAGTCTCAGCTTAAAAAACTAAATAATTCATTTTTCTCTAAAAAAAGGCCAACGTCGGTACCACTATATTGTAGTTTAATATAATACCGCTTATTTTGTTAAAGGCGACTCTGATGCCCCATACAAATATACTGAAATAGATGTGGTAAATATGGTTGATTTTCTGATTGATAATAATTTTGTGGAATTTGGTGGTCGAATATTTCATTAAACGGGTGACCGATGTCAAGATGGAAGCCCGCTCTGCTCGGCACCACGCGACTGGTCGGCTGGCGTTATGCGGGTTCAGGTGGATGACTTGTGTAGCAATGGATATGTTTTCTCGCTTTTATTATGTTTTGTTCCTTGTTTCTTGTTCTTTTTTCCCTTCGTCTTTAAAGGCCGTGCAGGAAGACAGCCTATTGTGGCTATGCACGGCCTCAACAACATTGTATATTTTGTGTTGTTGGAAATAAACATTATTATTATTATTATTATTATTAAACTATTGGTATTCCCATGGGTACAAACTGTGCACCATTATTGGCAGACCTGTTTTTATACTCATATGAATCAGATTTTATCCAACATTCAGAACGAGGAGGTTCTAAGAAACTAACATGTAATTTTAATTTCACTTTCCGATACATAGATGATGTATTGTCGCTAAATAATCCCAAATTTGGTGATTATTTGTATGTCATATATCCTAAGGAACTTAAAATTAAGGATACTACAGATTCCACTAATTTTTCCAACTATCTAGACCTGATGTTGGAGATTGATAATGATTGTAACCTGTCAACTAGATTATATGACAAACGTGATGATTTCAATTTTTCCATAGTCAATTTCCCTTTTCTAAGCAGCAACATTCCTTTGTCACCGGCATATGGTGTGTTTGTTTCTCAACTTATACGCTATTCCAGAGCTAGTTGCAAATATGAGGACTTTGTCTATCGAAGTGCCCAGCTAGTCTCTAAACTGCTGCGACAAGGATATGTTTTACCAAGACTTATAGCTGCGTTTAAGAAATTCTATGGACGTCATCATGATCTGGTTGATAAATACAGCAAATCCATGTCTGCCATGCAACTAGATTTATTTTCATGTTAATTTTGGGGAATTCATGACGGGTGCCACTAGTGGGGCAGGAAATGCTCACTCTTTCCGGAACACCTGATTTCACCTCCTAATGGCCATTTTGGGGGGTTCATGAGTTTCCCTGTCATTTTTGTTTTCTCTCACTCCGTATGCCTGATATGACTTTCTGTCCCCGGACTATGAGATTGGAGAACGGACCCTGTTTTGTTTGCTCGGAATACTTAATACTGGGTATTGATTCCACGTCTATTACACCATGATTGTCAGTAATGGGTCAAACGTGGCTTGAGGCTGGACGATTGATATAATATCCAAAACACGTCTGACCAGAAATAATTGTCTACCACCCTACACTCTACACAATACAGCATCGCTTAAAATGTTCTCCACTTGCCCTTGTTTGCTCATCACTACGATTTCCCCAACAATGGCTGTTCCGGGCAATACCAGTACCATCAATTGCTGACAGAATGATTTGTAACCTGTGGGTCTCTCTTCCTGTATTATCCATACTAATCAACCGTTCAGATCTCATGACCTCGTCTCAGGGCTTAGTCCATGTCGCCAGTGGGCTTCCTCAACTTCAGGTAGATAAACAACAGCGGAAAGTCGGCAGTAAATGGGCAGTTTCTCAAGATAATGTCCGCGATAGAGGAAGTTGTAGCAGTCTATTTTAAAATGTCATTGGACGTACCACGATAATATCCCATAGCGGTTTGTTTGGGCCATGATTCCTCCCCATCCACCCACTGCCCTCACCCCCATCCACCCACTGCCCTCACCCGCCCCCCCCCCCCCCCCCCATTAAGTATGTAGGGCAGGAAAAAGAATACTGGGGATACTGTTCTGGTTTCGTAAAGTACAATCCCAATTTTTCATTAGTAATCATTTTTGTCACTGGCGGCCCAGGATTTCTCTGCACCGGGCTCTTGAAACGACACAATGGTGTGGGGGCAAACATTGAATATATTGTCTCCCGACGCTGTCCATTGTCATAGGAGATTGGATTCATTCTCACTGCATAGTTGTTCTGAATGGTGTTTCCAGGATTAGGTCATGGATTGGTTTACATTCTGGAACATTTATGAATGCCCAGACAATTTGCGACCATGTTTCGCGACCATGTTTCTTCATGCTGTGTCTTAAATCTCTGTCATTCTGACAGCAAATTAGGGCTTTTGCAACATAATACCAATAGGCGTACATAACATAACTGAACATTACCCCCGAGGCAACAAATCAATTGTTAAGATATAATAAAATTAACGGGACGAAGACAATTTTACGGTGGCTCATTACCGCCAATTACAATCGTGCATTTCTCACCCCATTTATAATTATCACCCCACCCCATCTATAATAATCACCTCATAATTATCACCGCGTTTATGATTTCCACCCCATCTATAATTATCACCTAATAATATTCACCTCGTTTAAAATATCCACCCCATCAGATCGATGGAACATTCTGAGAATTTTGTAAGTTTGTTTTGTTTCTGCATGCACTTTGCCTTAATATTGGTCAAACTAAAGAATATGAATAACCTAATAAATACAATAAATTATCCTACATTTGTGCCATTGGTGAAGAGCAGTGACTTTTTATTGATTGTTCCTGAATATTCCGATGTGGAATATCACGATCGCTCAAGGATATTGCCAAGAGAACCCACTAATAACTCGGGCCGCGGGTACCGTCAATTCAATTCATCCACCAGCGGTGACGATATACGGTCGGGCGGTCAACTTAGCATTCTCGTGGACACACAAACTGTGGCTTTCTGACAGAAGGGTTTGAAGAGGGGGGGGGGGGGGTCTAAGGAATAGAAACTCTTGACATGTTCCTTATTTAGCCTACATTGGCTGACTGTAGTCCAGCAAGAGACTAAATTGATTACATAAATGATGTTAATGCATTTTGGAATGAAATCAAAGGCGGACCAAACACTTACAACCAAAGCCACACTAACGTCATCAGGGACACACACTGTGTAATATATGGGTTTCCTTCAGTACACTTGATTGAATTTAGCTTTGTGTGAACAAAATCTTTGGGACATACATAATGTATTCAGCAATATATGTTAGTGAGTGCATCCTCATTGTTACTCATATTGTAGGTATCTCGGGATAGATACATGTATTATATGTGAAGATGTGAAAATGTTGGAGAGGCCAGGAAAGCGGACAGCCATTTGGCATTAGATCAAGGACTACTGCAGAAAATCTCAGACTAGGGCCATTTTACATCGGCTAATGTGCATGATGGAGAATTCCCAATCATAAAAGCCACCTGCAAATCAAAATTCCATCCGGCAAAATTATTCATCCTCAGTCTGCAGATTTTTTCCTCAGTGTGTGGAAGTATTTTTTTCTGCATATTTGGCACACATAACAAAACGATATTGGCTACATGGAATGGGACAATGACGCATCATTGACAGTCATTTAGAGCTACTGTGACAGCAACTAAGCAACTGCGTTATTGTACGGGAACTAATTAATCTGGGCCATGATTTCCTATGCCTAGAAAAAAATCAATCGAGCCCGACGTTTATTGCTTGGGCGGTTTTCATTCGGCCTTAGATAACCAGCGGTGGAATATATCTAGCAGGGCTGAATTTCCATGCTGATTGAATTAAGGTGAATTGGTGGCACTTGACTCCATGGCGTTTGGCATTTGGAAAGTGGGTCAATGGCGTCAGTTGCACAATGGATACTGATGTCAAATAGGTTGTTGATATGGTAACATTGTAACCACTTCGACTCGTGAATCTTTCACAACCTATCGCTCATTGTGTCACATCAGTTGAATAAAATAATATTTTCAGGATCTTGTGATATGTTTTACTTAAGTAATGCCCGCTTAGTTAGAATTTCTACTTGTATACTTGTATATAGGTAAATGGGAATGATATAATATGAGACTACAATACTACGCAAAAGCATGTGATCCAGGTAAAGAATTCAGTTCCGGTCACTTGACGTGTGAGTTCTTTGAATAAAACATAAGAATATTTGTAGTGTTCAAGATGTTTGCTTCTGATATTTTGCTCAACAAAATGTTTTATAGGTTGTTACAAAGCCTCATCTCCGGAATGGTCAGACTGTCAGATGTGGCGTGCCTCTGTTGATGCCACTTTAACAAGTAGGACAGGAGTTCCCGTAGCCACAGTGACCATCTAGCTGCGATGTCTTTAATCGATGTGGCGCGTGACAACATGAGACACAATGACATCAGTGTCAAGGTCTGTGGTGGTCATAATCCGACGACAATTTGCTGCGCTGACGTGTTACATCATAAGAGATTGGTGCAGTGACAGATTCAATTTCCTTGATGCCTGTCATACTTTATACTTACGAGATACTAAACACGACAAAAACTAGAAGAGAGCAGCTGTTTTTTTTTTCTCATGCCTAAAACAGGAGTGAACACCAGTTTTATTGGGTGGTCCGTGCGGGAATCAGAATTGTCAGGGCAACAAGACAAGATATATCAAATCTATTGACATGTAATATGCAACAAAACATTGTAAAGACAAACAATACCACATCTTATATAACTGGGCCTAAAGCGACCTTAACAGTAAGAAGACAACATGTATAAGAACTGAGCTAACTCAAGGCAAACCAATGTCCATGTTTTAAATTTAAATTTATTTATGACATAACATTCAAACCAACAAAAAAAAAACTTTCACAGATTTCAAGTGCGATACTCTTGCTTAAAAAGTACGGATGACCTTTGAAGATTATGGAACCTCTTCAACCGCCACTGATGAAGTTTTGAGATGCAAGGACGTTTCCATGTTGCTGTTGTTGTGATTGTTTTTGTTTTGCTGCAGGCTATTTTTAAGTGTAATCATGCTGGTTCACACTTCAAGACGGGCACTAACTGTATTCCAGCGACAGGAAACAAAGTTTCCTCAAGCAATTTGTGATAATTTACCCTGGCCTGGTATTGCCCATGGTCGCTCTTACGTATCGCACTTGGGAATGCATTGCTGTTCGCCTGGATCCTTGTAGACATTTCTGTCTACAATTTAATCAGGAAAACTAGCAACTTCCAAGGTGTCTTTTGTCAGCTGGTGGAGGAATGTGACATTGCCCCGGACACATGGACGTAGCCGCAACTGAGAATGATGGTGATTAAGCCTGCCTTTCAGCTGGTGGTTCTTTGTGTGCCTCAGGAAATTGAGAAAACTGACGTAATGTCATATTGTGCAATGTTAGATTGTTACAGATTTCTGTCTTGCATGACAGTCTGTCAAATGTAATTACCAGAGTGAACACATGTATCGTCAGCGATGGCTGTTTTGAGGAAGATTGGGACTTCCATCTATGTCATGAATGCTTAGGTGTGGGGGAGTGGGGGCACTCTTGGATTAGGTTGGTGCAGGTGCGGGATTTCTGAGTTCAGTGCAGTTTATTAACACTCTGAATATCGATCCAATGGCCGGTGTGTTATGAGCGATCGCTTCTGGTAGCGGAGATTGAACCAGCGACGTCAATTGCATGGAACACTGCTAGAATCTTTGGACTCTCTTCGACATATAGCTCGCAAAAATTCCTGCGGAAGAACTGCTGATTAAATATCTGCTAGAATCTTTGGACTCTCTTCGACATACATGTTTATCATGATTTATAGCTCACAGACTGGAGCAAGAATTTCTGTGGAAGAACTGTTGATTTGAAAAGTAGGCAGTTGCACCACATTTTGATAGTTAACATGATTCATAGGTTGTATCAAGAGCGATACTTTGTACATGTATTTGTAAAAATGTAACTAATTACGGATCGTTCACCCAGTTAAGCTACATATATTACCACCTTTTGACTCTGACCCAGGGACTCTGCAGGAAATATCATCAATGTGACATTATTCTGATCAGTGCATGCATCAAAATTTGCATTACTATCAGTATGATATAATGAGTGAAACATGATGCCAGTATCCCCAATATTTGAACAGAAATGTCACATCGGTCAGTCCCAGTGAGAGAGAGAGAGACATGGACGGCACCGTTACCCAGATCTTGGGGGGTATTGGCCAATAATGATAGAGCAGTCAATGGCAATAAACTTGCTTCATAGAGTCTTCATCCATTTACAACTTGTCTAGGTATGTGAGAATGATCATTTGGAATATGTAGCTTCTCGAGTTGACCAATGTGTCAATTTAAGTTGGTGCAATATGTTGATTTCTTATTGTTTCTTTGGCGTATATTCATAGAAAATTTCGTACAAATGTGATATTAATTTCAACTAGATTGTATATATGATGCTGCAAAGTATATTACATGGTGTTGTCCATATCAATAGACGTGGAATCAATACCCAGTATTAAGTATTCCGAGCAAACAAAACAAGGTCCGTTATCCAATCTCATAGTCCGGGGACAGAAAGTCATATCAGGCATACGAAGTGAGAGAAAACAAAAATGACAGGGAAACTCATGAACCCCCGTAAATGGCCATCAGGAGGTGAAATCAGGTGTTCCGGAAAGAGTGAGCATTTCCTGCCCCACTAGTGGCACCCGTCATGAATTCCCCAAAATTAACATGAAAATAGATCTAGTTGCATGGCAGACATGGATTTGCTGTATTTATCAACCAGATCGTGATGACGTCCATAGAATTTCTTAAACGCAGCGATAAGTCTTGGTAAAACATATCCTTGTCGTAGCAGTTTAGAGACTAGCTGGGCACTTCGATAGACAAAGTCCTCATATTTGCAACTAGCTCTGGAATAGCGTATAAGTTGAGAAACAAACACACCATATGCCGGTGACATAGGAATGTTGCTGCTTAGAAAAGGGAAATTGACTATGGAAAAATTGAAATCATCACGTCATAATGTGTAAAATTCTCGCGAATATTGATAATCTTTGTCATTGTTTATCTGTTTCCTTGGAAGCTTTCTCCAGCAAGGCGCAGTTCTATAGCACACATTTCATGGCTCTTTCCATGTTGAGTCGAATCCAAAACAAGTTTATTACTGGACAACCAACAGTTTGTACAGCAGATTCCTATAAATTATCTGGATCATTCGTCCTGGAGCAATCGTGGATCAGGTTTTCCAGTTGATCTTGAAACCATAAGATAATGTTGATGCAGGAACACTATCAATGTTTCCACCATGGAGTGCTAATGAAAAACTACCGATTGGCATTTCACAAGGATTTCACCAATAGGTGTTGCCCATGGATTTGTATATGATGTGTAAAATTTCTGTGTCAATTATTTCTGATCAGAAATAATTGTCTACCACCCCTACACTCTACACAATACAACATCGCCTGAAATGTTCTCCACTTGCCCTTGTTTGCTAATCACTTTGATTTCCCCAAACATTGGCTGGTCCAGGCAATACCAGCGTCCATCAATTATCGTTGACAGAATGATTTGTTACCTGTGGGTCCCTCTTCCTGTATTATCCGTACTAATCAAGCGTTTAGATCACATGATCTCGTCTCCGGGCTCATTCGGTGTCTCTAGTGGACTTCTCCAACTCCAGGCATATAAACAATGGTGGAAAGTCGGCAGTAAATGGGCAGTTTCTCAAGATAATGTCCACGATAGAGGAAGTTGGAGCAGTCTATTTTATAATGTTATTTGACGTACCAAGATAACATTTATCATCCCACAGAAGTTTGTTTGGGCCATGATTCCTCCCAATCCACCCACTACCTCCCTCCGTTAAAATGTAAGCAGAACAGAAGACTGGGAAGACCGTTCTGTCTGTCTGCTTGCGTAATGTACAATCCAGATTGGTCGGTCAGTAGTCAGTCTTGTCACTGGCGGCCCAGAATGTCTCTGCACCGGGCACACGAAACGGCATATGATGTTGGGCAGACATCAAATATATTGTCTCCCGACGCTGCCCATTTTCATAGGGGATTGGATTCACGCTCACCGCATAGTTGTTCTAATTGGTGTCTCAACGATTAGATCATGGGTTGGATTATATTCTGGAACATTTATGAATACACAAACAATATTTAGCCTACAATGGACGTATTGGAGTAACATGTCTTTTTTATATCTTTCTATTTCGGATTTTACACTTCTGTCAAAATTATATCGTAATATGATTGTAATAATTACACACATATATCCTGCCATCTATATTACATTTTGAAACACACCTCGTGTCCCACTTTCAAAACAGCCTGACCATGTTTCCACATGATGCATCTTACGTCTGTGTCATACTGACAGCAAATTATGGTTTCACAACATAATACCAATAGTCGTACATAATGTTACTGAACATTACCTCCGAAGCAATAAAACAATTGTCCAGACCAAATGAAGATTAATTTGATAAGCACACACAAACACACCTGCCCACCCTCCCCAACCCAAGAATAGTGACCAGTGTCTAAAGGAAGACAATTTATGGAATGATCAAATCCATTGATAAGGTTTAGTACGATTGATATTGGTAACGAAAGCATTCAAATGCGTCATGCTACAATAGTGCTTAACTATACCTGTGTAGGAGGATTGGGCACATTGTGATCAATTCATTATTATTTTTAGCTGTATAAGATTCCTGTTTGTGTTTGGTTCAAATGAGGCCACGTGACTATAATGATACTACAATATCCTGGTCGAGATGTTCTGGACGAAGGGATATTTCCGAGTCCGAGGTGAATATAAATATAGTTGATACTTTTCTGACCTCGCTAGATGGCGCGCATCGCCCGATCACGTGCTCGGAGAGCTATTGCCATGTGTGCTTTTGGTCGATGTGTTCTTAGTTCAGTCTGTGTGGACTAAGTTGTCCACACAGTTAATAATAAAACAAATATTGACATTATAGCTTTCGGTTGATACATGATTATCAACCGAAATAATGTTGATATGTCCACTCAGTAGCCTTTTGGCTGCTGATTAGGTACTTATGTACTTGTCATATATCTATTCCATGGGGTTTGTTTCGGATTTCTAAGTTTTATAGGTTGTTGGGCAGTTGTATGCTAATTCCATCAGGTGTACAGTAGAAACAACTACATCTAACACACTGTCTGCCCCTGATGACGCCAGTGTGCCGTTTGATAAACTATTTGGTCGGGCTTTGTTTCTATTGCAAAATGTTGTATTTTACGTTTGTTATTGGAATCATCAAAATTTGGCTGTATTGGTGGTAATAGATTGATACTTACTTAACTTGTTCGAAAGTTGTATTCACCTCGCAAGCTCGGTGAATACAACTTTCCAACAAGTGATGATAATCACGTATCAACCTCAAAAGTCAAAATTTGTATAATTTCCGTGCCATGTTGTCTGAGGAAAGATTCCAAACATCAATATATGTTTCAAATGTGTCAACTCAGGTACCTGAGTGACGAAGTACATCTGTAGCTGACTGCTCCAGCGTTAATACATAAATTACTCACTTGTTATGTGTTACCATTAGTTATATTTAGCTATAAAGGTATACATTTATAAGAAAATGTACCCATGTACATGTGGTTACATCAGATCTACGAAACATTATAAGAGTTTTGTAAGTTTGGTTTGTTTGTTCCTGTTTGAATCAAAGTTGGTCAAATTAAAAAATATATATAGATAACCTAATGAATGTAACAAAATTTCAATTCATATTCTCGTCATTCACACATTCTATAATATATATTGATATATACTGCATGTACATGTGTTGTGTTTATGTGATTGGTGAAAAGCTGTAAGTCATCATGGATTGTTTCTGAATATTCCTCTGACTATCACAATCGGTCAGCTCCGCTACGGACCAAGGGTATTGCCTGGGGAACCCACCTATGACCCGGGCAAAGGGTACCTTCAATCCAATTCATCCATCAACGATACGAACCACTATCGGGGGGCAGGGCGGTATACTTACCACTGTTGTGGAAATCCCTTGGGAAAATTGCATATTCATGTCCATGTGAGTGAGTACAGGAATCAAGCTATCACCACCAACTGAACCAGATCTATTAATGATTGATAGGTTGTGTCATGAGCAGTACTTTCTACATGTATTTGTATATAAGTAAGAAACCAATTACAGATCGTTATCCACTTAAGCTACATATGTTTCCACCTTTTGACTCGTGAATTGTTGCAGGAAATATCCTCAATATGAGTGCAATATGATGCCAGGATCCCCAATATTTGAATAGAAATGTCATAACGGTCACTCCCATGGAGAGAGAGACATGGACGGCTCCGTTACCCATGACACATCGTTGGGGGTATTGGCCAGTAATGATGGAGCAGTCAATAGCAATAAAATCGGTGCATGGAGTCTTCATCCATCTACAACTTGGCAGCTAGGTATGTGAGAATGATCATTTGGAAAATGTAGCTTCTCGAGGTTTTGTAAGGAATGTGTCAATTTTAGTTGGTGCAATATGTTTCGGGTGAGATATACATATTTACATGTATATTGATTTCTTATCGTTTCTTTGGCGTATATTGATATGACTATTTCGTATGTATGTGATATTAATTTTAACTAGATTGTATATATGATGCTGCAAAGTACATTACATGGTGTCCATATCAATATTATAATTTGTAAAATTCTGGCGAATATTGAGGATCTTTGACATTGCTTATCTGTTTCCTTATAAGGTTTCTCCAGCAAGGCGCAGTTCTACAGCAAACATTTCATAGCTCTTTCCATGTTGAGTCGAAGCCAAAGCAAGTTTAGTATTGGACAAGCAACAGTTTGTCCAGCAGATTCCTATAAATTATTTGGATCAATCGTCCTGGAGCAATCGTGGATCATTTTTCCAGGTGATCTTGAAACCATCAGATAATGTTGCTGCAGGAACACTATCAATGTTCCCATCATGTTGTGCTAATGAAAAACTATAGGTTCGCGTTCTACCAGGAATTCACCAATAGGTGCCCATGGATTTGTATATGATGTGTAAAATTCACTGCATAATGCAGGAAATGAATCTGTGATGCCCGTGCTCCTCGTTACACCATGATTGTCAGTGATGGGTCCATCGTGGCTTGAGGCGGGGCATTATTTCAACAACATCTGACCAGAAATATTTGTCTATCACCCAACACTCTATACAATACAATCTCGCCTAAAATGTTCTCCACTTGCCCTTGTTTGCTCATCATTTTGATTTCCCCAACAATGGCTAGTCCGGGCAGTACTAGCATCCATCAGTTGCTGACAGAATGATTTGTAACCTGTGGGTCCCTCTTCCTGTATTATCCATACCAATCAAACATTCAGATCTCATGACCTCGTCTCCGGGTTAGTCGGTGTTGCCAGTGGGCTTCTTCAACTTCAGGCAAATAAACAATGAGGGAAAGTCGGCAGTAAATGGGCAGTTTCTCAAGATAATGTCCACGATAGAGGAAGTTGTAGCAGTCTATTTTACAATGTCATTGGACGTACCAAGATAACATTTATCATCCCACAGTAGTTTGTCTGGGCCATGATTCCTCCCAATCCACCCACTGCCCTCACCCCCCCCCCCCCCCCCGTTATGCATGTAGGGCAGGAACAGGAAGACTGGGAATACTGATCTGGTTTCCTAAAGTACAAACCCAATTTTCCATTAGTAATCATTCTTGTCACGTTAAATGCTGCCACGTGTGAACGTGGTAACCCAGGACTTTCCACATGTGAACGCAATAGCCTAAACTGTTTCCACGTGCGAACGTGATAGTGTTAAATGCTTCCACGTTCGAACGTGCTAGCTTTTTGCTGGAAAAGACATAGACATATTTTACGTGCATGTCACCTATGGGCTTGCGTACATACGTAGTTCTAAAGGTATATATTTAAAAGACAATGTACTCATGTACATTGTGGTTTCATCAGATCGATGGAACATTCTGAGAATTTTGTAAGTTTGTTTTGTTTCTGCATGCACTTTGCCTAAATATTGGTCAAACTAAAGAATAGGAATATCCTGATGAAATACAACAGGTTATCCTACATTTGTGCCATTGGTGAAGAGCAGTGACTTATTATTGATTAATCCTGAATATTTTGATGTGGAATATTATGATCGGTCAAGGATATTGCCAGGGGAACCCACCAATAACTCGGGCCGCGGGTACCTTCGATTCAATTCATCCACCAGCGGTGAAGATATACGGTCCGGCGGTCAACTTAGCATTCTTGTGGAAATCCCGTGGACACACAAAGAGTGGCTTTCTTACAGAACGGTTTGAAGAGGGGGGGGGGGGTGTTCGGGGAATAGGTGCTTTTTACATGTTCCTTATTTAGCCTACATGGGCTGAATGGATTTCAGCAAGAGGCTAACTTGATTACATACATGATGTTTATGCATTTTGGAATGAAATCGAAGGCGGACCAAACACTTACAACCAAAGCCACACTAACGTCATCAGGGACACACACAGTGTATAAAATATGGTTTTCTACCGTACACCAGATTGAATTTAGCTTTGTGTGATCAAAATCTTTGGGATATACATAATTTATATCTGATATTCAGCAATATATGTTAGTGAGTCCATCCTCGCTAAATATGCAGTGTTACTCATATTGTAGTTATTTCGGGATAGATACATGTATTACATGTGAAGATGTGAAAATGTTGGAGAGGCCAGGAAAACGGACAGCCATTTGGCATTAGCTCAAGGACGACTGTAGAAAATCTCAGACTAGGGCCATTTTACATCGGCTAATGTGCATGATGGAGAATTCCCAATCATAAAGGCCACCTGCAAAGCAAAATTCCATCCGGCCAAAATATTCATCCTTAGTCTGAAGATGTTCTTCAGTCTTCAGTCTTTTTCTTTTTTTCTTGCATATTTGGCACAAATAACAAACCGATATAGGCCGAAGTGACTGGAAAAATGACGCATCATTTAGAGCTCTTATGGTAGCAACTAGGCAACTGTGTTATTGTACGGAAACTACTTAATCTGGGCCATAGACATGGAATCAATACCCAGTATTAAGTATTCCGAGCAAACAAAACAAGGTCCGTTATCCATAGTCCGGGGACAGAAAGTCATATCAGGCATACGAAGTGAGAGAAAACAAAAATGACAGGGAAACTCATGAACCCCCAAAACTGGCCATTAGGAGGTGAAATCAGGTGTTCCGGAAAGAGTGAGCATTTCCTGCCCCACTAGTGGCACCCGTCATGAATTCCCAAAAATTAACATGAAAATAGATTTAGTTGCATGGCAGACATGGATTTGGTGTATTTATCAACCAGATCATGATGACGTCCATAGAATTTCTTAAACGAAGCTATAAGTCTTGGTATAACATATCCTTGTCGCAGCAGTTTAGAGACTAGCTGGGCACTTCGATGATTCCCAATGCCTACAAAAAAATCAATCGAGCCCGACGTTTATTGAAGTGGCGGTTTTCATTTGGCCCTAGGTAACCAGCGGTGGAATATATCTAGCAGGGCTGAATTTCCATGCTGATTTAATTAAGGTGAATTGGTGGCACTTGACTCCATGGCGTTTGGCATTTGGAAAGTGGGTCAATGGCGTCAGTTGCGCAATGGATACTGATGTCAAATAGGTTGTTGATATGGTAACATTGTAACCACTTCGACTCGTGAATCTTTCACAACCTATTGCTCATTGTGTCACATCAGTTGCGAATTTTGAATAAAATAATATTTTCAGGATCTTATGATATGTTATACTTAGGTAATGCCTGCTTAGTTAGAATTTCTACTTGTATACTTGTATATTACGGAAGCGTATTGCTATCAAGTGTGTAAAAATTTGTATCTCGTACGTACGACATACTAACTCGTATGTACGACTTATTAAGTCATACGTACGACTTATTAAGTCGTATGTACGACTTATTAAGTCGTATGTACGACTTATTAAGTCATACGTATGACTTATTAAGTCATACGTACGACTTACTAACTCGTACGTACGACTTACTAACTCGTACGTACGACTTATTAACTCGTACGTACGACTTATTAACTCGTACGTACGACTTATTAACTCGTACGTACGACTTATTAACTCGTACGTACGACTTATTAACTCGTACGTACGAGTTAATAAGTCGTACATATGACATATAAGTCATACGTACGAGATACATTTTTTTGCACACTTGATAACAATACGTTTCACTACGGAAGCGTATTGTTATCAAGTGTGTAAAATTTCTTATCTCGTACGTATGAGTTATATCTCATACATACGACTTATTAAGTCGTATGTACGACTTATTAACTCGTATGTACGACTTAATAACTCATACGTATGACTTAGTATCTCATAAGTACGACTTACTAACTCGTACGTATGAGTTAATAAGTCGTACGTACGGGTTAATAAGTCATACGTAGGAGTTAATAAGACGTATGTACGAGTTACTATGTCGTACGTACGAGATACTAAGTCGTACGTACGGGTTAACAAGTCGTACGTACGAGTTAATAAGTCGTACGTACAAGTTATTAAGTCGTACGTACGGGTTATTAAGTCGTACGTACGAGATATAAGTCGTACATACGAGATAATATTTTTTACACCCTTGATAGCAATACGCTTCCGTAGTATATAGGTAAATGGAAATGATATAATATGAGACTACAATACTACGCGAAAGCATGTGATTCAGGTAAAGAATTCAGTTCCGGTCACTTGACGTGTGAGTTCTTTGAATAAAACATAAGAATATTTGTAGTGTTCAAGATGTTTGCTTCTGATTTTTTTGCTCAACAAAATGTTTTATAGGTTGTTACAAAGCCTCATCTCCGGAATGGTCAGACTGTCAGATGTGGCGTGCCTCTGTTGATGCCACTTTAACAAGTAGGACATGAGTTCCCATAGCCACAATGACCATCTAGCTGCGATGTCTTTAATCGATGTGGCGCGTGACAACATGAGACACAATGACATCAGTGTCAAGGTCTGTGGTGGCCATAATCTGACGACAATTTGCTGCGCTGACGTGTTACATCATAAGAGATTGGCGCCTTGATGCCTGTCATAATTTATACTTACAAGATACTAAACACGACAGAAACTAGAAGAGAGCAGCTGTTTTTTTTCCTCATGCCTAAAACAGGAGTGAACAGTTTTATTGGGTGGTCCGTAGGGGAATCAGAATTGTCAGGACAACAAGACAAGATATATCAAATCTATTGACATGTAATATGCAACATAACATTGTAAAGACAAACAATACCACATCTTATATAACTGGGCCTAAATCGACCTTAACAGTAAGAAGACAACATGTATAAGAACTGAGCTAACTCAAGGCAAACCAATGTCCATGTTTAAATTTAAATTTATTTATGACATAACATTCAAACCAACAAAAAAACTTTCACAGATTTCCAGTGTGATACTCTTGCTTAAAAAGTACCGATGACCTTTGGAAATTATGGAACCTCTTCAACCGCCACTGATGAAGTTTTGAGATGCAAGGACGTTTCCATGTTGTTGTTGTGATTGTTTTTGTTTTGCTGCAGGCTATTTTAAAGTGTAGTCATGCTGGTTCACACTTCAAGACGGGCACTAACTGTATTCCAGCGACAGGAAACAAAGTTTCCTCAAGCAATTTGTGATAATTTACCCTGGCCTAGTATTGCCCATGGTCGCTCTTACGTATCGCACTTGGGAATGCATTGCTGTTCGCCTGGATCTTTGTAGACATTTCTGTCTACAAATTAATCAGGAAAACTAGCAACTTTCAAGGTGTCTTTTGTCAGCTGGTGGAGGAATGCGACACTGCCCCGGACACATGGACGTAGCCACAACTGAGAATGGTGGTAATTAAGCCTGCCTTTCAGCTGGTGGTTCTTTGTGTGCCTCAGGAAATTGAGAAAACTGACTTAATGTCATATTGTGCAATGTTAGATTGTTACAGATTTCTGTCTTGCATGGCAGTCTGTTGAAAAAAGAAATGTGAGTAATTACCAGAGTGAACACGTGTATCGTCAGCGATGGCTGTTTTGCGCAAGATTGGGACTTCCATCCATGTCATGAATGGTTAGGTGTGGGGGAGTGGGACACTCTTGGATTAGGTTGGTGCAGGTGCGGGATTTCTTATTGAGTTCAGTGCAGTTTATTAACACTCTGAATATCGATCCAATGGTGGTGTGTTTTGAGCGACATTAATTATTAGCTTATTTTCTTTTGTCCGTGTTGAGGGCTGGGAAAGTAACATCTGTGTACCGAGTGATATGTTTCACACGATATTTCATGTAGAAATGCAAGCTTTCATCGAATTTTTCTAAAAATATTATTGAAACGGTTGATTTTCATCTGACTACAGAATATGAACATTTATGGACCATGATCATACATGAACACTAATATTAATTACACGTTTCTGGAATATATACCATAGTTACTAGAGTATTATATCAACAAGTATTTCCGCAAGTTTTCATATAACCATGATAATCTTGTAACCATTGTCTTGTACATGTACTGTATTTATTCAGTCCCAGAGATCCTTAGCTGTACCTTGGACGATGTTGTGAGATATTCTTACCCTATCGGCTGGTGGTCCCAAAGTTCCGTATCACGTCCACACTCATCTATGAGTACCATAATTCATGTAAGGTCTGAGACGACTTGTTTTCATGGTAAGAGCTGAAGAAATAAATTGTTAAGACAATCAGAGACAACAAGAGCAACCCACTGGACGAGTCTTATAAGGTACACTCGCTAAATGCGTGTCTCCATATATAATTCGTTAAAAGCTACACTTGTTGAGACCAGGAACTGGTTCTGTCTTTTTTAGATCTAATTAATGCAGTTGCAGACCTATTGCCTGCTCGAAGATAGTAATCCCCATAAAAGGTTGTGAATGGTTCTTTATTCTGTTAGAGTTCTTTGGCCATCATAATTTTTCATGTTCATACCAAGTCATTCATGCAATCTCATAAAATTTGTCTTTTTTATATTGTATGGCAATTCCTATTTTTATATTGTATGGCAAGTCGATAATGCCTTCCTGATAATCGAATATAAATATCGTTCACTGATTCTCATAACTCAGCTGATCGCAAACAATAATTCGTAGTTTATGACACGTTAAGCATATGGCACCTCAAGGAAACACTAAGCAGGGAAATCTGCGGGGAAATATATCGTAAACCGCGCTGGGGAAACCGCGCTGTGTATGACAGAAAACAAGTATTACAACTCTTTCAAAAAAAACCAAACAATCTTATATGTGAGTGCACCTCAAATGGTAAATTTGTTGCTGCCATTTCTTCTCCAAGTGGAGGCCAAAGAAATACGAGCCAGACAGTATTATATGCGTACAGTCTACATGTTTGTGAAATCTGACACAGGTTGCAGGCGCTTTTGATCTGACTTCCTGTTTTGAAACGAATCCTCCAAGTCGACGGCTATTGGCAGAATCAACAGTTGTGTTTCCTATTTGTTTTTGCTTTGGGGTTATGTATCTTGATGTTAAAATTTATATCCAGGAATTGTATCAGAATAATGTTGTCCTAGGCGGAGCCAGAAATACGACATAATTTTTTGAAATGCAAACTTGTCAATAAACAAGATAAAATGTTGTTAGAAAACAGTAAATGAAACTTATAAAAAAATAGCGTACAGCGAAAACAAGACAATTGAATCATTTACACATATAGCGTATAGTCACAATATTCATTGCTATAATTTTCCTGATTCTATTTCAGAATCTGCATCTCAATGTGCAATCCTACAACATACAGTAAAACCGAATCACACATTAGGGAGCAATGTGTTCACTCACTTTTGTTTGATATACTATGTTGCCGCATGATAAAGCTTGCAGCAGAAACCAATCTCTCATTGGTTTCTGATTAAAGTTATCTGCGAAAAAAAGACGTTGGCACTATGATAAACATATTATCTAATGATTCACCTACATACAGTACAAGACGATATACGTAGAATCAATATCCAGTATTAAGTATTCCGAGCAAAAAAAACAGGGTCCGTTATCCAATGTTCGCGGCAACCAATTCCTAGTATATATTGATACTGTATAGTTGTTTCCTGAGCTTCTGATATAAGAATGTACTTGATATTCATTCATCATGCCATCTTCAACGTATTCACTGGGTGTAGAATATCCTGTAAATTTCTCATACATTTGAAAATGTGTAACATCTAAAATAAGGATTAAATTCGGTAAGCAGCATGATAATAATTGAACTAAATCATTAAAGGTGAAAATCTCAGTCCAAGTCTATGAAGCTGGGTAAAAATCCTCGTGTGTCATGCATATTTCTGTGATTGTGTATGTAAAAAACGTTGGTTTATATACATGATACATGACATTGGTATATCATCATGCAGGCAGAGAGATGGCAAAGAAAACCAATACTGGTAGGTAAATATGGGATGGATAAACAATGAGGATATCAGACCTGCACCTGGAAAATTTTTGATATATCAGAATTGTTGTCAGATCCACCCGATATAAACTCCCTGAGGCAGACAAGACACTGGATGATTGGTATTTAAGCATGCTGATGGCACTCGGAAACATCAAGAGGCGGCAGCTGAACAAGCTTCGTTGTCCTTCAGGAAGCGTTTTTGATTGCTGCCTTATAGACCTCCTCTGTATTGGAGTATTTATATTGGTTTGTATAATCGTTATGATAATAATATTTACTTAGCAGGGCTTGGTTCTCTTCATTCAGTATGCAAAATTTTAAAGAATGTCAATCGTTGTACCTGTATTTAAATATAGACAGAGGAACTGGAAAGAAAATATCGATTGGTAAAACAGTGTGCTAGAAACACATCTTGAAGACACATCTTGGTGTCTTCATGAATATATCAACTCGATATGTGACATGTGTGATGTGTGTGATTCCTTCTCCAGCAAGATCTACATCAGCTCATGACACATTTGTAGCATGCAACGTTGGCAACAGAATAAATACTTCTTCATTTCTCGGATGTATTGCATATTGCATAAGTACGGTGGCCAGTACTTTCACACTCAAAACGTCTGCATATTTTCCCATATATAAATCCATTTCTTACTGTGGTATCAAATCCCAAATCCTAGTGGACACATGACTTATGTTTGGCATTAGAGGTGCATTAAGGCCATGACAAGTGGTGTCATATAGCATTATATGTCCTAGTATAAGTTGTCACTTTGCTGCTGTGCATTTTGTCGCAAATGGTACCAGGTTATTGGCACTAGAATTTACTTCCACCCGACAAATATTGACGAAATCTAGACAGAACTAAATTTGACCCTTGGCGGTTTTGCATCACCGTCTCTGCAGGAGGACAGCCCCCATCATCGATATCAAAATAATACTTTGGAGCTGACAAAGTCGTCAGTCCAACAATTTACAAGCATTGATCCAAAACGGAACTGAATCCACATAAAGCATCTATGGTGGATTGCAACATTACCTCTACTGGTGGAAATTGCATTTCCATGTTTGCAAATCCCGTTAGCCTCTTCAGCTGTCTGCATTAGCCTCTTCTGTTGGCCTTTCCTCGACGGTCATTCCTAAATGTAATTGTCACAACATGTAGGGCTGATGTCTGCAGGAGCAACAGGTGGGTCACGTACCTGGTGTGTCAGCTTTTGTTAGTGCTTTCACCATCATAAATGAAACCACTGTCATCTTTGATGAGTTTTTGTCATAATTAAAACATGATGAATATATTCTTAACACACAGTATAAAGTCATATAATATGGGCTCTAGAGATATGTCAGTCCTCTGGGATTGAAAGTTTTTCTCTATGGTAAATAACAGAAGACATGTTTGGGAAATACCTCGAGCACGTTGAGTGAATTCGGAAGCTTTGTTGCTTTGAAGTGATTTTTAAGTCTGAGTCCTCACTTAGCACTCCATTATAAGATCATGTTCTAATCGTCAGTGATATGTTAAACATGTCAGATAATACACGTACAAAAGATGTATAACTAAATAAAGCATATCGAATTCTTGTGTTTGTGAGAGGATAGGTATGGCATGAAGAAAGATGACATTCCCCCTCCCCCTTCGGCATGGACCCCACCAATTAGTGACATAGCACTGGAACCCTCCCCTTGAAGCCCATACTCCCCTCTGTATTCTTACTCGCCTGTGCCATTCAAGTCCAGAATTTTCCTCTCGATCAACACGCCGTGAACAGTATTCCCCGCGATGATCCTGTAATAGGCAGTGTCACCAATTCCCCCGTCCACTCAGGCATATTTCATGCAGGTTATATGGGGTTTCAATACAGATTAGTGAACATGTTTTGAATGCAAATAAAGGAATTCGCTTTCCAAGAGAGCTTCCATCAAGGTTGTCTTCGCTTGAGTCAGGAAGATGGAGCACTGCGGTGTCATAGCAGAAAAGGCAACATTTCGTCGCACAGTCACGTCTCTCAGGCAGTAATACACATAGTGATATGGAGAACGGAGAAAAACAGGCCACTTACAACGTTACTTACAATGTAACCTTGCATACATCTATTCCAGTGGTGAGGAAATTATATGAATACTGACCTTCATCTCGAAAGATTAAATTGTTGTTGAACTGTACTTATTTATTTCCCTGATTTTTCTTCTCAATGATTTGAGGTCCTCCATCCTTCACTAGTTAGAACAGAAGATGACCAACTTTCTCGACCAGGATGTTCAAGGGGGCAGAATTACACTAGTAGACCACTAATAGTAAATATGCTCAACAACTTTCTTGACCAGGATGTTCAAGGGGGCAGAATTACACTAGTAGACCACTAATAGTAAATCTACTCTAAAAGTTCTCAGAGATGGTTTGCTGCATCTCTCCTCATGTTCTCTATCACACAGTGACATGAATAAACCAACAAACCATAAACATAGCATCAAGCGTGTTGTAGCTTACTGGCAAAATCGTTTTGCTCCCTTGATAATTTACACATCGTCATCTAGTCCTAAGATCGAGTTCGAACACACAAGAGTGCACCTTACATGACCAATATACACACGTCTCCATGTGTACAGTTCAAGGTAACCTTGAACTATGCAATGAATGTGACCTCCCATAAGCTCATGATACAAACAAAGCTCAATTTTATGGCATTTAATTACCATAGACCAACCTAAACATCTTACTGTAATCATGCTTTGAGTTGAGCACTCAGGGTCATCTGAGGTCGAGTGCAATGTCACAAACAATACATCTAATAGGATTTTCTATGTGCTCAAAATACAAGCATAATTCATGTGTTTTGCCTCCAATCACTAGATTACACACCTTTGTGTAATCATGACATACATTCTGAGCACTGGACATCATCTGAGGTCAAGTTCGATGTCACCAAAAGTTGCATCATATATGACTTCCTATATGCGCATAATACAAGCGTACGCCAGACGGAAAACCACGAATATAGCTTAGCACCCATATAGGCTGTTATTAAGTTAAGAACTGATGATGACTGGGTGAGTTGATTGTGAGTGTATTGAATTTTTTAACTGTCAATACTTCACAGCTGAATGGCTCCACGGCAAGTGAAGCGTGAAACCCTGTGGAGTGCTTAGTGTCACTGAAAAATGATCGCCAAACTCATTTTGATGGCGCACACTCCAAGGGAGGAAATACCAATGGATGATGCCCACACTTGCTAACATAATATCCCATGACTAATGTGATCTCATCCTCTGTAAATTCTTCTCGGATTATGGCATTGTGATTCAAATCAAATTTGGTTCTGGTCTTCACGGCACTCTCGCGTGAGAGATCACAACATGAGTTCCTGTAGGTGTACCACCACAATTACGGGGTCTCATAAATGTATGAACAAGTCTTCTACACCCATTGATCATAACCCGTCCTGTATATACCTGGAATCGGTAATAAAGTCATGTTTGGGACAGCTGATGTTTTAAACTCGGGAACAGCTGTTGAGTCCAGGAGAACCTTAAATAACTACTGTTTAAATAATTGTGAATGTCACATCACTTCGATTGCCACATGGATTGAATGGTGGGGTTAAAAACAGCGGAATTGTTTCGATCTTTGCGGATCAGACCAATTGCAATGGGTCCCGCTGGTTAAAGAGAGTCTATGCGGGCAGACCTGCACTGTTTGACAGCATCACGTTTGATCATGCGATATCTCGCAATCACTTCCGATGTGGAAATTGACTTAGCGACGCCAAATGAATGGGACACCACTAGATTCATTGGTGTCTATTTGACACATCTAGCTTGATTTATGGCTCACAGATGCAACATGTTGTTTTGTGATATATGACTGTATTCTGATCATTAGCATGATTATTATGTGTAATTAAGAATGGTCTTTTGTCATGTTTTAAATGAGAATAAATATTGAATACATATAATTTACACAGAATTTTCCGATTGAAAACTGGATTTTCTTTAAAAACGTTTGTCACTGTTATCAGTTCAAATAATTTCAGTACAGCTTATGTGTGCCAACCATGTTATGATGATTACCGGTACTGTGTAAATGATTACCCGTGAATATGCAATACTGTCAGTTCAAAAGGATATTTTGAGTGAAATACAATTGTATGATCCCCAACATTTGAACAGGAATGATACTTCGGTCATTCATCAGATAATAAATTGACCATCGCTGTCACCCTTGATTCATCGTTGGGGTAGGCATGGCCAATGACGATGGAGCAGTCACTATCTAAAAAGTTGGTGCATAGAGTGTCATCCATTCACAACTTTGCAGCTTGAGACGTAAGAACTTGAATGTTATGTATCTCCTCCAGTTTTCCTTATCGAATACCCTGTCAATTCAACTTGATGCATTATATTTTTGTGAGATAATACACGTTTATAGCATGTGTGGTCCATGGTCATATGTGATAAATATATATAATCAATGGTTGAAAACAAGGATAAAAGGAGGTAAACAGAATCCTCAGGTGAAGTGCTGGAATGATAAGGGTGTGGTAAGGTGCAGATAGATTTTTGCTCTTTGAAGAAAGAAACTTGAGATATATCTGTATCATGTTGTAGCGAGAAATACAGTGGCGGAAATCCACACCCTACCAAATGGCATAGAGCGTTGACCGACCTAGTTCTTTTGTTTAGGGGTCAGGTCATGTTGTTGTCAACGCTGTAGGGCTAACTTTTTGCGACACAGGGTGAGTAAAATAATTTTTCTGTCAAATATTGACCATATTACCTGAGAATGGGGATTCGATGCAGTGTCCGAGATACCAATGTACAAGCGCGTGCTCTCCAATAGTCCATATGAGTCTGATTTGTTCAGAAATAGGCCCTGGCCCACGGATTTTGCCCACAAATATGTAGTATCCAAACATTGATCACAATTTTTTCGATACTTATGACCCATGTACAACAAATCTGTTTGAACTGGAGGATTCAAATACTTCAAACTTCATTCGTGATCAATATAAAGGCGCAACATCAGCTAATTAGGGCTCTAATAATTTATTATTGTATCGCTTGTGGCGTGTCAACGCTCTAAAGACATGGTCTACGCTCTAAGGCTGTCTGATCAAATTTACAAGTCTCGATTCGCCTGTAGTAATGTGTAGTCTTTTGGTGGAATATCCAAGACAGATTCATGGAAACGTAACATATAATGCTTCGGAGAATCGTTCGCATGCATCAAAACAACCACAAGACATCCTCAATTATTGTCCATTCTTCCCGGAGAAGGTATATGTGACTTTAACAAGGCAGCCTTAGAGCGTAGACCATGTCTTTAGAGCATTGCCACGCCACAAGCGATACAATAATCATTTATTAGAGCCCTAAATAGATGGTGTTGCGCCTTTATATCGCTCACGAATGAAGTCTGAAATACTTGAAACCTCCAGTTCAAACAGTGTTGCTGTACATCGGTCATAAGTATCGAAAAAAATGTGATCACTGTTTGGAACCTACATATTTGTTGGCCACATCCGTGGGCCAGGGCCTATTTGTGAACGTATCAGACTCATATGGCTATTTGGATAGCATGAGATTGTTCATTGGTATCTCGGACACTGCATCGAATCCCCATTCTAAGGTAATATGGTCAATATTTGACAGAATAATTATTTTACTCACCCTATGTCGCAAAAAGTTAGCCTCACAGCGTTGACAACAACATGACCTGACCCCTAAACAAAAGAACTAGGTCGGTCAACGCTCTATGCCATTTGGTAGGGTGTCCATATTCGTATTCAGAGTCCATTGATTTCCAAAACCTGACCATGCCAAGGAGCAGAACAATGACATCGTTTGAAAGTCCTTGGCGATTCTAATGTTTCCACCGTAAATGTCACTATGTTTTAGTCAAACAGGGTTCAAAGTCAATGCTCTGTCAGCATCATCTCTTATAGATGGTAGCATATTTGATTGTGATAATAGCAAGGAGCCGAACTCATTTCTGTGAGTATGTTACATTTTCGATTCAATTATTAATTGAAAATACAGACAATACTACAATACAGGTATTCATTGGACAAAGTATAATGAAATTTAATTTACTTTCCGGACAGAGACCCAGCGCATGTTGCCTGGTCACTCTTCTCCTTATCATGCTGATACAATATCTATGGCTTCTTTGTCACAGGGTGATGTGATAAACCGCTTGGTCAGTTTTTATTTCTCCAGCGCTGAACTGAAGTGGTTTTGTTTCCTGCACTTTTTGGGTTGTTTTATCCCAAGGGGAAGCACATTGTGGAAAGTTTGTTTTTATTATCGGACCTTGTTTGGTTGTGGTAAGTGATCTTAATCTATCCACATTATTGATTCGGAACAACGCTCCAGTTTTCTAGAAGGCAAGGAAAATTAAATGAAAATCTCAGTCCATGAAGCTGGGTAAAATCCCTCGTATGTCATGCATAATTATGTGGCTGTGTTTGTAAAAAAGGTTGGTTGATACATGTTAGATCATCATTCAAAGCAGAGAGATGGCAAAGAAAACCAATACTGGTAGGTAAATATGAGATGGATAAACAATGAGGATATCAGACCTGCACCTGGAAAATTCTTGATATATCAGACTACAAATGTTGTCAGATCCACGTGATATAAACTCCCTGAGGCAGACAAGACACCGGATGATTGGCATTTGAGCATGCTGATGACACTCGGAAACATCAAGAGGCGGCAGCTGAACATACCTTGTGGTCCTTCAGGAAACGTTTTTGATTGCTGCCTTATAGACCTCCTCTGTATTGGAGTATTTACAGTATATTGGTTTGTATAATCGTTATGATATTATTTATTTAGCAAGGCTTGGTTTTCTTCATTCAATATGCAAAATTTTAAAAAATGTCAGTCATTGTACCTGTATTTAAATATAGACAGAGGACCTGGAAAAAAGTATTGATTGGTAAAACAGTGTGCTAGAAATATCTTCATGTCTTCATGAATATATCAACTCGATGGGTGACATATGTGATGTGCGTGATTCCTTCTCCAGCAAGATCTACATCAGCTCATGACACATTTGTAGCATATAACGTTGGCAACAGAATAAATACTTCTACTGTATTGCATAGAGGGAAGTACCGTGGCCACGTTTTGTCCACCAGACGGCATTCCGAAGCACTCGTCTTTGTAATAACCGATTCTCTGGTCCCCTGAATCAGGGGACAGTGTCAATGCACTACCACTAATAGTCCGTATTAATGCGCGTTTTGTACACACGAGCATGTGCTTTCTTGTTTTGCACGGATCGACCAGGCAGTCATGCCTCAGCCATGGATTTTTCAGAGGCACTAACGATTGCCATGTACACCGCTACTGGAGTTATTCTATCACAATCTCTTTAAAAAATTGTATAGTTTTTGACAGTATGTCCTGTCTGTAAGAAAATATCACAAACATTCAAACTTACTTCGATTCATAGAGGCCTCCATGTTGGAACTATTTGCGGTATCCCAGAATGCCAAGGACGAATTGTGTGGAAGACGGGTGCTGGAGCGCCGCCTTTCGTGAAAATGACCGTGGCCAGTACTTTGAAACTCAAAATGTCCGCATATTTTCCCATATATAATCCACATCTTACTGTGGTATCAAATCCCAAATCCTAGTGAACACATGATTTATGTTTGGCATTAAGAGGTGCATTAAGACCATGACAAGTGGTTTCCTATAGCATTATATGTCCTAGTATAAGTTGTCACTTTGCTGCTGTGCAGTTTGTCGCAAATGGTACCAGGTTATTGACACTTGAATCTACTTCCACGCGGCAAATATTGACGAAATCTAGACAGAACTAAATTCAACCCTGTCCGTTTTGCATCAATGTAGCCACCCTCCCCCCATCGATGTTACAATACCAATTTGAAGCTGACCAAGTCGCCAGTTCAACAGTTTACAAGTATTGGTTCTAAACTCAACTGAACTCACGTGAAGCATCTATGGCGGATTTCAACATTGCCGCTACTTGTGGAAATTGCATTTCCATGTTTGCAAATCCAGTTAGCCTCTTCAGCTGTCTGAATTAGCCTCTTTTACAAGTTGGCCTTTTCACGACGGTCATTCTTATATCTTATTTTCAAAGCACGTAGGGCTGATGTCTGCAGGCACAACAGGTGGGTCACGTACCTGGTGTGTCAGCTATTGTTAGTACTTTCACCATCATAAATGAAACCACCGTCATCTTTGAAGAGTTTTTGTCATAATTATTACACGATGAAAATATTCTTCACACACAGTATGAAGTCATATAATATGGGCTCTACAGATATGTCAGTCCTCTGGGATTGAAAGTTTTTCTCTATGGTAAATAACAGAATACATGTTTGGGAAGCACCTCGAGCACGTTCAGTGAATTCGTCATCCAAGCTTTGTTGCTTTGGAGTGATTTTTGAGTCTGAGTCCTTATCTAGCTCTCCATTATCAGATCATGTTCTAATCGTCAGTGATGTGTTGAAAATGTCAAATAATGCAGTACAAAAGATGTATAACATATCAAATTCTTGTGTTTGTGGGAGGATAAGTATGGCATAAATAAAGATGCAATTGCAGACTTGCAGGTCATGCAAGTATCCATCATTTATATATTTCCAGAGACATCAAGCCACACAACATTATCCTGGACCAATGTTACCATGGCGAAAATACACTATGTCCTGTTATTATTATGCTCATCTTGTAGCATGGAATTGTGAATTTGGGAAAATAAAACAGATACGTACCAAGAAGTCATCATTGAATCTGTAACCACGTGTAGCAGATATATCTGATGTGCATTTACACTATCTGTATTCATAATACTACATTGACATATGTGTAAAACTACAGTTAACAATAGGCCTCAATGCATGTCCTATCTGCGTCATAAATACATAAATATACCCGTCTAGTATTATACAAAATACCATCCCTGAGTGTTTTACCAGGAACGCCTGTGGTAAACAAGGGAACGAGGACAGGGGTTGACCCAAGACATACGTAGCATCTGATGAAAAGCTCATGGATCCGATGGATAATTCACTTTATGCCAATTACACCTCAAAGAAACCCGGAGCTCACTCAAACAACCATTGACACAACTGGAGATGCACTTTAACAACTGTCGGATCTGACACCTCCCCCCCCCACCCCTCGGCATGGACCCACCAAATAGTGACAAAGCACGGTGACCCTCCCATACATACTCCCACTGTATTTTTCGGTCAATACGCCAGTGTGAACAGTATTCCCCGTGATGACCCTGTAACCGACATACAAGAAAGGAATACAGGAAAGGAATTCGCTTTTCGAGAGAGCTTTAATCAAGGTTGACCTGACTGGAGTAGGGAAGATGGAGCACTGCGGTGTTGCAGCAGAAAATATGCATAGTCATATGGAGAACAGAGAAAGGCTGGCCACTTGTGACTTACAAAATAACCGTGGAAGTATCTATTCCATTGGTCAGTAAATGCTGAACTTCATCTCGAAAGATTTATCAAAGGAAAAATAAATCTTACTTTTAATTGTACTTATTTATTTTCCGGATTTTTCTTGTCAATGATTTGAGGTCTTCCATCCTCCACTGGTTAGAACAGAAAATGAAAAGCTTAGTTGACCAGGGTGTTGAAGGGGACATAATTACACTATTATACCACGAATAGTGAGTCTACTCAAGTTCTCAGAGATGGTTTGCTGCATCTCTCCTCATGTTCTCTGTCACACAGTGACATGAATAAACCAACAAACCATAAACATAGCATCAAGCGTGCTGTAGCTTACTGGCAAAATCGTTTTGTTTCTGTGACTAATTTGCACATCATCATATAGGCTTAAGAGTTCGAACACACAAGAGTGCACCTAACATGACCAATATAGACGTCTTCATGTGTACAGTATATTGAATGTGGGCACTCAATTTCAGTTCAAGGTAACCTTGAATTATGCAATGAATGTGACCTCCCATAAGCTCATAATACAAACAATGCTTAATTTCATGGCATTCAATATACATAGACCAACTTAAACATCTTACGTAATCATTACATTGAGTTGAGCACTCAGGGTCATCTGGATCAAGTGCAAGTTTACAAACAATACATCTGATAGGATTTCTATATGTTCCAAACATAAATATATATTTCAAGAGTTTTGCCTCCAATCACCAAATTACATACCTCCGTGTAATCATGACACGAAGGTATGTTTTGAATTTTGAGCACTCGATGTAATGTGAGGTCAAGTTCAAGGTTACCAAAAGATGCATCATATATGACTTCCTATATGCTAATAACACAAACGGACGTCAGACAGAAAACCATGACAATTGCTTAGAATCCATATAGGCTGTTATTAAGTTGAAAAACTGATGATGATTGGGTGAATTGATTGGGAGTGAATTTAGTTTTCCAACTGCCACTACTTCACAGCTGAATGGCTCTACGACAACGAAATGTGAAACCCTGTGGAGTGCTTAGTGTGATCGAAAAATGCTCGCCAATCACAGTTTGATAGCACATGCTCCAAGGGAGTAAATCCCGATGGATGATGTCCACACTTGCTAACATAATATTTCAGGACTAATGTGATTTTCTTCTCTGCAAATTGTTGTCGGATTATGACATTGTGATCCAAATCAAGTTTGGTGCTGGTCTTCACGATGCTATCACGTGATACATCACCAAGTCTCTTCGTGTACGTGTATGGCCACAATTAAGGCGCTCATTACTGTATCAACACGTCTTATATCCCCATTGCTCATAACCCATCGTGTATATACCTCGAATCTGTAATAGAATCATGTTTGGGACAGCTGCTGTTCTGGGACAGCTGATGTTCTCGAGTCCAGGAGAACCTTAAAAAAACAGTTGCTTCAAATAACTGTGAATACCCGTCACTTCAATCGCGGCATTGATAGAGTGGTGGGGTTAAAAACAGCGGATTTTTTTGAGCTTTGTTGACACTCAGTCCCGCTGGTTAAAGAGAGTTTACACGGACAGAGCTGCTTAGTTTAATAGCGTAATGTGTGATCATGTGATATGCCACAATCGCTTCCGATAACGGAGATTTATCAAGCGACGCCAACACTAGATTTTGTGGTCTCTAGTAGCCATGTCTAGCTTGATTTATAGCTCACAGACGGAACGTGTTACTTTGTGATATACGATTGTATTTGAATAATCAGCATGATTGATAGGTGTGATTAAGAATGGCCTCTGTCATGTTTGTAAATAAGAATGAATATTGAATACATATAATTTTAGCCAGATGTTTTCCAAATAAAAACTGGGTTGAAAACTTGGCCAGTATTTCTGGCAGCGTGAGTCCAAAATAAAAACCATTGAAATATTTATACTATCGTTATTAGTCCAAACATGCTTGGCATAGGCAAATAAGGTACAAGTACATTTTAGAGTGCTCGGGAACTTTATGAGCACATTTCATGACAATTACTGGTGCTTTTTGGCATTGAAAATTTGCAGCAGAATATATTATGAATGTGACATTATTTTTATCAATGCATGTATAAAAATGTGCAATACTGTCGGTTCACCAGGCTATTTCGAGTGAAATACAGTCATGATAATGGTAGAACTCCAACATTTGAATGGAAGTGCCACTTCGATCATTCGTCACATGATGGAATGGTCAAAGTTTCACCTTTGGCTCATCGTGGGGTTATGGCTAATGATGATGGAGCAGTCACTAGAAATAAAATTGGTGCGTGGAGTGTCATTCAATCACAACTTGGCAGCTTGAGACGTAAAAATTAACGTTTGGAATATGTGCTCCTTGAGTTTTTCTATCGGATGTGTCAATTAAAGTCAGTGCATTTTGTGTGTGTGAGATAATAATGTTTACCTGAACCCCGAGTGTTTTGTGGGGCTATGAAAATATCAATGTTAATAAATTGATATTAATATAATAAATATATTAATCGAAACTAAATTGTATGTATCATTCTGCAAATATGTTGTGTCAGACTCCATGTTGAGTCTCAACCAAAGCAAATGTAGTATCGGCGAAAAGACTGATTTATATCCTGTGGGTTCCTCTTCCTGCATTATCCATGCTAATCAACCAGTCAGATCTCATGACCTCGTCTCCAGGCTTAGTCGGTGTCTCCAGTGGGCTTCCTCAACTTGTCACAAATAAACAAAGAGAGAAGGTAAATGGACAGTATTCTCGAGATAATGTCCAAGATAGAGGAAGCTGGAGCAGTCGTATTTTAAAGATGTCATCGGTGACCACCAATATAACATTCTGCATCCCCTACACCCAATGCCCCATCTGATATGCAGTGACTGCACGGGGGGTGGGGGGTCGGCAAGAAGTCTGGGAGGACTGTATTATCTTTCTGCTTGCGTAGTGTCTGATCCTAATTTGCTGGTCAGAAATCAGTCTTTGCACTGACGGGCCAGAAATGTCTCTGCAGGGCTCATGAAACGGCGCGAAGACACCGGGCAAAACACTGGATATATTGTCTCGTTTATCAAGGGTTAGTGTCTCCCGAGGCGGCACATTGTCATGGGAACTAGATACTCTCTCCACGCTTTGTAGTTATATATAATGATGTTTCTACAGTAAAGACACAAGTTGGTTTACACTGAATTATCCATGATTGTATATAAATACATACATGCAACATTTCTTTTTTATATCTTTCTGAATAAGGTTTTGCACTGGTTTCAATTCCACATGATTTATATATCGGTAGTCATTCTAAGGATGTCAATAGTCTATGTTGTGTTAACATTGCCATGTACATAGGACTCGACTCAAAAGGCCTAATTAAAAGAGACGGACAGTCCATGTGCTGAACATTACGCCAGAGGCAATAAACCAATTGTTTAGATGTAATGAAGTACATCGGAGAATCTCCACGACAGGGAGAATCATCATCTGCCATGGAATAAATGCCGCTCACGTAACTCACTGATCACATTTGGCTGTTCGAAGAGTATCCATTGACAGGCCCGCTCCTACCCCCTCCAGGATAGTGACCAGTGTATACACGAAGACAATGCATGGAATGACTGTATGACACCAAGTCCATTGACAAAGTCTTCTCTGATGATGTGTGATGCGTCCTTATACAATATTGTGTGAAAATATCTTTATAGTAGTAGTGGACTCACTGATATCAATTCAACGATATTCTTTCTCAGATTATCGGGAAAGATTCCATAGCCAGCTAGCAATTGATACAAGCTACAAAATAGAAGTATAGTTGACGTCATTATTGTCTTTTAATGCATATTGCACACTGTTCAAATGTATTCTCACTAAATTTATACATGGTACATATTTCAGTAACTATCAAGATCAGAGAGGACAAATAGAATGATTGAATATTTGTGAAAATTGGAAACGAAGGAGATTAAAGTTTCTCATCATGCGGCAGCGTTATGCTTTTCATGTTATGGCAGGCCTATATGTCAAAGAGATATTTCACATGCAAGTTTAGCTAGTTTATCAAGCCATCAATTGAAGCTTGCATTGTCACCAGTGTCTGCTGTCATAGCCGTTGTAATCCCTTATCATGCATATTGCTAGAGAAATATATTTACTCCTCGCATGTAAAATCAGCGTGGTTAGAGAATAACTGAAACTGATGCAGTGAATTGCACATGTCATTCACACCCCAACATGCACACACAGGTCTGCTTTCGTGGAAAAAATACCCTCGAGATGAAGAAAAAACGTGCAAATTGAAGTTGCGTCTTTCCTCGGAGGTGATTGCTTTGTTAAACTGAAGACTGAGGATTTTGTTGATGTCCGATGGCGGAGTACAGCTGCAGTTGACTGCTCTAAGAGTAGTAATGTTCATTGCCTTATGTACAATGAAGTTACCATTTATTGAATGTTGTTAGAAGTAGATTTATAAGCAGATGTACTCGTTAGCATGTCTGCGGTGACATGTGGTTTCATCAGAGTGAAACATTGACAATTGATTTTGTTTATTTCTGCTGATTTGGGTAATTTGACATTAAACATTCAAACTGGAAATGATATGATTAATGGGCAAAACGAACGAAGAGAAAGTTATGAATAAACAAAATAAAATGGAACAAAATTTAAATAGCCATTTTCGTCATCCATACATGATCAATACGTGACGGATAATATAATACGTGTATTGTGTTAATATGTTTTGGTAAGGGGCAATGAGATAATTGCGTAATACAAGTGATGGGGCATGAAGCAATTTTACACAGAGGGGGAGTTTCCCGATGTGGACTGATAACACATTTGTCATCCCCTGCTGTCCTTGGACGATAATTTTCCTTGACGTCGTCTATCCTAAACTGTCCCATCAATAAATGACATAACCCTGAGAAATGAGCGAGAAGTTGTTTGCTTCACAGTCCACGCCTGAGTGAGAGGTGACGGCTATATTGCTAGGTTAGGTCTGGGGACTATTACGATTGGTTGGCCCGCAAACGGATTGCGGATATTACCCAAGTAACACACCAATGGTGAGATAGATGAGGTGGTGAGGAATAGGAGCTCATGACACGCTCCCTATTCACACAGTCCTAATTATTTCAGCAAGAAATTAAATTGGTTACTTTCGAGCTACATGTTCTGCGAGTGGTTTTGACATGTAAATTGAATCAGTATGTGCAAGAGGTGTGTATGGTGTGTGTGTATATAGATAATCATAATGAAAGTTTCTATAATTTACTATTTTCCCTTTGGTCTCAAGTTGATTTCGTTCTGTTTTTGTTGAGGTGTTGCAGGAAGACAACCTATGGTTATGTGTCACTTCCTAACAGAATTTGATTTTTTTTATTCGTTCGTATGCTATGTTGTATGTTTTATGATATGCTGTTAGGAAATAAATTGATTTGATTTTTGATTTGATCTGAGGTGATCAGAACGATGTTACCAGGCTGTTTTCCAGATTTCATAGTTATCAATTCCAACTGCCACTTCCGAAAATTAAATTGTGGCATTAAATACAGTTATCTAAATCAAGGTGCAGTAATACTTCATATATTCTTAGCATTCTATAGACGTGGAATCAATACCCAGTATCAAGTATTCCGAGCAAACAAAACAGGGTCCGTTATCCAATCTCATAGTCCGGGGACAGAAAGTCATATCAGGCATACGAAGTGAGAGAAAACAAAAATGACAGGGAAACTCATGAACCCCCGTAAATGGCCATCAGGAGGTGAAATCAGGTGTTCCGGAAAGAGTGAGCATTTCCTGCCCCACTAGTGGCACCCGTCATGAATTCCCCAAAATTAACATGAAAATAGATCTAGTTGCATGGCAGACATGGATTTGCTGTATTTATCAACCAGATCATGATGACGTCCATAGAATTTCTTAAACGCAGCGATAAGTCTTGGTAAAACATATCCTTGTCGTAGCAGTTTAGAGACTAGCTGGGCACTTCGATAGACAAATATTTTCCCTGATATTGAACCAATATTGGTTTGAAAAATTCCAACCAATTGGTTGGAGATTTTATCAGTCCACATCGGGAGCCTTCCCTCAGTGAAAAAAAAAAACCAATTGGTTTTATCTGATATTGTCTAGATAATTGTCTAGAATAGATATATGACAATTATTGCTCATATTATTGCTCATTCTGCATCAGTTTTTATCGTAAAACACAACATTTTGCAATAGAAACAAAGCCCGACCAAATACTTTATCAAAAGACACACTGGCGTCATCAGGGGCAGACAGTGTGTGAAATGTAGTTGTCTCTACTGTACACCTGATGGAATTAGTGTACAACTGCCCAACAACCTATGAACATAATTAGAAATCCGAAATAAACCCCATGGAATAGATATATGACAATTATTGCTCATAATTGTCTAGATAATTGTCTAGATAATTGTCTAGAATAGATATATGACAATTATTGCTCATATTATTGCTCATTCTGCATCAGTTTTTATTATAATTTGCACAATATGAACTGTTCCAAGTCGAGACAATTACTGTTATCTGTAATGTTCATCTGTAACCTATCCAAGGACGTTAACATGACAAATCACAGCAATGCTCTTACTGCTCATGGTTCTGTCTCCTCGCGGGCATGTCCCAGGGGCAATCATTATCTCATGTTTTCCCATCAGGAGCGAAGATTAAAATAATTGTCTATTACAAGTGATGGGGCATGAAGCAATTATACACTGAGGGAAGGCTCCCGATGTGGACTGAGACATATTTGCTTTCTCCCACTGTCCTTGGAAGATAATTTTCCTTGATGTCGTCTATCCTAAACTGTTCCAATAAATGGAACTTGAGCCTGACAGTGAGCGAGTAGTTCTCATCTTGCAGGCATCTCGATACAGATTTATGCAAATCTGTCAAAATTGGTTGGAGTGTGCGGGAAAACAGACAACCATTTGGGAATGTAAGTATCAATCTATTACCACCAATACAGCCAAATTTTGATGAATCCAATAACAAACGTAAAACACAACATTTTGCAATAGAAACAAAGCCCGACCAAATACTTTATCAAAAGACACACTGGCGTCATCAGGGGCAGACAGTGTGTGAAATGTAGTTGTTTCTACTGTACACCTGATGGAATTAGTGTACAACTGCCCAACAACCTATGAACATAATTAGAAATCCGAAATAAACCCCATGGAATAGATATATGACAAGTACATAAGTACCTAATCACAAGCCAAAAGGCTACTGAGTTGATGGTATCCTCGGGGACAGACTTAACGTCCACCAGCAGTGACACCGGCTCAGTGGTATGAATGTAAGTATCAATCTATTACCACCAATACAGCCAAATTTTGATGAATCCAATAACAAACGTAAAACACAACATTTTGCAATAGAAACAAAGCCCGACCAAATACTTTATCAAAAGACACACTGGCGTCATCATGGGCAGACAGTGTGTGAAATGTAGTTGTTTCTACTGTACACCTGATGGAATTAGTGTACAACTGCCCAACAACCTATGAACATAATTAGAAATCGGAAATAAACCCCATGGAATAGATATATGACAAGTACATAAGTACCTAATCACAAGCCAAAAGGCTACTGAGTTGATGGTATCCTCGGGGACAGACTTAACGTCCACCAGCAGTGACACCGGCTCAGTGGTATGAATGTAAGTATCAATCTATTACCACCAATACAGCCAAATTTTGATGAATCCAATAACAAACGTAAAACACAACATTTTGCAATAGAAACAAAGCCCGACCAAATACTTTATCAAAAGACACTCTGGCGTCATCAGGGGCAGACAGTGTGTGAAATGTAGTTGTTTCTACTGTACACCTGAAGGAATTAGTGTACAACTGCCCAACAACCTATGAACATAATTAGAAATCCGAAATAAACCCCATGGAATAGATATATGATAAGTACATAAGTACCTAATCACAAGCCAAAAGGCTACTGAGTTGATGGTATCCTCGGGGACAGACTTAACGTCCACCAGCAGTGACACCGGCTCAGTGGTATGAATGTAAGTATCAATCTATTACCACCAATACAGCCAAATTTTGATGAATCCAATAACAAACGTAAAACACAACATTTTGCAATAGAAACAAAGCCCGACCAAATACTTTATCAAAAGACACACTGGCGTCATCAGGGGCAGACAGTGTGTGAAATGTAGTTGTTTCTACTGTACACCTGATGGAATTAGTGTACAACTGCCCAACAACCTATGAACATAATTAGAAATCCGAAATAAACCCCATGGAATAGATATATGACAAGTACATAAGTACCTAATCACAAGCCAAAAGGCTACTGAGTTGATGGTATCCTCGGGGACAGACTTAACGTCCACCAGCAGTGACACCGGCTCAGTGGTATGAATGTAAGTATCAATCTATTACCACCAATACAGCCAAATTTTGATGAATCCAATAACAAACGTAAAACACAACATTTTGCAATAGAAACAAAGCCTGACCAAATACTTTATCAAAAGACACACTGGCGTCATCAGGGGCAGACAGTGTGTGAAATGTAGTTGTTTCTACTGTACACCTGATGGAATTAGTGTACAACTGCCCAACAACCTATGAACATAATTAGAAATCCGAAATAAACCCCATGGAATAGATATATGACAAGTACATAAGTACCTAATCACAAGCCAAAAGGCTACTGAGTTGATGGTATCCTCGGGGACAGACTTAACGTCCACCAGCAGTGACACCGGCTCAGTGGTATGAATGTAAGTATCAATCTATTACCACCAATACAGCCAAATTTTGATGAATCCAATAACAAACGTAAAACACAACATTTTGCAATAGAAACAAAGCCCGACCAAATACTTTATCAAAAGACACACTGGCGTCATCAGGGGCAGACAGTGTGTGAAATGTAGTTGTTTCTACTGTACACCTGATGGAATTAGTGTACAACTGCCCAACAACCTATGAACATAATTAGAAATCCGAAATAAACCCCATGGAATAGATATATGATAAGTACATAAGTACCTAATCACAAGCCAAAAGGCTACTGAGTTGATGGTATCCTCGGGGACAGACTTAACGTCCACCAGCAGTGACACCGGCTCAGTGGTATGAATGTAAGTATCAATCTATTACCACCAATACAGCCAAATTTTGATGAATCCAATAACAAACGTAAAACACAACATTTTGCAATAGAAACAAAGCCCGACCAAATACTTTATCAAAAGACACACTGGCGTCATCAGGGGCAGACAGTGTGTGAAATGTAGTTGTTTCTACTGTACACCTGATGGAATTAGTGTACAACTGCCCAACAACCTATGAACATAATTAGAAATCCGAAATAAACCCCATGGAATAGATATATGACAAGTACATAAGTACCTAATCACAAGCCAAAAGGCTACTGAGTTGATGGTATCCTCGGGGACAGACTTAACGTCCACCAGCAGTGACACCGGCTCAGTGGTATGAATGTAAGTATCAATCTATTACCACCAATACAGCCAAATTTTGATGAATCCAATAACAAACGTAAAACACAACATTTTGCAATAGAAACAAAGCCTGACCAAATACTTTATCAAAAGACACACTGGCGTCATCAGGGGCAGACAGTGTGTGAAATGTAGTTGTTTCTACTGTACACCTGATGAAATTAGTGTACAACTGCCCAACAACCTATGAACATAATTAGAAATCCGAAATAAACCCCATGGAATAGATATATGACAAGTACATAAGCAAAGACCCTATAACACTAAGACGTGACACTCAGGCCAAAATGTGTAATTGGGTCAGATCCCGACCCCTAGCGGGCGTCTGGATCAATTACAAGCCGCCGGACCCTCGCATTTCTCATTTGCATTTTATGAGCGTCAGTCATGGCCGACAAAACAAAAAACAAGCGTGGAGGAGAGAATTGTGCAGCTTTTAACTGCAATGTTACGAGGAACAACAGCAACCTGCACATGTTTCGCTTCCCGAGAGATCCAGAAAGGTAAATACCAGTAGATTTTATCTAATGAAAACAACACCTTTTTGCCGTGACCTGATGAGGACAAGCCGAGTTCAGAGAATGATCTGATTAACATAAGCTGGGTGTTTCAGCTCGTAAAAATGGGTTGTAAACATTCCCGGCTATCTCACCATTGAATAAACTTCCCTTTGTACAGTTTAATCTACCAGACAGTTATCAAACATCTATGATAATACTCAGCTAATTGAATAATGATCACTTGCATGTCTATGGCCCTTCTCTGTGGGTAAGCATGATTACTTTGTGGGGGGGGGGGGGGGAGGTGATAATTAAAATCATTGATAGATAAGTCTAATTAGAAAAAAAAGACTGCCCAAACAATGAGCATGTATGGTTAAACAAATTTTAATGTCTATTTCAGATGCAAACAGTGGGTTGTGAACACACGGAGAGGAGACCTTGACAAGAAATCAACAGAACAACTTTACAAGTATTACCGCCTATGTGAAAAACATTTTCTCCCTGACCAGTTCATGAACCCCGTCCATAGAAGATCCCTCATAAAAACAGCCGTTCCCACCGAGTTTGATGTTCCCAACCCACCACCAAAACCAAAACCCCGCCGACCTCTCCAGAAGTTTGAAGTCCCATAATAATATGTCATGTAATATATCAGTATTTAGAGCTTGTGATATACTAGTCCACCAAATAGTCCACCAAATACAAATGGAGCAATATTCCCTGTGTTATATTCCAGAGTCCCCAACCCCCAACATGTCCAGATGTCGAAATCCCAGTGTCACCTACAAAGCTTCGCCTCAAGAGGGAGGTCCAGAGACTACGAACAAAGACCCACAGATTGAAGAACAAACTAACTAACCCCACACGCACCCCCAACAGCAAGCAACATATCCAGTCAATCATTTCCCAATTATCATTGTACCTTCCTGAAAAAAACTGTGCAGTTCATCAAAACGCAAATGATTATGACGAATAGGTCAAACCAAGGGAAACGTTGGTCATTTAATGATAAAATGTTAGCCTTATCAATTTTCTATCACAGCCGTAAAGCTTATAAACTATTAGGTAAACTCTTCTGTCTCCCGTCAAAACGGACTTTGCAAAGAACGCTCCAGAGGTCGAATATTCAGCCTGGTTTTAATGACACTATATTCCGTGCTCTAAAAAGTAAAGTTGCAACTTTAAAGGACTGTGATAAACAATGTGCTCTTGTATTTGACGAAATGTCTATAAAATCTAATCTGGTGTATAACTCTCAAAAAGACAATATTGAGGGCTTTGAAAATTTTGGTAATGGTGCCCAATCTAAATATATATCTAATTATGCTTTAGCATTTGTTGTTAGGGGTTTATCATTTAAATGGAAACAACCGATTGGGTATTTTTTGTCATCTTCTCCGATATCGGCACCCATGCTGCAGACACTAGTACGGACATGTATAGAAAAGTTATTTAGCATAGGTTTGAATGTGAAAGTTTTAATATGTGATCAGGGTTCAAACAACAGAAGTTTTGTACATAGTTTGGAAAAAGTAACCATCGATAAGCCTTATTTTTCAGTATGTGACAAAAAGGTCTTTGTGATGTATGATCCGCCACATTTGTTAAAGAGTATCCGTAATAATTTGAAGAAAAGTGGGTTTTTGTACTCTGGCGAAGATGTCTGTTGGAAATATATCAGTGATTTTTATAACTTTGACAAAAGCTTACCTATACGTATGGCTCCAAAACTTCGAGACAAGCATATAAATTTACCGCCATTTTCCTCCATGAGAGTCAATTTAGCCGCCCAGGTACTCAGTCATTCGGTGGCAGCAGGTATATCTACCCTCGTCAAGTTAAAACAGTTAGATGCTAGTGCACAAACCACAGCAAAATTTGTAGAATTTTTCGACCAATTGTTCAATGCTTTCAACAGTTGTACTACAGGGAGTACCCAGAAATATCGTCATGCAATACAAAGTACAACAGATCATGTTAACTTTCTAAATAATTGTCTCAAAGAGCTGGACAAAATTGTAATTCCTAGTGAAAAATCTCTCCCTTGTATACAAGGTTGGAAGCTGTCCATCACAAGTTTGTTATCATTATGGAAAGATTTATATGACAATCATGGCTACAAGTTCTTGCTCACAAATCGTTTGAATCAGGATTGTATAGAAAACATGTTTTCCATCATTCGTTCCAAAGGCGGTAATAGAGATAATCCAAATCCAGAACAGTTCAGAGCTGCATTCAGACATATTGTAGTAAAGAGATTATTTGTTCCTAGCGATAACAGTAATTGTGAAGTAGATTTTGATCAAGTTTTATTGGATTTATCATCAATCACTAAATCCAGTAAGCAGCAACGTGTCCCTGTTGATGAATCTGTTAAACAGACACTTAATGATTATATTGATGAATCTCTTCCTAACATTCCGAAGGAGAACATTGTTGTTTATATAGCTGGGTATTTACTCCGCAAGGTACCAGTATCATGTAAAGCATGTCAAGCATCTTTTGTTCTCGCAAAACCTCCTGATGATAATAACATATATGAATTTGTTAAGCAAAAGGCTTATAGAGAAGTAGGTACTTTGATTTATCCTTCAGAAATATTTGTGTCATTCATATCTAAATTAGAGTCATTATTTGTTATTAATTTTGAGCGAGTGATGCACATGTCTTCTGTACGTTGTCGCCTTGTAAAATATTCTGAATTTCTATGGGAAGATCTAAATATATGTAAATCTGATATCTGCATGAACAAAGTTCAGGCCGTGGTGTCATTATTCATGAAAGTCCGTATACATCACGCTCTGAAAGAGAGTACATTTGATTCTGTTGGCCATAAAGGAAAAAGAAATAGAAAAGTATTGAAACTTATGCATGTTTGAGTCGATCATCTTCAGTATCATCTTATTTATATCCTTAATCATTTGTTATAATGTGTACATAGATTTTGTACCTTTGTGAATATTCTATTTGAATGTGTACATATCTCATTCTAATAAATATGTGTACTGGAATGTATGTGTGTTGTATTCTGTGCCGGTAAAAGTGCTTTATCGGGTTTTCTGTGACTAAATGACTAATTGTCATCAAAATTCGAGTACCTCCTTCTCCACAGCACCTGCTGTTAATCAACAATTAGATTATAAATGTTATCAGGTAACAATGCAGAGCAAATGCGGGCCAAAACACACATAACCCCCCTATCATGAATATCACAATCAATGGAGCAGTGCAGCTGGTGCTGCCTTGATCCAGACGGCCACACGGGGGCAGCACTGCATGACTGATTACCATTGCAGTGAATGGGAGTGTCACGTCTTAGTATATACAGGGTCTTTGACATAAGTACCTAATCACAAGCCAAAAGGCTACTGAGTTGATGGTATCCTCGGGGACAGACTTAACGTCCACCAGCAGTGACACCGGCTCAGTGGTATGAATGTAAGTATCAATCTATTACCACCAATACAGCCAAATTTTGATGAATCCAATAACAAACGTAAAACACAACATTTTGCAATAGAAACAAAGCCCGACCAAATACTTTATCAAAAGACACACTGGCGTCATCAGGGGCAGACAGTGTGTGAAATGTAGTTGTTTCTACTGTACACCTGATGGAATTAGTGTACAACTGCCCAACAACCTATGAACATAATTAGAAATCCGAAATAAACCCCATGGAATAGATATATGACAAGTACATAAGTACCTAATCACAAGCCAAAAGGCTACTGAGTTGATGGTATCCTCGGGGACAGACTTAACGTCCACCAGCAGTGACACCGGCTCAGTGGTATGAATGTAAGTATCAATCTATTACCACCAATACAGCCAAATTTTGATGAATCCAATAACAAACGTAAAACACAACATTTTGCAATAGAAACAAAGCCCGACCAAATACTTTATCAAAAGACACACTGGCGTCATCAGGGGCAGACAGTGTGTGAAATGTAGTTGTTTCTACTGTACACCTGATGGAATTAGTGTACAACTGCCCAACAACCTATGAACATAATTAGAAATCCGAAATAAACCCCATGGAATAGATATATGACAAGTACATAAGTACCTAATCACAAGCCAAAAGGCTACTGAGTTGATGGTATCCTCGGGGACAGACTTAACGTCCACCAGCAGTGACACCGGCTCAGTGGTATGAATGTAAGTATCAATCTATTACCACCAATACAGCCAAATTTTGATGAATCCAATAACAAACGTAAAACACAACATTTTGCAATAGAAACAAAGCCCGACCAAATACTTTATCAAAAGACACACTGGCGTCATCAGGGGCAGACAGTGTGTGAAATGTAGTTGTTTCTACTGTACACCTGATGGAATTAGTGTACAACTGCCCAACAACCTATGAACATAATTAGAAATCCGAAATAATACCCATGGAATAGATATATGACAAGTACATAAGTGCCTAATCACAAGCCAAAAGGCTACTGAGTTGATGGTATCCTCGGGGACAGACTTAACGTCCACCAGCAGTGACATCGGCTCAGTGGTATGAATGTAAGTATCAATCTATTACCACCAATACAGCCAAATTTTGATGAATCCAATAACAAACGTAAAACACAACATTTTGCAATAGAAACAAAGCCCGACCAAATACTTTATCAAAAGACACACTGGCGTCATCAGGGGCAGACAGTGTGTGAAATGTAGTTGTTTCTACTGTACACCTGATGGAATTAGTGTACAACTGCCCAACAACCTATGAACATAATTAGAAATCCGAAATAAACCCCATGGAATAGATATATGACAAGTACATAAGTACCTAATCACAAGCCAAAAGGCTACTGAGTTGATGGTATCCTCGGGGACAGACTTAACGTCCACCAGCAGTGACACCGGCTCAGTGGTATGAATGTAAGTATCAATCTATTACCACCAATACAGCCAAATTTTGATGAATCCAATAACAAACGTAAAACACAACATTTTGCAATAGAAACAAAGCCCGACCAAATACTTTATCAAAAGACACACTGGCGTGTAGTTGTTTCTACTGTACACCTGATGGAATTAGTGTACAACTGCCCAACAACCTATGAACATAATTAGAAATCCGAAATAAACCCCATGGAATAGATATATGACAAGTACATAAGTACCTAATCACAAGCCAAAAGGCTACTGAGTTGATACCTAGCTGCAGTAGTTCAAGAACGACTGTGAAAAATGTCAGAGTAAGGTCATCTTTGTGGTGGCTCATGGATATTTCCCAATCAAAAACACCACTGGCCTAATCTGCACTTATATGGAAACTGCTTAATTTGGGTCCTGATCCCCAGTGCCTAAAAACAACCAATCAGTTCCAGCGCTTTTTGGGTGGGCGGATTTTCGTTTGGTCTAGGGTAAATATATCGCAGTGTTGGATTTTCATGGCTTTCATGGGCTGGTGCGACTTTAATTTACTCCACAACGTTCTGAAAGTGACCTAATTTGAGCAGTGTACATTAGTGTATATAGGTTGTTGTCAAGGTAACTCTTTTGACATATAAATCTTCTGAAGATAAATCACAAATTCTTTGACCCCAGTTAAAAAATTGAAAGAAAATAATATTTTCAAATTCTTTCCGTTTAATGTTTATGAGGATGATGAAATATGAGCGTACAATCCTAAATGTGTATTTTGTGGGTAGAATATTTATGCTCTAAACAGTGCTAAACACATGTGAAGGTTTTCAGTTAAAGATGAAAATCCTCGTTGTGGTCAAGTACTTCTTTTTGACTTTCTGTTCCACAAAATTACTTTATATGTTGTCGCGGTGTCAAACCTTTAGAAACAGAGGTCCTTCCGATTGTCATATGTGATATGACCTTCCTTTTCGCGCCACAGGTAGGACAAGAGTTCTGTAGCCACAGTGACCGTGTACCTGTGGTGCATTTAATGAATTCAGCGCATGACAGCATGAAAGACAACGACATTCATGTCAAGATCTATGATGGCCATAATCCGTTCCCCGCGCATAAATGTCATATCATAACAGATTAGTGCCATGACATTTTTCATGTCCTTATCGGCCATTATACTTCAAACTCGCGATTTATCCACGGATACCAAAACTAGAGACATGTTTTCTCTCATCCCTTGCACCCGCGAACATTGGTTTTCTGCAGAACACAACATGACACATGTACATGTACAATTGTATGATTGTACAGATTAGAAATAGTAACTGTATTTGAAACACAAGACACCAAGAACGTTCGCGATAGCGTGGAGACCTAGCTGCAAGCTGTGCCAGCCAATGAGTGTGTGTTCTCGGCAGGAAGTGAGCCACTCAATTACACGTACATAAGTTAATGCTATATGATCCTACTGTCAACCACAAGCTACATACGAATCCACCCGCATCTCCTCTCTTCCACCTGCCCATACCTTCTCATTTTTAGAGTCTATGGCCTGCCTACAAGAAACTTGAGCAACAAAATAATTATTTCTGTATTAGGTATCATCAGGTGTTGTGTATATTGTACTGTGTTACGTCAATATAGTGTGCCTGAGGGAATTGATGTACATCAGTTTTAGAGTTGTATAGTATTAGAACAACTGGTTTGATTTGTACAGAAATTCAATTTTTTGCCCGGTTTGTACCCCCATCACATTTAATTTGCAGTTACACAAGATCACTACCACTAAAGTATCTCATTTGTACCTTGCAGGCAAATCAGTGTTCTGTCCTCAAAGCCAGTGCAATCTGTGGTGAATGTCAGACATATATTGGTCACACACAAACATGATATAACTGGTGTAGTCATTCGTCCCTCTCCCTTCAAGGTCACGTCCACATCACGGAATTCAACATCGCTTGGAGGCTGACAATTGCGACATCAATGGCAGGAACCAAGCCTTACATGAGTAAGAGGGGGGTCATCTCCCACATGGCCTCTCTGAGATATATTTTTTGAAACTGCTGCTCTGGTTCCTTTTTTGCTCCTGTGGATAAGCGATTATGTTTTATCATGTTGATGGGTCCTTCAAAGTACGTAGCTGATATCTTCTGCACACGCAATACATCCACGAGCAGGAGAAATAACATTGCAGATAATCGCTATTAATAACAGGTGCCATTGTTCAGCCGGAGAATAATGGCATGACTTTCCATATCATCATGTGGGTTCTGGAGATATTGTCACTGTATATACATGTGGACATCATGGCGTATGTTCAATTCAAAAATCACATATCAGCCACATTTACATGATATATGCATACCTTTTGGGAGAAGTTGATCACTATAGTACACTAGATAAATACGTGTCCATGTGCAGTATGTATACATGTTTGGGGAGAGGGGACTCTAAATCTAGGATGAGGGGTAACTTCGACCTGTATCAACATGGCTGTCGTGTAAACTGGATTCTAAAGCAAATGTGTAACAATTCACGCACATAAATTTGTTAACATGTTGAAGGAGCAAGACAGGCATGACGAGCTCCGTAAATAGTTCAAGCCTTGTCATGGCTCTGTGCACCATTAACAGACTTACTTCAAGCTGTTTTTCACTGCAGATTAGTCAAACTTTGATAATTAATTTGAAAACCTGGTGCATGTACTGAATGGTCTCCAATGTTAAGAACACACACATGATGAACGGTTAGAGAAGTCATACAATATGCATACTCATTGGACAATTAGTGCAAGTGCTGAATCAATATCGGCACGTACAAATTATTAAAAAAACGAAAGAAATATTACTTGTATCATAAAGATTCTGTTTAACTCGGATTTTGGCTTGTAGGGTGGTCAAGTGGCAAGAAACCTGAGAACCTTGCGACAACCCAATTGCGCCATATTTGGTATCAATACCACCTCATATACTGCTCAGCTTAAAGACCTAGTAGCATGCCGATGAAAGTGCTTTTCATTTAGTCCATTATGAATAGTTATCCGTAAATTCGAACGAATTTTACAAATACAATCAATGGGTTTCGATATATTGAATCAAATAGGCACTCCTTCCGTAAATTGCCGAAGATTTTGATCACGATTTTAGTATGGGTCACGTGGTTTGTGACGTCATTTGAGGCAGTACTGAAAGTACATGTAGCCAACAAGGTAAACTGCATGTCGCATATTCATTCTCGTTGTGTATGTTTGACAATTCAAGTGAACGGGTGAGATGGTTGGGATACGGCATTTCTTGTCTTGATATTTAGAATCAGTACTATTCATTCTCCCGGAAGGGAGGTTTGTTGAACTGCAAGATGTCCAGTATCTGTTGGTTTTCGCGTGTTTTCTTTTGAATCTCATGCATTTTGGAGTGGTTTTCTATCTTTGAGCTGACCGCCCAAATTACGTGTTTTACGTTTTTGGCCAGCCATCAAAGCACGTTTTGCCTCAACTGACGTCACGATTACGGAAACTGCCGAAGCTACTTTTTTCATCGACATGAGAAGGCGATTGCAATACCGGCTCAATATACTCGATTATATGGCGCTGTTATTAATTACCAATCAACGCGAACATCTTTTTTATCACCAAATGTCCACAATGTCTTTATCCGAACAGGAATAAACCCATATAATGGTACCTTGCTACTATGACTTTAAATCAACTGAAAAGTTGAGAAAAAGCATGAATAAGAGTGAGCTAAGTTAAGGCAACCTAATTTCCATATTTACATGTAAATTATTTCATGAAAACACATTCAAGTCAACAAAGAACGATTATTTCACAGATAACAAAATTTACGGATGACCTTTGAAGAGTATAGAACCTGTTCAACAGCCACTGATCAAGTTTTGAGATGCAAGGATTTTTCCCATATTGTTGTTTTCCCGCAGGCTGTTTTAAAGTGTATTCGTGCTGGTTCGCACTTCAAGATGAGCATCAGCTCTGTGCCAGTGACAGGAAACGAAACCTCCACAAGCAATTCGTGATAATTTACCATGACCTGGTATTGCCCATGGGCGCTCTTACGTATCTCACTGGGGAATGCATTGCTGTTCGCCTGGATTTTTGTAGACATTTCTGTCCCAGATAACTATTCAATGAGCAAAACTAGCAACTTTCAAGGTGTCTTTTGTCAGCTGGTGGAGGAAGGCTACACTGCCCCGGACACATGTAACGTACCCACGATGGAGAATGGTGATAATTAAGCCTGTCTTTCATCAGGTGGTTCTTTGTGTGCCTAAGGAAATTGAGAAATTTATGTAATTCTTGTAATGTCATATTGTGCTATGCTGGACTGTTGCAGAGTTTTGTCTTGCATGGCAATCCTTTGAAAGAACCTGAGTAATTACTAGAGTAAACACGTATCTCATTACCGGTGGCTGTCTTTAGGAAGAATTAGACTTCCATCCATGTGGTGAATGGTTAGATGTGGGGAAGTGGGGGCACGCTTGGATTAGATCGGTGCAGGTGCGAAATTTCCTATTGAGTTATTGCAGTGTAGTTTATTAACACTCCAGGCCCAAGTATCATACACTGCGCCCTAATAGTACTCGTCCACTAAATGAATGCCATTTAAGCCGTCTGTCACCTTTTTAATCCTTATTGAATAAACAGGAAGGCGCAGTGTATGATACTTGGGCCACACTCCAAATAGCGATGCAATGGTGGTGTTATAAGCGACATTAATTATTAGATTATTTTGTTATGTTCATGTCCGTGGCTGGGAAAGTAACATCTGCGTACCGAAATATTAGTTTCACATGATATTTCAGGTAGAAATTCAAGATGATGTCTATTAAACGGTAGATTTTTATCTGACTACAGAATTTTATCTGACTACAGACTGTAAGCTTGCCTTTGTTAGCGGATCATTATCATACCATTTGTGTGTTTGTATCTTACTCTGAGACAACAGTACAGGCTTAATATTTTGTTGTGAGCATTGTTTTAGTTGTTACAGCAGCATCAACATGCTACTTGCTTGAATAATAACATATTTAAGTTGAACACAAATGTACATACACACGAATGTACATACCACACTAACTTCATTGTCATTATATGAGTCATATTAATAATCATATTCATGAAATGATTTCATACAAGTTAAATTGTGTGTTTTGCGTGTTTGGATAAAGCTGTTTGAAGAACATTGTGATTTGGTATTACAGTTTTAAAACATGTTGTTTACGTCTTCGTGATTAATGCATATATAGCTAAAAGTATAACTTGTGACGTATTATTACAATTCATGCTCATAGTGTTAAAGTTACCATCAAATGATGTATGCCTATTCAATGTAATTTCCTAGGTGTTGATTTCATCATGAATACAAGCTGAATTGTTACTATGTACATGTAGCTATGTAAGTATCAATCTACAGTGTATTGGAGTATATTTAAATTTGATGTTTTTTATTTGTATTTCCAGTTATTTGCATGTGTACATGATTCAAATAAAAGTTTGCCGAATAATACCTGTCTAATTGTAAACTATCTGTTTACGATTGTTCTTCATCCGCTGCATCTGTAAAGATATTTGTGAGTATTTTACAGCTCACAGTCTGTGACATGTTCAAATGAAAAAAAAACTATTTTCTTCATATACTGATAGTTGTGTTTGTGCTTGATATTCCTGTGGTATTTTCGACCATATTTTGCAAGTGATTGAAAATTGCGGTTTTGAAAGGTGACAATTCAGAGCAACCAGCTGAGAACACTAACCAGTGTTTTACAGGGAAATCTACAGGAGAAGATATAAAAACTGGAGAAACCACATTGTTGATGACGGCAAACAAGTGTCACATGTCTTCGAAAATATACTGAATGGTGACAATGTAATACTCTTAAAATGATAATCTTTATGTAATACCGAAGAAGAGGACGAAGCCTTTTAAGTGCACCTCAAAACAATAAATTTGATGCTGCCACTTGTTTTTGCTTCTCCAAAGGAATGCCAGAGAAATAAGAGCCAGACAGTATAATGTGCAGGTTACATGTTTGTTAAATCTGTCACATGTTATGAAAGATTTTGTTCTGACATCCTAATTTAATAGAATTAATGGTTGTTGTTTCTTACTCTTCGTTATTGCACGGGGGTCGTAAATCGAAATGTTAAAGGTGATATCCAAGGAAAGTATCAGAAGAATGTTGCCCTGGGCGGACCCAGAAATAAGACATGATTTGTTCAAATGCAAACTTGTCATTAAACAAAATAAACTATGGTTAGAAACCAAGACAATTGAGTCATTCAGAAATGTAACTCAGAAATATATCTGTACATCCGTAACATATGTATCACCTTGGAACACCGCAGAGTAGGTGAGTCATTCACAGGTGAGTGTTGAGATTCGATGATAAATAAAAACATTCGTCTGAGTATTTTTGACTAAGCATTGTAAATTTTCATTTTCATCATTTTGCGTCTTGTCAATCTCCATGTTTATCATCGACCAGTTCAAAAGTGTCGGTTTACTAAAATATATGGGATAACATAAATTGCAGTCTATAACATTTAAAACAGGTGTTTTCCAAACAAAGAATATGTCAGCCTTGTTCATTCTGATGTCAATTGTGGTGTAAGCAAACAATTATAATTCGTCATCTGAACTAGAGTTGTTTGCGTTGTTGGACCACCAGTGCATACTAGCACACAATCGATATTGGAAAATTATACCCTGGAGTGTGGCCCATTTTTGTGAAAGTAAAAGCTAGACAATTAATTGGTGAGAATTGTCAATATTAAGAGAGGTACATGCAGTGTGCATTTCAATTACTGAACTGATTATTATGTATTATATCAACTGAATGTTTACACGTACCAAGGCTCATTCAGGACACCTGATCATTGAGTGGTAATCAACGCAATACATCATGGTAACTCTCAGATCCCTTTATCAATGATTCATTTCCATTTCAACAGAGATGGTTCATTTTGATCAGTCGTGAGATAGAGCTGTGATGGTGAAGCTGAATTCATCCGAGCATGAATTCAACCTAAGATTCATTTGTTAGGAAGGATGCTGAAAAAATCCAGAACGTTATTGTCCCTTGGTCATTGTATCCATCCAATTACATTGTAAACCTGTAACATGCCTAATTGAATAATACATTGAATGATACATCTGATTTTACTTAATATATTTCACTATTGATGATGAGACATCAATAGAGAAGATGGCTCTTGTTTGACCCTGGTCTGTGTGAAAGTGTCATCGGATCGTGATATTTTGAGATTGTCAGGGATTAGGTTAAGGCAAGTTGCTGTTACCACATAGTTCGTCATAAAACACATGTACAAATATCTCCTCTGTTTGATGTTTCAATTCTCTTCATCTAGGGAGTTGATTGAAACACAAAACACTAACTTTTGTCATTTCAAAAGCTCTATTTGTCATCGCGTTATTGGCATGTTTTTCCCAGGTTTCCTCACCAAGCTACTCTCCAAGATAACATTATTATCTAATTTCAAATTATGAATTTGATTGGAAGAGTTAATATCATCCATGGGATTGGATTAGTTTTGAGGAGACCTCTTCACTTGCTTCTACACTGTTTGTCATATAGCAGGTGTGGTCCAACTTCATATGTGGTGAATATATAATAAATGGTTAAAAAATAAGGATAAAGTGTGGTAAACAGTATCATCAAGTGAAGTTCTGAACTGATATGGGAGCGGGAAGGTGCAGATAGATTTCGCACTTCGAAGAAAGAAAACTTGAGATATATCTATATCATGTATGTGGATGACTAGTAATGAATGGGGGGGGGGGAATCCATATTCATATTAAGAATCTATTGATTTCCATAACTTGACCATGCCAAGAAGCAAACAATAACATCGAATAATGATCTAACATGTATCAACCAATCTTTTTCACAAACACAGTCACAGAATTATGCATGACACACGAGGGATTTTACGCAGCTTCATGTACTGATATTCTGTGACTGTGTTTGTGAAAAAGATTGGTTGATACATGTTAGATCATTATTCGAAGCAAAGAGATGGCAAAGAAAACCAATATTGGTAGGTAAATATGAGCTGGATAAACAATGAAGATATCAGACCTGCACATGGACAATTCTTGATATATCAGACTACAAATGTTGTCAGATCCACCTGATATAAATTCCTTTAGACAGAAAAGACACCAGATGATTGGCATTTGAGCATTCTGATGACTCTCGGAAACATCAAGAGGGGCAGCTGAACAAATTTGTTGTCCCTCAGGAAACGTTTCTGTCTGCTGCCTTATAGACCTCCTCTCTACTTGAGTATTTGTCTTGTGTTGTATAATCGTTATGATAATATTTATTCAACATCTCTTCGTTTTCTACATTTAGTATGTCAATTTGGAAAATGGCAGTCTTTGTACCTGTATCTAAATATAAACAGTAGACCTGGAGAGAAAGTATTGATTTGTAAAACAGTGTGCTAGAAACATCTTAGTGTCTTCATGAATAAATCTACTCTATGGGTGACATCTGTGACCTGTTTGATTCCGTCTGTTCTCCAGCAAAATCTACATCAGCTCATGACATAATATACACTTGTGTCACATATAACATTGACAACAGAAGAAAAGACTTCTTCATTTTCCGGGTGTATTGTATAACAGGAAGCACTGGCCAGTACTATCAAATTTCTGCATATTTTCCATATATAAATCCCCATCTTACAGTGGTATCAAATCCCAAATCCAAGTGGACACATGACTTATGTTTGGCATTAGAGGTGCATTGAGGCTATGACAAGTGACGTCATATAGCATTATTTGTGGTGATATAAGTTGTCACTTTGCTGATGTGTAGCTTGTCGCAAATGGCACCAGGATATTGGCACTTTACTTTCACCCAACACATATTTATCAAATCTAGACAGCATTAAATTTGATCTTTGTACGTTTTAGATCAGCGATGCTGTTGGTGAGCAAGCCTCCCCCCACCCTGGATGTTAAAGTGACACTTTGAAGCTGACAAAGTCGCCAGACCAGCAATTTACGAGCATTGATCCTATTCTGAACCTAACCCAAGTGAAACATCTATGGCGGATTGCATCATTACTTCTACTTGTAGAAATTGCATTTACTTGGTCGCCAATCCAGTTAGCCTCTTCAGCTGTCTGAATTAGCCACTTCCACAATTGGCCTTTTCACGACGGTCATCCTTAAATGTAAATGTCATAACACGTAGGGTTGATGTCCGCAGAAGAAACAGATGGGTCACATACCTGGTGTGTCAGTTGTTGGTGGTGCTCTCACCATCACCATCAATAAACGGCGGTGATATTCTTCATACACAGTAGTCGTATAATAGACCCCTATAGGCTGTACAGATATGCCAGTCTTCTGGAATTGAAGTTTTTCTCTACAGTAAATAACCGAAGACATGTTTCGGAAACATCTCGAACACGTTGATGAATTCGACTTCCAAGTTTTGTTGCATTGAAGTGATTTTTAAGTCTGAGTCCTCACTCAGCACTCCATCATCAAATCATGTTCTAATTGTCAGATGTGTTAAAAATGTCAAATAATACCCGTACAAAAGACGTATAATTTAAAAAAAAACATATCAAATTCTTGCGTTTGTGAGAGGATAAGTATGGCATCAATAAACATGCAATTCCAGACTTGCTGGTCATGTGGATATCTATCATGTATATATTTCCAGGGACATCAAGCCAAACAACATTCTCCTAGACGATAGTTACCATGGCGACACTACACTATGTCTCGTTATTACTTATGCTTATCTAGTAGCATGAAATTATGATGAGTTCCCTGAGTGTTTCACCAGAAATGCTTGTAGCACACAAAAGGAAGATGACAGGGGTTGACCCAAGCATCGGATGGAAAGCCCAGGATAATTCACTTTATGTCCATTACACCTCAAAAAAACCCGTAGCTCACTCAAACAACCAATGACACAATTAGAGATGCACACCAACAACTGTCAGATCTGACACCTCGACCTCCATATATGGACCCCACCAATTAGTGACATAGCGCTGTGACCCTCCCCTTGAAACCCATACTCCACTCTGTATTTTTCCCGCCTGTGCTTTCAAGACAAAAAATTTCCTTTTGATCAACATGCCAGTGTGGACAGTATACCCCGCGACAACCCTGTAATAGACAGTGTCAGCAATTCCTCCATTACCTCCGGCATATTCCATGCAGGATATTTGGGGTTGCAATACAGATTAGTGAACATGTTTTTGAATACAGGGAGGGAATTCCCTTTTCGAGAGAGCTTCAACAGAGGTTGTCTTCGCTTGAGTAGGGAAGATGGAGCACTGCGATGTCACAGCAGGAAATGCAACATTTTTTCACATTGTCACGTCTCTCAGCCACTAATATACATAGTGATATGGAGAAGGACACTTGCAAAGTAACCTCGGATGCATCTATCCCAGTTGTCATGACACAGCAACAGTTTGATGTCATTAAGTTGAATAACTACTGATTTAAATAATTGTGAATGTCACATCACTTCAATCGCCACATGGATAGAGTCGTGGGGTTAAAAACAACAAATTTGTTCCGAGCTTTGCAGATCAGACCAATTGCAATGGGTCCCGCTGATTAAAAAGAGTCTATAGGGGCAGACCTGCTTTGTTTGATAGCGTCATGTTTGATCATGCGATATCTCGCAATCGCTTCCGATGTGGAAATTGATTCAGCGACGCCAAATGAATGGGACACTACTAGATTCTTTGGTCTCTATTTGATAAATCTAGCTCGATTTATAGCTCACAGACGCAGTAGTGTTTCGTGATATGTGACTGTATTCTGATCATTAGCATGATTGATAGGTGTAATTAGGAATGGTCCCTTGTCATGTTTTAAATAAGAATAAATATTGAATACATATAGTTTACCCAGATTTTCCAATTGAAAACTGGATTTTCTTCCGGCATTTATGGCAGTCTGAATCCAGCACATGCACTGAGAACCATGAAAAATGTTTGTCACTACTATCACTTCAAATAATATTGGCACAACCAATTTGTGCCAAACATGTTATGATCATTACTGGTAATATGTAAATGATTACCGGTGAATATGCAACAGTTTCTGTTCAAAATTTTAGAATCCCCAATATTTGAACAGAAATGACACTTCAGTAATTCATCAGATTATAAATTGACCACCGCTGTCACTCTTGATTCATCGTGCGGGTATGGCGAATGATGATGGAGCAGTTACCAGCTATAAAATTGGTGCATAGAGTGTCATCCATCCACAACTTGGCAGCTCGAGACGTAAAAACTTGAATGTTATGTATCTTCTCGATTTTTTCCTATCGGATACCGTGTCAATTTAGTTGATGCATGATGCATTATTTCTTGGTGGCTGATAATACATGTTTATCCGACTACCAAGTGCTTTTGGTTTTTGAAATCTTTGAATTAATTGATAATAATATATTATTTCAAACTAAGATTTTAACGACAAATATTTAGTGTCAATATTATTATTTGTATAATCCCAAGAGCACTGAAAAACTTTGTGATTCTTCATACAGCATAATCTGTTCCCTCAAAGCATTTTCCCATAGTAAACATTTACATGGCAGCCGACCAAAAGCTGTCCATGTTGAGTCTCGGCCAAAGCAAAAGTAGTATCCAGGTTGCTGTCATTGATACTACTATTTATGCGGATCAATTGCTGATAAGGTTCACCGGCCGATCTTGAAACTATCTGAGAATGTTCCTGCAGTAATGCTATCAATATTCCCGCTATGGGGAGCCAATTGATAAACTGCAGGTTGCCACTGCACCAGGATTCTCGACCAAGAATCGCTCGTTTGGCAGAGATTTATAACGTAGTAGAGAGGTCTTTCGATGATCAGTGTACCAGTAAAAATGGATTCCACTCGCGAAAACTGGGAACAATCTTCCAGAAGCACTTACAAGATACATGCATTTGCAGCGAGTCTGCAATTTCTGGAGGAAATTCGGGTCAAGACAGCAGACTAACAAGGAGATTCAAAATTCCATGAGTACTTATAGGTATTAGTCTGAATATGTAGTAGTCTCTAGCCCAGACAACACACGTAATCTACATGTAGTACTTCTGCACATATTGGCAAATATGTGAACATAAATATAATATTATGTGGCGATTTTGCCCAACGATCGCGGCAGGTGTCTTTCTTAAACATTCTAGTTTTACGGCCTTTGTTTTGATTGCTTCAGCTCGAAGCGCGCATTGCCCCGGCAACGCCCTCTAATCCTCTGACCCACTGTACCGAACGCTGGCTGCTGATGTCATCTCTCGTGCTCTTGCCTTTAGCATAAATACCGAGGTCACATTCTGTGTGGCCGGAGTTGTGTGTGAGAGACTGAGCACGACAGGTGAGCGCAGCCATGTGCTCCTTGTCTCTGTTCACGTAAAGGCCAGTCAGGCCTCAGGGACGACTTCCTTAGGGGGCCCGGGCTGGGGAGAGACAGTTGCTGACTCTGGGGCGCAAGCCCTGTGGATCGCCAGTCTCTTCCCACCTGGGATGGTGCGACACAGGCTCTGGCAGACTGTCGGGCTGATCCAGAGTTCTATCTCTGCGTCAGTGCCGTCGGCGAGGCCGGCCAGCAACATGCCCACGTGTATGGGTTCCGTGGTGCCGCTCCCATGGCATCTCGGGCTCTACACACGGCTATATTGCCATAACTGTGTAATATGCATGTTGTAGATAAGGTGATGTGTTATGATGTGATGTATGACGGCCAGACTCGCTCCGGACGGACTGTTACCTGGTCGTGATGCCTGTAGGGTATCACCCGCCGCCCTGTACTGGGCGTCCGGACGTTACAATTATATAGAAGAAACGAATGGGAATGGATCATGTGAGGAAACTGATTGTGAAAATCAAACGTGCTGTCATAGCCATAGTCTGCTTCGTTGGTAATAATAATACATGAAAACATTTTTCACTTGTTTGAAAAGAAATGTGGCGAATGGTAAACATTGCTATATATCTCCCAACAGGTATTGCCCATGGATATTTCTGATACAATATGTGTGAAATTTACTTAACATTGCAGAAGTTCAATCTTGTTATTCCCATACTCCATATTACACTACGATTGTCAGTAATGGGTCCGCCGTGGTTTGAGATTATTAGCCTAAAAGGTCAGTGAGATAATGTCAAGAACAAAATCTGACCAGAAATAATTGTCCACTGCCCTGCACCATACGTAAGAAAACTTCACCTGAAAGGTTCTCCACTTGCCCCAGTTTGTTACCCACCGTGAGTTCCTCTAAAATGGCTGGTTCTGGCAACACCAGTGTCCATCAATAATAGTGTGGGTCCCTCTTCCTGTATTATCCATGCTAATCAACCATTCAGATCTCATGACCCGGTTTCCAGGCGGTGTCTCCAGTGGGCTTCCTCAACTTGTCACAAATAAACAACGAGAGAAAGTAAATGGGCAGTTTTCTCAAGATAATGTCGAAGATAGAGGAAACTGGAGCAGTCGTATTTTAGAGATGTCATCTGTGACGTACTGAGATGAAATTTAACATCTATATATACATAGCCCCCTCCGAAATGAAATGATTGCAAGGGAGGAACAAGAAGACATGGAGAACTTATTATCTTTCTGCTTGTGTAGTGTCCGATCTTAATTTGCGGGTCAGAAATCAGCCTTTCCGGTGGCAGGTGAAATATATCACTGCAGGGCTCATGAAACTGCGAGACGACATGGGGCAAAACGCTGGATATATTGCCTCGTTCATCAAGGGTTGGTGTCTCCCGAGGCGACACATTGTCATGGGAACTAGATTCTCTCTCCACGCTGGGTAGTTGTATCTAATGCTATTTCAGTACAGACACAAGCTGGTTTACACAGAATTATTCACTACAATTTATCAATTATCAGTCGCATAACTGAATGCAGTTGAGACATTAATAAGATTACACCTTGTATGTTTTTAATGTTGCTTTCAGAACATTTTCATAAGGATATATGATTTATATGCCAGTAGTCCTGATGCTGTGGTGTAGACATTCTATGTTGTGTTGACATTACCACGTAGATACTTGTACTGGACTCAACAGGGATAATTAAAACAGTCGGACAGTCCATGTGCTGAACATTACGCCAGAGGTAATAAACCAATTGTTAAGAAGTAATGAAGAAGATCAGAGGATCTCCACGGATTTGTTTATTGGCTGTTCAAAGAGCATCGACATGCCCGCTCCCCACCCCTCATGGATCCGCTCCCCACTCTTTATGGATTAGAGTTTCTCATCATTCGGCAGCATTATGTTCTTCATGTTATGTCAGGCCTAGATGTCAAAGAGATGATTCACATGCAAGCCATTGTGATCCATTATCAGGCATATTTCTTGAGCAATATAGTTACTCCTCGCATGTAAAATCAGCATGGTTAGAGAATAACTAACACCTGCTGCAGTGAAATGCACATGTCATTCACACCCAACATGCACACACATGTTTGCTTTCATGGAAGAAAAATACTTCGAGGTGAAGAAAAAAACCCGTGCAAATTGAAGTTCAGTCTTTCCTCGTCGGTGATTATTTAGTTAAACTGAAGACTGAAGATATTGTTGATGTCCAATGCACAGTACAGCTGCAGTTGACTGCTCTAGGAGTAGTAATGTTCATTGCCTTATGTACAATGAAGTTACCATTTATTGAATGTTGTTAGAAGTAGATTTCTAAGCAGATATACTCGTTAGCATGTCTGCGGTGACATGTGGTTTCATCAGAGTGAAACATTGACACTTTTGTTTTTTTCTGCTGATTTTGGGTAATTTGACATTAAACATTCAAACTGGAAATGGTATGATTAATGGGCAAAACGAACGAAGAGAAAGTTATGAATAAACAAAATAAAATGGAACAATATTTAAATAGCCATTCACGTCATCCATACATGATCAATACATGACGGATATTATCATACGTGTATTGTGTTTATATGTTCTGGTAAGGGGCAATGAGATAATTGCCTAATACAAGTGATGGGGCATGAAGCAATTATACACGGAGGGGGAGGTTGCCGATGTGGACTGATAACACATTTGTCATCCCCTGCTGTCCTTGGACGATAATTTTCCTTGACGTCGTCTATCCTAAACTGTCCCATCAATAAATGACATAACCCTGAGAAATGAGCGAGAAGTTGTTTGCTCCACAGCCCACGCCTGAGTGAGAGGTGACGGCTATATTGCTAGGTTAGGTCTGGGGACTATTACGATTGGTTGGCCCGCAAACGGATCGCGGATATTACCTAAGTAACACACCAATGGTGCGCTAGATGAGGTGGTGAGCAATAGGAGCTCATGACACGCTCCCTATTTACACAGTCCAAATTATTTCAGCAAGAAATTAACTTGGTTACTTTCGAGCTAGATGTTCTGTGGGTGGTTTTGACATGTAAATTGAATCAGTATAATTATGCAAGAGGTGTGTGTGGTGTGTAGGTGTGTGTGTATGTGTGTGTATATAGATAATCATAATATAAGTTTCTATTATTTACTATTTTCCCTTTGGTCTCAAGTTGATTTCGTTCTGTTTTTGTTGAGGTGTTGCAACCTATGGTTATGTGTCACTTCGTAACAGCATTTGATTTTTTTTTATTCGTCCGTATGCTATGTTGTATGTTTTATGATATTTATTAGGAAATAAATTGATTTGATTTTTGATTTGATTTGAGGTGATCAGAACGCTTAAGACAATGTTACCGGGCTGTTTTCCAGATTTCATAGTTATCAATTCCAACTGCCACTTCCGAAAATTAAATTGTGGCATTAAATACAGTCATCTAAATCAAGGTGCAGTAATACTTCATGTATTCTGAGCATTCTATTATTGCTCATTCTGCATCAGTTTTTATTATAATTTGCACAATATGAACTGTTCCAAGTTGAGACAATTACTGTTATCTGTAATGTTCAGATGTAATGCATGATTTACCTACCCAAGGACGTTAACATGACAAATCACAGCAATGCTCTTACTGCTCATGGTTCTGTCTCCTCGCGGGCATATCCCAGGGGCAATCCTCATCTCATGTTTTCTCATCAGGAGCGAAGATTAAAATAATTGTCTATTACAAGTGATGGGGCATGAAGCAATTATACACTGAGGGAAGGCTCCCGATGTGGACTGAGACATATTTGCTTTCTCCCACTGTCCTTGGAAGATAATTTTCCTTGATGTCGTCTATCCTAAACTGTTCCAATAAATGGAACTTGAGCCTGACAGTGAGCGAGTAGTTCTCATCTTGCAGGCATCTCGATACAGATTTATGCAAATCTGTCAAAATTGGTCGGAGTGTGCGGGAAAACAGACAACCATTTGGGAATAGTTCAAGAACGACTGTGAAAAATGTCAGACTAAGGTCTTCTTTGTGGTGGCTGATGGATATTTCTCAATCATAAACACCACTGGCCTAATCTGCACTTGTATGGAAACTGCTTAATTCGGGTCCTGATCCCCAAGGCCTAAAAACAACCAATCAGTTTCAACGCTTATTGGGTGGGCGGATTTTCGTTTGGTCTAGGGTAAATATATAGCAGTGTTGAATTTTCATGGCTATTTAATTAAGGTGGGCTGGTGCGACTTTAATTTACTCCACGACGTTCAGAAAGTGGCCTAATGTGAGCAGTGTACATTAGTGTATATAGGTTGTTGTCAAGGTAACTCTTTTAACATATAAATCTTCGAAGATAAATTACAAATTCTTTGACCCCGGTTAAAAAATTTAAAGAAAATAATATTTTCAAATTCTCTCCGTTTAATGTTTTCTTAGGATGATAAAATACGAGCTTACAATGCTAAATGTGTATTATGTTGGTAGAATATTTATGCTCTAAACAGTGCTGAACACATGTGAATGTTTTCAGTTAAAGACGAAAATCCTCGTAGTGGTCAAGTACATCTTTTTGACTTTCTGTTCCACAAAATTACTATATATGTTGTCGCGGTGTCAAACCTTTAGAGACAGAGGTCCTTCAGATTGTCATATGTGATATGACTTTCCTCTTCGCGCCACAGGTAGGACAGGAGTTCTGTAGACACAGTGACCGTGTAAATGTGATGCATTTGATGGATTCAGCGCATGACAGCATGAAAGACAACGACATTCATGTCAAGATCTATGATGGCCATAATCCGTTCCCCGCGCATAAATGTCATATCATGAGAGATTAGTGCCATGACAGTTTTCATGTCCTTATCGGCCGTTATACTTCATACTCGCGATTCATCGACGGAGACCAAAACTGGAGACATGTTTTCTCTCATCCTTTGCACTGGCGAACATTGGTTTTCTGCAAAACACAACATGAGACATGCACAATTGTATGATTGTACAGATTAAAAATAGTAACTGTATTCGAAACACAGGACACCACGAGCTGCGGAAACATTAAGAACGTTCGCGATAGCGTGGAGACCTAGCTGCTAACTGTGCCAGCCAATGAGTGTATGTTCTCTGCAGAAAGTGAGCCATTAAAGTACATGTACATAAGTTAATGCAATATGATCCTACTGTCAACCACAAGCTACATACGAATCTACCCGCATCTCCCCTCTTCCATCTGTCCATACTTACTCATTTCCAGAGTCTATGGCCTGCTTAGAAGAAACTTTTTTCAACAACAAAATCATTAGTTCTGTATTACGTATCATCAGTTGCTGTGTATATTGTACTGTGATACTTCAATGTAGTGTGCCTGAGGGAATCGACGTACATCTGTTTTAGATTTGAATAATATTAAAACAACTGGTTAGGTTTGTACAGAAATTCAATTTACATGTACCCCATCACATTTAATTCATAGTGACACAGCATCCCTACCACTAAAGTATCTTATTCGTAGTATCTAAAGTGTAATCCGGGGTAAATTTCAGACATATATTGGTCACACACAACATGATATAACTGGTGTAATCATTCGTCCCTCTCCTTTTCATGTCCACATGACGAAATTCAACATCGCCGTGTGCCTGAAATCTGAACAACTGCGACATCAATGTCAGGAACCAAGTCCTACATGGGTAAGTAAGAGGGAGGGGGGGGGGGGATCCATAGTACGTAGTTGGATCTCCTGCACATGCAATACATACACGAACAGGATATATAACATTGCAGATAATCGCTATTAATAACAGGTGCCATTGTTCAGCCGGAGAATAATGGCGTGGCTTTCCATATCATCATGCGGGTTCTGGACAGGTTGTCACTGTATATACATGTGGACATCATGGAGTATGCTCAATTCAGAAATCACATATCAGCCACATTTACAGGATATATGCATACCCTTTTGGAGAAGTTGATCACTATTCTACACTAGATAAATACGTGATTTAGAGGGGACTCTAAATCTAGGATGAGGGGTGAATTTGACCTGTATCAACATGACTGTCGTGTAAACTTGATTCTGAAGCAAATGTGTGACAATGTATAAACCACCCACGCAAATAAATATATGTTTGTTAACATGTTGAGGGAGCAAGACAGACATGACGAGTTACGTGAATAGTTCAAGCCTTGTCATGACTCTGTGCACCATTAACAGACTTACTACATGCTGTTTTTCACTGCAGAATAGTCCGTTTTTTAGATTACCGGACCTATGGTCCGATAACCTATTGGCATGGCGTTGCGTCCGTCGTCCGGCGTCGGCGTCAGCATCGTCGTCGGCGTCGTCCGTCCACATTTTTATCCTAAAAGTTTACAATCGGATCCTCCTGAAATTTTGCACAAAAATACCTAAAAATATTTCAAGAGAGGTTATTTTTTTGTTTTTTTTATTTTCGCCGAAAAACGGCCAATTTCTGACTTTGGCGGCCATTTTCTCGAAAACTGTTCATACAGTTTTGATATTTTTAATTTCAAAAGATTGCTCTCACATACCTCTGTGATGTATATAAGTTTCGTTGCCCCTGAATCGCTGGTCTGCATGTGGCGGCCATTTTCATGTTCTCGAAGGGTCCCAAAAAGGAGTTTCCCATGTTAAATTCTCCTATGCTTTATAATGGGACACATTATACCTAATATCTCACTTATTATTGAGATTAGAGACTAGGAATCAATTATGGACACATAGGAAATGATATATGCTGATTATTGTCACGACCTTGAATTTGACCTTTGACCTCATTTTCGAGGTCAGAGCACAAAATGGCTAATATATCGCTTATTATCGACTTCACAGCTTAGGAATCAATTGTGCACATATAGGAAATGATATAATCCGGATATTCTGATGACCTTGAATTTGAACTTTGACCTCATTTTCAAGGTCAGAGTACATAATGGCTTATATTTCGCTTATTATCAACTTTACAGATTAGGAATCAATTGTGGAAATATGGGAAATGATATATGCTGAATATTGTCACGACCTTGAATTTGACCTTTGACCTCATTTTCAAGGTATCACAAGATAGAATGGCTAATACTTTGTTTATTATCAACTTTACAACTAGTAAAGGATTTGTAGGATTCAATTGTGGACATACAGCAAATGATATATGTCGAATATTCTGATGACTTTTACCTTGACTTTTAATATCATTTTCAATGTCACAGGACATAATGACTAATATCTCTCTTAGTACCTAATTTACAGCTTAGTAAGCAATTGTGAACGTATAAGAAATGAAATATGCTGACTACTCTCATGACTTTAAATTTGACCTTGACCTCATTTTCACGGCCACAATATAAAAAAGCTATTATATATAAAAGCTTTTATATATAATAATATATATTGTCCGGTAGCCCTTAGGCTAATTTTTGACAATTAATTTGAAAACCTGGTGCATGTACTGAATGGTCTCCAATGTTAAGAACACACACATGATGAACGGTTAGAAAAACCATACAATATGCATACTCTTTCGGCAATTAGTGCTTGAATCAATATCGGCAAGTACAAGTTATTAAAAAAACGAAAATATTGTTACTTGTATCATAAAGTTTCTGTTTAACTCGGATCTTGGCGTGAGGGTGATCAAGTAGCAAGAAACCTGAGAACCTTGCGACAACCCAATTGCGCAGTAATCGGTATCAATACCACCTCACATACTGCTCAGCTTAATTCGAGTGAAAAGGTGAGAAAGAGCATGAATGAGAATGAGCTAAGTTAGGGCAACCTAATTTCCATGTTTACATGTAAATTATTTCATGAAAACACATTCACGCCAACAAAGAACGATTATTTCACAGAAAACAAAATCTACAGATAACCTTTGAAGGCAATGAAACTTGTTCAACAGCCACTGATCAAGTTTTGAGATGCAAGGATTTTTCCCATATTGTTGTTTTACTGCAGGCTGTTTTAAAGTGTATTCGTGCTGGTTCGCACTTCAAGATGAGCATTAGCTCTGTGCCAGTGACAGGAAATGAAACCTCCACAAGCAATTTGTGATAATTTACCATGGCCTGGTATTGCCCATGGGCGCTCTTACGTATCTCACTGGGGAATGCATTGCTGTTCGCTTGGATTTTTGTAGACATTTCTGTACCAGATAACCATTCAATGAGCAAAACTAGCAACTTTCAAGGTGTCCTTTGTCAGCTGGTGGAGGAAGGCGACACTGCTCCGGAAACATGTACGTACCCACAATGGAGAATGGTGATAATTAAGCCTGTCTTTCATCAGGTGGTTCTTTGTGTGCCTCAGGAAATTGAGAAAATTGATGTAATCCTTGTAATGTCATATTGTTCTATGCTGGACTGCTGCAGAGTTTTGTCTTGCATGGCAATCCTATGAAATAACCTGAGTAACTACAAGAGTGAAGATGTATCTCATCAGCGGTGGCTGTTTTTAGGAAGAATGAGACTTCCATCCAGGTCGTGAATGGGCAGATGTAGGGAAGTGGGGGCACGCTTGGATTAGATCGTGCAGGTGCGAAATGTCTTATTGAGTTATTGCAGTGTAGTTTATTAACACTCCAAATATTGATCCAATGGCGGTGTGTTATAAGTAACATCAATTATTAGCTTATTTTGTTATGTTCATGTCCGTGGCTGGGAAAGCAACATCTGCGTACCGAGTGATTTGTTTCATAAGAAATTTCAGGTAGAAAGTCAAGATGATGTCTATTAATCTTAAAACGGTAGATTTTTATCTGACTACAGAATTTTATCTGACTACAGAATGTAAGCTTAGCGTCTTTCAGCGGATCATTATCATACCATTTGTGTGTTTGTATCTTACTCTGAGACTATAGTACAGGCTTAAGATTTTGTTGTGAGCATTGTTTTAGTTGTTACCGCAGCACCAACATGCTATTTGTTTAAATAATAACATATTTAAGTTGAACACAAATGTACATACACACAAATGTACATCCCACACCAACTTCATTGTCATTATATGAGTCATATTATTAATCACATTCATGAAATGATTTCATACAAGTTAAGTTGTGTATTTTGCGTATTTGGATAAAGCTGTTTGAAGTACATTGTGGTTTGGTATTACAGTTTTAAACCACGTTGATTAATACACATATAGTTAAAAGTATAACTTGTGAAATATTATTATAATTCATGCTCATAGTGTTAAAGTTACCATCAAATGATGTATGCCTATTCAATGTAATTTCCTAGGTGTTGATTTCATCATGAATACAAGCTGAATTGTTACTATGTACATGTAGCTATGTAAGAATCAATATACAATGTATTAAAGTATATTTAAATTTGATGATTGTTTTTATTTGTATTTCCAGTTATTTGCATGTGTACATGATTCAAATAGAAGTTTGCCGAATAATACCTGTCTAATTGTAATATATCTGTTTACGATTGTTCTTCATCCGCTGCATCTGTAAAGATATTTGTGAGTGTTTTATAGCTCACAATCAACATCTTGACATGTTCAAATAATAATCATCTTCTTCATATACTGATATTTGTGTTTGTGTTCGATATTCCTGAAGTGAAATTCGATCATATTTTGCAAGTGATTGAAAATGGCGTTTTGAAAGTTGACAATTCAGAGCAACCAGCTGAGAACACTAAACAGGGAAATCTACAGGGGAAGATATAAAAACTGGAGAAACCACATTGTTGATGACGGCAAACAAGTGTCACATGTCTTCGAAAATATACTGAATAGTGACAATATAATACTCTTAAAATGATAATCTTTATGTAATACTGAAGAAGAGGACGAAGCCTTTTAAGTGCACCTCAGAACAATAAATTTGATGCTGCCACTTGTTTTTGCTTCTCCAAAGGAATGCCAGAGAAATAAGAGCCAGACAGTATCATATGCAGTGTACATGTTTGTTAAATCTGTCACATTTTATAAAAGATTTCGTTCTGACATCCTAATTTAGCAGAATTAATGGTTGTTGTTTCTTACTTTTCGTTATTGCACGGGGGTTGTAAATCGAAATGTTAAAGGTTATATCCAAGGAAAGTATCAGAGGAATGTTGCACTAGGCGGACCGAGAAATAAGACATGATTTGTTCAAATGCAAACTTGTCATTAAACAAAATAAACTATAGTTAGAAACCAAGACAATTGAGACATTCAGAAATGTAACTCAGAAATATATCTGTACATCCATAAAATATGTATCACCTTGGAACACCGCAGAGTAGGTGAGTCATTCACAGGTGAGTGTTGAGATTTGATGATAAATTAAAACATTTGTCTGAGTCATTTTGACTAAGCATTGTAAATTTTCATTTTCATCATTTTGCATCTTGTCAATCTCCATGTTTATCATCGACCAGTTCAAAAGTGTCAGTTTACTAAGATATATGGGATAACATAAATTGCAGGCTATAACATTTAAAACAGGTGTTTTCCAAACGAAGAATATGTCAGCCTTGTTCATTCTGATGTCAATTGTGGTGTAAGCAAACAATTATAATTCGTCATCTGAACTAGAGTTGTTTACGTTGTTGGACCACCAGTGCATACTAGCACACAATCGATATTGGAAAATTATACCCTGGAGTGTGGCCCATTTTTGTGAAAGTAAAAGCTAGACAATTAATTGGTGAGAATTTTCAATATTAAGAGAGGTACATGCAGTGTGCAGTTTAATTAGTGAACTGATTATTATGTATTATATCAACTGAATGTTTACACGTACCAAGGCTCATTCAGGACACCTGATCATTGAGTGGCAATCAATGCAATACATCATGGTAACTCTCGGATCCCTTTATCAATGATTCATTTCCATTCCAACAGAGTTGGTTCATTCTGATCAGTCGTGAGATAGAGCTGTGATGGGGAAGCTGAATTCATTCGAGCATGAATTCAACCTAAGCTTCATTTGTTAGGAAGGATGCTGAAAAAATCCAGAATGTCATTATACTGTCCCTTGGTCATTCTTTCCACCCAATTACATTTAAACCTGTAACATGCCTAATTGAATAATACATTGATGACACATCTGATTTTACTTAATATATTTCACTATTGATGATGAGACATCAATAGGGAAGATGGCTCTTGTTTGACTCTGGTTTGTGTGAAGTGTAATCGGATCGTGATATTTTGAGATTGTCAGGGATTAGGTTAAGGCAAGTTGCTGTTACCGCATAGTTCGTCATAAAACACATGTACAAATATCTCCTCTGTTTGATGTTTCAATTCTCTTCATCTAGGGAGTTGATTGAAACACAAAACACTAACTTTTGTCATTTCACGTCATTTCAAAAGCTCTATTTGTCATCGCGTTATTGGCATGTTTTTCCCAGGTTTCCTCACCAAGCTACTCTCCAAGATAACATTATTATCTAATTTCAAATTATGAATTTGATTGGAAGAGTTAATATCATCCATGGGATTGGATTAGTTTTGAGGAGAACTCTTCACTTGCTTCTACACTGTTTGTCATATAGCAGGTGTGGTCCAACTTCATATGTGGTGAATATATAATAAATGGTTAAAAAATAAGGATAAAGTGTGGTAAACAGTATCATCAAGTGAAGTTCTGAACTGATATGGGTGCGGGAAGGTGCAGATAGATTTCCCACTTCGAAGACAGAAAACTTGAGATATATCTATATCATGTATGTGGATGACTAGTAATGAAATGGGGGGGGGGATCCATATTCATATTAGGAATCTATTGATTTCCATAACTTGACCATGCCAAGAAGCAAACAATAACATGGTTTGAAAGTCCTTGGCGATTCTAATGTTTCCACATTTAATGTCACTATATTATAGTCTAACAAAGTCAATGCTCTGTCAGCATCATCTCTGAATAGATGGTAGCATATTTGATTGTGGTAATAGCAAGGAGACATTTCTGTGGGCATGTTACATTTTCGATTCAATGATTGGTTGAAAGTACAGACAATTCTACAATACAGGTATTCATTGGACAAAGTATAATTAGTTTTCGGACATAGATCCAGCGCGTATTGCCTGGTCACTCTTCTCATTATCATGTTAATACATTATCTATGGCTTCTTGTCGCAGGGTGATGTGATAAACCGCCTGGTCAGTTTTCATTCCTCCAGCGCTGAACTGAAGTGGCTTTGTTTCAAGGACTTTTTGGGTTGTTTTATCCTACCGGGAAGCAAATTGTGGAAAGTTGTTATCATCAAACCTTGTTCGGTTGTGGTATGTGATATATATCTATCCACATTATTGACTCGGAACCACGCTCCAGTTTTCTAGAAGGCAAGGAAAATTAAATGAAAATATCAGTACATGAAGCTGCGTAAAATCCCTCGTGTGTCATGGATAATTCTGTGACTGTGTTTGTGAAAAAGATTGGTTGATACATGTTAGATCATTATTCGAAGCAAAGAGATGGCAAAGAAAACCAATACTGGTAGGTAAATATGAGCTGGATAAACAATGAAGATATCAGACCTGCACATGGACAATTCTTGATATATCAGACTACAAATGTTGTCAGATCCACCTGATATAAATTCCTTTAGACAGAAAAGACACCAGATGATTGGCATTTGAGCATTCTGATGACTCTCGGAAACATCAAGAGGGGCAGCTGAACAAATTTGTTGTCCCTCAGGAAACGTTTCTGTCTGCTGCCTTATAGACCTCCTCTGTACTTGAGTATTTGTCTTGTGTTGTATAATCGTTATGATAATATTTATTCAACATCTCTTCGTTTTCTACATTTAGCATGTCAATTTGGAAAATGGCAGTCTTTGTACCTGTATCTAAATATAAACAGTAGACCTGGAGAGAAAGTATTGATTTGTAAAACAGTGTGCTAGAAACATCTTAGTGTCTTCATGAATAAATCTACTCTATGGGTGACATCTGTGACCTGTTTGATTCCGTCTGTTCTCCAGCAAAATCTACATCAGCTCATGACATAATATACACTTGTGACGCATATAACATTGACAACAGAAGAAAAGACTTCTTCATTTTCCGGGTGTATAGTATAACAGGAAGCACTGGCCAGTACTATCAAATTTCCGCATATTTTCCATATATAAATCCTCATCTTACGGTGGTATCAAATCCCAAATCCAAGTGGACACATGACTTATGTTTGGCATTAGAGGTGCATTGAGGCTATGACAAGTGACGTCATATAGCATTATATGTTGTGATATAAGTTGTCACTTTGCTGATGTGTAGCTTGTCGCAAATGGCACCAGGATATTGGCACTTTACTTTCACCCAACACATATTTATCAAATCTAGACAGCACTAAATTTGATCTTTGTACGTTTTAGATCAGCGATGCTGTTGGTGAGCAAGCCTCCCCCCACCCTGGATGTTAAAGTGACACTTTGAAGCTGACCAAGTTTACTTGGTCGCCAATCCAGTTAGCCTCTTCAGCTGTCTGAATTTGCCACTTCTACAATTGGCCTTTTCACGACGGTCATCCTTAAATGTAAATGTCATAACACGTAGGGTTGATGTCCGCAGAAGAAACAGGTGGGTCACATACCTGGTGTGTCAGTTGTTGGTGGTGCTCTCACCATCACCTTCAATAAACGGCGGTGATACTCTTTATACACAGTAGTCGTCAAATAGACCCCTATATGCTGTACAGATATGCCAGTCCTCTGGAATTGAAGTTTTTCTCTACAGTAAATACCGAAGACATGTTTGGGAAACATCTCGAGCACGTTGATGAATTCGACTTCCAAGTTGTGTTGCATTGAAGTGATTTTTAAGTCTGAGTCCTCACTCAGCACTCCATCATCAAATCATGTTCTAATTGTCAGATGTGTTAAAACTGTCAAATAGTACCCGTACAAAAAACGTATAATTTAAAAAAAAACATATCAATTTCTTGCGTTTGTGAGAGGATAAGTATGGCATCAATAAACATGCAATTGCAGACTTGCTGGTCATGTGAATATCTATCATGTATATATTTCCAGAGACATCAAGCCAAACAACATTCTCCTGGACGATAGTTACCATGGCGACACTACACCATGTCTCGTTATTACTTACGCTTATCTAGTAGCATGAAATTATGATGAGTTCCCTGAGTGTTTCACCAGAAATGCTTGTAGCACACAAAAGGAAGATGACAGGGGTTGACCCAAGCATCGGATGGAAAGCCCAGGATAATTCACTTTACGCCCATTACACCTCAAAAAAACCCGTAGCTCACTCAAACAACCAATGACACAATTAGAGATGCACATTAACAACTGTCAAATCTGACACCTCGACCTCCATATATGGACCCCACCAATTAGTGACATAGCACTGTGACCCTCCCCTTGAAACCCATACTCCACTCTGTGTTTTTCCCGCCTGCGCCTTTCAAGACAAAACATTTCCTTTGATCAATATGCCAGTGTGGACAGTATACCCCGCGATGACCCTGTAACAGACAGTGTCAGCAATTCCTCCATTACCTCCGGCATATTCCATGCAGGATATTTGGGGTTGCAATACAGCATAATGAACATGTTTTTGAATACAGGGAGGGAATTCCCTTTTCGAGAGAGCTTCAACCAAGGTTGTCTTCGCTTGAGTAGGGAAGATGGAGCACTGCGATGTCACAGCAGGAAATGCAAAAATTTTTTCACATTGTCACATCTCTCAGCCACTAATATGCATAGTGATATGGAGAAAGTCAGGCCACTTGCAAAGTAACCTCGGATGCATCTATCCCAGTTGTCAGGACACAGCAACAGTTTGATGTCATTAAGTTGAATAACTACTGATTTAAATAATTGTGAATGTCACATCACTTCAATCGCCACATGGATAGAGTCGTGGGGTTAAAAAATACAAATTTGTTCCGAGCTTTGCAGATCAGACCAATTGCAATGGGTCCCGCTTATTAAAAAGAGTCTATAGGGGCAGACCTGCTTTGTTTGATAGCGTCATGTTTGATCATGCGATATCTCGCTATCGCTTCCGATGTGGAAATTGATTCAGCGACGCCAAATGAATGGGACACCATTAGATTCTTTGGTCTCTATTTGATAAATCTAGCTCGATTTATAGCTCACAGACGCAGTGGTGTTTTGTGATATGTGACTGTATTCTGATCATTAGCATGATTGATAGGTGTAATTAAGAATGGTCCCTTGTCATGTTTTAAATAAGAATAAATATTGAATAAATATAGTTTACCCAGATTTTCCAATTGAAAACTGGATTCTCTTCCGGCATTTATAGCAGCTCGAGTCCAGTACATGCAATGAGAACCGTGAAAAATGTTTGTCACTACTATCACTTCAAATAATATTGGCACAACCAATATGTGCCAAACATGTTATGATTATTACTGGTAATATGTAAATGATTGCCGGTGAATATGGAATAGTTTCAGTTCAAAATTGTAGAATCCCCAATATTAGAACAGAAAAGACTCTTTGGTAATTCAGCAGATTATAAATTGACCACCGCTGTCACTCTTGATTCATCGTGGGGGTATGACCAATGATGATAGAGCAGTCACTAGCTATAAAATTGGTGCATGGAGTGTCATCCATTCGCAACTTGGCAGCTCGAGACGTAAAAACCTGAATGTTGTGTATCTTGTCGAGTTTCTCTTATCGGATACCGCGTCAATTTAAGTTGATGCATGATGCATTATTTTTGGGGGGGAGATGTTCATCCGTTTACCCAGTGCTTTTGGTTCATATTAATATGAGAAATATATTAATTGATATTAATATATTAGTTTAAACTAAGAATTCAACGGCAAATATTTAGTGTCAATATTATTATTTGTATAATCCCAAGAGCACTGGAAAAGTGTGTGATTCTTTATACAGCGTAACCTGTTTCCTCAAAGGATCTTCCCATAGTAAACATCTACATGGCAACCGACCAAAAGCTGTCCATGTTGAGTCTCGGCCAAAGCAAAAGTAGTATCCAGGTTGCTGTCATTGATACTAATATTTATGCGGATCAATAGCTGATTAGGTTCTCCGTCCGATCTTGAAACTATCAGAGAATGTTCCTGCAGGAATGCTATCAATATTCCCCCGATGGGGAGCCAATTGAAAAACTGCAGGTTGCCACTGCACCAGGATTCTCGACCGAGAATCGCTCTTTTGGCAGAGATTTATAACGTAGTAGAGAGGTCTTTCGATGATCAGTGTACCAGTAAAAATGGATTCCATGTGCAAAAACTGGGAACAATCTTCCAGAAGCACTTACAAGATACATGCATTTGCAGGGAGTTTTCTGGAGGAAACTTGGGTCAAGACAACAGACTAACAAGGAGATTCAAAATTCCAGTAGTACTTATATGTAGTAGTCTGAATATGTAGTAGTCTCTAGCCCAGGCAATACACCTAATCTATATCTAGTACTTCTGCACATGTTAGCAAATATGTAAACATAAATATAATATTATATAGAAGAAATGAATGGGAATGGATCATGTGAGGAAACTGATTGTGAAAATCAAACGTGTTTTCATAGTCATAGCCGATGCTTTATTGGTAATATTAATACATAAATACATGAACTGTGTAAAATGTGTCAAACATTTTTCACTTGTTTGAAAAGAAATGTGGCGAATGACGAACATTTCTATATATCTCCCAACAGGTCTCGCCCAAGGATATGTCTGATACAATATGTGTGAAATTCACTTATTATTGCAGAAATTCAATCTTGTTATTCCCATACTCCTTGTTACACTACGATTGTCAGTAATGGGTCCGCCGTGGTTTGAGATTGGAAATTAATTAGCCTAAAAGGTCAGTGAGATAATGTCAAAAACAAAATCTGACCAGAAATAATTGTCCACTGCCCGGCACTATACGTAAGAAAACTTCGCCTGAAAGGTTCTCCACTTGCCCCAGTTTGTTCCCCACCGTGAGTTCCTCTAAAATGGCTGGTTCTGGCAACACCAGTATTCATCAATTGCTGACAGAATAATTTATAACCTGTAGGTCCCTCTTCCATGCCGTTCATCTCATCACCCGGTTTCCAGGTTTAGTCGGTGTCTCCAGTGGGCTTCCTCAACTTGTCACAAATAAGCAAAGAGAGAAGGTAAATGGACAGTTTTCTCAAGATAATGTCAAAGATAGAGAAAACTGGAGTAGTCGTATTCTGGAGATGTAGTGCAGGTTCTTAGCTCATAATTTTGGACGAATTGTTCACATTGTGATAAAAGCACGAAACTTTGCAGAGGGGTAGAGTATCACTCACTGGTCAATATAAGCTAGGGAGCCATCCTCAATATGGCCTGTGACGGATATGGCAGCCATTTTTCTTTTTGCAGTAAATCGACCTAAAACGGCCGGTTTGGGGAATTGGTTATTTCTACCTGTGCATGTCAAATATTATCCAATATCAACAAAATTGGTATCAAACTGACCAGAATAATAAGGCCAACTCACATATAATGACCAAAGATAATTATATTGATTATTCTTCAGCAAAATGTCCAAAAAACAGCTTTTTGCTCGAATTTGCTGAAAATTTGTCTACGGATCTCGTAGTCGGGAATGTACAAGGTGTGCCTGCACCCCCTCCTCCCATGATCATCTGAAATACACTTTTTTAGTTAGATTATATCATATTGTTGATTATTAGAGATGTTTCCAGAGACCCACCCCTGGCAAAAAAATTTTGGCCCTTTTTCAAAATGGCCGCCATCGTAAATGCGGAAATCATAATTTATTCGGCTTCTATTGCAGGTAGAGACATGGTTTTGGTGTCTATACCCATGTGTTTGATACTGGAGAATCCAATTTCGTCATTACTGAGTACCTGTGACTGTTGGTTGCTACAGAATCAAAAATGTCTGACAATGAACCGGTGAAAATCACATTTCCAACCAAGGTGTGCATGATGTGTAGAAATCCTGACAGGGGGGCAGATCAATAGTAAAAGCAGTTCCATTCCCACAGAACAAGCTCAGAAGATAAGAATCAATTTATAGAAATAGTGCCTAGGTGCTTGTTTTTTTTTTAATTCCTGTACACAAAATTTTTCTGTCATTTTTTATGACATTTGACCTGCCATTCGACCTGGTAAGATCATTTTTTTTATTGTTTTATCAGCTATGAAGCATGGTTATTGTTGAAAAGCTTGGATCTTTGTTGACACAGGAGCATAATTGTGCTAATGTGTTTAATACAATAAAAACTGATTACCCTTATGCTTGACACAGAAATGATGTGTTTAAATTTTTTTTGCAACACGGTATGACTGTGAACTGAAAACTGCAGTAGTTCCAGACAAATTCTATGCCAATGTTAGCTTGACCTCTAGTCTCAAGAACGAATACATGGCAAATAAAATATAAGCATTGGTATATACATGTTAATTCTAACTTAGATCTTCTGGATACGCAAGGTGAACAATATTTTGAGCAGTGGCATATGACACAAAAGTCAAAGACATCCCTGAGAAGAGGCATTATGGTCTGGATGGGAACCGATCTGAGTCCATCCTTAATTGGAGGTCTGAGATGTTGTTCCAGCACATCACTTGTTTGAGAAATTCATTGCATATATCTGGTCTTGTGACAGAGAACCTTAATCACAACAATGTCAATGTTGATGTCATCAGTGATAAATTCATGATCCTGTTTCATACATTTACTGGATCTGACATTGCGTCCTCCTTCATATGCTAGATTCATCTGAGCTGAGAGAAGTGATGATGCATTTGGTCTGTGGGCTGTCCTCCATTAAATCTATCATTGCTGACATCAACACTGACCTCTTTAGCACAGGGACTAGAGCCCATCAACAACTATGGGCTGTTCACAACCCCACAGGGCATGGAAGGTCTCACCGCAAGAAATTTCCCATATTTACCACAATATCTTGTATCAGGGATGTCTTTGATCTTGATGTCGTATGTCATCGCACAAACCCTTGTCAATTTTGCGAATGCAAACGGTCTAACTTGGAATGTATACATGTAAATGCCATTCCAAATTTTCCGTTAAATCGTTCTTGAGTCTAGAGGACAAAGCTACCATTGGCATAGAACATTTGTCTCGAGCTACTGCATTGTTTTCGGGTCAATTTCATACCGTTCTGGCCACACACATCATTACTGTATCATACATAAGGGATACCTCCTGTGTCACCCGGAAACCATTCAACAATGAACATGCTTCATTTGTCACGCAGAACAAAACTGGTGCATGGGTGCTATTTCCCATGATCATGGCAGCTGATAAGACCAACAAACACGTGGTAGAATGAACTTTACTGGCATTCTTTGTGCATGGATTCCGATGCAATAGAAGGGACATTACAGGCTCCGTACTGGTCTATTATTGGATTGTGTAGTTTTATCATTACTGGTAATTCTTATGCAGGGGCCTTGCTTAAATTCAGAAATCATCTGTTGGCTGTGAGGGCCATCTTGGATTTGATTTCTGAGAAGTACAAAAGTGTGGCATTCCATGCACAACTAATAATGATGGCTTCTGCAGACCCTAAATACTAGTTCATTTGCATTTTTCACCATCTTAATAGGTGAATGACAGAAAAATGCAATATGTTTCAAAGACATCACATTCATCATCATCGAGTCATGTATCCAGGAGTTCAAAAGAATCTACCTGGGCAATATTTCTGTAAATTGATACTTATCTTTTGAGCTAATATGTGGGAATGGAATGGCTTTTGCTATCAATCTGGGCCCCTTTCAGGATTTCTACACATATCAGTCGCACCTTGGTTGGAAATGTGATTTCCACCGGTTTCATTGCAATGACAAAATTGGATTCTTCAGTATTCAAAACATGGGTATAGACACCGAAACCATATCTCTACCTGCAATAGAAGTCGAGTTATGGCACAAAACATGATTTCCGCATTTTCGATGGCGGTCATTTTGAAAAAGGCCGAAAAAAAACTTTTGCCACTGGTGGGTCTCTGGAAACATCTCTAATAATCAATAATAGGATGAAATCTAACTGAAAAAGTTTATTTCAGATGATCATGGGAGGAGGGGGTGCAGGCACACCTTGTACATTCCCGACTACGAGATCCGTAGATACATTTTCAGCAAATTCGAGCAGAAAAAACTTTTTTTAGGACATTTTGCTGAAGAATAATCAATATAATTATCTTTGGTCATTATATGTGAGTTGGCCTTGTTATTCTGGCCAGTTTGATACCAATTTTGTTGATATTGGATAATATTTGACATGCACAGGTAGAAATAACCAATTCCCCAAACCGGCCGTTTTAGGTCGATTTACTGCATAAAGAAAAATGGCTGCCATATCCGCCACAGGCCATATTGAGAATGGCTCCCTAGCTTATATTGACCAGTGAGTGATATTCTACCACTCTGCAAAGTTTCATGCTTTTATCACAATGTGAACATTTTTTTTGCTAAGAACCTGCACTAATGTCATCTGTGACGTACTGAGATAAAATTTAGCATCTATGAATACATAACCCCCTCCGAAATGAAATGATTGCAAGGGAGGAAGAAGAAGACAGGGAGAACTTATTATCTTTCTGCTTGTGTAGTGTCCGATCCTTATTTGCGGGTCAGAAATCAGCCTTTCCGCTAGCAGCACTGTAGGAACCCCACTACCGTAACGCGACGTTACCGTAGTATGGCACGATGACGGCAGACGAGTGGTTCGATTGGTTTTCTGGAAATTATCGTTTATAGAACACATATACACTTCTCCGACAGCGTGCTTTGATGCCTCTTGAAATTTCGCATCTATTGGCATATTGTTTTGTGGGAATATTGCTCTTAATTAATCAGTAGAAGGAAAATGAATATCAAGTGATTACTACGGTAACGTCAGATCAGTAGATGCGGGGTACTACCGTAACGCCAAGCATGTACTACCGTAACGTTAATCTTGGTCCCACACTAGGTCTTTCGTAATATGTCTTCTGCATCGTTTCAAATAAGAATTTCGAATATAAGGATCTTGCATGTACGGAATTGATTTCGAGGTACAATTATTTATTATATTATACTACTGATACTCTATGATGCCATGTAAAATGACGAAATGTGCTGTTTTGGGACGTCTATAACTGAACACGGTATTGTCGATTACACGGGTTGTCGAAGGAGCAGAAAGTGAGCAAGCAAATAAGCAATGTTTGTACATTGAATGATGACATTTTCGAATGTTACCCCAGCGTAGAAAATTTTGTTGTACTAATTTTATGATAAGGTATGAGTGAGGAAATAATATTGACAAGATACTTCTATCTTAACTAAGATAATGATGTTGATGTTCTGATTTATTTCTATGCCATATATTGTTGTCGTATTAATATATAAAATGTTAAGATACATTTGTGTATTCCGAGCCGTATAATTTACACATACATACAAACGTTGACCGTTGCACAGCATTACACACTCGTCTGAGGAAAAAGTAATGAAGATTAGGCATCAATTATGAATATAGATTCGCATAGTGATATGCATCAGATATGGTCTCTTTTTGACATTTGATTTTTTATCGACGTCTGTAAAATCACATCAAAAGATAATGCATACTATGAAAGAGTGAATCCTTATTTATGCACCATGTTCCGTTTGGTGTCAGTCAAACTTTTAAACGTACGGTATAAGTCGAACTTCAACTCTGAGATGAACTTGATAAGGTCGCCACTGGTCCAACCGCAATGTACCCACGTAAGAACGGCAAAGCTTTGCTCTTAAAACGTTTATACACCGTCCCCAAAAAAAATCATCGTCACAAAGCTGTAATGATTATTGAATTTCTATTAGGATAATAGGTCTTCTTTGATTACAGTTTATGAGTAAGTGTCTGGAGTCAAAATCGTACCAGGACCCGAAGCCTCGAACTCCATTCCAAAGTGAACGGAACACCGTGAATCATGATTCATCGTCTAGACATCTGAGTCTGATACTAAAATGAGACTCTGAATGATGTTCAATAACATGCTCTAAAATTCTGTTTGGCGAATGGCTGGTCAAAGGGCAGTTATAACATATGTATCCTGATATATGTTTCACATAGGTTACATATGCATGACAAATTCCCAAAAAATTATCATGATCATCAATCTACAACAATATTTGTACTATTTATCCATAACGAAAACCCTAAAATATGATCAAAATCAAAGGTTTACATCATGGTAATTTTATAAATATGCAAGCGTTACGGTAGTACTTGAAATCTGGAAATTGGCGTTACGGTAGTGGGCCGCTAACGTTACGGTAGTAATCATCGCATATTTCAAACCGTTTTTACTCGCAAATCGATCAGATTCACAGTTTAATTATATTGCCACACTATAAAGCATATCTAGACAATTCGCCTCATGTAGGTGTCATGTGCGAAACCTGCTTAGTACCTAGTTTATCGTGAAATAACTTTTCGAAGCTAATAACCTTCAGCCATCATTAGGACTACCGTAACGTCATGTTACGGTAGTAGGGTTCCTACAGTGAGCAGGCGAGATGTATCTCTGCAGGGCTCATGAAACGGCGAGACGACACAGGGCAAAACGCTGGATATATTGCCTCGTTCATCATGGGTTAGTGTCTCCCGAGGCGGCACATTGTCATGGGTATTAGATTCTTTCTCCACACTGGGTAGTTGTATCTAATGTTTTTTCTACAGTAAAGACACAAGCTGGTTTACACTGAAATACATTTATGAATGTACATACATGTAACATTTCCTTTTTTTATATATTTCTAAATACGGTTTTGCACTGGTTGGCATCATACCGTTATACAAAATAATACAATGAATATACAACTATCCTGTCATTCAGTGCAAACTAGTATCAAGTATCAGTCGCATAACTGAATGCAGTTTGAGACGTTAATAAGATTACACCTTGTATGTTTTTTATTCTTGTTTTCACTACATGTTCATAATTCCATATGATTTAAATACCAGTAGTCATGATGCTGTAAACATCCCATGTTGTGTTCACATTTCCACGTCGAGACTCGCACTCGTCTCAATAGACCTGATTAAAACAGATGTGCCAGATGCAATAAACCACTTGTTAAGATGTAATGAAGAACATCGGAAGATCTCCACGGACATGGGGAATCATCAACTGCCGTGGAACAAATGCCGCTCACGTGACTCACAGATCCAATTTTGCTGTCCGAAGATTACCCATCGACATGCCTTTGCCAAGCCCCCCCCCCCCCCCCTCACTCCAGGATACTGACCAGTGTATACACGAACACAATGCATAGAATGATTGTGTAATACTAAGTCCATTGATAAAGTCTTTCATGGAAGTTCCCAGCTAGCCTCTAAAATGCTGCGACAGGAATATGTTTTACCAAGACTAATAGCTGCTTCCAAGAAATTCTATTTACGTCATCACAATCTGGTTGATAAGTACACAAAATCTGCTACAAGTATGCGAGAAGACCGTTTTGCATGTTGATGTTTTGGAATTTATGACGAGTGCCACATGTGGGGCAGGAATTTCTCACTCTTTCCGGAACACCTGATTTCACCCCTTTATGGCCATATATGGGGGTTCATGGAGTTCCATTGAAATATCCATATTAAAATATCCATATCCATATTTATATAGGAGGAGTGGGCTCACTGATATTCTTTCTGCCTGCCAGCAATTGATACAGGTTACAAAATAGAAGTATAATTTGCGTCATTACGTTTTTTCTTAGATGTGTATCGGCCCGAAACCCTTCCTTACACTTATTCTCACTCGACATACACAGCACAGATTCATCACATGACTTCATACTCACGAGAATTAACACACACCGTCCAAGACATGTAAACAACTCCACAAATGACGTCACGCAGAACACACCACCAATCACAACATTTCCAGACACCTAACCACGCCCACACAGACATTACATCACATTCAACGAATCACATGAAGTCCTGTTCTACGACGCGGGAAAAACCAGACACCCATGAAAAAGTCCCCGCGCTTTTCGGAGTCGAGTTTTAGAGATTTAGAGAGAGAAGACGGGTCTCTGAGAATATCGAAGAAATTGCAAAGAAATTAAAAAGTGAATATCTGTGATAATCTGTGATATACTGTTGTACGTGTCGGACTATTATTCGGACTATATCGGGAAGTGCGTATGTGGCCGTGATCGAGTCATCGGAATATTCATCTTAATAAACTTGGATTAATTGAATTCGGACTGGTTTGTGATATTTCAAGCACAACGCTAACGAACACTATACGTCAGTAAAAGGGCTGATCGGACCCTGAGGAATCCCGATTTCGTAACAGATGTTATGTATGAAAGATTCCATAGCCTGCTAGCAATTGATACAAAATAAAAGTATAATTTGCATAATCATGGTATTTTTCTTAGATGTATCAGGAAAGATTCCATAGCCTGCTAGCAATTGATACAAGTTACAAAATAGAAAATAAATTGCGTCATTATTGTCTTTTGATCTATATTGCACACTGTTCAAGTTCAAGTCTCTCACCAAATTGATACATGTTATATATATTTTAGTAACTATGAAGACCAGGAAGTGGAAAAGGAAGTGGAAAAGGAAGTGGAAAGGAAGTGGAAAAAGGTTTCTCATCATGTGGCAGTATTATGCTATTCATGTTGTGTCAGGCCTAGATGTCAAAAAGATATTTCGCAAGCAAATTTAGACAATTTATCAAGCCAGCTTGCATTGTAACCAGTGTCCGATTTCATAGCCATTGTGATCAATTACCATGCACATTTGTTGAGCAATATAGCTACTTCAGAGTGTGGAATTAGAGATGTGTTTAAAATTTCACTCGGATGTAAAATCAGCGTGGTTAGAGAATAACTAACACCTGCTGCAGTGAATTGCACATGTCATTCACACCCCAACATGCACATACAGGCTTGCTTTCATGGAAAGAAAATACTTCGAGAAGACGAAAAAGTCTTTCCGTGGAGGTGATTACTTTCTTAAGTTGAAGATTGAGGATTTTTTCATGTCCACTGGTAGAGTGCAGTTTCCATTGACTAAACTGGCTTATGTACGATACAGTTACTATTAATTGCGTGTTGTTAGAAATATATTTCTGAGCAGATGTATTTGTCAGTATGTGTGCGGTAACGCGTGGTTTCATCAGAGTGAAACAATCTGACAATTTTTTCTGCTGATTTTGGGTGTTCTGTACATAATGTTGATATCAAACATTCCAACCTGAAATCTTGCGATAAATGGACTGGTTGTCCGCCCACAGAATATTATATTGCTTCACAAACCCACCTATGGTCAACTAGATGGGGTGGCGAGGAATAGAAGCTCTTGAGACGCTTACTATTCACATAGTCTAAGTTAATTCAACTAGAAGTTCAAACTGTCACTTTGGAGATTTAAATTATGAAATTAAATACAGTTATCTAATTGCTTGTATTCTGAACATTCTATTATTGATTATACTGCCCAGGTGTTAATCATTTGCACAAAACAAACTGACCCAAGTTGACATCATGTCTGTTCCCGTAATGTCCAGATGACCCAAAAAACGTTAAAATGATAAATCACAGTGCAGTGATCTCGATGCTGATGTTTCTGTCACCTCGTGAGCATATATCCCAAGGACATTCTTCGTCTTCGTGTTTTCCATCAGGAACGAAGTTTAAGATAATTGTCTGTTACAAGTGATGGAGCATGAAGTAATTATACACGGAGGGGGTGGTTCCCGATGTGGACTGAGAACAAACTGGTTCCCTCCATGTCCTTGGACGATGATTTTCTTTAATGTTGTCTATCCTAAACTGTCCCATCAATAAATGACATAAACCTGAGATATGATCGAATGAATAGTTCTTCTCTCCCCACAGCCCATGCCTGAATGAGAGATGACAGGTTTATTGCATCATTTTATCTACTTGTATCTATATTTATAGCTTGATTCACTGATGTATATACATGTACAGGTATATGTGAGTGACAGCAAATTTGTTTTATTTTAATATGTTTATGAAACAGGAAAATATATGTCTTCATCACACTTCATGTAATCAAATCCCTGGGATGTACGTCCTGTAGATCGATCAATAAACACTATTATTTTAGCGAATACAATGCTTCCTACATATGCAATGCTATTCATCTCGCAGGCATCTCGATACAAACTGATGCAAACCTGTCAAAATTGGTCAGTGTGCAGAAGAAAACAGACGACGACTGCAAAAAGAATGTCAAGCTAAGATCATTTTTCGTGGTAGTGGTTGGAGATTTCCCAGCATCTCGATACAAACTGATGCAAACCTGTCAAAATTGGTCAGTGTGCAGAAGAAAACAGACGACGACTGCAAAAAGAATGTCAAGCTAAGATCATTTTTCGTGGTAGTGGTTGGAGATTTCCCAATCATGACATGCGACATGCATGACATGCGACATCATGACATGCGACATGCAGAAACTGTCATCAAGATTTCCCAGCTGAAATATTCCTCTACCACTGTGGATTATTCTCGCGCAAGTGTTTTCTGATCCCTCGAACAAAACAATGTTGGCGCCAGGGACAATGACGCAGGTATTAGCAGTTATTTATAGCAATTTTTGCTGCCACTAGCCCAGTCTGTACTTGTACGGAATCTGCTTAATCTGGGGGCATGATCCCCAGTGCCTAGAAAAAATCAATCAATTTTGACGTTTATTGGGTGGGCGGATTTTCATTTGACCTAGGGTGATGAGCAGGAGTATATATGGCAGTGTTGAATGTTCATCCTGATAAACATTAAAGTGGATTGGTGTCACATGACTCCACGATGTTTGAAATTCAGAAAGTAGAGGTCAGTGACATTAAATTGTGCAGTGGATACTAGTGTGAAATAGGTTGTTGTTAAGGTAACTGCTTTAATCAATGAATCTACTGAAAATAAATCACGAATCATTTGACACTAGTTACAAAACTTGAACAAAATAATATTTTCAGGTTATGTTTGATGTATTATGGGGTTGACATAATATGAGCCTACAATACTAAATCTACATGAATTTGATCAAGAGCTTCTTTCTGACTTCCTGTTCCACAAAATTACCATATATGTTGTCACGGCGTCAAACGTCTTGAGACAAAGGTCCTTCAGATTGTCAGATGTGACGTGACTTCTCTGTTGATGCCACTTTAACAAGTAGGACAAGAGTTCTTGTAGCCACAGTGATCATTTAGCTGGTCATGTCTTCGAATGGATGCAGCGCATGTCAACATATAACACAGTGACATACATGTCGAGGTCTGTGATGGCCATAATCCGACCACAATTTGCTGCGTTGACGTATCACAATATAAGCAATTGGTGTCATGACAATTTTCATTTCTTTGATGTCCTTTATAATTTATACTCTCGAATTACCTATGGGGACCAAAACTAGAGTGAAACAATCTGACAATTTTTTCTGCTGATTTTGGGTGTTCTGTACATAATGTTGATATCAAACATTCCAACCTGAAATCTTGCGATAAATGGACTGGTTGTCCGCCCACAGAATATTATATTGCTTCACAAACCCACCTATGGTCAACTAGATGGGGTGGCGAGGAATAGAAGCTCTTGAGACGCTTACTATTTACATAGTCTAAGTTAATTCAACTAGAAGTTCAAACTGTCACTTTGGAGATTTAAATTATGAAATTAAATACAGTTATCTAATTGCTTGTATTCTGAACATTCTATTATTGATTATACTGCCCAGGTGTTAATCATTTGCACAAAACAAACTGACCCAAGTTGACATCATGTCTGTTCCCGTAATGTCCAGATGACCCAAAAAACGTTAAAATGATAAATCACAGTGCAGTGATCTCGATGCTGATGTTTCTGTCACCTCGTGAGCATATATCCCAAGGACATTCTTCGTCTTCGTGTTTTCCATCAGGAACGAAGTTTAAGATAATTGTCTGTTACAAGTGATGGAGCATGAAGTAATTATACACGGAGGGGGTGGTTCCCGATGTGGACTGAGAACAAACTGGTTCCCTCCATGTCCTTGGACGATGATTTTCTTTAATGTTGTCTATCCTAAACTGTCCCATCAATAAATGACATAAACCTGAGATATGATCGAATGAATAGTTCTTCTCTCCCCACAGCCCATGCCTGAATGAGAGATGACAGGTTTATTGCATCATTTTATCTACTTGTATCTATATTTATAGCTTGATTCACTGATGTATATACATGTACAGGTATATGTGAGTGACAGCAAATTTGTTTTATTTTAATATGTTTATGAAACAGGAAAATATATGTCTTCATCACACTTCATGTAATCAAATCCCTGGGATGTACGTCCTGTAGATCGATCAATAAACACTATTATTTTAGCGAATACAATGCTTCCTACATATGCAATGCTATTCATTCATCTTTAGCTGGTCATGTCTTCGAATGGATGCAGCGCATGTCAACATATAACACAGTGACATACATGTCGAGGTCTGTGATGGCCATAATCCGACCACAATTTGCTGCGTTGACGTATCACAATATAAGCAATTGGTGTCATGACAATTTTCATTTCTTTGATGTCCTTTATAATTTATACTCTCGAATTACCTATGGGGACCAAAACTAGAGAAGGAGTACCTGTTTCTTCTCATGCCTCACAACGGCGAACATCAGTTTTTGTACAGAAGCTGTAACATTTCACATGTACAGGTACAATTTCATGAGAAAAACCATTGGCTGCATTTCAAACTCAAGCCCCAGGAGCTGGGGATCCATTGAAACCTTTTGCCATAGCGTGGAGATCTAGCTGCTACCTGTGCCAGTCATGGAATATGTTCTCTGCAGACACCCAGCTACATATACATGCACATTAGTAAATGCAATATGATCCCACTGTTAACCGCAATATGACTACAGGCCTTCTCTCTTCTACCTGCCAATACCTACTAGAGTCTATCTCTAGAGTCTATGGCCTGTATGTAAGCAAGAAACTCGAGCAACAAATCATTATCTCCGTATAATTGTATCCTTATTTGCCATGTATTTTGTACTGTAATAATTAAATGTACCGTACCTGAAAGAAATAATGTAAAGAAATAATGTACATCTATATTTGAGTTGTACAGATTGGGAACAACTGGTTTGATTGATACAGAAATTCATAATTTGGTGCCCGATTTGTTTTTACATGCATATTACATGTATCCCATCAGATTCAATGTGCAGCTATATGGTATTCCTATCCCTAAATGTATCTTTTATGTACCTTGCGGGCAAATCAGTTTCATGTCCGACATATATTTGTCAAATACTACATGATATCACTCATGTGATCATTCATTCCTCTCTCCTTCAGGCCACGTCCACATCACGGACTCCAACATCAGTGTGCTTGGAGGCTGGATAGCTGGCGACATCGATGTTAGGAGCCAACATGTGTGAGAGGGGCATGGGTGGGGATGGTTACCCCTCTTGGGGCCTGTATGGGTCGTATATTATGTAATTGCTCAGAATCCGTTTTGCTCATGTGGAAAAAGGGATCGTGCTTGATGGGTCTTTCTGAAGAAGCTAGCTGGTATAGACCCTGTATGTACAATATCTCCACGACCAGGAGATATAACGGTCCAGATAGTCTCCGATGATAACATTAGGCATTCTCCTGTCCAGAAATAATGGCCAGGCTGCTCAGAGATATAATGGGCAATGCATGTGGGTATTACTATTTATTCCTCATGGTGCGTGGGTCCCTTGCTGGACAGTACGATAAAAATGGAACCAACGTAAAGGATTGATAGGGGTTTGTGTTGGACGCTCGAGGATGTTAATGTGAGTTATGGATAGGGATCATACAATGGCTGCCATGACATACATGAATAAATCTGGGTGGTCGTGGTGGAGTGTGGTAATTATAACAAAGCATATATATGGACGTACATCTGATAAATTACATTTTTACAAAAATTAAATTTGATTTTTATATTTTGTGCATGTCAGTAGACTATATATAAATGTTTGGGAAGAAATTTAAACTCGAAATGTCCAGGATGAGGGGAAAATTTGTTCACAATCATTTGGTATCTGGATAAAGTTGGTGGACAAATGCTATGTAAGGAACATCCGAAGATTTATGGAACCTATTTAAGTCAAGGAATATGCTGAAAAGGAAAACCTAATCAAATTTTCGCTGGAAAAAAAAAATTATTGTATCAAGGATAAGGTTTATCGCTACGATATTTAGAGACTGGGTTGTTATGTCTGAGTTCGCCTGTCATCTACCGTTCTCCAAGGCCATATCTCGTCTACATCCATCTCTATGTGTACCATACATGTATACTTAGTATACGTGTATGTGATACCTGAGACGATAATTTTCCATGTGAATTGCAGAAAAAATCGTCCTCACAGAGATCGAGGCATTGCCTTGAGGTGCTTCCTCTCTCCTCTCTTGTTTCTTGTTCAGGGAGAGAGACAATCTATATGGAACAATCACATACAGTTTCAAGACTATCTGTGTATTTGTACTGTAGTTAATTTCGGGCAGAGGATTTTCATATATTGAATGAGTACAGGGAATCTTCCTTGCATAATTAGGTTTGTGTGTGTGGGGCTGAGACATTTCCATCTCTGCATATTCAAGGAGGTGACCTATATCAGCTTAACACAGTCACTCTGGGCGGGGGGGGGGGGCATAAGTGTCTCCACACATAATTTGTTGAAAACTGCACTTGTTGAGACCAGAAACTGATCCAGGCGTTTTAGGTCTGAAGAATTGCCTGCTTGAAGCAACTAATCCCGTGAAAGTCCGTGAATGGTTCTTCATTCTGTCAGAGAGTCATAGAACCTCGGCCTACATAAGTTTTCATACTCATACCAACTCATTCATGTGGTATCATCAAACTTGTTGTTTTCATTGCAGCAGTTGAGACTTCCAGACGATTGAACATAAATGTCATATACTGCATTAAGCAGGTTCTCATAACTCAGCTGACCACAGACAATAATTCGTGGTTTATGACATGCAAACGCTATGGCACCTCATATCGTATATTTACGGTACATCATAAACAGACAATCATGGGATGATTGTTTTGGATAATGCCACCTATGTTACATGGGAGTCAGACTTCACAGGGCCAATATTCCACCAGCCGTAATTGTTAAATATACAATCATTCCATTCAGAATATTTGAAGCTGTGTACTGGACAAAAAATGAACTTGTTTGAGACCAGTTCATGGATGTGAATCCATTAAATACATTTCAGCCACATGATCACACTGCATCGCTCGAGATTCGCGCCGAATCTCATCTCTGCTACAACGCGCATAGGACTCTGGGATATAGAGTGGGGTCCTTTAATCTTAAACCACCCTGAAAATATCACCTTTTCTAAAACCTATCATTAAAATATAATTTATTTCATCTAAGTTATCTGTTATTTGTTCTTTCAGTCACTCTCATGTATGTAAACACAATTAACATCAGATATTCAGAAAGTTTGATTGTACAACATAAGAATATTTGATTATTTTTGGGGTAAAAACATTTGAATGTTTTTATATTTGCTTAGGAAAAATGATGGATTGCGAATAATAACAGGATTGGGGTGCAGTGTGGTTGGTGATTGTGTGTTGGTCAATATCAGTTTCATTGCAATCTCTTATCTTAATGTGTTTCACAAATTTAATACAAGTTGGTGACGTATAAATAAATATGTTACATTTCCGTATTTATTTAAGTTTGTTGGTATCATTTGTTGATTTTACCGAAAAAAAAATTTTGATATTATTTTGAGATACATGTCTATAAGTATAAACAGAGTATTCAGCTTTAGAGTCCACGTGTAATAAACACAGTCTTTTATTGTACGCTATTTATGATGACACATTCAAGGTGGTGTAAGGACCCCACTGTAGGGAGCTACTTTTGGGGTAAACGAACAGCTCACGTGTGTTGCCGAGTTGACAGGGTGACGCAGTGCAAGGAACCGGCAAAATCGATATGGTTTTCTCGTCATGTTAGCTTTTTTCTAGTTTTCCTTCTAGTTTACCTCTCTCGTATTGTATTTGCATTAGCAGTTGATAACATCATGGTATATATATCGCGGACTAACCTGCGTAAACTTATAGCGTAAGGATACAATATTGAAAGTTTTAATGTTATAGGGCAAGAATGACAGCGTCGACTGCTTGATTTAGCGCAGAGGATGCTGGGAACAGTATCCCTCATGATCACTACGGCTACAGGATCTCTTGCCCTATTTGTTAGAGTGGCGTCGATATAAAGGTCACGTCACATCTGACCTCTATCTCTAAAGGTTTGACTCGGTGACAACATATATGGAAACAATTACGAGGATTATTAGGTTTTACTGAAAATATTCCCATGCGTTTCGAAAATAAATTCTACCTTAGACCACATTCATGTAGTCTAGTATGAAGGTTCATTTATATCACCTCCCATAAAACCTTAAACAAACAAAACTTGCAAATATTATTTCATTTGAGTTTAGTAACTAGTGTCAGAGAACTTGTAATTGCTTTATCTTCAGAAGATTATCAGTCAAAGCAGTTACCTTGACAATAACCTATTTGATACCAATATCCACAGCACAAATGATGTCGTTAAATCCCTTTCCAAATTTCAAACACATGTGACACCAATCCACCATAAATAAATTAGCATGAAAATATGACATAGCCATAAATATTCCCATGCTCACCCCTACACCCAATAAAGGTCGGACTTATTGTTTTTTTCTAGGCATTGGGGATCATGCCCCACATTCATCAGTGTCCGTACATTAAGTGCAGACTTACGGAAGCCCGTTGAGGCCAGATACTGCAGGGTGCGACAAATATATTTATCTGGCGGTCGCCACTTAATTATATGGCGGTCGCCAGATAATTGTGTGTCGGCCATCAGAATTGCTTCATGCTCCATCACTTGTAATAGACAATTATCTTAATCTTCGCTCCTGATGGGAAAACATGAATATAATGAATGGCCCTGGGATATATGCCCGCGAGGAGACAGAATCATTAGCAGTTAGAGCATTGCTGTGATTTGTCATTTTAACGTTCTTGGGTAGTTAAGTCATGCATTACATCCTAACATTACGGGAACAATTAAGGTGGAAACTTCGGACAGTTTGTTTTGTGCAAAGAAAGAACACTCATGCACTGTTCAGAATACAAGCAGTATGAGAGCACCTTATTCTAGATATCTGTATTTATTGTCACTTTTTGAAATGCCTGGTAACATCAGCTCAAGTGTTCTAAATAGGTCTTGCACGCTCAAGCTGCATGTCAAACTCACTCCCATAACCATCTCGTACATAACCAAGTTAGCCTCTTGTTGAATTAACTTAGACTGTGGAAATAGGGAGCGTGTCAAGAGCTTCCATTCCTCACAACCCCATCTCACTGACCTTAGCTTGGTTAGTGAGGTAATATTCATGGATCCGTGCGCCAACCAATCGTAATAGTCCCCCAGATGACACAGGAACTATCCATAATAACTCACTACTCGCATGTATGATAATATCCATCAAATTATAAATATGTAAGGATACTTATTTAAATAGCTATTTAAATATTGTTCCATTCTATTTTATTTATTCCTAACTTTGTTTTAGTTCATTTTGCCAGGTTCGAATGATTAATATAGAAATGTGTACAGAACTACCCCAAAATTATGAGAAAACCAAAACCAAATTGGCCGAATATTGCACTCTGATGTAGGACATGTTACCCGAATATTGCACTGTGATGTAGGATATGTTATCACAGACATACTCATACTGGCGAATACAATGTTTAGAGTTTTTTTCTAATAACATGAAACTAATGGTAACCACATTGTACATATGCCAACGCACATAAATACTCCTAGAGCAGTCAACTACAGCTGCGCACTCTGCAATATGCAGCAAAAGAGAATGATGACGCAAATTATGCTTCTATTCTGTAACTTCCAGCATGCTATGGAATCTTCCTCGATACATCTAAGAAAGGCTATCGTTGAATCGATCTCGACGAGCCCACCATCGATAGCTATGGTCACGCAATATTCTAGGTGGATGTATCATCATGCATTACTTTCCCGCTGAATGAATGACGTTACTGATATCATTAACAGTCAGACAAGACTTTATCAATGAACTTTTTGTCACACGATAATTCCACACACTGTGTTCCTATATACATTGGTCACTATACTGGAGGGGTAGGGAAGAAGAGGTCACTATACTGGAGGGGGTGGGGAAGAAGAGTCGTGTCGATGGGTACTCTTCGAACAGCCAAATGTGATCATTGAGTTACGTGAGCCGCATTTATTCCGTGGCAGTTGATGGCAGTTGTCCGTGGAAATCCTCCGATGTTCCTCATTACAACTTAACAATTGGTCTTTTGCATGTTGCGTCATAATACGCACACGGACCGCCCGTCTGTTCCACAATTAGGCCTGTTGAGTCGAGTCCATGTCTCTACGTGGCAATGACAACACAACATAGTATGTTTGCAGCATCATCACTACCCATACAAATCACATGGAATTATGCCATCCTTCGAAAGCAAGATTATGAATATTTTTTCAAAGCAGGATTGAAAACATACAACGTGTAATTTTATAATGTCTCAAAATGTATTCAGTCAGTTATTTGTGTATTTATTGTATACAAAATGGAGTATTGTCAATCAGTGCAATCACACTCAGAAATATATAAGAAAGAAATGTTACATGTATGTACACTCATACATAATTCACAGTATAACCCAATTTGTGTCGACTCTACTTTGGAAATATCATTGGATACAACCAGCGTGGAGAGAGAATCTAATTCCCATGAGGATAGGTCACCTCGGGAGACTCTAACCCTTGATGAACGAGGCCTGCAGACATTTCTGGCAATTATACAAATTATAACTTTGATATGCACTACATCATATAAATGTGCTTTACAGCATTATATTTACAATTCAGTTGGAATTCATATGGTGAACATATATGTTTATGTAAAATAGTAACACTGTGGATTGAAATGAGCAGGTATATCTTTAAAAAATATTGCATCAACTTATATTGATGCATTCGATAAAAACAAATTCGAGAAGCCTCATTTTCCAAATGACCATTTTCACATATCAAGCTGCCAAGTTGTAGAAGGCTGGTAACTCCCTGCACCAATTTCATTGCTTTTGGCGGTTTCATTATTATTGACCAATCTCACATTGTGTGACAGGTTACGACGACAACCACTTATTTTCTGACGAACTACCGAAGTGGCTTTTCCGTTCAAATGTTGGGGATCCTGCCATCATATTTCACCAAAAATATTCTTTTTAACTGACAGTGTTGCACATTTTTATGCAGGCATTGATCAAAATAATGTTACATTGATGGTATGTTCTGCAGCAAAATTACCGTGATTTGTCATAAAATGGGCACATAAAAATCCTGAACATACCTACCGTGTATGTGCACTACTAATACACTATGTCCCTCTTCTGACTTCAGAGTAAACATGTAACACAGACATGTCACTATTTAACTTCATAACCGGGACAAAAACTTTCTATTGATTTTTTTTATTCCAACTGCCAGAAATGCAGGAATAACATTTTTCATTTGGAACAAAATTCGGGTGAATGATCTGTAACTATTTCTCCCACATGTATTTACAAATACAATCTGTTTAGAATCGAGGTGTATACAAAGTGGATTGTGAGCAATAGGTGTAGTGAAGAAGAAGGGTTGATACAGTTTCGGGATCCCCTGATCATGCTAATTGTGGCCATACATGTAAATTGAGACTTGGTTACAACTCACGCGACAGCGCCGTGACGACCGGCACCAAATCCGATTTGTATCACAATGTCCTAATCCGGCTACAATTTCCTGAGGAGGGAATCACACCAGTCGCGGAATAATGTTAGCAAGGGTGGAAATTTTATCCATCAGGATTTTCTCCCTTGGAGCATGCGCTATCAAGATGCACTCCAAGACCACAGGGCCTCATGCTTCACTTGTCGTGGCGATATTCAGTCGAGATGTAATGGCAGTTGGAGATGTTATGATGTCTTGACAATTATTCCCAATGGCCATCGTCTTTTTATGGTTTGTTGATTTATTGATGTCACTATGCCACAGGGAATGCGATAGGAGATGCAGCAAACTCTCCATGAGAACTCGACTAGATTCGCAGTTTACAGTTACATAACCCATTTTTACTGCAATATAGAACATATCTACTTGTGGTAAATATTATTGTAATTCTGCCCTTCAGCATTCTGGTAAACCAAATTCCATTCTTGCCAGTGAAGGATGTAAGATCTCAAATAAGTGAGAAGAAAAAGCAAGAAACTAAATAAGTAAAGTTTAACAAAAAATGATTTTAATTTTGATAAATCTTTCGAGATGAGGTCCAGTATTCGGATCATTTGCCGACCACTGGAACAGATGCATAGAAGGTTATTTTGTAAGTAACTGTGGTCTTTCTTCCTTCGTTTATCCATATTACTATGCAGATTGCTGGCTGAGAGGCGTGACTGTGTAAAGAGATGTTCCATTTAACGCTGTGACACAGTGCCCAATGACACCCCAATGCTCTATCTTCTCTACCCTAGCGAGGACAACCTTGGAGGAAGCTCTCTTGAAAACGAACTCCTTTCCTGTATTCAACAACATGTTCACTAATCTGTATTGAGACCCCAAAAAACCTGCATGAAATATGCTGCGGTGAATGGAGGAGCTGGTGACACTGTCCGTTACAAAGTCATCGTGAAGAAGTGCTGTCCTATCCAGATTGGTGAGGGAGTTTTGGTCTTTAACGATACTCTCATCGGGAGAAGATGGGGTTCATGTGGAGAGGGACAGTTTCATGTCACTAATTAGCGGGGTCCATGCCAAAGTTGGAGTGGAGAGGACGTTTTCAATGCGCATCTACAATTGTGTCCTTGGCAGCACCGGGTTTCTTTGAGGTGTAATTGGCATAAAGTGAATTATCGCGGGCTCTCCATCGGATGCTATGTGTGTATTGGGTCAACCTATCCTTGAACTATTGTTTGCATGTGCCACAGCTTTCTTTGGTAAAACACCCTGGGATGGCATGTCGCACAATACAGAAAATGTACCAAAACACAGTTTTTAAAAAAAAATACATTTATGATAATTTTTTATGTTTCAACAGATGTAAATGTGGTATTATGAATACAGATACCAGAAACGTAGACCATATATTTCCACAATATGTGGCTACAGATTTAATGATCATCATGATAATTTGCACATTTGTACATTTTCATGCAGGCATTAATCAAAATAATGTCACATTGATGGTATGTTCTGCAGCAAAATTACCGTGATTTGTCATAAAATGGGCACATAAAAATCCTGAACATACCTACCGTGTATGTGCATTACTAATACACTATGTCCCTCTTCTGACTTCAGAGTAAACATGTGACACAGACATACACTATACCAAACATGGTACTATTTGACTTGATAACCGTGATTAGCAAAATGTCTATTGATTTTTATTCCAGCTGCCAGAAATGCAGGAATAACCTCTTTCATTTGGAACAAAATTCGGGTAAATGATCTGTAACTATTTCTCCCACATGTATTTACAAATACATGTATGACCAATCACTATTTTGAGTATTGTACGATTATTACTTATCAATCATGCTAATTGCCATGATACAGTAATATACTAGTATCACATAGTTACAAAACCATGATCTCTGAATCAATAGTTCTTTCACAGGACTGTTGTTTTCTGTCTGCGAGCTATACAAAATTAATCATGCTAATTATGTCAACTTAAGACCAAAGTATGTAGCTATGTTTCATTCCATTGAACATTTGTTCAATCCTATCAGCTTTGAGTAGACTTTCTTTAACCATCCGGACCGAGTGTCAATTTGTCTGCTCCATGAAGCTCAAAACAAATCTATTTTCAACCACCCCACAACACTGTAGCAACATCGTAATTGAAGCGACAGGATTTTCACAATTATTTAAAAGAGTTGCTAACTTAGGTTCTGCTTGACTCAAGAATTGTTCCGTATTTCAAGACATCAGTTTTCCCAAATAAAAATCTGTTTAGAATCGAGGTGTATACAAGGTGGATTATAAGCAATGGGTGTAGTGTAGAAGAAGGGTTGATACAGTTTCGGGATTCCCTGATCATGCTTATTGTGGCCACACATATACTTGAAGAGACTTGGTTACAACTCACGCGACAGCGCCGTGACGACGGGCACCAAATCCGGTTTGTATCACAATGTCTTAATCCGGCTACAATTTCCTGAGGAGGGAATCACATCAGTCGCGGAATTATGTTAGCAAGGGTGGACATTTTATCCATCAGGATTCTCTCTCTTGGAGCATCAAATTGCGTTTGACGACCATTTTTCAGTCACGCTATGCACTCCAAGATCACAGGGCCTTACGCTTCATTGTCGTGGCGACGTTCAGTCGAGAAGTAATGGCAGTTGGAAAATGTTGTGCAGTCTTGACAATTATTCCCAATCGCCATTGTCTTTTTATGGTTTGTTGATTTATTGATGTCACTATGCCACAGGGAATCCGATAAGAGATGCAGCAAACTCTCCATGAGAACACGACTAGATTCGCAATTTACAGTTTGAAAACAGTTACATAACCCAATTGTACTGCAAAATAGAATCTACTAGTGGTAAATATCACTGTAATTCTGCCCCTTTCAGCATTCTGGTAAACTATATTCCATTCTTGCTAGTGAAGGATGTAAGATCCCAAATACGTGAGAAGAAAAATCAAGAAAATAAATAAGTACATCGTTTAACAAAGATTGATTTTAATTTTTATAAATCTTTCTTTCTTCGTTCATCCATATTACTATGCAGATTGCTGGCTGAGAGGCGTGACTGTGTAAAGAGATGTTTCATTTAACGCTGTGACACAGTGCCCAATGCTCTATTGACACCCCCCAATGCGCTATCTTCTCTACCCCAGCGAGGACAACCTTGGATGAAACTCTCTTGAAAAGCGTACTCCTTTCCTGTATTCAACAACATGTTCACTAATCTGTATTGAAACCCCAAAAAACCTGCATAAAATATGCTGCGGTGACTGGAGGAGTTGGTGATACTGTCCGTTACAAGGTCATGGTGAAGAAGTGCTGTCCAGATTGGTGTGTTGATCGAGGAGGGAGTTTTGGTCTTTAACGATACCCTCTTCGGGAGAGGATGTGGTTCACAGGGAGGGTGACAGTTTCATGTCACTAATTAGCAGGATCCATGCCGAGGGGTGGAGTTGGGAGGACGTTGTTAATGCGCATCTACAATCGTGTCCTTGGCAGTACCGGGTTTCTTTGAGGTGTAATTGGCGTAAAGTGAATTATCGTGGGTTTTCCATTGGATGCTATGTGTGTATTGGGTCAACCTATCCTTGAACTATTGTTTAAATGTACCACAGCTTTCTGTGAAAAAACCGGGGATGACATGTCGAACAATACAACACATGCACTAAAATACATGTTTTTTAAAATACATTTATGATATTTTTATTTTTGGTTTTAACAGAAGTTAATGTAGTATAATAAATACATATACCAGAAACGTATACCATATATTTCCACAATATGTGGTGACAGATTTAATGATCATGATGATGAAATTTTGGTGGGTTTCTGTTAAGAAATTCGACATTATATGCTACTAAGACCTTGCCTTCCATACATAATTACTCTAGACTGATCACGTTCGTCAAGGAGTGTGTTGTATGGCTTGATGAATCTGGAAAAATATGGATGATAGATATTTGTGTTAATTGCAATTTCTAATAGAATCATGTGAATGTATTTCATTCTTTTCTGAGCTATTATCTCATTCATGTCAAACACTGTACTTATCCTTACACACACAAAAGAATTTGCATACGTTTTCAGTATCATATATTCATTTGGAATATTTGATGATAGATAGATTGTATGTGTTAATTGCAATTTCTAATAGAGTCATGTAAATGTTTTTCATTTTTTTGATACAGTTATTATCTGTAATACTGTACTATCCTTACACATAGAAAGGAATTTGCATACATTTTCAGTATTATATACTCATTTGGAATATTTGACATGTCATTGATGATAATGAACCGAGACATGATATAGTGCAAAATGTATAATCATAATGAAAAAAAAAAACTTCAAAGAAATTAGGTGTGGAAGTCGAAATCACTCTAGGTGCTTACCATGTCATCTGTTATTCACAGGACGAGAAAAAAGTAGGCCAAGGGCCAAAGATAGGTTACCGGACAATGTTTAATATTTTAGGTGTTAGCCAGGTCACTGGTTGAATTCAAGGTCAAGAGAATATTCAGCATATATAACATTAAGCATATATCATGTCCACAGTTGATTGCTAAGCTGTAAGTTCAATAATCAGAGAGATATTAGCAATTTTATGCTGTAGCCTTGAAAATGAAGGGGCAAAGGTCAAATTCAATGTCATCAAAATATTCAGTGTATATCATTTTCTATATCATGTATATCATGTCCACAATTGATTCCCAAGCCATACAGTCAATAGAGGAGCAAGATATGAGCCAGTTTGTCCTTGGACCTTGGAAATGAGGTCAGAGGTCAAATTCAAGGTCACGAGAATATTCAGCATATATCATTTCCTATATGTCCACAATTGATTCCTAAGCTGTAAAATCGATAATAAGTGAGATATTAGCCATTTTGTCCTGTGACCTTGAAAATGAGGTCAAAGGTCAAATTCAAGGTCATGACAATAATCTGCATATATCATTTCCTATATGTTCATAATTTATTGCTAAGCTGTAAAGTCGATAATAAGCGAGATATAAGCCATTTTGTCCTGTGACCTTGAGAATGAGGTCGAAGGTCAAATTCAAGGTCATCAGAATATTCAGCATATATCATTTCCTATATGTCCACAATTGATTCCTAAGCTGTAGAGTCGATAATAAGCGAGATATAAGCCATTTTGTGCTCTGACCTTGAAACTGAGGTCAGAGGTCAAATTCAAGGTCACGAGAATATTCAGAATATATCATTTCCTATATGTCCACAATTGATTCCTAAGCTGTAGAGTCGATAATAAGCGAGATATAAGCCATTTTGTGCTCTGACCTTGAAAGTGAGGTCAGAGGTCAAATTCAAGGTCACGAGAATATTCAGCATGTATCATTTCCTATAGGTCCACAATTGATTCCTAGTCTCTAATCTCAATATCAAGTAAGATATTAGGCATAATGTGTCCCATTATAAAGCATAGGAGAATTTAACATGGGAAAGTCCCATTTGAGCCGAGTTTGGGCCAAAATGGCCCACTTCGAGCGATTCAAGCGCAACGAAATTTATAGACATCATAGGAGTACATAATGAGGAGTGTTATTTATCAAAAAGAAAAAAAGTTACTGAACAGATTTTGAGAAAATGGCCACCAAAGTCCAAAATCAGGCATTTTTCGTTGAAAACGGCCGCCATTTTGAAAAAAATGCGATAATCAAAAAACTAAAAAATACCTCCTTCTTGAATTATTTTTAAGTATTTTTGTGCAAAATTTCAGAAAAATTCGCCTGTAAACAAAAAAGATAAAAATGTGGACGACGACGACGACGGACGACGACGGACGCAACGCCATGCCAATAGGTTATCGGACCATAGGTCCGGTAACCTAAAAATCTGTCGATGTTAGGTGTATTGAGGGACTCGGGAGTTCTGGTATATGTGTCATATGACTACTGTGTATGAAAAATATTCCATCGCGTATTAAACAGGACGAAAAACAGATGACTGATTTCATTTGTGGTGATGATGAAACCACCAACAATAGCTGACACACCAGGTACGAGACCCACCTCAGACATCAGCCATGCAGGAATAAACCCTACGTGTAATAACATGTCTATTCAAGGATGACCATGGTGAAAAAAAAACCTGGCTGTAGAAGAGGCTAATTCGGAAAGCTGAAGAGGCTAACTGGATCTGCAAACATGGAAATACAATTTCCAGAAGTAAAGGTGATGTTGAAGCCTACCATAAAGGCTTTACGTGGATTCAGTTCAGCTTAGGATCAATGCTCGTAAATTGTTGGACTGACGACTTTGTCAGCTCCAAATAACAACGATGGCGTGTTTGCCCACCTGCGGCGACATTTATGCAAAACGGCCATGGGTCAAATTTAGTTCTGTCTCAAATTGGTCAATACGTGTCGGGTGGAAATAAATTAAAGTGCCAATACCCTGGTACCATTTGCGATAAACCTCACAGCAGCAAAATGACTACTAATACCACGACATATATTATGACGACAACTGTCATATCCTGAATTCTGCTCTTATGCCAACCATAAATCATATGTCCATTTGGGTTTGGGGTTTAATACCACCATAAGATGTGGACTTATATGGAAATATACATATATTCTGAGTTTGAGAGTACTGGCCACTGTCTTTCCCTTTACGAAAAGCCAGAGAAACGAACAAGTATTAATTTTCTTGTGTTGTCATCGTTATATGCTACAAATGTGTGTTATGTCACGAGCTGATGTAGATTTTTCTGGAGAACAAAAGAAATCAAACAGCTCATAGATGCCACACATCAAGTCGCTATAGACAATAAGGTGTTTCTAACACATTGTATCACAAATTTATCTTTCCAGGTATAGTGTCTATATTCAAATACAGGTAAAAAGACGAACACTTTCCAATTTAAAATTCTACATATTACATCAAAACGATTATGTAACCAAGACAAATACTCCAACACAGAGGAGGTCTATAAGGCAGCAGAAAAAACATTCCTGAATTACAACAAAGTTTGTTCAGCTGCTGCCACCTCAGCTGATGCTTCCTGTTGCCATCACCATGCTCAAATGTCAATCATCTGATGTCTTGTCTGCTTAAAGGAATATATATCACGTGGATCTGACATTTCTATGATATGTTTCATGTACATGTCTAATATTCTCGTTGTTTATCCACCTCATATTTACCTACCAGTATTGGTTTACTTTGTCGTCTCACTACTTTGAGTGATGATTTAACATGTATAAACTGGAATATTTTTACATGCATATTCACAAAATTCTGGATGACACGCGAGCTATTCCATGGAGATTCTCATTCCTTGCCTTCTAGAAACATATAGTAATGTCCGGAAAAAAAATTGTGGATATATATCACGTACAACAACCGAACAATGTTTGGTAGTAAACACCTTTCAAATTTGGTTTCCCTTGGGAGGAAACAATCTGAAAAGTCCGAGAAACGAAGAAAAAAGTACTAACATCTGACTAAACAGTGTATCACATACCCTGCGACAAGGAAGTCATAGATTCATGTATCAACATGACAAAGAGAAGATAATGACAAGTTAGAAGCAAGGAATAACATAACATTTCGTTAGATCCGTGATAGATTTAACTCGAGATAAGTTTTACTGCAATGACAATGGTGGCTTTAGAGAGCCCCCCCCCCCCCACCCAAGCAGCCCCGTTGTTCAGAGGGGTTGTACAATTAAATTGGGAGCAAATAATGATATAGCTAAAACAGTATGAATAAGACCAGTTTTATGAATGAATAATTAGCTAAAAGCTTTGGCGAAGAGAAAAGTTTTGAGTAGAGATTTGAATGAATTTAGAGTCTTTGATGATCTTGCTCTGTCTGGGAGATCATTCCAAAGCTGAGGTGCATAACTTGAGAAAGTTCTGTCGCCAACTATCTTCAGTCGTGTTTCGGGTGCAGTGAGGAGATTAGCTGAAGACGAACGGAGGGTTTTGCCTGGAAAACGGAGTTGTAGCATGTCTCTGGTGTAGGGTGGAGCCATATCATGCACTACATATCATGCACATTAGCCTTGTAAAACAACTATAATACTTCACTGTTTCATCTTTCCGACTGTTTAATTTATTGGTCTTGCTGATTTTGTGTTGCATCAGTTAGGTACATGATTGCATATACAAATTTCAATTGGATATTCATCACATGGGCCCTGAAGTAGGTTGTTTTGCTTGTTTTGTTCCATTTAGTAAGGATCGGACCTTTACAGACGGATGGACGAGTCGTTTTAAGTATCATATGGTAGCACGACGTACGTGGGCTATTATGCAACTCTAATACTTCACTGTTTTTTTGCTTCTACTTTGAGTCGCACAGATTTTCATCTTTCTGAATGTTTAATTTATTGGTCTTGCTGATTTTGTGTTGCATCAGTTAGGTACATGATTGCATATACAAATTTCAATTGGATATTCATCACATGGGCCCTGAAGTAGGTTGTTTTGCTTGTTTTGTTCTATTTAGTAAGGATCGGAAAGTTGTTCTATTTACAGACGGATGGACGAGTCGTTTTGAGTATCATATGGTAGCACGACATACGTGGGTTATTATGCATATCAGAAATTCATACGGACAAACTGATGTCACTGTAAGATACTTGAGAATCTGAAACATACTCAATAATTATATAATATAATTGATGCAGGTTAAAAAAACTAGATCCTTTTAGGAAATCCCTTACTCACTCAATGTTTGAAACAGAAAAATCTGAAGAATCCAAACTGTCATAATAAAATTTTGCTTGCCTGGTCACTTTTTTCAAGAACAACGATTTCTTATTATGTGACCTTATAATTTAATTAGTTGCAATTACATTGTTTGGTTAGGGGTAGTTCCAGTCTCTAAGACCATTGAAGACGATGACCGACCCAATGAAGACATCATCACCAAAATGCAACCAAAACAGTAAACAATAAAAATATACCTGATTTGACTAAATACATCCATGCCCTCTAGCATAATCTCATGTAACCTATGATTTCATTGACCCTATAATTCCATCGACCATATAACCTCAGTGACCAATCAATGAGATCAATGACTGGGAATGCACGGAGTCATAATCGACGATATATCTCTGTGAGCAATAGCACACACAAGTCTCGACGATATATCTCTGTGAGCAATAGCACACACAATTCCTCCTGCTCATTCCAATCAAACGTTTCCAATATGGTTAATTCGAGTATAGTCATTCGAGTGCTAGCAGTGTCTGGTGTGGTGGTGGTAAGGTCGCTCCAGTTGCCATGGTAATATATTTACCACCTGCTCTGATGGAACCATCATAAAGTCAACTAGGTAATCTATGGATTTCTACTCTGAATATGATGCCATGGGGAGGTATGGATGTAAATGCTGATGTTTTCCATGCTCCCTGAATGTTTGTACGGTATTATGGACATCCATGTATATATGTGTACATAAACATGTGTACTTAGGCCTAAAAATTAATTTTCTGTTTCTCGTCCTCCTATTTTTTCCAAAACTGGGTAGGGAGGGACTTTTTAATGTTCATTTTTCATTTTGCAAAAAAATACTGTTCTCTGCTCAAAAGAAAATTGAGTAGGGATGCACTTTTTATTTTTGGTGGGACATTTCACACAATTGAAAATTAATTTGATTTATTGATTGATTGAAAAACACTTGAAGCACAGACGCATTGAAGCCCAAATAAATCAAGCATTTAGAATTGAAATCATGTGTAACATATGACTTCAATGAATTCATTTCTAGGTGCTTGATTTATTTGGGCTCGAAATCTCTTGGCCGGGCACCTTGGCACTACGGGTGTGCCATCATCCTAGCAGTCAGCACAGACATGATGATTCTGTGTACTAGTATTATTATTATAAAAAAAACCGTCAGTTGATAATATATTTTAATGATGAGTAATTGTGGAGATCCGTTCTATCAGTTAATATGTCCATTGAAGTATTCATGAGGAATACAGTAAATCAATTCTCGATCTGAATTTTCTATGCATTATTAGATACACGTAACCACATAGAATAACTGTTATTGAAAACTGGTAGTGTCTTTGTCTCATTTGGCGGAGAGTGGAAACAAGTCCTGAGGTACTTAAATATATGCCTAAGTTGCATGCTGTGATCGGTTTCTCGATCATTCACTATCCTCAAAGTAGGGGCGGGAACACTTTTCATTTTCTAGTTGAGAATTGCAAATAAAAAATCCCGGAGGCTGCTTTTGAACACAGGCGGGCGGGGACGAGAAACAGAATATTATTTTTTTAAACCTTATACATGTGTATATTCCATTCATTATACATGCCCAAAAAGTTATGCGGTAATTATCACAAACTCCACTTTGAGGAGTATACTTTGTCTGAAGGTTATATGAAGTACAAGTACGTGTACTCTCAATTGAAAATTCAAATGACAATTTACGATAACGCAAGGAATGAATTAATCTTCATGTCATTAACATATTCATATATGCTATCTATATGGAGATGATGCTGGCCGAGCCTTGATTGTGAACTCATTCGGACTATCACATAGTGATAGGCGTGACGTAGATAACCGAAATATGAGAATCGCTAAGGACATTCAGATTTTTTTATGTTTGGCTTCTTGGCACGGTCAGGTTCTAAAAATCAATGGAGTCCACCTGAATATGGATTTTCTCCCGTTTTATTTTCCGTCGTCCACACACAATATGATACAGATATATATCTCAGGTTTTTTTCTTAAAAAAAACTGCAGAATCTCACTGCCCTTTTCCGACACCCATAACGGTCCAGCCGTTCACATGGTGCTTCTATTTACCAATTTATTGTCAGGCACCTATCATATTTATGGGTCCAATTTATACTTCAGATCTTTTCCCTCATTTGTCAACCATTGTATTGTCTACATGATATGATCATGGACAGTACCTGCTATATATCCAGAACTACAATGAAACAGTGATGTTTTTTCTGAAAATTGATCAATTAACCATGTTAATCAAGTACTTGACCAAGGCTCTCACATGGCAAATCATAGTTAGTCTAACTGAGAATCATGATTATTGCTGGGAGACGGCAGCAACATACGGAATGAAACAGTCACTTAGGGTCCACGACACACCTAGACCCAGGAACAATCCGTCATCCGGCCGACAGCCCTTGGACAGTTGCAGAGGAAAGGAACTTGGGGAAATCATGCCAATCACGCAATGACAAATAGCGCTTGATGACATGCTTTAGCAAACGTATTTTTCATTCTTCAATCAACTCCGAGGAGAAGAGAAATGAAAGATCAAAAGTTGCAGATACTTGTACTTTGGCATGAATACTTGCGGAAACAGTACATGGTCTGTAGCGATTTCCTGATAATCTCAGCATGTCGCGACATAATGACACTTGTAGATAGACCAAGGTCATTCAAGGAGTATCTTTACTATTGATTTCTCATCATCAAATGAAACATAATCTCATCATCGAAGGAAGCAGACTCAATGCTTTTTATCCGGTAACCCTTCCGATGTGTCATCCCATTAGGCATGATTAAGGTGTTCAATACGAAAACAATGAACGAGAGACAGTATGATAATATTCTTGAATTTGTCAACATCCCTCCTCTAACAAAAGAAGTTTAGATTCATGCTGAAATCCGATGAATTGAATTTCTCTATACCAGCTATCTCTATCACGACTGATCAAAATAATCTACTTCATACCAAAATTCAATTGGGTACGGCGACAATTGCAGATTGGTTGGAGTCGTTCAGTAGAGACTCGACTTGCATTTAATGCCATCTTCTGGGGAAACCATTCATGCTTTACGAAGTTAGTGTTTCAATCACCCTCATAGTTCGAGCTAATCAGCTCCTATGCATATTGAATGATTTCAATCATGCCTGATCCACTCTCGAACGTTCAGAATATATGTATATGGCAAATCGGATCTAAATACTTACAGATATTAATGATTTGTAACTTTTGATAATGTACCCGATATAACATTCAATCATGTATCATGCTCTGCAATTTTGCAACTTTTGCTGCCTTCAGTAATGTCTCAAAAACAACTGACTCGCGAATATAAGGTAAATCATTATTCCATGCACAGGGATCAGTGGCATGGTGACATCTATTCATTTTTTAACTAATAGCGCCTAGCTGAACCGACTCCATTGAAATGGAAATGAATTATTGATGAAGGCATCCAGGAGCTATCATGATTTTGTCATGTGCATTGCATGGATTACCACTCAATGGTCAGGTATCCTGAAGGGCCTTGTATGTGTAAACATTCAGTTGATATGAGACATGTTAATCGTTTCAGTAATTGAAATGAACACGTGCACGTACCTCTGTTAATATTGATAATTGTCACCACTTAATTGTCTGGCTTTTACTCCCACAAATGTGGACCACTCCAGGATATGATATTCGGGTTATTGGTTTCATTTTTTATGTACAGCACCTTCGAAAGTGTAAACGGTCAATGCGCTCTATAGATGTCCTTATTGTATTGTATTGTATTGTATTGTATTGTATTGTATTGTACATATACGTGTATATGCATCAGTGAAGTAAGCTATTAATATAGATACATGTACATAGATATATAAGATGCAGCAAAGCTGTCACTTTTCACTCGAGGTGAGATGTAGTGAAGGAAGAAATATTCCTCTCATTCTAAATTTATGTCAGTCATTGGTGAGACAGTTTAGGATAGACGACATTAAAAAAAATCATCGTCCAAGGACAGTGGGAGATATATGTTCCCAGTCCACATCAGGAACCGTCCCCTCTGTGTATAATTGCTTCATGCCCCATCACTTGTAATATATAATTATCTTAATTATCTTAATATATATTATGCTCAAAGAGACATATAACTGAGCATTTGGCTATGGTATCGTCCTTTTGTAGGTTATCAAATTTTGAAGTGTGTTTATTTCGTGTGAATTATGATGAAAACTCATACATGATAATCAATGAAAAAAATGGGCAAGCTGCAGAGTATCTCCAGTACGTGAAAGTATGATATATTAGCACACTATTGTATAGTCCTTAACATTTCTGCTCTTGCATGTTCTAGTTGTTACGCTTACTACCTCAAAGTATATGTCAGAGATGGGAGTGTGTCAACAACCTCAATCCCTTCAGCCAGTCTTCTGTATGACCATAGACTACATAATACATATTACATGTAATGTCCACATGTCAAAGCTACAATACATTTCCTTATATTGCGCTACTTATCGTCAAACGATTTCGACTGCCCATGACACAACACAACATGAACCATTAATATACACAAATACACACATAACTACACAAATTGCGGTATCGATGAGAAGAACAATTTTGTAATTGATAACCAATTGTTATTAGTTTGCAGTATTTAGAAACATGGCATATCCCAATGGCATATCCCATCGTTTCCCACAGCAAAGGGCGAATTTACCAAGCTGACCACACGTGGATGAGTTTCAATGATTGTACCCACAGCCTGGCTCATTGGTGGTTACCATAGCAATATCCCGGTTCTATCGGCCGATCCACCGATGGTAATTGTCCCCATATAACATAGGAATATCCACAATAACTCTTAATAGTTATTCGCCAAACATGTGGACGTAAGTATCAATCAATACAATCAGATTCTGATAATGATTAATAACTTTAATATTATTAATACTTTTAATACTTGATGATTATTAACTTTAATATTTGATATAATACATGTCTGATTAAAACTTATCAAATGATAACACATGACTGGAATAATGACGTTAGAATTTTTATATTTTGTTATGCTCTTCAATTGTTTCTAGTTATTAGAATTCGAATGTTTATCCAATATGCTTGCTGTATTTTGCACAGAAATGAATAAAAACTACACAGTTGCAAGAATGTTTCATCATTCTGACGAAACCACAAGCTACCACATATACGCCAATATCAGTACACCTCGTTATGCATGATTGATATTTCTAATCGTTACTATACATCTCCACAGGAAGAATTAATGGCAACTCACTCCCACCTGCACTGTCTACTTTCTTCTTCGTCTCAAAATATTTTCTTTCCATGAAAGCAAACATGTACGTACATGTGACGGTGTGAATGACATGTGCAATTTACTGCATCAGGTTTCAGAGACATCGGGATTTCACACTGTAAATTAATGCTACCATATTGCTCAACACGTTTATTTAGATCTGAAATGACATACATATCAGGTCTTGTTAAATTAGGGTAACTGTTTCACGAAATATCATGGATAGACCAGCATCCGGGCTAGACATGTCATAAAGAAAATAATGCTGCAGCATGAACACAGTTAAACTGCACTCCCCAATCTCATTCGACTAATTTTGTGTTATTTTCATATTTATCAAATTGTTATATTTTTTTAGAATCTGATTTTCATATTTTGCACTAAGCAATATACAGCAAATGATTCTACAGATCTCAAACGAACAGATCTGCTCAGTGAGTTGTGTGATCGCAATTGTTGATTCTCTCTGCCTGTGGGATTCTCGGATATTCTTCATTAGATCTGGACACTTGGTTTATTGCGTCTGATGTGATGTTCAGCACATGGATTGTTCGCCTGTCTGTCTGTTGCCATTACCTTGTGAAGCTCTGATTTGCTGATGGCATGACAGAGAGAAACCAACATCAATTGGGCCTGGTGAGACCAGTCCCAATCTTTTCATGGAAATATTCACACTACATTTTTGTCCTCATATTATGTCTGTGCATTCATCAATATTGCAGGATGTCTGCGCGGACATCACCATATTGCCGACGCGAAGACTGATACATATATCTGACCTAAAAGTTAGGATCGGACACTGCACAAGCAAAAAGATAATAAAGTCTTCTCCGCATCTTCTTGTTCCTCCCCTAGAATGGAGATCATGGAAAAAATGGTTGGGGGTTGGGGGTGGCAGTAAGAGGAGGAATCATGGTCCGGACACGCCACAGTGGGATACCCAATTATTATAATGGTATGCCACCGATGACATCTCTGAAATACGAATGCTCCATCTTACTCTATCGTGGCCATTGACTCCAACAAAATTGCCCACTTACTGCCGTCTCCCCGCCATTGTTTATTTGCGACATGTCGAAGCCCATTGGAGCCCGGAGGCGAGGTCATGAGATCTAAACACTCTATTAGTATGGGTAATACAGGAAGATGAACCCACAGGTTACAAATCATTCTGTCAGCAATTGATGGAAACTGGTGTTGCACGGGAGTGGCCGTTGTTTGAGAACTTATAGTGAAGGACGAACTAGAGCAAGTAGATAACCTTTCAGGCGATGTTGTAATGTACATTGTAGGATGGACGACAATTTATTGCTAGACAAGTTTCATTTTTTGATAACATCTCACTGGCCACTTAGGCTAATTATTGTTCAATCTCAAGCCACCGTGGGTCCCATTACTGAAAGTGTGTGAGAAGGACATTGGGTATAACAAGATGGATATCCTGCAGTGTTCAGTGATTTTCACAGACCATGCTGCAGCCTAATGCCTTGGCAATCAACTGGAAGATATAAATGTATGTACATTTCACAAGTAATAGAAATTTGTCATATTATTCTCGAACTAGTGCCCGGTTTAAAGTGTAAAGTACTTAGTTCCAGGTCTGAAATACATGTATATATATATTTTTGTAAACCTTCTCCTGTAAAGTAGAAGTATCAGTTGCAGCTATCTTTGATATTCACAATCAGTTTTATTCACATAATCCTACGCATTATAATACCCTATCAAAGACAAATCATCTAGATAAATTGTAGTATCGATAACGACAACCTGGATCTGCTGGGGAATGCGTTGGTTTTCCGATATTACATTTGTTTGGGCTGAGACTAAACATTTTGGCCGGCTACCATTATGAATATGGAAAGTGCTTGAGGAAACAAATTGAATACAATCACAGTGCTCAGACACTGTCAGTGCTCATAGCAATTATACAAATATTTATATGTCAAATATCGAGACAGACTATTTGCAACGTGATATTTATAATATATATGCAGTTGAAATTTATACACTAAGTAACTTATATCCATCATATAAATGTGCATTATAGAAACACTTTGGTTCAGATGAACATGTATATTTCTCACAAATGGATACATCAACTCAAATTGACATACTCGATCCCAGAATTCGAAAAGTTACATCTTCCAAATAATCATTCTTACATATAATGCTGCCAAGTTGTGAATGAATGATGAGTCCACGCACCAATTTCATTGCTCAGTTGACTGCTCCATCATCCTGGCCATATCCGCATGATATTTCGAGGGTAACGACAGCGACCATATTAATATCTGGCGAATGATCGAAGTGACATTTCCATTCAAATGTTGGGGTTCTGACCATTATCATGACTGTATTTCACCCAAAATATCCTGGTAAACTGACAGTATTGCACATTTTTATGCATAAATTATTCAAAATAATGTTACATTGGTGGTATTTTCTGCAGCAATTTCCAAAGTCAAAAAGTAACAGTAATTGTCATAAAATATGCTTCTCAAATTTCTGATTACTTCTAAATATAGTGTACGAATACACCATGTAGTGTATAATACATCATGTGATAACATCATGTGATAACTATGAAAAATATTTGATTCGACATGGATTCAAGCTGCCAGGATTGCCGAAAAAGCATCCGGGTTTCAGTAGGAAAATTTCCAGGTACATTATCTGTCACAGAGTAACACATATATTGTAGTAGCCATGTCAACCTTTTCCATCAACAGTTCATTCACAGAAATTTTTTTCCAGTCTGCAAGATATAAATAGTGCTAAACATGTCAACTAGAGACCAAAGAATCTAGTGGTGTTCCATTCGTTTGGCATTGCTGTATCAATCATCTCTATCAGAAGCGATTGCGGGATATCACATGATCAAACATGACGCTATCAGACAACGCAGCTCTGACCAACTAAACTCTCTTCAACCAGCGGGAACCCCATCACTGTATCCATACCGTGATTTAACTGATGGAATTTACACAGTTATTCAAAGCAGTTGTTCCTAATGCAAGACATCAGCTGTCCCAAAAAACAAACAACAAAATTTTATCGGGGATATTAGGTATATGCAAGTTGGATTATGAGCGAAAGAAGTTGATAGATATGATGGATACCCTAATTGTGGCCATACATGTGCATGAAGAGACTTGGTTACATCTCACGCGATAACGCTCTATCTACCAGCACCAAATCCGATTCGTATCACAATGTCCGAATCGGACAACAATTTCTCAAGAATGTGATCAAAAGCAGTTGAACAGTTTGTGGAATCTGGACAATTTACTGCCAATCGTCATAGGTTTTTTTTTTGTATAAACTTTATTCAATGATTCCCAAACAAGCAATAGCTTATGTGAATGGGTCTCAACACAAATAAATCAATATTTACACACAACATAAATGGCGGTATCAATGAAATACATATATCTATTCAGTACAGTACAAGTGTCTTGACACATACCGAGATCGATCATCAGACAGATCATTACTGGAATTATATATATTGATTCGAGGGTAGGTCCCTTAAAAAAAATCAGTCAGTGGAAGAGCTACGTCCAACTGGCAAGTAGAAACGGCCGGACCATTCAATAAACTTGAGAGCTGAGTCTATTATGAATGAATTAGTTTCTAGGGAATTTCGTGCATCCCCGCACATCAATATACTCGTATCAACTCGTAAGCCTTCAAGTGCATCAAACAAAATTGTTCTGGGAGCATTATATAAAGGGCAATGCAAGAAGAAGTGTTCGGGATCTTCCTGAAAATGGCCACAACGACATCTCGAGCTGTCAATCACATGTAGGTTATGATGGAGATGGTGGTTCAATGCACTACAGCCCAGTCTGAGTCGAGTCAAACTAACGTTCAATCTACGTTCACCCCGATATAACAATTTATTGCGTGGAGTATCATTACGAGAAAGTGCTCGTTTAAATGATGAGACGCTGGTCATGTTTCTATCCGTCATGGGTAGTAAATTCTATTCGTTAATAGTTGAATGAAAATATGACAATTGCAAACGATTTATTCGTGATAGACTACTGCTGAAATTGTGAGACGACCTCAACGAATACGACACCCGATCACCTACCAAACCCGGCAACTTCTCTATCAAATACGGCGGGCTAAGCCCGTTCACAATCTTATAGAACAGTGTTAGTTTATGTCGTCTTCGGCGTTCAGAGAGTGAATTCCAGTTAACTTCTCCCATCATTGCCGCGGTACTGCAGCGAGCAGTTGCACCTGTTACGATTCGTGCAGCTTCGATTTGAACTCTATCAAGCTTGAAAAGATCCCTCTGAGTAGCCCCTGACCATACAACATCTGCATATTCAATAGTAGGACGAATTTTTAGGTTACCGGACCTATGGTCCGATAACCTATTGGCATGGCGTTGCGTCCGTCGTCCGTCGTCGTCGTCGTCCGTCGTCGTCGTCCACATTTTTATCTTTTTTGTTTACAGGCGAATTTTTCTGAAATTTTGCACAAAAATACTTAAAAATAATTCAAGAAGGAGGTATTTTTTTGTTTTTTGATTTTCACATTTTTTTCAAAATGGCGGCCGTTTTCGACGAAAAATGCCTGATTTTGGACTTTGGCGGCCATTTTCTCAAAATCTGTTCAGTAACTTTTTTTCTTTTTGATAAATAAGACTCCTCATATGTACTCCTATGATGTCTATAAATTTCGTTGCGCATGAATCGCTCGAAGTGGGCCATTTTGGCCCAAACTCGGCCCGAATGGGACTTTCCCATGTTAAATTCTCGTATGCTTTATAATGGGACACATTATGCCTAATATCTCACTTGATATTGAGATTAGAGACTAGGAATCAATTGTGGACATATAGGAAATGATATATGCTGAATATTCTCGTGACCTTGCATTTGACCTCTGACCTCAGTTTCAAGGTCAGAGCACAAAATGGCTTATATCTCGCTTATTATCGACTCTACAGCTTAGCAATCAATTGTGGACATATAGGAAATAATATATATGTTGAATATTCTCGTGACCTTGAATTTGACCTCTGACCTCAGTTTCAAGGTCAGAGCACAAAATGGCTAATAGCTCGCTTATTATCGACTCTACAGCTTAGGAATCAATTGTGGACATATAGGAAATGATATATGCTGAATATTCTGATGACCTTGAATTTGACCTTCGACCTCATTTTCAAGGTCACAGGACAAAATGGCTAATATCTCGCTTGTTATCGACTTTACAGCTTAGCAATCAATTATGAACATATAGGAAATGATATATGCAGATTATTGTCATGACCTTGAATTTGACCTTTGACCTCATTTTCAAGGTCACAGGACAAAATGGCTAATAGCTCACTTATTATCGATTTTACAGCTTTAGAATCAATTGTGGAAATATAGGAGATGATATATGCTGAATATTCTCGGGACCTTGAATTTGACCTCTGACCTCATTTTCAAGGCCACAGGACAAACTGGCTCATATCTTGCTCCTCTATTGACTGTATGGCTTGGGAATCAATTGCGGACATGATAAAGAAAATGATATACATTGAATATTTTGATGACCTTGAATTCGACCTTTGCTTTTCATTCTCAAGGCCACAGCACAAAATTGCTAATATCTCTCTGATTATTGAATTTACAGCTTAGCAATCAACTGTGGACATGATATATGCTTAATGTTATATATGCTGAATATTCTCTTGACCTTGAATTCAACCAGTGACCTGGCTAACATCTAAGATATTAAATATTGTCCGGTAACCTATTTTCGGCCCTTGGCCTAATTTTGAGATATAAAATTGTTCCAAAGACTTCCGATCGAGTTTGAATTTGAATAGCTGAAGACGATTCAATAACTTCTGAGCGTTGTTTGCAAGATTGGAAATATGACTTGACCATGACAGATCCCTGGAGAGGGTTACACCCACATGTTTGTGTTGAGACACTTCCGTGATATGGCCCCCATCTAAGATGAGAGGCGGGTGCATATTCAAGCCGGACTTATTGGATACAATTAAACCTTCCGTTTTTGTCGCATTGAAAGATATCAACTACTGCTTCGACCACGCACTAATAGATTCAAGATCACGGTTTAACAAGGTTGCAGCATCGTTTCTGTTATCAACTTCTATAAATAAAGTTGTATCGTCGGCGAAAAGACGAATACTACAATGTTCTATAACAAATGTGATGTAGTTTATGAAAATTAAAAATAACAAAGGCCCCAGAACAGATCCCTGAGGAACACCAGCGGATATATTTGACCAATTCGAGGACTGGCCGTTCACGACTACACGTTGTTGTCGACAAAATAAGTAATCTGACAACCATTCCAATAGCGCACCCCCTATCCCTAGTTTTTCGAGTTTGAATATAAGGCCTTTATGCCACACGCGATCGAAAGCTTTGGTTATGTCTAAAAATACTACCCTTACTTCTTTTCCCCTATTCATTGATTGACAAAAAGAGTCATACATTTCAACTATGTGTGTAACGGTTGAACTGCCGGGGATGAAACCGGATTGAAACGTAGATAAAAGACAGTTACCTTGAATGTGAGCAAACATGACATTGAATGCTAGCCGCTCCATTGTTTTACCAACATCACTAATTAAAGAAACTGGTCGGTAATTTCTCACATCAGAACGATCGCCTTTTTTGAATAGCGGTATAACGTTTGCCATTTTCCATCTTTTCGGAAATTTTCGACATATCAAAGAAGCATTGAACAGTCTGCATAAACTTGAACGAATTTTAGGCCCTGCCTCTTTTAATAACCTTGGGCTAATGCCATCAGGCCCCAGTGCTTTATTAGGGTTGAGAGCAGAGATCACTCTATCTATATCAGACTCATCGATCCTCACCAGGTTCAAAAACGAATCAAACTCAGGCCAGTAATTACACTATCTGGCAGCGTAACAGAACTGTCGTCAATAAAAGACGCATTTAAAAAGTGATCATTGAAACAATCAGCCTTGTCAATATCGCTTTCAAGAACAATATCATTGAAATACAAGTTAGGTATAGACTGTTTGTTTTTGCCAAGCAGTCTGTTAGTCAAACTCCACCATTTCTTTGGGTTTGTTCCAGAGCAATGAGTGATGTTATTAAGCATCCTTTGCTCATAATCGAGTTTGCACTGTTTCACTTGACAAAAATATTGATTTCTCACAGTGCGAAAATTTTGCCATGCAGATTCTGTATCATCCAGTTTGGCTAGTCTATGTGCTCGATCTTTAGCCCTTTTGAGTCTTCTCAGATGACCGTTGAAAAAAGGGTCATCCCTTGGCCGTATTGTACGGAAGCGTAGAAGGGCCACTATGTATTTTTTTATTTTTCAATTTCCCGTGTTATAACTCGATAATATCGACTTATAACTCGATAATATTGACTTATATCTCGATAATATCGACTTATATCTCGATAATATCGACTTATAACTCGATAATATCGACTTATATCTCGATAATATCGACTTATAACTCGATAATATCGACTTATATCTCGATAATATCGACTTATATCTCGATAATATCGACTTATATCTCGATAATATCGACTTATATCTCGATAATATCGACTTAACTTTATATATTGCAACTGATTAGGACCTCAGTACATATTACAGTTGACAAACTAATCGTACACGCCTACAAATACTCAACATGAATCACCGTGATGAACTTGTAGTGAAGTATTTTCGCCTGGGATTGAAGTACCAAGAAATTTTGAATTGTCTAGATCATTTACATGATTATACGTTAAGTGTTCGTACATTGAAAAGGATTACTAAAAAGTGCGAGTTATAAGTCGATATTATCGAGTTATAAGTCGATATTATCGAGATATAAGTCGATATTATCGAGTTATAAGTCGATATTATCGAGATATAAGTCGATATTATCGAGTTATAAGTCGATATTATCGAGTTATAAGTCGATATTATCGAGTTATAAGTCGATATTATCGAGATATAAGTCGATATTATCGAGATATAAGTCGATATTATCGAGTTATAAGTCGATATTATCGAGTTATAAGTCGATATTATCGAGTTATAACACGGGAAATTGAAAAATAAAAAAATACATAGTGGCCCTTCTACGCTTCCGTAGTATTGTTACCACTTTATTGGGTATAAACTCGCGAGCCACCGACAGCAGACAGTTTGACCACATTTGCTCAATTATATCTATGTCGTCGCTGATGAAACACTCATTCCAGTCAATACTCGTAAGTCTGTCTCTGAGACCATCGAAATCAGCACGATCATAATCCCAAACTAAACGCGAATACGCTCGCTGAGCTTTGACAGAAAACTTCACAGAAGTCGAAATTGGATGATGATCGGTATATGACACAGGAGGTAAAACGTCGGCTCTCTCGACATATTCTGGACAGTTGGATATTATCTGGTCAAGTTCTGATGGATTTTGCGAAAAACGGGTAGGTTCATTAATATGTTTTGTCAGGTTGTATGAATGAACGAAATCTTCCAATTTATTTCCTGCCGGTGTGCGGGGATCAGCATTCAAGTCACCAATAATGATACAATTTTTTGCATACATAGATACGGCTTTAGAATAGCTGTCTCCCAAACAATCCCAGAACGTTGATTGTGCTTCCGTTCTACACGCTACACACAGCAACAATTTGTTGTTACGGGATCGTATAGGGTCTGTAAGTCTCGTGCCGTCACGGTGTGATTCTGGGGACCAACAAACATACACCTTTTGATAAATATGAGTAGAACTCCAGTTAGAACTCAAATTACTCAGGCAACACAAAAGGTGTATGTTTGTTGGTCCCCAGAATCACACCGTGACGGCACGAGACTTACAGACCCTATTTCAAGCCACATTTGCTCAACATTTTCTAATTCCAGGTCGGTTCGGCGTTTAACGTATAGACTGCAAGACACCCAAGCAAGGACACCCTCTCCTCTACGATCGACACGAGACAACACAATGGGGTCGTGGAAACCAGGTATCGCATATACACGCATGAGGTCGTCAGACAAATCATTTGTGTCTAACCACGTTTCACTCAGTGTTATTATATCATGATTTGGAGCGAGTTCAGCCCTTATATGGTCCAATTTATCGAAACAGTGTTGTATACTCCTAATGTTTACGTGACAAATTGTTAGGTCTTTGTGGTGTTCAGATTTCGACTTTGGTGGACCAGGGTTCAACTCAATGTTCCCAATTGAACTCAGAAGTAAAACTCGTACCAACAACACAAACAAAATCACAGTGGGTTGGACGAGCGACCCAAACGAACTGGCAAAACCAGCCTTGACCTTGCACCCACCACGGGTACATGTAAACAAAACAAAATCAGAATTGAACAATCCAATTACAGCTCTATATTGATTAAGTGATATGCCCATTTCCAGATGTATTTGGCTATAACCCAATAGACAAGAATATTTGTCAAATGACCAATCTCTGCGGAATGTGTCAAAACACTGTCTTTTCTTTAGTTCAAGTGAGAAACAGACCAAAGGAAAATTAACCTTTGACCTTGAACAGATTCAGTTTGGAATGACAGCTGCTTGGCTTGGTATACACAATATACATATTTACACAATGAAACTACCACCAATGCAACAGCAAGTGATAATTAAACATGAACATATACATAATTTCAAGAACAGTCAGACTACACTTCCCAAGTTGTATTATACAGTCTTCCAATATGAATACATGCACCACCAGTAACAATCTCAAACACTGGCCTATAAACAAATCAGTGACAACCATGTAGACATATGTTCATATTCTAGGATGTGAACACATATGATCATACCATTACAATCAATAAGAAAAATGTCATTCAGTACTATCATGATTGTGTTCATCACTACAATATCCAGTATTGAACATGCTAAAATTAATGATATGATATGCACATAACAGCTATTATAACATATATTCAAATAAGGATTAATAGATAAACTGCACATACTACATTGATATGCTATGATAAGTGTGGAACACAAAAATGAAACTTCATCACAATACACATAGTGTCATTGTTGAGCACATCAGATTAAGGCATATTTGAATGTTGTATCTATGACACCTCAGTGATACCCATAAGTATCAGAGATAGAGAATGAATGAAGGATCACTAAATAATGCAATAGGTTTTTACGGTTTGTTGATTTATTGATGTCATGTGAGGAGAAAATGTGAGGAGAAATGCATCAAATTCTTCTTGAGAACTTGACTGTATTGAAATTCAAAAACGATGATTTACACAACCCAAATGCAAATTGGATAATATAAAACATATAATACATGTAGTGATTTGTGCTTGGATGATCGGATGTTTTATTGTAATTCTGTCCCCCATAGCATCCTGTTCAAATAGGTTTTCCCATCTACCATTATAACCAGGAAGGATACACGGATACAATGCCTCAAATATATGAAAAGAAAAATCAAGAAAATAAACAAGAACACTACAAGTTCAGTATTTGGACCATTCTCGACAATTGGAATAGATGCATCGTATCATTTTGTAAGTAGGTCTGATTTTATTCGTCCTACATATCACAACACAGACTGCTGCTTAGAAGACGTGACAAAGCCCAAATTGACCTACATGAATTAGTAATATGGGACACTGTCAGTTACAAGGTCATCACTGTCCACACCCGCGTCTTGATCGAGTGGGGGAGGGCGGGGTGGGAATTCTGTCTTAGCAGCACAGGCTGGGGGATGGGGTTCAAGAGGGGAAGGGGAGGGTGACAGGTCCATGTCACTAATTGGTAGGGACCATACCGAGAGGCCTGGGATATGTGTGGATCAGACAGTTGTTAATTGTGTTGGTCAATAGTGTCCTTGGCAGCCCTAGGTTTCTTGTGGCGTAAAGTAAATTACCGTGGGCTTTGCATTTGATGCTTTGTACAGTATGTCTTGTGTCAACGCCTATCCTTGTCAAATTATTTCCCACAGCCTTTTATGGTGAATCGCTCGAAGGTGGTATGTTGCACAACACAACACATGTACTAAAATAATAATATGTTCTGTATTTTAAATACTAAATACATAGTATAGTGTTACCACGGTTACTCACCATCTTCGTCAAGGATAATGTTTTCTGCCTTAATATGTCTGGAAATATATGAATGGTAATTTTTATGTAAATTGCAATTTCATTCAGAGTCGTGTTCATGTACATGTATTCCATTCCTTCTTGATTTGGTTTATTTTCTCATTCAGGTTACATATTGTCTTCATTCCTACAAACAGAAGAACAAATTTTATAAATTTTCGGTATTATAATCTTTTGTATTATTCGATATTTTGACTAGTCATTGGTGATAATGGAATTGAATATTGAATGAAGTGCAAAGTGTGGAATCAGAACAAAATAAAAACTTTGAAGCGAAAAAGCTTGGAAGTCAAAAAAATTGTAGGCACTTTCCAACCACGTCTTCAGTTGCAGACAACAAGAAAAAATTCTGATCTCAGAGGTACATGTGTAGAATGAGTTTAAGTCATGTACATACATGAAAATATGACTAATGTGTATAAATCAGATTTTCATCATCTATAATGAACACGTCACACAAGTGTAATTGGTTGACAAACCAGGCATATGACCCACCTGTTACCTTTATCAACATTAGCCCTACGTCTTGTAACATTTGAATAATGATGAATATCGTGAAAAGTGGAGTGCAAGTGGCTAATTCAGAAAGCTGAAGAGGCTACCAGTTGAACAAATATAAAAATGCAATTTCAAGAAGTAGCTGTATGATAAGATCTGCTACATACCACATTTTATAAATCTTATTTAACTTATTACGTTGATTTAAAGAGTAATATTATACTACCTGTGTTCTATTTATCATATCTGGTTATTGCCAAACACACTGATGTTCGTGCGAGAATTCGGAGAAGGAAGCAGAATAACAAAAAAGTATCTCGGTATCCACACTCAAAACCTGGATGTGCCATCAATCACTCCACATGTAAAAACGATGGAAAGCATAATCATGATAATTGAACAATCTTTGGCACAAATACCCCTGAATTTTACATGGGTATAGAGTGGCTATGGTAATACACAAACTTTTCTTAACAAATCCTTCATGAATGCAGTCATGCAATGAGTTGGTGAAGTGAATATTGGTCGAGGCAAATAGCACCTTCAAGTCAGCTGCACTCAGGGTGGATATCAAACGGTCTCGAAAACCGATGTCTTCTAAACGCTGGTACGCTGGTATACTGGTACAAGCATTGTGAAGCTTATTGAGGCATACACGAAATGAGCAGTATTGTTGAGTTCATGCACCTTGCAATGCTTGTACCAGCATACCAGTGTGCCAGCGTTTAGAAGACATCGCTCTAAAACAGTCAACATTGAAGAGTAAAAGAACGCCGTATGAACATAAACCGAATACATTGCAAATGCCAACGGAACATATGAGACAAAAATATACCAATCATATGTAAGGGGTATTTACGGATATGAGATGAAATAATTTTTCTTCATTTTTTACACAGTTCACAGCTTCAAATAATCCGAATGGTTGTATATCTTTCAGTTACGGAGTATTAGGTCTGTGTTGTCTGACTCCATGTAATATAGGTAGCATTATCTAAATTTAGCTACTGGTCCCATTGTTCTCCTGAGGTCGATAACTATCTTATACACCCGCTAGCAGGTATATAACTAACAACAATAGAGCCAGTAGCTAAATCAGATGTACACTTCGCGCTCCGGTGAATTGGAATAATATGAAACCTCGCGGCTTCGCCACTCGGCCCATAATATTCCAGTTCACCTCGCGCTCAGTGTATATCTATTACCATACGTAATTATGGAATTCCGGTGCGGCCACGACTTGCGAGTGGCGACATGCCAGTTGCGAGTTATGTGTTGCGACTTGCGTGATGTGACTTGCGTGACGCACCACGACTTGCGACATGCGTCTTACAAGTTGTGATATGCGTCCTGTGACCATGGTGGCATGCGTTATACGACATGCGTGATGCGAGTTGCCTGTTGCGAGTTCCGAGTTAGCGAGTTGTGGGCTGGGTGTTGAAATTTAAGATTTCTAGCGGTTTTTGAAAAGAATATCTTTTTTTTTGGCGTCCACGATCGGAACAGACCGAGGAACAGACGTTGTTGGGTTTGAACCATGGATTTCCGGTGCATCCACGACTTGTAAGTGGCGACTTGCGTGTTGCGAGTTGTTTGTTGCGACTTGCGTGATACGAAAATTCCGAAAATTCTGCAATGCCTTTGGGTTAACCTGATCACGAGTTTTCCGATTACTTTGGGGTCGAAAATATGGGGGTACAATTTGATATGGAAGAACTTGATCAATGTAAAGAACATTCATGTGAAGAAATTTATGCCAATGGTTGCAATGATGACTATATGTTGAAATGCTTTTCTGATGCGATCTTGGAAAATATGGGACATAGGCCTATGCCAGTTTGCATCAATCTCAACTTGGGAATATTATTGCAGTTATTGTAAAATAGTAGGCCTACAATGATGATAGCGAGGGCGGTAGTATAAAAACCCATATTGGCCCAGACCCCATATATATTAAATTTTCTCCACATAATTCAGACACTTGTAACTATATTTCGATGCTCAAAAGTAATTGCCAAGAATCAGAATCAAGTCAGAAAGAGATATCTGAGGTGATTTTAGTGAATCATTGTGGCAGTGTCACAGACTGTATCACTATTACAATGCATACTGGAAGATCCGAGTCTAGTTTGTTCAAAGCCAACAACGTCTGTTCCTCGGTCTGTTCCGATCGTGGACGCCAAAAAAAAAGATATTTCTTTTCTAAAACCGCTAGAAATCTTAAATTTCAACACCCAGCCCACAACTCGCTTACTATGAACTCGCAACATGCAACTCGCATCACGCACATCGTATAACGCATGTCGCAAGTCGTGGCGCGTCACGCAAGTCACATCACGCAAATCGCAACACCCAACTCGCAACTGGCATGTCGCCACTCGCAAGTCGTGGCCGCACCGGAATTCCATAATTACGTACCATCACAGGACTGTCTGTTTCTGTATAATTTGCAGTAATATGCTGTATGAGGCGCCATATGTTGTGCATGTCATAAACCACGAATTCTTGTTTGTGGTCAGCTGAGTTATGAGAACCTGCTTATGCAGTGCCTGATATTTATAATCCATTGTTTGAAAGGAAGTCTGGACTGCTGCAATACAATATGTGAAAGCAACATTTTATGATGCCATATGAATGAGTTGGTATGAGCATGAGAAATATTGTAGGCAGAGGTACTGTGAGTGTCTGACAGAATGAAGAACCATTCATAAACTTTCATGGGATTAGTTACTTCAAGCAACAAGTGCAGCTTCAACGAATTATGCTTGGGGACACTTGTTAGACATGCTCTGACCAAGAAATGAGTAGCTGTGTCAAGCTGAAAAAGGTCACCGCCTCAAACTTGCAGTGCTGGCAATGACTCAGCCCCACACCACACCACCCTAGTTCTGCAGTGAAGATCCCTCTCACTCCTTCAATATAGGGATAACCTCTGTCCGAAATTAGCTACAGCAAAAATACATTGAGAATCTTGAAAATGTCAGTGATTGTTCCGTATAAACTGTTACTTGCCCTGGACAAAAACATTATGGCATTGAGATGAAGCACCTCTCGAGACTCATTGAGCATCCAGGCAGCCATCAAGGCAATCCCCTCGCTCTCACCGTCTATGAGAACATATGGTTTCTGCAATTCTCAATGAAGCTAGTCGTCTTAGACATTACATACAATTTACATGTATACATGGTACGTATAGAGATGTACGTAGACGAGATATGATCTTGGAGAATAGTAGATGACAACCCAGTTTAGACAGGTTTCTAATCGTTTATACATCTCAAAGCAACAAACATGGTCCTTGATTCAGTAACTTTTGTTTCAGAGTCAATATGATTACGCTTTCCTTTCCAATCCCTTCCTTGACAAAAATAAGTTCTGTAAAAAATATTCTTCAAAAGTTCTTTTCAAAGAATTCTCTCCATCAAAATGTTCATGATATCGAATTCGTTTCAGAAAAAAATTTAAAAGAACAGTGTAAATACATATGCTCTGTGATCTGCTCTGTTATCATAACTTTTTGTTACGTGTTATGTGTACTTCACAGTCACATCGATTCTATATCCAGTCGACATATAATGTCATTACCACATCATTAATTGGAATTAATTTTATCTTTACTATAAACCATGGGGTAGTTTCTTTCCAAAACTGTATGTGTAGACTACTGAATATGTACATGAATTAATCATATGCAAAAAATAAAGAATATTGTTTTCCCAGTCAAATTCTCCCAGTCAAACTAATCTCAATTCATTAAATGTCTGCTGATAAATATGCTACGTTGGCTGATCACACTCCACTACGATTACCCAGAATCATAATGTATACCATGGCAGCCAGTGTTCTCCCTGTCCTAAACCCACATGATGAGATGATCCCTATCCATAACTTCCATTATATCTACCATGGTTATCCCCCTCAACCTTTTCACACATGCATCTTCTATCCCTCTTACAATGATTCCATTTCCATCCTCAAACTCCAGACTCATTCGAAACCTGCCAGAAAAAAATCCTCCAAAATGCCCACAAGCACTGTCCATTATTTCTCTCAGCAGCATGTCCATTATTCATTGACAGGAGAATGGCACCTGTTATCATTGGACATTATCTGGAACGTTATATCTCCTGATCATCAAGGCTTTTCAACGGAACCCGAGCAATCACAAAATATACAGCCCATATAGGCCCCATGATAGGTAACCCGCCTCACCCCACCCCCACCCCTTTTGCCCGAATAAGGTTTGGTTCCTGACATCGATGTTGAAACCTGTGATGTGGACATGACCTGAAACGGGACGGAATGATTACACCAGTTATATCATGTTTAGAGTGACCATTATATTATGTCTGACATTTACCAACTGTTGCACTGGCTTTGAGGTCGTGAGATTGATTTGCCTGCAATAAGATACATTAGGGGTAGGAATACCATATAACTGTACATTAAGGATTGATTGCATGTGATCGTCATGAACCTGGCAGTGACCAGCTGTCCATTCACTTATAATGTAAATATAAAGGTAACAAATTCATGAATTTACACACTTCCAACCAACGTGAAACTTTGCCTTTCTGATTGTTAGCCATCAAGGATTACTAACCGAGACTCTGTTTCTTACTAAGCAATGTTAAATTTGTTAAATTCATCGTTTTCATATGTCATTTTCCGACCTATTTCGAGTAAGGTGCGGTATTTGACTTTCACCATGGTGATCTAACCCCCCTCATTGGCTAGAGAGGCCCCTAGCACCAACTCAAATATACTATAGCTCACTAATGTGCTCGTACCGCACCTTAAACCCTATTTCTCAGTCTACAAAATACACTCACAACAATGCGAGCGAAAGGATTATGCTGTGCAGCAAATAGCTAGTGAGGCCAGTAAAACTCACAGGTGATATGCACTCGGGTACACCGAGGTGTTTGGGATTATGAATGTTCAGCTCATTGTATTCATCTCACAGAAAGCACAGTGGCTCGTCACCATTGGGTTGCGCAATGTAAATAGATCTATATAGACAAGTGGGGACACAAAAAATGACATTTTTTAAAACACGAATTGCAAGCCGGATTCACCCATGTAACAGTACATTATTGCAATAGAAACAGTCCAAAGCCTTACCAGCGTGTGAAAAATGCATGGAACACCAATATTTCACCACTTTCCTTTGCTTGCTTGCGATATTTCCCTCGTACCGGACATGACACTAAAATACGGAACCAAATTTCAAAACCCGGAACTAGCCTCTAAAAGCCGACCTACGATTGAAGTACGTACATATGACCATTACTGTATGTGTATGTTACATAGGCCTATGACCATTACTGTATGTGTTGATATTTAGTAACTTTTTGCAATCGATTTCGAATCCTAGGACCATTGGTGATTGGATAATGCCGTGGGCCTAATTACACTTCAGTGTTGTACTGTTGTATTTTTTTTTGGCGTATCAATTACATATATATTACACACAAACACACATCCTGGGTCCTGGGTGTCGCCATGTATTCTACAATATGTGCTTTTACATGTCGTAGTGTCTTTTATTGATCATGTTTTTTATAGATTGTAAAATATATATGTGAGACTGAATGAATGAAATGAAGAAAAAAGAAATGATACCAATCATGTTCTGAAAGTGTTCGTTTATAATATGACATAGCTCAAACAGTTATTTTTCCAAGTACAAACGGTTAAAAATCCGAACAAAAAAAAAATTTTGTATTGTATTGTATACATAAGTTATTATGTATAATTTCAATACAAACAGTTTGGCCATAGTTTTGGTTGGATTATGGGATAACATTTCAATTGTGTATGTTGAGAACTGGTACATCCTAGCCCTATGAACCCACGCGTGTAACCAAGTTTAAAAATGCAATATTTATGTGCGCAAATAGAATTATTGGCAATGCATGTACGCAACATTTCAGTCAAATTAACATGGTATTTTACACTGTAAATATAAAAATTAAGACACAGTATAATATAAGATGTGGCTGTGGTACATCATTGGTTTATAATAGAATTATTTACTTACAATGAACCGCAATATATCTGGTTGTACAAAAGTTACATATGAATTCATGCATATATTGCGGTAATTACAATTCTTTTTGCAGTATGTTGATGTTTATATGTATGTACTGTTGGAATTATGTCCCCAGTGGAGGTAATAAATGAATATATGAGAAACCTTTGTTTGAGCGTCAGAAGATACATTGCAAAAATATGGGTTTCAAAATAAAGGGTTTCAAAACAGCGCCAAGCTGACATATCTGCTATGTGAATTAAAGCATACGAGATATGTGTTTTGCGCTGATACGGGTTTTTGGTAGTGCATATATCATATATTGCTAATCATGTTACCGGGTCATGAACATAGATATTTCCATATTTTACACGGCACCCAATGCACAACTTCAGAACGAGGCGAATATAATGTTTGTCATGATTGGTTGATGGCTGTTCGTGACCTATCATTTGATCTTCTATGACATTGACTCGGCTGGAAAATAAAAATGTGGGACGAGATAGTTGATGCTTACAAAAACGGACACAACCTATTAATTCAGGGTTCGGCTGGGACCGGTAAAACCACGTTACTTAAGCACTTAGCTAGGTTACTACCAAAGAAGAATGTGGGTTTAACTGCAACGACAGGTTTCGCGGCCACCCGTCTTCCTGGCGGGACCACTGTGCATAAGTAGGCAAATTTATGGTTTCGTTAACATTATTGTGGTGGCCATGATATTAGTAATATGACAGTTGGATATTTTAATACAATCAGTATACATGTAAAAATTTACATAATTTTGCAGGAAGTTGGACGCAATTTTTACATGCCATGAACGCATTTAATTTAACAATGCTGTGTAATTTAAGAAATAAAAATATTATACTTATGATTGGGTTAATTTAATTGAAATAAATTAACATCCCTATAAGTGTGTTTTTTGTTGTGCAGATATACTGGTATTTTGGATGGCCGCTTTTCAAGTGACTACATGATAAAGAAAATAAAGTATGAAGATGACTACACGGAGACCAGACTCCGACTTCAATGTACCGACGTATTGGTCATTGATGAGATTTCTATGATGTCTGCTTTTATTTTCAACCTCATTGAGTCGGTAAATATTTACTAGTACAGATTTCTATTGAGTATTGTATAATGGTTAGTTTGAACATAATGCATACTATATTTTGGGATTTTGGTGTCATTGGAAGGTGTGTCGTGGAGTCCGAGGGATCAATGTTCCGTTCGGGGGGATACAAGTGGTGTTGTGTGGAGATTTCACTCAAGTGAAACCGGTTCCAAACCTTTATTACGGAGATCATGGACATCATGTATTCACTTCACCATTGTTCAAGCAGTTCATTCCTCATCACTTCAAATTGTCAATTGTTTACAGACAAAAAGAAGGTACTATCATCACACGAAATGCTAGTCCATTTAAAGTAAATCACATTATATTGCAATACATCGTCAGTTATAATGTTTCCTGTTGCTAACAGAAAATTTCGTAAAAGCCATTGCGGCAGTTAGTGTGGGAGAGCTGGACGAACAGTGTCTCAACTTCATCAAGAACGTGGAAAGACCTCTACCACCAGGAGAAGAACCATTGAGACTTTTTGCTACCAACATGGATGTTGAAAGATGCAACTCACAACACTTAATTGCAATGCCTGGTAAGACACTAAAACATGCTTGTGTAATACATAAATATGTTACATGACGACAGTTCAAACAAAAATATTTACATCATGTGACAGAACGTTTGAATGAACAGACCAAACATGCAATAGCAACAGTACATATCCGTGATGCACAATCATATACATGTCATTCCTATTGTAAGGTTACTATAAATACGAAAGTACAGTGGTACATATTACCAAAGTATTAACTATTTATTGTATTCAATTTGGCTACTTCATACCAGTAACTATCCGTGAAACATTGCATGACCCAGACCTTCATATGTCACTGACATTGTACAGTACTAGCACCGGCCTATATATGTACATATTTGGTTTACATAATTATATACAAATACATCTTCATATCCAATAGTGAAAGAATAATCTTCACATTTGCACTATCATACCAATCACATCATTCCTTTATTTATTTGTCTTGCATTTGGAATACAGAGACATTGGCTGTGCTGGCTGAATTCCCGCATTGCCTTTACGACCCCTGGACTTGAGTGATTGTCCTAGTATGACACTGTTCACTGTTGAACAATATTGTGCATAGGTCGGGTTGGTTGCATTTCCATTGTACAGCCCCCTTAACTGGCAGAAATGGTTTTCAACCAAGTCTGTGTTGAATCTCGAGGGCACCACATATCCAGAAGGGAACCGGTGGAAGTGTCTGCGGCAGATCTTGGGAAATGCAAGCAGGAGACAAATTAGGTCCTCTCGACATTCCCAAGATGGCAGTGTGCGTGGCGCTTTTGTCTTGGCTTCCTTTTCCCAGGATGTCATCCACTGTGAAATCGAGCATCTGCCATCGACGTGATTGGCCTCGAATCTCGGAATATGCGAACTACAATGCTGGTGTTTTGAAGGAGTTCAATTGAGGAATCAAGGACGTCACCTGTGCCACTGGGAAGCGAGTCCCTGTAGAACTGCATGAGATTGAGCATCTCTTCGTCCAGCATGTCCTCGGCCAAGGAATTCCTCATCTTCTGAGGACCATCAGGATGCAGGTGCTCTCCTGTGATGGCCCGGTGTATTCGTCTGCTGTTTGTTTCATGGTCCCATTGAGCTGCGTCCTCCCAGTGTTTCCACAAGATGTACCTTCCTGATTTCTTCAGTTTTCTGGTGTGCTGACCCTTCATGTCTCCACTGCTGAGAACAGAGTTGCGGATTTTCTTTATAACGTGTGAAACGTCCTGGCAGTGCACGATTTCCTCCTCTGGGTTGACAAAGTTGCAAGCCACGTATCGAGAGTCCAGAGGATTGGCCTTAAACTGACTTTTCACAAATTGCCTGTTCTCCTCTCCACCGTCTTGCAGTGTGAAGTCCACAAAAAACCCAAAATCACTCAGTTTGGCGATGGTTTCCCACAACAGCACATTCATTTCCGAAGCTTTCATGGCACTACATGGAAAATGGCACACTGGGAAACGGAAACCCGTGTAGCCCAAAAATGTTACCTGCCAGACCTGCGACGCCAGTGTTTGACTGACTTCCCTGTCCTTCAACACTCGTATGCTGCTTCCTTCCAGTCCGGTTTCCACCCATCCAACTAACTTAGGCATACCCGTGGTGTTAACCAGAACAAGATCTTGTTGTATCTTCGCTTCGTCATGTAACAGCCCGCCATGCATTCCCCATTCCGGTATGTTTGCGTTTCTCGCTGCCCTGTACATCCATCTCAACACGTCTTGCTGTATGCCTGCTTGCTGTTGGACACAGTTTTTGTATCGCCTCAGTTGCCTGCCGGATGGAAGAATCAACATGTCGCTGTCCTTCAATTGCTGGTAACCCGAAGGATCATGGGTCCAAAGGCTCAGACATGTCCGGATGACTTTGGGATCCCATCTGCGGCTGTTCGGTGTCTTTGCAGTCAATGCATCTCGTTGCGATTTCAGTAGGATTTTTAAGTCTTTGGAGGCTCTAGGGAACACTTTGTCCAAAATGATAGTGAGGTCTTCAGCGTCCTTGTCATCAAGTTCGATCGTACCACATTCTGAATGCTCCACCTTGTCGTTGACCTGTTTAGGATCGTGCTCAGTTGTGAGAGGATGCTTGGCTGGTGGTGGTGGAGCCTGTCCCGGGGTATCATCCTGTTCAGTAGCGGAGTGATCACACTCAGTATTGGCCTCATGCCCTGCACTGTCCCTGGATACTTGACTTGGATACTTGAGGATCTCCACGTACGTTGTGGGAATGTGATCACATGCCTCATTGGACTGTTTACTGTCATTCGTCAATCGTACTTCCTCATTGCTTTTCCCCAACGACATTTCGCTTCGTGCTGGCTGTGATCCTTTCTTGGCTACATACTTATGGCGTACATTGTGAACCACACAATTTGAACACAAATCCTTGTGTGCACAAAAGCTAACAACCTGTTCACAGTTTGTTGCATTGCCCTCACAGAATGTCATCTTCGAAACCAACTGTAGGATGTTTTGGACACTTTCTTTGCTGCAGGTGAATGCATCGTCTATACCCAATTTTTGTAAGGTCACAGGGACTCCACGGACAAAGAACTTCCACTCCTTCATGGTCCAATCCAACTGTACGAGTTTCACGATGCCCTCAGAAGACACATCTATCACAGAACAAGTTCCGTCACTTGATTTGACCTTCGCTTCACTCGTTAATGCAGCCGATAAGCCTTCGGGTTCCAGTTCAGTGCGAAATCTCATCTTGTACCTGATGCCGACGTAGGTTTTGATCGTTTGTGAATGAACACTTCTCTTGTTTGAAACCCGGATAGAAGGGAACATCTTCTTCAACACCTTCCCCGCAAGACTCGTGTTGTCAAGTTTAGTGCCGTTGTCGACCTCATACTTCTCCCACAACTCACGACATGGGAGTGCATGTCCTGGCTCAGACATTATGTTATCTTGCAGCCTGCAAGAAAAAGTTCTGGTTAATGTTCAAATAATTATGTGTACCATGTTGTCAATTTTCTAAAGTATCATCATCAAAACCACTGAATGAAATAACTGTGTTTATTGCTCATTTTCCTGTTCTTCCTGGAGGGAAAATTCCGGCCATTTCATTTTAGTCTGTTCAGTCCTACAGAAATGTGCGCACTTGCTCAGTCAACATGGGGTGAACACACACACAACATGCACAAGGCCAACCAAATACATGACTCACACTCATACAACACTGATATGTCAATGCTATCAATGGTGATATGCCATTATATTTTCAGGTATGTGATAGGTGAACACCTGACATGTTTGTGGAATGTTCTTTTAGGACGCATGACCGTGTATAACTCCATCGACGAAGGAAATGTGAAAACATTGTGTTCTTCTCCAGGACTTAGCACACTTTACTTGAAACAAAACTGTCCAGTTATGCTGATTGCCAATTTATCAGGTACACTAGTGAATGGGCTGATTGGTCGGGTGGTGTCCTTAGAAAATGAGCACATACTTGTCCATTTCCCATCTGTGCGTGAAACCATCAAAATCACCAAATATCGATTCAGCATCTATTCAAAAGAACTACAGAGAGACATTGCTCACAGGACACAATTCCCGCTACGGCTTGCCTTTGCATCCACCGTGCACAAGGCACAAGGTGTGACCGTTCAGAGACTGGAAGTCAACTGCAGAGGTATGCACAACCCTGGCCAGCTGGCTGTTGCAATGAGCCGTGTAACCTGCCAAAATGGCTTGTGCATTACCAACTTCCGTCCCGAAATCCTCTGCAAACAACCTGCAGCAGTCACTGCAATACTTAGTGCACCGACAATCGCACCCCATTCAGATAGAAGGAACTGTTGCCATTTGCCTCTGCAAGGTGAACTGGATATTGCAACTGAAACAACTGTGATGACCACGTGTGAAGAACCTCAAGATGCCACTACAGACAACAACCATGATGACGATATAGCAGCCACTGTGGAAGAGTATCCCGTTGTACAAAGCACTGAATTCCCCACAAGTATCCATGTTCACGATTTCCTGGAGAAGTCCCTTTTTTCCGAGGTAGTCACAGATCACCAGACCAATGTAAATGACGTTGTGCATGGCTTGATAAATGACAATTTGGCAAGCGCCACACAATTTGCAAAAACGGTTTTCTGCCACCATCACCAGCTCTATCAGACCATAATGGGTAGGGATGTGGAAAACAAGCAGGCCACAACATTTTATAGGGAAGCTATGCTATTTATGTCCACACCCCTATATCGTCAACTGGTCCAAAAGCTATTCAACACAGAACAGCCATCGAGATACCAATACAGGGTTTCTTTCCTAATTGTGCAGCACATCCGATCTAATATGATCCAGTCCATGGCAGAGAAGGTTCTGCAGCAAGGAACCCAAGGAGCCACATCTGGGCCAATTTTCCCGAGTTCCCCTGGAGGAGATGCATCCATTCGCTATATTGCAGGATGGGCCATTGCCTCTATAAGGCATAAACGAGTTAGTGAAATCACTCGAAAACTGTACAATGCCAATCATGCCCAAAAGGTGGATGAGTTAAGCGCAGATGTCGACACCCTAGATCACCTAATTGCAAATTCGGACTATATACATGAAAACAGTACCAACCCTTCCTCGTTGCATCTAGTTGACCGAAAGAACAATGCACGTCAGGGACTCACACATGTAACAGATTCAACTTTTAACTTCTTTAAACAATTAGATGTCACAATAAGACAACTGGAAAGTCCCTCAAACATCAGGGCTCAGGGCTCTAACTTTGGCAATTTCTTGTATTTACAAATATCAACAAATGAACACCTATTGTCAACATGGAAGGCTCTGCATAGTGATGAAGACATTCTTAATAACAATCATGTATACTGTGAAATATGCAAGAAATATTGCACAATGTTTGTCGGTCAGCTGCGCAAGGATTATGTGCAACAAGTAAGACGCGACAAACAAGAAGCTCATCGGAAGCAAATCAAGATAAAAGCCAATGAAAAGTCATCCACTTGTAATTATTCCTTTATATTAAACGACCAATCAGAGAATCATCTAGCATCACATCGTAGGCTGCAGAGTGAAATTGCAGGCAATGAATCATACATGGAGATATTCACTAAGGAACAACTATATGGCCTATGCGCCGTGTATGGGGTATCGTACAAGAAAGCTGACAAGAAACTCATTATTGCAACCACACTTGGGCGTCAGATAATCATGACAACGGATCCACCAAATTGGGATGTGCTGTTCTCACAGGATGGTGACTACTCCACAGTTTATTGTACATCACAACCATAACGTCTTTAAGACTGGTTTGGGCAATCACGATAGTACGTGTCAGTGAGAAATGTTCTGTGCGTTGGTGTCGGTGTTGTATGTACGCACTGCAAATATAATCGTTTTGTCCAACAGACTATTTTTGGAACTCAAATGTACATCACTAAAGGTGCTGGGTGGGTCACTTTTATTATACCGTTAAGAACAACACAAATAGGCAGATGTGGCGATTTGGCCCAAGATTGCGATAGGAGTTCGGCTTTTCACACACTATCCTTGTTTTGGCCACTTCGTGTTCGAAGCTCATGCGTTGCGACACACTGTCTTGACTAGCTCCACTATACTGTAACAATGGCCTGACGTCATGCACTTGCTCTCGTGTGCTGTCAGCTATATACAAATGTAAGCTTGCAGCCCATCTTTCTTACTCGGAGTTGTCTCAGAGCAGTCAAGGCGACAGGACGGTGGCGGCCATGGCCATGTGCTCCACGTCCCCTTTTCCTGCCTAAGCGAGCTCGCTAGGGCCACGTGGGCAATTTCCAATCGGGGGCCCAGGAGGGGGGCTACTTCGTCCGGGGGTGCACACCCTGTGGAACGGTAGTCTCTCACCCTGGGATGGTGCGACAAAGACTCTGGCAGACTGTCCGGGGTTCTGTCCCCGTGGCAGGGCCGTTCGGGAAGCCGGCCAGCAACACGCGCATGTGCGCGGGTTCCGTATGCAGGTCCCATGGCTTCCGGGGTTGTCACACCGGGCTACATTACCATAACAATGTATTTATATGGCCTGCGATTTGATATATGAAGGCCGGACTTGTACCTGGTTGTAGTTAAGTAATTACGACGCCCGCCGTGACCGTGCCGCAGTGCGGGGCGCTTGCATCCTAGGTAATGGGCGTCAAACGTTACACAGATATAAGTCACATTACACACGTATTGAATGGCACAACACATAATAATTACATTAATGGCAGGAGATGTAAAGAGCCGGAGGTTGCTGGAAGGCGTCCAGTGTCCAAAAACATAACCAATACTGTTTATAAATAATTATTTAACTAGACGTCAAGGCCTGAAGATGCCTTGGGGCATTTCGTGTGAGTTCTATTCCTACCTAACATATACCTAAGAGACCGTGTCTACAACCATGATGACTCTGAAACTGTCCGTGGTCAAAGTTTAAGTGACATACCCCGCCCTAAGTTAGGCATCTTTGCGTTTCGCTCTACGACGCATCGTTTCCGAGACACGGCAAACAGGAAGTGCTGAGTCGGCGAAAAAAATCGACACCAGAAGTCGTCTCGACCCAAGATACCCTCTAGACTAGTTAGTCTAGTGCCAGGAGGCTGAAATTAAGCTCCCTTTCGCTGTACGACACACTGTTTCCGAGATATGCATGAAAGCCTCAAGGATGAATCAGCAAAAATTCTTCCGAGCTCTAGCTCAAAGGTCGTTCGACGGATTGATCCCAACATGAATAGGGTTCTTCCCTGGTGGTATATGAACTCCCATGCAAAGAATACTTGCCATTGCATGAATACTTTTTGAGTTATCGCTCGGAAACCAAGTCTCAAAATCAACCTTGATTTCATCCTCACGCACCTCACGGACCCAGAAGCCACCTCCAAAACAATAGGGGTCTTCCATGTAATATTTCTGACCAGTGGTGTAAATTTGGACAAGATCCGTTCAGGCGTTCCCGAGTCATTGATCGGGAACCAAAACAGCGGAAAGTAAAAAAAAAAACGAAAAAAAAAACCATCAGGCATTATTACACTAATACTACGACTCTTTCTTTCCGAACAATTATGTAACACTGTGTGGTACACTTTCAATATGGCACGCCATTATGTTAACATAATTTATGCTCATTAGGTCTAACTTGGCACCCATTACGTTAACTTGATTTACGTTATGTAGGGGTATTGTTATATTTTCAATATCTATCATGTATGAATATGTCTTTTATTTCATGTTTTCATCATGTAAAACGAAGCATTTCATGAATTAACTATTGTGCAATACATTTTTGGGATAACTTTCCAGAAAACATATCACCATAATTGATCACTACTGAACCTGAATAACTATTATAGAATACATAATATATCTACGTGTTTAATGTGTAAAACATTCAACCCATTTATGTGTAACTCAATAAGGCACCTCCACGCCCAGCACCTCCACGGCCAGCATATGTGGCACAGCGAAGAAGAGGCGAACAGCCGAGTACCCGTGCGGAGTATGTGACAGGGAATGTACAACATCGTGTGTTGGCTGTGATGGCTGCCAGAAGTGGTTCCATTATAAATGTGTGAAAATAACTGCACGTCACCCATCTCTGAAGGAAGATAACTGGTATTGTTCAACATGTATCCAGACAATGTGACGGTGTGTATATATCATTTCCTTGCATTAGTGTTTTTCCATGTATGTTACTTTGACAACGTCAGCATCACCAACATTAAGGCCTCAAATGCGTTTATGGTTTGAGCCTAATTTCTTAAAATTATTGTTCTTCCTTTTTCTTCTGCCGTTTTCGTTTCCACAATAACTTGAGTTTGCCTCGATGTATCTCCGCCAAAAATTAACCACTGGTCGGAAATGCCTCCAAGGCATCGTTAGGCTACTTGAAATTAAAACTATTCTCTGTGCAAAAGTCAAACAAAATGTAAATTTCGACTACAAATGGGATAATGGCATATTTGGATAATGGATTGATGCAAAATGTACACTGAACGAAATTTATGGCTGAAAATGTTGATGTCGTCACCCCAGCGCAACACCCCTGCCTAACTGAGATCCGAACAGCCCAGCCCAATACTCCTGTTAGTGTAACTGCAATGCTATATAGAACAGGAGCATTGCGCTGGCCTGTCCTTATCTCACTTACAGGGGTGTTTGCGCTGGGGTGGCGATGTACATTTGACACCCGCACATAGTTGATTGGTAATGAATGACTTGTGGGTTACTCATGTAAACAAATGTATGACTTGTGGGTTACTCATGTAAACAAATGTGTTTACATGAGCTTACCAAGAAACTAAATATAAATTGCAGCTTTGCATATTCTTTCCCATGTAACACGACAGTCAATTATAAATGCAAAGTTTTAGCCCAAGGAATTCCATCCAATCACATTTGGCGTGACCTTCAACTTCGTATGTTGACAAATTATGCATTTCCGGTTCGAGTGAAATGTGACAATGACACGAAAGTAATTCCTGTGATATTTCTTTGAAAAGCACTAATGGTGTGAAAGGTGATCGACCTGTTGCTCGGAAATAGTGAGTTTTCTGTTGTCTATAACTTGACGTACTTCATATGAGCCCGCGAAAAAAAAAAATTGTGTCCCCACTTGTATTATGTATACAGTCATTGCGCAACCCAATGGTGACGAGCCACTGTGACAGAAAGTATAGCCCTAGATATTCTCATTATTTTGACGACAACAAGGAATAAATATATGCAACAGTCAGTGCTTGTCAAGCAGAACACTCGAATCTTCGTTTTGGTGAAACGTATAAAATGATTTATCTAATCATCAAATTGCACAGCTTTCGTGATATCATTTATGGAACCATGTCTCGGTTCATCATCCATGCGTATTTGTGTGTGTGCTAGCCAAGTTTTAGGTCAGGGGATTGTATTGTTTTGGTGATTTCGTTACCTTTACTTTCACATTATAAGTCAATGGAAAAGTGCCTCAGTGCAGTCACCGGTAAGTTACGTGCAATCACACCTTAATAATGATGTGGTACATGGCATGTGCATGTAATATAGTTACAATGCTCACACAAATAATCTCACACTAGGCATATACAGCGATGAGTGGGTATGGACAGGTGGAAGAGGGGAGACACGGGTAGGTCTGTATGGGTGACATTAGGAGCATATTTTATTGACGCATGTACATGTAGCTGAATGTCAGACTTCTGCAGAGAACAGGAACTCAATGGCTGGCACAGGTAACAGCTAGGTCTCCACGCTATGGGAAAGGTTTAAGATGGTTCTCCAGCTCGTGGTGTCTTGTGTTTCAAATACAGCTACTGTCCTTGATTTGTACAATCATAACATTATCATTACCTGTGCATGTGACATGTTACAGGTCTTGTACAAAACTGAAGTTCGCTGGTTCGCATCATGAGACAATGTGCTCCCCTGGTTCTGGTCGCCGTTGGTAACTAAGGGGTATGGAGTGTAACGGACGTGAAGGAAATGAAACCTGTTATGGCACCAATCTTTTATGGTGTAACACGTCAGCGCAGTAAATTGTTGTCGAAGTATTGCCATCACAGAACTCGACATGAATGTCACTGTATCACGTGCTGCATCCATTAAAGACATGGCTACATCGTCACTATGGCTACATTGTCATGCGTGTTGAAATGGCGTCAACAGAAATATCACCTCACATTTGACAATCCGAAGCACCTCTATCTCTAGAGGTTTGAGTCCGTGACAACATTATATGGGATTTTTTTGGAACAAAAAGCCAGAAAGAAGCAATTTATCACTAAGAGGATTCTTATGTGTAACTGAGAAGATTGATATCTGTTTGGAACAAAACACACATGTAAGCCTAGTAGTGTAGGCTTATCTTATATTATCCCAATAAGATATTAAACAAACAGAAAATTCAGAAAATCAAAGTCGAAGCAGTTACATTGACAACAACCTATTGACACCAGTATCGGATGCATAAATGATGCCACTGACCCACTTTCCGAATGTCAAACATCGTAGGGACTTTAATCAAATCAGCATCAAAATTCAGCACTGAGAGATATTTTCCCCACTGGTCACCTCCTTGATGGGAAACCACGAAGATGAAGAATGTGCCTGGGATATATGCGCACCAGGAGAAAGCAACATGGGCAGCGAGAGCATCGCCGTGATTTGTCATTTTAATGTCGTTGGGTAAAGTCAAGTTCAACACACAACCTCATGTGATTTTTGGCCATGACTTTGTTTAGGTTGATCGGATCAATTCGAAATTTTGTTTGCTTACTTATTTCATACTTCTATCTTGAAAATTGAAACAGTTGGCAATCAACTCAAATGTCAAATTTCACCTCAAACATGAAAATGCTAGCCTGAACAGAAGTTGCAGGTTGTTCGAGTTCGAATTGCACATTACTTTGTAAGAATTATATTTTATTTGAACACACCCGTATGTATCTTCCAAACCTCAACTCAACTCTTTCCTCATACTGCATTTCTTAGCAGAAAAAAAATGTTCATGAAATCCCCAAATTGGCTTGAATCCCCGTGAACTGATTTGGTCCAGCAGTCAACATTGGAGTAGAATGCCAAAACTCATATGAGGTTTTGTGTTGAGCCTGAATTTAGGTAAGCCATGGATAACATCGTTATGGAAAATGTTATGGTGTCAACTTCGGACAGTTTTATTCGTGTGAATCACAAATAATACTCATGCAGAATAATTTATCATATAATGTTAAAAAATCAAACCGTTTTACAGCACCTAAATAGATTTAACTGTATTTAAGGTCACACTTTAAGTTCAACGTGGCAGCGGCAATTGAAAACTTTGAACTCTGGACAAACAGCCTGTTAACATCGAGTTAAGCATTCTAAATAAATCTGGCAAACGCTAACTTCAGCAAGCTGGATGTCAAAAATCCTCGCAAAAAAGTTAAGACCTTGCTGAATTAACTTAGGCTGTGTAAATAGGGAACGTGTTAAGAGCTTGTATTGCTCACAACCCCATCTGCCTGACCTTTGGTGGTTACTGGGACAATATCATGTTTCTGTAGGCGGGCAACCTATCGTAATAGTCCCCAGAGGACACAGGAACTTTCCATAATAACTCATTGCTCGCATGTATGATAATATCCAGCAAATGATAACAATGAATCGATGACTTGTGGTTTATTCCTAACTGTATTTTACTTGTTTTGTCCAGGTTTTTAATGACTAATTTAAAAATGTGTACGGAACAACCCAGACATACTGACGAGTACATCTGCTTAGAAATCTATTTCTAACAACATTTAACTAATGGTAACCATAATGTACACGAGTGAGTGAACATAACTACTACTTGAGCAGCCAACTACAGCTACACTCAGCCATTGGACTGGAACAAAATCCTCAACCTGCAATTTGAATAAGTTTTCACCTCATCAGAAAGACCTAATAGCAACTCACTTCAACCTGCAGGTTTTGTTGACGTCATCTTAAAGTATTTTCTTTCCATGAAAGCAAATTTGTACGTACATGTAGCACGTGAATGGCACGTGCAATTCACTGTTGCAGGTGCCATTTATTATGTTCTTCATCACACCTGAACAGTTTATTCAATGCGTCTGATGTGCTGTTCAGCACATGGACTGTCCGTCAGTCTGTTGTCATTAACATGGGGGGGTTTGCGGATTTGCTGTTGATGTGACCAACATCAGTTACATGTAAGCCTGTATGAGTCCTGGACAAGCTTGTCTTACGTATGATCTTGACACCCCATTTTTGCCTTGTAATTAAACAAATAATCTGGAAAGATGTGAAAGCGAGATTAAAAACATGCACCAGTGAATCGTTCACTGATATTTAATATTTTAAGTTGTCATGGAAGGATATTTGTGCATTCTTTGCAATTAGATTACGATGAGTTTTTGACAGAGGCTAGTGTAATATCATAAACAGAATGGTTAACCAAAGTGTTTTGGATCCAAAAATTTTTGATCAAAGGACGATATGAAGCAATTTCTTCATCAATTTGTGACCACATTTTGTTGTCTATATATTTGGCCAAAGTGAGCATGGGGTGACTTTTTTTGTCCAGTGTGTGTTGTTATGTTTGTACATTTATAAATATTTTAGGGTGTAAATCAGCTCATGACGCATACATTTGCGCAGACATCGCCCTATTGCCGACGCAGATACTGATTCTTGAAATAGTTGAAACATACTATTTGCAGCGTGATATTATAATATCATAATATTTCTTCATCAATTTGTGACCACATTTTGCTACAGTGCACATTTGAAATAAACTCTATCTATATAGTTGAAGTTGATACACATCAGCAACTTGAATCCATCATATAATTGTGCATTATCGAAACACTTGGATTCAGATGAACATGTATATTTCACACAAATGGATGCATCAACTTAAATTGACACAATCGATCCAAAACCTCGAGAAGCTATATATATACATTTTCCAAATGGTCATTTTTACATATCAGGCTGCCAAGTTGTGAATGGATGGCGACTCCACGCACTAATTTCATTGCTCAAATGACTGCTCCATCATCATTGACCATATCCGCATGAAAATTCGAGGGTAACGACAGCGACCATTTTATTATTTGGCGAATGATCGAAATGATATTTCCATTCACATGTTGGTGTTCTTGCCATTGTCATGACTGTATTTCATCCGAAGTACAGTTCATCCTGGTGAACTGACAATGTTGCACTTTTTTATGTATACATTGATCAAAATAATGTCAGATTGATGGTATTTTCTGCGGCAATTTCCAAAGCCCAAACGTAACAGTAATTGTCATAAAATGTGCTCATAAACTTTCTGATTACTCCTAAATGTATTGTACGAAAACACTATGTGGTGTACGAATACACCATTTGATAACTATGGGAATATTTCATTCGACATGGATTCAAGCTGCCAGGATTGCCAAAAAAGCATCCAGTTTTCAATATGAATTTTCGGGTACATTATCTGTAATTATTTTTCTCATTTATAATATCACAAAGGAATGTTCTGAATATCACACATCAATCATGCTAATTACAGTCGTATATCACAAAGTAGCACAAGAAAACATGCCAACCTCTTTCATCAACAGTTCATTGACAGAAGTTTTCCTTCAGTCTGCAAGATATAAATAGTGCTACACATGCCAACTAGAGACCAAAGAATCTGGTGGTGTTCCATTCGCTTAGCATGGCTGGATCAATCGTCTCTATCAGAAGCGATTGCGGGATATCGCATGATCAAAAATGACGCCATCAGACGACGCAGCTCTGTCCGACTAAACTCTCTTTAACCAGCGGGAAACAGTGTCAATTTGTCTGATTCACAAAGCTCGAAACGAATGTGGTGTTTTCAACCCCATCACTGTATCCATACAGTGAGTTAACTGATGGAATTTACACAGTTATTCAAATCAGCTGTCCCCAAAAACAAACAAGATTTTATCGGGGATATTAGGTATATGCAAGTTGGATTATCATGATTATGAGCGACAGAAGTTGATAGATATGATGGATACCCTAATTGTGGCCAAACATGTGCATGAAAAGACTTGGTCACATTCTCACGCGATAGCGCTCTGTCCACCAGCACCAAATCCGATTCGTATCACAATGTCCGAATCGGACAACAATTTCTCAAGACGAAGATCACATGAGTCGTGGAATATTACATTATGAAGTGCAGACATGCCATCCATCGAGATTTGCTTTCTTGGAAGGTGTGCTATCAAAAGCAGTTGAACAGTTTGTGGAATCTGGACAATTTACTCCCAATCGTCATAGGTTTTTACGGTTTGTTGATTTATTGATTTCCCTGTGCCACAGAAAATGTGAGGAGAGATGCATGAAATTCTTCTTGAGAATTTGACTATATTGAAATTCAAAAACAGTGATTTACACAACCCAAATGCAAATAGGATAACTTAAAACATCTAAAACATGTAGTGGTTTTTGCTTGGATGACCGGATGTATTATTGTAATTCTGTCCCCCATAGCATCCTGTTCAAGTAGGTTTTTCCATCTTCCATTATAACCAAGAAGGATACACGGATACAAGGCATCAAATAAATGAGAAGATAAATCAAGAAAATATATAAGTACATTACAACATAGATTTATTTAATTTTTAATAAATACTTTGAGATTAAGTTCAGTATTCGGACCATTCCCGACAATTGGAAAATATGCATCATACCATTTTGTAAGTAGGTCTGCTTTTCTTCGTTCTCCATATCACAACACAGACTGCTCGTTAGAAGACGTGACTTTGTGAACATTTTGGATTTTACACTATGACACATACCATATTTTAATTAAGTTAAACTCTTACTATCGTGAAAGGTAAATTCCTTTCCTGTATTCAGCAACATGTTCACTAATCTGGAATGAAAACCCAAATCCACCTGCATGAAGTGGTAATTGGGGACGCTGTCGGTTACGAGGTCATCATGTCTACACCCGCGTGTTGATGGGGGGGGGGGAGGGGTGAGGTGCGGTTCGGCTGGTGTTGAGCGGCACAGGCGGGGGATGGGATTCAAAGGGGAGGGAGAGTGACAGTTCCATTTCACTAATTGGTAGGGACCATACCGAGGGGGCTGAAATATGTGTAGACCCGACAGTTGTTAATTGTGTTGGTCAATAGTGTCCTTGGCAGCCCTAGGTTTCTTGTGGCGTAAACGTCATCATGATCTGGTTGATGAATACACCAAATCCATGGCTGCCATGCAACTAGATATATTTTCATGTTAATTTTGGGGACTTCAGGACGGGTGTCACTAGTAGTGCAGGAAATGCTCACTCTTTCCGGAACATCTGATTTCACCTCCTAATGACCATTTTTGGGGGTTCATGAGTTTCCCTGTAATTTGTTTGTTCTCACTTCGTATGCCTGATATGACTTCGCTCGGAATACTTAATATTGGGTATTGATTCTACGTCTGTTAATTCATGGTACATATTTTACTCATTATTACACACAGAAAGTAATGTCATACGTTCTCAATAAGAGTGTGTCTTATTTGACATGTTTCAACTATCATTGTTGAAAATGGACTGGGGCATTTAATGCGGTGCAAAGTGTGGGAGCAGTACAACAACAGAAAACACACTTTGAAACGATAAAGCTTGGGAGATACTTTCCAAGCACGTCTTCTGTTGTTGACAGGAAGAGAAAACATTCTGATGCCAGAGGTACCTGTGTAGAAGGAATTTATGCCATGTACATACACGAAAATAAGACTAATGTGTATAAATCAGATTTCCATCATCTATAACGAAAATGTCACACAAATGTAACTATGACAGTGATTTCAATTATATTGGGGGAGAAACACTGTCAGCAGTAGTGTAATTGGTTGACAAACCAGGCACATGACCTACCTGTTTGTCTATCAACATTAGCCCTACGTCTTGTAACATTTGAATAATGACGACTATCGTGAAAAGTGGAATGGAGGAGGCTAATGCAGACAGCTGAAGAGGCATCGTAGAGGAATACATATGGAAACGCAATTCCCACAAATACCAGTAATGATTATATACTGCATATTATAAATCTCATTTAACTTATTATGTTTATCTTATATAAGTTTTGAAAGGTGTTATTATGTTACCTGTACTTCAAGTAGCATATCCAGTTAGTGTCAAACGCACTGATGTTCGTGCGAGAGTGCAGTGAAGGGAGTATAATAAAGAAATAAATCTTTGCATTTGAGTACCCTGTTGTATCCACACTCGAATCCTGGATCTGCCATCAATCACTCCACATGTAAAAATAATGGAAAGCATAATCATGATATCTGAATGATCTTTCACACAAATACCCCCTTGATACTACATATACGGTTGCTATGGTATCACACAAGCTTTTTTGAGCATGTCCTGGGAACCTAGGGAAGTATATATTAGTCGAACCGACAAGGACCTTCACGTTAGCTACACTGTGCCAGAGTGGATGTAAGTATCGATCTATTACCACCAATACAGCCAAATTTTGATGACTCCAATAACAAACACAACATTTTGCAACAGAAACAAAGCCCGACCAATTACTTTATCAAAAGACACACTGGCGTCATCAGGGGCAGAAAGTGTGTTAAACGTAGTTGTTTCTACTGTACACCTGATGGAATTAGTATACAGCTGCCCAACAACCTAGGAAAAAATCAGAAATCCGAAACAAACCCCATGGAATAGATATATGACAAGTACATAAGTACCTAATTACAAGCCAAAAGGCTACTGAGTACACAAGCAGTGACACCGGCTCAGTGGTATGAATGTAAGTATCGATCTATTACCACCAATACAGCCAAATTTTGATGATACCAATAACAAACACAACATTTTGCAATAGAAACAAAGCCCGACCAATTAGTTTATCAAAAGACACACTGGCGTCATCAGGGGCAGACAGTGTGGTAAACGTATTTGTTTCTACTGTTCACCTGATGGAATTAGTATACAACTGCCCAACAACCTATGAAAATAATTTAGAAATCCGAAACAAATCCCATGGAATAGATATATGACAAGTACATAAGTACCTAATCACAAGCCAAAAGGCTACTGAGTTGATGGTATCCTCGGGGACAGGCTTAACGTCCACCAGCAGTGACACCGGCTCAGTGGTATGAATGTAAGTATCGATCTATTACCACCAATACAGCCAAATTTTGATGATCCCAATAACAAACACAACATTTTGCAATAGAAACAAAGCCCGACCAATTACTTTATCAGAAGACATACTAGCGTCATCAGGGGCAGACAGTGTGGTAAACGTAGTTGTTTCTACTGTACACCTGATGGAATTAGTATACAACTGTCCGACAACCTATGAAAATAATTTAGAAATCCGAAACAAACCCCATGGAATAGATATATGACAAGTACATAAGTACCTACATGTAATTACAAGCCAAAAGGCTACTGAGTTGATGGTATCCTCGGGGACAGACTTAACGTCCACCAGCAGTGATATCAAACGACCTTTAAAACAGACAGTATCACAGAGGAAAAGAACACTGTGTGAAAATAAACAGAAGACATTGCAAATATGCAAAAGGAACATATCGGACAACGAAAAAGACGAATCATGTGTCAGGGGGTATATAAGAACTGGAGACGAAATAACTTTTCATAATTTTCCCTAGTTCGCAGCTTGGAACGAGTGTATACATTTTCAATAACAGCTTGTGGAATATTGGCTCTGTGATGTCTGATTATGTGTATTATAGTATCATCTAAAAGTATCATGCCAGGACTGTCTGCTTCTTTACAATTTGCAGTAAATATGCGTTATGAGGCGCCATATGCTTCGCGTGTCATAAACCATGAATTATTGCTTGTGGTCAGCTGAGTTATGAGACTCTGCCTAATGCAGTGTCTGACACATTTATATTAAATCGTCTGTAAGGAAGTCTGGACTGGTGCAATACAACATTTGAAAACAACCAAATTTTATTATCACATGAATGAGTTGGTAGGAGCATGAAAAATCATGTAGGCCGAGATACTCTGACTGTCTGACAGAATGAAGAACCGTTCACGGACTTTTATGGGATTAGTTTCTTCAAGCAGGCAATACATCTACAACTGTTGATCAGATTAAGAAAGCCAGGATCAGTTCCTGGTCTCAACAAGTGCAGCTTTCAAGGAATTATCCTTGGAGACACTTGTTAGACATGTTCAGACCAAGGACTGAGTGACTTTATTTAGCTGATATTGGTCACCACCTTAAACATGTAGTGGAAATGTCTCAGCCCCACACCACACCAACCTACTTCTGCAGAGACGATCCTTTCCACTCCTTCGATAGGAAACCTCTGCCCGAAATTAACTACAGCACAAATACATAGCGAATCTCGTCAGTGATTGTTCCACTTAAACTGTTTCTTTCCCTGGACAATAAAGATGACGTTGAGAGAAGCACCTCTTGAGACTAACTGAGCAATCAGGCAATTCCCTCGCTCTTGCTGTCTGTGAGGACGTTTTTGTCTGCAATTCCCATGAAAACAAGTCGTATAAGACCTTACATACATGTATATATGGTGCGCATAGAAATGAGGGTAGACGAGATGACCTTGGAGAATAAGTAGCAGACAAACTCGTTCATAACAACCCAGTTTAGGCAGGCTCCTAACCGTCTCTAAACCTCTTAGCAATAAACATGGTCCTTGAGACAATAAATAAGTTCCATAAATAAATATTCTTCAAAGGTTCTTTTCATAGAATTCTCTCCATCAAAATTTTCAAGGTATCAGAGTCATTTCAGAAAAGCTTCGCAATTTGAATGAACAGTGCAAATACATAGGCTATGTGATCTGCTCCGTTATCATAACTCTTTGTTACAGGTTATGTGTATTATGTGTATTTCACAATCAAATCAAATCTATTCAACACCCAGTCGACATCTAATCAACATATCTTCAATTGGAACTAATTTTATCTTTGCCATACCTCGTGACATATCGAACCATGTGGCGGTTTCTATCCAAACATTTATATGTACATGAATAATCATATGTACAGAGTAAAAAAATGTGTTCTCCCGACCAAAACTTGCAAAAGATAAGTTTAATTTATTGCATGTCTGCTAATATATATGATACGTTAGCTGATCAAGCTCCACCACGAATACCATAATGTATACCCTGGCAGCCAGCGTCCTCCCTGTCCAAAACCCACATGATGAGATGATCCCTATCCATAACTCCCATTATATCAAGACTACCACCATCAACCTTTTCACACATACCAGTTTTATCCCCTTACATTGATTCCATTTTCATCTCGAGATTCATTCAAAACCTGCCAGAAAAAAATCCTCCAAAGCACCCATAAAAACTATCCATTATTCCTCTGAGCGGCTTGGCCTTCATTCCAGGCAAGAAGAATGCCACCTGTTATCATCGGATATTATCTGAGAAGTTATAGCTCCTGGTTGTGGAGATATTGCATATGCGGGGTCTATACCTAGCTAGCTTCTTCAGAAAGACCCAAGCACGAACCTTTTTTTTCACATGAGCAAACGGAACACGAGCAATTACAGAGTAAACAATCAATGCAGGCCCCATGGAGGATAACCTTCCCCACTCTCTGCCCCCTCGTACCCATGTAAGGCTTGGTTCCTGACATTGATGTCGCAAGCTGTACAGCATCCAAGCACACTGCAATGTCAGAGTCCGCGATGTGGACATGACCTGAGACGGAGATTTTTCAAGCACAAGACACCCAACGAATGATTACACCAGTTATATCATGTTGTGTGTTACCAATGAATAACTGATATTTATAAATATTTCAGGTCAGGACACTGGTTTGCCCATAATGTATAAAAAAGGTAGGAATGTTGTGTCCCTGCACACTAATACGGATGTGGTACATGTAATGTACATGTAGCTAGTTATCTGCAGAGATCAAACACTCCATGGCTGGCATAGGTAGCAGCTAGGTCTTCACGCTCTGGCAAAGATTTTTGATGGTTCTCCAGCTCGTGGTGTCTTGTGTCTCAAATACAGCTAATAGGGTTTTTTTTATCTGTACATACAATTGTACCTTACAGGTGACATGTTACAGCTTCTGTGGGAAACTGGTGTTCGCCAGTGTGAGACATGAGGGAGAACAGGTCCCCCTTCTCTAGTTTCGGTATCCGTTGTTAACTCGCGAGTATGAAGTATAAATGTCATCAAGGAAATGAAACCTGTCACCGCACAAATCTCTTCTGATGTAACACGTCAGGGCGGCAAAATGTGAGAACATCGTAGCCATTGACAAAAAGGTCACTGTATTTCTTCTCCTCATGTGCTGCATCCAAGACAAACACATGGTCACTCATGGTTTGGAATATGAATTGTACTCTAGATCACATACATGTATATTGGATGCTTATATTATTTCATCCCTGTTAAACATTAAACGGACAGAATCTCAAAATATGATTTCATTTAAGTTTTGTATATAGAATTTGCAATTTATTTTCAGAAAATGTATAAGTCAAACAGTTACCTTGACAGTAACCTATTTGACACCAGTACTCGCTGCTTGAATGATGTCACTGACCCACTTTCCGAATGTCAAACATCGTGGAGCCATGTGACACCAGTCCACCTTAATTAAATCAGCATGAAAATTCAACGTTGTCATTCAATTATACTCACCTGCTTTTCACCCTAGGTCAAATGAGAATCTGCCCAGTGCCCACCCAATAAACGTCAGATTTGATTGATTTATTTCTTGGCACTGGGGATCGTGCCCCGGATAACGCAGTTTTCTGACTAGGCTAGTCGCAGCCACAATTGCTCTGAGTAACTGCCAATACATGTTTCAATGTCCCCATCCCTGCCTCCAATATTGTTTTGTTACATGTGCCTGGGGATAGTTTAGCTGGGAAATCTTGCAGTGGAAGTTTGCGTTGCAGGTGGCGTTTGATCTTTTATGATCAGCAAATCTCCATCAGTCACCACAAAAAATGACCTTTATATTCTGACATTCTTTTCAGTCGTCCTTGAACTATTGCCAAATGGCTGTCTGTTTTCCTGCGCACTCCGACCAATTTTGACAACGCATACGTCTGCAAGATGCTTGCGAGATGAGTAGCAATGCGACTGTATCCCAGACTTATGTCATTTACCAATGGAACAGTTCAGGATAGACGGCCTTAAAGGAAGATTATCGTCCAAGGACAGCGGGAGAGAATATGTTCCCAGACTGCCCCCTTCGCATACAATTGCTTCATGTCCCATCACTTATAGACAGTAATAGACAGTTAATTATCCTAATCTTCTTTCCTGATGGGAAAACATGAGAACATGAGAACATGTTAGTTCTAAGAAACTAACATGTAACTTTAATTTCACTTTCCGCTACGTAGACGATGTATTCTCGCTGAATAATCCCAAGTTTGGTGATTATTTGGATGTCATATATCCTAAGGAACTTGAAATTAAGGATACTACAGACTCCGCTAATTTTTCCAACTATCTAGACCTGAGGTTGGAGATTGATAATGCTTCTAACCTGTCAACTAGATTATATGACAAACGTGATGATTTCAATTTTTTCCATAGTCAATTTCTCTTTTCTAAGCAGCAACATTCCTATGTCACCAGCACATGGTGTGGTGACTTAAGCTACTTCCATAAACATATTGTATGTAACCGAGTTATCCTCTTGTTTAATTAGACAGTGGATATAATGAAGGTGTCAAGAGCTCCTATCCCTCACCACCCCACTCTTAACTCGACATCCTTCCTCCAAGCCCTTCCGTAAGCGAGTCAACAGTCAAGTGTCCACATATCCCACTGGATTTCTTTAACAATGGGAGAGTTTCCACACTAACTGAAGTTCTTCACTTCTCCTGGATGAATTTGATTGACGCTACTTGCGGCCCGGATCATTGGTGATTTACCCTGGCAATATCCTGAATCTGTGGACAAGCTGACCAATTCCCAATCCTGGTTCTCAGAGGACATAGGAACTATCCATAGTGACTTATTCAATGTTCGCAGCCGAACAACACAATGCATGCATGATTTCAAATATAAATGCTTGAATGACGAGTTTGGCCTTTAAGATTTTGTTGTATATTTTACGCCATGCCCATCAATCAAATTTTCATTTAAAACTGAAAAATATGTATCAAAACAACCACAGTTTTGGCAAAAATGACAGAATGTTTCATCATTGTTATGAAACCACATAACACTAAAAAATAAACGAATTTCTAGCTACATATAACTAACGGCAACCACGTACACGTACCCAAGTTAATAGTTTTTATCGTGGATCAGTCAACAGCAGCCGTGCTCTGTCATTTGTAAAGCTGATTGGACATGAAAAAATGTCAACCTTCTCAACCTTCAATTTCAGAAATTAATCTCCTCCGCAAAAATAATTAATGGCAGTTCACTTTCACCTGCGACGTCCATCTGCCTTTCTTTCCCACTGTGAAGGCAAAAATGTACGTACATGCGGTGTGGATGACATGTTGCAATTTACTGTAACATGTGTCATTTATTCTTCGACCAGGCTGTTTTACCATGCGAGCAAAAATTCAAACACATCTTGAATTCACACTGTGATGCAACCATATTGTTCAACCCATTGATTCATTAAATTATGTCTGAAACAGGGGCTTCTTAGCTAAATATCTTCTGGACAGACCAGTATCTGGGCCTAACATCTCACGGCACGTTTACTTTCCAAACTCCTCAGACTTAATTTGGTGTTATCTCCATAATTACTGAATTGATTTATTTTTCCTCTCTGATCTAATTATTTTGACAAATTTTGTGAGATAATATTTGGCCAATAAGTAATATGTATGACATATAATTTGGGGGATCCTCATGTGTGCTTCATTAGTCCGTTCATCTGTCACCATTACAACGCGAAGTCCACAATTTGTCCATAATTTGCTGTTTGCTGTTGGCACTGAGAACCTAGCATCAATAACGATTCTTTTCAAGTGTTTACATGGGAATATCAACATCACGTAGAATGCTTGAAGTGTGACCACGGTGACTAAGATCACGAGGATTTCAGAGCGGGATTAAAAACTTACAAAAATGTAATTAGACATGTGACTTAATTTGTACTGGTATGATATTCGTGTATTCATGACAATCATATTTCGATATACTTTGGTAAGAAGCCAGTGCAAAATCAAATACAGGAAAATATACATTCTATACATTCATGATTATTTCAGGATGTATACCAACTCATGTTGTAACCGTGAACACACCATTAAATACAACTATCCAGCGAGAGAATCCAATCCCCATGACAACAGGCTGCGTCAGGGGACACTAGCCCCTGATAAATGAGACAATACGTGAACCCAGTGTTTTACTCCCTGTCATTACGCTGTTTCGTGAATCCTGCCCTGGGCGATCAGTGCAACTGACTTACAGATTATATCAGATGCTACACAAGCAGAAAGATAATGCAGTCCTCTCAATATCTTGTTTCGCCCCATAGATCGGAGGGCATGGAGAACATGGGTGGACTGGGTGGTCATGAAAAGACACATCACACTGGGATCTTGAATGTTAGCTGTTACGCCACTGCTGATATCTTCAATATACGACTGATCCAGCTTCCTCTTTCGTGGTCATTATCTCGAGAAATTGTCCATTTACTGGCGACTTTCCATCGTCGTATATTTGCGACAAGTCCACTAAGACACTAGGGACGAGGTCATGTGATCTAAGCGCTTGATTAGTATGGATAACGAAGGAAGAGGGACCCACAGGTTACAAATCATTCTGTCAGCAATTGGATGACCTGGGCCAAGCCATTCTTGGGGAACTGACAGGGAGAAACAAAGTGGGGCAAATGGAGAACATTTAAGACGATGTTATATTGTGTGCAGTTAGGGGTCGGAGGATATTCATCGTTAGCTAGGTTTAGTTTTCAATAACGTCTCACTGGCCATTTAGCCCAATTAGTGTTCAAACTCAAGCCACCATGAACCCTAACACTGACATTGTCCCAAATATTTCAGAAAAATCCCTAGGCAACACCTGTTGAAGGGTATATGGAACCCTTCACATTAAAGACTAATACACATTTGTCATACTAGCTGAACACTAGTACAAATGCCATCAACCCAGATTTGCTACAGAAAAACTGTTGGTTTGCCGGAAATACATTTTATCTGGCTTCGATTCAACATGGAAAGCTGCCTTGTCGGTCATATATATGTTAACAAGAAGATTATGCCTAGGGGAAAAACTTGTACAAAATTATATGTACAGATCATAAACAATCACACATTTTTCAGTGCATGCTCCTCGGAATTGTACAAATTTTAGCATAGTGTTGCAATTGGCATAGCAATTTACAAATTAGTTGAAGATGCTAAATCGAAATTAAATGTATGTTGTTTTATGATAATGCACCATAAAAACGCTGGGGTGGTCATTGGTGAACACGTTGATTTCTCAAAAATGTATCCCATCACTTAAAATTGACACATATTTCATATTTCATAACTCAAGAAGATACATTTTCCAAATGTCTTGAGTATACGCTACCAAGTTGCAGATGGATAACAACTTCACTCACCCATGTATTGCTAGTGACTGCTCCATCATCATCCCCCATGATGATTCAAGAGTAACAGCGGCGGCCATTTTATGATCTGGGAATGACCGATGTGGCATTTCCATTCAAATGTTGGGGATCCAGCCATTTTATATCGTCCAAAATATCCGGCTGAACTAACAGAATTACACTTTTTATGCAAACATCGCTCCAAATAATGTTTGTTGATGATATTCCCTCCAGAAATTTACAAAGCCAAAGGTATCAACAGTTCTCATGAAGTGTGCTGATAAAATTCCTCAGCACACATGCTCAGCCCATATACTATAACACCGTGTTCCTTTTCAGCCTTTTTGATAAATATATACACTGTGCCAAACATTCTTGACATTTAATTGATAACATTGAAAAATATACATATATATATATATATATATATATATATATATTGGTTATAGATTATAAATTCTGAACAAAGTACACCCAGCTTTCAAGCAGAAATATTCAGGTATATTAATAAGTACTATTCAACAAATAATATAACTCATCAATGATGCTTATTATCAAAATATTTGTACAGTCATTTATCACACACTATAAACTGCAATGCTAGAGGACTCCGAAAGGTGTGATAACCTTTTCTGTATCACTCTACTTCAAATCAATCTGTATCACTCCCTGACCCACATCAGGCTGAAACTACTTTTTTTACCGCGGATTACGTAAAGACCGTTATTGCGTGAAAGAACAATGTAATGTCGTATGAAAACGATTCTAGTAAACTAGAACTTACCAAGCCTTTTTCGGACATCACATGCATAGTCATGAATATAATTAAATTAATTTATTCATTAATGATCATTCACAATGTTCGTATAATAACGACAGTATTTAATATCATGTCTGAATAGTAGTGTGTGATAAAATAAAAACCACGCTTGTGTGTTTTCCGCAAAAAGATATCGGTCTCGTTTGGTCTGGCGGATGAACACAGAATACACTCGTCCTTCGGACTCGTGCATCCTGAATTCATTCGCCGAGTCAAACTCGACCGATATTTTTTTGCGGAAAACACACTCGCATGGTTTTATATATATATCACAGAGGAAAACAAGAAAATCATGATAACTTCGAAAACAGCCGTTCTTTCCCAGAAAATTCTCCCCCCCCCCCGTCTTTAAGCTATAAATCATGCTAATCATGTCAAACACCATAAAAAAAACCCTGCTCAGCCCATTATACTAATGCACTGTGTAATATTTTAGCCTTCATGGTAAATATATATACTGTACCAAACATTTTTGACATTTAATTGTTAACAGTGAAAAACATATTTGCTGGTGTTGTGTCCTATTCACCAGAAATGCTGGTGTTGTGTACTATTTAGCAGAAATGCTGGTGTTGTGTACTATTTAGCAGAAATGCTGAAAAACAATCCAGTTTTCAATTGGAAAAGTTCAAGTATATTATTTGAAAATATATCTTCAAACACCAAAAAAACATGCTTACTTTTGAAAGAACAGTCCATTCCCGGGAAATTTTCTCCCCAGTCTATGTACTATTAATCTTGCTAAACATCAACTAGAGATGAAAGAATGTAGCAGTGTTTTATTCGGTTGGCGCCGCCTGATCAATCTCCGCTATCAGGAGTGACTGCAGGATATCGCAAGATCAAACATGACGCTATCAAACAAAGCAGCTCTGCCCGAGTAAAATCTCTTTAACCAGCGGGACCCAGTGTCAATTTGTCTGTTCTACAAAGCTCAAAACAAATCCACTGTGTTCAACCGAACACGTCTCTTGCCACAGGGTGCCATTGGAGTGACACGATTTTCAAAATAATACACAGCAGCTATTAATTTAGGTGTTAATGGATGGAAGGCTTCCTTAACTCATACATCAGCTGCCACAAATAATATACTATTACAGTTTTGAGGTGTATACAATACAGGTTATGAGCCATGTGTGTGTAGAAGACGAATTGATACAGTTAAGGGATCCCTTAGTTGCTGCCATACACGGAAATGAAGAGACTTTGTTACATTCTCACACGATAGTGTCAGGAAGACCAGCATCAATCTGATCGATATCACAATGTCCTAGTCCAGCAAATATTCCCTGAGTGGGAGATCACACTAGTCGTGGTGTACAACGTTAGGAAATTCGGACATTCTATCAGATTCTATCTATAGTAATTTTGCTCCACTGGAGCGTGTGTTATACAAATCCCCTTCATTTGTCATAGCGCCATTTTATTGAGAAGTAATTGCAGTTGAAAATGTTATGAAGTCTTGACTATATATTTCCAATCGCCATCAGTTTTTACAGTTTGTTGAAATATTGATGCCCCTTTGATACTCCGGGATTTGCCGGGGTGAACAGAGTAATTGTTTTAGTCTCCATTACAGGGTCATCGTGTGAGGAATACTGCCAACATCGTGGTGTTGGTCTATGGGGGAAGTAATACAGGTGGTAAATACACATGTAGCTAGTTGCCTGACATCTGCAGAGAAGAACACACACTCAATGGCTGGCAGAGGTAGCAGCTAGGTCTTCATGCTATGGTAAACGTTCTTGATGGTTCTCCAGCTTGTGGTGTCTTGTGTTTCACATATATATATTTGTAGGTTTTTATCTAGCGCTTTTCAACGTTTTCCAACATTCTCAAAGCGCTTTACAATTATTACCCCTGATTTTATGGCTTGGAACCACTTTCCAACCACCGTCCATTGACAATCACCTGCATGTTGCAGCCATTAGCGCAAGGTGACTAAGTCATACGTACATTAGCAAACACTACCAATCGGGTACTCATTTGTGCGATTGAGTGAACTGAGACACACTGTGATGCACACCTTGCCCAAGGGTGCTAGAGAGCCAACACAGCAGCGCCGCGGCTCGATCCAACAACCTGCTGGTCACGAGATGAGCGCCTTAACTGACTACGCCACCTGCCCTCATACAGTTACTGTTTCTCATCTATACAATCATACAGTTGTACCTGTACATGTGACATGTTACAGCTTCTGTATAACATTGTTGTTCGCTGGTTTGAGTTCTTTTGTCTGGGTTCCAGTTGGTAACTCGTGAGTTTAAAGAATAACAGACATCAAGGAAATGAAAACTGACACTGCACCAATCGCTTCTGATGTAACACGTCAGCGAGCCAAATTGTTGCCGGATTATGGCCATCACAGACCTTGACATGAATGTCACTGTGTTTTCAGGCGCTGCATGGTCATTATAGCTGAAGGAGCTCTCGCCCTACTTGTTAAAGTGGTGTCAACAGAAAGTCCCTTCACATCTGACAGTCTGAATGACTTATGTAACCAGAGGTATGACTCCGTGACAACATACAAGAATTATGTGAAAGAGAAAATCAGAGGAATGTATTTGATCACTGCAAGGAATCTTATGTTTTACTGAGATAATTGACATGTGTTTGGAACATAAATTCTACCGAAGATCACATACATGTAGATCTAGTAGTGCTTAAATAGTGCTTAGGAAATTGTAACGTATTTTCTGAAAATTTATACGTCAAAGCATTTGATTTGAGAACAACCTATTTGATATCAGTACCTGCTGCATGATTGATGTCAATGATCCACCTTTCGTCATGATTTAAATTTTTCCATAGTCAATTTCCCTTTTCTAAGCAGCAACATTCCTATGTCACCAGCATATGGTGTGTTTGTTTCTCAACTTATACGCTATTCCAGAGCTAGTTGTAAATATAAGGATTTTGTTTATCGAAGTGCCCAGCTAGTCTCTGAACTGCTGCGAGAAGGTTATGGTTTACCACGACTTATAGCTGCATTTGAGAAATTCTATGGAGCTCATTATGATCTGGTTGATATATACACCAAATCCATGTCTGTCATGCAACTAGATCTCTTTTCATGTTAATTTTGGGGAATTCATGACGGGTGCCACTAGTGGGGCAGGAAATGCTCACTCTTTCTGAAACACCTGATTTCACCTCCTAATGGCCAATTTTGGGGTTCAGGAGATTCCTTGTCATTTTTGTGTTCTCTCACTTCGTATGCTTGATATGACTTTCTGTCCCCGGACTATGAGATTGGATAACAGACTCTGTTTTGTTTGCTTAGAATACCTAATACTGGGTATTGATTCTATGTCTATTTCAACTGTTAAACATCGTGGAGTCAAGCGACACCGACCCACCTTAATTAAATCAGCATGAAAATTCAACACTGCTAGATATTTTCCCAATTGGTAACCTTAGGCCAAATGACAACCTGCCCACTCAATAAAGGTCAGAATTGATTGACTTTTTTCTAGGCACTGGGGATCATGTCCCAGCAATTTCCTATAATACAGAACTAAGCTACTCACAGCCACATTTTCTCTCAATACCTGTGTCATTGTCCCTATCCCTGCCATTAAAACACTTCCGTATCCACAGTAGAAGAGTAATATTTTAGCTGTAGGATAATTCACAGTGGATGAGGAATAGTTTTGCTGGGAAATCTTTGCTTTGCAGTCTGGGCAATTTATGATCAGGAAATCTCCACCAGTAGCCACAAAAATGACCTTTATATTTTGACATACATAAATAAACCTGGGTGGCCGTGGTGGAGTGTGGTAATTATAACAAAGCAAATATATGGACGTACATCTGATAAATTACATTTTTTAAAAAAAATTAAATTTGATTTTTATATTTTGTGCATGTCAGTAGACTATATATAAATGTTTGGGAAGAAATTTAAAATCAGAATGTCCAGGATGAGGTGAAAATTTGTTCACAATCATTTGGTATCTGGATAAATTTGGTGGACAAATGCTATGTAAGGAATATCCGAAGATTTATGGAACCTATTTAAGTCAAGGAATATGCTGAAAAGGAAAACCTAATCAAATTTTGGCTGGAAAAAAAACAGTTAATGTATCAAGGATAAGGTTTATCGCTACGCTGTTTAGAGACTGGGTTGTTATGTTTGAGTTCGCCTGTCATCTACTGTTCTCCAAGGCCTTATCTCGTCTACATCCATCTCTATGTGTACCATACATGTATACTTAGTATACGTGTATGAGATACCTGAGACGGTAATTTTCCATGTGAATTGCAGAAAAAATCGTCCTCACAGAGATCGAGGCATTGCCTTGAGGTGCTTCCTCTCTCCTCTCTTGTTTCTTGTTCAGGGAAAGTGACAATCTATATGGAACAATCACATACAGTTTCAAGACTATCTGTGTATTTGTACTGTAGTTAATTTCGGGCAGAGGATTTTCATATATTGAATGAGTACAGGGAATCTTCCTTGCATGATTAGGGTTGTGTGTGTGGGGCTGAGACATTTCCATCTCTGCATATTCAAGGAGGTGACCTATATCAGCTTAACACAGTCACTGGGGGGGCGGGGGGCGATAAGTGTCTCCACACATAATTTGTTGAAAACTGCACTTGTTGAGACCAGGAACTGATCCAGGCGTTTTAGGTCTGAAGAATTGCCTGCTTGAAGCAACTAATCCCGTGAAAGTCCGTGCATGGTTCTTCATTCTGTCAGAGAGTCATAGAACCTCGGCCAACATAAGTTTTCATACTCATACCAACTCATTCATGTGGTATCATCAAACTTGTTGTTTTCATTGCAGCAGTTGAGACTTCCAGACGATTGAATATAAATGTCATATACTGCATTAAGCAGGTTCTCATAACTCAGCTGACCACAGACAATAATTCGTGGTTTATGACATGCAAACGCTATGGCACCTCATATCGTATATTTACGGTACATCATAAACAGACAATCATGGGATGATTGTTTTGGATAATGCCACCTATGTTACATGGGAGTCAGACTTCACAGGGCCAATATTCCACCAGCCGTAATTGTTAAATATACGATCATTCCATTCAGAATATTTGAAGCTGTGTACTGGACAAAAAATGAACTTGTTTGAGACCAGTTCATGGATGTGAATCCATTGAATACATTTCAGCCACATGATCACACTGCATCGCTCGAGATTCGCGCCGAATCTCATCTCTGCTACAACGCGCATAGGAGTCTGGGATATAGAGTGGGGTCCTTTAGTCTTAGACCACCCTGACAATATCACCTTTTCTAAAACCTATCATTAAAATATAATTTATTTCATCTAAGTTATCTGTTATTTGTTCTTTCAGTCACTCTCATGTATGTAAACACAATTAACATCAGATATTCGGAAAGTTTGATTGTACAACATAAGAATATTTGATTATTTTTGGGGTAAAAACATTTGAATGTTTTTATATTTGCTTAGGAAAAATGATGGATTGCGAATAATAACAGGATTGGGGTGCAGTGTGGTTGGTGATTGTGTGTTGGTCAATATCAGTTTCATTGCAATCTCTTATCTTAATGTGTTTCACAAATTTAATACAAGTTGGTGACGTATAAATAAATATGTTACATTTCCGTATTTATTTAAGTTTGTTGGTATCATTTGTTGATTTTACCGAAAAAATTTTTTTGATATTATTTTGAGATACATGTCTATGAGTATAAACAGAGGATTCAGCTTTAGAGTCCACGTGTAATAAACACAGTCTTTTATTGTACGCTATTTATGATGACACATTCAAGGTGGTGTAAGAGTTTTGGACCCCACTGTAGGGAGCTACTTTTGGGGTAAACGAACAGCTCACGTGTGTTGCCGAGTTCACAGGGTGACGCAGTGCAAGGAACCGGCAAAATCGATATGGTTTTCTCGTCATGTTAGCTTTTTTCTAGTTTTCCTTCTAGTTTACCTCTCTCGTATTGTATTTGCATTAGCAGTTGATAACATCATGGTATATATATCGCGGACTAACCTGCGTAAACTTATAGCGTAAGGATACAATATTGAAAGTTTTAATGTTATAGGGCAAGAATGACAGCGTCGACTGCTTGATTTAGCGCAGAGGATGCTGGGAACAGTATCCCACATGATCACTACGGCTACAGGATCTCTTGCCCTATTTGTTAGAGTGGCGTCGATATAAAGGTCACGTCACATCTGACCTCTATCTCTAAAGGTTTGACTCGGTGACAACATATATGGAAACAATTACGAGGATTATTAGGTTTTACTGAAAATATTCCCATGCGTTTCGAAAATAAATTCTACCTTAGACCACATTCATGTAGTCTAGTATGAAGGTTCATTTATATCACCTCCCATAAAACCTTAAACAAACAAAACTTGCAATTATTATTTCATTTGAGTTTAGTAACTAGTGTCAGAGAACTTGTAATTGCTTTATCTTCAGAAGATTATCAGTCAAAGCAGTTACCTCGACAATAACGTATTTGATACCAATATCCACAGCACAAATGATGTCGTTAAATCCCTTTCCAAATTTCAAAAACATGTGACACCAATCCACCATAAATAAATTAGCATAAAAATATGACATAGCCATAAATATTCCCATGCTCACCCATCCACCCAATAAAGGTCGGACTTATTTTTTATTCTAGGCATTGGGGATCATGCCCCACATTCATCAGTGTCCGTACATTAAGTGCAGACTTACGGAAACCCTTTGAGGCCAGATACTGCTGGGTGCGAAAAATATATTTATCTGGCGGTCGCCACTTAATTATATGGCGGTCGCCAGATAATTGTGTGTCGGCCATCAGAATTGCTTCATGCTCCAACACTTGTAATAGACAATTATCTTAATCTTCGCTCCTGATGGGAAAACATGATTATAATGAATGGCCCTGGGATATATGCCGGCGAGGAGACAGAATCATGAGCAGTTAGAGCATTGCTGTGATTTGTCATTTTAACGTTCTTGGGTAGTTAAGCCATGCATTACATCCTAACATTACGGGAACAATTAAGGTGGAAACTTCGGACAGTTTGTTTTGTGCAAAGAAAGAACACTCCTGCACTGTTCAGAATACAAGCAGTATGAGAGCACCTTATTCTAGATATCTGTATTTAATGTCACTTTTTGAAATGCCTGGTAACATCAGCTCAAGTGTTCTAAATAGGTCTTGCACTCTCAAGCTGCATGTCAAACTCAATCCCATAACCATCTCGTACGTAACCAAGTTAGCCTCTTGTTGAATAAACTTAGACTTTGTAAATAGGGAGCGTGTCAAGAGCTTCCATTCCTCACAACCCCATCTCACTGACCGTAGCTGGGTTAGTGAGGTAATAACATGGATCCGTGCGCCAACCAATCGTAATAGTCCCCCAGATGACACAGGAACTATCCATAATAACTCACTACTTGCATGTATGATAATATCCATCAAATTATAATAATGTAAGGATACTTATTTAAATGGCTATTTAAATATTGTTCCATTCTATTTTATTTATTCCTAACTTTGTTTTAGTTCCTTTTGCCAGGTTCGAATGATTAATAGAAAAACGTGTACAGAACTACCAAAACCAAATTGGCCGAATATTGCACTCTGATGTAGGACATGTTACCCGAATATTGCACTGTGATGTAGGATATGTTATCACAGACATACTCATACTGGCGAATACATATGTTTAGAGTTTTTTTTTCTAATAACATGAAACTAATGGTAACCACATTGTACATAAGCCAACGCACCTAAATACTCCTAGAGCAGTCAACTACAGCTGCGCACTCTGCAATATGCAGCAAAAGACAATGATGACGCAAATTATGCTTCTATTCTGTAACTTCCAGCATGTTATGGAATCTTCCCCGATACATCTAAGAAAGGCTATCGTTGAATTGATCTCGACGAGCCCACCATTGATAGCCATGGTCACGCAATATTCTAGGTGGATGTATCATGCATTACTTTCCCGCTGAATGAATGACGTTACTGATATCATTAACAGTCAGACAAGATTTTATCAATGAACTTTTAGTCACACGATCATTCCACACATTGTGTTTCTATACATTGGTCACTATACTGGAGGGGTGGGGTAGAAGAGGTCACTATACTGGAGGGGATGGGGAAGAAGAGGTGGTACTCTTCGAACTTGTTCATTGAGTTACGTGAGCCGCATTCACTCCGTGGCAGTTGATGGCAGTTGTCCGTGGAAATCCTCCGATGTTCCTCATTACAACTTAACAATTGGTCTTTTGCATGTTGCGTAATGTGACGCACACGGACCGCCCGTCTGTTCCACAATTAGGCCTGTTGAGTCGAGTCCATGTCTCTACGTGGCAATGACAACACAACATAGTATGTTTGCAGCATCATCACTACCCATACAAATCACATGAAATTGTGCCATCCTTCAAAAGCAAGATTATGAATATTTTTTAAAAGCAGGATTGAAAACATACAACGTGTAATTTTATAATGTCTCAAAATGTATTCAGTCATACTTCATGATAATTTGTAGTGAATGGCAGGTTATTTTTGTATTTATTGTATACAAAATGGAGTATTGTCAATCAGTGCAATCACACTCAGAAATATATAAGAAAGAAATGTTACATGTATGTACATTCATAAATAATTCACAGTATAACCCAATTTGTGTCGACTCTACTTTGGAAATAGCATTAGATACAACCACCCAGCCTGGAGAGAGTATCTAATTCCCATGACGATGGGTCACCTCGGGAGACTCTAACCCTTGATGAACGAGGCCTGAAGACATCTCTGGCAATTATACAAATTATAACTTTGATATGCACTACATCATATAAATGTGCTTTGCAGCATCATATTTACAATTCAGTTGGAAATCATATGGTGAACATATATGTTTATGTAAAATAGTAACACTGTGGATTAAAATAAGCAGGTATATCTTTAAATTTTTTTGCATCAATGCATTCGATAAACACAAATTCGAGAAGCTACATTTTCCAAATGACCATTTTCACATATCAGGCTGCCGAGTTGTAGATGGCTGGTAACTCCCTGTACCAATTCTATTGCTTTTGGTGGTTCCATTATTATTGACCAATCCCACATTGTGTGACAGGTTACGACGACAACCACTTATTATCTGACGAATAACCGACGAAAAGTGGCATTTCCGTTCAAATGTTGGGGATCCTTCCATTAAATTTCACCAAAAATATTCTGTTGAACTGACAGTGTTGCTCATTTTTATGCAGACATTGATCAAAATAATGTCACATTATTGGTCTGTTCTGCAGCAAAATTACCAGTGTTTGTCATAAAATGCGCACATAAAAATCCTAAACACACCTACAGTGTATGTGCACTACTATTGCACCATGTCCCTCTTTTGACTTCAGAGTAAACATGTAACACAGACATACACTATACCAAACATGGTACTATTTGACTTGATAACCGTGAATAAAAAAGGTTCTATTGATTTTTATTCCAGCTGCCAGAAATGAAGGAATAACATTTTTCATTTGGAACAAAATTCGGGTGAATGATCTGTACCTATTTCTCCCACATGTATTTACAAATACATGTATGATCAATTACTTTTTTTAATATTGTATGATTATTACTTATCAATCATGCTAATTACCATAATACAGTAATATACTAGTATCACATAGTAACAAAACCATGATCTCTGAATCAGAAGTTCTTTCACATAATTGTTTTTCTGCCTGCGAGCTATACAAAATTAATAATGCTAAACATGTCAACTTAAGACCAAAGTATCTAGCTATGTTTCATTCGATTGAACATGATTGTTCAATCGTATCAGCTTTGATTGAGTAGACTTGTTTAGAACCTGTTTAGAATGGAGGTGCATACAAGGTGGATTGTGAGCATTGGGTGTAGTGTAGGAGAAGGGTTGATACAGTTTCGGGATCACCTGATCATGCTGATTGTGGCCACACATGTACTTGGAGAGACTTTGTTACAACTCACGCAACAGCGCCATGACGACCGGCACCAAATCCGATTTTATCACAATGTCCTAATCCGGCTACAATTTCCTGAGGAGGGAATCACATCAGTCGCGGAATTATGTTAGCAAGGGTGGACATTTTATCCATCAGGATTCTCTCTCTTGGAGCATCAAATTGCGTTTGACGACCATTTTTCAGTCACACTATGCACTCCAAGACCACAGGGCCTCATGCTTCACGCGACAATCAGCCGAGTTGTAATGGCAGTTGGAAAATGTTGTGAAGTCTTGACAATTATTCCCAATCGCCATTGTCTTTTTATGGTTTGTCGATTTATTGATGTGAATATGCCACAGGGAATGCGATAAGAGATGCAACAAACTCTCCATGAGAACTTGACTAGATTCGCAATTTACAGTTTGAAAACAGTTACATAACCCAGTTTTACTGCAAACTCTATAATATAGAACATATCTACTAATGGTATATATTACTGTAATCCTGCCCCGTTGAGCATTCTGGTCAACTATATTCCATTTTTACCAGTGAAGGATGTAAGATCTCAAATAAGTCAGAAGAAAAATCAAGAAAATAAATAAGTAAAGTTTAACAAAGATTGATTTTAATTTTGCTAAATCTTTTGAGATGAGATTCAGTATTCGGATCATTTCCCGACCACTGCAATAGATGCATACAAGGTTATTTGTAAGTAACTGTGGTCTTTCTTTCTTCGTTTATCCATATTACTATGCAGATTGCTGGCTGAGAGGCGTGACTGTGTAAAGAGATGTTCCATTCAACGCTGTGACACAGTACCCAATGCTCTATCTTCTCTACCCTAGCGAGGACAACTTTGGATGAAGCTCTCTTGAAAAGCGAACTCCTTTCCTGTATTCAACAAGATCTTTATTAATTTGTATTGAAACCCCAAATAACCTGCATGAAATATGCTGCGGTGAATGGAGGAGCTGGTGACACTGTCCGTTACAAGGTCATCGTGAAGAAGTACTGTCCAGATTGGCGTGTTGATCGAGGAGGGAGTTTTGGTCTTTAACGATACCCTCATCGGGAGAGGATGTGGTTCACGGGGAGGGGGACAGTTTCATGTCACTAATTAGCAGGATCCGAGGGGTGGACTGGGAAGGACGTTGTTAATGCGCATCTACATTTGTGTCTTTGGCAGCACCGGGTTTCTTTGAGGTGTAATTGGCGTAAAGTGAATTATCGCGGGCTTTCAACCAGATGCTACGTGTGTATTGGGTCAACCTATTCTTGATCTATTGTTTATATGAACAACAGCTTTTTGTAGTAAAACACCCGGGTATGGCATGTCGCACAATATAAAACATGTACTAAAATACAGTTTAGACCATTTATTTCCACAATATGTGTATACAGATTCACTGATCCTGATGATGAAATTTTGGTGGTATTTTTGTCAAGAATTTCAAAACTGTATGCTATTAGGACCTTGCCTTCCAGACATAGTTACTCTAGACTGATCATCTTCGTCAAGGAGCGTGTTGTATGGCTTGATGAATCTGGAAAAATATGGATGATAGATATTTGCGTTAATTGCAATTTCTAATAGAGTCAAAAATATTTAATTATTTTCTGATACATTTTATTATCCCATCCATGGCGAATACTGTACTTATCCTTACACATAGAAAATAATTTACATGTGTTTCCAGTATTATATATTCATTTGAAATGTTTGACATGTCATTGATGATAATGAACCATAATATAATATAGTGCAAAATGTATAATCATAATGTAAAAAAACTTCGAAGAAATAAGGCTTGGAAGTCGAAATCACTCTAGGTGCTTACCATGTCGTCTGTTATTCACAGGGCGGAAAAAACCTTCAATCTATGGTAGATGTATTGTTCTGGCATATGTATCATATGACTAATGTGTATGAAGAATATTTCCATCGTGTATTAAACATGACGAAAATTCCTTGCATGTGACTTAATTCATTTGTGGTGATGATGAAACCACCAACAATAGCTAACACACCAGGTACGAGACGCACCCAATGTGTTATAACATGTATATTCAAGGATTACCATGGTGAAAAAGCCTGGCTGTAGAAGAGGCTAGTTCGGACAGCTGAAGAGGCTAACTGGATTTGCAAACATGGAAATACAATTTCCAGCATTAGAAGTAATGTTGAAATCCGCCATAGATGCTTCACGTGGATTCAGTTCCGCTTAGGATCAGTGCTCGTAAATTGTTGGACTGACTACTTTGTCAGCTCCAAATAACAACGATGGGCGAGGTTGCCCATCTGCAGCGACATTTATGCAAAACTGCCATGGGTCAAATTTAGTTCTGTCTCAATTTGGTCAATACGTGTCGGGTGGAAATAAATGAAAGTGCCAATACCCTGGTACCATTTGCAATAAACCTCACAGCAGCAAAATGACTACTAATACCACGACATATATTATGACGTCACCTGTCATATCCTGAATTCTTCTGTTATGCCAACCATAAATCATATGTCCATTTGGGTTTGGGGTTATACCACCATAAGATGTGGACTTATATGGAAATATACAGATATTCTGAGTTTGAAAGTACTGGCCACTGTCTTTCCCTTTACGAAAAGCCAGAGGAACGAACAAGTATTAATTTTCTAGTGTTGCCATCGTTATATGCTACAAATGTGTGTTATGTCACGAGCTGATGTAGATTTTTCTGGAGAACAAAAGGAATCAAACAGCTCATAGATGCCACACATCAAGTCGCTATAGACACTAAGGTGTTTCTAACATATTGTATCACAAATTTATCTTTCCAGGTATAGTGTCTATATTCAAATACAGGTAAATAGACGAACACTTTCCATTTTAAAATTTTACATATTACATTTTAACGATTATGTAACCAAGACAAATACTCCAGTACAGAGGAGGTCTATAAGGCAGCAGAAAAAAACACTCCCGCATTACAACAAAGTTTGTTCAGCTGCTGCCACCTCAGCTGATGCTTCCTGTTGCCATCACCATGCTCAAATGTCAATCATCTGATGTCTTGTCTGCTTAAAGGAATAAATATCACGTGGATCTGACATTTCTATGAAGGTGTCTCATGTACATGTCTAATATTCTCGTTGTTGATCCATCTCATATTTACCTACCAGTATTGGTTTACTTTGTCGTCTCACTACTTTCAGTGATGATATAACATGTACAAACTGGAATATTTTTACAAGCATATTCACAAAATTCTGGATGACACGCGAGCTATTCCATGGAGATTCTCATTCCTGGCCTTCTAGAAACATAGAGTAATGTCCGGAAAATTGTGGATATATATCACGTACAACAATCGAACAATGTTTGGTAGTAAACACCTTTCAAATTTTAGTTTCCCTTGAGAGGAAACAATCTGAAAAGTCCGAGAAACGAAGAAAAAGTACTAAAATCTGACTAAACAATGTATCACATACCCTGCGACAAGGAAGTCATAGATTCATGTATCAATATGACAAAGAGAAGATAATGAAGATAATAAAGTTAGAAGCAAGGCATAACATAACATTTCCGTTAGATCCGTGATAGATTGCACTCGAGACAAGTTTTACTGCAATGACAATGGTGGATTTATAGACCCCCCCCCCCCCCAGCAAACACGTTGTTTGGCGAAGAGAAAAGTCTTGAGTAGAGATTTGAATGAATTTAGAGTCTTTGGTGATCTTGCTCTGTCTGGGAGACATTCCAAAGCTGAGGTGCATAACTTGAGAAAGTTCTGTCGCCAACTATCTTCAGTCGTGTTTTTGGGTGCAGTTAGAAGGAGATTAGCTGAATCGTTTATCCATATTACTTTGCAAATTACTGGCTTGGAGGCGTGACTGTGTATAGAGATGTTCCATTTTACGCTGTGACACCCCCGATGATCTATCTTTTTCACCCTACCGATGACAACCTTGGATGAAGCTCGCTTGAGAAGCTCTCCTTTCCTGTAATCAACGACATGTTCACTAATCTGTATTGAAACCACAAAAAAACTTGCATGAAATATGCTGGGGGGTCAAGTAATTGGTGACATTGTCCGTTACAAGGTCATGGTGAAGAAGTACTGTACAGATTGGCTTGTTGATCGAGGAGGGAATTTTGGTCTTTAACGATACACTCTTCGGGAGATGATGGGGTTCATGTGGAGGGTGACAGTTTCATGTCACTAATTAGCAGGGTCCATGCCGAGGGTTGGAGCAGGGAGGACGTTGTTAATGCGCATCTACAATTGTGTTCTTGGCAGCACCAGGTTTCTTTGAGGTGTAATTGGTGTAAAGTGAATTATCGCGGGCTCTCCATCGGATGCCATGTGTGTATTGGGTCAACCTATCCTTGAACTTTTGTTTGCATGTGCCACAGCTTTCTTTGGTAGAACACCCTGGGATGGCATGTCGCACAATACAAAACATGTACCAAAACACAGTTTAAAAAAAAAATACATTTATGATAATTTTTTACGTTTTAACAGATGTAAATGTGGTATTATGAATACAGACACCAGAAACGTAGACCATATATTTCCAAAATATGTTGCTACAGATCCAATGATCATGATGATAATTTCTTGGAATTTCAAAATTATATGCTACTAAAATTTCTTGGAATTTCAAAATTATATGCTACTAAAACCTTGCCTTCCATCAGTAATACCTAGACATAGTTACTCCAGACTGATCGTCTTCGTTTCTGATTGAATGAGTGATTCTTGGTCACGATTCATGGTGCAATGGCAATGTGCAGTGTTTTCATTGGTTCCCCAACGCCGAAAACATTGATAATGTTCCCGAGGAAACAATCTTTAATAGTTGCAAGATCAGCTGGAGAACCTGATCGACGATTGATCCAGATAAATTGTAGTATCAATGACAGCAACCTTGATCTGCTGGGAACACTGTTGGGTTTCTGATTCTGCATTTGCTGTGGCTGCAACTCAACATAGAAAACTGCTGGGTGAGCCACGAAAATGTTTACTACAGAACTGCACCTTGCTGGAAAAAAACTTCCGAGGAAACAGATTATAAGCAATGAGAGACATTCTCAATGTCGCAAGAATTATACAAATAATATCTTTGATATGGACTACATCATGTCGATGTGCTTTGCTATGTACCATAGTAACACTGAGGATTAAAATAAGCAGGTATATTTTGCACAAAAGTATTGAATCAACTTAAATTGACACATTCGATAAAAACAAACCCGAGAAGCTACTGTTTCCAAATGACCATTCCCACATATCAAGCTGCCAAGTTGTAGATGGCTGGTAACTCCCGGCACCATTTTTTTTTGGCTTTTCGCGGTTCCATTATTATTGACCAATCTCACATTGTATGACAGGTAACGACGACAACCACTTATTTTCTGACGAACTACCGAAGTGGCATTTCCGTTCAAATGTTTCACCAAAAATATTCTGTTGAAGTGACTGTGTTGAACATTTTTATGCAGGCATTGATCAAAATAATGTCACATTGATGGTATGTTCCGCAGCAAAATTACCGTGATTTGTCATAGAATGGGCACATGAAAATCCTGAACATACCTACCTTGTATGTGCACTACTAATACACTATGTCCCTCTTCTGACTTCAGAGTAAATATGTAACACAGACATACACTATGCCAGACATGTCACTATGTAACTTCATAACTGGGACAAAAAAAACTTCTATTGATTTTTTTTATTCCAACTGCCAGAAATGCAGGAATAACATTTTTCATTTGGAACAAAATTCGAGTGAATGATCTGTAACTCTTTCTCACACATGTATTGACAAATACATGTATGGCCAATTACTACTTTGAATATTGTATGATTATTACTTATCAATCATGCTAATTACCATAAAACAGTTATATACTAGTATCACATAGTAACAAAACCATGATCTCTGAATCAGAAGTTCTTTCACAGAATTGTTTTTTCTGCCTGCGAGCTATACAAAATTAATCATGCTAAACATGTCAACTTAAGACCAAAGTATCTAGCTATGTTTCATTCGATTGAACATGATTGTTCAATCGTATCAGCTTTGATTGAGTAGACTTTCTTGTCTTTCCGATGTCAATTTGTCTGCTCCACAAAGCTCAAAACAAAGTTATTTTCAAGCACCTCACAACGCTGTAGCCACATCGTGATTGAAACGACAGGATTTTCAGAATTGTTCAAAACAGTTGCTAATTTAGGTTCTGCTTGACTCAAGAATTGTTCGTATTTCAAGACATCAGCTTTCGAATATAAGGATCTGTTTAGAATCGAGGTGTATACGAGGTGGATTGTGAGCAATAAGTGTAGTGAAGAAGAAGGGTTGATACAGTTTCGGGCCATGGCAATGTACATGTGGCCACACATGTACATGAAGAGACTTGGTTTCAACTCACGCGACAGCGCCGTGACGACCGACACCAAATCCGATTTGTATCACAATGTCCTAATCCGGCTACAATTTCCTGAGGAGGGAATCACATCAGTCGCGGAATTATGTTAGCAAGGGTGGACATTTTATCTATCAGGATTTTCTCTCTTGGAGCATCAAATTGCGTTTGATGACCTTTTTTTTCAGTCACGCTATGCACTACAAGACCACAGGGCCTCACGCTTCATTGTCGTGGCGACATTCAGTCGAGATGTAATAGCAGTTGGAAAATGTTGTGCAGTCTTGACAATTATTCCCAATCGCCATTGTCTTTTTATGGTTTGTTGATTTATTGATGTCACTATGCCACAGGGAATGCGATAAGAGATGCAGCAAACTCTCCATGAGAACTCGACTAGATTCGCAATTTACAGTTTGAAAACAGTTACATAACAAATTTGTACTGCAAAATAGAACATATCTACTAGTGGTAAATATTACTGTAATTCTGCCCCTTTCAGCATTCTGGTAAACTATATTCCATTCTTGCTAGTGAAGGATGTAAGATCCCAAATACGTGAGAAGAAAAATCACGAAAATAAATAAGTACATCGTTTAACAAAGATTGATTTTAATTTTTATAAATCTTTCGAGATGAGGTTCAGTATTCAGATCATTTCCCAACCACTGCAATAGATGCATCCTCGCCTAACAGCGTTTCATTTAACGCTGTGACACAGTGCCCAATGCTCTATTGACACCCACAATGCGCTATCTTCTATACCCCAGCGAGGACAACCTTGGATGAAACTCTCTTGAAAAGCGTACTCCTTTCCTGTATTCAACAACATGTTCACTAATCTGTATTGAAATGAAACCCCAAAAAACCTGCATGAAATATGCTGCGGTGACTGGAGGAGTTGGTGATACTGTCCGTTACAAGGTCATCGTGATGTAGTACTGTCCAGAGTGGCGTGTTGATCGAAGAGGGAGTTTTGGTCTTCAACGATACCCTCTTCGGGAGAGGATGTGGTTCATGGAAAGGGTGATAGTTTCGTGTCACTCATTAGCAGGATCCATGCCGAGGGGTGGAGTTGGGAGGACGTTGTTAATGCGCATCTACAATCGTGTCCTTGGCAGTACCGGGTTTCTTTGAGGTGTAATTGGCGCATAGTGAATTATCGTGGGTTTTTCCATCGGATGCTATGTGTGTATTGGGTCAACCTATCCTTGAACTATTGTTTAAATGTACCACAGCTTTCTGTGAAAAAAACGGGGATGATATGTCGAACAATACAACACATGCACTAAAATACAGGGTTTTTAAAATACATTTATATTTTCATTTTTGGTTTTAACAGAAGTAAATGTAGTATAATAAATACATATACCAGAAACGTATACCATATATTTCCACAATATGTGGTGACAGATTTAATGATCATGATGATGAAATTTTGGTGGTATTTCTGTTAAGAAATTCGAAATTATATGCTACTAAGACCTTGCCTTCCATACATAATTACTCTAGACTGATCACGTTCGTCAAGGATTGTGTTGTATGGCTCGATGAATCTGGAAAAATATGGATGATAGATATTTGTGTTAATTGCAATTTCTAATAGAGTCATGTGAATGTATTTCATTCTTTTCTGAGCTATTATCTCATTCATGTCAAACAATGTACTTATCCTTACACACGCAACAGAATTTGCATACGTTTTCAGTATTATATATTCATTTGGAATATTTGATGATAGATAGATTGTATGTGTTAATTGCAATTTCTAATAGAGTCATGTAAATGTATTTCATTTTTTTTCTGATACAATTATTATATGTTCTACTGTACTATCCTTACACATAGAAAAGAATTTGCATACGTTTTCAGTATTATATATTCATTTGCAATATTTGACATGTCATTGATAATAATGAACCGAGACATGATATAGTGCAAAATGTATAATCATAATGAAAAAAAAACTTCAAAGAAATTAGGCGTGGAAGTCGAAATCACTCTAGGTGCTTACCATGTCGTCTGTTGTTCACAGGGCGAAAGAAACTCTTATTGGTAGGTGTATTAAGGAACTCGGAGTTCTGGCATATTTATCATATGACTACTATGTATGAAGAATATTTCCATCGTGTATTAAACATGACGAAAATTCCTTGCAGATGACCTATTTCATTTGTGGTGATGATGACACCCCCAAAATAGCTGACACACCAAGTACGAGACCCACCCTACGTGTTATAACATGTATATTCAAGGATTACCATGGTGAAAAAGCCTGGCTGTAGAAGAGGCTAATTCGGACAGCTGAAGAGGCTAACTGGATCTGCAAACATGGAAATACAATTTCCAGAAGTAAAGGTGATGTTGAAGTCTGGCATAAAGGCTTTACGTGGATTCAGTTCAGCTTAGGATCAATGCTCGTAAATTGTTGGACTGACGACTTTGTCAGCTCCAAATAACAACGATGGGCCAGTTTGCCCACCTGCGGCGACATTTATGCAAAACGGCCAAGGGTCGAATTTAGTTCTGTCTCAATTTGGTCAATACGTGTCGGGTGGAAATAAATGAAAGTGTCAATACCCTGGTACCATTTATGATAAACCTCACAGCAGCAAAAGTGACAACTTATACCACGACATATATTATGACCTCACATGTCATATCCTGAATGCTGCTCTAATGACAACCATAAATCATATGTGCACTCGGGTTTGGGAATTAATACCACCATAATATGTGGACTTATATGAAGATATACAGATATTCTGAGTTTGAGAGTACTGGCCAGTGTCTTTCCCTTTACGAAAAGCCAGAGAAACGAACAAGTATTAACTTTCTTGTGTTGCCATCGTTATATGCTACAAATGTATGCTATGTCTTGAGCTGATTTAGATTTTTCTGGAGAACAGAAGGAATCAAACTGCTCATAGATGATATCCATCGATTCGATATAGACACCAAGGTTTTTCTAACACACTGTATTACAAATATATCTTTCCAGGTATAGTGTCTATATTCAAATACTGGTAAAAAGACGAAAACTTTCCATTTTTTTAATTTTACATATTACATTCAGAAGATGAAGAAATGCTGAATAAATGTCATCATAACTATTATGTAACCAAGACAAATACTCCACTACAGAGGTCTATAAGGCAGCAGATAAAACACTCCTGAATTGCAACAAAGTTTGTTCAGCTGCTGCCACTTCAGCTGATGCTTCTCGGTGTCATCATGATGCTCAAATGCCAATCATCTGGTGTCTTGTCTGCTGAAGGGAATTTATATCACGTGGATCTGACATTTCTACCAAGATGTTTCCATGTACATGTCTTATATTCTCGTTGTTCATCCAGCTCACATTTACATACCAGTATTGGTTTGCTTTGCCATCTCAGTACTTTGAATGATGATATAACATGGATAAACTGGTCTTTTTACATGCATATTCACAGAATTCTGGATGACACGAGCTATCTCATGGAGATTCTCATTCCTGGCCTTTTTAGAAACATGGAACATTGTCCGAATAAAAATTGTGTATAGATATATAACTTACAACAACCGAACAAGGTTTGGTAATAAAAACTTTCTCAAAATTCGGTTTCCCTTGGGAGGAAACAATCTGATAAGTCCGAGAAACGAAGAAAAAGTAATAAAAGCTTACTAAGCAGTGTATCACATACCCTGCGACAAGGAAGTCATAGATTCATGTATCAACATGACAAAGGGAAGAGAAAGACAAGTTGGAGAAGAAGCAAGGAAGCATAACATTTCCGTTAGATCCGTGATAGATTGAACTCGAGACAAGTTTTACTACAATGACAATAGTGGATTTATAGAGCCCCCCCCCCCCCAAGCCCACGTTGTTTAGAGGGGTTGTACAATTAAACTAGAAGTAAACAATAATATAACTAAAACATAATCAATAAGACCAGTGTTATGAATGAATAATTAGCTAAAAGCTTTGGTAAGAGAATCCATAACTTGAACTTTCTTCAGTCGTGTTTTGGGTACAGTGAGAAGGAGATTACCTGATGACGAACAGAGGATTCTGCCTGGAGAACCGGGCATGTCTCTGATGTAGGGCGGAGCCATATCATGCACGACATATCATGCACTTCAACTTTGTAAACCAACTGTAATACTCCACTGGTTTTTTGCTTCTATTTTGACTTGCACAGATTTTTATCCTTCCGAATGTTTAATTCATCGATCTTGCTGGTTTTGTGTTGCGTCAGTTAGACACATGAAGAGATACACTAATTTCAATTGGATATTTATTACATGGGCGCTGAAGTAGGTTGTTTTGCTTGTTTTTCTCTATTCAGTAAGGATCAGAAAGTTTCTCTATTTACAGACGGATGGACGAGTCGTTTTCAGTATTATATGGTAGCACGACGTACGTGGGCCATTATGCATATCAGAAATTCATACGAACAAACTGAGGTCACTGTAATATACTTAAGAATCTGAAACATACTAAATAATTATATAATATAGACGGTGCAGTTGAAGAAAAACTAGATCCTTTCAGGAAATCCCTCATTCACTCAATGTTTGAGGCAGAAAAATCTGAAGAACCCAAACTGTCATAACAAAATTTTGGTTAGATCTACTTGGTCACTTTTTTCAAGAACAATATTATATGTCCTTTCATATTATGTGGCCTCATATTATTATGTGGGCTCAAAATGTAATTAGTTGCAATTTCATTGTTTGATTAAGGGTTGTCCCGTCCCAGTCTCCCAGATGATGACCTACCCAATAAACACCAAATGCAATCGAAACAGTAAGCAATGAAAATATATCTGAATGGACTAAGTACATCCATGCGCTCTAGAATAATATCATGGACCCTATGATTTCATTGATCCTATAATTCGATTGACCATCTAACCTCAATGACCAATCAATGAAAGCAATGACTGGGAATGCAGGGAGTCATAATCAAGGCTCAAAAAGCCTCGATGATATATCACCGTGGGGCAGAGTCAAATAGTATGGAAGCATACGCATTAACGTGAAAATATCACTTCAAGTTGTCTTAACATGATAAACTGAGCAAGATGTCTCACAATTTCATATATATCACTACAAGTCATCTTAACGTGAAATTTATCACATCAAAACGTCCTAACGTGAAAATTTATAATGACCAGATGTTATAATGTGTAAGAATATCACAACAAGGCGTGTCAATGTGAAAAAATATCAACACATCAACGTGATAAATATTATGATAAGATGCCTTGTTGTGATATTATACACATCAAGACATCTAATCACTATACATTTTCACGTTAAGACGTCTTGTCGTGATAAATCTCACTTTAAGATGACTTGTTGTGATATTGTAAGACATATTGCTGGGTTTATCATGTTAAGACAACTTAACGTGATATGTTCGCGTTAACACGTCTTGTTGTGTAAGCTAACACGACAGTTCGGGATGAACCGACAGGCTATGTGGATGATCAAAGTATGCTTCAGCGTACACAATTCCTCTTGCTCATTCCAGTGAGACGTCCCATTATGGGGAATTTCAATATGCGAGTCATGCGAGTGCTAGCATTGTCTAGTGTGGTGGTGTTAAGGTCGCTCTAGTTGCCATGGTAATATATTTACCACATGCTCTGATGGGACCATCATAAAGTTAATTAGTATACCATTCAGACTATCATATAGTGATGGGCATGACATTGATAGCAGAAACATGAGAATCGCTAAGGACATTCAGAATTCTTCATATTGACTCCTCGGCACGATCTGGTTCTAAAAATCAATGGAGTCCACCTGAGTATGGATTTTCTCTCGTTTTATTTTCCGTCGTCTACACACAACATTATACAGATATAAATCTAAAGTTTAGAAAAACCAGAATGTCTGTGGCTCTTTCCACACCCATATCGGGCCAGCCCTTCACATAATGCTTTTGTTTAAAAACTGATTTCCACGCACATATTTTATGGACCCAATTTAACCTCAGGTCTTCTCCCTCAGTTGTCAACCATTGTATTACCTACATGACATGATCATGGACAGTGCCTGCTATATATCTAAAACTACAATGAAAAAGAGTTTTTTTTCTGAACACTGATCAATTCACCATGTTAACCAAGTACTTGACCAAGGCTCTCACATGGAAAATCATAATTTATCTAACTGAGAATCATGATTATTACTGGAAGACGGCAGCAACATTTGGCATGGAAGAGTCAATCGGGGTCCAGGACACACCTATTACATCTTAACAATTGGTCTTTTGCGTCATGCTACGCACATGGACTGTCCGTCTGTTTCACAGTCACTTAGGCCCATTGAGTCGAGTCCATGTCTCTACGTGGCAATGACAACACAACATAGTATGTTTGCAGCATCATCACTACCCATACACATCACATGGAATTATGCCATCCTTCCAAAGCAAGATTATGAATATTTTTCGAAAACAGGATTGAAAACATACAACGTATACTTTTATAATGTCTCAAAATGTATTCATTTATACTTCATAATAATGTTAAATTTGTTAGATTCATCGTTTTCATATGTCATTTTCCGACCTATTTCTCAGTCTACAAAATACACTCACAACAATGCGAGCGAACGGATTATGTTGTGCAGCAAATAGCTAGTGAGGCCAGTAAAACTCACAGGTGATATGCACCGAGGTGTTTAAGATTATGAATGTTCAGCTCATTGTATTCATCTCACAGAAAGTATAGCCCTAGACATTCTCATTATATTGACGACAACAAGGAATAAATATATGCAACAACCAGTGCTTGTCAAGCAGAACACTCGAATCTTCGTTTTGGTGAAACGTATAAAATGATTGATCTAATCATCAAATTGCACAGCTTTCGTGATATCATTTATGAAACCATGTCTCGGTTCATCATCCATGCGTATTTGTGTGTGTGATAGCCAAGTTTTAGGTCAGGGGATTGTATTGTTTTGGTGATTTTGTTACCTTTACTTTCACATTATAAGTCAATGGAAAAGTGCCTCAGTGCAGACACCGGTAAGATACGTGCAATCACACCTTAAATTTCTATAAATCTTTCGAGATGAGGTTCAGTATTCGGATCATTTCCCGACCACTGCAATAGATGCATCCTAGATTATTGTGTAAGTAATTGTGGTCTTTCTTTCTTCGTTCATCCATTTTACTATGCAGATTGCTGGCTGAGAGGCGTGACTGTGTAAAGAGATGTTTCATTTAACGCTGTGACACAGTGCCCAATGCTCTATTGACACCCCCGATGCTCTATCTTCTATACCCCAGCGAGGACAACCTTGGATGAAGCTCTCTTGAAAAGCGTACTACTTTCCTGTATTCAACAACATGTTCACTAATCTGTGTTGAAACCCCAAATAACCTGCATGAAATATGCTGCGGTGAATGGAGGAGTTGGTGACACTGTCCGTTACAAGGTCATCGTGAAGAAGTACTGTCCAGAGTGGCGTGTTGATCGAGGAGGGAGTTTTGATCTTTAACGATGCCCTATAACGATACGGGAGAAGATGGGGTTCACGGGGAGGGTGACAGTTTCATGTCACTAATTAGCGAGGTCCATGCCGAAGGTTGGACTGGGGAGGACGTTGTTAATGCGCATCTACAATCGTGTCCTTGGCAGCACCGGGTTTCTTTGAGGTGTAATTGGCGTAAAGTGAATTATCGTGGGCTTTCCATCGGATGCTATGTGTGTATTGGGTCAACCTATCCTTGAACAATTGTTTAAATGTACCACAGCTTTCTGTGAAAAAACCGGGGATGACATGTCGAACAATAAAACACATGCACTAAAATACAGGATTTTTAAAATACATTTATGATATTTTTATTTTTGGTTTTAACAGATGTAAATGTAGTATATGAATACATTTACCAGAAACGTGGACCATATATTTCCACAATATGTGGTGACAGATTTAATGATCATGATGATGAAATTTTGGTGGTATTTCTGTTAAGAAATTCGAAATTATATGCTACTAAGACCTTGCCTTCCATACATAATTACTCTAGACTGATCACTTTCGTCAGGGAGTGTGTTGTATGGCTCGATGAATCTGGAAAAATATGGATGATAGATAATTGTGTTAATTGCAATTACTAATAGAGTCATGTAAATATGTTTCATTCTTTTCTGAGCTATTATCTCATTCATGTCAAACACTGTACTTATCCTTACACACAAAAAAGAATTTGCATACGTTTTCAGTATCATATATTCATTTGAAATATTTGATGATAGATAGATATTTGTGTTACTAGTAATTGCAATTTCTAATAGAGTCATGTAAATGTATTTCATTTTTTTCTGATACAGTTATTATATGTACTACTGTACTATCCTTACACATAGAAAAGAATTTGCATACGTTTTCAGTATTATATATTCATTTGCAATATTTGACATGTCATTGATGATAATGAACCGAGACATGATATAGTGCAAAATGTATAATCATAATGAAAAAAAAACTTCAAAGAAATTAGGTGTGGAAGTCGAAATCACTCTAGGTGCTTACCATGTCATCTGTTATTCACAGGGCGAAAAAAATCTGTCGATGTTAGGTGTATTGAGGGACTCGGGAGTTCTGGTATATGTGTCATATGACTACTGTGTATGAAAAATATTCCATCGCGTATTAAACAGGACGAAAATCAGATGACTGATTTCATTTGTGGTGATGATGAAATCACCAACAATAGCTGACACACCATATACGAGACCCATCTCAGACATCAGCCCTGCAGAAATAAACCCCACGTGTAATAACATGTATATTCAAGGATGATCATCGTCGAAAAGCCTGGCTGTAGAAGAGGCTAGTTCGGACAGCTGAAGAGGCTAACTGGATTTGCAAACATGGAAATACAATTTCCAGCATTAGAGGTAATGTTGAATTCCGCCATAGATGCTTCACGTGGATTCAGTTCCGCTTAGGATCAATGCTCGTAAATTGTTGGACTGACTACTTTGTCAGCTCCAAATAACAACGATGAGCGAGGTTGCCCACCTGCGGCGACATTTATGCAAAACTGCCATGGGTCAAATTTAAATCTGTCTCAATTTGGTCAATACGTGTCGGTTGGAAATAAATGAAAGTGCCAATACCCTGGTACCATTTGCGATAAACCTCACAGCAGCAAAATGACTACTAATACCACGACATATATTATGACGTCACCTGTCATATCCTGAATTCTGCTCTTATGCCAACCATAAATCATATGTCCATTTGGGTTTGGGGTTTAATACCACCATAAGATGTGGACTTATATGGAAATATACATATATTCTGAGTTTGAGAGTACTGGCCACTGTCTTTCCCTTTACGAAAAGCCAGAGAAACGAACAAGTATTAATTTTCTTGTGTTGTCATCGTTATATGCTACAAATGTGTGTTATGTCACGAGCTGATGTAGATTTTTCTGGAGAACAAAAGAAATCAAACAGCTCATAGATGCCACACATCAAGTCGCTATAGACAATAAGGTGTTTCTAACACATTGTATCACAAATTTATCTTTCCAGGTATAGTGTCTATATTCAAATACAGGTAAAAAGACGAACACTTTCCAATTTAAAATTTTACATATTACATCAAAACGATTATGTAACCAAGACAAATACTCCAACACAGAGGAGGTCTATAAGGCAGCAGAAAAAACATTCCTGAATTACAACAAAGTTTGTTCAGCTGCTGCCACCTTAGCTGATGCTTCCTGTTGCCATCACCATGCTCAAATGTCAATCATCTGATGTCTTGTCTGCTTAAAGGAATATATATCACGTGGATCTGACATTTCTATGATATGTTTCATGTACATGTCTAATATTCTCGTTGTTTATCCACCTCATATTTACCTACCAGTATTGGTTTACTTTGTCGTCTCACTACTTTGAGTGATGATATAACATGTACAAACTGGAATATTTTTACATGCATATTCACAAAATTCTGGATGACACGCGAGCTATTCCATGGAGATTCTCATTCCTTGCCTTCTAGAAACATAGAGTAATGTCCGGAAAAAAATTGTGGATATATATCACGTACAACAACCGAACAATGTTGGGTAGTAAACACCTTTCAAATTTGGTTTCCCTTGGGAGGAAACAATCTGAAAAGTCCGAGAAACGAAGAAAAAAGTACTAACATCTGACTAAACAGTGTATCACATACCCTGCGACAAGGAAGTCATAGATTCATGTATCAACATGACAAAGAGAAGATAATGACAAGTTAGAAGCAAGGAATAACATAACATTTCCGTTAGATCCGTGATAGATTTAACTCGAGATAAGTTTTATTGCAATGACAATGGTGGCTTTAGAGAGCCCCCCCCCCACCCAAGCAGCCCCGTTGTTCAGAGGGGTTGTACAATTAAATTGGGAGCAAATAATGATATAGCTAAAACAGTATGAATAAGACCAGTTTTATGAATGAATAATTAGCTAAAAGCTTTGGCGAAGAGAAAAGTTTTGAGTAGAGATTTGAATGAATTTAGAGTCTTTGATGATCTTGCTCTGTCTGGGAGATCATTCCAAAGCTGAGGTGCATAACTTGAGAAAGTTCTGTCGCCAACTATCTTCAGTCGTGTTTTGGGTGCAGTGAGGAGATTAGCTGAAGACGAACGGAGGGTTTTGCCTGGAAAACGGAGTTGTAGCATGTCTCTGGTGTAGGGTGGAGTCATATCATGCACTACATATCATGCACATTAGCCTTGTAAAACAACTCTAATACTTCACTGTTGTTTTGCTTCTACTTTGAGTCGCACAGATTTTCATCTTTCCGAATGTTTAATTTATTGGTCTTGCTGATTTTGTGTTGCATCAGTTAGGTACATGATTGCATATACAAATTTCAATTGGATATTCATCACATGGGCCCTGAAGTAGGTTGTTTTGCTTGTTTTGTTCCATTTAGTAAGGATCGGACCTTTACAGACGGATGGACGAGTCGTTTTAAGTATCATATGGTAGCACGACGTACGTGGGCTATTATGCAACTCTAATACTTCACTGTTTTTTTGCTTCTACTTTGAGTCGCACAGATTTTCATCTTTCTGAATGTTTAATTTATTGGTCTTGCTGATTTTGTGTTACATCAGTTAGATACATGATTGCATATACAAATTTCAATTGGATATTCATCACATGGGCCCTGAAGTAGGTTGTTTTGCTTGTTTTGTTCTATTTAGTAAGGATCGGAAAGTTTTTCTATTTACAGACGGATGGACGAGTCGTTTTAAGTATCATATGGTAGCACGACATACGTGGGCTATTATGCATATCAGAAATTCATACGGACAAACTGATGTCACTGTAAGATACTTGAGAATCTGAAACATACTCAATAATTATATAATATAATTGATGCAGGTTAAAAAAACTAGATCCTTTTAGGAAATCCCTTACTCACTCAATGTTTGAAACAGAAAAATCTGAAGAATCCAAACTGTCATAATAAAATTTTGCTTGCCTGGTCACTTTTTTCAAGAACAACGATTTCTTATTATGTGACCTTATAATTTAATTAGTTGCAATTACATTGTTTGGTTAGGGGTAGTTCCAGTCTCTAAGACGATGACCGACCCAATGAAGACATCATCACCAAAATGCAACCAAAACAGTAAGCAATAAAAATATACCTGATTTGACTAAATACATCCATGCCCTCTAGCATAATCACATGTAACCTATGATTTCATTGACCCTATAATTCCATCGACCATATAACCTCAATGACCAATCAATGAGATCAATGACTGGGAATGCACGGAGTCATAATCAGAGGCTCAACAGTCTCGACGATATATCTCTGTGAGCAATAGCACACACAAGTCTCGACGATATATCTCTGTGAGCAATAGCACACACAATTCCTCCTGCTCATTCCAATCAAACGTTTCCAATATGGTTAATTCGAGTATAGTCATTCGAGTGCTAGCAGTGTCTGGTGTGGTGGTGGTAAGGTCGCTCCAGTTGCCATGGTAATATATTTACCACCTCCTCTGATGGAACCATCATAAAGTCAACTAGGTAATCTATGGATTTCTACTCTGAATATGATGCCATGAGGAGGTATGGATGTAAATGCTGATGTTTTCCATGCTCCCTGAATGTTTGTACGGTATTATGGACATCCATGTATATATGTGTACATAAACATGTGTACTTAGGCCTAAACATTAATTTTCTGTTTCTCGTCCTCCTATTTTTTCCAAAACTGGGTAGGGAGAGACTTTTTAATGTTCATTTTTCATTTTGCAAAAAAATACTGTTCTCTGCTCAAAAGAAAATTGAGTAGGGATGCACTTTTTATTTTTGGTGGGACATTTCACACAATTGAAAATTAATTTGATTTATTGATTGATTGAAAAACACTTGAAGCACAGACGCATTGAAGCCCAAATAAATCAAGCATTTAGAATTGAAATCATGTGTAACATATGACTTCAATGAATTCATTTCTAGGTGCTTGATTTATTTGGGCTCGAAATCTCTTGGCCGGGCACCTTGGCACTACGGGTGTGCCATCATCCTAGCAGTCAGCACAGACATGATGATTCTGTGTACTAGTATTATTATTATCAAAAAAACCGTCAGTTGATAATATATTTTAATGATGAGTAATTGTGGAGATCCGTTCTATCAGTTAGTATGTCCATTGAAGTATTCATGAGGAATACAGTAAATCAATTCTCGATCTGAATTTTCTATGCATTATTAGATACACGTAACCACATAGAATAACTGTTTTTGAAAACTGGTAGTGTCTTTGTCTCATTTGGCGGAGAGTGGAAACAAGTCCTGAGGTACATAAATATATGCCTAAGTTGCATGCTGTGATCGGTTTCTCGATCATTCACTATCCTCAAAGTAGGGGCGGGAACACTTTTCATTTTCTAGTTGAGAATTGCAAATAAAAAATCCCGGAGGCTGCTTTTGAACACAGGCGGGCGGGGACGAGAAACAGAATATTATTTTTTTAAACCTTATACATGTGTATATTCCATTCATTATACATGCCCAAAAAGTTATGCGGTAATTATCACAAACTCCACTTTGAGGATTATACTTTGTCTGAAGGTTATATGAAGTACAAGTACGTGTACTCTCAATTGAAAATTCAAATGACAATTTACGATAACGCAAGGAATGAATTAATCTTCATGTCATTAACATATTCATATATGCTATCTATATGGAGATGATGCTGGCCGAGCCTTGATTGTGAACTCATTCGGACTATCACATAGTGATAGGCGTGACGTAGACAACCGAAATATGAGAATCGCTAAGGACATTCAGATTTTTTTTATGTTTGGCTTCTTGGCACGGTCAGGTTCTAAAAATCAATGGAGTCCACCTGAATATGGATTTTCTCCCGTTTTATTTTCCGTCGTCCACACACAAGATGATACAGATATATATCTCAAGTTTTTTCTATAAAAACCTGCAAAATCTCACTGCCCTTTTTTCAGTTTTTTTTTCTGAAAACTGATCAATTAACCATATCAATCAAGTACGTGACCATGGCTCTCACATGGAAAATCATAATTTATCTAACTGATCATTATGCTCATTGCTGGAAGACGGCAGCAATTTACATACGGCATGAAACCGTCAGTCAGGGTCCAGGACACACCTAGACCCAGGGACAATCCGTCATCCGGCCAACAGCCTACACGAGACTATCTATTCCTTTGGCGATGGAAACTTGCCCTTGGATAGTTGCAGAGGAAAGGAACTTTGGGAAATCATGCCAATCACGCAATGACAAATAGCGCTTGATGACATGCTTTAGCAAACGTATTTTTCATTCTTCGTTCAACTCCGAGGAAAGCGAAATGAAAGATCAAAAAATGCAGATACTTGTACTTTGGGATGAACACTTGCGGAAACAGTACATGGTCTGTAGCGATTTCCTGATAATCTCAGCATGTCGCGACATAATGACACTTGTAGATAGACCAAGGTCATTCATGGGGTATCTTCACTATTGATTTCTCATCATCAAATGAAACATAATCTCATCATCGAAGGAAGCAGACTCAATGTTTTTTATCTGGTTACCCTTCCGATGTGTCATTCCATTAGGCATGATTAATGTGTTCAATACGAAAACAATGAACGAGAGACAGTATGATAATATTCTAGAATTTGTCAACATCCCTCCTCTAACAAAAGAAGTTTGGATTCATGCTGAAATCCGATGAATTGAATTTCTCCGTATCACGACTGATCAAAATAATCTACTTCATACCAAAATTCAATTGGGTGCGGCGGCAATTGCAGATTGGTTGGGGTCGTTCAGTAGAGACGCGACTTGCTTTTTATGCCGTCTTCTGGGGAAACCATTCATGCTTTACAAAGTTAGTGTTTCAATCACCCTCATAGTTCGAGCTGATCAGCTCCTATGCATATTGAATTATTTCAATCATGCCTGACCCACTCTCGAACGTTCCAAATATATGTATATGGCAAGTCGGCTCTAAATACTTACAGATATTAATGATTTGTAACTTTTGATAATGTACCCGACATAACATTCAATAATGTATCATGCTCTGCAATTATGCAACTTTGCTGCCTTCAGTAATGTCTCAAAAACAACTGACTCGCGTAAATAACGTAAATCATTATTCCATGCACAGGAATCAATGGCATGGTGACATCTATTCATTCTTTAACTAATGACGCCTAACTGAACCGACTCTATTGAAATGGAAAGAATTATTGATAAAGGGATCCGGGAGTTATCATGATTTTGTCATGTGTATTGTATGGATTACCACTCAATGGTCAGGTGTCCTAAATGAGTCTTGGTACGTGTAAACATTCAGTTGATATGAGAATGTTAATCAGTTCAGTAATTAAGATGAACACGTGCATGTACCTTTTTTGATATTGATAATTTTCACCACCTAATTGTCTAGCTTTTACTCCCACAAATATGGACCACTGCAGGATATGATATTCGGGTTATTGGTTTCATTTTTTATGTACAGCACCTTCGAAAGGGTAACCGGTTGAGGCGCTCTATAGATTTCCTTATTGCATTGTATTGTATTTATATTTCAATATTTGCCCAAAGAGACATATAACGATCATTTGGCTATGGTATCGTCCTTTTGTAAGTTATCAAATTTGAAGTGTGTTCATTTCGTGTGAATAATGATGAAAACTCATGCAGGATAATCAATTATAAACTGGTCAAAACACAAGCTGTTGAGTGTTTCCAGTACGTGAAAGTATATTGTAGAGTCCTTCTAAATGTCTGCTCTTGTATGTTCTTGGTGTATGTATTCGAGTTTGGACGAACAGAAATATGTACACGGATTGCCATAGCAGTGGCAATTGTGAATCTGGAACTCAATGGTGAAAACAACCTGATACAAGTTTTTTTAATACATCTAGTTGTTGCGCTTACTACCTCAAGGTACTATATGTCAGAGATGAGAGTGTGTCAATAGCATTTTTTTTCTTAAACCCCAAATCCCTTTACCCATGCTTCTGTAAGACCATAGTCCACATGCAATGTCCACATATCATACATACAAACAATACATTTTTTGTATTGCGCTACTTATCGCGCTACTTATCGTCAAACGATTTCGACTGCGCATTAGACATAACAACATGGACAATGAAACATGAATATATACAAATACACACACACAACTACACAAATTTGGTATTGATGAGAAGAACAATGTTGTAATTGATAACCAATTGTTATTACTAGCTTACAGTATTTAAAAACGACATGACATATTCCAATCGCTTCCCACAGCAAAGGGCGAATTTACCAAGCTGACCACACGTGGATGAGTTTCATTGATTGTACCCACGGCCTGGCTCATTGGTTGGTCACCATAGCAATATCCTGGTTCTGTGGGCCGATCCACCGATGGTAATTGTCCCCATAAACCATAGGAACTATCCACAATAACTCTTAATAGTTATTCGCCAAACATGTGGACGTAAGTATCAATCAATACAATCAGATTCTGATAATGATTAATAACTTTAATATTATTAATAACTTTAATACTTGATGGTTATTAACTTTAATATTTGATATAATACATTGTGGCGATTTTGCCCTAAGCACGCGGCAGGTGATTGTAAACATAAATGCCATTTATGTGGCCTTTTCGTACTTGGCCTTGTTTTGACATGCTCCGTTCGAGCGTGCGTTGCCACGGCGACGTATTGTAATTTACGCTCCAGTAAACTATAACAATGGATCGATTAAACCTCGCGTGCGCCCTACAGTTTCTGGTGTATTATATATACACTGGAAGCGACTCGATCGAGGAGATTGTCCGAGAGATCGAGACTAGGATGCACACGAGGCTCGCCATGAGCTTTGTGTTCCCTGGGTCTGAGTAGTGGGCTCCTAGAGCCCTGGGGACGATTTCCATGGGGAGGCCCGGGCTGGGAGAGACAAGTTGCTGACTCGGGGGCCTTCGGCCCTTTGGATCGCCAGTTCTCTCCCTTCCCGGGACGTGTGACAGAGGCTCTGGCCAGCATGTCGGGCTGTACGGGGTTCCGTCCCCGAGGCAGACCGCGGCTCGCCAGGCCCCGCCAGTTAACACCGTAGGGATGAACTAGTTTCTGAACGGTGTCCGTAGGCCTGGGAGTGTCGGGTGGGCTGTTACCTGGTTACCGTTAATGCTGAAGTAGTTACCGTGTCCGCCGCGACCTCCGGTGAGCGGCCCTGCCGCAAGGATCCGGAATAGCGGATGCGCGTCCGCAAGGACTCGGATGAGAGAGGACTATCCTCGAGGATCCCGAAGAGCGGACGGTAGTCAATAACTTTACATTGGTGCCGTGACCAGGATCAGTCCGACAGTGTTCCATCGCAGCCTACCGTCACAGTGTTGTAGCCTCCTTAGTCCCTGGGGATCGCCCGCTCCTCAAGGACATCTTAGGAAAATGACGAAAGAAAGAGATAAGGCCAAAAATAAGGCTGATGAACCCAAGGGGAGGGAAACGGGTGGAAACGTCGCGGACAATACCCGGTCCAGCGACGGCCGCCGTGAGAATTCTTCGGATGACTCCGGCGGTGGGAAGGAACGTGCGGAGACCTCCGTGGACAAGACCCCGTCCGCGGAGACGACTCCGGCGTCCCTGGCTCCGTCTCCGGACGACGAGTCGCGCCCTGAGGGGCAGCAACAGGAGTTGCTATCAGGGCCTGGCCCTGATCCGGTAGGCGCGGTAGGTGGAGCTGGCAACGGCGCTACCCCGCGCCCGCCTAAGTTCGGACGGCAGTCGTGGCAGGCGCCGCTCTTTCAGGGGACATCTCCGGATGTCCGGGATCGAGTGGTAGCCGGCCCGAGTACCTCCGGGCAAGCGGACCAGCAGTTCTGGATGCCACCTCCAGCCGGAAGAGCTCCTGCAAGGGCTCCCGGCCGGGAATCCAGACAGTCCGCGTCAGGCGGGATGGACCAGCTCACCCACACGCTGAGTGAGCTGGCTCCTTTAGGGCGCTATGACCGCGCCCGGTCGCCCCATCAGGGACGATCAGACCGGCGGAACCGCTCCCCCTCTCCGCTGTCACAAGGCAACTCGGGGCCTTTGACGGAGAGGGAGAGGTGGCTGATATCCGAGGCGCTTGTACTGTTCAAGCGGAATCAGCCGCCTCCGAGCGTTGACCCGTCGGTTATTCTTAGTCCGGGGATGTCTGGGCCAGTAGCCCCTCCCCAAGTCCTGCCGAGTCCGCAGGCGCCAGTGGCCCCCGCAATGGGACCCGCGCCTGCCCCGCGGCTCGGAGGCACCACGTTGGCGACCGCGTCGACCGTTCCGACGGTTGGAGCGCAAGCCGCGTGGCCGACTTACCCTGGCACGTACAGTGTGTCGGACGGGCAGTGGCAACAGGCGGCTTCGGCCCCAAGCTTTGCCGCCCCTTCTGGAGCCTACCCAGTAGGTTCGATGGGAGCCCCGCCCGCACCTAGCCAGAGTGGGTTTTTAGCGGGAATGACCCCGGCGGCAAACGTGAGCTTCCCTGCTCCTATGTCCGCGGCGTCGATGTTTGCTCCGGCAGACTCCGCCGCAGGCGCGGGAAGCGCGCGGAACTTGCCGCTGTACACGGACGACCCCGGAGCCGGGACCGCACGTCGGGCGCGTAGCAAACGCGATGACGGGCCCGACCACTCTTCGTGGCGGAAACGGTTCAACGGGGACAACGCCGACTTGGAGGACTACTTGCTCCAGGTATGGCGTACCGCCGTGTACGAAGGATGGTCCCAGCATGAAGCTGGACACGTCCTCGCGGGGAGCTTGGAAGGAAAAGCTCTCCGCGTGATGCCGTGTCTGCCGGTGGGAACAGTGACGTTCGGCGAGGTTGCTCGTCAACTTCGCCTGCTGTTCACGCTGACGACCAATCGGCGGCAGTCTGAACGAGAGTTCAAGGTGCGTACCCGCCAGCCGACTGAGTCCGTGACAGACTATGCGTTCAACCTACGCATACTCGGCCGGAGAGCTTTTCCGGACATGGACTCCAGACGGTTTGAGACGATGCTGATCGATCAGTTCATCGATGGCCAGCCTTACCACCTAGCGTATGGGCTGGCCACCCATGAAAAGCGATCGATGGAGGAGGCAATAGACTCCGCGCTTGCGCTTGAGGTGGCTGTCCGCCCTAGACAGTTGCCTCCAGCCCCGGCTCCGGCCTCGGCTGTACCCGCGCAGGCGGCGACCCCTCCTCCGGTCAAGGCATCGCAGGTAACCCCGTGGCAGGACCCGGTCGTCCGGGAACCCGCCAGGGAACCTACCCAGCAGTGGGTTAGTGCGCCGGCACCCTCTACAGGGGCGCCCGCACATGCGGCACCAGTCGCCGCGCCGTGCTCGTCCTCGGACGAGTGCGACATTGAGGAATACGACCTCGGTGCCGCGCAGATGATTGCGCACTGCGCCGGGATCGAACCCGCGACAGGGAAACTAGATCCGGACGTGGTGGCGACCAACACTACGTCCGGGGATAGTTGTTCGGTGGCAAACGATGCCGCCCCACCCGCTGATGAGCAGGACGAACCCCAAGTAGATATGACTTCTCCGGAAGTAGTCCTTGGAGATCAGTCTAGCTCCTCCGCGGCTGAGGCGGATGGCGAGGACTCCGTAGATGAGCCCAGCGCGTGTGAAAGGTATCGCCCTACCTGCGCGCTGGTGAGGGACCCTTGCTGGTATCTGCCCCTGTCCTTCGGACGGGAGCCGGTCCGGTTCCTCATAGACTCAGGCTCGGAGGTGACCCTCGTGGCCGCCGGAACGTTCAGGAAGGAGCCCGCGCTCCGCAACCTCGAGTTGCGGGATCCCGGACCGTATAAGCTCTACGGAGCGGGAGACAACCGCATCCGTATCCATGGCATCATCGATCTGCCTATTACCCTTGGGGACAAGGTGTATCTGACAGAGGCGATCGTGGCGGATATCGGAGCGGCCGGGATTATTGGGATGAATTTTCTACGGGTCCACCGGGTGACCGCCAACTTTAGTGCTGGCGAATTCCGGATGGGAGAGGACACACACTTCCTCTTCCGCTCGGGCCCGATGCATTCATTCCAAATGCGGGCATCGCGCACTGTAGTAGTGCCACCGATGAGTGAGATGATCATTGAGGCGAGGCCGCGTCGTCCCCGCATGCCCCTCGATGGTCGACCGTGTATAGTGCAACCCGTGAGCAGTTTCGCCGCAGGAACTGGGCTCGTGCTGGGTGGGGCCCTGGTCATGTCCAACCCCCGCGCGATGCCCATCCTCGTGGTGAATCCTACGGATGCTCCGATTGTACTGAAGCGCGGATGCATAGCAGCCACTGCTATTCCCGCGTCCTCGAGTCGTGTCCTCCCCGACGATCCTGTCTGCCGCGCTGCGTGCGCGGCGGCGGCCACCGGGGATGACCCGTTCTGCCGGACCATTTGGAATCTCGGGTTCCGAAGGACCGGTTGGATGAAGAGCAGCGCCAAGCGCTCCGCAGACTGCTGCGGCAGTATGCGGATGTGTTCATGGGTCCTGATGGTGCGGTTGGCAAGACTGACGTCGCCAAACACCGCATCGACCTCGTGGACGAGCGTCCTCTCAAGCAGCGTCTTCGTCGGGCAGCAATAGTGCACCAAGAGGTCATAGACCAGGAGGTGCAAAAGATGCTCGACTTAGACATCATCGAACCCAGTGACAGCCCTTGGGCCAGTCCGGTGGTTATGGTGAAGAAGAAGGACGGCTCGTGGAGGTTCTGCGTGGACTATCGGAAACTCAACGATGCCACGCGGAAGGACTCATATCCTCTCCCGCACATTGAGGATACTATTTCTGTGCTCTGGATCTGGCCTCCGGGTATTGGCAGGTGGAGATGGAGGAGAGTGATCGGGCGAAGACTGCCTTCGTTACCAAGAACGGGCTCTACCAATTCAAGGTAATGCCGTTCGGGCTCTGTAACGCACCAGCGACATTCGAGCGCCTCATGGAGATGGTACTTAAAGGGTTCCTCTGGAAGCGATGTATGGTCTACATCGACGATGTCGTCGTGTATGGCCGGTCGTTCGAGGAAACCCTCACCAACCTCCAGATGGTGCTCCATCGCATCCGCGGAGCAGGGCTTAAATTGAAGCCAAGTAAGTGCGAACTATTCGCGCAGGAAATCCTGTACTTGGGCTTCATGGTAACGGGCACTGGAGTGAGACCAGACCCCGCAAAGGTGGCGGCCGTGTAGAAATGGCCTCCGCCCTGCAACGTGGCGGACGTGAGGTCCTTCTTGGGCTTCGCGAGCTACCACCGCAGGTTTATTCGCGGCTTTGCGGAGATCGCGCGTCCCCTTACTATCCTCACGGAAAAGGGCGCCGATTTTGTTTGGTCCGCCGAGCAGGCTGACGCCTTCTCGGGACTCCGGCAGGCCTTGGTAGCGGCCCCGGTGCTGCGGCACCCTCGTCCGGACCCTCGTCCGGAGTTCATCCTGGACACTGACGCGAGTAACTTCGCACTCGGCGGTGTCCTCTCGCAGATCGTGGACGGGCAAGAGCGGGTAGTAGCTTATGCGAGTGTGGCCTTGAGCCGCTCTCAAATGAACTACTGTACCACTCATCGCGAGTTGCTCGCGGTGGTTACGATGACCAAGCGTTTCCGGCACTATTTGTTGGGACGCCATTTCCGCTTGCGGACTGATCATAGTTCGCTGAGATGGCTCCTCAACTATAGTGAGGCCGATGGCTTGGTGGCGCGGTGGCTCGTCAAACTCCAAGAGTATGACATGCAGATAGAGCATCGCGCTGGTAAGTTGCACGGCAACGCGGACGGCCTGTCCCGTTGTCATAAGTGCAAGAATCCGGGTTGTGCAGGAATGGCGCCACTCCAGCGAGCCGCGGATTCGTTCTCAGACTCGGAATTGGACGTTCCGGGGAGACCGCATGCCGCCGCCCCCTCTAACAACACGGCGGCCGGAGCGTCTAGGGCTAATCTCCGCGCGCGGACCCGCCGTTATCGGCGAGGGCGTCCCGCATACGAAGCGGAGGTGCGGCTCAGCTCCAGCGAGTCCTCCTCGAGTCCGGTGGTGTACTCCTCGTAGGTACCCTCGTCCTCTGGAGAGTCTGAGTATGAGCGGTCCTTGCCCCCTGTGGTGATGGCCGCTGCGGCGCAGCCGGACGCGACGGATGAAGAGCCTAATTACTTGGGTGGCTACTCTCCGGCGCAGATAGCTGCGGCACAGAGAGCTGACAGAGCTCTGGCACCGGTAATTACAGCCCTTGAGGCCGGCCAGAAGCCCTCGAAGGATGAGCGAAAGACCTACAGGGAGGAGACCTTGTCTCTAGTATCCCAGTGGGAAAGACTCTCCTTGAGGGATGGCCTCTTATACCGGCGCTACGAGCCACCGACCCCACTGCCTCCTATATGGCAGTTGGTGCTTCCGGCGGAGCTGCGGAAAGAAGTACTCCACCAGTTGCATGACCTCCGGGTGACCGGTCACTTAGGAATCCGGAGGACCGTCCATAGGCTACAACAGCGCTTCCATTGGCCTGGTAGCGGCTTGGACGTGCAACGGTGGTGCGCAGCCTGCCCTCGGTGTCAAGCTCGCAAGGGAGTTCCGACTCCTGGCCGCCACCCCTTAACCACGGTTAAGGCGGGCGTGCCGTTCGATCGGATAGCTTTGGATATACTGGATACCCACCGGGTCACCCCGCGCGGTTTCCGGTACATCCTGGTGATTTCCGACTATTTTACCAAGTATACCGACGCCTACCCACTGTGCCGCCAGACTGCGGACGAGGTAGCTCGGTTGTTGGTGAATAGATGGGTGGTGTACCATGGGGTACCTAAACAGGTACATTCGGATCAGGGCACGCAATTTGAGAGCAACCTGTTCCAAAACCTAGCACAGATGCTAGGCAGTACCAAGGTGCGGACCACCCCCTACAGGCCCCAGTCTGATGGCCAGGTCGAACGCTTTAATCGATCGGTCCTCAATATGCTGGCGGCCTTTGTGAACGATCGTGCGAATGATTGGGATGACCACCTCCCGTATGTCTTAATGGCGTACAGGTCGTCGGTCCACTCTTCGACCGGAGTTACTCCGCACGCGATGTTGTACGGCCGGGAGCTAAATTTGCCCGTGGATATTATGTATCCAACTGCGGCAGAGACCGGCACAGTACCCCAGTGTGGTCCGGAATACGTGGAGTGGATTCGCCGCGCCCTGGCGAACGCCCATGATTTCGCGCGCGCGCGCCTGGACAAGTCTGCCATCCGGCAAAAGCGAGGCTATGACGCCCATGCTAAGGGTAGGCCAGCTTTTGCGGAAGGCGACAAGGTGCGCTACTATTATCCGCCGCTTAAGCAAGGTAATAAATTTGCTAAGCCGTGGATAGGCCCGTTTACGGTACTGAAACAGGTGACAGATGTGGACTACCGGATCCGGAGGGATTCCAATCCGGACAGGGTTCTGGTTGTCCATATCGATAATCTGAAGAAGTATGAGGGCCCGCTTGTCATGGATCCGCTCGTTCAAGATGCGGAACCGGATGATGCTCCCGTGTGGGATCCGTCTGGTCAGCATCCGCGGACTCCGGACGAGCGTGTGCGCCGTATGGTGGGCCTCCCGGACCTCTCTGACCCGTCAGATGATGGACTGGGTGGCTATCAGCCAGATGACGGCGATCCGCAGGTACCCCCACTACCTCCAGTACCTGCGGATGACGGGCGGCCACGCCGGAAACCACGTGCGCCAGCCCGGTATGGGTGGGAATAACCTTCCGCCCATGCGGATGCATCTGCGGTACCCGTCTATCATACTACAGACGGGTTTTAGGTCGTTCCGTGAGAGTCCGCACGACTTACCTCCGTGGGTGGCTACTTTGTGGCTATCTTCGGAGTTGAGGTCCGCGGAGACTTTCATGTCGTAACGCCGCCGCTCCGCATCCGCCCTCCTGTAGTTTCCAGCACCAGGGACGTGCGGATGGCCTGTCCGCACATTGTGGACGGCTGTCCGGCGTAATCCGCACAACGCCCCTGGTCCCGGGACAACCTCTTATATGGCCAGACTGAGGTTGGGATTTACGTCCGCTACGGGAGAAGCGCCTTCCCACGGATTTGGGGAGCTGGCTCTGGACGCGGGGATAGTGTCCGCACGCTAGGACTGACGTCCGCGGTTCGTCCGCGTGACTCGTCCGGCGTCCGCGGCTCTTTAAGATGACGCACTTCGGTGTAGTTATCCCCCGTGAGCCATTACTATAATTACGGTTATAGTAATTAAGGTTTCTTACGGCAGGAAACCGACTATCCATTATGATAATGGAGCGGTTGTTAAGTCCGCGTGTGCGGACCAGCCGCGGCAGCGGTTGATGCTCGTTCTCGTCCGGATCGTACCTTACAATATGCGGTCCGGCCGGAATGACCGGAACCCCGGCCTCCTTCTAAGAAGGGGGTCGTATATTACATGCGTAACACTTGTGGTGGCTTTTAATTCCAATTTCATATTCATTGGATAAGGGCAATACGCCGTACAATGGTAGGCGTCCGGCCTGGACTCCGTCCGCGGGCAGCTCCGGACGTCCGCCGGCTATTGCTTTCACCATCTTTGGGCGCCTCTAGATTGGGCGCCGGTATGAAGGGTTCGCCCCCTAACCAGTGAGGTTATGGACCATGCCGGCTCCGCATCTAATCTATTGGCTCCGCGCTCCGGTAGTCGTTTGAGGAGGCTCTAGGCTGGACCGGGCACCGCTCCGCGGCCGGGCAGTACGTCGGGGTTGCTAGTGGGCGCTTTGCAAATGCCCATAGGGCGCCCGATTGTCTGTCCGGACGTCATGGGTATGTCCGATCGCCCTGTAAGCGTACCAGCGGCTATGGGGAGTGATTTTGTTTATTTTCCATCTCATTTATTATTTATGGGAGGATTATAAGCCACAAGTGTGTGCGTGTTCCCGTGGAAATGCTATTCTTACTCATTTATCCAATATATGAGAAAGTTTAGTGATATATCTCTTGTCCTTGGTGCAATAGAGAGTAAGAAATCGGGAGATTTCTGCTTTCGCAAGAGGGGTGTAGGAGATTGTGTACATTGTATCGAAGGCTGTATGCCGTGATCTATGAAAAGCATGCAAGCGGTGGTGGATTTATTTTCATTGCTGCTTGAGCGGTGTTTAATTTTTATTTATCGCTGCTGATAGGGTGACATAATCGTAACACCCACAAGTAGTTTGGCTTTTTGATACATTGTATACAATCTTTAACCTGCGAGGGTGATTAACTTCACGTCATTGATCGCCAGTGCGAAAGCTATTGCTAATGACTGCTGTTAATTACTGTAGTATTTTAGCGGGTTCCCCCGGGATGGCTTGTGTATACAAGCCACCCGTATACATGGCACGGTAGGAGTCACCGGGGGGAGATGCGTGTATGTGAACGCGGTAGTGTAAAACGTCCTTTTGTCTGTCGATCGGGTAGATGCAGTGAACAGACGTTTCCACGGGAACGCGTCATACGATGCGTGTGCAGTATAACTGCCAACACTTGATGCCTATAATCGATGTAACTCGACACTTACTGGTCATTCAAGCGCTCGGCACTGGTGGAGACGGATCTGCGGATCTGACTCCCAGTGTTTAATAGCGATTAGAGCGCTTGATGTCTGAGTCAAGTGACGGCTGGGGTAGTGATGTGGGAAGGGAGGAGGGGTCTCTAGAGCGCACTAGTGTGTACTCGAGACCCCTAGCTAAGCCTGAGGATGTGGACAATGAACATGTCTCCGAAGGCGAAGATATGGGTTCTGCGGAATCCAGCTCCGGCTCTGGTTCTTACACAGGAACCGAGTCCGAGAGCGAGGTCGCGGAGGACCGCCCCGCAGAGAGTGACTCGGCCACGCCAGGCGCCGAGCAGCTCTTGGATCCGTCGCCTTTTCCTCGTATGGAAGAAGTGATGGACTGCGGTGGTGCGGGACTCGTTGGTGTGGATATTGAGTTGCATCCGCACCCGGAGATGCTTGCGTCTTTGGGTCCAGATGAGAATACTCGTGCGGAAACCCGCCAAAAAGAAGAAACGGTCGTCCTCGGAGCAGCCCTCTATCCAGAGGCTGCGGGCCGAGATGGGCCCCGAACTCCCTGGAGTCCGTCAGGGACACATGTTCCTTCCGCGGTATGGCAGGGATCCGCAAGGGCGCCGCACAGCGGAGGCCGGCGCGGCGGCCGACATGCCTTTCACACGGCCTCGTCCACTCACGGACGAGGAGCGTGTCGGGTTGCCGCCCGAGACAGAGGAGGGTGTAATATGCCAACTCTGTCCGGAATCCCTGGACGGGTATGAGGACCCGCACCTTGCGCTCAACCGGGATCGTAGGTATCCTTCCTACGACCACTTGAGTCGACATATTGCGGGGTACCACTACCCCTGGATGAAAATGTTCGTTTGCAAGAGGTGTTACTCCAGTAGACCTCAGCAACGATATTTCGCCAGTTTAGAGGCCCTGAATAATCACCGCTCGGGTGCACACCGCGGTGAGGGACTTCACACCGTTGGTGATGAAGTGGGGCCTGTATTCAATTTTGGATACATTCCACCGAGGGTGGCATCGTTCATGACTACGTCAGGAACGGTGAAGCACCGATTCTTTCACTGGGGTCCATGGCGCTTTGCACAGCGCATCATGGACGATGCCTGGAAGGAGTCTGGCGTTGTGTCCGCGGGCTCGAGCTACACCGCTTGCCTGACGGCGTCAATGGGCCAGACCCCGGCGGAGTACCAGGCGGTGGAAGCCGCCCGGACAGCAGCAGAGGCTGTCCGTCAACCGCCGGCGACCCAGGCAGGTGAAGAACGGCACCGGGTGACCATGGTCGTGTCGGAGATGCCGCAGATCACGGCCAAGACACGAGTGGCTTCTCCTAAGCCGCGCCCCCAGCCAAAGACTCAGGGGAAGAGTTTGTCCGCCGGAAAGACTCCGGCCGGGACGACGCCCCTGCAGTCTCCGGGTGCACTGACTCAGGAGGATTACCCGGGCTTGCTCGAGGTGACGGTACCCGCGGGTCCGTCTGAGGGACGGGTGGTGGCAGACACCTCCGCCTCCTCGAGTACCGCGTCGGTGGTCCCGCCAAGGACCTCGCGCGTGACTCCCTCGGTTGCGAGCAGTAGCGGACGTGCGGTACCTCTCTCGAGGTCGACGTCCGCGTCCTCGTTGGTAGTTGAGGGGACGTCCGCGGGATGGCAAAGCACCGCCTCCCTGGACTTGGACCCCCTCGACGCCACGGCGGACGTACGCCGGAGGCTCGGTCCCACGACCGCCAGCGTCTACGAGACTTTTCGCGAGTCTGTAGGCCAGGCGGTCGGCCATCGTCGCGATGGTATGGACCGGATCCCCGGTGACCCGGCGTTGGTGAACCTGCCGGTGCCCCGAGCCATTCGTGACTTGGGGTCCGCAGGTGTAGCCGCGTTGGTCCGCGCTCGGGAGGAGCACCCCTGGGATCACCCCCAGCATGGTCGACTCACCCGAGCGGCGGAGTACCTTGTGGCGGAGATGGACAGCTCTCTGGATCGGTTCAGCCGGTGCCGTGCCGAGGCCTCCCGTGTCGCATGCAATCTCGCATACGACCAGGGCCTCATGGAAGGCACCCGGCGGAGCCTAGAGAGCTACCGGGCTTTGTCGGCCGTCATTGAGCGGCACGCGTTCGACCAGGGTCGGACCGCCGCTCTTGCCGAGCAGTCCGGGGCGTCCGCCCCCGCCCCAGAGGTAGCCGCACGGATGGAGCACCTGGAGGCTGAGAATGAGCAGCTACGGCGTCGTCTTGACGAAGCCGAGGCCGCTCGGACTCGCCTACTCCAGGGCGTCGATGACCCCGCGTCGTCCGCCCTGAACAAGGCGGCTCTCCGGCGCGCGGATGCCGCTTTGGAGCTGGCCATCTACCCATACCTAGTCCAGGTGTGGGGAGAACGGACGGCCGGTCCACAGCGCACCCGCGATACGGTAGAGATGTTCCGCGCCATTGTAGATCTCGGCGCGACATCTCTACCGGCCTCCGTCGTGATGGCTCCGTCAGGACCCGGATTGCAGGGCTCACCGCAAAAGCCCCTGCAAGCGCCGCCGGGCCTGCCTCATCCGCCCGTGCAGCCGGCTTTCACTATGCCGGCTCCGCTGCTTCCGCGGCGTAGGGACTCGTCACCGCCGCCAGACCCCAAGACAGGCGGCACGGATGAGGAGCCCATGACGATGGAGGAAGGCTAGGGGACTAGCCTCGTCGCTGCACTTGTGCGGCGGCGTGCCGGAGTCGCTCCCGCGGCTCCGCCCTGCCTCAGACCCGTTCTGCGGATCTGAGGAGCCGGCCGGCAGGGCGGTCGGCAACATTTTTAGAGGTACTATCACTTTTGATCACTCGGTGTGTCGTTTTACAAAATTTCTAAATTTAAAGTTTAACCTTAAAGATATTCCAAAGACTTGACACACCGTCCTTTTATAACGGATGACCTTCCAAGGTCATCACACGGTTTTGGACCACCTCGGTCAAAATTTTAGCTTGTTTATGAGGGTTTATTCAAAATTGCAAAGCGCGTTATAGTTTACTCCGTAAGTCCGGGGGTAGTTCCCCATTCTTCCAAAAGGGACTCTTAAAGTCCTAGTGTTTGCGCCGTGACTTCCGGGCGTTGCCATCTTGCCTTCTTCCGGCCCCCGCCATGCGAAGCCTTCGTCGGGTTTCGAGCATTTTGGGCGCGGGCGGAACATGTTGGGGACCAACATTGTAAGAAGGGGGTAATGTGGCGATTTTGCCCTAAGCACGCGGCAGGTGATTGTAAACATAAATGCCATTTATGTGGCCTTTTCGTACTTGGCCTTGTTTTGACATGCTCCGTTCGAGCGTGTGTTGCCACGGCGACGTATTGTAATTTACGCTCCAGTAAACTATAACAATGGATCGATTAAACCTCGCGTGCGCCCTACAGTTTCTGGTGTATTATATATACACTGGAAGCGACTCGATCGAGGAGATTGTCCGAGAGGTCGAGACTAGGACGCACACGAGGCTCGCCATGAGCTTTGTGTTCCCTGGGTCTGAGTAGTGGGCTCCTAGAGCCCTGGGGACGATTTCCATGGGGAGGCCCGGGCTGGGAGAGACAAGTTGCTGACTCGGGGGCCTTCGGCCCTGTGGATCGCCAGTTCTCTCCCTTCCCGGGACGTGTGACAGAGGCTCTGGCCAGCATGTCGGGCTATACGGGGTTCCGTCCCCGAGGCAGATCGCGGCTCGCCAGGCCCCGCCAGTTAACACCGTAGGGATGAACTAGTTTCTGAACGGTGTCCGTAGGCCTGGGAGTGTCGGGTGGGCTGTTACCTGGTTACCGTTAATGCTGAAGTAGTTACCGTGTCCGCCGCGACCTCCGGTGAGCGGCCCTGCCGCAAGGATCCGGAATAGCGGATGCGCGTCCGCAAGGACTCGGATGAGAGAGGACTATCCTCGAGGATCCCGAAGAGCGGACGGTAGTCAATAACTTTACAACATGTATGATTAAAACTTATCAGATGATAACGCATGACTGGAATAATGACGTTAGAATTTTGATATTTTGTTATGCTCTTCAATTGTTTCCAGTTATTAGAATTCGAATGTTTATCCAATATGCTTGCTGCATTTTGCACAGAAATAAAACTACACAGTTGCAAGAATGTTTCATCATTCTGACGAAACCACAAGCTACCAAATATACGCCAATATCAGTACACCTCGTTATGCATGATTGATATTTCTAATTGTTACTATACATCTCCACAGGAAGAATTAATGGCAACTCACTCCCACCTGCACTGTCTATTTTCTTTTTCCTCTCAAAATATTTTCTTTCCACGAAAGCAAACATGTACGTACATGTGACGGTGTAAATGACATGTGCAATTTACTGCATCAGGTTTCAGAGACATCGGGATTTCACACTGTAAATTAATGCTACCATATTGCTCAACACGTTTATTTAGATCTGAAATGACATACATATCAGGTCTTGTTAAATTAGGGTAACTATTTCACGGAATATCATGGATAGACCAGCATCTGGGCTAGACATGTCATAAAGAAAATAATGCTGCCGCATGAACACAATTAAACTTCACTCCCCAATCTCATTGGACTAATTTTGTGTTATCTTCATATTTATCAAATTGTTATATTTTTTTAGAATCTGATTTTCATGTTTTGCACTAAGCCAAATACAGCAAATGATTCTACAGATCTCAAACGATCAGATCTGCTCAGTGAGTTGTGTGATCGACATTTATTCTGTAGCAGTTGTTGATTCTCTCTGCCTGCGGGGTTCTCGGATATTCTTCATTAGATCTGGACACTTGGTTTTTTGCGTCTGATGTGATGTTCAGCACATGGAATGTTCGCCGGTCTGTCTGTTGCCATTACCTTGTGAAGCTCTGATTTGCTGATGGCATGACAGAGAGAAACCAACATCAACTGGGCCTGTTAAGACCAGTCCCAATCTTTTCATGGAAATATTCACACTACATTTTTGTCCGGCAGTTAGGCACATCGCTCGGAAACATGATCATAATATTTTGAAAAATGTGAAAACACGCATTAGTACTGAAATGTAAATATTTCTGACATAAGTTTTTTCATATTTGAAGTTGTGATGGAAGGAGATTTGTGTATTCATTGTAATTATATTGCTACAGGCCTTTGATACTTGAAAGGATATGGTCATTTTCATATACACACACAAGTATCATCCTCTGCATGTTCTTTGAGCACGTTCTTCATCATTGTTTTGTCTATGATATTTGGCCGAAATGACCAGGGGTGACATTCCTTATATCTACTTTGTGTTCTTATATTATGTCTGTGCATTCATCAATATTGTAGGATGTCTGCGCGGACATCACCATATTGCTGACGCAAAGACTGATATCTGACCTAAAAGTTAGGATCGGACACTGCACAAGCAAAAAGATAATAAAGTCTTCTCTGCGTCTTCTTGTTCCTCCCCTAGAATGAAGATCATGGAAAAAAATGGGTGGGGGTTGGTGGTGGCAGTAAGAGGAGGAATCATGGTCCAGACACGCCACAGTGGGATACTCAATTATTATAATAGTATGCCACCGATGACATCTCTGAAATACGAATGCTCCATCTTACTCTATCGTGGCCGTTGACTCCAACAAAATTGCCCACTTACTGCCGTCTCCCCGCCATTGTTTAATTGCGACATGTCGAAGCCCATTGAAGCCCTGAGGCGAGGTCATGAGATCTAAACACTCTATTAGTATGGGTAATACAGGAAGATGAACCCACAGGTTACAAATCATTCTGTCAGCAATTGATGGAAACTGGTGTTGCACGGGAGTGGCCGTTGTTTGAGAACTTATAGTGAAGGACGAACTAGAGCAAGTAGATAACCTTTCAGGCGATGTTGTAATGTACATTGTAGGATGGACGACAATTTATTGCTAGACAAGTTTCATTTTTTGATAACATCTCACTGGCCACTTAGGCTAATTATTGTTCAATCTCAAGCCACCGTGGGTCCCATTACTGAAAGTGTGTGAGAAGGACATTGGGTATAACAAGATGGATATCCTGCAGTGTTCAGTGATTTTCACAGACCATGCTGCAGCCTAATGCCTTGGAAATCAACTGGAAGATATAAATGTATGTACATTTCACAAGTAATAGAAATTTGTCATATTATTCTCGAACTAGTGCCCGGTTTAAAGTGTAAAGTACTTAATTCCAGGTCTGAAATACATGTATATATATATTTTTGTAAACCTTCTCCTGTAAAGTAGAAGTATCAGTTGCAGCTATCTTTGATATTCACAATCAGTTTTATTCACATAATCCTACGCATTATAATACCCTATCAAAGACAATTTATCTAGATAATTTGTAGTATCAATAACGACAACCTGGATCTGCTGGGGAATGCGTTGGTTTTCCGATACTACATTTCTTTTGGCTGAGACTCAACATTTTGGCCGGCTACCATTATAAATATGGGAAAATGCTTGAGGAAACAAATTGAATACAATCACGATGCTCAGACACTGTCAGTGCTCTTAGCAATTATACTAATATTTATATGTCAAATATCGAGACAGACTATTTGCAACGTGATATTTATAATATATATGCAGTTGAAATTTATACACATAAGTAACTTATATCCATCATATAAATGTGCATAGAAACACTTTGGTTCAGATGAACATGTATATTTCTCACAAATGGATACATCAACTCAAATTGACATATTCGATCCCAGAATTCGAAAAGTTACATCTTCCAAACAATCATTCTTACATATTAAGCTGCCAAGTTGTGAATGGATGATGACTTCACGCACCGGTTACATTGCTCAGTTAACTGCTCCATCACCCTAGCCATATCCGCATGATATTTCGAGGGTAACGACAGCGACCATATTATTATCTGGCGAATGATCGAAGTGACATTTCCATTCGAATGTTGGGGTTCCGACCATTATCATGACTGTATTTCACCCAAAATATCCTGGTAAACTGACAGTATTGCACATTTTTATGCATAGTCAAAAAGTAACAGTAATTGTCATAAAATATGCTTATCAAATTTCTGATTACTTCTAAATATAGTGTACGAATACACCATGTAGTGTATAATACATCATGTGATAACTATGAAAAATATTTTATTCGACATGGATTCAAGCTGCCAGGATTGCCGAAAAAGCATCCGGGTTACAGTAGGAAAATTTTCAGGTACATTATCTGTCACGGAGTAACACACGAAGACATGTCAACCTTTTTCATCAATATTTCATTCACAGAATTTTTTTCCAGTCTGCAAGATATAAACTATTTTATTGGACTTGGATTCTAGCTGCCAGGATTGCTGATAAAGCATCCACTTTTCAGTAGGAACATTTTCAGTTACCTTATCTGTCACAGAGTAACACATATATTGTAGTAGCCATGTCAACCTCTGCAAGATATAGTCTGCAAGATATAAATAGTGCTAAACATGTCAACTAGAGACCAAAGAATCTAGTGGTGTTCCATTCGTTTGGCATTGCTGGATCAATCATCTCTATCAGAAGCGATTGCGGGATATCACATGATCAAACATGACGCTATCAGACAACACAGCTCTGACCAACTAAACTCTCTTCAACCAGCGGGAAACTGCCAATTTGTCTGATCCACAAAGCTCAAAACGAATCCGTTGTTTTCAACCCCATCACTGTATCCATACCGTGATTTAACTGATGGGATTTACACAGTTATTCAAAGCAGTTGTTCCTAATGCAAGGCATCAGCTGTCCCAAAAAAACAAATTTTATCGGGGATATTAGGTATATGCAAGTTGGATTATGAGCGAAAGAAGTTGATAGATATGATGGATACCCTAATTGTGGCCATACATGTGCATGAAGAGACTTGGTTACATCTCACGCAATAGCGCTCTGTCTACCAGCACCAAATCCGATTCGTATCACAATGTCCGAATCGGACAACAATTTCTCAAGACGAAGATCACATGAGTCGTGGAATATTACATTAGGAAGTGCAGACATGCCATCCGTCGAGATCTGCTTTCTTGGAAGGTGTGCTATCAAAAGCAGTTGAACAGTTTGTGGAATCTGGACAATTTACTCCCAATCGTCATAGGTTTTTACGGTTTGTTGATTTATTGATGATTTACACAACCCAAATGCAAATTGGATAATATAAAACATATAATACATGTAGTGATTTGTGCTTGGGTGATCGGATGTATTATTGTATTTCTGTCCCCCATAGCATCCTGTTCAAATAGGTTTTCCCATCTTCCATTATAACCAGGAAGGATACACGGATACAATGCCTCAAATATATGAGAAGAAAAATCAAGAAAATAAACAAGAACATTACAAGTTCAGTATTTGGACCATTCTCGACAATTGGAATAGATGCATGCTATCATTTTGTAACTAGGTCTGATTTTCTTCGTCCTACATATCACAACACAGACTGCTGCTCAGAAGACATGACAAAGCCCAAATTGACCTACATGAATTAGTAATATGGGACTCTGTCAGTTACAAGGTCATCACTGTCCACACCCGCGTCTTGATCGAGTGGGAGAAGGCGGAGTGGGAATTCTGTCTTAGCAGCACAGGCTGGGGGATGGGGTTCAAGAGGGGGGGGGGGGAGGGTGACAGGTCCATGTCACTAATTGGTAGGGACCATACCGAGAGGCCTGGGATATGTGTAGCTCCGACAGTTGTTAATTGTGTTGGTCAATAGTGTCCTTGGCAGCCCTAGGTTTCTTGTGGCGTAAAGTGAATTATTGTGGGCTTTGCATTTGATGCTCTGTACAGTATGTCTTGTGTCAACGCCTATCCTTGTCAAATTGTTACCCACAGCCTTTTGAGGTGAATCGCTCGAAGGTGGTATGTCGCACAACACAACATGTAGGTGTCTGGGACTATGTATGAGATCGACAAGGCGGTTTCTGACTGGATGGTTTATTGACGACAGTTGACACGGATACACGACGTGCCTAACACTGGCCACACGGCAATCGCCATCACTGTGCACTCACTCACGCCTGTGAAACTGAACAAGAAATGACCTATCAAAAACTAATACATGAAAGTTTACCTCTTAAATACAACTCTAAGACAATATGCAGCTAATAATAATACTGAATATTGATACACTATGACTTTACCTCTTTTTGGGCAGTAAATACCAGACAACTACAGAAAACAGAACAAAAACGTAAACTCCTCGAGTCAAAACACATGTTTGTATTTCGCAAATCTGGAAACCTCATCCGGGACATTCCAAAACACGAGTCACCTAAATCGAGTCTGTAGAGTTACAATTTACAGTGTGACACATCGAGTTATATCGACTACACAACACATGTACTTTAACATATGTAATATATTTTTTGTATTTTAAATACTAAATACATAGTATAGTGTTACCATGGTTACTCACCATCTTTGTCAAGGATAATGATCTCTGCCTTAATATGTCTGGAACTATATGAATGGTAATTTTTATGTAAATTGCAATTTCATTCAGAGTCGTGTCCATGTACATGTATTCCATTCCTTCCGAATTTGATTTATTATCTCATTCAGGGTACATATTGTCTTCATTCATACAAACAGAAGAACAAATTTTATAATTTTTCGGTATTATAATCTTTTGTATTATTCGATATTTTGACTAGTCATTGGTGATAATGGAATGGAACATTGAATGAAGTGCAAAGTGTGGAATCAGAACAAAATAAAAACTTTGAAGCGAAAAAGCTTGGAAGTCAAAAAAATTGTAGGCACTTTCCAAACACGTCTTCAGTTGCAGACAACAAGAAAAAAATTCTGATCCCAGAGGTACATGTGTAGAATGAGTTTATGTCATGTACATACATGAAAATATGACTAATGTGTATAGATCAGATTTTCATCATATATAATGAACACGTCACACAAGTGTAATTTGTTGACAAACCAGGCACATGACCCACCTGTTACCTTTATCAACATTAGCCCTATGTGTTGCAACATTCGCATAATGATGACTATCGTGAAAAGTGGAGTGCAAGTGGCTAATTCAGAAAGCTCAAGAGGCTACCAGTTGAACAAATATAAAAATGCAATTTCAAGAAGTAGCTGTATGATAAGATCTGTTACATACCGCATTTTATAAATCTTATTTAACTTATTATGTTGATTTAAAGAGCAATATTATACTACCTGCGTTCTATTTATCATATCTGGTTATTGCCAAACACACTGATGTTCGTACAAGAGTTCGGAGAAGGAAGCAGAATAACAAAAAAAGTATCTCGGTATCCACACTCAAAACCTGGATGTGCCATCAATCACTCCACATGTAAAAAACGATGGGAAGCATAATCATGAAAATTGAACAATCTTTCGCACAAATACCCCTTAATATTACATGGGTATAGAGTTGCTATGGTAATACACAAACTTTTCTTAACAAATCCTTCATGGATGCAGTCATGCAAGGAGTTGGTGAAGTGAATATTGGTCGAGGCAAACAGCACCTTCACGTCAGCTGCACTCGTGCCAGGGTGGATATCAAACGGTCTCTAAACAGTCAACATTGAAGAGTAAAAGAACACCGTATGAACATAAACTGAATACTTTCCAAATGCCAACGGAACATCTCAGACAAAGATATACCAATCATATGTTAGGGGTATTTACGGATATGAGATGAAATAATTTTTCTTCATTTTTTACACAGTTCACAGCTTCATAATAATCCGAATGGTTGTATATCTTTCAGTTACGGAGTATTAGGTCTCTGATGTCTGACTCTATGTAATATAGGTAGCATTATCTAAATGTACTAGCACAGGCCTGTCTGTTTCTGTATAATTTGCAGTAATATGCTGTATGAGGCGCCATATGCTGTGCATGTCATAAACCACGAATTCTTGTTTGTGGTGAGCTGAGTTTACATACACCCTAGTTTACACCCTAGCACCCTAGTTTACATACAATGAACCTACTTATGCAGTGCCTGATTTATAATCCATTGTTCGAAAGGAAGTCTGGACTGCTGCAATACAATATGTGAAAGCAACATTTTATGAGGCCATATGAATGAGTTGGTATGAGCATGAGAAATATTGTAGGCAGAGGTACTCTGAGTGTCTGACAGAATGAAGAACCATTCATAAACTTTCATGGGATTAGTTACTTCAAGCAGGCAATAGAACCACAACTGTTAGTCAGACCAGTTCCTGGTCTCAACAAGTGCAGCTACAACGAATTATGCTCAGGACACTTGTTAGACACTTGTTAGACATGACCAAGAAATGAGTAGCTGTGTTGAGCTGAAAAAGGTCACCGCCTCAAACTTGCAGTGCTGGCAATGACTCAGCCCCACACCACACCACCCTAGTTCTGCAGGGAAGATCCCTTCCACTCCTGCAATATAGGAATAGCTTCTGCCCGAAATTAACAACAGCACAAATACATTGAGAGTCTTGAAATTGGAAGTGATTGTTCCGTATAAACTATTACTTTCCCTGGACAAAAACATTATGGCGTTGGGATGAAGCACCTCTCGAGACTCATTGAGCATCCAGGCAGCCATCAAGGCAATTCACTCACTCTCACTGTCTACTCTTCCTCGTTCCCTCACTCTCACCGTCTATGGGGACATTTGGTTTCTGCAATTCTCAATGAAGCTAGTCGTCTCGGACATTACATACAATGTACATGTATCTAAGGTACGTATAGAGATGTATGTAGACGAGATATGACCTTGGAGAACAACAGGCAAACAGGATAACAACCTAGTTTAGACAGGCTTCTAATCGTTTCTACATCTGAAAGCAACAAACATGGTCCTTGATTCAAAAAGGTTTTTTTTTCTGAGAGACAATAAGATTACGCTCTCCTGTCCAATTTATTCTTTGACGAAAATACGTTCCATAAAAAATATTCATCAAAGGTTCTTTTCATGAAATTCTGTAAATACAGAGGCTCTGTGATTTGCTCTGTAATCATAACTTTTTGTTACGTGTCATGTGTACTTCACAATCAAATCGATTCTACATCCAGTCGAATTATAATGTCATTATCACATCATTGATTGGAACTATTTTTATCTTTGCCATAACTCGTGGCACATTAAACCATGGGACAAATTCTCTCCAAACATGTATGAAGAGACTACTGTATATGCATCTGCACAAAATAAAAACAATAATGTTCTCCCGGTCAAGTTCTTTAAAAAATAATTTTAATTTATTACATGCCTGCTGATAAATATGATACGTTGGCTGATCACACTTCACCACGAATACCCAGATCTATAATGTATACCATGACAGCCAGTGTCCTCCCTGTCCAAAACCCACATGATGAGATGATCCCTATCCATAACTTCCATTATATCTACTATGGCTATCCCCCTCAACCTTTTTCACAAATGCCTCTTTTATCCCCCTTACAAGGATTCCATTTCCATCGTCAAACTCCTGACTCATTCGAAACCTGCCAGAAAAAAAAATCCTCCAAAATACCCACCAGCACTGTCCATTTTTTCTCTCAGCAGCATGTCCATTATTCATTGACAAGAGAATGGCACCTGTTATCATTGGACATTATCTGGAACGTTATATCTCCTGATCGTTATATCTCCTGATCATTAATATATCTCCTGATCATTAATCATCAATATGACAAACGTGATGATTTCAATTTTTCCATAGTCAATTTCCCTTTTCTAAGCAGCAACATTCCTATGTCACCGGCATATGGTGTGTTTGTTTCTCAACTTATACGCTATTCCAGAGCTAGTTGCAAATATGAGGACTTTGTCTATCGAAGTGCCCAGCTAGTCTCTAAACTGCTACGACAAGGATATGTTTTACCAAGACTTATCGCTGCGTTTAAGAAATTCTATGGACGTCATCATGATCTGGTTGATAAATACAGCAAATCCATGTCTGCCATGCAACTAGATCTATTTTCATGTTAATTTTGGGGAATTCATGACGGGTGCCACTAGTGGGGCAGGAAATGCTCACTCTTTCCGGAACACCTGATTTCACCTCCTGATGGCCATTTACGGGGGTTCATGAGTTTCCCTGTCATTTTTGTTTTCTCTCACTTCGTATGCCTGATATGACTTTCTGTCCCCGGACTATGAGATTGGATAACGGACCCTGTTTTGTTTGCTCGGAATACTTGATACTGGGTATTGATTCCACGTCTATCATCAAAGTATTTCAACGGAACCCGAGCAATCACAGAATATACGGCCCATACAGGCCCCATGATAGGTAACCCGCCTCACCCCACCCCCACCCCTTCTGCCCGAATAAGGTTTGGTTCCTGACATCGATGTTTAAACCTGTGATGTGGACATGACCTGAAACGGAACGGAATGATTACACCAGTTATATCATGTTGTGTGTGACCATTATATTATGTCTGACATTTACCAACTGTTGCACTGGCTTTGAGGTCATGAGATTGATTTGCCCGCAATAAGATACATTAGGGGTAGGAATATTCCGAGGTTTCTATTCGTGAGGAATACGAAGCCATAGGCATTATCCGACATAGTGCATGCACCCCCCCCCCCACACACACACACAAACACACATTTCTGGCACAAGCCACTACCCCCCCCCCCCCCCTTCACACGCTTTCAGTTCATAAACAACATATCACATACACTTCACGTAATTCACTATATAAACAACACAAACTGCAAATGCAACGCACAGTCCTTGCCCAATCAAGTGTCTGCCCCTGATGACGCCAGTGTGTCTTTGGATAAACTATTTGGTCGGGCTTTGTTTCTATTGCAAAATGTTGTATTTTACGTTTCTTATTGGCATCATCAAAATCTGATTGTATTGGTGGTAATAGATTGATACTTACATTCATACCACTGAGTCGGTGTCACTGCTGGCGGACGTTAAATCTGTCCCCGAGGATACCATCAGCTCAGTAGCCTTCTGGCTTGTGATTGGGTACTTTTGTACTTGTCATGTATCTATTCCATGGGCTTAGTTTCGGATTTTTAAATTGTTTTCATAGGTTGTTGAGCAGTTGTATACTAATTCCATCAGGTGTACAGTAGAAACAACTACATTTAACACACTGTCTGCCCCTGATGACGCCAGTGTGTCTTTGGATAAACTATTTGGTCGGGCTTTGTTTCTATTGCAAAATGTTGTATTTTACGTTTCTTATTGGCATCATCAAAATCTGATTGTATTGGTGGTAATAGATTGATACTTACATTCATACCACTGAGTCGGTGTCACTGCTGGCGGACGTTAAATCTGTCCCCGAGGATACCATCAGCTCAGTAGCCTTCTGGCTTGTGATTGGGTACTTTTGTACTTGTCATGTATCTATTCCATGGGCTTAGTTTCGGATTTTTAAATTGTTTTCATAGGTTGTTGGGCAGTTGTATACTAATTCCATCAGGTGTACAGTAGAAACAACTACATTTAACACACTGTCTGCCCCTGATGACGCCAGTGTGTCTTTGGATAAACTATTTGGTCGGGCTTTGTTTCTATTGCAAAATGTTGTATTTTACGTTTCTTATTGGCATCATCAAAATCTGATTGTATTGGTGGTAATAGATTGATACTTACATTCATACCACTGAGTCGGTGTCACTGCTGGCGGACGTTAAATCTGTCCCCGAGGATACCATCAGCTCAGTAGCCTTCTGGCTTGTGATTGGGTACTTTTGTACTTGTCATGTATCTATTCCATGGGCTTAGTTTCGGATTTTTAAATTGTTTTCATAGGTTGTTGGGCAGTTGTATACTAATTCCATCAGGTGTACAGTAGAAACAACTACATTTAACACACTGTCTGCCACTGATGACGCCAGTGTGTCTTTGAATAAACTATTTGGTCGGGCTTTGTTTCTATTGCAAAATGTTGTATTTTACGTTTCTTATTGGCATCATCAAAATCTGATTGTATTGGTGGTAATAGATTGATACTTACATTCATACCACTGAGTCGGTGTCACTGCTGGCGGACGTTAAATCTGTCCCCGAGGATACCATCAGCTCAGTAGCCTTCTGGCTTGTGATTGGGTACTTTTGTACTTGTCATGTATCTATTCCATGGGCTTAGTTTCGGATTTTTAAATTGTTTTCATAGGTTGTTGGGCAGTTGTATACTAATTCCATCAGGTGTACAGTAGAAACAACTACATTTAACACACTGTCTGCCCCTGATGACGCCAGTGTGTCTTTGGATAAACTATTTGGTCGGGCTTTGTTTCTATTGCAAAATGTTGTATTTTACGTTTCTTATTGGCATCATCAAAATCTGATTGTATTGGTGGTAATAGATTGATACTTACATTCATACCACTGAGTCGGTGTCACTGCTGGCGGACGTTAAATCTGTCCCCGAGGATACCATCAGCTCAGTAGCCTTCTGGCTTGTGATTGGGTACTTTTGTACTTGTCATGTATCTATTCCATGGGCTTAGTTTCGGATTTTTAAATTGTTTTCATAGGTTGTTGGGCAGTTGTATACTAATTCCATCAGGTGTACAGTAGAAACAACTACATTTAACACACTGTCTGCCCCTGATGACGCCAGTGTGTCTTTGGATAAACTATTTGGTCGGGCTTTGTTTCTATTGCAAAATGTTGTATTTTACTTTTCTTATTGGCATCATCAAAATCTGATTGTATTGGTGGTAATAGATTGATACTTACATTCATACCACTGAGTCGGTGTCACTGCTGGCGGACGTTAAATCTGTCCCCGAGGATACCATCAGCTCAGTAGCCTTCTGGCTTGTGATTGGGTACTTTTGTACTTGTCATGTATCTATTCCATGGGCTTAGTTTCGGATTTTTAAATTGTTTTCATAGGTTGTTGGGCAGTTGTATACTAATTCCATCAGGTGTACAGTAGAAACAACTACATTTAACACACTGTCTGCCCCTGATGACGCCAGTGTGTCTTTGGATAAACTATTTGGTCGGGCTTTGTTTCTATTGCAAAATGTTGTATTTTACGTTTCTTATTGGCATCATCAAAATCTGATTGTATTGGTGGTAATAGATTGATACTTACATTCATACCACTGAGTCGGTGTCACTGCTGGCGGACGTTAAATCTGTCCCCGAGGATACCATCAGCTCAGTAGCCTTCTGGCTTGTGATTGGGTACTTTTGTACTTGTCATGTATCTATTCCATGGGCTTAGTTTCGGATTTTTAAATTGTTTTCATAGGTTGTTGGGCAGTTGTATACTAATTCCATCAGGTGTACAGTAGAAACAACTACATTTAACACACTGTCTGCCCCTGATGACGCCAGTGTGTCTTTGGATAAACTATTTGGTCGGGCTTTGTTTCTATTGCAAAATGTTGTATTTTACTTTTCTTATTGGCATCATCAAAATCTGATTGTATTGGTGGTAATAGATTGATACTTACATTCATACCACTGAGTCGGTGTCACTGCTGGCGGACGTTAAATCTGTCCCCGAGGATACCATCAGCTCAGTAGCCTTCTGGCTTGTGATTGGGTACTTTTGTACTTGTCATGTATCTATTCCATGGGCTTAGTTTCGGATTTTTAAATTGTTTTCATAGGTTGTTGGGCAGTTGTATACTAATTCCATCAGGTGTACAGTAGAAACAACTACATTTAACACACTGTCTGCCACTGATGACGCCAGTGTGTCTTTGGATAAACTATTTGGTCGGGCTTTGTTTCTATTGCAAAATGTTGTATTTTACGTTTCTTATTGGCATCATCAAAATCTGATTGTATTGGTGGTAATAGACTGATACTTACATTCATACCACTGAGTCGGTGTCACTGCTGGCGGACGTTAAATCTGTCCCCGAGGATACCATCAGCTCAGTAGCCTTCTGGCTTGTGATTGGGTACTTTTGTACTTGTCATGTATCTATTCCATGGGCTTAGTTTCGGATTTTTAAATTGTTTTCATAGGTTGTTGGGCAGTTGTATACTAATTCCATCAGGTGTACAGTAGAAACAACTACATTTAACACACTGTCTGCCCCTGATGACGCCAGTGTGTCTTTGGATAAACTATTTGGTCGGGCTTTGTTTCTATTGCAAAATGTTGTATTTTACGTTTCTTATTGGCATCATCAAAATCTGATTGTATTGGTGGTAATAGATTGATACTTGCATTCATACCACTGAGTCGGTGTCACTGCTGGCGGACGTTAAATCTGTCCCCGAGGATACCATCAGCTCAGTAGCCTTCTGGCTTGTGATTGGGTACTTTTGTACTTGTCATGTATCTATTCCATGGGCTTAGTTTCGGATTTTTAAATTGTTTTCATAGGTTGTTGGGCAGTTGTATACTAATTCCATCAGGTGTACAGTAGAAACAACTACATTTAACACACTGTCTGCCCCTGATGACGCCAGTGTGTCTTTGGATAAACTATTTGGTCGGGCTTTGTTTCTATTGCAAAATGTTGTATTTTACGTTTCTTATTGGCATCATCAAAATCTGATTGTATTGGTGGTAATAGATTGATACTTACATTCATACCACTGAGTCGGTGTCACTGCTGGCGGACGTTAAATCTGTCCCCGAGGATACCATCAGCTCAGTAGCCTTCTGGCTTGTGATTGGGTACTTTTGTACTTGTCATGTATCTATTCCATGGGCTTAGTTTCGGATTTTTAAATTGTTTTCATAGGTTGTTGGGCAGTTGTATACTAATTCCATCAGGTGTACAGTAGAAACAACTACATTTAACACACTGTCTGCCCCTGATGACGCCAGTGTGTCTTTGGATAAACTATTTGGTCGGGCTTTGTTTCTATTGCAAAATGTTGTATTTTACGTTTCTTATTGGCATCATCAAAATCTGATTGTATTGGTGGTAATAGATTGATACTTACATCCGCCAGGAAAGCTTCTATTACTCGCTACAGAAACTGCTTCACCACATGACTCAGCTCATAGATTTGTACATTCAACCCCAGCCCGCATTCTGTTGTTATGGCTACAGCATACATGGTTCCAATTCAGTATGTTTCTGGTGGACTCGCACTGTGCCTTTGAGCTGTTTTCTTCCCCTAGTAACGCGTTTGTGAGTATTGCTCAAATGGAACCTTATAAAAACAAACGCGGCAAAAGGCGCGCTCACTTTGAAACAGCAAGCTACGTGACATCAACTTTTCGTGATGAAAAATGGAACACATGGATACGATGCGTGCGGATATACGCGTGTTCTGACGCGCTTGTTTGTTGGATACTGTTGCATAATTTTATTCCTGGGAATGACTCAAAATTTTGGTGTAACCAGATGCAGTACATGAACAACATACCAGATTTGTAAACCGGTGAGTATATCACTTATTTCTTTGAATTCAAAACAAAACGAGCATTTTCTCCTTCCGCATTATCTAACGGATTGTACCCGTGTACAAAGAATTGAATCATAATTTTTGCCCGAACGAATATCTTTATCATGCGTTCTTTCAATCCTTATAAGAAAATAAAATCGTAAAATCACTACGGCGATTATAAAGTTTGATCCATGACTTCCATGACTTCAACGTACGACTGGTAAGTAAAAATTTTGTGTGTGTGCTATTCGTGCATTTAATTTATATGGCGAAGTGAAAATTCTGTTCAAATTGTTCCCATAATACATATGCTGAATAGCTATAAACTAGATTTGAAGAGGAAAAGTTAGACATTCATGTTTGTATATTTCATTCATGTTTGCAGGAAAATTACGTTATGCGTGATCTCTGGAGGCTTCTCTAGGATTCCGGTACATTTGCGGATGTGGAATATCGCAGGATTATTATCAAAACCTCCGGAATTCCAAGGATATTGTGCATATATACGTTTTCACTGGATTTCTGCAGAAGGCGGATGCTTTCATGAACCAAATGTCCAAAAATTAACAACTGTTGTGACCCATGGATTAAACTCGCACACCATAACGATGAGCTGTTTATGTACATCGAGTAATGAGTCTATACATGTATATGCTTGGCAATAAAAAATAAAATCCCGGTATGTTTACTGTGTCCACCAGTATTGATTTATTTTCATTTCATACCTGGGACAGGTATTTATTGGAAATAAATACCTCCCACAGAGGTATTTATTACAAATAGATACCTGCTCGAGACAATGGAATCATGCACTATTACTGATGTAATGTGCATGTAATGTGCATGTTATATACAATTCTCACACAAATAAGCTCACACTAGGCATATACAGGCCATAGCGATGAGTGGGTATGGACAGGTGGAAGAGGGGGAGACACGGGTAGGTATGTATGGGTGACATTAGGAGCATATTTTATTGACGCATGTACATGTAGCTGAATGTCAGACTTCTGCAGAGAACACACACACTCAATGGCTGGCACAGGTAACAGCTTGTGGTGTCTTGTGTTTCAAATACAGCTACTGTTCTTGATTTGTACAATCATAACATTATCATTATCTGTGCATGTGACATGTTACAGGTTTTGTACAAAACTGAAGTTCGCATCATGAGACAATGTGCTCCCCTGGTTCTGGTCGCCGTTGGTAACTAAGGGGTATGGAGTGTAACGGACGTGAAGGAAATGAAACCTGTTATGGCACCAATCTTTTATGGTGTAACACGTCAGTGCAGTAAATTGTTGTCGAAGTATTGCCATCACAGAACTCGACATGAATGTCACTGTATCACGTGCTGCATCCATTAAAGACATGGCTACATCGTCACTATGGCTACATTGTCATGCGTGTTGAAATGGCGTCAACAGAAATATCACCTCACATTTGACAATCCGAAGCACCTCTATCTCTAGAGGTTTGAGTCCGTGACAACATTATATGGGATTTTTTTCGAACAAAAAGCCAGAAAGAAGCAATTTATCACTAAGAGGATTCTTATGTGTAACTGAGAAGATTGATATCTGTTTGGAACAAAACACACATGTAAGCCTAGTAGTGTAGGCTTATCTTATATTATCCCAATAAGATATTAAACAAACAGAAAATTCAGAAAATCAAAGTCGAAGCAGTTACATTGACAACAACCTATTGACACCAGTATCGGATGCATAAATGATGCCACTGACCCACTTTCCGAATGTCAAACATCGTAGGGACTTTAATCAAATCAGCATCAAAATTCAGCACTGAGAGATATTTTCCCCACTGGTCACCTCCTTGATGGGAAACCACGAAGATGAAGAATGTGCCTGGGATATATGCGCACCAGGAGAAAGCAACATGGGCAGCGAGAGCATCGCCGTGATTTGTCATTTTAATGTCGTTGGGTAAAGTCAAGTTCAACACACAACCTCATGTGATTTTTGGCCATGACTTTGTTTAGGTTGATCGGATCAATTCGAAATTTTGTTTGCTTACTTATTTCATACTTCTATCTTGAAAATTGAAACAGTTGGCAATCAACTCAAATGTCAAATTTCACCTCAAACATGAAAATGCTAGCCTGAACAGAAGTTGCAGGTTGTTCGAGTTCGAATTGCACATTACTTTGTAAGAATTATATTTTATTTGAACACACCCGTATGTATCTTCCAAACCTCAACTCAACTCTTTCCTCATACTGCATTTCTTAGCAGAAAAAAAATGTTCATGAAATCCCCAAATTGGCTTGAATCCCCGTGAACTGATTTGGTCCAGCAGTCAACATTGGGGTAGAATGCCAAAACTCATATGAGGTTTTGTGTTGAGCCTGAATTTAGGTAAGCCATGGATAACCTCGTTATGGAAAATGTTATGGTGTCAACTTCGGACAGTTTTATTCGTGTGAATCACAAATAATACTCATGCAGAATAATTTATCATATAATGTTAAAAAATCAAACCGTTTTACAGCACCTAAATAGAGTTAACTGTATTTAAGGTCACACTTTAAGTTCAACGTGGCAGCGGCAATTGAAAACTTTGAACTCTGGACAAACAGCCTGTTAACATCGAGTTAAGCATTCTAAATAAATCTGGCAAACGCTAACTTCAGCAAGCTGGATGTCAAAAATCCTCGCAAAAAAGTTAAGACCTTGCTGAATTAACTTAGGCTGTGTAAATAGGGAACGTGTTAAGAGCTTGTATTGCTCACAACCCCATCTGCCTGACCTTTGGTGGTTACTGGGACAATATCATGTTTCTGTAGGCGGGCAACCTATCGTAATAGTCCCCAGAGGACACAGGAACTTTCCATAATAACTCATTGCTCGCATGTATGATAATATCCATCAAATGATAACAATGAATCGATGACTTGTGGTTTATTCCTAACTGTATTTTACTTGTTTTGTCCAGGTTTTTAATGACTAATTTAAAAATGTGTACGGAACAACCCAGACATACTGACGAGTACATCTGCTTAGAAATCTATTTCTAACAACATTTAACTAATGGTAACCATAATGTACACGAGTGAGTGAACATAACTACTACTTGAGCAGCCAACTACAGCTACACTCAGCCATTGGACTGGAACAAAATCCTCAACCTGCAATTTGAATAAGTTTTCACCTCATCAGAAAGACCTAATAGCAACTCACTTCAACCTGCAGGTTTTGTTGACGTCATCTTAAAGTATTTTCTTTCCATGAAAGCAAATTTGTACGTACATGTAGCACGTGAATGGCACGTGCAATTCACTGTTGCAGGTGCCATTTATTATGTTCTTCATCACACCTGAACAGTTTATTCAATGCGTCTGATGTGCTGTTCAGCACATGGACTGTCCGTCAGTCTGTTGTCATTAACATGGGGGGGTTTGCGGATTTGCTGTTGATGTGACCAACATCAGTTACATGTAAGCCTGTATGAGTCCTGGACAAGCTTGTCTTACGTATGATCTTGACACCCCATTTTTGCCTTGTAATTAAACAAATAATCTGGAAAGATGTGAAAGCGAGATTAAAAACATGCACCAGTGAATCGTTCACTGATATTTAATATTTTAAGTTGTCATGGAAGGATATTTGTGCATTCTTTGCAATTAGATTACGATGAGTTTTTGACAGAGGCTAGTGTAATATCATAAACAGAATGGTTAACCAAAGTGTTTTGGATCCAAAAATTTTGGATCAAAGGACGATATGAAGCAATTTCTTCATCAATTTGTGACCACATTTTGTTGTCTATATATTTGGCCAAAGTGAGCATGGGGTGACTTTTTTTGTCCAGTGTGTGTTGTTATGTTTGTACATTTATAAATATTTTAGGGTGTAAATCAGCTCATGACGCATACATTTGCGCAGACATCGCCCTATTGCCGACGCAGATACTGATTCTTGGTCCTGAACTGGAACGGAGATCATGGGAAGGATTGGTGGGGACAGTGAGAGGAGGAATCATGGCCCAGACACACAGTGGGCTACTCGATATTATCTTGGTATGCCACATCTCAACAAAACTGCCCATTTTCTGCCTTCTCTCTGCTATTGTTCATTTGCGACAAGTTGGGAAGCCCACTGGAGATACCAGGTGAGCCCAGGAGCGAGGTCATGTGATATAAACGCTCGATTAGTATGGGTAATACGGAAAGAGGCCTCAACATGCTACATATATTAATGTCAGCAATTGCTGGACACTGGTGTTGCCTGGGGTGCCCGTTGTATGGTTAACTCACAGTGAAGGACGAACTGGATCAAGTGGATAACCTCTCAGGCGGCGATGTTGTATTATGTACATTGTAGGGTGGGCGACAATTGATTGCTACTTAGGTTTTGTTTTTGATAACATCTCACTGGTCACTCAGGCTAATTATTGTTCAATCTCAAGCCACCATTGGTCCCATTACTGGAAGTGTGTGAGAAGGACATTGGGTATGACAAGATGGATTTCCTGCATTGTTCAGTTATTTCACACACCATGCTTCAGACGAATCCCTGGGCAATCACCTGGAAGATATAAATGTATGTACATTTTACAAGTACTAAAAATTAGTCATTGTATCCTCGAACTAGTGCCAGGTTTAAAGTGTAAAGTACTTAGTTCCAGGTATGAAATACGTGTATACTTTTTTCTGTAAATCTTTTCCTGTACAGTAGATGTACCAGTTGCAGATATATTCGATATTCACAGCAGTTTTATTCACATAACCCAATCCCATGCATTATAGTGCCCTATAAAGACGATATATCTAGATAAATTGTAGTATCAATAACGACAGCCTGGATCTGCTAGGGAATGTGTTGGTTTTCCGATACTACATTTGCTTTGGCTGGGATTCGACATGGACAGTTTTTGGCCGGCTACCATTATAAATATGGGAAAATGCTTGAGGAAACAAATTGAAAACAATCACAGTGCTGAGACACTGTCAGTGTTCATAGCAATTATACAAATATTTATATATCAAATATCGAAACATACTATTTGCAGCGTGATATTATAATATAGTTGAAGTTGATACACATCAGCAACTTGAATCCATCATATAATTGTGCATTATCGAAACACTTGGATTCAGATGAACATGTATATTTCACACAAATGGATGCATCAACTTAAATTGACACAATCGATCCAAAACCTCGAGAAGCTATATATATACATTTTCCAAATGGTCATTTTTACATATCAGGCTGCCAAGTTGTGAATGGATGGCGACTCCACGCACTAATTTCATTGCTCAAATGACTGCTCCATCATCATTGACCATATCCGCATGAAAATGTGAATGGAAATGATATTTCCATTCACATGTTGGTGTTCTTGCCATTATCATGACTGTATTTCATCCGAAGTACAGTTCATCCTGGTGAACTGACAATGTTGCACTTTTTTATGTATACATTGATCAAAATAATGTCAGATTGATGGTATTTTCTGCGGCAATTTCCAAAGCCCAAACGTAACAGTAATTGTCATAAAATGTGCTCATAAACTTTCTGATTACTCCTAAATGTATTGTACGAAAACACTATGTGGTGTACGAATACACCATTTGATAACTATGGGAATATTTCATTCGACATGGATTCAAGCTGCCAGGATTGCCAAAAAAGCATCCAGTTTTCAATATGAATTTTCGGGTACATTATCTGTAATTATTTTTCTCATTTATAATATCACAAAGGAATGTTTTGAATATCACACATCAATCATGCTAATTACAGTCGTATATCACAAAGTAGCACAAGAAAACATGCCAACCTCTTTCATCAACAGTTCATTGACAGAAGTTTTCCTTCAGTCTGCAAGATATAAATAGTGCTACACATGCCAACTAGAGACCAAAGAATCTGGTGGTGTTCCATTCGCTTAGCATGGCTGGATCAATCATCTCTATCAGAAGCGATTGCGGGATATCGCATGATCAAAAATGACGCCATCAGACGACGCAGCTCTGTCCGACTAAACTCTCTTTAACCAGCGGGAAACAGTGTCAATTTGTCTGATTCACAAAGCTCGAAACGAATGTGGTGTTTTCAACCCCATCACTGTATCCATACAGTGAGTTAACTGATGGAATTTACACAGTTATTCAAATCAGCTGTCCCAAAAAACAAACAAAATTTTATCGGGGATATTAGGTATATGCAAGTTGGATTATCATGATTATGAGCGACAGAAGTTGATAGATATGATGGATACCCTAATTGTGGCCAAACATGTGCATGAAAAGACTTGGTCACATTCTCACGCGATAGCGCTCTGTCCACCAGCACCAAATCCGATTCGTATCACAATGTCCGAATCGGACAACAATTTCTCAAGACGAAGATCACATGAGTCGTGGAATATTACATTATGAAGTGCAGACATGCCATCCATCGAGATTTGCTTTCTTGGAAGGTGTGCTATCAAAAGCAGTTGAACAGTTTGTGGAATCTGGACAATTTACTCCCAATCGTCATAGGTTTTTACGGTTTGTTGATTTATTGATTTCCCTGTGCCACAGAAAATGTGAGGAGAGATGCATCAAATTCTTCTTGAGAATTTGACTATATTGAAATTCAAAAACAGTGATTTACACAACCCAAATGCAAATAGGATAACTTAAAACATCTAAAACATGTAGTGGTTTTTGCTTGGATGACCGGATGTATTATTGTAATTCTGTCCCCCATAGCATCCTGTTCAAGTAGGTTTTTCCATCTTCCATTATAACCAAGAAGGATACACGGATACAAGGCATCAAATAAATGAGAAGATAAATCAAGAAAATATATAAGTACATTACAACATAGATTTATTTAATTTTTAATAAATACTTTGAGATTAAGTTCAGTATTCGGACCATTCCCGACAATTGGAAAATATGCATCATACCATTTTGTAAGTAGGTCTGCTTTTCTTCGTTTTCCATATCACAACACAGACTGCTCGTTAGAAGACGTGACTTTGTGAACATTTTGGATTTTACACTATGACACATACCATATTTTAATTAAGTTAAACTCTTACTATCGTGAAAGGTAAATTCCTTTCCTGTATTCAACAACATGTTCACTAATCTGGAATGAAAACCCAAATCCACCTGCATGAAGTGGTAATTGGGGACGCTGTCGGTTACGAGGTCATCATGTCTACACCCGCGTGTTGATGGGGGGGGGGGGAGGGGTGAGGTGCGGTTCGGCTGGTGTTGAGCGGCACAGGCGGGGGATGGGATTCAAAGGGGAGGGAGAGTGACAGTTCCATTTCACTACTTGGTAGGGACCATACCGAGGGGGCTGAAATATGTGTAGACCCGACAGTTGTTAATTGTGTTGGTCAATAGTGTCCTTGGCAGCCCTAGGTTTCTTTTGGCGTAAACGTCATCATGATCTGGTTGATGAATACACCAAATCCATGGCTGCCATGCAACTAGATATATTTTCATGTTAATTTTGGGGACTTCAGGACGGGTGTCACTAGTAGTGCAGGAAATGCTCACTCTTTCCGGAACATCTGATTTCACCTCCTAATGACCATTTTGGGGGGTTCATGAGTTTCCCTGTAATTTGTTTGTTCTCACTTCGTATGCCTGATATGACTTCGCTCGGAATACTTAATATTGGGTATTGATTCTACGTCTGTTAATTCATGGTACATATTTTACTCATTATTACACACAGAAAGTAATGTCATACGTTCTCAATAAGAGTGTGTCTTATTTGACATGTTTCAACTATCATTGTTGAAAATGGACTGGGGCATTTAATGCGGTGCAAAGTGTGGGAGCAGTACAACAACAGAAAACACACTTTGAAACGATAAAGCTTGGGAGACACTTTCCAAGCACGTCTTCTGTTGTTGACAGGAAGAGAAAACATTCTGATGCCAGAGGTACCTGTGTAGAAGGAATTTATGCCATGTACATACACGAAAATAAGACTAATGTGTATAAATCAGATTTCCATCATCTATAACGAAAATGTCACACAAATGTAACTATGACAGTGATTTCAATTATATTGGGGGAGAAACACTGTCAGCAGTAGTGTAATTGGTTGACAAACCAGGCACATGACCTACCTGTTTGTCTATCAACATTAGCCCTACGTCTTGTAACATTTGAATAATGACGACTATCGTGAAAAGTGGAATGGAGGAGGCTAATGCAGACAGCTGAAGAGGCATCGTAGAGGAATACATATGGAAACGCAATTCCCACAAATACCAGTAATGATTATATACTGCATATTATAAATCTCATTTAACTTATTATGTTTATCTTATATAAGTTTTGAAAGGTGTTATTATGTTACCTGTACTTCAATTAGCATATCCAGTTAGTGTCAAACGCACTGATGTTCGTGCGAGAGTGCAGTGAAGGGAGTATAATAAAGAAATAAATCTTTGCATTTGAGTACCCTGTTGTATCCACACTCGAATCCTGGATCTGCCATCAATCACTCCACATGTAAATATAATGGAAAGCATAATCATGATATCTGAATGATCTTTCACACAAATACCCCCTTGATACTACATATACGGTTGCTATGGTATCACACAAGCTTTTTTGAGCATGTCCTGGGAACCTAGGGAAGTATATATTAGTCGAACCGACAAGGACCTTCACGTTAGCTACACTGTGCCAGAGTGGATGTAAGTATCGATCTATTACCACCAATACAGCCAAATTTTGATGACTCCAATAACAAACACAACATTTTGCAACAGAAACAAAGCCCGACCAATTACTTTATCAAAAGACACACTGGCGTCATCAGGGGCAGAAAGTGTGTTAAACGTAGTTGTTTCTACTGTACACCTGATGGAATTAGTATACAGCTGCCCAACAACCTAGGAAAAAATCAGAAATCCGAAACAAACCCCATGGAATAGATATATGACAAGTACATAAGTACCTAATTACAAGCCAAAAGGCTACTGAGTACACAAGCAGTGACACCGGCTCAGTGGTATGAATGTAAGTATCGATCTATTACCACCAATACAGCCAAATTTTGATGATCCCAATAACAAACACAACATTTTGCAATAGAAACAAAGCCCGACCAATTAGTTTATCAAAAGACACACTGGCGTCATCAGGGGCAGACAGTGTGGTAAACGTATTTGTTTCTACTGTTCACCTGATGGAATTAGTATACAACTGCCCAACAACCTATGAAAATAATTTAGAAATCCGAAACAAACCCCATGGAATAGATATATGACAAGTACATAAGTACCTAATCACAAGCCAAAAGGCTACTGAGTTGATGGTATCCTCGGGGACAGGCTTAACGTCCACCAGCAGTGACACCGGCTCAGTGGTATGAATGTAAGTATCGATCTATTACCACCAATACAGCCAAATTTTGATGATCCCAATAACAAACACAACATTTTGCAATAGAAACAAAGCCCGACCAATTACTTTATCAGAAGACATACTAGCGTCATCAGGGGCAGACAGTGTGGTAAACGTAGTTGTTTCTACTGTACACCTGATGGAATTAGTATACAACTGTCCGACAACCTATGAAAATAATTTAGAAATCCGAAACAAACCCCATGGAATAGATATATGACAAGTACATAAGTACCTACATGTAATTACAAGCCAAAAGGCTACTGAGTTGATGGTATCCTCGGGGACAGACTTAACGTCCACCAGCAGTGATATCAAACGACCTTTAAAACAGACAGTATCACAGAGGAAAAGAACACTGTGTGAAAATAAACAGAAGACATTGCAAATATGCAAAAGGAACATATCGGACAACGAAAAAGACGAATCATGTGTCAGGGGGTATATAAGAACTGGAGACGAAATAACTTTTCATAATTTTCCCTAGTTCGCAGCTTGGAACGAGTGTATACATTTTCAATAACAGCTTGTGGAATATTGGCTCTGTGATGTCTGATTATGTGTATTATAGTATCATCTAAAAGTATCATGCCAGGACTGTCTGCTTCTTTACAATTTGCAGTAAATATGCGTTATGAGGCGCCATATGCTTCGCATGTCATAAACCATGAATTATTGCTTGTGGTCAGCTGAGTTATGAGACTCTGCCTAATGCAGTGTCTGACATTTATATTAAATCGTCTGTAAGGAAGTCTGGACTGGTGCAATACAACATTTGAAAACAACCAAATTTTATTATCACATGAATGAGTTGGTAGGAGCATGAAAAATCATGTAGGCCGAGATACTCTGACTGTCTGACAGAATGAAGAACCGTTCACGGACTTTTATGGGATTAGTTTCTTCAAGCAGGCAATACATCTACAACTGTTGATCAGATTAAGAAAGCCAGGATCAGTTCCTGGTCTCAACAAGTGCAGCTTTCAAGGAATTATCCTTGGAGACACTTGTTAGACATGTTCAGACCAAGGACTGAGTGACTTTATTTAGCTGATATTGGTCACCACCTTAAACATGTAGTGGAAATGTCTCAGCCCCACACCACACCAACCTACTTCTGCAGAGACGATCCTTTCCACTCCTTCGATAGGAAACCTCTGCCCGAAATTAACTACAGCACAAATACATAGCGAATCTCGTCAGTGATTGTTCCACTTAAACTGTTTCTTTCCCTGGACAATAAAGATGACGTTGAGAGAAGCACCTCTTGAGACTAACTGAGCAGTCAGGCAATACCCTCGCTCTTGCTGTCTGTGGGGACGTTTTTTTCTGCAATTCCCATGAAAACAAGTCGTATAAGACCTTACATATATGTATATATGGTGCGCATAGAAATGAGGGTAGACGAGATGACCTTGGAGAATAAGTAGCAGACAAACTCGTTCATAACAACCCAGTTTAGGCAGGCTTCTAACCGTCTCTAAACCTCTTAGCAATAAACATGGTCCTTGAGACAATAAATAAGTTCCATAAATAACTATTCTTCAAAGGTTCTTTTCATAGAATTCTCTCCATCAAAATGTTCAAGGTGTCGGAGTCATTTCAGAAAAGCTTCGCAATTTGAATGAACAGTGCAAATACATAGGCTATGTGATCTGCTCCGTTATCATAACTCTTTGTTACATGTTTTGTGTATTTCACAATCAAATCAAATCTATTCAACACCCAGTCGACATATAATCAACATATCTTCAATTGGAACTAATTTTATTTTTGCCATACCTATGTGATCTGCTCCGTTATCATAACTCTTTGTTACATGTTTTGTGTATTTCACAATCAAATCAAATCTATTCAACACCCAGTCGACATATAATCAACATATCTTCAATTGGAACTAATTTTATCTTTGCCATACCTCGTGACATATCGAACCATGGGGCGGTTTCTATCCAAACATTTATATGTACATGAACTAATCATATGTACAGAGTAAAAAATGTGTTCTCCCGACCAAAACTTGCAAAAGATAAGTTTAATTTATTACATGTCTGCTAATAAATATGATACGTTAGCTGATCAAACTCCACCACGAATACCCAGATTTATAATGTATACCATGGCAGCCAGCGTCCTCCCTGTCCAAAACCCACATGATGAGATGATCCCTATCCATAACTCCCATTATATCAAGACTACCACCATCAACCTTCTCACACATACCAGTTTTATCCCCTTACATTGATTCCATTTTCATCTCCAGATTCATTCAAAACCTGCCAGAAAAAAATCCTCCAAAGCACCCATAAAAACTATCCATTATTTCTCTGAGTGACCTGGCCATTATTCCAGGCAAGAAGAATGCCACCTGTTATCATCGGATATTATCTGAAAAGTTATATCTCCTGGTTGTGGAGATATTGCATATGCGGGGTCTATACCTAGCTAGCTTCTTCAGAAAGACCCAAGCACGAACCTTTTTTTTCACATGAGCAAACGGAACACGAGCAATTACAGAGTAAACAATCAATGCAGGCCCCATGGAGGATAACCTTCCCCACTCTCTGCCCCCTCGTACCCATGTAAGGCTTGGTTCCTGACATTGATGTCGCAAGCTGTACAGCATCCAAGCACACTGCAATGTCAGAGTCCGCGATGTGGACATGGCCTGAGACGGAGATTTTTCAAGCACAAGACACCCAACGAATGATTACACCAGTTATATCATGTTGTGTGTTACCAATGAATAACTGATATTTATAAATATTTCAGGTCAGGACACTGGTTTGCCCATAATGTATAAAAAAGGTAGGAATGTTGTGTCCCTGCACACTAATACGGATGTGGTACATGTAATGTACATGTAGCTAGTTATCTGCAGAGATCAAACACTCCATGGCTGGCATAGGTAGCAGCTAGGTCTTCACGCTCTGGCAAAGATTTTTGATGGTTCTCCAGCTCGTGGTGTCTTGTGTCTCAAATACAGCTAATAGGGTTTTTTTTATCTGTACATACAATTGTACCTTACAGGTGACATGTTACAGCTTCTGTGGGAAACTGGTGTTCGCCAGTGTGAGACATGAGGGAGAACAGGTCCCCCTTCTCTAGTTTTGGTATCCGTTGTTAACTCGCGAGTATGAAGTATAAATGTCATCAAGGAAATGAAACCTGTCACCGCACAAATCTCTTCTGATGTAACACGTCAGGGCGGCAATTTGGCCATCGTAGACATTGACAAAGAGGTCACTGTATTTCTTCTCATGTGCTGCATCCAAGACAAACACATGGTCACTCAAGGTTTGGAATATGAATTGTACTCTAGATCACATACATGTATATTGGATGTTTATATTATTTCATCCCTGTTAAACATTCAACGGACAGAATCTGAAAATATGATTTCGTTTAAATTTTCTATATATACAATTTGCAATTTATTTTCAGAAAATTATGAGTCAAACAATTACCTTGGCAGTAACCTATTTGACACCAGTACCCGCTGCTTGAATGATGTCACTGACCTACTTTCCGAATGTCAAACATCGTGGAGCCATGTGACACCAGTCCACCTTAATTAAATCAGCATGAAAATTCAACGTTGTCATTCAATTATACTCACCTGCTCTTCACTCTTTATACTCAATCTGCCCAGTGCCCACCCAATAAACGTTCGATTTGATTGATTTATTTCTTGGCACTGGGGATCGTGCCCCGGATAACGCAGTTTTCGGACTAGGCTAGTCGCAGCCACAATTGCTCTGAGTAACTGCCAATACACGTTTCAATGTCCCCATCACTGCCTCCAATATTGTTTTGTTACATGTGCCTGGGGATAAGAGAACACTTCCGCGAGACTAATCGTCAATGGGGGAGAAATAGTTTAGCTGGGAAATCTTGCAGTGGAAGTTTGCGTTGCAGGTGGCGTTTGATCTTTTATGATCAGCAAATCTCCATCAGTCACCACAAAAAATGACCTTTATATTCTGACATTCTTTTCAGTCGTCCTTGAACTATTGCCAAATGGCTGTCTGTTTTCCTGCGCACTCCGACCAATTTTGACAACGCATACGTCTGCAAGATGCTTGCGAGATGAGTAGCAATGCGACTGTATCCCAGACTTATGTCATTTACCAATGGGACAGTTTAGGATAGACGGCCTTAAAGGAAGATTATCGTCCAAGGACAGCGGGAGAGAATATGTTCCCAGACTGCCCCCTTCGCATACAATTGCTTCATGTCCTATCACTTGTAATAGACAGTTAAATATCTTAATCTTCTTTCCTGATGGAAAAACATGAGAACATGTTAGTTCTAAGAAACTAACATGTAACTTAAATATTTTCTGCAACTAGATCTATTTTCATGTTAATTTTGGGGAATTCATGACGGGTGCCACTAGTGGGGCAGGAAATGCTCACTCTTCCCAGAACACCTGATTTCACCTCCTAATGGCCATTTTTGGGGGTTCATGAGTTTCACTGTCATTTTTGTTTTTCTCTCACTTCGTATGCCTGATATGACTTTCTGTCCCCGACTATGAGATTGGATAACGGACCCTGTTTTGTTTGCTCGGAATACTTAATACTGGGCATTGATTATACGTCTATGAGCATGATAAACGTCCCTGTCATATATGTCCACAAGGAGACATGAACAGTGACAGTTTGGGTAAGCCACGCATTACATTTGGACATTACGGAAACATTTATGGTGTCAACTAGGGACAGTTAATTTTTGTAAATTATAATGAACAGTCCTTCATGAATAGAATATTCAGAATACAAGCAGTACATGTTACAGAACCTTAATCTAAATAACTGTATCTAATGCGATATATTAGATTTTAAGCGACAGTGATAATTGGAAATTTTGAAATTCGAAAACAGCCTGGAGTACATAGTAAATGTTCTATGTCGCTCTCGCACACGCTGACTTAAGCTACTTCCATAAACATCTTCTATGTAACCGAGTTATCCTCTTGTTTAATTAGACAGTGGATATAATGAACGTGTCAAAAGCTACTATCCCTCAACACCCCAATCTAACTCGACATCCTTCCTCCAAGCCCCTTCCGTAAGCGAGTCAACAGTCAAGTGTCCACATATCCCACTGGATTTCTTTAACAATGGGAGAGTTTCCACACTAACTGAAGTTCTTCACTTCTCCTGGATGAATTTGATTGACGCTACTTGCGGCCCGGATCATTGGTGATTTACCCTGGCAATATCCTGAATCTGTGGACAAGCTGACCAATTCCCAATCCTGGTTCTCAGAGGACATAGGAACTATCCATAGTGACTTATTCAATGTTCGCAGCCGAACAACACAATGCATGCATGATTTCAAATATAAATGTTTGAATGACGAGTTTGGCTATTGAGATTTTGTTGTATATTTTACGCCATGCCCATCAATCAAATTTTCATTTAAAACTGAAAAATATGTATCAAAACAACCACAGTTTTAGCAAAAATGACAGAATGTTTCATCATTGTTATGAAACCACATAACACTAAAAAATAAACGAATTTCTAGCTACATATAACTAACGGCAACCACGTACACGTACCCAAGTTAATAGTTTTTATCGTGGATCAGTCAACAGCAGCCGTGCTCTGTCATTTGTAAAGCTGATTGGACATGAAAAAATGTCAACCTTCAATTTCAGAAATTAATCTCCTCCGCAAAAATAATTAATGGCAGTTCACTTTCAACTGCGACGTCCATCTGCCTTTCTTTCCCACTGTGAAGGCAAAAATGTACATACATGCGGTGTGAATGACATGTTGCAATTTACTGTAACATGTGTCATTTATTCTTCGACCAGGCTGTTTTACCATGCGAGCAAAAATTCAAACACATCTTGAATTCACACTGTGATGCAACCATATTGTTCAACCCATTGTTTCATTAAATTATGTCTGACACAGGGGCTTCTTAGCTAAATATCTTCTGGACAGACCAGTATCTGGGCCTAACATCTCACGACACGTTTACTTTCCGAGCTCCTCAGACCTATTTTGGTGTTATCTCCATAATTACTGAATTGATTTATTTTTCCTCTCTGATCTAAATATTTTGACAAATTTTGTGAGATAATATTTGGCCAATAAGTAATATGTATGACAAACAGCAAATGATTGAAATTTGGGGGATCCTCATGTGTGCTTCATTAGTCCGTTCATCTGTCACCATTACAACGCGAAGTCCATAATTTGTCCATAATTTGCTGTTTGCTGTTGGCACTGAGAACCTAGCATCAATAACGATTCTTTTCAAGTGTTTACATGGGAATATCAACATCACATAGAATGTTTGAAGTGTGACCACGGTGACTAAGATCACGAGGATTTCAGAGCGGGATTAAAAACTTACAAAAATGTAATTAGACATGTGACTCAATTTGTACTGGTATGATATTCGTGTATTCATGACAATCATATTTCGATATACTTTGGAAAGAAGCCAGTGCAAAATCAAAAACAGGAAAATATACAGTCTAAACCTTCATGATTATTTCAGGATGTATACCAACTCATGTTGTAACCGTGAACACACCATTAAATACAACTATCCAGCGAGAGAATCCAATCCCCATGACAACAGGCTGCGCCAGGGGACACTAGCCCCTGATAAATGAGACAATACGTGAACCCAGTGTTTTACTTTGTGCCATTACGCTGTTTCGTGAATCCTGCCCTGGGCGATCAGTGCAACTGACTTACAGATTAGGATCAGATGCTACACAAGCAGAAAGATAATGCAGTCCTCTCAATATCTTGTTTCGCCCCATAGATCGGAGGGCATGGAGAACATGGGTGAACTGGGTGGTCATGATAAGACACATCACACTGGGATCTTGAATGTTAGCTTGTTACGCCACTGCTGACATCTTCAATATACGACTGATCCAGCTTCCTCTATCGTGGTCATTATCTCGAGAAATTGTCCATTTACTGGCGACTTTCCATCGTCGTATATTTGCGACAAGTCCACTAAGACACTAGGGACGAGGTCATGTGATCTAAGCGCTTGATTAGTATGGATAACGAAGGAAGAGGGACCCACAGGTTACAAATCATTCTGTCAGCAATTGGATGACCTGGGACAAGCCATTCTTGGGGAACTGACAGGGAGAAACAAAGTGGGGCAAATGGAGAACATTCAAGACGATGTTATATTGTGTGCAGTTAGGGGTCGGAGGATATTCATCGTTAGCTAGGTTTAGTTTTCAATAACGTCTCACTGGCCATTTAGCCCAATTAGTGTTCAAACTCAAGCCACCATGAACCCTAACACTGACATTGTCCCAAATATTTCAGAAAAATCCCTAGGCAACACCTGTTGAAGGGTATATGGAAGCCTTCACATTAAAGACTAATACACATTTGTCATACTAGCTGAACACTAGTACAAATGCCAGCAACCCAGATTTGCTACAGAAAAACTGTTGGTTTGCCGGAAATACATTTTATCTAGCTTCGATTCAACATGGAAAGCTGCCTTGTCGGCCATATATATGTTAACAAGAAGATTATGCCTAGGGGAAAAACTTGTACAAAATTATATGTACAGATCATAAACAATCACACATTTTTCAGTGCATGCTCCTCGGAATTGTACAAATTTTAGCATAGTGTAGCAATTGGCATAGCAATCTACAAATTAGTTGAAGATGCTAAATCGAAATGAAATGTATGTTGTTTTATGATAATGCACCATAGAAACGCTGGGGTGGTCATTGGTAAACACGTTGATTTCTCACAAATGTATCCCATCACTTAAAATTGACACATATTTCATATTTCATAACTCAAGAAGATACATTTTCCAAATGTCTTGAGTATACGCTACCAAGTTGCAGATGGATAACAACTTCACTCACCCATGTATTGGTAGTGACTGCTCCATCATCATCCCCCATTATGATTCAAGAGTAACAGCGGCGGCCATTTTATGATCTGGGAAATGACCGATGTGGCATTTCCATTCAAATGTTGGGGATCCAGCCATTTTATATCGTCCAAAATATCCGGCTGAACTAACAGAATTACACTTTTTATGCAAACATCGCTCCAAATAATGTTTATTGATGATATTCCCTCCAGAAATTTACGAAGCCAAAGGTATCAACAGTTCTCATGAAGTGTGCTGATAAAATTCCTCAGCACACATGCTCAGCCCATATACTAATACACCGTGTTCTTTTTTTAGCTTTTTTGATAAATATATATACTGTGCCAAACATTCTTGACATTTAAATGATAACATTGAAAAATATACATCTAAATATATTGGTTTTAGATTTGAATCTGCCAGAAATTCTGGCAAAATACACCCAGTTTTCAATCGGAAAGATTCAGGTATATAATTTGTAATTATTCTTCTCATTATCAAACATGAAAAAGTACTATTCAACATATAATATAACTCATCAATGATGCTGATTATCAAAATACATGTACAGTCATATATCACAGAGTAACCTAAGAAAATCATGATAACTTCGAAAACAGCAGTTCTTTCCCAGAAACACCCCCCCCCCCCCCCCCCCGTCATTAAGCTATAAATCATGCTAAGCGTGTCAAAAAACATCACAAAACCTGCCCATTATACTAGTGTTGGTGTTGTGTACTGTTTAGAAGAAATGCTGAAAAACAAAATCCAGTTTTCAGTTAGAAAAGTTCAGGCATATTATTTGTAATTATATTTTCAAACACGACAAAATACTATTCTACATATAATATTACTCATCAATCATGATAATTATCACAATACTGTCATATATCAACACCACAAAACATGCTAACTTTTGAAAGAACAGTTCATTCCCGGAAAATGTTCTCCCCAGTCTATGTACTATTAATCTTGCTAAACATCAACTAGAGACGAAAGAGTGTAGCAGTGTTTTATTCGATTGGGGGCGCCTGATCAATCTCCGCTATCAGGAGCGACTGCAGGATATCGCATGATCAAACATGACGTTATCAAACAAAGCAGCTCTGCCCGATTGAATTCTCTTTACCCAGCGGGACCCAGTGTCAATTTGTCTGTTTTATAAAGTTTAAAACAAATTCGCTGTTTTCAACGAACACGTCTGTTACCACAGGGTGCAATTGGAGTGACTCGATATTCAAATTAATACACAGCAGCTGTTAATTTAGGTGTTAATGAATGAAAGGATTCCACATATATTTCCTTAACTCAGACATCAGCTGCCACAAATAATACACTATTACAGTTTCGTGATGTATACAATACAGGTTATGAGCCATGTGTGTGTAGAAGACGAATTGATACAGTTATGGGATCCCTTAATTGCTGTCATACACGGAAATGAAGAGACTTTGTTACATCTCACACGATAGTGCCAGGAAGAACAGCACCAATCTGATTGATATCACAATGTCCTAGTCCAGCAAATAATTCCTGAGTGGGAGATCACATTAGTGGTGGTGTACAACGTTAGGTAATTCGGACATTCTATCCACAGGAAGTTTGCTCCACTGGAGCGTGGGATATCAAAATCCCCTTCATTTGCCATAGCACCATTTTATTGAGAAATAATGGCCGTTGAAAATGTTATGAAGTCTTGACTATTTTTTTCCAATCGCCATCAGTTTACAGTTTGTTGAAATATTGATGCACCTTTGATACCGCGGGATTTGCCGGGGTGAACAGAGTAATTGGTGTAGTGTCCATTACAAGGTCATCGTATGGGGAATACTGTCCTCATCGTGGTGTTGGTCTAGGGGGAAGTTTTGGTCTCTATTGGCCCAGGCGGACAAAATAAGGTGGTGAATACACATGTTGCTAATTGTCTGACATCTGGAGAGAAGAACACACACTCAATGGTTGGCAGAGGTAGCAGCTAGGTCTTCATGCTATGGCAAACGTTTTTGATGGTCCTCTAGCTTGTGGTGTCTTGTGTTTCATACAGTTATTGTTTTTTATCTGTACAATCATACAATTGTACCTGTACGTGTGACATGTTACAGCTTCTGTAGCAAATTGTTGTTCGCTGGTGTGAGCCATGACATAAAACGCGTACTCCTTTAGTTTGGGTTCCAGTTGGTATCTCGTGAGCATAAAGAATAACAGACATCAAGGACATGAAAACTGACACTGCACCAATCGCTTCTGATGTAACACGTCAGCGTGGCAAATTGTTGCCGGATTATGGCCATCACAGACATCGACATGAATGTCACTATGTTTTCAGGTATAAACATGGAAACAGTAGCCAAGTATATAGTATCCGAGCAAACAAAACCGAGTCCAATCTCAAAGTCCAGTGTCAGGCAAAAGCGAGAAAATTCGAATGGAATTTCATGAACCCCCATATATGGCCATAAAGGGGTGAAATCAGGTGTTCCGGAAATAGTGAGCATCTCCTGCCCCGCATGCGACGCCCGCTGTGATATCCACACTGGCATATCGAGACGGAAATATATGCACAAAACTATAAGGATGGGATGATATCTTCCATCATATGTGTGACAGGCTTGGCGTAACCTTCAACCAGATCATAGTGACGACCATAAAACTTCTTGAATGTCCCTCAGCCTAGGCATTTGGTATCCTTGTTTGAGCAATTTGGTAGTCAGAACCTGTGCTCTAACTATGAATTCCTGGTATGATGAACATGCTCTAGCATAACGAATTAACTGGGACACGTAGACGCCATAGGCTGGTGATGCTGGGATATTACTGCTCAAGACAGGAAAGTTGATAATGGGAAAATCAAAATCGTCACGTTTGTCATATAACCTCGTACACAATTTGCCTTTATGGTCAATTTCGAGATAAATGTCAAGATAAGAAGCTTACACTGGAGAATCAGTTGTTTCTTTGATTTCCAGTTCGTCTGGATATATCTGATGTAGGCATTCACTAAATCTATAGTTATTCAATGATATGACATCATCAATATACCTGTAGGTAAAATTGAACGAACTGGCCAATCATTTATCTCCTCGTTTCATAAGATTTTGTATGAACTCAGCTTCATATGAGTATAGGAACAAGTCCGCTAACAGTGGTGCACAATTGGTACCCATAGGGATACCAACCGTTTGTTGGAAAATAACACCACCAAATTCAACAAATATGTTGTCAATGAGAAATTCCAGCATACTAACGATATCATGTTCATCATATTTAGTAGCACAGTCAATGTGTTCTTTAACAAAATTGTGATTAACCACAAGATATTTATATCGTCTTTTGCCATTCTTGATTGTTGAATAATATCCTTCAACCTCGGAATGTTGCTGCTTAGAAAAGGGAAATTGACTATGGAAAAATTGAAATCATCACGTTTGTCATACAACCTAGATGACAGGTTAGAATCTTCATCAATCTCCAACCTTAGGTCTAAATAGTTGGAAAACTTAGAGGAGTCTGCAGTATCTTTAATTTTAAGTTCCTTAGGACATATATCATCCAAATAATCACCAAACGTTCTGGTGATTATCAATTTTGTCAATTATTTATTGACAATACATCTATGTATCGGAAAGTGAAATTGAAGCTACTAATTTGAAACTTAGATACTCCTCTTTGTAGATGTTGGATGAAATCTGATTCATATGAGTATAAAAACAGGTCTGCCAATAATGGTGCACAGTTTGTACCCATCGGAATGCCAATAGTCTGCTGAAACATTCGGCCACCAGACTCCACAAAGATATTCTCAATAAGGAAATTAACCATATTCACAACATCGGTTTCTGTATATTTATGTGGAGCATCTGAATCATCTTTAACAAAGTAGGTTGTATTATATTTGACTACAATATACGTATAACGACGTTGTCCTTTTTGGGAAAAAGGAATTATGTATGAGCTTTTTGTGTTTTCAGGTGCTGCATGGTCACTATTGCTACTTGTGAGCCAAATTGTTGCCGGATTATGGCCATCACAGACCTTGACATGAATGTCACTGTGTTTTCAGGTGCTGCATGGTCACTATAGCTAAAGGAGCTCTCGCCCTACTTGTTAAAGTGGTGTAAACAGAAAAGTCCCTTCACATCTGACAGTGAATGACTTATGTAACCAGAGGTGTGACTCCGTGACAACATACAAGAATTATGTGAAAGAGAAAATTAGAGAAATGTATTTGATTTGATTACTGCAAGGAATCTTATGCTTTACTGAGAAAATTGACATGTGTTTGGAACATAAATTCTACCAACGATCACATACATGTAGTTCTAGTATTGCAGACTCATAAAACAATAAACAAAAAACAAATATAATTCATATATAGCATATATCAGGACCAGTCCTGGAAATATTATTATTTTCCAAATTTTTTAACTAGTGCCGAGGACCTATTAACCTATTTGATATCAGTACCTGCTGCATGATTGATGTCAATGACACACCTTTCAACTGTCAAACATCGTGGAGTCAAGCGACACCAATCCACCTTAATTAAATCAGCATGAAAATTCAACACTGCTAGATATGTTTCCACCTGGTCACCTTGGGCCAAATGACAACCTGCTCACTCAATAAAGGTCAGAATTAATTGACTTTTTTCTAGGCACTGGGGATCATGTCCCAGCAATTTCCTATAATACAGAACTAAGCTAGTCACAGCCACATTTTCTCTCAATACCTGCGTCATTGTCCCTATCCCTGCCGCCAATATTGTTTTGTTACGTGTGCCCGGGGAGAGAAAAACACTTCCGTATACACAGTGGAAGAGTAATATTATAGCTGTAGGATAATCCACAGTGGATGAAGAATATTTCAGCTGGGAAATCTTTGCTTTGCAGTCTGGGCAATTTAGGATCAGGAAATCTCCATCAGTAGCAATAAATATGACCTTTATATTCTGACATATTTTTATAGGTTGTTTTCATAGGTTGTTGGGCAGTTGTATACTAATTCCATCAGGTGTACAGTAGAATGAACTACATTTACCACACTGTCTGTCCCTGATGACGCCGGTGTGTCATTTGATAAAGTATTTGGTCGGGCTTTATTTCTATTGCAAAATGTTGTATTTTACGTTTGTTATTGGAATCATCAAACTTTGGCTGTTTTGGTGGTAATAGATTGATACTTTCACTCTTTCACACGCTGACCTAGACTAAATGCCATAATTAGTTGCATAAACATCTTGTATGTAACTGAGTTAGCTTCTTGCTGAATTGCTTCACACATAATAAATATGGAGCGTGTCAAAAGGTTCAATTCCTCACCATCCCTGCTTAACTCGTCACCCTAAGAGAGTCAACAGTCCAGTGTCCACATATCTCACTGGATTTCTCTATCAATGGAAGAGTTTCCCACCCTGACCAAAGATCTTCACTGCTCCTGGATGAATTTGATCGACGCTTCTTGCGGCCCGGCCCATTGGTGAGCTGCAGTGGGAAGATTCCGAGTCGGTGTACAAGCTGACCAATTCCCGGTCCTAGTTCCCAGAGGACATAGTGACTCATTCACTGTTCTCAGCCAAACAACATCACACAATACATTGTATGTTGTGTCAAATATATAGGTTTGAATGACGAGTTTAGTTATCGTCATTTTGTTGTATTATTTACGTCAACCTATTATTATTCTCATTTAAAATTGAACTTTATATTATAACAATCATAGTGACAAAATTGACAGAATGTTTTGTCGCTCTGATGAAACCATACACTATACCAACAGTAATGTATTTCTAACGTCATATAACTAACGGTAAACACATACACAGGAGCCAGTTATTCGTACTAATCCTGAAGCAGTCAACAGCAGCCGTACTCTGTCATTTGTAAAGTTGATTGGACATGAACAAAATCTTCAACTTCAATTTCACAAATATAATTATTTCACAGAAATAATTAATGGCAGCTCATTTTCACCTGCGACGTCCATTTGCCTTTCTTTCAAGTATTTCCAACCTGAGAAGGCAAACATGTACGGACATATAGCGGTGTGAATGACATGTGCAATTTACCGTAACAGGTGTCATTTATTCTTTAACCAGACTGTTTTACCATGCGAGCAAAAAGTGAAACAAACCTTGAATTCACACTGTAATGCAACCATATCGCTCAACCCATTTATTCATTCAATTATTGAGATAGGGGCTTCTTAGCGAAATATTTTCTCGACAGACCAGTGTCTAGGCCTGACATCTCACAACAAATTTACTTTCCAAACTCCTTAGACTTAATTTGGTGTTATCTCCATAATGATTAAATTGATATATTTCCCTCTCTGATCTACATATTCTGACAAATTTTGTGAGATAATATTTGGCCAATGAGTATTATGTATGACAAACAGCAAATGATTCAAATTTGGGGGATCCTCATGTGTGCTTCATTAGGTCTGGACAATTGGTTTATTATGTCTGACGATATGTTCAGCACGTTGACTGTCCGTCCATCTGTCACCATTACAATGTGAAGTCCATGATTTGCTGTTGGCATCAGACACTGAGAACCGAGCACCAATAACGATTCTTTTCAAGTGTTTACATGGGAATATCAACATCACATAGAATGCTTGAAGTGTGACCCTGGTGACTAAGATCACGAGGATTTCAAAGCGGGATTAAAAAGTTGTAAAAAATGTAATTAGACATGTGACTTAATTTGTATTGGTATAATATCTGGGTATTCATGACAATCATATTTCGATATGCTTTTGAAAAAAGCCAGGGCAAAATCAAAAACAGGAAAAAATTCATAACATATATTCATGAATATTTTAGGATGTATACCAGCTCATGTTGTAACCGTGGAAACACCATCAAATACAAATCTTCTAGTTTCGCCCATAGATCTTGCATGGAGAAGATGGGCGGATCAGGGACGGACGCACCACAGTCTGATGTTGAATGTTATCTTGGCACTGACATCATTACTGATCCAACTTCCTCCAACGTGGTCATTATCTCTTGAAAATTTCCATTCACTGACAACTTTCCATCGTTGTTTATTTGCAACAAGGTCATGTCATGTGTAAACGCTTGATTAGTATGGATAATACAGGAAGAGGGTCCCCCAGTTTACAAATCATTCCGTCAGCAATTGCTGGTTGTTGCCGGACCAGCCATTTTGGGGTAACTCACAGTGAGGAACGAACGGGGGCAAGTGGAGAACATTTTAGACGATGCTATATTGTGTACAGTGTGGGAGGATTATTATTGTTAGTCGCGTTTCGTTTTTGACAACGTCCCACCGACCACTTAGCCCAATTAAATCAATCGCAAACCACCATATGTCCTAATACTGACATTGACCAAATATTTCAAACAAATTCCTAGGCAATACCTGTTGAAGGGTATACGGAAACGTTTATATTTCAAGACTAATAGAGATTCGACATGTCATCCTGAGACTACCAGGGTCAATATTATGCTGCGTACCGATATCTGACATACATATATGTCTTTTTTTTATAAATTATTTTTTCGGAACATATTTATGGTAGACTTCACATGTATTACACTCATTGAAGCATCAGCATGGCTATGACATTTTTTTATTCTCACAATCAGTTTTGTGCTCATCATGTATTCCCATGAATGTGCTTCATCTAATATTATGTTATTTTTACATCAAATTTTCAGAAATACGAGATGTATAAGTATAAGTATCTGCATTGCCTGGGTTATCGACATCCATGCTGTTTAGTAATACATAAATACCTTTTGGTATTTGCAATCTCCGTTATTCTGCAATCTTGACCCAGATTCATTAAGAATGTTCTCCACAAAATTTGGAGAGTCATAAATCATGTCCATGCTTCTAGTAGACTGTGCCCCATATTTGCCCACTGATACCGTTTTTGTTGATAATCTTCATCGAAAGACCTCTCCACTACGTTATAAGTCCTGATTCTGGTGCAATCGCAACCAGTAGTTTTTTCATTGGCTCTCCATCACGCAAACATTGAGCTGATAAATATGACCAACGATTGATCCAGACGAACAGCAGTACAAATGTCAGCTATCAGGATTTGCTCTAAGAAAAATGTCAGTTTGCCGATAATACATTAATTTTGCGTCCACTCAACATGGGAAGCTGCTGTGTTGGCCATATAAATGTTTGGGCCTGGGGAAAAACTTGTACAAAATTATATGTACATATCATAAACAATCGCACACTTTTCAGTTCAAGCTCCTCGAAATTGTATAAATTGTAGCATAGTGTAGCAATTGGCATAAAATTTACAAATTTGAAGATATTAATTGAAATGAAATGTATGTCATTTGTCATACTATTACACCATAAAAACGCTGAAGTGGTAATTGATAAGCACGTTGATTCCTCACAAATGTATCACATCAATTAAAATTGATACATATTTCATATTTCAAAACTCAAGAAGATACATTGTCCAAATGTCCATTCTTAAGTATCACCCTGCCAAGTGATACCATTATATGATCTGGGAAATGACCGGTGTGGCATTTCCATTCAAATATTTGGAATCCAGGGGTATTATATCATCCAAAATATCCTGAACTAACAGAATTACACTTTGTATGCATCGCTCAAAATAATGTCTATTGATGATAGAGCAATTTACGAAGCCAAATGTATCAATAGTTCTCATAAAGTGTGTTCATAAAAACCATCAACAAACCTGCTCAGCCCATCATACTAATGTAATGCACTATGTACCTTTTAACGTTCATAATAAATATATATACTCTATCAAACATTCTTGACATTTAATTGTTAACAGTGAAAAATTAATTTGCTGGTGTTCCATTCTGTTTACCAGAAATGCTGAACAACACACCCAGTTTTCAATTGAAAAAAATTTCAAACATGACAAAGTACCATTCCACATATATAATACTCATCAACATGATAATTATCACAATATTCTCATATATCAACACCAAAAACATGCTAACTTTCGAGCAAACAGTTCTTTCCCGCAAAATTCTCTCCCCCAGTCTATGTGCTATTACTCATGCTAAACAACAACTAGAGACGAAAGAGTGTAGAAGTAATTTATTCGATTGGCGCCGCTTGATCAGTCTACCAGGCTATCAGAAGCGACTGCAGGATATCGCATGATCAAACATGACGCTATCAAACAAAACAGCTCTGCCCGAGTAAACTTTTTTTAACCAGCGGGACCCAGTGTCAATTTGTCTGCTCCACAAAGCTCAAAACAAATCCGCTGTTTTCAAGCGAACACCTCTGTTGCAACAGGGTGCCATTGCAGTGACACGATTTTCAAATTAATTCACAGCATCTGTTAATTTAGGTATAACTGGATGGAAGGATTCTACCCAGACATCAGCTGCCACAAATAATACACTAATATAGTTTTGATGTGTATACAAAATAGATTGTGAGCCATGTGTGTGTGTGAGCCTATTTCACGAAGAATCTAAATCTACTTCAGCCCGCTAAGTTCGGCATTTAGCATGGTAGATAGTAGGCTAAAACCTATTTTAATCAGCTAAAGTTGCTTTAGATTCTTTGTGAAATAGGCCCCAGAATACGAGTTGATAGTTGATACAATGGGATCCCGTAACTGTTGCCATACACGTACAAGAAAAATTTTGTTGCATCTCATGTGATAGCGCCGTGTCGGCAAGCACCAAATCTAATTGGTATCACAATGTCCTAATCCAGTGAATATTTACGGAGGAGATCACATTATTCGTGGTGTACAACGTTAGTAAATTCGGACATTCTATCTATAGTAATTTTGCTCCACTGGAGAGTGTGCTATCAAAATCTCCTTCATTTGTCATGGCGTCATTTTATTGAGAAGTAATGGCAGTTGAAAATATTATGAAGTCTTGACTATATATTTCAAATCATCATCAGTTTTTACAGTTTGTTGAAATATTGATGCCCCTTTGATACTCCGGGATTTGCCCGGATGAGCAGAGTAATTGGTATAGTGTCCATTACAAGGTCATCTTGGGGAGAATACTGGCCACATCGTGGTCTTGATCGAGGGGGAAGTTTTGGGTCTCTATTGGCACAGACGGACGAAACAAGGTGGTGAATGTACATGTAGCTAGTTGTCTGACATCTGCAGAGAACACACACTCAATGGCTGGCACAGGTAACAGCTAGATCTTCACGCTAGATCTTCAGCAACCTTCTTGATGGTTCTCCAGCTTGTGGTGTTTTGTGTTCCAAATACAGTTACTGTTTTTTATCTGTACAATCATACAGTTGTACCTGTACATGTGACATGTTACAGATTCTGTAGAAAATTGTTGTTCGACGGTGTGAGAGTTATGAGATAAAACGCGTACTCCTTTAGTTTGGGTTCCAGTTGGTATCTCGTGAGTATAAAGAATAACAGACATCAAGGAAATGAAAACTGACATTGCACCAACTGTCTCTGATGTAACACGTCAACGTGGCAAATTGATGCCGGATTATGGCCATCACAGACATTGACATGAATGTCACTGTGTTTCCAGGTGCTGCATGGTAACTATAGCTAAAGGGGCTCTCGCCCTACTTGTTAAAGTGGTGTCAACAGAAAAGTCCTTTCACATCTGACAGTCTGAATGACCTATGTCACCAGAAGTATGACTCCGTGACAACATACAAGATTTATGTGAAACACAAAATCAGAGAAAAGTATTTGATCACTGCAAGGAATCTTATGTTTTACTGAGAAATTGACTTGTGTTTGGAACATAAATTCTACCAAAGATCACATACATGTAGATCTAGTATTGCAGACTCATAAAACAAATATAATTCATATATAACATGTATCAGGACCAGTCCTGGATATATTATTATTTTCCAAATTGTTTAGCTAGTGCAGAGGAAATTGAAACCTATTTTCAGAAAATTAATACGTCAAAGCATTTAATTTGAAAACAACCTATTTGATATCAGTACCTGCTGCATGATTAATGTCAATGACCCACCTTTCGTGATGATTTCAATTTTTCTATAGTCAATTTCCCTTTTTTAAGCAGCAACATTCCCATGTCAGCAGCATATGGTGTGTTTGTTTCTCAACTTATACGCTATTCCAGAGCTAGTTGCAATTATAAGGACTTTGTTTATCGAAGTGCCCAGCTAGTCTCTAAACTGCTGCGACAAGGTTATGTTTTACCACGACTTATAGCTGCATTTAAGAAATTCTATGGACGTCATCATGATCTGGTTGATAAATACACCATATCCATGTCTGCCATGCAACTAGATCTATTTCCATGCTAATTTTGGGGAATTCATGACGGGTGCCACTAGTGGGACAGGAAATGCTCACTCTTTCCGGAACACCTGATTTCACCTCCTTATGGCCATTTTTGGGGGTTCATGAGTTTCCCTGTCATTTTTGTTTTCTCTCACTTCGTATGTCTGATATGACTTTCTGTCCCCGGACTATGAGATTGGATAACGGACCCTGTTTTGTTTGCTCAGAATACTTAATACTGGGTATTGATTCTACGTCTATTTCAACTGTCAAACATCGTGGAGTCAAGCGACACCAACCCACCTTAATTAAATCAGCATGAAAATTCAACACTGCTATATATTTTCCCAACTGGTCACCTTAGGCTAAATGACAACCTGCTCACTCAATAAAGGTAAGAATTGATTGACTTTCTCTAAGCTCTGGGGATCATGTCCTAGCAATTTTCTATAATACAGAACTAAGCTACTCACAGCCACATTTTCTCTCAATACCTGCGTCATTGTCCCTATCCCTGCCGCCAATATTGTTTTGTTACGTGTGCCCGGGGATAAAAAACACTTCCGTATCCACAGTGGAAGCGTACTATTTCAGCTGTAGGATAATCCACATTGGATGAGGAATATTTTAACTGGGAAATCTTTGATTTGCAGTCTGGGCAATTTATGATCAGGACATCTCCATCAGTAGCCACAAAAATGACTTTTATATTTTGACATTATATACAGTCGTCCTGGAACTATTGCCAAATGGCTCTCTGTTTTCCTCCGCACTCGGACCAGGTTTGCATATATCTGTATTGAGATGCCTGCAATATCGAAGAAAACACTGCCTTATAACACTGCAAATGTAGGGAGCATTACCATGATTACATTTGCTAAAATAAAAGTGAATATCTACATGATATACATACCAGGGATTAGATCACGTGAAATGTGAAGATGTATTTTCCCTGTTTCATAATATCAAAATTAAACAAAATTGCTGTCACTTCTACATACGTGCATGTTAATATGCATCAGTGAAGTAAGCTATAAATATTGATATATGTAGATGTACGTGGGCTGTGGAGAGAGAACTACTTGCTCATATTTCAAACTTATGTCATTTATTGATGAGACAGTTTAGGATAGACGACATTAAGGGAAGATTATCGTCCAAGGACAGCGGGAGAGAACAAATATGTTCCAAGACTGCCCATTTCACATATAATTGCTTCATGTCCCAGCACTTGTAATATACAATTATCTCAATCTTCGCTCCTGATGGTAAAACATAAGCATGATGAACGTCCCTGTCATATATGTCCACAAGGAGACATGAGCAGTGACAGCTTAGGTAAGCCATGGACATTACCGGAACAGTTATGGCGTCACCTTGAGACAGTTTATATCGTGTGAATTATAATGAACACTCCTGCAGGATAAGTAATCAATGAAAAAATGCTCAGAATACGAACAGTTTTACAGCAACTTTATCTAGATATCTGCATTTAAGTTTTATGTGGCAGTGGCAATTGGAAAATTTGAAATTCGAAAAACATCCTGACAGAAATGTGTTACACAGCTCTTGCACACGCTGACCTAGACTAGATGGCAGAATTACTTGCATAAACATCTTATATGAAACTGAGTGAGCTTCTTGCTGAATTGCTGCACACATTTTAAATATGGAGCGTGTCAAAAGGTTCTATCCCTCACCACCCCTGCTTAATTCGTCACCCTAAGAGAGTCAACAGTCCAGTGTCCACATATCTCACTGGATTTCCCTATCAATGGGAGAGTTTCCCACCCTGACCAAAGATCTTCACTGCTCCATACATCAATGAATTTGATTGACGCTACTTGTGGCCCGGCCCATTTGTGAGCTACATTGGGAATATTCCAAGTCGATGGACAAGCTAACCAATTCCCAGTCCTAGTTCCCAGAGGACATAGAAACTATCCATAGTGACTCATTCACTGTTCTCAGCCAAACAACATAACACAATACATGTATGCTGTGTCAAATATATAGGTTTGAATGACGAGTTTAATTATCGTAATTTTGTCGTATTATTTACATCAACCCATTATTATTTTCATTTAAAATTGGACTTTCTATTAAAACAATCATAGTGACAAAATTGACAGAATGTTTTGTCGCTCTGATGAAACCATACACTATACCAACAGTACATCTCTTCATAAATGTATTTCTAACTTCATCTAACTAACGATAAACACGTACACAGAAGCCAGATATTGGTATTAATCCTGAAGCAGTCAACAGCAGCCGTACTCTGTCAATTTTAAAGCTGATTGGACATGAACAAAATCTCCAACTTCAATTTCACAAATTAATCACCTCCACAAAAAGAATTAATGGCAGCTCACTTTCACCTGCGACGTCCGTTTGCCTTTCTTTCAAGTATTTCCCCCATTGTGAAGGCAAACATTTACGTACATGTAGCGGTTTGAATGACATGTGCAATTTACTGTAACAGGTGTCATTTATTCTTCAACCATGCTGTTTTAACATGCGAGTAAATTTTCAGAAACAACTGAAATTCACAATGTGATGCAACCATATTGTTCAACACATTTTTCATTTAATTATGTCTGAAACAGGGGCTTGTTAGCTAATGTCTTCTGGACAGACCAGTATCTAGGCCTGACATCTCACGATAATTTCCAAACTCAACAGACTTAATTTGGTGTTATCTCCATAATTGTGAGATTGATTGATTTTTCCTCTCTGATCGACATATTCTGACAAATTTTGTTAGATAATATTTGGCCAAATAAGTAATATGTATGACAAACAGCAAATAATGCAAATTTGGCAGATCCTAAGGTGTGCTTCATTTGACAACTGGTTTATTATGTCTGGTGTATTGTTCAGCACATTGACTGCCCGTCCATCTGTTGCAAAACCCTTCGAAGACTTTGGTTTGGCGTTGGCATGACATAGCATCTCTTTAGTCCAGTCCAAAGTCATTACATGGACAGCACATACAATGTTTGCAGTGTGCAAAACGGTGACTAACAAGATCACGATGATTTGAAAGCGGGATTGAAAACTTAGGAGTTGCAATCATATTACCGTCTAAAAATATATTTGGGCATGTGACTTATTTTGTTCTTTCGTGATATTTGTGTATTCATGACAATTATATTTCGATATACTTTTGAAATAAACCAGTGCAAAGTCAAACACAGGAATATATAGTATTACATTCTATACATTTATGGATATCAGGGTGTATGCCGACGCATGACATAACCGTGGAAACATCCTTAAATGCAGCTTTCCAGCTAGAGAATCCAATCCCCTTGACAATAGGCTGTGTCGGCAGACACTAGCCCCTGATAAAAGAGACAATATACGTGAAACCAGTGTTTTACTTGGTGTCATTGCGCTGTTTCGTGATTTCTGCACAAAGTAATCACTGGGAGACCAGTGCAACTGACCTAGAAATTAGGATCATACGCTACATAGACAGAAAGATACCATCCTCTCCATAATCTTCTTGTTTTGCTCCTAGATCGGGCATAGAGAACACGGGGAGGGGGGTTAGGGACCGACACACCACAGTGGGATGTTGAAGGGTATCTTGGTACACCACCACTGACATCTTCAAAATACGACTAATCCATCTTCCTCTATCGTGGTCATTATCTTGAGAAAACTGTCCATTTACTGGCGGCTTCCCCTGTTTTTTTTATTTGCGACAAGCCCACTAAAGACACTAGAGACAATGTCATGTGATGTAAACGTTTGAATAGTATGGATAATACAGGACAAGGGACCCACAGGTTATAAGTCACTCTGTCAGCCACAGATGGATACTGGTGTTGCCGGACCGGCCATTCTTGGGGAACTCACAGAGAGGAACAAACTGGGCAAGTGGACAACATTTTAGAAGATGTTATATTGTGTACAGTGAGGTGTCTGAGGATATTGATCGTTAGTTAGCTTTCGTTTTTGATAACTTCTCATTGTCCAATTGTATTTCAATCTCAAGCCACCATGAACCCTAACACTGGCATAACGTTACTTCGGGCAAATCCCTAGGCTATACCTGTTTTAGGGTATATGGCAGCCTTCACATTAAAAGACTAATAGACATTTGTCATATATCATCCTGAGACTAACGGGTTCAAATTGTATCGTACTGCGTACCAGATGTGTGTGTGTCTTAGTTTCATCTGAAGATTTTTATGGTAGAATTCACATGTAGCACACTCATTGAAGCATGAGTATGGCGGTGACATTTTCAATCCTCACCATCAGGTTTATGCACGCGATCCATTCCCATGAATGTGCTCCATCCAATATTATGTTATATTTCACATCTAGTTTTCGGACGTACTTGATGTAAAATATACATGTATCATGTGCCTTGTCTACAGACATCCATATAGTACTATTGAGTACTATGTAAATACTTCTTGGTATTTTCAATCTCCCCGTTATTCTGCAGTCTTGACCCAATTTCATTCAGAATGTTGGAGACTCCACAAAATCTGGGGAGTCATAAATCATGTCCATGCTTCTAGCAGACTCTGCCCGATATTTGTCCGCTGATACCGTTTTTGTTGATAATCTCCATTGAAAGACTTCTCCACTACGTTGTAAGTCCTGATTCTGGTGCAATGGCAACCAGCAGTTTCTCCATTAGCTCTCCATCTCGCAAACATTGAGCTGATGAACCTGATCAACGATAGACCTCGGTCGATTGATCTAGCTGAACACTAGTACAAATGTCAGCAACCCCGATTTGCTATAGGAAAACTGTTGGTTTACCGGTAATACATTTTATCTGGCTACGATTCAACATGGAAAGCTACTTTGTCGGCCATACATATGTTAACAAGACGAATATGCCTAGGGAAAAAACTTGTACAAAAATATATGTACAGATCATAAACAATCACACATTTTTCAGTGCATGCTCCTCAGAATTGTACAAATTGTAGCATAGTGTAGCAATTGGCATAGCGATTTACAAATTAGTCTAAGATGCTAAATCGAAATGAAATGTATGGTTTTTTATGATAATGCACCATGAAAACGCTGGGTAGGTCTTGGTAACACGTTGATTTCTCACAAATGTATCCCATCACTTAAAATTGACACATATTTCATATTTCAAACTCAAGAAGATACATTTTCCAAATGTCTTAAGTATCACGCTACCAAGTTGCAAATGGGTGACAACTTCACTCACCCATGTATTGCTAGTGACTGCTCCATCATCATAGGTCATTCCCCCAAGATGATTCAAGAGTAACAGCTGCGACCATTTTATGATCTGGGAAATGACCGATGTGGCATTTCCATTCGAATGTTGGGGATCCAGCCATATTATATCGTCCAATATATCCTGCTGAACTAACAGAATTACACTTTTTATGCATACATCGCTCCAAATAATGTTTATTGATGATATTCCCTCCAAAAAGTTACGAAGCCAAAGGTATCAACAGTTCTCATAAAGTGTGCTGATAAAATTCCTCAGCACACATGCTCAGCCCATATACTAATACACCATGTTCTTTTTTTGCCTTTTTGATAAATATATATACTGTGCCAAACAATCTTGACATTTAATTGATAACATTGAACAATATACATCTATATAATTATATTGGTTTTAGAATCGAATCTGTTAGAAATTCTGCAAATAAATACACCCAGTTTTCAATCGGAAATATTCAGGTATATTATTTGTAATTATTCTTCTCATTATCAAGCATGAAAAGTGCTATTAAAAATATAACATAACTCATCAATGATGCTGATTATCAAAATACATGTACAGTCATATATCACTGAGTAACACAAGAAAATCATGACAACTTCGAAAGAGCAGTTCTTTCCAAGAACTTTCTCCCCTCCACCCAACCCTCCCCCCTCCGTCTTTAAGCTATAAATCATGCTAAGCGTGTCAAAAACTATCAAAAAACCTGCTCAGCCCATTATACTAACGCATTATGTAATATTTTAGCTTTCATGATAAATATATATACTGTACCAAATATTATTGACATTTAATTGTTAACAGTGAAAAATATATTTGCTGGTGTTTTGTCCTGTTTACCAAAAATGCCGGTGTTGTGTACTATTTAGCAGAAATGTTGAAAAACAAAATCCAGTTTTCAATTGGAAAAGTTCGGGTAAATTATTTCTAATTATATCTTCAACCACGACAAAATACTATTCTACATATAATATTACTCATCAGTCATGATAATTATCACAATACTGTCATATATCAACACCAAAAAAACATGCTAGCTTTTGAAAGAACTGTTCTTTCCCGGGAATTTTTCTCCCCAGTCTATGTACTATTAATCTTGCTAAACATCAACTAGAGATGAAAGAATGTAGCAGTGTTCTATTCGATTGGCGCCGCCTGATCAATCTCCGCTATCAAGAGCGATTGTAGGATATCGCATGATCAAACATGACGCTATCAAACAAAGCAGCTCTGCCCGAGTAAAATCTCTTTAACCAGCGGGACCCAGTGTCAATTTGTCTGCTCCACAAAGCTCCAAACAAATCCGCTGTTTTCAACCGAACACGTCTGTTGCCACAGGGTGCCATTGGAGTGACACGATTTTCAAATTAATACACAGCAGCTGTTAATTTAGGTGTTAATGGATGGAAGGATTCCACATATATTTCCTTAACTCAGACATCAGCTGCCACAAATAATACACTAATACAGTTTTGAGGTGTATACAATACAGGTTATGAGCCATGTGTGTGTAGAAGACGAATTGATACAGTTATGGGATCCATTAATTGCTGCCATATACGGAAATGAAGATACTCTGTTACATCTCACACGATAGTGCCAGGAAGACCAGCACCAATCTGATTGATATCACAATGTCTCAGTCCAGCAAAGATTTCCTGAGTGGGAGATCACATTAGTCTTTGTATATAACGTTAGGAAATTCGGACATTCTATCTATAGTAATTTTGCTCAACTGGAGCGTGTGTTATCAAAATCCCCTTCATTTGTCATAGCGCCATTTTATTGAGAAGTAATGGCAGTTGAACATGTTTTGAAGTCTTGACTTTATATTTCCAATCGCCATTATGTTTCACAGTTTGTTGAAATATTGATGCCCCTTTGATACTCCGGGATTTGCCGGGGTGAACAGAGTAATTGGTTTAGTCTCCATTACAAGGTCATGGTGTGGGGGAATACTGTCCACATCATGGTGTTGGTCTAGGGGAAAGTTTTGATCTCTATTGGCACAGGCGGACAAAACAAGGTGATGAATGTACATGTAGCTAGTTGTCTGGCATCTGCAGAGAAGAACACACACTCAATGGTTGGCACAGGTAGCAGCTAGGTCTTCATGCTATGGCAAACGTTCTTGTGGTGTCTTGTGTTTCACGTACAGTTACTGTTTTTTACCCCTACAATCATACAATTGCACCTGTAAATGTGACATGTTACAGCTTCTGTAGAAAACTGATGTTCGCCAGTGTGAGCAATGAGATAAAACGCCAACTCCTATAGTTTGGGTCCCAGTTTGTAACTCGTGAGAATAAAGGAAAACAGACATCAATGAAATGAAAACTGACACTGCACCAATTGCTTCTGATGTAACACGTCGGGGTGGCATTTTGTTGTCGGATTATTGCCATCACAGAACTTGACATGAATGTCACGGTGTTTTCAGGCGCTGCATGGTCACTATATGGCTAAAGGAGCTCTCGCTCTACTTGATAAAGTGGTGTCAATGGGAAAGTCCCTTCATATCTGACAGTCTGAATGACCTATGTAACCAGAGGTATGACTCTGTGACAACATACAAGAATCATGTGAAAGAGAAAAGTATCTGATTACTGCAAGGAATCTTATGTTTTACTGAGAAAATTGACATGTGTTTGGAACATAAATTTCACCAAAGATCACATACATGTAGATTTAGTATTAAAGACTCATAAAACAATAAACAAAAAACAAATATAATTCATATATCATGTATATAACAAATATCAGGACCAGTCCTAGAAATATTATTATTTTCCAAATTTCTTAACTAGTGCCGAGGACCTATCAACCTATTTGATATCAACCTATTTGATATCAGTACCTGCTGCATGATTGATGTCAATGACCCACCTTTCAACTGTCAAGCATCATGGAGTCAAGCGACACCAACCCACCTTACTTGAATCAGCATGAAAATTCAACACTGCTAGATATTTTCCCAACTGGTCACCTCAGGCCAAATGACAACCTGCCCACTCAATAAAGGTCAGAATTGATTGACTTTTTTTTCTAGGCACTGGGGATCATGTCCCAGCAATTTCGTATAATACAGAACTAAGCTAGCCACAGCCACATTTTCTCTCAATACCTGCGTCGTTGTCCCCATCCCTGCCGCCAATATTGTTTTGTTACGTGTGACCAGGGATAGAAATACACTTTCGTATCCAAAGTGGAAGAGTAATATTTTAGCTGTAGGATAATCCACAGTGGATGAGGAATATTTTGCTTGGATATCTTTGCTTTGCAGTCTGGGCAATTTATGATCAGGAGATCTCCATCAGTAGCCACAAAAATGACCTTTATATTCTGACATTATTTACAGTCGTCCTTGAACTATTCCCAAATGGCTCTCTGTTTTCCTGCCCACTCCGACCGGGTTTGCATATATCTGTATTGATATGCCTGCAAGATGAGTAACACTACAAACGAGGGAGCATTACATTTGCTAAACAATAGTGACTATCCACATGATTTACATCCCAGGGATTAGATCACGTGAAATGTGAAGATGTATTTTCCCTGTTTCATGAATATATCAAAATTAAACGAAATTGCTGTCACTTCTACATACGTGCATGTTAATATGCATCAGTGAAGTAAGCTATCAATAAAGATATATGTAGATGTACGTGCTCTGTGGAGAGAGAACTACTTGCTCATATTTCAGACTTATGTCATTTATTGATGAGACAGTTTAGGATAGACGATATTAGGGGAAGATTATCGTCCAAGGACAGCGGGAGAGAAAAAAATATGTTCAAAGACTGCCCCCTTCGCATATAATTGCTTCATGTCCCAGCACTTGTAATATACAATTATCTCAATCTTCGCTCCTGATGGGAAAACATAAGCATGATGAACGTCCCTGTCATATATGTCCACAAGGAGACATGAGCAGTGACAGCTTAGGTAAGCCATGGACATTACCGGAACAGTTATGGCGTCACCTTGAGACAGTTTATATCGTGTGAATTATAATGAACACTCCTGCAGGATAAGTAATCAATGAAAAAATGCTCAGAATACGAACAGTTTTACAGCAACTTTATCTAGATATCTGCATTTAAGTTTTATGTGGCAGTGGCAATTGGAAAATTTGAAATTCGAAAAACATCCTGACAGAAATGTGTTACACAGCTCTTGCACACGCTGACCTAGGCTAGATGCCAGAGTTACTTGCATAAACATCTTGTATGTAACTGAGTGAGCTTCTTGCTGAATTGCGGCACACATTTTAAATATGGAGCGTGTCAAAAGGTTCTATCCCTCACCACCCCTGCTTAATTCGTCACCCTAAGAGAATCAACAGTCCAGTGTCCACATGTCTCACTGGATTTCCCTATCAATGGGAGAGTTTCCCACCCTGACCAAAGATCTTCACTGCTCCATACATCAATGAATTTGATTGACGCTACTTGTGGCCCGGCCCATTTGTGAGCTACATTGGGAATATTCCAAGTCGATGGACAAGCTAACCAATTCCCAGTCCTAGTTCCCAGAGGACATAGAAACTATCCATAGTGACTCATTCACTGTTCTCAGCCAAACAACATAACACAATACATGTATGCTGTGTCAAATATATAGGTTTGAATGACGAGTTTAGTTATCGTAATTTTGTCGTATTATTTACATCAACCCATTATTATTTTCATTTAAAATTGGACTTTCTATTAAAACAATCATAGTGACAAAATTGACAGAATGTTTTGTCGCTCTGATGAAACCATACACTATACCAACAGTACATCTCTTCATAAATGTATTTCTAACTTCATCTAACTAACGATAAACACGTACACAGAAGCCAGATATTGGTATTAATCCTGAAGCTGTCAACAGCAGCCGTACTCTGTCAATTTTAAAGCTGATTGGACATGAACAAAATCTCCAACTTCAATTTCACAAATTAATCACCTCCACAAAAAGAATTAATGGCAGCTCACTTTCACCTGCGACGTCCGTTTGCCTTTCTTTCAAGTATTTCCCCCATTGTGAAGGCAAACATTTACGTACATGTAGCGGTGTGAATGACATGTGCAATTTACTGTAACAGGTGTCATTTATTCTTCAACCATGCTGTTTTAACATGCGAGTAAATTTTCAGAAACAACTGAAATTCACAATGTGATGCAACCATATTGTTCAACACATTTTTCATTTAATTATGTCTGAAACAGGGGCTTGTTAGCTAATGTCTTCTGGACAGACCAGTATCTAGGCCTGACATCTCACGATAATTTCCAAACTCAACAGACTTAATTTGGTGTTATCTCCATAATTGTGAGATTGATTGATTTTTCCTCTCTGATCGACATATTCTGACAAATTTTGTTAGATAATATTTGGCCAAATAAGTAATATGTATGACAAACAGCAAATAACGCAAATTTGGCAGATCCTAAGGTGTGCTTCATTTGACAACTGGTTTATTATGTCTGGTGTATTGTTCAGCACATTGACTGCCCGTCCATCTGTTGCATAACCCTTCGAAGACTTTGGTTTGGCGTTGGCATGACATTGAGAAGCCAACATCAATAGCATCTCTTTAGTCCAGTCCAAGTCATTACATGGACAGCACATACAATGTTTGCAGTGTGCAAAACGATGATTTGAAAGCGGGATTGAAAACTTACGAGTTGCAATCATATTACCGTCTAAAAATATATTTGGGCATGTGACTTAATTTGTTCTTTCGTGATATTTGTGTATTCATGACAATTATATTTCGATATACTTTTGAAATAAGCCAGTGCAAAGTCAAACACAGGAATATATAGTATTACATTCTCTACATTTATGGATATCAGGGTGTATGCCGACGCATGCCATAACCGTGGAAACATCCTTAAATGCAGCTTTCCAGCTAGAGAATCCAATCCCCTTGACAATAGGCTGTGTCGGCAGACACTAGCCCCTGATAAAAGAGACAATATACGTGAAACCAGTGTTTTACTTGGTGTCATTGCGCTGTTTCGTGATTTCTGCACAAAGTAATCACTGGGAGACCAGTGCAACTGACCTACAAATTAGGATCAGACGCTACATAGACAGAAAGATACCATCCTCTCCATAATCTTCTTGTTTTGCTCCTAGATCGGGCATAGAGAACATCTTCAAAATACGACTGATCCAGCTTCCTCTATCGTGGTTATTATCTTGAGAAAACTGTCCATTTACTGGCTGCTTCCCCTCGTTTTTGTTATTTGCGGCAAGCCCACTAAAGACACTAGAGACAATATCATGTGATGTAAACGCTTGATTAGTATGGAAAATACAGGAAAAGGGACCCACAGGTTATAAGTCACTCTGTCAGCCACAGATGGATACTGGTGTTGCCGGACCGGCCATTCTTGGGGAACTCACAGAGAGGAACAAACTGGGCAAGTGGACAACATTTTAGAAGATGTTATATTGTGTAGAGTGAGGTGTCCGATGATATTGATTGTTAGTTAGGTTTCGTTTTTGATAACCTTTCAATGCCCAATTGTTTTTCAATCTCAAGCCACCATGAACCCTATCACTGACATACTTCGGGCAAATCCCTAGGCTATACCTGTTTTAGGGTATATGGCAGCCTTCACATTAAAAGACTAATAGACATTTGTCATATATCATCCTGAGACTAACGGGTTCAAATTGTATCGTACTGCGTACCAGATGTGTGTGTGTCTTAGTTTTATCTGAAGATTTTTATGGTAGAATTCACATGTAGCACACTCATTGAAGCATGATTATGGCGGTGACATTTTCAATCCTCACCATCAGGTTTATGCACGCGATCCATTCCCATGAATGTGCTCCATCCAATATTATGTTATGTTTCACATCTAGTTTTCGGACGTACTTGATGTAAAATATACATGTATCATGTGCCTTGTCTACAGACATCCATATAGTACTATTGAGTACTATGTAAATACCTCTTGGTATTTTCAATCTCCCCGTTATTCTGCAGTCTTGACCCAGATTCATTCAGAATGTTGGAGACTCCACAAAATCTGGGGAGTCATAAATCATGTCCATGCTTCTAGCAGACTCTGCCCGATATTTGTCCGCTGATACCGTTTTTGTTGATAATCTTCATTGAAAGACTTCTCCACTACGTTGTAAGTCCTGATTCTGGTGCAATGGCAACCAGCAGTTTCTCCATTAGCTCTCCATCTCGCAAACATTGAGCTGATGAACCTGATCAACGATAGACCTCGGTCGATTGATCTAGCTGAACACTAGTACAAATGTCAGCAACCCCGATTTGCTATAGGAAAACTGTTGGTTTACCGGTAATACATTTTATCTGGCTACGATTCAACATGGAAAGCTACTTTGTCGGCCATACATATGTTAACAAGACGAATATGCCTAGGGAAAAAACTTGTACAAAAATATATGTACAGATCATAAACAATCACACATTTTTCAGTGCATGCTCCTCAGAATTGTACAAATTGTAGCATAGTGTAGCAATTGGCATAGCGATTTACAAATTAGTCTAAGATGCTAAATCGAAATGAAATGTATGGTTTTTTGTGATAATGCACCATGAAAACGCTGGGTAGGTCTTGGTAACACGTTGATTTCTCACAAATGTATCCCATCACTTAAACTTGACACATATTTCATATTTCAAACTCAAGAAGATACATTTTCCAAATGTCTTAAGTATCACGCTACCAAGTTGCAAATGGGTGACAACTTGACTCACCCATGTATTGCTAGTGACTGCTCCATCATCATAGGTCATTCCCCCAAGATGATTCAAGAGTAACAGCCGCGACCATTTTATGATCTGGGGAATGACCGATGTGGCATTTCCATTCGAATGTTGGGGATCCAGCCATATTATATCGTCCAATATATCCTGCTGAACTAACAGAATTACACTTTTTATGCATACATCGCTCCAAATAATGTTTATTGATGATATTCCCTCCAAAAAGTTACGAAGCCAAAGGTATCAACAGTTCTCATAAAGTGTGCTGATAAAATTCCTCAGCACACATGCTCAGCCCATATACTAATACACCATGTTCTTTTTTTGCCTTTTTGATAAATATATATACTGTGCCAAACAATCTTGACATTTAATTGATAACATTGCAAAATATACATCTATATAATTATATTGGTTTTAGATTCGAATCTGTTAGAAATTCTGCAAATAAATACACCCAGTTTTCAATCGGAAATATTCAGGTATATTATTTGTAATTATTCTTCTCATTATCAAGCATGAAAAGTGCTATTAGAAATATAACATAACTCATCAATGATGCTGATTATCAAAATACATGTACAGTCATATATCACGGAGTAACACAAGAAAATCATGATAACTTCGAAAGAGCAGTTCTTTCCAAGAACTTTCTCCCCTCCACCCAACCCTCCCCCCTCCGTCTTTAAGCTATAAATCATGCTAAGCGTGTCAAAAACTATCAAAAAACCTGCTCAGCCCATTATACTAACGCATTATGTAATATTTTAGCTTTCATGATAAATATATATACTGTACCAAATATTATTGACATTTAATTGTTAACAGTGAAAAATATATTTGCTGGTGTTTTGTCCTGTTTACCAAAAATGCTGGTGTTGTGTACTGTTTAGCAGAAATGTTGAAAAACAAAATCCAGTTTTCAATTGGAAAAGTTCGGGCATATTATTCCTAATTATATATTCAACCACGACAAAATACTGTTCTACATATAATACTACTCATCAGTCATGATAATTATCACAATACTGTCATATATCAACGCCAAAAAAACATGTCAACTTTGAAAGAACAGTTCATTTCCGGAAAATTTTCTCCCCAGTCTATGTACTATTAATCTTGCTAAACATCAACTAGAGACGAAATAATGTAGCAGTGTTATTCGATTGGCGCCGCCTGATCAATCTCCGCTATCAGGAGCGACTGCAGGAAATCGCATGATCAAACATGACGCTATCAAACAAAGCAGCTCTGCCCGAGTAAAATCTCTTTAACCAGCGGGACCCAATGTCAATTTGTCTCCTCTACAAAGCTCAAAACAAATCCACTGTTTTTAACCGAACACGTCTGTTGCCACAGGGGGCCATTGGAGTGACAAGATTTTCAAATTAATACACAGCAGCTGTTAATTCAGGTGTTAATGGATGGAAGGATTCCATATATATTTCCTTACCTCAAACATCAGCTGCCACAAATAATACATCAGTACAATTTTGAGGTGTATACAACACAGGTTATGAGCCATGTGTGTGTAGAAGACGAATTGATATAGTTATGGGATCCCTTAATTGCTGCCATACACTGAAATAAAGAGACTTTGTTACATCTCACAGGATAGTGCCAGGAAGACCAGCACCAATCTGATTGATATCACAATGTCCTAGTCCAGCAAATATTTCCTGAGTGGGAGATCACATTAGTCGTGGTGTACAACGTTAAGAAATTCGGACATTCTATCTATAGTAATTTTGCTCCACTGGAGCGTGTGCTATCGACATCTTCATTTGTTATAGCGCCATTTTATTGAGAAGTAATGGCAGTTGAAAATGTTATGAAGTCTTGACTATATATTTCCAATCGTCATCAGTTTTTACGGTTTGTTGAAATATGGATGTCCCTTTGATACTCCTGAATTTTCCGGGGTGAACAGAGTAATTGGTGTAGTGTCCATTACGTGGTCATCGTGGGGGAAATACTGTCCAGGGGAAGTGTTGGTCTAGGGGAAGTTTTGGTCTCTATTGGCACAGGCGGAAAAAAACAAAGTGGTAAATACACATGTAGCTAGTTGTTTGACATCTGCAGAGAAGAACACACACTCAATGGCTGGCTCAGGTAGCAGCTAGATCTTCATGCTAGATCTTTGGCAAACGTTCTTGATGGTTCTCCAGCTTGTGGTGTCTTGTGTTTCAAATACAGGCATTGTTTTTTTTATCTCTACAATCATACAATTGTACCTGTAAATGTGACATGTTACAGCTTCTGTAGAAAACTGATGTTCGCCAGTGTGAGCCATGAGATAAAACGCGTACTCCTTTAGTTTGGGTTCCAGTTGGTATCTCGTGAGTATAAAGAATAACAGACATCAGGGAAATGAAAACTGACACTGCACCAATCGCTTCTGATGTAACACGTCAGCGAGCCAAATTGTTGCCGGATTATGGCCATCACAGACCTTGACATGAATGTCACTGTGTTTTCAGGTGCTGCATGGTCACTATAGCTAAAGGAGCTCTCGCCCTACTTGTTAAAGTGGTGTCAACAGAAAAGTCCTTTCACATCTGACAGTCTGAATGACTTATGTAACCAGAGGTATGACTTCGTGACAACATACAAGAATTATGTGAAAGAGAAAATCAGAGAAAAGTATTTGATCACTGCAAGGAATCTTATGCTTTACTGCGAAAATTGACATGTGTTTGGAACATATATTCTACCAACGATCACATACAGGTAGATCTAGTATTGCAGACTAATAAAACAATAAACAAAAAACTTTCCTATATAACATATATCAGGATCAGTCCTGAATATATTATTATTTTCAAATTTTTTAACTAGTGCCGAGGAAATTGTAACTTACAGAAGATGTATAAGTAAAAGCATTCAATTTGAAAACAACCTATTCGACACCAGTACCTGTTGCATAAATGATGTCACTTACCCAATTTTCAAATGTCAAACACCATGGAGTCAAGCAACATGAAGCGACCTTAATTAAATCAACATGAAAATTCAACACTACTAGATATTTTTTCCCAACTGGTCACCTTAGGCCAATGACAACCAGCCCACTCGATGAAATTCAGAATTCTAGGCTCTGGGGATCATACCCCAGCAATTTCCTATAATACAGGACTAAGCTAGTCACAGCCACATTTGCTCTCAATACCTGCGTAAATGTCCCTATCCATGCCGCCAATATTTTTTTGTCATTTGTGCCCGGGAATCAAAAAACACTTCCATGTCCACAGTGGAAGAAGAATATTTTGGCTGTAGAATAATCCACAGTGGATGAGGAATATTCTAGCTGCAAATCTTTGCTTTGCAGTCTAGGCGACATATGAATGGGATATCTCTATCAGCCGCCACAATAATTATCTTTATATTTTGACATTCTTTACAGTCTTCCTTGAACTATTGCGAAATGGCTCTCTGTTTTCCTGCGCACTCCGACCAGGTTTGCATAAATCTGTATTGAGATGCCTGCAAGATGAGTAACACTGCAAATGTAGGAAGCATTGCATTTTCTAAAATAATAGTTGATATTGAAAGACCTACATGATGTACATCCCATTGATTAGACTACGAAAAGTGTGATGGAGATGTATTTTCCTGTTTCATGAATATATCACCATGAAACAAGATTGCTGTCACTTATACATACGTGCATGTTAATATGCATCAGCGAGGTAAGCTATAGATATAGATACATGTAGATGTAAAGATTCAATAAACCTGTCACCTCCCATTCATGCGTGGGTTGTGGAGAGAGAACTACTTGCTCATATTTCAGACTTATGTCATTTATTGATGAGACAGTTTAGGATAGACGATATTAAGGGAAGATTATCGTCCAAGGACAGCGGGAGAGAACAAATATGTTCCCAGACTGCCCCTTTTGCATATAATTGCTTCATGTCCAATCACTTGTAATAGACAATTATCATAATCTTCGTTCCTGATGGGAAAACACGAACATCATGAAAGTCCCTATCATATATGTCCACAAGTAGACATGAGCAGTGACAGTTCAGGTAAGCCATGCATTACATCTGGACATTACGGGAACAGTTATGGCGTCACCATGGGCCAGTTTATTTTTGTGAATTATAATGAACAGTCCTACATGGATAGAATGTACAGAATACAAGCAGTGTTACATCACCTTAATCTAGATAACTGTATCTAATGCGACATATTGGATTTTAAGCAGCAGTGACAATGGGAAATTTTGAAATTTCGAGAACAGCCTGGAGAAAATGTTCGCTCTTGCACACGCTGACTTAAGCGACTTCCATAAACATCTTGTATTTAACCGAATTATCCTCTTGCTTGATTAAGTTAGACAGTGTAAATAAGGAGCGTGTCAAGAGTTTCTATCTCTCACCACCCCAATCTAACTCGATATCCTCCCACCAAACCCTTCTGTAAGAGAGTTAACAGTCGAATGTCCATCCATATCCCACTGGATTCCTTGAACATTGGGAGAGTTTCCCACCATGACAAGTTCTTCACTGCTCCTGGGTGAATTTGACTGACGCTACTTGCGGCCCGGATCATTGGTGATTTATCCTGTTAATATTCTGATACTGTGGACAAGCTGACCAATTCACAATCCTGGTTTGTGGATGACATAGGAACTATCCATAGTGACTCATTCACTGTTCTCAGCCAAACAATAGCCAAACAACAGAATACATGAACTATATGTCAGATATGAATGAATTAATGACGAGTTTAGTTATCAAAATGTTGTATTATTTACGTCAACCCATTATTGATTTCATTTAAAACTGAACTTTATAGTAAAACAATCATAGTTACAAAATTGATAGTAACACTATAACAACAATACACATCGTTATAAAATGGAGTTCTAACTTCCAACTAACGGTAAACACGTACACAGAAGCCAGTTATCACTACTAATCCTGGAGCAGTCAACAACAGCCGTACTCTGTCATTTGTAAAGTTGACTGGACATGAACAAAATCCCCAACTTTCAATTTCACAAATTAATCATCTCCACAGGAAGAATTAATGGCAGCTCACTTTCACCTGCGATGTCGATTTGTACTTTCTTTCTAGTATTTCCTCATGTGAAAGCAAAAATGTACGTACATGTAGCGGTATGAATGACAGGTGCGATTTACTGTGTTATATCCTGATATTCACACTGCAATGCAACTATATTGTTCAACTATATTTATTCATTTAATTATGTCTGAGACAGGCGCTTGTTAGCTACATATCTTCTGGACATCTGTCATCATTACCCTGTGAAATCCTTGGTTTGCTGTTGGCATGAAGTTGAGAAGCCAATATCAATAACGTCTCTTTAGTCCAGTCCACGTTATTACAAGGACAACAGATACAATGTTTGAAGTGTGACCCTGGTGACTAACAAGATCACGATGATTTAGAAGCGGGATTGAAAACTTACAAGTTGTAATCATATTACCGTCTCAAAATGTAATTAGGCACGTGACACTAAATTGATACTTCGTGATATTTGTGCATTCATGACAATTATATTCCGAAATGTATTTGAAAGAAGCCAGTGCAAAATCAAGAACAGGAAAAAATTCTTTGCATATATTCATGAATATTTCAGGATGTATACCAACTCATGTTGTACCGTGGAAACACCATTAAATACAACTATCCAGCGAGAATCCAATTTCCATGGCAATAGGCTGCGTCAGGAGACACTAGCACCTGATAAACCACATAACACTAAAAATAAACGTATTTCTAGCTACATATAACTAACGGCAACCACGTACACGTACCCAAGTTAATAGTTTTTATCGTGAATCAGTCAACAGCAGCCGTGCTCTGTCATTTGTAAAGCTGTTTCGACATGAAAAAATTCTCAAACTTCAATTTCGCAAATTAATCTCCTCCGCAAAACGATTTAATGGCAGCTCACTTTCACCTGCGACGTCCATTTGCCTTTCTTTCCCCTGTGAAGGCAAAAATGTACGTACATGCAGCAGTGTGAATGACATGTGCAATTAACTGCAGCAAGTGTAATTTATTCTTCAAACACGCTGTTTTAACATGCGAGTAAATCTTCAGAAACAACTGAAATTCACAATGTAATGCAACCATATTGTTCAACACATTTTTCATTTAATTATGTCTGAAACAGGGGCTTGTTAGCTAATGTCTTCTGGACAGACCAGTATCTAGGCCTGACATCTCACGACAATTTCCAAACTCAACAGACCTAATTTGGTGTTATCTCCATAATTGTGAGATTGATTGATTTTTCCTCTCTGATCGACATATTCTGACAAATTGTGTTAGATAATATTTGGCCAAATAAGTAATATGTATGACAAACAGCAAATTATGCAAATTTGGCAGATCCTAAGGTGTGCTTCATTTGACAACTGGTTTATTATGTCTGGTGTATTGTTCAGCACATTGACTGCCCGTCCATCTGTTGCATAACCCTTCGAAGACTTTGGTTTGGCGTTGGCATGACATTGAGAAGCCAACATCAATAGCATCTCTTTAGTCCAGTCCAAGTCATTACATGGACAGCACATACAATGTTTGCAGTGTGCAAAACGGTGACTAACAAGATCACGATGATTGAAAGCGGGATTGAAAACTTACGAGTTGCAATCATTTTACCGTCTAAAAATGTAATTGGGCATGTGACTTAATTTGTTACTTCGTGATATTTGTGTATTCATGACAATTATATTTCGATATACTTTTGAAAGAAGCCAGTGCAAAATCAAATACAGGAAGATATAGTATTACATTCTATACATTCATGGGTATCAGGGTGTATACCGACTCATGCCATAACCGTGGAAACATCCTTGAATGCAGCTTTCCAGCTGGAGAATCCAATCCCATTGACAATAGGCTGTGTCAACAGACACTAGCCCCTGATAAACGAGACAATATACGTAAACCCAGTGTTTTACTTGGTGTCATTGTACTGTTTCGTGATTTCTGCACAAAGTAATCACTGGGAGACCAATGAATCTGACCTACAAATCAAGATCAGACGCTACAGAGGCAGAACGTTAATACAATCCTCTCCATAATCCTCTAGTTTCACCCATAGATCGGAGGACATGGAGAACACAGGGTGGGGATCAGAGACCGACACACCACCATGGGATGGTGGAGGGTATCTTGGTACACCACCACTGACATCTTCAAAATACGACTGATCCAGCTACCTCTATCGTGGTCATTATATTGAGAAAACTGTCCATTCACTGGCGGCTTCCCCTCGTTTTTTTTTATTTGCGACAAGCCCACTAAAGACACTAGAGACAATGTCATGTGATGTAAACGCTTGATTAGTCTGGATCGTACAGGAAAAGGGACAAACAGGTTATAAGTCACTCTGTCAGCCACAGATGGATACTGGTCTTGCCGGACTAGGCATTCTTGGGGAACTTTCAGAGAGGAACAAACTGGGGCAAGTGGACAACATTTTAGACGATGTTATATTGTGTACAGTGATGTGTCGGAGCCCCCAACTCTCTACATGTCTATGTGCTGACATTTTCATGGAGGTTTCATGCAAACCTATCGTCGCCGTTTTGGCATGTAAACGTTTAGACACCTACTTCAAATGAGGATTTTCTTCGTCCTTGACATGAAATCTCGAATTGATGGCAAACTTTGAATATTCCACAGACATATAATGCATAGGTCAATGTGTTGGGTTTGAGAAAATTACGCAAAATGTCCCAGTTCTCTAAAAACGTTCAAGATGGCGGAGCTGATGGAAATTGATGTTCCCAGAATGCAATGCAAATTTTACCGTAATGACGCGTATTTTGGAACACATATTTTCCGTGCAACAATTCGTGCATGCATACATATAAGCTAGCTTGGGTGTGGTCTTCTTTCGTGTCATGAAGTAAACACAACGATTCGTCTGCGACGCCACGGTGACATTTAATGTAATTTGACGTATTTTATCACTAACAAGTTGTTTTATGCTCGGTTGCGAAGCCTTTTTTTTATTTTGAACTGTTTTTCCAATTTGCCCATTAGACATGTGTTATGCTATATCAGATGCACATATTCCTCATAGTTCGTAATATTTTAAATGATATTTTAGTGACGTTCAATAACATTTTAGCAGGCAAAATAATGTTGAGTTCAAAATAATGTTTACTTATTAGGAATATGAATGAAGTAGATTTTCACCACAATATAGGGAATGATTTGGAATCATGTGGGGATCATGTGGGAAAAGCACATGTCTTCTTTCTGTCGGGGGGGGGGGGAGGTAACGTTATGTAAGATACATTCAGCTGTCGTGGTGCTGATGATGTGCTCGAGCTATAATGTCGTCTCCCGCAGTTAGCTGCATTTTCTTGTTGATAACGTCTCATAGTTTTTCACTCTCAAGCCACCATGAGCCCTAACACTGACATACTTCAGACAAATCCCTCGGCAATACCCTTTGAAGGGTATATGGAAGCCTTCGCATTTAAAGACTAATAGACAATTGTCATATCATCCTGAGACTAACGGGTTCAAATTGCATCGTACTGAGTACCAGATGTGTGTGTGTATCTTTGTGTAAGTCTTAGTTTTTCTGAACATTTTTATAATAGAATTCACATGTACCACACTCATTGAAGCATTAGCACGGCGATGACATTTTTATCCTCACAATCAGGTTTGTCCACGCGATCCTTTCCCATGGATGTGCTCCATGTTTCACATCTAGTTTCGTACTACATAAATACCTCTTGGTATTTTCCATCTCCCCGTTATTCTGCAATCTTGACCCAGATACGCTCAGAATGTTGGAGACTCCACAAAATCTGGAGAGTCATAAATCATGTCCATGCTTCTAGTAGACTGTGCCCGATAGTTGCCTACTGATACCGTTTTTGTTGTTAAAATCATCGAAAGACCTCTCCACTACGGTATAAGTCCTGATTCTGGTGCAAGGGCAACCAGCAGTTTCTCCGTTAGCTCTCCATCTCGCAAACATTGAGCTGATGAACCTGATCAACGATAGACCTCGGTCGATTGATCTAGCTGAACACTAGTACAAATGTCAGCAACCCAGATTTGCTATAGTAAAACTGTTGGCTTGCCGGTAATACATTTTATCTGGCTTCGATTCAACATGGAAAGCTGCTTTGTCGGTCATATAAATGTTTACAAGAAGAATATGCCTAGGGGGAAAACTTGTACAAAATTATATGTACAGATCATAAACAATCACACATTTTTCAGTGCATAATCCTCGGAACTGTACAAATTGTAGCATAGTGTAGCTATTGGCATAGCAATTTACAAATTAGTTCAAGATAAATCGAAATGAAATGTATGTTTTTATAATAATGCACCATGATAACGCTGGGGTGGTCATTGGTAAACACGTTGATTTCTCACAAATGTATCCCATCACTTAAAAATTGACAAATATTTCATATTTCAAAACTCAAGAAGATACATTTTCCAAATGTCAAATGTCCAAGTTGCAGATGGACAACTTCACAACTTCACTCACCGATGTATTGCTAGTGACTGCTCCATCATCATAGGTCCTTCCTCCATGATGATTCAAGAGTAACAGCGGCGACTAGTTTATGATCTGGGAAATGACCGATGTGGCATTTCCATTCGAATGTTGGGGATCCAGCCATATTATATCGTCCAAAATATCCTGCTGAACTAACAGAATTACACTTTTTATGCATACATCGCTCCAAATAATGTTTATTGATGATATTCCCTCCAAAAAGTTACGAAGCCAAAGGTATCAACAGTTCTCATAAAGTGTGCTGATAAAATTCCTCAGCACACATGCTCAGCCCATATACTAATACACCATGTTCTTTTTTTGCCTTTTTGATAAATATATAGACTGTGCCAAACAATTTTGACATTTAATTGATAACATTGAAAAATATACATCTATATAATTATATTGGTTTTAGATTCGAATCTGTTAGAAATTCTGCAAATAAATACACCCAGTTTTCAATCGGAAATATTCAGGTATATTATTTGTAATTATTCTTCTCATTATCAAGCATGAAAAGTGCTATTAAAATATAACATAACTCATCAATGATGCTGATTATCAAAATACATGTACAGTCATATATCACTGAGTAACACAAGAAAATCATGATAACTTCGAAAACAGCAGTTCTTTCCCAGAACTTTCTCCCCCCCCCCCCCCCTCCGTCTTTAAGCTATAAATCATGCTAAGCGTGTCAAAAACTATCAAAAAACCTGCTCAGCACATTATACTAACGCATTATGTAATATTTTAGCTTTCATGATAAATATATATACTGTACCAAATATTATTGACATTTAATTGTTAACAGTGAAAAATATATTTACTGGTGTTTTGTCCTGTTTACCAAAAGTTTACCCAGAGTCACTTTGTCTGCTCCACAAAGCTCCAAACAAATCCGCTGTTTTCAACCGAACACGTCTGTTGCCACAGGGTGCCATTGGAGTGACACGATTTTCAAATTAATACACAGCAGCTGTTAATCTAGGTGTTAATGGATGGAAGGATTCCACATATATTTCCTTAACTCAGACATCAGCTGCCACAAATAATACACTAATACAGTTTTGAGGTGTATACAATACAGGTTATGAGCCATGTGTGTGTAGAAGACGAATTGATACAGTTATGGGATCCATTAATTGCTGCCATATACGAAAATGAAGATACTCTGTTACATCTCACACGATAGTGCCAGGAAGACCAGCACCAATCTGATTGATATCACAATGTCTCAGTCCAGCAAATATTTCCTGAGTGGGAGATCACATTTATAGTCTTTGTATATAACGTTAGGAAATTCGGACATTCTATCTATGGTAATTTTGCTCAACTGGAGCGTGTGTTATCAAAATCCCCTTCATTTGTCATAGCGCCATTATATTGAGAAGTAATGGCAGTTGAACATGTTTTGAAGTCTTGACTTTATATTTCCAATCGCCATTAGTTTTTACAGTTTGTTGAAATATTGATGCCCCTTTGATACTCCGGGATTTGCCGGGGTGAACAGAGTAATTGGTTTAGTCTCCATAACAAGGTCATGGTGTGGGGGAATACTGTCCACATCATGGTCTAGGGGAAAGTTTTGATCTCTATTGGCACAGGCGGACAAAACAAGGTGATGAATGTACATGTAGCTAGTTGTCTGGCATCTGCAGAGAAGAACACACACTCAATGGTTGGCACAGGTAGCAGCTAGGTCTTCATGCTATGGCAAACGTTCTTGTGGTGTCTTGTGTTTCACGTACAGTTACTGTTTTTTACCCCTACAATCATACAATTGCACCTGTAAATGTGACATGTTACAGCTTCTGTAGAAAACTGATGTTCGCCAGTGTGAGCAATGAGATAAAACGCCAACTCACATAGTTTGGGTCCCAGTTTGTAACTCGTGAGAATAAAGGAAACCAGACATCAATGAAATGACAAGTATAAGTCGCGCCCGCGACAATTGGGCGGGTTGCATCGAGGAGGGCTGTTAGTGGAAGGAATTGGCATTGTTCTCATGTATTATCAAGTTCGAAGTCCTGCCACGACCTGAAAAATAGGTCAAGGTCACCCATCATCGAACTTGTCCGAGATCTGTTCATGATGCACCTCTGGTATGATTTTGGCGGTATTTCGTTAAAAATTTGTAAGTTATCGCGTTCACAAGGTACAAAGTCCTGTTTTCATGTATTGTCAAGTTCGAAGTCCTGCCACGACCTGAAAAATAGGTCAAGGTCACCCATCATCGAACTTGTCCGAGATCTGCTCATGATGCACCTCTGGTATGATTTTGGCGGTATTTCGTTAAAAACTTTGTAAGTTATCGCGTTCACAAGGTACAAAGTCCTGTTTTCATGTATTGTCAAGTTCGAAATCCTGCCACGACCTGAAAAATAGGTCAAGGTCACCCATCATCGAACTTGTCCGAGATCTGCTCATGATGCACCTCTGGTATGATTTTGGCGGTATTTCGTTAAAAACTTTGTAAGTTATCGCGTTCACAAGAAATTGTTGACGGACGGATGGCCGGACGGACGGACGGACGGACGGACAGACAGACGGACACGCCAATCTAATAGGCGGGTTGGTTGCACGCAACCCGCCCCAAAACTGACACTACACCAATTGCTTCTGATGTAACACGTCGGCGTGGCATTTTGTTGTCGGAATATTGCCATCACAGAACTTGACATGAATGTCACTGTCTTTTCAGGCGCTGCATGGTCACTATATGGCTAAAGGAGCTCTCGCTCTACTTGTTAAAGTGGTGTCAACGGAAAAGTCCCTTCATATCTGACAGTCTGAATGACCTATGTAACCAGAGGTATGACTCTGTGACAACATACAAGAATCATGTGAAAGAGAAAAGTATCTGATTACTGCAAGGAATCTTATGTTTTACTGAGAAAATTGACATGTGTTTGGAACATAAATTTCACCAAAGATCACATACATGTAGATTTAGTATTAAAGACTCATAAAACAATAAACTTAATATATCATGTATATAACAAATATCAGGACCAGTCCTAGAAATATTATTATTTTCCAAATTTCTTAACTAGTGCCGAGGACCTATCAACCTATTTGATATCAACCTATTTGATATCAGTACCTGCTGCATGATTGATGTCAATGACCCACCTTTCAACTGTCAAGCGTCATGGAGTCAAGCGACACCAACCCACCTTACTTGAATCAGCATGAAAATTCAACACTGCTAGATATTTTCCCAACTGGTCACCTCAGGCCAAATGACAACCTGCCCACTCAATAAAGATCAAAATTGATTGACTTTTTTTCTAGGCACTGGGGATCATGTCCGAGCAATTTCGCATAATACAGAACTAAGCTAGCCACAGCCACATTTTCTCTCAATACCTGCGTCGTTGTCCCCATCCCTGCCGCCAATATTGTTTTGTTACGTGTGACCAGGGATAGAAATACACTTTCGTATCCAAAGTGGAAGAGTAATATTTTAGCTGTAGGATAATCCACAGTGGATGAGGAATATTTTGCTTGGATATCTTTGCTTTGCAGTCTGGGCAATTTATGATCAGGAGATCTCCATCAGTAGCCACAAAAATGACCTTTATATTCTGACATTATTTACAGTCGTCCTTGAACTATTCCCAAATGGCTCTCTGTTTTCCTGCCCACTCCGACCGGGTTTGCATATATCTGTATTGATATGCCTGCAAGATGAGTAACACTACAAACGAGGGAGCATTACATTTGCTAAACAATAGTGACTATCCACATGATTTACATCCCAGGGATTAGATCACGTGAAATGTGAAGATGTATTTTCCCTGTTTCATGAATATATCAAAATTAAACGAAATTGCTGTCACTTCTACATACGTGCATGTTAATATGCATCAGTGAAGTAAGCTATCAATAAAGATATATGTAGATGTACGTGCTCTGTGGAGAGAGAACTACTTGCTCATATTTCAGACTTATGTCATTTATTGATGAGACAGTTTAGGATAGACGATATTAGGGGAAGATTATCGTCCAAGGACAGCGGGAGAGAAAAAAATATGTTCCAAGACTGCCCCCTTCGCATATAATTGCTTCATGTCCCATCACTTGTAATAGACAATTATCTTAATCTCCATACCTGATTTGAAAACATGAGCATGATGAACGTCCCTGCCTTATATGTCCACAAGTAGACATGAGCAATGACAGCTTAGGTAAGCCATGCATTACATATGGACATTACGGGAACAGTTATGGCGTCACCTTGAGACAGGTTATATCGTGTGAATTATAATGACCACTCCTGCAGGATAAGTAATCAATAATAAAATGTTCATAATACAAACAGTTTTGCAGCAACTTTATCTAGATATCTGCATTTAAGTTTTATGTGGCAGTGCCAATTGGAAAAATTGGAATTCGAAAAACATCCTGGCAGAAATGTGTTACACAGCTCTTGCACAAGCTGACCTAGGCTAGATGCCAGAATTACTTGCATAAACATCGTGTATGTAAGTGAGCTAGCTTCTTGCTGAATTGCTGCACACATTTTAAATATGGAGCGTGTCAAAAGGTTCTATCCCTCACCACCTCTGCTTATCTCATCACCCTAAGAGAGTCGACAGTCCAGTGTCCACATATCTCACTGGATTTCCCTATCAATGGGAGAGTTTCCCACCCTGACCAAAGACCTTCACTGCTCCTGGGTGAATTTGATTGACGCTACTTGCGGCCCGGCCCATTGGTGAGTTACAGTGGGAATATTCCGAGTTGGTGGACAAGCTGACCAATTCCCAGTCCTAGTTCCCAGAGGACATAGGAACTATCCATAGTGACTCATTCACTCTTCTCAGCCATACAACAAAACACAATACATGTATATTGTGTCAAATATATAGGTTTGAATGACGTGTTTAGTTATCGTAATTTTGTTGTATTATTTACGTCAACCCATTATTACTTTCATTTAAAATTGAACTTTATATTAAAACGATCATAGTGACAAAATTGACAGAATGTCTTGTCGCTCTGATGACACCATACACTATACCAACAGTACATCTCTTCATAAGATGTACTCTGTCATTTGTAAAGCTGATTGGACATGAACAAAATCTTTAACTTCAATTTCACAAATTAATCACCTCCGCAAAAAGAATTAATGGCAGCTCACTTTCACCTACGACGTCCATTTACCTTTCTTTCAAGTATTTCCCCCCTGTGAAGGCAAACATGTACGTACGTGTAGCGATGTGAATGACATGTGCAATTTACTGTAACAGGTGTCATTTATTCTTCAACCAGGCTGTTTTAACATGCGAGCAAAAAGTGAAACAAACCTTGAATTCACACTGTAATGCAACCGTATTGTTCAACCCATTTATTCATTTAATTATTGTGAGATAGGGGCTTCTTTGCTAAATATTTTCTGGACAGACCAGTATCTAGGCCTGACATATCACGACAAATTTATTTTCCAAACTCCTCAGAACTAATTTGGTGTTATCTCCATAATTATTAAATTGATTCATTTCCCTCTCTGATCTACATATTCTGACAAATTTTGTGAGATAATATTTGGCCAATAAGTAATATGTATGACAACTAGCAAATGATTCAAATTTGGGGGATCCTCGTGTGTGCTTCATTAGGTCTGGAAAATTGGTTTATTATGTCTGACGAATTGTTCAGTACGTTGACTGTTCGTCCATCTGTCACCATTACAATGTGAAGTCCATGATTCGCTGTTGGCATCAGACACTGAGAATCTAGCATCAATAACGACTCTTTCCAAGTGTTCACATGGGAATATCAACTTCACATAGAATGATTGCAGTGCGACCACGGTGACCAAGATCACGAGGATTTCAAAGCGGGATTAGAAACTTAGACATGTGACTTAATTTGTAATGGTATGATATCTGTGTATTCATGAAAATCATATTTCGATAGACTTTTGAAAGAAGCCAGTGCAAAATCAAAAACAGGAAAAAATACATTACATATATTCATGAATATTTTAGGATGTATACCAACTCATGTTGTAACCGTGGAAACACCATTAAATACAACTATCCAGGGAGAGAATCCAATCCCCATGAATATAGGCTGTGTCGGGACACACTAGCCCCTGATAAACGAGACAATACGTGAATCAGACACTGAGAACCTAGTATCAATAACGACTCTCTTCAAGTGTTTACATGGCGATATCAACATCACATAGAATGCTTGAAGTGTGACCCTGGTGACTAAGATCACGAGGATTTCAAAGCGGGACTAAAAACTTGTAAAAAATGTAATTAGACATGTGACCTAATTTGTATTGGTATGATATCTGTGTATTCATGACAATCATATTTCAATAGACTTTTGAAAGAAGTCAGTGCAAAATCAAAAAAGGACAATATACATTCTATATATTCATGAATATTCATGTTGTAACCGTGGAAACACCATTGAATATAACTATCCAGCTAGAGAATCCAATCCCCATGGCAATAGGCTGCGTCGGGAGACACTAGCCCCTGATCAACGTGAACCCAATGTTTTACTCCGTGTCATTACGCTGTTTCGTGAGTCCTCCCTGGGCGGTCAGTGCAACTGACCTACAAATTAGGATCAGATGCTACACAAGCAGAAAGATAATGCAGTCCTCTCCATATCATTCTGTCAGCATTGCCGGACCAGCCATTTTGGGGAACTCATATTGAGGAACAAACGGGGGCAAGTGGAGAACATTTTAGACGAAGCTATTTGGTGTACAGTGTGGGAGGAATAATGTTGTTAGTCATGTTTCGTCTTTGATAACGTCCCACCGACCGCTTAGACCAATTAATTTTCAATCACAAGCCACCATATGTCTCAATACTGACATTGTCCAAAATATTTCAAACATTCCTAGGCAATACCTGTTGAATGGTACATGGGAACGTTTATCTGTCATATCATCCTGAGATTACCAGGGTCAATAATGTGCTGAGTACAGATATCTGATATACATGTATATTTTTATAAAAAAAAAAATTCTGAACATATTCACATGTATTACAGTCATTGAAGCATCAGCATGGCTGTGACATTTTTTTATTTTCACAATCAGTTTTTTGCTCATGATGTATTCCCATGAATGTGCTCCAACTAATTATAATAGTTATGTTATTTTTACATCAAATTTTCAGAAGTACTAGATGTATAAGTACCTTATCATCTGCATTGTCTTGATTACCATCATCCATAATGTTTAGTACTACATATATACCGCATGGGATTTTCAATTTCCCAGTCATTCTGCAATCTTGACCCGGATTCATTCAGAATGTTAGAGACTCCACAAAATCTGGGTGAGTCATAAATCATGTCCATGCTTGTAACCGATATTTGCCCACTGATAACATTTTTGTTGGTACTCTTCATCGAAAGACTTCTCCACGACGTTATAAATCCTGATTCTGGTGTAATGGCAAACAGCAGTTTCTTCATTTGCTCCCCATCATGGAAACATTGAGCTGATAATCTGACTAACGATTGATCCAGATGAACAGCAGTAAAAATGTCAGCAGCCCAGATTTGCTATACAGAACTTCAGTTTGCCGATAATACATTTGATTTGGCTTCGATTCAACATGGAAAGCTGATGTGTCAGTCATATAAATGTTTACTACAAGAATATGCCTAGGGGAAAAAAACGTGTACAAAATTATGTCCACAGGTCATGAACAATCAAATACTTTTCGGTGCATATTCATGGGAATTGTACAAATTATAGCATAATATATCAATTTGGCATCAAATTTACAATTTAGATAAATATTTGTGAAATCGAAATGAAATGTATGCCATTTTTCATAAACATGCACCACAGAAACGCTAGGAAAAAACGGAAGTCAATTTCTCACAAATATATCGTATCAATTTAAATAGACACATATTTCATAAAAATACATTTTCCAAGTGATCATTCTAAAGTAGGCTGCCCAGTTGCAGATGGGTGATGACTCCACGCACCAATTTTATTGCTATTGCCTGCTCTATCATCATAATTCATTTCCCCACGTTATTCAAGGGTAACAGCGGCGACTGTTTTATAATCTGGGAAATGACCGATGTGGCATTTCCATTCAAATATTGGGGATCCATCGGTATTATATAATACAAAATATCCTGCTGAACTAACAGAATTACACTTTTTATGAATGCATCGCTTGAAATAATGTCTATTAATAATATTCCCTCCAGCAATTTAGGAAGCCAAAGGTATCAACAGTTTTCATAAAGTGTGCTCATAAAAATCATCATCTCACCTTCTCAGCCCATTATACTAATGCACTATGTAACTTTTAGCCTTCATGATAAATATATATACTGTACCAAATATTCTTGACATTTAATTGTTAACAGTGAAAAATATATTTACTGGTGTTGATTTCTATTTACCAGAAATGCTGAAGAAAAACATCCGGTTTTCAATTTGAAAAATTCAGGTATATTATTTGTAATTTTGTTTATCTTCAAACACGACAAAGTACTATTCTACATATAATATAACTCATCAATCATGATATTTATCACAATACTGTCATATATCGACACAAAAAAACATGCTATTCACAGCAGTTGTTAATTTAGGTACTCCTGGATGGAAGGATTTCTACATACGTTCCTCAATTCAGACATCTGGTGCCCCAAATAATACATCTAATAGAGATTTCAGGTGTATACAAGATATAAAACGAGCCACGTGTGTGTAGAAGACGGTTTGATACAGTTATGGGATTCCCTAATTGTAGCCACACAGGGACATGACTTTGTTATGTCTCACGCGATAGCGCCGTGAAGACCAGCACCAAATCTTATTTGCATCACAGTGTCCTAATCCGGCAACAATTTCCTGAGAAGGGGATCACATTAGTCCTGGTGTACAACGTTAGGAAATTTGGAATTCCATCCATGGGAATTCGCTCCAACGCATCAAAATGCATATCAGTTGTGAAGTCTCGATTATATATTCCCAACCGACATCAGTTTTTTTTTTTACTTTGTTGAAATATTGTGCCACTTCGCTACATGGAGATTTGCCGACTTAAACGGAGTAGGTCACCTGTCCATTACAAGGTCCTCGGTCTTCGTGGGGAATAATATCCAAACCGTGGTGTGATTTTGGTCCATATTGGAAAAGACGGGTAAACAGAGCTGCATTTAGGTCATGAGAATGGGGGAGTAAACTTACTACAATACAGGCGTATTTTAATATATGTATTGTAAAAAAAATCATCAATTGTGTCAATGCAATTTCTACAAGTAGTGGCAATTTTGAAATCCGCCATAGTTGCTTCAGGAGGGAAAAGTTCTGTTTAGAATCGGAATTGTTGGACTGGCAACTTTGTCAGCTCCAAAGTGTCAGGAAAGAAATGCGGAGGACACTGACGGAAAAGGTCACAGGTAAAATTTATTTCCTTCCAGATTTTCCAGTCAATATCTGACAGAAGTGACATTCTGGTAAAATTCACGACAAACTCCACAGCCCACAATTGACAACTTGGGACATCATTTGTCATGGCCTAAATGCAGCTTTAATGCCAACCATAGTATATGTCACCTGTCGTCTTGGATTTCACCTGTCACCTGTCCTCTTGGAACACCAGACGAAGTGGACTCGTATATGGATAATATGCAGACATTCTGAGTTTGAAAGTACCGGTCACTGTGCATCAAGTTGTCACGTTTGTGAAACGACCAAAACGAAAAGGTATATTATACGATGTTCACATGCTATATGTCTTAGCTAATGTAGATTTTACCTGAGAGCAGACGAAATGAAATAGCTCACATATGTTTTCCATCAAATCGCTATATCCATCAAGATGTTTCTAGCACAGTATGAATCAATATTTTCTCTCCAATATTCCAATCAATATTTTCTTGTCTGATATATTTCCACATATATCAGACAATGAAGAAGTGCTGGAAAACATTATCACAACCGTTGTGCAACTGAAATAAAAGAAAACTAGCATACAAAAACACCAGTAAAGATCGATAAAATCAACATTGCGTGATCCACATCATTCAGCCAGGTCATATTTACTTACCGGTATTAGGACTTCCACATGTAAGATCTATCACTTGTCACAACCAAACAATTGAAATTTAGGAATTGAAAATCTGCATGATTGGTTTCCTTTATGATGAAAAAACCCAGGAAGTTCAGAAAACAAGACCCACTTCAGTTCGATGGAGGAATGAAAACTGACCAAACAATGTATCGCATGGCCCTAACCATAGAAATATAGCGAATCGCTATATTTCTATGCCCTAACACATGGGAAAACTAGGTATCTATTGAATTCCCATTACGAACCGCGAGCTGCGACCTGCGTATTGCGACCTGCGAGCTAGTATAAAAACGAGAAATGATATCGTATATATGGCTTATTCTGTATTGATACGGAAAATGTATATAGACCTGCCAAATATTTTAGTTGTATCGCAGGTCGCAGTTTGTACCTCGCAGGTCGCAGTTATAGCTCGTAGGTCACATGTCTGTATCAGTTTCTAGCTCGCAGCATGCAGTACGCAGGACGCAGCTCGCGGTTCGTAATGGGAATTCCATAGGTATCAGCGTGATAAAAGGACATTCAAGATGGAGTAAATGCACCAGGCAGCACGCGACTAGTGGAGGGCTCTGTCCAAAGAGACAGAACGTTTTCTTCATATCCATGACAGATTGTGCTCGGGACAAGTTTTAATGGATTACATTAGCCTCATGAAACAGCCCTAATACTCCTCTGTCATTATTCTTTTATTTCAAGTTTCATCAATTTCCATCGTTCCACATATTTTCCTGTTCCGCAGCAGATATTGCTGATATCGTGTTGCGTCAATTATCAACATGACGACTAGTACAAATTTTCATTGGATATTTTTATTGCAAGTTTGAAGTATAATAGAACAATATGGATCCTTCTCCTGGGCAGATACTTCGGAAACTCACTGCATTTTTGTGGAGAAAATTCTACCCCTCCCAAATCCATTTGGTTGAGGGTAAATTCACAGATGATGACAAACGAAGTGAAAACATAATCACTGAAATGCAATCAGAACAGTAAACTTTGTAAAGACTGGATTTGACATGTACTTGGACTTAAGTCAGGGTAATGTGATCGATTATCCTGACAATGTGTAGGATTAATTAATTCTATTTCACAGTTATCCTACACTGCGATATTTCAACAAGTATTTTTTTATCAGAGGAGCAATGGACACCGATCAGACAAATGCCATCCAATGATTTATAACAAAAAGCACGGCAGTCTCATTGACATAAACATGGAACCAGTACCCAAGTACAAAGTATTCCGAGCGAACAAAGCCAAGTCTGTTATCCAATCCCAAAGTCCAGGGTCAGACAAAATCGATAAAATTGGTGGAACTTCATGAGACAGCGTCAATGATATAAACAAATCACTCCTCCTCATGGCAATGTTATCAAGTTTGCACTGGATTCAAGTGAGATACCTCCAATATGGGAAATATAGTCCAATATAAAATAAATGTACAACATGTTCTAGTATTCCCGATTAAATATTGCACAAATTGCGCACTTCTAAAACTCCACTGACTATAGGCAAACACATCGGCCCCTGTAGCGCAGTAGCTAAGCTGCAGGATTTAAAGCTGGGAGGTTGTGAGTTCGAATCCCATCGATAACAAATGGGTTTATCGTGGCCGATCCCCACCCAGGATGGGTGTGCTGTGGGCTGAATGGGAAGGCTGACCACTCAGCCGTGAGTTACTCACCTACGAGAACGAAAATGGGGGACTTCCTGATGGTATGACTCAGGAATGGGGATGATTACACCATAGGGTCCGTAGATGCTATGCTCACCGGGCCTGTTTTACACCAGGATATATTCATGGTCTGGTAGGGACACCCCCATGTCAGGTCTATGAACGATATGATAGGCAGCATGTGACATAGCCCTGTCATCCAGTCCCAATCCGAAGGCAAATCTATAGGCAAACACTCAATAGTCATATCAAATAATTTTGTACCCTCACGATTGACGGTTAAATTTGTCTAGATTCAACGTTATACCCATAAAAACAAATTTATCCATTGTAGTAATATCTACATGTATAGTTCTATCTCCACATTATTCGCACATTCGTACTTGTCACCTTTTTTCAGTCCATAGTGATAACACATAATCATAGGTATGACATTAACGGCAGAAATGTGAGAATCGCTTAGACCATTCCAACATTGTTGTTGTTCGGTCCCTTGGCAAAGTCAGCTCATTTGGGAATCAATGGACCCCACCTCCATGTGGATATCCCCTTTTTTATTTTCCATCATTCAGAGCATACAATGGGATACAGATAGCTCAATAGGATATAGATAGTTTTTCCTTCAAAATTGCAGAATCTCTCGGCATGTCATCCACAACCATATCATTTGCAGCCCTTCACAAAACGCTTCTGCTTACCTACTTATTTTAAGGCACCCATCACATCTTCGGACCCAATTGAAATGTTTTGTCTTTGTATATCCATATCTTCTGAGGAACACCCTTCTACCGCTAGAATATATAAACAATGGTTGATCATCAAAATGATATTTGTCTTACAGTTTGTGGATAATATTTTTTTTTAAAAAAACTTTAAACTTTATTTATTATACATCAATTGATGAACAATCATCGGTTTATATTAACATCTCTTGTTGGCTCGGATCTTGCCTTAAGGCTGGTCATCAGTGTGGGAGGAAACCAGAGAACCTGGTGAAAACCCACTTGTCCGGTTTGGCGACCACATACCACCTCACATACTGCCGAGGCAGGGGATGGAACTCGTGCCTAAACCGACTGCATTGGTGAGAAGTCAGCCCACATACGAAATGAGATGACCGGGCAATGGATAGTTTTCTTTTGATCACCTTTGCTCACTCCAGCATTAAGGTTTATATTCCCTTCATGTATCGCTCTTGTGATCACGCTGATTAAAGTATTCACCGAAGATAGACTCTGCATCTGTAGAGCTATATTTCAGCAATTTGATACAATACATGTATGAGAAAGTAGTAGATCTATCTACACCAAGTAGATTAAATAAAGATCACATGGTGAATGAATATCAGGTACATTTATATAAGGAACGAAAACAACTATCCGGTATCGATATATACTAGGAACTGGTTGCCACGGAAATTGTACTTTAATGAATTCTTAGATAATTTATTGTGGCTGCTTGATTAGTCTATTTTCTCGGAGATAACTGAGAGCAGGAATCAGTGAGAGATGGGTTTCTGCTGCAAGATATAATAGGTGGCAATATAGTATATCAAAAACAAGTGAGTATAAAGCACATTACTCCCACGGGCGTGATCCGGTTTTATGATAGGTGTAGAATTGCACATTGAGATGCATACTCTGCACCAGCGGAGGAGGAACAATTGTCAATAGATAGTCTACGTCGATCTTTGTTCGAAACATACAATTAGACAGGTACTCTTGAAAAACTTTTATTTGAATCATGTACATATGTGGATGTATACGAATAGCTTGAAATACAGATGAAAGACATGAACATTATAAATCCAATTAAAATATATTTAATATGTTGTATATTGATAATTGCATAGGTATATATACAAAGTGAAAACTCAGCTTGTATTCATGATGGAATCAACACTTATAAAAGTGAATTGAATAGGTATACCTCATTTGTTGGTAATTCTATTCAGCATTATGAGCATGAACTCTATTTTTACAAGTTATTCACTTATTTATTCTACAAATTATATTTTAACTATGCATGTACTGTATTTATTAAAAAGACACAACATGGTTTGGAAATGGGACATCAAGCATCTTTTACTTCACAGCTTTATTCAAGCACACACTACATAAAACTGAACATGTGTGAAATCATTTCATGAATGTGATTGATAATATGACTATATGAATATCATCTTACTGTATACATATGTGTTCAATCTATGTATCAATGATTAAACTATAAAATATCAGCATATGTTGTTTTAACAACTTAAACGATGTTCATAACAAAATATTAAGCCTGTACTGTGTTACTGAAAATGCTTGAGACTGAACATTATAATAACTAGTCTATTTCGTACAAATCCTCAGAATATGCAGAGTGAGACACAAATATGTAAAAGAAGTTTGACACGAGAAAACAATGCTCCACATGTGCTAAGAACACGAAGGCTGAGATTCTTGTGACAGTTTATTGGTCTCTCCGTTTATGCTACTTGGTTCCGCGTCTGTGCAGTGTGCGGATGCTTCAAGATGAGATTCATGTTGCTATGCTATGTGATTCTCCTGGGAGGCAGTTGAGTCGTCCGCGTCTCCTTGCGCTGTCGTGCCATCTCTTTGAGGTATATACAAGTAAAATGAAAGAGAATGCAACGAGGATAAAAATCTCAACATAATATGCATGGATTCTATACAATTTCCCGGCATGCAGTCTGATGCAGCAGTTTTTCTGTGCCATATAGCAAAGATATTGCATGTTGAACGATCATTCATGTTGTAGGACTTGAAGTCCTTGTCGGTGTTGTCCAGACAGGCCTGTACCGGGTCAACCTCCTGTCAAAATAATCAACACAATATACATATTTTCGAAAAAATATCAGAAAATGAATTTGTTTCCAAATTTTTGGGATGACATCTGCATACATGATAATGCAAACCTGATCTTTGAATCAGTGCAAACATTAAATAAAGTTATGATATAGTTCATTTATCTGAAGAAGTAATCCATACTGTAAATCCATCTGATGATTGGACACCATCTTTGTCTCGTCATGAATTTCTTTTTGCGAATCGTTTTTTCTTCGTGTGAAGAGGCTTGGACTCGATGATCATCTCCTCCAGCTCATATGTCAGGTCATAATTCAAATGGTCTTTCTGAAATGATTTATGAGACACCTTGATGTCTCCATGACTTCAAAGATATTACGGAATGACTTTTCTACGATAAAAATCTATTTGATGAAGTATCATCATTCAAACTTTAAGTTTACAGAATTCTGGGTGTTTTTACTGGGGGAATGAAGGCAGGCTTTGTCTCACGACCATGCACGAGTCTACAGCCTGCAGGTACAATGTATAATTGGAATATATTTTGCACATATACCTACTAATAATACATAGATATTCAGTTGTTATGGTAAAACACGAACCTTTCTGAGCAAATCCTTCATGCAGGGAGCTGGGGAAGTGGACATTGGTCCAGGTAAACAGAACCTTCACTCCAACCACAATCGTGCCCGAGCAGATTTCAAACGGGCTTCAACAGATCAAGTTGAAGATTAAAAGAAAAAGATAAAGAGATTCAAAGTAGTGTTAACACAAACATAATACATTGTACATAATGAAACAGAACATATCACACTAAAATCATGTTAGGGGTGAGGTGTAGTCCAGCATGAAGATGAAATGATTGGAGATGAAATGATTTTTCATCATTTTTTTCCTAGCTTCAAATAATCTTTGATTGTTTCCTCATTATTGCTCGTGGTCAAACGGTGAATATCAGCTGTGTGGTGTCTGACTCCTTATAATATAGGTGGTATTATCTGTACCATCTCAGGTCAATCTGTTTGTAAAGACTGGCAGTCAATATGCAATATGAGGTGCCATGTGCTCAGTATGTCATCAACCACGAACTATCGATTATGGTCTGCTGAGTTATGAGGATTCAATCGTCTGGAAGGAAGTCTCGACTGCCGCAATACAATATATGAAAAGTAAAAAAAAAATAAGTCCAAACAAATGACTTGGTATGAGTATGAAAGCCAAAGTACTCTAACAGAATAACGAACAGTTAACAAACTTTCACCGGGATTGCTATCTTCAAGTAGGCAATAGGTCTACAACTGCATTAATCATATCTGAAAAGCCAGATTCAGTTCCTGGTCTCAACAAGTGCAGCTTTCAACGAATTATGTATGGAGACACTTTTTAGACATGTTCAGGCCAAGGAATGAGTGGCTAAATTAATCTGATGTAGGTCACCAGCTCACAGGAACCTCAGTGAAGGAAATGTCCAATCCCCACAGACCAACTCACCCTAATTCTGCTCGGAAACGAATGCAAAACAATTATGTCAAGAACCTCAAAATTGTCAGGGATCTTTCCAGATGAACTACTACTTTTCCCATACAAAACGAAATTGCATTTAGCATGGGCACCTCTTGAGACACATTGAGTAGTCAGACGGTCAGAAAGGCAATTCCCTCGGTCTTGCTGTCTATGAGGACAATTCATTTCTTCAGCAATTCCCATTGAAACATATAGACTCAGACCTTACATGCAATATGTCACACAGTGAGATGGGTGTAGACGTGATATGACCTTGGAAATCAGTAGCTAGCAGGCTAAGTCACTCTCAACAACCCCATCTTTTATTTTTAATAGCCCCACCCTCAAATCCCATCTGAGAAACAAAACAATTCACCTGACTCGCCCAAAGGCACAATCCCGCTTTATAAACAACTTTTTACAATAATGGAGAAGCAGCAAATCTGTAACGGACCAACATAACAAAATATGAAATTACATCAATTTTCTCAGTTTCCTGAGACACACAAAACTGTTGCATAACGGACTTAACTATGACCATACTCATGTGTAGATACATGTACGTCCATGTGTCAAGGGCAGTGTCGCATTTCTCCACTGTCTAACAAAAGAAACCTTGAAAATGGCCAGTTTTGTTGATTAAATTGTCATCTGCTACAGAAGTGAGCGGACAACCGAGCATTCCTAAGTGAGATACGTAAGAGCGCCCATGGGCAATACCAGGCCAGGATAAATTATCACAAATTGCTTGAGGAAATTTTGTTTCCTGTCGCTAGCAAGAAGATTGTGCCCATCTTGAAGTGTGAACCAGTACGATTAAACTTTGAGATAGCCAAGGGCAACAACGACAATATGGAAGAATCCTCACATCTCAGAACCTGTTCTGTGGCTGTCGAATAAATTGACGATCATCAAATATCAACTAAAGATTTCGTTCCGAGCACGAACATAGCACTGGGAATCTGTGCAATAATGGTTTCGTTGTTGACTTAACTTTATTGTCATAAATTACATTTACATGTCAACATGAACATTTCGTTGTCTAGTCAGCTTAGTTCGTACATAAGCGCATCCCACCAGTGCAATCGGTTCAGGTGTGATTTCGATCATCAGCCTCGGCAGTATGTGACATGATATGTGCTCGCCGAATCGAATAAGTGAGTTTCAACCTGGTTCTTTGGGTTCCTCTTACGTAGATGAGTGAAATAATGTAATCGGTACAGGCAACGTGTACGTTTGCTTGTCATTTTATGCAGAAATAATAAATTATGGGGGTTTCCGAGTTGCACCGAGTGTCCTTATGCACAGTCACACGGTGAATGTACGAGCTGAAAGCTGCTGCCGGTGGCAAACCATGTCCGTATAATGCGAAGCGGGTCATTAATAAATTGCCAGCAAACCAACCTAAAGGGTGTCAAATGGAATACCTGTGTTTGGTAAGGGTGTGTCAGGCTAATGCTGTGGGTTACTCATTGTATTGCCAGAATCACTGCTTGCCATGCTGTTATATAACAGACAGAACATTGCAGACAGTTTCGTTCATGCGCCTGATCGTCAAATTAATTATTAAAGCCAAACTAATCTGCGGCGAGTAACATCTCGAGATCAGTCTGTACATCGTGCACAGACCCATGACAAGATGTGAATCATTCAAGTTTATTTTTCATGATTAATGTTCCTCTGCATCATCATGACAACACAAATACATATATATACATTCTTTTGAGTGTAAACATGTATCAGACTTACCCTGTTCATATTCATGATAATTATGATAATAGAAATCGAATTCTTCGGCTCATCCTGAATTAGATTTATGTATACTGTAAATACATGTACATTATTGTGACGAGTAACGTTCTTCAGGCCGTTATTAGGCATATCACAGATTTATAGTACAATGTATGGTTATGCTGAACGACAAAGAGATTAAATAAATTCGATTTTTTTCATGATAAGTCCGATGTACGATCACGGTGGCATTCACACGGAATCCCGATGATATTCTTTTAATTTGGTCCCAGTTTACAATGTCAATTTCTTCTTGCTATTTTTCTCTGTAATATCTTCTAACACGTCTTCTCTCGTCGGGAATTTCTATTCGACTCCATGAAAAGCACAGGACATGTGCTCAGTGTCTGGAAAGTTTCCCGCCTCGTGTAACGGGAGTTGTGTATGATAGGTTAAATGTGATGTCATGTCTGGGTGTCTGGAAATGTTCTGATTGGTGAGTGCGTGTCAGAGAATGATGTCAGTGTCTGCAATGTTTACATGTGCTGCGACTTACGTCGAGAAGTGGCACAACTACGGACTCAGCTAGGAGCAGTGTAAACTGTATCTCCGGCTTCGGTCTTAGAGAAGAAATTATAACAGAAGTTAATATTGTGAATTTGGATATAATCTAGAAAAAACATTGTCGAACTACTGGATATAACGGACTTTATAGGGATTACGTACAAAGGTGGCCGTGAGCGTCGTCGAACTTCATCATCCATGATAAATCGGATTGATTGAATCGCCGAGCTCTCTCTCTCTCTCTCTCTCTCTCTCTCGCTGTTCGCACAACACTACATCGCACTAGACGTCCGTGATAGGCCTAATAACGGCCTGAAGAACGTTGTTCATCACAACTAAAAAATCGTCAAGTGTGAGACAGTGAGAGGTATCCTAGGATTGGAAATAAAATAAATTTTCTTCACAGCTTCAAATAACCTGAATGGAATTATTGTATGTTTTCCAATCATAGCTAAGGGAGAAGATCAAAAGGTGAATATCGAGTGTGCGATGTCTGACTAGGCATTATCTGTACCATTCCAGGTCTACGGGTTTGTAAAGACTTACATTCAATATGCGATATGAGGTGCCATGTGCTCTGTGTGTCATAAACCACGACTTATTGTTTGAGGTCAGAGTTATGATAATCTGTTTAGTGCAGTGTCTGTCATTTATATTCATTCTTCTGGAAGGAAGTGCCCACTGCTGCAACATATGGAAAGTCAGATACTATGAGACCACACGAATGACTTGGTATGAGCATGAAAAATTATGAAGGCCAAAGTACTCTAACAGAATATAGAACTTTACTAGGGATTGCTATATTCAAGTAGAATAGGAACCAGAATCAGTTTCTGGTCTCAACAAGTGCAGCTTTCAACAAGTGGCTAAGTTAATCTGATGTAGGTCACCGTCTCAGATGTACCTAAGTGCCGGAAATGTTGCAGCCCAACAGACCAACCCACCATACTTCTGCAGGGAAATCAATCTATTTATTCAAAATAGGTAAGATTATTTCTGGTCAGAAACGATTGCAACGCAAAAAAGGTCAAGAACCTTAAAATTGTCAGGGATCTTTCTAGATGAATTACTACTTTCCTTTAGAAGATATTGGAAGGCAAGATTAATCTCGTCGGAACCCAATAGACTTTGACCGTGTATTCATTTCATTCACCATGGACTTGTTCCTTCACCATCAAGCTTCCATCTTAGAAGTTTTTCTCCTGACAAGCAACAAAAACAGTATTTACAATAATGGAGAAGCAGCAAAATCTGTGAAAATCCAACATGGCACAATATGACATTACATAAATTTTCTCAATTTCCTGAGATACACAAAGCACCATCAGATGAAATCTTTAGCAAGGTCGGCTTAATTATAACATACTCAACTGTGGATACGTCAATGTGACTGGAGCAGTGTCGCATTCCTCCACCAGCTAACGAAAGACACCTTGAAAGTTGCCAGTTTTGCTCATTAAATTGTTATCTGGGACAGAACTGCTACAAAGAAGTGAGCGGACAACCGAGCATTCCCGAGTGAGATAGGTAAGAGTGCCCATGGGCAATACCAGGCCAGGGTAAATTATCTTAAATTGCTTGTGGAAATTTTGTTTCCTGTCGCTAGCAAGAAGCTATATAGGGCCGGTCTTGAAGTGCGATTCAGCAGTACGATTACAAAACGGCAACAACAACAATATGGAGGAATCCTCACATTTCAGAACCGGACCTGCGGGTGTTGAATAAATTATTAATCTTCTAAGATCAACTGCAGATTTTGTTCCGAGCAAGAACATAGCACTGGATCTATGAAAGAATGGTTTTGGTGTTGACTTGACGTTATTGTCATAAATTACATTTACATGTAAACATGGATCTGTGGCTGTCTACTAAGCTCAGTTCGTATAGGCCTACGAACGCAGCCCACCAGCACAGTCGGTTTAGGTGTGATTTCGATCACCGGCCTCGGCGAAATGACATGATATGTGGTCGCCGAATCAGACAAGTGGGTTTCAACCAGGTTCTCTGGTTTCCTCTCACGTAGTACATAAGTGGAATAATGTAATCGGTATATGAAACTTGTATGTTTGCTTGTCATTTGTTGCAAAAATAATAAATTCAGCATGGATGTTTTCGAGATAAATCTGACATTTGCACTGAGCGACTCTATGCATCAATATGCAACTTCAATTTGACTCGTCATATATTGCCAAATGACTTCAGCATGTATATTGTATGTCTCAGCTAACCGTTATATGTGCACTTCGTTTGTGACAATTGCAACGTAGTGCAGCATTAAATTTATCCTCCAAATTGATGCACCGTCACACGGTGAATGAACAGGCTTAAAGCTTTTGTCACTGGCAAACCGTGTCCATCTAATACGAGGCGGGTGATTAATAAATTGCCAGCAAACCCAACTAAAGGGCGTCACATGCAATACTTGTGTTTGGTGACGGTGTGACAGGCTTATGTTGTGGGTTACTCAGTGTATTTCCAGAATCACTGCTTGCCATGCTGATATATAACGGAGGGAGAACATTGCAGACAATTCATTTCATGCCATGATCGTCAAATTAATTATTAAAGCCTAACTAATCTGCGGCGAGTAACAGCTTGAAGTAAGTCTATGAATCGTGCGCAGATTCATGACAAGATGTGAATCATTCAAGGTTTTTTGTCATAATCAATGTTCCTCTGCATCATCATGCCAACACATATACACATACACATTTATTTGAGTCTAAACATGTATCAGATTTATCCTGTTCATATTCATGATAATTATGATAATAGAAATCAAATTCCTGAAATAGATTTATGTATACTGTACATACAGGAACATTATTGTGACGAGTAACATTCTTCAGGTCGTTATCACGGATTTATAGTGCAATGTATGGTTATGCTGAACGACAAAGAGATTCAATAAATTCGATTTTTTTTTGCATGATAAGTCCGATGTACGATCACGGTGGCATTCACACAGAATGCCGATGATATTCTTTTAATTTGGTCCCAGTTTACAATGTCAATTTCTTCTTGCTATTTTTCTCTTTAAATATCTTCAAACACGTCTTCTCTTTTCGGGAATTTCTATTCAACTCCCTTGAAAGCACAGGACATGTGCCCAGTGTCTGGAAAGTTTCCCGCCTTGTGTAACGGAAGTTGTGTATGATAGGTTAAATGTGATGTCATGTCTGGTTGTCTGGAAATGTTCTGATTGGTGAGTGCGTGTCAGAGTATGATGTCAGTGTGTGCAATGTTTACATATGCTGCGACTTACGTCGAGAAGTGGCACAACTACGGACCCAGCTAGGAGCAGTATAAACTGCATCTCCGGCTTCGGTCTTAAATTAGAAGATTATAACAGATATTATTATTGTGAAATATGGATATAATCTTGAAAAACATTGTTGTACTACTAGTTAAAACGGACGGGATTACGTACGAATGTTGCCGTGAGCGTCATCAAATTTATCATCCATAATAAATGGGATTGATTGAATCGCCAGGCTCTCTTTCTGTTGGCACAACCCTACATCGCACTAGAGGTCCGTGATAGGCCTAATAACGGCGCGAAGAACGTTATTCATCAGAACTATAAATTCGTCAAGTGTGGACAGTGAGAGGTATCCTAGGATTGGAAATGAAATAATTTTCTTCACAGCTTCGAATAACCTGAAAGGAATTATTGTATGTTTTCCAATCATAGCTAAGGGAGAAGATAAAAAGGTAAATATCGACTATGCGATGTCTGACTAGGAATTATCTGTACCATCCCAGGTCTATGGGTTTGTAAAGACTTGCATTCAATATGCGATATGAGGTGCCATGTGCTCAGTGTGTCATAAACCACGACTTATTGTTTGAGGTCAGAGTTATGATTGCAGTGTCTGCCATTTATATTCAAATATCTGGAAGGAAGTGCCTACTGCTGCGATATATGGAAAGTCAAATATTATGAGAACACACGAATGACTTGGTATGAGCATAAAAAAATTATGAAGTCCAAAGTACTCTAACAGAATATAGAACTTTACTAGGGATTGCTATCTTCAAGTAGAATAGAAACCAGAATCAGTTTCTGGTCTCAACAAGTGCAGCTTTCAACAAGTGGCTAAGTTAATCTGATGTAGGTCACCGTCTCAGATGTATACCTAAGTGCCGAAAATGTCGCAGCCCAACAGACCAACCCACCATACTTCTGCAGGGAAATCAATCTATTTATTCAATATAGGTAAGATTTCTGGTCAGAAACGAATGCAACGCAAAAAAGGTCAAGAACCTTAAAGTTGTCAGGGATCTTTCTAGATGAATTACTACTTTCCTTTAGAAGATATTGGAAGGCAAGATGAATCTCGTCGGAATCCAATAGACTTTGACCGTGTATTCATTTCATTCACCATGGACTTGTTCCTTCACCATCAAGCTTCCATCTTAGAAGTTTTTCTCCTGACAAGCAACAAAAACAGTATTTACAATAACGGAGAAGCAGCAAAATCTGTAAAAATCCAACATGACACAATATGACATTACATAAATTTTCTCAATTTCCTGAGACACACAAAGCACCATCAGATGAAATCTTTAGCAAGGTGGGCTTAATTAGAACATTCTCAACTGTGGATACGTCAATGTGACTGGAGCAGTGTCGCATTCCTCCACCAGCTAACGAAAGACACCTTGAAAGTTGCCAGTTTTGCTCATTAAATTGTTATCTGGGACAGAACTGCTACAAAGAAGTGAGCGGACAACCGAGCATTCCCGAGTGAGATAGGTAAGAGCGCCCATGGGCAATACCAGGCCAGGGAAAATTATCTTAAATTGCTTGTGGAAATTTTGTTTCCTGTCGCTAGCAAGAAGCTATATAGGGCCTGTCTCGAAGTGCGATTCAGCAGTACCATTACAAAACGGCAACAACAACAATATGGAGGAATCCTCACATTTCAGAACCGGACCTGCGGTTGTTGAATAAATTATTAATCTTCTAAGATCAACTGCAGATTTTGTTCCGAGCAAGAACATAGCACTGGATCTATGAAAGAATGGTTTTGGTGTTGACTTGACTTTATTGTCATAAATTACATTTGCATGTAAACATGGATATGTGGCTGTCTACTAAGCTCAGTTCAGATATAGGCCTACGAGCGCAGCCCACCAGCACAGTCGGTTTAGGTGTGATTTCGATCATTGGCCTCGGAGGAATGTGACATTATATGTGGTCGCCCAATTACCAAGTGGGTTTCAACCAGGTTCTCTTGTTTCCCCTCACATAGTACACGAGTGGAATAATGTAATCGGTATATGAAACTTGTATGTTTGCTTGTCATTTGCTGCAAAAATAATGAGTTTAGCATAAATGTTTCCGAGATAAATCTGACACTTGCACCCGAGATAAATCTGACACTGAGCGACCCCATGCATCAATATGCAAATTATCATAATATGACTCGTCATATTGCAAAATGACTTCACCATGTATATTGTGTGTCTCAGCCAACCGTTATATGTGTGCTTCATTTGTGACAATTGCAACGCAGTGCAGCATTAATTTATCCTCCAAATTGATTCACCGTCACACGGTGAATGAACGGGCTCAAAGCTTTTGCCACTGGCAAACCATGTCCATCTAATACGAAGCGGGTCATTAATTAATTGCCAGCAAACCAACCTAAAGGCCGTCACATGGAATACCTGTGTTTGGTGAGGGTGTGTCAGGCTTATGCTGTGGGTTACTCAGTGTATTGCTAGGAGCACTGCTTGCCATGCTGATATATAACGGTGGGAGAACATTGCAGACAATTCATTTCATGCCATGATCGACAAATTAATTATCGAAGCCAAACTAATCTGCGGCGAGTAACAGCTTGTACATACATGTACAAATAGTGATTATGCCCACACTCCTCCTCCGATCTATCCCTTATATAATGCATGTTGCCATGGTGTACATGTACATGTGCTGTGAATCTTCTGGACCACAGTCAAGAACTGACTAACTACATTCAACTTCATGTATAATGATGTATTATGTGCCCAGTGAACATGTTTCACCACAAGGACCCACATTTATACATGTATTCCATGGCTGCAATTGTCTTCCTGTCCCCAACCTCACATGATGAGCTGATCTCTCCCTATAGCTATAATGATTATACCCGTCAACCTTCCTGTACCCTGTCAGCACCGATTTCATTTTTCATCATCCACCTCCAAGTTCATCCCCAATCTACAAGTAAAGTCCACCCGTGACGTCACTCCCTTGTTCTTTCTCCTGACTCTCCTGACTCAACATACATTACGTGCGAATATTGGAGCGATATGTTTGTAGTACTGGAGCTGAGCTCAACTGTGGAATATTGAGAGAATAAATCTTGTACATGCACGTAGGTGCAGTATTTCCCATTGACATATAGGCGCTCATGCTTGAACTCCAAGCTTACTTGGCCCAGGTACCTTGTACTGCTCCGTAGTACTACTCGTCCACTGTAAAAAATACCATTAAATCCGTCTCCCACCTTTTTAATCCTTATGGTATGTAGAGGAACGAGCAGCACAAGTTACTTACACTGGTCTGACAATTCCAGATAATATCCATTTATTGGTTTCATGTGAAGGAATACCAATTTCGCAATATCCATCGCATTGTGTATGATTGTCCCTGCAAGATATAATTATATCGTGGCATGTAAGCTATTAAATTTTTGGAATATCCATGAAATCGTGTGTGATTATCCCAAGTCATGCCTGCGAGTTATGATCATACCCATGACTGGTTGCATTCAGCTTTCACAGTTAGGAGGAGTATACTGTCTCGTGAACATTTAAATATAGTGTGATTTCACTTGAACAATACGATGTTGTGATTGTTGTCCCTTCAACATTTGTTTGTGAAATGAATGCAGCCATTTCCCGTGCATCTCTCTTATATAACACATTTGTGCTCACATCTTTACAACTCGTACATCTTGAGCTATAGTGATTGTGTGGGGATTATGTGTGGGGATTACGTCACGCTCCATTACCTATTGGTATTGGAAACCTCGGGCTTCGCCCTCGGTCTCCAATACCAATAGGTAATGGAGCGCTCCTCGGGCTTTAACTAATACGTAAAGTCCACCTGTGACGTCACTCTATTGTTCTTTCTCTCCATTACCAATAGGTAATGGAGAGCTACATGCGAATATTGGAACGATATGTTTGTAGTATTGGAGCTGAGCTCAAAATTTTGTGAAATATTGACAGAAGTTTTGCTCGCTTCATTGATTGCAACACAACGGGATTAAATCATGTGTACATTGCAATTGACATGTAGCCACTCATGGTTGAAATATGCTCCCATAAAGCGTACTTGGGCCAGGTACCTTGTACTGCTGCTCCATACATACTACTCGAGCACTCTACACATAACATTTCATTCGTCTCACACATTTTTGATCCTTATTTTATATGCCGGAACGGCGAGTAGTACAAGTTTTTAGACACTGGTCTAACAATTATATATAATATCCAGTATTAGTTGCATGTGAAGCAATATCCAATTTCGCAATATCCATCGCATTGTGTGTGCTTATCCAAAAGGAACAAGCAATGTCCCTGCAAGTTAAAATCATGTCCGAGGCATGTAAGCTATCAAACTTTTTGAAATATCCAGGAAATCGTGTGTGATTATCCCAAGTTATGCCTGCAAGTTAGAATCATATCCACGACTTGTTGCATTCAGCATTCACAGCAAAGGATAAGTATATATCGTGTGGTCAACATATGAATATAGTGTGAATTTCACTTGAAGAATACGATGTCGTCCCTTCAACTTTTGTTTGTGCAATGAATGCAGCCGTTTCCCGTAAGGCTCTCTCATGTCACCTCTCTAATCTACACTCTCTGGTAAAGTCCACCGGTGACGTCACTCTATTGTTCTTTCTCTCCATTACCAATAGGTAATAGAGAGCTACGTGCGAATATTGGAGCGATATGTTTGTTGTTTTGGAGCTCTTTTGAACTCTTCTCCCATAAAGAATACTTGGCTCAGGTACCTTGTACTGCTCCGTAATACTACTCGTCCACTGTAAACATACCATTTAATCCGACTCGCACCTTTTTAAGCCTTATTGTATATAGAGGAACGAGCAGCACAAGTTACTTACACTGGTCTGACAATTCCAGATAATATCCGTTTATTGGTTTCATGTGAAGGAATATCCAATTTCGCAATATCCATCGCATTGTGTTTGATTATGAAAAAACAAAATAAGAAATGTCCCTGCACAATATGTTTGAATCGCGGCATGTAAGCTATCCAATTTTTGGAATATCCATGAAATCGTGTGTGATTATCCCAAGTTATGCCTGCGAGTTATAAACATATCCTTGACTGGCTGCAATCAGTTTTCACAGTTAGGAGGAGTATACTGTCTCGTGAACATTTAAATATAGTGTGATTTTCACTTGAACAAAACGATGTTGTTCATTCAACATTTGTTTGTGAAATGAATGCAACCAGTTCCCGTGTATCTCTCTTATACAACACATTTGTGCTCACCGTCTTTACTACTCGTACATCTTGGGGGGATTAATTAGTTAACTAATACTAATACGTATCGTTCAGCAATACACCCATTGCACTATTGAAAAGCATAGCTCACTTCTGGAACAAGTTTTTTGTGCCCCTCGTGGCCCAAGTATCATGCCCTGCGCCTTAATACTACTCGTCCACTAAATGAATGCCATTTAATCCGTCTGTCACCTTTATATTCCTTATTGAATACAGAGTAAGGCGCAGGATATCATCGATGTCTTCTAAACGATGGTACACTGGTATGCTGGTACAAGCATTGCAAGGTGCATGAACTCAACAATACTGCTCATTTCGTGTATGCCTCAATAAGCCTCACAATGCTTGTACCAGTATACCAGCGTACCAGCGTTTAGAAGACATCGGGATATCATACTGGGCCCAATCAGCATTTTGATCAGTGTCAAGGCCAAGTATAACAATAGGGTTATAATACCGAATTTCCAATGGCGCAATGGGTGTATGGTTACCACCTGTTATCATCGGCGATTGTCTGGAATCTCCGAGTCAATGCCGTATTGGCCCAAGTATCATATACTGCGCCGTCCTCTATTTTCAACAAGGATTAAAAAGGTGCGAGACGGATTAAATGGTATGTTTTCTACGGTGGCTCATATGTACGGAAGCTCATATTCGCCACATAGAGGACCGCAAATTTGTAATTACAGTGTAATAACGCTGTAATACAGCGTTATAACGCTCTAATTTAGAGCGTTATAACGCTCTATTTTAGAGCGTTATTACGCTCTAAATTAAACCGTTCACCTTCCTAGCATATTTCCATTATCGTGATTTGTAATAAACATATCTAGATCAGAATAATTTTGAGATTTCCCTACAAATGATTGAGCTGATGAACTAGCAGGTCCGATGATGTCTCTGGCAGTGTAAATTAGAGCGTTATAACGCTGTAATTTACAGCGTAATTACGCTCTAATTAGAGCGTTATTACGCTGTATTAGAGCGTTATAACGCTGTAATTACAGCGTTATTACGCTGTAATTAGAGCGTAATTACGCTGTAATTAGAGCGTAATTACGCTGTAAATTAGAGCGTTATAACGCTGTAATTTACAGCGTAATAACGCCTAAATTACAGCTTAATAACGCTGTAATTAGAGCGTAATTACCCTGTAAATTAAAGCGTAATTACGCTATAAATTAGAGCGTTATAACGCTGTAATAGAGCGTTATAACGCTGTAATAGAGCATAATAACGCTTTAATTTACAGCATAATTACGCTTTAATTTACAGCGTTAATACGCTGTATTACAGCGATATAACGCTGTATTAGAGCGTAATTACGCTGTAAATTAGAGCGTTATTACGCTGTAAATTAGAGCGTTATTACGCTGTATTACAGCGTTATAACGCTGTAATACAGCGTTATAACGCTGTAAAGAAAAAAGTGCATTCCTCCATCTGGCGAATATGAGCCACCGTAGTTTTCAGTGAACGAGTAGTATTAAGGAGCAGTGTACGGTACTTGGGCCGAGGTATTTATACATGCAGTGTCTGGCGGCCCTACTTTCTTCGGAAAGACTCATCAAGCACGATAGCTTTCACACGAGCAAACGGAAACCGAACAATTACAAAACATACAATCAATACATGCCTGTGGGAGATATCCCCCCTCATACCCATGTAAGGCTTGGTTCCTGACATTGAATTCGCAACCTGTCCATCCTCCAAACACACTGCGATGTTGAAGTCCGTGATGTGGACATGGTCTGAAACGAAGACGAGCGTATGATTACAAGAGTTATATCATGTTTTGTGTGAGTAGGACGTTTATGAAGAGGGAAGGATATTTGCCATCACAGATCTTGACATGAATGTCACGGTGGCTCATGTTGTCACACGCCACATGCGATTAAAGACATCACAGCTAAATGGTCACTGTGGCGCGGGAACTCTTGTCCTTCTGTTAAAACGGCGTCTACATGAAGGTCACGTCACATCTGACATTCTAAAAGACCTTTGTCTCTGGAGATTCGGATCCGTGCTGACATCATGAAACATTGTGTGGAACAGAAAGTCGGAATAAAACACTTGAACGAGAACAAGACATGCCTTTGGAACATGAGTTCTACCCCAAACCACATACGTGTAGATATAGTATTATAGGCCCATATTATATCATTGCCATAAAATATTAAATACACATATTCAATATAACATATTATTTTATTCACATTTTGCAAATAGTGTCAAAGAATTTGCAATTTATTTTCAGAAGATAATTCAAAGCAGTTACCTTGACAACAACTTAGCTACTAGTAGAGACCAGTGACCCACTTTCGAGATGTCAAACATCGTGGAGTCAAATGACACCAAACCACTTTAATTAGATCAGCATGAAAATTCAACACTGCCAGATCTAACAATCCACAAAAACTGTCACTTTTCACTTGTTTTCACTTGCGAGCTGTGGGGAGAGAAGAACTACTTGCTCATATCCTAGACTTATTGATCATGTAGTTTAGATTGATAGATGACATCAAAGGAAAATTATCGTCCAAGGACAGCGGGAGAAAACTAATATGTTCCCAGTCCACATCGGGAACCTCCGCTCCGCTTAAATTTGCTTCATGCCCCATCACTTGTAATAGACAATTATCTTCATTATTCCTCGAATATGATAAATGTCGAAGAGTAATGTTCCGACGAAAAGACAGAAACATTAGGAGTGGGAGATAGCATTGCTGTGGTTTGTCATTCTACCGTTCTTTGGCAAGTAACGTTAAGCTATGCATCACTTGCATCGTGCAAATTATGAGGAACATTCAAGAATGAACATCAAAAATACAATGGTCAGCAGTATTGAAAAAAAAAAAATGTCAAGGTATGGTTTCTGAACTTGTTGTTGTAAATTTCAGGATTTTGAGAAAGCAATTTTCAGTGTGCCCGAAAATTATGCTACTCCTCCAGACTGTCTGCTATCTAAAGGATAAAGTATCTGGATTACTGTATTCATTGGTACAAGCTTAGTTTTCTAATTTGCAGTTGCAATTAGAAAAAGTGAAATTAGCAAAACAGCTTGGACAAAATATTTAGATAGCTATTGAGCAGGCTAACCCAAACTACGTGTCAGAACTACTTGTATAAACATCTTGTATGTAATCAAGTTAGTCTGTGGCTGAATTCACTTAGACCTTGTAAACAGGAAACATGTCAAGTGCGTCTATTACACACCATCCTCATGTAGCACGCCACGCCAACTACTCCTCGCATTCCCCCCCCCCCCCCCCCCCCAACCATCAACATCCCAAAACCTTCCCTAAGGGTTACAGAGTCCGCATAGGCCACTGGGTGGATTTCCCTGACCATTGGAGAATCTCCCACCCCGATCATAGTTCGTCACCGCTCATGGATGAATTTAATTGATGGTGCCCGCGGCAAGGGTCATTGGTGGGTTACTTTGGCAATATCTCCGGTACGGGGACGGACGACCAATCGTGATAGTCCCCAGAGGGCATAGGGACTCTCCATAATATCTCACTGCTCTCAGCCAAATACACACACGATACATGTATAGGCATGAATAATGAGAATGACTATTACAGATTTACTGCATTCTATTCTATTTATTCCTTTTTTAATGCCCATTTTCGTTCTTACAAATCTTACACCCAAACTGTGTAGAAAAACAAACCATGTTCATTACGTTACATTGCTTTGAAATAATCACACTAATACATCTCTTTATGAAGGTATTGATAATAACTTACGAATGGTACATTATGCATAAGCGAGTGAACATATTACTCCTGGAGCAGTCAACTACAGCTGTTCTCCACCATTTGTTAATCTCATTGTACTTGAACAAAGCCTCGATCTTCAATTACAAAACTAATCAACTCCACGGAAAGAATCAGTGACAGCTCGTTCCCACCTGCAGTATTTTTAGGTTACCGAACCGAAGGTCTCATAACCTATCGTCATGACTTTAAATTTTTTTTTTCGACGAGAAGCAGACAGTTTTGGACACCTGACACATGGACATCTGTAAGGTGTAAATTTGGGCCCAAAATGTACATGTAGGCCCAAAATCACACTTTTTGGCACTTTGTTCGAATTCTATACAGTAACATTCTCTCTTATTTCACCTAAACATGACATTATGTATTGTGTTTCTCGTGTATGATGATGGAATGCCTTGAATCACTCGAAAGATCCCAATTGTATCCCAAAAAGAGGCCAAAAATTATATTTTTCGGCATTTTGCACGAAATTTTATCAGTTACTTCTTCATCTAATTTCACATATTCATGATATTGTGTACTGTCTATCTTGTGTATAAAGATGGAGTGCTTGAATCACTTGAAGGGGGCTAGAATTTGATCTCATATGACCTTGAATGGTGAATCTCAAGGTCACGTCAAACCTGAAATGTGTGGAAAGTGACCAAAGTAGGAGATGGTTGCAGATATAGCCCACATTTGTGTTATAAACATACATATGAAGGCATATTGCGGATCTTTTGTTGGTCCTATTCCAGTTTAGTTAGTTGAAATTGACCTGAGATGACCTTGAGTGGTAAAACCGAATGTCACATGACCTGAAATGTATAAATTGGACTCTGCATAGAGAACGGCTGTGGATAGAGCATAGGTTTGTGATATGAAGTCATATATTGTGGATTTCTTGGTATTCTTGAAGTTGACCTCAGAAGTGATAAAACCGTACATCTGACCTGGAATGTGTAAATTTGACCCTGCATACAATACGGCTGTAGATAGAGCTTAGGTTTGTATTAGGCACATGTGAAAAAATCCCATATTGTGGATCTTTTCTTGGTCTTGAAGTTGACCTCAGATGACCAATGAGTAGTAAATCTCAAGTTCACATAGAAACAGAAATTTGTGAAGTGATCTGTGCATAATAATAAACGACTGCCGATAAAGCTTGGGTTAATGACCATATAGAAAGACATATCATTTGGTGACCTTGAACTTGAGCTAAGATGACCTTGAGTGATAATTGTTGAGGTAACATTGGACAAGAATAATGTAAATTGCCCGATGCAGACAAAATACATTAGATGAAGCTTAGGTTTGTTTTATGTACACATAGGCAGTCACACCAGGCGCTTCTTTTAGTGAGCTTGAAATTGACCTTTATTGAATTGAATGTCAAAGCAGCAATTTTACCTAACATCTTTTATGTAGAAAACTGTACATTTCTCCGGTAACCTTGCTTAACCTTTGGGCTAATCTTTTTCTCCCTCTCACCACAATTTCTTTCCACGAAAGCAAACCTGTACCTACATGTAGCGCCGTAAATCATATGACATGTGCAATTTACTGCAGAAGGTGTCATTTATTCTTCAACCAGGCTGATTTCACCTGTGAGTGAAATTTTAGATACATCTGGAATTTCACACACTAGAGTAACCATATTGCTCAAGTCATTTATTTACAAACACATGATACGATCGCAATGGATAAGGAAACAGACGCTGATGACAATGCAAAACTCAATTGATGGCTTGATAAATTACTTGTTTGTGGATATTTTAGGACTGACATATCATGAAGATACGGTGCCCGTCATAGGACATGATGAAAAAAAACCTACTTCGTTCGCACGAAGTACTAAGTCGTTCCCACGAAGTATTACTTCGTTCGCACGAAGTCCTAAGTCGTTTGCACGAAGTACTACTTCGTTTGCACGAAGTAATACTTCGTTTGCACGAAGTACTAAGTCGTTTGCACGACGTACTAAGTCGTTTGCACGAATTACTACTTCGTTTGCACGAAGTACTACTTCGTTTGCACGAAGTACTAAGTCGTTTGCACGAAGTACTAAGTCGTTTGCACGAATTACTACTTCGTTTGCACGAGGTACTACTTCATTCGCACGAAGTACTACTCCGTTTGCATGAAGTACTAAGTCGTTTGCACGAAGTACTAAGTCGTTCGCATGAAATAATAAGTCTTTCACATATCCATACATGGTATTCGAACATTGTAATAAGCCTATGAAGTGATTGATCCTGGTGTTACCAATTAACCCTTTAATTACCATAGTCAATTTTCAGGGTCCTCCCTATGTCCTAATCTGGATACCGCTATTTACGTTTATTAATCAATTCATCAAATAATGAATAGTCCATCGATACATATATATTTACCTCAAATAATAGCAGAAGATTGTATTCAGTAATATATATTTGATCAAGGTTTTTTTAGTTCAAAATGACCACATTTTTGCTAGGGGAAGTATGGATGATTTAGAGCGCCATGTGGTGCCTATGGAGATATAAGGCACCAAATTTGAGCACCCTGTGGAGCGCCATGTCAACTATGTAACATTAGTACTTCGTTCAAACGAAGTAGTACTTCGTGCAAACGACTTAGTACTTCGTGCTAACGACTTAGTACTTCGTGCAAACGAAGTAGTACTTCGTGCAAACGAAGTAGTACTTCGTGCAAACGACTTAGTACGTCATGCAAACGAAGTAGTACTTCGTGCGAACGAAGTAGTATTCGTGCAAACGACTTAGTACTTCGTGCAAACGACTTAGTACTTCGTGCAAACGAAGTAGTACTTCGTGCGAACGAAGTAGTACTTCGTGCGAACGAAGTAGTACTTTTTTCATCATGTCCTATCAGGGGCACCGTATTAAGATCATAAAGCTGCCGCATGATAATTTGTAACTCGTATCAATTGCTGATGGATTCTGCAATCTTCCCGCGTACATCAAAGCAAACATATTGATGAATTGATCTCAGTGAGCCCATTCCTAGATAGTCACAAAATATGACAAGTATAACGCCATGTTTTTAGAAAAACATGGCAGAAAACCCGGCCCTTTTATGTGTGCATGTTTTCCATGGACTCACAATGCTGATTGTCGAGTTCACATTGTAAGAAGTTATCCCATAAAACCTGGTTGAACAGCTTATTTCCATATGAATAAGTCGCACCAATATTTATGCCCAGTTGATATAGAAAGTCAGACAATCAGTCACATCAAAGTAACTGATGCGGGAAATTGTGTACGTCCTCAGCCAAGTTATCTCCCCAAGTCTGTTTAGATGTACCGTATCCTTGTCAGATCGTCAGTTTCCAGTTCCATAAGTCGCCCCAGAATCTACCTTCTAGTTTAACATGCCGCATTACCAATATCCTGTAAACATCACTATAGGTACCTACAAAGCGCCTTTATTTAACACTTTCCACAATCAGGTCTAACCCCTTCCCGAAGATATGCAAGAAAATATCGATAGGACATAACAGCCTATCATGAATGATAAAACAATTTTAACTCCCTTTAAATATTCATAAACAGGTGGCAGGATTTGATATACGTGCAGGCCTATTACAATGAATAAATATGTAGTTCCTGCACACTAGGCCCCTAGCTGGGCATATATACAAAATTGAGACTGAAATTTAACATTGGGGTAGATTGGCAGCTTTTTCAATTCTCGAGTAGAGTTCTGAAATTCTGCAAGAATTTGCCGTTTGACACCCAGATGAAGTATGCCACGTTACCATTTAACATCGCAATAATATCAGTGGAAACGGTGTAATTGAGTCAGTAAAATCAAATTGTACATATACAGTACAATTCACAGAATACAGCGAAGCCCGCAAAATAGCGCGCAACGTATGTCCAAGGTGGAATCGCTCGCTATCCGTTCAACTTACCACGAATATAGTAGTCGGGCTAACATGCGTCAGGCCAGACAAATAGCCGTAGATGTATAGGCCGTGTATTACCCTCCCTGTATGATGTTTCGAGCGGTAGGGGGGAGGTGAGGCTGGGAGGTCATTCAGGAGTTGCATATATGCGGCAAAGACCCTATAACACTATAGGGTCTTTGTATGCGGGCAGTCGAGCCATTGAAGCCAGAGTGTACACTCTCTGGAAGTCCAAACGATGCGGAGCTCCGCTCTGAATGTTAGGGACCTACTCTGCCTTTTAGGTATACGAACACATATAGGATTGCCATTTAACTCCATTATAACGTTTTATGAGAGAAATCACTTTCAAAATGTTTCAATTTTCATAAAATTTCAGTATGTTGAAGCAATATATATAACTTACAAAATATTAAAAAATCAGCACATGTTGTTGGAATAGATCAAACGCTACAAGCATTTGACTGTTAGCTGCTGACACCTGGCGAATTCCTCAGAAAGCAAACTCCCAGAAAGGGCCGGTTTGTTTATATGTATTCATGCGCACAGTAACAGCTCCAATCAACATGAAAATTCACATGTACATAGAGGAATACCCATAATACCACTATACAAACCAAAACAGAGATATTTTAAAGTGATACATGTGCATTTGGAGGAGAAACTGGGAGTTTTTAAATAATATAGTACTTTGATGCCTCGTTTTGACCATATAAGGAAATCAATACAGGTCCATAACCTAAATAATGGCAATTTTCTTCACATTTTACAATTATAACACCCCACATACAGAGGTGATAATCCCCAATTATTGAGCTCTTATGTGAAAAGGGAAGACTTGTAGAGAAGAAATAAAACAGTGATTTTTGCACTTAAGAAAGGAAATATTTTGAACAAAAAAGTGAGATTTTCTTTGGAAATTTTGATTTGACGCCCGATCAAACATGCTCAAGGACAATTTGGGGTTTGTTTCAGATAAATGTATTATTCACCCATATATTACCATCAGTTTGATTCCCCTTGGACTAAATATGTCAAAATTTTAAAAGAGTTGGTAGTCCTACCCCGCTGCTTAGCACCAAACACTTTCTACTATACTGCTGTCTACACCAATAGTATTCAAATGTCGCAAAATGCTACCACCACACTCTCAATATAGTATATTTCTAAATTAAGCAAAAATTCCAAGGTTTTAATCTTGACAAAACACAAAAACGTAGACAATTTGTTGAAAATATGGTTTCTGTAAGCCAGAGATCACCGACATTAGGTCACATAGGTGCCTTGTACAGGGGACTAATTTATGTGCTGTATGGAATTTATTTATAAAACACATTTATATGATGGACTGCAATCGATCAAACGGCAAGAGACACATATGGGGTCAAAAATGTGGTTCTACGGCAATATCGAAAAAAAAATATGGTAAAAAAATCGGAAAAATGCGTACTTGACCAGATATGGTGCCAAAATTGCAAATGATATACCAAATGCATTCTGCAATGCCTAACCTAGCTTATTTATGATCGACTATATAGGTTGTGGTGATGAATTTCAGAGACACCTAGTATTATCCACCGTTCAATTTTTGGTGGCCATTTCGACACCTTTTTCGGTTAGGCTGTGTCTGAGTCCAGTAGTCCTCAGTGAAAGTGTATAATATTTTACAGTGATTTGAAATATTGGTTACTATATGAAAATAAAGAAAATAAAAAGGCACTAACTCCATGTCTTTAGCATTCAAGGGGGGGGGGGATAAACACCGCCGCTATTAGCATGTAGATATAATCCTACATATGTAATAAAAATCCACGTGAACGAAAACTATGGTTGCAATGGTGAAAAATTCATGAATACCGCACACTATCCACACACAAATTAAAGAAATGCCACAAAACCTGCTAAAAATCTATAATACACAAAATTCCATGTCCTCGGAAATAATGGCAATTTTCTTCACATTTTACAATTATAACACCCCACATACAGAGGTGATAATCCCCAATTATTGAGCTCTTATGTGAAAAGGGAAGACTTGTAGAGAAGAAATAAAACAGTGATTTTTGCACTTAAGAAAGGAAATATTTTGAACAAAAAAGTGAGATTTTCTTTGGAAATTTTGATTTGACGCCCGATCAAACATGCTCAAGGACAATTTGGGGTTTGTTTCAGATAAATGTATTATTCACCCATATATTACCATCAGTTTGATTCCCCTTGGACTAAATATGTCAAAATTTTAAAAGAGTTGGTAGTCCTACCCCGCTGCTTAGCACCAAACACTTTCTACCATACTGCTGTCTACACCAATAGTATTCAAATGTCGCAAAATGCTACCACCACACTCTCAATATAGTATATTTCTAAATTAAGCAAAAATTCCAAGGTTTTAATCTTGACAAAACACAAAAACGTAGACAATTTGTTGAAAATATGGTTTCTGTAAGCCAGAGATCACCGACATTAGGTCACATAGGTGCCTTGTACAGGGGACTAATTTATGTGCTGTATGGAATTTATTTATAAAACACATTTATATGATGGACTGCAATCGATCAAACGGCAAGAGACACATATGGGGTCAAAAATGTGGTTCTACGGCAATATCGAAAAAAAAATATGGTAAAAAAATCGGAAAAATGCGTACTTGACCAGATATGGTGCCAAAATTGCAAATAATATACCAAATGCATTCTGCAATGCCTAACCTAGCTTATTTATGATCGACTATATAGGTTGTGGTGATGAATTTCAGAGACACCTAGTATTATCCACCGTTCAATTTTTGGTGGCCATTTCGACACCTTTTTCGGTTAGACTGTGTCTGAGTCCAGTAGTCCTCAGTGAAAGTGTATAATATTTTACAGTGATTTGAAATATTGGTTACTATATGAAAATAAAGAAAATAAAAAGGCACTAACTCCATGTCTTTAGCATTCAAGGGGGGGGGGGATAAACACCGCCGCTATTAGCATGTAGATATAATCCTACATATGTAATAAAAATCCACGTGAACGAAAACTATGGTTGCAATGGTGAAAAATTCATGAATACCGCACACTATCCACACACAAATTAAAGAAATGCCACAAAACCTGCTAAAAATCTATAATACACAAAATTCCATGTCCTCGGTTTAGGTATACGAACACATATAGGATTGCCATTTAACTCCATTATAACGTTTTATGAGAGAAATCACTTTCAAAATGTTTCAATTTTCATAAAATTTCAGTATGTTGAAGCAATATATATAACTTACAAAATATTAAAAAATCAGCACATGTTGTTGGAATAGATCAAACGCTACAAGCATTTGACTGTTAGCTGCTGACACCTGGCGAATTCCTCAGAAAGCAAACTCCCAGAAAGGGCCGGTTTGTTTATATGTATTCATGCGCACAGTAACAGCTCCAATCAACATGAAAATTCACATGTACATAGAGGAATACCCATAATACCACTATACAAACCAAAACAGAGATATTTTAAAGTGATACATGTGCATTTGGAGGAGAAACTGGGAGTTTTTAAATAATATAGTACTTTGATGCCTCGTTTTGACCATATAAGGAAATCAATACAGGTCCATAACCTAAATAATGGCAATTTTCTTCACATTTTACAATTATAACACCCCACATACAGAGGTGATAATCCCCAATTATTGAGCTCTTATGTGAAAAGGGAAGACTTGTAGAGAAGAAATAAAACAGTGATTTTTGCACTTAAGAAAGGAAATATTTTGAACAAAAAAGTGAGATTTTCTTTGGAAATTTTGATTTGACGCCCGATCAAACATGCTCAAGGACAATTTGGGGTTTGTTTCAGATAAATGTATTATTCACCCATATATTACCATCAGTTTGATTCCCCTTGGACTAAATATGTCAAAATTTTAAAAGAGTTGGTAGTCCTACCCCGCTGCTTAGCACCAAACACTTTCTACCATACTGCTGTCTACACCAATAGTATTCAAATGTCGCAAAATGCTACCACCACACTCTCAATATAGTATATTTCTAAATTAAGCAAAAATTCCAAGGTTTTAATCTTGACAAAACACAAAAACGTAGACAATTTGTTGAAAATATGGTTTCTGTAAGCCAGAGATCACCGACATTAGGTCACATAGGTGCCTTGTACAGGGGACTAATTTATGTGCTGTATGGAATTTATTTATAAAACACATTTATATGATGGACTGCAATCGATCAAACGGCAAGAGACACATATGGGGTCAAAAATGTGGTTCTACGGCAATATCGAAAAAAAAATATGGTAAAAAAATCGGAAAAATGCGTACTTGACCAGATATGGTGCCAAAATTGCAAATAATATACCAAATGCATTCTGCAATGCCTAACCTAGCTTATTTATGATCGACTATATAGGTTGTGGTGATGAATTTCAGAGACACCTAGTATTATCCACCGTTCAATTTTTGGTGGCCATTTCGACACCTTTTTCGGTTAGGCTGTGTCTGAGTCCAGTAGTCCTCAGTGAAAGTGTATAATATTTTACAGTGATTTGAAATATTGGTTACTATATGAAAATAAAGAAAATAAAAAGGCACTAACTCCATGTCTTTAGCATTCAAGGGGGGGGGGGATAAACACCGCCGCTATTAGCATGTAGATATAATCCTACATATGTAATAAAAATCCACGTGAACGAAAACTATGGTTGCAATGGTGAAAAATTCATGAATACCGCACAATATCCACACACAAATTAAAGAAATGCCACAAAACCTGCTAAAAATCTATAATACACAAAATTCCATGTCCTCGGTTTAGGTATACGAACACATATAGGATTGCCATTTAACTCCATTATAACGTTTTATGAGAGAAATCACTTTCAAAATGTTTCAATTTTCATAAAATTTCAGTATGTTGAAGCAATATATATAACTTACAAAATATTAAAAAATCAGCACATGTTGTTGGAATAGATCAAACGCTACAAGCATTTGACTGTTAGCTGCTGACACCTGGCGAATTCCTCAGAAAGCAAACTCCCAGAAAGGGCCGGTTTGTTTATATGTATTCATGCGCACAGTAACAGCTCCAATCAACATGAAAATTCACATGTACATAGAGGAATACCCATAATACCACTATACAAACCAAAACAGAGATATTTTAAAGTGATACATGTGCATTTGGAGGAGAAACTGGGAGTTTTTAAATAATATAGTACTTTGATGCCTCGTTTTGACCATATAAGGAAATCAATACAGGTCCATAACCTAAATAATGGCAATTTTCTTCACATTTTACAATTATAACACCCCACATACAGAGGTGATAATCCCCAATTATTGAGCTCTTATGTGAAAAGGGAAGACTTGTAGAGAAGAAATAAAACAGTGATTTTTGCACTTAAGAAAGGAAATATTTTGAACAAAAAAGTGAGATTTTCTTTGGAAATTTTGATTTGACGCCCGATCAAACATGCTCAAGGACAATTTGGGGTTTGTTTCAGATAAATGTATTATTCACCCATATATTACCATCAGTTTGATTCCCCTTGGACTAAATATGTCAAAATTTTAAAAGAGTTGGTAGTCCTACCCCGCTGCTTAGCACCAAACACTTTCTACCATACTGCTGTCTACACCAATAGTATTCAAATGTCGCAAAATGCTACCACCACACTCTCAATATAGTATATTTCTAAATTAAGCAAAAATTCCAAGGTTTTAATCTTGACAAAACACAAAAACGTAGACAATTTGTTGAAAATATGGTTTCTGTAAGCCAGAGATCACCGACATTAGGTCACATAGGTGCCTTGTACAGGGGACTAATTTATGTGCTGTATGGAATTTATTTATAAAACACATTTATATGATGGACTGCAATCGATCAAACGGCAAGAGACACATATGGGGTCAAAAATGTGGTTCTACGGCAATATCGAAAAAAAAATATGGTAAAAAAATCGGAAAAATGCGTACTTGACCAGATATGGTGCCAAAATTGCAAATAATATACCAAATGCATTCTGCAATGCCTAACCTAGCTTATTTATGATCGACTATATAGGTTGTGGTGATGAATTTCAGAGACACCTAGTATTATCCACCGTTCAATTTTTGGTGGCCATTTCGACACCTTTTTCGGTTAGGCTGTGTCTGAGTCCAGTAGTCCTCAGTGAAAGTGTATAATATTTTACAGTGATTTGAAATATTGGTTACTATATGAAAATAAAGAAAATAAAAAGGCACTAACTCCATGTCTTTAGCATTCAAGGGGGGGGGGGGATAAACACCGCCGCTATTAGCATGTAGATATAATCCTACATATGTAATAAAAATCCACGTGAACGAAAACTATGGTTGCAATGGTGAAAAATTCATGAATACCGCACACTATCCACACACAAATTAAAGAAATGCCACAAAACCTGCTAAAAATCTATAATACACAAAATTCCATGTCCTCGGAAATAATGGCAATTTTCTTCACATTTTACAATTATAACACCCCACATACAGAGGTGATAATCCCCAATTATTGAGCTCTTATGTGAAAAGGGAAGACTTGTAGAGAAGAAATAAAACAGTGATTTTTGCACTTAAGAAAGGAAATATTTTGAACAAAAAAGTGAGATTTTCTTTGGAAATTTTGATTTGACGCCCGATCAAACATGCTCAAGGACAATTTGGGGTTTGTTTCAGATAAATGTATTATTCACCCATATATTACCATCAGTTTGATTCCCCTTGGACTAAATATGTCAAAATTTTAAAAGAGTTGGTAGTCCTACCCCGCTGCTTAGCACCAAACACTTTCTACCATACTGCTGTCTACACCAATAGTATTCAAATGTCGCAAAATGCTACCACCACACTCTCAATATAGTATATTTCTAAATTAAGCAAAAATTCCAAGGTTTTAATCTTGACAAAACACAAAAACGTAGACAATTTGTTGAAAATATGGTTTCTGTAAGCCAGAGATCACCGACATTAGGTCACATAGGTGCCTTGTACAGGGGACTAATTTATGTGCTGTATGGAATTTATTTATAAAACACATTTATATGATGGACTGCAATCGATCAAACGGCAAGAGACACATATGGGGTCAAAAATGTGGTTCTACGGCAATATCGAAAAAAAAATATGGTAAAAAAATCGGAAAAATGCGTACTTGACCAGATATGGTGCCAAAATTGCAAATAATATACCAAATGCATTCTGCAATGCCTAACCTAGCTTATTTATGATCGACTATATAGGTTGTGGTGATGAATTTCAGAGACACCTAGTATTATCCACCGTTCAATTTTTGGTGGCCATTTCGACACCTTTTTCGGTTAGACTGTGTCTGAGTCCAGTAGTCCTCAGTGAAAGTGTATAATATTTTACAGTGATTTGAAATATTGGTTACTATATGAAAATAAAGAAAATAAAAGGCACTAACTCCATGTCTTTAGCATTCAAGGGGGGGGGGGGATAAACACCGCCGCTATTAGCATGTAGATATAATCCTACATATGTAATAAAAATCCACGTGAACGAAAACTATGGTTGCAATGGTGAAAAATTCATGAATACCGCACACTATCCACACACAAATTAAAGAAATGCCACAAAACCTGCTAAAAATCTATAATACACAAAATTCCATGTCCTCGGTTTAGGTATACGAACACATATAGGATTGCCATTTAACTCCATTATAACGTTTTATGAGAGAAATCACTTTCAAAATGTTTCAATTTTCATAAAATTTCAGTATGTTGAAGCAATATATATAACTTACAAAATATTAAAAAATCAGCACATGTTGTTGGAATAGATCAAACGCTACAAGCATTTGACTGTTAGCTGCTGACACCTGGCGAATTCCTCAGAAAGCAAACTCCCAGAAAGGGCCGGTTTGTTTATATGTATTCATGCGCACAGTAACAGCTCCAATCAACATGAAAATTCACATGTACATAGAGGAATACCCATAATACCACTATACAAACCAAAACAGAGATATTTTAAAGTGATACATGTGCATTTGGAGGAGAAACTGGGAGTTTTTAAATAATATAGTACTTTGATGCCTCGTTTTGACCATATAAGGAAATCAATACAGGTCCATAACCTAAATAATGGCAATTTTCTTCACATTTTACAATTATAACACCCCACATACAGAGGTGATAATCCCCAATTATTGAGCTCTTATGTGAAAAGGGAAGACTTGTAGAGAAGAAATAAAACAGTGATTTTTGCACTTAAGAAAGGAAATATTTTGAACAAAAAAGTGAGATTTTCTTTGGAAATTTTGATTTGACGCCCGATCAAACATGCTCAAGGACAATTTGGGGTTTGTTTCAGATAAATGTATTATTCACCCATATATTACCATCAGTTTGATTCCCCTTGGACTAAATATGTCAAAATTTTAAAAGAGTTGGTAGTCCTACCCCGCTGCTTAGCACCAAACACTTTCTACCATACTGCTGTCTACACCAATAGTATTCAAATGTCGCAAAATGCTACCACCACACTCTCAATATAGTATATTTCTAAATTAAGCAAAAATTCCAAGGTTTTAATCTTGACAAAACACAAAAACGTAGACAAATTGTTGAAAATATGGTTTCTGTAAGCCAGAGATCACCGACATTAGGTCACATAGGTGCCTTGTACAGGGGACTAATTTATGTGCTGTATGGAATTTATTTATAAAACACATTTATATGATGGACTGCAATCGATCAAACGGCAAGAGACACATATGGGGTCAAAAATGTGGTTCTACGGCAATATCGAAAAAAAAATATGGTAAAAAAATCGGAAAAATGCGTACTTGACCAGATATGGTGCCAAAATTGCAAATAATATACCAAATGCATTCTGCAATGCCTAACCTAGCTTATTTATGATCGACTATATAGGTTGTGGTGATGAATTTCAGAGACACCTAGTATTATCCACCGTTCAATTTTTGGTGGCCATTTCGACACCTTTTTCGGTTAGGCTGTGTCTGAGTCCAGTAGTCCTCAGTGAAAGTGTATAATATTTTACAGTGATTTGAAATATTGGTTACTATATGAAAATAAAGAAAATAAAAAGGCACTAACTCCATGTCTTTAGCATTCAAGGGGGGGGGATAAACACCGCCGCTATTAGCATGTAGATATAATCCTACATATGTAATAAAAATCCACGTGAACGAAAACTATGGTTGCAATGGTGAAAAATTCATGAATACCGCACACTATCCACACACAAATTAAAGAAATGCCACAAAACCTGCTAAAAATCTATAATACACAAAATTCCATGTCCTCGGTTTAGGTATACGAACACATATAGGATTGCCATTTAACTCCATTATAACGTTTTATGAGAGAAATCACTTTCAAAATGTTTCAATTTTCATAAAATTTCAGTATGTTGAAGCAATATATATAACTTACAAAATATTAAAAAATCAGCACATGTTGTTGGAATAGATCAAACGCTACAAGCATTTGACTGTTAGCTGCTGACACCTGGCGAATTCCTCAGAAAGCAAACTCCCAGAAAGGGCCGGTTTGTTTATATGTATTCATGCGCACAGTAACAGCTCCAATCAACATGAAAATTCACATGTACATAGAGGAATACCCATAATACCACTATACAAACCAAAACAGAGATATTTTAAAGTGATACATGTGCATTTGGAGGAGAAACTGGGAGTTTTTAAATAATATAGTACTTTGATGCCTCGTTTTGACCATATAAGGAAATCAATACAGGTCCATAACCTAAATAATGGCAATTTTCTTCACATTTTACAATTATAACACCCCACATACAGAGGTGATAATCCCCAATTATTGAGCTCTTATGTGAAAAGGGAAGACTTGTAGAGAAGAAATAAAACAGTGATTTTTGCACTTAAGAAAGGAAATATTTTGAACAAAAAAGTGAGATTTTCTTTGGAAATTTTGATTTGACGCCCGATCAAACATGCTCAAGGACAATTTGGGGTTTGTTTCAGATAAATGTATTATTCACCCATATATTACCATCAGTTTGATTCCCCTTGGACTAAATATGTCAAAATTTTAAAAGAGTTGGTAGTCCTACCCCGCTGCTTAGCACCAAACACTTTCTACCATACTGCTGTCTACACCAATAGTATTCAAATGTCGCAAAATGCTACCACCACACTCTCAATATAGTATATTTCTAAATTAAGCAAAAATTCCAAGGTTTTAATCTTGACAAAACACAAAAACGTAGACAATTTGTTGAAAATATGGTTTCTGTAAGCCAGAGATCACCGACATTAGGTCACATAGGTGCCTTGTACAGGGGACTAATTTATGTGCTGTATGGAATTTATTTATAAAACACATTTATATGATGGACTGCAATCGATCAAACGGCAAGAGACACATATGGGGTCAAAAATGTGGTTCTACGGCAATATCGAAAAAAAAATATGGTAAAAAAATCGGAAAAATGCGTACTTGACCAGATATGGTGCCAAAATTGCAAATAATATACCAAATGCATTCTGCAATGCCTAACCTAGCTTATTTATGATCGACTATATAGGTTGTGGTGATGAATTTCAGAGACACCTAGTATTATCCACCGTTCAATTTTTGGTGGCCATTTCGACACCTTTTTCGGTTAGACTGTGTCTGAGTCCAGTAGTCCTCAGTGAAAGTGTATAATATTTTACAGTGATTTGAAATATTGGTTACTATATGAAAATAAAGAAAATAAAAAGGCACTAACTCCATGTCTTTAGCATTCAAGGGGGGGGGGGGGATAAACACCGCCGCTATTAGCATGTAGATATAATCCTACATATGTAATAAAAATCCACGTGAACGAAAACTATGGTTGCAATGGTGAAAAATTCATGAATACCGCACACTATCCACACACAAATTAAAGAAATGCCACAAAACCTGCTAAAAATCTATAATACACAAAATTCCATGTCCTCGGTTTAAATAATGGCAATTTTCTTCACATTTTACAATTATAACACCCCACATACAGAGGTGATAATCCCCAATTATTGAGCTCTTATGTGAAAAGGGAAGACTTGTAGAGAAGAAATAAAACAGTGATTTTTGCACTTAAGAAAGGAAATATTTTGAACAAAAAAGTGAGATTTTCTTTGGAAATTTTGATTTGACGCCCGATCAAACATGCTCAAGGACAATTTGGGGTTTGTTTCAGATAAATGTATTATTCACCCATATATTACCATCAGTTTGATTCCCCTTGGACTAAATATGTCAAAATTTTAAAAGAGTTGGTAGTCCTACCCCGCTGCTTAGCACCAAACACTTTCTACCATACTGCTGTCTACACCAATAGTATTCAAATGTCGCAAAATGCTACCACCACACTCTCAATATAGTATATTTCTAAATTAAGCAAAAATTCCAAGGTTTTAATCTTGACAAAACACAAAAACGTAGACAATTTGTTGAAAATATGGTTTCTGTAAGCCAGAGATCACCGACATTAGGTCACATAGGTGCCTTGTACAGGGGACTAATTTATGTGCTGTATGGAATTTATTTATAAAACACATTTATATGATGGACTGCAATCGATCAAACGGCAAGAGACACATATGGGGTCAAAAATGTGGTTCTACGGCAATATCGAAAAAAAAATATGGTAAAAAAATCGGAAAAATGCGTACTTGACCAGATATGGTGCCAAAATTGCAAATAATATACCAAATGCATTCTGCAATGCCTAACCTAGCTTATTTATGATCGACTATATAGGTTGTGGTGATGAATTTCAGAGACACCTAGTATTATCCACCGTTCAATTTTTGGTGGCCATTTCGACACCTTTTTCGGTTAGGCTGTGTCTGAGTCCAGTAGTCCTCAGTGAAAGTGTATAATATTTTACAGTGATTTGAAATATTGGTTACTATATGAAAATAAAGAAAATAAAAAGGCACTAACTCCATGTCTTTAGCATTCAAGGGGGGGGGGGATAAACACCGCCGCTATTAGCATGTAGATATAATCCTACATATGTAATAAAAATCCACGTGAACGAAAACTATGGTTGCAATGGTGAAAAATTCATGAATACCGCACACTATCCACACACAAATTAAAGAAATGCCACAAAACCTGCTAAAAATCTATAATACACAAAATTCCATGTCCTCGGTTTAGGTATACGAACACATATAGGATTGCCATTTAACTCCATTATAACGTTTTATGAGAGAAATCACTTTCAAAATGTTTCAATTTTCATAAAATTTCAGTATGTTGAAGCAATATATATAACTTACAAAATATTAAAAAATCAGCACATGTTGTTGGAATAGATCAAACGCTACAAGCATTTGACTGTTAGCTGCTGACACCTGGCGAATTCCTCAGAAAGCAAACTCCCAGAAAGGGCCGGTTTGTTTATATGTATTCATGCGCACAGTAACAGCTCCAATCAACATGAAAATTCACATGTACATAGAGGAATACCCATAATACCACTATACAAACCAAAACAGAGATATTTTAAAGTGATACATGTGCATTTGGAGGAGAAACTGGGAGTTTTTAAATAATATAGTACTTTGATGCCTCGTTTTGACCATATAAGGAAATCAATACAGGTCCATAACCTAAATAATGGCAATTTTCTTCACATTTTACAATTATAACACCCCACATACAGAGGTGATAATCCCCAATTATTGAGCTCTTATGTGAAAAGGGAAGACTTGTAGAGAAGAAATAAAACAGTGATTTTTGCACTTAAGAAAGGAAATATTTTGAACAAAAAAGTGAGATTTTCTTTGGAAATTTTGATTTGACGCCCGATCAAACATGCTCAAGGACAATTTGGGGTTTGTTTCAGATAAATGTATTATTCACCCATATATTACCATCAGTTTGATTCCCCTTGGACTAAATATGTCAAAATTTTAAAAGAGTTGGTAGTCCTACCCCGCTGCTTAGCACCAAACACTTTCTACCATACTGCTGTCTACACCAATAGTATTCAAATGTCGCAAAATGCTACCACCACACTCTCAATATAGTATATTTCTAAATTAAGCAAAAATTCCAAGGTTTTAATCTTGACAAAACACAAAAACGTAGACAATTTGTTGAAAATATGGTTTCTGTAAGCCAGAGATCACCGACATTAGGTCACATAGGTGCCTTGTACAGGGGACTAATTTATGTGCTGTATGGAATTTATTTATAAAACACATTTATATGATGGACTGCAATCGATCAAACGGCAAGAGACACATATGGGGTCAAAAATGTGGTTCTACGGCAATATCGAAAAAAAAATATGGTAAAAAAATCGGAAAAATGCGTACTTGACCAGATATGGTGCCAAAATTGCAAATAATATACCAAATGCATTCTGCAATGCCTAACCTAGCTTATTTATGATCGACTATATAGGTTGTGGTGATGAATTTCAGAGACACCTAGTATTATCCACCGTTCAATTTTTGGTGGCCATTTCGACACCTTTTTCGGTTAGGCTGTGTCTGAGTCCAGTAGTCCTCAGTGAAAGTGTATAATATTTTACAGTGATTTGAAATATTGGTTACTATATGAAAATAAAGAAAATAAAAAGGCACTAACTCCATGTCTTTAGCATTCAAGGGGGGGGGGGATAAACACCGCCGCTATTAGCATGTAGATATAATCCTACATATGTAATAAAAATCCACGTGAACGAAAACTATGGTTGCAATGGTGAAAAATTCATGAATACCGCACACTATCCACACACAAATTAAAGAAATGCCACAAAACCTGCTAAAAATCTATAATACACAAAATTCCATGTCCTCGGTTTAGGTATACGAACACATATAGGATTGCCATTTAACTCCATTATAACGTTTTATGAGAGAAATCACTTTCAAAATGTTTCAATTTTCATAAAATTTCAGTATGTTGAAGCAATATATATAACTTACAAAATATTAAAAAATCAGCACATGTTGTTGGAATAGATCAAACGCTACAAGCATTTGACTGTTAGCTGCTGACACCTGGCGAATTCCTCAGAAAGCAAACTCCCAGAAAGGGCCGGTTTGTTTATATGTATTCATGCGCACAGTAACAGCTCCAATCAACATGAAAATTCACATGTACATAGAGGAATACCCATAATACCACTATACAAACCAAAACAGAGATATTTTAAAGTGATACATGTGCATTTGGAGGAGAAACTGGGAGTTTTTAAATAATATAGTACTTTGATGCCTCGTTTTGACCATATAAGGAAATCAATACAGGTCCATAACCTAAATAATGGCAATTTTCTTCACATTTTACAATTATAACACCCCACATACAGAGGTGATAATCCCCAATTATTGAGCTCTTATGTGAAAAGGGAAGACTTGTAGAGAAGAAATAAAACAGTGATTTTTGCACTTAAGAAAGGAAATATTTTGAACAAAAAAGTGAGATTTTCTTTGGAAATTTTGATTTGACGCCCGATCAAACATGCTCAAGGACAATTTGGGGTTTGTTTCAGATAAATGTATTATTCACCCATATATTACCATCAGTTTGATTCCCCTTGGACTAAATATGTCAAAATTTTAAAAGAGTTGGTAGTCCTACCCCGCTGCTTAGCACCAAACACTTTCTACCATACTGCTGTCTACACCAATAGTATTCAAATGTCGCAAAATGCTACCACCACACTCTCAATATAGTATATTTCTAAATTAAGCAAAAATTCCAAGGTTTTAATCTTGACAAAACACAAAAACGTAGACAATTTGTTGAAAATATGGTTTCTGTAAGCCAGAGATCACCGACATTAGGTCACATAGGTGCCTTGTACAGGGGACTAATTTATGTGCTGTATGGAATTTATTTATAAAACACATTTATATGATGGACTGCAATCGATCAAACGGCAAGAGACACATATGGGGTCAAAAATGTGGTTCTACGGCAATATCGAAAAAAAAATATGGTAAAAAAATCGGAAAAATGCGTACTTGACCAGATATGGTGCCAAAATTGCAAATAATATACCAAATGCATTCTGCAATGCCTAACCTAGCTTATTTATGATCGACTATATAGGTTGTGGTGATGAATTTCAGAGACACCTAGTATTATCCACCGTTCAATTTTTGGTGGCCATTTCGACACCTTTTTCGGTTAGGCTGTGTCTGAGTCCAGTAGTCCTCAGTGAAAGTGTATAATATTTTACAGTGATTTCAAATATTAATTACTATATAAAAATAAATAAAATAAAAAGGCACTAACTCCATGTCTTTAGCATTCAAGGGGGGGGGGATAAACACCGCCGCTATTAGCATGTAGATATAATCCTACATATGTAATAAAAATCCACGTGAACGAAAACTATGGTTGCAATGGTGAAAAATTCATGAATACCGCACACTATCCACACACAAATTAAAGAAATGCCACAAAACCTGCTAAAAATCTATAATACACAAAATTCCATGTCCTCGGTTTAGGTATACGAACACATATAGGATTGCCATTTAACTCCATTATAACGTTTTATGAGAGAAATCACTTTCAAAATGTTTCAATTTTCATAAAATTTCAGTATGTTGAAGCAATATATATAACTTACAAAATATTAAAAAATCAGCACATGTTGTTGGAATAGATCAAACGCTACAAGCATTTGACTGTTAGCTGCTGACACCTGGCGAATTCCTCAGAAAGCAAACTCCCAGAAAGGGCCGGTTTGTTTATATGTATTCATGCGCACAGTAACAGCTCCAATCAACATGAAAATTCACATGTACATAGAGGAATACCCATAATACCACTATACAAACCAAAACAGAGATATTTTAAAGTGATACATGTGCATTTGGAGGAGAAACTGGGAGTTTTTAAATAATATAGTACTTTGATGCCTCGTTTTGACCATATAAGGAAATCAATACAGGTCCATAACCTAAATAATGGCAATTTTCTTCACATTTTACAATTATAACACCCCACATACAGAGGTGATAATCCCCAATTATTGAGCTCTTATGTGAAAAGGGAAGACTTGTAGAGAAGAAATAAAACAGTGATTTTTGCACTTAAGAAAGGAAATATTTTGAACAAAAAAGTGAGATTTTCTTTGGAAATTTTGATTTGACGCCCGATCAAACATGCTCAAGGACAATTTGGGGTTTGTTTCAGATAAATGTATTATTCACCCATATATTACCATCAGTTTGATTCCCCTTGGACTAAATATGTCAAAATTTTAAAAGAGTTGGTAGTCCTACCCCGCTGCTTAGCACCAAACACTTTCTACCATACTGCTGTCTACACCAATAGTATTCAAATGTCGCAAAATGCTACCACCACACTCTCAATATAGTATATTTCTAAATTAAGCAAAAATTCCAAGGTTTTAATCTTGACAAAACACAAAAACGTAGACAATTTGTTGAAAATATGGTTTCTGTAAGCCAGAGATCACCGACATTAGGTCACATAGGTGCCTTGTACAGGGGACTAATTTATGTGCTGTATGGAATTTATTTATAAAACACATTTATATGATGGACTGCAATCGATCAAACGGCAAGAGACACATATGGGGTCAAAAATGTGGTTCTACGGCAATATCGAAAAAAAAATATGGTAAAAAAATCGGAAAAATGCGTACTTGACCAGATATGGTGCCAAAATTGCAAATAATATACCAAATGCATTCTGCAATGCCTAACCTAGCTTATTTATGATCGACTATATAGGTTGTGGTGATGAATTTCAGAGACACCTAGTATTATCCACCGTTCAATTTTTGGTGGCCATTTCGACACCTTTTTCGGTTAGGCTGTGTCTGAGTCCAGTAGTCCTCAGTGAAAGTGTATAATATTTTACAGTGATTTGAAATATTGGTTACTATATGAAAATAAAGAAAATAAAAAGGCACTAACTCCATGTCTTTAGCATTCAAGGGGGGGGGGGATAAACACCGCCGCTATTAGCATGTAGATATAATCCTACATATGTAATAAAAATCCACGTGAACGAAAACTATGGTTGCAATGGTGAAAAATTCATGAATACCGCACAATATCCACACACAAATTAAAGAAATGCCACAAAACCTGCTAAAAATCTATAATACACAAAATTCCATGTCCTCGGTTTAGGTATACGAACACATATAGGATTGCCATTTAACTCCATTATAACGTTTTATGAGAGAAATCACTTTCAAAATGTTTCAATTTTCATAAAATTTCAGTATGTTGAAGCAATATATATAACTTACAAAATATTAAAAAATCAGCACATGTTGTTGGAATAGATCAAACGCTACAAGCATTTGACTGTTAGCTGCTGACACCTGGCGAATTCCTCAGAAAGCAAACTCCCAGAAAGGGCCGGTTTGTTTATATGTATTCATGCGCACAGTAACAGCTCCAATCAACATGAAAATTCACATGTACATAGAGGAATACCCATAATACCACTATACAAACCAAAACAGAGATATTTTAAAGTGATACATGTGCATTTGGAGGAGAAACTGGGAGTTTTTAAATAATATAGTACTTTGATGCCTCGTTTTGACCATATAAGGAAATCAATACAGGTCCATAACCTAAATAATGGCAATTTTCTTCACATTTTACAATTATAACACCCCACATACAGAGGTGATAATCCCCAATTATTGAGCTCTTATGTGAAAAGGGAAGACTTGTAGAGAAGAAATAAAACAGTGATTTTTGCACTTAAGAAAGGAAATATTTTGAACAAAAAAGTGAGATTTTCTTTGGAAATTTTGATTTGACGCCCGATCAAACATGCTCAAGGACAATTTGGGGTTTGTTTCAGATAAATGTATTATTCACCCATATATTACCATCAGTTTGATTCCCCTTGGACTAAATATGTCAAAATTTTAAAAGAGTTGGTAGTCCTACCCCGCTGCTTAGCACCAAACACTTTCTACCATACTGCTGTCTACACCAATAGTATTCAAATGTCGCAAAATGCTACCACCACACTCTCAATATAGTATATTTCTAAATTAAGCAAAAATTCCAAGGTTTTAATCTTGACAAAACACAAAAACGTAGACAATTTGTTGAAAATATGGTTTCTGTAAGCCAGAGATCACCGACATTAGGTCACATAGGTGCCTTGTACAGGGGACTAATTTATGTGCTGTATGGAATTTATTTATAAAACACATTTATATGATGGACTGCAATCGATCAAACGGCAAGAGACACATATGGGGTCAAAAATGTGGTTCTACGGCAATATCGAAAAAAAAATATGGTAAAAAAATCGGAAAAATGCGTACTTGACCAGATATGGTGCCAAAATTGCAAATAATATACCAAATGCATTCTGCAATGCCTAACCTAGCTTATTTATGATCGACTATATAGGTTGTGGTGATGAATTTCAGAGACACCTAGTATTATCCACCGTTCAATTTTTGGTGGCCATTTCGACACCTTTTTCGGTTAGGCTGTGTCTGAGTCCAGTAGTCCTCAGTGAAAGTGTATAATATTTTACAGTGATTTGAAATATTGGTTACTATATGAAAATAAAGAAAATAAAAAGGCACTAACTCCATGTCTTTAGCATTCAAGGGGGGGGGGGATAAACACCGCCGCTATTAGCATGTAGATATAATCCTACATATGTAATAAAAATCCACGTGAACGAAAACTATGGTTGCAATGGTGAAAAATTCATGAATACCGCACACTATCCACACACAAATTAAAGAAATGCCACAAAACCTGCTAAAAATCTATAATACACAAAATTCCATGTCCTCGGAAATAATGGCAATTTTCTTCACATTTTACAATTATAACACCCCACATACAGAGGTGATAATCCCCAATTATTGAGCTCTTATGTGAAAAGGGAAGACTTGTAGAGAAGAAATAAAACAGTGATTTTTGCACTTAAGAAAGGAAATATTTTGAACAAAAAAGTGAGATTTTCTTTGGAAATTTTGATTTGACGCCCGATCAAACATGCTCAAGGACAATTTGGGGTTTGTTTCAGATAAATGTATTATTCACCCATATATTACCATCAGTTTGATTCCCCTTGGACTAAATATGTCAAAATTTTAAAAGAGTTGGTAGTCCTACCCCGCTGCTTAGCACCAAACACTTTCTACCATACTGCTGTCTACACCAATAGTATTCAAATGTCGCAAAATGCTACCACCACACTCTCAATATAGTATATTTCTAAATTAAGCAAAAATTCCAAGGTTTTAATCTTGACAAAACACAAAAACGTAGACAATTTGTTGAAAATATGGTTTCTGTAAGCCAGAGATCACCGACATTAGGTCACATAGGTGCCTTGTACAGGGGACTAATTTATGTGCTGTATGGAATTTATTTATAAAACACATTTATATGATGGACTGCAATCGATCAAACGGCAAGAGACACATATGGGGTCAAAAATGTGGTTCTACGGCAATATCGAAAAAAAAATATGGTAAAAAAATCGGAAAAATGCGTACTTGACCAGATATGGTGCCAAAATTGCAAATAATATACCAAATGCATTCTGCAATGCCTAACCTAGCTTATTTATGATCGACTATATAGGTTGTGGTGATGAATTTCAGAGACACCTAGTATTATCCACCGTTCAATTTTTGGTGGCCATTTCGACACCTTTTTCGGTTAGACTGTGTCTGAGTCCAGTAGTCCTCAGTGAAAGTGTATAATATTTTACAGTGATTTGAAATATTGGTTACTATATGAAAATAAAGAAAATAAAAAGGCACTAACTCCATGTCTTTAGCATTCAAGGGGGGGGGGGATAAACACCGCCGCTATTAGCATGTAGATATAATCCTACATATGTAATAAAAATCCACGTGAACGAAAACTATGGTTGCAATGGTGAAAAATTCATGAATACCGCACACTATCCACACACAAATTAAAGAAATGCCACAAAACCTGCTAAAAATCTATAATACACAAAATTCCATGTCCTCGGTTTAGGTATACGAACACATATAGGATTGCCATTTAACTCCATTATAACGTTTTATGAGAGAAATCACTTTCAAAATGTTTCAATTTTCATAAAATTTCAGTATGTTGAAGCAATATATATAACTTACAAAATATTAAAAAATCAGCACATGTTGTTGGAATAGATCAAACGCTACAAGCATTTGACTGTTAGCTGCTGACACCTGGCGAATTCCTCAGAAAGCAAACTCCCAGAAAGGGCCGGTTTGTTTATATGTATTCATGCGCACAGTAACAGCTCCAATCAACATGAAAATTCACATGTACATAGAGGAATACCCATAATACCACTATACAAACCAAAACAGAGATATTTTAAAGTGATACATGTGCATTTGGAGGAGAAACTGGGAGTTTTTAAATAATATAGTACTTTGATGCCTCGTTTTGACCATATAAGGAAATCAATACAGGTCCATAACCTAAATAATGGCAATTTTCTTCACATTTTACAATTATAACACCCCACATACAGAGGTGATAATCCCCAATTATTGAGCTCTTATGTGAAAAGGGAAGACTTGTAGAGAAGAAATAAAACAGTGATTTTTGCACTTAAGAAAGGAAATATTTTGAACAAAAAAGTGAGATTTTCTTTGGAAATTTTGATTTGACGCCCGATCAAACATGCTCAAGGACAATTTGGGGTTTGTTTCAGATAAATGTATTATTCACCCATATATTACCATCAGTTTGATTCCCCTTGGACTAAATATGTCAAAATTTTAAAAGAGTTGGTAGTCCTACCCCGCTGCTTAGCACCAAACACTTTCTACCATACTGCTGTCTACACCAATAGTATTCAAATGTCGCAAAATGCTACCACCACACTCTCAATATAGTATATTTCTAAATTAAGCAAAAATTCCAAGGTTTTAATCTTGACAAAACACAAAAACGTAGACAAATTGTTGAAAATATGGTTTCTGTAAGCCAGAGATCACCGACATTAGGTCACATAGGTGCCTTGTACAGGGGACTAATTTATGTGCTGTATGGAATTTATTTATAAAACACATTTATATGATGGACTGCAATCGATCAAACGGCAAGAGACACATATGGGGTCAAAAATGTGGTTCTACGGCAATATCGAAAAAAAAATATGGTAAAAAAATCGGAAAAATGCGTACTTGACCAGATATGGTGCCAAAATTGCAAATAATATACCAAATGCATTCTGCAATGCCTAACCTAGCTTATTTATGATCGACTATATAGGTTGTGGTGATGAATTTCAGAGACACCTAGTATTATCCACCGTTCAATTTTTGGTGGCCATTTCGACACCTTTTTCGGTTAGGCTGTGTCTGAGTCCAGTAGTCCTCAGTGAAAGTGTATAATATTTTACAGTGATTTGAAATATTGGTTACTATATGAAAATAAAGAAAATAAAAAGGCACTAACTCCATGTCTTTAGCATTCAAGGGGGGGGGATAAACACCGCCGCTATTAGCATGTAGATATAATCCTACATATGTAATAAAAATCCACGTGAACGAAAACTATGGTTGCAATGGTGAAAAATTCATGAATACCGCACACTATCCACACACAAATTAAAGAAATGCCACAAAACCTGCTAAAAATCTATAATACACAAAATTCCATGTCCTCGGTTTAGGTATACGAACACATATAGGATTGCCATTTAACTCCATTATAACGTTTTATGAGAGAAATCACTTTCAAAATGTTTCAATTTTCATAAAATTTCAGTATGTTGAAGCAATATATATAACTTACAAAATATTAAAAAATCAGCACATGTTGTTGGAATAGATCAAACGCTACAAGCATTTGACTGTTAGCTGCTGACACCTGGCGAATTCCTCAGAAAGCAAACTCCCAGAAAGGGCCGGTTTGTTTATATGTATTCATGCGCACAGTAACAGCTCCAATCAACATGAAAATTCACATGTACATAGAGGAATACCCATAATACCACTATACAAACCAAAACAGAGATATTTTAAAGTGATACATGTGCATTTGGAGGAGAAACTGGGAGTTTTTAAATAATATAGTACTTTGATGCCTCGTTTTGACCATATAAGGAAATCAATACAGGTCCATAACCTAAATAATGGCAATTTTCTTCACATTTTACAATTATAACACCCCACATACAGAGGTGATAATCCCCAATTATTGAGCTCTTATGTGAAAAGGGAAGACTTGTAGAGAAGAAATAAAACAGTGATTTTTGCACTTAAGAAAGGAAATATTTTGAACAAAAAAGTGAGATTTTCTTTGGAAATTTTGATTTGACGCCCGATCAAACATGCTCAAGGACAATTTGGGGTTTGTTTCAGATAAATGTATTATTCACCCATATATTACCATCAGTTTGATTCCCCTTGGACTAAATATGTCAAAATTTTAAAAGAGTTGGTAGTCCTACCCCGCTGCTTAGCACCAAACACTTTCTACCATACTGCTGTCTACACCAATAGTATTCAAATGTCGCAAAATGCTACCACCACACTCTCAATATAGTATATTTCTAAATTAAGCAAAAATTCCAAGGTTTTAATCTTGACAAAACACAAAAACGTAGACAATTTGTTGAAAATATGGTTTCTGTAAGCCAGAGATCACCGACATTAGGTCACATAGGTGCCTTGTACAGGGGACTAATTTATGTGCTGTATGGAATTTATTTATAAAACACATTTATATGATGGACTGCAATCGATCAAACGGCAAGAGACACATATGGGGTCAAAAATGTGGTTCTACGGCAATATCGAAAAAAAAATATGGTAAAAAAATCGGAAAAATGCGTACTTGACCAGATATGGTGCCAAAATTGCAAATAATATACCAAATGCATTCTGCAATGCCTAACCTAGCTTATTTATGATCGACTATATAGGTTGTGGTGATGAATTTCAGAGACACCTAGTATTATCCACCGTTCAATTTTTGGTGGCCATTTCGACACCTTTTTCGGTTAGACTGTGTCTGAGTCCAGTAGTCCTCAGTGAAAGTGTATAATATTTTACAGTGATTTGAAATATTGGTTACTATATGAAAATAAAGAAAATAAAAAGGCACTAACTCCATGTCTTTAGCATTCAAGGGGGGGGGGGGGATAAACACCGCCGCTATTAGCATGTAGATATAATCCTACATATGTAATAAAAATCCACGTGAACGAAAACTATGGTTGCAATGGTGAAAAATTCATGAATACCGCACACTATCCACACACAAATTAAAGAAATGCCACAAAACCTGCTAAAAATCTATAATACACAAAATTCCATGTCCTCGGTTTAAATAATGGCAATTTTCTTCACATTTTACAATTATAACACCCCACATACAGAGGTGATAATCCCCAATTATTGAGCTCTTATGTGAAAAGGGAAGACTTGTAGAGAAGAAATAAAACAGTGATTTTTGCACTTAAGAAAGGAAATATTTTGAACAAAAAAGTGAGATTTTCTTTGGAAATTTTGATTTGACGCCCGATCAAACATGCTCAAGGACAATTTGGGGTTTGTTTCAGATAAATGTATTATTCACCCATATATTACCATCAGTTTGATTCCCCTTGGACTAAATATGTCAAAATTTTAAAAGAGTTGGTAGTCCTACCCCGCTGCTTAGCACCAAACACTTTCTACCATACTGCTGTCTACACCAATAGTATTCAAATGTCGCAAAATGCTACCACCACACTCTCAATATAGTATATTTCTAAATTAAGCAAAAATTCCAAGGTTTTAATCTTGACAAAACACAAAAACGTAGACAATTTGTTGAAAATATGGTTTCTGTAAGCCAGAGATCACCGACATTAGGTCACATAGGTGCCTTGTACAGGGGACTAATTTATGTGCTGTATGGAATTTATTTATAAAACACATTTATATGATGGACTGCAATCGATCAAACGGCAAGAGACACATATGGGGTCAAAAATGTGGTTCTACGGCAATATCGAAAAAAAAATATGGTAAAAAAATCGGAAAAATGCGTACTTGACCAGATATGGTGCCAAAATTGCAAATAATATACCAAATGCATTCTGCAATGCCTAACCTAGCTTATTTATGATCGACTATATAGGTTGTGGTGATGAATTTCAGAGACACCTAGTATTATCCACCGTTCAATTTTTGGTGGCCATTTCGACACCTTTTTCGGTTAGGCTGTGTCTGAGTCCAGTAGTCCTCAGTGAAAGTGTATAATATTTTACAGTGATTTGAAATATTGGTTACTATATGAAAATAAAGAAAATAAAAAGGCACTAACTCCATGTCTTTAGCATTCAAGGGGGGGGGGGATAAACACCGCCGCTATTAGCATGTAGATATAATCCTACATATGTAATAAAAATCCACGTGAACGAAAACTATGGTTGCAATGGTGAAAAATTCATGAATACCGCACACTATCCACACACAAATTAAAGAAATGCCACAAAACCTGCTAAAAATCTATAATACACAAAATTCCATGTCCTCGGTTTAGGTATACGAACACATATAGGATTGCCATTTAACTCCATTATAACGTTTTATGAGAGAAATCACTTTCAAAATGTTTCAATTTTCATAAAATTTCAGTATGTTGAAGCAATATATATAACTTACAAAATATTAAAAAATCAGCACATGTTGTTGGAATAGATCAAACGCTACAAGCATTTGACTGTTAGCTGCTGACACCTGGCGAATTCCTCAGAAAGCAAACTCCCAGAAAGGGCCGGTTTGTTTATATGTATTCATGCGCACAGTAACAGCTCCAATCAACATGAAAATTCACATGTACATAGAGGAATACCCATAATACCACTATACAAACCAAAACAGAGATATTTTAAAGTGATACATGTGCATTTGGAGGAGAAACTGGGAGTTTTTAAATAATATAGTACTTTGATGCCTCGTTTTGACCATATAAGGAAATCAATACAGGTCCATAACCTAAATAATGGCAATTTTCTTCACATTTTACAATTATAACACCCCACATACAGAGGTGATAATCCCCAATTATTGAGCTCTTATGTGAAAAGGGAAGACTTGTAGAGAAGAAATAAAACAGTGATTTTTGCACTTAAGAAAGGAAATATTTTGAACAAAAAAGTGAGATTTTCTTTGGAAATTTTGATTTGACGCCCGATCAAACATGCTCAAGGACAATTTGGGGTTTGTTTCAGATAAATGTATTATTCACCCATATATTACCATCAGTTTGATTCCCCTTGGACTAAATATGTCAAAATTTTAAAAGAGTTGGTAGTCCTACCCCGCTGCTTAGCACCAAACACTTTCTACCATACTGCTGTCTACACCAATAGTATTCAAATGTCGCAAAATGCTACCACCACACTCTCAATATAGTATATTTCTAAATTAAGCAAAAATTCCAAGGTTTTAATCTTGACAAAACACAAAAACGTAGACAATTTGTTGAAAATATGGTTTCTGTAAGCCAGAGATCACCGACATTAGGTCACATAGGTGCCTTGTACAGGGGACTAATTTATGTGCTGTATGGAATTTATTTATAAAACACATTTATATGATGGACTGCAATCGATCAAACGGCAAGAGACACATATGGGGTCAAAAATGTGGTTCTACGGCAATATCGAAAAAAAAATATGGTAAAAAAATCGGAAAAATGCGTACTTGACCAGATATGGTGCCAAAATTGCAAATAATATACCAAATGCATTCTGCAATGCCTAACCTAGCTTATTTATGATCGACTATATAGGTTGTGGTGATGAATTTCAGAGACACCTAGTATTATCCACCGTTCAATTTTTGGTGGCCATTTCGACACCTTTTTCGGTTAGGCTGTGTCTGAGTCCAGTAGTCCTCAGTGAAAGTGTATAATATTTTACAGTGATTTGAAATATTGGTTACTATATGAAAATAAAGAAAATAAAAAGGCACTAACTCCATGTCTTTAGCATTCAAGGGGGGGGGGGATAAACACCGCCGCTATTAGCATGTAGATATAATCCTACATATGTAATAAAAATCCACGTGAACGAAAACTATGGTTGCAATGGTGAAAAATTCATGAATACCGCACACTATCCACACACAAATTAAAGAAATGCCACAAAACCTGCTAAAAATCTATAATACACAAAATTCCATGTCCTCGGTTTAGGTATACGAACACATATAGGATTGCCATTTAACTCCATTATAACGTTTTATGAGAGAAATCACTTTCAAAATGTTTCAATTTTCATAAAATTTCAGTATGTTGAAGCAATATATATAACTTACAAAATATTAAAAAATCAGCACATGTTGTTGGAATAGATCAAACGCTACAAGCATTTGACTGTTAGCTGCTGACACCTGGCGAATTCCTCAGAAAGCAAACTCCCAGAAAGGGCCGGTTTGTTTATATGTATTCATGCGCACAGTAACAGCTCCAATCAACATGAAAATTCACATGTACATAGAGGAATACCCATAATACCACTATACAAACCAAAACAGAGATATTTTAAAGTGATACATGTGCATTTGGAGGAGAAACTGGGAGTTTTTAAATAATATAGTACTTTGATGCCTCGTTTTGACCATATAAGGAAATCAATACAGGTCCATAACCTAAATAATGGCAATTTTCTTCACATTTTACAATTATAACACCCCACATACAGAGGTGATAATCCCCAATTATTGAGCTCTTATGTGAAAAGGGAAGACTTGTAGAGAAGAAATAAAACAGTGATTTTTGCACTTAAGAAAGGAAATATTTTGAACAAAAAAGTGAGATTTTCTTTGGAAATTTTGATTTGACGCCCGATCAAACATGCTCAAGGACAATTTGGGGTTTGTTTCAGATAAATGTATTATTCACCCATATATTACCATCAGTTTGATTCCCCTTGGACTAAATATGTCAAAATTTTAAAAGAGTTGGTAGTCCTACCCCGCTGCTTAGCACCAAACACTTTCTACCATACTGCTGTCTACACCAATAGTATTCAAATGTCGCAAAATGCTACCACCACACTCTCAATATAGTATATTTCTAAATTAAGCAAAAATTCCAAGGTTTTAATCTTGACAAAACACAAAAACGTAGACAATTTGTTGAAAATATGGTTTCTGTAAGCCAGAGATCACCGACATTAGGTCACATAGGTGCCTTGTACAGGGGACTAATTTATGTGCTGTATGGAATTTATTTATAAAACACATTTATATGATGGACTGCAATCGATCAAACGGCAAGAGACACATATGGGGTCAAAAATGTGGTTCTACGGCAATATCGAAAAAAAAATATGGTAAAAAAATCGGAAAAATGCGTACTTGACCAGATATGGTGCCAAAATTGCAAATAATATACCAAATGCATTCTGCAATGCCTAACCTAGCTTATTTATGATCGACTATATAGGTTGTGGTGATGAATTTCAGAGACACCTAGTATTATCCACCGTTCAATTTTTGGTGGCCATTTCGACACCTTTTTCGGTTAGGCTGTGTCTGAGTCCAGTAGTCCTCAGTGAAAGTGTATAATATTTTACAGTGATTTCAAATATTAATTACTATATAAAAATAAATAAAATAAAAAGGCACTAACTCCATGTCTTTAGCATTCAAGGGGGGGGGGATAAACACCGCCGCTATTAGCATGTAGATATAATCCTACATATGTAATAAAAATCCACGTGAACGAAAACTATGGTTGCAATGGTGAAAAATTCATGAATACCGCACACTATCCACACACAAATTAAAGAAATGCCACAAAACCTGCTAAAAATCTATAATACACAAAATTCCATGTCCTCGGTTTAGGTATACGAACACATATAGGATTGCCATTTAACTCCATTATAACGTTTTATGAGAGAAATCACTTTCAAAATGTTTCAATTTTCATAAAATTTCAGTATGTTGAAGCAATATATATAACTTACAAAATATTAAAAAATCAGCACATGTTGTTGGAATAGATCAAACGCTACAAGCATTTGACTGTTAGCTGCTGACACCTGGCGAATTCCTCAGAAAGCAAACTCCCAGAAAGGGCCGGTTTGTTTATATGTATTCATGCGCACAGTAACAGCTCCAATCAACATGAAAATTCACATGTACATAGAGGAATACCCATAATACCACTATACAAACCAAAACAGAGATATTTTAAAGTGATACATGTGCATTTGGAGGAGAAACTGGGAGTTTTTAAATAATATAGTACTTTGATGCCTCGTTTTGACCATATAAGGAAATCAATACAGGTCCATAACCTAAATAATGGCAATTTTCTTCACATTTTACAATTATAACACCCCACATACAGAGGTGATAATCCCCAATTATTGAGCTCTTATGTGAAAAGGGAAGACTTGTAGAGAAGAAATAAAACAGTGATTTTTGCACTTAAGAAAGGAAATATTTTGAACAAAAAAGTGAGATTTTCTTTGGAAATTTTGATTTGACGCCCGATCAAACATGCTCAAGGACAATTTGGGGTTTGTTTCAGATAAATGTATTATTCACCCATATATTACCATCAGTTTGATTCCCCTTGGACTAAATATGTCAAAATTTTAAAAGAGTTGGTAGTCCTACCCCGCTGCTTAGCACCAAACACTTTCTACCATACTGCTGTCTACACCAATAGTATTCAAATGTCGCAAAATGCTACCACCACACTCTCAATATAGTATATTTCTAAATTAAGCAAAAATTCCAAGGTTTTAATCTTGACAAAACACAAAAACGTAGACAATTTGTTGAAAATATGGTTTCTGTAAGCCAGAGATCACCGACATTAGGTCACATAGGTGCCTTGTACAGGGGACTAATTTATGTGCTGTATGGAATTTATTTATAAAACACATTTATATGATGGACTGCAATCGATCAAACGGCAAGAGACACATATGGGGTCAAAAATGTGGTTCTACGGCAATATCGAAAAAAAAATATGGTAAAAAAATCGGAAAAATGCGTACTTGACCAGATATGGTGCCAAAATTGCAAATAATATACCAAATGCATTCTGCAATGCCTAACCTAGCTTATTTATGATCGACTATATAGGTTGTGGTGATGAATTTCAGAGACACCTAGTATTATCCACCGTTCAATTTTTGGTGGCCATTTCGACACCTTTTTCGGTTAGGCTGTGTCTGAGTCCAGTAGTCCTCAGTGAAAGTGTATAATATTTTACAGTGATTTGAAATATTGGTTACTATATGAAAATAAAGAAAATAAAAAGGCACTAACTCCATGTCTTTAGCATTCAAGGGGGGGGGGGATAAACACCGCCGCTATTAGCATGTAGATATAATCCTACATATGTAATAAAAATCCACGTGAACGAAAACTATGGTTGCAATGGTGAAAAATTCATGAATACCGCACACTATCCACACACAAATTAAAGAAATGCCACAAAACCTGCTAAAAATCTATAATACACAAAATTCCATGTCCTCGGTTTAGGTATACGAACACATATAGGATTGCCATTTAACTCCATTATAACGTTTTATGAGAGAAATCACTTTCAAAATGTTTCAATTTTCATAAAATTTCAGTATGTTGAAGCAATATATATAACTTACAAAATATTAAAAAATCAGCACATGTTGTTGGAATAGATCAAACGCTACAAGCATTTGACTGTTAGCTGCTGACACCTGGCGAATTCCTCAGAAAGCAAACTCCCAGAAAGGGCCGGTTTGTTTATATGTATTCATGCGCACAGTAACAGCTCCAATCAACATGAAAATTCACATGTACATAGAGGAATACCCATAATACCACTATACAAACCAAAACAGAGATATTTTAAAGTGATACATGTGCATTTGGAGGAGAAACTGGGAGTTTTTAAATAATATAGTACTTTGATGCCTCGTTTTGACCATATAAGGAAATCAATACAGGTCCATAACCTAAATAATGGCAATTTTCTTCACATTTTACAATTATAACACCCCACATACAGAGGTGATAATCCCCAATTATTGAGCTCTTATGTGAAAAGGGAAGACTTGTAGAGAAGAAATAAAACAGTGATTTTTGCACTTAAGAAAGGAAATATTTTGAACAAAAAAGTGAGATTTTCTTTGGAAATTTTGATTTGACGCCCGATCAAACATGCTCAAGGACAATTTGGGGTTTGTTTCAGATAAATGTATTATTCACCCATATATTACCATCAGTTTGATTCCCCTTGGACTAAATATGTCAAAATTTTAAAAGAGTTGGTAGTCCTACCCCGCTGCTTAGCACCAAACACTTTCTACCATACTGCTGTCTACACCAATAGTATTCAAATGTCGCAAAATGCTACCACCACACTCTCAATATAGTATATTTCTAAATTAAGCAAAAATTCCAAGGTTTTAATCTTGACAAAACACAAAAACGTAGACAATTTGTTGAAAATATGGTTTCTGTAAGCCAGAGATCACCGACATTAGGTCACATAGGTGCCTTGTACAGGGGACTAATTTATGTGCTGTATGGAATTTATTTATAAAACACATTTATATGATGGACTGCAATCGATCAAACGGCAAGAGACACATATGGGGTCAAAAATGTGGTTCTACGGCAATATCGAAAAAAAAATATGGTAAAAAAATCGGAAAAATGCGTACTTGACCAGATATGGTGCCAAAATTGCAAATAATATACCAAATGCATTCTGCAATGCCTAACCTAGCTTATTTATGATCGACTATATAGGTTGTGGTGATGAATTTCAGAGACACCTAGTATTATCCACCGTTCAATTTTTGGTGGCCATTTCGACACCTTTTTCGGTTAGGCTGTGTCTGAGTCCAGTAGTCCTCAGTGAAAGTGTATAATATTTTACAGTGATTTCAAATATTAATTACTATATAAAAATAAATAAAATAAAAAGGCACTAACTCCATGTCTTTAGCATTCAAGGGGGGGGGGATAAACACCGCCGCTATTAGCATGTAGATATAATCCTACATATGTAATAAAAATCCACGTGAACGAAAACTATGGTTGCAATGGTGAAAAATTCATGAATACCGCACACTATCCACACACAAATTAAAGAAATGCCACAAAACCTGCTAAAAATCTATAATACACAAAATTCCATGTCCTCGGTTTAGGTATACGAACACATATAGGATTGCCATTTAACTCCATTATAACGTTTTATGAGAGAAATCACTTTCAAAATGTTTCAATTTTCATAAAATTTCAGTATGTTGAAGCAATATATATAACTTACAAAATATTAAAAAATCAGCACATGTTGTTGGAATAGATCAAACGCTACAAGCATTTGACTGTTAGCTGCTGACACCTGGCGAATTCCTCAGAAAGCAAACTCCCAGAAAGGGCCGGTTTGTTTATATGTATTCATGCGCACAGTAACAGCTCCAATCAACATGAAAATTCACATGTACATAGAGGAATACCCATAATACCACTATACAAACCAAAACAGAGATATTTTAAAGTGATACATGTGCATTTGGAGGAGAAACTGGGAGTTTTTAAATAATATAGTACTTTGATGCCTCGTTTTGACCATATAAGGAAATCAATACAGGTCCATAACCACCACTCTGCCTAGATTCATAGATCACATACACATGCACATGCGCTGCGACAAATAGTCCCTGGTCCTCTCGAGAGAAATAGCTTGATAAGCTCAGCATAATCGAAATAATTCGGAATGAGTATTTTAAACTATTGTCTAAAATGCTCAAAAGTAATTCGTCCTTGTCAACCCCTGCAATACAACATATTTCTGGTGGTTACTTCTTGGCGTAGTATTATAAGTAATTACAGTAATTATAACCACACAATTAGAGCGGTCATACTTTGTGAGTTCTAAGATAACTGGCAGGATAATCGGAAAATGCACTTGCACATTCGACATGCAATCTAATTTAAAACATTAGTTTCCATTGCCATATGATGATTGTTGTTTCAACATTATTATTAGCAGTGTTATTGTATCAGCTTAACAGAATATATCGGCTTCTATTTCAAATTCGCGAAACCAACACCAGTGTATGCTGAATGTGAGAGAGTCGTATGGAGAAGTCGGAAAAAGGAAATACATAGGGTGAGGTCAACGACAATCACATATACCCGGCCCTGAGGGGCCGGGAATGATTGTAGGAGAATGCATCAAGTCATAAGTTCCCACTGAATACCTTATTTACCGATATCATTAGCAATTGTAGAGAACGTCATCATTGGACTCGGTGACCCAGTCACACAATCAGTCTATGTATTGTCTCCATGTATGTACACATTGGCACTATTCCTTGTGTCAGGGGTGGAAGTAGGGGAGGAGAGGCCATGACGTTGGACACTCTTCGTACGAGCAAAATCTGGTCAGTGACATACTAGCATCTGGTCAACATTTATTTCGTGGCATTTGACGATTTCTCTGTTCTTCATTAAATCTAGACAATATTGGTTTATTGACGTACGGTTCATCACATGGACTGTCCGCCTGTCTGTTGCTTTTACCGTGCATATGGATATCTTGATTTACTGTTGGCATGACAAAGAAATCAACATCGATTAGGCCTGTTGACAGGCATTTGTCTCAGGAGAGGGTTGGGGATAGGGCATACCGGATAAAGATCTCAATTACCTCACCCCACCCTGCGCCCTCTCATGAGACAAATAAATGCCTGTGCTCGACACCACAAAGAATATTTGCTGTGTGACTAGACACATAACGTGGGAATATGATCAAATTGTTTTGAAAGCGTTATTACAACCAGCAAGGTGTCATCATATTAAAGTCTTAAGATGTATATCGTTGTGTAACTGGTCGAAAGTTATTTTGTAATGGCAGAATATGTGTGTCTTCATTACAATTATATTACATTTATTCGTATGTCAGTGCAAAATCATAACACAACGATATAACAAAGAATCATTACTCTCCAACGGTTAATTATGTCTTACATTCATGGGTACTTTATGATAAACAAAGTCATAACGTCACACTGAAAACACATTTGAATACAACAATGTGCAGAATCCAAGTCATGATGTACCCCGTGTCTTGCCACGTGTCGCAGAGCCGTTTTATTCATGGTACGTACGCATACATCACAGTGCCGTCAATATACTCTGCCGGTAAATTAGCAGCGGAGGAAGATGATACAGTCCTCCCAATCTACATGTTTCTTCCATGCATATCAGAGAGGGAGTAGGGGGAGAGATACACCATAGTGGGACCTAAAATGTTATCTTGGTACCCCACGGATGACATCTTTAAAATACGACTGCTCCAGCTTCCTCTATCGTGGTCATTATCTCGAGAAAACTGCTCATTTACGGCCAACTTCCCGCCGTTGTTTAGTTGCGACATGATGAACCTCACTGGAAGACGCCGAGTAGTCCCGGAGACGAGGTCATGTGATTTGAACGCTTGATTAGTATGGATAACACAGGAAGAGGGACCCACAGGTTACAAACCATTCTGTCAGCAATTGATGGACTTTGGTATTGCCTGGATCAGCCATTTTTGGGGAACTCACAATAAGGAACAAACTGGAGCAAGTTGAGAACCTTTCATGCGATGTTGTATTGCGTACAGTGTAGGGTGGGGAACAATAATTGCTAGTCAGTTTCCATTTTTGATAGTCTCTCATTGGCCATTCAGGCTAATTATTTCCCAATCTTAACCCACAATGGTTCACTTTACTAAATATGTGTAAGAAGGAGCTCGATAATCACAAGATTGATTTCCTGCATTGTTCAGTGAATTTCACTCACAAAGTACCAGAAAAACATAATTTATTCATAGATAGTTGAACCCAATCTAATTACCCATGAGGATCTATTTATTTATTTACTTCTTTAATTATTTTATTTATTTATGCATCAATTATATATACACCCTGTTTTCAACCCTTTTAATTTATTATTAGGTTACCGGATCTATGGTCCGACAATCTTTTGTCGTCTCATTCCGTCCGTCCATCTACATTTTGATCTTCAAAATTTACAAGGGAATCATTTGAAATTTTGCACACAAAGAAAAGTATGTATAGATATTTTTTTCGCTTTATTATTTTTTTTTTCTTTTTGACAAAAAATGGCCAAATTTGAACTTTGACATTTTAATTTCAAAAAATTTCCCTCAAGTACCTTTATGGCGTGACTGATAAGTTTCATTGCCGGTCTGCGTATGGCGGCCATTTTAATTTTTTTACTTGTCGGTAATTTTGTTTTGGCCCGAATCGCATTACTATTCATCTTGGGCCATTTCTACGCAAAAAATCACCCTTTGAAAAAAAATTTTGGCCACTTTTTTTTTCCATAATGGGAGCTGCCCCAACTGTATCAGCTTGAAGATAGGGCTCGAATATTGGCACTTTCAAGTGGGAAATCATCCCATTGATGTTCGCGTTTTGATAAGTTCGTGTTTTATATCAATTTCAATGCATTTTTTAAAAGTTTGCATCAATTAAAGTTTGAGATTTTTCCAAAGAGCAAAATCCGCAAAATTAAAAGATAGCGATCACTAACGGGTTTAAAGTATATGGCATTTTTTAATTGACCTTCAATGACCTCGAAAATGGCCCTCTTCGATGACCTTGAAAAATTGTTTTTCGCAATGGCAGCGTAACCTCGAACTTGACTTCAGACCCTGGACTTCAGACGTCCTTGAATGCTAAATCTCAAAGTCACACCTGACCTGAAATGTGTAAATTGACCTCTACAGACAAAATGCTTAACTGCAGACATAGTTTGAAAATTTGTATCATATTACATGTATGAGCATAGGAAGTCAACATACGACACTTCTAACGGTAGTTCCAACGAAACTGGGTGACTGACCGTACCTGGGCACTCGATCTCTCAGGGTTGCGATGTAACTATTCTAATGGCGAACTTATGACCCCAGACTAGTGGTCAATGTTCAGTTCATGTCTGTCTTGAAATGTATGAATTGGTATTCTCCGACAAAACAAGAGCGTAAATTCGTAAACGCAATATATGTTTTGATGACCATGCAATGTCAAAACAGACATTTTTTGTTGAAAAATACCCAATTTCGGACTTTCATGTTAATATTATAGGCCTATTTGTCCGGTTACCTTTCTTAGCTCATATGCTAATTTAATTATTATGTGTATTTTTTTCTAGCAACATTGATGTTATTATTGTTAATTGTGTAAAAAGTACTGTGGATTCAAAACAAAGCATTCCGCAAACATGAACGTTATGACAATGTTATCGACCACGTCAAAATGTGTGTTCTGTGTGATGTGGCTGTTTCGGTTGATAAAGTTTCGACCTTGACCTTCAAAGTTGTGAAAATGGCAGTCAGACTTCACATGTGTTCGCGTTTGACGCGTAGTTTATTCGCTTTGGATGCTTTACAGCTGGAAAATTATATAACGAAAAGGTACAAATTATCCTTCTGTCCGTAAGCAACCTAATTTCTGGTATTTCCATGTTCTAGATTTCAATAACTGTCTATATTTTCAATGTGACACTGACTGACTGACACAGACAGCAGTTGAAGTTGAACAGTGAACTCCAGTGATTCAACAGTTTGTGATATGACATCATTCAGCCCACATGCCATGTCGGGATAAAGCTGGTCGAACTCTACATCATTATCTAATCAATGAGAATAATAATTTTATCAGTTACTTACGAACCACTAGCCCTAAACTGCTAAATATGACCTTTGGCTTTGACATCTTGTTGACAGTTTTTATTGATGATATTTATAGATGTCAGCAGAGGAAAGGTCCTACAGGCAAACGTCCCTAGCAGCGGTTGATAGGCCTAAATTTCAGAATGTCCGTTCGACGCAAACATGACTTGTCATCCCGGTAACATGTTTATTTGGTGACTGGCCTTTTTTGTGAGATTCTTTTTTGCATGAACCCCTGCGACTATTGGTCCTAAAGTGGTTCATGCGGTCAATTGATCGTCAGTCATGTGATCAATCGTCCATATCAATCGTCGGTTAGGATGTACAATAAAATGGGCTATTTGACCCCTATTTCTAATCGTTCAATTGCAAATCTAATGATGGATTTTGAATCTATACCATTACCATACAACTTATGAGCAAAACATATAAACTATAATCAATAATCCAATATTTAACACCATGATCACTGACAGACTATTGTCACTGACAGCAGGTAAGCTGTGAAATAACTTTGACTGAGATTGTCATTGAGATTCAACAGGCATTCCGTACAGAAGCTTGTTTGTGAATGTTATATTACACGATAAAATGTATAACAATTTGAACTCCTGAGCCAATTTAGGAAGGTGATGAATTTTGTATAGATGGCTTGTATTGCCGTACATGGTAAAAAAAAATTCTGAATTCGTGAAGGCATCCATTTCAAGATCGTCCATAGTGAAAATAAATTAGACACGATCATGACTGTATGATTTGTTACAGCCGACAATGGCGATTGCTGTCGACACCATCAGCCGAATCAACCACTTCCAAAGACAGCACACCTGATGAGTCGGCATCAAAGGGATCTGCATCATCAGAAAGTGACGCTTTACAACAAGCTGAGGCAGCATTCAAGGAGGAAAAGGAGAAGCTTACCACTCAACTCACCGAGATGCAGGTGACACAGCACAGTTCCCTTAGAGAATATCATGCAATTTGTCTGTTTCTTGTACATTAATGAATCCTGATGTTCTTGATTTAAATGACGTCCAAATGAACTATTGATCTGATTTGTTTTGTGATGCCTCTCTCATAGGACAAGTACAAGCGATCACTAGCCGAGACAGAGAATGTGCGTCAGCGAATGAAGAAACAAGTAGATGATGCCAAGTTGTTTGGGATCCAAGGCTTCTGCAAGGATCTGCTCGAGGTTGCCGACATCCTGGGAAAAGCCACGGAATCCGTTCCAAAAGACCAACTTAACAGTGGCAACCCACACTTGAAAAATTTGTATGATGGACTCTCAATGACCGACAGCCAACTTCACAAGGTCCTTACAAGGAATGGAGTCAATAAAATAGACCCCACGATTGGGGAGAAATTTGACCCAAATATTCACGAAGCTCTGTTCCAGGCTCCGGTGGCAGAGGGCAAAGAGCCGGGGACAGTAGCCACTGTCACAAAACTGGGCTATACACTTCACAACCGAACCCTTCGGCCAGCCCTGGTCGGGGTCTTCAAAGACGCCTAGCACAGGCTCATAGTTAATCAACTCCATGGCACTATAATGAATGTGTGTGAGCTGTATTGTGTTTATATAATGAGAGGCAATTTTGTATGTCAATGATGATTGAAGGAAAGCAAATGAATTTTAAGTATATGAGTTCATATATCTGTATGAGAATTATTCAATATGTTCATGCGCATTTCAGAAGTCAGTCATGTATTCAATTTCACAATCAGGTTCCTGTATGATGCCAGTATACATTTAACAGAGATGAAATAGTTAATATTGTTATGGAGTTGCTGTGAACAGCATGCTATTATATTGCACTGCTTTGTGGTTGTGTTATTGTATCGTACACAACACCAGCCATCTGAAAACAATTACTGTAAAAAGACTAATTTTGGCGGCTATTGAATTTGGCGGTTTCGAGCCCCACGTTATTTGGCGGAGATTTAATTTGGTGGTTTTAAAACCACTTATATTTCTTAACATATATCTAGTTAATTTGGCGGACAATTTAATTTGGCGGTGTTTCCCCTACCGCCAAATCTGCCAAATAAATCGTCCGCCAAAATTAGTAGTTTTACAGTATGTATTATCCAAAAAGTTTTCTCGTGATATATACTTGAGTCCTGCGATTTCTGTAGAATATGAAATTACATGTATAGTATCTGACTTTCGGGATCGATGACGACTATCACATGTATAATATATGGTACCAACATGCACTTGTTTGAAGGTTCTTGTAATATTTTGGTCTCAAATGAAGAAATGCATCGACTATGGTATGGTAAACATATGTACATATTTGTACACTATATGCCAATAAATATTCGTTTAGTGGTGAATGCCACTCCAGTTTGAATTTTCACATCAATTTTGCGAGAAGAAAATGTTGATCTTGTTCCCTTCACATTGTGTTGTATGTACGTTGTGATGATATGTTATTTGCTTATTCATATCAGATATTTGAGCTTTCACACTTTTGTTCCTTATCTTTAACTTGCATAATAATGTTGTGCGGCTCAGGTGTGTGATGCGATTGAAGAGTGCGACATTTTTTGTTACGTGACTCAGAGTTTAACCTTCATCTTGAGTTGAACTATACGAGAAATGACTTCTATAGACAAAGCTAGATGAAACAATACTATATATATATTCATTCTATTTATTGCACATGCTCTAGGAAGCGCACACAGCATGAGCTCTGCAGAGCTGTTGCTGTGACAAGTGTGTCCTTTCGAGATCGTTTTGGCACCAGCTACATTCTGCAATCACTCGATCATCATAATGCACACATCATTTACATACCTTGAAACTGCACTTGAATGAAAACGAAAGTTTTTTTGCAGATTTTTAGTGTGTGCTTGTTCAAATTACCACCAGAAAGTCTAATTTTACAAGGGCATAGTTGCGGCAAATAGAATGAATGCGGTATATGTTCTTCGAATTTTCAATTTTTGACCTTGAAGACTCCTGTAAGTGAGATCACGACCTGACTGTAAAGGATGTAAATGTATTGTGAATAGTGAAATCTGCACTTGAGCACCTTCGGGCCTATTTTATTACAAAATTTACATCGGTATATCAATGAAACAATCGATAGTCCTAAATGAAGAAGTCGATTTCATTGTGGACAATGTATGAATCTTGATAAAAGCCACAACTTGCATCTAGATACTATTACTACATCTAGCACATTATGCAGGATATCTTCCACCTATTCTATACTTATAGCAGCACAATATCTCACTTAATCAATCCTTTACACTTGTCTTCTCACACAAAACATTCCCTAACAAATACATGTACTCAAATAGTTGATGTGCACTCAGGCGAGTTTGCGGAGCTCGGCCTTGCCCGGGAAGTACCAGTAGATTCCCTTGACACAACTGGTCAACCTCATGATGTCATCACTCTGACCGTCCGTCCCGGCGCCCACCATTCGGTCCAGCATGAAGTCCAGGTTAGCCGGCGACTCCGAGTAGCCGATGAAGAACAAGCCAGCGTGGTCATGGACATTGCCATAAGGCATCGACTGTCGGACAATCTCAAACTGCTTCTTCTGGTTGAAGTTGTTGCCTGCAACATGTTACAAAAAGAATAACAATGGAAGGAAGTATTTTGTACCATAAAAAACCCCAAACTACTTCCCCCCTCCCCCCACACCCCAAGTTGATAATTGTTTACTTGTATGTTAGAGCTTGAGCTGAAAAATTTATGATAAAATCAGAATGCTTCTCTTGGGCCATAAAAGTCTAATTTCTGGTAACTTTCTGGTGAACCCCATCTATTGAGGACATTGTTTTGGTGTATTCCTGGTTCTAGTACACGTACATACCACCAGTCATCCTGGCCACATGGGAGGTGATGGACTTCTTGCTGAGCTCCGTGCTGTCCGGGAGTGACCGGCCCACCCACTTCTCCTTAGTAGCGTCCTTCTCACTGGCTATCACGTCCATCTTGTGGATCCACTTCTGGGCTACCTGTGACAATCATCTCAGAGTGAATCAATCTGACATTCGCAGAATGACACTGGAAAAAACTGAGATCATATTGCAAAATAACTGCAATCATATTGCACGTGTTGGTGTGCTTACAACATAGCTTCCTCCAGTTTCCTTCTCCACGGCAACTTCTTGTCTTTCATCATCATCAGCTCGGTTCTCTGTTCCTGTTGTACATATCGTGAACAATGGCAATCAGTATCGAGAACCATGAATGGATAGTTGATATATCTAAAGTACAAACTATCAATCCTTTGTACACGAGAGTTTACCGTCAATGAAGCCGGACAGGTCGCGTCCATTGCGGTACACAAAGCTGTAGATATCCTCGAACTTGTCGACGCTCCCGGCTGGCAGCTGGGCGATGATCCTCTGACACAGCTCGAACAGCTTACTGTAGTCGTCACTCTTGGCGTGGATGAAAATGTCACCATCTGGAAAAAGATTATCATACATGTATGTAAGTCATGTGCCAATTCTGGAAAGGGGATTTACAGAATCAAAGGCGAAAGGTTACCTGTGCTAGGGAGGTCGCCAAGAGGACCTTTCCTGTGGGGGTAGGTGTAGGTGTGCCTGGTCTTGCCGCCCACTCGGCCGTAGAAGTTGGGCCCGAAGCCGACCCCAGCCCAGATCTCGTCGTCTTCGTCCCTGAGACTGACACCACCTTGGCACAGGCCCGGGCGTCAGCCGTCGGCTTCAGGGTGATCCACAGGAACAAGGCATGCTTTTTGGTCTGAGAGTATACCTATCAGGGGAGCCAACACAGACATAGTCATTAGTTTTGTCGAATGCTCTGTTTTATAATGAAACTACCTGCATCAATTATCAAATAAAATCAAAATTATCATCTACTTTGTACACCCAATAATATACAACCCAAGTTATTGGGTAATATATGTTCGATTTATTTACTCACACTGTCCTGACTGTCGGGCAGCTTGCTGGCGGCGTTGACGGTGGGTGGGAGAATGGACTGTGCTAGGCTGTACCGCTGGGAGGTCTTGTACAGCCCATACCCCGCTCCGGCAGCCGCGGCTCCCAACAACAAGGGCCGAACCTTGCTGTACCCCACCCCAGCCTTCTTCGCGTGCAGGCATCGCACCGGGGCTGTGAACGTTAAAATCATGTAATTCAGATGCGACGACGAAAAGAAATTCTCCTGAGTGCTTCAGAGCTGTATACTTCAGGATGATTTTCTTCTTGTTTCGCACATAGCTGAGGCCCAAAACCTCTTGAGAAACACCCTACATGGATTTACGTATTGTATGGGTTGAATCGGGCTATAAAAGGTTGAAAAGGACCAAACAAGATGAAATGATATCAATATCAATGAAAAAAGATTTCACTGAACTTTCCAAAATCAGGTCAATGAGTTTCAAAGTGCAACTTATACCAAAAGAGGCCATTAACTTAATACAGAACGTGAGAAAGCTCTGGTTTCAGGAGCCATTTAGCGGGCCCCAGACTCCTGCCTAAGATAGGTTCGCTATTTCTATACTTTTTGCAGGGGCATCAATGGTATACTATTTTATGTGATTTTATACGAAGAAGTCCCAGAACCCACCCGCCCCCTTCCCTCGTATAATGTTGAACCCCCGCTATTAACATTTCTGGATCCGCCCCTGGCTGCTGAGTTACGTGCTTGCCCACCGATAACATCCAGGGCTCCAGGCCTACGTGATGTTATTTCTGTATAGGAACTTTTTCCAATGTGGCCACGAAATAACTAGCTGGATGTCATTCACATCGAATGCTAATGCACTTCCTATATTTGGTTTTAGTGAACTATACCGGTACTAGAAGGGACCCTACATGTATCATGAAGTGATATAGATGTACTGTACATGTACATGAACATTGAATGACGCAGCACTTTCTACTGTATTCAATATAGAGCTAAATCTTGTCCGGGAACTGCGTGGATAATTCGAATGAATGAAATAAAATCACTGCAATTTTGATTTGTCCAAAATCCTCACCTTCAGGGTTTGGTTTGAGACGCAGCAGGGATCTGCAACCGGTTCGTAGAGCCGCCATGCTTGCTTGTTGGCTTATGTCCTGCTCGCCTGAACTATGATCCTCGATATCACGAACAGACCCCAGTACAATAAGTTTTTTTCCACGCTCAATATACCATCCACTACCAATATTTTTATGCTTGACTTGTGTGCGCCTGCCGGCCGGCTTCTATAATAGTAGCCGCTATCTCAGTGAGTGTGTCGAGCCCACAGACGAATTTAGGCCATGCGCACACCTAGTCCTAATTTATACGGGTAAACGTGACCTGGCTATGTCTAATGTCCAAAACTTTATCAATGACGAGTGATATACATGTATTTATCTGCATATGCAAATGCGTGTACTAGTATGTGATGTGGTTCAGTCATACGTATGTCAAAACAACAGGGATACATGCACATTGAATAAATATTAAAAATCTTATCTTGTGGGCATACATTTTTACATTATGTGAATTGCGCGTGCATGTTCTAAAATGTATAGCAATTTAAACAGGATGTTTATTCATGGTTGCGTTATATAAGGTTGTATACATACTGCTATCGAATCCACAAGATAAACACCCGCATCAATTTAAATCAAAACTGATCAAACTGATATCAGTTATAAGATACTTATGAAATTCAATCAGGATATAAAAATGAAGCGACTGATGTACGGTATCACATAATGTGTGTAGGCCACAACTAATGCAGGTTATTGAAACTTTTCTTCAAATTATTTTATCAGTGTAAAAAAATTTCCCCAAAATATATGGACTATCCCAACGCAAAATCTACTTTGTGTGGGTACACGACAGAACCATTGGTCTTATATTTAGTTTTCAACCGATGTTTCTTGCCGGACGCGGTAACCTTTTAAATAAACACTATTGTTAGGTTACCGGACCTATGGTCCGATAACCTATTGGCGTGGCGTTGCGTCCGTCGTCCGTCGTCGTCGTCGTCCACATTTTTATCTTTTTTGTTTACGGGCGAATTTTTCTAAAATTTTGCACAAAAATACTTTAAAATATTTCAAGAAGGAGGTATTTTTTAGTTTTTTGATTTTCGCATTATTTTCAAAATGGCGGCCGTTTTTGACGAAAAATGCCTGATTTTGGACTTTGGCGGCCATTTTCACAAAATCTGTTCAGTAACTTTTTTTCTTTTTGATACATAACACTCCTCATATGTACTCCTATGATAAATTTCTTTGCGCTTGAATCGCTCGAAGTGGGCCATTTTGGCCTAAACTCGTCCCAAATGGGACTTTCCCATGTTAAATTCTCCCATGCTTTATAATGGGACACATTATGCCTAATATCTCACTAAATATTGAGATTAGAGACTAGGAATCAATTGTGGACATATAGGAAATGATATATAAGCTGAATATTCTTGTGACCTTGAATTTGACCTTTGACCTCACTTTCAAGGTCACATGACAAAATGGCTAATATATCGCTTATTATCGACTTTACAGCTTAGGAATCAATTGTGAACATATAGGAAATGATATATGCTGAATATTCTCGTGATCTTGAATTTGACCTTTGACCACATTTTTCAAGATCACATGACAAAATGGCTAATATCTTGCCTATTATCGACTTTACATCTTAGGAATCAATTGTGAACATATAGGAAATGATATATTCTGAATATTCATGACCTTGAATTTTACCTTTGACTTAAAGACCTAGTAGCATGCCGATAAAAGTGCTTTTCATTTAGTCCATTATGAATAGTTATCTGTAAATTCGAACGAATTTTACAATTTATACAATCAATGGGTTTCGAGATATTGAATTAAATAGGCACTCCTTCCGTAAATTGCCGAAGATTTTGTTCACGATTTTAGTATGGGTCACGTGGTTTGTGACGTCATTTGAGGCAGTACTGAAAGTACATGTAGCCAGCAAGGTAAACTGCATGTCGCATATTCATTCTCGTTGTGTATGTTTGACATTTCGAGTGAACGGGTGAGATGGTTGGAATACGGCATTTCTTGTCTTGATATTTAGAATCAGTACTATTCATTCTCCCAGAAGGGAGTTTGTTGAACTGCAAGATGTCCAGTATTTGTTGGTTTTCATGTGTTTTCTTTTGAATCTCATGCATTTTGGAGTGGTTTTCTATCTTTGAGCTGACCGCCCAAATTACGTGTTTTACGTTTTTGGCCAGCCATCAAAGCACATTTTGCCTCAACTGACGTCACGATTACGGAAACTGCCGAAGCTATTTTTTTCATCGGCATGAGAAGACGATTGCAATACTGGCTCAATATACTCGATTATATGTCGCTGTTATTAATTACCAATTAACGCGAACATCTTTTTTATCACAAAATGTCCACAATGCCTTCATCTGAATAGGAATAAAGCCATATAATGGTACCTTGCTACTATGACTTTAAATTTCAAGGTCAGTCACCTTATTTTCAAGGTCAGAATACAAAATGGCTTATATCTCGCATATTATTATCGAATTTACAGTTTAGGAGTCCATAGTGAACATATAGGAAATGATGTATGCTGAATTTTTTGGTGATCTAGAATTTGATTCCATTTTCAAGATAAGGGAACAAAATAGCTAATATCTCGGTTATTATCGACTTTACAGCTTAGGAATCAATTGCGAATATAGTGGACATGATATATGCTGAATATTTTCATAACCTTGAACTTGAACTTTGACCTCATTTGAAAGGTCACATCACAGAATGGCTAATATCTCACTTATCATCGACCTCACAGCTTAGGAATCTATTGTGGACATACTAGAAGTGATATATTTGTTGAACATTTCATGGCCTTGACTTCATTAATGACTTTATTTTCAAGGTCACTGGACAAAAGGCTAATATCTAAAATGTATATTGTCCGGTAACCTCTCTTAGCCCTTAGGCTTATTTTTTTAGTTGGTTTTTAAAATGGAAGTAAATCATTTCATTGAGATTTCAAGGAAAATTGTCGTACTCTAAATCAATCTATGCCTGTCAAATTTCATTCTACATGTTAGTCAACCAATTTTAATACAGTGCTGCAGCGCGATGATCGTGCTACAGTGCCAGCACCAAATGTTACAGTAAAAAGATAGAAAGCTAGCACCAAATGTTAAAGTATAACAATAATATGTTTTTTGAAGGGAGCAGTGATTATTTACGGCCCAGCTCAGATTATTTTCAGCCCTCCATGGTTTTGCGCCTTTGAACTCCACCATGGGTGCCCGGCTGAATGGTCTTTCTGGGTTTGAATCCGATGAGGTTCGAGATGGTCATTTGTACTATATCTAGTAGGTGCTGGCGGCTCGTGAAAAGCAGGTGATGCTGGGGGACATCAATGGAGCACTAACGGTGGAGGCAATGGCCTAGGACAGGCAACTGCCTGGCAGACAATGCCCTGGCACATGTAGCGCCCGCAGCTCCTGCAGCCGTAGCCTCAAACCAGTCCCAATGGTGCAGGCCGGTAGGGCAGCCAGAACTTTTAGAGGCACATTTAGCCTACTACTTTTTTCGGTCTTCTGTGTGTCGTTTTACAAAATTTCTAAATTTATAGGTAACTGTGTTCCAAATACTCGACATAACGTCGTTTTTGTAGATGACCTTCCAACCTTTCTGGAACACCTCGTTCAAAATTTTAGCCTGTTCAATAGGTTTTTTTTTTTTTTTTGAGATACGTTTAACCAGTTAAGTCAGGGGGTACATGCACATTCTTCCATGTAATGCTTATTTGTTGTGTTTCGACAGGTTTTGGGCCAAGGTAAAATATGCTGCCTATAATGCTGGTGACCAAGAAATTGTAGGGGGTAATGTGGCAACATGATGCCCAGGTGTTTTGGTCGCAACACTATCTCATACTCTGGCCGTTTCACATTTGAAGCATCATCTAGGCGATACATGTCAACGCTTTATTGACCAGTTTCACTGTTCCATGTTTGTGAGGTTTTACTCTCGTACTCGTTAGCTGGGAGTCCCAGAAGCTAGGATTTAGCTCTCTCTCTTCCTACATGTAGGCCTAGGCTAAACGAGCTGGTGGCTCATGGGTACAGTACTCAATAGGGATTCAGGGGGTGGCTGGGTTCGTCTCGATGCGTGTCCTTGAGCTCACAATCTTCCATGAGGCGGTGCGCACATGCTCTGGCAGTCCGTCGGGCTATCCAGGGTTTATCCCCACGGTGGAACGTCGGTGAGGCCAGACGATTGACACGCCCATGTGCTTAGGTGCTGGGGGCCGCCTCCATCGCCCGGGTGCCACAGGCAACATGTAGATCTGTGTGATATAACCATATTAGGCCTATGTGTGTTGTCGGCTTGAGAGATCCGGCGCCAAACGTGGCAATGGCATACATTGCCGTTTGACCCCCCCCCCCCTCCCCGGTCGTGATGCCTTCTGCTATTGCTGCGTGTACGCATACCTGTGCACGGATTGTAATTCCATGGTTTCAAAGTAGAGGGCTAGCGTCAGAGTACCTAATCATCGACACTCTCCCTAATCGTCGACCCCTGCAAACGGCTGGGCAAAACTTGAATAAACTAAAATGTAAAATGTGCTGAAATGTGTATTAGAAGTACTTTCAATGTTGTTTTTGTCAGATATCTGTTTTGCACAGCTGTTTGGCAGTGTTTGCAGGGGTCGATGATTAGGTACCCTGACGAGATATATATGTAGCCGGCCTTATAATTGAGAAACTAGACTAAAGCCTACCGTATGGTAGACCTACATTTGAGTATGGCCTACCCTAGGCCTATGTTTATGGCAAGCCAAGGCCCCAAATCAAACAAGTAACAGGGGTGGGCTTACGTGGCTCTAGATGACAAGCCGTAGGGTAGAAGCCAGGAATAGACCTATGGGGATGCCGTTTTAAGGATTCCGTTTTAAGTGACGTCATTTCGCCAGATGTATGGTTGCCTAGGGAGACAACGCGAAGCGATATTGATCCACATGCTGGTTTATTTTGCGCGTGTGGAAGTCTGGTTTTGGGAAAAGCAAAAATTTCGATGGTATTTCCCGGGATTTGGAGTAGAGAAAGGTTTTGCTGAATGTATGCTATGTCGGCAATTGCGATCTGAAAACGAGCTAAATTGACAGGGGCCCTGTTCAACGTCATTTTATGAAAAATTGGTACTATCATGCTCTATAGTGACCTAGATTTTATTGAAGTACTATGATTATACTATCACACCCTGTCAACCGTTAAGCCCTAATTTTTTTTGGAAAGGTGAAACGCACACCCGAAGTTGCCCAATTTAACATTGATTTAAATGCAGCCAATAATTGGTCATATCAACCCCGTAGTGTAGACTGAAAATTATTATCGTAAATAACAAAATGACAATCTATCGATATTTTTACATCCAGTAATAAACACTGAGCGATAATAAGGAATGTATTCATACGCTAAACATTTGCCAACACCTTTCATTTCCATGATTCAATTGCATCATTTGAAGAAACATACCAAAGTTGAGTTACATTATCAACTGTGAAATTAAAATTGAAGAATCACGGATGCGTGCAGTGGAACTAGCTAGACAAATGAGGGACTATTTTATGCCGCGGATGAATTGGTAATGCTTCCGTGGTTACCACTGACAACCAGCCAAACGCTCCCAAGTGTCAGAGGTGCAGTTTTGTTTGTGTCAAGTGTAGTTTTCCGATTGCAGAACAAACAACACTGACCATGTCGGAGGTGAGTTAGCTCTAAATCTAGATTGAAAATAGAAGATCTACTGTACTGTACCTCTTCTGTTTTTGCTTTGTCTCATGTCTATAGGCTACAGTATAGATTCTATACAAAGTGAAAGTCCCATCGCTGAGCAGCTGATCAGACACCATTGTACCAGATTACCATATCATATGTATGCACTGATCAGTTAGGAAGAATCCCATTTGGTGGCATATGCCCAAATGGGATATATGCCACCAAATGGGTATACTTCATGTATACCCAAAACGGATATACCTGAGCTTGGTGGCAGTTTTGTGGTTATACTCATTGGGGGACTCAGGGGGCCTGGGTACTATTCATTCATTTAAAGTACTAGTAAAGTGAAAACATGATGTCTTGTTATATGAAAGATCTCATTGAACTGAGCAAAATGGTCTTTACGGTATATCAATATCTCTATCCGTTCAAAAGTTACAGCCATTTGAAACTGCCATTCCGGCACTACATTACAGAAGCCACTTGAAAAGTTTCAGCAACTCATTAATATGCAAATTAGATGCTAATGAGAATTCATGACGTCACGAGGGGAACAAATTGTAATTAGGATATTTCAAGCCATGATATGATGATTCTTATTGAAGGTTCTGACGATCTGACTAGTGCATATTATTATGTACCTTACATAGTCAATATCCACACAAACTGTACTGTTGCTATGGTTACCAGTCGTTCCCTATAGCCGTAGTTACCCATGGTTGTCATGGCCATTAACTGCCAAGTCAGTCTATCCACAGACTTTCTGTCGATTATTTATGAAAAAAATTATTATAGAGCTCAAGTTGGCACCATTTTTATTTGTGCATACCCTGTTCTAAGTGGGTTTCTGGCCCTAGCAACCATGGTTGCTATGGGCCATACCAGGTCACTGGTTACCTTGACAACAACAGAAAAAGTGAAAACACTGATTATTCATATTAACATCTGTATAGAATAAGTTTTGATGAATAATCATAACATTAAATGAATGAACAATACATATCAAAGTACCTAATTAAAACAGCTTCCTCTGATGACGTCATGAATATCTCATTTGCATACTAATTAGCTAAATTGTTTTGAAAAAGTAAATTTGCCGATTTCCATCTTTAAAGTGCTATAACTTTTGAACGGATTGTGATATTTACATGCCGTAAAAACCATTTTGCTCAGATCAATGAGATCTTTCATATAAGTTCACATCATATTTTCACTATACTAGTACTTTAATGGATATAAAATAAAGCAATTGATTCATTTCCCTTTATGATTGGTTTTAATTTCACACTGTCTGTCCAATTTATTGCTGGGACATGTGATTTCTCCTAAATAAAGAATATTTTGCTGTGTATACCTGTTTAGATGTAGTCGGTCAAGCAAAAATGAAGTATGTACTATTATGTATCAAAAATTTTCTCAATCTATACATCCATGTTTATCATAAAAAATACTGTCATTTCACAGCACTGAAATAAACTGGGCTGTGAAGATGGAAAAGACACCAAACTCTTCAAAAAGTATATCAGGCCTTTCTTATTAATTATTTCAATAAAACCCCAGACCCCCTCCGTTCCTAGTTCAGCCCAATAACACTCCTGAGCTGACAACGGTATTCGCCTGACACCCTGTCACAGTGGGTCAGGATTTATGAACTTATTTCAGAACAAAACATGGTTTGAAGACATGAAATACACAATGTGTATCATTTTCTTCCCATCTCAGTTGTTTCCAACGATTTATGTCCCTCAATTTTGAGTTAATTCCATACTTTGTCACTTGACAGCTGTTTGTTTACATTGTCATCATGGTGCAGTTTTGTCATGCTACAAAGCTGCCACTCAAAATTAGCCAATCAGGGAGCATCATGCAATCAGCTGATGATTTCTGTGATGTCATAATCCGGGAAATATTCCCTTTTGGGACTTTTGGCGCCAAATCTTAGATTGACACATTTTAGCCTGTGGTGCAATAGGGCTCTGCCCGTGAATAGTGCTACTCCGTTCCCAAGCTTCTGGATCCAGGTACATGGGACGAAGCCCTCAGGTATATCCCGTTTGGGTATACAGGAAGTATACCCATTTGGTGGCATATATCCCATTTGGGCATATATGCCACCAAATGGGATTCTTCCCAACTGCTGATGCTGCTTTCAAACACACGTGTGACTGTAAGCCCTCTAAGTCTAACCTAGTCTAAGCTAGACCTCTAATATTTCATTCTCAATGAAAATGACATTTTTTATTGTTCCCATGCATGCTAGCACTATTCACAGGCTGTTATTAAGCTGAACTACATGCATGCAATTAAACCCAGGTGTCCCACTCTCCTTCGGTGCTCGAGAGAGTGGGACACCTGGGTTTAGATCTATATAGGAACAAAATTGCTTGGGCTCACGAGATTCGACATGTGTTGCTTAGTCTAAATTTTCGCCAACAAGATATGTACTCAACTTACCAATGTGTTATAGTGTTATAACTTTGCAGTTTCCAGGTTTATCATTAGTGATTGGCTAAATTTAACCCTTTATTAGCTAAATGGTCATGTAGAATAAACAGTCAATTTTTATGGATGTGTGTTACTATTAGCACGGTGTGTTGGATGGTAAGCCTAACTGGGTACATTATGATTTGGCTGTGCTATACTAGTAACCATGATAACATGATGATCAAAATTGCCCACTCTATCCTATTCATATTTACTCCTTGTTTCGCATGTTTCAGGGTGAGAAAAAAGAAAAGTCGGACAAGGCGTCCATAGATGACAGTGCCTTTGAGGTGCTGGAGAAGAACTTTCAGGAGGTCCTTCAGGAGTTGATGGGTGATCGCAGTTTGGAGAAGTTCAGAGTCGAGTACGAGAAAATCCACCGAGCACTCAAAAAGTCTCACGAAAGTGAGAAACGTTTAATGCAGAAATGCCGCGAGCTGAATGCCGAGATTGTTGCAAACTCTGCCAAAGTTGCCACAGCATTGAAGTTGTCGCAAGAAGACCAGGCTACCATTGCCTCCCTGAAAAAGGTTTACATATTTTGTTAACTTTATCATGTAAGAGACGTTTGTAACTTGTATACTATAGATATATAACACCTGGACATATTATATCAGTTGGTTGAGTTTGATAGTTCCCATCTCAATCTTCACCTTAAAGGTCTTCCTATCAGTAAATATATTCAGCTCTGGTGAAGTGTTTTCTGTCATGACTGATATCCTACAGGAAATAGAGAAAGCATGGAAGATGGTCGACGGAGCACACGAGAAGGAGACTCGAGCAAGAGAAACAATCCAGAGTTTGAAACTGGAGATCTCCAATCTGAGCAAGCTGGTGGAGCAGGGTGCCGGGCTGACCATGGGTCAGGAGCACAGGTCTGTCACACTGACATTGTGTCCTGCCTCATGTTCAGAATTGTAGCTTTCATCTCAGTCCATGTAGTGGCATGCATTCTTTCCCTGATATAAAGCAATGATTCTGACAAATTCTGATATATCAACAAATCTCATGCTTGTTCCTTTGTACACATTGTCTTTGAAGATATATTTGTAAATCTTTTTTAAAGTGTAGCAGAATATCCAGTCTTTTATAGCAAACACCATAACTTAGTTACGTATTTCTGTTGTGTCAGCGTCAACGAGCTGCTCAAGGTCAAGGAGGATCTAACTCGAGAGCGGGACGACCAGCTTGCGGAGATCGTCAAACTCCGAGAACAGATGGCCGAGTATGATTCCAACCTGCAGAAGATGGAAAAGGATCGCGAGGACGCTAACGCACAGATCCAAGACGTAAGTGTCGCATTTATAAGGTTCTCCTCGATGTTTGTCATCATGTGGTAATAAATGCAGGACTTGATTTTAAGTTGGTCAAGGAATTGATCTTGAGTGGTGAATTTCATATCTGCAATGTCCCTCGATTGATGTACATGCACTTACTGCTGCTACATGGAGTCAGATTATACTAAATACTAGTAGCTAGGTAAAATAGATCGGGTTATTTACCCACATGTAGTGTGAATCAGCCGTCTGTGAATATTGCATGATGAAATATTTCATTAAAAGTTTTTGATTTCCATGCTTCAAATTTACCTTTTCAAATAATGAATCCCTCTCTACACTTTTGTTGTGACAGTTCCAGCAGCAGATCCAGGTCAGGAACAACGAGGCGCAGCGTGAGTCCCGCAAGAAGGACAAGCTTGAGAAGGAGCTCCGCAGCGCCAAGATGGAGCTGGACGCTCGCACCTCAGACATCAAGACGCTCAGCGGCCAGATAGAACGCTACAAGCAGGACATCACACGCTCAGAGTCACAGCTCAAGGAACAGAGGGTGGGTGGCTTAGATCTCGGGTGTATTGCATCGAGATTCTATGCTTGCAGCAGGTGCTAGAACTTTATGATCAATATTCTGAAGAAGATTGTTAGATCATTAGGAATGTTGCGTAGTTCTACTAGCTGCCATTCTAACATGGCTTCCTTCTTGGTGAAAATTACCAGTAGATTACGATCCTACTTTATTGGAAAGATATTGGAAAAATAATACAGTGGTCCCCCTCAAATAAGACCTACCCTTCTGCCACAAAATTAAGGTCTTATCTAAGGGGATGTCTTATTAGATGGGTTCATTTACATGTTAACGTTATCTAGAGCTGTCATTGTTTGTCACGACACACAAGTTCAAACGACATGTCGACTCAAATTTTGCCGACATTTAGATAATTAGATTTGAAAACATACTCACGAAGGCTCCATTCATCATGGAAATGACCAGTAGAACGGCAACTCAGTGACATTACCGAGCAATGTATTAGTTTCTGACTTGTGTACGCTTTTGCGAACATGATATAATTTGTATATGCAAATGCAATACACATTCACAATCACCGATGACTACCTGCCCCTGATAGTGATAATTCGGGAATTTACATAGTTTTGGTGGTGCTTAGAATAGAATTGCACATGCGCACTTTCACCAACTCGTATTGATTCCATTCCACCTCGAAGTCAGGAGAGTGAGGAGACAATACCCATAATGCAACACCACCGTTGATCCACTGTCGATACACAAGTTTACACAACCCACGGTTGTGTCGCATGTTTCTACATAAACAACAAGTTTCACATAGATTTATTCATGATTTCCGTACAATAATAGTTTCGGGAAATGGGAATGAATGATCGATTTTGTTTATAAGCATTTTTCTGCACAGCTGCGTTCAAACTTCAACTTCAAAGGCGACTGGCCTCAACCAGACAATGCAGTCCGTACAGTATCAGCGCGATATTCAGGTATTCGATATTCAGGTTCTGAAATTAGATAGATAAATAGTTAAATACGACTAAATGTCAACATGTATGGCTGCAGAATTGATTAGAAAGTGTATAACAACAAACACCTCTGACAAATGCCATATTGGAATACCAGTGCATTATGTATTTATTGCCATACACGACCTCTATAATAAACCTTTTGGGGTAATCTTACCTTGACATTCAAATAAGAGGAGAGGATTGATTGTCACAATAAAATTTTAAATAAATTTTGGTGACAAAAAATCCTAATCTTTTTTGAAAAATTGAACCAGAATCCCCTCAGATTCCATGCGGTGATGCATTTCATCACAGGTCACGTGACCCAAGACCGCCATTATTTTGCTCCTCCATCTTGGAATGGTTCAGAGCTGTCTTGTCTTGGACATTCTTTTGAGGATTTTCAGTCTTCGATCGTCTTCTTTACGATCTCTTGTTGGATTTCCTTCAGGAATTCACTGTAGTACTAGCTAGTGTACTTTTAGCTCTAGTTTAGTTGTTTTTTTGGGAGGAAATGGTGTAGTCCTCCCCAGGCCCATTTCTTCCCCTATTTTCGCCCACTATTTGTTGCTATTTTGCAGATGAAGTGTAGTGGGTGCCACCACTTTCTTCCCAAGTGGGAGAGGCATGCGACCTGCTGGTCCTGTCGCATGTCCTACTGTCGACCATCTGAGACGTGCGCCTTTTGTCTGGATGCGTCCCCTGATGTGTGGAAGGAGGTGTTGGCTGGTTTGAAGCAGGTTCAAGCCAAACGCGCTGTCGACGGTCCTCCGGTCGGTATCGGGTCGAGCAGTTCGGCCAAGTCCCGCCACAAACAGGCCCTTGATAGATGGCATCGCCAGGATGCTTTGTTAGCTCGAGCAGTTAGAGACGTGAGCTTTGATTTATGCTTTCTCTTTTCAGGTTCCCGGGTCCCGGGCGCCGTTCAGGCGGCTCCCGTGACCCAACGTTTCCCTGTTCTGAGCTCTGACGTGAGCCCCTGGGCTTCACGTCTTCCGTTCGCTTCGTCCTTGGCTCGCCTTTTTCCCGGGTCCCCTGTTTCCCTTGCTGCGCCGGCGAGGAACGTGGGGGCTCGGTCACCAGGGGTTGTTTCCTGGGCGGCGGGAACCGTGTCCACGGCTCCCGGGCCCCGGTTCTCCTCGGGTTTGGCGGAGTCCGTGGTGTTTCCCTTGGGTCTTATGCGACCTCCCGAGGGTTCTCCACGGGTCTCGAGCCCTCGCCCCTGTAGGGGTACCGATCACGTGGGTCGGTCCTCGCCATCTGGGCAACCCCTGGTTGCCGGCTCCCGGTTCCCGCCTGCCGATGCAGGGGAGCTGGGGTCCCGGGATCCAAAAAGTTCTCTGCTAAGCCAAGGGACTGGCGTCAGAGCTCCTTCTTGTCCTAAGTTGGTTCCTGATGCTTTAACCTCTTCTGCTTTGTTGCAGGTCTCGGCGGACTTAGGTGAACCTGTTCTACAGGAACCCGAGTCTCCTCAGGAGTCAGTCGTGCTGCCCACGCAGGAGATGCCCGACTCGCCGAGTGCCCGTACGCCTCAGCGCTCTGGGGATGCTCCGGGAGAAGTTGACACTCTACGGCGGGAATTCACCAGATTCTCGCAAGAGATGTGTCAACAGTGGAGTGACTTTCTGTCTCGCTTCGCGGAGTCCCAGCGGAAGGATCCTCCTCCGGTTCAACGGGTGTCTCCTCCCTCTCCGGAAGGTGTACCGTCTTCCACGCCGTGTCAGGACGGGATCGTTCCTTTGGAACAGCACATGGACGACCCGCAGCCTGGGACTTCGGGCTTGGTTAGGCCGTCCAAGCGTCCTAGGGAGGACGATGAGGTGTCGGCCCTGGAGCCGCCTGCGGCCGAGGATGACTCTCTCTCTTGGCCCGAGAAAATGGATTTCGTCAAGAAGGTGCTTCAGAGTGAGTGGCCGGTTGACGCTGTCCAGGAGCCTCCTAAGAAGAAGGCGCGGTCGATGATCGCGGGTCAGAAGGAACGACCTAAACCTTCGCGGGATTCCTTTCGCTTTCCCTTAGCGGCAGGAGTCCGCAACTCCATGTCCGAGCGGCGGGAGGATACTGTTAAGGCCGGCAAGTTTCGCCCAGGTTCCTTTCCTCCTCGGCCCGCGGTTGGGGATTTTTATTCGTCATCGGAGTTGGAAGCTAAGCCTACTCAGATCACGAAGCTGCATCCACACGCCACTTTCTTCACGGATCCAAAGTCCGTTCCGGTGCCGTCAGATGCCCTAGTGCAGGTCCAGCATTCCTTGCGTCTCGGCTTGGCGACGGATTCGGCACTGGATTGGTTGTCCATGGCGGCTAGGACGTCGCTGCAGTCCTGCCATGAGGAGATTCTGAACAATCCCGACTTGGACAGAGATCAGCTTGCCGAGGTTGTTCAGGCATGTACGTCTTTGGTGACGTCGATCGGCCTGGGCGTGGCTGATAAGGTGGCGTTGGATTCTCACGCGCTGTGGATGTCGGAGCTCTGGAGGAGGGATGCTTTGCTGCAATCTCTCAAGTTCGACATCCCCGATGACCTCATGTGTCAGCTGCGGTTGGCTCCTGTCGTTCCTGAGTCGGGTCCGTCGCCTTCCCTGCTGCTTCCAGACCTCTCAGAGGAGCTGCACAAGGCGAAGTCAGCCAGTGATAAACGTTCCACCGAGAAGTCGTTTTCAGAAGCCGCAATGTTGTCAGCCCAGGCTACGGAGAAGTTGGCTAAATCAGTGGCGGCGGCCATGAAACGCACACAGCAGCAGCCGCAACAGCAAGCTCAGCGTGGCGGGGCTTCCGCGAAGGGCAAGGGCCGAGCCTCCGGCATGCCCTTTCGCGGGGCCCCTGCTGGTTCAGCCCGAGGAGGACGAGGTCGGGGTGGTCGAGGTAGAGGCCGCGCTGCCAGTCCAAAACCAGCAGGGGACGGCAAGTCCAAGGGTAGGTATTGCCGTAGGTCCTGGGTCGAATTCTCGTCCGGGGGCCTGTGGCGACCCAGGCGTTGGGCCCGTGTTGCTGCCGACCGTCGTTCAGCCGGTAGGCGCTCGGCTTCAACTCTTTTGGCGAGAGTGGGAGCGGCTGGGGGCCAGCCCCTGGGTCGTTTCAACCCTCAGGCGAGGTTTCGGCCTGAAATTCGAGGACGAGTTTCCACCTCTTGCAAGCTCTCCGAGAGGCTTCTCGCTTTCAAACGACCCCGAGCGTCGTCGCGTCTTACACGAAGAGATTTTGGCCATGATCGAGAAACGAGCGGTAGAACCTGCTCCCAAATCTCCCGGTTTTTACAGTGTTCTATTCGTAGTTCCAAAGGCTTCAGGGGGTTGGCGTCCCGTCATCGATCTCTCTCCCCTAAACAAATTTCTTCAGATTCCCACGTTCTCCATGGAGACGCCGGAACAGATCAGGTCCGTGATGCCCCGCGATGCGTGGGTGGTCACGATAGACCTGAAAGACGCTTATTTTCATGTTCCCATGAAACCTTCCATCAGGAAATACCTTCGGTTTCTGTACCAGGGCCAAGTGTGGCAGTTCAGGGCTCTCCCGTTCGGCCTGTCCACAGCCCCGTGGATTTTCACCATGGTGGCCCGCGAGGTGCAGATCCTCGCGCACAAACAGGGTATTTTCCTATATCAGTACCTGGACGACTGGTTGATAAGACATCAGTGCCCAGAAACACTACGCTCGCAGGCTCAGTGGGTGGTGGATTTGTGCACTCGCATGGGTTTCAAAATCAACCACAAAAAGTCCGACTTGTCTCTGCGGCGCGACTTCGTCTTCTTGGGATATCGATTTCTGACTATCTCAGAGACTGTGTTGCCAACGGCGGATCGTCAATCAAAATTATCCGCGCTGTCACAAGGTTTCCTACAGGGAGTTCCGCAATCTGCCCGCAAGTGGCAATCCCTCCTAGGAATTCTGGCGGCGACGGAAAAGTTGGTCCCAATGGGTCGCCTCCATATGCGTCCCATTCAGCTCCATCTCCACTCCCACTGGTCTCAGTCGACGGGGCATATGTCAGACTTGATTCCGGTGTCAACAGAAGTTATTGCCGAGCTCAGGTGGTGGGTGGACCCTGCAAACTTGTTGCGGGGAGCTCCATTCCGTCCGCCGCAACCCTCCAGGCATCTCTTTACGGATGCCAGTATGGAGGGATGGGGAGCGCATTGGGACGACGACGAGGTGTCGGGCACGTGGTCGCCACTTCAACGTCAATGCCATATCAATCTCCTCGAAATGCAGGCGGTGGCCCTGGCTCTCGAACATTGGCAGTCACAGTTTCGCTATCAGACAGTGTTGCTAGCCACGGACAACTCCACGGTCGTGGCTTATATCAACAAGCAGGGCGGAACGAAGTCGGTGACGTTATGCCGAGCGACTATCGATCTTCTGCAGTGGTGTCGTCAAAACGACTTCAAGATCTCGGCCCGTCATATTCCCGGTCATATGAATGTGTGGGCCGATCGTTTATCCAGGAGAGGTCAAATCCAGGCAATGGAGTGGAGTCTTTCCCCGGAGGTGTTTCGCTCCCTTTGCGATCTGTGGGGTTCGCCGATGGTGGATTTGTTTGCGACCCGCTGGAATCACAAACTTCCATCGTTTGTGTCGCCAATTCCGGATCCGTATGCTCTAGCGGTGGATGCCATGTCCACGAACTGGGACGGGATGTTTGCGTATGCGTATCCGCCAGCCGTCCTGTTGGAGAAGGTGCTATCGAAATTTCGGTCTCATCAGTGCAGACTGTTGTTGATAGCCCCGTGTCTGCCGCAGAGGTCGTGGTTCCCGGACCTTCTGGAACTGCTGGTCGATCATCCTCGTCAGCTCCCGGATCGTTGGGATCTCCTAAAACAGCCTCGATCCAGCGTGTTTCATCAGGTTCCAGCAAGCCTGAACCTTCATGCTTGGATATTGTCGAGCGCTGTTACAGAAAGAAGGGATTTTCAAAGGAGGTGTCCGCTAGGATCGCCCGATCAAATAGAAAATCTTCTCTGGCAGTCTACCAGTCAAAATGGACCGCGTTCTGTGCTTGGTGTCGTGGCAGGAAGGTTAGTCCATTCAAAACCACTGCTCCCTTGATTTCGGAGTTTCTCCTGCAGAAATTTAATCAAGGTCTTGCTCCTTCGACTCTCGCGGGTTACCGCACGGCCATAGCCAAAACCCTGAAGCCGAAGTTAGGGATCGATTTCGGTCACGACGAAAGTCTTACGGCCCTTCTCAGTAGCTTTGAAATTGAAAGACCAAAGACTCGAAATCCCGTTCCCGAGTGGGATCTATCGCTCGTTCTAAATTTGTTACGTTCCGAACCGTTCGAACCGCTTGAGAATGCTTCGCTTAAGTTGCTCATGCTGAAAACGGTCTTCCTTCTGGCACTGGCTTCCGGGAAGAGACGCAGTGAGCTCCACGCTCTCTCCTTTTCCAAAGTCAAGTGGAAAGCGGACAATTCAGCAGTTCAGTTAGGTGTTGTCCCTAGCTTTCTTGCCAAAACTCAGTTGGCGGGCACGCCATCCCTGAGTTTTTCCATCCCGGCCCTAGCTCCTTCTCTGGGGCCAGGCCTAGAGGAAGACGCTAAGTTATGTCCCGTGAGAGCTCTTCGCATCTATGTTAGGCGGACGAGGGAGCTTCACGTGGGTAAACGACTTTTGTTTGTCTCCTATCTCAAAGCTTTTCCAAACGATATTCGTCCGGCCACGATTTCGTCCTGGATTAAGAAGTGCGTTCTTTTTTGCTACGACAAGTCGCAAGCAAAGAAGTCGCCGGGGTTCAAAGTTAAAGCGCATGATGTGAGGGCTCTCGCGGCGTCTCTCGCATTTGTTAATAAAGTATCTTTGAACAATGTTATGTCGGCATGTACCTGGAGTTCCCATAATACGTTTACCTCTTTCTATCTCAGGGACTTAGCCTGGCACACAGACTCCGGCTATCAGCTCGGACAACTGGTAGCCGCTGAGCATCTCGTCCAGCTGTAGATTATGTACATACTCGACACAATGTATAGATACACTCCATCTCGGTTCATCGGGGCGGGTTTGCCCCTCTTATTTGCCGTGGAAATTTTGAGTTCGTCTGCTGGAGGCAAGTCAACCTCCAGAGACCCCCTCTTCACCTCCAAGTGCATCAAGAAAGGTGATTATATATGTTCTTTCCCCGCATTTACATTATTTCCTTGTAATTATGTTCTGTTTGGGGGAAATTTGCGGATTCTAGCGCAAATCAAGTTAAATCACGTTAAATTCACCTTTAAATGTTAAATATTAAATATATAATATTCATATATATATTGGTATTTAGAAGAACCAAAATCCCCTATGATGAGAACGTTGGGGGGTTAAGCCCTCCGCCGGTGGTTATTCTGGATGAACCCAAAAGGTTTATTATAGAGGTCGTGTATGGCAATAAATAGGAAGTTTTAATTTATTTAAAACCAGTATTTATTACATACCTACCTCTATAATAAACCTTAAGAGTGCCCTCCCGCCTCCCCGCCTTAACGGGGCAAAATAATGGCGGTCTTGGGTCACGTGACCTGTGATGAAATGCATCACCGCATGGAATCTGAGGGGATTCTGGTTCAATTTTTCAAAAAAGATTAGGATTTTTTGTCACCAAAATTTATTTAAAATTTTATTGTGACAATCAATCCTCTCCTCTTATTTGAATGTCAAGGTAAGATTACCCCAAAAGGTTTATTATAGAGGTAGGTATGTAATAAATACTGGTTTTAAATAAATTAAAACTTCCTTTTCTTGCCTCACTGGTACCCAAAATTTTGCCGACATTTTGGCGACATGTCGCGACTTTTTTTTGCCGACGTCGCGACACGAGAATTCCAAACGATGACAGCTCTAACGTATCCTAGTGCCACACGAAAAGGTCTTTACAGAGGGGGAAGTCTTTTTAGGTTACCGGACCTTTGGTCCGATAACCTATTGGCATGGCGTTGCGTCCGTCCGTCCGTCCGTCCGTCCGGCGTTAACATTTTTATCTTTAAAGTTAACGATCGAATCTTTCTGAAATTTTGCACAAAAATGCCTAAAAATATTTTGAGAAGGAGGTATTTTTTTGTTTTTTGATTTTCGCATTTTTTTCAAAATGGCGGCCGTTTTTGTCGAAAAACGCTCAATTTTGGACTTTGACGGCCATTTTCTCAAAAACTGTCTGATCAGTTTTGAGTTTTTGGTTTCAAAAGATTCCCCTCATATACCTCTGTGATATGTTTAAGTCTGGTTGCCCTAAATCTGCCGGTTTCTGTGTGGCGGCCATTTTGAATTTTTGGCGGGTCGGCGAAAAAAAATTTTTCCGCCCCAAATCGCATTACTATCCATTTTGGGCCATTTCTAGGGCAAAAAAAAATTTTTACCCTTTGAAAAAAATTTTGGACTTAGAAAATTTTCGGCACTTTTTCCCTTCATAATGGGAGCTGTCCGGACTGTACTCATAGAACGCTTGAAGATAGAGCTTAGAAATTGGCACTTTCAAATGGGATGTCATATATGGCGACTTGTGTGGTGACCTTGAATTTGACCTTGGATGACCTTGAAAGGTCAAAACAGCCATTTTTGGGTCGAAAAACGCTCAAATTTGCACCTGGTCTGTATTTTCTCAAAAACTGTCTGATCAGTTTTGAGATTTTTGCTTAAAAAGTTTCCTCTTATATACCTCTGTGACGTGTATAAGTTTTGTTGCCCTTGAATCGCCGATCTGAGTGTGGCGGCCATTTTGAATTTTTGACGAGTCGGCGAAAAAAAATTTTTTCGCCCCAAATAACATTACTATCCATTTTGGGCCATTTCTAAGCAAAAAAAAATTTTCACCCTTTGAAAAAAATTTTGGACTTAGAAAATTTTCGGCACTTTTTTCCTTCATAATGGGAGCTGTCAGGACTGTACTCATAGAACGCTTGAAGATAGAGCTTAGAAATTGGCACTTTCAAATGGGAAGTCATATATGGCGACTTGTGTGGTGACCTTGAATTTGACCTTCGATGACCTTGAAAGGTCAAAACAGCCATTTTGGGGTAAAAAAATGCCCAGATTTGCCTTTGTAGATGAAATGCTTGCAGATAGAGCTCATGTTTGCATTATGAACATATAGGAAGACATATATGGCACAACTAATGATGACCTTGAACTTGACGTCAGATGACCTTGAGTGCCAAATGTCTGACTTGGAATGTGTAAATTGACCTGAGCGGCCTAAACGATTCCACCCAACATATAGAATATCAAATGCCGCACACATACATGTAATGGTTACATCGAAGTTCATACGGATGACCTTGATTGGTAAATCCCAAGGTCATATGTTTACACTGCGAACCTTGATTGGTAAATCTCAAGGTCTGTTACCTGCCAATGCTGCCATGGCCAAACCAAAATTGTCCGGTAACCTATCTTAGCCTTTGGGCTAATTTTTAAGGGAGGTCTTATCTGAGGGGGACCACTGTACTAGTATGTGAAATTTCATCTAAGTTTGCAATTTTATGTTATGCTCACTTATCCACCTACAGATCAGCTACGAGAGGTCCGTGAAGGACGCTGACATTCTGAATGCCAGGCTACAAAACCTACAGCGAGATTTCGAGTCTCAGCTGATTGCTTGTGACCAGCTCAACAACGAAAACCAGTCCAAGGCTTCAGAACTCAAGGTAATTGGTAAACATTATCACTTATGACCATACTATATTTATTACAGCCAGTCACACAGGTGATCTCTGGTACAACAAGGGTAGTACAAAATGAAAGGAAAGCTTGGAAGGGTGCACATATCTTACCTTTTTGTACGAAAAGTCCACTTGTCCAGGAACTTCCCTGTTGCTCCTTTTGTCAGTCCTTTGGTGATTTGGTGAATTCTGAAGTTTTCCCACAAGGTGTAAAATTGATTTTCTGATTGGTGCACTTGTAGTAATGAATATTTTATTGCAATGGGACACCCCGTGGTATTGATTTCTTTTGCATGAAAGTAGTTTTCTTTCATGAACAGTTATTAAAAATGTCCAAATCATTTCTTTGAATACCACTTTTCATTGTGGTGATAGCATATGGCAAACAAGAGGAAACCACTTGGTTCATTCTGGATCCTCATACTGCAATAATAGTTTGCAATTGTACACTATATTGGACCATTTTCTTCATTGGATTTAAAATTTCGGGTACCTTGGATGACCAATTACTGCAGCAAATACAGACATGGAAATGAGCAATATGGAGGACTTTTCCATTGAATCAGTTGCGCAAGAGAACAATATCATCATCACAGCTCTCTCACAGTTGGCTGTTACTGCCCCAGATACTAAAAACAAAAGGAATAAATCTATCTCACCTTATCTAATGATTAAGAAGCGGGAAAACCCAAAGATAATTCGGAGGCGGGAATACCTGGCAAGGCTGTGGAGGAAGAGGAAGGCTCTACAGGTCGAGGCCAGGGCCAGAGGTACAGCCTTGGGCGGTGTTTATTAGGGTGGCACATATCGTGCTGTGCAATGTCAGGGGTGACTGACATAGAGGCTTCCTATAGCTGATATACTGTAGAATGTTCACTGAACTGTTCACCTTGTGTTTCTCTAGTAGGTTGGATTGCATTTGCTCTGGATGGCATTGCTTCTGTTCAAATACAGGTTTACTTTTCAAGTCCTTTCAGATTTTTGCTATCACTATCACTAGATATTTACTATCGCTCATCAATAAAACCTCGATCACTGTGTGTGTGTATTCACTTCATTTTTAACTCCACACTTGTAGCAAAAAGAAGACGACGTGACTGCATTGAAGACAGAGACGGGACGACTCAACAAGATGCGTGAGACGATCCAGCGTAAACTCCGGCAGATCGAGGACCAGAAGGCCGACACGGAACAGCAGCGGGAGACACTCAAGGGGCAGATCAATGCTTACGAGCGAGGTACACTTGGCCACACAGCACATGTGTGCAAGTGGATGACTTTATTGAATGGCTTATGTCACCGGAGTTGCGCAGAATGTCAGGATAAGGATAAGATTTTCTTGAAATTTTGATAATTTATTGTTACTAAAGTTCCTTTGATTTGGTCAAGATTCTTTAAATGTTCGAAATCTAGAAGGAGTGTGCATGCATACTTGGATTTCTGTCCAAGATACTAGCATTTTGATTGAATCGGTCATTTGTCGCTCAGTAATGCAAGAATATTTCATTTAATAAAACAGTTTTAATCAATTGTCATATGTTTGTGTAACATTCAATGTGGTACTATTAGCTTGTCATTGTACCAATCACCTCCTGACTTCTGTTTTGTCTCACAGAGCTGGAGTCGAGCAAGAAGCAGAGTGAGCAGGACAAGAAGGAGATCGACGCCCTCGTCCGAGAGAGAGACATCCTCAACAAGGTACCAATAACTAACTGAGTATCGTATGGAATCTGAATTCAATGTGCGTAGCAGTCGTTTTCCTCACAGCATTTGGAATCACAACTTTAATTACATTCTCCTGGAGCCGGTAGCCAAGCATCCTCGCCGTCTTCACGTCAGATTATACATGTAATGATTCATGAATTTTGTCCCCGACAGAACATGTTGAAGGCAGCGTCCAACACGCAGAAGCAGCTGAACCTGGTGAAGCTTCACGAGCAGAGCAAGAAGAACCTGGAGCAGGAGATCCAGAACTACAAGGAGGAGGCCCAGAAACAGCGCAAGATCATCTACCAGCTTGAGAAGGAGCGCGACCGATACATCAATGAGGCCAGCGACCTAACCCAGAAGGTAAGGGGGACTTCGCACTATGAATCACAGCATGATATTCATTATAATATTCAATGCTATCTCAGAACAACTCGGTGGTGCAAGATAACGGAGCAATGTCAGCGAATGACACATCACTACAGAGAAGGAAACGTTACACAGTATGATTTCTCTGAATGTTGTATAAATATCATGAGGTAGAAAGCCTTCTAAAGAAAGACATTATATTCCTACCACAGGTGCTTCAACACATGGAGGACGTGAAGGTGCGCGAGATGCAGATCTTTGACTACAAGAAGAAGATCGCCGAGGCTGAGACCAAACTGAAGCAGCAGCAGAACCTGTACGAGGCTGTACGCAGCGACAGGAACCTTTACAGCAAGAACCTCATCGAGTCACAGGTATGAGCGAAGACTTGGTTCATCACATAACACTTGCAATCCGATACTCACTTCATACTGTGCAACTTCTCAAAAGGTTCCAATTGTATTTGAAAAATTCTGCTGAATATTAGTACATAATACATTTTTCTTTAAAGGAGGTTCCATATATTGAAAAATAACAACATAATGCTGTTCCCATATGATTACTAAATGTCCTCGCACTCACCAGGATGAGATCACGGAGATGAAGCGAAAGCTGAAGATCATGAACCACCAGATCGACCAATTGAAAGAGGAGATCTCGGCGAAGGAGGCCGGACTCGTCAAGGAGCAGCTGGAGCACCAGCGCGTGGAGAAGGAGAAGGAGGCTCTCAAGGCCGAGCTCCAGCGCATGAAGCTTCAGGCGTCCGAGAGCAAGGCCTACATCGACGCTCAGGAGGCCGAGGAGAGGAAACTACTCAAGATCATCAGCGAGGCTGACGCTGAGCGAGTTCGACAGAAGAAAGAGCTCGACCAGGTCAGTTGGGGCGGGATTCTGCATATTCTAGAAGTCTAGACGCAAATCGAAATTGCCCTTTGAAACTAAACTGCATTTCTCAGTAAAGTGGAAGAGTGTCTGCCTACATTCTGACAAATTCTTCACTGAACCTCACAGGTGATCAGTGAGCGAGACATTCTGGGCACCCAGCTGGTGCGACGTAACGACGAGCTCGCGTTGCTCTACGAGAAAATCAAGATCCAGCAGAGTACACTCAACAAGGGAGAGATTCAGTACAACCAGCGTCTGGAGGACATCCGGGTACTCAAACTCGAGATCAAGAAACTCCGCCGTGAGAAGACCATACTCCAGAAGAGTGTCGCCAACGTGGATGACCTCAGGTGAGAACTTCAGCATTCTGTCTTGATTTCAAGTTGGGAATCATATTTGATGATGCTATCGTGAAACCAAGCTTCGGAGGGAATATCATTCCATGACCGTACCTTACATTGCAGACGAGAAGTGTACCACCTACAGAGAGAGCTGCTCCGAGAGAGGACGCGCTGTAAGGCTCTGGAGGAGGAGCTAGAAAACCCCATGAATATTCATAGGTGGAGGAAACTTGAAGTAAGTGATCGCCAGTGAATATTAGTATTGAAAGTTATAAAAACCTGAGAACCTGTATTCTGTCCATGTGGTCTTTTACAACTATTTTCTGATGATGAACCTCTTTTCTTGCTACCTCTCCAGGGCAGTGACCCAAGCACGTACGAGATGATCCAGAAGATCCAGACGCTCCAGAAGCGGCTGATCTCCAAGACGGAGGAGGTGGTGGAGAAGGAGTTGCTGATCCAGGAGAAGGAGAAACTTTACGTGGAACTGAAGCACATCCTGGCCCGACAGCCCGGCCCCGAGGTCGCAGAACAGCTCCAGATCTACCAGGGCACACTCAAGGAGAAAACCAAACAGATGAAGGTCAGTGCAGAGAGTGTCACTGTGGTGTGGCATGAGAGTTTTCCATTGGTATTGATGAAATTTCTAACTGGAAAAAGCCATTAGAGTATATATTTTAATTACTCCCGTTGAGCTGTCATAAGTATACCATGGATGGAAATGTAACGGTATACCAATTATTTTCTATGAACCATTTCATCATGACAGTAAACAAATTCCCGTGCGATTCTCACAAATCTTGTATGTTGTTGTTTTGCAGTCAATGGCGTCCGAACTGAACATGTACGAGTCCCAGGTCAGTGAGTACAAGTACGAGATAGAACGACTTGCCAGGGAACTTCAGGAGGTCAAGAAAAAGTACTTCATGCAGAAGAAAAAGGAGCAGAACAGCAAGTATGTCATATATAATTGTTGCTACTTCATGTGAAATAGAAACACAAAGAAATATCATTGGTTGTGCTTACTCAGTATACACACGGGCATTTTCTCATATATATATAAATGTATTTGTATTCCAATAATAATCTTATACTAAGCATACTCATATATTCATAGTAGTAGTCTTCATCACAACTATAAACACCTTTTGCATGGACACTTCTTTGCCTTTCACAGGGAGCGAGATCGTGCAATAGCCCAGGCGGGACAACCAATCATCCAACCCCAACGTACAGACCAGGCGCGCTTCACTGGTGGGGGCTTCAACCTCAAACAACCCATGCAGAAAACAGTCGCCTAGCAACTGTCACCTCCCCCCAACCCGACTGCCCAAACTGGATAAAGATTTAATGCAAGAAATTTGTGTCGTTTGACTTCCATATTCTGTATTTATAGAATGAGCTGTATTGCCATGCTATATCAGTACTTGATATAATTGTATGTCATACATACTATGTGCCTCATGAGCTTTATTTTCACGCTGCTGAGTTATGTAAATGTGATGAAATATTCGAAGAAAGCACATCACTTCACTAAACTGTTTTGAACTTCTTTGTACTGCTGTGCATAGGAATGGATGCTTTCTGTTCAGCTTGAGTCACATGATTTCAGGATTTATGTTCGTTTGAAAAGTAGGTTCGTGTTGAAAACATCGTCCTCTATGCACTGCAGTATTTTAGGAAAATGCACCTAGAGAGCAAATACAGGCACAATCAGGGTTTTGTTAATCAATGAAAAGAACATTCCTAGCCTTGCGTTTGTTGCGTACATTGTGAATTTTTGGTGGATCACTTTTAATTCCGTCCATGTGTCCGTCCATCTGAAAAGGCATCGTCAAATGTCCAGGAATTGGTCAAGCAGTATTGTTTTTGTTCCACCCACTTTTACCAGGTGGCGATTTTATTTATTTCAACAGTCCAAATATTTTTGTTGCCGAGCTTGTGTATGCTTGTTGATACTTTATGATCGGTTGTCTGTGATACTTGTAATATATATTTAAATAGAATGTATTTATATCTGTAACATGAATAAAAAGTCATTTTAAAAATATTAAGTTATATGCCTATATCTTACCTCCAAAACACATTACGGGTTATGGCTTATTAGCCTTACTGACATAGGAGTTCTCCATAGAGAGAACCCCATTTGGAAAATGGGCTAGACAATGAATTGTCCAAGCCACTAACCCACGTGACCGGATGGTGACGTCATTCTCGTCTCCTATGGCTGCTCTACCACATTGGATTTGCCTTGCTGACATAACTTTGCGAATATTTTAGTTTTCATCGTCTTACGAACACTTTCTTTGCATGCCTTTTTGGATATTTCTTTTCCTCGCTCTTTTGGCGTGCTTCGCGTGGATAGTTTCCGCTCCTCAGACTTCGTTTTGTGTTTGGAGCGCGGACTCCCCTCTTGCCGTGATGCGCCGCTGTGCTCAGTGCGGGCAGCAGCTTCCGTCGTGGGAAGTACACTCAGAGTGTATTGCGTGCCAGGACCCGGTGCATACGGATCAACTTACGTGCGGTTTGTGTGCGGACCGTTCGCGGGAGGAGTGGGGGCAGGTTCTTGGAGCTGTTCTCGCACGGAGAGACAAGTTGTCCCGTCAAGTGTCTCCAGCCCCGTCCTCTTCATCTTCCGCGTCGTCGGCCAAGCGTCGCCGCCGTCAGGAAAGGAAGACTTCTGCCCTGCTGGGCAAGCTGGATCGTACCCTGGTTTGCCTAGAAGCTAAGTTTTCTTCCCCTTCCTCTTTGTTTTGTTCCGCGGGTGATCTGCTGGTGGGAGAGTCGCACTCGACCCACGGTGGCACGCCCCGGGAGTCAATTCACTGTGTATTTCATGTACCGTCAGCGGGGATCCTGTTTGCGCGTGTCACCTCCGCTGTTATCGGCGAACAGGTTCCTGCAGCTGCGCCCGCGCCTTTTCTGGCCAGTTCTCCCGCGTTTTTCGGTTCCCGGCCCTCGGGGTCCGGACCCCGTACGGGGTCCGGCCCCCGGACTTCGGTCCAGGGGCTTTGTGTGGCCCGTCGTAGCGGTGCTCTGGTTAGTGTGATGGCGCGGAGTCCGGACCCCGTACGGGGTCCGGACCCCGACCCTTCGGGTATTCTGCGCTTGGCACAGCCTCAGTCGCAGAGGCCGGCCCCCGTGCTTCGGGGGCCGTGGCACGGGGTCCGGGCCCCGGGGTGCGGATCCAGCACTCGACTCTCAGTGCTGCTTCTGCCCTGCCGTTGCCCGCTCGGGGCTCGGCCCCCGTCCTACGGGGTCCGAGCCTTGAGTGCATGCTGTTGACAGCTGCTTCTATAGAGAAATCTACCGCTTCTTTCTCTTTGCAGAGTTCATCGGCGTTGACTGCCTCTTCGGCCTCTCTCACCGTGACGACTAGCTCGGCGGCCCAGCCTTCCTTGCCAGGTCCTTCTTCGGTGGTCTCCCGGCCCCCCTCTCCGTCTGGAGTTCCCCCAGCGGCCCCAGCGATGGATGTGGCTAGCCTTGTTACGGCTGTTTTGGCAGCCCTGGACGCCCGCGCGGGTGTGTCCGTTCCCCCCACGTCAGATGCCTTACGGCGTACTCAGGCCTTGGGAGCCTCCCCAGCAGTTGCCTGCGGAGATCTTCGGGGAGGAGTCTGATGAGGACTCTGGGGAGGAGTCGCTTGCGTGCGGGCAGGATGTGCCTACTCCTTCGGCGCCACTGGCTCCAGTTTCCAGGAAGCGCCCAGCTTCCGTCGTGGCTTCCGTGGCTCCCAGCGACAAGCGCTCTCGTCTTGACGCCGAGCCGGCCGACAGTGAGGAGGGAGAGGAGGACCTTTCCTTTGATCACAAGCTCGACCTCGTGCGTTCGACCTTGGAGCCCACCCTCTTTCCAGCTGAGCCGAAGCCCACAGTGTCTAAGCGTCCGACGTCGCTGCTGGCATCCCAGCGCTCCCCGGAACGTCAGCCTCGACGGGGTCTCCCTATCCCGGACGGGCTCCGCGAGGAGTTTTCCCGGCGCCGCTGTGAGACACTGGACCAGGGGAAAACAGAGTTGGGGAAGTTTCCCCGTCGGCCTCCTTTCCACAAGAAGGACTACCTCCCGTCCAACCCGGACTACCTGGATAAGCCAGCGGTATTCCCCGAGGCGGCGGCCCAGTACCTTGGCGACAAGGCTCGCCCCGTGACCCTTCAGCCGGAGACCTTATTCTCCCTGAACCACGCCGTCCGCGCCGCCACCTGTGTGTCCTCCCTGGAGGACTGGTTCCGTACTGCGGCTTACCGCCAACTACAGTCTGCCTTGACAGCGCTGGAAGACCTGGAATCCCCACCGTCTCAGCTAGTGTCCCTGGGGGACCACCTCCGTTCGGCGTCCCAACTCCTGGAGTCTTGTGACTTGGCGTCAGCCCACCGGATGGAGCAGTCCACGTACGTGGAGTGGGTCCTCCACTTACTGAGGAGAGACGATTTTCTAGGCCAAGCTAGGTTCAAGCTTCCCCCGGCCTTGGTGACGGAGCTTCGCTGTGCCCCGCTCGTAGATCCAGAGGCAGGGGCTGCTCTTACCTCTCCTCCACCTCTCTTCGCCGGCCTAGAGTCTAAGCTGCCTGCAGCCCGTGAGCTGGCCCGTCAGGAGGAGTCGGTCTCGACCAGTAAGCGTCTCACGGAGACGATCGCCAAGCGTCTGGCCTCCCCTCTTCAGGCGTACGCCCCCTCTTCCTCCAAGCCTCCACCGACCAAGTCCAAGGAGAAGAAGGAGAAGAAGCCCTTTCAGAGGGCCCCTGCCGGCAGTAAAGCGACCAAGAAGTCAAAGCACAAGGGCAAGCCCAAGCCAGCAGGGGAGAAGAAGTCCTCCGCCCCCGCAGCAGGTGAGCTCCCTGCGATGGACCCTGCGATACCTCGGGCTGTCCCACCCTCGTTCCAAAATTCAAGCGAGCCTGTGGGCGCCCGTCTAACAAATTATTGGCAAGAGTGGCAGACACTCGGAGCCAGCCCGTGGATCGTGTCGGTCCTTCGCAGGGGCTTTCGCATCCAGTTCAGTCAGCGTCCTGCACTGGCTACCGAGCCTATTCCCTTTTCACTTCCCGGAGCTCACGCCAAACGGTTAGCACTCTCGCTCGAGATCGCCGATATGCTGGCCAAAAACGCGCTCGAAAAAGTAGGAATTTCCTCTCCAGGTTACTACAGTATCCTGTTCTTGACTCCCAAGAGCTCAGGCGGGTGGTGCCCCGTGATCGACCTGTCCGCTCTAAACCGCCATGTCAAGACCCCCAAGTTCGCCATGGAGACGGCGGAATCGATCCGCTTGTCCCTTCCAAAGAACTCTTGGGTCGTCTCCCTGGATCTGAAGGACGCGTTCTTTCACATCCCGATTCATCCGGTCTCCCGCAAATATCTGCGCTTCGTGCACCGGGGCACCGTGTATCAGTTGCGTGCCCTGCCATTCGGACTGTCCCCGGCTCCATGGATCTTCACAATGGTGGTGAAAGAGTTACAGATACTCGCCCACAAGGAGGGCATCCTCCTCTACCAGTACCTAGACGACTGGATTGTCTATCACCAGTCTCCCGAGGTTCTGACTCGGCACTTACAGTGGGTCCTGGACTTGTGCAAACGCATGGGTTTGCTGGTCAATCTCCAGAAATCAGAGCTAACGCCGGCCCAGGACTTCGTGTTTGTCGGGTACCGGTACAAGACACAGCTGGGTATGGTTTTTCCCACGGAGGAGCGGCTGTCAAAGATACGGTCCTTACTCCGCAGATTCTTGGACGAGCCCAGTCAGTCAGCACAGGTCTGGCAGTCGATGCTCGGGTTGCTGGCAGCAACCGAGAAGTTAGTTCCTTACGGTCGACTCCACATGCGGGAGTTACAGATCGACCTTCGCTCCCAGTGGATCGCAGCCACGGATTGCCCTCAGCAACCGGTCGTCCTTTCTCCAGCAGGGAAGGCGTCCATACTGTGGTGGATGTCCGCTACCAACCTCACTCGGGGCTCACCCTTCCGTCAGCCTCCTCCCTCCAAGCATCTATTTACGGATGCCTCTACGGAGGGCTGGGGGGCACACCTGGACTTCAAGGAAGTGTCTGGGGTGTGGACAGAGCCCGAGAGCTCGTGGCACATCAACCGCTTAGAGTTGGAGGCGGTTTCCCTGGCCCTGGCCCACTGGGAGGAGGAGTGTGCTGGTCGTGCTGTCCTGGTGTCCACGGACAACTCCACTGTCGTGGCCTACATAAAACGCGCTCGAAAAAGTAGGAATTTCCTCTCCAGGTTACTACAGTATCCTGTTCTTGACTCCCAAGAGCTCAGGCGGGTGGTGCCCCGTGATCGACCTGTCCGCTCTAAACCGCCATGTCAAGACCCCCAAGTTCGCCATGGAGACGGCGGAATCGATCCGCTTGTCCCTTCCAAAGAACTCTTGGGTCGTCTCCCTGGATCTGAAGGACGCGTTCTTTCACATCCCGATTCATCCGGTCTCCCGCAAATATCTGCGCTTCGTGCACCGGGGCACCGTGTATCAGTTCCGTGCCCTGCCATTCGGACTGTCCCCGGCTCCATGGATCTTCACAATGGTGGTGAAAGAGTTACAGATACTCGCCCACAAGGAGGGCATCCTCCTCTACCAGTACCTAGACGACTGGATTGTCTATCACCAGTCTCCCGAGGTTCTGACTCGGCACTTACAGTGGGTCCTGGACTTGTGCAAACGCATGGGTTTGCTGGTCAATCTCCAGAAATCAGAGCTAACGCCGGCCCAGGACTTCGTGTTTGTCGGGTACCGGTACAAGACACAGCTGGGTATGGTTTTTCCCACGGAGGAGCGGCTGTCAAAGATACGGTCCTTACTCCGCAGATTCTTGGACGAGCCCAGTCAGTCAGCACAGGTCTGGCAGTCGATGCTCGGGTTGCTGGCAGCAACCGAGAAGTTAGTTCCTTACGGTCGACTCCACATGCGGGAGTTACAGATCGACCTTCGCTCCCAGTGGATCGCAGCCACGGATTGCCCTCAGCAACCGGTCGTCCTTTCTCCAGCAGGGAAGGCGTCCATACTGTGGTGGATGTCCGCTACCAACCTCACTCGGGGCTCACCCTTCCGTCAGCCTCCTCCCTCCAAGCATCTATTTACGGATGCCTCTACGGAGGGCTGGGGGGCACACCTGGACTTCAAGGAAGTGTCTGGGGTGTGGACAGAGCCCGAGAGCTCGTGGCACATCAACCGCTTAGAGTTGGAGGCGGTTTCCCTGGCCCTGGCCCACTGGGAGGAGGAGTGTGCTGGTCGTGCTGTCCTGGTGTCCACGGACAACTCCACTGTCGTGGCCTACATAAACAAACAGGGGGGTACAAAGTCCGTTACCCTGTGTCGGCAGGCCACGACGCTTCTTCTGTGGTGCCGGTCTCGGAACATTCACTTGCGTGCACGTCACATCCCGGGCCGGTTGAATGTGTTGGCGGACCAGCTGTCACGCAGGGGGCAGATCCAGCCAACAGAGTGGTCTCTCCATCCTCAGGTGTTCAGTTCCCTGTGCCTCAGGTGGGACCGCCCTACAGTGGATCTCTTCGCGACCAGGTGGAACAACAAGCTTCCAGTGTTTGTCTCTCCGCTTCCGGACCCCCTTGCGATGTCCATCGACGCGTTGTCCACGGATTGGGACGGCCTGTTCGGGTATGCATACCCTCCGGCGATTCTGCTGCCCAAGGTTTTGGCCAAGATCAGGTCCCACACATGCCGTATTCTCCTGGTCGCTCCATACCAGCCACAGCGGCCTTGGTTCCCAGAACTTCTGGGCCTGTTGGTAGATCAACCAGTGGCCCTACCCCCTCGGGACGACCTTCTCAAACAGCCCCAGGCGCAGCTGTTTCACAGCCGACCCGCGAGCCTGAACCTCCACGCGTGGCTTCTGTCCAGCGATCCCTTCGCGCAAAGGGATTTTCTTCAGAAGTGTCCAGTAGGATCGCCCGCCCTAATAGAAACTCATCCTTGGGAGTCTATGAGTCTAAATGGCGAGTCTTCGCTGCTTGGTGCGATGGCAGGCAGGTTGATCCATTCAACGCCTCTGCTCAGACAGTAGCTGATTTTCTCTTGGAGAAATTCCAAGCGGGTGCGGCCCCTTCGACATTAGCGGGTTATAGGACCGCTCTAGCCAAGACTATTTTGCCTCACACTGGTATCAATCTCGGCGGGGATCAAGATCTGAGCGCCTTGCTCAATAACTTTAAAGTTGAACGTCCGCTTACCCGTAACTCAGTTCCGGAGTGGGATCTATCCCTGGTTTTGAACCGTTTGGCGTCTGCTCCCTTTGAACCTATGTCTTCCGCCCCCCTAAAGTTCCTTACTTGGAAGACAGTCTTCCTGCTGGCTCTGGCTTCTGGACGTCGCAGGAGCGAAATCCACGCCTTGGATTTCTCAAAAGTTAGATGGCGAGAGGATGGCCTCCAGGTCTCCTTACAGGTCATCCCTTCTTTCCTGGCGAAAACCCAGCTGGCGTCGTCTCCCCCGCTGGCCTTCACGATTCCGGCTTTGTCGGCGTCTGTAGGCCCGAATCTCGAGGAAGACTGTCTCCTGTGCCCGTTGCGGGCTTTGCGCTTGTACCTTAAGCGGACAAAAGGTCTCCGGGCTGGCAAGCGACTGTTGTTCATTTCACATCAGTTGAAATTCCAACGGGACATACGTTCCGCTACCATCTCATCCTGGATTCAAAAAATGTATCCGCACCTGTTACGATTTGGCCGAGCAGGACTCCGCCTGTTCGTTCAAGGTACGCGCCCATGATGTTCGGGCCATGGCGGCCTCTCTTGCATATATGGGACGGGTTCCACTTGATCAGGTCATGCAAGCATGTTCATGGCAATCCCATAACACCTTTACGTCTTTCTACCTTAGAGACCTGACGTGGACGGGGAGTGAGGGCTACCACCTCGGGCCCGTGGTAGCTGCTCGGAGCGTCGTCACCCCTTGAGGATGACGTGGCCCATCTTGTACATACGTTCCTCTTGTACATATGTTGAAGTTCCGTGTTGCGAGTTCCGGTTCCGATTACCGTTAAATTGGTCTCCTATGTCAGTACGGTCGTACTCCTTAGTTCGGTATGCATTGTGACTCAGTTGCGTCAGCAAGGCATATCCTCATGTACATACGTTACGTCACTTATGACCGGAAGCCAGTCACTCGACACTCGGAGGTAAGTGGTTTTTTCTACTTACCCTATTGTTAAACCATAAATGTTTTGGTGACCCTGAGGACACCCTCCTTTGGTTCCTCCAATCATTCAGGGGAAAAGCCCACCCTGTCCCTCACTGAGGCCCTAGGGTTGAGCTTTTGGTTATGTCAGAGTTCTTTTTGGAGCACCCCGCCTCCAATCTTTATTCTGATTTTACCCGTAATGTGTTTTGGAGGTAAGATATAGGCATATAACTGGCTGTTTTATGTTAATAAAACTAGTGTTATATACTATACTTACCTCCAAAACACATTCAGAGTGCCCACCCGGCCGGCCCCGCGTACTCCTTCTGGTTGGTTCCTAGAATCGACGAGAATGACGTCACCATCCGGTCACGTGGGTTAGTGGCTTGGACAATTCATTGTCTAGCCCATTTTCCAAATGGGGTTCTCTCTATGGAGAACTCCTATGTCAGTAAGGCTAATAAGCCATAACCCGTAATGTGTTTTGGAGGTAAGTATAGTATATAACACTAGTTTTATTAACATAAAACAGCCATTTTGTATCTGTTGCATTCATTGTGACCTGAACTCGGAATATAAATAAAATAATCAAAACGATCAGAGATGAATATAAGATGGTCATGACATTCGAAACTGTAATTTAGGAAAAACAAGCGCGTCATGATAGTGGAAATCATGTACTTTTTTGAAAAAATAAACGTTATGATAATGATGACCGTTCTTTAAATCGTCAAAATTGAAATATATTCTATTTTAGTATATAGTGTTTTTTGATGAAAATGGAAAACTACTATCGTTCAGGGAAGAATGATCTACCATGCAGTGCCATGTATTTGATGTTTGGTAAAACCTTTTGATTTACAAACAAGCGGCAGTCAGAAAGGAAAAGCCTTCTTTTCAACAAAATTTTATTGTATTTTTATATTAAGAAAATATGGACGGTTTTAACGAATTTATACGACATTCACAGAATTTCCTTGGGCCACATACCAACCGTATTGATCATGTGTAGTCCCATAGGCGTGTGTCACCGTGAAAAGTGACAAATAAAATACAGCCTCTGACCTTAACAGCGTCTTCAAATTAAACATTAATTAGACATTCCATGCCCCCCAAATACAGTAAACAACCTTCACGTTCTAGAGCCCCGAAATCATAGTGAATTTTAGCGCGAAACCACCTACCACTTCTAGCTATGCCCTGCCCCCAGAAACAGTTTTCTTTGAACGAGGGGCACTCGAAGAGGTCTCGCTGCACAAAGCTCCGGCCGAGCCACTTACGGGGCCGTCCTGTCTTCTTAGCCAGCCACGGGGCCCATTCATTGGATGTGAGCGGCAAGAGCCCCCGAGAGCCTGTGGAGAGTGATGGTGCAAGCGGTAGGACATCAGCTTGCTTGCCTTGTGTTCTAGCGTGTGAGTGTCGAGTTTTGAAAAGAAAAGCCCGGTCGGTGTTTCACCGTTCGTGAAAAGGGGCGTCCAAGCCTTGTGCATTGGTAAGAGGCGCTGGTTGCATGCTGGTAGTTCTCATGTGAAAGCAGTGGTTCTATTTTTTCAAGCGGGGGTCTCAGCGTAAAAACTGCCACTGTCGCTGTCAGAACGAAGGATTGCACGTCCGTGATACAAGTAACGTTGATTGTCACAGTCCAGCGTGAAAGCAGAGAAGCCCCATGTGAGTTTGTTTTCCGTGTCCCGACCTTGGTTTGCTCCAGATGCCGATGTTACCGAGCCACACCTGGATGGAGTAAGGAGTTGGGAGTCTAATTTCAAGAGTTGCTGATGGTTTGGAAGGACGTGGTGTTAGCAGACCGGTGGTGCACGCACTTATTACAAGCGGACAAAAAACAGCGCCAAATACCAGGCCTGACTTGGAGGCAATACAACAGGGCATTGGCATCCATCACATTCAATATCGGATATATTGCAGAAACATGAACTGGATACCGTTCTTATTTCTCACAACTATGCTCTCTATTATTCCGTGAGGGTTGATGTCTGAAAACACGCATGTTGGATAGTGTACCGATGCACACACGGGGCTGTTTTCTTTACTCGTCAGAGCAAGAAATAGATTCTTCTTGTGTTATTAGTTTTCAAATCACACTCAATGGAAAGAAAATTAATTTATTTGACAGACGACCGATATTCGCGGAACGTCTGTGCTTGTTTTCCTATGAGCATTAATTTTTTCTAGGATAAAAGATCCCACAATGAAGACATTCACTGGATATGAAAAGACACGCCAAAATTCAATTAGGATTATTCAAATTGGACACAACAGTATTTTGATTATGACAGCAAAAGCCTCGTCCATTTTTGTTGTTGTTGCATAATACATTTTATGCATATATATGTTTTCATAATGCCAAATTTGAATACATATCATTACTTGGAAACTTATTCTGTGTAATATATATGCAATTGTATAACACTGATAATGGGTGAATCATATCATGTTTATACCAAGGACCATTTGAATATCATGTTTAAAGGTGCCATAAACTATGCTGTTCGGGGCCGGGGGCCGGGGGGGGGGGGGGGTAACATGACTAACCTCAGTTCTATCTGAGTGAGGTTAGAACGACAGCTTTAATTTTTCAAGTGATACCATGGTTTCCAAATGGAACATACAAATATGTCACATTGAAATAAATTTTCATTCATTGTATCCTAACAGAAACCCAGTGGCTTGTTTAATTGTAGCAGTAAATCATTTACTTCATAAACCATGCTTTTTCCTTCCACTGCTGCACGATATAATTGAATTTGCTTTTTAAAATGTGCAATTTTATCATGTTTCAACAATTCTTTTGTTTTTCCCGCTATCGTTTCAGAGAAGCCGTAGTATTATCACGAAAGGGCGGCTGGACTTTGTTCGAGCTGATATTGTAACTTCATAGAACTTCTTATCACGACAATTTGACGGAGAACACCAGTTTTAGGTGCACGCAATATATCTTTATAGCCTTGCATTGAGTGACGGGATATATACACGGACCCACTATTATTGCATAAGCTGCTGCTCCCATAGATGCACTTGCTATAAAGTCGTGCATTCTCCAATGAGCTTGCTCGAGGTCACAAGGGAGTCCATGGTCAAGCTTGACGCAATACACTGTGGATAACCAAGGAAGGATCTCCAATATACACGAACATCTTTGAACGGGGGCAACGTTTCGCTCTACGCAGATTAACTAACGACTTAACGTCCGCGTGGGATGGCTATTTCTCAATAGCGACCGGTCATATCCCAAAACCATTGAGGGATGAATGTTATGTGTGTACTATAGAAAGCATAGCTCGTTCCGGATAAAACAAATCAGCGAAACACACCAGAGCAAAAGTCCTCAGGAGACCAGATAACGTCTTGCAGGCCAAGGAGCAACTATACAAGTGCTTCAGGGGTGAAGCATTCTCCCGGTGTTGTCGCTTTCTCATACGGGCATCCATAAAGAAACCAGTTTGTAAATGTTTGCATGTCTGATCAAAATATAGGGCTCCCGGGAGATAATCACACATCACAACACCTCGCACATCCCGTGTACCGAGGGATTTGGCCCGTTATTTGACTAAATGATCTCTGGCAGGGGGTGAAATCAACACACCGAGATCCGGATTGCAACTGAAGTTGGATAATCGTATATCATCGCCTGCTCCTTGCGGAGGTAAAAAGTTACACTGGGCTCAAAGCCACACAGGGTGATAATGCCTCCTGATAGAGATACAGAGGTGTGAATAACCTGCCTCTTCGCACCTATTGCAAGGGATTATAATGTAGCAAGCATTTGTGAGATTACTTAAAGCCGGGATGATGGTTTGGATTACACAGCTGCATGGATTAAACCCCAGTCGTCGCGTGTCACGTCACAGTTGGTGACAATGGAATAACTCGAATTACGAGACGATCCAGTGAGAATTCAAGTGTTCGGATTACCACTTTTTACAGCTTGTACGTACCAGGCTCCAGGCTCTTTGCAGCCACATACCGGGATCGATTTTGATACCAACAAAAGAGGGAAGAAGAACAATGGGTCTAGTCCGTCTAACCCGTAGACACCACGTCGACCATTGGCGTGTAGCCGCACTAGTGCTCGGCCTAATGGGGACAGTTTTCCTGCCTCACACACGCGCAGACTCGGATACCGAACATTGCCCCAGGTTGTGCATCTGCGCGGGTAACTCAATGGACTGTAGCTATAAGGGCCTGTCTGAGGTACCTCGGAATATCCCTGCAGCGGCCGAGAGAATGTAAGTTCATTGCTGGGAATTGTATTGTTTTCAAAAATGCATGATGACAGGTATTGGCCATTCAAGTAAATGTAGGCTACATTACTTGCATCTGCAATACATATTAGATCTACTCATAATTATTTAGATTACTTTTCAGTCAAATATTTATTGGGTTTATACATACATGTCGACCAACTATAAACAGCTACATGTAATTGAAAAGAACAGTAATTTTCTAACAGGGAAGATTAATGTGCTAAGTATGTGATGATCGTAAAAAGTTTCCCAATGAAAAAAACATATCCTTGTCATTGACAAATAACAACCTTGGTAATGGATACAACACTGAAGAGCTTCTCTGCAGCTTAATCAAAACGCCTTTTCCAGACCCCTCATATTTTTGCAGACATTGTGAAAAAGGCGAAAAGTGTCAGATTGTGTAGTGTTAGCTATTCATCTCACTCGAGATGGCGTCGGGCTCTGGGTCAGAGATCAAAGGTCAAAGTTCAAAGGCTTCCGTGGTCTAAACACCGATAAATGGAGCTCTTTAATTCCGATCCCACCCAGCGCTCGCCACGTGACTTTTGTTGATGTTTGAAGATTGAGAACACTGGTACGGTTTATGATATGATCCAGAAGGACTTAGTGATGATAGCCTGATCTGGAGTATAGTTTTCTCTGGAAAAACTATTACCTGTAAAATCAGGCGAAGTGGTTTTCAGTAATAAATGGTCTTGAAATGGTCTACGAAACAAACTATCTATAGGCTGTATTACTGTATGCATGTAGTACATGTATATTGAACCCACTTTCGATTCGTCGCTGTAAGTAAGCTATCACAAACTCAACTTTCCCAACAGGGCACCACCTGTGTTGGAATTCCATGGTGTTTTTTCATGTGCTTTCTGGTACCTCTCAACAACGAAAACTGAACTTATAAATCACGTAGAGTTCTGGCACGGTATCTGTCGTAGTGGTACGGTATTACATGCAATTAGGACCAGTAACTTTTATTTTTAATGTCTAGACGAGTTGAATAACCAAATGTGTACATGACAGAAACTTTGTCAGAAACATTAAAACCCACATATGTTACTTCACCGTGTTTTATTGCCAGCGAAACAAAGCTTTATCATCAAAATATGACGGTCATTTCACCCCGAGGCCAAATTTTCAGTTTTATACTCGCCGTCCGTACGACGTCATACTTGGCACATATTCCATTTCATGTTGACTTTTAAGTTTGTCTTTTTGGCCGTCCATTAAAAGTAGAGAAACCTACTACATTTTACTAGAAAGCCAGTCACATATTTAGTGTTTGTCCCTTTCCAAACACCATAAAATCCCTCCAAGGCTTCCCCTTGTTTACTCGTAATGTTGTGCATATACTTTTTAGACAAACAAAACCGCCCCATTTACGTTTATGTATTTTAAAGATGCGTTGACACAGTAGAATGCACGATCGGTTGAGATCTCCCAGGCAGGGTGACGCTGGGTCTGTATACCTGTGGTTTCAGGGGCTGGGCTCCTATCATATTGCATCTCCACCTATAGCAGTATAGTATAGGTGATACCCATGATACCCTAGCGCTCACAAGTCATTTTCCTTATCTAAGATCTGAAAGATTCGTCTCCTCAGCAGCCTTCAGCAGCTAGTATCAAATAATGAGTCAAGGTAATAAAATACATGTAGCTTTCTGCATGTACATGTAGATGAAAACTATACATACATGTATGCATGTAGTAGAACACAGTACCACACTAACACATCTGAACAAAAATCTACATTTTCACTGATACGAGTACATGAAACAAATCGTTCATCAAATTTAGTTGAGAGGAAATTGTACTTGTGCAAATGTTATGTATCCTAGATGTGTTCTTTAGTTACTGAAATGAGGTAGAATACCGAGGAACAGAAGCCCAGAACAGGAGTACATGTAACCAAAAACATACTCGTTACGCTGGGAAATCGGTATAATTGAAAACAGTTTTGTCGTAAATTGTTTAAATATTTACCCCGACGCCGTTTACGTTTTATGTCTGTTCTGTGAACTGAAAGGTTCTAACACTACTTCAATATTTGTCCAACACCTCGAGCTACATGTATGTTCTCCCACAACCCCAGGGTGGTTGGGGAGGGGGGGGGGGGTTGTTACACTCCTTCATTGTCTGCCAAACCGGAGCAACAAGCTGGTTACACAATTAATACCTTCCACTAACACACATACCTATCCAACTAATTACATGTATACAAGGGTATTTTGTTAGCTCTGCAGTTGACACCTTGAAGAAAAAGCTTCTGAAAACTGGGTTTAATTGGGTGTCTATCCTTTCCGGGTTTAAGCGTTTGGGGAGTAAGTTTAGAGAAGAATATTGAAGTTTTCCCAAGTTGATTACGCGCCAGGATTTGCACAGAAATACGGTTTTAATTAAAGTCATTTTTATGCTATATAAAATCAATTAAATCAGCCAGGATTATGAAGAATATATGATTTTTGTTTTTCAGAGATTTACAAGGGAATAACATTACAGTCATACGCAAAGATGATTTCAAAGGATTAAAAAACGTCCGCATTTTGTGAGTACAAATCAAATATTTCTAATTGTGTGTTTTCAAAATTTTGTGCATTTTATATTGTATTGTAATGTAAATAAACTATGTTGTTGAATATTATGGTGTTTCCAAACTTTCAGACAAGTATTGGACAACTCAATACACACGATAGAGGAAGGCAGTTTTGACGATACAATATTGATGGAGAGATTGTAAGTATCCACACCTGCTATAAATCAAACGACCCTGGCAGCACATGTACCAGTGCAATAAATTAGAGAGTGATGCATGCTTATATCACATATAAATCACAAACAATATACCCCACATGAATTATTGTACTTCTGGATAAGTCGTTTGTCATAAATATGAGTGCATGTAACAGGAAATTACTTTGTGTTCTACAAGGTACACGTACTTTACAAATATACAAGGTGTCGTTTTGTGCTATTTACACATTCCGACCAAAATTGGAAAGACCAGGTGTCTCAGAAAAAAATGTTTTATTGAATGGTCTGGAGGAAAGCCCAGTGTTTAAGAGCTGGAATTGACTGAGTCAGGACCTTGCAAGCCGAACTAAGCATAATTTACCCCTTTCACGCGAGAAATGAAAACACTATCCAATTCAAAACACTTTTTGGCTATGATTTTCAAGTGTCTACCTAAGCCCTCTTGACGAGTTGTACAATTCCACGTGTCTTTGTACAAATGCACTGAAAGTTCTAATTCTTTTATTCAACACTACTTCAGAAAGCTAGATTTAAAGAGTTGAATGCATCTGTAATATATATCATGTGTATGGGGACTGAGAAAGCCAAATTTATGCTTCTGAATTCAAAATTATTAAACTGTCGATTTAAAGAGTTGGGTGGCTACATTGATATTTTTCAGATAGAAATATAGCTACAGGGTCATAATAAGCCATGCGTGAACCTGAAAACCAAACACTCAAAAAAATTAAAGTGTTCTAAGGCTGTGTGCAAAACCTATAAATATGTGTCTTTTGCAGTTTTATTTTCCTGACTTTCACGTTTTACTTATGTTAACGTACATTAGGCTATGCCATTCTTCATTTTCGTATTCAACAGCAGCAACGCGTTTTCAACGCCGCGGTTAACCTCAAATATTTTAGACGTATTTCATTCATCAACGTCTGTATCAGGTACATGTAGAGAGGCATCTGAACTCGAACTCACGCAGTACAATTAAAAAACGACCTTCAAATGATTACCATTGTAATTCCACATTGCGATTTTACCTACCCGTGAAATCTTGTGGTTTTTAAAAACTGTCTCAAAAGTCAAATTCACTCGATGTCAGTTTGGCTGAATTCCTTGAAAGCCATACAACAATCTAATCTGGATATCTACTTAGGGACAACGTTCGCAAATCAAGACATAACATGTACTTGTTAAATACTTTTAATATCGCAGCTACGGCATGTCAAAAATAGAAACATTTTGACATGATAGACACCTGCAAAGACAGAGTATACAGTGGAGAACTTTGGCTCCATTTACATTTTGCACCAAAGCGTCATGGATGAATTGTAAGTCGACGAGAAATTGTCACGTCTTGAGACAGTTTGTATCAAGTGTCGACTCGCATATTATCGACCTAATAAATGCCAGATTATGGGGGACATTTCCATAAAAATATATAGACATTCCTAATGCAGAGATGCGATTTCTTGGCCACAGCCACAGAATTGATCTGTCAAATAGACAACTACATGTACATTTATGTTTGAGATACTCAATCCACTGTCAATCAATTCTAATACATGTAGGGGCCTATAAATATACTTGTCTATGATGAAATAGAACTTATTTTCCAGCAAATACCCAACTCGTACACCATGATAAAACAAGTTTTCGGTTTCCCGTCAGCAATAGCACGAAGTGACAGGCAGGATGGCAAGTTTCTACGAGTGCAAGGCGTGAGAACTCCTGTAGAATATCTCCTTCCCGTGTACGGTATAATCTGCTGGCAGCCTCTGACAGTAGTTCTCAAAGAGGCTCATCACGGGGGTGCACTATAGTGTCCTGATTCAGTCAACGATGCAATTGAGATCTTCCATCACTCCTGATAACTTCCCCGTGTGTCTTTGATACGCTCATTTCATTCCTTCACACAAACACAAACTTTTTTTTTTCAAAAGTAGATTCGCAATTTCGCATACAGTGTCCTGAGGTGTGATGCCCTTTCGGTTTCAAATTGTGTTATGGTCATTCAATAAAAAACAAAACCTTGTATTTCAGGCGACTCAACCGGAATAAACTCGTTTCGTTGCCAGACGAACTGTTCATCAACATGCCGTATCTCTATCGACTGTAAGTATTTATCAAGGGCAAGTTTGAACATTGTAATCAACCAAATATAGACATATAAATGCACATGCAGATCATATCCAGATACTATATGAATTCATATGTACATAACTATAAATGTATAGATCAATGATGGACTTGTTATAGATGGTGCATATCTACGTGTACATGTACCTTCTGATTTGCTTGAGTATGAATTGTATTGGTAATTTCCAGGAAGCTACATTGTATTATGTACTTATCCTCATATATGTAACAATGTTACTAGTATCCAAAATGTACATATAGATCTGTCTAACTACGTATAGTGATGAATAAGTCAACATCCACACACCAATACCTGTATAAATAGCTCGGAGTACATGCACGCATGCCATGCAACATGACAAAGAGGAGAAAACCTAAAAACATGGCTCACAATGAAGCGATGAATAATGTGACATTAAATGATTCATTATATAGTAATTACGATTTTTTTGGAGACAGAAATTTGAGTTTAAAATGTCCTGCAATTAAAACTCATCCAAAACACCAGGTGGAAACACAATTTTGACGTGGGGAGGAGGGGGGATATTGCGCTCTCATTACTTTCATGTATACTGGCCCAGGTATAGCACACCGCACTATTTGGAGGGCAGAAAGGTCTACCTTCAAACACGTTGAAAACTATTTTAAAAGTTGTAATTGATTTTTTTTCACCGGCGGCCACTAATTATGACCCGGGGGTCTGTCACAGTGTGCATGCCCGCCGCGCACACACGTGCACTGAGAGTGCAGGCTGACCGAGGCCGCCGCGTGTGGCTGGCTGGCTGGTGGAAATCACGAATGCAATGATGTGAACGCGAGTTTTTATTTCATTAAATGTGTGAATTATTACTGTGCTAATGATGCAAAATAATTGTTCGCGACAGACATGCAATATAGCTCGTAAGTCATCGCCCATATTTTAACAAATATTAAGGATTCTATAGTCAATTAATTTTTGCTTTCCTGCTGCAATTGCGAAAAAATTGGGGATATGAAGTATACATAAATCCGCATTGGATGTTCAGAGAAATAACCAACAGGACAGCCAACCAACAGGTGGACGTGTCCTTATTTAAACACCCGGCGTCTATTTTATTTGTCCATCTCTTCAAGAGTATTTGATATATCTAGCTAAAAGCGTTCACAAACATCCGAGTTTACACATCACTTCAAAACGTACAGGCGCTGTTTTTTACACCTGAAAGGTGCTGCGAATTCAATTGGACATATTTCAATGGCTTTACTTGCTACATGCAACAATTGATGGTAAACAAAAATGTTCGCATGATCCAAAGACGAGAGCTATCGATGGCTATTGAACTGTTCTCGAAATTAATCTCTACACCGGTCCACAATCTGCTTGTTTACGGACATTAGCATAATAAGGTCTTTTTCCTGCTTTCTATGGGCTGTTTTCCAGCTAAAGAGAGAAAAACTTCCGCGGATGATCTCGGGTCAATATCATTATTAGCGATATTCAGAAAAGATAGAATGAACCCTCCCCTGATACATCAATGTTGGATGAGTAATAACATTCTGGATAGAAGACGAGGTTACTTTTTTTCCAGTTCGAACAATGCTTGCCAAGTTATTGCATGGGTTTCGTGAAGAAAAAAGCACCCATGAAGCGATTCTAAACTAAGATAACATAATACAGATAGCCCCGTGGAAAACCACATCAGAGCACTAGTTAATGTGGTAATGGGCACTCTTAATATCTCTGATGATATTGTTTGCTGTCTGTTTGCATACCAGAGGGTAGCGTTTGTACAAGGTGGTTTACTATCACCGGTAGATAACTGTCAGTCTATGTATGTACTGGGTATATGAGGATCAAACACAGTGTGGGAGTGTTTGCATTCCTGCCTCGCTAATAGGTGTTATACCACCGAAAGTAGTTCTTATAGAGGGGTCCTTTCCAATCGGAGGGCGATATATCAAAGTTTTCTATTTGTTGCACGTGTGTAGGCTCATGTACATGCAATAGCTATTGTTTTGTGCCTGTGTATTGTCCTTTCTGTCCGAGAGAAGAGCACTTACAACCTTTGAGCATATATTAATGCAATGACCTATTGTACAATCGTACATAATGATGTAATGCATCTAGCCCAAATAGAGTCCAAATAGGGACAGAAAATGTGTTACTTACACATGTACATGTGTAACTCGTTTCAATGAAAATGCATAAACATGCACATTTAAATGGCTCGTAGATGCTAAAATCAAAGCTTTTTTCTTTGCACTTTACACCAATCTCACATTGCAAAACTCAATGGTGGAGCACTCCATTTACGTTTGCGTGTGTAGAACGCAGCAAAACACTGCTGTACGGTAGGCGAGCTGCTATCGTTGATACCACTACATCTATGTACCTGAGCAGGAACCTAGACTGGGAGCCAACATCGTGCGGAGCTCAACAAAGTGGGCAAACCTCAACATGCGTGCTCAAGAGGGAGAAAAGAAAACTTCACTCACCAAACTAAAACACACAGTTGTTTCATGAAGTGAAGGGATTTTGCTGGAGGGGGTTTCGATCGTGCGTACGTGTATTGAGGATTGTATTTTTTCCGCCTCTATCGGCCGGGCTAGCCCGTGGGATGGGAACACCGTCTATCCTTCTATCTATCTCTATCCAGTGAATAGTCTCCACTAATATCAGGCCCCTGGTTCCTGGTACGACGGGTACTCGGAGCCACCTGTACACGGTAGACCACCGCTGTTCTCGGACTGGCTCTAATGAACGCAGCTCCGGGCTTCATCGCTCGTCCAATCTTTAATCAAGTGTAGTTTTTGTAAGTGCTAAACGGGCCCTGTCACTCCCCATAACGCAGTATAATAGTTCCTGTGAACTTTACCGAGGGAACTTTATCGTTCGCGGCGTGGTTCTCCTAATGATGCGAGACCCAACGGGCGGGAGCTAAAACAACTGTCCTGGCGGGGGTTTCCTACCGAAATGGAGGACTATATAGTTTCCACTGTACGATCGTAGATCTACGGTACGAGAGCTAGATTTGGATTTCGCAGTAACATTGCGAGTTTTGTCTAGAGTTTATTATGCGGGTAAATCAAGGTTGGCGAGTCGCAAATGACGAAAAACGCAGCATGCATCTCAAGATCTGGGCAGGTTCGTGAGCCTTTTGATGGATCTACTGGCGAAAATGCGGTCATGCAACTCGTATCGGCAAAAATCTATAGCAGAATCGAGCACTGTGAAGAGCCATTATCGACTCAACAGTCCAGCTCTGCTTGTCTTGTACCTGTTGAACATAGCTATAACAGCGTGATATCGCATGTTTGGCGAGTATGGTCAGTATCGGTGTCGGACATTACACAGGTATTCCACGCCTAGCTGTCTGGATACCTGTCATACCAGACAGTGGGCAGTCTGGATCGTTCTGGATCTAATAATCATCGACATGCATGCTGGCGGAAATGCGCGATCGTCCTGAGATCTAAAGGCTGGGCTATCATAATTAACATAGCAATACCTCGGCATCAACCCTTTCTCCTCCAGAATTCAGTGCAATCAATATTGTCAGAAACACACCTCTCCTTACGTATTTCTGGTTCTAGTCAATAAATGAAAATAAGTTGAATGTTTCGAAATTTTGTTTCCGATACAACATGTAGTTTGAAAGTCAATAGCAACTTCACCAAATGACCAGCACTGGTCCAGTGCTGGTGTTGCTCTCCAAATGGTTCTATTGTTTCTATACCACAACAAACAGGGCTTGTCGATTAGATCACCAAAATGCCACGATTTATCACACGTTTGACTACAATGTATCATGGCCAATTGCATGAGGCTTGCACGCAAATTATCACGGACATATTTCCCGTCGGGTGTTCAACATGTGGCTCCCAGATGTCCCAGTAGGGAACTCTACCCTGATCCGAGCTGGTCTCCAGCTTGATGGATGGAACTGCCTCCACTTGGCTCGGCCAGGCTCCCAGGCAATGACTGTGGACGCACATGCAATGGTCCGGATGGGATCGTGCTCCCCTATTAGCGTCAACACTGATCGACGGATGTACTCTATCGATATTTGATGGGGGTATTGGTGGAATGGGGTGGGGGTGGTAGGTACACGATGGTAAGTGGGGGCATGCCCGTTGCTCAACTTGCGAAGGACCTCTCAGTTTTTATGTCAAACATTTGGACAATATTTACGTTCGTCTCTTCCCCGTCTCATGCACCGGGGATTTGCTCCAGTTTCTGAGGTGAAACAAGCGCGAATGTTTCCACTCGGAAGATCATTGCCAATGATCTGGATTCGCTCGAGACTCGGGTTTCACGACGTTTCGGAGGTTCCGTGATTGGGATGTTCCTGGATAAACAAACGGCCAGTCTGGATCGCACACGGAAGGGTATCAGTCTGGTTGTTTTGTAAACAAACTCCGACGTATCTCTTCGCTACAGCCCTCACAAGCCATGGAACTTGTGAACAATAGACGCTTCACAACAATAAAGTTGATGGAGGGGTGTTGGTCCGATGTGTGTCAGTCGGTGCGTGATAAATGGCATAGATATTGGCCAATAAATAAAATCTCTACAGAAAAGGCATATACGATGTATTGTTTTTATTGGGAAAGGGTGGCAGCTTAGGGTGCACAAGTCTCAATTAAGTGGACACAATTGCACGGTGTGATGCAAATGTTCTTAATGTAGAACCAGAAACCCTCTGCGTTTCTGCTATTGAACTTACGTATGAATATTAGAAAACAAAATTATCTCTTTCGTATCGACTGTCGAACAACATTTCAGCCTTTTTAAATCAATTCATGACAAAACTATTATAGACCCTACAATGGGCCTACATGTATGTCCATGTGTATTTTAGAAATGTGAAATATAGGCATATGTTTTTTTTTTATATATTATTGCGAACTCAGGCCTACCGAATTCGTTGTTTGACAGACGTTGTAACGCCCATGTTCTAAAGGGTACGGGCAAAAACAACACCAGTAAGCTGCTGAAATGCACGATAAACTACACTTGGCTTTACCATGCACGTATCAAATGTGAGGTGCGCCTCCGGACGGATCGGGTGATTGTGAGATGTCAATCGGATACGCCCCCGCGCCACGTGCGGGCAATATGACACGGCGGACAAGCGGACACGGCGGTCGTCTGTTTGTTTGTGATCACACGCCAATAGCCGGATCAAGTGTCCGTTAGTGGCTGATCCTGACGTGATCCAGGTGTCCAGAAACAGCAGTCTCGTCTTAAAATGTCTTCCGGATCGTGGCGTGTTTGTTGTTGTTCGGCCAAAAACTTCTTGAACCCGATTTGCGGGTGCGTGGACTTTTGTTAGTTTTTGAGGATTAGCAGTGATAATTTGGCTTAATGGGAGCCTTTCTCCATCTATCAGAGTATTTTCTGGCTCATCGTGGTAATTATTGCGAACTGCAGAGGGACAGAACTTTTGCATTTCATAAATTGTGGTCTGAATGGTATCTCAGTTCCCGTTGAGGTTAACTTTTATTATTTGAGTCAGTTCTCTGACGAAATCCAAGATTATGAACAAACTTACCAGCACACATTTATGCGCTGTTGTTTATTGTCTTGCTGAGGTATTGTTTCTCTGGACTTTATTGCCGTCTGTTTTATTATCGTGATTCACGAGCAGACGGATCCATCACTTCGTGGAAGGATATTGGCGGTGATTTGTCCTCATTGAACCCGACTTTGTCCGGAGAGGTCTGGCTTAATTATCGCCCATGTATCTGTTAATACTCATTGCCAGTCGAGATGAGAAGGGGGCGGAGTGATACCGTGAGGATTGAGTCGGAAGGTCGTCAGTCCTGTTAGGTGATTGGACTTTACGGTTACACGGAAACCTCGACAGACCCAGGCTTTACACCCGATGAATTGAATCCCGGCTGCCTTGTTTCTCCCGTGTTAATAGCATGCTGACAACGAGCTTTTGTCTTGAGACTCGTCACAATCAATTCACCACATCAAGTAGAATGACTGCATGAAATCTTCTTCTTCTTTTACCCGACATAGCAATAAACAAGGGATGTAGACATTCAGTTCCTTCTTTCCTTCGTCAACCTGGGACTCGCATGTCTTGAGGATTCCGTTCTATTAGCCACCTTCTCAAGGAAGCTGTGAGCGTTTTCACTCATTGATTTCCCCTTCATTTGTATTCACTAGGGATGACAACCCTGCCCGATTGAACATTTGTTGGATGTTATGCAAAACATCCTAGTGAATCTAGGAACGTTACCTAGAGAACACCACCCTACCAGCTCTGAGTGGGGCCATAAAGTTTCAGGGTTATCAGCGTCCCTTTGTGGCTTTTACCCGCCTCCTCGCACCTGCCTCCCAGGGCTAATTAGAGCACCACTGTTTGGGGCTCCCAGGGGGTATTCTCCAAGCAATGGTGTTGACTGACAAGTTCGATCGGGACAGCGAAATGGACAGATGAGAGCATCTGAGTGATGTCATCAGGTGTTGAATAAAATGTAGTCATTTTATCCCATTGTGGGATTGCTCGTGCCGTGGAGCTAGGCCACATGAGTGTATCTGCATGTTTCTACCGAAAGCCCATCCACCGGGCCTGCATGGTCATTTTATTAGAAGCGAGTAAACTCTATCTATTTTTTCTGGTCATCTAAAATGAAACTCTGGCTTATGCATGATAGGATAAAGCACGGAAATCCAGGCGCGAATTCCTTGGCTGTAGTCTGGCTGGGTGTTAGATTTTACGCCTGACATTTTATCCCAATAAATTACGGAGTGCAGTATCAAAGGAACAGCTTTACTGCTCGGAGCATTCCCGAGTCTGTTGCTTCAAAGAATCTGTTTCCCAGCTCTGCTCCAAAAATATCACGTCAAATACACGGCCAACATTAGATTATCCTGCATCGAAATATCACAGTAAACTCGTTTGATAATGATCAATTATATCTCTGTAGCTTAGATATTCTACACCCACATATATGCTTAATATAGTATTCATTCATGTTTTAGATAAATAAATATATCTATATGCATATGTGTGTATTTCTTCAAACATAAAAGTAAAAGAATACAACAAATAGACTACATCAATGTTTTCTTATCACCGATACATGTATATTTCTTCTTGTTGAAACATCAGCGATTGGTGACACCATCAAACGGAAAACCCCTTTACCAACCCAGGGGGCAGATTTGTCCAGATTTTGTCAGTCAGTGATAATTCCCCGTTTACAATTATGTAAAAAAAATGGTTTGGGGTCAAAGCTACACAGTCAGTTGCTAATCGATGCTGGCGCCAGTTTATCCTCAAGCCTGAAATATAAACTCGGTCGGATGTAATTAAAGGATATATGAAACCGGGATATCAAACATTAAAGGTACAGCTAAGAGCTGAGTTCCTCCTATCAGCAAACCCGTCACAGTCAAATTGGAAATTTTACAACTGGAATTAACAATTGGTTGGCGACTATATAGCGATCGTTTACCTTAATAAGTTCACCTTCAGGATTACCGCTTGCCAATATATTGCGATCAGATAATAATGTAGACCAACATGTAGGTAAATAGAACATTTGGTGACCTATCTATGGCTTCAGGTATAAATACATAAGTTCTCTCACTTTGATTTTTGTAGTCATCCTTCACGTCGATGTGTGTGCTGTCAATCTGAAATGTGTGTAGTCAGTTCCCGTGATAGTTTTCAACAGACACAAACTAACGACTCTATCGGGTTTCGTTGTTACCGTAGACTCAACGATTTTTGGCGGGAACCAGTGCATGGCGCGTCGGTCATTTCTTGCTACACACACAGTCAGTGACATTAACCAGTTAAGACATACTGGTATAACTTGATTGTGGGATGTAATTTTGTAAACTAGTTAGGAACTGAAGTAACTAAACAGACTGAAAAGTGACATTCACTTGATGGATTTTTCATTTGCCAGTTTATACGATAGATCCACAGAGTAGCATATGATTTATACATGTTGTCACGCTCATCATGATGGAATAAACCGTCGCAGCGAGCGTGACAACATGTATAGCTTCATATGCCTCTGCATGTACACAATATATTTATGCAATGTGGAGGCACATTTCATTGGGGCAGATGATCTTGCAGATGTCCGCCATTCGTTGGCCTATAGATCTACATGTACGAGTATAGTATTATCACGTGGGCTGAGTTGAATTAATTCGCATACAGGGTACAATCCTGATGGTTACATGTACATCTAGTCTACATGAGTGCGGTGTGCTATTATATCATCATGATATAGACCGTGGAATAATAACTAAATGTGGTACCCTGGTATGAAGTGATGAACAGGCGTAAATTAATATAAAACAACATTCCCCTTTTTCAAACGGTCAACCATTTAACAGTCATAGCAGGAATAAATCAACAACCACTGATTTGGCACTGTCTGACATTTGGGATGGCTCTAACTGTTTCCCTTTGCGCATGTTGTTTGACAAGCTCAAAAAACGTTACATCTACAGCTAACTGACCCTAAGCTTTTTACCATTTCCTTTTAGGGATCTGAGTTACAACAAACTGCGAGTTATTGGGAGGAAAACACTCAAGGGCGCACCGCTACTGAAAAATTTGTAAGTTCCACTCAGACAAATGCGTTTAGAGCAAGGCACTTGAATTTTATTAATGTTACCATGGACGTCATAAGTTGTCAGATAACAAGCTCGGTCCAAGGTTGCCAAGTGATAATCTTGTTTTCTGACCAAATGGTGCCAATGGAATGCTCAACATGTTGAAAGCCAATGTTACTCGCTTATTCACATAAAACTTATAAAACTAGGTTATTGTACTTTTCCTTGATACATTCTCAGCACTTTGAACTGTTTTTCAATAGTTTTTCTGACAGTCAAATGTTGTACTCCATGTTTTGTTTGATAAACAGATGTGAAGCAATGCAATAATATGCATTTTATTGTTTTTCCCCCAGACAACTAGACAACAATGAGATTTCATGTATAAGTGAACACGCCTTGAAACCTTTGAAAGATATGGAAATTTTGTGAGTATTCAACAAATTAGTCAATAAATTACTTACCCTGTTCAATGTAATGCAATCAGTTGCAGTTATTCAAAAATTCATATAGCATTGCCATGCGATGAAAAAATGGTATTTATAGAATAATGCAGAGTATCTCATTGTTCCCTTCTGATTTCAGGACAATAAACAGAAATAATTTGACCACATTACCAAAGGATATATTTTCACATATGGAGAAGTTACGGGTCGTGTAAGTGATCAACTTGTCTTAGACCTTTTCTAGAAAGTTATGTTCTGGGAAAATGTAATTAAATGTAATTATTTGTAATTCCTTTCATCAATACATATAAACCTATGTAACCATAGTAACCATCATGGTGACAAATAATATCTTCCCGTTTCGTAGGTGGCATTACATCTAAAGCATTTTGAAAAGTTAGTTTTTACAGAAAAAAAATGTAAATTTGTAGTTTGTATGAGTTTGTATAGTTTGTTTGAAACTATTATATCAGCATGGCACCCTAACCGCCCCCCCCCCCCCCTCCCTCCCCCCTGTAGACGGATAGCGGATAACGAGCTGAACTGTGACTGTCACCTGACGTGGCTCGCCCAGTGGCTAAGACGACACGCGACCCTCGCGCTCTTTACAAAGTGTCAGTATCCAGAACACATGCGCAACACGGAGATCGCAGAACTCAGGGACGAGGACTTCACTTGTACTGGTGGGTTGTTGTGGATCCTTGTAATTTTACGGCAAATTTCTTATATGTTGAAATATGACTCAGGAGATATTTTGGTCTGGGGGCACAGGTGCTCTCTTGTCAGACATTGATTTATATCATAGAATTAGATTTTGTTAGTTTGAATGCCCGGGAGCCAGGTTATTTTGGTCCATTATGACAAGTGATTGGAACAATAAGTTTTAACATTTTCAGAAACATATTCTGACATACAAACTGTATACATTTCATCACATATATTGAGATACCATATAATCTCCATGCATAAAAAGTTATCAATGATTAATCCACTGCCCCCGCCCCCCTCAGGTTTGGAGAGAGTAAGCCGTTTCCAGGAGTGCAGCATGCCGCCTGTGTGTCCCGCTCACTGTGTGTGTACAGAGAACATCATGGACTGTCGCAAGAAAGACCTCACCGAAATCCCGTCAAACATTCCAGAGGCCACTGTCGAGCTGTAAGTGTGTTTCAGGTTTGCGAAAACACTATAATATACTTCAAACTGAGGTTGCCTAACAAATAAACATGACAAAACTTCAGTTGGTTACACCTCACACATTGGGGAATACATCAACTTGTTGTTTTAGAGTTTCGAAGAGTGATGTTTCAAGTACAGAAAGAACATTGCATGCAAATGAAAAAGGAAATTAGTCGCGCACAGAGTAAGGCATGAAGTTATGATAGAGAAAAAGGCCTTTCCATAGATTTCACACACTTCCACAAAAATATCTCTGACATCGTGTGTGGTGTACTGAATATAATATCAAACCTCTGAAGCTTTTTGACAGTATATGAATATCAAAGTGACGGTCTGTGAGGATTTATTGCGACTTCAATGCATTGCCAAGTTCAGCTGGTGAAGCAGATTTGATAATGAGAGTTGGTCTGCTGTGTAATGTGAAGAGGCTTCTTTAGGGCTATCTTCTCTTGTACCTAGCACTAGGAATCCGCTAACATTGAAAAGAAAAGGTACGAAAGTAATTCGATAGGCCTGCATGAAATTGTTTATAAATATATAAGCTACTTAGTGTTTTTGAGAGTGGAGTGTCTGAATACGTTCAGACAAAAAAGTAGATCCGTGGGTGATACATGCTAGGTCATCCTTAAGGGATAATAACCCCTTTTGAGTGTGCCCCTAGCCATGTAATAACAAGGGTGATATTGGCACCCTACCGGGACCCCCCAACTGGGGAGGTGGGATTCATTTACTACTTGAGGCGCCTGTTCAATGGAAGCACTGAGCCACAGCAAATTATGTTTGCTCTTCTTTGTGAGCTCTGAGAAACATACCAGATATTTATATGTGGGTATGTGTAACAGTATGTATGTGATATCATAGGTGCTAGGTTTCTCTGTTTAGATTGGCACACCCAGGGGTTGCCAATCTGATTTGTTTAATTCTTGGTAATCATTCCGAAATTACACATTGCATAATTTTACTGAATGGGCCGAAATGGAACAGGAAATTAATTTTGGGCCTTTGTATGTAATTTTAATTCCAGTAAATTCTTCGTACATTATAAATTCCTCCTTGCTAAACATGCTGAATTTGTAGATCACAATGTTATGACCAAAAATTTGGATTGTTCGTCAGTAGTTACCGGGTAGCCTGAAATTCATGAAAATTTGTTCTTGACTATTATTGTAAAGGTAAATTTGTAGTCAAAATGCGTACTGTACTGCAAGAAACCCGCAATGTTTTAATGATGGAGTAAGCTTGTTTCTTGGCCTGTGGGTTAGGGTGATGTATTTGGTGGGACACCTAGCATACCCTCCTAGTGTTGACACTCAGGTAGAGAGACGGAAAAATCGCATGTCTGCTCGAAATTGTCACTGGAGCGTAATAATTGCAGTCGCTGGTCCAAAAGACTCGACTGCGTCCCTCCATCAACACACCCACCCACTTAGATTGGCTCTTCAGCGCACAGGAAAGTAAATATAAAAGGAAAAGTTAGACTTGTGGAATGTTAGAGCAGATGGGGTTCAATTGTCACCAGAAAATTAGGTCAGGTTATGCACTCGGTCAGAGTTACATGTACAGTGCAGGAGTGAGATTGCCCTATGTCAGGGAGTCCCTACGTCTTGAAAGGGTTGTGATGTGAGTTTGACACTAAGTGTCCAAAATAAAAGCCTCTTTTAGCTCCATGATTAATGTGAAGGCACTGTCAGTGTAACAGCACAATTATATATAGTGTTGTTGTGTAACACATGACTGCAATTAGCGAACTTTTATATCTGGGATGACTGGGTGCCCATAAACATTTGACTATTATACAATTGAATAATCGTGTGTTAAATGTAAATAGCATTATTACCTCATAGTCTCATCATAAAGACATTTTCCAAGTAAATTGCTTTGATTTTATAGACGAGTTAATTCCACAAGTGCTTTTTGAACGGCTGTGATGTTTTAAGGGAAGCTTTTATGGATTGCAAGGTTGCAAATCATTGCCAATCAACACTCATTGAGTGGTTATTCAGGGGACTAGTTATGAATTATATTAATTATTTCAGTAAAAGAATTTTGCATTCAATGAGTAACTTCCATGTATACATAAATAAAATTTTCCAATTCCACAAAGCAGAAGTAGTCATTGTGTGTATTGTAAATAAATTAATAATGCAATGCGTACAAATTAATTGATACAATCAGATTTTGTGCATGTTGGTTTTTTTTTTATATTTCAGACGATTGGAGATGAACCAAATCACAGAAATCAAGTCGAGAGCGTTTGCGGGATACAGCAGACTTCGCAGAATGTGAGTTATACTAATTGACAATTTCCCATACTTTGTGCAATGGAAATTGAATGGGAATAATACTGAAAATTATTCCCATTTCCATCACAATCATCAGTGCAAGATGTCACCTAAATAATATGCAATATTTGTTATTAGGAGTAACATGAATTCCATGGTGAATGTGTCCTATAGACATCCACATAACATCTATCCATGCATCATTACGCCTGATTTATAAGTCATTTCATGCAAGAGACAACCAGGCCATGTTCCAGTCAGTTGAAGGTGACATCTCGAGCTTTACTCATCCAGTTGACACTTGATAACTGAGGTCAGGAAAGTGTCACAAGTCCGTCGCAGTGACACTTACGTCGCCTCATTGCTCTCACCCGAAAATCTACATCTATATTGACGTGGACCGGATTGTCGTAATTATGACGCGCGGTTGCAGGGATGTGGCGTTGTCCCATGGTGACTGTCCTAATTCTGTATTCATGGTATTCCTTCGCCTGTCTCCAAGCATTAGGGGAATTCCGCACAACTTTACAATCAACCGCGATTAATGAGATCTTCCCAGGGCCACCTGACTTGGTTAGAAGTCTGGTTGGGATGCCACGATGTATTCCAGAGTCAGCCAGAAGTCATGAAAGATTTGAGTCAAACTACATGTACAGAATAAACTACATGCCACTGGTATTAAAGTATTTGAAATGCATCTACATTTTAAATGTAAGTTTAAAATTAGTAAAGCATAGGGTTTATTTCGCTAGAGGATAAGGCTTGGACATATATCACTATGTTTGATATCACAAACAGACTGAAGTCCAATAATTCTTGTCAACGCCAGGAACTGCATGTAGACATGATGTTAGTAATTAATCATTTCACTGTAAGTTGGTGGCTTGTCGGTGTGCTAGGTAATGTCTGAGATACCTGGTGGGCCATTGACGTATATATTGATCTTATCCGCTCACTTGCTATAGTTGTTACTCTCAAAACCGTCAAGTCATAGAATCACATACTCTCGACCATCTACTTCGTAGTAACTCAAGACGGCGAAGTAACAAACTTTTCACACCGCACTGACGCCAGCGCGGACACTTTCACTACGCAGTGGACGCGGTTTTTACGACCGTTTGTAGACATTTGCTCTCACATCAAAGATTACAAGGTATCGCAAAATCGAGTGCGATGTTACAAGTTTGGAGACAGCTTGTCTCAGGAAGATGTCCGTCGTGTTTACAAGATTAATACGCGGCTCTCCGCGGGTGTTGGCTTTAGATCAAGAGATCAGGCAGGTGTCAAGATTTAGAATCTCCAGTCATTACCATTACGATTAATGTTCATATTGTCCTCTGTAGGTGTCGGTGCGTAATACATTAATTAGTATTTCACTGTTGTGTTTTGGGATTTCCGTGGGTGTTGGAGAATGGTTGCATTCCATTCTTCTAATTTAGCTTTTGACAGTTGTAATTTATCACCAGGTTAGTGCGGCGAGTATGGCCATAGAATGTATAATTTTGGACACCTCTGATGTCTGGAAAAAAATTACAAGTGTTTGTTTACATTTCTCATCACTCACCAGTACATAGCACTTAAACTCAAGACTTGTCGTAAAGAGTGCTGCAGACTTGGATGAGTAACACTACAAAACCAATTCACACTGCTATTTCATCACATATTTGCACCTCATAAAGTATTAAAAGAATGTCATTCATTAGATCTACTTCAAATATATATATGATTACAAATTAATGTGTAATTAATTTAGTAATACTTCTTTAAATTCATGTCACGCCCGTTTTCGCTGGTTCAGACCGCAATGGTTTGTGACGATGTCGCCATAAGTCGACACATTGGCTAGACAATTTGTAGCTGTACTTGGTTTGCACCATGGAAATAGACAGCTATCTTGTAAATATGTTAATTTTGACAGCACATTGTATAACCTGTGCTCATCTCTTCATTCTCCTGTGAGAATGACACAAAGATTGATTTATAGAAATCACGAGTATTCTTCGAGTGATATCAAGAGATCAGAACTTGTCAATGCAAAGATGCAGTTAGCAGTCTAAATATGGCTACATCTATAAGGATTAATGCATGATTGTGTTTGTGACACCTTATGTGTTGCAAGAAATTGCTAGGAATACCCATCCATCATACTTCATAATCAGGCAGCATGAGCTGAACTGGTCATAGATAATGTATATTGATGTATTGTTTTGAAGGATAGGCAAAAAAAACAGTGATAAAAAAGCATCTTTATTTTGTTTTTATCAGTTTTCGACCTCATGGCGAGCTGGTCGCCTTTGTTGTTTTCGATATTTATATTTCGCAAGTGGTTGGCATGTTGGAGGGGACTGGTACACATCAATAGGTTGTCTAAATAAAATATACAAATGCCACAAAACAGTGATCAACCGAAGAGGCTTTCATCATGTGTCATATTTATAAATGACTTGTTTGCAGATTTGCCCCAATCATAAAGTCCAGTGGGGGTCCTAAAGTAATTGTATCAATAATTATCTAGATGGGTGATCATGGTTTATGTCTTTATGATTTCCTTGAACACCCAGTGGTCATATTTGTTGATGTTTTTTCTATGCTGACCAAATAACCGCGTGGGTGACTGCTTCAAGTTTTCGCACTTTAGTAACTGACCTGGAAACAAAGTTTATGAATTCGTTGGAAATCATATAGGATTGAAGACCTAAACTGGCCGACTAGAATCAAAAGATACCCCCATTTTATAGCCACCCAGGCGTAGGGTCGAATGCAAATAAATGTCTAACGAATGGCCACCGTGTACTGTCAAAGGTACGGCTTTATTTGGAAGCTGTCGAGTTAAGGCTGTTGCTCGCAAAGATTCTTTATCAACAGGCATACACGGTGCTGCTGAAAGACGTCCTGTAGAGTACCAAACATCGATGATATGCCGAATCCCAGAGGTTAAGCTTTGTTCAAACCAACACTGGACGAGTCTGCATGTCCGCCTTTGATGCAAATGATACAATTTATTCCGACAGGCAACATAATAGATTGCCGGACGGCTCACGGATAGGTGTGAAATGAAATTTGCACGGCTGTGTTTGGCCTGAAAGATTTACCGATACACTGAGACCACCAGGTTTTTTTTCGGGAGCCAAGAAAATTTCTGTTGACTCTCAAAGCTTGGAGCCTGTGTCGGGCTTTAATTGTCAAATATCGGACAGGTTTTTGTGGAGAGAAGGTCCTTTACTTCTGAGGTGACAACGTTGTCACACGCTGACACCAGCAAGATCTAAATGTCCACACAGCACCAAATCTCTAACTATACCTGATCCCATTGACAAACCACTGGCATTAGACCTGCCACTCTCACAGACAACATCAAAGGCTTCTTGACAATCAATGGACTGAGAATACTACTGCAGTATTTGCCATTTCAAATCATGGTGTACTTGTGGTCTGTCTTCAAAAAGCCTGTGACACAATCCCCCCATGTTGTCATTTTGTCGCTACAGTCCATTGTCTCACTAGTAGATGCTTTCTGCGCACACTGTAGACGCACTGTGTCAACTGCTCTTGTCGCATCCATTTACAGCGTCTTTCTCAGCCCTTGTTCTCCACTCAAGTTGTACTTTACTACCTCAGAAACCCTATAAGAATATACCATTCCTGCCAATTATTTCCCCTAAAGAATGTTTGTATTGATGTTAAAAGTTTTTGGCCACCAAAAGTGGTCTAACCCCCCCCCTGAGTGGGATGTAGCACTTGTGTTTGTGACAGTGACAACTGATTTCCTGTTTGTTCTTTTGCGGAAGTCTCAAGGGGTTCATAATGTGCTGGTAATTTGTTTTCAATGGAACTTGAATACATGTATGATATTTATATATATAATACACAAGTAATTTCCGATTTTCTAATCTACAGCTGGCAGTTTTTTCATGCACTTAAAAGATAAGAAAGTACTACAAAATAATTATTAGTATGCCAATATAGAACATTTTTCTATGGTTTTTATAGGAAATAAATGTTCTTTATGTTCCAGTGATCTGAGCAACAACCAGATATCAACAATAGCTCCGGATGCCTTCGCTGGTTTGGGCTCACTCAACTCTCTGTATGTATAGAAAGTCTGCTTCATATTCATTGTCTTTGTACATACATAGAAATCTGAACATTTGCTTATAAATGTATATGTATTAGTATGCAAAAATATCAGAAAGCTACTGAAACTTTTGCTAAATGGATAATATTTAGAAGTCTTGACTGAACAAGATATTACTGCATACAAAAATTATGAATAAATATAGAGGTAATCCAATGAATCGATGATATAATTTGTGACAAAAAAATGATGAAGTCAGTGTTTGTGTGTTACAGAGTGTTGTACGGTAACTCTCTGGTAGACCTCCCCCCGGGTGTGTTCCACGGTCTGTCCGCTCTACAGCTGCTGTAAGTTACCATGACAACAAGACTTATCACTCCCTGCTGGCCTCTCACTCTGTGTCCTTGACCTTGAAACCAGCACTGATTGTGTGTGCGTGTATAACTTGCACAATATTAATTACCAGTAAACAACCATTCAGTTTTAGCTGATTTGCGTTAAATTTTGCTGACTAAATGTCATGTTTCGATTTCGCACAATCTTTTCTTTATCACAAGAATTTGTATGTACTTGGTATTGTAATATTTGCTATTGTAATACACGTAAGCTGCTAATGTATATTCACAATTACATGTGTTCACTAAGTTTGTACAATTTAGTATCCGTAAAACTGAACAAGTCTATAGTTTGCTTCTAGCAAAGCCATCGAGTTGTGTTGAGTGGCATAATACATGTCTTTGTGTATGTTTTCACGTATTTCTGACTTCATGCAAATTTTTTAGCCTCATTGTTCAAACTTTCTTTTTTTTCCGCTACTTTACTCCATCCATGTTTTAGGACATAATTGTTATGGCATTTTGAAACATCCTAAAACTAAAATGTATTTGACTACAAATATCTGAGAAACGTTCTTTAGGTTTACTGCAGCAACACACTTTTCACAACAGATTTATTTGCAAGTCGGAGCAAATTCTCTAAACTTCACACTGTTTATTGCTGGGGAAATGTCTTTATTTTTATGCGTTTTTGACAGTGTTGCTGGGAAAATCTTCACCTTTTACGATTGCATAATTTCTCGCTCAAGAACAGTTTTGGTGGTCTCTGATCGTAGACATAGTTTTGTGATGTAAAACCTCACCCACGGAAGAGCTAGAATTGGTGTGAACGCCAACCAGTGTTGTTCCGAAGTTTTCTGTACCGTAAACATTATAGTGAAGTTGTCAAGAGGATGCCTAACAGCCTCATTTCCATGGTAACGTCTATTTCTTTAGGGACAACAATTGCCCAATTTAGCTTTTTGTGGATGCATTGCATTGTCATGAGTATTCATAACATGGTACTGAATAAGAGATCAACATTTGATAGGCTACTGTACGTCTATGTATAATAGCACCAAGATATTGTTGGCTCTAATTCGCCTAAGGCTGGTATAGTATAATATATATTATATACTGGTAACTGAGTACATGTTTGTTATGTAAGCTGAATAACTGATGAGCCGGTGTTGCCATGTTTGGCTGTATCTGTTGTGTATAGATAAATTAGAAAGTCTGACTCACAGCCAAGTTGTATTGTGGGCCCATGTCCTGTGTCACCTACACATCACTGTTGTGGTGTACATTTTCACTTTGTACCGTGGACAACAATGATGCCACTGCATTCCCTAATGATTATAACTCGCATTGATAAAATTTCTTGTCTAAATAAAAATTATATTCAATACATGTACACGTACATGCATCCAGTTGACAATGTTCAAACGAGTATAGAATTTACAATGTACGGTATTTCCAGCCTTGCATCTATTTCAGTCTGAGTTATTTTACTATTTTGCCAGGTTGCTGAACGCCAACAAGATCACGTGTGTGCGAGTCGATACATTCGAGGATCTCACCAACCTCAATCTGCTGTGTGTACATTGATAGATTTTAGTTTTATCCTTCAAAATTTACATTTGTCCTCACTAATAGTCAATCATGATGATAACTATACCCGTAGGTGATATCGTCAATTAAAAAAACATCTTACACTTACTAAGTCAGTATAACTTTTGAGATTTGATGGAACCTAATGTGGTGTAAATAATATACCTACATGTACATGTAAATATTAGTATATAAATGCAAATAAATTTATGCACATATTACTCGTTGCAGGTCATTGTATGATAATCAGATCCAGTCTCTGGCCAACGGAACATTCGCACCGCTGAGGAATATACAAACACTGTAAGTATGCCGAAAAAACTTTCTTGGTATATACGAGAAATTGTCTCAGCAACACCCATCAGAATATGACTGTGCGATAAATTTTTTGAAAATTAAGTTATGCATTCACCGTCAATCATGCTCATTGTTTTCATGAAAGTGGAAAGGTAGACTTTCTATCATTTCGTCTAAGGATCTTGAGTCACTTTCATGGACATTTGTATTCATTCGGTGCTGGATATTTCTATATTCCCTGTTATCGGTATTGATGGCTCTGTCGTCCGCGGTGACACCTTCCTCAGCCATTTCTGATAACCTTTGCGAGGATGGGGCAGCGATTCCTGGAAGCAGAATGATGGGGGATATTTATCGTTTGACAGGAGTCGCCCTGTTACAGTCCCTGTGAGAAGTTCGTCTTCATCAAAGTCACTTTTTGGGTGGGAGAGGCTAATAGGGATTATCAGTTATGGGAGAGACAAGTCCATGATTCATGTTGTTGAGGTCACTGTGAGTGACTCGTAGGATATGGAAAGGGCCAAAATGACAAAAAATTGAGAGAATTTGTTGTGGTTTTATCATAATACAATGTAGCTAAATTGCTGTTGACAAGCCTAAACTGTTGCATAAATCTATGATTTATTGTGTAATGTTTAGATATTGATATAATCTGTCTAAGAAATATCACCTGTCTGAAAATTGACCATCCTTATAATTTAGCTTACTTACACTGTAGTACGTAAGCTTAGGGTACACCTCGTTTTTATGATGGGGTTGCATTGTATGGTTTTATGCTGGGTCTTTAGCTTCCATGGTCAATTTGACGGGCATCAGTCAGAAGGTGGAAAGGCAGCTAGGAATGGACTCTGTTTGAGGTTTGGGCCTATATAAGGTCATTATCTTGTCAGTGGGGGCCCTGGTGGGGGCGTTATTAAGGTATTACACCCCACTGAAAGGCGACAAGTGGTCTGTAGGCTCCAGCAGGGTAGGAAATGACCATCAAATCACACATAACGTTGACCCTAGCTATATGTATTGGCTGAGGAGAATGAGTCCGTGACCATGATGAAAGGGAGTCGCACATTGAAAATGTACAATCTGTTGAAAGCCTCGAAAGATCAAGGTGATGCATAAATTTGATTGTTCAGTCTGGGAGATGCTAATATAAATATTGCACCTGCGGAATTGTATACAACTGACAGTACAGTAATTAATTTGCATTGAAGAAAATCTGAATAAATTTCTTGGAGGGCTGATTTTGCCCAATATTTCTGGTTGTGAATTTAGAGATTTAAAAAAAAAATTACCAAAGATTGTTTTGATATCGGTACAGGGTTTGCATGAGGGGTAAGGGGCTTTGATGTTGGAAAAAATGAGAGGAACAGTGCAGGTCTTTGCTGTTTCATCCTGTTTATCGTGTGATAGAAGGGTGGTGACTGGTGAGAAGATGGGGTGGGTTTTGTTCTCGCAATGATTCTTGCCCCAGAACAAAAGCTAACTTCTAGAGGTGTCCCCATGGAAGTCCTTATGCTTGGAGCGGGGTCTCACAACAGTATAATTACAGGCTCGACATCGGAACAAGCGAGGAATGTACAGAGAAAACATGCAATCTCCATCAGTCATAATAAGTTTGGTGCAGGCTGAACTACTTGTACATATAATACGTGTATAGGGTCTATATGTATTGCAAGTGTTTGGCTTGGACTGTCAGAAGATAAATAAAACACATTAATCTTGAAATTTGTCAAACGCAAGAATTTAATTACCGCACTGGTACTGTGGTGTAACTTATTCACATGAAATGATAAATGCAGGTGTCAAAATCAATCAAAATTATGCTTTTCAACAAGTGTCGAGTTGAATATGCCATGGCCTATATTGGTAATACATGACATTTAGATGGAAATACTTCTGAATTATTTTGTGAACATCATATACATTTCATCATCTTTCATTCAAATTGTTAATTAAATGAAATTCATGATTTTAATTCAATGTACATTAAATCATGTACACTGTTTGCATTTATTAGGGTACTAAAAATTGCAAGAAAAATTGCTGGTGTATATATGCAACAGCACCTTTGTATAATGCATATATTGAAACAGGAAATGCCAGACCAAAGCTACATACATGATGGAAATGTTGAAAATCCACACATACATGTGTAAAATAAATGTACATTGAATGTTGTGAGATCCGAAAATAAATAAAATTATCGTAAAAATTGGAAGGGAAGAAAAACAAAAGGCACAGCTTCAAACAGACGGGCACAAACAGGTGCTGACATGGGCTGTTCAGTTTAATTAGCATGATTTTGTGCATTTTGTAAAAATTATTCTGTTTTTCCCCCTGCTTTGCGCAAACATTTTCACAAATCACAACCTTGGATTTCGTGTGATCTGCGGACATAAGCACCAACAATTCCGGGGCGTTTGAAGTGGGGAAATTGATTTTAATTATTGTTTATAGATGATTTTGTCCTTGGATTGTTGAATATCAGTGTAATTGTGATGTTTGTATGCACCTGATGTTTGTGATGTGTAAATATAACATGCTTCATTCCTTCAATTACAAGAGTACATGCGAAAAAAGTGAATTAAATTCTGTTCACTGCAGTTAGAATTTACAATACTAGTATGAAGCAGGAAAGTATATCACGATATCGAAACTCACTATCCCTGAAAAAGAATTTATCTCTTACAGACAACAATAAATTCCAAAACAAATGACTCAAGTAGACTAATTTGTCGAACTGAGTAAATCACATCACCGAAGTCTATTCTTGTTCAGTTCCTCATATATATATATATATATATATATATATATATACAGTATGTATACAGTATGTATACAGTATGTTCCTGTCCATTACACCGGCTATGACTTCCTGCTTAGTGCCATGAGACACCATCCACCCCAGAAGTCCTTGGGAAGGCTTGGATATTGTAGTATATGGGAGCTAAATTGAAAGCCCAGTCAATCAATATTCAGGTAGCCTGATAGCCCTAATGTCCCCCACTACCGCAGCGGGGGAAACAAGCTGTAAATAAATTCATGGGCGGCGCCGGAAATTCATCGGATCCTTAAGGATGTCGTTTTGCAACGTACCCTATGGGTTTTCACGAGGCTGGCGCAGCGGTCTTCGACCAAGATGCGACAGTGGCCATGCAGTTAATGAACTAAAAGGGAAGGTACAAGCCCTGGTAGCTTTGGAGACAACCCAGGAAGCTGGAGCCCATATGTTCTGTCCTGTGGTGACTCCTATCAAACTCGTAAAGTGCGGTATCAGTCACCGTATATGGGGTTTACCCCAGAAGAAGGCGATGCCGCGCCGTGACTTGGCCGATGTCATCAAGGCGATCAGCGGAAGATTTATGTGTTCATGGCACCAGAAGAAGGGAGGAAGGGACGAAACATTATTCTGGGGTTTGCAAGCGGAGATAAAACAGCCCAGACGACCAAATGAAACTCTCCGTGTGGTTGTTCCCTGGGGAACCCTCGCTTTATTGCCTGGCGATTGTTTTAAACAGGCGAGGACGGGACCCCAGTCTGTCGTTACTTGATTGCTGGGAGACAATAAGGGTTCGGTAAATGTGTCACGGAGAACAACCTGTTGATTGCGAGGACTGTCTCTGTTTACGGTGTGATGAATCATCCCCTGATGCAAGCAGTTTATACAATGTAGAGTAGCATTTTATACTGAATATCCTCAGGTCTTTAACTTAAAATTGGAGCTGTTGGTATTGCAAGACTCCAGGCAGTGTTGATTGTATTTCAATACATGATTGTCAATGATCTGATTTACGTTGATTGGTTTCCAAGGGTTTTCTGGTCATGTATTTCACATTTATTGTGGGGTCTGTGATGTTCTTTGTGTATTACATTGACAGAGTTTAAAAACCTTCCAAACAAAGTCCAGGTGAGCTTTACCGTCCTTGCTGCTGTGAACTCGCCAAAGTTTAGATGTAAAGTGATAATTCTTGTGGTTTCTTCTTCATCATGTTCCTGTGATTTATTACAAAAGTCAAACTGAGGGATTGTATTTTACCTTTTAATGCTTACTACAGAAGCTAGACAGGTCTCAGTTGTGGTTTATTGGCAATTCTGTAGTACTACAGATCAGAAACATCTCCTCTTTGATACTCTTTGAGTCTGCGTGATCAAGAGTGAACTTCACCATCCTTGCATCCATTGCTACATAAATTCAGCCTTTTGCTTCCAATCTTGAAAATGTGTAAAACCAAGGAAAACTTCCATGTACATGCATCAGTAAAAAAATCCATATCATCAAAATTTGTCAGCTCATTGTTGGAATATTTGAGAGAATCCGAAAATCTGATTTTTGTCAAGCTTTTGCGGAATTGTCTAGAATTCGAGCTCTGATGTTGGTTGTGCGATAAATACAAAAACGATACATGTACTAATACATTCATAATCTATACTCCCTTTATTTCCCCCCAACAGACACCTGGCACAGAACCCGTTTATCTGTGACTGTAACCTCCAGTGGCTGGCAGAGTACCTTCACTTCCATCCGATAGAGACGAGCGGGGCGCGCTGTGAGAGTCCTAGACGCATGAGGCGCAAGAAACTCGGGCTCATCAACGAGGAAAAGTTCACCTGCAGAGGTACGTAGTGAAATTGATAATTGATCGGAATAATTGATTCCCTCTGCGTACATGTGTGTATGTAATAATTAATCCCATTTGTATGTGACTGTGTACCTTATGAATTTGTATGTGTATTTGACCATGTGGATTGTTCAATTGAGAAGTGTTGACAATGTGAAAAATTGTTAGATATATTTCCACGCAGGCTTTTTGTCTTGCCTGCTGAATGGAAGCTGTAGATTTTCAGAGTTGACCAGATAATGACAGGGTTTGTGGTGTCTGATTCCAGTAGATACATGTAGTCTCAGAGAGCAGTCCACAGGGTCAAAATACTGAAACATATGCTCACTCACAGTGCACGTCTTCAAAGGAGTACTGAGTGTCGTGGCAGTGAAGAAAAAAAACCTAGAGAGATTGGCCAGATATCTTTGGAAGATAAACTATTTAGCTTCCTGTCTTCTTTTGGAAGTGTTGAACTGAGGAACCTATGATTCTGCCTCTACCTTTGTACTGCTGAACCCTTATCAATTGTGATTAGACCCCTTTAATGACGCCCAATTACCTCCTACAATGATAGCATTGCTGTGGCATTGCCTGACAATTCCCAGCTCATGCATTATGCAAATTACTTCTTATCCATCTTAGATGTAATGGCAGTAGCCAACCAGGAGATCTTGCATATTTTAAATACCTGGTGTCCTGATATATACCTTTAACATATATACAGACATATAGGAGTATATCTACACGTACATGCTATGGAAGGGGGATAGCCTGTCTGCCTGTGATAGATATACTCCAGGTATAGATAAGATCAGATGGCCCTTTGAGTGCTCTGTTTGCCGTTGTGTTGAGGTGGCTGGAGACCTGTAAACTGGCTAAATGTGGACACAATCGCATAAATCATAGACGGGCAGGGCACACTCCAGTAAATCACACACTACCTGCCATTCTATATCATGTATATCATTTTGGTAGAAATATTTAACATATACATTGTGTTAAATACATATTTAACATGTTTTCTTCCATTCAGTATATATGACAATTTTCATTAATAAAGTTTTATACTATTAACACAACATCAACAACATTTTCTTTCCATTGCAAAACAGCTCATTCATAATACATACTGTGTTTTACAAACAATAAGAAATCACAAAATAAACCGGGAAAAAACGAGTTGATGTATCTTTATCAAAATCCTTGGCAATGTTTACCCGACAAGGCGGGAACATTTTGAGATTATTTATACAGAGCTTTAAATTGATCTCAGATGTGGATAGTTGAGATGAAAGGTAGCAAATTCCTGGCATTTCATTGTGCAACCATGTATCCAGACAGTCCTAAATCATTCTGAGATTAGGTATGTCCAATCCAGATGCAAAACTGTGTATGTTCCATATTGATGAGAAACTGAATATTCAGCAAGAGAAAAAAGTGAGCGATATTAGCTAAAATTGGCCAGGTATTTGTGTATGAGCGTTACATCAGCCAAGTTTTGTATTTAGGTACATTTTACCATGGCATTTTCACAGGTAAATCTTTGAACATGAAAACTATCGAATATTATGTCAAATGGAGGCAGTGATGCAGCCATAACTGAAAGATACCTTGTATGTAGATAATTAAGTACCATTTATCATGTTTAGTTGATTACTAATGATCTATTCTTTTTGATGATTGGGTGATAATATTTCAGCAAATGTTAACAGTGGTTAATATCATACATGATCTGGCCAGGGTGGTTCATTTCAGGTCAAAATTATCATCATGCTCATTGTCTAGCTCCAACACCAAAAGAAGAAGAAATGTTTCCTACCTGAATATCACCCCCAAAAAAGATACTCTATAGATACATAGATGTACAAGTAGCAGAGCAAAGCATCAACAAGGGGTCCCCTGATCTTATCAGAGATGTTAATGTCAACCAAGTGTGCTCCTGTCCGATTTTGATAAAGATCACATTAACAGTGTAAGAGTCTGGTCCACTGACTATCCTGTATGCCAGTAAATGTATAAAAACCAGTATCTTTTTTTGTGTTTTTGTACACAATAGTATCTTGGCCTGCGTGCCCCCTCTCTGTAAAACTTGTGTCATAGGCTCTGGTATGTAACCTAATTGATACGTATAGAGATGGTGACTCTCATATATCAGTCCATGTACAAGCTGGTATTGTTGACTGTTGTGTAAATAGATGAAAACTTTTAAATATGAACATTCACATTAATGAAAAACATTGAAGAACATTAATGTCCATTATATGCTGTAGTACATATATTTACTTTTATACATGTAGATCAAAATTTGTAGTAAATGTCATAGTGTATTAAAAGCATATAATAGATAAGCTCACAAAATAACTTAATCAAATTCAATAGAAACCCTAAGTAACATGCCTACAATGATACTATTTATCATGGAATACATAATTGCCCTCGATGCTTGCCCCTGGAATACCCCCACCATGATCCAAATTAGTTCCGTCTGATTAAAAGCCCTGTGTCCTTGTGCTCAGAGCTGTGACCCCAATTAATGGCGCCCCAAACATTGCGAATCTAGCGTGGACATCGCCCAGACTCAGCGGTCAGACACAATGAACTTGGACACTGATCTCGTAGGCACTAAACAATTTCACGTGGTCTCCGCCAGATTCCATCGCATGTAATTCCGACGGATCTGCCGCGTCAGTTTGTCCATGTTTGGTCGCCTGCAGCTTTATGGCTGTTTGTCGCGGTGACGCCTTTTAGGGGATGGTAGCGAAACGCATCGTCACGACTCCCTCGTGAGTGTTATGACTTGCAATTAGCTGCTTTCACCCCGGCGGGGGCTGTTTTGGTCGCTCTTTTCCGTGGTCGGAGGTGACATTGAAGGTTCCGGGGGCAGTAAAGCTGCCGGGATTGTGGACTCAGTGAAGGATTGTAGCCTGCTTTATCAGCGGCTGCGAGTGACCAGCTTGCTGCAAATCTTCCGGACATGATACTAAGTATCCCGCAGGCTCACACGGAAAATGACACTTTCTCCCTGAGCTACCATCTGCTCTGGTATTCTGCTTGGTTTCCCTGCATTTTTCTCTTCATTTGTAACTATCTATAGCTCAGCTGATGAGTTCGGCTTCAGGGTGTGTCAAGACTTATTCTTCACGAAAAGAAATTGGCAACAAAGATTGAAATGTTTCTCTGGCATAGTTAGCAGTTTGTTGGCAGTTTCGTTCCCAGTTTTCACAATGTAACTGCTGTAAAGTTTGAGGTTATGTACAGTTCTTAGAAAGATTGCACTCTGTGGTCATCAGAGTCAATCTGTTGAGTGTGTGTGGTGACAGGTAGGCTATCGTACAGAGTGGTAGGATTTAATGGTCCTTATACCTTGATAGATCTGTCTGGTGAAAGATGAAAAGCAGCATGAAATTTGAAACCACAAAAAGTTATCTCTGGGACTTTGAATTATCAGTAAATGGAATGAAATAATTGCTGAAAACTTGCCACACACCATGCATTAGTATTATACTTGTTTACATTCCTTGTTGCAATTGAAATATAAATATATTGTGTTTATATGTACATTATATACATGCAACACATAACTGCATGAGTTTGAACGGTTTCTCAATGATAGTTAGTACACTCCAATACACATGATCCATGTTGTTCCAGTATTTTGTGAAATATAACAAAATACCAGAATAAACCAGAGAAATATGATTTTTCGATTCTTTTATCCAGGTTCGGAGGAGTACCGTACTCGTAACGCGGCACAGTGTATCATCGACACGGAGTGTCCTGAGGAATGCTCGTGTGACAACACCGTCATCGACTGCGCGAGTCGGCGCCTGACGGAAATCCCACTGGAAATACCCACATACACCACAGAACTGTGAGAGGCGATGGCATAAAAATCTTCATGCAGCATGTTTTTATTTTTTGGAAGAGGTGTTTGGAATAATGTGACATGTTGAAACATTGATGTATTTTCTTGCAGAATACTGAACGGAAATGATATTCGCAGAATTCATAATAACGGAGCGTTCAGCAAACTAATTCATCTCAAACGATTGTAAGTAAATATACTTCCAGGATTGCATAGTAATTTCAATGCAACTAACTTTGTACTTACATGTGTCAAGAAGATCAGGTAAATAAGTGCACAATTTACATTTATTATTGGTCATAATTATAGAACTCTATTGTAGATTAAACATGTCATGTTGTATCCAGAGAGACTTCTGAACTTGAACTCTGTTGAGACTAATGCCACACAGTAGCTGACTAGCTGTCTGGTTGCCCAGTCATGTAGTTTTATGGGAGCGAAGCATGTGTTTATATTTGTGTCCGTAGATCAGTAGGTTTGTTTACCCTTTCACCTTTGGAATACCAGGGCCAAGGAGCCTTTGTACAAGATGAGAGGTTGTCCGTCCATGTGTGTATGTGTGTGTTTTTTGCTGCTAATTTCCACCGGGAGACAAATGATTGTTGATGCTTGAATTGACGTTCGTCCAACAATAATTTTGAAGAGTGGGGTTGTATTTGTTTCTACTGGAAGTTGGGGTGAATCCAGGTGCTGATTTGTGGACATCCATAACCAGACATTTAAATATACATGTATGTGGTCCATGTGCATTGAGAAGTTGAATTTTTGTGGAAAGGTGTTGATTTCATACTATTAGCAGTTTCAGAATTTCACAATTCGCAAAACATAGGAAAGGCTGTGGGAACAAAAAAACACATTTCAAAAGCAAACTTTGAAAAGGCACTGATAGGAAGGAGATTAAACACATGATATTTAAAACCACAATTTTGCACACAAATATACAGTAACTGTGAAATAAAGTTAAGATCGTTTTCTTTTGTACAAAAATTGAATCTGACAAATATATTTCCTGGAGGAATTTGTGGTTTTCCATGGAATGATTTGGGTCAGGATTATTTGTTTTAGAGTCGGAAGAAGTTCTTGAATTGATCCAATTGTCTGGAGGCTATAACTTATCCTATAGGCCCATACATTGTGGCATGTAGTGAAAGGATTCAGGCTTTGTGTTGCTTCTGTGGTTTATTCAACTTTATTGATATATTTCGCCTTCACTCAAGATTTTGTGTCCTGTATCAAAATAGAAATACCAAAATAAAAATTGACAGGTATTTGGTGAATTCTACGGAGCCCCTGAGGTGACATACCGAAAATATTTATTAATCCGTGCGCACGGTTTGGTAATTCGTGCGCACGGTTTACTAATTCGTGGCCACAGTTTACCAATTCGTGGCCACGGTTTACTAATTTGTGCGCACGGTTTACCAATTCGTGGCCACGGTTTACTAATTCGTGCGCACGGATTAATAAATATATCTGGTATGTCACCTCAGGGGCTCCGTAGAATTCCAATAACATGCATATAACATGTATAATAATGTTATGTTCCAGGGATCTGCGAGACAACAAAATTGAGAGCATCGAAGATGGCGCCTTTGTGGGAGCCACAAACCTTTTAGACCTGTAAGTGAACCACAGTTCGAATTACAGTGTAGGTAATAAATAAAAGACAAGGAGGGTAATTATGTGGGGATAAATTGAGATATGTTCGAAAATGAACGTACAATATCATTTCCCTTTGACAGAATTTTGACGGACAACCAGTTGCGCAGTCTATCTGGGGGAACTTTCAATGGGCTAGAAAATCTGCAGACTTTGTAAGTAATTGTGGTATGACAAGGTTAGATAATTGTAACCTGTGTAATATGGCTGTAAATGTTACAAACTTTTCCTAAAATTTACAAACCTGTATGTATGGTCATAAAAGCAACAAAAACGTGTTGATGTCTATAATAAAAGCAGTTCAGTTTGCGTCTGGAAAATGTTCCATGTTTGTAGTAGGTTTGGGTGGAGGTACTTGAGAGATTCTAAATATTTAATCTTTCGATAACAAAAGATTTATTTTTCTCCGTGTACTTTTTCTCCGGTTCCAGAATGCTAAGAAGCAATAAGATCGGCTGTATCAACAATGCCACGTTCACACATTTGGAACAACTTCAGCTGCTGTGAGTAAATGCATGGAAAACTATAACTGCCGGAATTTTCAGCATGCAAATGGCAGTTCAGGGATAACGCTTCTGCTAAAATTTAAAAGGCAAAACTACTGAGTAATTAAAAGTGGTTTAGAAACAGGTGTCACCTGGTAATGTCTCTGTTTCTTTGTGTGCTCAAGTAATGTACCTAAACATTGGCGGAGAAATAACATTATGTAATAACACAGTCATGTCGGTTTACAAATTCTCTGCAAATTGGCATGCTCCTGTTTCGTGGCCTACCGTTAATGGCACTGCGCAATTTTGTAGAGGGTTCATATTCAAGTGGCCAAGGTCTGAAGGAATTCTAGGGATAAAAATTTCAGCTTGAAAAATGAAGTAGTTTTGATAAGACAGATGCATGTGTTATCTGTGTGTTGATATGGCAATAAAAACAAACTCGAAAAGGAGAGAAAAAATGGAATAAGGACTGAACCATTAATAAAACATTATGGACCAGTGCCCTGAAAAATTTCTAATTGCTGAGTTAAAAATTTAAATGTTTTACCCTGTGATTTTTTCAATGTCAGGTCACTGTACGACAACGAGATTCGCTGTGTGCAACCGGGCGCTTTTGAAAACCTTCGACAGCTGACCACTCTGTAAGTAAAATGTACTGGTAAAACACAAAAACAATCACGGAAGAAGTAAACACATGAGACTCATAATAATTTTGTTTTTTTTCACCAAAACCACAGGAACCTGCTGAACAACCCGTTCCAGTGTAACTGTCACTTACGCTGGCTCAACGACTGGCTCAAGCGACAGAACCTGATCACGGGAAACCCACGCTGTGCCGCACCCGAGCGATTCAAGGACGCGCCCGTGGAGGACTTGGTTCCTTCGGACTTCGTCTGTGAGCGTAGGTACCTCGTAACCATGGAACATAAACATGGATAGACACTCGCTGTGTTATTTGAGTCTGCTTTTCATATGAATTAGCAAAACAGATTGAAAATTGCAAGAATGCAGATATTCAGAACGTGGATAATTGCCATACACAGCCTCTATTATTAATATTCATAGAGGTTGATATGTTATAAATACTTGTTTTGAGCAGGTTTGTAAGAAAATTCTTTGTTCAAAATGTACAAATTGAAAATATCTTTTCTTATCTCCATAGCAGCCAACAATGCTGGGTGTCACTCGGGAACCCCGCCCTGCTGCTCCACTGATGGAGTGGGTAAGTTGTCATGGTTACGTGGCATGATGTTTGGAGAATTTGCTGATAATCAGACTCTGATAAGCTTTTAAATCAATACCAAATTCCGCCAAACAATAACATTTTGAAATTCGCTAACAATAACCTGAGTGTGCGTGCCACTGAAACTTGATTGTTTGGAGAAAACTTCTGATATCCACTTGTGTATTAACCCTTTGGGTATGGGCATATCTGACCTACATAATACCTTATCATACTCATGATTTATCTAATCTTGCTAACCTTCAAATTAACTGACATTGCTCAAGTATATACCCTGGGACATGTACTCGTTGAAGTAAATGTTATGACACTTTACTATGGTTTTGTTTGTGAGAATGTGTTGTTAGGTTTTGAACTGTTATCAAAAATTTGCTGAAACCTAATGTAGAAATGGGGTCAGGATTATTATCATGAATTATTTCAGTTAATTGACAGTAGTGGGTAGTTTGTTGTGTGATTCTTTTGTGTACTAGGAAAAATGGAAATAGGCACCTGGACTTTGTAGATAACGTTCGTAATACCAATATCGCTCTTGTTTGATATCCTACTTAAAGCTGCGTTTTAATTCTCTGTGTCAGTTCAAATTTTCCAAACAAATGAGAATATATTCAGATGTCAGGATCTTTATATTGGTTTCGTCGATAGAATGACAGGACCTCACAACAACTCAGCGAACCAGACCTGTGCAATTTGTTAAAATCAATGGCATCATATATTGGAATTTCCGAAATATAATTTGTGCAGAGTCTGGGAATTGGAAGAAATGAATAAAATCACACAGGGAAAGAGCTATACTGGTTTTCATCATAGATTATAGTGTAGGACATGACACAAGCACAGCCAGACTTGTAGCAATTATCAAGTCTGATTGGGCGCTGGGAACTCTGTCGAGCACTCTAGAGACACCCTCAGACGGGATATTGATCTGGTTTCCACGGAAACACGCTGACCCACAGATAGCCCTTCCCCGGAGGGCAGTGGACTTGAAACAGAACCAATCAAGCCCCCATCTGGGCTATAATTAAAATGCAAACTAACTTTGCCCAGTTCGGGCGCTGGGTGATGCAATATCCAGAGTATTGCACAGGGGCGAAAATGCTCGGCAGCATCGGAATTTACTCGAGATTGCTGAATAACATTGCTATCCACGGGAATGTCCCACGTATCTCCCTGCTCATTGTTGTTTATGCATTGAACCTCGGAAAGTAAACAATGTTTCTAAACAAGCAGTCAGTGAGGGGGGGTTAGGGTGTGATTTGTTTGGGTGATCTGCCGGATTGAGTAGGGAGGGGGGTGGGGGGTGTGTATCGATACATTGAGCTTGGGCCCCCGATAGCAAGCAGCTATTTATTCTGGTCCTAATTAGACCTATAGAGAAAGGAGAAGTAAACACTGAAAGTCTCAAATAAACAACCGTCCCAACCACCGGGCTCCGAGCATTGCCTGATATTCTCCAGGTCTCTGTTTTGGCAGCGATTTAGCAGCGTTTGAAAACTTTTCAAGAAGGGAACAGCCGCCATGGAAATTAATGAGATTACACGTAAATGATTCAATTCTGGGCGGCTCTCCGATCACCAGCTGAGGAGCTTTCTGGCACCGTCAGGGCTACTGTGTGCATTAGAAATCATTTTCCAATTGTTGATTTAATATGAATTGCTCAAAAATTTTACGAAAATTTCAGACAAAGATGCACATCCCCAGTTGAGATGATCATGTTTCATGTGTGCAGATTTCATATCGAAAATACATACAAGTAAAAAGTCCATGTATTGCTGGTGACATGAAGAACGCTTCATAAAAGTCCAAGGTAGTACCATTGTGAATGATGGTATTGAAAAGAAATCCACCCTATCCATTCTGCTGCTACCCCAACCACCCCTACCCCTTATCTTCTGACCTTCATTTCTGCAGTGACACTAGTGTAGTCCAGTCATTCATACTTCTCAAGTGGTCTACGGGTTCTCAGTGCTACCCCGATACTTAACCATGAATTTCTTTCCGGTCAGTGGATGTCCATTGGTCGAAAAACCATATTGATTATCAATAACTGGTATAACTTTGTTATAGTGACCAGTATGGTATCTGAAGGGCCTTTATGGATCGAATGCAAGGCAGCAGTATTGTTAGAATCAATCAATGATGAACCAGGGTACAGCATTGGTAAATTAGTGTGCTGATTATAGATATTATCATTGATTAGACAGGCTCAATCAGGAAAATCTGGGATTGACCAATCTTCTGATGTGGTATGCATGGACATCATAATGCACCCGAATATAACAGTTTCTTATGAAGTACGGGAAATACGGACTTCACCTGAAGCTGGTTACATGTCCCTATACCCAAACTCAGTTATGTTTATAAGAAGTCTTTGAAACAACAGACAATTAAATACAGTTTAATTCATGAGGAGACAGAGGATTTTGATTTTTTGTTGAACTCGTACTAACCATTCTGTACCCCTCTATGCTGACCTAGCCCCAGACTGGGATTGTACTCGAACAGTACAGGAATTACAGCAACACCAGCCGCAGTGTTCTCCCTCCGCAGGCAGTACGTCCATCTGTCTGTCTGTCTGTTAGATATTAAAAGTTGTCACAGTTTACATGTTCTGGGTTTTCGATAGTTTCCCTTCAGTTTTATAGCAGATTATTCAAGTGTTAAATGTAGATAAAATTTTTGGGATTTGTTGTGTGCAATCTCCATAATTAGTATTTTATGTTGATGTTGTTTACTTTATATACATGTATGTGAACATTTGTAAATAACTGGTGCATGTTTCTGACTTGCAAGTATTTTATGTGGAACAGCTGTAAACATTTTGTTGAAAAAAATGTTTTATTACTTTTCCAGAGATATCACAAATTTTATTACTCTTTCATACTGTGTTACTTAAATGCATGCTTTTATCATCATGATCATTGTAAATGCTGGTCTTGTTGCAGACATTTGTGTCACATTTCAAAAGAATTTGTGGCATTACATACATGCCAGTATATTGATGTATATAAATTGAATAAGTTTTAGGCATATGTTTAAAACTTGAAAAGTAATTGAGATTAACAATTTGTGTCAAATTGAAATGGACAAATTCCCAAATTAATATGAGATATGCTAATTCTGCAAAAAATTCACAACCTAATGAATTTATACCCGCCTCTACCTGCCGCAGATGAAGAGAGTAGCTGTGACCCGCGTGCGTACTGCCCGGCCCAGTGCCGCTGCGATGGTACGGTGGTACGCTGTGACTCGCGGCAACTGTCCGAGATGCCTGCCGATATCCCCCGCGACACCACGGAACTGTGAGTCATGATACATCGGTGGTTGTTCCTTTATGTTGCATTATCTGTGATAATGGAGACTGATGTCGAGCATAGTTTGGTGTTGGAACTTGGCTCTTCATGAAGTTTGCAGTGCTGAAAAATATTAGGATTTCTAATGATTTGAAATATAGATTTTGCAATGAATTTAAAATGGTTACATTGATTAAATGGCCACATGTATCCTTTCGTAATCGTTGTGCACTCTTCATTGTGAAAATGGGAGCCAAGTTTGAAACAAAAACTTGTTGCATATACCACGTGTACCAAAAACATTACCACGTTTAATAATGATGATATTATTGTGCCGTGACACCACCACCAGTGTTTTATCACAATGGGATAACATTCCTTAATCGTCTTAATGTGTTGCTACAGTCTTCCTTTCATGGGTAGTGGAATGGAATTTTTGAAATTTTTTTTGCAATACCTTTTTAGGACCCAACATTTTTTTTACGGGTAATGAAATAGATCATTTTGCTATCTGTTTACCATATGAGTACCAAAGACCCAAAAATGTATACAGTGTATTGAGGACCCATTGCTCTATTTCCTGTGTGAATGGAGCAATGCTAGTCTAGACAAAATGCTTTGAATAGTCGCTACACTTGATTATACTTTATAGCATGCGTGTTCCAATTACCACTGCCGTATCTCTGCAATGACTCACATGCGTCATAGTTCCTTGTTCATGCAAATGCAAAATGAAGTAAAATAAATGTAAACTAAACAGGCAATACAATAGCGAAACACTTTATGTCATTCGATAATTGTTTGTTACGGAGCCTCTGAAAAGACATGGAAGAAATATTTTTGGGCGGGTTGCCTGCAACCAACCCGCCTATTAGATTGGCGTGTCCGTCTGTCTGTCTAGCCGTCCGTCCGTCCGTCTGTCCGGGCAAACGGAACGGAGTTATGGGGATTTCTTAGGGGGAATAAAGCTGAAAACGCCCCACAACCACAGTTTAAGCCAAAAGTGCGGTCTTATGGGGATTTTTTCAGGACTTATGGGGAAAGTTAAGATAGGAAATTTAACATTGGGTCCGCCCGTAACGCCCATCTGTTCACCCGTCCGGCCGTCCGTCCGTCAACAATTTCTTGTGAACGCGATAACTTACAAAGTTTTTAACGAAATACCGCCAAAATCATACCAGAGGTGTATCATGAGCAGATCTCGGACAAGTTCGATGATGGGTGACCTTGACCTATTTTTCAGGTCGTGGCAGGACTTCGAACTTGACAATACATGAAAACAGGACTTTGTACCTTGTGAACGCAATAACTTACAAAGTTTTTAACGAAATACTGCCAAAATCATACGAGAGGTGCATCATGAGCAGATCTCGGACAAGTTCGATGATGGGTGACCTTGACCTATTTTTCAGGTCGTGGCAGGACTTCGAACTTGACAATACATGAAAACAGGACTTTGTACCTTGTGAACGCGATAACTTACAAAGTTTTTAACAAATTACTGCCAAAATCATACCAGAGGTGCATCATGAACAGATCTCGGATAAGTTCGATGATGGGTGACCTTGACATATTTTTCAGGTCGTGGCAGGACTTCGAACTTGACAATACATGAAAACAGGACTTTGTACCTTGTGAACGCGATAACTTACAAAGTTTTTAACGGAATACCGCCAAAATCATACCAGAGGTGCATCATGAGCAGATCTCAGACAAGTTCAATGATGGGTGATCTTGACCTATTTTTCAGGTCGTGGCAGGACTTCGAACTTGACAATACATGAAAACAGGACTTTGTACCTTGTGAACGCGATAACTTACAAAGTTTTTAACGAAATACCGCCAAAACCATACCGGAGGTGCATCATGAGCAGATCTCGGACAAGTTCGATGATGGGTGACCTTGACCTAGTTTTCAAGTCGTGGCAGGACTTCGAACTTGATAATGCATGAGAACAATGCCAATTCCTTCCACTAACAGCCCTCCTCGATGCAACCCGCCCAATTGTCGCGGGCGCGACTTATACTTGTTAGCACATTGTTATTGCGTTCCCTCGCAATATTATCGCGTTCCCTCGCAATAATATTGCGTTCCCTCGCAATATTCTCGCGTTCCCTCGCATTCCGGATCGCGTTCCCTCGCGATCTTATTGCGTTCCCTCGCAATCCAGATCGCATTCCTCGCAATCCAGATCGCGTTCCCTCGCAATCCAGATCGCGTTCCCTCGCGATATTATCGCGTTCCCTCGCGATCTTATTGCGTTCCCTCGCATTCTGGATCGCGTTCCCTCGCATTGTGCTGACGCCAATGACTTCTGTGAAAGTTATTCTACAAGATCGCGAGGGAACACGATCCGGAATGCGAGGGAACGCGATAATATCGCGAGGGAACGCGATCTGGATTGCGAGGGAACGCAATAAGATCGCGAGGGAACGCGATCCGGATTGCGAGGGAACGCAATAAGATCGCGAGAGAATGCGATCCGGATTGCGAGGGAACGCAATAAGATCGCGAGGGAATGCGATCTGGATTGCGAGGGAACGCGATAATATTGCGAGGGAACGCAATAACAATGTGCTTACAAGTATAAGTCGCGCCTGTCCAAAAAATATTTCTTCCATGTCCTTTCAGCGGCTCCGTAGTTTGTACACTGGGTAGGGAAAATGCAAATTCCAGTGTTTTTGACCCTTGGGATATAAGCCTTTCCTTCGATCACAACAATTCAGTGTGGTTTGATGATATTTCACCTCCCAAATTGTTCCCCCTCCTACCCCCAAATCCCCCCCCCCCCCCCCCCCATTTTCATACAGCTACCTGAACGGAAACAATTTGCCCGAGATTCCAGCTATCTTGTTCCGACTCAGCAAGCTAACACGACTGTAAGTATAAACTGAAAGTAGATTCTAAATAATGACAGATGTGAAGAAATATCTTTTATTATATTCTGCAATTCAATTTAGAGTTTGAAATTTACAATATAAATTTAAAAATAATAATGTAAAAAAGAGCGTCACTTTTCCTGAAATTTACTCTTCCTAGTTCCGATGTGTGTGTTTTGTTTCGTGTGTCCCCCCTTGTGCACGAATGTCCCCACTGTTGTGTCCCGTTGCCTTGGTTACCAGTTAAATGTCCACACTGTTGTCAGATTTACATATTTTTTCCTGAGTGTAGTATGAATACACTATTTCTATACATCCAAATATTTCAGAGTAGAAACTGAAAACTTTTCATTTTATGCTTTTTAGTGCATACCATTCTAAAAATTCTATAGACTATAGTCTTTTAGCCTTCTATTCTACATAATAACATATTGTACACACACTATTCTGTAGTATGCACCATACCTGTATATGTACTAATATATTTTTGTAGCTAGTTGCATGTTTGTATTGTTCCTATATATACCCACAAAATGTGCATGTACACAAAGCAAAAGCACAAACTTTCCAAATAAATATTTATGGTGCAGAAACTGTTTCTGTTATCCAGAGACCTGAGCAAGAATCTGCTGACTTCGCTACCAGACTACGCATTCGCGAACCTCACACAGCTCAACACTCTGTAAGGCAATCACAAAAGTATTCAGCAAATCTTGTATTATGCATGTATTGGGGAATTGGAAGAATTTTCAGAAATTATTGTGTGAAAGTGGCAGAATTGAAAAGTTTGTTACAAATTCAGTATTAAACATTTCCATAATATGGAGCTGAGTAAAAAAAACTTCACAGTGAACTAGAGAAAATGTAATCAATACTAGAATGGTTACACATTCGGGAATTGAATATTTCCTCATCACTTACAAGTCCAACGTGAACATGTGTCATGGTAGTATTGTCTTGGTTTGAAAGTGTTTTGATTTGACATACAGGATCCTGAGTGACAACCAGATCCAATGTGTCCAGGAGAAGACATTCGCGGGACTCCAGAACCTCGTCATTTTGTGAGTATCATCTAAAGACCTACAGCTTTATAACTAAGTCCCTTGTGTGGTTGTTCAAGCATAATGTTAAATCAATATGGATGGTTTCAGATCTATTGGAGATAACAAACTGTCCTCGATACCTTACGGATCATTCAACGAGCTGACATCACTGAGTCACCTGTAAGTTTCCATGGTTACAGCGTGTCCCACAATATTTGTGTAGCCTTGTTGAAGACTTGAACAGTTTGCGAAATGCTGAAGGTGTAACGAGCCAGTACCGTTCTAGGTTCATTCAACACAATTCCATTTGTACATAGTTTAGTCACGTGTGCATGAGAGAAATAGAGATTTCTGTAATGTCTACACAAATTAAAAAATATAGAACTAATAAAGAATGGAATATCATGGACGGATGACAAAAGAATGTTTCCATTGCTAGTGGGATTGGAGACAACCCTCTGTTCTGCGACTGTAACCTGAAGTGGCTGACGGACTGGATCAAGAAGGACTACAAGGAGCCTGGGAGTGCCGAGTGTGCCGGACCCCAGGGCATGCAGGGCAAGAAACTACTGACCACTCCGTCAAACCTCTTCCAGTGCTACGGTGAGTAGCCAGGGGATATAGGGGTCTTTTGGGACTCTTCAAGACTAGCAATAGATTTTATTCTTGACGAAAACATGTTGTCATGATGTTTTAGGTGTTCATAATGTTCCAAGTGAAACTTGGAATCAGCATGCAGAATATATTAAAGTGGAGTGTTCAACGCTACATCTACTTAGGCTTACATGTGAGATTTCTATCGTATTTGCATGAAAAAAAACAAAACATGTTCTCCATGCTTCTAACTCCTATATTATCCAGACAAGGTGGATCCAGACATCCTGTCCAAGTGTAACATCTGTTACACGTATCCATGCCAACACGGGGGCACCTGTCACCTGCGGGGGTTCAACCAGTACACCTGTGACTGTGCCCCGGAGTACCACGGCGACAACTGTGAACAGAAGATAGACGCTTGCTTTGGCAACCCCTGCCACAACGAGGGAACATGCAACGTCATCGATAATTTCGGCCGATTCAGGTATTGTACATTTCTGGAGTGCTACATGTGATGACCTGACAATATCGTATAGTAATTTCGAACACTCTTAAGATTACTCGAGCCCAGGCATTACACTTCTGTGGCCAAAAATAAATTTCAGTCCTTTGACTTGGTAAAAATGACCCATGTACACAGAATCGTTTGCTATGATGTCAAAATCAAAGTTTCTCTTCACTCCTACAGCTGCCTGTGTGCGCCGGGATTTGAGGGTGACCGCTGTGAGACAAACATTGATGATTGTCAGGGCAACCATTGTCGTAACGGGGCGACTTGTATCGACCAGGTCCAGTCCTACACCTGCCAGTGTCATCAGGGCTTCACAGGTACTGGGCGGGGAAGACGGAGTGGATTGATAAATCGCTGGATAAAACATTTCATACATCAGTTATTGTTTCAAAATCACAAAGTTGGAGCAAAAAAAAAACATAAAAAAATAATGGAATCGATTGGACATCATGGTAGGTCTCGGGCAGGTGAAATAGTGCTTGTGGCAATAATTGGATATCAGTCCAAACACTATAAGATGCACATGAACCAATCTGAAACACTATTTTGTCGTTGTCCCCAGGCCAGTACTGTGAGAGGAAGATTAGCTTCTGTGAAGAGTTGGACCCGTGTCACAACGGAGGACAGTGTATAGGACAGGACCTCGACTTCCGGTCAGTGTATATTAAAGTTTTCCTCTGATTTACTGTTTCTAATTTTGTGTGATTATTTCTGAAAATATAATGCAGTTCTGCGTACTGTTTGTGAATAAGTTCAATTTGATTCAGTAGATCAGTAGAGTTACAATGGTGCATTGATCATGTTGATGAAATCCAAGAACTGTGTATCAAAGTTTCTTGGAAAGAATGCAAACACTTCTCTTGTTGTAGATTGTTAAAAAAACTTCTCGGAGAGTCTCATTTACAAAAATCCAATTTTCCCCACAGCTGTGACTGCCCGACAGGATTTGAGGGTAAGGATTGTTCCCACAACATTGACGACTGCAGCGGTAGTTTCTGCCTGAACGGTGGAACATGTGTCGATGGCGTCAACTCCTACACGTGCTCGTGTATGCCGGGCTACAACGGCAAACACTGTGAAATCTCGCCGATCGCTGCCCCGTACCCGCAGACGAGTGTCTGCCAGCACCATGACTGTAAGAATGGCGGTCTCTGCTTCCAGCCTGCAGACTCACCTGACTACGTTTGTCGCTGTCCCCCAGGTGAGGTTCAGAGCTTGAATGAAACTTGTCAATAAGCCACGTTGTCAATGGAAATGTTGATTCAGATTTCTCCATGTAAATATATTGAAAAGCATATCAGAACTCAGGTGGAAAATTCAGTCATTGAAAAATAGATAAGTATAGATGTGCTTGAAGTCAGCGTCATTATCCGTTACGTCTTTTGGTGCAGGATTTGGAGGGAAAAAGTGCGAGAAACTTAACACGATCAGCCTCCATGAACCGGATGCCTACGCCCAACTGAACAATCTCCAGTACATACCACGTCTGAACCTGACGTTCCTTCTCTCCACTCACTCCCGAGAAGGAATCCTCTTTTACCACGGCTTCGACAAACACGTCGCTATCGAGCTCTTCCGAGGCCGGATCCGTGTCAGTTTTGACATCGGCAACTACCCTGTGTCAACAATGTTTAGTTACAAGGAAATCAACGATAATAGGACACACACTGTCGAGTTTATCGTCTCTGGGAAGAACATGAGTATGACGGTGGACGGCGGTCCCATGCGGACGATCCGTAATGAAGGTGACAAAGTTAGCATGGACCTCACCGGGCCGTACTACATCGGAGGTCTCCCGAGCACAGCCAGGGATGGACCGCTCAAAAAGTGGCACATCAGGAACACTGGCAGTCTCATCGGTAAGCAAGCAGCACTTCGGCTTTATTCCAGTCTTTCTATCCGACTTGCATGGTGTCATACAATACAAAAAAACACTTGAACCTTGATAACTTCCTGCATTCTACATTGTGTGATGAAAAGTAACAATTCAAACAATTTGACTGATTGCTGATGACTCAGTTTATGAAATAAAAAAAAAAACGGTGTGTGTGGGCCTTATGCTCAATTTGAATCAAACCATTTGACAAAATGCTTGCCTACCCCCCACCCCCTCCCTCCAGGCTGCATCCAGAAGGTGTACATCAATGAGCGGCTGGTTGACTTCACGGACGCGGAGGTCCAGTACAAGGTTACTCCGGGGTGTTTCCAGGTCCAGGACGAGCAGGCCGAGGCTGCGTTGTCGGGCGACCCGTGCGAGAACAACCGCTGTGACGTGGGGACTTGTCGCCCGCTCGCCAACGGGCCGGGCTACAAGTGCAAGTGCAAGCGGGGGTACACTGGGGAATACTGCGACCAGGGTATGTCGTGTTATATTCATCTAGTAGTGATCTATTGATGGTACTTGTGAGGTATACTAACTTTAGAGGTTTGGGAGTCATGTATTTGGAGAGGAGTGGTGTAACTGGTGTGGTAATCTAGGAAGTTCCAAGGAAAACAGACGAAAAATTTGTTCAATGAATAGTGGAATGTTACTCTGAAAAGAGCTACTAAACCACAACTACATGATATTGCAGTTGTTTGAGGAAAAAATATAAATTTGCTGCCTTTGCTATTTATTCCAGAGCCCACTTGCCAGCGATTGGAGTTCACCGATCACTACATTGATCCTAAGACTAAGTGTCGGTCGACGAAGCCCGTTCTCCACCGTCGTTGTACCGGGACCTGTGGCGGTAACTACTGCTGTGTGCCGAAACGCGTCAAGTCACGGAACATCCGCATGGTGTGTCCAAACGGGCGACGGTACTCCACCGATATGCCGGTCATCCGCAAGTGTGGCTGCACCAAGAGGTGCTCCCCGGGGTCATCGTAGGCATGGCAACTGAGTCTGGGCGGTTGCTAGGGTCATCGTAACCCATGGCAACCAAGTTTGGACTGCCAGGTTTCATTTCAAGATGGAGTTATTGGTTTCAGCTACTGTCATATTTGAGTTGAGTAGTCAGATTATGACTGGAAGTGATTGGACGTTATCAGGAAATGTTTTTGCTTATATTGGGGAGTATTCTAATAGTCAACTGGACAATTGGATCATCGCTGGTGTTGATAAAACATTTTCTTGACTTTTACCTAATTGTTGTGTAGAATTTTCAAGGTACATGTATGAACAAAAACATCAGCTCTTACTGAACACAAAAAAGTGTCACATTTGGTGACACATTGGTCCATAACTTTGCCACCCTTCACCTATTTATTGCTGATAAGACATGCATTTCACATGTATCCATGTTTGTTTGTGTATAGGCCTCTGTATCTGTACATACTGGATGTATTTCGTGATCATGATGAATATAATTATATTGATATAATACTGCATATTTGTGTACAAGTACATGTATATGATGTTTCACATTGTGGTCTGTGTTGTTTAGACTGCAATATTTAATATGCCGCATTATCCCCCATCCTGCCCCTACGTTATATACACATCTGCATGAATATTGCCGGAAATACATTTCATCGTGTATTTCTGATATCACTTTTCACAGTTCAGACTATGTTTTCATGTGTGCTTAGAATAAGAAAGTCTCTGATGATACCTCATGCATATTCAAATAAGCACAGCATTTGTTGTCAAACAATTATATATTATATTGTGTCATTATATCCGTTGTCGTGCCTGTAAATATTTGCAGAAATATTATGTGATTACATCGTTTGAACTGAGTTGTGGTAGTTTCTCATGTATATATCATATAGCAAAACTTCTGTGTTTACGAAAAGTCCACAGAACTATGTGCATGGTTTGACATCAGAAAGTATTCATTTTTTGATTGCATTGATTTTATTACTACGGTAATATTTTGTGGACTTATAGAAATATGTTTTCTGCAGGATATATTTTTGGATTTCAAATTTTTGGATTTGTTCTTATAATATTCGAATGGAAAGATAGTTTGCCAATACTTCATTAGTTTACAGTTTTCCTTGTTGTTTAAGTGCATATATGACCCTGACTGAATCAGTATTCAGTGTATTTACTGTATTTTTTCCAGACATAAACCTTTCTGGTTTAAAAGAATAACTTGAGCTTTTGTAGAATCATAAAATCTTGTATAAACTTTGATGTATTAAAGTATAATGTACTTGATAGGTAGCTTTGCAGCAATGTGACTTTGGCAATTTTCATGTCGTTAAATACTAAATAAGTGTTGTAAATGTTTAATCTACATAGTTATACACTGTTGATTATACACACAATTATAACTATACATGTTAAATGCTGGTGTAGTTGTATATGTATCGTACGGACATGTTATTACACATGCATTAAAACATGACATGGCAGCCATCCGTTGGTGAAGATATATTGTATTTTATTGTCCATGAACAAACTGTAATAAAATTTGTCCAAACTTATCTCTTGTGCTACCAAGTTTGCTGAGCAGCTTCCTGTTGTCAAGGTTGCTGAGCAACACATTCTTGGAATTTAGATACAAACATTCAGTTTGATCGACATAAAATGAATAAAAAATTGGCCCGAGGGCTAAAAATGTTACCAGAGAAATATACCGAGTTGAGCCACCGAGTCCAAAAATGATGCTTTGAAGAAGGTGGATCCACTCAGAGGGGCTGAAATTTGAAATTCATTTGATGATTTTCAGATTTGTAAATCTGAGATCAGTGTCCATCAGCTGATTAACAAATTTGTGTACGAAATCTAGTTTGAGTGCGTGTCATCCGAGGTCAAGTTCAAGGTCACCAACAGATGCCCCATATATGACCTTCCATGTACTAATACAAATCTAAACTCAGCTTTCAAGGCTAGTTGGTGCTTTTTCGGGCTTTTGATTTAGGCCATGTCATTCTTATTGGCGATATTCAAAGTTGGTCCTTTTTGGGTGATTGATCCAAGATGATGTCTCTATCGGCTGTATGGGCAGGTACATAAGCTGAAACAAGTTGGCAGACAAAGGAATGTATTTAAAAAATTCCTTTGTAGAAAATTTGCTATATATCCCTATTGAAAAAAATTGGGCCAAGGGCCAAAGATAGGTTACCGGACAATGTTTAATATTTTAGATGTTAGCCAGGTCACTGGTTAAATTCAAGGTCAAGAGAATATTCAGCATATATAATATTAAGCATATATCATGTCCACAGTTGATTGCGAAGCTGTAAATTCAATAATCAGAGAGATATTAGCAATTTTGGGCTGTGGCCTTGAAAATGAAGGCAAAGGTCAAATTCAAGGTCATCAAAATATTCAGTGTATATCATGTTCTATATGTCCACAATTGATTCACAAGCCATACAGTCAATAGAGGAGCAAGATAAGATCCAGTTTGTCCTTGGACCTTGAAAATGAGGTCAGAGGTCAAATTCAAGGTCACGGGAATATTCAGCATACTAGTATATCATTTCCTATATGTCCACAATTGAGTCCTAAGCTGTAAAATCGATGAATGAGATATTAACCATTTCGTCCTGTGACCTTGAAAATGAGGTCAAAGGTCAAATTCAAGGTCATGACAATAATTTGCATAATATTATATCATTTCCTATATGTTCATAACTGATTCCTAAGCTGTAAAGTCGATAACAAGAAAGATATTAACCATTTTGTCCTATAACCTTGAAAATGGGGTCAAAGGTCAAATTCAAGGTCATCAGAATATTCAGCCTATATCATTTCCTATATGTCAACAATTAATTTCTAGGCTGTAGAGACGATAATAAGCGAGATATAAGCCATTTTGTCCTGTGACCTTGAAAATGGGGTCAAAGGTCAAATTCAAGGTCATCAGAATATTCAGCATATATCATTTCCTATATGTCCACAATTGATTCCTAAGCTGTAGAGTTGATAATAAGCGAGATATAAGCCATTTTGTGCTCTGACCTTGAAATTGAGGTCAGAGGTCAAATTCAAGGTCACGAGAATATTCAGCATATATCATTTCCTATATGTCCACAATTGATTCCTATTCTCTAATCTCAATATTAAGTGAGATATTAGGCATAATGTGTACCATTATAAAGCATAGGATAATTTAACATGGGAAAGTCCCATTTGGGCCGAGTTTGGGCCAAAATGGCCCACTTCGAGCGATTCAAGCGCAACGAAATTTATGGACATCATAGGAGTACATATGAGGAGTGTTATGTATCAAAAAGAAAAAAAGTTACTGAACAGATTTAGAGAAAATGGCCGCCAAAGTCCAAAACTCAGGCATTTTTCATCGAAAACGGCCGCCATTTTGAAAATAATGCGAAAATAAAAAAATTAGCCCAATGGGCTAGAAAGGTTACCGGATAAATATACAGAGTTAAGCCGAGAAAGTTGAAGGTCAAATTCAAGGTGACCACTGAAATCGCCATATCTCTAACCTTGAAAATGGGATCAAAGGTTAAATTCTAGATCACCAAACTATTCAGCATACATCAGTTCCTATATGTTCACTATGGACCCCTAAGCCGTAAATTTGATAATAAGCGAGATATAAGCCATTTTGTAATCTGACTTTGAAAATAAAATGACTGACCTTGAAATTTAGGTCAAAGGTCGAATTCAATATCATTAAAATATTCAGCATATATCATTCCCTATATGTCTACAATTGATTCCTAAGCTGTAAAATCGATAATAAGTGAGATATTAGCCTGTTTGTCCTGTGACCTTGAAAATGAGGTCAGAGGTCAAAAGTCAAATTCAAGGTCACTAGAATATTCAGCATATATCATTTCCTATATGTTCACAATTGATTCATAAGCTGTAAAGTCGCTAATAAGCAAGATATTGGCCATTTTGTCCTGTGACCTTGAAAATGAGATCAAATGTCTAATTCAAGGTCACGAAAATATTCAGCATATATCATTTCCTATATGTTCACAATTCCTAAGCTGTAAAGTCGATAGTAAGCAAGATATTAGCCATTTTGTCATGTGACCTTGAAAATGAGGTCAAAGGTCAAGTTCAAGGTCACGATAATATTCAGCATATATCATTTCCTATATGTTCACAATTGATTCCTAAGCTGTAAAGTCGATAATAAGCGAGATATTAGCCATTTTGTCATGTGACCTTGAAAATGAGGTCAAAGGTCAAGTTCAAAGTCACGAGAATATTCAGCATATATCATTTCCTATATGTTCACAATTGATTCCTAAGCTGTAAAGTCGATAATAAGCAAGATATTAGCCATTTTGTGCTTTGACCTAGAAAATGAGGTCAAAGGTCAAATTCAAGGTCACTAGAATATTCAGCATATATCATTCCCTATATGTCTACAATTGATTCCTAAGCTGTAAAATCGATAATAAGTGAGATATTAGCCTGTTTGTCCTGTGACCTTGAAAATGAGGTCAAAGGTCAAATTCAAGGTCATGACAATAATCTGCATATATCATTTCCTAAATGTTCATAATTGATTGCTAAGCTGTAAAGTCGATAACAAGCGAGATATTAGTCATTTTGTCCTGTGACCTTGAAAATGAGGTCGAAGGTCAAATTCAAGGTCATCAGAATATTCAGCATATATCATTTATTATATGTCCACAATTGATTCCTAAGCTGTAGAGTCGATAATAAGCGAGATATAATCCATTTTGTGCTCTGACCTTGAAACTGAGGTCAGAGGTCAAATTCAAGGTCACGAGAATATTCAGCATATATTATTTCCTATATGTCCACAATTGATTCCTAAGCTGTAGAGTCGATCATAAGCGAGATATAAGCCATTTTGTGCTCTGACCTTGAAACTGAGGTCAGAGGTCAAATTCAAGGTCACGAGAATATTCAGCATATATCATTTCCTATATGTCCACAATTGATTCCTAGTCTCTAATCTCAATATCAAGTGAGATATTAGGCATAATGTGTCCCATTATAAAGCATAGGAGAATTTAACATGGGAAAGTCCCATTTGGACCGAGTTTGGGCCAAAATGGCCCACTTCGAGCGATTCAAGCGCAACGAAATTTATAGACATCATAGGAGTACATATGAGGAGTCTTATGTATCAAAAAAAAAAAAGTTACTGAACAGATTTTGAGAAAATGGCCGCCAAAGTCCAAAATCAGGCATTTTTCGTCGAAAACAGCCGCCATTTTGAAGAGAATGCGAAAATCGGAAAACTAAAAAATACCTCCTTCTTGAATTATTTTTGTGTATTTTTGTGCAAAATTTCAGAAAAATTCGCCTGTAAACAAAAAAGATAAAAATGTGGACGACGACGACGACGGACGACGGACGACAGACGACGGACGCAACGCCATGCCAATAGGTTATCGGACCATAGGTCTGGTAACCTAAAAACTAAAAAATACCTCCTTCTTGAATTATTGTATCCCCCGAACAAAGTTCGGCAGATACTATGGATTTGGCTTCGTCGTCCGCGTCCGCGTCCGCGTCCGCAGAGATTTTCTTGTGAACGCGCTACAGGCCGCAATTCTCACCCGTTCACCATTATTTTTTGCAGGCACATATATTATGGTAAGATCCCGACACCAATCGATTTTGATTGCCGTGGCAACTGAATTTGTCGTTTGGGGACACATTTTGCAGTGAAAACAGCCTGTTTGAGACACATGGCTTGTGAACGCTCTACAGATGGCAATTTTTTACGAATCTCGATAATATTTGGAAGTGTTGTTGGGAAGGGCTGTCACACGAAACCAATTGTTTTTAGAATGATCATATAAATATTAATATGTTAACAGCCTAACTTATTACAGAATTTTGAAATATCCATTTTGACATGTACGATCATTCCAATAGCCTGTACAATGGAAGGTAATGACACTGGTTTCTTGTTCAGAATGGAGAACTGAAGTTTTCAGTGAAAACAGGACAATATTACTGAATAAGTTAACATTAGTTTTACTAGTTAAGTCTATTATTGTCCACAATAAAAATAGTTAAGACGAGAAACGTTTATTATTAAGCTCAACAAGGTAAAGGTTTTGTCCAGTACATATTTCATGGGTGTAACTGAATAAGTTAACATTATTTTTAATAGTTAAGTCTATTATTGACCACAATAAAAATAGTTAAGACAAGAAATATTTATTATTAACCGCAACAAGGTAGATGTTTTGTCCAGTACAAATTTCGTTGGTGTAACCGAATAAGTTAACATTATTTTCACTAGTTAAGTCTATTATTGACCACAATAAAAATAGTTAAGTCTATTATTGACCACAATAAAAAATAGTTAAGATGAGAAATATTTATTATTAAGCTCAACAAGGTGAAAGTATGTCCAGTACAGATTTCATGGGTGTACTGAATAAGTTAACATTATTTTTACTAGTTTAGTCTATTATTGACCACAATAAAAATAGTTAAGACAAGAAATATTTATTATTGGGCTCAACAAGGTAAAGATTCTGTCCAGTAGACATTTTATGTCTGTAACCAAATAAGTTAACATTTTTTTTGCTAGTTCTCATCTTGACTATCAATAAAAATAGTCAAGATGAGAAACAATTATTATTAAGCTCAACAAGGTTAAGGTTTTGTCCGGTAGAAATTTCTGGGTGTAACCGAATAAGTTAACTTTATTTTTACATGTTAAGTCTATTATTGACCACAATGAAAATAGTTAAGACAAGAAATATTTATTATTGGACTCAACAAGGTGAAGGCTTTGTCCAGTAGAGATTTTATGGCTGTGACCAAATAAGTTAACATTATTTTTTTGCTAGTTAAGTCTATTATTTATCACAATAGCTTTTTATGAAAACATTGATCAACTTTTACTTTGAATTTCAACTTGAGACCATGTTTGGCACATATTATGAGTTAAGATATACATGTAACTTATGATGAAAAGTTTGATCTGGCTCCAATTTCTTCATCTTGAAATGCAGTTTTGGTAAACTTTTAGCTTGAATTTCAACTTGAAACCAAGCTTGGCACATATTATGAGTTAAAATATAACTTATGACGAAAAGTTCTATCTGGCTCCAATTTCGTCATCTTGAAATGCAGTTTTGGTCAACTTTTACATTGAATTTCAACTTAATACCAAGTTTGGCACATATCATGAGTTGAAGTATAACTCATGGCGAAAAGTTTGATCTGGCTCCAATTTCGTCATCTTGAAATGCAGTTTTGGTCAACTTTTAGTTTGAATTTCAACTTGTAATCAAGTTGGGCAGGTATTACATGTATGAATTATAATATAACTCATGACGAAAAGTTTGATCTGGCTCCAATTTTGTCATCTTGAAATGCAGTTTTGATTAACTTTTACTTTGAATTTCAACTTGGAACCATGTTTGGCACATACATGTATTATGAGTCGAAATATAACTTATGGTGAGAAGTTCAATCTGGCTCCAATTTCGTCATCTTGAAATGCATTTTTGGTCAAATTTTACTTTGAATTTCAACTTGGAACCAAGTTTGTAAAATATTCTGAGTTGAAATATAAATAGGTGAAAAGATTGATCTATCTGTATTTTCGTTATTTTATCAAACATGTCGAATGGAAATTCATATAAAGAGATTTCAGTGGTGATTTTGAATTTGACCTTCAATAATCTCGGAAAATCAGTGCAGCAATTTTGGTGGGGAAAAGAAAACAGTTGTGACTGGAGATTTAACATTTCTCTGGTAATCTTTTTTTAGCCCTTGCTCTAGTTTTTCACACTTGACAGTGATATATTTGGGGCAACAGAGATGATAGGGCTACGGGGGATACATCCAAGCGGTCGTAGGCGACCGGAAGCGTCTAGTTTTTAAGCATTTTTGTGCAAAATTTCAGAAAAATTCGCCCGTAAACAAAAAAGATAAAAATGTGGACGTCGAAGACGACGGACGACGGACGACGGACGCAACGCCATGCTGATAGGTTATTGGACCATAGGTTCGGTAACCTAAAAATCAGCCTAAAGGCTACGATAGGTTACCAGACAATGGTAAATTGACAAAAAAATTTAGCTGAATAAAGCTGTCATTTGAAGATCAGTTTGCATGGACTATCCCATAATATCAATACATGTACACAAAGTTTCAAAAGATTCAACGAAGAGACATTAATTTAGACGTCTCCTCCTCACGGAGTGTCAAAATTAGCCACCATTTAAAAAATTGAAACAAAAAAACCAAATGGAAAATACATCCCTCTTGATGTATTCTTTATCATTTTGTTCAAAATTTCGGAAATATATGACCGTAAACTTAAAAAGTCCCATTTTTAGTGAATGGTATTTTTTCAAATGGTATTAAGTTGAAATAATTTGCTACAAAAAATTCAGTTTGTGGGGAATATCCCACTACGGTGCCCCTGATAGGACATGACGAAAAAAAAAACTACTTCGTTCACACGAAGTACTAAGTCGTTCGCACGAAGTACTACTTCGTTTGCACGGAGTATTAAGTTGTCTGCATGAAGTACTAAGTCGTTTGCACAAAGTATTAAGTCGTTTGCACAAAGTACTAAGTCGTTCGCACGAAGTACTACTTCGTTTGCACGAAGTACTAAGTCGTTTGCACGAAGTACTAAGTCATTCGCACGAAGTACTAAGTCGTTTGCACGAAGTACTACTTCGTTAGCACGAAGTACTACTCCGTTTGCACGAAGTACTACTCCGTTTGCACGAAGTACTAAGTCGTTTGCACGGAGTACTAAGTCGTTCGCACAAAGTACTAAGTCGTTTGCACGAAGTACTAAGTCGTTCGCACGATGTAATGTTACATAGTTGACAAACCCATCTACATCATCTCACCCCATCAAATACCAAGCACTACATGACGCTCCACATGGTGCTTCAAATTTGGTGCCTTATATCTCCATAAGCACCACATGGCGCTCTAAATCATCCAGGCTTCCGTTGGCAAAAATGTGGTCATTTTAGCCTAAAATATTCCTGATCAATCAGATATTACTGAATAAATCTTCTGCTATTATTTGAGGTAAATTTATCTGTATCGATGGACTGTTCACTGTTCTATTAGTTGAATAATAAATGTAAATAGAGAATCCAGATTTAGAACATGGGGAGGACCCTGAAATTTGACTATGGTAATGAAAGGGTTAATTGGTAACATCAGGATCAATCATTTCATATGCTTGCTACAATGTTCGAATACTATGTATGGATATGTGAATGACTCATTATCTCGTGCAAACGACTCAGCACTTCGAGCAAACGATCGAAGTAGTACTTTGTGCAAACGAAGTAGTACTTCGTGCAAGCGACTTAGTACTTCGTGCAAACGAAGTAGTTCTTCGTGCAAACGACTTAGTACTTCGTGCCAACGATGTAGTACTTCATACAAACAACTTAGTAATTAGTGCAAACGAAGTAGTACTGCGTGCAAACGACTTACTACCTCGTGCAAACGATGTAGTACTTCATGCAAACAATTCAGTAATTCGTGCAAACGAAGTAGTACTTCGTGCAAACGACTTAGTACTTCGTGCAAACGAAGTAGTACTTCGTGCAAACGACTTAGTACTTCGTGCGAACGAAGTAGGGTTTTTTAATCATGTCCTATCAGGGGCACCGTATCCCACAGTATCAACACGCAAAGTTTTAAAAAATATCAAGCAGTGATATATCAAATATCAAGTCCACAAATATCAGACTTGTGGACGTTTGAACATCCACAAGTCCAATATTGGGCTTTTTGTTGTCAAAATGACAGTCATTTTGAAAATATTGCAAATATCCCAAAAACAAAAAAATACCCGTTCTTGCAATATTTTTAATATTTTGGTTAAAATTTCAGAAATATTTAAATGTGAACATTAAAAATAAAAAAATCCATTTTGAAAAATTGGCAGTTTTTCAAAGTTGAAAAAATTGCCAAGAAAAATTGAAAGAGAAATTCTAAATTCTGAACAGATCAGTTTGTGGGGGATTTCTCTATAGTAGTAGTATCACCATATAAAGTTTGGGAAGATTCCATCAAGTGGTCCAAAGGAGAAGACGTTTGAATACATGCATTGCAAAATCCAAAATGGGGCGTTTTTCGACGAAATGGCTGCCATTTGAAAATGATGCAAAAATTAAAAAAAGCATCCCTTCCGAATTATCTTTCAGTACTTTTGTGCAAAATTTCAGATAAAATATGGCCATAAACTATAAATATAAAAATGTGGACCACGGACGACGGACGCAACGCCATGCCAATAGGTTATCAGACCAAAGATCTGGTAGCCTAAAAAAAGATATTTTGCTGGTCATGATTCATGAAGTAGTCAATTCAGGTTCAGATGTCGCAATTATTGGCGGTACACTTCTATTACGGATTACGTTATGATGGTTTTGACGGCAAGCCTATATAATACCGTTTGCGCAAATCAAAACTTTACATCAGCTGAACGGGACTCAGAATGTAACCATGTTCACAGACTTTTATATGTCTAATTTATTGGAAAATGAATCGTTAGCTTTCTCATGACGAGAATACAATGTCATTCGTGTGATTTTATCAAATATCTGGTTTTAACAGGTTAAATATTCGGGTCTACTGAGGATCTATAGATATCTGAATGTAGGTGTATGAACTACATTTTTTTTCTATGAAACTTATTGAAAATGGAAACTGCACCCAAATAATTCGTGATCAGGCCTCACATTCACACTTTCGTTTTGGAACAACAAAGCATATTTGTCAGTATTTTTGTTTTTGACTAATTTAATGTAAAACATTCAGATTCAGAGCACCGTGTTATAAGGTTTGATTTGAAGTATGAACAAAAATTAGTTGTTAAAGTCAAACCTAATCAATTAGTTCAATCAATTGCCGTTAGTTGATGATGCGTTTCTGTTTTGGTCGTGTAGTTTCCAGCAATACCTCTCGTTTCAGCCAGACGATTTGTCAAAAAAGTTTTTGAAACGTTCCATGTTGAAATCAATAAAGATATAGGCGAAAATCTCCCAGCAAAACCAGGCCCTGTGTAACAGACACTGAACATAGCCAGAAAAAAAATTGAACGCTTTGTGCTTCTGCGAAGGAACGGACTTGGCGCGTTCCAAGTAGATAACGGATGATAACGCGGTGATATTATGGGGCTAGACTGTGCCTAACAAACCATTCTATTCTGATTTATAGGAACAATATGTATAACTCAGCCGTTTATTTCATGACATTGCGGATATAAAAAAATATATGGTATTGAGAATTGAGATAAGATGGTAAAACAGTGATTCGACGGCTGTTTATGGCTGTTTATCAACGGATAACTCGTCATATCTCGGATGTAAATAAAGTAAGTAAGTAATACTTAATAAATCTTAAAAAGATAAGCCTGATGAGTGATTAATCAGTAAACCTTGTTGTTATGGTGTTTCACAACAAACGACATAACAAAGTGGATACAAGAGCGTGTTGGCGTAAATCATGTCTGTGATTTCAGCAGTTAAGATGAAAAGTTAAGATTACACAGAACCTTACAGCAAGCTGCGTATTTCCGAGTGAATATTTCGTCAGTGACTTCCGACTTTATTCCGAGTTAATTAACTTTCACAGCAGTATGCGCAATATGTGTCGAAATTCCTATATCAAACTTAGACAGTGTCACTGTGTTCCCAATTAAAAAAAATCCTAGCCATATGGTAAATTATATTTCTAACATATTTCAAACAGATACGCTAGAAGGGGAAGATTCAAACTCCATTCGGGTAAACAAAGCCCTTCTTTATGAGGATTGTACAACATTTTGTGCACTAACCATACCGTGCCTGGCTCGTGTTCATGGCGTATTAAAAAATAGGATATTCGCTGGATCAAATTTCAGAATTTGGACCGTTTGACCCAGCAGCACATGTACTGTTAAGGCTAAATCAAGTATATTACCGCGAATATCGTTAGGAGTCGCCTCGTGATTTTGTTTTGGACAATAATATGTGGACCATTGCACGATGCACAGTGGATAAACTGAAGTGATAAGGTCAGTAAACATGTAATAAGTTTTGTAAACTTTACAAATCAAATAGGTTGGCCCTCAATATCAACATGAAAACATGTACACAAACGATTAACTTATTTGGAAAAATATATTTCACCACTAACGGCATAATATATGCAAAGTTACCTGCACAATTATAGATGTAGGTCTATATTGGTATCAGTCTTTTTATAGGCAACAAATAATTTGGTAATTTTTAACGCTATGATGTGACGTTATGACTACAGCAAGCAAGTATTGAATGTAGATGTTCAAGCATCTTTCAGTGTTGATAATGAAAATGTAATAGCCAATATATTTCTCACAATTTGTCGCGAAATAAATCTTCAATAGAAATGATCATCAATGTAGATTACTAATTATAAATACATCTATATGAGTTTTCATAGAGAAAAAATCTGGTGGTGGAATGACAAAAACCCTGTTGGACCCTGGTTGTACCGGGGTGTACCGAACGCATTATGCCATTTATATGCCAAGACCTGACATTCTAGGCCTCCTCATATTTACAATTCAATCGACCAGGGTCTAAGAATGACGCCAAATCGCCAAATCGTCCAGATCAAGCATCGAAACAGGAGTCTGGACAATACAATTATGTACCTATATGTTTGTCGTATACTGAATTTGTCGTTCTGCCTCAGTGGATGATCATAAGGATCAACATAGCGTATAATACCCACAGTTACCGTGCGTTATTGTATATTTTGACCCCCTGTGCTGTCCTGTCTTCGACTTGTTTTAAATATAGAGTAAATGATCTCGGTAGCGGAAAAATCATACTGCACGTTTTTGAGCGGGGGGCAATACGATTGTCAACCTGAAAGGGAGGGGACCATTCAGTGAAAACAGCATACCACATTTAACACGAACTGGGGGCACTTGTGAAACGGCGGGCTGTGAGTCAGTTGAGGGGTTGTAGTCTGTCGTGCATGTAATTTCAATAGTTACCACAGACATGTCCGTTAGTGTTTTGGTCTCGGAATACACATCAACAGAGCAGACACATGTCTATATCACATCAATATGCCGATATCACCGCCAGACGCCCGGTAAGTTATGAATCTTCGAGATAGTTTCAAAGTCGATTGTCTTAGATGTCTTTGGTAGACCCTCAGTAATGGTCCATAGAATAATAGGAGATTTCAACGCGTTGTTTACATCGTTATAGCTAAGGGGTACAAAGGCCGGGTGACAGTCACATGCCCAGCACCTGTAGAATTAGTGTATCGAATGAATGAACCTAAAGTATATCATAAAGGAGTGACATGTACCTGTTCAAATAACGCACGGTAAAACGAATGTATTAAGTGTATATCAATTGCACCATTCAGTAGAGCCAAACACTTACTGAAAATAGAGTATGCTTTATGTTGTATTGTACCTATCATGCCTATAGTATGCTTGAACCAGGTATGTTCTTACACATTGTATTTGGGGGCCCCGATGGTTGCTAAGAATGACTGTGATATTTCCTAGAGTGTATTTCTTGTCCAATATACATACATGCATTTACCACACAAAATATATGTGCATTATGCATTATGTGTTTTTACCGTAACACACGTGTATCCTTAGGCATTGATTGGCTGGTGGAAATCGCTATACTGAAAACGCATTGTGGTGTTTTGTGATTTATTAGGGCCTCTGGTAATTTGAGACGAGTTGAATATCAGCACGAAACTGACATGGTTATCATAACACTTCGTAATTATGTATATATAATATAGGCTTATTAGGGTGGTAGTACATGCCGAAATAGCAACAATAATCATTGCGCTAACAATGCAACAACTGAACAATATATATATGATATTGCATTCCATATAAATCCGGAAATCAGTAAGTCATGACATAACAAAAATTAATGACAATCGACTATTACATGTCATTATCATGTCAGCTGTGACGTCTCGACCATTTTGACGGGCGATAACACGGATGATGTCACACTTTCGTACGTTGGTGTTGCTATGATTCACTGTCCTCGCTGATATGCAAGTTATATGTATTTCATAGAGCTCTGGCCTTGTACCAAGTATTCCTGCTTTAATCCAAGGGCATTGACTGGCCTGTAACCCACTGATAACGCACGCATGGGCGGTGGGCAGACAAGCACGGAAGCACACAAAGATACTAGAATTTATTACCGATGAACGATTTAATACATTTCTCAAGGGATATCGGAATGCAGGTATATGTAATTCTATTCGCATATTCGAGTGCACACTATACTAATTCGCTTTCTCTTGGCTAACATATCCGATTTATTAGGCAGTTAACGAGTGGATACAATGCGTGGTTCGTTTCTTACGAATGATAAGCCACGTTCAATTACCGTTCTCATAAGGAAATCAATTTACGATATGAATCGCTATGAGAATCACGCAGTCAATGGGAACGGATTCGGTGGTTATCATGTTTATGGGGGCATATATAACACCGTGGTCAGACCATACATGTAAACTTTGAGATTAGACAATCACGGGTCCACTGCCAAGAATGGTTTAAGCCGAATATTGCATCGGATATCAGGAGGTACGCCTTTACAAAGGTAGTGTTTGTCGACTGCCAAGTGTAGGTTGATAAACCTTGGGGTATCTCTACACACAGACAAACGTACATGTCATGAGGGATATCAGCACACATTCTGGTATACAGGCTTAATGGAGATATACATGTATTTATCTGCATGTACATGTACAAGCAAGACAATTCTCGTGCTCTCGTGCTGACAACAAAACTATATAGTATATGTAGCTGATCACTTAATGTTTGAATATGCTGTATAGATAATTATTGTTTTGGCATATTGATTTGTAGACAACATTTGACCTTGTGATGTCCACTGACAACAACAAAATCATTTGAATTCATTCTTTTACCGATATAGTGTGCTGCAAGATGACACGGGATTTGAGAAGGTCATTCTAAACGATGTTGTCCAGTCTAAGCGCAGAAAACCTCGGTCAAACCTTCGACACGAAACACCCACGAACATCGAAAAGTTATGACGGAATTACACCGTCACGGGGGTTCCAGACTGTCACTGAACCAGCCCAGGCCCAGGACCGGGATACGTTTACCTCCGAGGCTTTCCTTTACCTAGGCGGCATGTCCAGGGCTAAGGAGGAGGCAGAGATTGAAGAACGTAATGGGATGGTGAGACGGGCACCTGCTACAAGTGGCAAGGTGCCCGCTAGCGCCATACACCGACAGAAAATCGACCTGTCAGACAGGGACCGTAAGAAGGTAGTGCCCAGTCGGCGCCTCTGGAAGACATCTCGTCAACAGTCGGCAACTGTACAGAGTCCGGGCGCGAATCCCACATGTATCACGAGTAGTGGGGGTGATATGGAAGGCACTATGATGGACATATCGCTCCTAGTAGAGACACTCGCATCACGAAAGGTAGTACATGTAATCACTGAGTATGTTTTAATTGTGTTTGCGAAAGATGTCGTTGGAACAGCATTTTTTTCATACACTTGTATATGAAGCTATTTTTTGTTTCAGACATGTGCACTTTGTGGAGTTGGTCCTTCGATATATAGAGCCCGTAAACTTGCTTCACAAATGCGAAGAGGCGAGGTACAGAAAAGGGTAAACATGTTGTATACTCTCACTGGTGGATCAGACACATTCCCCATATCACATCTTTATCAGTATCAATAAACCTGAAAGTTTCTCCCACAGGTTGCGCTGCTGCCAAATAGTCAAAATGGTGCTGTGGAATTACCGCTGGCCACTCATGGAACCAGATCTAGTCACGCCAGCGATATTGAATTCAGGGTATCAAAACCAAAAGTCACCAACAAGAACCGACCTCTCAAAGAAGCTCTGCTTGGACTCAACAGATCTGACGTAAATCTGATGGATAGCTTCAGGATAACGAAAGAATCGAAATCCAGTGAAATAAAAGGTGGAACTCTAACCTAAGATGAATCAAATCACCTTCTATGAAATTGCCCCATAATTTAACTCGCATAGCGTTCCATACATGTATACACATAACAAATATTCATTCCAGGTGGTTCCTTGATATACAAACCCAAAGAACTTTACAAGGAAGAACTTCAAACCCTGGAGAAGTTGTTGCCCTTCCCTGCCGAGGTTGCTTTGAGACTGACGGGTACAGAAGTGGATCTCTTCACGAGTGTCAGACCATCTAGCTACTTCAAGGAGGCCACAACAACCTTCTCTGCCACCACCAAAGACTTGGATGATGATTGTGGTATCAACCTCCTGATTCATCGCTTTTATGAGGTAAAATCATAATAGGTTACATACAACATCGTACTGTCCTCAAGGTACGGAAATACCTTATCTTTGGTTAGCACCTCTAGCAATACATACCACAAACATTTAACCTGTGAATGAACACTTCCAGGTCAGTTGCTGGGTGACAAACCTTCTCATTACTCAACCGAACCACGTGAGAAGGAAAGCGACCTTGATGAACTTGATACGAGTGGCACAGTGTTGTTGGGACACGGGAAACTTCAACAGTGCTGTTGAGATATTAGTAGGCCTAAAGTAAGTTTAAGTAAGTTTTGTGAGTAAGGCTCACAGGCCTCAAATGCTCTGGGAAGGGGTGACCTTCTTTCAAGTGGATACAGAATCGTGCACTGCGCTTAACACTTTCAATCAGCTTTCATTCAATTGCATCTCAGGTCGGAGAAGTTGAAGCCGTTCTGGCTGTCTATGAAGGATGAAGACCTCAGTCAGTACTACCGACTGGTCAGTGTGGCTCTCAGTACCGGGGAGTGTACCGAGTACCAGAGATGTTTGTCAAGGCTCGCCAGCTTGCAAGGAGCGAACGTTGTCCCATTCTTTGGTATCTTCCTACGTAAACTTCAAGCGCTCCTAAGTGACGAACCGTCCGTCATCATTGTTGAGAACAACGAGGATTGTGTAATCAAGGTATCATTATCAGTGCTGAATCAGAAGCATATGTATACATGTACAGCGATCATGTGCGATAGTTACTAAAGACATGTATGTTCAATTCATATTTCAGTCTCTGTCAGTGTATCAAGGACAAGACAACTTCATGTCTCGGATCGGTCCTGGAGGGCTTGTTGATGACGACAAACTATCCAAAGCTCAGTCAATACTCAACACGATCAAATCGCACCAGCAACTCAACCTGGACTGCAGTAATGTTGGACTTAACGACAATGCGTCATATCTTCTGGATGTTATGGATACGCAACTCGGGGAACAAGCTAGCCAAAAGAATGAACACAATGTCCAAGTTATTCCAGACATTGTCACTGCAATGAATCAGAAAGATATTCTATCTCTGAGATCTGGATGTACTGCAATATACTCTTCAAGTGACTCGAGGAGTAAGGTGCTGTGTTGGCTCAAGTTGGAGTCGGATAATGTCACGTTATCTTGGAGAAAATGTGATATGAACATGCCAGTCGGATACTCTAATTTTGCTCAAACTGCACATGATATATTGCATAAACGTTATTCATCGACTGCATCTCATGCAGATGAAGTTGACGCAGGCTATCTTGACCTACGACATGTTCGTTCCGTGGCACTTAAGAAAGGTTCTATCGAACTGAAGCAGATATCGTCTGTGAAACAAAGTCTTTCAGTATTTCAGAAAGAGGGCTGTGATATGAACAGTATTCTGTTTGACGTTGGCTACACCACATCAGAATTCAGACAATTCGAGTTTGTGTTGCCTCCTCTAGTCACTAAAATGTGGTTTCCGTGTTTTCGATGTTTGGTCGGATACTCTAAATACCTTCGGAACTATGAAGTGGATAAACGTGTACAGTGGTTACAGGACCAGTACCTGAGGTTGTACTGCAGTGGGAATTCTGGCAAGCAGCCCACCGGTTCTCAAGCAATCAAACTGTTCGGAGGCAGGGACTGGACCACGTCTTCAGTCAACATTGGGTCTCTTATTGAAGTGTCGACTCTCTCTCGGAAACAACGGATGAAGATGAAAGCGTCCACTGTATCTTCCAGCAGGGTAAGGGCCACATGTTGTTGGCATTCAATGTTGGCTTGACGTTATACATATTTCAGCAAGTTGTATTATTAGTGCAGCTGATTGAACATATTTCGTATATTTTCTCTACAGGATCGACACAAAAGACCATCCTTGTTCCAACTGCAAACGCAATTCTCAGTGCACGATTCTGATGAGCCTGTTTCAGATTCCGCAAAATCTCCTCCATTCTGCAATGGTTCTCCAAAACTCACATCTACCTCTCCCACGGCAAAGCATTTTGACTTTAAGTATCATCACCCACCTTTGAAGAAGATAAAATCACAAGAAGTAATCTCAATGAAGCCTGACTCGACAAATGTCTTCGATGACAAAAGGCGACATTCAATGTGGAGTCAGCTGAATGTTGCCACACCTGGCACTGAATCGGACACATTGAACTTTTCAGACTTCAAGAGTCTATTTCAGTCATTCTATACCTTACTTCGGAAAGACATTAAGGATCTCTTTGAAATGGTTGCTGTTGACTCACCGAAACCTTACCACGTATCACCTGGAAATGACGCCAGTACGACAGGTAATTACTAGTAATGATGCAGGAATATATCTACTAGTAATTTGAAGTATGTACTTACATGTGGATTGATTTAACCACTCAGAAGATTTTGAGTCTATGAATTATGGTAAAGAACAGTAGAAGAATTAGGTACATGTATTACTTTCTCGTAAATCAATGACGATGAAACAAATTATACTTTTGCCAGCGACTGGACTGTTCAGCAGTTCCCACGAACTCACCCCCGATGCAAAGCAGCAGAAATTGTTCGACAGCCTGTCAATCGCCAGCATAGTCGATAACCGCGTAGACACGGGCAAACAGAAAGTGTTGGGGCTGAAAGAATTCAAGTACTTCCTCAAGGAATACCAGGGAGAGAAGCTGCGCAGAGAACAAGCCATGAAGCTTATATTGGTACTTTTCCTCAATACGAACTACTACATGCAGAGTATGATACAAGTGCAGCAAATAATGCATAAAATACAGCAACGTTGTATTGGTGTACTTTGACGATATCGTTGTTTACAGTAATAACGGGCAAGGATGTCTTGCCTCGCTTTTGAATCAGAATTGTGTTTAGTGAAGCAATAACGAGTACTACATATGTTTTGTAAGAGTGACAGAATGTTCTCTGTTCAGAAACACGAAAGGGATCCAGCACTTCGGAAACTATGTCATATGTCATTTGAAGGATTTTGCCGGTATCTACTGGATGAGGCCAATTTTGCATTTACGCCAGAGAGTATTTCACAGGACAGCGTGGTAAGAACAAGCGACTGTTATTCTCCATTTGACAAAAGAGAATGCATTAGTGTTCAGTACTTTCATAAAAACAACAGTTTGCGTTGAAGTAATTTGTGCAAATGGTACGGAATAAAAAAAAACATTATCATGCTTTTCTGAAAAAGAATTTTTACACACGTCAGAAAAAAATATTCGTGATCATTCGTTCTCATACATGTATTTAAAAGGATATGGACTACCCCTTGACTCATTACTACATCAAGTCCTCACACAACACTTACCTGACGGGACACCAACTGAAAGGCGAATCCTCCGTCCAGATGTACACACAAGTGCTGCTCACAGGTAAATCCTGCAATCACTTATTTTCCATGAACTCAGAGTATTGATTTATGTTTTGCGTATTAGAGTATTGATTTATCTTATATCTAAATTATACAATATGCGAAAACGAATTGGGTTTTATCGTCACATGGCCCACGATCACAATAGATCCAGGATTACCATTTTGACTGGTTTGACTGGACAAACTCTTATTGAAATCTTATTTGTAGGCTGTCGCTGTGTGGAGCTGGATTGTTGGGATGGAGACGACGGCTATCCTATCATATACCACGGACATACACTGACCACCAAAATACCTTTCAAGGTCAGTACTGGCGAATTTGTATCCCCAGAGAACAATATTTTAAAAAAAAATCATGTTGAGAAGAACAGCTTGACATTTTTGGCACTATTTGTGCAGGAGGTGGTGGAAGCGATCAACGAGAACGCCTTCACAGCCTCGCCGTACCCTCTGATCCTCTCCCTGGAGAACCACTGTTCCGTGTCTCAACAGAGCAAAATGGCCGCCATACTCATCGTAAGAGATACTGTGTCCACGCATGAAATCACAAAATATCTTGTCTGTACAATTCGCTATTGGAACAATACATTTGACACATTATTAATGATGCAGTATTCATCAAATGTTATCTTGAACATTACATGAGCATTTTTTTTATTGAATCGGGTCAACACGCTATGTTAGGATACATTGGGAGAGAAGCTGGTCAAGGAGTTTTTGTTTGAGGACGATTTTGGAGAGTATCCTTGTCTGCCGTCACCGAGCCAGCTCCGCTACAGAATCCTCATCAAGAACAAGAAGTTGAGGACCTGTCACACCCCGGACAGAGCTCACCCCAAGGTGTGTATCAACGGAAATAGTCTTCTAGCTGTTTCAAAAGATCTTTAGTATTTTTCGAATAATTTAACAACATTGACAGGCCAAAATAGCATCCACCGATATATATGTGTTATAGTTGGTCACATTATGATAGTACAACATCATTATGATAGTACAAGATCACCGTACACGTAGTTTGTAGAAATAAATCATTCTGCATATCATCTGATCATACATGTACCACTTGGACTCACTTCATAGAACAACGATTCTACATGATTCTAAGCGGCCACGCTTGTTGCTATCGGTAATAATGCACTAGTTCCTTTGGTTATCTCAGCCATTATCATACGTGCCCTCTGAGGAATCGCTCCAGGATGATCTGGAGGAAGAATATGAAGATGAGGACGAGATGGAAGACTACGATTTTGAAGACAGCGATGGTAAATCGTAGATCAAACTTTGTCCAGTTTGAATACAGTCGATTCAAAATACACGTATGTAATGATCTATATCAATCAGATTACCCCTACATAAGAATCCCATGAAGTGAATAATACCATGTGATTCTCTATCACAGGAAAGACGACTAGCTCATTGAAGTCCCCGCTAGACAGCGACTCTAGCTCTAGCAGCAAGCGGCTCTCAGCACCGTCAATGTGAGTATCGAGTGGGTTTCCTTCTTTACTTTGTCCTTGTAAATAGAAACTGCTAATCTAGCGATGTATGCAGTGAACGTATAGGTCTGGCAACTGTACCATACATAATATACATGTAGTATACTGTTTTGAATTGTGTTATTTGGAGCTAACATGCAGCCTTGTTAAAGCATTGTCCCTCAATAGAATCAAGCAACGCTATTGTGGGTGTGATTCCCCACAGAGATTGGTCTCAAGCTAATTGGTCTCAAGCTAAGAAGTCAATGACTGTCATGCATATTCACTAAATTTGTTGATAGAAAATCACTGTAAACAATTATTTTCCTTTTAATAAAAAATCAGTGTCTTGAAAATTATTACATTCCTTATTCAGTGCACCTTCCCATCACCTTGTATGTCACAAATGTTATTTAAGACACCGTACATGTACATAGAGGGTTGTAGAGAGTTTTACAGCACATAATGGATGTGGTAGTTCATAAACATTTCACAATTCCAAAACCTATATCTTCACTTTGGTATAATGTCTCTTACCTTAAGTGTGTAGTGTTTAAAACACTAACACGTGTGGGTTACATTTCTTTTGTTTTTGGAACAGAAACGAAGAGCAAATACTCTTGCAGCCTGCTCGACCAGAAATAACACCAAGGAGAACGCACACTCGCGCTAAATCTCTGGATCAGTTATCCATCTATTCAGACCCGACAAGCCCCTCAGATAGGGACGAGTCGTACGTACGTTTCTACGATGCAGGATCCATGGGAAGTCTTCTAACCACTGCGGAGGATTCGTCCAGCGAAGTAGATGAGGAATTGAAGAAGAACACCCCTCCAGTTTACCACAGGCCATTGGTATCCCGTGTATCGGAGCCAGTTAGACCGGTTCTCCAGCGACAGAAGATCGTCTATCACCACGCCAAGCGCTGGATCCTGGATGACAAACAGACGGTCACCACGTCTCCATCACCGCCTCAAATTGAAGGCGGATTCTTCCGAAGGAAGCATGAAGCCCAAGAAGCCAAACTTCAAGAAGCCAGAAGAAGCATTCTACTTGCGGACGAAACATATAACGAAATTCCTGAAATGGTTATCGCGAATGTGGAAGAGGTATTGGTGTCGGATGTCGTACCTGAAGTGGTTAACGTCGTGTCAGAATGCGATTCCACATGTAGTAACCAACCTACTGAACGACGTCCAAAGGCACCAGGACGAACGAAAAAGGCAAAACAGTCTTCGACCTCTCGGGAAATATGTGCAATCATGGCTAATACCAGCGTCAGTGCATCTGAATGTGAGGCGGGATATTCAGATAGGTATGCTCTATCTAGGCTATAACAGTGGTAGCATTACATGTACATGTATTGGTGATTGGTACATGACACATGTACTATGTTTACCATTAACAGTTTCCAATTGACCTTGTAATTTTGTGTGCGGTAAGCCACAACAGTTCAACATTTTGATGTGCTTTACAAATGAAACCTCACAAGCGCTTGACACTCTCATCTTTCGATTAGTAAATTCGGCAATTTACAAAACACTTATCACACAGTAGTTTGCACTTTGTCTCTGGGCTCTTGCCGCTTCCTCTAATTGACTCGCTTACATAAGAGCTTTCCACACGGGACATTTTCTCAACTTAGTGTTTTCCCATATAAAAATACCGAAATTATTCTGAAATCAGAAACATGATTTTCTTCACAACAATAGTCACTGAGCGAACGATAATTTCTCTAATATACCCATACCTGCATAGACTGGCACCAACTGTGATAATCTCAGACCTTTTTTTCTGCCTGCAGAACTAGAAGGAACAGCGTCAAACAGTTCCGACCGCGCAGTGCACCGACTTACGCGGACTGGCAGAGCGACATCCGGGAACATCCGGGAACTGAGCCGACCGCCAGTACACCCCGAAAACGGAAGAAAGTCAACATCGCTCCAGAGCTGTCGGAAATCGTCATCTACACACAGGCCATAAAGTTCAAAGGTAGAATAAATCTAGATACGGTAGCTTATTGACTATTGTTTGTGGAACACATGTATGACTCGGAAAACGACTGTTTGAATTCAAACGCCCAACATAATAACGTTTTGTTGGGTGTGTGAGGCGACCGGGTTGCATGGTGTACAAATGCTCACATCAAAGAGTAAAACCTATTTCCGTCATAACTTGTACGACATCACTTCAACCAAGTACAAGCACGAAACGATGGCATTGACCTTCAGGTTTGATGTCTGGACTGAACACGACTCTGAAGCAGAAGAAGGCGGCACACAAACGGGTGACAAGCGGTACGACCCCACAAACCCCGGACTCTGCCGAGTTCCAGCCAGCCATGGACATTTTGCTTGCCTCCCAGGTGGACAGGGCCAAAATGCCCAGCTGCTACCAGATGTCATCCCTCAACGAGAACAAGGCCAAGCAAGAGTGTCGCAAACACCCTGCACACGTCATCAAATATCCTTGTCCTGTGCCATGCCATTGTCCTGAATAGATTTTAATGAGTTACAAAACCTAGGGTATCCTAGAAAATCTCATCTACTATGTGAATTGTTTTTCACAACTGTTTGTTGGTGTGAAAATCCATTAAATCATATCTTTGTATTAAATGTTATTCATGTACTTTCAGTAAATGTGATTGGTTCAACTTCGTTCATATGAAGTATCAGCGCGTAGTAGGCTATAGAATATACAAATATAGATGGGCTAAGTTATAGGATCGAGAACGCTGAATACTCCTCCCTTTGTGTAACACCATTGTCCTTGACGGTTGGTCACGCATACGGAGACGCACCTGATGCGGATGTACCCAGCTGCCACAAGGATAGACTCGGCCAACTTTAGTCCCATTCTATACTGGGCCTGCGGTATACAGATGTCTGCTCTCAACTATCAGACAGATGGTAAACAAACTCTCGGTGGTTGCCGATAGCTAAACTGAGGTTCTAATATGTCAAGGCTCCTGTTTCAGACAATTTTGTCCTTTAGCTTCCCGCAATATCCTTTAGGTACGTCCTAATAGAACCTAATTAAATTTATCCAACCCAGATTCTTCACATAATGTGGGTAAGATATGGGTTCTGTATGATTTCAAGGCGTGATATACTGAAACTTGTGGAACAGGAATATCACAAGTGGCAATGTACTTTCCTAAAATGATTCATTCAGAAAATATCCAGTAACCAATAGTTGTTCTTGTTTGTACAGACGTGCCAATGCACGTGAATGCCGCCATGTTTGAGCAGACGGGACTGAGTGGGTACGTTCTAAAACCCCGTGTGATGTGGGACTCAGCCCATCCCCTCTATGACCGACACAATCCTCTTGACAAAGAAAGTGAAGGACACCGAAGTGTTACTCTCAAAATACGGGTAAATACAGCTGTTTCCTTCTCAGTCAAGAATAAGAAGTATGAAACAACAATCTGCCGAATTTATACATTGATCTTTATCTTGAATGGGTTAATTGGCTTCGATATGTAGGTGATTTCTGGCCAGTACGTATGTCCGAAGAACTTGCTGGGAAGTCCCCAGGTTGAAGTTGACATCATCAGTATTCCCTCCGACTGTGCCAAGCACAAGACCAGAGCTATCATCAGGAATGCCGTGAACCCGATCTGGAACGAGAAGCACTCTTTCCGAGTGACATTCCAAGAGCTGACATTTGTCAGATTCGCCGTGACTGACACGAGTTCTGGAACTGTCACTGGTCAGAGAGTGATTCCACTGTCACATCTCAAACTCGGTAATTCTGACATCTTCATTTCACCATATCTGAGGCTAGACTCAATCGTCATCTGACATCTGCCAAGTTCGATAATGTGTTAATTGCGTCAGGTCAATTCTGATATTCCTACTTGTTCCAAAGGTTACCGCCATGTTAGACTGAGAACTACCAAGAACCAACCTCTTGAGATATCGTCCCTGTTCATCTTCACTCGGATAGAGGAGGATGTCTCGATGCACAAGAATCTGTCGTTCTTCTCCCTCTCTACGGAGACAGAGGAGGTCAATGACGACCAGGAGGAGGCCGAGGGGACCACCTCAGTCTCCACCCACAGGGACCAGTTCCTAGTCTGTGTGTACAACGTGTCTAGCGACCAGGCGTACGCCATCCTCAAGACGGCTAAGTCCAGTACCGCCCAGGATGTCATCTCTCAGGTGAGGTTTTTTTTTGCTCGATAACATCGGAAATGATATCGTTGCATACCATTCGAGTACTAAAAATACGAATAACGTCATAACGACGGAACCGCTATGATGAGAGTTATATTAGATGCAACGGTACTGAAGCAGGCACAATTAATGACATTGAGTCCGCGGTTTGATCTGCCTTTTCTGCTTGCTTTTCTGCATAATGTATATGTACACGTATGGTGTGTTCATGTAGTTACAAAAATACTGGGGTAATGGGTCAATCTACTTTCTACGTAAACAGGCCCTGCGGAAAGCCAGGTTGAAGGAGAGTCCACAGAGTTACGTATTGGTTGAGGAGCGAGAAGTTCGTACGATATCCGACGGCAAATCTCGCCACAAAATGACGTCAACAAGAGTTCTGGATGACGACGAGAACATATTCGAGATCCAAAACAGCTGGGAAAATATCACGGCCAAGTTTGTGATGAAAACGCGCAGCCCAAGCAAGCAGGTAGAAATCATCATAGTTAGTTATTGCGGATTGAACTGAGATCTAGTGAAGAATCTAGGTGATGACTTCTAAGAAATAAGTTCTGACGTGTTTTTCCCCGGACATGCGATTGTTGTAAAACAATTATCATGCGACTGTTACAGGCTGGGCAGAAAATGAAAGGGTCTTCCAAGAAGTTTGTTCTCAGTAAATTGTCGCTAATCGACAGAGAGAAGAAGAAAAAAGAAGGTTAGTTTTCATGCGAATGCACCAGAAACGCACCATAAATCTCATTACGCGGCCTCTCTAGGAAATTTCCGTTTTACCTGGATATATCTGTTTTATATCTCCGTACAATGTGAGCCCTTTCTAGTGAAGCTGTGTCGTTTCCTTAGTCCACTGAACTTCAAAATATCCATGTTTTGCAGAATGCTGCCATCCTTACCTGTCTCTGCCTACGGACTCACCCACTGTGTTGTCTAGTCCAGATATTTGCCCCGACGAGAAGAACAACAACCAAACGGCCAAGGACTCCAGTCGAGTGTACACATCCAAAACTCAACACAAGAACGCCTCCAAACTCTACTCCAGGAGTAAACATAAATGATTGAAAGACGAAACAAAAGCAAATTAATATATGCTGGAGACGCAGAAGACCCTGTTATTGTAGTTTTAGAAATGAGGGGGTGCCGTTATCGTGGTTAATTGTTGCAGATAATTTACACCGTGAATTATACAGGTACATATATATTTCCATTCGTTGAACGTCGCCTCATAATATTATCATGGGACAAATCCGTCCTTAGTTACTTTACAACAGGTGCCCAACCCTCCAAACTGCAACAGTCAAACTCTCAATATTTCCGACGTATGACATTATTGTAGTGTACACATGAATATGATAGTATACACAAATAAATATTGATTTTGTTATGATATGATAATATTAGAGTTTTTTTCTCATACTTTAAAAAATAGATCTTATTAATAATACGATTACAAGGCGATCACAGTATTTGCCGGCGTTTGGATGAAGTTTGCAATACAAACCTGTACGTCTGGCGTTGCACCAAATGTCGTATTATTCACACATTAACTAGTCAACAGTCTTTGTCTTTCTACCTATCTATTGTTTGTGAATTGTTTGGTTAATAAAATGGTGCTTTATCACATTTATTTGCTTCATTTCCATCAATACAACCATTTCGAAATAACAATTCGAAAGGTTTGATTTGTGCTTCTATTTATAGGTCTGAGCACAATTGTACATGTTTAGCCACAAACTTCGGAATCATGCCCAAAATGTACAACTCTCTTCTGTGAATTCCGATTTTATGACAGATTCCTAATAGGAACAAATAAAAGATTTTCATCAATGCCATATGATTTGGTACATATCCTGTATATTTATCTGTGTTTTACGACCTGAGCGGTGGTTTTACTAGGAAATGTCAATGACCCGTTTAGGACATTTGCCCAGGTTTTTATGTAACATTTATGGTAATGGTGCCGTGTTATCAAGCCATATGTTGCTTTTGAGCTGATGACCTGGTGGATTTTGTGTGTGTTTTAACCAGCAGTATACAAAGTGATAAATCCTCATTAGTCCGCTCTGTGGAACAGCGCCGATCGGCTCCTCACAGTACACACCATGGACATGAAAGCAAGCAAACGAACGCAACACAATCAAACCAGTCGTGAACACTGGCTTAACAACAGTCTTGTACAAGAAACAACAAACGGTTGATTGTGAATTTTCTATCACAGCAAATTTGCAATGGTTTCTGGTTTGTTGTATATATAATAACTAAATACATCTTCTCCATTTTTCTCTCCAGGATAGTACTTGATTTATATAAACGGTCAATCACACATGCTTTTATTTGGTTTGGTATAATCTACAGAGAATCAGTTATATATTCCTGAGCTACTATACACTTCTACAAAGACTGATCTTCAATACAGCAGTCCTCGATACAATCACTAACGTGCTCAACTCATCAAAACGTTCTGGAATGTTAGCTAAATTATAGAATATCATTATGATTAGAATCAGTGGGGATGACTCAGCAAACGTTCGCCTGACAGGCGTCTTGAACGCGCTACTGTCTGTAGTACAGCCACTCTCCAAATACAACTCAAGCTGCTCCAGTGCCTCTTGTAGCAACATTGTGCAATATCCCGTCCCAAAAACAATATCTGAATTATGCTAAAGAAACGATGACAAAGTATCTGGGGAATGTCCAGCAATACTATCCACACTTTCAGAATCATATAATCCCTCCATATGTATGGATTCTGAAATTGAACGCACCCTATCTCGCCTGCTGTGTCTTAAACTGGAGTTTCTGCTACCTGCAACACTCAAACTCTCAATATTTCCGACGTATGACATTATTGCAGTGTACACAAGAATATGATAGTATACACAAATAAATATTGATTTTGTTATGATATGATAATATTAGAGTTTTTTCTCACACTTTAATAAATATATCTTATTAATAATACGATTACAAGGCGATCACAGTATTTGCCGGCGTTTGGATGAAGTTTGCAATACAAACCTGTACATCTGGCGTTGCACCAAATGTCACATTACTAGTCAACAGTCTTTGTCTTTCTACCTATCTATTGTTTGTGAATTGTTTGGTTAATAAAATGGTGCTTAATCACGTTTATCTGCTTCATTTCTATCAATACAACCAATTCGAAATAACAATTCAAAGGTTTGATTTGTGTTTCTATTTATAGGTCTGAGCACAGTTATACATGTTTAGCCACAAACTCAGGATTTATGCCCAAAATGTACAACTCTCTTCTGTTAATTCCGGTTTTATGACAGATGCCTAATAGGAACAAATACAAGATTTTCATCAATGCCATATGATTTGGTACATATCCTGTATATTTATCTGTATTTTACGACCTGAGCGGTGGTTTGATGAGGAAATGTCAATGACCCGTTTAGGACATTTGCCCAGGTTTTTATGTAACATTTATGGTAATGGTGCCGTGTTACCAAGCCAGTGACACTGTGTGTTGCTTTTGAGCTGATGACCTGGTGGATTTTGTGTGTGTTTTAACCAGCAGTATACAAAGTGATAAATCCTCATTAGCTCTCTCTGTGGAACAGCGCCGATCGGCTCCTCACGGTACACACCATGAAAGCAAGCAAACGAACGCAACACAATCAAACCAGTCGTGAACACTGGCTTAACAACAGTCTTGTACAAGAAACAACAAACGGTTGATTGTGAATTTTCTATCACAGCAAATTTGCAATGGTTTCTGGTTTGTTGTATATATAATAACTAAATACATCTTCTCCAATTTATTCTCCAGGATAGTACTTGATTTATATAAACGGTCAATCACACATGCTTTATTTGGTTTGGTATAATCTACAGAGAATCAGTTATATATTCCTGAGCTACTATACACTTCTACAAAGACTGATCTTCAATACAGCAGTCCTCGATACAATCACTAACGTGCTCAACTCATCAAAACGTTCTGGAACGTTAGCTAAATTATAGGATATCAATGAGTAGAAATCAGTGGGGATGACTCAGCAAACGTTCGCCTGACAGGCGTCTTGAACGCGCTACTGTCTGTAGTACAGCCACTCTCCAAATACAAGTCCAGCTGCTCCAGTGCCTCTTGTAGCAACATTGTGCAATATCCCGTCCCAAAAACAATATCCGAATTATGCTAAAGAAACGATGACAAAGTATCTGGCGAATGTCCAGCAATACTATCCACACTTTCAGAATCATATAATCCCTCCATATGTATGGATTCTGAAATTGAACGCACCCTATCTCGCCTGCTGTGTCTTAAACTGGAGTTTCTGCTACCTGCAACACTCAAACTCTCAATATTTCCGACGTATGACATTATTGCAGTGTACACAAGAATATGATAGTATACACAAATAAATATTGATTTTGTTATGATATGATAATATTAGAGTTTTTTCTCACACTTTAATAAATATATCTTATTAATAATACGATTACAAGGCGATCACAGTATTTGCCGGCGTTTGGATGAAGTTTGCAATACAAACCTGTACATCTGGCGTTGCACCAAATGTCACATTACTAGTCAACAGTCTTTGTCTTTCTACCTATCTATTGTTTGTGAATTGTTTGGTTAATAAAATGGTGCTTAATCACGTTTATCTGCTTCATTTCTATCAATACAACCAATTCGAAATAACAATTCAAAGGTTTGATTTGTGTTTCTATTTATAGGTCTGAGCACAGTTATACATGTTTAGCCACAAACTCAGGATTTATGCCCAAAATGTACAACTCTCTTCTGTTAATTCCGGTTTTATGACAGATGCCTAATAGGAACAAATACAAGATTTTCATCAATGCCATATGATTTGGTACATATCCTGTATATTTATCTGTGTTTTACGACCCGAGCGGTGGTTTTATGAGGGAATGTCAATGACCCGTTTAGGACATTTGCCCAGGTTTTTATGTAACATTTATGGTAATGGTGCCGTGTTATCAAGCCAGTGACACTGTGTGTTGCTTTTGAGCTGATGACCTAGTGGATTTTGTGTGTGTTTTAACCAGCAGTATACAAAGTGATAAATCCTCATTAGTCCGCTCTGTGGAACAGCGTCGATCGGCTCCTCACGGTACACACCATGAACGCAGGCAGACGAACGCAACACAATCAAACCAGTCGTGAACACTGGCTTAACAACACTTGTACAAGAAACAACAAACGGTTGATTGTGATTTCTATCACAGCAAATTTGCAATGGTTTCTGGTTTGTTGTATATATAATAACTAAATACATCTTCTCCAATTTATTCTCCAGGATAGTACTTGATTTATATAAACGGTTAATCACACATGCTTTATTTGTTTTGGTATAATCTACAGAGAATCAGTTATATATTCCTGAGCTACTATACACTTCTACAAAGACTGATCGTCAATACAGCAGTCCTCAACACAATCACTAACGCGCTCAACATAACGGAACGTTCTGGAACGTTAGCTAAATTATAGGATATCAATGAGTAGAAATCAGTGGGGATGACTCAGCAAACGTTCGCCTGACAGGCGTCTTGAACGCGCTTCTGTCTGTAGTACAGCCACTCTCCAATACAAGTCCAGCTGCTCCAGTGCCTCTTGTAGCAACATTGTGCAATATCCCGTCCCAAAAACAATATCCGAATTATGCTAAAGAAACGATGACAAAGTATCTGGGGAATGTCCAGCAATACTATCCACACTTTCAGAATCATATAATCCCTCCATATGTATGGATTCTGAAATTGAACGCACCCTATCTCGCCTGCTGTGTCTTAAACTGGAGTTTCTGCTACCTGCAACACTCAAACTCTCAATATTTCCGACGTATGACATTATTGCAGTGTACACAAGAATATGATAGTATACACAAATAAATATTGATTTTGTTATGATATGATAATATTAGAGTTTTTTCTCACACTTTAATAAATATATCTTATTAATAATACGATTACAAGGCGATCACAGTATTTGCCGGCGTTTGGATGAAGTTTGCAATACAAACCTGTACATCTGGCGTTGCACCAAATGTCACATTACTAGTCAACAGTCTTTGTCTTTCTACCTATCTATTGTTTGTGAATTGTTTGGTTAATAAAATGGTGCTTAATCACGTTTATCTGCTTCATTTCTATCAATACAACCAATTCGAAATAACAATTCAAAGGTTTGATTTGTGTTTCTATTTATAGGTCTGAGCACAGTTATACATGTTTAGCCACAAACTCAGGATTTATGCCCAAAATGTACAACTCTCTTCTGTTAATTCCGGTTTTATGACAGATGCCCAATAGGAACAAATACAAGATTTTCATCAATGCCATATGATTTGGTACATATCCTGTATATTTATCTGTGTTTTACGACCTGAGCGGTGGTTTTACTAGGAAATGTCAATGACCCGTTTAGGACATTTGCCCAGGTTTTTATGTAACATTTATGGTAATGGTGCCGTGTTATCAAGCCATATGTTGCTTTTGAGCTGATGACCTGGTGGATTTTGTGTGTGTTTTAACCAGCAGTATACAAAGTGATAAATCCTCATTAGTCCGCTCTGTGGAACAGCGCCGATCGGCTCCTCACAGTACACACCATGGACATGAAAGCAAGCAAACGAACGCAACACAATCAAACCAGTCGCGAACACTGGCTTGACAACACTTGTACAAGAAACAACAAACGGTTGATTGTGAATTTTCTATCACAGCAAATTTGCAATGGATTCTGGTTTGTTGTATATATATTAACTAAATACATCTTCTCCATTTTTTTCTCCAGGATAGTACTTGATTTATATAAACGGTTAATCACACATGCTTTATTTGGTTTGGTATAATCTACAGAGAATCAGTTATATATTCCTGAGCTACTATACACTTCTACAAAGACTGATCTTCAATACACCAGTCCTCAATACAATCACTAACGTGCTCAACTCAACAAAACGTTCTGGAACGTTAGCTAAATTATAGAATATCATTATGATTAGAATCAGTGGGGATGACTCAGCAAACGTTCGCCTGACGTGTGGTCTTGAACGCGCTACTGTCTGTAGTACAGCCACTCTCCAAATACAACTCAAGCTGCTCCAGTGCCTCTTGTAGCAACATTGTGCAATATCCCGTCCCAAAAGCAATATCCGAATTATGCTAAAGAAACGATGACAAAGTATCTGGCGAATGTCCAGCAATACTATCCACACTTTCAGAATCATATAATCCCTCCATATGTATGGATTCTGAAATTGAACGCACCCTATCTCGCCTGCTGTGTCTTAAACTGGAGTTTCTGCTACCTGCTACTCCGTTTTGCATCTTGCTAGACGTCCGTTTCCGAAAAAACGATGTCATCTCGTAGTTTTCCAGCGTGTCAGCGGTGGTTATCTTCCCAGTGTATAGATCCACATAAGAGAGACTATCTAGGGAGTCGAAGGCGCTCTCGTTTTCCCGGACGACTACTCCACTCTCCTCGTCCGACGCGCATTCCGACAACGCCACCTCACTCTGCGGGGGCATCCCGCGAGTAGGCGAGGGACTTTGCACTTCCATTGGAACAGGCCTGACGTCTTTCACGGTGGGCGCACGCACCGACCCGACGTGTAGTCCCACGTTGTAATCCCTGGTCGTGTCGCAGTTCGCGATGTGTGAGCACGGGAGATCACTGAAGCACTGTGCCTTGCAGCGGATAGAGAAACACTCGACCAGGAGCACTAAGGTTGCGGCCACCACTCCTATCCCGAGGATGTAAAAGGCTCCCTGCGCCTCTAAGAGGCCGATGTTTGTCTGTTCTGACACCCGTTCCAGGCCTGTACACCGAGTGGCCGTCGACATCCACTTGTGCTTGATACGTTCGAGGAAGCCAGACTCCAGGATCCGCAATATTCTGGAAAAGGAAAGGATTGAAGGACAGTGTATGAACATTGTGTGTTCTTCTTATATACATAAACAATCTGTTGACCCGAGTAGGCACTGATTGACATGAAAACTTATATTTCTTTGTTTACGATGCGTATCGATCTATCTATACTTTGGTATTGTAGGCTGAATTCAGTAATTCAGCACAGTTGCATTATAGACTAAATCACAAACACGGATGAGTTTGACTTACTGCATTGAGAAGACTTCTGTGTATGGACTATTCTTCTGGAAGGCCAGTCCATACATGTTGACGAGGAAATTTTCCTTAGGTCTCGCAAAGTCACACTGTTTATCCTTGAGACTCCCGTTCTTTACGTGTAACAGCGTGTAGAAGCTCGCCTCTATGATGTATGCGTAATCCTTGTCGTCAAGGACCCGCTCGAGACCCACGTCAGAATCCTCGTAAAACAAGCCATCCACGTTGTTCTTGACCTTGTTCCAAAGCGTGGCGAAGATGCCCGTGTCCGCGGTCGCTAGAGTCCCGTGAAAGGCCGCGTCACGGAGAGTTCCGAAGACCATCTCGCTCTCGGCAAGTTCCGCCAGCGAGTTCACGGGGAGGTCCGCCTTCGGCGCCGTCAGGAAGGCGATCAGGTTCCCGTTATACACGCCCGCTATGATGATCACATAGAACCACCACATGGACACGATCAGGCGGCTGGACGATACCAGCGGAATGTCCACCATGCCTTCGGAAATTACGGTTTATTGATGATACATGGTATTGAAATATTACTGTAAACCTTATTGTATACATGCATATGGAACCTGCCGTCGACAGAAGAAATCGTAGTCATTTCCTTCAAAAATCACATACACGACAGTGCTGGACGGATAACTGTTAAATTGTAAATATGACCGACATTTCTGACGTACCTTGTTGCATTAACGCTCCGAACGTCTGCCACGTGGTGTTTTTGAACAGCTCAGCGCTTGGAACTTTGGGTAATAACCTCGGCCCGGGGTAGTAATTCAGACTTATCCAGAGTACAATCGACACCACTGAGTAAGAAATAGATAATCTTTTTCATTAATCATGTTAATATCATGATGATTTAGCGAATATGCCATGAGGTTTATTGTTTCTGTCTCAAATGCATGAAATGTGTGGAAAATATATGTAAGTTGTATACTAGTATTTTGTGTTCTCAACTTTATATATATGATGTGATGTTCTTTGGAATTAACCTTCGTAGAACTGACCTATGACGGAGATTGCGATGACGCCCCAGAGCCAGGCTGAGAATGGACCCAGACATATAAAAATCATCGCCTCCCCGGGGTCTGGTCGCCTCAGTAACAGGATATAGGGGTCGTTCCAGTACGGGGTGGTGAAGTCTACAACCCTAGCTCGGTCCTGTAAGATCGTCAAGGGCGCCAGAGCGAAATCCGCCTCCTGTGGGCAGGTAAATTTATATGTTGGTTTGATGAACGGTACAGCCTACTATAGCACGTCGAAGGTTTCCATATGCCACTCGATCATACGTGTCTAGTACAGTAATATGGGACTTCTTTTTGTAATTACCTTTCGTTGAACGACGCCGATCAGGCCATTAAAACTGCCGTTACCCATGTCCCGTCCGAACTTTTTGTCGTTCGCCACTTTCAACACGTAACTGATAAAATACAAACAATCAACGTATACGTGTACATCTGATCTGTCATTGGAGCGGATACATATATATATTTTTTTATTTTTTAATTGAAAAAAAAACATGTACATCTCTGGGATCTATCGTAAACGGAGACACAAACCTGAAGTTAAGGGCGTATTTGATCTCATCCAGGAATTCCACCAGAAGTCCCGACCACCGTCCGTCATCTCCTCTTATCATGAACGGGGAATACTGCGGGTAATACAGCAATATATGTCATCAAAATAGACCCATTACAGGTATAATTATATAGGTCATAAAATAGGTCATATAAACACTTAATAATTGCAGTGTTGTTCTTTTAATAAATATATTTATCTCCCCATTTTTCTCTATCAACGGAATGATCACCTTTATCGAGTAACACACTTTTCGAATTCCAAATCAAACTATCGAACAAATCACGAGGGTTTTATTTCACGGATGAGCCATTCACCTCTAGCGTGACGACGTGGAAGGTCCGGTTATTGAAGCCCTCCTGTACCTGGGGGTAGAGCGACCCCCACATGTCCAGGCCCCCGGGGGCCGACCAGTTCCCCGCCTGGCGGAATCCCATGTTACCATGACGACGGCGACTGTACGTCCACACGGCGTACACGGTACTCGTGTAGTTCCGGTCCGCTAGTACAGACTGTGTGTATGACAGAATGGGATTTTTTCATGTTTTATTTATTAGGTTTTGTTTCCCTTTTATGTCATGTACTCTTGCATTAGATATAATATACATTTTATATAATAAATCACGATTAAACTAATTACAACCTATTCAATATAATTATTGAAAACACATACATGCATACGTCAGTAAACGTTAGTCATGTTCAATATCATACTTGCAATCGATCTGGGAATATCTTTGTGTAAAGTGATTGAGCGCGATCAGAACAACTCCATGACGTCGTGACGTCATAACCCTCAGCGTCCATGGATGATATCACTTCAGACAAATCATCCGCGCCTAGTCTGATCTGTGTACCAATAAATGGGAACGAACCGTGCAAAAACTGTGTATACGTGGTTATATGTTTATCAGAGAAGTAATGATGTATTAAATAGAGAACACATAGATTAGAATTATATGCTTATCGAGGTTCACATACCGCTTTGGACATAGAGGTAGGGTAGGGTTTAATAACAGCAACGTTATCGCCATCTTGTAGGTAAGGCAGAATATCCAGAAATTTGATATTGCCCGGGTTGAGCAGAATCCATTTATATCGCGGACCGAGAACGTCTAATCTATTCAAGCGGGCCTGTATAGGAAACACGCAGAATAGTTGCAGCACAGTGACACGGATTTACAAGAAGACGTACGTGTTGCATTGAAGAAATATCAAATATTAGAAACAGATCAGAGAGGTATACCTTTATGAGAAGCTCTTTAATGTTGTTCTGACTGCAGTACACAATGTAGTGAGTCTGTCGTATCCAGAAGTCATGCGCTCCCTCAAAAACAAGGTCGTGTTCTAGTTGGAACAAGGTCACTTTATCCTCGCCTAGATCCGTCAGAACCCCTTGAACCACTGCCATGTCTGTGTGCAGGATACAAAACACCTCTTTATTGTATTTACAACTGTATCGTTACCAAATGTATATTGTTAGGGACGTCGAAAGCTTCAAGCAGCTCTTTGAAAAAACAATAAACACAAGTAAAATATCAGCTTCGGTCACTCATGCCTCAAACTATTACCTCAAACCAATAGGGTTTTATGTGTTTCTGACAAACATATGGAAAACTGACCGAGCACTTTTTGTGCGGTCGAGTCGCAAATAAATTGATCAGAATAAATATCGATGATTGAGGCCAACCTGTCGTGTTGTCACAGATGACCACCAGTTGGCGCCACTTATCCATTTGTACAATGTCTACTATCACAGGCCGGAAACTGGAGCGTAGTGACGTCATAGCGACTGGCCAATCACGTTGGTCGCAGACATTCCATGATATAATTGGGAGGTGGGTTTTGTTGGCGATGTTTGACAGCGGGGAGTTGGCATCACAAGGCAAAAATGACACGAAGAGGGAAGGCTCCTCCAGGCTACAAGCTGCATTGGATAGAAATGACATAAATGTATGCACTTTGACTATACTCATACTAATAATCGATTACATATTATTACAATGAATATGAATGACGGAGATGGAACACGAACGACGTCGACGTATGCTGTGATATGTTCTGCCCAACATAAACTATTCAATACTCGCAAAAACTTATGTGTAATTCGCATGTACAAAAAAAACATCAGACTTTCCTGGAACATTGAACAAATGCATCAATGTAAAGCCTATATCCCGATTAACCACACCCGTTTTGTAAGGAATGCATCACCGCTTTTCCATTAGGTAATCGCTGGTGTCACAAAGGGGTACTAATAAATTAGCAGGTATATGGATTTATGTCTTTCATGACGGCTCCTATCTCAGATTATGGTAATGCGACACAACACAGCAATACGTTCAATATCAGATTTACACCACACCCTCTCAGGCAGGCACATTACCTCAATCACCGGTATGTGTCTACACTCGTTAAAAAACCTACAGGAAAATCGAAACACTCGATGATCGTTATACTGTACCCAGGAGAACTCTACTTACATGTACATGTAGTACACAACCCTTAAGAATGTTTGCTACAGGTGGACCCACTCAGAGAGGGTAAAATTCGAAATTTGCTGAATGTCACACTTTCACAATCATCAGAATGGCATTGTGCATTCTAAAACAGTAATCTGGAATCTCTTTAATGTGGAATTAAGGGTAATTTTACCTCCGAAATATATGTAAAATGTGTCATTTTTGGCCATAATCACTAAAATCCATTTTTCAAAAACAAATAACGCGAAGATTCCACTGAGATTTTGTTTTTTATCACAAGGCCGCGGTGTGCATGTATTTGATGCGATTTTTTGGTAAATTTTACCGCCTTATTCTGAGTGGGTCCACCTGTAGCGAACATTCTTAGATTGTTATGTGGGGTGCGTAAGGGGTGATCAGCCCAATAGTACGACATAACTGACCAGTAGTCATGAGGCTGTACGCGTCCAGACCGCCCCGGCTGACTGCCGGTACCAGGTCGTACACGAGACTGGTGGTGTCCCGTTCTGGCCCGGTATTCCCTACTAGAGAAGCGTTCAGGACTCCCAGACCAGGATAGTTCGCTGTCTCCATAAACACACCTTAATTGAAATCAAAACAGCTATATATGTGTTACTCATTATTCAATATATAATAATTATATTACACACTGTGCATCACTCGAGTAGTAGTTAAACATACTAGCATATATTTCAGAAGTACACTGCATGTTGAGTTCCTGAGTATTTAGAACTAGGCCTGTACGTGTACATTGTTCTATTAACAAATTGCGCTCCTAGCAACTACACCATATTCCCAACTTACAAATGTCAAAACACTGACGTATAACAGGCACAAATATTGTATTTGTGCCAATTATAGACGAATCCATTGACATTTTAACCGTGGACCACATGCTACCGCCAGTTCCAATTCAAAAGCAACAGTTGGTAACATGAGATACCTGGCTGGCCGCCATTTTGACGTACCCACTGTGATTTCCACCAGACGTCCGTTTGCGCACACAAAGAGACTGGCTAGCAACAGGCTCACCGTCACGGACACCCCAGTCGTCGCCATAGCAACGGGACCACATCATACGTCATCGGCCCTCACTCTGCAAAAAACAAAATCAACAGATATAGGCACCCTACGTACTTGGATATATACATATTCAGGTGCAAAGCATTCGGAACTTCTGTTTTGTGACATTGGCGAATGAGTTTATGATATCCGCGCTGACATCGACTAATGCCGTTTCCTGTTTCAGCGTACACAAAATGGGGCCAATTAGCATTGTCCAGAAACATGTATTCCCTCAGCACTTGCATGCGTCAGTTCCTGTCATGCCCCAAAGCCTCTGTGATCTATGATATTCTGCACCAGGGAAAACAAACAAAGGACCCGTCAATACCACAAACGATCTTGCAGCGATCAATATGATTTATCTATATGGTATGGGCGAAAGCAGACGACATTATGTCATACCATTGTTCTAAATGCCACGTGCTTCACAGATGAAGCATGGTAATTATGGATCGGGTAGTCCAATATTCCTGCACTTGTGTTTGGACCTCCACTGCGAAAAAATCCGGTCATTTGTGCTAAAAACATAATGTATCCTACATGAATACTTTGTGTGGTCCCATTGTGAGGGCCGTTGTATGAAATAAAAACATGGAATCATCAACGTTGACAGCATGAGATTGAGTGAATGCAAACAATTCAAGCTTCACGAATGTGTTCTAAATATCATTTCCTATACCACACTCATACATTATTAGTCCGGCAGTGAACCTTGTTAAAACAGCCTGACCTCAAAGTGCTTGATAAAGTTTTTTTCTCGTCTGATTTAACTTATTTGGTATATCCGTAAATCATTCCAGGTGGGTGTGAAATTCTCACCCTTGGGGAATTTGAGAAATCCAAGATGGCCGCCATGGAGGGTGATTTCAACCACCTGAAATATAGTTCAGCCCATAACTTTACTTCTAGAGTACATAGAGGTGCGAACTTGGTGTCTATACCCATGTTTTCTGGTATCAGCTTTACAATAGTGCCGCGAAATTATAGTTGTGCTTGTCCGCCATCTTGGAAATCAAAATGGCCGCGTAATGTTGGTCATTTTTGCCCGAATATTTGTCCAAAACTGTTTGATTTCATATGTAATGTAATGACGAATATGTTCAAAGATACTGTGTAGCAGTGGAGCATCATGTATTGCTTTAGTGAATTGTTTTGTAGGTATTGTCATACAATGAACGTTGAGGGGACAGGTGACATTGCCGTCCATGTCCTCAACGTTGTCACCAGTGTCCTGAGAAGTTCATTTTGCAGCAAGTTTGACACATATACAGGTCAATCTATGACAAACAACCACCTGACCCACAACAAATTGCAACAAAAGGTTTTATCGTGATTTTCACCACTACTGGGTATACTGAATAACATAACAAATGTCTACCAAAATCTGAATCACGGAAATGAGTTAAAATGGCGTCATTTCAAAGATGGCCGCCGTTGGTCTGTGAAAATCCTTAAACAGCTATAACTTCTTCAATAATTGGGATAGAAACATAATTTTGGGTTCTAGTCCAGGGTTTTGAAGGGCGAGGAAACCAGTGGTATCACTAAAATTTAATTCCGATAATTATTCAGTCTGAAATCTAAGATGGCGGCGATTAATGAGGCCGTAACCGATGAAATCGACTGTTCACATCAAGCCCTCAACTTCTTCAATAATTGTGACAGAAATATAATTTTGGGTTCCAGCCCAGCATTTCGAAGAGTGAGGAATCCAATGTTGTCAATAAATTTCAATGCTGATAAGCAGTTAGTGTGAAATCCAAGATGGCGTCGACTAATGAGGCCGTAAACCAATGAAGTCAAATGTTCACATCATGCTCTCAACTTCCTCAATATTTGTGATATAATCATAATTTTGGGTTCTATCCCAGGGTTTTGAAGGGTGATTCAACTCCGAATCCAATGGTGTCAATGAACTTCAACTCCGATAAATATCCACCCTGAAATCCAAGGTGGCGGCGATGAACGAGGCCACAAATCAATGAAATCATCTGTCAGCATCAAACCCTTAGCTTCTTAAATAATTGTGATAGAAACATAATTTTATAATAATACTAATAATAACCGGTTCTTATATAACGCTTTATCAACGTTACACACATTATCAAAGCTCTTCACAATTTGGAATTTAGTCCTCTGAGAGTGGTCACTGCCAGGGTACATGTCGTTCTCAGAGGGGTCTTTTACATCCCTTTACAACATTTTTTTAGAGATGGAACCTCCATTTTACGTGATATCCGAGTCACAGGCACACTGCCAGGTTTTAGGTTCTGGTCTAGGGTTCTGGAGGATGAGCAATCCATTGTTATAAGAAAATTCAGGGTTCAACATTATTAACAAAAAATCTCGGATGTCAGTGTGGCGATTTTGCCCAAAGATCGCGGCAGGTGATTCTTTCTAAATACGCTTGTTTCTGGCCTTTGATTTGGACGCTTCTGTTCGAAGCACGTGCTGCTTAGCAATGCCCTCCAACTCTCTCGCCCAGTAAGCTATAACAATGGCCTTACGTCACTTCCCTCATTTCTCGTGCTTCAGGGACTATAAGTACTCTGGAGCCGTTTTGTTCAGTGAAGTTGTCTCAGAGCTTAGCAAGGCGAGAGAACGACGGAGGGCTCGGCTATGAGCTCTACATCCTCGCTCTCTGGCTAAGGCCCTATTGGGCCCCTGGGGACAATTTCTATAGGGGGCCGAGGTGGGGCAGATCTTGATGACTCGGGGGCTCACGCCCTCTGGATCACCGGTGTCCCACCCGGGATGGTGCGTTACAGGCTCTGGCGGACCGTCGGGCTGTCCGGGGTTCCATCCCCCGCGGCGAGCCGGCCTTACAGTTAACACCACGGTGATGATCCTGTATCTGAGCGGTGGCCGCATGTCTGGGCTCGCTGGGCCGGCTGCTACCTAGTTAACGTTCTGATGATAAAGTAGGCACTGCGCCTGCAGTGACCCTCGGTGAGCGGACTATCCACGAGGATCCGAGGATAGTGGGCGTGCGTCCGCCGTGACCCGTGGTGAGAGGACTATCCTTGAGGATCCCGGATAGCAGGCGACGTTAAAACTTTACATCAGCATTAAAAGGAAAGCCGTGAAATCAATAAACTGTCCATTTTTTGACAACAAAACAATCAAATCCCCCTGAACAATTGAGGCGTCTGGTCATAGGAAATATATCTCAAACACGTCAATTGTTAAATATTCAGTCTGAATTCCCAGATGGCTTTGGTGAATGAAGGTCCTAAAGCCACGAGTAAACTGCATGGCTGTCATGTATTCTCCTGCCCATTAATACATGTTATATTCACCCCATTTGTCACACATAATGACAATTTTCAAACTTCCCCTGAAAACAGTGTGTAATATATGAACATGTGCCTTTTGGAATGTTTCCACTCGTTTCTTACTAATTGTAAGTGATCCCCCTAAATTGGTCATACAAATAATTTGATACAACACTGATTGATTCGATTGACCAGAGCAGATCACTCGTTTGATTTGGATGCCCTGAATGATCGTCGTTGACTGATGTGTGCATGCTTTACATATTATTTGGAATTTGCATTAGACCTCTGGGTGTTTCTTTTGCTTGCTTTAGGTTTATGTCTTCTGAGCATATATTCTGAACTCGCCCAAAATTATGATTATATCACAAATAATGAGGAAGGTGAGAGCATGATGCAAACATTTGAATTCATTGGTTTACGGCGTCATTTATAGTCAGCGCCATCGTAAATTTTAGGCGGACTACTTATCAGAACTGAATTTTATTGACACCATTGGACTCCTCATCCTTCAAAATGCTGGGCTGGAACCCAAAACTATATTTCTGTCACAACTATTGAAGAAGTTGAGGGCTTGATGCGAACAGTCGATTACATTGGTTTACGGCCTCATTAATCGCCTACATCTTGGATTTCAGGCTGAATACTTATCGAAATTAAATTTTAGTGACACCACTGGATTCCTCACCTTTCAAAACCCTGGGCTAGAACTCAAAATTATGTTTCTATCACAGTTATTGAAGAAGTTAGAGCTGTTCAAGGATTTCCTTAGCCACGCGGCGGCCATCTTTGAAATGACGCCATTTTATCCCATTTTCGTGATTCAGATTTTGGTAGACTTTTTTTCTGTTCATCAGTATGCCCAGTAGGGGTGAAAACCACGATAAAACCTTTTGTTGCAATTTGTTGTGGGTCAGGTGGTTGTTTGTTATAGATTGACCTGCGTCAAACTTGCTGCAAAATTAACTTCTTAGGACACTGGTGACAACGTTGAAGACATGGAGGGCAATGTCACCTGTCCCTTCAACGTTCATTGTATGACAATAACTGCAAAATAATTCACTGAAGCAATACATGATGCTCCACTGCAACGCATTATCTTTGAACATATTCGTCATTACATTACATATGAAATCGACCAGTTTTGGGCAAATATTCGGGCAAAAATGACCGAAATTATGCGGCCATTTTGATTTCCAAGATGGCGGACAAGCATAACTATAATTTAGTGGCACCATTGTAAAGCTGATACCAGAATACATGGGTATAGACACCAAGTTCGCATTTCTATGTACTCTAGAAGTAAAGTTATTGGCTGAATTATATTGCAGGTGGTTGAAATCACCCTCTATGGCGGCCATCTTGGATTTCTCAAATTCCCCAAGGGTGAGAATTTCACACCCACCTGGAACGATTTACGGATATACCAAATAAGTAAAATCAGAAGAGAAAAAAACTTTATCAAACACTTTGAGGTTGAGCCACCCTACTGCCGGACTATATATACACAATAAACTAACTGAACAAAACATGTCACATTTACACTCAGCGTGTTCAAGTTGACATTTTGCATCGTGGCCGGTGTCGATCAGACCACAACTTTTTAACTTATTAACAATACATATGGACATACTTGAGAGATATAATCTACTCTGTGTCCAATGTAAAATTCAGCATGATATTCGCCCGCGACACGGACAGCGTATGAACCGTGTGGTTGATCAAATAGTTAAAAATATTGCAATGCCATTGTGTGAGACCTTATGGATAGCATCAATAATGAAAAATACAGCAGTTAAAAAGAAATACGTTGAAACTTACATCTTTACCACCGTTACCCAATATTCTTCGGTGAGAAAAAACTATTATAGATCCGCACTTTCTTTCCTAGAGGCATTCACAATGTACGGAATAAAAAAAAGTCCTATCCCGATACGAGTTTATTCCATTTTCCATATTAGACGTTCCGCAAGATAAAAATCATATATACACAGCCGATTTGAACCAATTTATATGTGTCGTCCGTATCAGATTGGTCCCTAGATAGTTAGCTCTTTCTGTGCAGTAATCCCTTTATGAAAAGGGCAAATACAATCAATGAATATTGATAGATTGCAGGCATTCTGTCTCACGTCATACCATCATTCCATGCATTGCGCTCGCTTCACGACATCGGCAACAATTAACCCACAGTTGTTTCGAAGTCACTGTGGGTCAGTTTTCAGCTGGTGTATGTGTGGGACCCGCTTTATTCCTTCACATTATTTCGTGTGGCAGCTTGCACGTTACTTTCTGGGAATATATATATTAGCTCGATCGTCATCAATCAACATGGAACCAATTACCCACGCACAATCCGAGTGAACAAAACCAAGTCCGTTATCCAATCACTAAGTCCAGTGTCAGGCAAAATCGATAAAATTGTATGGAACTTCATGAACCTCCATTATATGGCCATAGAGAGACGAAATCAGGTGAATAATGATAATCAATGCATAATACTGATCTACAAAGTCCGCAGCGTGTTCATCCCCGTTTATTCTATGAATATCCGATTGGCCTATTTGAGCTAATGTTCCAGCTTGGTCTTGATGAATTCTCCTGCTGGCATGTCACAGTCATTTTGTCAGAATTCAAATAGTCACCGTATTGGTAAAAAAAATCGTTTGTGGGGCAAATGATTATTGCGAATAGAATATGTATTGTTCTCAACAACAATAAATATGATTTTTTTTGCCAGACTATGATTTGAATGTCACAGTTGCTATGAGATCGAACACATGAATCCCGTACCTGGGAATTGAACAATATGGATAAGCGCTTGTGGAAATATCAAGAAGTCATCAATCGAAAAAAGGGTAGACCTCACACGTTTCCCATGGATTTCAGTGTTGAATTGGGTCGGGCTTTTGTATAGGGGCTCATCGTGTACACGTTCTTTATTGTTTAATGGTCATGTCTTCTTTGTTGTCATCAACACCAGCATAGAATTAATTATTTGAAGTTGGGAGAGAGACTGTCAGTTATCCAGTTCACCGGAGCTAATATTGAAACTGATACCGTTCAGTGTCAAAAAGCTGATATATATATATACTTATATATATACTTATCTATGCTTGAGACAGGCGAGAGAAGAAGAACGCAGAAACAAAGGTATATACTTGATCAGGCATCGAGATTCGAGAACAGATGAACAAATAGCTGAAAAGAATGCGACCTTCTCCCCTTCATGCCTCTTATTTTACCTGAAATATGAACCCAGCTAAATAGATATATCATATTGTTGTTTGGAGGAAGCAAATATATGTGATATAGCCAATTTAGAGGCATCGGATATGCGGCGTGATAGTGCACAACGAAAAACAGTTAATAGACTCAGCGTTATGTGGCATCTTGCGATTCCTCAGTATGTGTACATGTATGGCATACGTTCGATACGTTCAGAAACTATAAATATAATTGCTTCTTAAACGTAACCAAAGGACATTATCATACTTGTAATTAGACATTATTCTAATGTATCTATAGCATGATTGGACATTTACTTGTAGACAGTTTTTCATCCTTGGTTTTTCATTCGTACACCGTGAACTCTTCAAGGCAGTAAAAAATAAATTATTTGTTTCCCTCCCGATCCTGCTGCACCTGTTTTCTTGATTTGCTTTAGTATCGATTTATTCTTGATTATTAAAAAAAAGAACATGCTTGTATTGGCATAAAATGTTCTCTCATAAGCACATTTCCCAGCATGTGCGGTAGTTGTGCAGTTACATCAAACCAGAAAAATGAAATTTTTCACACACAAAAAAGTAAATTTGAGTCCTTAGTGGCAATAGGCATGGTGGTGTGTATGAGAATATGTATTTGACAACCGGATATGCAGACCTTTGAAATTAGTTTGTGATATCCATGTGATTTTTTTCGAGTATATATGTTTGGTTATATGAGTTTCCATGCATTCAATAGTTGTCCTTTACATCCTTCTCCATTGTGAGTGTCACTTTCTGGAGTGACTATCACAGGTCGTTACTGTTTTGCAAAACTCCAAGAACACAAGCAGGGTACGCCAGTTCCTCTCCCCCCACCCGAACCTCCACCCACCCTAGAAACAACTGTGATTGTTTACGAACCAGAAAATGGACACCCAAAACATACATGTACGTGATATGAGTCCTATTTCTCACGATTTATCGATTCACCGACCCGTCCTGCCCATTTCCACGAATATTATTGGACTACAGGTACATAGTTATGTGGTAAATCAATGATAATGCATGGGAAAACCCTCGGATCCATGTCATCAAGATAGTTTCATCATGTGTATGCTCTTGTAATATATGTAAAAGCACGCTACTCTCGAGCATCGGACAGTTTTTTATTCCCTTTATGTATTGATATTTGTTCATGATAATAATATTATTAGGTATGTACATGTATATGTATCGCCCAACACAGCAAGATTTCGATGATACCATTAGGACACATAACAAACACTTGGAATATGATGGAACCCTTCCAAACATTGGACAAAGTCACACTTGTTTCATCGAGGGGCAGACAGTGTGAAGAATATAGTTGTTTTGACTACAGACCTGATATAATATAGTGCCCATTACTATACGTAGTAATTAGATATAACAAATAGAAGCTATGGATATTAGTTGCCATCGTATGCAGACGATGTATCAGTACAGTAGGGTATACATGTGTCATTGATATACTATATAGGGATACCCAAAAGGCTCTCCAATTAACGATAAACCACAAAACACTAACATTTCCACAAATTTGACAGAAGCATTGTTAAGACTGTATCAACTTTAAGTGTGATAAGTTGATAACACGGTCCTATGTGACTTTTATTACTATTCGAAATGTTCGATAATTCTGAGTTTGGATTCGGAGTATGCATACAGGTACGACCAATGAAATTATCATACGGATGTCATCACAATTTTCCACGTGAATATATCCACGATGGTCTTCCTGAAAACTACATTGCTCTGTAATGTTTTCAATATGTAGAATAAGTACTTACTATTGTACGCATCGTTCGTGATCCGTTCAGATTATCTATTTTTGTGTTCCTATCTTTCTGTATTTCTATCTTTCATTATGATTTTGCATCAAAACAATATACTGGAAAGTACATATATAGGACAGGAAAATCATTGATTGACAAACTGTTTAATATATCATGGGTTATAGTTATATGATATGGTTTACTATACTGTTAGACAGTACAATTTGCACACCCTCGATCAATTGAAATACTAGATTCTCTAGATGGCGGTAGCGCCCACATAAATATCCCCATACATGCAGAGAAGCGGTCTTGTTGCTGAACTATGAAAAGATAATGATATACGGACTATTTGTGCAACATTTGAATTACAAAAATACTCCCACATGTCCCTCCCAAGTGTGTCCAGTATGGAGGAATGACCTTGGTTGTATTTACCTGTGCGAGATGCAAGTAGGACGTACGGGGCCACCTGATCAAACAATTACACATCCAATTCCATCAGCGGATATCCACGAACCGACTGAAATAGGACAGTCGGTTCCAACCAAATGGTATCGATCACCTTGAGCTAGCAGAAAAATTATCCTCCAGTGTTCCCACAAATGGGTGTTTTTTATTTGATATTGAATTGAGTGGGTGATGCCACGATATAATGAAATTACGTCTGCAGGATATTTAGTGTCTGAATTATGAATCTTTTCATGATATTTACTGTCTGAGTTTTTATATCATATTTCAATCGTCTGCATGTTCTAAAGAGGAACATTTGTGTGCAATTAATCCTGAATGTATGATTTTTTTTTCAGTATGCAGAGGTGTAATGCATGGAATTTATGTCTGTGGTGCATGATAATATATCTCCATAACCATACATCATTGACCAAATACTATTCGGGATGTGCAAAAAATACCCAAGGAAATAACGAGTTGCAGGGTTGTAGAAAATCTTCACAACAATTTCACATCCAACGAAAGTGGATCTTTCACTGTCTCTCCCTGTCATCACCATAGAGTATTATCCACAAAACCTATTCAGGTCGTGATGAGAAGATAATATATATAATGGTAATTTGTTATTTTCTCATCCATTACTTGTGTCAACTCAGCTTTATGCAAATATGTCGAGCAGTGTCGATGTTGCACTTGATTGTTTGAACAGTTCCGTACTTGTTCATACGTGTTTACTGAAACTATGTATGTAACTAATTTTAATTAGTGTTTATTGAACTGTATTTGCAACTACTTGATGCTTCATGTGTCAGAAACTGAATTGCATTTCACAGCGATTGTGTCAAGTAAAGTGGTACAATTCAGGTATATGAGTCGTGTTTAAGAAGAAAACCCATTAATGCCATTCATTCTGTGCTACCACTAGCGTACACAGTGAGGGCGAAGATCGAAGATTTAGTCTTTATTTATTGTCTAGAGATATTGATGAATATTTGGCTTGTTTTGCTTCTGTATGGACGAACTCGAAAGTTTGCAGCTCCAGTAGAAGCTTACTGGTGCACATCTATATGTCCGACGGCATTGATAAAATGACATAAATAAAGACTGCATGGACGAAATGATTGCCACTCTGGTTAAATGGATTACTTGAGACCACGTGTTGGCAGTATTAGGCAATATTCAATAATCAATGGATACTCAGAGTATGAAAACCTGTGTACGGTATCCCTGGCCTTCCGCAAATGAACATTATCAATATTAGGATAGGAACGTCCAATGAGAACATTAGGATAATACGTGCATGACCACGTGACCTGTTGTGACATTAACAGAGTGAATACAGCACGAGATGTCACTTCCCTAAAGTGCTGCTCAGTCCTGGACGACATGGCACGCGCATCAATCAGTAGATCTACGGGAATAGGGATAACTGATGCTGTATGTTATGTTCGGTGTACTAATGCACATGTTTGCGTGTGTTTTCATAATCGGTTTCTATCAACATGATGCCCGACTTGACATATAGTGGACGTTGTGCATTTACCAGTATATCAGTGGGAAAACATTTTTGTGCTTCTTGTTGCACGAGAAGTGCAACTAGAAGATGAATCTATGTTGTATTTGGATGTGCTTGATTCTACTCTTGCTTCGTGTCAAGTCCAAACATATTTTTTGTTGTCACGAACATGTTTAAAAACGTTAAATTTAGGTATACATGTGTATGGGTTATCCGAACACACATGGAGCCAATACTCAAATACGAATTATTCTGAGCGAACAAAACCTGAGTCCTTCTAAACTTAAGGATTGATTGCATGTGATCGTCATGAACCTGGCATTGACCAGCTGTCCATTCACTTATAATGTAAATATAAAGGTAACAAATTCATGAATTTACACACTTCCAATCAACGTGAAGCTTTGCCTTTCTGATTGTTAGCCATCAAGGATTACTAACCGAGACTCTGTTTCTTACTGAGCAATGTTAAATTTGTTAAATTCATCGTTTTCATATGTCATTTTCCGAACTATTTCTCAAGTCTACAAAATACACTCACAACAGGGCGAGCGAAAGGATTATGATGTGCAGCAAATAGCTAGTGAGGCCAGTAAAACTCACAGGTGATATGCACTCGGGTGCACCGAGGTGTTTGGGATTATGAATGTTCAGCTCATTGTATTCATCTCACAGAAAGTATAGCCCTAGATATTCTCATTATTGTGACGACAATAAGGAATAAATATATGCAACAGCCAGTGCTTGTCAAGCAGAACACTCGAATCTTCGTTTTGGTGAAACGTATAATATGATTTATCTAATCACCAAATTGCACAGCTTTCGTGATATCATTTATGAAACCATGTCTCGGTTCATCATCCATGAGTATATGTGTGTGTGCTAGCCAAGTTTTAGGTCAGGGGATTGTATTGTTTTGGTGATTTTGTTACATTTACTTTCACATTATAAGTCAATGGAAAAGTGCCTCAGTGCAGTCACCGGTAAGTTACGTGCAATCACACCTTAAAGTCCAGTGTCGTGCAAAATCGTGAACATTTTGTGTATCTCCATGAACCCCAATATAATAAATATGGCCACGAGGATAAATCAAGTATTCCAGAAAGAGTGCAACACCAGAATGAAGCTGGTTTGAGAATAAGCAATAGATTATATCAAAACGTGAACTGGCCATTACCGGAAGAAACACACATGATATGTTTGGTAATTTATTATTTCCTCATCCGTTACTTATGTCAACTCAGCTTTGTAAGTATGTCGAGCAGTGTCAATGTTGCACTAAATTGTTTGAACAGTTCCATATTTGTTCATAAGTGTTTATTGAAACTGTAGATGTAACTAATAATAAATTTTAATTGGTGTTTATCGAATTGTAGATGTAACTACCTAATTCTTCATATGTGTCAGATACTCGATTGCATTTCGCCGCCATTGTTGTCATCTGGTCATTGAAGTAGTACAATATCTGGTAGGAAAAGTATTCATGAAGAAAACCCATTAATGCCATTTATTCTGAGCTAGCTTATACATTGGGCGCGAAGATCGATGCTTTAGTCTCTATTTTTGTCCTTAGATATTGATGAGTATTTGGCTTGTTTTGCTTCTATATGTACGAAGTTTGCGGCTCTAGTACGAGGTTACTGGTACACATCGATATCTCCGACGGCATTGGTAAAATTGAAGAAAATAAAGATTGGATGAAATGATTGCAACTCTGGATAAGTTGAACCTACGTGTTGTCAGGATTAGGGAATATTCAATCGATAAATCAATAATCAATCCAAACTCAAAGTTATGGTAATCTTGGCTTCCTGCAATAAAACATCATCAACATGAGCCCAGGAGTGTCCGATGAGAAAATTAGGACAATTGATGTGATATTAAAAGAGTGGATACAGCACGATATGTCACTTCCACGAAGTGCTGTTCAGCCTTAGGCGACATTTCACGTGCTTCAATCAGTAGATGTACAGGAATAGGGATAATTGATGCTGTATGTTCTGTTCGGTGGACTAATGCACATGTTCGCGTGTGCTGACACACTGGGCGTTCATCAACAACTGTCCGATTGACCTATAATGGATATGTGTATTTACCAGTATGTCAGTGGGGAAACATTTGTGCCTGAATGTAATGAAACTTTCAAACGTGCAATTTGATGTGCTTATTTCTATATTCTTGTTTCGTCTCAAATCCAAACATATTTTTGTCACGGACATGTCTAGAAACGTTTAATTTATATATGTATGTGGATTATCTGAACAAACATGGAACCAATAAATACTCAAACACAAAATATTCTGAGCGATCAAAACCCAAGTCCATAATCCAATATCAAAGTTCGGTGTCAAGCAAAATCGATTTTATGGAACTCCACAAACCTCCATGCAGGGCCATAAGGAGAAACCGGGTGTTCCGTAAAGAGTGAGCATTTCCTACCCCACATGTGGCACACATCATAAATTTCGAACAATCAACATGCAAACAGATATTAGTCACTGATTTGGTGGTATGCCAGATAACTGAATAAATCTGAAAGTTTAAAATAGTCCGTGTTGTTGTACTCTTTTGAATGTAATCTCTTTGGTTTTATCATAACAATCCGGAGTGCAGCATTTGAATGAAGCTGATTTGAAAATTAACAATAGATCATATTACATCGTATATTGGCCAGTTCTCCCAAACAACCAGAGCGGTGATGCACCTGAACTGAAACAAAAAATACAATATAAACAACAGTCTGTCATTAATATGTTGATTTGTTCTGTTCTTGTCCTGTTGTTTGGAGCAAACAAAGCTAACATATGAACAATGCATGCATCAGCATCCCAAATCCACCGCCTTGACCTACCTGATTAAACTAATAGCATTGTATCACTGCATGGCCTATTGTTTTACATAACAATGTTTTGATCTGATTCAATACATTGACTCTAGCACAGATAAGAGACAAGATAATGATAACCGATGGATTTATTATGGAACAATAAATAGTTTGTATAACGTAAGATATCAATTTCTATCTAAAACAATAATGGTGCCAGTCAACAGGTCTATGGGTCACGTGAAACTATGTAACTGTAAATTATATGCACACTGACGCATGCTTTCAGCACAACGAATTAGTGAATCAATTGACAATACTCCATGCATATGGGCTCAGGTGAATTTCCCCTGTCAAACTAATGTAGCTGAATGATATTGACATTTATATGAAACAATAAGTAGTTTGTAAACCGCTAGATATTCGTATTTATTTATATGTTAAATCATATAATTTAGTTATATCCGATTCACCCCCAAATATAATTCAGTCATATGCATTCGATTGTCGTTTAACTTCTGGCTGATGATGCCAGTTTGGCTTTGGTTGTAAATATTCGGTTGGTCTTTGTTCTTTTTGTTAAGTCTTTTAAATTTTTTAAAGGTTTCTCATTGGCATCATGAAAATCGAAAAAAAATATAGGCACTGAATCTGTGAAAATACACGGTAATCAGTTGACTGAAAATGTCACTACGTGGTATAGATTCTGACTTCTCGTAATTCATTAACGCAACGATGCACCTCCCTCCTCCGATTCCTGCGAATATTACTGTTTTCGAATGAAAACATAATATCTATGTCATCGTGTGTAGGTTTATGCTCCTGTAGATCGTGCAATAATTATTTGAATTGCAAGAAAAACTCCCACATGTCCCTCCTTCGTGTGTTAAGTATGGATGATTGACCTTGGTTGTATTTACCTGTGCGAGATGCACGTAGGACGTACGGAGCCAACTGATCAAACAATTACGCATCCAATTCCATCAGCGGATATCCACAAACCGACTGAAATACGACAACAATTGGTATCGATCACAAAGAGTTAGCAGGAAAATTATCCTTCAGTGTTTCTATAAATGGGTGTTTCTTAATTTGATATTGGGTGAGGTGGTGGTGATCTGTTGGTACTAATGTAATCACATACGAGTAAAGATATGATGCGCTCAATAATTATACTTAATACACAACTTTCGAGGATATTCACTGTCTTAGTTACGATATCCCATGGCAATTGTCCGAATGTTCTCTAAGTATCATGTTCTAGATTTTTTGTCACTCGGCAGAGGTGTAATCCATGAAATGGAGTCAGTAGAATATGGTAATATTCCTGGGTAAAGAAGCAATGACCAATAACAGCAGGTATTATTTATCTCAGACTGTGAACTTGTGTGATTTAGTCGAGTACCCATCATTCTTAAGTAGAATGAACTAATCTTTATTAACTAGAATCCTTGCAGCTGATACTGTGAACAATCGACATGTGAAATCCTCCATTCATACGATATATTCACTGAATATTTCACGTGAATTTTCTGAAACGTTCATTTTCTCTACCAAACTCACACATGTGTGAAAATATCAACATGTAAATCAAAGATGTAGTCATTTTACTGTGTCACTGGTATATGCCCATAAATACGAGTTTAGTAGGTATTTTCCCACACAAATTTTTTTTTTGTATACTGAGCAGTGTCGAGGTTGTAAATAATAATTCTTTGAACAGTTCTGCAGTTTGGGTTATTTCCCATGCGTTTTTGATAGTTTTTTCCCCATCCATTACTTCTGTCAATTACTTGTCATATCCATTACTTGAACCCCACTTGTGTCAACTCAGCTTTCTGTAGGTGAGCTGAGCAGTGTCGAGGCTGCATTTTATTGTTTGAACAATTCTACATCCATACATTTAAGCGCTTATTGAAAGTGTTGATGTAAATATACACAACTACCCATCAATGTACGTGCCAGAAACTGGATAGTGATATGCCGAGGGTGTTGATCAAAATGACACTATCATGGACACGCCATAATCTCACACATACAGTGATCAGGTCATCAACGTTGAATAAGCTCTAGTTTTTAATCGTCTCTCACGAAGAAACCCCATTAATGCCAGTTATTCTGTGCTGTAGCTAATCGCATCATGAGAGCGCGGACGATCGTTATTGTTTTACTTGTTGCAGTATAGATAATAATGACTAGTATTTGTCTTGTCATGCACTTTTATACACGAACTTTCGAATTTTGCAGCAAAAAGAAAATTCAGTACACTTCAGTTACCAGTGCACACGACATTGATTAGAAGAGATATATATATGGTTGGATATCGGTTGTTTGATTTTTTATCGGCGTACGAACCAATTCAGACTAAATCGAACACTGCAATATTAGTCAACATTCATTGGTAAGTCTTCAAAACTTAGGTAAAATAATCAGCATGAACCCAGAAGAGTCCAATAAGAACATCAGGGCAATAGTTGCGTGACCATGTGACATTAACGGAATGAATACAACACGAAATGTTACTTTGCCGAAGTGCTGCCTAGACGACACCACTGGTACATTGTGAATCCAAGAACTATACATGGTGTTAGAAGACAAGCATTCAGTGAATTAATGCACACGTGCCCTGTCAATCAGTGGGCAGGATATTATTTAGCACTTACAAGACACTCCTTGTCAACCTTGCAGCTAGAAGATGCAACTTATGTGTTAGGATGTGTGTATTTCTATCTATATCATTATTTCGTTTCGAGTCCATTTCGTTTTGTGACGACCTTATTCATTTTATCAGGATGAATGGACAGCTGACCTAGATACCAAAACTTTTTTTCATAACATTCCACGACTTTGTATAAGTTTAAGCTGACTCGAAATTAAAACATAATATATGATTTTTTTCCATTTTTGCAATAGATCATTTCAATTCGTGTTTCCCATTTCCCCTCAAAGCAATAACTTGACTGATGCACCTGGATCAAGACAGGTGCATACAGAGGAGCAATAGTCTGCATTAGTATGTTGATTTGTGTTATTATTGTTCTATTGTGGTGAGCAAACAATACTGACTTGGGACACACGAACAATGCGTTAGCATCACATTTCCATCGCATTAACCCACATGTATACACATGCGGCATATCACCGCAAATGCTATTGTATTTTTTCATGACCATGTATAGATGTGATCGAATGCTTTGCGTAGTATACGTTTCGTTTGGAGTTTTCATCTACTGATTGGCACTTACGACTTCATGTATGATGAACAACGAATCCATATAATAGGAATAATAATAAAGTATTCAAAACTAATTCAGGTTCTGCAAATTGATCCAGTGAATTTCACAAGCACACTGTTCGTCTTGCTCGGGACTGTTATTCTTCGATGTAGCTTGATACTTTGCGTACATAAATCAAATCGATTGACCACATAGAGATTAATAGTTTTTCTAAGTTCACGTTTGCTCTTCCTGTCCAGAATTCAAACGATCAACATATCCCGGGGACATAACAGGAAGTTAAAACAAACGTAATTTTTCGTTATTGATGTTGATGTTATGACTATTGTATTGGGTTTCACCACGTATTACGTAACTTCACATCGGTAGCTCACGTTCGTCGTTGTGCAGTAAAAAAACACATATTTGCAACTGTCTGCTCCTGATCATGGCGCCAATATCTTTGGATACGAATGTTTGGTCGGGCTTTGTTAATATACCCAAAGGCCTTAATGTTAGGTTATTTGTTGTCGTCATCAAAATCCTACACTAAGCCAATGGTTTGATTATACAAGCACGTTAGCATTGTGAAATTGTCATTTTGTGTCTCGCAGTGCATACCACCAGTGTGATTATATTAATTTATTTCATAATGGAATAAACTTTTCAAAATGTGTGTTCAAAAGCTGTATAGATTCATACGGCTCATTTTTTTACCTAAACGTGTCGATTTTCGAAACTCAAGTATCACATATGTGTATTCCCTGAATTCAATTACATGCATCCTGTATGAATTATAATTATGGATTTACCTCGAAATCAATGAATATATTCAATATTGATGACTAACTGGGCTTCGTATGATATTTAGTCATATCTGAAGAATATTCACAACAAGGTTAACAATATTTGATAATGGGTGATACTGGTGACCTTACTGTACTATTGGACGGTTGATGATGTGATAGTGGGATATCCGCTACTTCCAGTCGTGCGCAAGTGCTAAAAGTCAATGTCCTACTTGTGGATATACGCAGATACAATCATACAATGTATGAGAACTAAAGTTTAGCAGTTTTCTGTATCAAAGAAGATGAGTGCTAATCTCGCTCCAACATGTTCAAACAATGACGAGAACGCCTGGTATTCTTAGTCTAAATACCCGTTCTTAGTTTGACGCATAACAAGTACCAATCATTCTTGAGCCGATTAAAATATGTTTGTACCCACAAATTCACGATGGAATCATGATTGCCCATACAGCTGATAATACGAGCATTCTTACTTAAAATTTAACATTTTTAAAATTAATTCATAATAATTATATCTAACAATGTGCTCAAACAAGTATCACATTTCAAAATTCATGACGGATCGAGAATGTTTGAAGTCACAGGTTAAATGATATATTTATAATATCCTCTAAACCCATGCAGCGCGGGATCGAACAATGGCATTAGGCTACATATATATCCAGACATGTGTGCCAATGTATCTAACGTTGCATATTCATGGATATAGATTTGTTCGGTAGTTTTATCATCCATTACGCGTGTTTGCACTCAGTTGCGCGTAAACATGCTGAGCAAAGACGTGCTAGCACTTTACTTATTTGTCTACAGCTGCATTTATACGTGTGAAGATGAAAGTACCGATCGCTGTACATACCGGAAATAAGAGATTCGCTGAGATTGGTGATCATATCGACGGTGTAATGGGCACATGAATACACACATGTAACAATGCATTCATGAGGAATACCTAATAATTCCATTGTAATTTTGTGGGTATTTTGTGTTTTACATTACCGTATACTTATGGATCAGCTTTGAGCTTATTGTAGTGGCATGGATAGTCATAATCAGCAAGTTGAGACTTGATCGAGCATCGAATCAATCACCAACTGATAGCAAATCGTTTAGTCATAACAATCGATGAACGGTAATTCATTCATAGAAGGTCTTTAGAAGATATACCACATTCCGAAATGTAGAAAACGAGAAAGAATCCAGTCCTCGAGTGACCTCAAGATAATACTCGCGTGACCACGTGACCGGAATTCACGTTGCTAGGACGGATACAACACGAGATGTGACTTCCCGTGTTACCTAGAGGATATAACTCGTTCATGAGATCTAAATCACGGAGAATATCTGTTCTGATTATTGCCATGTAAGTGCACAGTTTTGTGAGGGCTTTCATTATTGTTATTCATCCATGTTTATCAAACATACCGGAATAATATGTGCTGAAATATATTTATTTATCAGTACATCAGAACAACATCTGCACCCACAAGTGATAGAACCGTCAACGTACAACTAGCGGATGGAATTGCTGCCACAAGCATGTTCAAATGCATTTCAAATGGATGACACAATATAAGCATGGTATTGGCCTAACAACACATCGACAGTAACACCGGAGTTAGCTTTATTTGTAAAGGAAAAAAAACCCTGAAATTTATTTCGGTTGTTTTTATCACAGATGACCATTACCCGAACAATCACTGTAACAAGTAACCTACAATGGAGAGAATTATTTTTGTGGCCAGCGGAAATATGTTGGGATGAAAAAGTTTATGTGATTAATAACCTTAATTCAATGGATTAAATTGCTCATTATTCTCCATATAATAAACAAAGAAGAACATATCTACGGATGTATATCCGAGCACAGATATTAAATGGTTTTAATGTTGCCCAATGTTTTGGATCAAATTGATACTTAATAGCAGGACCGGGCCACTCATAAATACCCTCCGTGGGTCTGTTTTAACCTAAACTTAGAAGACTAGCGCGACGCGCTGGCTAATACCAGGTAATTGTATCCCCCGAACAAAGTTCGGCGGATACTATGGATTTACGATCGTCGCGCCGCCGCCGCCGCCGCCGCCGCCGCGTCCGCGTCCGCAGACACTTTCTTGTGAACGCGCTGCAGCTTGCAAATCTGAACCGATTTTGATAATATTTTATATGGACATGTCTTATGGTGAGATCACGACACCTATCGATTTTGGTTGCCATAGCAACCAAAATAGCCAATTGGCGTTAACATTTTGTGCTCAAATTAGCCTGTTGGACACACATGGGTTGTGAACGCTCTACGGGTGGGAGTTTTCGATGAATGATGATGAAATCGCACAGGCTCAATGAGAAAGACCATCACACGAAACCTATTGTTTTTCAGAATGATCGAATAAATATTAATAAGTTTGAGAGGTTAACTTATTACGACAATTAAAATACCCACTTTGACATGTGTGATCAATCCAATAACCTGCACTATGAAAGCAAATTGCACTGGATTCTTGTTCAGAATACAGAACTGATGTTTTTGGTAAAAAAAGAACAATATTACTGAATAAGTTAACAGTGGTTTTACTAGTTAAGTCTATTATTGACCACAATAAAAATAGTTAAGACGAGAAACATTTATTATTGAGCTCAACCAGGTAAAGGTTTTGTCCAGTAGAGATTTCACAGGTGTAACCGAATAAGTTAACATTATTTTAACTAGTTAAGTCTATTATTGACCACAATAAAAATAGTTAAGACAAGAAACATTTATTATTGGGCTCAACAAGGTAAAGCTTCTGTGCAGTAGAGATTTCATGGCTGTAGCCGAATAAGTTAGCATCATTTTTACTAGTTAAGTCTATTATTGACCTCAAGAAAAATAGTTAAGACAAGAAACATTTATTATTGAGCTCAACTATTTAAAAGTTTTGTCCAGTAGAGATTTCATGGGTGTAACCGGATAAGTTAACATTATTTTTACCAGTAAAGTCAATTTTTACTTCGAATTTCAACTTGAAACCAAGTTTGGCACATATTATGAAATAAAATATAATTTATGGTGAAAAGATCGATCTGGCTCCAATTTCGTCATCTTGAAATGCAGTTGTGGTAAACTTTTACTTGAATTTCAGCTTGAAACCAAGTTTGGCACATATTATGTATTAAAATTTAAATTATGGTGAAAAGTTTGATCTGGCTCCAATTTCGTCATCTTGAAATGTAGTTTTGGTCAACTTTTACTTTGAATTCAAGCTTGGAACCAAGTTTGGCACATAGTATGAGTTGAAATATAACTTATGGTGAAAAGTTCGATCTGGCTCCAATTTAGTCATCTTGAAATGCAGTTTTTGTCAACTTTTGCTTGAATTTCAACTTGGAACCAAGTTTGTCAAATATTCTGAGTTGAAATATAACTTTAGGTGAAAACTTTTATGTGGCTGTAATTTCGTTATTTTATCGAACATGTCGAAATGCATTTCGTATGCAGTGATTTTACTGGTGATCTTGCATTCGACCTTCAATAAGCTTGAAAGATTTCACGGGATGATAGGGCTACGGGGGATACACCCAAGCGGTCGTAGGCGACCGGAAGCGTCTAGTTGATATGATGATTTGTGCTATTCTTGTCCCATCATGGTGAGTTGGAGCAAACAATGCTGACATGAAAGACATAAACAATGCGTCATCAGTCAGATCCACCGCATTAACCCACCTGAATAAACTGTACTGTTTCACTACATATTCTATTGTTTCGGGAAACAATGTAAACATCTGATTCAATGTATGGACTATTTCGTTGCTCAACGAGCATCGGGAATGGTAATGGGTGTATAAATTAGCAGATTATGGGACTAAGAACAGTTTGTATAACGTCAGATGTCCATTTCTATATAGATCAATACTGAGGAATATCAGTCTCCTTATAGTGTCTACATCCTAAAATCTATTTTTTGTTGAATGTTTCTTTAGTTGTGTTGATAGTGTGTAGGTTGATATGAAGTGTGGTATTTTATCGATACCATATTTCATCCTGCACATTTGAGGTGATTCAAAGACAGACTCAGCAGAGGTTGACGGAAGACGGGGATATCATCGTAAACCTCAATAGTTGTTTTGCATAGCTCTCCAACTATTACTTATCTCAAAAAATTTAATTGTGAAACAAATTAGTTAATTTTTCTGGTGTTCAGGGTGAGGGTGAGTTGCCTCTTGCAGACAGCAAAATATTGCATATTATACATTGTATCTTGTTATATTACAGGCGTCGTCTATAACACATTATAACCATAGAAAATATACGCACAAAATACGCAATTTTGGAAATTGAAACGAAGGATTTTAAATGCATTCTTTGATAAACTCTACTATTTCAATTAAAACTCGCAAAAGTATCATTCATGAACAAACGGTGTCCTGGACAATGATATGACATGTTACGGTACAGTCAAGGAGTGTTCAGGAATAACTGTTATCGCTAGCTCGCAGCACTGTTTTATGTCTTCACATGACGTCAATGTTACGTTTTTCTGGAATTATCAATATGCATTGAATTTTACAGTCATAATTTACCATGTTTAAGGATTTCTGACGATATCCGTAAGTGACTTGGCGCCACAACTTACTTATATTACAATGCTGCCCCCTGTTGACTGATCATTTGAACACCCCATACCCCATGTAATATAAAAACGTATTTCGAAAGTTTTTTGAAAATCTGCATGTATAAGCACATTGATGATCATGCTCAGTATGAACATTACTTGCTGTAGCTGGATACCTTGAGTACATAAATCAAATCGATTGTTGGTTTAGAGTTTAATACTTCTTCCAAGTTCATGTTTGCTCTTCCTGCTCAGAACTCGAACGATCAACATATCTCGGGGGCATCACAGGAAATTACATCAAGAGGAAGTATGACCGAAGACTATCGACTATGCATTGCATTGTATTGAGTTTACTCCTCCCTCCAAAAAATAAATAATAAAAAAAATCGATTCCACATTGCCAGTTCACGTTCTTTGTTATATTGAATCTTAATATTTGACCAGTTCATGTTTTTTTAACTGAAGAGTAACCCAGGCTGCCCTCAGTAACCATTGGGCTGTTTTGAATCACGGAAATTACCGAACGCCAGATATTCATGAGGTCGTAGGGGCCCTGGTCCATTGGTACAAACATCGTTCCTAATAATCTCCATATATTGGCATGTAGTTTAATCCATGTTTTTATAAAACAAAAATAAATGTAGTTTAATTTACAAAAATAAATGTAGTTTAATTTATGAAACTTATATCGCTATAAGCATTACTTGGTGAAAACAATGATGTTGATTCCCATATATAGAACACAAAGTGTCACACAATATTCTAATCATTTGGGGGTTTCCTCAAATTATAAAAGGGAGTGGTTGCGTGACTGACTTCAGGTTTCATTTAGGTAATGGCAAGGTCTGCAATATTACTGTTTGCGAGGTGCACCTGCTCTTGTATCCATTTCACAGAAAAGCTACATCAAAATGCAAATTGATACACATACACTATAAAACCCAGGCATAGAAATCTACGGCCTTAGGACATCTGGTGAAAGAATGTCGTGCAATGTGCACGTAGGAAACGTTCTGGTAAGAACCATATACGAACAAACATTACAAGATGTAATTACATGTAAGTTGTGTATGGTTAATTGCTCAGTGAACCACTGATACATACATATGTACTGCCATAGGAATCATGCAGTATTTATATTTTCATTCTCAATAATATTGGTCTAAGCTACTTCCCTTATAGTGTGACGAAAAAGTTGCATTCTGTTATGACCCCTGTCTCTCCTACTCAAGCGCTTCATACCTTGCGATTTGTAAGGATCCATGATTAATTTATAGGTTGCGCCACCACAATTTTTTTCATGACCACAGTTCATAATTTCTCGAAGGAATGAACACATGTTCTGTGTTGTTAGCACTTCGAACAACGTCTCTACTCGCAATATTAATTACTAGTATGTCGTTAAACAACCAACCAACCCAAATGAAGAATGATGCCTGGAGAAAAAATGTCGACAACGTATTAATTGACCTCGGTGTAAATATAAGATACCTGTGGGATCAATTTACTCGGATCAATAGGGCTGGACAGTGAGATTTGAAACGTTGCGTTATTTTACGTGATTTCGTCATTCTGGAGACAAACATCTTTCCCGCCAAATTTTCTGCCGAATTTGGAAAATTCTAATTGTTCGATTTTGCATAACATTATTATAAATTATCGGATATACACCAGACTTTCAGATACAATTATTGACATCTTTCCGTCGGTATAGAGTCAATAAATAAAAATCGTGCATCATTATATCCTGTTCATTTAGGGGTCTGAATACCGTATGTTCGTGGTCATCGTCACGATTACCAAGACCGCGGATAAAGGTGTGTTGCTCCAAGTATATATGTCCGGGGATTCTGATTCTGGGGTTTTGGGAAATATAGATGGTGTTGCACATATACAGTACAAAATGAGTATTAGCAGCACATGACAACCTGTGTTTTAAATACATTTGTAGTTAAAAACAGCACCCCAAAACACTTTCTTGAGAGGCAGCATTTTGAAGGTAATACTTTGAACATATACGTATTCCAATATTGCCAGCGACTTATTCAGAATATCTTTATTGACATAAAGTAAGAATCCGAAAAATATGACGAATTATATTTTCGTGGGGTGCAGGTGAAATCACAGAAAATCAGGAAAAATGACCACGTGGCAATGTTTATCTCCAAAATGAATTTATGACGTCATGAAAACGTCATTTAGGACGTAAATGAAACGAGACTGTCCAGCTCTATTTCCCCAAACTGCCAATATGAGGCTGATACCCGACCACACACAACCAATGCATACTTATACGGAGAGAGAGAGAGAGAGAGAGACCAGAGAAGGGGAAATGAGGGTCGAGGTCAAATGATATTTAACATGTTTAACGGATGTAGAGTACCAGCTTGTAGCGTACAGGTGTAAAATTTGTCCAGCCTTTGTTCCATGTCATGGACGTTTGTTGGTAGTTCTTTACTTTATGTTCTATATGTTCAGAACTTCTCGTTTTCCTACGTTCGTCTTTGGTCTCAAGGCCATAGCAGGATACATGGTTAACGCCCACTTTATTAGACGCACCATTGTATATATACTTGCTTCAGACTTCCATCCATATATTCATATCCAAGATTTTATTCATACAAATATATTCACATATAACATGGAATTACCTTAAGAATGCAATTAAGGTAATGCAAACGTCAAAATGTATGCACTAATCTCGAGGACCAAAGTTACTGCTATGCTTGCATTGATACAGATAAATGTCATACGATATATATTGACTGTATACACATCCATGAATCGGGGCTTTTTGGTTTCAAACATAAATAGAAGATAGGTTACATGGTGTATATCCTAACCTATAAAATGATATGGCTGGTTTCGGTCTACATGTATATTCAAGTTCAACACTGATTCTAATTGGATTTTTGGCGATAACTTCGTTTAATGTGGTCGGATCAATTAAAAATTGTATATGCTTCCATTTGGCACAAAACCATATTTCTATTCAGTTGCAGATTAGTGCCAGTAAACCGTACCGAGTTTGTTAACACCATACAGGTTGGTTTACATCAAAAAAGGTAGAAAGGTTAAAACAATACGTTATGGTTCGAAGTTTGGAAGCCACTTCTTCACAGAATGTACACAGACAATCATTGCCGACAGATATTCGATAGCAATTTAATACAGTGTGAAATCTAGTAATTTAATGTATGCAAAGCATATTCCGTATGTTGGCAAATGCGATGATTGCACCCAATTCGATATGCAATTTAATCGTTATGAGTTTGTTGCACATTTCATATATATTAATGTAATTGTCGAGATGAGATTAGACTTGAAAACATGTATTCATCGAGTGATATCTAAAATGAAAGAACGATACTAAACAAGCGACGGCAACAGAACACCAATTGGCTATTACATGTAAACATCTATTACCAAAAGAAGGCCAGTAAACTTCCCTGACACATAGCAATACCTTCACCTGAGCTCAAGGCTTGCAAGGTAGAAAGGTTAAAACAATACGTTATGTAACCGCTTGATATCAGTTCTCATTTCACCTTTCCGATTTATTTATCTCCCTCATTCTGCATTTAATGATGTGATGTGTGCGTTCAGGTTTCAGTCTCATATTTGTATCAACTTTGCACAGTTTCTTGCAATTAATTTGGGTAAACCGATGCCACAAATTAATATCTTAATTTACATTGAGGCCAATTAATACAATGGCTACATTTCCCGGACAATATCCTACAATTTCGTTCATAGTTTGCTTAATGATATCGTTAATGGTAGCGTAAATTGATGTGCTTGCGACACATAACCTAAGAATTATTTGAGAAAAGGGAAATCCTCTCAAATGGTCATTTATCTTAGATCATACAGCAAAGTGTAGTAAAATATTTTCGGCACGTACAGCGTTGGGTCATTTATCTAATAATCATCTAACATTTCAAAAGTACACATATGTAAATGTCTGATGCAGCTTCCTTCACAAGCAGTTGTGTGCTAAAACAAGTAATTTATGAGAGACTTGAAAGTAACAAACATATTTATATATTTAGGTATATTTATATATGGCCATATAGGCATATTGTGTATTCATAACTTCATTTCAAAACGTGAATACGTAATTATGAACTTACTACCAGCAATACAATCAGGTTTTGATGATATCAATAGCAAAATTAAAATGCATTTTTGGAATGAAACAAAGTCGTACCCAATACTTACATAGAAGTCACACTGGCGTCGTCAGGATAGACAGTGTATGGAATATAGATTCTTACTGTACAAATGATGTGATTGGTAAAGAGCTGCCCAACAATCCCATTAAAACAATATAGAAATCTCAAACTATCTGCATGGAAAAATCACATAAAACCTTGTGGATAAGTCAGTAATAATTATAAAACCTTTTAACAAATTCAAGACTGTTTGGGATATGGATTTATTCACGAGATTTCGTACATATTATATATGTTGTTGCGCAATGAGAATCTCAGCTTCAATGCTTGACTAGAGTTATCTTGATAAAATAAAATGTGTAGTTTATTTCTGTTGTTTTTATGACAGATATCATTAAATCGTACAGTGCTCATTTCCCCGAACAACCACGGTGCAGCGGCAGATGAGTACAAAGAACAATAACAGGTAATTGATATGTTGATTCATGCTATTCTTGTCCCATCAGGGTGAGTTGGAGCAAACAATGCTGACATGAAAGACATAAACAATGTGTCATCAGTCAGATCCACCGCATTAACCCACCTGAATAAACTCTACTGTTTCACTACATATTCTCTTGTTTCGGGAAACAATGTAAACATCTGATTCAATGTATGGACTATTTCGTTTGCTAAGAGAGTATCGGGAATGGTAATTGGTGCATTTATTATCAGATTATGGGACTAAGAACAGTTTGTCTAACTTCTGTCCACTTCTATGTAGATCCATAACGAGGACGGTCAATCGGTATAGTGTCCACATCCCAAACTCTATCGTTTATTGCATATTCTTTAATTGTGTTGATAGCGTGTTAGTTGATATGAAATTTTTTTTGTGTGATCGATGCATAATATATGTTTGATTATTTCATCCTGCCCACTTGAGGTGGTTAAATGACAACATAAGCAGAAGAAAGATCGTGATAGCGTCATAAACATCAATGGTTGTTTTGAATAGCTCTCCACTCGTGAGGGAACATCCCATTATTTATCTCAAAACATAAATAATGTTTTGGTGTCCTTATTTCCTTTTTGGGTGGAGAGAGGAGATGATTAGTTGCCCCATACATGCACTCATGCAGCAAAGTATCGCATAATTCATAAATTAGCTTGAACCAATTCGTTCAATTTATTATTAATGTCGTCGACAACTTCAAAACAACACTTTTGGCACAATAACTTTTAATTCGAGAATTTTTGAAAGTTGGATGGCATATCACTCGCACATCACGCTAAACTCACTTGCGACTTGCACTAGCATCATTTATCCATAGTGAACAAACGGTGTCCTGCACAATAATACTACACAATACGGTAAAATCGATGATGGTGATCAGGAATATGTAAAATGTGATTGTCAGCTCGCAGTACTCGTTTATGGGTTCACATGACGCCTATGTTCTTTTTTTCTGGCGATACCAATATGCATGTAATTTTACGGTCATAATTTATTGATTACAGACGATGTCCTACAGTGATTTGGTGCCACAACTGACTTATATTACAATGCTGTTCATGTTGAATGATCATTTGAATACCCCATACCCCATGTAATATAAAAACGTATTTCAATATTTTTTGAAGAACTGCACATATATGCACTTCTGTGATCATGCTCAGTTTGAACATAACCTTTTGTAGCTCGATACCTTGAGTACATAAATCAAATCGATTGTTGGTTTAGAGTTTAAGACTCCTTCTAAGTTTATGCTTGCTCTTCCTGTTCAGAATTCGAACGATCAACATATCCTTGGGGCATCACAGGAAATTACAACAACAGGAAGTCTGACCAGAGATGTATCGACTGTGCATTGCATTGTATTGAGTTTTACCCCCAAAAAACTCCGAATCCACATTAGCAATTACGTTTTTCGTCACACTCGTTACACCAGTTCGTGTTTTTTTATCTGAAGCGTACACTAATGTTGTTGGTGGGACATTGCTGTAGATAATCTCAGCATATTTTCGATGATGAAGAAGAGATTGTTGACATTTTGCGATAATGTATGCAGAGGCCTAAATTGGCACGACCATCGTTCCTGATATTTTCCAGATATTGACATGCAATTTAATCCATTTTTATGACACTTTGAATTTCACATAGTTGATAATGATGTTGATTCCCATATATTAGGACACAAATCTAATGAATCATTAGATCACATGTATGTGAGGGCACAGAGCCAGGACGACCCGTTCATGTTTGTGTGGCGGATGGCTTTGCAGGCGCGTGCACCGTGTGCCTTGTACGTCAACAAATTGCTGCAGACCCCTGGGAGTGTTATCCACGAGGACGTGAGAAATATCAAACAACGAGTCCAGCGCTCCACAGGGACGAAGCTGACTACGTACAGAACGGACATGAACCCATCTCTGGATACTCCACGGTTGTATCTGGTACCCACGTTGATACCTGAGCACCACCGCATTGCCTATAGTAGAATACGACTTTCAGCACACAGGCTAGCGATCGAGACCGGCAGGTGGTCGCGGTTACCACAGGAGAGGCGGCTCTGTCCGTGTGGATCCATACAGACTGAGGCTCACGTTTTGTGTGTATGCCCTCTGGCCGAATACATAAGGTTAAGGTATCGTGACCTTCATTATCAGCTCCCGACTCTGTTCCGTGATGAAGAGCCAACGGCTTGTAAATATATGTACCAATGTCTCCGTATATTTGATAATTAATGGACTGTATGATTGTTTTTCTGTTTGTATGTAAACTGATCCGGTCAATAAACCACTACTACTACTAAAGCTACTGCCTTCGAATGTATGCAATATTTTTTTTTAAACTAAATTTTTGTGCAACACATCTAATGCAAGATAACTTGAGGTGTATTCAACGATTTTGACGATTACAATTGTTCGAGTTGTCTTTCCATCCGTTTTAATACACATTTTGTACCGGTTTTGTATATAAACAATTGAAATGTATCCATCAAGTCCGAATGTGTAAACAAATGCCCAAATTGCGCCTAAAAGTCCACATCGGCTACATGTTCCAATTCGGATGTGCATATATAGTGTAGGTATGAGAAAATAACCAGTGATGTACCATGATATACGTGGAATTGTCGGTCCATCTTGCACTTCTATACTTTGTTTACATCTACGTGTGATAAATACAGTTCCTATATTTACGCGAGAACCGCGTGGACTGGTTATAGTCATTACATTTAATGTGAGTATGTCTCACTCAGTTAAGTTAGAATGTTTAATATGAAATATAGTTTTCAAAAAATATTTCGACGGCAGTTGCGTCAATATGTGCATATCACACGAGTAAAGCATTTATAGTTTTTCAAGATTGGGAAGAATATTAGTTTCATTTGGTGTCTTCCCAAAGTATAAAGGGGCGTGGCTGCATGGCTGAAAATACATCAGTAAAGAATCCAAGTTTCATTGTCCGGGCTGGTGCCCGGTACTAATACATTCGTGGTAAGTTGAACTATTTCCGTTTGGGAGGTCTCCGCAGTGACGGGCAGCGAGCGAATCCACGATGGACATAAGTTGTGCACATTGTGCGGGCGTCGCCCATTTACTACTATTCTGTGAATTGTAGATTGTGATACAACTGGGGTCGCAATGTCCGTCGATCTGCCCAGACCAGTGAATATTAGTAAGTAACGCTATAAGCAACATCCACGAAATATCTGGTTTGGGAATAAAGGGCCAAAAAAAATGAAAATACAGCTGTATAGACATTTTGGGTATCGATGGAAAGCCATTGCCACAGAAAAGCATGCGCTCATGAGTTCAATAATTGCCATGTTGCTTTAAACAGCATGTTCAAAATGTTCGTCATGCGGCATGTTATAGAAAATGTTTCCAGGACATATTCTTACAATTTCAATCCCTACTATTCCGTAGCTTGGGTAAGGTAATGGCAACGTCTGCAATATTACTGCTTGCGATGTGCACCTGCTCCTGTATTCATTTCACGGGAAATAAAGTTACATCAAAAGAAAAAGCAAAATGTTACTAATAAACCATACTATAAAGCCCATGAACAGAAATTATGACCTTAGGATATCTAGTGAAAGACGTGTTGTAGATGTAGGAACCGTTCAAGGAAAAACCGTATATTTGAACAAACATTTTAAGATGTAATTACATGTAAGTTAGGTCTGGTTAATTGTCCAGTTTTACATACACATATACGGCCATATGAATAATGCAGTGACTGGTATTCTCGAAAATTGCGTGCGTGGGGATAGGAAAAATGTTACTTTCTGTTTTGACTCCAGTCTCTCCCACTAACACGCTTCATTTATGGTGGTATTTGTGTGGAACCATGCAGAATTCATAGATTGCGTCATCGCAAATGGTTTTTTTTTTGCCACAGTGCATATCCACAGTGCATAATTTATTGAAATGATGAACACATATTCTGTGTTGTTAGCACTTCGAACAACGTCGCTACTTACAATATTAATTACTAGTATGTCGTTTAAACAAACAACCAACCCAAATGAAGAATGATGCCGGGAGAGAAAGTGCCGACAACGTATAAATTCACCTCGATGTAAATATTTAAGATATACCTGTGGCATTAATTTACCAAGATTAGTTTCCCCAAACTGCCAATATGAGCCTGATACCTGACCACATACATTGAAATGCGTCGTTATATGAAGAGAGAGAGAGAGAGAGAGAGAGAGAAAGACCAGAGAGGGGGAAATAAAAGACGAGCTCAATTGGCATATAACGGATGTAGAATACCAGCCGTATCGTGTACAGGTGAAAAATCTGTCAAACATTTGTTCCATGTCACGAACGATTATTTTTTTCTTTTGGCAATTGTGTTCTGTATGTTCAGAACTTTTCGTTTTACTATGTTCGTCATTGGTCAAAAGGTCATAGCAGGATATAATGGTTAACATCCACTGTATTGAACGCATCATGGTATACATACTTGCCTCAGACTTCCATCCATAATGCTTATCCCAGATTTTATTCATCCAATATACTTACACAAATAAAATGAAAAAAAAATGCAATCCAGATAAGGCAATAATCTCGAGGGCCAACATTTGAAACACTGTTATGCTTATATTGATATCTGGGTCAATGTTTAACTGTTGCCTTGATCTCAGAAAAAAATAAATAAGGTGTAAATCCTAATCCGAGAAATGGTAAACTGGTTTCATGTGGACCACACTGATGGTTTCCAAGTGTCTGGAGTGATGAACATGCAACTTACACTTGCACCAAGAGGGAAAAAATACACAAAATCACAGAGTTCTGGGAGGAGCATTATTCATTCAATTGGTGGATTGGACCTTTGATTGGCTAGCACCTGTTCAATGATAAATTACATTGACTTCCATATTCGTGTTTCTTCTGAAAGTTTAGATGAGTTTTCCAAATCTGTTGTTGGATTAGTTTACTGTTTGTTTCTTTGGTTCTAATCATACTGTTGCTTTTATCGCCCATGTATTTACCGTGTTATTGATTGACTGTCCAGTTTTTTTTTTTGTTTAAACGTAATTTATTTTGCGAGGATTTTCACACGCATTTATGCACAAGGTGAGTCTCCTCGTCCAGAACGAGTGAGGTACCAGATGTTCTGCAATTAATGATATACAATTGTTACCGAAAACGCTGTGTTTGTAAAATATATTCATGAACATTTTTGAATAGATTTATATTCCAAGTTTTACTTTCCGATGAGTTCCCGAAGAGGTATATTTTGACAACAGTCTTTTTTTGCTGAGTGTTCATTGAATGTATGTTCAAATCGGGCAATACAGTGTTAAGGAGGGGGGCGGACGTGGCAAAAAGAACTTGGCGGGCAGCTACATAGGTTGGGCAATCAACAAAGTAATGTAATGTATCTTCGTTACGGAACCCACAACTGCAAGATGCATCAGATATGAAATTGTATTTTTTCCTATGCGAGTTAAGGCCGCTGAGGCCCATTCGTAAACGTGCTTGAAAAATTGGCGCTCGACCAGTGCCGTATGAATAAAGTGGATTACTTTCTGGAAAGAATGAATCTTTGACACGTTTTTTGAACAACGGAAGTGATGGAACATTCCTCGTGTTTACATCAAGGTTATTCCAAAGTCTCGATGCAGATGGGATGAACGATTTCCTATATGAAACAGTTTTCGCTTTTGGTACCCTGATATCGTTCGCATTACGAAGGCCGTGATCATGGAAATGTGAAACAACGCCGGGACACATATCCACCAAATATCGCGGCGCGATGCCGTTAATAATTTTATACATGTACGTCAACTGGTAGTAATCTCGGCGCATTTGCAGAGTTGGCCAGCCTAATTCGGAAAGCAAGGCATTGTTACTCACTGACGAGTAAGCCCCAGTACATGTAATCGCAACTGATCGTTGACATTTCTCCAAATTCTCGCTCAAATATGCACTACAATTGTGATATAACAAACAGCCATACTCCAATACAGACCGTATGAATGATCTATAAACGTTTTCCTTGCATTTTCTAGGCAAGAGATTAGACATGCGTTTCAGCATATTGATCATGGGTCCAGCCTTTGCAATCCGATCATGAATATGACTTTCCCATGACATATCGTTACTTATAATAACCCCTAAATGGCAGTGTTCTTTAACTGGTACTATGACTTGACTGTTGAAAACGACATCATCATATTGAATTCGAGATTGCTTTTTGGATATAATCATCATTTTCGATTTAGTTGTGCTGAATGTAACAGCCCATTGTTTAGCCCACTGATTTATAGTCTCCAAGTCAATATTTATCTCTTTTATGCTCTGTCTAGGGTCAGTGATGACTTTCATAAGTGCAGTATCATCTGCGTATAGAAAAATGTCGCTATTTATATCAACTGTTATATGTCAGCTGTCCAGTTCATTCGTCTACACTTACATCCTGGTGTAATAAGTGTCTGATCTAATCTGCTTTCCCCCCATATTTTGATCAGCACCATTTTAACTTAATATTCAAGCTTAACACGATAATGTGAGAGCGACATTCAACTACTCATGCGTCGTGTAGCAAATAAATCTATCTGAAATCAAATCGTGGGCGTTATTCATTACAGTCCTCCCCCAAACGTCGATCCTCTGGTGTCTGAACCCTCAATATCCACCAGTTCGCCCGTCGATTGACAAGTCCCTCATGTCATGCAAATTACTCATCGAATCTCTTTTTCTCAGTAACCTTTCAACAGACATTGGTTATGAAGATGGAAGCCTCACATTGTCATTGAGATTAGCTGCATACACATAGACAGCCATCCCGAAAAACTGAGAAGCTGTTCTCCAGAAACGACAGACGAATGAATAATTGACAACTGTTATACTGAGTTAGAGTCGCATGAGCCACCTAGCGAAAGATACGATAAAGTATTCAATGTTCAGTTGTTTCGCTGCTTTTATTTTTTTGTTTCGCTGCGTTTCGCTGTCTCAAATTAGATCATCGAGAGACTGTGTGAATATTGATGTTTTAAATATTCACTCGAAATTCCTAGAAGTTGCAGTCCAGATACGCACGAAGGTGATAGATTATTGCCACTAAACCGTACCGAGTTTGTATACATGATACACCATATACATGATATAGGTTGGAAGGTTATAACAACACATTATGGTTCGTGTCTTGGAAGCCACTTCTCCACAGAATGTACACAGACCGTCCTTGCTGACAGATATTCGATAACAATTCAATACAGTGTGAAATCTAATAATATAATGTATGCACAGCATATTCCATGTGTTTGCAAACACGATGATTGCACACGATTCGATATAAAATTCAGTGGCCATGACTTTGTTTCACATTGCATAAACGTAGTTGTGGGCTAAAGTTAGAAACTTAAAACATATATTCATCGAGTGATTTTAAAATGAAAGAACGACACCAAAGTGGCGACGACAATAGAACATCGATTGGCTATTACATGTACGCATTCATTGCCAAAAGGCCAGCAAACTTCCATGACACAGAGCAATGCCTCCACTGATCTCTCACCTGTGCAGCTCAAAGCTTGTATTCTATTCCCCTATTGTTACCGCTTGATATCAGTTCTCATTTCACCCATCCAATTTCTTTATCTTCATCACTCTGCATTTAATGACTCACAGGATATGTGTGTTCAGGTTTCAGTCTCATATTGTCACTTTGTTATTGTCAGTTTCGCACAGTGTTTGCAATTAGTTCGGGTAAATTGACGCCACAAATTACCATCTTGATCTACATTGAGGTCAATTTATACATTGGCTACATCCCCCAGGCAACATCCTACAGTTTCATGCATAGTTTGTTTGATGACACAATTATTGACGTGAATAGTAGTGCTATTGGATGTGCTTACGAAACAGAACTTGAGAAGTAGTTGTGAAGTAGGAAAACCCCCTTCAAATGGTCATTTTTATCTTCATATTAGAAGTGTAGTAAAATGAAATCGAGTTCCCGGCACATACAAAACCGGGTGATTTTATCTAAGAACATTTACGATTCCAATAATGCCTGGAGCAGCATATTCACGAGCAGCTGCATGCAAACACAAGTGATGGATGAGAGACTTGTAAGCATCAAACAGATTCGTATTTAGTATTACACGAATATTTATTTGTGGCTGCACGGGCATATTGTGTTTTATTAATTTCATATGTAAGTATCATCCGTTTATCAGCAATAAAACCAGACTTTGATAATGCCATTAGAAAACCTAAAATACGTCTTTTGAAAATAAAAGCCAATTAAAACACTATAGAAATCCCAAACATTCCACATGGAATAATTGAATATGACTTGTGGATAGTTCAGTAATAAATATAAAAACTTTTAATAAATTCCCGACTCATAATAACTTATATCTGTCACGAAAATTATGATTTGGTACTTGTTTATACATATGTTGTTACCTAATGAAAAATTGTCATCTCATAATGTTTGATTAACCTTTGCATGGGCAATGGATTAAATTGTCTAAAAAGAGTTCACCAATCGGATGAAATGCCTGGTGCATACTGCGGTTTATCTAGTACTCTATGGATTTACAGATGTAGAAAGGTTAGAACATTACTTTGGTGTGTGTATAATCATTGTTTCATTCTGTCGATACTGCTGAGTTCGTGGTTAGTTTACTTGAACGAGGAGGTTACATTTTTTTACGCTGTTTGCGGAATCAATTTTTTAAAGTATCATTATAGAGCAATATGTCCCTCAAACAAAAACCTATACAAATCGTCTATATCACCAGAGCATCCCTCATATCATTATTCAATATAGAATGGAAATTCTGTAGGTATACTTCGGCGATCAATATCTATAGCTATGTTGGTGAATAAAAACCCCGTTTGCCCCTGATGTTATAGCCTGAGTCAGTCATCCTCAACACGTACCTATTGACAGTTGATAATATTTGTCATTGCACACACCGAACTCAAACAACATTGGCCATCTAACAGTACGAATTCAGCACTTTGCATATTGATATCCAATATCGTTATTGGACCGCGGAATGAAACAAAGGACTCCACATGAGAATATGTGGGAAGTATTATATCGTCATTCCCCATTGCATTGTGGGAACGGAACATAAAAACCATTATGGGATGGACGGCCATTATGCAGCAGAAACAACCCAATTGTCCCAACGTCCATGAATGGAGAGATTGGTAATGATTGGAGTTCTGGGAGGAGCATTATTCATTCGATTGGTGGATTGGACCTTTGATTGGCTAGCACCTGTTCAATGATAAATTACATTGACTTCCATATTCGTGTTTCTTCTGAAAGTTTAGATGAGTTTTCCAAATCTGTTGTTGGATTAGTTTACTGTTGCGTTTGTTTCTTTGGTTCTAATCATACTGTTGCTTTTTCGCCCATGTATTGACCGTGTTATTGATTGCCTGTCCAGTTCATTCGTCTACACTTACATCCTGGTGTAATAAGTGTCTGATCTAATCTGCTTTTCCCCCATATTTTGATCAGCACCATTTTAACTTAATATTCAAGCTTAACACGATAATGTGAGAGCGACAAAAATTCAACTACTCATGCATCGTGTAGCAAATAAATCTATCTGAAATCAAATCGTGGGCGTTATTCATTACAGTCCTCCCCCAAACGTCGATCCTCTGGTGTCTGAACCCTCAATATCCACCAGTTCGCCCGTCGATTGACAAGTCCCTCATGTCATGCAAATTACTCATCGAATCTCTTTTTCTCAGTAACCTTTCAACAGACATTGGTTATGAAGATGGAAGCCTCACATTGTCATTGAGATTAGCTGCATACACATAGACAGCCATCCCGAAAAACTGAGAAGCTGTTCTCCAGAAACGACAGACGAATGAATAATTGACAACTGTTATACTGAGTTAGAGTCGCATGAGTCACCTAGCGAAAGATACGATAAAGTATTCAATGTTCAGTTGTTTCGCTGCTTTTATTTTTTTGCTTCGCTGCGTTTCGCTGTCTCAAATTAGATCATCGAGAGACTGTGTGAATATTGATGTTTTAAATATTCACTCGAATTTCCTAGAAGTTGCAGTCCAGATACGCACGAAGGTGATAGATTATTGCCACTAAACCGTACCGAGTTTGTTAACACCATATACATGATATAGGTTGGAAGGTTATAACAACACATTATGGTTCGTGTCTTGGAAGCCACTTCTCCACAGAATGTACACAGACCGTCCTTGCTGACAGATATTCGATAACAATTCAATACAGTGTGAAATCTAATAATATAATGTATGCACAGCATATTCCATGTGTTTGCAAACACGATGATTGCACACGATTCGATATAAAATTCAGTGGCCATGACTTTGTTTCACATTGCATAAACGTAGTTGTGGGGTAAAGTTAGAAACTTAAAACATGTATTCATCGAGTGATTTTAAAATGAAAGAACGACACCAAAGTGGCGACGACAATAGAACATCGATTGGCTATTACATGTACGCATTCATTGCCAAAAGGCCAGCAAACTTCCATGACACAGAGCAATGCCTCCACTGATCTCTCACATGTGCAGCTCAAAGCTTGTATTCTATTCCCATTTGTTACCGCTTGATATCAGTTCTCATTTCACCCATCCAATTTCTTTATCTTCACCACTCTGCATTTAATGATTCACAGGATATGTGTGTTCAGGTTTCAGTCTCATATTGTCACTTTGTCATTGTTAGTTTCGCACAGTGTTTGCAATTAGTTCGGGTAAATTGACGCCACAAATTACCATCTTGATCTACATTGAGGTCAATTTATACATTGGCTACATCCCCAAGGCAACATCCTACAGTTTCATGCATAGTTTGTTTAATGGCATAATTATTGACGTGAATAGTAGTGCTATTGGATGTGCTTACGGAACAGAACTTGAGAAGTAGTTGTGAAGTAGGGAAACCCCCTTCAAATGGTCATTTATATCTTCATATTAGAAGTGTAGTAAAATGAAATCGAGTTCCCGGCACATACAAAACCGGGTGATTAGTTGTGTACTAATTCCATCAGGTGTACAGTAGAAACAACTACATTTAACACACTCTCTGCCCCTGATGACGCCAGTGCGTCTGGATAAGCTATTTGGTCGGGCTTTGTTTCTATTGCAAAATGTTGTATTTTACGTTTGTTATTGTCATCATCAAAATCTGACACTTGGTGGTAATAGATTGATACTTACATTATCTAAGAACATTTACGATTCCAATAATGCCTGGAGCAGCATATTCACGAGCAGCTGCATGCAAACACAAGTGATGGATGACAGACTTAAAAGCACCAAACAGATTCGTATTTAGTATTACACGAATATTTATTTGTGGCTGCACGGGCATATTGTGTTTTATTAATTTCATATGTAAGTATCATCCGTTTATCAGCAATAAAACCAGACTTTGATAATGCCATTAGAAAACCTAAAATACGTCTTTTGAAAATAAAAGCCAATTAAAACACTATAGAAATCCCAAACATTCCACATGGAATAATTGAATATGACTTGTGGATAGTTCAGTAATAAATATAAAACCTTTTAATAAATTCCCGACTCATAATAACTTATATCTGTCACGAAAATTATGATTTGGTACTTGTTTATACATATGTTGTTACCTAATGAAAAATTGTCATCTTATAATGTTTGATTAACCTTTGCATGGGTAATGGATTAAATTGTCTAAAAAGAGTTCACCAATCGGATGAAATGCCTGGTGCATACTGCGGTTTATCTAGTACTCTATGGATTTACAGATGTAGAAAGGTTAGAACATTACTTTGGTGTGTGTATAATCATTGTTTGATTCTGTCGTTACTGCTGAGTTGGTGGTTAGTTTACTTGAACGAGGAGGTTACATTTTTTTACGCTGTTTGCGGAATCAATTTTTTAAAGTATCATTATAGAGCAATATGTCCCTCAAACAAAAACCTATACAAATCGTCTATATCACCAGAGCATTCCTCATATCATTATTCAAAATAGAATGGAAATTCTGTAGGTATACTTCGGCGATCAATATCTCTAGCTATGTTGGTGAATAAAAACCCCATTTGCCCCTGATGTTATAGCCTGAGTCAGTCATCCTCAACACGTACCTATTGACAGTTGATAATATTTGTCATTGCACACACCGAACTCAAACAACATTGGCCATCTAACAGTACGAATTCAGCACTTTGCATATTGATATCCAATATCGGTATTGGACCGCGGAATGAAACAAAGGACTCTACGTGATGATATGTGGGAAGTATTATATCGTCATTCCCCATTGCATTGTGGGGACGGAACATACAAACCATTATGGGATGGACGGCCATTATGCCGCAGAAACAACCCAATTGTCCCAACGTCCAGGAATGGAGAGATTGGTAATGATTGGTCGGAATGCCGATTATACCACTTTTTCCATGGATCAATTCTTGCCACATCACATGACTGCCATGATTAGTAGTTGGCGCACCTCGTGCGAAGTGAAGCGCATTTTAGCCGCTGTAGGTATGTTGTCATTACAGGTTGACAACAATAGGCATGCACATCTGAGTAAGATGTTAAATGTTACCCTGGACATGAAATCACGGTGATGAAAACAGTGTGGTTGTACGTGGAAGAGAAGTTGCCCAGTTCGACAGGTGACCAGTAATTCCAGTTTATATTGGTGGCGTTTCCTTGAATATCATACTGCTGTTTTGGTAATTCACATTCTGGCCATTACTAAGTTCTTCAATACCATAAATCATTGTATATTATAAGTAGTATGCATTAAGCGTAATTAAGGCAAATGCCTTTATGGTTTTAGCAGAATTTTATTTTTTTTTTTTTTCTTCTTCCGCCACTTTTGGTTTCCGGACGATAACTTTAGATTGCCTTGACGGATCCTCGTCAAATTTTCACCACAAGTCAGGAATAATATGTGGAAGAACCCTATTCTTTTTGAGCCGGATCCGAGGTCCGTGAGGTCCGTGAGGATGAAATCAAGGCTAATTTTGAGACTTGGTTTCCGGACGATAACTGGAAAAATATTTACGCAATAGTTGCAGAACTCTGCATGGAGGTTCATATGCAACCAGGGAAGAACCCTATTGATTTTGGGATCGATCCGTCAAACGACCTTTGACCTAGAGGTCGAAATAATTTTTTGCTGATGCATCGTAGAGCGAAACGGACGTTATTTTCGGACTCGTCGCCCTAGACAAACATCTCTAGGGTGTATTATTTTTTTTGATCCGGCTCCGAGGTCCGTGAGGTCCTTGAGGATGAAATCGAGGCTGATCTTGAAACTTGGTTTCCGGACGATAACTCGAAAAATATTCAGGCAATAGTTGCAGAATTTTGCACGGAGGTTTATATATGAACAGGGAAGAACCCTATTGATTTTGGGATCGATACGTCAAACGACCTTTGACCTAGAGGTCGAAATAATTTTTTGCTGAGTCATCCTTGAGGCATCCTGCATATCTCGGGAACGGTGCGTCGTAGAGCGAAACGGACGTTATTTTCGGACTCGTCGCCCTAGACAAACATGTCTAAGGGCTATTATGGATGAACTTTGACCATGACCCCAAATTTTTTTGCCGAGTTGGCATTTTTCGTTTTCGTCGATATCTCGGGAACGGTGTGTCGTAGAGCGAAACGGACGTTATTTTCGGACTCGTCGCCCTAGACAAACATGTCTAAGGGGTATTATTGATGAACTTTGACCTTGACCCGAATTTTTTTTTGCCGAGTCGGCATTTTTCGCTTTCGTCGATATCTCGGAAACGGTGCTTCGTAGAGCGAAACGGACATTATTTTCGGACTCGTCGCCCTAGACAAACATGTCTAAGGGGTATTATGGATGAACTTTGACCTTGACCCCAAATTTTTTTTCCGAGTCGGCATTTTTTGTTTTATATATCTCGGAAACGGTGCTTCGTAGAGCGAAACGGACGTTATTTTCGGACTCGTCGCCCTAGACAAACATGTCTTAAGGGTATTATGGATGAACTTTCACCTTGACACGAAATTTTTTTGCCGAGTCGGCATTTTTCGTTTTCGTCGATATCTCGGAAACGGTGCAAAACGGACGTTATTTTCGGACTCGTCGCCCTAGACAAACATGTCTAAGGGGTATTATTTTAACGGTAAATTTTTTTGCGGAGTCGACATTTTTCATTTTCGTCGATATCTAGTATATATTATAAATTAATCATCACACCGAAATGCCTCCAAGGCATCTTTAGGCCTTGACGTCTAGTTGATTATAGGGAGTGACGTTCCCTTTCATACACAAGTACATCATCAGAATATAAGAGCCAAAATCGATACGTCCATTTCCACTGTTATATCCACTTCATATATTGAAACTAAAATAAGCACGGCAATGATCAACAATATACTCACGCACTTTACAGACATTTCGTGAACGAGTAAGTCCGTCCAAGGTGGAACTTTCTCGATCTACACTCAGTAATAATTGTTGACTAACTTTGGGATGCACGTAAAATTACTTCATGTCCAGATTGGGTATTAATCAGGCCTTTTAGCTAATTGCTGTCAATATTGCATTGTATAACAACATATGCTAGAAAGAGTACCAATTTGAGTTTTCATGACAAATTAATATATTTATATTGTGAATTCACTTATAAAGGTTACTGACCATCACTGAAGTATCCACAGGGACGTATGCAATGATTCCATGTGGTCAGTCTCGGATTTCTATATAGTATTTTAATAGGATGTTAAGCAGTTGGGTACTAATCTGATCAATTGCACAGTAGAAACACCTACATTTCACACACTGTTTGACCCTGATGACGTCAGTGTGGCCGTGGATGTACGTGTTTGGTTGGGCTTTGGTTTTATCTGAAAAATGTTGTATTTTAGGTTTGCTATTATTATCATCAAAATGTAATGTAGATTGATATATCATATAGTGATGCTTACATTTACGTTTTGACATGAAGTTGTAGGCAAACAATATGCTCATATGTATAGTCATCAATACACATATATGTCTGGTAGGTTTGTTAGTATCTCATCCATTATTTATGTTTGCACTCATATGCTCGTGAATATGCTGAACAAAGACGATCTAGCATCAACATGTTATTCATTTATATATGTGTTAATCGGGTTTGTGGAGGTAAATAGATAAAATCTACCCATCACTGTACGTGCTAGGAACTCGATCATATTAGGCTACCATTTGTGGTACATTGTAATCATATAAATAACCTCTGGAAGGGGGTTTTCCAGTTTCGTGATTAATTATTTGGTGGTTTCACGGGGTCTCAACCGTTGCATGTGTGGGAGATGAAATAAAGTTACCTCATAATATGACTCCAGTCTCGCCACACCAAATACTTCATAGTGTAGCATTTGTGCGGTGCAATGCATAATTTACAGGTCGTGCCATCACAAAGGTGTTTTTTAAGTGGTTGATTCGTGATAGGGTTGCATTCTACATTTCTGACTACCCACGCTGATATATGTGGCATTGAACAAACCATGAAAGAGATGTCGCCTGGAGGAAATGTTGGCAAAGTATAAATTGACCTCAGTGTAAATTAAGATATCCATTTGTGGCGTCACATTACCCAAATTAATTGCAGGAACTGTGCGAAGCTGATACAAGTACGAGGCCGATATCTTATATGTGACCACATACATCCCCTGAGTCGTTTTATGCAGAGAAAGGGAATAGAGAATTGAGGTCAAACGATTATAAACAGGAGCAGAATCCTAGCCCTGAGAGGGACAGGTGAGAGGTCCTTGGAGGCATTGCTCTATGTCAAGCACGTTTGCTGGTCCTCGTTTGGAGGGGGGTCCAACGGTGTTTACAACCAATACCCAACGAAGTGATATTGCTATCGTTGACGGCAGTTTCCATGTTAACAGACAACTCACATATGCGTGACCAGAAAAAAACAAAGACGCCGATCAAACACCTTCTGAAGGAGCACTACATCATATCCGGTGTGCAAGGTCTGTGAATCGTTTCACCGGATTAAAATTTATTTTTGTGCGTCAATTTCTTCGATTTTAAGTATGTTGTTGTTTACATTGTCGAGAGATCAACCGTGTTATCAATTGACGGCTTAGCCATTGTGAGTACACTGAGTCTTAGTGATGTTCAATTTGTGTCTTGCAGGTTCTGAAGAAATGTGTCCACCAATTATAGTGTCAATATGTAGGCGTTCTTGTGGGTGGAGAATTCTGAATCAAATTCATGTCTTATCAACTCATGCCTAATTGGTGTTCGTAAGGGGCTTTGTTTAGTCGGAATGTATGTGGATTAACGTGTTTCTTCTAATGCATTGATCCGTCTCTCACGTTACGACAGCATTCAGTCTCCCCAATATCCAAATCATAGAACTATGACTTCCACACCTAGCACGAAGTCAATATGCATGTGAGGTGGGGGAATATTCAACCGTTCATAGCATCATAGGTATTGACGACATTGTAACCCAGTCATGGGCGTTTTTTACTAGAATTTTTTTTATTCTCTTTTCGTCTTTATTCAATCAATTCACCTAGCGATTGATAGGTTCCGCGTCTCTTGCAAATTGCTGACAGTATGTCATTTAATCCATAATTTTGACTATATATCGAATATGAAGAAGGAATCCTCCTCATGGAAATTGTGATATGCTGCACATAGATATATATAGCCATCACATAAAGCTGATAAAACTGAGAAACGAAAAACGATTGAGTGATTGAGAACCTGCCAGACTGAGTTGAACACGCATGGGCCATACATATAGCGGAGGATACAATGAAAGTATTCAATGTTCATTTGTTCAGTTGCATTCATTTTTTCTCGATTTAGGTCATAATGGGAATTTGTGAATAGTGGTGTTTTAAATATTAAACGCACTTTTTGACATTAGAGCGTTGGGGGCGAAGCCCCCAACCCTCTACATGTCTATGTGCTGACTTTTTCATGGAGGTTTCATGCCAACCTATCGACGCCCGTTTTGGCATATAAACGTTTAGACACCTACTTCAAATGATAATTTTCTTCGTCCTTGACATAAAATCTCTCGAATTGATGGCAAACTTTGAATATTCCACAGATGTATAATGCATAAATCGATGTGTTAGGTTTGAGAAAATTACGCAAAATGCTGAGATTGTTTTGGAAACGTCAAAATGGCGGAGCCGATGGAAATTGACGTTCCCAGAATGCAAAGCAAATTTTACCGCAATGACGCGTATTTTGGAGCACACAATTTTCTGTGCAGCAATTCGTGCATGCATGTAAGCTTGCGTGTGCCGTGTGGCATTCTTCGGTGTTATGAAGTGAACACAACGATACGTCTGCGATGCCACGGCTACATTTACCTTAATTTGACGGACCTTATATGTCAAGGTGTTGGCTTTGCGAAGCCTTCGGACAATCCTTTATGATTTAAACTGGTCTTCTCATTAGCCCAGTGTAAATATGTTATTTATTACTGAGTATGATATCAGATGCAGATATTCCTTATAGTTTCCAATATTTTTAAGGATATTTTATTCAGGTTCAATATCATTTTAGCAGGCATGTATCTGTTTCATTGAGTTCAAAATGAATGTTTACTTATGAGGCCTATGCTTTCATCATAATATAGGTGGGGGGGGAGAGTATGGGGGGAGGGGGGAGTAACGTTGAGTAGTATATATTCAGCTGTCAGGGTGCTGATGATGTGCTCGAGCTCTAATGTCGACTCTCGCAGTTAGCTGCATTTTCTTGTTCACGAAGCTACAATAGAACCCTAATATGCGCGTAGGATGTAGATCATCGCCAGTAAAAGAACCAACCGAATAGATCGGTTTACACCATATTTGGGTTTGCACCTGTAGAAAAGTTGTAACAATACGTCGGTATTCATAGTTCCGATGATACATGAATATTCACACTTCCATATTGAATAGCCAATCAAAGAATGTCAAATATTGCTCCAAAACGGCCCATGGGACAGGACTGTAGTATTTTGTGGGACCATTTCCGCGATTGCTGAGGGGGCGTGGCCTGTTGCTAGGTTGTCGGAACTATGAATTGCTGAGGTGGTGGTCTGTTTACTTGAAGGACCAAAATACATAATGTACTCATAACACAACAATAGTTTCGCCAAAAAAACGAAAAGCTCAACGAATCTTCTATCACTATAACGTTCATCCTCATTCAGTTTAGAATCAACTTCCAGTAAAAAAAAACCTCAGCAAATCAATATTCATAGCCATGATGATGAATTTAACCCAATTTTCCCTCGATGTTACACTTGGAGTCAGTCCTTATATCCTCAACACGTACCTATTGACAGTTGATAATATTTGTCATTGCACACACCGAACTCAAACAACATTGGTCCTCTCGCAGTACGATTTGAGAACTTTGCATATTGATATCCAATATCGGTATTGGACCGCGAAATGAACGAATGACTCCGCTTGAGGGACGTATTATATCGTCTTTCCCTATTGCATTGTGGGAACGGAGTGATAATCCATTATGAGATGGGCGGCCATAATGCCGCAGAAAGAACCGGACTGTTCCAATTATTCTATGAACGGACATATTGGTAATAATTCGCTCAAATACCAAATATGCCACATCTTCCATCGATTAATTCGTCCCAATGTTTTATTACATTAGTAGCATTTGAAACACACCCATTAGTTATGTAAGTCATACCGACTTTCTTGAAAGTCATCTGTCTTACTTGCACCACGTCTTCTATGCCTGATATATGCAAACAATGTTTCAACCCATTATCAGCAATAAAACACATTTTGATGATGACAATAGCAAACCTAAAATACAACAATCTTTAAATAGAAAAGAAGCCGTACCAAAAAGTTTATCCAAAGACACACTGGTGTCTCCAAGGGCTGGCAGTGTGTGAGCTGCAGTTGTTCCTACTGTACACCTGATGGAATTGGTATACAATCACACAAGAACACATTTTTCAAAAGAAAATTTAGAAATCTAAAACAAAGCCCATGGAATGAGTGTATGACAAGCACATTGCGCCTAACATTAATTTAATTTGAGAATTTCGATATTATTCATATGCTAATTGTGCACCTGGTCTTGGCTTCCATCAATAGTTTGATAACATGATTGAAGTTAATGAGGGACTTTTTATATTGACGCATAGTATGAACTGCATTTTGAAAGTTTTGGAGGAATTGTATATAAAGAGGCAGCTATGTTTTTTTCCCGACGGACATTTAGCCAAACCTATATATTCTCAATACTTGGATGAGCTAGGCGGGTTAAAGGGTAGCAGGTGAATTATAATTACACGTATATGTTTTGATTTCATCTTCTTCATATCCTCTCAGTCTCAAACACCTGGAAGCCATTGAACATCAATACAGTTTGCGTGATGTAGTCATGCTCAATGTTGTGTCTCTCAGCGCCATTATGTCAGAACTGAGAACAGAGCTGAAGATTCGAAGGTATGACCTGCACGTATAGCAACTACCTCGCTCACTGTTTCCTGACTTCCATGATGTATGATATCCGTCAGGTTGTGAATTGCCTGTCACACACGCACACCAATTTCCAGAAGAAGTGGATTTGCACGTGACATCACGAAGTGCATCACTGGTACTCTCAAATTATCAACGTCGGCGCAAAATGCACGTACCATTCACACATGTGTACCATTTCACACAACTACTAAGTATTATTCGGTCTATGGATTTGTAGATGGTGCATCTCGTGCGAAGTAAAGTGCAGTTCAGTTGTGTTTTTTATGTTGCCGTTAGACCAATAGCTATAAACATGCACATCTAACGAAAGAGGTTAATTATTACCCTGGACTTGCACGATACATGTGATCACGGTGGTGGTTGTAACACAGTTCGGTTGTACATGGAATGAAATTATCCAGTGGGGGCAGGTGATTCGTATTTTTAGTGGCGCTGGCGTTTCGCTGAATACCACAATGGTATCTTATTATCCGCTTTTCCACCTATCAGCTCTTTGATATCGACATATATCGTGATGTGATATTTATCAGTATTAATATGCACTGGCTCCGTGTAAGTTCATTAATTATGTGATAACTGCAATGAGTGACATTCCATTTCATGCGCGGGTGGGTCAACTGAACAAAAGAGCCATAATATTAATACCACGTATTTCACTGTCATATCCACTTTATATATTGGTACTAAAATAGGCCATAATTTATACCACGTATTTCACTGTCATATCCACTTTATATATTGGTACTAAAATATGCTGTAATTTATACCACGTATTTCACTGTCATATCCACTTTATATATATTGGTACTAAAATATGCCATAATTGATACCACGTAATTCACTGTCATATCCACTTTATATATTGGTACTATAATATGCCACAATTGATACCACGTATTTCACTGTCATATCTACTTTATATATTGGTTTAAAATATGCATGAGGCCAAACAAAAAATGAATAACAGCAGCTATCAAAGTATTGATATTACATGAGTGAGATTTCTGGTCTAATGTGAACAATTTTGACGTTGGATACACCAAAATATAGGCTAGCTTAGAAAAGCACGTAAACTTACTTTATATTCATGCCGAGTAATCACCAGAGTTTTTATCCGATTCCTGATCTCTTTCGAATAATTAATCCAATTTTCTGTCGTAAACAAAGTCCACCCCAGTGTCTGTCGCTTTTTCGTCTCCGGTAATTTCCAATTTCCCGCAACTATTTTAATCCGGTTTTTTTGTGTGCGTCTCTAGGTCTCTCGACGTCACGCAATGTTGTTTTCTAGACTGCGCCGCCCCGTCTACTGGCTGAATAGGGGACACCTGCTTCAGTGGCCGACCGTCTCTCTCTCTCTCGCTCTCTCTCTCTCGGCCAGGACTCTCCACCACCTGCTCCCTCCAGGTCGATCGTCAGGGACCCTTGGGGGCTCACGTCTACCCGCGGCCACCAGGTCCCGTCCCACCCTGCGGCACCACCGCGGAGGAATCGATGTCCCAACCTTTCCACAGGGGCAGGCCAGTGTAATCAGCGTCAGTAGCGGTCTTGCCACTTACAACTGAAACGACTAGGCATTGCTGGCGACAGGGGGAGGTATTGCCGATGGATTGCGAGTGGTACCGTGGACTAATTAGTGTCGGGGAGGGAGACCACCGTCATGAGTTCATGGTTTGTTGTGTCATGGAGGGGATGAAAGATGAATATTGGAAGAAGTTATCGCAGCGATTGTGCAATCATTTCACGCGACTCGTACATACTTAACCAGACCGAACCTCACCATATCATCCATCTTTTTTCACGTCATGTCAACCCAGTCATGTATCCGAGAGACACTGATTATGTACATAGTTGTCTTCTCCCTGTCAATAACTTGAGATCTCTAGAGGTCCTTCTTGCTCTGTCATCCATTGAATAGCGATATGTCAACTGTGTCTTGGTCTGGTATAGTTCCTGTCTTTAGTGTTTTAAAAGGTGTAGTGTTTTAAAAGGTTTAGTGATTTAGTGTTTTAAAAGGTGATAAATGAAGCACTAAGCAAATGAAGCACTAATAAATCACACACAAAATAATCAATAGTCTCAAGATTTTGATGCCAGACAATACAGTGTACACCGTTTCCACCTTTCTGTTGCGACGAACTCTTTGAATAGCTTAGACTAAACTACTTTATTGTCTTGTGTGTCGACATGATATGGATACAATGCGACTGGATTTCGTCTGGAACGAGGGACAAATATGTTTACAATTTGGTTATGTTTACAATTTGTGATGAAATGAACAAAGATATAATGAAACTATTTCAATATACAAGTAATAAAATTTATTTCGAGGGAACAAAATCTATTTGGAGATACTGGACTATTTCAAAAATTTCAATATAATGAATGTTACTTAATAATATCCCAGAAATCCGCGCCATGTGCCCTTAAGGGCCCCGAAAAATTGAATCCAGATATACCAGTTCCTATATATATATATCTCATCACAATGTCGTAATATCGTTTGATCCATTCCCTGGTGACTATTAATGCAGCGCCACACGCCATTGTCACAGACAGTGACCAGTACAGCTACATGTGTACACCCATTCCGAGAGTTTATGACCGCCTGTATAGATTGTATCATGGTAGTTGATGGAAGTGTAAACCATGAATAGCCGTGCATTCATCTGGTCGCTAGAAGCAGATATATTTGTTTCCACAATCAACCTTGTTCATGGTGGTATTTGTTTAGGATAGACTGGATTGCAAGAATGCTGAATGGGCGATAAACATAACAATATACCAACATTTACCGAAGGATGTCGTATGTCCATATGAATCGACAAAACGTTGAATCTGACCTTATAGTCTACCTCCAGATGTTTAACTATCTGTCAGATGAACAGTAGCACAACTGCAACTGTTGTAAGGATGACTGGACATCGTCATCATGACAAAGCTGTTCTATTAAAAATAATAAAAATTGTAGTTTTTATATAGCGCTTTTCAACGTTGCATAACATGCTCAAAGAGCTTCACAATTATCATCTCCTTATCTATAGAAGATCACTTGCATTGCATACCTTTGCGATCTACCCCAATGCGAAAAAGTATCAACTCAACCTCGACCATGACATTTCTGGATCCGAAAATAAATTGGGCAGGTGATCAATGTTTGAATTGTACACTGCTTAGGAAGGAACACCTGTGTCCATTCGTTATCGGCTTGAATTCCCGTTGTCTCATTTTGGTGCTCAAATATGCGTAATAATGGGATAGATTATCAAACTTTTTTTTTCAGTTTGTTTATCGTGAAAAATGGTTTTCCGTTCAATGGAAACATAACTCCTAGTTGATCCGACGATCGAAATATTATGAACAACAATAATTTTAATGCCTATTTAAACGTGACTTCAGCACCGGCTGACTTCCATTTTTGTGGGAGGTTACTTGTAGTGCACTAGTGCAGTATAGTACACTGTACATTTTAAGCTCTCAAACCAGTCGATCTCTGTATATAAACCGTACTCAAAAAAGATTATTCTTTGTGTTTTGCCACTCAGATGAGTGTTTTTCCCTAAGCGCAAGGACTATACAGAACATCATTTATGCATGGAAATACACCTACTCGTCACGAAGTGCATGATGTTTTCAATTTCAGATCTTGCACCTAGAGACTATTTTTCTTGATGAATTAGTTATAGCACCCACCGAGTTCCCGAAACTAGATGTTAATATATATCGTAGTTTTGTGATCATATTTTTTACCTTGACCCATAGCTCTAGCTTAGGCCCATGGTATATGATGGATATATTTGCGTCTAGAATTGTATCGCTTGCCACAGATATCGAGTGTCGCGTGTGGTACAAGAAATACTCACTCATCCAAAGCATCTTATCTCGTATTTTTGGGGTGAATTGTGACGTTAAAATCATTCTGAATGGAAGAACAGATGTACTGCGCTCGATACAGTAACCAAATCTGGTCAGCCAGTATATATTTCGAACTATCATCTGATTAGTTTTCAAGACGAGTTCCTGTACGTTCTACCCTTAGTTCATCACGTAAAATGAGTAGGTTATCAAGCATCATTTTAGTCATGTAAAAAAGTATCGCCATGCCATCATTCTAGTGTAGTGAACGCAGCCTCACCCAAGTTAAGGTACAATGTACATGTACTACGATTGTAATCTTAGGTCAACTTCAAAGTGACAAACAGATGCACCATATGTTTTATATATGCCCCCATATTAACACAAACCTATTCAAAGCTGTATTTTCGAGTGTTTGTACCCAGAAGCGAAGTTGTCCAATCCATGTATGACATTGTACTGACTCATCCGTGTATTACAAGATTGGAAGGATCGTGAAAGCTTTATCATTATTACATATCCTTCCATAATACGAGCTTCACCTGTATTTACAATCGCTCGGGCTGCATTATCTTAGTTTACCCCTATTATGAGTATATTTTTGGATTGCCTCCCGTTGTGTCAGGTTTCGCTATTTTGGAATTTGAACGTGATCTGCGCGTTTGGTAACATGCGTTTTTAGTCATCAAGGATCACCAGCTCAGCCCAAGACCAAAAACGAAAACTTTATGAACTCACATTAACTGAATGTATCACCATGATCGACAGCCACTTCATCTTTACGGAAAGAACAGATCAGTTCGTGGACACTCTCTCATATTTATTACCATCACCAAGTTTGGAAAGAACACGTCAAATGGTCTAGGAGAAGACTATTGGGGAATTTGCAAACGGACGACAATGACAACGACAATACGTCAACAGGCCATGGGCTGGGACCTGATAATATCGCGATGATCTGCCATTAGATGAGTGAAAATTATCGTACTGGGTGGTACAAATTGATGCTATTCAAAACCATTCATCCGCTACAAGGCTGCAATTCATTACGGTCAGGTTTTACTCTGGGAGTTTGAATGGACAATACATCGCTTCTTCGTGGGTATTCAGCACATAATCCATCTGGATATTGTTTCTAATTCCATAGGCCTATATACACATATTAGTCATCATCTTCCCGGTGATTAATGGATGATATGAAGAATAATGACTCAGCATTACATGATCAAATATATATAGTAGGCTACATCAATTTGCATGCCAAATCACACGCAGAAGATATTCATTATGACATATGAGTTGGATGTTTGCACAAATTACGCATATTATATCAATAATGCTGTTGTTGCTCAAGGGGTTGGTTGGTTGGTTGGTCGATTGGTTGTTGTTTTTGTTTTTACGCAATGATGCAGTCCTCCAAATTCCCTTCAAGTATTCAAGAGAAAACGTTATATTTTTGAACACTTCGAATTGTTTCTTCCTAAGGGCTTTAATGCAAGTATCAATCTACAACCACCAATACAGTCAGATTTTGATGATGCCAATAACAAACGTAAAATACAACATTTTGCAATAGAAACAAAGCCCAACCAGTTAGTTTATCCAAAGACACACTGGCGTCAACAGGGGCAGACAGCGTGTTAAATGTAGTTGTTTCTACTGTATACACCTGATGGAAATAGTATATAACTGCCAGGTTTCGGGCGGAATCAATTTGTTTCATATTCCACTCACGGTCATAAATATATTCAAGGTCATGATAGTTTCTCTCCAGATGACAACTGATGTTCATGTCACTGGGCCGATTTATCACCCCACCATTGAGTAGTGAGTTACTATAAGTAGCTGTCACCGTGGTAATATACCACGAGGACACATTGACATCACAAGGACGTATATTAGTCATATGACATGGGTCGCCATGTTGTAAAACAGGTGTATGAGACAACTTGTGGATAATAAATTCTTGAAGGGGAAGTGTCCGATCCAACTGTTGCTGTTGATACAATGTTAGAGGTGGATAATGCAGTATACCCATTTCCTATTAAACATATTCAATAAATAAACAGGAACATATGTGGTATGCTATCATCGCACATAACGACACTGTCAGAATATATAATATGATATTTTATAAACGCACAAGCACGTTTAGCCTTGCGGTAAAGTTCAGGCAAAGGAAATTTATTTATTAGAATGGACAAAACAAAAGCTTTCCATGATGAAACAAGCGAAGAACCAAACACCAAACATCATTGAAAAAATGCTTAGAAACCCTCTACTTCTCCATGATTCACCTCCATATCTTGTATGGGATACTAGCTTCGAGCAATGCCGCGTCAAGCCATCTGAATAGCTTGATCACCACCCAAAAACCAACAATCAGAGTTATGAACAAAGCCAAATTAAACAACCATACTGTACCATTATTCAAGTGCTCTGATATTTTAAATTTACCATACCAGTATGAGGTTATGTCATTTGTCAATGATTTCGTCACTGGTGAATTGCCAATACATTCGAACAGAACAAGGACATCAAATCAAATTGCAGCACCTGTACCAGACAATCAAATGAGTTATATGTGCATCCAAGAAAATCTAATTTTGCTGGCAAATTGCCCCTTTACAACTTTCCAAATATTTGTAATTCATGGAATCCTGGGAACAATAGGCCGGAAACCATCTTATACACAAAAAATATCATTTCAAGGAACCATTAAAAGGAACTTTCTGGCATCATATAATGTATATATACGAATATTGTGACATGTGATAGTCATTTCTGTCAGAGTAGCAATTGGCATATATTTACATGCACCCCATGACAATTTTTCAGTACACATATAACTGAACAACCACGATGTAGATATCAACCTACATCTTTTGCTTTAATTTTTCATGCAAATCTTTGTATAGATCTATCACGTAAATTCAAATGGATAATACGTGGTGCTATTGTTGTTTCAATCTCCCGAAAAGAAGGTTCCAGTAAAACCATGCTATAAACGTTCCCGCCGTGCTAGAAAGGTTAATTCCATGCTAAGAAGGTTTCTGCCATGCTGAAAACGTTTCCGCCATGCTGGAAATGTTTATTCCATGCTAGAAAGGTTTGTGCCATGATAAGAAGGCTTATGCCATGCTAAAAACTTTTCCTCCCGCGCTAAAAACTCGGCGGAATGGTTGGCAAATTCGCTGAAAACTATTGTTATGAATTCAAACTTGGCGGATTGGTTTAAAAACTGGACGCATTGGTTTATAAACTCGGCGGTAACTCTTTCTGGAATTAAAACTTGGCAGATTGGTCCATAAACTACTTGGCACCATAGTGCCATCGTAGAAAACAGTACCAATTTGTACTTTATTGGTCCGCACATTTTTTGTTGCTAATTTATGTAGGCCTATATGGTATTTGTGTAAAAATGTGTGGCATAGTTCACATAAACCAGCATGCTCACTAACTAGGGTCTGAAAGAGAGGGTCCTCTAGTACATATTGGTAAGCCTTATACATTTTCAAATCAGGAATATTTAAAGACAATACGCATGGTTTCAAACTATAAGCCGGTGACTGTGGAATTAAACTGAAAATGTTATGCTAATGTTTGGCTTTGTGTATCACAATATATAGCAGCTCTTATGGTTCACCAGACTCATGGGTACATTTACGTGTATTTCATGTTGATAGCCGTAAATGTTTTGTTGTAGTTTCAATTTCATTGTAATTCGAAGAATTTACGATCCGATCATTTGTTAATATGCACTGACACAACACAATGTTCTTGTTGTGTTGTGTTGACCGCACGTAAACGGTCATTGAGGATGTAAAATGACATCATCAAATATACCAATAATGTGATCTGGTGAGGGCGTAATGATCTAAAGCATGGTCAGAGTTCATTTATATCCGAGCGTAATTACACGGTACGTTATTGTTTATTTTTCACAGTCCTATCGTTTATACGTACGTTGTTAATACTGAACAAACCATTGCAGTTTTAATGAAAATGCTCAATCAAGATTTTTTTTATTATACTCGCCAGTTATCAATAATATACAGCGTACTGTAACTCTCCTGCTTCGCTGGATTAAAATCTCAACCTAGTCCCTATTATGTTTTATCGGCCCAAGTATCATACACTGCGCCTTAATACTACTCGTCCACTAAATGCATGCCATTTAATCCGTCTGTCACCTTTTTAATCCTTATTGAATTTAGAAGAAGGCGCAGAGTATGATACTTGGGCCGTTTTGGCTAGTATATTTGTAAGTGGCTTTACACAGTTATGATACATATACCAAATTTTGGCCCAAGTACCATACACTGCTCCTTAATACTACTCGTCCACTGAAAGCATACCATTTAATCCGTCTCGCACCTTTTTAATCCTTATTGAATATAGAGGAAGGCGCAGGATATGATACTTGGGCCCAAATTTTTTTGATGTGCAGGATAAGGTATTTGTTACTTGCTCCAATTAATATCTTCCCAAAGCTCATTTTTATCATGATCCTTCCTGATTGATCATGTATTTTTGTGAGATAAGTGGTACGCCACAGTACATCGAATCCATAGTATATGTTAATTTTCCTGCCACTAGTGGGTCAGGAAATGCTCACTCTTTCCGGAACACCTGATTTCACCTCCTGATGGCCATTTTGGGGGGTTCATGAGTTTCCTTGTCGTTTTTGTTTTCTCTCGCTTCGTGTGCCTGATGTTACTTTCTGTCCCCGGACTGTGAGATTGGATGACGGACCCTGTTTTATTTGCTCACTTCGTATGCCTGATATGACTTTCTGTCCCCGGATTATGAGATTGGATAACGGACTCTGTTTTGCTCGCTCGGAATTTTGGGGAATTCATGACGGGTGCCACTAGTGGGGCAGGAAATGCTCACTCTTTCCGGAACACCTGATTTCACCTCCTGATGGCCATTTACGGGGGTTCATGAGTTTCCCTGTCATTTTTGTTTTCTCTCACTTCGTATGCCTGATATGACTTTTTGTCCCCGGACTATGAGATTGGATAACGGACCCTGTTTTGTTTGCTCGGAATACTTGATACTGGGTATTGATTCCACGTCTATTTCATGACATCTTATTTTCATGCATTGCTATTTGTGTCGGCGTTTGCATGATATGTTATCTGTACTATTTAGTCTTTATTTTTTTTCTACGATCGACCAGCTCTAGTAATAAAATATCTCATCGCGTAACCCTTTGATGGCGGAAACACGTCACCAAACAACAACATTTATTTGCCTCTATTTTCTGGTCCAGCAATTCAATGGGATTCCTGTTTGCCACCAGCCACCATGTAATTCGGGTAAAGATAAATCATAGGAACAGTCTACTGTGCCAAAGACGTACAGAAACGTCATAATGGTAAATTAAATTTTGTCATGTTTGTTTTTGCATAATGCAGACAATGGACATGACGTTTTTTTGTACTTCTTGGGCATAATAGACTGTTTTAGAGCCCCAAAAGCACATGGCACCAGCAGGTACCCCATTAGTGTAATCTGGATAAAGAATAAATGTACAAAACGTGCCAATATGACTTTGTGTAACTGCCACTAGACTAGATATTTACCTAGTATGATTATATGATGAAGACAACAGAGAGCTTCGAGTTGGCACGTGTTTCTTCAGTACACAGGTATACAAATCACTTTTAATTATCTTATCTTGTTGCAATAACTAGGAGATATTTGATCTGATCGGTCAAAATATCGGTCAATGATATTAATCAACGTGACGTGAAGTATAGTGAGTCACTCACTTCACACTAGTCTATTGTTTATTGTTATCATACCCATAATTAAGCCAACCCATTACATGAGTGATACTTAGGACAAGAATCTATATATAGAATTTAGAAATGATGATGTCAGACAAACCAAAAAGCTGGAAATATATCTGCTCCAGTGTAAACCGATAAGTTTGAAGGGACCATTATATATACAAAGTCGATTTACGGTAGAATCAAACATTTACGGTAGAATACATGAAAATTCACGATTAGTATTCTGACACTAAATGCTTGAAGATAGAGCTGAGGGGTTATAATGTGCGTGTATAGGAAGTCATATATAAGGCCCCTTCTGGTGACCTTGAAATCACCTCAGATAACTTTGAGTACTGAAACATAAGGTGATGTCTCTCACAGACACAAAGTGCTTGATGAAGAGAGCAATATGTTTGGTGTTTTATTACATAGAGGAATTTACAAGTGGGGCTTCTTTTGTTGACCTGGAAACTTGAACCTACAAGATATTAAGTACTCAAACGCAAAATTGTGTCCACATCAAATGCTATAATTGACATATACAAATTAGTAGATCAAATCCATATTATATGCCTATAATAATCTTGGAATATATCGAACTGCAGAATATAGAGCGTGCATACAACATCCCTTTTTAATTAATTTTCATTTAATTAATCTTATTTTCATGCATTGCTATTTGTGTCGACGTGTGCATGACATGTTATCTGTACTATTTAGTCTTTATTATTGATCTGCGATCGACCAGCTCTAGTAATAAAAAATCTCAGCATGTGACCCTTTGTTGTATTTTACGTTTGCTGATGGCATAATCAAAATCTGGTTGTATTGGGGGTAGTGGATTGATACTTACATATAGCTACTCTTCTGGTGGTTTAGGAATTGACCCCAAATGACATTGAGTTGTGAAACCAGATTATCGCGTCGGACCTGGAATAAAGAGTGAACAATACGAACGAAATAGTGATAGATAGAGCATAAAGAAAGTCATATTTGATGAGACTTCTGTAACCATGAATTTGACCTTGAGTTAACATATGTTGGTGACATTAATTTTCATGTGCGTATTCACACTTAATTTCTTGTCCACTTCGAATAGTATACACAAATTCACACAGATGCTTCGCGACATATGGACATACAGGTAGTCGAATATGGTGTATCTTATGGTTACATTTAAACTTGAGCATGTTGAGTGTTTCAATTCAATGTCTACACCTGGATGTGTAAATTAGTCGTGGGAATAAATCACCATTTGAATGTATTCACCACTACCGTGTCTTATCGTATATGCCCTAAAATGTTAAATTTAGTATCTATCATATCATGCGATTATAGTAGCTCGGGTGGTGGGCTTTGCGGTATACATATACGCGGTTGTATACGAATGCACTTTCTAGTTATGAACATTCGTAAACCGGAATTTGGTTCTTTAGTGTAATTCCGAATATTATTTGTTTATTTTGATATGGGTCCAAATGGAACACAACAATAACATTTTTGTATCCACGTTTTCCATAAGTTGTCATTTTCTGAATACACTTTGTCGATGTGAAAACTGAAATACATTCAATTCTATTGTATTTTATCCTAATGTTGTATTAATAGCAAATATGAGGTAGTATGTGTTGTTTTGTGAATCTTTCGGTGACCTCGGACTTGACCTTAGTCTTTGAGTCTTCAAATTAAAGATCATGTCTTTGAGGGACAAAACCCTTGAGGATATAACTTAAGTTTGAATTATAAGTATGAAACCAGGTTTGCTTCACCTTTTTTTATTGGAGCACATTTCGGCAGTAGGTTTGGGGTCACTGTCACAATTTATAATTTGAAGAAACGATAATATGAACAAAACGCGAATAAGCTACTGCATCCTCGATGGTATCTATTTTGTCTGCACGTCATATTACCGTTTGATAATGTGTGATGGAAAAACTGTATTATAATACGGGTAATACTTGATTGTCATCATATCCTATCATATTATGTCGTCCAATGTTTTGTAATGGCAATTGTTGTTTTATTATCACGAATTTGTATCACCACAAAACACATTCATAATAGTGTGACACGACGTCACCATATTTGTATGTTTCGATTTAATCTTATTTAGAGAACAATTCCGCGAATCAAAAATATATCAGCTGATGTTTACTTATTAGGGAATTGAAGCTAATTCACATGTACATGTATGTGGTTGAGAACTCTTGGAAACTCAATTTATATGTGCATATGATGTGACCTTGTTTTGGTTACAGCGAATACTAATACAGCGATGCGCCTGTACGCATGCGCCACGGTATTAATACACTATGTTAACAGTGGCTTTGTTTCCCGGTCACAGTGATGAATAGGACAAAGGTTTCCTTTTTAAAAAAATTCGATCTGGCTGTGATAAGATTACTAATAAGCTACCAAATTTGATCAAATTAGATATCGGGTCACCAAAGCGGACATATAACGAATAAATTTTGCTTTGAAGCGTGTTATATTGTTCACAGGCCCATTGAAAACTCTTAATTATTTTGTTACTCATTGTTACTGATAGCACATCTGATCAAGTTTCCGGTGACATGTATAGTAGTTAGTAAAATATTTACTACCTCAATTTATGGTATATATATGAAAACAAACATTATTCGTATTTTGTGTTTTTTTCTCTATACTGTCATTTTCATTTGCACAAGATCAGATGTTTTATGTCTCCTTATCTCATGTATATCACGATATCAGATATGTTATATCGCATATTTGTTTATCTCTCTGTACTTGACAGGATTCCGGTCTCGTGACGAGAAGATACAAACAATAGTTAATGCGTGGTTTATTCATTAAATATCCCTTTCAAATACATCAAATGGTAGCTTGCGTTATCGCAGTCTTATTATGTGGGATATATATATATTTTTATTATTTGTATCGTGTGGTTTGATATGTGTTTAGGTTACCGAACCAATGGTCTGATGACGGATAGGCAAGACGCTGTGTCTGTCATATTTTTAATACATTTATAGCACAGTCACATGTTACCAAAAATACCCCGTTTGGCTTATTTTTGCAACCTAACAGTGACTTTCCTTCACTGTTAGGTAGCAAAAATAAGTCAAACGGGGTATTTTTGGAAACATGTAACTGTGCTTTAAGGTGCACTGTCGAATTCTCCCGAAATTACAACGAAAATTATGTCGAAAGTGAGGGTTTTTTTCTTATTTCTTTCCGCATTCTTTTTTTACGTCGTTTATTTTAAATCTGTTCAGGAACTTATTTTCATAACTTCGCACAATCATGACATTTCAGACCATCTGTAAGGTTAAGATGAATACCTTGAAACACTGAATGTCCCGAAATGTTGGCCCAGAAGGTCATAATTTCATCTTTTTGCCTTTGCTCTAAAACTAATCTGTAACCTTTTCCAAATTTCACATATATGTGAATGTCATTATGGACTGTAAATCATGTGTATGGATACAGAATGCTCGAAAAACGTATTATGTACATGTAGGTCTAAATGGCCTCCAAACTGAATGCATAAATTGACATATATGCAAACAAACGACTGAAGGTATTAAGCTTAGCTTTGTGAAATGAGCATATATACATGTAGAAGTCATATTTTGGAGGCCTGGGAGTTGACCTCAGATGAACTCGAGTGTTAAATAAGAAATTCACACATCTGACCTGGTATGTTGAATTATACCGCATATGAAACTGTTGTAGGAAGAGCTGTAGAACGACTTGTATTTAGGAGCAGGAAATCATATATGGCGGAACTTTCAGTGACGTTAAACTTAACCTTGGATGACCTTGAGTGAAACTTGTCTAGGTCGCGTCTCACCTGAAGCGTCTAAATTGGATGGTGCATACAAAACGCCTACAAGACATATCAAGTGCATCAGATCTCCTGATGCACTTGAACACGACCTATGATGGTCTTGAGCTGCATGTTTTAAACTGCGTAAATAGACTGCCGTAGACAAAACTTTGGTAGACAGAGCTCAGGTTTGCATTATGAGCATATATGAATTCATATTTTGTGTCTTGAACTTGACAACAGATGACTTTGAGTGGTGCTTCTCAATTTCACGTCTGATCCAAAATTTGTGGTTTGCCTCCGCAGACTGAACGTACGTAGATAGGGGTGAGGTTTGATCATAAAGTCACCTGATGGTGGATCTTTTAGAGACTTTGAACTTGATCTTAGATAACATTGAATAATTGAAATGTCTGATATGGGTTGAGCAAATTGGCATTTGGGGACTCTATAGAGGTCAATCAGCAGCTTAATGCAATATGATGTCAATATTATTGAAACCAAACGCTGGTAACCTACAGGATCCTTGGTCCTATATGTCGAGCGTTTTTTCCTATTACTGAGTATTGCCTCTCAAAGTAATCCGAGCTAGATATTGAATATTTGCTGAAGATGATGGGACTGAAAATTCCCCAGTGAGAGTAAAACATAACTTGACTGCTGAATAGGACACATAATTTCAAGCGTGATCTACCGATCATTGTGGCATAGACACTTATTTGACTCGAGATCATCGCTTACATGTAAGTTTAGTTTTTCACAGATATTTTTTTTTTGCATAAGGGAACCATCAGGAACGATGCATTGCACTCTTATCATACCCACTTGGGTTGTACAAATAAACATGGAATGGATTTCGGAAAATGGATAAGTGCTAACAGTACATTGTTGGTATATATTGGGGTTTTTTCAGACTCAAAACACCAGCGCCGTTTTGTATTCGCTCTGACGATGTCTCTGCAGACGTACCTGCTAATCGCGCGGATAATGGTCACATGGTTACTTTACCTCGTGCTCAGCTTCACGTGCTCCGTTGTCAGGACGATCGTGTGGTGGAGAACCGGCACATGGCAGCAGCTCAAAGACAGCAGGAAGTTAGAGAACTACTCCAAGTCTGCACACAAGAAGACCATCATCTTCCACTACAGACTTGACCCGTTCGTCGAGGTGCGACCAAGTGATTATATCATGATGCACCACAGCTTCGTCTCTCCGGAGTACGTATTGCAAGATGACGTACACCTGATACAAGTTACCGATTGCGAGGCCATGTTCGTGCAAAAGACGAAAGGCTCAAGAGGACCGGAACGTTACCCGTTCTGCATACTTGGTTATATATACGACGCCAAAAACGTCATCACAATGCCCCTCGAGTCTCTACACAGACTCGCGGACAGCATGGAGATGGATGATGCTAAGATCATCTTCCTCCAGAATCAGGCACGGTGTGGAGGAACTCTCTTCACGGAGGTATTCAAAGCAACTGATCGCTGTATCACCTTCTGCGAGCCTCATCCACTGAACGCTGCCTGCAAGTTCCACTACACAAAGAAGAAATGGGACCGTCCAACCATGATTAAAATGCTGAGGAGCATTGTGCGTCTCCAATGCAAGCCGAAAAGAAGCTTACCAGAGAAGACACTAGCATATGTTATGAAACCTACCGCAATGTCCATGATTTTCACTGACATTCTACACGAAGCCATACCCAAAGCCACGCAGTTCTTCATTTATAGAAACCCAGTGGAGACCGGTATTTCCTTGCGACGTGCTGGAGAAGGAATCGAGACGCTGAGGTTTATGTACCACCTGCCTCAGATCCCGAAGATGCACGCTCCATTGATGGCTCTAAATGGCTACACAGAGGTCGACTTCCGCGGCTGGACGCCCAAAGTGTCCCAGGATATCGAATGGGGCTACCGCCTGGCCGCCACCACCATGAAACGTTACCTCGAGTATAGAGAACGAGGCATACCGATTCACGGTATCCGCTACAGAAGCTTCCGCGACAACCAGAAGGCATTGACGGAGAAGATCTTCAACATCTGTGGGATGCCCAAGTCCTTGGTGGAGAAGGCGACGGAAGCCTTCGGGAGAGACTCGCAGGAAGAGTCGCCCATCAGCATGGCCAACCTCAAGAGGCTGATGCCGGTGCCGCCGAAAGCCTCGCCCGAGGTGCTAGAGGCATGTCGGGAGATGTCCAAGGACCTGGGTGTGCCTGGACCTGACGTTTGGAGCGACGCCGACTTCGTCCTCCCAGGCACGCTTCTACCCTGACTTGTGACTCCCTAATATCGAATGAAACGTTATTGCCAATTATATTTCCTCTGGGTGTCCTGGTTGACCTGTGAAAAAAATACTTTTCTTCGCCATTCTTCAGGCATTGGTGTGAGCAAGTTGGAGATGTTCATCGCTGTCTGATCCTGTTACCACTGCCAAGCATATCACACGTTTTTCAACTATTGTACTGTAATTGTCTTTGCCCCATGGTAATATTCTTCGTCATGTAAATCACTGCTTGACACGATCGTTATTGTTAAGGTGTGATTGCACGTAACTTACCCGTGCTTGCATTGAGGCACTTTTCCATTGACTTATAATGTGAAAGTAAAGGTAACAAAATCACCAAAACAACACAATCCCCTGACCTAAAACTTGGCTAGCACACACACATATACTCATGGATGATGAACCAAGACATGGTTTCATAAATGATATCACGAAAGCTATGCAATTTGATGATTAGATGAATCATTTCATACGTTTCACCAAAACGAAGATTCGAGTGTTCTACTTGACAAGCACTGGCTGTTGCATATATTTATTCATAGTTGTCGTCAAAATAATGAGAATATCTAGGGCTATACTTTCTGTGAGATGAATACAATGAGCTGAACAGTCCTAATCCCAAACACCTCGGTGCACCCGAGTACATATCACCTGTGAGTTTTACTGGCCTCACTAGCTATTTGCTGCACAGCATAATCCTTTCGCTCGCCCTGTTGTGAGTGTATTTTGTAGACTGAGAAATAGGTCGGAAAATGACATATGAAAATGATGAATTTAACAAATTTAACATTGCTTAGTAAGAAACAGAGTCTCGGCTAGTAATCCTTGATGGCTAACAATCAGAAAGGCAAAGTTTCACGTTGATTGGAAGTGTGTAAATTCATGAATTTGTTACCTTTATATTTACATTATAAGTGAATGGACAGCTGGTCAATGCCAGGTTCATGACGACCACATGCAATCAATCCTTAAAGTAAAACGTACCACACTAGTTCTTAACCTATAGTTTGCTTTATGTATAGTACAATTTGGCCAAATTCTTTGAAGTGGAATTTTGCGCTTTATGAAATCCAATGAATACTGAAATAAAATATATAAATAAGATGGATATAGTAGCCTATATCGGAACACCCTGTACCAGTCCGCCACATGCTCTTGAGAAATAGAGCAGCTATCAGCGATCTCAATCTCCACCGAATATATCAAGATAACATATACTGAGTGATAAGATACAAGGTTATTGATAGCAAGCACAGCCAGCTCGGTACACATGTAAAGAAACCTATCACTGTCTGCTTGATCTTAAGTGTTCTTGATCTTAGAAGTTGTGGTTGTATTCGCAGGCTACGAAATCCAGACCCGCATGGCTTGGTATTATATAAATGTACATCTTCAAATATATGTTTCTGTTGATGACTACTATTGCTGTTAAACATTTTAATGGATCCGAAATAGAATTAACCAATGAAATTTTATCTTATTTGAGCTCATATTATCGCGCGTAACGTACCTGGACTCATGATGATTTGTATCCGTTCTTTTCTTAAGGCAGTATATAATACTTTGACTTAGATATTTTTATTGCTGGTGAGGACAAAAATTCCCCTGAAGACATTCTGACTGACAGGAACCCTCGAACACGAGTCTGTATGTAGGACACGAGATATGGATAATTATTAATTGACCATTGTCAGATAAGACACTTATCTTCATGTGTAGAGGTCACCGCCTAGGAAAGGTTTGTCGGATAGTCCACACAGCGGCATTCTTAATTTGGCCGCCGCCGTCGAAGGTTTGTGAAGAAATTTGTTTCTGCACTTGTTGCCTACTGCATTGACGGAGAAATATGTTTTCAATTTCGTTTAAATTTCAAATGCTTGTTGTTATTATAAGCTGTATGATATGTGTAACCAAATGTATCTGACAATTGCTAACAATGCACCACTGATATATGAATTTTTCAGGCTCTGAACACCAGCAGCGCTCCACATTCTGTCCGACGATGTCTCTGCAGACGTACCTGTTCCTCACGCGGATTGTGGTCACGTGGTTACTGTACCTCGTGCTCAGCTTCACGTGCTCCGTTGTCAGGACGATCGTGTGGTGGAAAACCGGCACCTGGCAGCAAATCAAAGACAGCAGAAAGCCACAGAACTACTCCAAGTCTGCACACAAGAAGACCATCATCTTCCACCACAGGTTCGACCCGTTCATCGAGGTGCGACCAAGTGATTATATCGTGATGCACCACAGCTTCGTCTCCCCGGAATACGTATTGAGAGATGACGTCCACCTGATACAAGTTACCGATAGCGAGGCCATGTTTGTGCAGAAGAAGAAAGGCTCAAGAGGACCGGAGAATTATCCATTCTGTGTATTTGGTTATGTTCCCGACGCCAAACACGTCATCACAATGCCCCTCGAGTCTCTACACAGACTCGCGGACAGCATGGAGAAGGATGATGCCAAGATCATCTTCCTCCAGAATCAGGCACGGTGTGGAGGAACTCTCTTCACGGAGGTATTCAAAGCAACTGGTCGCTGTATCACTTTCTGTGAACCTCATCCACTGAACGCTGCCTGTAAGTTTTACTACATAAAGAATAAGTGGGACCGTCCAACCATGATTAAAATGTTGAGGAGCATTGTACGTCTTCAGTGCAAGCCGAAACGAAGCTTATCGGAGAAGACGTTGGCATACGTCCTAAAACCTACAGCTATGTCCCTGATTTTCACTGACATTCTCCAAGAAGCCATCCCTGAAGCCACACAGTTCTTCATTTATAGAAACGCAATCGAGGTTGCGATTTCCCTTCGTCGGGCCAGTGAAGGCCTCGAGTCATTGCGCCTAATGTATAACCTGCCTCAGATCCCAAAGATGCACGCTCCACTGATGGCTCTACTCGGCTACACGGAGGTCGACTACCGCGGCTGGACGCCCAAAGTGTCTCAGGAAATCGAATGGGGCTATCGACTGGCCGCCACCACCATGAAACGTTACCTCGAGTACAGAGAACGAGGCATACAGATTCACGGTATTCGCTACAAAACCTTCCGCGACAACCAGAAGGCAGTGACGGAGAAGATTTTCGACATCTGTGGGATGCCCAAGTCACTGGTGGAGAAGGCGACGGAAGCCTTCGGGAGAGACTCGCAAGAGGAGTCGCCCATCAGCATGGCCAACCTCAAGAGGCTGATGCCGGTGCCGCCGAAAGCCTCGCCCGAGGTGCTAGAGGCGTGTCGGGAGATGTCCAAGGATCTGGGCGTGCCTGGACCTGACGTCTGGAGCGACGCCGACTTCGTCCTCCCAGGCACCATCGTGCCTTGATATATTAGCATTTTCGCATCTGAATGAAATTCCAGTATTGGTTCTCCTCCTGAATACACCTGGGTTGTGTGTGAATGCAAAGGTAATTCAGCATTGTGATAAGTTTGGTGATGTTTGTAGATATATGATTTTGTCATATTTTAGCCCGACTATCATACAATAATGTTTTTGATTTATTGTACCATGTATACGTTAAGCCAATATTATCGTATCTGTCCGATGTTTTGTCGAATAAATCATTGACGAGTGAACATAAACGTTTTTGTGACACCATTTATATCTCCAACAAATCAAATGCATTGAGATGCCGTCACACGCTCTTGAGATACGAACAATCTCAGTCAAGGATATCAAGTGAACAGCAATTGAGTGAGCGATTAGAAACAAGGTTATAGGTAGCCTCACCACCAACTCCATACACAATAAAACATCTACTTTTTATCAATAACGAGGACATGATGATGGGACATGAGCAAGCTTTGTCTCAGTTGGTCTTCACCTCAAGTGCTCTTTACGACGTTGTAAATAATACATGTTGTTTTTGGACATGTGCCGTGAACATGGCCATACACGCAAGGTTACAATGCTCTCATCTCGAGATAACACGTGTACTTGTTACTTTTTATCGACAACACGAAAGGATAGCAATCTTTCCATTTGTGACTTGCTATCAGCGTAGGGGTACTGTATGTGAATCCGTTATCTGCATAACTTGTAGTTATCGCTAATGGGGACAATATTATGGTGTATGTTTGCACCTCCTTGTGTCGTTTCAAGTATATAACAATACCACCCAGTGGGAAATCTGTGTGGTGAAAAAGCACAGTCTTCTATACTTTTACAAGTCGAATTTGATTATCAGAAAGTACATAAATCATGTGATGACTAATTTTTCCGAATGGATCTATAACTGTCTACATGTATACTATTGAAACCCGAGCCCCAGTTTGTCATACAACAGCTTGGGGTGTTTGGAGAGTAAATTATAAATTCGAAGTGGGCATTCTGTAAATGAACTTCGTATTTTGAGATGGATGTAACGAGCTTTGCAGCGATGCTGGTAGCGGATACTAGTATTGGAGGGGTATGTCAACCATGTTCTGGAAGTCATCCATGTGCATATTGAATTGTACCAAAATTTTGCAAACCCTACATTATGCTTAACGATGGGGTAGCTTATATTCAATTATGTTCTACGTGCGGACAGCAATCTGTTCACTGAAGCGGAGAATCTGGTTTGAAGGTCTTATTTCAACTAATTAGTATTAAAGCTAAGCCCCCTCAAAGGAATAGAATACATAACACACAGAATGATGATCTGATTGCATGGGATTCGTGTGATTTTGGAACTCAACTAAGGGCCTACAAGTCTGTGTCTCAATTCCTCAGTTTTATTTAGACATATAGGCCTATGAATCCCAAATATAAATGCCCCGGTAGTCGGGATGACAGGAAGGTGGAAGTAGGCTACTAGATACGCTATTCGTACACTCTCGCTTCTCTTAAACTGTATAGCTTAATTTGGACAAACCTTTTCATTTATTTTCCTTCTTGAGATTTTCGAGTTAGCAGATACGTGTATAGGTCTAGCCCAAGAGCCTAAAATACCAAGAGGCGGCACTTCCATTCGACTACATGGTGACAAATAAAACAAAAGACCAACATCGCCAGAGAAGGAGTGACCTGCTCATCGACTGCTCACGACGTCTCTATCGGTACTTGGTACTTGTACTTGGGGAAAGGGGGCGCCATAACTCGATGATATGCCCCCTAGACAGAAACCCGGGATCGGGGAAATCCCCTACTCTTTACGATAAATCCCAAGGGATCTTTTAGGTGATAGACACCATAGACAGTCTCTGACACGTCTCTATCGGGCAATATCTTGTGAGTTATATGTTGAATCGCCACTGGAGGAGTGGCGACTGAGTGCCCGCTCTTGGTATTTTAGGCTCTTTCAGTGGCCTAGCCTATAGGCCCAACTGGGGAATCGATAGAGCATTGTTCTCGGATGAGGTCCTAATGTTTGCAGCAACAAAACAGTGATGTGCAAAAGTGAAATGGCTGTGAACGGTATGACTTGAGGCAATATGTTTTAGCCCATTTCAAGATTATTTATAAGGTATCGCGAAGATGCAATTTTTTTCAAATACAAGTTATTGAAATTTAAAGATATAGTAACAGATGCAATTTTTTTTCAAATACAAGTTATTGAAATTTAAAAATATAGTAAACTTGAAAACGCTTCTAATTGTTTATCAAGCTAAAAATCACCTGTTACCCCCCAAACATTCAAATATTGTTTCTAGAGTCAAATTCAATCCACTCTCATAATACAAGATCAAATCTAAAAGGGAATTTTAGTGTTAAATATTGTAGAACCAAGTTCAGATCAATGGCATTAAGTGTAAAAGGTGTTAAGTTATGGAATGATATAAATGAAGAACTTCGTAGCATATTACCAGATTCAAAACTTGTCTAAAAGCAAAATACATTTCAGATTATAATCCAGTACAAGCACAAGATTGACATATATTTGTTTTTTATTTTTATTTATTTTTTTTTTCCTCAAGTTACTGTGTTGTACATTAATACTTTCTGAAGTATAATGTATCATAATTTGGGTAATTCTTATATTATCATTATTATTATTATTGTTATTGGGGAATGCCTTGTACAAGCTTTCGCTTCTTGCATTCTCCTTTCAACACAATTATTTCAATTTTATTGTATTAACCATACTTGTAATGTTGGATGTTGTGTTGAATAAAATGAATTGAATTGAATTGAATTGAAGCTGCTCCGAAATTAAATTCACCGATCCCCTGTACGGTAACCTAAAACAGTCAACAGCGACTGGGCTGACACCTGGCGAGATCCAGGTGGCGCCGTCTAGTGAATAGCTAGTAAGTTCGCTTTTCGTTCCAGTTTTGTAATTATATAAACAACATTTGATGTTAAATATATAATTGCGAAAGAAACTGATTGATGTTGCAAGTACATTTATTATCACTCTTGTCGATAACACTAGACGTGACATCTGTTTGACACGACATATAATATGAATTGTCTATATTCACAACATACCCCCATTATCGCTCACACAGTGTCCCTCTGCCTCTGGTACCAAAAGCCAAAGTCAAGTTGATATTCACCAGTGTTGTCAGTGTCAAACATTCATGAATCTATTAAAAATCTTTGCATTGGCCTTTAGGTATGAATGATTCTTCACGATCTATAGAAATTGCACAGAAATTGCATTCTGGTGAAATAGCTGTATAGGTCACGATACATTATGACAAGTAGTGCCAGAACGAGTAGGCGAGTACTCCTTGACGAATCCAAAACTGCTATTATTCAGTTCCTATTTCACTACTCGAGTACTCGTTATAGACAATAAATCGGCCTTGTGTCAAGAAAATTGATAATAAACTAATATAGAATCACTTAATGCATGAAAAATGAGATTTGAATCGACTGCAATCTTCATTTTTGTCCAGTATGTTGGGCCTACATCATAATAAATGGATAGAAAACAGCTAAAATGATCGTTTTAATGCGCTAAGAATGGCATTGGGAATTGCTGGAAATTTTCACAAGTACTCGGTTCCGGTTCGATTCTCCTGCCGCGAGTACTCGGTTCCTATTTTTACTGCTCGTTCCGCCACTGATGACAAGGGCACAAGGGCACAAGGCTTATTCAGTTAAAGGAGGACTTCCTATCAAATTCAAACGCAATTTGGTAACATATGAGTTTCATGCACATGGAGTATTCATTCAGATGACTTCAAAATCAAAGAGATCATATTTTAAAAACTACTATCAAATGAAAAATCGAAAGAAACTAAACTAGCGGCCACACCCTCCAACTGGGGGGAATGAATGAATAGCAAACGATGATGTCATTGTTTTGATGATGCCTCGGGCAACGGAGCACTTCCAGCATCTTTGGTTCCAGTCAAATGAGCCGCCTGTCGAGGCTTCTATCAAAACAATGACATCACAGAAATTTACGTCATGTATGACGTTTCTGTCAGCCATGCACTGCCGAGTGGACAAAACTTGAAGATTTTCGGTGTTTTTGATGATATATCTTCTGTAAGATTTGTTTGTACTGAACAAATATATACATATTTCACATGTGAACAAAGCTTAGAGTCTTCTCCATTCAAATGCATTGAGATATATTTGTTATATGGAAATTTTAACCGTAAAATCATTGGTCGAAACCAATACACATTGATAGGAAGTCCTCCTTCAATAGTAACACCATTTTAATGTTTTCATTCAAATTCTATATCCTGAAGAATCCTGAAAGGAGGCGGTGCAGTTGGGGTAGATGGAAACACAAACTAAAATCATCACGTCCGAAATAAGCGGGACCTATATCACGATATGGCCTAATAGGTAAATGAAGAATTTCATTTTTTTTTTCACCAGTAATGCAGTATGAACATCAAGCGTAAGGCTGAATTTCAACTAAGGCCCGGACGAGCCAAAAATTTCCAACCCGGGTATCCGTGTGGTTTGACCCGCCCCGCACCGGGTGACCTGTCCAAATATATATCAACATTTGATCGGGACGTACTAGAGCAATTCATAACACGTAAACACCAGTCATCGATCTCGACTTTGAAAGAGATCGCACAAAAGTACTTTAATTATTTTCGATGATTTGCTTGTCATTCTCATGATTTTCCTAGTGTTTATCGCAAATATTCAAGGCAAAAACTATAACTTTATTCGTTCTCGGGTATGGGTAGCCCTATATGTACAACTATTCATTTGGTACATTTTACCCTTCGGGGCACCAAATATAGTCATAAAGACATTCGACCCTGAGTGTTCTGACTAGAATTGCGGCGGCTCTAGCATCTACAAAACACTCGACAACACATACCTCAATTTTTTGTGAGAAAGACTAGTCATTTCCGAGCAAAACGACTACTAGTATCATTGTGTCGATCACTCGAACAGATAGCCAACAATAAATTTATTTCCACAGTGCCATAAAATTTGAGTTCTTCGGCCACCTTCTGGCAAGCGGAAATAGCCATTCACCGTTACGTACAGCATCGATTTTATGATGAACAAACTCCATTTTGCTGTCTGCGCATGTCCGGGAGCCATTTTTGTCAACGAAAACAGTGGTAAAATTGATGCTGTACATAATGGTGAATGGCCATTCTCACTTGCAAGAAGGAGGTCAGAAAACTCAAATTTCATGACGCTGTGGAAATAAATTTATTGTTGGCAATCTGTTTGAGTGATCGACACAGTGGTAGGGTCGTATTGCTCGGAAATGAACAGACTTTCTGGCAAAAAATCGAGGTATGTGTTGTCAAGTGTGTTGCAATATTTTACGCGAGTGCTGTTGTGCGTACAGTGCATCTAACAGAGCTTACTGGTATGTTGAATGTTTTTTGTTTGCAGACATACACCTTCAATTCCAACACTATGGAGTGAATGGTTTTGATGGCGGTTCTACCGAGAGGCTCTCGATTGATCAGAATAATCTCGTCAATCCAATCATCTCGGAATATAACATTTTGTTGGAGATATATTCCCATCGCTGAGAAGTACACTGTCTGTACTGCTGGCCTTATGAGCAGAACATTTTCATCGGGTACAATGGCAACATTGCAGACTCTGAACTTTGACAACCTCGTCTTAAGAAGTTTGCCTCTTGATCCCTCACAAGAAAATCGCCCTCGTCAGGTTCAAGGGGCGTGTTTCTCTCTAGTGGAACCTACACCAGTCAAAAACCCAGAAACCGTTGCAGTGTCAGGATCAGCCCTCTCACTGCTCGATTTGCCATTGACTGAAGTAGAAAAAGAAGATTTCGCTCAGTATTTCTCGGGGAGTAAGCTGTTACCAGGATCCAAGACCGCAGCACACTGTTACTGTGGGCATCAGTTTGGAAACTTTGCTGGGCAGCTGGGCGATGGCGCAGCAATGTGAGATGATTTTTGTTTGCAGCATTTTACTTTCCAACATACATTTGTGAAATATTTGTAGTCATTGAACAAATATCCGTGTGCAAATCAAATATTCAAATATTAGTGTACTAGTAATAATGATTGCTACTTCACATACATGAAGCCTCACAGTCGGATATTACATGTATATGTGCTATATCAGTTACCTGGGAGAGATCGTGAACAGGCAAGGGGAGAGATGGGAGCTACAGTTGAAGGGAGCAGGACTCACACCTTACTCTCGAACTGCAGACGGCAGGAAGGTTCTACGGTCAAGCATCAGGGAGTTCTTGTGTAGTGAGGTCAGTTATATTGAGAAATATAACTTAACAATAATATATCAGTGGAGTGGACGTGTTTGACATTCATTTGGACTACTTGCCTATGATTACTGCTATACATTTTATATGTTCAATGCGTGTTGCATGATCATGCTCTGTATTCATGTAGGCGATGTACCACCTGGGGATCCCAACCACGAGGGCTGGATCGTGTGTGACCTCGGACTCCAAGGTCATCCGAGACATCTTCTATGATGGACACCCCAGGGAGGAAAAATGTTCCATCGTCTCTCGGATTGCTCCCACCTTCATCAGGTGATGCTTGCAGATAGACTGATGAATATTTCTGACAGTTTTCAAATGATAAAAATTTCAGACAACTCTCAAATCAAGCCAAGTTTGTCAAAGTTCGAACAATGTATCAAAACATATACACTGCATTAGAACAAATTTGAACTTACCTTGTATTATGTATTGTGAATAAGGGTTTGTAATGTATGTATTTCTGACCAGAATGGGATAACACATGTACATGTTCATTGCAAATTGGAAGTTCAAAACAATAGTTATTTATTAAGTCATTCCGTTATTTATTGTGATCAGGTTTGGTTCATTCCAAATCTGCAAGCCGCCGGATCGCTCGACAGGCCGGGATGGACCGAGTGTTGGGAGGACGGACATCCTGCAGCAACTCTTGGAGTATGTCGTCAAAACTTTCTACCCAGAAGTGAGTGCCCAGCATTTATCAACTTTGATGGTGCTTAACTTGATTGTATATCCACAATTTATAATCATTAGCCAACTTTTACTCTAAAAACATCGGTACGTTTATCGATACGTGGGAATTTAGCAATTTTTACCAATCTATACTCATTGCTTTGCTACAACTACTTCGCAAGATTTCCACGACAAATTATCATTGTTGCATGCCAATCTTTATGTATCTCACAGATCTGGAACCAGCACGCAGACAACAAGAAGCAAATGTGCGAGGAGTTTTTCCGGGAAGTTGTCACTCGGACGGCTAAACTCGTAGCGATGTGGCAGTGTGTCGGCTGGTGTCATGGGTGTGTGTTAATTCTTAGATATGGAACTATGGGCTTCCACACCCAGGAGACCTCCTATAATATATTCTTGCGTAGTTGATTTGTGTGTATAGGTCATTTGAGTAGTGACATGTGATGCAGAATTGATAAAGTGGATGTTGTGCTCTTACTGATGGTGAACAACTAAGACTCATGCGTGATTGTTTCTACATATCTCATTCCCAGGGTGCTGAACACTGACAACATGAGTATTGTCGGTCTGACTATTGACTATGGACCCTACGGTTTCTTGGACAGATATGATCCAGGCTTCATTTGCAATGATTCAGGTAATATACATTTTCTCATATGCCATATCTAACATAGTGCAATGTATTGTATATTGTATGCAAACATATGTGGTTCATTGCAGTTTTATCAAATTATGTGGATTGTTTGCAGCAATGACAGACAGTTATCAACCATTTGTACCTAATCTCTACATTATACATGTCCCCCCCCCCCCCCCCCCCTCCATCTCCCAGACAATGAGGGTCGGTACAGCTATGCCAACCAGCCGGCCATGTGTAAGTGGAACTGTGAGCGGTTGATGGAGGCTCTCTCCCAGCTCCCAGACATGGACATGAGCGGCCTTTTCCCAATATGGCAGACGTTTCAGCAAACCTTCGACGATCACTACCTCCAAGTCATGCGCAAAAAGGTGGGAAATCTATATTTTGAAGATATTTGATTCATATTAAGACTGTGTATTAAATTGTTGATGGGTTTGTGACCACAGCTATTTACCATGTTTACCTACTTGTCGAATAGCTTTAATAAAAACCTATTTCTTATAATGCTGACTATGTTAACATGTTTTTCAGTTTGGCCTTCTGAAACCACTTCCAGCTGATAAGTAAGTATCAGGCAATCGTGATCGACATAAAATTTCCAGTAAATTTGATTCAATTCATTCATTCATACCCAATTCAAAACTATAATTTTGTGCAACGGTAAATGTTTTTTTGTCAATGCATTGACAGAGAGCTGGTTGACTCTTTTCTGGAGGCAATGGAGAAGACGGGCGCAGACTTCACAAACAGTTTCCGTGGCCTGAGTGAACTCACGCTTCCCGGCAGTGATGACGAGGAGTCAAAGAAACAAGCACTGCTCGATCATCTCGTCGCTCAGTGCTCCTCTGTGGCTCAAGAGGTCAAAGCCCACCGGCCTCGCATGGATCCTAGGTACGTGCAGATAGGGGCTCTTTGATGTGCTTTCGAATGAATGTACTGGTACATGACTGTATATTCAAGTGAGTCCTGATGAGTTAGGTTTCATGAAAATAAATATTTCATGAACAGTAAGTCCCAGAGAGCACATGTATGACGGTCTCGAGACCTGATCAGGCTGGTAAATTGGGCATCAAGTTATGTACCGGGTATACTTAAATATGAGAATGAATACCCATAATACAATAAATCTTCATTTTTCCGTGTGCAGACAGCTGCAGATGTTCACGATGCTGCTACAGATGAATCCTGACCTAATGTCCGCAATGGGCGGAGGACAGAAACTGATACGGGACGAGATTAAACGCCTCGAAAAACTCAAGGAAATCAAGGTCATTAGATTTCTTATCTGATCTTGATGCTTGGTTAACTTTGCTTGGTTAACTTTGTCGAAATTTGCATGTGCCTGGAATTTTTTATCACCGTATTTACTCCGAATTCTCAGGAATCCGAGAGTATTGTGAAATATTGGCCGTACAAGGATAAAAAATTCTGGAATTGTATTATGCACTAAATTGTGATCTTGCATCATATCGCATACAGTACTGATTTCGCAAAACCTCACTAGCCATGCGAATGCTACATGCTAAATGCTAGGCCATGCGATTACGTGCTACTTGATGCTAGCATCAAATCGCATGGTGCGACCAGTGGGCGCGATGCCATCGCATCAGGCGGCCGTCTTAGTTGAACAGGCGAGCATTGTCTCGCACAGATGTGCGCATCCTTTATTTCGGATGCAAATACTGACTTTAATATGAACTGAAATGAAACACTGCATTTTCCCATACGATCTACATGATACAGACTGTTTATAAACCACTCGACCATGTGTTTGCGAGCATATGCGAGCATATAATGGCCTTCACAAAAAATGCGAAATGCTTTTAGTGCACCACAGTGCCAAGAAGCAATGCTAGCATCGAGGGATGCTCGCATACACAATGCTAGCATCAAATCGCATGATGCTACGTCAGGCGAAGTTGGGCGAACACGTGCTAAATGCCAGGTGTCCCATGCTGGCATTTTGGTGAGGTTTTGCGAAATCAGTACTGTATATAGATCTCTGGCTTCTTTGTCAAAGTTACTTTGTTTACATCTGGTCAGGAGTTGAGTGACGAGCAGAAGGCAGATGCAGACCGTGCGGTGTGGAGCACTTGGCTAGACCGATACATCGAGAGACTGAGGGAGGAGGACTTGTCTGACCTCACCGTGGCCAACACAGCTCACAGGCAACTCATGGACAGTGTCAACCCTAGGTGGGTACATGGACAGTGTCAACCCTAGGTAGGTACATGGACAGTGTCAACCCTAGGTAGGTACATGGACAGTGTCAACCCTAGGTAGGTACATGGACAGTGTCAACCCTAGGTAGATACATGGACAGTGTCAACCCTAGGTAGGTACATGGACGGTGTCAACCCTAGGTAGGTACATGGACGGTGTCAACCCTAGGTAGGTACATGAACAGTGTCAACCCTAGGTAGGTACATGGACGGTGTCAACCCTAGGTAGGTACATGGACAGTGTCAACCCTAGGTAGGTACATGGACGGTGTCAACCCTAGGTAGGTGCATGGACAGTGTCAACCCTTGGTAGGTACATGGACAGTGTCAACCCTAGGTAGGTACATGGACGGTGTCAACCCTAGGTAGGTACATGGACAGTGTCAACCCTAGGTAGGTACATGGACAGTGTCAACCCTAGGTAGGTACATGGACGGTGTCAACCCTAGGTAGGTGCATGGACGGTGTCAACCCTAGGTAGGTGCATGGACAGTGTCAAGCCTAGGTAGGTACATGGACAGTGTCAACCCTAGGTAGGTGCATGGACAGTGTCAACCCTAGGTAGGTGCATGGACAGTGTCAACCCTAGGTAGGTGCATGGACGGTGTCAACCCTAGGTAGGTGCATGGACAGTGTCAACCCTAGGTAGGTGCATGGACAGTGTCAACCCTAGGTAGGTACATGGACAGTGTCAACCCTAGGTAGGTGCATGGACAGTGTCAACCCTAGGTAGGTACATGGACGGTGTCAACCCTAGGTAGGTGCATGGACGGTGTCAACCCTAGGTAGGTACATGGACAGTGTCAACCCTAGGTAGGTGCATGGACAGTGTCAACCCTAGGTAGGTACATGGACAGTGTCAACCCTTGGTAGGTACATGGACAGTGTCAACCCTAGGTAGGTACATGGACAGTGTCAACCCTTGGTAGGTGCATGGACAGTGTCAACCCTAGGTAGGTACATGGACAGTGTCAACCCTAGGTAGGTACATGGACAGTGTCAACCCTAGGTAGGTACATGGACGGTGTCAACCCTAGGTAGGTGCATGGACGGTGTCAACCCTAGGTAGGTGCATGGACAGTGTCAACCCTAGGTAGGTGCATGGACAGTGTCAACCCTAGGTAGGTACATGGACAGTGTCAACCCTTGGTAGGTACATGGACAGTGTCAACCCTAGGTAGGCACATGGACGGTGTCAGCCCTAGGTAGGTACATGGACAGTGTCAACCCTAGGTAGGTACATGGACGGTGTCAACCCTAGGTAGGTGCATGGACAGTGTCAACCCTTGGTAGGTACATGGACGGTGTCAACCCTAGGTAGGTACATGGACAGTGTCAACCCTAGGTAGGTACATGGACAGTGTCAACACTAGGTAGGTACATGGACAGTGTCAACACTAGGTAGGTACATGGACAGTATCAAGCCTAGGTAGGTACATGGACAGTGTCAACCCTAGATAGGTACATGGACAGTGTCAACCCTAGGTAGGTACATGGACAGTGTCAACCCTAGGTAGGTACATGGACAGTGTCAACCCTAGGTAGGTACATGGACAGTGTCAATCCTAGGTAGGTACATGGACAGTGTCAACCCTAGGTATGTACATAGACAGTGTCAACCCTAGGTAGGTACATGGACAGTGTCAACCCTAGGTAGGTACATGGACAGTGTCAACCCTAGGTAGGTACATGGACGGTGTCAACCCTAGGTAGGTACATGTACAGTGTCAACCCTAGGTAGGTACATAGACAGTGTCAACCCTAGGTAGGTACATGGACAGTGTCAACCCTAGGTAGGTACATGGACAGTATCAACCCTAGGTAGGTACATGGACGGTGTCAACCCTAGGTAGGTACATGGACAGTATCAAGCCTAGGTAGGTACATGGACAGTGTCAACCCTAGGTAGGTACATGGACAGTGTCAACCCTAGGTATGTACATGGACAGTGTCAACCCTAGGTAGGTACATGGACAGTATCAAGCCTAGGTAGGTACATGGACAGTGTCAACCCTAGGTAGGTACATGGACAGTGTCAACCCTAGGTAGGTACATGGACAGTGTCAACCCTAGGTAGATACATGGACAGTGTCAACCCTAGGTAGGTACATGGACAGTATCAAGCCTAGGTAGGTACATGGACGGTATCAAGCCTAGGTAGGTACATGGACAGTGTCAACACTAGGTAGGTACATGGACAGTGTCAACCATTGGTAGGTACATGGACAGTGTCAACCGTAGGTACGTACATGGACAGTGTCAACCCTAGGTAGGTACATGGACAGTGTCAACCCTTGGTAGGTACATGGACAGTGTCAACCGTAGGTACGTACATGGACAGTGTCAACCCTAGGTAGGTACATGGACAGTGTCAACCCTAGGTAGGTACATGGACAGTGTCAACCCTAGGTATGTACATGGACGGTGTCAACCCTAGGTAGGTACATGGACGGTGTCAACCCTAGGTAGGTACATGGACGGTGTCAACACTAGGTAGGTACATGGACGGTGTCAACACTAGGTAGGTACATGGACGGTGTCAACCCTAGGTAGGTACATGTACAGTGTCTAACCTAGGTAGGTACATGGACAGTGTCAACCCTAGGTAGGTACATGGACGGTGTCAACCCTAGGTAGGTACATGGACGGTGTCAACCCTAGGTAGGTACATGAACAGTGTCAACCCTAGGTAGGTACATGGACGGTGTCAACACTAGGTAGGTACATGGACGGTGTCAACACTAGGTTGGTACATGGACGGTGTCAACCCTAGGTAGGTACATGTACAGTGTCTAACCTAGGTAGGTACATGGACAGTGTCAACCCTAGGTAGGTACATGGACAGTGTCAACCCTAGGTAGGTACATGGACAGTGTCAACCCTAGGTAGGTACATGGACAGTGTCAACCCTAGGTAGGTACATAGACAGTGTCAACCCTAGGTAGGTACATGGACGGTGTCAACCCTAGGTAGGTACATGGACAGTGTCAACCCTAGGTAGGTACATGGACAGTGTCAACCCTAGGTAGGTACATGGACAGTGTCAACCCTAGGTAGGTACATGGACAGTGTCAACCCTAGGTAGGTACATGGACAGTGTCAACCCTAGGTAGGTACATGGACAGTGTCAACCCTAGGTAGGTACATGAACAGTGTCAACCCTAGGTAGGTACATGGACAGTGTCAACCCTAGGTAGGTACATGAACAGTGTCAACCCTAGGTAGGTACATGGACAGTGTCAACCCTAGGTACATGGACAGTGTCAACCCTAGGTAGGTACATGGACAGTGTCAGCCCTAGGTAGGTACATGGACAGTGTCAACCCTAGGTACATGGACGGTGTCAACCCTAGGTAGGTACATGGACGGTGTCAACCCTAGGTAGGTACATGGACAGTGTCAACCCTAGGTAGGTACATAGACAGTGTCAACCCTAGGTAGGTACATGGACGGTGTCAACCCTAGGTAGGTACATGGACAGTGTCAACCCTAGGTGGGTACATGGACGGTGTCAACCCTAGGTAGGTACATGGACAGTGTCAACCCTAGGTAGGTACATGGACAGTGTCAACCCTAGGTAGGTACATAAACAGTGTCAACCGTAGGTATGTACATGGACAGTGTCAACCCTAGGTAGGTACATGGACGGTGTCAACCCTAGGTAGGTACATGGACAGTGTCAACCCTAGGTAGGTACATGGACAGTGTCAACCCTAGGTAGGTACATAGACAGTGTCAACCCTAGGTAGGTACATGGACAGTGTCAACCCTAGGTAGGTACATGGACAGTGTCAACCCTAGGTAGGTACATGGACAGTGTCAACCCTAGGTAGGTACATGGACGGGGTCAACCCTAGGTAGGTACATAGACAGTGTCAACCCTAGGTAGGTACATGGACAGTGTCAACCCTAGGTAGGAACATGGACAGTGTCAACCCTAGGTAGGTACATAGACAGTGTCAACCCTAGGTAGGTACATGGACAGTGTCAACCCTAGGTAGGTACATAGACAGTGTCAACCCTAGGTAGGTACATGGACAGTGTCAACCCTAGGTAGGTACATGGACAGTGTCAACCCTAGGTAGGTACATGGACAGTTTCAATGCTAGGTAGGTACATGGACGGTGTCAACCCTAGGTAGGTACATAGACAGTGTCAACCCTAGGTAGGTACATGGACAGTGTCAACCCTAGGTAGGTACATGGACGGTGTCAACCCTAGGTAGGTGCATGGACGGTGTCAACCCTAGGTAGGTACATGGACGGTGTCAACCCTAGGTAGGTACATGGACAGTGTCAACCCTAGGTAGGTACATGGACAGTGTCAACCCTAGGTAGGTACATGGACGGTGTCAACCCTAGGTAGGTACATGGACAGTGTCAACCCTAGGTAGGTACATGGACAGTGTCAACCCTTGGTAGGTACATGGACAGTGTCAACCCTAGGTAGGTACATGGACGGTGTCAACCCTAGGTAGGTACATGGACAGTGTCAACCCTAGGTAGGTACATGGACAGTGTCAACCCTTGGTAGGTACATGGACAGTGTCAACCGTAGGTAGGTACATGGACGGTGTCAAACCTAGGTAGGTACATAGACAGTGCCAACCCTATGTAGGTACATGGACAGTGTCAACCCTAGGTAGGTACATGGACAGTGTCAACCCTTGGTAGGTACATGGACAGTGTCAACCCTAGGTAGGTACATGGACAGTGTCAACCCTAGGTACAGGTAAGTACATGGACAGTGTCAATCCTAGGTAGGTACATGGACAGTGTCAACCGTAGGTAGGTACATGGACAGTGTCAACCCTAGGTAGGTACATGGACAGTGTCAACACTAGGTAGGTACATGGACAGTGTCAACCCTAGGTAGGTACATGGACAGTGTCAACACTAGGTAGGTACATGGACAGTGTCAACCCTAAATAGGTACATAGACAGTGTCAACCCTAGGTAGGTACATGGACAGTGTCAACCCTAGGTAGGTACATGGACGGTGTCAACCCTAGGTAGGTACATGGACAATATCAACCCTAGGTAGGTACATGGACAGTGTCAACCGTAGGTAGGTACATGGACAGTGTCAACCCTAGGTAGGTACATGGACGGTGTCAACCCTAGGTAGGTACATGGACAGTGTCAACCCTAGGTAGGTACATGGACAGTGTCAACCGTAGGTAGGTACATGGACAGTGTCAACCCTAGGTAGGTACATGGACGGTGTCAACCCTAGGTAGGTACATGGACAGTGTCAACCCTAGGTAGGTACATAGACAGTGCCAACCCTAGGTAGGTACATGGACAGTGTCAACCCTAGGTAGGTACATGGACAGTGTCAACCCTAGGTAGGTACATGGACAGTGTCAATGCTAGGTAGGTACATGGACGGTGTCAACCGTAGGTAGGTACATAGACAGTGTCAACCCTAGGTAGGTACATGGACAGTGTCAACCCTAGGTAGGTACATGGACAGTGTCAATGCTAGGTAGGTACATGGACGGTGTCAACCGTAGGTAGGTACATAGACAGTGTCAACCCTAGGTAGGTACATGGACAGTGTCAACCCTAGGTAGGTACATGGACAGTGTCAACCCTAGGTAGGTACATGGACGGTGTCAACCCTAGGTAGATACATGGACGGTGTCAACCCTAGGTAGGTACATAGACAGTGTCAACCCTAGGTAGATACATGGACGGTGTCAACCCTAGGTAGGTACATGGACAGTGTCAACCCTAGGTAGGTACATAGACAGTGTCAACCCTAGGTAGATACATGGACGGTGTCAACCCTAGGTAGGTACATGGACGGTGTCAACCCTAGGTAGGTACATGAACAGTGTCAACCCTAGGTAGGTACATGGACGGTGTCAACACTAGGTAGGTACATGGACGGTGTCAACACTAGGTTGGTACATGGACGGTGTCAACCCTAGGTAGGTACATGTACAGTGTCTAACCTAGGTAGGTACATGGACAGTGTCAACCCTAGGTAGGTACATGGACAGTGTCAACCCTAGGTAGGTACATGGACAGTGTCAACCCTAGGTAGGTACATGGACAGTGTCAACCCTAGGTAGGTACATAGACAGTGTCAACCCTAGGTAGGTACATGGACGGTGTCAACCCTAGGTAGGTACATGGACAGTGTCAACCCTAGGTAGGTACATGGACAGTGTCAACCCTAGGTAGGTACATGGACAGTGTCAACCCTAGGTAGGTACATGGACAGTGTCAACCCTAGGTAGGTACATGGACAGTGTCAACCCTAGGTAGGTACATGGACAGTGTCAACCCTAGGTAGGTACATGAACAGTGTCAACCCTAGGTAGGTACATGGACAGTGTCAACCCTAGGTAGGTACATGAACAGTGTCAACCCTAGGTAGGTACATGGACAGTGTCAACCCTAGGTACATGGACAGTGTCAACCCTTGGTAGGTACATGGACAGTGTCAGCCCTAGGTAGGTACATGGACAGTGTCAACCCTAGGTACATGGACGGTGTCAACCCTAGGTAGGTACATGGACGGTGTCAACCCTAGGTAGGTACATGGACAGTGTCAACCCTAGGTAGGTACATAGACAGTGTCAACCCTAGGTAGGTACATGGACGGTGTCAACCCTAGGTAGGTACATGGACAGTGTCAACCCTAGGTGGGTACATGGACGGTGTCAACCCTAGGTAGGTACATGGACAGTGTCAACCCTAGGTAGGTACATGGACAGTGTCAACCCTAGGTAGGTACATAAACAGTGTCAACCGTAGGTATGTACATGGACAGTGTCAACCCTAGGTAGGTACATGGACGGTGTCAACCCTAGGTAGGTACATGGACAGTGTCAACCCTAGGTAGGTACATGGACAGTGTCAACCCTAGGTAGGTACATAGACAGTGTCAACCCTAGGTAGGTACATGGACAGTGTCAACCCTAGGTAGGTACATGGACAGTGTCAACCCTAGGTAGGTACATGGACAGTGTCAACCCTAGGTAGGTACATGGACGGTGTCAACCCTAGGTAGGTACATAGACAGTGTCAACCCTAGGTAGGTACATGGACAGTGTCAACCCTAGGTAGGAACATGGACAGTGTCAACCCTAGGTAGGTACATAGACAGTGTCAACCCTAGGTAGGTACATGGACAGTGTCAACCCTAGGTAGGTACATAGACAGTGTCAACCCTAGGTAGGTACATGGACAGTGTCAACCCTAGGTAGGTACATGGACAGTGTCAACCCTAGGTAGGTACATGGACAGTGTCAATGCTAGGTAGGTACATGGACGGTGTCAACCCTAGGTAGGTACATAGACAGTGTCAACCCTAGGTAGGTACATGGACAGTGTCAACCCTAGGTAGGTACATGGACGGTGTCAACCCTAGGTAGGTGCATGGACGGTGTCAACCCTAGGTAGGTACATGGACGGTGTCAACCCTAGGTAGGTATATGGACAGTGTCAACCCTAGGTAGGTACATGGACAGTGTCAACCCTAGGTAGGTACATGGACGGTGTCAACCCTAGGTAGGTACATGGACAGTGTCAACCCTAGGTAGTTACATGGACAGTGTCAACCCTTGGTAGGTACATGGACAGTGTCAACCCTAGGTAGGTACATGGACGGTGTCAACCCTAGGTAGGTACATGGACAGTGTCAACCCTAGGTAGGTACATGGACAGTGTCAACCCTTGGTAGGTACATGGACGGTGTCAAACCTAGGTAGGTACATAGACAGTGCCAACCCTAGGTAGGTACATGGACAGTGTCAACCCTAGGTAGGTACATGGACAGTGTCAACCCTTGGTAGGTACATGGACAGTGTCAACCCTAGGTAGGTACATGGACAGTGTCAACCCTAGGTACAGGTAAGTACATGGACAGTGTCAATCCTAGGTAGGTACATGGACAGTGTCAACCGTAGGTAGGTACATGGACAGTGTCAACCCTAGGTAGGTACATGGACAGTGTCAACACTAGGTAGGTACATGGACAGTGTCAACCCTAGGTAGGTACATGGACAGTGTCAACACTAGGTAGGTACATGGACAGTGTCAACCCTAAATAGGTACATAGACAGTGTCAACCCTAGGTAGGTACATGGACAGTGTCAACCCTAGGTAGGTACATGGACGGTGTCAACCCTAGGTAGGTACATGGACAATATCAACCCTAGGTTGGTACATGGACAGTGTCAACCGTAGGTAGGTACATGGACAGTGTCAACCCTAGGTAGGTACATGGACGGTGTCAACCCTAGGTAGGTACATGGACAGTGTCAACCCGAGGTAGGTACATGGACAGTGTCAACCGTAGGTAGGTACATGGACAGTGTCAACCCTAGGTAGGTACATGGACGGTGTCAACCCTAGGTAGGTACATGGACAGTGTCAACCCTAGGTAGGTACATAGACAGTGCCAACCCTAGGTAGGTACATGGACAGTGTCAACCCTAGGTAGGTACATGGACAGTGTCAACCCTAGGTAGGTACATGGACAGTGTCAATGCTAGGTAGGTACATGGACGGTGTCAACCGTAGGTAGGTACATAGACAGTGTCAACCCTAGGTAGGTACATGGACAGTGTCAACCCTAGGTAGGTACATGGACAGTGTCAATGCTAGGTAGGTACATGGACGGTGTCAACCGTAGGTAGGTACATAGACAGTGTCAACCCTAGGTAGGTACATGGACAGTGTCAACCCTAGGTAGGTACATGGACAGTGTCAACCCTAGGTAGGTACATGGACGGTGTCAACCCTAGGTAGATACATGGACGGTGTCAACCCTAGGTAGGTACATAGACAGTGTCAACCCTAGGTAGATACATGGACGGTGTCAACCCTAGGTAGGTACATGGACAGTGTCAACCCTAGGTAGGTACATAGACAGTGTCAACCCTAGGTAGATACATGGACGGTGTCAACCCTAGGTAGGTACATGGACAGTGTCAACACTAGGTAGGTACATGGACAGTGTCAACCCTAGGTAGGTACATGGACAGTGTCAACCCTAGGTAGGTACATGGACAGTGTCAACCCTAGGTAGGTACATGGACAGTGTCAACCCTAGGTAGATACATGGACGGTGTCAACCCTAGGTAGGTACATGGACAGTGTCAACACTAGGTAGGTACATGGACGGTGTCAACCCTAGGTAGGTACATGGATAGTGTTCGGGTGAGATCATAGTTATGTTCCACCTCACTGATATCTCAGTTCTATTCGACGAACCTGCTGTAACATAGCTGAATGTTTTCTTTGTTTATCTTCATGATCTTTTAATGAATGATTCTTTAGGAAATGAGTAGTATCGGAAACCCAATTTGTTAAGTTTTGGGGGGATATAGACAGCAGATTATCTAATGGGTTCCTGATGTATATATATACATGTAAGGAGTCTCTACAAGTGTCTTTTGTATAGATGTAGTGTGTAAGCTTTGCCAGCACTTGGTCATTTACAAATCCTGTCCATTTCTAGGTTTGTTTTGCGGAACTACATTACCCAGAATGCCATTGAGCAGGCTGAGAAAGGCGACTACTCTGAAGTCAGGAAGGTTCTTCGAGTGATTGAACAACCATTCAGTGATGATGTAGACTTGTCAGAATTCTCCGCAAGTCCTGGTATGTGATTAAAGACCTAGTAGCATGCCGATGAAAGTGCTTTTCATTTAGTCCATTATGAATAGTTATCTGTAAATTCGAACGAATTTTACAAATACAATCAATGGGTTTCGAGATATTGAATCAAATAGGCACTCCTTCCGTAAATTGCCGAAGATTTTGATCACGATTTTAGTATGGGTCACGTGGTTTGTGACGTCATTTGAGGCAGTACTGAAAGTACATGTAGCCAGCAAGGTAAACTGCATGTCGCATATTCATTCTCGTTGTGTATGTTTGACAATTCAAGTGAACGGGTGAGGTGGTTGGAATACGGCATTTCTTGTCTGGATATTTAGAATCAGTACTATTCATTCTCCCAGAAGGGAGGTTTGTTGAACTGCAAGATGTCCAGTATTTGTTGGTTTTCACGTGTTTTCTTTTGAATCTCATGCATGTTGGAGTGGTTTTCTATCTTTGAGCTGACCTCCCAAATTACGTGTTTTACGTTTTTGGCCAGCCATCAAAGCACATTTTGCCTCAACTGACGTCACGATTACGGAAACTGCCGAAGCTATTTTTTTCATCGGCATGAGAAGGCGATTGCAATACTGGCTCAATATACTCCATTATATGTCGCTGTTATTAATTACCAATTAACGCGAACATCTGTTTTATCACCAAATGTACACAATGCCTTTATCTGAACAGGAATAAAACCATAAAATGGTACCTTGCTACTATGACTTTAAATCTAGTTTAGAATAAAGTTTCTGAAGTTTTTCTGATGAGACCTCGAATTGCATCTGCATTGTGTTCAATGAGTCTTGGACATAATTTCAGAAAGTACATGAATGGAGGTTTCGATGATTTGGTACATTGTTATTTCATATACTATTCACTCATATTCCAGAGGCAAGTCCCAAAGAACAGCCATCAGCAAGCTGTCGTCAATCTAGTGGCTCCTACGATGCTAAACCTCCGGATTGGTCCATGGACATCAGAGTGTCCTGATCCTCGTAAACGCTCCACAGATCCCCATGCAGTACCGCCAGCAGGTTATGGGCACGTTATGACTGTGGCAGCAGGTGTGATGCTGTGTGAAGAAATGTGGAGGTTTTCAATGTCACTGCACATCTACAATTGAGCTAGCTCTAGCAGCGTGTATTTAAACATGTGTTTTAGTATTCATACACTGGGTCAAAATTTTTGTGTGAATGGAATTTTCATCTTTTACGACATTCGAACGTAATGATGATGCATTATGATTTACATGTTGGTAGATTTAGCTCAAGTTTATGAAGACTTAGGCTTAAAATCCTCACGGATATGCTCTGGTCTGAAGTTATGATGTGTAGTGACATTCTGCTTATTATGTTACGGGTTTTACTGTGAAAATATAAACATTTGTGGCAGTAAATATTTGAGGTTTCCAAGTCGATACCAATTCGCAGGAATTTGACTTTGTTGTCACTAAAATACCAGGGTTAGGACAAATATCTGAAGTATTAACCTATTACCTAAAAGATGGACATTAAATCTAATGGTATAAACACCATGATTGTGGCATAGATAAAACAAAAATTATGTGATCATAGGAGTAACAATTATGTGGTATATCATAGATTAACCCATAGGATGTGCATTTTTTTTATTTAGTGACATTTCCCAGTGACTGATTTTGCACGCTATTTTGCCATGCATAAAATGTGAAATCGTCAAAGCAAATATCCATCTGTCTATGATGATGTCTAAGTGAAATTACTGCAAACAGGATTGTTGATTTGTATATTTATTTGATGAGATTATTAGACCATGTATAAACTGCAGTTATGTATTTATGTACATGTACATAGTTTATGATGTATAAATTTAATGCGTCACTAGTATTTATATGTTTGAGACGATTAATTTTAATACTAGTACCTGTAATTGAAATGGAAAAGATTGACAGTATTTTATGCAAATGGGTATTTTGTATTAATGGTTTGAATACCAACCCTATATAGCAGTCAACGTTTTAATGATATGATGTTATATCACACTACAAATTTTCACAAACAAATTTGTGTACCTGCATTAAATCCACACAAAGTGCCTTGTGTTATTGGTCTTTATTCAGTGCCAAACGTGATTGCAAGCAACAACATCTAGAAAATCTTTCTATTCTATTTCTGTACACATTCTTTACCATGATTACAGTGATACAGTCAGTTGTGGAGTTCGTAGAGAATTACAAAACAAAACAAATTTGATTATGTTTTTGCAACATTCCATTCAATCAAGGTCATATTCCATTCCCCATAACAGTCTAATGCATTTACTTAGACTGTCAGCAGAATAACAAGATGCATTGGAAATCAAAATATTTGTACATGTAAATTATAATATACCTAAAGTAACATCATGACATGAACAATAGCGGTACCATAAATACAAGAAATCTAATATTACATTTTAAGCACTATCCCAAAACAAAACATTCATGAACACAATCCTGGTGCTGAACACATCATGCACGTTGCATTCAAAAGACCAGTGCAGCACAAATTCTGTTCGGCAACAACATATGTGCCACTAGTTAATAGCAATGATATTTTCAAAAGGTAAGTAAACAAACCTTTGTATGTTTTAAAAAAATAGTAGTTCTACATCTAAGGACTAGAAAGACAACTGGGAGGTTAGCGTAACACAACACTTGTGACAATCCTTTAGAAACCTAAGCTATAGAGTGCTCTGTACTAGTTGACAACTTCAAATTTGAAGTCCAAGTCACCAGTCTTTGGTTTGAAGACAACCTTGTGTTTGAGTCTCCACTTCCGCTGACCGTCGACTGAGATGGCCGTGGGTTTCTGGAAGAGGTGAACTGCCTGCCGAGTGTGGATATCCCACACGAGACTCTCACCGATTGTAGGAGGCTGAAGGAGACCGGTCTGGATGCTGTTTGATTGGTCGAGGTAATAGTCCATCCACACGGCCACTCCGTTACATGTCCCAGACGTCCACAACTCGATGAAACCCTCCCGTTCGATGACCTTGATGGAGGACAGGGGTCGAGAGAAATCTAGAGTGAGGATATCGAACTGGTCAGAGAGCGGTTTGCCTGGGTACTCCCATAGCGGCTGTGCTTCAAGGTAGGTGTCTGCAGACGTGGAGGCAGCTTCAATCATTCTATCAAACTGCTGGAGATTGAAACCTTCACAGTTATCGACTGGGGCACGAATCTTCCAGAGATGTTCGAAGTCAACAGCAATTGCCCGAACCGCAGCCAGCCTCGGTAGCACCACACAGTTGTTGGCAAGCAGGTCTTGGATTTCTGTTCGACAGTACCAGAATAGCATGTTGTGCCATGGAAGGGTTGTTGTGAAGAAGAACGGTTCGCCAATGAGCAGGTTGATCTTTTGTTTCCCAAAATCGTCGTCCGTTAGATCTTGACAGTATTTGCTGATCAGTTTGACCCTGTCGTCGATGTGGTTTTCTTTGATGTAGCATTCCACCATCTGCCGTGACATGGGTTGATTTTCCAAGGCAAAGACTTGTTTTGCTCCTAACTTGGCCACCATCAGAGGTAGAAGTGATCCATCTGATATAGTCATGCACACTGTCTCTTCTGTTACCACTTGTTGCAATGCTCGGATGTATGCGTCGTTTCTCACCCTGTCGTTCATCATGCCGACTCTACTCCAGGAGCAGACCATGTGTGCTCCACATCTACAAGCCGGAGCTCCAACATCTCCTCTATCATCTGACGTAGTGACGTCAAACCACAGGCTGTATTCATCATGGTAACTGTGAACAGTGAACGGCTGTCCATTGTCCAGCTGAAGCCTAGTTCGTGGGTAGTAGATTGCCTGCATCCAGTGATCACGCCACTGAGGCTGTTGTTTTGTGGGCTGTGCCCAACCGGGTGCACAACTCAGCATGATGTCTCCTTCGGTATCCATTTGTAAGTCCCACCACATAAGCACAGCATCACAGCGACCTCGATCAATAGCAATAAGCTTCTCTGTGCCGTGTTCATCAGCTTCAATCGGAGACTTGCCACTGTAGTCGAAATGGAACACTTTCGTTGGTTCTGACAGCGGTTGTATCCAGTCAGTTCTTATCTGATCCATTTGTAAATCGTGCACCGAGACACTGCCTGGGCAGTTTGTCAACTCAACTGGAGGCAAAATATCATCACCATTGGGCATCGTGACACTCCCGAAACCTTTCCAGTTGCGTGCCAAATCAGAATGTACGACTTGAATGTACATATTTGCTGCTGATGGAACAACAATACAATCCTTTTCTAAAAGTTTCTCATGAGCATGTCGAAAGGTAGGTATGGCCCCTTCTCCTATCAGTTCAGTGTCAAAAACTTCGGTCACAAGAATATTCGCTCTCTTTTCCATGTCACAGCCTGGGCCGACAGTGATTTCATTTGATCGTTTCGGAATCAGATGGATTTTCTCTCGACACCCATTCTCACTCATAACTTTGTTTGCACATGTTGCCATCGGTGTGAACGCTTCGCAGGCAGTGACAGTATCCGCTCCATTACGCACTGCCATCATTGACAGTAGCCCTGTGCCCGTCCCGATGTCAAGAACATTGGCTTGCTTGCCACGAGCGTGCATATTGTCGATGGCCGATTTCAAGGCTTGGTCATACTTTCGGTTTCGTTCTGTATCGTGCAGCATGTCGGCGTATGCGGCTCTTGCAACTTCTTGCTGGTAATCGTAATTGTCATCTTGTAAAACCCATTCTTGTTTCCCTGTCACGGGACTAGTTGTGGTGACAAACACACTCATCTTCACAATAACAGTTCTCGGCCAGCAAAATCGTTTCTTCTTTACAAACTGACATACGCCGGTAAAATGATCGTAAACCATGCGAGGAATGTTTTCTTTTTTCCCGAGGCGAGCTGGACCGCAGTGAATCCAATAGCAAAGTCGAGTGCTTCAGATCGAGTTATCACATGCGATATCGCAGAACACTCGAGAATGACCTTGTGCTACTATTGTATGCCTATTTACATCGTTTGGAAATCGGGCTTCGAATGGCGCCTGAAGTTTTTTGTAGATCTACCACACACGGTTCACTTTGAACTTTCGATTGTATACTTTGCTGGCACGTCATAGATAACTTAACGTTAATAAATTGTAAATTAACGTTCATATGGTAATTTTACAAACGGTTAAGGATGCACGCTGCACTTGGACCCGCTCAGAGGGGCTAAAATATGAAATTCGTTTCATGATTTTCAGACTTTTGGTAACAATCATCAGTATGACAGTGTGTATTTAAAAACAGAAATTCGGGATATAATATTCTATTTATTGGTAACTTTACCCCTAAAATTCCTGAAAAAGTGGGTCATTTTTTACCATTCTCAATAAAATCATTTTTTTAACAACAACTAATGCCAAACAAATATGAGATTTTTCTTATTCATCAACGAACTGGTGTGTATGTTTTTGATACAAAAAAAATTTTGGGGTCACTGTGCTAGTTTTTCGGCTACAGGCATCCATATAATTTAAAAAAAGAAAGTTTGACCTAAATTTGCGATTTTTTTTTATAAATTCACTTACTTTGACGTCTTTGACAACTTATAGCACAAAAATTAGCACGGTGACCGCCATGTTTTTTGTATCAAAAACATGCAAACCAGTTCTCTTGTGCTTCGTGTGGACAATTTTTATCACCGCGCAGTCGAGAATAAGATAGGTTGGGTTCTCTGTTAAAAGCTTGCATAGGGGGCACCTTGGGTCAACCTCAAACCTCTTTGTGAGGCTGCAATGGACTCGCTCCAATGTGGAATGTTCAATGGCCGGTATGCAGGAGATCGGTATGCAGGAGATCCTTGCATTTTTTCTGGATCGGTAACATGTATGAGCTTTTCAGCTGGTTTGGTACCCCCACGAACAAGATCATGTTCATAAATTCAGAGATGGTCCAGATGGCTCTTGGAGAGGCATTTTTGAAGTGCTCTGCCTTCAGTGCATGCAGGTCTGCTGCCTTGGTGCTTCTCAGTGCCTTGACGCTTTTTAAACACCAACTACCGGTATAGTTTAAATGAATTGTCCCAGGAATAGGAGGGTCCGGCGGCAGGAGGCTTACACACGTTTGCGCACTCCATCACAAAAGGTCTTCTCCGACCAGCTGGTCATACATATAATCTGGGTCATCTTGCTCTTTGGGTTTAGCTGGTCCTGGCATTCATTACCAGTTCTGCTTGAACTATACTCTGATTTTTCTAACTCGTTTACACTGTTTTTCGCTGATATTTTTGCGATGCTGAATGCTATCGTTCTATAACTTGGCATACTTCACCTCGGAGTCAAACGGCAATTATTTACCGAATTTCAGACAGCTATCACCTAAATTGAAAATGTTGGCAATCTACCCCATAGTCAAATTTAGCCCCGTCATTTAATTTCTGGGTCCGCACACAATTTTGTGCATTTGCTCGGTTTTGTAGTGGTGCAATGTTTTGAAATCAAGATGTTTGTGTAGAATACACCCCAATGTGTGTTCTGGTCTAAAATTACAACAATATATCGATTCCTGATGGATGTAAACAGGATAAAATCGTCGAATATACTCAGATTCTCGAGATCCCGTTTTTGGCTGGAATTTAACATTGGGGTAGATTGCCAACTCCTTCAATTATTGCGATAGAAGTCTGAAATTCGGTAGAAAATTGCCGTTTGATTCCCAGGTGAAGTATGCTAAGTTATAGAACGATACGATTTAGCACGGCAAAGATATCGTCAAAAACCGGTGTAAACAAGTTAGAAAAATCAGAGTATAGTTGTGGCGATTTTGCCCTAAGCACGCGGCAGGTGATTGTAAACATAAAAGCCATTTATGTGGCCTTTCTGTACTTGGCCTTGTTTTGACATGCTCCGTTCGAGCGTGCGTTGCCACGGCGACGTATTGTAATTTACGCTCCAGTAAACTATAACAATGGATCGATTTAACCTCGCGTGCGCCCTGCAGTTTCGGGTGTATTATATATACACTGGAAGCGACTCGTTCGAGGAGATTGTCCAAGATCGAGACTAGGACGCACACGAGGCTCGCCATGAGCTTTGTGTTCCCTGGGTCTGAGTAGTGGGCTCCTAGAGCCCTGGGGACGATTTCCGTGGGGAGGCCCGGGCTGGGAGAGACGAGTTGCTGACTCGGGGGCCTTCGGCCCTGTGGATCGCCAGCTCTCTCCCTTCCCGGGACATGTGACAGAGGCTCTGGCCAGCATGTCGGACTGTACGGGGTTCCGTCCCCGAGGCAGACCGCGGCTCGCCAGGCCCCGCCAGTTAACACCGTAGGGATGAACTAGTTTCTGAACGGTGTCCGTAGGCCTGGGAGTGTCGGGTGGGCTGTTACCTGGTTACCGTTAATGATGAAGTAGTTACCGTGTCCGCCGCGACCTCCGGTGAGCGGCCCTGCCGCGAGGATCCGGAATAGCGGATGCGCGTCCGCAAGGATTCGGATGAGAGAGGACTATCCTCGAGGATCCCGAAGAGCGGACGGTAGTCAATAACTTTACATTGGTGCCGTGACCAGGATCAGTCCGACAGTGTTCCATCGCAGCCTACCGTCACAGTGTTGTAGCCTCCTTAGTCCCTGGGGATCGCCCGCTCCTCAAGGACGTCTCGAAAAATGACTAAAGAGAAAGATAAGGCCAAAGATAAGGCCGATGAATCCAAGGGGAGGGATAAGGGTGGAAATGTCGCGGACCACACCCGGTCGCGTGACAGCCACCGTGAGACGTCTCCGGACGACTCCGGTGGCCGGAAGGAACGCGCGGAAACCTCCGTGGACAAGACCCCGTCCGCGGAGACGACTCCGGCGTCCCTGGCCCCGTCTTCGGACGTAGGGTCGAGCCCCGCGGGGCCGCAGCAGGAGTTGCCGTCAAGGCCGGACCTTGACGTGTTAGGCGCGGTGGGTGGAGCTGGCAACGGCTCTACGCCGCGCCCGCCCGTGCCCAGAACAGATCCGTGGCAAACGGCACCCTTCCATAAGACGCCTTCGAGCGTCCGGAATCGAGCGCCAATGCATGCGGGTCCTTCTGGACGAGCGGACCAGTCATACCAGATGCCGCACCCGGCCGGGTGGACTCCCTCGCGAGCCTCCGGCATGGGTTCTGGTCGGTCTGCACCGGGCAGTGTGGTGGATCAGCTCACCGACGCACTTGGCGAGCTGGCCCCCCTCGGGCGCTATGACCGCGCCCGGTCGCCCCATCAGGGACGATCAGACCGGCGGAACCGCTCCCCTTCTCCGCTGTCACAAGGCAACTCGGGGCCTTTGACGGAGAGGGAGAGGTGGCTGATATCCGAGGCGCTTGTACTGTTCAAGCGGAATCAGCTGCATTCGAGCGTTGACCCGTCGGTCACCCTAAGTCCGGGGATGTCTGGGCCAGTAGCCCCTCCCCAAGTCCTGCCGAGTCCGCAGGTGCCAGTGGCCCCCGCAATGGGACCCGCGCCTGCCCCGCGGCTCGGAGGCACCACGTTGGCGACCGCGTCGACCGTTCCGACGGTTGGAGCGCAAGCCGCGTGGTCGACTTACCCTGGCACGTACAGTGTGTCGGACGGGCAGTGGCAACAGGCGGCTTCGGCCCCAAGCTTTGCCGCCCCTTCTGGAGCCTACCCAGTAGGTTCGATGGGAGCCCCGCCCGCACCTAGCCAGAGTGGGTTTTCAGCGGGAATGATCCCGGCGGCAAACGTGAGCTTCCCTGCTCCTATGTCCACGGCGTCGATGTTTGCTCCGGCAGACTCCGCCGCAGGCGCAGGAAGCGCGCGGAACTTGCCGCAGTACACGGACGACCCCGGAGCCGGGACCGCACGTCGGGCGCGTAGCAAACGCGATGACGGGCCCGACCACTCTTCGTGGCGGAAACGGTTCAACGGGGATAACGCCGACTTGGAGGACTACTTGCTCCAGGTATGGCGTACCGCCGTGTACGAAGGATGGTCCCAGCCTGAAGCTGGACACGTCCTCGCGGGGAGCCTGGAAGGGAAAGCTCTCCGCGTGATGCCGTGTCTGCCGGTGGGAACAGTGACGTTCGGCGAGGTTGCTCGTCAACTTCGCCTGCTGTTCCCGCCGACGACCAATCGGCGGCAGTCTGAACGAGAGTTCAAGGCGCGTATCCGCCAGCCGACTGAGTCCGTGACAGACTATGCGTACAGCTTACGCATACTCGGCCGGAGAGCTTTTCCGGACATGGACTCCAGACGGTTTGAGACGATGCTGATCGATCAGTTCATCGATGGCCAGCCTTACCACCTAGCGTACGGGCTGGCCACCCATGAAAAGCGATCGATGGAGGAGGCGATAGACTCCGCGCTTGCGCTTGAGATGGCTGTCCGTCCTAGACAGTTGCCTCCAGCCTCGGCTCCGGCCTCGGCTGTACCCGCGCAGGTGGCGACTCCTCCTCCGGTCAAGGCATCGCAGGTAACCCCGTGGCAGGACCCGGTCGTCCGGGAACCCGCCAGGGAACCTACCCAGCAGTGGGTTAGTGCGCCGGCACCCTCTACAGGGGCGCCCGCACATGCGGCACCGGTCGCCGCGCCGCGCTCGCCTTCGGACGAGTGCGACATAGAGGAATACGACCTCGGCGCCGCGCAGATGATTGCGCACTGCGCCGGGCTCGAAGCTCCGGGAGCCGCAGAATGTTGCGCGTTCACCTCCGGACCAGCTCAGAACCGTCCCTGCTACTTCTGCGGAAAGCAGGGACACTTTTGGCTGAAGTGTCCGGAGTTGTTGGAACGCCTGCGGTCACGCGGATACCAGGGAGCTCTCCCTGGCCCGCAACGGAGGAATTCCTTCCGGTCTGGTCCTCCGGGACAGCAGAATCGGAACCCGCGGCAGGGAAACTAGATCCGGACGTGGTGGCGACCAACACTGCGTCCGGGGATAGTTGTTCGGTGGCAAACGATGCTGCCCCACCCGCTGATGAGCAGGACGGACCCCAAGTAGATATGACTTCTCCGGAAGTAGTCCTTGGAGACCAGTCTAGCTCCTCCGCGGCTGAGGCGGATGGCGAGGACTCCGTAGATGAGCCCAGCGCGTGCGAAAGGTATCGCCCGACCTGCGCGCTGGTGAGGGACCCCTGCTGGTACCTGCCCCTGTCCTTCGGACGGGAGCCGGTCCGGTTCCTCATAGACTCAGGCTCGGAGGTGACCCTCGTGGCCGCCGGAACGTTTAGGAAGGAGCCCGCACTCCGCAACCTCGAGTTGCGAGACCCCGGACCGTACAAGCTCTACGGAGCGGGAGACAACCGCATCCGTATCCATGGCATCATCGATCTGCCTATTACCCTTGGGGACAAGGTGTATCTGACAGAGGCGATCGTGGCGGATATCGGAGCGGCCGGGATAATTGGGATGAATTTCCTACGGGTCCACCGGGTGATTGCCAACTTTAGCGCTGGCGAGTTCCGGATGGGAGAGGACACACACTTCCTCTTCCGCTCGAGCCCGATGCATTCATTCCAGATGCGGACCTCGCGCACTGTAGTAGTGCCGCCGATGAGTGAGATGATCATCGAGACGAGGCCGCGGCGTCCCCGCATGCCCCTCGATGGTCGACCGTGTATAGTGCAACCCGTGAGCAGTTTCGCCGCAGGAACTGGGCTCGTGCTGGGTGGGGCCCTGGTCATGTCCAACCCCCGCGCGATGCCCATCCTCGTGGTGAATCCTACGGATGCTCCGATTGTACTGAAGCGCGGATGCATAGCAGCTACTGCTATTCCCGCGGCTTCGAGTCGTGTCATCCCCGACGATCCGGTCTGCCGCGCTGCGTGCGCGACGGCGGCCGCCGGAGATGATCCGTTCACCCTGCCGGACCATTTGGAATCTCGGGTTCCGAAGGACCGGTTGGATGAAGAGCAGCGCCAAGCGCTCCGCAGACTGCTGCGGCAGTATGCGGATGTGTTCATGGGTCCTGATGGTGCGGTTGGCAAGACTGACGTCGCCAAGCACCGCATCGACCTCGTGGACGAGCGTCCTCTCAAGCAGCGTCTTCGTCGGGCAGCAATAGTGCACCAAGAGGTCATAGACCAGGAGGTGCAAAAGATGCTCGACTTGGACATCATCGAACCCAGTGACAGCCCTTGGGCCAGTCCGGTGGTTATGGTGAAGAAGAAGGACGGCTCGTGGAGGTTCTGCGTGGACTATCGGAAACTCAACGATGCCACGCGGAAGGACTCATATCCTCTCCCGCACATTGAGGATACCTTCGATGCCCTGGCCGGGTCGCACTATTTCTGTGCTCTGGATCTGGCCTCCGGGTATTGGCAGGTGGAGATGGAGGAGAGTGATCGGGCGAAGACTGCCTTCGTTACCAAGAACGGGCTCTACCAATTCAAGGTAATGCCGTTCGGGCTCTGTAACGCACCAGCGACGTTCGAGCGCCTCATGGAGATGGTACTCAAAGGGTTCCTCTGGAAGCGATGTATGGTCTACATCGACGATGTCGTCGTGTATGGCCGGTCGTTCGAGGAAACCCTCACCAACCTCCAGATGGTGCTCCATCGCATCCGCGGAGCAGGGCTTAAATTGAAGCCAAGTAAGTGCGAGCTATTCGCGCAGGAAATCCTGTACTTGGGCTTCATGGTAACGGGCACCGGAGTGAGACCAGACCCCGCAAAGGTGGCGGCCGTGCAGAAATGGCCTCCGCCATGTAACGTGGCGGACGTGAGGTCCTTCTTGGGCTTCGCGAGCTACCACCGCAGGTTTATTCGCGGCTTTGCGGAGATCGCGCGTCCCCTTACTATCCTCACGGAAAAGGGCGCCGATTTTGTTTGGTCCGCCGAGCAGGCTAACGCCTTCTCGGGACTCCGGCAGGCCTTGGTAGTGGCCCCGGTGCTGCGGCACCCTCGTCCGGACTGCGAGTTCATCCTGGACACTGACGCGAGTAACTTCGCACTCGGCGGTGTCCTCTCGCAGATCGTGGATGGGCAAGAGCGGGTAGTAGCTTATGCGAGTGTGGCCTTGAGCCGCTCTCAAATGAACTACTGTACCACTCATCGCGAGTTGCTCGCGGTGGTTACGATGACCAAGCGTTTCCGGCACTATTTGTTGGGACGCCATTTCCGCTTGCGGACTGATCATAGTTCGCTGAGATGGCTCCTCAACTATAGTGAGGCCGATGGCTTGGTGGCGCGGTGGCTCGTCAAACTCCAAGAGTATGACATGCAGATAGAGCATCGCGCTGGTAAGTTGCACGGCAACGCGGACGGCCTGTCCCGTTGTCATAAGTGCAAGAATCCGGGTTGTGCAGGGATGGCACCATTCCAGCAAGCCGCGGATTCGTCCTCAGACTCGGAATTGGACGTTCCGGGGAGACCGCAGGCCGCCGCCCCCTCTAACAACACGGCGGCCGGAGCGTCTAGGGCTCATCTCCGCGCGCGGACCCGCCGATATCGGCGAGGGCGTCCCGCATATGAAGCGGAGGTGCGGCTCAGCTCCAGCGAGTCTTCCTCGAGTCCGGCGGTGTACTCCTCGTGGGTACCCTCGTCCTCTGGAGAGTCTGAGTATGAGCGGTCCTTGCCCCCTGTGGTGATGGCCGCTGCGGCGCAGCCGGACGCGACGGATGAGGAGCCTAATTACTTGGGTGGCTACTCTCCGGCGCAGATAGCTGCGGCGCAGAGAGCTGACAGAGCTCTGGCACCGGTAATCACAGCCCTTGAGGCCGGCCAGAAGCCCTCGAAGGATGAGCGAAAGACCTACAGGGAGGAGACCTTGTCTCTAGTATCTCAGTGGGAACGACTCTCCTTGAGGGATGGCCTCTTATACCGGCGCTATGAGCCACCGACCCCACTGCCTCCAATATGGCAGTTGGTGCTTCCGGCGGAGCTGTGGAAAGAAGTACTCCACCAGTTGCATGACCTCCGGGTGACCGGTCACTTGGGAATCCGGAGGACCGTCCATAGGCTACAACAGCGCTTTCATTGGCCTGGTAGCGGCTTGGACGTGCAACGGTGGTGCGCAGCCTGCCCTCGGTGTCAAGCTCGCAAAGGAGTTCCGACTCCTGGCCGCCACCCCTTAACCACGGTTAAGGCGGGCGCGCCGTTTGATCGGATAGCTTTGGATATACTGGATACCCACCGGGTCACCCCGCGCGGTTTCCGGTACATCCTGGTGATATCCGACTATTTTACCAAGTATACCGACGCCTACCCACTGCGCCGCCAGACTGCGGACGAGGTAGCTCGGTTATTGGTGAATAGATGGGTGGTGTACCATGGGGTACCTAAACAGGTACATTCGGATCAGGGCACGCAATTTGAGAGCAACCTGTTCCGGAACCTAGCACAGATGCTAGGGAGTACCAAGGTGCGGACCACCCCCTACAGGCCCCAGTCTGATGGCCAGGTCGAACGCTTTAATCGATCGGTCCTCAACATGCTGGCGGCCTTTGTGAATGATCGTGCGAATGATTGGGATGACCACCTCCCGTATGTCTTAATGGCGTACAGGTCGTCGGTCCACTCTTCGACCGGAGTTACTCCGCACGCGATGTTGTACGGCCGGGAGTTAAATTTGCCCGTGGATATTATGTATCCAACTGCGGCAGAGACCGGCGCGGTACCCCAGTGCGGTCCGGAATACGTGGAGTGGATTCGCCGCGCCCTGGCGAACGCCCATGATTTCGCGCGCGTGCGCCTGGACAAGTCTGCCCTCCGGCAGAAGCGAGGCTATGACGCCCATGCTAAGGGTAGGCCAGCTTTTGCGGAAGGCGACAAGGTGCGCTACTATTATCCGCCGCTTAAGCAAGGCAATAAATTTGCTAAGCCGTGGATAGGCCCGTTTACCGTACTGAAACAGGTGACAGATGTGGACTACCGGATCCGGAGGGATTCCGATCCGGACAGGGTTCTGGTTGTCCATATCGATAATCTGAAGAAGTACGAGGGCCCGCTTGTCATGGATCCGCTAATTCAAGATGCGGAACCGGATGATGCTCCCGTATGGGATCCGTCCGGTCAGCATCCGCGGACTCCAGACGAGCGTGTGCGCCGTATGGTGGGCCTCCCGGACCTCTCTGACCCGTCAGATGATGGACTGGGTGGCTATCAGCCAGATGACGGCGATCCGCAGGTACCCCCACTCCCTCCAGTACCTGCGGATGACGGGCGGCCACGCCGGAAACCACGTGCGCCAGCCCGGTATGGGTGGGAATAACCTTCCGCCCATGCGGATGCGTCTGCGGTACCCGTCTGTCATACTATGGATGGGTTTTAGGTCGTTCCGTGAGAGTCCGCACGACTTACCTCCGCGGGTGGCTACTTTGTGGCCATTTTCGGAGTTGAGGTCCGCGGAGACTTTCATGTCGTAACGCCGCCGCTCCGCATCCGCCCTCCTGTAGTTTCTAGCGCCAGGGACGTGCGGATGGCCTGTCCGCACCTTGTGGACGGCTGTCCGGCGTAATCCGCACAACGGTTACGCTGGCCGGACGAATTTACTGATTCGGCCGGACGCCCCTGGTCCCGGGACAACCTCTTATATGGCCAGACTGAGGTTGGGATTTACGCCCGCTACGGGAGAAGCGTCTTCCCACGGATTTGGGGAACTGGCTCTGGACGCGGGGATAGTGTCCGCAGATGAGGACTGATGTCCGCGGTTCGTCCGCGTGACTCGTCCGGCGTCCGCGGCGCTTTAAGATGACGCACTTCGGTGTAGTTATCCCCCGTGAGCCATTACTATAATTACGGTTATAGTAATTAAGGTTTCTTACGGCAGGAAACCGACTATCCATTATGATAATGGAGCGGTTGTTAAGTCCGCATGTGCGGACCAGCCGCGGCAGCGGGTGACGCTCGTTCTCGTCCGGATCGTACCTTACAATATGCGGTCCGGCCGGAATGACCGGAACCCCGGCCTCCTTCTAAGAAGGGGGTCGTATATTACATGCGCAACACTTGTGGTGGCTTCTAATTCCAATTTCATCTTCATTGGATAAGGGCAATACGCCGTACAATGGTAGACGTCCGGCCTGGACTCCGTCCGCGGGCAGCTCCGGACGTCCGCCGGCTATTGCTTTCACCATCTTTGGGCGCCTCTAGATTGGGCGCCGGTATGAAGGGTTCGCCCCCTAACCAGTGCGGTTATGGACCATGCCGGCTCCGCGTCTAAATCTATTGGCTCCGCGCTCCGGTAGTCGTTTGAGGAGGCTCTGGGCTGGACCGGGCACCGCTCCGCGGCCGGGCAGTACGTCGGGGATGCTAGTGGGCGCTTTGCAAACGCCCATAGGGCGCCCGATTGTCTGTCCGGACGTCATGGGTATGTCCGATCGCCCTGTAAGCGTGCCAGCGGCTATGGGGAGTGATTTTGTTTATTTTCCATCTCATTTATTATTTATGGGAGGATTATAAGCCACAAGTGTGTGCGTGTTTCCCGTGGAAATGCTATTCTTACTCATTTATCCCATATATGAGAAAGTTTAGTGATATATCTTTTCCCTGGTGCAATAGAGAGTAAGAAATCGGGAGATTTCTGCTTTCGCAAGAGGGGTGTAGGAGATTGTGTACATTGTATCGAAGGCTGTATGCCGTGATCTATGAAAAGCATGCAAGCGGTGGTGGATTTATTTTCATTGCTGCTTGAGCGGTGTTAAATTTTTATTTATCGCTGCTGACAGGGTGACATAATCGTAACACCCACAAGTAGTTTGGCTTTTTGATACATTGTATACAATCTTTAACCTGCGAGGGTGATTAACTTCACGTCATTGATCGCCAGTGCGAAAGCTATTGCTAATGACTGCTGTTAATTACTGTAGTATTTTAGCGGGTTCCCCCGGGATGGCTTGTGTACACAAGCCACCCGTATACATGGCACGAAAGGAGTCACCGGGGGGAGATGCGTGTATGGGAATGCGGGAATGTAAAACGTCCTTTTGTCTGTCGATCGGGTAGATGCAGTGAATAGACGTTTCCACGGGAACGCGTCATACGATGCGTGTGCAGTATAACTGCCAACACTTGATGCCTATAATCGATGTAACTCGACACCTTCTCGTCATTCAAGCGCTCGACACTGGTGGAGACGGATCTGCGGATCTGACTCCCAGTGTTTAGAGTGATTAGAGCGCTTGATGTCAGAGTCAAGTGACGGCTGGGGAGGTGATGAAGGGAGGGAAGAGGGGTCTCTTGAGCGCGGTAATTCGTACTCGAGACCCCAGTCTAGGCCCGAGGAGGATGACCGCGAGGACATCCCTCGGGGAGCCTATGTGGGTTCTGAGGAATCCAGCTCCAGCTCCGGTTCTTACTCAGGAACCGAGTCTGAGAGCGAGGTCGCGGAGGACCGCCCCGCAGAGAGTGACTCGGCCACGGCAGGCGCCGAGCTACTCCTAGATCCGTCCACTTTTTCCCGTATGGAAGAGGTGATGGACTGCGGTGGTGCGGGACTTGCTAGTGTGGACATTGAGTTGCACCCGTCCTCGGAGATGCTTGCGTCTCTGGGCCCGGATGAGAGTACTCGTGCGGAAACCCGTCCGGATGGCCATAGCCGTCCGGACACCGGTTCCGCCGAGAACTCCTCGGTGTCCGCACCTGCGGAGTCTGGTCCGCATGACCAGAAGGCCCCTGGGACTTGGGCGGAGCAGGTTGACGCGGCTGAGGAAGCCGCATCCCAAGCGCCGCCTCAGGGACAGGAGTCTGGCTTGGGCGGAGCAGGTTGACGCGGCTGAGGAAGCCGCATCCCAAGCGCCGCCTCAGGGACAGGAGTCTGGCTCGAAGGAGACCGAGAACCGAGATGACGGGTTTACATCGCCCGTCTCTAGGCGTACTCGCCGTCGAGCCCGGGAGATTGCCCAAAAGCAGTGGAGAGCCCAGCAAGAGCTGGAAGCCGCTGAGCGTGGGCAATCTGAGGCCGGATCCGACCCGGACCCGGCCTCCTCGCCTCCGAAGAAGAAGAAGAAGAAGCGGCCGCACCGGAAAAAGAAGTCCGGCGGCCCCTCGCCTCAAGCCGGATCGAAGTCCGGAGGACCTAAGCCACTGGCGCCTAAGCCGGGCGGCCAGAAAGGGTCCTCCGCCAAACCCGGAGTCGCCAAGACGCCTAATCCCTCGGGATCTGGTGCGGGCGGCGCCTCCGCGGGATCCGGCCCAGGCGCGGGAGGTTCCTGTAAGCGGGTGCCTATCCAGGCACCGAAAGGAACCTCCTCTTCCTCTTCCTCCGGTACTAAGAAACCTACCGGAGCTGCGGAGGTGGGGTCAAGTCCAGTGGACAGAGGGCGTCCCGTGCCGAAGGAGGGAGATCTTCGTTTAGAACTCCTCCGGAAGCGCGCGGAGCAAGACGGGGTCCACCTGTCTGACGCCGCACTGGAAGCGGGAGCGCGGGCCTTCGTTGCGCAGCAACAGAAGGCCGCGCCCCCACGCGGGAAGAGTGTGCCCCGACAAACCAGGTCGGAGAATCGTTCGGGGGCGGCCAAAAAGAAGAAACGGTCGTCCTCGGAGCAGCCCTCTATCCAGAGGCTGCGGGCCGAAATGGGCCCCGAACTCCCTGGAGTCCGTCAGGGACACATGTTCCTTCCGCGCTATGGCAGGGATCCGCAGGGACGCCGCACCGCGGCGGCCGGCGCGGCGGCCGACACGCCTTTCACACGGCCTCGTCCACTCACGGACAAGGAGCGTGTCGGGTTGCCGCCCGAGACAGAGGCGGGCGTGATATGCCAACTCTGTCCGGAATCCCTGGACGGGTATGAGGACCCGCACCGTGCGCTCAATCGGGATCGTAGGTACCCTACCTACGACCACTTGAGTCGACATATTGCGGGGTACCACTACCCCTGGATGCAAATGTTCGTTTGCAAGAGGTGCTACTCCGGCACCCCTCAGCAACGATATTTCGCCAGTTTAGAGGCCCTAAATGATCACCGCTCGGGTGCACACCGCGGTGAGGGACTTCATATCGTTGGAAATGAAGTGGGGCCTGTATTCAATTATGGATACATACCACCGAGGGTGGCGTCGTTCATGACTACGTCAGGGACGGCGAATCACCGATTCTTTCACTGGGGTCCATGGCGCTTTGCACAGCGCATCATGGACGATGCCTGGAAGGAGTCTGGCGTTGTGTCCGCTGGCTCGAGCTACACCGCTCGCCTGACGGCTACAATGGGCCAGACCCCGGCGGAGTTCCAGGCGGCGGAAGCCGCCCGGACAGCAGCAGAGGCTGTCCGTGAACCGCCGGTGATCCAGGCCGGTGAAGAACGGCACCGGGTGACCATGATCGTGTCGGAGATGCCGCAGATCGCGGCCAAGACACGAGTGGCTACTCCTAAGCCGCGCCCCCAGCCAAAGACTCAGGGGAAGAGCTCGTCCGCCGGAAAGACTCCGGCCGGGACGACGCCCCTGCAGTCTCCGGGTGCGCTGACTCAGGAGGACTACCCGGGCTTGCTCGAGGTGACGGTACCCGCGGGTCCGTCTGAGGGACGGGTGGTGGCAGACACCTCCGCCTCCTCGAGTACCGCGTCGGCGGTCCCGCCAAGGACTCCACGCGTGACTCCCTCGGTTGCGAGCAGTAGCGGACGTGCGGTACCTCTCACGAGGTCGGCGTCCGCGTCCTCGTTGGTAGTTGAGGGGACGTCCGCAGGGTGGCAAAGCACCGCCTCTCTGGACTTGGACCCCCTCGACGCCACGGCGGACGTACGCCGGAGGCTCGGTCCCACGACCGCCAGCGTCTACGAGACTTTCCGCGAGTCTGTAGGCCAGGCGGTCGGCCATCGTCGCGATGGTATGGACCGGATCCCCGGTGATCCGGCGTTGGTGAACCTGCCGGTGCCTCGAGCCATTCGTGACTTGGGGTCCGCAGGTGTAGCCGCGTTGGTCCGCGCTCGGGAGGAGCACCCCTGGGATCACCCCCAGCGTGGTCGACTCACCCGAGCGGCGGAGTACCTTGTGGCGGAGATGGACAGCTCTCTGGATCGGTTCAGCCGGTGCCGCGCCGAGGCCTCCCGTGTCGCATGCGATCTCGCATACGACCAGGGCCTCATGGAAGGCACCCGGCGGAGCCTAGAGAGCTACCGGACTTTGTCGGCCGTCATTGAGCGGCGCGCGTTCGACCAGGGTCGGACCGCCGCTCTTGCCGAGCAGTCCGGGGCGTCCGCCCCCGCCCCAGAGGTGGCCGCACGGATGGAGCACCTGGAGGCTGAGAATGAGCAGCTACGGCGTCGTCTTGACGAAGCCGAGGCCGCTCGGACTCGCCTAATCCAGGGCGTCGATGACCCCGAGTCGTCCGCCCTGAACCAGGCGGCTCTCCGGCGCGCGGATGCCGCTTTGGAGCTGGCCATCTACCCATACCTAGTCCAGGTGTGGGGAGAACGGACGGCCGGTCCACAGCGCACCCGCGATACGGTGGAGATGTTCCGCGCCATAGCAGATCTCGGCGCGACATCTCTACCGGCCTCCGTTGTGATGGCTCCGTCAGGACCCGGATTGCAGGGCTCACCACAAAAGCCCGTGCAAGCTCCACCGGGCCTGCCTCATCCGCCCGTGCAGCCGGCTTTCACTATGCCGGCTCCGCTGCGTCCGCGGCGTAGGGACCCGTCACCGCCGCCAGACCCCAAGACAGGCGGCACGGATGAGGAGCCGATGACAACGGAGGAAGGCTAGGGTGCTAGCCTCGTCGCTGCACGTGTGCGGCGGCGTGCCGGAGTCGCTCCCGCGGCTCCGCCCTGCCTCAGACCCGTTCTGCGGATCTGAGGAGCCGGCCGGCAGGGCGGTCGGCAACATTTTAGAGGTACTATCACTTTTGATCACTCGGTGTGTCGTTTTACAAAATTTCTAAATTTAAAGTCTAACCTTAAAGATATTCCAAAGACTTTTATAATGGATGACCTTTCAAGGTCATCACACGGTTTTGGACCACCTCGGTCAAAATTTTAGCTTGTTTATGAGGATTTATTCAAAATTGCAAAGCACGTTATAGTTTACTCCATAAGTCCGGGGGTAGTTCCCCATTCTTCCAAAAGGGACTCTTAAAGTCCTAGTGTTTGCGCCGTGACTTCCGGGCGTTGCCATCGTGCCTTCTTCCGGCCCCCGCCATGCGAAGCCTTCGTCGGGTTTCGAGCATTTTGGGCGCGGGCGGAACATGTTGGGGACCAACATTGTAAGAAGGGGGTAATGTGGCGATTTTGCCCTAAGCACGCGGCAGGTGATTGTAAACATAAAAGCCATTTATGTGGCCTTTCTGTACTTGGCCTTGTTTTGACATGCTCCGTTCGAGCGTGCGTTGCCACGGCGACGTATTGTAATTTACGCTCCAGTAAACTATAACAATGGATCGATTTAACCTCGCGTGCGCCCTGCAGTTTCGGGTGTATTATATATACACTGGAAGCGACTCGTTCGAGGAGATTGTCCAAGATCGAGACTAGGACGCACACGAGGCTCGCCATGAGCTTTGTGTTCCCTGGGTCTGAGTAGTGGGCTCCTAGAGCCCTGGGGACGATTTCCGTGGGGAGGCCCGGGCTGGGAGAGACGAGTTGCTGACTCGGGGGCCTTCGGCCCTGTGGATCGCCAGCTCTCTCCCTTCCCGGGACATGTGACAGAGGCTCTGGCCAGCATGTCGGACTGTACGGGGTTCCGTCCCCGAGGCAGACCGCGGCTCGCCAGGCCCCGCCAGTTAACACCGTAGGGATGAACTAGTTTCTGAACGGTGTCCGTAGGCCTGGGAGTGTCGGGTGGGCTGTTACCTGGTTACCGTTAATGATGAAGTAGTTACCGTGTCCGCCGCGACCTCCGGTGAGCGGCCCTGCCGCGAGGATCCGGAATAGCGGATGCGCGTCCGCAAGGACTCGGATGAGAGAGGACTATCCTCGAGGATCCCGAAGAGCGGACGGTAGTCAATAACTTTACATAGTAATCTCCCATTCACCATCAGTCAGTTGATGGAGCAACTTTTCACTGCTATCCCAAGATACTATGTCGGTGATGCGATCATTTGGTTTGGGGGAAATAACAGAACGAGAATGAGCGTGATGTAAATATCCAATAATTAATCAAGCATAGCTACAATATATCACTGTTCATAGGAGTCGATCAGTGTTGACCAGTAGAGTGACAAAAACATGGATTTTGCTATGCATTTTTTTAGAAGATGGTGTGAAATGCAAGTTGGGTTTTTATTATTGAACGATTCCAATCAATTTGCCAAAAATATTTGCCAATAAATAAGAAATGTAACGTTAATTTATCTCTATGATTGTGTGATACATTACAACACAAAAATGCCGATCTACATGCCTTGTGAAGATCTCCAGTTGTTTACTTTACAGTATTAAACGTATATATTATTGCAAATAAATTTGTGATGTGTAAAATTCGTAGGCTCTTTTGTGCCGAGTCAAAATAGAAATTCCAGAATTATGAATCTCTGCCCATCTCCACTGAAGGACGTGTAGATATGAACAATGGAATGGACTATGTATGATCTACTAATAACTATGAAATGGAATATTTTACATTGGCCTACAAAATTGATTACGTTGTAATTTTGCTTTTTCTGATAAGAACCTCACATAAATTGATTTATATCATCGTTACATGTAGTGAACCATAATTTATGCCATATCGTTACTTGCTCTGCTTGGTGTAATGTATCCGAGCTATGCATCCTAACTTCGCCAATAATTGGTACTTTTTGCATGAAAATGGTATGATCGCCCAAGTACTGAAAATAATTACCCCAAATGAAAGTTCGGCTCCTGTCTGAAAAGTTTCCATGAAGCTTCTTTGTACTTCACTTCCGTTGGTTGCTGAGGGGAGCATCGTTTATGCCAATGCATCATCAGTGCAGAAAGTCAAGATGGCGATCCTAAATTCGCCAACTTTTTGTTAAGTCAATTAGAGTCTTCAAATGTGCAAGAAATGTGCTGCTGGTTGCGATGCAGGCGATACCAAACAAAGTTGGTACACATAAATTTTCACGCTTACAGAAAATTATTTAATAACAAGTGATACCCTTCAGTGGAATGTCTCATGCGTGTGCATTTTGTCATTGATATTTAATGTCCAATCTGTGGTGGCTCAAATAAAAATATGTCATTCGATATATTAAGAACAATATTTAAGAACATAGAGGTGACAACAGCGAGAAACTAAGAAATATTCTGGAAAACTCAGGTCCGATTACCGCCATTTTGTTATATGGTCTTAGGAGGATACAAATGGGTTGTCATGTGAGCAACTTCCTCCCTGGTCGATCAGCAATTTGCTAGCTATGCACAGAGACCGATGGAAACCTCCGGCACTTCATAATGGAGTGCATGAAACTCTTCCCAGCCAGAGGTCATCTCCTTCAACGGATTGAGTTCGAAATGCAGAAAGCCTGTATGGAAGTCAACAGGGAAACCAGCCTCCAGATCATTATTGACCAGAGCATTGTTCTTGGAAGGCTTAGACAGGATGATCCCAACCAACATCTTGAGGAACTGTCTCGCCAATATCTAATCACCTTTTAAATATTTTACCCAGATCTCACACTTGAGAATTTGTAGAAGTCAATACCAGCTTATAAAATTGTCAATTTCAGCACCGGAAAGCTACGTCACAGACGGTTCTCCTACTTAAAGGAGATAGCTTCGATATTGGATTGGATTGGTTGCCTATTGATTGATTATATACCCTCCACCGCCCTCAGACCAACATCCAACTAGGGTTGGATCCATATAACATGTCGCCCTGGATTAAACTGCTGTTTACATTATTTGTATGGGTTAACAAATCATAAATGGTATTTTATCAGCATCTTATGACCCATGCGTATGGTTAGACAATAATGGCAGCATGCTTCCCAAGTATTGACCAAAACTATAACTAAGTGTGAGATGGCGAAATTGAGGATCCCTGTTTAAATATTGATCCAGATACACTATCGCGCATGTGCAAAACGGATCACATGTTACCACATTTTAATCTGGAAATTTTGCTCTCGTAAAAGTCTCCAGAAAGCGATTGAAAGCGCATATAATAATAATAATAATAATCAGATTTGTTTAACGACGGTGATAGGCAATTCTGCCTGTCTTCCCCATCCCCCGTCGAGTGACGTTTTTGAATTTGGAAAGCACATTCGAATGGAGAAACCTTTGCAATGCCAGGATGAAAACTCCACCTACTTTGTGCCGGTGACGGGGATCGAACCCGTGTCACCTACCGCCTCTGAGCTTCGTTGCTTCAAGAGCCACCAGTCCAATCCACTCGGCCACAGAGGCGGTTTAAATGAAGTACATAGAGATTCCCCCAACATCGTGAGGGGTGGCTTTGTGTTGTCATGTATTTAATAAATTAATTTCACCACCTTAATTACTTTCGAGATTTTCCAATTTTGATGCTAACACTTCAAAATGTTGCTAAAATGTCAATGCCAGCGATAATTCGGGTAACGGAAACTGTCGCATGAAATACGCAACTGAAATTAATAGGAATGTGAAAATTGGCGAATGTTGGGATGCGGCGGAGTTAGGGCGTGTCTATAAACCGGTAACCTACAACATTCAGTGCATGCATTTATCAAGAAGAAAGCTAAGGGGTTTCTAAATAACAAAATAACTAAAACATTTTCACCAATAATATTAGCTACCAATATTAGGTAATTTAACGAAATAATACCAGCGAATAAAACAAATACTAGTATTACGGGAAATTTAATTATTCACTGCGGAAAATGAACACTTGGCACTTCCGGCCATTTGTGGATTGAGTTTCGTCTTGTCTGAAATTTGTAGTTTTTGCCCAATAAATCAGGTAAACCTGTCAATGCTCGAACATTGCATATGTCATATGATCGCAACAGTGTGATGGATTATGCCTGGACCCTTGATGTTCAAGTGCAAATGAATTAGACAAGGTAGAGACTATAAAGTCACTATCATTTTTTTTTTAATCTAGTCTTATAAGTTCATTTTATTGTATGTATCTTGCCTCTTGTCATCATGTATGTATGTTTTTTATGGACCACCCTGGAAACAAGCAGAAATGCTTTAGGGTGCGATCCTTGGTATATTTGTTCTCATTTTCATTCTCATATATTCATATACTTCATGTAAGACTGTATGTTGCATGAAATGTTCTTTTATACCAAAATAAACCAATACCAATACCAAAGTGACGACAGTCTGATTTGACTACTCTCTGTAGTCGGCCAGTACGGCAGTAGCCTACTGAGCAGTTGGGCAGAATCCCATTTGGTGGCACATATGCCTAAATGGGGTGTCAGTTGCTCAGTGGTAGAGCGTTCGCCTCACAAACGAGTGGTCCCGGGTTCGATCCCAGGTCTCGCTCCCCGGCGAATTTAGCACCTGATATGTTGTCCTTCGGCCCGGAGAGGACATTAAACTTGGTGCTGGGTGAGGATTACGGTTGCTGCGCCGGGATTCTCAGCGGTGGTGATGGGGAAGCTGATAGATGTACCCTGATCTGCTTCCGGCCGCTATAGAAATACTGACAATGCAGTACATACACAGTACATACACATAACAGGACCCCACTGGAAATAAGTGCTTGCACTTTCGTGGGTTATCCTGAGGGCTCACCCCCTGAATAAATCCAATCCAATCCAATATATGCCACCAAATGAGTATACCTCCTGTATACCCAAATGGGATATACCTGAGAGCTTGGTGGCAGTTTTGTGCTCATACTCATTGGGGGACTCAGGAGGCCTGGTTATTCATTCATTTAATATAGAGCAATTGATTCATTTCCTTTTGTGATTGGTTTGAATTTATTGCTGGGACATGAGATTTCTCTTTAAAAAAAGAATATTTTGCTGTGTAAACCTCTAAATAGACGTAGTCAGTCAAACAAAAACAAAGTATATCTTATGTATCAAAATTTTCTCAACCCATACATCCCATACATACGTCATTTCACACCACTGAAATAAACTGGGCTGTGAAGATGGAAAAGGCACCAAACTCTCCAAAAAGTATATCAGGTCTTTCTTAATAATTATGTCGATAAAAACCCAGACCCCCTCCGTTCCCAAGCATCTGGTGGTTCCAGCTACATGGGACGTAGACAAACAATATCGTCTTCTCTGAGGGACAAAGGCCCGAAGACGAAATGCCTCCCATGTGAAAATTCTGCTGAATTTCCGACAAAAAAAAAGTCAGAACTTCCGAGTCTGTTCTAACTTCTAACTGGCTAAAAATCAGGAATGGTACTCACATTCTTGGTCAGATGCGGCTCATGATGTCTATACTTCCTAAATCCAACGAAATATCCACTTGTTATTGTGTTAAACTGTTTATCCTCACATAAACACCTCAGGTACATCCCGTTTGGGTATACAGGAAGTATACCCATTTGGTGGCATATATCCCATTTGGGCATATATGCCACCAAATGGGATTTTTCTCAACTGCTGAGTAAGTCGAGTACACCACAGTCACTTGTTTAACTTGAAGGTACCCGTACATAAAATGTGCTGGTACCTGTCATGAAAGAAAATAAGAGAAATTTCTTGACAACAATAACATTGGTTAAACTCATATCATAAAGCATAGGGAATAGAAGCGTACAATGTAGTGGTCCCGCGGAGTTTCGAAACTTTTTCTTTCCTTCGGGAAAATAAACATGTATTAGGCTTTTTCGTAAAACATGTGACTGTGCTAGTGACACTGCCAGTCGGTTTCCAGTCACTGTCAGTCATGCTGTCAGTGACAGAGTGGGTTGAGTCGCCTGAGTGGCAGTGTCAGTCACATAGGCCTATTCGTAGTCACCAGCTTGTCACACCCTTCAGCTATCTGCCGAATGTTAACTGTCCCAGTTCATATTGTGTTGCGGTCAAGTCATGTTCATGTTGACATTTTGTTGTGGGTGAGGTCCACAGAAATTAGAAATTTAGTACATGTAGGCCGCTCTCTGTACCATGTGACCACAGCCATGTGTCTCAGATCGCCCTCGTTATCCTATAATTTGAGACCCGATATATGGTACCAAAATATGATTTCTTTTTCATTATATTGTTGATGTTCGTTTGATTGCATGTGGATTCCATGTCCATGATGTCCGGAAATAATACCCTAACTTCAAGTCTTCATCAGTTTAAAAAAAATTCTAGTAGCCCAATTTTGAGAGGAGTGTCATGTAATGTTGACATCTGTTCATTCATTCCGAACAATTCAGTGTATTTTTGTACATTGTACCTAATTTCAGAACCTTGGACACAAATACAACTATGTCATATGTAGCATCGAACATAATATTGCATGCACAGATTGGACAGTAATAGTATGTGACAATAGTACCTAGATAAGTTATACACATATAATATAATTAGTGTTTTACTATTGATATAAGTCAATATAAATTGACAACACAATTTATTAGACAGATATGACAATGGAATGTATGAAAAATATCAAAAGGAATAATATATATTCCCATGTACTAATTTCCCCAGAAAATGCAACACTTTCATGTTCCAAATTGAAAAAAAAGTTAGCAGGAAATGCCATCGTTGAGTTTAGCATGTTTAGTGTGGTAATCTCAATGCACACCTGTCAATAACGTTCTCAGACAAGGAATTGAATGGATCAATACATCAATATGTACTTCAATACTCTGATCCTTGGAAAGTGCCATTTTTCACCATTTTACATTATATAGGTAATGATTTTGTCAAGACTTTTGGAGGCATTAGAACAACAAAATAAATAGAACTTGACCCCCCATCAATCTCCAATTAATGGATATCAGCTTAATTAACAATGTTGAATGTTAAATTTTGGTGGTTTTACGTTTATGTTGGCAATCTTAGAAAAAAAAGTTTCATACTAAAAAAAAATAATGCGAGAAGATAGTTGGCTGTGCAGCAAGTATATTTTCTGCTATTCACATACATGTATATATTTCAGGTGAGATATTTCAGAGATGATCATTGCCATTGGGGAATTTATGGGGGGCTACATTTGTCCCGAAGACAGCGATTGCATCTGACGACTAATGTATTTTGCCTGTTACCAGGATATTGGTATTGCTCGTCATTCTTCAGACAGGTTGATACATATTCACATGATGGAAATCACAAAGTGTATTAATACTCTGAGCACTTGAAGGGTGCCGAGTAATATCATACCACCATGTACCACAGAAATTTTGACTTGTCAGTGATCAGTGAAATTAAGTCTGATTCAGAATTTTCTGCAACTTGCCTCGAAAATCTTTTCTGTAACTTACCTAAACATGTGTACTTCGCTGTCTATTAGTGATATTGTTGTCCCTCATTACCTAATCACCATGATCAAATTATCAGATATTTTACCGGAGCAAACATCATGACATGTCAATGTACAACAAACTCCCGTCTGGTGACCATGATGACTGTAACATCTGAAGCTATTCTAGAATGTAGATTCGGTAGAGATCTAACATCAAAATTAGGGCAGCATTATAGAGAAGCTAAACCTGATGTTTGCACAACTCATTATAGACAGTAGATTGTAAATTCATAGCTGGTCGAAGTTCACTATGGGTATATGACCACATGAATGTGCTCACAGATCCATGCTTTCATATTGGAACTATTTTCATTAGTACCAAAGTACAACAGTTTACAGTTCACTTGGTCCATTTTTTGCTTCCATTGTGTACGCATGTATAAGTACACTGTAAACTTGGTAAAATTATCGAAAAATACTAGAACTCAGCTTTGCATGAACTCTCCATATTTTTTCCCATTCTATCATCACGTAAAAATTCTTTGTCATTTTATCATCCCGTAAGAATACATCTAGTTCAATACGTCTAGTATTGACACTTTACCAGTTTACAATAGGCATGATAGGTGTATGTTTAGTGTTTACTAGTATTCAATAACATGATTTCTTTATACGAATTGTGAACATAGAACATTACAATTTCTAAAGTTACAGTCCCCCCCACCTCCCCCCTTCCAGATAGCCCCATGGCCCCAGCATGAGCCAGAAGACGACAGGCGTGAGGTCGGACAGTCGCTCCATGCTCCTGCGTAAAGCGTCACACTCCAAGATGGTACTGAAAGAGAAGATAGTACAGATTTATGAAGCACTCTTCAGGGTGAGTAATAAATCTAATCAAATGTTCTTCTCTGGGTGCGAAAGTTACATGCTAAATTTCAGGTAAAAATTGTAATTTATTAGATCAGATTGAGCAATAGCTTGGTGTATAGTATAGACATTGTTTCTCAGCTAGTACACTGTATGTTTACTACTTGCTTGCTTCAAACAAACAAGTTTGTTTTGTGGTCACGGTGGTGAACTGGTGTACACAACTTCGTTTATTGGTTTATTGGTTTATTGGTTTAGAGTTGATGATTAGATAGAAGACCATAATATACCAGTATCCATGGTATCAGTGTATGTGGTGTATGCTAAATAATATTTGATATGTATCGTCAGAGTTCTAGCATACAATTTACATCAAGTCATGATCTGAAGTCAAACAATAAAAGAACAGCTTTAGAATGCACCAGGAGATGTTACTTACAGTCATGTACTCGGTGATCACGTTGATCGCCGATTTAAGCTACTAGCACTTGTAGTAGGTATGGACATTAACCTCGAAGGCTTTGAACAATGATTGATTTTATCTATCCACACTCACCGATTGCTATTGTAAGTGGTCCATATAGGGGTAAAGTAGCAGGTTTTAGTGCGTATTTAGTCTTGTGATTGAGTGAAAAATAGCAGGCATTTTTAAGGCAGGTCATTCTGGGATAAGCCCTTCACATGTTCAAGGAAAAAAAACACTTGAAGTTGTGACAGAACATCATTAACAAGAACCAAGAATCACCATGTGTGTAAGTACCCGAAGGTTTGGAAGTATGAGCTGTGTGGCCTTGAGAATTATCCGCTGGTACATCTCGTATTCGCAAAAAATAAATTTCAAGCGTAATTTTATCATTCAACATTAATTACTGAACAAGTGAGTTGATATGCATCATTATAAAATTCAGCGTAGCACTCTGTATCGTATATTAAATTCAACAAATGTTCAATACAGATAGGAACATGTAGATTTGATCATGCTCGGGTCTATTCACATGTATTACATTCATACAAGATCATATCCAGAAACATGATCTATAAAGTTGATATACCGGTACTCACATTCACATGTAGTACCAGCACAAAGTGGAGGAGTACTGTATACAATGTTATAGTGAACATGACGGCATGAACATGCTGAAATAAATGTTTATAATAAATACCAATTATATAGACATATTACATGCAGGTATCATGTTCAAGGTTTATACGTGCACAGGTCTTTGTTATTCTGATGCCTGTATTTTGCGAGAGCCCACAAAAATGTTCATTGTTGGCATCATTCATGTCACATGTATATGTATGTATTGGTTTTCATAGTTATAGACATCTCACAAGTGATGCTGGTAAATGAAGGCTGTTTTTATTTTGGTATACATTGGTGTACAGTTAACTATATTTATGCACATGTCATCGTCATGGTCAGAAATATATATGTACTATATTTTGTCCATAAATCAGTAGGCCTAACCCCTTACTTACTATTGTGGTACCGCATCCAGCTTTAGGATTTTAATATTTATATTTCCATGACAACACTAGGGTGAAGACCCATCAACAGGGAACGCAAACTTCTGGGACGAGATGTTTCTGCTTCGTGCGAATACGGCCGCCATAGAGACGGAACTCGACAAACTGGGCGGGGAACAACTGGGGGCACTCAAGGTAATTAGGGGCATGTCTTGAACCATCGGTAGATGTACATTGAATAACTTGTCACTGGCCTTGCACAATGTTCAAATAAACCAACAAATCTGTGCAGGGAGGATACTGTGTCCAGACAACTTTCTCAGATTCCGGGACAGCAGTCATTGTACTCGATTGTAATGAATGCCTGTGAGAGCAAGTTTGCCATAAGACATACCGTAATTATTCAATTAGTTCGAACACTCTAATAATTCGAACACCAAAAATCATTCAAGACAATAATTTTTAAATCGACTTGTTTAGTTCGAATAGGCAAATTTACGATCGAAATTTCGATTGAAACATCGAACGAAATCAACTTATATGTTAACAATAGATATGAACAACAGTGAAAGTGGCAGTCCACTCAGTGCAGCATGTTTCACATTAGTTTCACTTTCATTTTGTCCCAAGGAGACACTCAACAACCTGTTTGACAAATGCGTGGTTGAGATAACGGAGGAGCACCCCATCAGGATCGTCAATGCCATGCAGGTATGGACACTACATCAAATTGTAGAAATCATAACCAGGCCTGATAACATCCTCATTCAAAAATCCCCATTCCTCAAGATTTATAGAGTTGCTCACTTTGTGTGAAAAAAAAAAGTTGGAAAATGTACTTGGGAATGTTTATGAAGACAGTATAGTGGTCATTATGATATATTGTATGTATATCTGTTGCTGTGATAGACGCTGTGTGCATTGATCCGAGGGATCTTCAAGAAAAGTCGTAATGACTGCGGTTTTGAAGTCATCGATCTGCTGATTGGCTTCGATGTGGCAGAACAACGAATGCAGGTACATTGTATTACTTTGACAGATTTGTATCCAGTCAATTGGAAATGATTACTGATAACAAAATGCTACACGGATACACGTGATACAGTTTTGAACTGCATGGAACCAATGTGCCATAGGTTCCTTCATCAAAAGATGAAAAGCTCATAACTCCATGTACTGATTGGGTTCATATTTAAGTTGATAGCCTCTATTCCTATTCCTGTTATGTATGTTACAACGGGTGCACTTGTATTTTTCGTCAGGTTTTGGTGGAGAAGTTGAACAAGTTGATCACAGGAGAAAATTCTCAGTCACTGAAAAGTCTGGCACTAACTGTTCTCTTGGTGCTTGTTACGGTAAGCAGAGGTCCATAAACATGATAAACACACCATTAATGTGTCTTAATGACAAAAGTAATCTTGTTTAGGATAATATTTTATTGTAATGAACATATAACTTTTGATATCCTGTATCTTTTCTGCGCAATTTGCTTTATTTTTCAATATCCATGGTCTATTATTGCAGGCCACTGACAATATCAGTCAAAACACGCTCCTAGAATATGTGATGATGAACAGTGTGTTTGAATCAATAACGCAAGTATGTATGCCAGTTATACGATAAATGTACATACAGTACGAAAACTAATCTGATTACAACCATTTTACTTGATTTAGTGATGAAAATAAAGATTATCAATAAATTTGCGATGGGTCTAAATTCACAGCTGTGTTTTAATAACAATTGAACTGCAAAGTGAAACATGGTGCATTATGATGTGGTTCAAAACTTTTACATTATGACGTATTTTATCTTCCAGCTGCTCAGCTCACAGATATCAAGAGGGGGCTTTGGACAAGATGCTGTCCTGTTGTTAACGATTCTAGTTCAATACAGGAAATATGAAGTGAGACATTACTGATTTCTAGTAGAATTTATTTATATTGAGGATTATTTAGTATGAACTCATCTCAATGTATAGTCAAATGTACAAAGTCTGAAATTAATGCAACTGAACTGTATTCATCATGTTCCAGTCTGCTAATCCATATGTGCTTCGCCTGTCAATTCTGGATGATGAGCTTGCTCTGACGGTACGATTTGATGATGTAGTCAATCACCTTGTCATTTTATTGTTTTAACTGTAAAATGTTGAGTGTTTACACGACTGGAAGATTAGATGTGAAAATGTTTTGTTTGTTTTACAATACTGTATCACAAAAGAGTTAACATCTATACTTGCCTTTCAGGGCTAGAATTTTGGCGAGAATCCGAGAATTGATTTTTGCAAAATTGCCCTTGATTCACGCAAAATATAATGGAGTTTATGAGTACAGGATTCTCGCAGAACATTACGAAATTCTAATCCTGCCTTTGTTTGTCTTTGTCCAGGGTTATGCTCAGATAGTTTCTTCAGCACTCACAGACTTTAACAGGTAATATTGTCATTTGAAATTATCCAATATAACTGTAACTCTTAGCATTACATTGCTTGATTGAATACAATATATTATGCCACATTGAGAAATATACATATTAGTTTCTTTTCCAGACAGTATCATCTGAAATATGCAGAGCCTGAAGGCGGGTTCTTCACAGCTCTGACCAATATGGTAGGATTTGTTGTTTATGAATCATTCACAAAATTTTGTAGCAGTCACAACCGAAGATATCGATAATATTTTATAAATCACAATTTGTTTATTCATATTTATTACACAGGTTGGAAGCATGTTTGTCACTGATGAAAAGAAAATTGACAGTATGAAGTATGTACCAGGTTTTCTGCCACTTAACATCATGAACATTATCTATTTCAAAGAACATTAACATGTTACAATTTTGATAAGTCAAATGCATGTTTTCTTTGCAGTGCGAACGACTCAATATTGCTAGCTTTATATGAGGCAATACATCTGAACAGGAATTTCATCACAGCATTAACACATGTAAGATAATGATTTTAGTCAAATTTGGTGTTTAGGACTTGTGTCTCCTATAAAAACCATGAGAGTACAATTCCATGTATTGTTCAATGTAATATCAGATACATGTGCAACTGTTTCCACTAATTCAAGGATTATAGTTATGAAGATAACAGTAAAAGACGTGTCTTGCCGGTTGTAATTACTTTATTTTTCCCCTCCCCTGACAGTCTCACACCCCATCAGCCCCTGCCTCCCCTCCCTCTACTCCCACAACCCCCACCCCTGACCCCTCCACTCATCCCCTAGAGAACGCAGATGTTGCTACGACGACCATTACCACCCCAGCCAGTGACCCCACAAACCTTCTCGTTACGTTTCTTGAGTACTGTTCCATCGTTTTACAGAACACTAAAGGTAATCATCGTAACACACATTAACAGTGTGTCTTTTAATAGGATAGAAAGAAAACGAAGAAGTCTGAACCTAGTGAAAAAAGTAAATCCATGGATATGTTTTAATAAAAGTTATTTGTTAAAATAATATTATAATATAAGATTCTTTGTTTTCAGACCCTGCAAGATTCTGCAATGCCAAATTATGCCTGATAATCCTGACTTGTATTGCCGAGGTGCGTTGATATATAGGTCGAACAAATGTGTTCTGAAAGCTGAAATTATTATGTGCTAAACTTTATTGCAACATCTCACAGATTAAGAACACCATACATTGTATCTTTTTGGCTTTACAGGACCAGTATGCAAACTCACTGATGCACGACGTCAACATGAACTTCCGTGTGCCCCTGCATAAAATGGTGAGTATTTGCGATCAACAGGTCAAGTCCTGTTGTACGGGTGAAAAAATGTTGGGCCTACCATTAGCAATGTCTTAGTTGGTGTTGTATTTTCACCTTATACAATACAATACTAAGTATATACCACTGTATGTCATAAATTGTTATTGCCTTTCTTACAGCCGATGAGGCACAGAAAGGCACATGTGGACAAGAGGCCACCGTCGCGACCACTAGCTAGTGCACTTATAGGTATAGTAGGCCCCGATTATTTCTAGAAGACAGGCCATTATAAAACTTGTTATACATCTTCATACATGTAATAAGTAGCATGATTGTTTCTATGTAATTCACAATATTATATTCAGCCGTATTTGAGGAGACATGTGACTTGTGCCATTTCGATTCCAGATTTGAATGTAGAATTCATACAGAGTCATTTGATGAAAAACTTCCCAACTGAGTTATATCTGTAAGTTTGCATTTCATCAATAGTTATGTGTTGTTCTCTTGCTGAAAGAGCAGCAAATAATTAAAAGTATCAACGATGTTTTGTCTAGTTCACATCTATAGAGTACAGATAGCAGAATGGATGCATTGTTTATTTTTTTGCAGAAAATGTCTGGGCATTACACAGCGGATCTTGTGTTACCAGAAGAAATGTCGGGTTCGGTTACAGTATCATTGGAAAGACTTATGGACTGGTATGTTACCATGGCAATAGACATTTTCTTGATATATCACAACAATAATAGTTATTAACACAAATCGAGGATCATTATAATGTACTGATCAAAACTATACAAGCAGATTTTATGAGAGTAACAGACACTCCTGTTGTTGACGATGCTGTGTTTCTTATTTCAGCCTTGATGAATTTGCTGAAATTCATCTTGTCCAATGAGAACTATCTTGTCAAGAAAATAGACATCTTCCATCTATGCACCAAGGTAATGCTGTGTGCTCTCTCTGACGATTTCTCCATAAATATCTCGAAATATTTATTGCTGATTGTTAACTAACCATTCATGGACACTAATAGTTGTTCTGTCTTCCAGGTAATCAACATCTTCAACCTGTTCATCACGTATGGAGACACGTTCTTGCCAACACCCAATAGTTATGATGAGCTGTACTACGAAATCATCCGAGTTCACCAGACTTTTGACAACCTCTACTCCATGGGTAAGGACCTGTCAAAAGCCAGGCACTTTACTTACAAACAAAAGGAGGATGTATACATTAATTACATTATAGTGCAGTGTTAGAAATTTATAGAGATTCTCGCATGAATTCATTGGACGAGCCTTATAAGGATTTCCATTTTCAATAAACTAATGTGGAATGACAACGAATGTTTGATCCTACTTATCACATGAGATGTTACTGAAGAATAACTTGAAAGTACATATATATAAAAGGAAGATATCATAATACATATTTGGTGTGTAACATTCTGCTTATATCACCTTCCTAGAACACTTGCCATTGCTCTGTTACAGCGCTGCGGTACACCACCACCGAGGGCCAGTGGAAGGAGACCGCAGTACGGCTGACAAACACGCTAGTCAATGTCCGCGCGATCATCAACCACTTCACACCTAAGGTCGACTCCTGGGCCGCAGCCAATCAGCTGTCCTCCCTCACCGAGGAACAGGTACGATTTGACAGACATTGAATTAGTGCTTGTGTGCGTAAATAGTATAGGAGTGATGTGAAATGTTGTTTTAGACAGTGGAATACAGAGTATTTGTTAAACACCAGAACAGCGAACATGTAACATTGAATTCAGAAAGGAAAATCTTAGCAGTGAAGCAGTGAAGGGAGTAAATGGATTATAGTGATCAGTTTACTTTTACATCTGAAAATTAACAGTAAATTACATTTGTGAGTACAGATATCATCTACTTGATGTCACTTTGATAAAAGTAGAGGTTTTAAACTGTAGTGATGAATAATGAATGGCATCAGTGGAAACAAGGATCAGAATCATATTGTCATCAATTTATGTAGGTGCTGGAGGTGGTCCGGGGAAACTACGACTCGCTGACTCTCAAACTACAGGAGAACCTGGACCAGTACGAGCGGTATACAGAAAAACCGCGAGAGTCGGCCTTCTTTACACAACTTGTGAGTATTCATCTTTTTTGAGATACAGTGGATCCTGTGTTTTAAGACCACCCAAGGGACCCCAAAAAGGTGGTCTTGAATGACAGGTGGTCTCTCATGACAGGTTCATTTACATGATAGGAGGCCACTTGGGACCAAGGGTAGCGGTCCTAAAACACAGGGTGGTTTCTCAAACCAGGTGGTCTTTAACACAGGATCCACTGTACATTGAGATTATATGATATCATCATCTTTGGTATACAAAAAAAATGTACTAGTGAAATGTTCATTCTGAATGGGTGATTTGGGTATGCTGCAACTTGTACTTTTTCTTTGACTCATGACGTTTGAACATTGCTGCAGGTTCGTCAAATTGCTGCAGATGTTCGGAAAACTACATCAGAAGTCTGCACACAGCAGCAAAAACTGTCAGACTCGAGCAAAGTCACGTAGCTAACATCATGACTGCCTAATCCTGATCAAAAAGTCAGCGCACGATCATTGTGATTCTAATGTTGCAAATAGTTACCTATAGCATAAAATGTAGTGTGAATGATAAGAAGTACAGAACTTGTAGTTGTGGATGGAAAAGTCTGTATCATCAACTACCTAAACGGCAAACAGTTACGATGTAATAGTCATTCCAAATTTGAAACTCAACATTGTTCAAGACAATGTGAAGTTTTTCATATTTGTTGTTGATTTGTTTTCAATATTTCTTCGTTGAAGATAAACAGATTATGGATATCTTGTGGTTGTTATATTCATTTCTATAAGCGCCTCAGTGAATCATTTGATTGTCAACAATAAGTATTCAAACAGTCGCAAGAATACAGTAACTGTTACATGTAAATTGAATATTATGTTGTGTTCAGACACATGGGGGATGGGTTATATTTGGGAGCTATTTGTATCTGAGTATTCTCTTTCTATGCAGATCGGTATCATTTCTTGTGACCAAACTTGGAATCAAGCATTCTGTGTATTGATTGTACTTGTTCTGGTATGTAGGTATATTGTAGAATGTGTCAGTTACTGGGTGTTCAACATTACTAGTAATTCTCAATTTTGTTCACTGTGATAGAGATGAGAAATATTATTGTGGCTACACATTGTCATGGAAAACCGGGTTGAGTGAGTGTGTCTTGTAGCTATTTATACCATTGGAAAACAGCCAGTCAACATGACACATCAAAGATTTATTTCAATGGGATGTGATGCACTTCTGAAAGTGCTCGTGTTCATATTCACCTAACAAACATGACAGTTTACTTGTAGACCAGCCTGGAAGGATAGTGGTACATTATTGGGCTGATTATTGTGCAATACTTTTATGTTAATGCTGTGGTTAAGAAGTGAATGTACTCTCGGTTTGTGGGGGGTGTTTGTGAGTTGAATCTGAATGTTTGACTGTGTTTTTACCGATGTATTGTTCTGGTGTATCAAGGAATAAAATAAATATTCTGTTCTGTGCTCTCGTTATGTTATTTCAGCCAAAATGTGCCACTTCAGATGCACCTAATAATTTCCGATGCATAAACATCAGAACTGTTTCATACGCATCTTAAAGTATTTTCTGTGCATCAAAAATGTTTTAGACGCATCGAAAAATATCTTCGCTTCTGCTCCGGAGCAAAACTAAAATTTTGTAGTTCTGGGATTCTGGTGTGAAAATTATTTCTGCATGATATTTCGCGGTGAGCTTTGTAAGGTAATGTATAGAGACCTCGTCTAAAATTTATTGAGAAACATTTTTCACATGTATACATGTATGGAACAATGATAAGGGTGAACAAATTGTTGACTTATGCATCATGTTTTGGAACACTATTGTGTGCAATCGTGAAACAGTCATGTTTTTGGTTTGTGTATGAAAACATTTGGTGGAATATTTCGAAAAACGTTATGATTTGTGCAGCGAGAAGTCCTTCGAAATCAGTAAGTTGTAATTGATTTCCAGAGTTTTGTCCTAGTATATGTCCACATCCATATTTGTGTAGGTATCATGGTATGTGTCTCTTTAGTGTCTATCAATCATAACTTTTATCCCAAAATGATCAACAAATCCCTGGATGTACTGTGCAAAGCGGTGTAACAATTAGCAATTAGCGACTGTCTCCGTCCACTGGGCGGTAATACAACCTGGAAATGGGCGTTAACCAATCTAATCATAGCCTGAATATTGGCCAGACATCCAGCCCAGAAACAAGGAAATCAATAGAGAAAACTATGTGGTATACAGGAGAACTATGTCCCTATTAGCAACGATTCGTTGGACACCCGCCAAGGATTCTTTCTCGTTTGTGTGGGTCAGTACCGATCTCATAATCATTAGAAAACAGTCATCTGAAGATTCTGGTTTTCGACCAAAGAAAAATCATGTATACAAGATATTTTTGTGGAATTGTTAGGCCCTATGTGAACTTGAAAATTCTTGAAACCATCAACTCGGTGGTCTTGCATCCGGAAAGGTCGGGAAAGGGTTTCAAATTTTTTACTGGCACCTTGTTGTTCTAGTTGAAAATAGACTTGAAATAGGTCGAAATGTATGTATACATCCGAACAGAAATTTCTAATTATGTATCAATCAGGTTATAAATATAACCAACCAAGGCTTTTTTTTCACAATCTTAATCATTTTCAATTTATTGATATCATATCAATTAAAACAACTACCCAAAAGAATTTGATGTAAAGCAGTATTTATATACTTGGTATATAACCCTCATGTAACTATACTCTGATTTTTCTAACTCGTTTACACAGTTTTTCGCTGATATTTTTGCGACGCTAAATGCTATCGCTCTATAGCTTGGCATACTTCACCGGGGAGTCGAACGGCAATTATTTACCGAATTTCAGACTTCTATCACGAAAATTGAAAAAGTTGGCAATCTACCCCTATGTTAAATTTAGCCCTGTCATTTAATTTCTGGGCCACACACAATTTCGTGCATTTGCTCGGTTTTGTAGTGGTGCAATCTTTCAAAATCAACATGTTTGTGTAGAATACACCCCCAATGTGTCATCTGGTCTAAAATTACACCAATACTTCGAATCCTGGTGGATGTAAACAGGATCAAATCCTCGAATAAGCTCAGATTCTCGAGATCCCGTTTTTGGCTGAAATTTAACATTGGGTTAGATTGCCAACTTCTTCAATTATTGCGATAGAAGTCTGACATTTGGTAGAAAACTGCCGTTTGTCTCCGAGGTGAAGTGTGCCCAGTAATAGAACGATACCATTTAGCATCGCAAAGATATCGTCAAAAACCGGTGTAAACAAGTTAGAAAAATCAGAGTATAGCCATGAATTCATCCTGCAATAATGTTCATTGATGATATAATTTTATAGACCAATTATCTTCTGCAATCGATTTTACCAAAAGAGTTCAGTGACAGTTTTAATGGTGATTGTTGTTGTGTACATTGTATACAGGTTATATTTATCACTCAATTTTCCCAGGACATTCTTTGGATAAGACAAAATGAGGCAATGTTGCCCCAATACACTAACAACTTTCCAAAGAATCCTATCAAGCTAATTTCCCACGTTGACATGTGGGCGGGCATGGCCCAAACCACAAATGACTGACTATACTCTGATTTTTCTAACTCGTTTACACAGTTTTTCGCTGATATTTTTGAGATGCTAAATGCTATCGTTTTATAACTTGGCATACTTCACCTGGGAGTCAAACGGCAATCATCTACTGAATTTCAGACTTCTATCATGAAAATTGAAAAAGTTGGCAATCTACCCCAATGTTAAATTTAGATCTGTCATTTAATTTCTGGCTCCGCACACAAATTTGTGCATTTGCTCGATTTCGTAGAGGTGTAATCTTTTAAAACCAGCACGTTTGTGTGGAATACACCCCCCATGTGTCTTCTGATCTAAGATTACAACAATAATCCGAATCCTGATGGATGTAAACAGGATCAAATCCTCGAATAAGATTAGATTCTCGACATCCCGTTTTTGGCTGAAATTTAACATTGGGGTAGATTGCCAACTTCTTCAATTATTGCGATATAATTCTGAAATTCGGTAGAAAATTGCCGTTTGTCTTCGGAGTGAAGTACGCCAAGTTATTGAAAGATGCCATTTAGCATCGCAAAGATATCGTCAAAAACCGGTGTAACCAAGTTAGAAAAATCAGAGTATAGATTGCCTATTAAACCATACTTGCATTGTTCTCGTAGGTGTTTAATCAATGCTGTATGTTGGTTAAACACCTGCCGGTCACGGCTGAGTAGTTTTCTGTATGGTTTAAAATAGAGAAACCCCTCGAGTAACAGGGATATTCAACATGGTCTCGGGCTAACGCCCTCGACCATGTTGAATAACCCCCGGTTTCTCGGGGTTTCTCTATTTCATAATTGTTCCGCCGGCTTGGCGTTTTTGGTTATGTGCGCCGTTCAGTTTTGACAACTGACAGAACGGCGCACAACTTTCCTCATCTTGTAATATGATTCACACATTTTGTCTCAGGTAAGTTTGTGGTTATTGGAACAATTCGATATTTCTGTCAGAAAATGATGTTGGCTCTTGTAGTGAACACACAAATGTACCCGTTGTCATATTTGGATTAAAATTGTTTACCCCAAGACACAAAGTACGTTCAGATGTTCAAAATCAGTAACTATTGAATACTTGTAAGTGATTGCATACTTTCGTTTGCTTCTAAACATCCATTACACTCACATAGGACTGTTCCCTCACATGCTGACCCTAGGAAACCAAGGGTCTACTGACCCATACAACCACGAATAGATCCTTGGGGGATGGCCACTGAATCGTTGCTAATAGTTTCACAAAGATCTCTATGGATTTCCTCTTGATAACAGAAAACGCAACATACCCAGCAGAACTCCCATGGCCTTTAATTTGAAACACTGAAGATAAATCATAAAGTTTATGAGATTAATTAAACCATCTCATATGCACAGCCAGATGAATTTGAAACATCTTGAATTCTTCACTTGCAAAACCCTGAATTATTTTCAGGAATAAAAAAAAAATCGTCCAGAAAGCTCCCAGATTTGGCTTCCAGATTTGTCCCCTTCACGTTCTGTCAAGTTTCACTTACAGTGACTGACAAAACTTTTCATGAATGTTATCTTGTTGCAAATTGTTACAAATCATATATCATACGTGACCTCACACCACCAGACCCCGCCGAGTGGTGGACGAGAGTTACGCTCCATGGATTCACCAGGCTGGGGTATTGAAAGGATTATGGGGTATTGAAAGGATTATAGCTCATGAGATCGCCAAGTGATGTGCTTCAGTATACTTGACGTGGTCGCAAGCTGCCCAGTGGTATCAACTCGAATGATCAACAATGGCTCGTTGACGGTAATGATTATAACTCAACTTGGAGGTAATATCCTGCCCAGCAACACACATCGTGTGGTATGGGGGATATACACTCAATTATTGACTCGTTGTAATTACACAATAAAATGACTCTCTTCAAAAGGTCCAGACCAAAATTCTAGTGGAAAACTGCGACTCTTATTATTCATGCTAAGAAATCGCCACAAGCTTAGGGACATGCATGTTTTGGTACCAGTTCTCGAGCGAAGTGGGATAAAGTCTTAGACATACAGATCACCATGTACATTTGTACGGAAGATAAAACTGCATGGCTAGAGGGAATCGTGTGTGAACTATAGCACATGTGGTCTACTTCATATTTTATTATCGGCTCCGGGTCGTACATGGAATACACTCAAACTTCACTCCTGACATTACACCGAGCTACATATCTTGAATTTAACGCGTACAGGTCAGAATTTATGTACTATAAGGTGGTGTATCTTGATGTACGATGAATGGACATGACGGAGTTTTGTAAATGATAACAACTATTAACAAATGATAACTGTATTTTGCACCATGTGTACATTAACCACGCCGAACTGTGAGCGTTCATCTATCTTACATCAGTGCCCTAATATGGTATAACGAGTTTGGTTTTGTTCATAGATGACGCCAAGTATGTGTCTAAACACCCCAAACGAAGGAATTCCGCTGGACCTTCTTTATCCACTTTACCTATATCTCTATCCGGAAATTATAAAAAAAGAAATATCAATCGCACCAGATTTACACTGTCGTCGTTATATCAAAGGATGTAGGTCATAATTAGAACAGGTCACAGTTGTGCTCAGTTGAACAACACATTGAACCTCCAGTTGGTATGATGTATTGAATGTTTTCGTTCACAAGGTGGTAGATTTTGAATAAAACAACTTGGAACGTGACTGGAAATGGGCGTTACCCAAACTAATCATAGAGCCTGAGTATGTCCAGACATCCAGTTCAGAATACAAGAGGAAATCAATAAAGGACGGTGTGGAACTATGTCCCAATTAGCAACGACTCAGGGACCACTTTCCAAGGATCTATATTTGTTTGTGCGGGTCAGTGGTCATTTGATCTTCCAGCGTCATCAAGGAAGCATATTCGTTTTCAAGGAGCAAGTGCCTGTGTGCAAACAATATGTAAGAATAATAATCATACCTTGAACCACCTCAATGAAAATTGTTTCACTCGGTAATTAGTGAAATGAAACAACATATATGTTTGTGTCTTCATAAACTGAATCGTTATTATTTCAGTATAAATATCAAAATAATCCCCAATACACAAACATACGTCACATATAACAGTGAATATTAGGCCTATACAGAAAGGATGCATCTACCAGATGTATTCCCAGGCGGGAACTACTATTGGGCAATCTAATTAGCCATTTCTGGTTGGAGTCATGCCCGCCCACATGTTATCGTGGGAAATTAGCATTATAGGCTTTTCCCGATAATTGCTGGTGTATTCCCATGCAGCACTGTGCTATTTCCTGAATCACTCTATAATGATCATTGCACTGTATCCTTGTCGAATCACAAGGTCTGTTTGCAAGAAATGTACTATACAGAATTTGCATGAGAGGAAATTGGGTGAGGAGTATTCTGATGCCCCAAATTAATATAGCTTGTTCTTCAATGTACACACCAACATTCATTATTCAACCTTTCATTCATTTGTTTTAATCGGTAACAGCAGTTGATGGGTCAACACAAGTGTGGAATGCCTATCGTGTGAAACATTCAAGTCATTCATGACTGTTGTCGGTAAGTTGAAGCATACACAACTATTGTTCTACATACAGAAAGCCACATCAAATATAAATAGCCAATGAACTGTAGATGACTGAATTTCATTCTTGACCAAATCATATGTTCTTATCATATTTCACATCAGGCCCCCCACAAAACTGCAACTGGAACGGCTAACTTACATAAATGTATAGTATCTGCTTGTTACAGATCATGTATTGTTTGTGGTCTGCGTGACCTTCAGGCGTCCGACCAGGCCGAGTGGGTAACGAAACTTTAGTCGTAAGAGGTATCGATAAGATATCATTGATCGGTCACCAAGAAGTGTGCTGGAATGTAAAGGAAATTGTGGCAAACAGGCCAGAAGGATCAGTAACACCCGAATGAATAATCCCAAAGGTGACTTTTCAGCTACAACTACAACTGACTTACAGAAATATATTGTTACTGACAAAGTTCAAGATATACATCTTTGCTGATCAATATGACACTAAATTGCTGTAGTGCTGGGACAAAATTGGAAAACAAACTTATATCTACCGATCTCCATGTATGAAACATTAGACTGTAGGGATGGAAAGAGTCCTGTACAGTTCACATTGTCCACTGTATATCTAGGCACCAGTCCATAAGCAAATGTTGGATCTCCTGGGTTTCGCATGAAATAACCTCTTTGATAAAAATCGCTCGTGGTATCGTCAGGTGAAATGGTGTGCTGGAATATCTGATATGTTGAGATACTTGTCTCACAAGGATTTGCCGAAAACAAGATGATGTGGTCTATTGTATGTTACAGCCACACGGTTGCCGATTCTTCACTGAACTGTCTGCTCACACAACAACATACTCCAGGTCAGAATATGTGCTAAGATCACGAGGTTTGAAATGAGTCCGCATTGTACAATGCTTCTGCTGAGAAGGACTGATTATGGTGTAATCTACTAAGAAATTATATTTTATGATCAACTTACATGTACAATTTTACATGGGTATGTTCCTGTGTGTACGATGGTTAACGTCCTGCAAACAATAATGCACAATGATGAAGATCAAATCTGGAGCGCTGCCGGATATGGGCGTTCGCAATCGAATTGTGGGGCCTAGCTACAATTCCAACCCAGACTACAAGGGGAAATCAATAGACAAACTATTGAGCATAAAGTAGAATATCTCCAATTAGCAGACAGATCATTTGATTGCCCAGATCAATCTGGGCTCAACGTTTCAGCCACTTTGCCCTGAACATTTCCTCTGTTTGGCGTTTGTCTCATTGAAAAACCAGACCGAGTAGTGGACGATGATAAAGCTCTATGAATTTACCAAACCATGGTATTGATTGGATATATTCCATTATATCATTAAGTGGCGTGCTCCAGTATAAACGTCAGGGTCATATCCAAAGGTATATTAGTCCTATTAGTCATGTACTTTATGTATTGTTGTTCTTTAATTTCTCACATGTTTTTATCTATTGTACAGCGCTTTGAGAATATCTTTATGTTTATAGGCGCTTTATAAAAATAAATTATTATTATTATTATTATTATTATTATTCACGAAAAGTACCACTCAAATGGCTGGCTGATGATAATGATAACTCAATGTTGAGGTGATACCCTGCACCACACAGTGTCATAACATCGTTGTCTTCTTGTGGTATTGGGAGATATGTACTCAGATATTGAACTGCTTCAATCATTCCAACAATTTCAATTTCTTCAGAAAGTCCGGGCCATAATTCTCGGAAAAGTTATGACTCTTCTTTTTTCCATACTAATACGACACAACAGTAGGAACATGTATGTTTTGGCGTGATTCAAGATTAATAGTGTTTGATTGATGTGAGCCCAACGCGATACAAGTCCCCGATCAAATGTGTGATAATGTCTCAGACTACCAGATTTGCATATCTCCATGTATGGAAGATATAGCTGACTAAAGGGAATATACATGTATCGACGACTGGATGCATAGCCCATGTGATCTGCTGCACATGTTGGTATCATTGCATGAGCCCAGTGCGTCTCCTTGCCTTTCATGACACAAACACTCGAGCTTTGCTCCTGACACTGCCTTGTCAGAATTTATGTAAGATTGCATGTCCTGGCTTTTGATAAATCAAGTTTTCGTAAATGTCAATATCTAATCACTGATATGAAGCATGAATGAATTCCCCACTCTGTGAACATCAGACACGAAAACCTGTGAGTAGATCTATTTTGGGCCTACCAATCTTACCACCCAGCCTCAATATGGTATACTGAGTTCTGTTTTACTTTTCGATAATGGCCAATTTTGTGTCACAGTATAAAAAATCCGGAATTAGGAATACAGAGTTTCGCTGAACCTACTCAATTCTGTTATCAGAAGTAATTTCAGTCATACAAAAAATATTTTTGCATATTACTTACATACAAAAAATATTTGGAATATTAAAGGGTGTATATCATTATTAGTGTTCAGTTACTCAACAATACATGGACCTCTAGTTGGTGTAGTAACTGTTCCCGTCCCGCAGGGGATGGATTTCAAATAAACTAACATGAAACGTGACTAAAATGGGCGTTACCCAAACCAATCATATAGTCTGGGTATGTCCAGACATCCAGCCCAGAGTACAATAGGAAATCAATACAGGACTGTGTGGAGATATGTCCCAGTTAGCAACGATTCAGTGACCACTCTCCTAGTTTTGTGGGTCAGCGTCATCATGGAAGCATTTCAGCACAATCGTTTTGTATATATTGAGTTTCAAGAAGCAACTGCATTTGTGCAAACAATATATAAGAATTATTATGTCATCTTCAACCATCTAAATGTAAATTGTTTCAGTGGGTAATTGGTGGAATAGGGCAACAGATATGTTTGCGTCTCTATAACCTCAATCGTTATTACATGTATTTAAATTACATGAATATCAGAATAACTCCCAATACATAAAACTTACGTGATATATAAATGGATGATGACAATATCTCATGTTTGATTGTATTGTATATAGACCAATATACAAAATGGGCACCAGATGTAATCCCCACGCAGGAACAACTATTGAGCAATCTAATTAGCCATTTCTGGTTTGAGTCATGTCCACCCACATGTCAACTTGGGAAATTAGCATTACAGGATTCCTCAGAAATTTGCTGGTGTATTCTGGTACATCACCGTGTAATGCAATCAACGTGTAATGATTCGGTTGTTCATGTTGTATGCAGTGTATCATTGCCGAATCACAAGGTCTGTTTCCAAGAAATGTACTATACAAATTGGCATAAATGAAAATTTGGTGAGTGTACTATCCTGATGCTCAACTGAAACTAATTCTTCAATGTCCACAACAATATTCACCATGCACACTTTCAATAAACTCATTCGTTTTAATCGATTGCAGTAATTGATGGGTATGAAATACCTACCGCGTGAAACATTCAAGTCATTCATATAAACTGTTATCGGTAAGTTAAAGCATACACAACTATTGTTCTACATATAGAAAGCCACATCAAATATAAATAACCGATGAACTGTCAATGACTGAATTTCATTCTTGACCAAATCATATGTTCTTATCAAATTACACTACATCAGACCCAACAAAGCTACAACTGGAATGGCTAACTTACATAAATGTATGCTATTTGCTTGTTACAGATCATGTATCGTTTGTGGTCTGCGTGACCTTCAGGCGCCCGACCAGGCCGAGTGGGGGACGAAAGTTAAGTCCCATGGATCAACCATGTAGAGGTATCGATAAGTTATCATTGATCGGTCCCTAAGAAGTGTGCTGGAATGTAAAGGAAATTGTGGCAAACAGGCCAGAAGGATCAGTAATACCCGAATAAATAATCCCAAAGGTGACTCTCCAGCTACAATTACAACTGACTTACAAAAATATATATTTTTTACTGACATGGTTCATATATATTGGTGATCAATACGACAAGTTTCTGTGGTCCTGGGAGAAAATTGGAAAACATTCTTATCGCTGCCAATCTATCCATGTATGGAACATTAGACTGTGGGAATGGATGGAATCCTGAACAGTCCACTGTATATCTAGGCACCAGTCCATAAGCAAATGTTGATCTCATGGGTTTCGCATGAAATAACCTCTTTGATAAACATCACTTGTGGTATCGTCAGGTGCAATGGCGTGCTGGAATATCTGATATGTTAGATACTTGTCCCATGAGGATTTGCCCAAAACATAATGATGTGGTCTATTGAGTGTTACAGCCACACGGTACCCGATTTTTTACTGAACTGTCTGCTCACACAACAACATACTCCAGGTCAGAATATGTGCTAAGATCACGAGGTTCAATATCAGATTTTATTCTAAACATGTTTATGCTGACAGATACTTATTTACAAACTTATTTATGAATACAAAGTCGTATGGATACGTTCCTGTATGCACGATGGTTAACATTCTGCCGCCAACAACACTCCAAGATGACGAATCAATCCGGAGCACGACCGGAGATGGGCGTTCTCCAATCTACCAGTAATCATGGGGCTTGGCCACAGTTCCAACGGAGATGCAAGGGAAAATCAATCGACTGAGGATTGGGTATAAAGTTGAACTATGTCCCCATCAGCAGCAGTTCAATGGCCGGCATCCGAAGACCTGTTATTGTTTATGTGTTCCAAGGGCTTTTTCTCATTTGGGCACATTCAGAGATTCTCCGATAGTGTTGTCAAAACTTGATACAAACATATGAAAGAAGTGCATATTTGTGTCGGATATATTTACCTTTATTGTTGATTGTTTGAAATACAACCAGTGATGGATTTTGTATTAACTCCTACTTGGCCAGTTTTAAATTAAATTAACATATCCACCTATCAAAAATGGCCAAACATAAACTAAATAACCATATCAACATATTAAAAATTACGTGGTGAGGTAATCCCTTTTGAATATAAATTTTATCCTGTCTGCTGTTGTCTGTAGTTTACTCTTTGACGTGTTCAGCATCATTAGCACCATTAGCACATACCTCAAATTGGCGATAATAAGCCTCAGGTAAGCAGATTAGTCAGCATTAATATTATATATATTGATATGTTGGTATATAAAATTGACCTTCATTTCCTACCACGGAACTAAATATTTGTTCCATGCAATGCAAGAAACAAGCATTGCAAACAATTGGAATTTTTATAAACCACTTTTATGAAGATGATGTTTTAGTTATTCAAAGATTACAGAGGTTAATTGCATTACCAGGTGTTTTATCACGCATATATTAATTAGATTCCCAGATTCTGAATGAAACGAACGTCATTGCTGGCTCCACACTGTTGGAAATACTGGCATTGACGAAACACTGGTAGGGCAGAAGATTAAGCGCAAAATTGATATAATTATGTTTTCATAATCCCATAGTCCACCAGATTTAGATGCGTTGGAATGTACTATTAACAAGACATATTCGTAACAGGGTTTCCATAACTTAGAAAGCAATATCCATGAAAGCATGTGTAATTCAAACATTTCAGTGAACTTTTTGTTTCAATCAATTTGCAGCAGTTAATGAGTCCACAAAGTTGGTGCGTTCATTTGAGTGGCCAACGCACAAAAATGCTAACTCCAATTACTGTGACGGTGTCAGCTCCAGTACATGAATATTGTTTTACAAGAGTATCGTCCTAAATCCAGTGAATTGTATTGATACAAACAGTATCGCCATTTCATTTAAGCCCTAGTATACCACTTTAATCATTATCAATTTATTGTTATCATAATATTAATGAAATAACTACCATGAGAGAATTCGATGTAATGCAATATTTATATACTTAATATAACCATCATGTAACTAACCATAAATTCATCCTGCAATAAAGTTCGTTGAAAATAAAAAAAATATAGACCAATAATCTTCTGCATTCGATTTTACCAAAAGAGTTCAGTGAATGTTTCAATGGTGATTGTTGTTGTGTACATTGAATTACAAGTTATATTTATCATCAATATACTTAATATACAGGATATCAATATACAGGACATTCTTTGGAAAAGACAAACTGAAGCAATGTTGCCTCAATACACTAACAATTTTCAGAAGAATATTATCAAGCAAATTTCCCACGTTATTATGTGGGCGGGGATTACCTAAAACACAAATGACTGACTAGATTGCCTAATAATTGTTCCACCAGCTTGGCGGTTTTGGCATGAGAGCCGTTCTGTTCTATGTCAAAAGTAAACAGACGAGAGAAACTTTCTTCACCTATTATTATAATTCACATATCTTGGGTAGGTAAGTTTGTGTAGATTGTAATAATTCGATATTTCTTTCAGAAATTGATGATGGTTCTAGTAACGAACACACAAGTGTACCTGATGTCATATTTGGATTAAAATGGTTTACCTCAAGACACAAAGTACGTTCTATGAGTGATTGCATACTTTCATTTGCTTCTAAACATTCGTTATACTCAAAGACGACTGTTCTCTCACATCTGGACCCTAGGAAACCAAGGGGCTATTGACCCATACAACCACGAAAAGACCCTTGGGGAATGGCCACTGAATCGTTTCAATAATAGTTTCACAAAGATCTCTGTGGATTTCCTCTTGATAACAGAAAAAGCAACATACCCAGCAGACCTGCTTTTCCCATGGCCTTTCATTTGAAACACTGAAGATCAATCATAAAGTTTATGAGATTAATCAAACCATCTTATATGCACAACCAGATGAAATTGAAACCTTACTGTGACTGACACCTTACTGTGACTGACAAAGCTTTCGAAGAATGTTATTCTGTTGCAACTTGTTACAGATCATGTATCATGTGTGATCTACGTGACCTTACGGGACCAGACCAGGCCGAGAGGAGGACGAGAGTTGAGCTCTATGGATTTACCAGGCTATGATATTGAAAGGATTATAGCTCTTGAGATCGCCGAGTGAAGTGCTGCAATATAAATGACGTTGTCGCAAGCTGCACATTAGTATTCGCTAACAATACCACTCGACTGAACCAACAATAACTTAACTTGGAGATCATACCTGCCCAGCAACACACTTGTCTATGTGTGGTATAAGGGGATATATACTCAGTTATTGAATTATTGCAGTTACACAACAATGTGACTTCAAAAAGTCCAAACCAAAATTCTGGGGGAAAACTAGGACTCTAGCTTAGGGACATGCATGTTTTGATTGACGTGATCATAATGCACCAACTCTCGAGCTAAAGTGGGCTAAAGTACTAGACCCACAGATCCCCGCATATGGAAGATAAAACTGCATGGCTTGAGGGGATCGTGTGTGGAACCATAGCCCATGTGGTCTACTTCATATTTTATGTCGTACATGAAATACACTCAAGCCTCACTCCTGACACTGCACCGAGTTGAGTTGAGTGCAAAAAACAGCCCATAGTTTGAATTTGATGCACATAGAAGAACTCTTGGTCAGAATTTATGTATTATAAGGTGGTGTATCTGGATGTACGATGAATGGAGTTTTGTAAATTATAACAACTATTAACAAATGATAACTGCATTTTGATTTTCAAGAAGCAACTGCATATGTGCAAACAATATGTAAGAATAATAATGTTATCTTGGACCATCTCAATGTAAATTGTTTCAGTGGGTAATTAGTGAAATAAGACAACAGATATGTTGGCGTGTTCATCAACTGAATCGTTATTATTTCAGTATAAATATCAAAATGATCCCCAATACACAAACTTACGTCACATATAACAGTAAATATTAGGCCTATACAGAAAGGTTGCATATACCAGATGTAATCCCAAGCGGGAACAACTATTGGGCAATCTAATTAGCCATTTCTGGTTTGAGTCATGCCCGCCCACATGTTATCGTGGGGCATTAGCATTATAGGCTTTTCACGATAATTACTGGGGTATTCCCATGCAGTACTGTGCTATTTCCCTAATCAATCTGTAATGATTTGGTTGTTCGTGTCCATTGCAGTGTATCATTGCCGAATCACAAGGTCTGTTTGCAAGAAATGTACTATACAAATTGGCATGAATGAAAATTTGGTGAGTGTACTATCCTGATGCTCAACTGAAACTAATTCTTCAATGTCCACAACAATATTCACCATGCACACTTTCAATAAACTCATTCGTTTTAATCGATTGCAGCAATTGATGGGTTGACACAAGTATGAAATGCCTACCGCGTGAAATATTCAAGTCATTAATATAAACTGTTATTGGTAAGTTAAAGCATACACAACTATTGTTCTACATACAGAAAGCCACATCGAATATAAATAGCCAATAAACTCTCAATTACTGAATTTCATTCTTGACCAAATCACATGTTCTTATCATAATACACTACATCAGGCTCCAAAAAAAACTGCAACTGGAACGGCTAACTTACATAAATGTATGCTATCAATTTTTGTCACAGATCATGTATCGTTTGTGGTCTGCGTGACCTTCAGGCGCCCGACCAGGCCGAGTGGGGGACGAAAGTTAAGTCCCATGGATCAATCATGTCGAGGTATCGATAAGATATCAGTGATTGGTCACCAAGTAGTGTGCTGGAATGTAAAGGAAATTGTGGCAAACAGGCCAGAAGGATCAGTAACACCCGAATAAATAATCCTAAAAGTGACTTTTCAGCTACAATTTCAATTGACTTACAGAACTATATTGTTACTGACATGGTTCAAGATATATATTGGTGATCAATATGACACTAAGTTTCTGTGGTCCTGGGAAAAAATGGAAAACATTCTTATCTCTACCGATCTATCCATGTATGGAACATTAGACTGTTGGGATGGAAGGAATCCTGGACAGTTTGCGTTGTCCACTGTATATCCAGGCACCAGTCCATAAGCAAATGTACCTCTACCGATCTATCCATGTATGTAACATCAGACTGTTGGGATGGAAGGAATCCTGGACAGTTTGCGTTGTCCACTGTATATCAAGGCACCAGTCCATAAGCAAATGTACCTCTACCGATCTATCCATGTATGTAACATCAGACTGTTGGGATGGAAGGAATCCTAGACAGTTTGCGTTGTCCACTGTATATCCAGGCACCAGCCCATAAGCATATGTTGATCTCATGGGTTTCGCATGATTACCCATGTAATCAACCTATTAAAAATGACCTTTGAGTTAATTCCTTTCGAATATAAATTTTATCCTGCCTGCTGATATTGATATATATGTTATCATAATCCCATAGTTCACCTGATTTAGAGGCTTTGGAATGTACTACTAACAAGACATATTCGCAACAATGTCTTTTGCAGAACTTCGAAAGCAATATACAAGATAACATGTGTAATCCAGACATTTCAGTGAATTTTGTTGTTTCAATCAATTTGCAGCAGTTAATGAGTCCACAAAGTCCGTGCTTCAATTGACCAACGCACAAAACATTCTAACTGTAATTACTGAGATAGGGTGAGCCCAAGTACACAAATATTTGTTTGCAAAAATGTCGTCCTTAATTCAGTGGATTGTATTCATACAAACATTATCTCTTTTTTAAAACCCTACTATATCACCATAAAGATTTAGAGAAGATTTAGAAAACTTTTATTATAGTTTCAATATCAGACTATAAATTTTATTATAGTCCCAATATCAGGACACGATTCAGGGCACGACAAAATTATACAACAATTGTATAACATTGGCCTATCAATGTTGACTTAAAACTGCATATTAGCAGTATAGATTGATAGCACATATATGGAAGAAATGGCTGGGGGTTCTGGTATTGTATTTAGCAAGGAGTCCATGACTTTGTCTTCACTAGAAAATAGGTTAAAGTCGTCGATGACATTTGTGTTTTAATCCGAAATAGGTAGGCCTAAGCCTGTTTCGTCATATAGTGGATACTAGTATCTCTTAGGCCAAAAAAAAAAGTATTATGGTTCTGGTTATTGAGGTCCCCGAAAAAGTGATGCGACGACGCGATTTTCTTTTTTTCTTCTTTTTTTTTTGCTAAAATTGGCGGCCGATGACTGATCGGGTCAAATATGGCCTATTTGGCCAACCATTTTCCCCTAAAATTGGCTGTTGATAAGCGACCCGGTTGAATTTGCCCTGTTTAACCAGCCATATGTCAAAGACACTCGGGACCATTTTACTTGATCATTATCTCCCAAAAATCGGTGTACGGGTGTCAATTTACTAAAAAAAAAAAAAAAAGAAGAAGAAGAAATTCAGCCCTCAAAAAGTGATGCGCGCGATTTCTTTTTATTTGACTTTTAAAAAAAAAACGAGTGATGCGCAGGGTTAAAACTGACGCGCACGCCTAACCAGAACCATAATACTTCTTTTCGGCCTTAGTGGACCACAGTTATGGGTCGTTTAGAGCATTTCTAGAATCGATTCATTGTTTCTGGTAGTAGCAGACCACTCCTTGAATCTGCTAAGCATTTCCGAAATTCCGTTGAAATCATTTTTGATGTGAAGTTAGGAGACAATTCCGATCGAAAAACAATCAGTAGCCTGTTGACGGGTGATTGGGTACTTGTCATAAACCTATTGCGTTGTGTTTGCTTTTGGAATTCTAAATTGTTTTCGTAAGTTGTTGGGCAGTTTTATATTAATTCCATCTAGTGTACATTAGAAATATTTATATTTTACACACTCTCACGCCTGATGACACCCATGTGACAGTTGTGACTTCGGAAGTAAATATTTGGTTGAGTTTTGTTTTATTCCAAACATGTTGTATTTTAAGATTGTTGTTGTCATCATGAGAATCTAATTGTGTCGATGGTAATAAATAAAAGTGGAATAATCGGTTTCTGGAATTCGTCATTTGCTAGCATATGTGACATAGCACTGCTACAACCCCAAAATTCTGTCCGCACGACCCTGCAGCGGAGTTTGAATATACCGTAAAAATGCACGATGTGAACAAATTGTTTACATCTGCGCTAACATACAATGTGAACGAAGACATGAATTTCCATATATATTCTCATTATTTGCAACACAAAAGAATCTAATTGAATATTTGGGATTCCATCACTATAATATATGGTCGAGTAAGCAGTTCTCGTGGTATTGCAGTTCTCGTGGTATTGGGGGAAAAACGTCCTGTTGCATAGCAACATGGGTGGATAATTTCAAAATACAAACAAAAATGTTATTCTAGTTGTCCTTCATATTTTCCATTCATAAGATAACATTATATAGTTTCCCACGCAAACGGACGCCAAGAAGAAGGCAAAACATTAGTTGAGTTACCAAAATGGCTTTTTTTTGAGGGGATAAAAGAAGCGGTTCACATATTTTCCAAATATTTTGCACATTATTACCCATGTAATATTTTATGGATGAAGCGAGTTATGAAACACACCCTCTTGAGGATATAATGGTATGTCCCAGTTATTTACCACGAGCACTGCTGACATCATCACATAATGTGTGCCTCGAACATATCTTATATGAAAAGTTCCCAGCTCTGCTTTAAATTCCACAAACATTATTTTCTATTCACATTCAGTTGTGTCAGGTGTTGTAGTAGTTAAACATAGAAGCATGTTTGTTTTGTTTCTTTTCTTGCTATTTTATCGTGGAAAATATTTCTTAATACCACGGAAACGAATTCGTGTGCGCATTGGAACTTTTGCACTGTACAGCTGCTCTTTCGTAGAGAACAGCTGTTGATCACTCTCAACCGGAAAAAACAAAAGCCGATTATTCCACTTCAATGTTCACATTTGACCTCGTGACTTGATAGAGCAAAGTTTTTAGCTTTAAGTCTCATTTAAAAGTCATCTATTTTCAATTATTTACAAGTAATACAATTTACCAGTATATTGTGTTCCAAACCTAGAATCTGTTCATTTGGATCTATCATTTTAGGACAAGGCAGTCTGATTAGCTATTGTGGACATTTCGTAGGCTTTTATTACCATGGAGTTCATGTACAGCAGGTTAATGTCATTCACAGAATCGTAGACAAACTCGTCAATGTTTTGTCCTTGGCGCGTCATATTTAATTAAGCATGACTATTTGCATCTTGTGGGGTTCTTGTGCATACCGCGAAACAATCAACCCTCGCTACTATATGTGCACAGGAAAACACGTTAGAATCTAAAAGAATTTGGATTTTAAACAGACGAATTTCAACCATTTTTTTATTAATAAAGTTTATTATCACATTAATGACCTTTCCATGGATATCCTGGGAACACTTCATGGTTTAATACTACATCGCATCAACGAATTTACAGTGCCAGCTCTTGCTGCACCAGGCAAGAGGCTGGTATTTGTTCGTCAACAATCAGTGTGGCCTCGAAATTCTGTTCTATTGCAAAACACTTTATACAATATAAATATTTACAAATAAAGTAATTACCCATGTTGACGCTCAATCTTCGAAGAGAATGTCAAGGTTTTCTAGTCCTTCATACCTTTCATCCAGTACAAGAAAGACTAACGAGCTACTGTGGACATCTTCGCTACGCTGCCCAGTGCATTCACTTCAGTCAGACATTTGTTGTTGTTTATGGACTGCTGGATGGTCATGCTGTAATGACCACTGGATGGCCACGTGCACGCTGCAAGGTTTGCTGCCGCGAGCTGGAGGCTGGATGTGATGAGGTACTATTTCACCCTGCACTGGATTCAGAGCACGTTGGGTTGCGGCAAAAAAAAGCCATCATCATAAAATTGTATTTTGCATAATTTGTCATGCAGAATACACAATAACAATTGTTATTCAAACCTTTCCAGGAACCTCCTATTAAAATGGATCTCAGCAGGTAATGGGTTTATAAAATTAAAATGTTTCTGCCTGAAGTAGCCAGCGTTCTCCAAAATCCAATGTAACGAAGATAATTATACATGTATATATAATAGTCTCCCCCATGGAAATGGAACCAATGTCAGTTGTCGAGAACAAAACCAACTCAATACAATACAAAGACATAACTTATATAGCGCACAACTGAATATTTAAACAAACCAAACGTTATGTTACTCCGAATCTAGGAAAATATCTCGACAAAAATAAGATTTTTATAAACAGATAAAGGTAAATATAATTTTACTTGATAACATTTTCCTCTATAGTCAAGTTAGCATTCTGCAGCCAACAACACTCCAAGATGACGAACCAATCCGGAGCACGACCGGAGACGGGCGTTCCCTAATCTACAAGTAATCATGGGGCTTGGCCACAGTTCCAACGAAGATACAAGGGGTGATCAATCGATTGAGGTTTGGGTATAAAGTAGAACTATGTCCCTATCAGCAGCAGTTCAATGGCCTGCATCCGAAGACCTGTTATTGTCCATGTGTTCCAAAGTCTTCTCATTTTGGCACATTCAAAGATTCTGCGATATGCGTTTTCAAAACTTAGAACAGAATATGAAAGAAGTGCATGTTTGTGTCTGATATATTTACCGGTACTGTTGATCAGTGTTGATTGTTTGAAATACAACCAATAATGCATTTATTGGTTGTTAAAAACCTATGTAATCAACCTAATAAAAATGACCTTTGAGTTAATCCCTTTCGAATATGAATTTTATCCTGTCTGCTGTTGTCTGTAGAGCTTATCATTTGGCGTGTTCATCACAATTAGCCCCATTAGCAAATACCTCAAGTTGGCGATAATGAGCCTCAGGTAAGCTGATTAGTCAGCAGTAGTCTGGCTCATGCCCAACGCCTCAAAATATTGAGTTTGCGCCAGGTTTTTTTTCGGAATATATATGGTAGTAATAATGGTACATTGATATGTCGGTATACATGGTATATATCATGGACCTTCATTTCCTACCACGGAGCTAAATATTTGTGTAATACAATGCAAGAAACATGCATTGCAGACAATTGGACTTTATATAAAACGCTCCTATGAAGATGCTGCTCGAGTAATTCGAGGAATAAAGTAGTTAATTGCATTACCAGGTGTTTTATCACGTATATATTAATTAGATTGTTGTTCCCGCTTGATATTACATCTGGTATATGTGTCCTTAAACGCCTAATAATATCTGTTATATGTGACGTAAGTTTGTGTATTGGGATTATTTTGATATTTAAATTGAAATAATAACGATTCAGGTTATGAACACACAGACATATCTGTTGCCTTATTCCAGGTTCTGAATGACACGAACGTCATAGCTGGTTCCACACTGTTGGAAGTACTGGCATCGACAAAACACTGGTAGGGTGGAAGATTATGCGCAAAATTGATATGTTATCATTATCCCATAGTCCACCTGATTTAGAGGCTTTGAAATGTACTACTAACAAGACATTCTCGCAACATTGTCTTTTGCAGAACTTCGAAAGAAATATACACGATAACATGTGTAATCCAAACATTTCAGTTAATTTTTTTAAAATCAATTTGCAGCAGTTAATGAGTCCACAAAGTCCGTGCTTCAGTATTGGCCAACGCACAAAATATTCTAACTGTAATTACTGAGACGGGGTGAGCTCAAGTACACAAATATTGTTTTGCAAAAATATCGTCCTTAATCCATTGGATTGTATTGTAAAGTTCGGCGACCCCACGATAAAGAGGTATACCCCATTACTGGAGTGTCGTCGAATGTCTTATAAACCCGTCCACACTGCAGCATCATAACCGTGGTGTCACTACTCGCGCACACCACGTCACGACGCTACAGTGCTTTCCCCCTTTCGGAGAGACCTCGTCCCCGAGGTCAGCTGTATCCCACTGTTTAGCCCATCACAGGCCACATATGGATCCACTCACACATGGCGGTGATGCGAGTTAACAGCGGGGGCCGACCCGGGAGCGACGCCGAGACAAACCACTGTGGTTCGAAAGGTCACGGCACCAATGTAAAGTTCGGCGACCCCAAGATAAAGAGGTATACCCCATTACTGGAGTGTCGCCGAATGTCTTATGAACCCGACCACACTGCAGCATCATAACCGTGGTGTCACTACTCGCGCACATCACGTCACGACGCTACAGTATTCATACAAACATTATCTCCATTTTATTTAAACCCTACTATACCACGACAAAGATTTAGGCCTAGATACGGTTTAGATAAATTGTATTATAGTTTCAATATCAGGCAATAAATTTTATTATAGTCCCAAAATCAGGACACGACAAAAATTATACAACAATCGTAAAACATTGGCCGGTCAATGTTGACCTTTGAGACACTGTGAATTAGAAGAAGTAAAAACAAGAAAACACACGCATCTACTCGTGATGTAAAAACAAGTAATGCATACAATAAAACAACAGAATAATACTGTATATTAGCAGTATAGATTGATAGCACGCATATGGAAGAAATGACTGGGGATTCTGGCACTGTATTTAACAAGGAGCCCATGACTCAGAATAGCACCCACCTTGTCTTCACTAGAAAATAAATCAAAATCGTCGATGACATTTGTGTTGTAATCCGAAAAAACGGTAGGCCTAAGCGTGTTTCGTCATATAGGGGATACTAGTATCTCTGAGTAGACCACAGTTATGGATCGTTTAGAGCATTTCTCGAATCGATTCATTGTTTCCGGTAGTAACAGACCTCTCCCTGAATCTACTAAGCATTTCCAAGGTTCCGTTGAAACCATGTTTGATGTACATGTAGAATTGGAAGACAACTTTGAGACTACTACTCGTTTTTCATTCAGGTCAGTAGCCTTTTGGTTGGATTGGGTACTTGTCATAAACCTATTGCGTGGTGTTTGTTTTTGGAATTCTAAATTAATTTCGTAGGTTATGGCGCAGTTTTATATTAATTCCATCTAGTGTTCATTAGAAATACTTAAATTGTGCACACTGTCTGCGCCTGATGGTACCCATGTGACTTTGGAAGTAAATATTTGTTCAGGTTTTGTTTTATTCCAAACATGTTGTGGTTTAGGATTGTGGTTGTCATCATCAGAATCTAATTGTGTTGGTGGTAATTAGATTAACATTTACATTTGACATTGTGACTTTATAGATTAGTTTTTTTTTAGCTTTTAGTCTCATTTGAAGGTATATCCTGGTGCAAGTCATCTATTTTTAATCATTATCATTCACAAGTAATACAATTTACCAATATATATTGTGCTCCAAACCTACAATTTGTTCATTCAGATCTATCATTTTAGGACAAAGCAGTCTGATTAGCTAGTGTGGACATTTCGTGTCTCACAAGCGTCCTCCTGGGTGACTCTTATTACCATGGAGTTCGTGTACAGCAGGTTAATGTCATTTACAGAATCGTAGACAAGCTCGTCAATGTTTTGTCCTTGGCGCGTCATGTTATAAGCTTGACTGTTTGCAACTTGTGGGGTTATTGTGCATACCGCGAAACATTCAACCAGTTTAATATTTCATCTCATTGTATAATCTTGTATTCAGCTTGTCACATTCCTGTTATCCGAATGAGCAATCATACATCACCAGAGTAAATGTCAATATCGTTTGATTTGATGTAGCTAATGAAGGATTGTCAGAGAGAAGATTTTGTCAATCGTGTACAAATCTTGCATACACTACTGAAACTAGATCAGTTTATCCTATGCATAAATTGAGGTTGATCAGGTATTTTTTTCATGAGCACCAATATCTTTTATGTGTTGTAACATTCTGCTACTATTTTCAACTTACGACGAATTCAACCATGTCAGCGAATTTCAACCATTGTTTTTTTAATAATAATTTTTTTATACACATAAATGACCTTTCCATGGTTATCCTGGGAATACTGTTCACGATTCAATAATACATCGCATCAACGAATTCTCAGTGCCAACTCTTGCTGCACCAGATTCCTGGCAAGAGGCTGGTATTTGTTCGTCAACAATCAGTGTGGCCTTGAGAAATTCTTCTCTATTGCATAAACAGTTCATACAATATAAATATTTACAAATAAAGTAATTACCCATGTAAATGCTCAATCTTTTAAATGAATGTCAAGGTGTTCTAGTCCTTCATACCTTCCATCCACTACAAGAGAGACTAACGAGCTATTGTGGACATCTTCGCTACACTGCCCACTACATTCACTCCAGTCAGACATTTATTGTTTTGTGTTGATTGCTGGATGGTCATGCTGTAAGGTTTTCTGCCACGAGCTGGAGCCCGGATGTGATGAGATACTATTTCACCCTGCACTGGATTCAAACCACGTTGGGGTGCGGCAATAACAAGGCATCTTCATAAAATTGTATTTTGCATAATTTGTCATGCAGGATACACAATAACATTTGTTATTCAAACCTTTCCAGGAACCTCTCGTTAAAATGGATCTCAGCAGTTAATGGGTTTATAAAATTACAATGTTTCTGCCTGAAGTAGCCAGCTTTCTCCAAAATCCAATGTAACGAAGATAATTATACATGTATATATAATAGTCTCCCCCATGGAAATGGAACCAATGTCAGTTGCCGAGAACAAAACCAACTCAATGTCCCTATCAGCAGCAGTTCAATGGCCTGCATCCGAAGACCTGTTATTGTCCATGTGTTCCAGTCTTCTCATTTTTGCACATTCAAAGATTCTGCGATATGCGTTTTCAAAACTTAGAACAGAATATGAAAGAAGTGCATGTTTGTGTCGGATATATTTACCGGTACTGTTGATTGTTTGAAATACAACCAATAATGCATTTATTGGTTGTTAAAAACCTATGTAATCAACCTAATAAAAAAGACCTTTGAGTTAATCCCTTTCGAATATGAATTTTATCCTGTCTGCTGTTGTCTGTAGAGCTTATCATTTGGCGTGTTCATCACCATTGGCACCATTAGCAAATACCTCAAGTTGGCGATAATAAGCCTCAGGTAAGCTGATTAGTCAGCAGTAGTCTGGCTCATGCCCAACGCCTCAAAATATTGAGTTTGCACCAGGTTTTTTTTTCGGAATATATATGGTAGTAATAATGGAACATTGATATGTCGGTATATATCATGGACCTTCATTTCCTACCACGGAGCTAAATATTTGTGTAATGCAATGGAAGAAACATGCATTGCAGACAATCGGACTTTTTATAAAACGCTCCTATGAAAATGATGCTCGAGTAATTCAAGGATTACAGGGGTTAATTGCATTACCAGTTGTTTTTTCACGCATATATTAATTAGATTGTTGTTCCCGCTTGGGATTACATCTGGTGTATGTGTCCTTATAAGCCTAATATTATCTGTTTTATGTGACGTTAGTTTGTGTATTGGGATTATTTTGATATTTATACTGAGATAATAACGATTCAGGTTATGAACACACAGACATATCTGTTGCCTTATTCCAGATTCTGAATGACATGAACGTCATGGCTGATTCCACACTGTTGGAAGTACTGGCATCGACGAAACACTGGTAGGGTGGAAGATTATGCGCAAAATTGATATATGTTGTCATAATCCCATATTATATCCCTCTATATCCCTGATTTAGAGGCTTTGGAATGTACTACTAACAAGACATATTCGTAACAATATCTTTTGCAGAACTTCGAAAGCAATATACAAGATAACATGTGTAATTCAAACATTTCAGTGAATTTTGTTGTTTCAATCAATTTGCAGCAGTTAATGAGTCCACAAATTCGGTGCTTCAATTGGCCAACGCCCAAAACAGTCTAACTGTAATTACTGAGACGGGGTAAGCTCAAGTACACAATTTTTGTTTTGCAAACTTATCGTCCTTAATCTAGTGGATTGTATTCATACAAACATTATCTCCATTATATATAAACCCTACTATACCACGACAAAGATTTAGGCCTAGATACGATTTAGATAAATCGTATTGTAGTTTCAATATCAGGCTATAATTTTTATTATAGTCCTAATATCAGGACACGACAAAATTATACAACAATCGTAAAACATTGGCCGGTCAATGTTGACCTCTGAGATACTGTGAATTAGAAAAAGTAAAAACAAGAAAACACACGCATATATGTATTCGTGATGTAAAAACAAGTAATGCATACAATAAAACAACATAATAAAACTGTATATTAGCAGTATAGATTGATAGCACGTATATGGAAGAAATGACTGGGGATTCTGGCACTGTATTTAACAAGGAGCCCATGACTCAGAATAGCACCCACTTTGTCTTCACTAGAAAATAATTTAAAATCGTCGATGACATTTGTGTTGTAATCCGAAAAAGGTAAGGCCTAAGCGTGTTTTGTCATATAGGGGATACTAGTATCTCTGAGTAGACCACAGTTATGGATCGTTTAGAGCATTTCTCGAATCGATTCATTGTTTCCGGTAGTAGCAGACCACTCATTGGATCTACTAAGCATTTCCAAGGTTCCGTTGAAACCATGTTTGATGTACATGTAGAATTGGAAGACAACTTTGAGACCACTACTCGTTTTTCATTCAGGTCAGTAGCCTTTTGGTTGGATTGGGTGCTTGTCATAAACCTATTGCGTTGTTGTTTTGGGAATTCTAATTTCGAAGGTTGTTGTGCAGTTTTATATTAATTCCATCTAGTGTTCATTAGAAATACTTATATTGTGCACACTGTCTGCGCCTGATGGTACCCATGTGTGACGAAATAGCGTGTCTCCCGGCGGCTATTACGCCGACAGGATCGTATAGTATGATGTATGTCGTGCGATAACACAAGACAGAAGTCCGACGTAATTGTCAACAATAATCCGGATTTATTTGGATGATAAGTTCGATGAAGATCACGGCCACACACTCATTCGTAATCCCACAATATAGTCCGAAGTATGGTATAGTCCAGTATAATTTGATTTCTTCTAATTCACAATATATTCTTAATAATCCTTGTACCTTTCTATATAATTCCACTTCTTACTCCTTCGAATTCTTTAACACAACTCTCAGGGAAAGCGCGGGGCTAAGCGCTGAATGTCTGAGTTTTCCCGCGTCGTGGGACGGGAGTTCATGTGATTCGTTGAATGTGAGGTAATGTCTGGGTGGGCGTGGTTATGTGTCTGGAAATGTTGCGATTGGAGGGAATGAGGGGTGTGTCATCGTGAGTAGAGTTGTTTACATGTGGTGCGGTGCTTGGACGGTGCGTGCTGGTGACGTAAGGTAAGTATGAAGTCATGTGATGAATCTGTGTCTTGTATGTCGAGTGGGAGAATGTGTAAGGGAGGGGTTTCGGGCCGATAACTGTCATAAATATTCTACACATGTGACTTTGGAAGTAAACATTTGGTTGTGTTTTAGGATTGTGGTTGTCAACATCCGAATCTAATTGTGTTGGTGGTATTTAGATTAACATTTACATTTGGCCTTGTCACTTAAATTTTTTAGCTTTTAGTCTCATGTAAAGGTATATCCTGGTGCAAGTCATCTATTTTTAATCATTATCATTCACAAGTAATACAATTTACCAATATATATTGTGCTCCAAACCTAGAATTTGTTCATTCGGATCTATCATTCTAGGACAAAGCAGTCTGATTAGCTATTGTGGACATTTCGTGTCTCACAAGCGTCCTCCTGGGTGGCTTTTATTATCATGGAGTTCGTGTACATCAGGTTAATGTCATTTACAGAATCGTAGACAAACTCGGAAATGTTTTGTACTTGGTGCGTCATGTTATAAGCTTGACTGTTTGCATCTTGTGTTGTTCTTGTGCATACCGCATTCAACTCTCGATACTATGTGTGCACAGGTAAACACGTTAGATTTCAGAAGAATTTAGAATTTAAACCAGTTTAATATTCCATCTCATTGTATAATCTTGTATTCAGCTTGTCACATTCCTGTTATCCGAATGAGCAATCATACATTACCAGAGTAAATGCCAATACCATTTGATTTGATGTAGATAATGAGGGATTTTCAGAGAGAAGATTTTGTCATTCGTGTGATATTTGTATCTTGTACAAAGCTTGCATACACTACTGAAACTAGATCAGTTTGTCCTATGCATAAATTGAGGTTGATCGGGTATTTTTCACGAGCACCAATATCTTATATGTCTTGTAACATTCTGCTACTATTTTCAACTTACGACGAATTTCAACCATATCAGCATGTCAGCGAATTTCAACCATTGTTTTATAATAATAAAGTTTATTAACATATTCATGACCTTTCCATGGATATCCTGGGAACACTTTTCACGATTCAATACTACATCGCATCAACGAATTCTCAGAGCCAACCCTTGCTGCACCAGGTTCCTTGCAAGAGGCTGATATTTGTTCGTCAACAATCAGTGTGGCCTTGAAATTCTTCTCTATTGCAGAAACAGTTCATACAATATAAATATTTACAAATAAAGTAATTACCCATGTTTACGCTCAATCTTCGAAGAGAATGTCAAGGTTTTCTGGTCCTCCATACCTTTCATCCACTACGAGAGAGACTAACGAGCTGTTGTGGACATCTTTGCTACACTGCCCACTACATTCACTTCAATCAGGCATTTGTTGTTGTGTATGGACTGGAGGATGGTCATGCTGTAAGGTTTGCTGCCACGAGCTGGAGGCTGGATGTGATGAGGTACTATTTCACCCTGCACTGGATTCAAACCACGTTGGGGTGCGGCAATAACAAGGCATCTTCATAAAATTGTATTTTGTATAATTTTCATGCAGATTACACAAAAAACACTTGTTATTCAAACCTTTCCAGGAACCTCTTGTTAAAACGGATCTCAGCAGTTAATGGGTTTATAAAATTACAATGCTTCTGCCTGAATGTAGCCAACGTTCTCCCGAATCCACTGTAACGAAGATAATGATACATGTATATATAATAGTTAATGGAACCAATATCATTAAAGTTGTAAAGAACAAAACAAACCCAATTGAATGTCCAAACAAACCAAACGTTACCGTATGTCACTCTGAATCCAAGAGAATATATCGACAACAATAGAGATTGCTATAAAGATAAATATGATTGACCTTATGGCAAAACTTGGCAACATTTTTCCTCTGTGGTAAGGTCAACATCCCAAGAAACTTGCTAGCAATAATGATAATGAATATCAATCGTGAGTAAAGGACACTCCCATAAACGAATCATTTGTTGAGAAATATTATGGGTATTTGTTATCTATCAACCACGATGTATGTATTACCATATTACATCAACACCACATGATTTATATGATATCAATAAAACTGTTTGAATGAATGAAACACTTTTGGAAAAAAAATCAAAGTCCGACCAATAAGTTGAGTCCCAAGAAAATATTCTACAAACAAAGTGTCATTTTAATCAAAAGACACACTGGTGTCATCAGAGGCAAGCAGGATGTGAAATGTAGGTTTAAGGGGATCCGCTTTTGCACAGCCATGAACATCAGTTATCAGATTCGATATCATTGATCGTTGCACTGGGCTGTCTATTCACCTTCAAGGGTGTATCAAACAATCATAATTCCAAGATATTAAAAAAAAGTGACGTTCATCATGATGACTTCCGAGAATGGTCAAATCTACTTGGATAATGCATCGATATGATGAATATGACTTTTTACATTTTTTGTACAAGCATTTTCACTATTCGTGCATTTGAACTGAATCACAAATGATATGGCACTCTATATGTCGAACCTCAAGTAAATGCGGGATAAATACTGGTCCCATAAGTTATCCCTTTGTGGCAGATTGAATCATAGGAATGTGGATGGTCATGTGTGTATGTATGCCACACGTGGTCGTTTGGACATACATGTATATGCACCAGTCCGTGAGCAAAATTGAATCTCTGGGATTGTATATGAATACGCTCTTTTTAAACATCGCTCATGGGATCGTCAGGTGAACTGGCGAAGTGGCGTGCTGGAATATCCAATAAGTTGGGTCCAAAGAGAATATTCTCCAACACAAAGTGTTGTGTGTTCTGTTTGACCCAGTCCCGCTGCAATAAAAAGCACATTATGCAATGAAGTGACATATCTCCGATGAGATCATATGCGCTGTTCCCGTGTTTCACTCGATATACAACATAGTGATTGTGTCGAATACTTATCACCAAAGGAACGTGATACTCGAAGTTCAGCCTGTTATTTAGACCATGGAAAACATACTTATTTTTTCAGCTGATTCGGTGCATGTGTATTTACGGTCGAACTAGTTTCCCACCAACAGACATATAAGGAAAGAATACTACTCAGGACTACTCAGTCCATTCTTGACTGTCCCTCTAGGACAATGGAGGCTGATGAGCTATTGTTAACATTTCATGTCTCATTTTGTGTCCTTCGTGATTACAGTACGCAATATGGTCGTCTCCATATACCTAGGGCACTCCTGTTAATTTCCTCTTTCTCGTCCCCGCGCGCCTAACTTTTTGCGAAATTTTGAGAAACAAATAAACAGAATAAATATGTAATATTGTGAAAATAAATACGATTTTCGACGTAAGGCGTAGAATAAGACGTACTCATCGTGCTCTGGCAGAACAATTCAAAATGTATACTTAGTTTGGGGCAAAGTATAACATTTAAGTAAACAGTTTCTACCACACATAAAGTTTAATATGGAACTATGTAACATTAATAAATGTTTATATACATACCCAGACATCGGTCAAATTCAGTGATTTATTCAATGAATTAAATGATTAAAAAATAATCAGGGGTATCTGAGTAAGAATAACTGTCTTTAGGGCGAAATATAATTCTTTTAATAGTACACACTATTATCCCATTACCCTAAATATCTAATGGTCATCGGAGACCTCATGAACATATAACCATTATGGTCATGAAGTGAAATCAGGTATTTGAGATATAGTAGTTGTTGGGTGTAAACATTTTCTATTGATACTGCATCATATACATGTACAGTATTACAGTAGGTTCATCTTTACTCGACACCAATCAATTGCCAATCAACTGTTTATTTCTTATCATGTATTCCATGTATATTCTCAATTTTAGAGATCATTCATACAGTATATTTACAATTAAAGTAACCATTCATACAAAATTTATTGATGATTAAAAGTCAAGACCTATGTTTACAATCAATCTTCAAACAGAATGTCAAGGTTTTTCAGTCCTTCACTCTCGTCATCCAGTACAAGAAAAACAAGTTTTGTGGATACCCGAGTCAGTTAAACACTATTCACTCTATATGCGGAGTTTGTTGATGCATATGGACTGCTTGATGGCCTGCCTGTAAGAGTTGCTGCCCCGTGTTGACAGCTGGATGGGTAGACTTTTCAGAGCAGGGGCGAACCACTTCAGCTGAAACGTCTGATTGAACAGCGACAGTGTATGAAGTATTATCACAGCTTACACTTTATTCAGGACATGTTAAAATGTAGCAATAACAAGACATCATGTTTTAGCATAAAGTTGATGCGGCCATGCACTATACACAATGGGATTTTGCATAAGAAAACTTCCCATGAACTATTAGTTCAAATCGATTTCTGCAGTTAATGGGTTCATAAAATTACAACGTTTCTCCTTGTAGCTGACAAATAACGATGTTAAGTGTGATAACTGTGAGGAGTAGCCCAAGTATATAATTCTCGTTTTGCACATTTACTCTCCTGTACTACGACGGCGTATTAGGGCCAGGTTGTATGTCAAAAAAAATATGGTGTCTAATTCGTGATCTCGAATTACAAAGTCGTGATCACGAATTACAAAGTCGTGATCTCGAATTACAAAGTCGTGAACATTAATTACAAAGTCGTGATCTCGAATTATATGTTAGCCAAGGTTATATGTAAAACAAAAGAAACTTAAGTCGTGATCACGAAGTTACTTATCAATAGCTTAAAGTACAATTAACATGAGAATGTATGTCAAAAAAAATATGGTGTCTAATTCGTGATCTCGAATTACAAAGTCGTGATCACGAATTACAAAGTCGAGATCTTGAATTACAAAGTCGTGAACATGAATTACAAAGTCGTGATCTCGAATTATATGTTAGCCATGTTATATGTAAAACAAAAGAAACTTAAGTCGTGATCACGAAGTTACTTATCAATAACTTAAAGTACGATTAACATGAGAATGTATGTCAAAAAAATATGGTGTCTAATTCGTGATCTCGAATTACAAAGTCGTGATCACGAATTACAAAGTCGAGATCTCGAATTACAAAGTCGTGATCACGAAGTTACAAAGTCGTGATATCGAATTACAAACTCGTGATCACGAATTACAAAGTCATGATCTCGAATTACAAAGTCGTGAACATGACTTACAAAGTCGTGATCTCGAATTATATGTTAGCCATGTTATATGTAAAACAAAAGAAACTTAAGTCGTGATCACGAAGTTACTTATCACTAACTTAAAGTACAATTAACATGAGAATATAATGTGCGTTCAATACTTTCAATAGTTAAATGCACTATTTCAGTGGTTACAAGTCAATTTAGTCCTCCCAAAGAACCCTGATTACCAACAGTTGTCATAAACACTAACTTGCAAATCAGACAATAAGGTTACGCATGATATATTTTGATATTTTATAATTGAATTATGCAAGTTGTTATTCATGGTTTTAATTCGTTTTAATCGTTTCGATGCAAAATTGAACAGTTGTATCCAGCAAAGTTCCACTTCACTCGTACTTTAATACCATTCACAGTTCGAGATGAACACTTTGTAATTCGGGATCACGACTTTGTTATTCGTGATCACGACTTTGTAATACGCTTTCGAATTAGACACCATATTTTTTACATACAACCTGGTTCTATTACGCTTTCGTACCCATCCACTATAGGCAAGATAGTTGTCTAGAGTAATAGTATCCCACACGGATACGATACTACTAAAGTTGTTGAGAACAACGAACAATACAAACACGTAATTTTAAACCACGAATATTGGTCACAGATAAAACGTGGTATCCAAGATCATTGTTCACAGAAAAAACGTGATATCCAAGATCCAATCTGTAGCTCGGGGCATGGAAATAATTAGGAGGATTAGATGGCACGTCTACGTATGGACCAAACGTCGACGAAGTGGAAGCCCTTACAATTTATTCGTACTAAAGTTTATACCATTTCAATGTTTAGACAATCTTTGGTTTATATTAGAGCAAAAAGTACGCCTTAATGTCATTCAAGGTCATTTGGAAACTCTCCATACGTTATGTAGGTGGCTACAGATGTAACATCTAAACCTCTTCTGAGCTGATTAGTATGCATCAACGATGAACTAATTTCCCACCATCATTTAACTCAGGCAAACTCAAGACATCTTCAAAATCTATGGACCCATAATACCATAATGCACGGAAGTGTTTTGGGTTTTTTTCTTCTGAATACTGCATCATTCTATAGCCTCAGCACCGAATGGTATTCATATTGTATTAGGTTTCCTGCAAGAAGCTAATATCCACTCGGCCATACTCAGTGTGGTCTTGAAACGTATCTGAATACTCACACATTATACATATTACAAATAGAGTAATTAACTATGTTCAAGCTTTTGAGCAGAATTATTTTGTCCTTCATACATGTGATAGTAGGGCAACAGAAACTAGCGACTAATTGTTTATGTTGCCCACCGTATTATATGGTGTGGACTGCTGGACTGACTGTGAGAGTTGCTGTCCCATGCTGACAGTTGGCTGGATGGATGTATTCACTGCAGAGGTCGGTTATAAATAGCAACTAAACCTACAGAGTGGACAGTGACAGTAGCGGCAGAAGGGGCAAAACTGTTGTGACTGTTTACGTCCAGTTCATTCTCTTCATGTTCATCTTTTCCACTCATACTGAGTTGCATATGGTATGATTTTTATCTGATTATCCAATCAAATGATGAATAGAACTAAATTGGCGTGGAAGGGCGTGTTCTATTCTGCAGGTTGTCGTGCTATCACTTGTGATTAATGTTTCTCCGTTCGGAGCCGTTAATTCCAATAATACCATATGCAGCCAGCAAAATATTGTGAAGTTGTGCTCCAACACAACCAATTCCCGGGATGCAGGACTGCGAGGAGAAAAAAAGATACTACTAGCTTTGGATAAGACAAAGGACCATGTTCACCTATGGTCAGCAGACCTGTGAGTTATTATTATATTGCCCGTGGGAATCGTTCATGGCATTGATCCACACAATGCACCTCCAGGACTAGGCGTGTGGTTCTGCAATTTTATGTACAGTGTTGGCTGCGATATCGTCATGTCTGCTGGTGGCCATGTCTGTAACCTCGATAATATTATAAGCATTCGCCTGGGAATTGTCCCAAAACCAAACGGACATCAAAAATCGTATCACTTTTTATTTCGTACTCGTACACCTCTCACCCAGTCAGTATGTGCTTCATCCAAACTATTTTGTTTTGGTTATATCTCCAGATGTTACGGATCTGTTAACACACACAAAATGAGTATGTAATGCACGTGATATCGGCTGTGTTTTGAAGATGATGATGAAGACTTCCAACGGATTCGAGACTCAAAAGAACGAGGTGATGAATTAAACAACGGTCGGCATACATTGCAGCTACAGAGCTTTTCTTAGTTAGTTTTCTCTTATCCTGGTGACGATCCGCGGACATTTTCAATTGCTGTCTCGATGCTGCTTTGCTTTCATGTATTATACACAACCGCATTGCATCAACGTGCGCTCGACGCCAGCATGTATTTCTAATCGCCACCGAATCCTTGCAATTGCTGACATTTGCCCAGGCAAGCAGTATTGCCATGCAGTTTGTCCTTAATTTTGAACACTGAGATATTGTAAGTTATTTGGGTATCGTCTGTTTCAGTTATTTTTGAGGTAAGTCCATACCTGACAACCCATCGGTCAACACTACCCATTTCAAACTAGTCCGGGTCTTCATTGATGAATGATGACATCATATCAGATTATTAACCCAAGCAATCAGTATCCCCTATTTCGAACACTGAAATAATGTAATAATACAGATAATGTCTAGGTAACTGTATACATACCGCCCCATCAACAACAACAACTCTACACTACCCATCCAAGTCTATGCACAGTGTTCATTGATGAATGTGGATAAGGATGCCTGTCCGTGCTGACAGTTAGGTGAATGGATGTCATCTGTGCAGAGGTGGATTATAAATAGGAGCTATAACCATCAGATCGGACGGCGACAGTAGCAGCAGAGAGGGCAAAACTGTTGTAACTGTACTCATAGCTTCAAGTTAATCGTCTTTACTTTGCTCGGATCACGTTGTATACATGTGTGGTATGGCATATGGAGTTATATGCAAAAATAACGAAATCTTGTGTAGTTGGTGTGTGCAAACTGTCACTCTCACTGGGGGAGTATATTTTGACCATTAACACCAATTTCTTTCAGTCATCATCCATGCAATACTTTTCCATTTTCAGCCTTCGGTAGTCGTATTGTTTTATATCCCACTATATCATTCTATCAGGTACTGGAAGCTTGTGTATTCGAAGCCATAGGTTATATTGATATCAACTGGCGCAAACAGAGATTTGTAAACGCCATACTCCTGTGGAAGCAGTTCCCAAGCCACACATTGTCCTAACAACAGACCAACTGCCGTGAGATTAGCTGTCTCTGAGAAAATGACCATGTTCACTTATGGTCACCAGACCGGTGGGTTATTGCTATATTTTTTTGGATAGACCCATGGCATCGGCCCCCAAGCAGCAACATCACATCGACTAAAGGCATGTGGTTCAGCAAGGCACAACGTTAGAATAACAAGCCAAGTCACCTGCTGGTATGACTGATATTATTTTATACATTCTCCAGGGAATTGTCGCAAAAGCAAACTGACATCCAGAAGTGTATCGCTATTCATTTTGTTGCACTTTCTGCCCTTTTTGTTTCACCCAGACTTTCTTGTCTTGGCCATATATCCATATATAATTAGTGAGTTGACGATGTCATGGGCGGTCAAGTGTGACTATTGCCATACCCAAAATATATTTTTGAGTATACGGACTGTGTGAAGTAATAAACTCCAATTGGAAGTGGGAACTTTATTTTTTTATATACGGACTGTGGGAACTTAATTTTTTTATATACGGACTGTGTGATGTAATAAACTCCAATTGGAAGTGGGAACCAGGGAAACGACTCGGGACAAGAGATGATGACGTTAGTGCCTGTCTGCATGCAATGGCGGCTACAGGGGTCTCTCTGACTTGCACAACTGCACAGATTGATTCAATCGAATATTGACTATTGTCAAATGTCGAGATCAAGTGTGTAATTTATTTATCGAATTTTGTGTCCATTGAACACTGTATACTTGTATATGGCCATCAGATATATGGTCATTGTATTTGTATATCAGGTTTTACAAATATCAGCCGTGATCGGTGTGGCTTATAACATTTTGTAACACGCTGCTGGAACCACAAATGGCATTACATCAGATCAATGTACCCTCAGTACCAACCCTTTTTACCAGCTTTAACATCACTGGGCACTCCTGCATAGTTACTCTCCATACCGTTTCAGTGTTCCATTGTTTCTTCGGACATTACAACAAATCAATGTACCCTCAGTGCCAACCCTTTTTACCAGGTAACTTGTAAGAGACTGGTATTTACTCGATACCACTTTGGCCTTGAAAATTGTCTTCAACGTAGAACACTCACACAATATAAATCTTTTGTGTGAGTGTTCTACGTGTTCAATGACTGATGAGTTATTGTGGCGCTTCTGCGTTAAACGCCTCGTGTTACTCTCGAGCTCGCCCGCTCGATTGCCTGGATGTAAGAGTTGCTGTCCGGCGCTGAAAGCTCGAGGGATAAATGTCTTCAGAGCAGCGGTGAGCTATAAACAGCAGCTGAAACCATCAGGTTGGACGGCGACAGTAGCCGAGGAGAAGGCAGAACTGATGTGACGTTTGCCATATTTCCAGTTCACGGTCTTCCTGTTTATTCATTCGCTTCAAATTTGGTTGCATATATCCAACAATCGGAAACAAGAGCTGACTATAGTTGTTATATACCAGGACTTGATGAATAGTTGTTATTACAACATTTACTGATCCTTTGCGAATGCCATGTCCTTGTATGATTTGATATAATTAGTAGTCAAGGATAATTATTGAACATGGAATATGGAAGTACAAGTGTTTCATTTTACAAATAGTCATTTTAATCATACTTGCTAAACATCCAAATGTAGGCATGTTTATAATAAGCCAGTTCCAAAACTGTACAGATGACTGCAATGAAATGATTAGCCTTTAGGGAAGAGAAAAGGCTCACTGTTATGCTACCAATGCCAGAATGTGATACCCTCATTGTATTGTTCCACACACAACAGTTCCACTGGGACTGAAGCGTGTGGTTCAGCGAAGCACAATTTTGGTACCGGCGTCATGATGCCAAGTGGCCTGCTGCTATGGCTGATGTTATCACAAGCATTCGCCTGGGTATTGTCCCAAATGCAAACTGTCATTCTCAAAACGTATCATTATGTTTCTTCTCATATCGTTAGTACTCGCTTCATCTAAACAGTTTTGTTTTTGGCTACGTTTTCAGATATAACTGGTAAATTGAGATGGCAAAATATGTCAAACTGTGACCTTTGACATACCTAAAATTTACTTTAAAAAGGAAAGTTAAAAAGCAATATCTAATGTGCATGATACCGGGTCCGTTTTTGCGATGAGGACTACTGTTGGAAGTGGGATGCAAAACAAGATATGATGGATTCACGAACGATCTGCATATTTTGGACGTTATCGTTTATGTAGCATGTTAAATTTGTTTAAATGCACGAGCTATCGTGCACAGGGGTTTCAAATTGATATGGGTCATAACTACAGCAATGCAGACTCAAATAAACTTCCCAATCCCCATATTGGAATCGAGCTGTGCACTGCTGAGAGGCGACACATGTCTTTTACTACATTTTCTGACGCTTACTTGTACTAAAATCATATACATGTACAGTAATACAGTAGGTTCATTGCAAGGGGCTGACATTTACTCGACACCAATCAATTGCCTCGACACTGTGTATTTCTGATCATGTATCCCATGTATACTCTCATACTTTACAGACTATTCATACAATATATATTTACAATTATAGTAGCCATCTTCAAACAGAATGTCAAGGTTTTTCAGTTCTTCATTCTCGTCATCCAGTACAAGAAAAACAAGTTTTGTGGATACCCGAGTCAGTGAAACACTGTTCACTCTATTCGCGGGGTTTGTTGATGCATATAGACTGCTTGGTGGCCTGCCTGTAAGAGTTGCTGCCCCGTGTTGACAGCTGGATGAGTACAGTCTTCAGAGCATGGGCGAACCATTTTTATCAGCTCAAACGTCCGATGGGACGTCGACAGTGTATGTAGTATTATCACAGCTTACACTTTATTCAGGACATGTCAAAACGTAGCAATGACAAGACATCATTTTTTAGCATAAAGTTGATGCGGCCATGCACTATACACAATGGGATTCTGCATTAGAAAACTTCCCATGAACTATTAGTTCAAATCGATTTCAGCAGTTAATGGGTTCATAAAATTACAACGTTTCTCTTTGTAGCCAGCAATTAACGATGTTAAGTGTGATAACTGTGAGGAGTAACCCAAGTATATAATTCTCGTTTTGCACATTTACTCTCCCATCAACTCTAGTCAAGATAGTTGTCTAGAGTAATATTATCCCACACGGAAAAAGAAACGACACCACTACAGTTGTTGAGAACAATATAAACCCAATATAAACCGATAAAATCGAACAGTACAAACCAAATTTAACGTGCGAATCTGGGAGAAACTATTGACAGGGATATAAATTACTCAAAATAAAATACGGTATCATTTGGCCAGAGGCATTTTTTTCAATATTAGTAACGTACATTCACCTTATGGAAACAATATCCATGCTATCATCAATAACAATACTGATGAGTGAACCACTATCATTTTTTCAATGGTAGTAACGTACATTTAACTTATGAAAACAATCTCCTTGCTATCTCCGAAATATAATAAAACTGTGAATGTGACGAGTGAACCACAAATTCATCTTTCGCTTCGAGTTGCTGATACGCATGATATGTCCATTTCAAATAAATGACACAACCCTATACATTCAATTTTGATGAGTATTCTAAGTATCTCTTGATTATTGATTCACGAAGCCCAGTGCAAATCACGTGCACACTTCCATCATCGGAGAGATGAACTAGAGCATAATGAACTGGTCAAGGTACCCAGCCACTAGTATCACCAGGTGTTAACTAGTATCGATCCACGGTGATAAAGATTGGTGCACATGGGAAAATTTTCATGATATTTATTAAAATGCACATGTGACGTCACACTATTTTTGTTCGCTCCATTATTTTTCAGGAATGGACAGAAATAAAAGAATGTAGTCCATTCTTATTGAGTCTGAGATTGGAAGTGTGGGTGGTGTATTTTAAGTCAGATAAGGCACTCGTGAACTGTCCATTCGTAGATCTGGAAAGCCTCGGGCCTCGGCCTTTCAGATTTACGAATGCACAGTTACTCGTACTTTCTCTATTACAGAATGTGCCTATCATCATCAATACTTTAAAGAATGTCCAAGAGTGCCAAGGTGATATTTTTACTTTCCATTTCGTCAAGCACCCTGACTATTGTACAAGCATGAAAACTGAATAACAAAATATGGTGTAGCCTCGAATGACTACTTAGATGCTAATCCTTGGGTAACTGTGGGGTAAAGTCTAATACCATATTTTTTTCCTCTGTTGCAGATTGATCTATAGGATCGTGGGTGTATGGGCGCATGGCCAAAGTGGCCTACTGGTAACATACATCAGCCCTGGAGTAAAAGTCGATCTCTGTATAGTTTACATGAATACACTCATTGATTAACATCGTCACTGGCATCGTCAGGCAAAGTGCCATGTTTAAATTTCCGATATAGGATTTTGGCCCCGGAAGAACGATCCCTAAACAAAGTGGTGTGGTGTTTTGTTTGACCCAGCCTTGCTGCAACACAACAGAAGTGTACATGACACTACGCAGTGGAGTATGTGCAGGGGCATATTGACGATGAAGGCCCAGATATATCGCTGGTGATATATGTGTATTCATTTGTGTGCGGATATTGGTCACAGATAAAATGTATTATTCAAGATGTAATCTGTAGCTCGGGGCATGGAAATAATCAAGAGCATTAGATGGCACGTCTACATGGTGGAAGCCCTTGCAATTTCTACGTACTAAAGTTTCTTGTGGCTACCATTTCAATGTTTAGACAATCTTTGGTTTCGATTAGAGAAAAACGTACACCGTAATGTCATTAGTCGCCATTAGGAAACTCCCCATTCGTTATGTAGTTGGCTACAGATGCAACATCCAAACTTCTACAGCGCTGATTAGTACGCATCAACGATGAACTAATTTCTCACCATCAAAACATTCATCTCAGGCAAACTCAAGACATCTTCAAAATCTATGAACCCATAATACCATAATGCACAGAATTGTTTACTTTTTCTGAATACTGCATCATACTACAACCTTAGCACCAAATGGTATTCGTATTGTATCAGGTCCGGCCATACTCAGTGTGGCCTTGAAATTTATCTGGAAAGCAGAATACTCACACAATATAAATATCTACAAATAGAGTATTTAACTGTATTCACGCTTTTGAGTATATTTATTTTGTCCTTCATACCTGTGATTGAAGTACAACAGAAACTAGCGACTAATTGTTATGTTGCCCACCGTATTATATGGTGAAGACTGCTGTACTGACTGTGAGAGTTGCTGTCCCATGCTGGCAGCTGGGTGGATGGATGTATTCACTGCAGAGGTCGGCTATAAATAGCAGCTAAACCTTTATATTGGACAGTGACAGTAGCAGCAGAGAGGGCAAAACTCTTGTGGCTGTTTACGTCCAGTTCATTCTTTTCATGTTCATCTTCCTCTCATAGTGGGTTATCATCCAATCAAATGATGAATAGAACTAAATTGGCGTGGAAGGACGTGTTTTATTGTGCAGATTGTCGTACAGTGTACTATCACTTGTGTTTAACGGTTCTCCATTTGGAGCCATTAATTGCATAAATACCATATGATGGAGCCAGCAAAATATTATGAAGTTGTGCTCCAACAGAACCGATTTCAAGGATGCATGACTGTGCGGAGAAAAAACGATAAAACTATCTGTGATTATGGGAAATGCCAATGTTCACCTTTGGTCAGCAGACCTGTGGGTTAGTGTTATATTGCCTGTGGGAACCATTCATGGCATTGATCCACACAAAACACCCCCAGGACTTGACGTGTGGTTCTGCAATTTTATGCACAATGTTGGCTGCGACATCGTCATTTCTGCTGGTAGCCATGTCTGTGGCATCGATAATATTACAAGCATTCGCCTACAAGCATTCGGAATTGTCTCGAAATCAAACAGACATTTAAAAAATCGTATCACTTTTTATTTCATCCTCGGTACAACTCTCACACCCTCAGTACGTGCTTCAGCCGAACTATTTTGTTTTGGTTATATTTCCAGATATTACTGGTCGGTTAATATACACATAATCTACTTTGATATATTTCAAAAGAGTATCTAATGCACTTGATACCGGCTGTGTTTTCGTGAAGAAGACTTCCAACGGAGTTGCGACTCAAAAGAACGAGGTGATGAATTAAACGACGGTCGGCATACATTGGAGCTACAGGGCTTCTCTTAATTGGTTTTCTCTTATCCAAGTGACGATCCGCGGACATTTTCAATTGCTGTTTTCTATGCTGGTTTGCTTTCACGTATAAACACATTCGCATCGCATCAACGTGAGCTCAATGCCAGCATGTATTTCTGATCACCATAGAATCCTTGCAATTGCTGATATTTAGCCATGTAAGCAGTATTCCAACTATCTAGACTTGAGGTTGGAGATTGATAATGATTCTAACCTGTCAACTAGATCATATGACAAACGTGATGATTTCAATTTTTCCATAGTCAATTTCCCTTTTCTAAGCAGCAACATTCCTATAATTTAATTATTAATTAATTGTAGTGCCCAGCTAGTCTCTAAACTACGAGGGCACATTAGGGCCATGTTGTAAAACAAAAAGATATGGAGCTTAAGTCGTTATCCCGAATTACAAAGTCGTGATCTCGAATTACAAAGTCGTGATCTCTACTGCTGTGACAAGGATATGTTTTACCAAGACTTATAGCCGCGTTTAAGAAATTCTATGAACGTCATCATGATCTGGTTGATAAATACACCAAATCCATGTCTGCCATGCAACTAGATCTATTTTCATGTTAATTTTGGGAAATTCATGCCGGGTGCCACTAGTGGGGCAGGAAATGCTCACTCTTTCCAGAACACCTGATTTCACCTCCTACTGGCCATTTTTGGGGGTTCATGAGTTTCCCTGTCATTTTTGTTTTCTCTCACTTTGTATGCCTGATATGACTTTCTGTATGAGATTGGAACGGACCCCGTTTTGTTTCCTCGGAATGCTTAATACTGGGTATTGATTCCACGTTTATTGCCATGCAGTTTGTCCGCACTTTTGAACACTGAGATATTGTAAGTTATTTGGGTATTGTCTGTTGCAAGTTTTGCAGATAATTTTGAGGTAAGTCCAAAATTGACATGACACCAGAATATTAACCCGGACATTCGGTATCTCTAATTTCGAACATTGAAATAATGTAATTACACAGATAATGTCGAGGTAACTTCATACCTGCCATTCCATCAACAACAACTCCGCACTGTCCATTCAAGTCTATGCACAGTGTTTGTTGATGAATGTGGATAAGGATAACTGCCCGTGCTGACAGCTGGGTGAATGGATGGACATCAGTGCAGAGGTGGGCTATAAATAGGAGCTAGAACCATCAGATCGGACGGCGACAGTAGCAGCAGAGATTTGCTACTTGCACAGATTGATTCGGCCGAATATTGATTATTGTTGAATGTCGAGATCAAGTCTGTATTTTTATTATCGAATTTAGTGTCCATTGAGCCCTGTATACTCGTTTTTATATATGGTCATCAGCCATCGATATCAGGTGTTACAAATATCAGCCATGATCCGTGTGGTTTATTGCATTTTGTAACACACTGCTGGACACTCTTTTGTATAACGAGTTGAAGGACATACAGTTGAGCAGTTCAACGCTGGTATCACCTTAATTACCATCACTGGGCACTCCTGCATAGTACTCTCCATTCCGTTTCAGTGTTCCATTGGTTCTCTTGCCATTACATCAAATCAATGTACCCTCAGTTCCGACCCTTTTTACCACGTGTCTTGTAAGAGACTGATATTTACTTGATACCACTTTGGCCTTGAAAATTGTCTTCAACGTAGAACACTCGCACAATATAAATATTTAAGAATATTTAGTAATTAACCATATTAAGCTGTCGGTGAGAATGTCAAGGTTTTATAGTCTCTCACTGACGTCATTCCAGTACAAGAGAGACTGATGAGTTATTGTGGCGCTTCTGTGTTAAACGCCTGGTGTTATTATCGAGCTCGCCCGCTCGATTGCCTAAATGTAAGAGTTGCTGGCCGGCGCTGAAAGTTCGAGGGATGGATGTCTTCAGAGCAGCGGTGAGCTATAAACAGCAGATGAAACCATCAGGTTGGACGGCGACAGTAGCCACTGAGAGGGCAGAACTGATGTGACGTTTGCCGTATTTTCCAGTTCATGGTCTTCCTATTCATTTATTTTGTTCAAATTTGGTTGCATATATCCCACAATCGGAAACAAGAGCTGACTACAGATGTTATATACCAGGACTTGGTAGATATAAGTCCTGGAATATAACAGCTGTAGTCACATATTGTTTCCGATTTTGGGATATTAGAACAGTTACTGATCCTCTGCGAATGACATGTCCCTGTATGATTTGATATAATTAGGAGTTGAGGATTTGTTTTGTGATGAGGTTCTTCAATCTGATGATAATTGAACATTAAACAGATGTGGAAGTACATGTGTTTCGTTTTACAAATAGTCATTTTTATGGTGCGTGCTGGACATCTCCATTTTTCCCGAGCGAAAAATGTAGGCATGTTTATAATAAGCCAGTTCCAAAATTGTACGGGTGACTGCAATGAAATGATTAGCCTTTGGGGAAGCGGAAGGGCTCACTGTTATGCTACCAATGTCAGAATGTGATACCCTCATTGTCTTGTTTCACACACAACAGTTCCACCGGGACTGAAGCGTGTGGTTCAGCGAAGCACGATGTTGGTACCGGCGTCATGATGCCAAGTGGCCTGCTGCTATGGCTGATGTTATCACAAGCATTCGCCTGGGAATTGTCCCAAACGCAAACTGTCGTTCTCAAAACGTATCATTATGTTTCTTCTCACTTATTACTTGCTTCGTTTAAACAGTTTTGTTTTTGGCTACGTTTCCAGATATATCTGTTCAGTTGAGATGGCATAACATGTCAAACTGTGACCATTGACATACCTAAAATTTACAAAACAACGTGCATGATACCGGGTCCGTTTTTGCGATGAAGACTACTATTGGAAGTGGGATGCAAAACAAGATATGGTGGATTCACGAACGATCTGCATATATCTGAGCCACATGGAAATTTCTTTATTACTGGATAACATCAGTGCAGAGGTGGACTACAAATAGGAGTTAAAACCACGAGGTTGGACGTCGACAGTCGCCACAGAGGCCAAATTGTTGTCACTGATCATAGCGTCCAATTCATCGTCTTTACTTTGCTCGGGGTTCGTCGCATAGGTATGCACCTCGTGGGAAATATATGATATATATGATATATGCAAAATATGAAAATATATATTATTATTCATGGTTTGAATACTCAATGCCCTACTACCACCCATCCCTGTCACATGTCAACCTTGGACAAGTATACTGGACACTTGTTCGTTTTGAGCCATAGATTATATTGGTATCAACTGGCACCAACAGAGAACTGTAGAAGCCATGAGGAAAGCTTCTGAGGAACCAATTCCCAAGTTGCATGGTCATAACGACATCACCAATGCTGTGAGATTATAAGCCTCTGGAAAAAAGAAAAGGACCATGCTCATTTATGGTCGCCTGGTCTGTGGGTTATCGTTGTATTTCCTTTGGGATGCATTATGGAATTGACCCACAAGCAAGAGAGCCACGGGGACTAAAGCCATGTGGTTCTGTGTGCGAATAGGTCGCTGCGGCATCATCATATCTGCTGGTGGACATGCCTGTGGCCCGCTGCTATGACGGATATTATCAGAAGCGTTCACCTGGGAATCGTCCCAAAAGCAAACTGTCGCTATCTATCGCTGTTTATTATCATCCCTGTTCATATATACTGCTCTCACCATTGAGTATGTGCCTCATCCAAACTGTTTTGTTTTTAATACATTCCCAGTTATTATTGGTCACTGGAGATGAAACTAATAGTCAAACTGTGACCACTGACGTACCCAAAATATACTCACAAAATTTTAAAAAGTTAATTCTACTCTGCATGACACCGGCTCCATTTTCGCGATGCAGACTAGCATTGGAAGTGGGAACTCGAGAGTTCAGGAATTGATGAGAGTATGCCGCATTCAAGCAATTTCACATGTTTAATATGAAATATATTTTCTCAAAACAATATTGGATGTTTTCGAAAGCAGTTGTTTCAAAGCCAGTGGCTACTTTCTAGTGTTGTCTCATTGTTGAATTGTTTTCACGTATAAACACTACTGCCTCACATTAACCTCAGCTCATTGCCAGTATGCATTACTATCGCACTGGGTTTAGTAAATGCCGATATCCACCCAGGCACGAATGCCTCGAATTTGTCCTCAATTCAGAATACTGAAACAATGTTGTTGCTCTTTTCTAATCAATAAATTGGTAATGACTCTTACCAGGTTTACAGATAAAGTCGAGGTAACTTCATACCTGCCACCCCATCAACAACAAAAACGCTGCACTGCCCATTCAAGTCTATGCACAGTGTTCGTTGATGAATGTGGATAAGGATGACTGTCCGTGCTGTCAGCTAAGTGCATGGATGTCATCGTGCAGAGCTGGATTATAAATAGGAGCTAACACCGTCAGATCGGACCGCGACAGTAGCAGGAGGAGAGGGCAAAACTGTTGTAACTGTGATCATAGCTTTGACTTTATCGTCTTTACTTTGCTCGGATCACGTTGTATACATGTGTGGTATGGCATCTGGAGTGAAATAAGTTATATTTGCAAAAATAACGAAATCTTGTGTAGTTTGTGTGTGCAAACTGTCACTCTCACTGGGGGAGTATATTTTGACCATTAACACCAATTTCTTTCAGTCATCATCCATGCAATACTTTTCCATTTTCAACCTTCGGTAGTCGTATTGTTTTATATCCCACTATATCATTCTATCAGGTACTGGAAGCTTGTGTATTCGAAGCCATAGGTTATATTGATATCAACTGGCGCAAACAGAGATTTGTAAACGCCATACTCCTGTGGAAGCAATTCCCAAGCCACATATGGTCCTAACAACAGACCAACTGCCGTGAGATTAGCTGTCTCTGAGAAAATGACCATGTTCACTTATGGTCACCAGACCGGTGGGTTATTGCTATATTTTTTTTGGATAGACCCATGGCATCGGCCCCCAAGCAGCAACATCACATCGACTAAAGGCATGTGGTTCAACAAGGCACAACGTTAGAATAACAAGCCAAGTCACCTGCTGGTATAACTGATATTATTTTATACATTCTCCAGGGAATTGTCGCAAAAGCAAACTGACATCCAGAAGTGTATCGCTATTCATTTTGTTGCACTTTCTGCCCTTTTTGTTTCACCCAGACTTTCTTGTCTTGGCCATATATCCATATATAATTAGTGAGTTGACGATGTCATGGGCGGTCAAGTGTGACTATTGCCATACCCAAAATATATTTTTGAGTATACGGACTGTGTGATGTAATAAACTCCAATTGGAAGTGGGAACTTTATTTTTTTATATACGGACTGTGGGAACTTAATTTTTTTATATACGGACTGTGTGATGTAATAAACTCCAATTGGAAGTGGGAACCAAGGAAACGACTCGGGACAAGAGATGATGACGTTAGTGCCTGTCTGCATGCAATGGCGGCTACAGGGGTCTCTCTGACTTGCACAACTGCACAGATTGATTCAATCAAATATTGAATATTGTCAAATGTCGAGATCAAGTGTGTAATTTATTTATCGAATTTTGTGTCCATTGAACACTGTATACTTGTATATGGCCATCAGATATATGGTCATTGTATTTGTATATCAGGTTTTACAAATATCAGCCGTGAACGGTGTGGCTTATAACATTTTGTAACATTTTTACCAGGTAACTTGTAAGAGACTGGTATTTACTCGATACCACTTTGGCCTTGAAAATTGTCTTCAACGTAGAACACACAATATAAATATTTTGTGTGAATGTTCTACGTGTTCAATGACTGATGAGTTATTGTGGCACTTCTGCGTTAAACGCCTCGTGTTACTCTCGAGCTCGCCCGCTCGATTGCCTGGATGTAAGAGTTGCTGTCCGGCGCTGAAAGCTCGAGGGATAAATGTCTTCAGAGCAGCGGTGAGCTATAAACAGCAGCTGAAACCATCAGGTTGGACGGCGACAGTAGCCGAGGAGAAGGCAGAACTGATGTGACGTTTGCCATATTTCCAGTTCACGGTCTTCCTGTTTATTCATTCGCTTCAAATTTGGTTGCATATATCCAACAATCGGAAACAAGAGCTGACTATAGTTGTTATATACCAGGACTTGATGAATATTTGTTATTACAACATTTACTGATCCTTTGCGAATGCCATGTCCCTGTATGATTTGATATAATTAGTAGTCAAGGATAATTATTGAACATGGAATATGGAAGTACAAGTGTTTCATTTTACAAACAGTCATTTTAATCATACTTGCTAAACATCCAAATGTAGGCATGTTTATAATAAGCCAGTTCCAAAACTGTACAGATGACTGCAATGAAATGATTAGCCTTTAGGGAAGAGAAAAGGCTCACTGTTATGCTACAGTGCAATGCCAGAATGTGATACCCTCATTGTATTGTTCCACACACAACAGTTCCACTGGGACTGAAGCGTGTGGTTCAGCGAAGCACAATTTTGGTACCGGCGTCATGATGCCAAGTGGCCTGCTGCTATGGCTGATGTTATCACAAGCATTCGCCTGGGTATTGTCCCAAATGCAAACTGTCATTCTCAAAACGTATCATTATGTTTCTTCTCATATCGTTAGTACTCGCTTCATCTAAACAGTTTTGTTTTTGGCTACGTTTTCAGATATAACTGGTAAATTGAGATGGCAAAATATGTCAAACTGTGACCTTTGACATACCTAAAATTTACTTTAAAAAGGAAAGTTAAAAAGCAATATCTAATGTGCATGATACCGGGTCCGTTTTTGCGATGAGGACTACTGTTGGAAGTGGGATGCAAAACAAGATATGATGGATTCACGAACGATCTGCATATTTTGGACGTTATAGTTTATGTAGCATGTTAAATTTGTTTAAATGCACGAGCTATCGTGCACAGGGGTTTCAAATTGATATGGGTCATATACGGTGGCTCATTACCGCCAATTACGTTCGTGTATTTCTCACCCCATTTATAATTACCACCTCATAATATTCACCGCGTTTATAATTTCCACCCCGTTTATAATTATCACCTCACAATTTTCACCCCGTTTATAATTTACACCTCGTTCATAATTATCACCTCAGAATTACCACCGCGTTTATATTTTCCACTCCGTTTATAATTATCACCTCACAATTTTCACCCCGTTTATAATTTACACCCCGTTCATAATTATCACCTCAGAATTACCACCGCGTTTATAATTTCCACCCCGTTTATAATTATCACCTCACAATTTTCACCCCGTTTATAATTTACACCCCGTTCATAATTATCACCTCAGAATTATCACCGCGTTTATAATTTCCACCCCGTTTATAATTATCACCTCACAATTTTCACCCCGTTTATAATTTGCACCCCGTTCATAATTATCACCTCAGAATTACCACCGCGTTTATAATTTCCACCCCGTTTATAATTATCACCTCACAATTTTCACCCCATTCATAATTTCCACCCCGTCTATAATAAACACCTCAGAATTATCACCGAGTTTATAATTATGAATTGATCACAATTATTACTAGGTACAGAATTTCAATTGGTGCATTGAGTCTTACTATATGAACACTCTTGGTATTCTGTGTACCGTATTGACGCGCATATAAGGACATGTCCTCATATATGAGCACTTCCTTTTATCCGGACATAAAAACATGTCCTTATATGAGAACTTTCTTTAGAAACTGCCTGTAAAACATCTGACCCAGATATTAGGACATTTTGCATGTCGATGATTATAAGTTGTGAAAAATGACGCAACTAGAACATATGTAGCACGTACCACTACATATACCATGTTCAGCATATTGATCTCGAATATTCTTGTGGTCTTGAAATTAAATTGTATTCATGTTGAATGTATGTGTTATAGACCTACAGCGAATTGTGTGTCACTCAAAGGGACAAAATTAATTGCGCCAATAATTTAATTAGGCCCCAATTCTTCAGTTTATAGTAGTGCATATAGTGTCCTTATATATGAATAAACGGGGTGTTTTATGTCTGGATAAAAGGCCGTCTCCTTATACGTGAATATGTTTCGAATTTTCGATATATTGTGATAATGGACAAATCCACATATAAGGACCTGTCCTTATATGCGCTTCAATTCGGTAGCTGTAGAGGCATTTCCACAAGCATCTTGTTGCCCTAGGGGTGCAGATGTCCATGAAGTGAGGTGATAATTATAAACGGGGTGGAAATTTTAAACGCGGTGATAATTATGAGGTGATAATTGTAGACGGGGTGGAAATTATAAACGGGGTGAAAATTGTGAGGTGATAACTATAGATGGGGTGGATATTATAAACTCGGTGAATATTGTGAGGTGATAATTATAGATGGGGTGGATATTTTGAACTCGGTGAATATTTTGAGGTGATAATTATAGATGGGGTGGAAATTATGAACTCGGTGAATATTGTGAGGTGATAAATATAGATGGGGTGGAAATTATGAACACGGTGATAATTCTGAGGTGATAATTATAGATGGGGTGGATATTTTAAACTCGGTGAATATTGTGAGGTGGTAATTTTAGACGGGATGGAAATTATGAATGCGGTGATAATTCTGAGGTGATAATTACAGATGGGGTGGATATTTTAAACTCGGTGAATATTGTGAGGTGATAATTATAGATGGGGTGGATATTTTGAACTCGGTGAATATTTTGAGGTGATAATTATAGATGGAGTTGATATTATGAACTCGGTGAATATTGTGAGGTGATAAATATAGATGGGGTGGAAATTATGAACGCGGTGATAATTATAGATGGGGTGGATATTTTAAACTCGGTGAATATTGTGAGGTGGTAATTATAGACGGGGTGGAAATTATGAATGCGATGATGATTCTGAGGTGATAATTATAGATGGGGTGGATATTTTAAACTCGGTGAATATTGTGAGGTGATAATTATAGACGGGGTGGAAATTATGAATGCGGTGATAATTCTGAGGTGATAATTATAGATAGGGTGGATATTTTAAACTCGGTGAATATTGTGAGGTGGTAATTTTAGACGGGGTGGAAATTATGAATGCGGTGATAATTCTGAGGTGATAATTACAGATGGGGTGGATATTTTAAACTCGGTGAATATTGTGAGGTGATAATTATAGATGGGGTGGATATTTTGAACTCGGTGAATATTTTGAGGTGATAATTATAGATGGGGTTGATATTATGAACTCGGTGAATATTGTGAGGTGATAAATATAGATGGGGTGGAAATTAAGAACGCGGTGATAATTATAGATGGGGTGGATATTTTAAACTCGGTGAATATTGTGAGGTGGTAATTATAGACGGGGTGGAAATTATGAATGCGGTGATGATTCTGAGGTGATAATTATAGATGGGGTGGATATTTTAAACTCGGTGAATATTGTGAGGTGATAATTATAGACAGGGTGGAAATTATGAATGCGGTGATAATTCTGAGGTGATAATTATAGATAGGGTGGATATTTTAAACTCGGTGAATATTGTGAGGTGGTAATTATAGACGGGGTGGAAATTATGAATGCGGTGATAATTCTGAGGTGATAATCATAGATGGGGTGGATATTTTAAACTCGGTAAATATTGTGAGGTGATAATTATAGACGGGGTGGAAATTATGAATGCGGTGATAATTCTGAGGTGGTTATTATAGATGGGGTGGATATTATAAACTCGGTGAATATTGTGAGGTGATAATTATAGATGGGGTGGAAATTATAAACGCGGTGAATATTGTGAGGTGATAATTATAGATGGGGTGGAAATTATAAACGCGGTGAATATTGTGAGGTGATAATTATAGACGGGGTGAGAAATGCAGGAATATAATTGGCGGTAAGGAACCACCGTAGTCATAACTACAGCAATGCAGACTCGAATAAACTTCCCAATCCCCATATTGGAATCGAGCTGTGCACTGCTGAGAGGCGACACATGTCTTTTACTACATTTTCTGACGCTTACTTGTACTAAAATCATATACATGTACAGTAATACAGTAGGTTCATTGCAAGGGGCTGACATTTACTCGACACCAATCAATTGCCTCGACACTGTGTATTTCTGATCATGTATCCCATGTATACTCTCATACTTTACAGACTATTCATACAATATATATTTACAATTATAGTAGCCATTCAAACAAAATATATAGATGATTAAAAGTAAAGACCTATGTTTACACTCAATCTTCAAACAGAATGTCAAGGTTTTTCAGTTCTTCATTCTCGTCATCCAGTACAAGAAAAACAAGTTTTGTGGATACCCGAGTCAGTGAAACACTGTTCACTCTATTCACGGGGTTTGTTGATGCATATAGACTGCTTGGTGGCCTGCCTGTAAGGGTTGCTGCCCCGTGTTGACAGCTGGATGAATATAGTCTTCAGAGCATGGGCGAACCATTTTTATCAGCTCAAACGTCCGATGGGACGTCGACAGTGTATGTAGTATTATCACAGCTTTCACTTTATTCAGGACATGTCAAAACGTAGCAATGACAAGACATCATTTTTTAGCATAAAGTTGATGCGGCCATGCACTATACACAATGGGGTTCTGCATTAGAAAACTTCCCATGAACTATTAGTTCAAATCGATTTCAGCAGTTGATGGGTTCATAAAATTACAACGTTTCTCTTTGTAGCCAGCAATGAACGATGTTAAGTGTGATAACTGTGAGGAGTAACCCAAGTATATAATTCTCGTTTTGCACATTTACTCTCCCATCAACTCTAGTCAAGATAGTTGTCTAGAGTAATATTATCCCACACGGAAAAAGAAACGACACCACTACAGTTGTTGAGAACAATATAAACCCAATATAAACCAATAAAATCGAACAGTACAAACCAAATTTAACGTGCTATTGACAGGGATATAAATTTCTCAAAATAAAATACGGTATCATTTGGCCAGAGGCATTTTTTTCAATATTAGTAACGTACATTCACCTTATGGAAACAATCTCCATGCTATCATCAATAACAAAACTGATGAGTGAACCACTATCATTTTTTCAATGGTAGTAACGTACATTTAACTTATGAAAACAATCTCCTTGCTATCTCCGAAATATAATAAAACTGTGAATGTGACGAGTGAACAGCAAATTCATCTTTCTCTTCGAGTTGCTGATACGCATGATATGTCCATTTCAAATAAACGACACAACCCTATACATTCAATTTTGATGAGTATTCTAAGTATCTCTTGATTATTGATTCACGAAGCCCAGTGCAAATCACGTGCACACTTCCATCATCGGAGAGATGAACTAGAGCATAATGAACTGGTCAAGGTACCCAGCCACTAGTATCACCAGGTGTTAACTAGTATCGATCCACGGTGATAAAGATTGGTGCACATGGGAAAATTTTCATGATATTTATTAAAATGCACATGTGACGTCACACTATTGTTTGTTTGCTCCATTATATTTCAGGAATGGACAGAAATAAAAGAATGTAGTCCATTCTTATTGAGTCTGAGAATGGAAGTCTGGGTGGTGTATTTTAAGTCAGAGAAGGCACTCGTGAACTGTCCATTCGTAGATCTGGAAAGCCTCGGGCCTCGGCCTTTCAGATTTACGAATGCACAGTTACTCGTACTTTCTCTATTACAGAATGTGCCTATCATCATCAATACTATAAAGAATGTCCAAGAGTGCCAAGGTGATATTTTTACTTTCCAAGCATCCTGACTATTGTACAAGCATGAAAACTAAATAACAAAATATGGTGTAGCCTCGAATGACTACTTAGATGCTAATCCTTGGGTAACTGTGGGGTAAAGTCTAATACCATATTTTTTTCCTCTGTTGCAGATTGATCTATAGGATCGTGGGTGTAGGCCTATGGGCGCATGGCCAAAGTGGCCTACTGGTAACATACATCAGCCCTGGAGTAAAAGTCGATCTCTGTATAGTTTACATGAATACACTCATTGATTAACATCGTCACTGGCATCGTCAGGCAGAGTGCCATGTTTAAATTTCCGATATAGGATTTTGGCCCCAAAAGAACGATCCCTAAACAAAGTGGTGTGGTGTTTTGTTTGACCCAACCTTGTTGCAGCACAGCAGAAGTGTACATGACACTATGCAGTGGAGTATGTGCAGGGGCATATTGACGATGAAGGCCCAGATATATCGCTGGTGATATATGTGTATTCACTTGTGTGCGAATATTTGTCACAGATAAAATGTAACATCCAAGATCCAATCTGTAGCTCGGGGCATGGAAATAATTAGGAGCATTAGGCACGTCTACATGGTGGAAGCCCTTGCAATTTCTACGTACTAAAGTTTCTTGTGGCTACCATTTCAATGTTTAGACAATCTTTGGTTTTGATTAGAGAAAAACGTACACCGTAATGTCATTAATGGCCATTAGGAAACTCCCCATTCTTTATGTAGTTGGCTACAGATGCAACATCCAAACTTCTACAGCGCTGATTAGTATGCATCAACGATGAACTAATTTCCCACCATCATAACATTTATCTCAGGCAAACTCAAGACTTCAAAATCTATGGACCCATAATACAATAATGCACAGAATTGTTTATTTTTTCTGAATGCTGCATCATTCTACAATCTCAGCACTAAATGGTATTCGTATTGTGTTAGGTTCGGCCATACTCAGTGTGGCCTTGAAATTTATCTGGGAAGCAGAATACTCACACAATATAAATATTTACAAATATAGTATTTAACTATATTGACGCTTTCGAGCAGAATTATTGTGTCCTTCATTCGTGTGATTGAAGTACAACAGAAACTAGCGACTGATTGTTTACGTTGCCCACCGTATTATATGGTGAAGACTGCTGGACTGACTGTGAGAGTTGCTGTCCCATGCTGGCAGCTGGGTGGATGGATTCACTGCAGAGGTCGGCTATAAATAGCAGCTAAACCTTCAGATTGGACGGTGACAGTAGCGACAGTTTACGTCCAGTTCATTCTTTTCATGTTCGTCTTCCTCTCATAGTGGGTTATCATCCTATCAAATGATGAATGGAACTAAATTGGCAGGGTAGAACGTGTTTTATTGTACAGATTGTCGTACTGTGTACTATCCTTTGTGATAAACGGTTCTCCATTTGGAGACATTAATTGCAATAATACCATATGGAGCCAGCAAAATATTGTGAAGTTGTGCTCCAACAGAACCGATTCCAAGGATGCATGACTGTGCGGAGAAAAAAAGATAATATTATCTGTGATTAGGGGAAATGACAATGTTCACCTACGGTCAGCAGACCTGTGGGTTATTGTTATATTGCATGTGGGAACCATTCATGGCATTGATCCATACAGAACACCTCCAGGACTAGGCGTGTGGTACTGCAATTTTATGCACAGTGTTGGCTGCGATATCGTCATGTCTGCTGGTGGCCATGTCTGTGGCATCGATAATATTACAAGCATTCGCCTGGGAATTATACCAAAACCAAGCGGACATCAAAAACGTATCATTTTTTATTTCGTCCTCGTACACCTCTCACCCTCTCAGTATGTGCTTCATCCAAACTAACTTGTTTTGTTTGTGAATCCAGGATGCGTTTTCGTGATGAAGACTTCCAACGGAGTTGAGACTTCCAACGGAGTTGGTGACGATCCGCGGACATTTTCAATTTCTGTTTTCTATGCTGGAATGTATTTCTAATCACCACAGACTCCTTGCAAAGTTATACAGATAACTTTTTAGGTAAGTCCATACCTGACAACCCATACCTGACAAATCACCACTGCCCACTTCGAACTAGTCCGGGTCTTCATTGATGAATGTTGACCTGACACCAGGATATTAACCCAGGCAATCAGTATCCGTAATTCTGAACACTATGAATATACATTTACATAGATAATGTCGAGGTAACTTCATACCTGCCGCCCCATCAACAACAACAACTCTGCACTACCCATTCAAGTCTATGCACAGTGTTCGTTGATGAATGTGGATAAAGATAACTGCTCGTGCTGATAGCTATGTGAATGGATGACATCACTACAGAGGTGGACTATAAATAGAAGCTATAATGGCGACAGCAACAACAGAGAGGGCAAAACTGTTATATCTGTGATCATAACTTTGAGTTCATGGTCTTTACTTTGCTCGGATCACGTTGTATACATGTGTGGTATGGCATCTGGAGTGAAATAAGTCATACTTGCAAAAATAACGAAATCTTGTGTAGTTGGTGTGTGCAAACTATCACTGACACTGGGGGAGTATAGTTTGACCATTAACACAAAGTTCTTTCTGTCATCATCCGTGCAATACTGTACCATTTCCAACCTTCGGTAGTCCTATTCAAAGAGCCTAAAATACCAAGAGGCGAGTCTTCCATTTGACCACATGGTGACAAATAAAACAAAAAGACCAACATCGCCAGAGAAGGAGTGACCTGCTCATCGACTGCTCACGACGTCTCTAGCGGGAAATATTTTGTGAGATATATGTAGAATCGCCACAGGAGGAGTGGTCAGGCTCTTTGTTCCTATTGTTTTATATCACAATATATCATTCTATCAGGTACTGGAAGCTTGTGTATTTGAAGCAATAGATTGCAATGATATCAACTGGCGCCAACAGAGATTTGTAAAAACCATGCTTCTGAGGAAGCGATTCCCAAGTCGCATTGTTCTGAAAACAGACCAATGCTGTGAGATTATCTATCTCTGACAAAAGGACCATGTTCACTTATGGTCATCAGACCGGTACGTTATTGCTATACTGTTTATTGGGTAGACCCATGACATCGGCCCCCAAGCAGCAACATCACCGGGACTAAAGGCATGTGGTTCAGCAAGGCACAACGTTAGAACAACAAGCCAAGTCACCTCCTGGTCTGACTGATATTATCATAAACATTCTACATGGATTTGTCGCAAAAGCAAACTGACATCCAGAAGTGTATCGATATTCATTTTGTTGTACTTTCTGCCGTTTCTGTTTCACCCAGACTTTCTTGTTTTGGTCATATATCCATATTGGTGAGTTGACGATGTCATGAGCGGTCAAGCCGTGACTATTGGCATATTGGTATCACGTTAACATCACTGTTAATATCAACTGCCAAACCGTTTCAGTGTTCTATTGTTTCTCCTGCCATTACATCAAATCAATGTACCCTCAGTTCCAACCGTTTTTACCAGGTATCTTGAAAGAGACTTATATTCACTCGATGTACCACTTTGGCCTTGAAAATTGTCTTCAACGTAGAACACTCACACAATATAAATATTTACGAATATATAGTAATTAACCATATTAAGCTGTCGGTGAGAATGTCAAGGTTTTATAGTCTCTCACTGACGTCACTATAGTACAAGAGAGACTGATGATTTATTGTGGCGCTTCTGTGTTAAATGCCTCGTGCTATTCTCGAGCTCGCCTGCTCGATTGCCTGGATGTAAGAGTTGCTGTCCGGCGCTGAAAGCTCGAGAGATGGATGTCTTCAGAGCAGCGGTGAGCTATAAATAGCAGCTGAAACCATCAGGTTGGACGGCGACAGTAGCCGAGGAGAGGGCAGAACTGATGTGAGGTTTGCCGTTTGCCATATTTCCAGTTCACGGTCTTACTTTTATTTATTTGGTTCAGTTTTGGTTGCATATATCCCACAATCGGAGACAAAGCTGACTATATTTGTTACATACCAGGATTTGGTGAATAGTTGTTATTAGAACAGTTGCTGATCCTTTGCGAATATATGTTCCTGTATGATTTGATATAATTAGGAGTTAAGGATAATTATTGAATATGGAATATGGAAGTACAAGTATTTCATTTTAGGAATAGTCATTTTTATCTTACGTGCTGGACATCTCCATTGTGCCCGATTTTGTCCATTTTGTTTATAAGCCAGTTCCAAAATTGTACGGATGACTGCAATGAAATGATTAGCCTTTTGGGGAAGCGAAAGGGCTCACTGTTATGCTACCAATGCCAGATTGTGATACACCCATTGTATTGTTCCACACACAACAGGTCCACTGGGACTGAAGGCGTGTGGTTCAGCGAAGCACAATTTTGGTACCGGCGTCATGATGCCAAGTGGCCTGCTGCTATGGCTGATGTTATCACAAGCATTCACCTGGGAATTGTCCCAAACGCAAACTGTCGTTCTCAAAACGTATCGCTGTGTTTCTTCTCACTTAATTCTTGTTTCATCTAAACAGTTTTGTTTTTGGCTACGTTTCCAGATATCACTAGTCAGTTGAGATGGCATAACATGTCAAACTGTGACCATTGACATACCTCAAATTCACAAAATAACGTGCATGATACCGGGTCCGTTTTTGCGATGAAGACTACTATTGGAAGTGGGATGAGAAACAAGATATGATGGATTCACGAACGATCTGCATATATCTGAGCCACATGGAAATTTCTTTATTACTGGATAACATCAGTGCAGAGGTGGACTACAAAAAGGAGTTAAAACCACGAGGTTGGACGTCGACAAATTGTTATCACTGATCATAGCGTTCAGTTCATCGTCTTTACTTTGCTCGGGCTTGTTGCATATGGTATGCACCTCGTGTGAAATATATGATATTTGCAAATTATGAAAAGATATATAATTATTCATGGTTTGAATACTCAATGCCCTACTTCCACCCATCCCTGTCACATGACAACCTTGGACAAGTATGCTGGACACATGTCCGTTTTGAGCCAAAGATTATATTGGTATCAACTGGCGCCAACAGAGAACTGTAAAAGCCATGAGGAACCAATTCCCAAGTTGCATGGTCGTAACGACATCACCAATGCTGTGAGATTATAAGCCTCTGGAAAAAAGGGACCATGTTCACCAGGCCCGTGGGTTATCGTTATATATTGCCTTTGGCATTGACCCACAAACAAGAGAGCAACCGGGACTAGAGCCATGTGGTTCTGTGTGGGAAAAGGTGGCTGTGGCATCATCATATCTGCTGGTGGACATGCCTGTGGCCCGCTGCTATGACCGATATTGTCAGAAGCGTTCACCTGGGAATCGTCCCAAATACAAACTGTCGCTATCTATCGCTATTTATTATCATCCCTGTTCATATATAGTGCTCTCGCCATTGAGTATGTGCTTCATCCAAACTGTTTTCTTTTTAATACATTCCCAGATATTATTGGTCACTGGAAATGAACCTAATAGTCAAACTGTGACTAACGCACCCAAAATATACTTACCAAATCAAAAAAAGGTTAATTCTACTTTGCATGACACCGGGTCTATTTTCGCGATGGAGACTAGCATTGGAAGTGGGAACTCTAGAGTTGAGGAGTTGATGAGAGCACGCCACATTCAAGCAGTTTCACATGTTTAATATGGAATGTATTTTCTCAAAATAATATTGCATGTTTTCAAAAGCAGTTGTTTTAGAACCAGTGGATACTTTCTACGGTTGTCTCATTGTTGAGTTGTTTTCACGTATAAACACTACTGCATTATATCAACCTGAGCTCATTGCCAGTATGCATTACTATCGCACTGGGTTCGGTAAATGCCGATATCCACCCAGGCACGACTGCCTCGAACTTGTCCTCAATTCAGAACACTGAAACAATGTTGTTGATTTGTTCCTAATCAATAAATTGTTAATGACTCTGACCAGGTTTACAGATAATGTCAGACAAATACATACCTGCCACCCCATCAACAACAACACTGCGCTGTCCGCTTGAGTCCATTCACGGTGTTCATTGATGAATGTGGACTAGATTCGCTGCCCGTGCTGACAGCTGGGTGAATAGATGACATCAGTGCAGAGATGGACTATAAATAGGAGCTAAAACCATCAGATGGGACGGCGACAATAGCATCCATGGCATTGGCAGAACTGCTGTGGCTGTGATCATGGCGTTCAGCTCGTCGTCTTTGCTTTGCTTGGAGTTTGTTAAGCCTGGTTGACACGATCAAACTACTTCAAACTTTTACTTCAAACTACTTCAAACTTTGGAGTTTGACGCCAAGTTTGATTGTGTAAACCGTGACTTCAAACTACGCCAAACTAATACAAAATACCACCAAGTTTGATCAAACTAAGTCAAACTATTCAAGCTCGTGTTCATATCATATGGAGGAAAAGCATAATTTTCACTTTGAAACTCGTGACACTGAAGTATATAAAACAGTCGTTCCGGTATAATGCAGCTTTTAACAAAGGAGTATCAGAAATTAACGTCAAATGAAAATTTTGATGGAGTTTGAAGTAGTTTGAAGGAGTTTGAAGTAAGAAATTTGACCGTGTAAACCGGAGTTTGAAAGAGTTTGATGTAGTTTGAAGTAGTTTGACGTCACGAGTTTGATCGTGTAAACACCCACCATCAAACTATTTCAAACTCACGTTTTAGGAGTTTGAAGTAGTCTGATCGTGTAAGCCAGCCATTACATAATGTATTGTATGACATCAAGCGTGATATAGGTGATATTCCCAAAATTAAAAATTATATATATATTGGAATTGATCTATAGTTAGTAAATATCTATGATTTGAAAACAGAATGCCCTACTTCCACACAACTTTTCTCCCTTAGCATCCTTGGAATAGGTACTGCACATTTGTATGGAGCCACTGGAAGGATACGGAAGAAATACGATATATGGTTATTTCATTCCCTATTTTATTTCATTTCATTCTTTCGCAATCTTATTGCGTTCCCTCGCATTCCGGATCGCATTCCCTCACGATCTTATTGTGTTCCCCTGAAGTCCGGAATTATGAAGCCCATGACTTCTACAACCGGAATGCAACAGAACGCAATGAGATCATGAGGGAATGCAATCCTGATTGCGAGTGAATGCAATAAGATCGTGAGGGAACACAACAAGAATGTGCCAAAAATATTTCTCCCATGTCCCCTCAACGGCTTCGTAAAATTGTCATACCATCACAAGTATTATTGCACTCCCTCGCGATCAATCTGGGTTCCTTTCGCAATTTAATTCATTCCCTCGAATTCCGGATCGCGTTCCCTGCAATTTTATTGCATTCCCTCGATATCTGGATCGTGTTCCCTCGCTAGGCTAAGGCAAAACCTTCTCATATGTCATGGGCGTCAGCACAATTAAGCTTATCACAAGGAGACGCGATCCGGAATGCGAGGAAACACAAAAATGTGCTTAAAATATTTCTTGCATGTCCCCACATAGGCATTGTAGTTTTGAGCCATAGATTATATTGATATCAACTGGCGCCAACAGAGATCTGTAAAAGCCATGCTTCTGAGGAACCAATTCCCAAGTTGCATGGTCGTAACGACATCACCAATGCTGTGAGATTATAAGCATCTGGAAAAAAAAGGACTATGTTCACCAGGCCCGTGGGTTATCGTTATATATTGCCGTTGGGATACACTTATGGAATTGACCCACAAACAAGAGAGCCACGGGGACTTGAGCCGTGTGGTTCTATGTGGGAAGAGGTGAGTGCGGCGTCATCATACCTGCTGGTGAACATGCAAATCGTCCCAAAAGCAAACTGTCATCCAAAACTCATTGCTATTTATTATCATCCGTATCCATGTACACCACTGATTTTGTGCTTCTTCCAAACTGTTTTGGCCACAGTTGTATATTTTACTGGTCAGTGACGATGAACTGAATAGTCAAACTGTTACCATGGACGTACCAAAAATGTACTAAAAAAATATGCTTAAAAGTTAATTACTGATGTGCATGACACTGGCTCCGTATAAACGCTACTGCATCGCATCCACGTGAGCTTATTGACAGCATGTATCACCATCACAACGGGTTTCTTGCGAGTACTGATATCTACCCAGGCAATTATCAGTACGGCCTTAATTTGTTCTCGATTCCCAACACTGAAACAATGTATTTTGTTTTTCGAAATCAATATATATTGTAGAAGACTTTGATCAAATTTACAGATGGTGTCGAGGCAAGTTCATACCTGCTACCCCATCAACAGAAACAGCTCACTATGCACAGTGTTCATTGATGAATATGGACAAGGATAGCTGCCCCGGGCTGACATCTGGGGGAATGGAATGACATCAGTGCAGAGGTCGAATATGAATAGGCTAAAACCATCAGAGTTGACAGCAACACTAGCAGCATATAGGGTAGAACTGTTCTGACCGTGATCCTAGTGTTTGGTTTATCGTATTAACTTTGCTCTTTGTATAATATTATGGTATGACGTCTGATATGAAATACTGTGCAAAATTAGGAATAACTTTCATAGGATTGATCTAAAATTTGTAAATATTTTTATTTCAAAAATGGAATGTCCTACTTCTATCCATTCTTTCCTGCATCACTTGCATCAATCTAAGTCCAGGACACCTGTCCGTTTTGAGTCAAATATCATATTGATATCAACTGGCGCCAACAGAGAACTGTAAAAGCCATGCTCCTGAGGAACCATTTCCCAAGTTGCATGGTCGTAACGACATTACTAATGCTATGACATTATAAGCCTCTAGAAAAAAGAATGGATCATGTTCGCTTATGGTCACCAGGCCCGTGGGTTATCGTTATATATTGCCTTCGGGATACACTTATGGCATTGACCCACAAACAAGAGAGCAACCGGGACTAGAGCCATGTGTTTCTGTGTGGGAAAAGGTGGCTGCGGCATCATCATATCTGCTGGTGAACATGCCTCTGGCCCGTTGCTATGACTGATATTATCAGAAGCGTTCACCTGGGAATCGTCCCAAAGCAAACTGTCACTATCTATCGCTATTTATTATCATCCCTATTCATATATAATGCTTTCGCCATTGAGTATGTGCTTCATCCAAACTGTTTTGTTTTTAGTACATTCCCAGATATTATTGGTCACTGGAGATGAAACTAATAGTCGAACTCTGACCACTGACGTACCCAAAATATACTTACAAAATTAAAAAAAATAATAATAATTCTAACTGTTACTGTGCATGACACTGGGTCTATTTCCGGGATGGAGATTAGCATTGGAAGTGGGAACTCTAGAGTTGAGGAATTGGTGAGAGCATGCCCCATTCAAGCAGCTTCACATGTTCAATATGGAATATATTTCTCAAAAAAATATTGCATGTTTTCAAAAGAAGTTGTAATGAAAGCAGTGGATACTTTCTAGGGTTGTCTCATTGTTCAGTTGTTTTCACGTATGAACAACACTACTGCATCACATCAACCCGAGCTCATTGCCAGTATGCATTACCATCGCACTGGGTTCGGTAAATGCCGATATCCACCCAGGCACGACTGCCTCGAATTTGGCCTAGATTCAGAACACTGAAACAATGTTGTTGATTTCTTTCTAATCAATAAATTGTTAATGACTCTGACCAGGTTTACAGATAAAGTCCAGGCAAATTCATACCTGCCACCCCGTCAACAACAACATATCTGCGCTGGCCGCTTGAGTCCATTCACGGTGTTCACTGATGAATGTGGACTAGATTCGCTGCCCGTGCTGACAGCTGGGTCAATGGATGACATCAGTGCAGAGGTGGACTATAAATAGGAGCTAAAACCATCAGATCGACAATAGCATCCATGGCATTGGCAGAACTGTTGTGGCTGTGATCATAGCGTTCAGCTCGTCGTCTTTACTTTGCTTGCAGTTTGTTACATGATGTATTGTATGACATCTAGCGCGATATAGGTGATATTCGCAAAATAGAAAAATTATATATATATGGGAATTGGTCTATAGTTTGTAAATGTTTATGGTTTGAATCAGGAATGTCCTACTTACACACCACTTTTCCCCCATAGCATCCTTGGACTAGGTACTGCACATTTGTATGGAGCCACTGAAAGGATACGGAAGAAATACGATCTATAGTTATTTCGTTCCCTTGCAAAAATTATTGCGTTCTCTTACAATCTTATTGCGTTCCCTCGCATTCTGGATCGCATTCCCTCGCGATCTTAATGTTTTCCCCTGAAATCCGGAATTATGGAGCCCATGACTTCTGAAAATGCTTTGCTACAACCGGAATGCAGGGGAACGCAATAAGATCGTGAGCGGGAACGCAATAATATTGCAAGGGAACACAATAACAATGTGCCAAATTATATTTCCCCCATGCCCCCTCAGCGGCTCCGTAAAATTGTCATACCATCACAAGTGAAATATTTTTGGTACATTGTTATTGCGTTCCCTCGCAATATTATTGCACTCCTCTCTCACGATCTATCTGGGTTCCCTTCGCAATTTAATCCATTCCCTCGAACTCCGGATCGCGTTCCCTGCAATCTTATTGTATTCCCTCGCTATCTGGATCGTGTCACAAGGAGACGCGATCCGGAATGCGAGGAAACGCAATAAGAATGTGCCAAAAATATTTCTTCCATGTCTCTTCAGCGGCCTTTTAGTTTTGAGCCATAGACTATATTGATATCAACTGGCGCCAACATAGCATTGTAAAAGCCATAGTTCTGCGGAACCTATTTCAACCAGCATGGCCCTCACAACAGCACCAATGCTATACTAGTAAGCTTCGGAGAAAGAGAAAAAATCATGCTCTTGCACTAAGCTCATGGTCACCAGACCTGTGGGTTGGCATTGGTCCACATATATACAACAGAACCACGAGGACCAAATGCATGTGGTTCAACAAAGCACAACGTCAGCAGTAGCATCATCATACCAAGCGGCCTGGTTGTCCCAAAAGCAAACTGTCATCTTGTTTAGGTACACCTCTCACTAGATAGATTATATGTGTTTCATTGATGATACTGCTCTCTTCAGTCGTACACATATCCAGATTGCACTGCTTGGTGGTGGATCATTCTACCAGCCCAACAAGATCATCCTGCTCAAAGTTTGATAATCTTTGCCATTGCAACAAGGTCTAGACAGGTATTTCGTGTTTTTGTGTCTATGAATTATTCCAAAGGAAATATAGAAGATCCAAAGAGAAGTCTCTATGATATTGACGCATCCTCCACCGACTGAAACATACACCGTCATACTATACGTACACGTACACCTGGCTGGCATACAATCATGTAGCTCATTACTCACACGCGATCATGTCATACATACTCTACAATGATGGTGGCATGTCACACCGATAGGAAGTATGATTATCATTATTAATAGATCGACGTTCTGGTGATAATAAACAGACCTGCTGAATCCATATTAGGTCCATTTTCCTGGCCAGATGGCCCCCGGCTTATGTATTGTCGTGGTGGCTTGCATTGACGCTGGGACACCGGAGAGCGACGCTCTAGAGGTACACTCAGTAGAACTGGAGACGGTCTACGCGCCTCAGAGCTTCCGTTGACTTCCTGACACCAAAGGCCACGTACCCAGCAATACCTGACGTAACCCCCAAGCCCTAGCAACCAGCACACGAGCAGGCGCGAGCAAATATTGAACGGTGCGGTTCAAAGGGCTTATATAACAAGTTTTATCGGATTCGCTGCCGCATCCTACGTCGCATCTTTATATAGCTCTGATAATATTGACAGGAGTGTGGATTAAGGAAGCCGTCACCGTCGGCAGCTGATGAATCTCGCTGAATGGAACTCAACTTTAATTGAGTGAAATCATGGAAAGTCACACAAGGAGAGGGATTTTTCCACTGCTCTCACAGTCTGTGGGTCTACTCGAGGCCAAATAACGGAGCAGTTGATGGCTCTCCAGTGGGGCTTGGATTGCATTCCATGTGATGGAGGCCGCCTGCTATTACGACAACACGTCTATTGATCGAAGTATACGGCGGGGGAACGAGCGACGGGAAGTGTGGTAGTGTTGTGGGTCTGCGAGCTGCTCCCCCGACCAACCACCACCAGTCCCGGGAGTGAGCGGGATATAGAGGGAGACTGGGAGCCCCCGGCGCCGCCTGCTGCACCCCCCACGTCCTCCCCCCGCCGTCCGCCACCCCGAAACGTCCGTCCGTCGGCACGTCACGTCACGAGCCTGGTACGTACAGAGGGGACGTGTGGACAGAGCGAAGGACGGCGGCCAGACAGACGGCCGCACACACACACACACACACGGACCATCACAGCGCGCGGTCCCATTACCACCGGCACGCACCCGCACGACTGCCCCAGCGACCGACCGACCGACCGCGCGCGCGAGACAGAAAGCGGGCGACCAAGCGCTCGTGCACGACTGTTGTGTCCACATGTCAAGTGTAATATACGGATAAGCCACCGCTCGCTGACGAGGGAAACCAGGCCGGTCTAGTATCACATGGAGTAGCAGAGATACAGCCCGATCGTTTTACCCTCTCCGTGATGTATACAACGATGTAAATATCTACTTGCATATATATGTGTGTATATTTGTGTTGTGATTGGCTTCGAGCGGTCTGCAGATATTCGTATGTGTTTTGTGATCTTTGAAAATATTTGCTCAATCCAAGCGGTATATTTATTATATACGGAAGGAATCTTGCTCAGCCTGGATATAAATGCAGATCTACTAGACGTCGCTCAGTCAACCGGAAACTACGTCATGCAACTACCGGAAACGGAAGTCAAGCGTAAGCAATAATGGATTTACCTGAAAATCTAAACACCCAGTGAAATATCATATCAATTAGTTCTATGTTCCATGCAATAAGTCACATATCGCACGCCCAAGGATAAACCACGTTCATCTACGTATGCAATACGGCACACTGAGATTTAAGCAACAAAAAAGTCTACTCATTATTTGAATCAAAAGTGTACATATACACAAAAATAGCCCTATTACCACACACTGAGTGTGTTTGATCTTCCTGCACCAAACACCACAAGGTAACGACCCACCGCCAAGGATCAGGCAGTGCGTGGCTGAGAGCACACCTCTCACATACAGTAATTTGGGATAATTACAGTCTAGCAACGGTGTTGGAAGGAAAAGAAGGAAGGTCATTTTCGTCGTTGGATATACTCAGTTTCCAGTGTGGATAACTCGAAGAGTCCAGACAACTCACCGGCGCGTCTCAATGGACGAAAAGACATGCGAACGGAAAAAGATCTGGAGGTCGCTAGTGTGAGGAAGTCGAAAAACGGTCGCTTCTGGACAACGAAAAGTAAGGAAAATGCTAAATTACATCTTCCCTCAGTGCCTTATTGTCCCCAACCCCTGGTCATCTGTAAAAAGTGTCATGTTGAAACTGTCCATGCGTATGCGCAGCGCAGCTTCGATGACGCAAATGCAAAACTGTATCTGGAGAATCTTAGCGAAAGATAATGACCTCATTATAAGAGGAGCCGATCTTGCCTATGAAACATAACGTGGATAATAGCTCTACATCTATCATCTCGTCATGTCAATATAGTTCTTAGACCCCGCGTCTTTGCCCGTGAAACCCATCATATCCAATTACTAGCTCTTGCTCGTCAGCAGTTACTGGATATGACACATGTGCAGTCCGAAATACCATGGCTGCTTATCAACACTAGTTACTGCAACACCCTAATTTTCCACAGCAACCGCCCCACAATCCCCTGCTTTTTATAGCATGCTTATTTGAAAGAAAGCCGGGGTCTTTTCTTCCCCCTTAGATGTCGATGGAGAGAAAGGGTTGGGAACTGGCCCAGGGACAAATTAAATGAAAACAGGGTGCGTTAGGACGTCAGCAGCTTCTGATACCCGTCTCATCCATCCTCTTCCGCGGAACCTATCCCCGTCCTGCAGGACTTGAGGGTCTCGATTGCACAGGCATCCAATCCCTGGAGCATTTAGCTCTCTCTCTCTCTCTCTCTCTCTCTCTCTCCTGATAAGCAGCGAGACGACACTTTCCTACTGTTTTCTCTAAGTCAGGCCACAAATCGAATCCTACATCGATGGGTACCACTGAAGAATACATTCTATCTGGTCCGTAAGTCACCCACTTGATCAGCGCGTTCAATGGCGTCACGTCGCAGTGTTCCATTGATGCATGTTAGGTTTTTTTTTGCAGTATAACACGTCACATGCCTTTACACTATGTGTGCATTCACGTAATAAACCCTATTGATTCCAATCGTGCTACTGACTGAAAATACTCTGCTCTGCTGCTATTCTAGCGCGAGGAATGATATAAATAAATCATGGGTCCCAGAACTCAGAGGAAATTCCCTGTGGACTTATATGGACTCTTGGAGCAAATTGCCTATTTTTGCGTCTCTTTGTTTCCACCGGACCAAGAAAAGTGGAGGCGGACCTGGCAGAATACAGAATGAGTCGTCTATTCTCTTGGTTGCTGTTTGCTTTTGTCGCTTCCGCATGTCTTTATGACTGGCTTGTGACATTAAACATGATTGTTTTCGATATTGGATGCACGCGTGTCTCCAGCAGCAGCAGCAGTCTATCGCAAACAGACATTACTGGATTGCTTTGTGTTATTAATCTGTGCTATTACTTCTTATTCATTACTTCAACGGACTAAGCAATGGATTATCCTGCTAACGATTATGCGTTGCTTTAATGCTTTTTGAATTCCGCTTGTTCATAATAAGATGGTTTGCATTTTATTATTGCAACTCATTGAATATACAGAGTGTAGCAGCTATCTACAGGCTAATTATATAGTAGGACCTCTGCATTTCTCTGCTTTATTGATGGCTCGCCACGTTCGTGTGGTGAAGCAGCGAATGTCGACAATCACGCCAAGAAAACATAGCCGAGATGATCAATAGGATCTATGCGTTACTCGCTCATTACCTCCATGTACATATATGTATCCGAGGTGGCTCGCGGTCGCGGCCCCAGCAGTGAAATATTAATAGACTCTAACATCTCACACTGCGCCGTGGTAACAACTCGCTTGTTGTTGTTTATTATCTCCATCCACATTGAAGCAACACATGACCGCAGCACCTATATTACTACTCAAACCGGCATAGTCACATGACACCCGTGATATAGGCTATCACGTAAATGTAAAACTTCCATTGTGGTCTCTATACTTATAATCACAACAATCACAATACAACACATTTGCCATCAGTTTGCCATCATCTGTATTTCCATTTTGAATAAATTCCCAACAACCCCTGACTCAAACCATGATCCGCAATATTAATATTAATACATCTCTTCGTGATACAAATGCCCACATTATAATGGAGTATGCATGGTTTTAATAATCCAGGCACGCCATTATTCTAGCTGCTGTTCCGTAATGTTCACCAACACCATCCCATACAGCTGTTAGATCAGGGCCCTTTCATCTAAACTCATGGCCTCACAGAGGCTACTGAAATAGCCCACATTCAATCCCATGTCTTGTGTATTTACACTTTGATGTATGTATTACGCGTTAATAATTCGGCCAACAGTTGATGGAAAGAAAATAGCCTCGAAGGTATAACATACAGAGAACAGGATATACAGAACATATGGAGTATAAACGATGTGGTGTCATGCAAACTCAAATGAAGCAAATTGTCACTCAAACAAAGCTGTTCGTTCTGTATATTACGTAAACTATCATTTCAATATTTACTATTGTGACATTATCACATTAATGAATCGGTCTCCAGATTAATTCGGTCTCATTTTTCTCTTCTGACTAGTCTTGTGTATATTCCAATGTCTGTTATGCCTTTTGTACATAATGTTTGGTATGGTCGGTTCTAGGAAAAACAATTTGGATTCATGCACATTGTTTGGTTTTCCTCGAGAGTCCACATTGTTTGACCCCATGTCCATTGGGAAGCTCTCCACAAATCCAGATTTAAGGAGTAGGCCTATGCTGATTTTGGATAATTTAGTATGAACAAATATACATGTGGTATACGTGCATATCATGATCATATTTGTAGAACAGCTTTGTCTGTAACGAGACCGAGGCCATCGCCTCTAACAATGTACATGTATTTGTCATTTCGAGTACTTGTTTATATCATTTGAATTGATCACTCCCTTTGATTTGATTTATTTGGGTAGAAAGTATACATATACAATGACATATAAATATCCTCCCACCCCACCCCCATTTGTCTTTTATTTATCTCTATTAGTTTGGAGAGCATTACCACTGGTGGTACAGATGTGTATTCATACTTCTAAATCTCTTATCCAAACACGCTAGATCAAATATTATTAGTCCCATGACAAATTGGTTCAATACGATCATTTATTCTCTGCATTACAACATGCAAGAACTTCCAAAGAAATTGTCAATAGATTTTGTGTGTTTTCAGGCATCGTTTTTGTACAGATATGTGATGAATTAATGCTGGAGGAGATTTTTCTATCTGCAAAGTTGCTACTAATTTTGCCAATGAGCTTCACTGATAGAATTGAACAAAACTGTTCCCATACACCATTAAACGAGTAAATGTTCAGAGCAAATTATCAAAGACTATGAATCTTTCTATCGACGTGCCTATCAAATGATACATGTGTTGCTTCCATGCAACCCAACATCCACTGAGAACTGTACTTCGCTAGAAGCACAATTATCTTCTAAGACCACATTCACATATTCAGTGTGATCGATTCCACGTCATAAGGCCCGTCTGTTTGATTGAAACATTCAGTAAACATTTTACCTATTTATAGAGTTTATTCGAATGTGGCCTCAGCTGCCTTTGTCAGAGTCTTAGCATGCCTAGTAGATACAAAAAATGGTGGATAATGGCAAGATTTTGACGATAACGATATGACGATATTCAATGATGAACCTGTGATAAATTCGTGCTGATTCATAGTTTTTTTGGTCGGTGCACTAAAATACAAAAACCTATTTTATAAACCTAGCTGAACCAATCGTCCCATCTATATGTACAAGAATAGCACGAGGGGGTGTATTCTTTCAAACAAAATGTTGCCGAGCTACATGTACAAAACTATCACCCGTCTCTTGGACAAACGACTGGATTTACTCAGCAATCAAACTGTCGCTTGAATATTATGACACTCGCCTATAATTGAATAGACACAATGAATATACACTTCACGTGTGATGTTCTCGATATACATTACAATAAATTCCTATAATCATCTTGGATGATTTCTCCTGGTTCATTCAATTCCAACATTCAGTATGTAGATAAAAACATCTCTGATATCTGGAAGCATAGGATAGGTCCATTGTAATGCAAAACAAATAATGCAAAGTAAAACTGGATTGCAAACGATGTGACAGTTTGATTAACTGTACAACAAAAGACATACCTATATACCATACGTGTTTACTATGTATGTCTTAATATCCACTGTATGTGTTATATTGTCAAGTACACATCTTCATAGCACACAGACTATTATTGTCTTTCAAAGGAAATTTACCACATGATTCGAAAACGATAATTCGGTTTATGGAACAAATCTTTTCATTCAAATAACTGCTCTATTGGCACGCCAGGCCATCATACCCAATACTCCTGCCCAATACCTCGGGGATCAAACATTTCTCTGTGGTCTCCTCTGGTACAGTCTCAATTGGAGGCTGTCATCGTGTGTTGACTCCACAAGGAGCCCACTAATCTACTTTTCGATTATCATCGTTGCCCTCGTACACATATTCATAGCCCCAGTTGATAGATTAATAGACAGCACACTGCGCTCGCCCCTCATTTCTTGACCCCTGTCACCTTTCTATTCATATTTTCCGGGTCCCAATTCCGCGGGAGGATCGTTATCGTCACCCCAGCGTATCATCTGGAGGGAGTGGCGGTAATGTTGTCGTGAACTATGTCGTGATCTCTATGTCATAACAGTTGCAAAATACGTTAGCTTATGGCATGTATGAACATATATTCACCTTTGAGGTTTTAACAGTGGGACTTGCTTATTTATGTTTGCCTTCGAATTGATAATGTCAAATTAATCATTACTCAGAGTTGAGGAGAGATGTGAACATCAGGGTGATGCTTTCAGAGCGTGTGGAGCCTGTCCCTGGCAGCTCCACTTGACCCTATTAAGATTAAGCATAATAATCTCTATATATGACTCTTGGCCCAGATGCTGGATATACGGTTTACCCATGCAATGCGTATACCAGGTATCTATGTCCATTTAACAGGTAATTTGGCATTACAGGTGTGTAATTTTTGCGTCATGAAATTGTTTCCAAATTGGCAGGATAGATCGCCAATATAATTCCATCCGAGGGAGGGGGGGGGGGGTGAAAAATGTATTTAACATTATATTATTATCACATGGAAGCGCATCCACTTACCTACACCGTACGTGGATAATTGAGTGGACTGTCATCCTTGTAACGATCGATATATGCTCTTGTGTCATGATACATGTATACATTATCCCCCATGTATCCCATATATAACCCTCAGCAGCACACACATCGAGCCGCATGTGCTTGTTATACTCGGTAATATACCGCAAATAGAGATCGATCACATAGAAACAGACAACACTCGAGCGTGTGGTGTATGCATTAATCATGTGTTTAAAATGCACAATACGCCAAACAGAGCATATATACTGCACATGGTGTATGTCCCAGCTTCTGGTCATTGCTTAGCTGTCTGATCAGTTGATGGTATGTGCACATGTACATGTATAACTATGGGTTCTACATTTTATAAGGGGGATACATGGGGAAAAGTCGTCTGGATTGATCTCGAATCAGACAAAAATAAAAAAATGTACTGTGAATTAATGCTATACTAGCGCGTTGCATGGGTTTGGATGAGATGAAAGACATTATTCTGTTATCGTCCATCAAAGCTGGTTCAATAGTGTGCAATGGGAGTGAAAATATGAGCCATATGTGTTTGGACCAGTGTTCGAATCCATCCAGGAAAGATCATGTAAAATTTCGGTGTACTGGGAGAACAACATTGGTTATCAACTCACAACTAGGTTATCATATCAACAACGTCCGGTAGAGTATTGTACTCCATAAATTTACATAACGGTTAAGACATAATTGATTGTACAATTTTGCAATCATTTGACTCCTGTTATTGATTTTCGAATGAAAAAAGATGGTTATCAATTAATATTTCAACATATCTTTTTTTTGTTATTTTGGAATGATCTCACCATATTTACGTCATCATAAGAATGAAAATAACAGGTTTTGCGACTCTCAACCTCTCATAGAGCACATATTGTAACTCCAAAACTATACCTGTATCATATCACTGTCCCAATCAACAAAAAACAATGACGTGAAAAATGCAGCCACCAAATTTTCAGACATTGAACCGAGTATGTTTGTTCTGACGAATTACTGGAATGTGATCAATCAGATCAACTGAATGTCTTCATCAGACATTCTAAATACTAATAGACACTAACCTCCCACACCACGCCGTGATAACGACTCGCTTGTTGTGCATTTTTATCTCCATCCACATTGAATCAACACATGACCACAGCACCTATATTGCTACACATACCGGCATAGTCATGCCATCTGTGATATACATGTATGTCATGGAAATGTTAAACAACTTCCATTGTGGTCACTGTACTTGTAATCACCATAATCACCGTACAATACATTTGCCAGCATGCCTGACTTCGGATGCTTGCTCATCTGTATTCCGTTTTAAATAAATTTCCAAGAACCCCTGACTCAAACCATGATCCGCAATATTAATATAAATACATGTCTTGATGATACAAATGCCCACATTATATCGGAGTATGCATGGTTTCAGTAATCCGGCCATGCCTTTATTTTAGCTGCTGTTTCGTAATGTTCACCAATACCAGCCCATAAAGCTGTTGGATCTGGGCCCTTTCATCTAAACTCATGGCCTCACAGAGGCTACTGAAATAGCCCACATTCAATCCCGGGTCTTGCGCATGTACACTTTGATGTAGGTATTACGCGTTAATAATTCGGCCAACAGTTGATGGAAAGAAAATAGCCTCAAAGACATAACATACAGAGAACAGAATATACAGAACATATGGAGTATAAACGATGTGGGGTCATGTAAACTCAAATGGAACAAATTGTCACTGAATCAAAGCTGTTCTTTTTGTATATTACGTACACTATCATTTCAATATTTACTATTGTGATATTATCACATCAATGAATCGGACTCCAAATTTCATTCGGTCTCATTTTTCTCTTTTGTCTAGTCTTGTGTATATTCCAATGTCTGTTATATCCTTTGTACATAATGATTGGTATGGTCGGTTCCAGGAAGGCCAATTTGGATTCATGCACCTTGTTTGTTTTTTTCTCGAGAGTCCACATTGTTTGATCCCGTGTCCATTGGGAAGCATTTAAGGAGTAGGCCTATGCTAATTTTGGATGATTTAGTATGAACAAATATACATGTGGTATACATGCCTATCATGACCATATTTATAGAACAGCTTTGTCTGTAACGAGTCCTAGGTCACCGCCGCTAACAATGTACATGTATTTGTCATTTCGAGTACTTGTTTATATCATTTGAATTGTTCACTCCCTTTGATTTGATTTATTTGGGTAGAAAGTATACAAATACAATACATGTATATCTATCCTCCCACCCCACCCCCATGTGTCTTCTATTTATCTCTATTAGTTTGGAGAGCATTACCACTTGTGGTACAGATGTGTATTTATACTTCTAAATCTCTTATCCAAACACGCTAGATCAAATATTATTAGTCCCATGACAAATTGGTTCAATACGATCATTTATTCTCTGCATTACAACATGCAAGAACTTCCAAAGAAAGTTGTCAATAGATTTTGTGTGTTTTCAGGCATCGTTTTTGTACAGATATGTCGATGAATCAATGCTGGAGGAGATTTTTCTATCTGCAAAGTTGCTACTTATTTTGCCAATGAGCTTCACTGATAGAATTGAACAGAACTGTTCCCATACACCATTGAACAAGTCAATGTTTGGAGCGAATTATCAAAGACTACCAATCTTTCTATCGATGTGCCTATCAAATGATACATTCGTTGCTTCCATGCCACCCAATATCCACTGAAAACTGTACCTTGCTAGAAGCACAATTATTTTCTAGGACCACATTCACATATTCAATGTAATCAATTCCACGTCATAAGGCCCGTCTGTTTAATTAAAACATCCAATAAACATTTTACCTATTTATAGAGTTTATTCGAATATGGCCCCAAGTTCAGCTGCCTTTGTCAGAGTCTTAGCATGCCTAGTAGATACAAAAAATGGTGGATGTTGGCAAGATTTTGACGATAACGATATGACGATATTCAATGATAAACCTGTGATATGGAATTTTTAGACAGGACACAAACTATCCTGGCATGCAATGGCCGCTGTTGAGCATGCCTCCTGGTTTCATCACAAAATAGGTAACTATTGTTTGTGCTGATTCATAGTTTCATTGGTCGGTGCACTAAAATACAAAAACCTATTTCATAAACCTAACCAAACCAATCGTCCCATCTATATGTACATGAATAGCACGAGGGGATGTATTCTTTCAAACAAAATGATGCCGAGCTACATGTACAAAACTAACACCCTTCTCTTGGACAAACGACTTGGTCTACTCAGCAATCAAACTGTTGCTTGAATATTATGACACTCGCCTATAATTGAATGGACACAATGAGTATACACCCCGGGTTTAATATTCTCGATGCCTACCGTACAAATAAATTCCTATAATTATCTCGGTTGGTTTCTCCTGGTTCATTCAATTCCAACATTTAGTATGTAGATAAAAACTCTGATATCTGGAAGCATAGGATAGGTCCATTGTAATGCAAATGTAAAACTGGATTGCAAACGATGTGACATTTTGATTAACTGCACAACAAAAGACATACCTATATGCCATACGTGTTTACTATGTATGTCTCAAAGTTATAATCACTTTTAGAATTGACAAAATTTATTCATTCTGCGATAGCTTTATTTTGTCTATTGAATGAGAAATTATACAAATTTGGTTCTGAAAATTTGTATTACGTGCCTGAATTAAGTTTCCAAATCAAGATTTGTATCAATTATTCCTAAAAGCGGCCCGCCTTTTGGGCGAGTTCTATACACAGTCTGATGACGTAATTGGTTTTTGTCTAGATACCGTGGCAACCGGCAATGTAGGCAGGCCGATCATTCTCTATTCACTGTTTTCATGCACGATCAACGGCAATTTTCTGAGTATCTGTTGTCGAACTGTTCGTATTTCCTATATGTTCCCGACTATCTCGAGATTTACTTTCAAGTTTGCGTGACAAAAAAGAATGCTAAATTTGGCTGATTTTGAAAGTGATTCCAACTTTAATATCCACTGTATGTGTTGTATTGTCAAGTACACATCTTCATAGCACACAGACTATTATTGTCTTTCGAAGGAAATTTGCCACATGATTCGAAAACGATAATACGGTTTATGGTTATCAAATCTTTTTATCAAAGTAACTGCTCTATTGGCACGCCAGCCTGCTATTCCCATCACTCCTGCCCGATACCTCGGGGATGTGACATTTATCCACGATCTCCTCTCGTCCTGTCTCAATTGGGGCTGCTATCGTGTGTAGACTCCACAAGGAGCTCAGTAATCTACTTTTCGTTTATTCCCGTTGCCCTCATACACACACTCATAGCCCCAGTGGATAGATTAATAGACCTCACACTGCGCTCGCCCCTCATTTCTAGGCCCCTGTCACCTTTCTGTTCACATTTTCCGGGTCCCAATTCCGCGGGAGGATCGTTATCGTCACCCCAGCAGTCGTACCAGCTGGAGGGAGTGGCGTAAATATTGTCATGAGCTATGGCAGTTTTGTTCTTCCAGGTGATCACTATGTCATAACAGTTGCTAAATATGTTAGCTTATGACATGTATGAACATATATTCACCTTTAAGGTTTTAACAGCGGGACTTGCTTATTTATGTTTGCCTTCGAATTGACAACGTCAAATTAATCATTACTCAGAGTTGAGGAGAGATGTGAACATCAGGGTGATGCTTTCAGAGCGTGTGAAGCCTGTCCCTGGCAGCTCCACTAGACCCCATTAAGATTAAGCATACTAATCTCCATAAATGACTCTTGGCCCCGATGCTGAATATACGGTTTACCCATGCAATGCGTATACCAGGTATCTATGTCCATTCAACAGGTAATTTGGCATTACAGGTGTGTCATTTTTGCGTCATGAAATTGCTTCCGATTTGGCCGGATAGGTCGCCAATATAATTTCATCCGGGGGAGAGGGGGTGAAAAATGTATTTAACATGATATTGTTATCACATGGAGGCGCATCCACTTACCTACACCGTACGTGGATAATTGAGTGGACTGTCATCCTTGTAACGATCGATATATGCTCTTTTGTCATGATACATGTATACATTATCCCCCATGTATCCCAAATATAACCCTCAGCAGCACACACATCGAGCCACATGTGCTTGTTATACTCGGTAATATACCGCAACAGATATCGATCACATAGAATTAGACAACACTCGAGCGTGTGGTGCCTGCATTAATCATGTGTTTAAAATGCACAATACGCCAAACAGAGCATATATACTGCACATGGTGTATGTCCCAGCTTCTGGTCATTGCTTAGCTGTCTGATCAGTCGATGGTATCTGTACATGTACATGAAAAACTATGGGTTCCATATTTTATAAAGGGGGTACATGGGGGAAAAGTCGTCTGGATTGATCTCGAATCGAACAAAAATAATAAAATTAGCCCAAGGGCTAATGATAGGTTACCGGACAATTTTGGTTTTAAGCATTGTAGGTGACATATGACTTTGAGATTTACCAGTCAAGGTCATCTTTGTGAATTTCAATGTCACCATTAGGTATGCTGCATATGACTTCATATATGTTCATAATACAAACATATAAGCTTTATTAACAAGTATTTCGTTTGTAGAGTTGCCCTTCAAGGTCGTTTAAGGTCAAGTTCAAGGTCACGAAAAGATGTGCCATATATACATGACTTTTTATAGGCTTATACACAAACCTGTTTGTGCAAAAGTTAAAGCTTCAGAGGCCACTTTACAGATTTCACATTCGACATTTAGCACTCAAGGTCATCCAAGGTCAAGATCAAGGTCATCATTAGTTGTTCTATATATGACTTCCTATATGTTCATAATGCAAACTGAAGCTCTATCTACATACATTTCATCTGTAGAGGCAAATTTGGGCTTTTTTTGTCGACCCGTCAAAAAAATTTTTTGTCGACCCGTCAAAAATTCAAAATGGCCGCCATACACAGACCGGCGATTCAAGGGAAACCAAACTCATACACATCACAGAGGTGTATAAGGGGAACCTTTTGAAACAAAAATCTCAAATCTGATCAGACGGTTTTTTAGAAATTGGCCGCCAAAATCCAAAATTGACCGTTTTTCGACGAAAACGGCCGCCATTTTGAAAAAAATAAAAAAATAAAAAAATAAAAAATACCTCCTTCCCGAATTATATTAAGGTATCTTTTCCCAAATTTTCAGAAAGATTGGACCGTAAACTTTAAAGATAAAAATGTGGACGGACGACAACGACGGACAGACGGACGCAACGCCACGGCAATAGGTTATCGGACCATAGGTCCGGTAACCTAAAAATGTACTATGAATTAATGCTATACTAACGAGTTGCATGGTGTTTAGATGAGATGAAAGACCTTATTCTGTTATCGTCCATCAAAGCTGGTTCAATAGTGTGCAATGGGAGTGAAAATATGAGCCATATGTGTTTGGAGCAGTGTTAAAATCCTTCTAGGATATTGACCATGTAAACTTCGGTGTACTGGGAGAACAACATTGGTTATCAACTCACAACTGGGTTATCATGTCAACAACTTCCGGTAGAGTATTGTACTCCATAAATTTACATAACGGTTAAGACGTAAGTGATTGTACAATTTTGCAATCATTAAACTCCTTTTATTGGTTTTCGAATGAAAAAATATTTCAACATATCTTTTTTTTTTTGTTATTCTAGAATGATCTCACCATATTTACGTCATCATATGAATGAAAATAATAGATGTGGTTTGAAGCAACATACGTATGTTTGTCTAGGTTTTGCGACTATCAACCTCTCCTAGAGCACATATTTTAACCCCAAACCTATACCTGTATAATTTCACTGTCCCATCCAACAAAAACAATGACGTGACGTGGAAAATGTCGCCAACAAATTTGCAGACACTAAACCAGTATGTCTGTTCTGACGAATTATTACTGAAATGTCATCAGTGAAATCGACTGACTCAGAATCTCTTTATCCGACATTAAGGTTAATTCCCAGTTGATCCCAGGTTATGTCTCAGTTGTATATAACCATGGCGCTAATGATATTGCTCCAAAACAATTAATTTATGTCGTTTGTGTTAGGTGTCATTATGTATTATGTGTTGGAATTTGTTTTAAATCAATAAATTAACGGTGGTACTGTAGCGAGAGAGTGATGTAGCTGTAAAGTCACATACGGTATGATTCCTATGCTAACTCTGCCAAATATCTTTGTGAAACATTTAATTTGAGTTTGGGTCAATTAGTTTACTTGCACTGAAAAGAGGGCATTGTTTCATTACCAACTTATAAAGGTACTTTGTTGTTTTGGATTCTACCATTATCAAACTCCAATGATTATGCTAAATATTTATAAAGTATTTTTGTTCAGCACCATACTGCATCTGCACCCTTCTACATTCATTTGTTATCCCTGCGTGTTGGTTACATGTATTCGCCTCATTGATTCACCTTGTTTTTGCGAGGAGGCGACGAATGCCGACAATCACGCCAAGAAAACATAGCAGAGATGATCAATAGGTTCTATGCGTTACTCGCTCATTACCTCCATGTACCTATGTATCCGAGGTGGCTCGTGGTCGCGGCCCCAGCCACAGTGAAATATTAATAGACACTAACCTCTCACACCGCGCTGTGGTAACGACTCGCTTGTTGTGTATCATTACCTCCATCCACATTGAAGCAACACATGGCCGCAGCACCTATATTACTACTCGTACCGGCATTGTGTGATGTAATGCGAACTCGAATAGAACAAATTATGAATTAAATTAAGTTTTACTTTTTTGTTTTCAATACGAATCACCGTCACATTTTAATCACTGCTATACCATAACAGGTATCAAATCGAGCAATGTTATATTTTGTTCTCTAGTATTGTGTTTATTCTGTATTACTTTGTGCATCTTGATGTCTTTGATGCTCCTTGAACATAATACGTGGCATGGCCTGTTCTAGGAATGCCAACTTGGATTTGGACTGACAGTGGGTGGTATTTCTTAAGATTCCTGGTTATTTGATTCCAGATCTATTGAGCAGTTCTCCTTTCTATCAAGGATGCAATACTTCGATAATTAGTATGAATGAATGGACTAATCTAGAAACGGACGTATCTCATCTGCAGTAGTAAATGTCATGGCCATGTTTACAGAACAATTTTGTTTGTGGCAGCTTTAACAACTGGGCGTCTCTCATCTGCAGTTGTAAATGTAATATATAGCATGTCCATGTTCACAAAATATCTTTGTAACGAGTCCTATATCAGCGCCTCTAATGAAGTATTTGCCATTCGAAGTGTACGTACGTGTATTGTATTGTTTGAATTTTACCTCCAAAATCACCCTGTTTTGCAGAGGATAATACCATCGATAGTACAGATGTGTTTTCATTTTTCTAAATCTCTTACGTAAACATGTTAGATCAAACATTATTGAAGAAATCCCGTGACAAATCGAGTCAATACGATGCTTTATGTTCTGCATTACAACACGCAAGAACTTCAGAAGATAAATTCAATAGACTTTGTGTGTTTTGAGGCATCGTTTTTGTATAGATATGTCGATAAATCAGTACTGGAGTAGATACGTTTTTAATTCTATTTGCACAGTTGCTGATAGGTTTGCCAATAAACTTCACTGAAAAATTGAACAAAACGGTTCGCATCTACCATCAAACGAATAGTTGTGTGGAGCAAATCATCAAAGAATATTTATTGTTGTATCAATTTGCCTATCAACATGACAGATGTATTGCTTCCATGCCTCACAACATTCGTTGTAAAAGTACTTAGCTAGACGCATGATTTTATTCTACAAAACCAACCAAATCGCAAGGCCCACTGGTTTGATTAAAACTTCCACTAAACCTATCACCTGGCTTTTCCATCGAAAGCGATGTGAGGTTTATGGAGGTTTAAGCAAATGTGCCCAACCAGTTCAACAGATTACATGTATAGAGTACCGTACTTAATATTTTTATTTTGGGAATCGAAATCACTGGCTTGTCACAGGCTCAGTATATAAAACATGGTCTGGTTGTTTGGAAGATTAATTGATAAACCTGCGATAGGTGGCCTATAGACGGGAGATATTTGTGTCAATATTGTATAGCACACAAGATATCATTGCCTGTACTGTCCGCTGTCGAACATTGCAATTTTTTTCTTATGATGACTTATAGTGTCATCCGTGGATACAAAGAACTGCAAGAAAGTATGAACACTTCCAAACTTAATGTAACAATGCTCACAGATACATAGTATTTATTGCAAATCGTTAACAACTTTTACTTTTTTGAGTTGCAAGAGATATACCGACGAATAAAACAAAATGGCTGCTTTCAGAAAGGTGGATTATATGGTTTACCCATACAATATTTATACCAAGTATCTATGTCTATGCAACGGGTAATATGGCACTAGAGGTGTCATTTCTACGGTATGGAATCGTTTTCGGATTTGGTTCTAGGCCACCAACGTAATTCCATCTTAGAGGCGTAAACGAATTTGATGCGATATTGTTATCACAAGGAATCATGCATTTACATGAACGATAGGTTAGATTGAGTGGCGATCGATAAATGCTTTTATTACCATATTACATGCATGCAATACCCCCCCCCCCCCCTCACCCCGAATATATCCCAAAAATAACCTTCCTGTCACACATCGAGCAACGTGTGCTTGCAATACTATGTAATATACCACAATAGATATCGATCACAAAAAAACAGACAACACTCGAGCGTGTGTTGTGGTGTCTCCATAAATTATATGTTTGAAACGCATGAATACATTGAACAAAGCATACTTCATAACAAACACATGGTGTGTTGTATGTCCCAGCTTCCTATTGTTGCTCAGCCATGTGATCCATTCAAGTTTTATGTACTACGGGTTTCATAATCTATCAAACATATCATGGCGTATAAGGAGAAAACTTGAACATCTGGATTAAAATCGCAATAAATGATTTAAAATGTAGTATGATTCAATGCCAATATAACAAGCATGATGTTGTTCGGATGAGCTGAGTGACCTAGTTCTAGGATCTGTTTTGGACCAGATTTCAAATCCATCTAGAATATTGATCATATATAATATAAAGCTTTGATGTAATTGTAATTCAATAACTGGCATGCTCGTACACTCATGGTTATGCTAAACACAATTACATGTACGTGCTTGTACTCGTAAACAATTACATATTATATAACATACTGCAATACATCGATCACCATACTACATTTTATTGATTCCTCAACACTGCACATTTCGTTTGTGATGACGCACATTCATTATCCACCCACAAACAGCACGTTATAGTTTGTGTGTTTGAATTATGTCATATCGCGGTCTACCAAAATATTCCAGCATACTTATCCACAGTTAATAGCCTATTAACCATCCCTCTTACGTGGCAGACGTAATCATTATGGATAGATCCCAACTCATTAGCTCCCAATGTAGACAGCGACCTGGGTTCATGGAGATAATGTGCTCAAAATAACGAATATACCGTGTAATGTGATTTCATTTGGACTAAGTGAGTGGTAATTAAGTGTGATTCAGTGTTCGATTAATATGTAGGTAGATGCTCTGGTGGTGGTCCTGATTGAAATGACCTTGTCCCTCCTATCGACATCAAACGAACTCAATCTGTAATGGAAAGTGATGTACAACGTCGGGTGTCCATATCGATTCTACATGTATGTAGTCAATAGGAGCTAATAGTGTCATATTTGAATGATATTCGTCACCAGGAATAAGCACGTAAAAATATGTGGCTTTTCCTCACTTATGTAAGGAATAATAGTTTGTCAGTCGTTTTACAGACTGCATTTGGGATTCCATGGACTTACAATATTGCATGTCACAATAATTTTTCAGAGCCTGGTTTATGGGCTCCACTCTTGAACAGAAACTTTTTTTAGTGTAGTCCACGAATTGTTTCCATTTTTGTCTCATGTTTGCTTGTATCACTTGTATATTTGAACTACAATTCGGAATAAATGATTCATTGATTGATTGAGCTGGTTTGTTCAATATATGGGATATATACACGTATCAATCGCATTTGAGACCACATATTTGGACACTTCATTATACCTATGAATCTTTTGCAAGCAAACAATATCATCAACTTGTCAGTTGCATAGAATTGGAAATATCCAGTGAACTCGACCATTCTTGTGTTGGGCCGCTGTCAAACGTTCCACCATGGTGATCACACACGTGTTATCAATAACATCAAACCCTGCCAAATACCGGGGGATTTCTGTGTAAATTGTGGTGCTTGAATACTTCGCTCGGAACGACCAAGGTGCCTGGGCTTTAGCCAAGACTCTCCCTCGATCCCGTTCTTCGTGTATTATCGCTTGAGTAGAAGCATAAACACATGTACCATTCGTACGTGATGCAGGTCAATGCTCTGGTGCGATTGACTTCCAAAACTGCCAGGACGGAAAACCACCGGACTTGTATGGTTGGTACCCATCCCTCGATGTCAGGCTATGCAAATGAAACTGAGAGTAAGGTGACATGAGGGATAGTGACCTGGGTGAAAGGAATGAAATAGCCGAAATTGATAATCTCGTGTCTATGTAATCTGCATGTGGCACTGAAGATTTCCCTGTACTTTTTTTCTTCCTGTCCAGTAATTTAGTTCTGGCCATCGAAAGTATGCAATGTGCTACAATGTGCAAATCAATCAAATTATATTATTAGGTAACAATATACATACATATACATGTATATCAATGAATGTCTTTGATCGAAACCAATTTCATACATTCATTTTAGGGTAAAGTAAAACGTATCACTTCTGCTAGGTCGTTAACATCTTAATTGTCCAATGTGTATGGTTAGTTCCCATTTCACAATTCAATCTCGATGACAAATGTACAGCAGCCAAACTTCCAATGCAATTTCCAGACGTAATTTATCGGCGAGATCATAACTCCAGACATTACTACACCCACGCTGTCACTACACAATATCGCCCACTGCATACCAATGGATTCCTCACGAGGACAGCACTCCACCCACATGTACTGCAAGATATGATGACTGTCAGCCTTGCATGGCACATATGGGCTGGTCTCGATAATTTAGAAGGAATAATGTATACGTTGTTGATGGTTATCGTCTGCTTTAGCAGTATAACAAATACTACAGTATAATGGTCATGATTCCTACAACCCATAATTTCAAGCTCGTGTCTATATGTATTGTTTGTGGATTCTGACACCACCATCATTTTCCTTCCATCCGAGGTATTGTGTGAAATCTGTTGCCATCAATCGCAAATTTCGCCTTGGTGGCGTTTATGACTCACAAAAAATACTACCACTCAAAATGGCGACCTTTTTGTCTCAGCCATGCATATTTTGGTATAACACTTTGGTTTCGGACAACGTGTCCCTGGCTTTCAACTTGATCACAGCTTCCAAGCTTTCATGCCCCTTTTATTTGTGGTTACATCCCAAATGTGTGTTCTCCCAACCGCTAATAGTGCTGTGCATGTCTTCATTATCCAAGTTTTTTCCAGCTCTCCAAATTCGCCAATTTTTTGTGCCACATTGAGAAATGAGCGTCCGTTGATGTAAGTTTGGATAATATAGATTTCGTTCATCACTGAACGCTGGTTCAGTGGTAAGCAATTCCTAGAAAGTTATACTATTTTAAGTATATACAGATATAGGCCCCTATAGTGTAATTCAGAATGTATATAATTATAATAACACTAATTAGTTATGCCTGTGGAATATACATATTCAATAAAACTAACTAAACTGTATGCTTAAAAAACGATTTCGAGCTACGAAGCTAATTTTTTCGATCCCCTTTGACAAACGACATAATTTTGTATCAATAATTCAGCAATGTGACTTTAAGCAATCAACTCGTCTATAATTGGGCACACTTCCCATACATCATACTTCCCTAGAATTGAAAGAATACAATGGGCACACATCCCTCGTGTAAGGATTGTTCTCGGTGCCCACAGTCCAATCAAATACGTTCAATACACATATCGGTGAATGTGTGTGGTTAATTCAATTCCCGCATTCAGAATGTAGATAAAATTATCTTTTCATTTGGAAGTGTAATATACCTTAGATTTATTATGATACAAATATAAAACTGTATTGCAGCTTTTATTAACTACACAATAAGGGCGTGCATGTACATATACAGTGTAGAATAGGCCAGTATTGTATGCGTTGTATTTTCAAATACCAGCATCCGTTGAATATTGTATCATCAAGTAAATTTGCTACTTGATTTCAAAATCATATAACGGTTTATGCCCATCGAATTTCTTTATCCAATTTTCAGTGTAAAACATTCCAGTAGCTAACTGCTCTATAGGCACTTCAGCCTGCTTTTCCCATCACTTCTGCACAATACCGTGGGGATGTGACATTTCTCTGTGGTCTCCTCTAGTACAGTCTCAATTGGGGCTGCTATCGTGTGTAGACTCCACAAGGAGCTCACTAATCTACTTTTCGTTTATTATCGTTGCTCTCATAGTCATACTCATAGCCCCAGTGGATAGATTAATAGACAGCACACTGCGCTCGCCCCTCATTTCCAGGCCCCTGTCACCTTTCTGTTCACATTTTCCGGGTCCCAATTCCGCGGGAGGATCGTTATCGTAACCCCAGCAGTCGTTCATCTGGAGGGAGTGGCGTTAATGTTATCATGAGTTATGGCTCTACGTTATAACTCATTAACTCATCAGTGTGGAGTGTGTTAGCATACTGCATGTATAAACATATATTCAGTTTAGAAGTTTCACCAGTGGGTCTCGCTTCAATTCAATCATTTCCTTCACTCCAAACTGAGCAGAGATGTGGAGGCTAAGAGCAATGCCCTTAGAGTGTTCGAACGCCGTCCCTGGCAGCTCCACGAGACTCCATCAAGGCTGATCATATATACTAACATATGTGATCCTTGTTCGGATGCCGATTATACGGTATACCCATACAATATGTATGCCTGGTACTATGTCCATGTATCGGGGAATGTGGCATCACAGTTGTGCCATTTTACGGCATGCAATCGTTTTCAGATTTGACGGATAGGTCATCAACGTAATTCTATCCTGGAGGCGAAAAGAGATTCAATATGACATTGTTATCATATGGAAGAATGCATTGATGTATGTGATGTACGCGGATGATTCAGTGGAGATCGATAAATGTTCCAGGTGCCATAATACGTGCATCTATTATCTCCCAGGATATTTCGAATATACAACATTCAGTCACACACATGTTCGAGCAACATTTGCTTTTAATACTTTACAATATACCGCAATAAATATCGATCACATAGAAACAGACACCACTTGGGCGTGTGGTGTCTCCATAAATTACGTGTTTAATATCCATGAATATATCAAACGAAGCATACTTCATAACAAACATATTATGGTGGCATGTCCCAGGTTCTGACTAATGTTTGGCTGAGTGATCCATCTAAGGTACATGTATGACTACGGGTTCTACAGTATAATTATAAGAACACTATGTAAGGAGAACACTTATTTTAACTTGAATCAACCGATTGAAATGATGTATGATTCAACGCCATACTAACAAGTTGGATGGGGTCTGGATGAATTGAACGACTTTGTCCTACGGTCGTCGATCAAAGCTGGTTCAATAGTGCTTGATGATGGTGTGATCCATGTGGTAACGAGCAGTCTTCCAATCCATCTAGATAACTGATCATGTAAGGAACTTTGATATAGCAGGGGAAAAATGGTTATCAGCTCGCAACTGGGTTAGGTCAACAACTGCTGGCTAAATTTTGCATTTTTACATGACATGTAGTGAATATATAATAAATCATTCAATTTTTTATATTGGTGTCCAAGCGAAAAATATGATTATTGATGAATATTTCAATAGAATCCTCTAATGATGGTATGGTCAGCATCTGGGCCTATATTATTCGTAATTACCTTGAATCCGACCAAATTTTTTTTCAGAGTAAAATAAAGCAGAAGTGATTTGAAACAACTTACGTATACATGTGTGTCTACATGTACGTTTGAGTCTATCAACCTCTCCTAGATCGAATATTTTAACCCAAAGAATTATACCTGTATCATGTCATTGCCCCGAAAACAGTTATGTGAAAATTGTCGCTATCATATTAGGAGACATTGAAACAATATAATATATGTTCTGTCAAAGTACTGAAATGTCATCAGTAACTTCAGCTGAATCCCTTCCCCAGTCAATACGGTTTATACTATTTTTTACCCCAGTTTACTGTACGTCTCGGCTTTATATCACCATGGTGCTATTGATATCGCCCCTGAACAATTAACTGGTGTCGTTTATTTGAAGCGGCATTATGTGCTGGTGGAATTTGTTTTAGATCGATTGGGTACCGGTGTTAATACGGCTGTGACGTCACCAGACAATACTGTACAATCCAATTGTAATTCAAATACTAGACTGATTGAACCATCATGGTTATGCTAACATGTGTACACAATTACGTGCTTGAACTCGAAAATCATTAAGTGTATCAGTAACATTATATAACATAGTGCAATGCATGTATCACCATACAACATTGTATAGATTCCACCACACTGCACATTGCCCGCGTGATGGTATACATTACCCAACCACAAACAACACGTTATAATTTGTGTGTTTGAATTATGTCATGTCGCGTTCTACCACACTATCCCAGCATACTTATCCAGAGTCAATAGCTTACTAATTACCCGCGTTATGTGGCAGGAGTAATCAGCCCCGTTCAATTAGGTCCTAACACGGAGAACGACCTCGGTACATGAGGTAACGTGCTCAAGATAACGAGCATAATTGGATTTCATTTGGAATATGTGAGTGGCAATTAAGTTTGATTCAGTCTTTGATTAACGAGGGTTCTAGGTAAATGCTATGATGGCAGTCCTGATTGAAATAGCCTTGTTTTTCCTCACACCATCAGACGAACTCAATCAGAGGAACTCGAACTAAAAATGGAAAGTAATGTACAAAGTAGTGTTTCCAAATCTATAATATCTAGTTAATGGGAGCTACATTATCATGATTATTTGATGAGCATCTTCGATTGCTATTTTTAATCAGGAAAAAGAACATGGTAATGTGTTTTTCTACTCATGTCAGGAATAATAATATTATGTCTGCCACATTGCAGAACGCCTTGAGATTCCACAGAACAATTACGTATCACAATGACTATTCATAGCCGGTCCAATATACAGGATACATATTTAGTGCCAATAACACACAGTTCAAAAGAGCACATTAACATCAACTTTCTCTCCACTCGAACGTATGTTTTAGAACTAATTTCACACTTGGGAACGATACTTGTGGAACGTTGTGGAAATCACATTGTATGTACAGTGGTCCCCCTCAGATAAAACCTACCCATCTGCCACAAAATTCAGGTGTTTTCTGAGGGGATGTCTTGTTAGAGGGGTTCATTTGCATGTTAAACTGATCCTAACGCCACACACAAATGTCTTTATAGGGGGGAAAAGTCTTTATGAAAGGGGGTCTAATCCCCTGTATATCATATATGGGCATTGTAACATATCACTGAGTTATCTAAAAGCAAGCAATATTATCAACTTATCGGTTGAGTAATATTGGAAATATCCAGTGAACCCGACCATTCTTGTGTTGGGTCGCTGTCAAACGTTCCACCATGGTGATCACACACGTGTTATCAATAACATCAAACCCTGCCAAATACCGGGTGATATCTATGTACATTGCGGTGCTTGAATACTTTGCTAGGGACGACCAACGTGCCTGGGCTTTAGCCAAGACTCTCCCTCGCTCCACGTTCTTCCCATATTAACCCTTGAGTAGATGCATAAATACAAGTCGTACGTGATATCGGTCAATGCTCTGGGCGCGATTGACTTCCAAAATTGTCTGGACGGAAGATGAGCCGTCTTCAATGGATGGTGTCCAAACCCCCATGTCATGCTGGATGCGCAGGGGAAGAGGAGGGAAGGCAGCACGGGGGTACCGGTTTCCTGGCGTCCTGGGTAAGAGGGAGGGAACAGCCGAGATTCTTGTCTCGTGTCGATGTAATCTACACAACCCAACAAGAAAATCCTGTTTTTTCTCTCTCGATTATTTCAGTCCTATCCACCAGAGGAGTATGCATTATTATACAAATTACAGTGAAATGGAATGGTGTTGCGTTTCATAAGTACATGTAGCTTATCTATATGATGTCTTAGACTGAGACTCATTCTAGGAAAAAATGACGGCAATGCAGTTTTGAATATTAGTTGTTCTATGTGCACGGTTGTTTTCCATTTCATAAATCACCTTGATGATGAATAAGCTGATGCGTTGACTTTTACAACATAATTGTACAGCCAACAAGGTCCCGATACTAACTCCCATGGATTTTTATCTGCGAGATCAAAACTATAGACATTCCTACACCCACGCTGTCATTGAAAATGTCCACGATGTCTCCCACTGCATTCCAGTGGATTTCCTTCTGGCGACAACTTTCCACATGGACGGATGTGGCACCGTTAAATGTGACACCTACCCCAAATGTAGTAAGGTCCCCTATATGTCAGAACACAGGAACCCCAAATGTCATAAGGTCCCCTAAATGTCATAAAGGTCCCCTAAATGTGACACATCATCATACCCTAAATGTCTTCACCCCGTTTATAATATCCACCCTGTCTATAATTACGTCCTCAGAATACTCACCGAGTTTATAATATCCACCCCGTGTATAATTCCCACCTCATATTTTTCAGCCCGTTTGTAATATCCACCCCACCCATAAATCATATCCGAAGAGTATAGTTTTAACATCTTTAAGTTTTCAGGAAGATCGTTTGGGTAAATAATAAAAAGCAATGGACAAGTGGTCGACAAGTGGTCGAATATGTTTGATTTATGGTTCAGAATGTTCTCAATTGTGTTATGACATTTAGGGTAGGCATGTATGTTACATATAGGGGGCCTCAAATTTGTGACATTTAGGGTAGGATGATATGTCACATTTAGGGGACCTTTACGACATTTAGGGGACCTTATGACATTTGGGGTTCCTGTGTTATGACATATAGCGGACCTTACTACATTTGGGGTAGGTGTTACATTTAGCGGTGCCACAGACGGACACTTCAGCTGCAAGTTCAGAGTACGTAAATGATGACTGTCAGACTTGCTTGGCTCTGAAGGACCGGTGTCGATATTTAAAAGGATTAATGTAGGTGTTACTGGTGGGTAACGTCTGCTGTAGCAATGTTGCATAAACTACCATATATTATCGTGTTTTAAACAGCCTATAATTCGCTGCTCGTGTCCGAATGCCTAGTTTATGGATTTTCTCCAAATTCAGCAAACGATATTTCTCATCCTTTCACTGCCATTCTTTTCCTTTCATCCGAGGTATTGTGTGAAATCTGTCACCACCCTCGCAAATCTCGCTCTTGGTGGCGTTTATGGCCTCACATAAAAAAAACTCCACCGCACAAAAACCTGACTTTTTGTATCAGCAACAAAGTGGGAAAAAACGTTGGTTTCTGGACAACGTGGCCCTTTTATGGCTTTCAACTCGATCACAGCTTCCAAGGTTTTTGGCTCATACATGTACGGGCCGGTCTCGATTTAGAAGGAATTTAGAATTTAGAAGGATTAATGTATACATTTTTGGTGGATACCTTCGGCTGTATCAATATAACAAATACCACAGTATACTGGTCATGTTTCCAACAACCCATAATTCCAGGCTCGTGTATATATCCCTAGTTTGTGGATTTCTTAAAACTCGGCAAACAATGTTTCCCTTTCTTACACCACCATCATTTTCCTTCCATCCGAGGTATTGTGTGAATTCTGTCGCCATCAATTGCAAATCTCGCCTTGGTGGCATTTATGATCCACACAAAATCTGCCCGCTCAAAATCGCGTCCTTTTTGTCTCAGCCATGCACATTTTGGGAAAATACATTGGTTTCGGGACAATGTTTCGGGTCCTTTTTATGGCTTTCAACTTGATCACAGGTTCCAAGGTTTCATGTCCCATTCCCAAGTGTGTGTGTACTCCCAACCGCTAACAGCGGTTATTATTCTAACATTATTCAATTTTTTCCAGCTTTCCAAATTCGCCAATTTGTGTCCCATATTGAGAAATAAGAGTCTGTTGATGTAAGTTTGAACAAAATAGATTCCATTTATCACTGAACGCTGGTTCAGTGGTGAGCAATTTCCTAAAAAGGACTAGAATCGTTATGCTATTCATAAGTATATACAGATATAGGCCCCTATAGTTTAATACAGAATGTATATAATTATTATACCACTAATCAGTTATCTCTGTGGAATATAAGAGCTATGCATATTCAATAAAACTAACTGAACTGCATGCTTTAAAAAAGATATCAACGATCCCAATATTTGTCGGAGGTGTTCGCTCCACAGAAAAGATGTTCGACCATGACTGTCGTAAGGTAAATTGAATGAATAAAATGGGCATACATCCCTCGTGTAAGGATTGTTCTCGATGCCCATAGTCTAATAAAATACGTGCGAGTGCGTGCGTGTGGTTAATTCAATTCCCATATTTTGTATGTAGACAAAAATCTTTTTCAATTGGAAATATAATATACCCTACGTTAATTATGATACAAACATAAAACTGTATTGCAGCTTTTATTTCTACACAACAAAGGGTGTACATGTACATATACAGTGTAATATAGGCCTGTATTGTATGTGTTGTATTTTCAAATACCAGCATCCGTTGAATATTGTATCATCGAGTAAATTTGCCACTTGATTTCAAAATCATATAACGGTTTATGCCTATCAAATTTCTTTATCCAGTTTTCAGTGTAAAACATTCCAGTAGCTAACTGCTCTATTGGCACGCCAGCCTGCTTCTCCCATCACTTCTGCACAATACCTCGGGGATGTGACATTTCTCTGTGGTCTCCTCTGGTACAGTCTCAATTGGAGGCTGCCATCGTGTGTAGACTCCACAAGGAGCTCACTAATCTACTTTTCGTTTATTATCGTTGCTCTCATAGTCATACTCATAGCCCCAGTGGATAGATTAATAGACAGCACACTGCGCTCGCCCCTCATTTCCAGGCCCCTGTCACCTTTTTGTTCACATTTTCCGGGTCCCAATTCCGCGAGAGGATCGTTATCGTCACCCCAGCAGTCGTTCATCTGGAGGGAGTGGCGTTAATGTATCATGAGTTATGGCTCTACGTTATAACTCATTAACTCATCAGTGTGGAGTATGTTAGCATACTGCATGTAAACATATATATTCACTTTTGAAGTTTCACCAGTGGGTCTTGCTTCAATTGAATCATTTCGTTCACTCCAAACTGAGCAGAGATTTGGAGGCTAAGAGCAGTGCCATTAGAATGTTCGAACGATGTCCCTGGCAGCCCCACGAGACTCCATCAAGGCTAATCGTATATACTAATATATGTTCGGATGCGGTTTACCCATACAATATGTATGCCAGGTATCTATGTCCATGTATCGGGAAATGTGGCATCACCGTTGTGTCATTTTACGCCATGGAATTGTATTCAGATTTGGTGATAGGTCACCATCGTAATTCCATCCTGGCGGTGAAAAGAGGTTTGATGTGACATTGTATTTAAATAGAAGAATGTATTTATATGTGTTGTACGTGGGTGATTCAGTGGCGATCGATAAATTGATGGATGATTGATAAATGTCCTTGGTGCCATAATACGTGCATCTATTATCTCCCAGAATATATCTCCAATATACAACATTCAGTCACACACATGTTCGAGCAACATTTGCTTTTAATATTCTACAATATCTTGCAATAGATATCGATCACACAGAAACAGACACCACTTGGGCGTGTGGTGTCTCCATAAATTATGTGTTTAATCTCCATGAATACATCAAATGAAGCATACTTCATAACAAACATACGGTGGTATGTCCCAGTTTCTGACTAGTGCTTGGCTGAGTGATCCATCTAAGGTACATGTATAACTACGGGTTTCAGAGTATAGTTATAAAAATGATATAAGGAGAACACAATTTTTGTTGAACTCAAATCAACCGATTGAAAAAGTTGATTCAACGCCATACTAACGAGATGGATGGGGTCTGGATGATTTGAACGACTTTGTTCTACGATCGTCGATCAAAGCTGGTTCAATAGTGTTTCTTGATAATATGATCCATGTGTTAACGAGCAGTCTTCCAATCCATCTAAATAACTGATCATGTAAAAAAACTTTGATGTAGCAGGGGAAAAAATGGTTATCAGCTCGCAACTGGGTTGGGTCAACAACTGCTGGCTAAATTTTGCATTCTTACATGACATGTAGTGGATATATAATAAATCATTCAATTTTTTATATTGGTGTCCAAGCGAAAAATATTATTATTGATGAATATTTCAATAGAATCCTCTAATGACGGAATGGTCAGCATCTGGGCCTATAATATTTGTAATTACCTTGAATCCGACCAAAATTTTTTCTCAGAAAAAATGTAGACACACGTATGTGTGTCTACATGTACGTTTGAGTCTATCAACCTCTCCTAGAGCAAATATTTCAACCCAAATAATTATACCTGTGTCATGTCATTGCCCCGAAAACAGTTATGTGAAAATTGTCGCTATCATATTAGGAGACATTGAAACAATATAATATATGTTCTGTCAAAGTACTGAAGTGTCATCAGTAAATTCAGCTGAATCCCTTCCCCAGTCAATACGGTTTATACTATTTTTTATCCCAGTTCACAGTACGTCTCGGCTTTATATCACCATGGTGCTAATGATATCGCCCCTCAACAATTAACTGGTGTCGTTTATTTGAAGTGGCATTATGTGCTGGTGGAATTTGTTTGAGATCGATAGGGGATCGGTGTTAATACGACTGTGACGTCACCAGACGATACTGTACAATCCAATTGTAATTCAAATACTAGACTGATTGAACCATCATGGTTATGCTAATATGTGTACACAATTACGTGCTCGAACTCGAAAACCATTAAGTGTATCAGTAACATTATGTCACATAGTGCAAGACATGTATCACCACTATACTACACTGTATAGATTCCACCACACTGCACATTGCCCGCGTGATGGTATACATTACCCAACCACAAACAACACGTTATAATTTGTGTGTTTGAATTTTGTCATGTCGCGTTCTACCACAATATTCCAGCATACTTTATCCACAGTCAACAGCTTACTAATTATCCCCGTTATGTGGCAAGTGTACTCATTATAGATAGAATGATACCCGTTCATTAGGTCCCAACACGGAGAACGACCTCGGTACATGAGGTAACGTGCTCAAAATAACGAGCATAATTGGATTTCATTTGGAATATGTGAGTGGCAATTAAGTTTGATACAGTCTTTGATTAACGAGGGTTCTAGGTAAATGCTATGATGGCGGTCCTGATTGAAATAGCCTTGTTCTTCCTCCCACCATCAAACAAACTCAATCAGAGGAACTCGAACTAAAAATGGAAAGTAATGTACAAAGTAGGGTTTCCAAATCGATAATATATAGTTAATGGGAGCTACATGTACATTGTCATGGTTATTTGACGAGCACATTCGAATGCTATTTTTAATCAGGAATAAGAACATGGTAATGTGTTTTTACTCATGTCAGGAATAATAATATTATGTCTGCAACATTGCAGAACGCTTCGGGATTCCATAGAACAATTACGTATCACAATGACTATTCATAGCCGGTCCAATATACAGGATACATATTTAGTGCCAATAACACACAGTTCAAAAAAGCACATTAACGTCAACTTCCTTTTCACTCGAACGTATGCTTTAGAACTAACTGCACACTTAGGAACGATACTTGTGGAAGGTTGTGGAAATCACATTGTATGTACAGTGGCCCCCTCAGATAAGACCTTCTGCCACGAAATTCAGGTCTTATCTGAGGGGTTAGAGGGTCTTGTTAGAGGGGTTTATTTACATGTTGAACTGATCCTAACGCCACACAAAAATTTCTTTATAGAGGGGGAAGTCTTTATGAAGGGGGTCTAATCTGAGAGAGGCCACTGTATATAATATATGGGCATTTTATTGAATCGTCTGCGAGCAAGCAATATCACCAACTTATCGGTTGCGTAAAATCGGAAATATCCAATGAACTCGACCATTCTTGTGTTGGGTCGCTGTCAAACGTTCCACCATGGTGATCACACACGTGTTATCAATAACATCAAACCCTGTCAAATGCCAGGGGATTTCTATGTATATTGTGGTGCTTGAATACTTTGCCCGGAACGACCAACGTGCCTGGGCTTTAGCCAAGACTCTCCCTCGCTCCACGTTCTTCCCATATTAACCCTTGAGTAGATGCATAAATACAAGTCGTACGTGATATCGGTCAATGCTCTAGGCGCGATTGACTTCCAAAATTGTTTGGACGGAAGGCGAGCCGTCTTCAATGGATGGTGCCCAAACCCCCATGTCCTGCTGGATGCGCAGGGGAGGATGAGGGGAAGGCAGCACGGGGGTACCGGTTTCCTGGCTGAAAGAAAGGGAACATCCGAGATTGATGTCTCGTGTCGATGTAATCTACACAACCCAACAAGAAAATCATGTTTTTTCTCTCTCGACTATTTTAGTCCTGTCCGTCAGAGGAGTATGCATTATAATACAAGTTACAGTCAAGGATGTTAAGGATGAATGGAGCTGCGTTTCATAAGTACATGTAGTTTATCTATATAATGTCTTTGATAGAGACTTATTCTATGAAAAAAATGACGGCAATGCAGTTTTGAATATTAGTTGTTCTATGTGCACGGTTGCTTTCCATTCCACAAATCACCTTGATGATGAATACGCTGATGCGTTGACTTTTACAACGTAATTGTACAGCCAACAAGGTCCCGATACTAACTCCCGTGGATTTTTATCTGCGAGATCAAAACTATAGACATTCCTACACCCTCGCTGTCACTGAAATGTCCACGATATCGCCCACTCCATTCCAGTGGATTTCCTTCTGGGAACAACGTTCCACATAGACCAGCACCTCAACTTCAGCTCAACACACGTAAATGATGACTGTCAGACGTGCTTGGCTCCAAAGGACCGGTGTCGATATTTAAAAGGATTAATGTAGGCCCTAAACGTCATTGGTTGGTACCGTCTATTGCAACAATGTAGCAAATACTACTGTATATTCTCATGTTTTCAACGGCCTATAATTTCCTGCTCGTGTCTGTATGCCTAGTTTGTGGATTTGTCTTCCAAATTCAGCAAACGATATTTCCCTTCCTCCACTACCATCCATTTCCTTTCATCCGAGGTATTGTGTGAAATCTGTCACCACCCTCGCAAATCTCTCTCTCGGTGGCGTTTATGGCCTCACATAAAAAAAAAACTCCCCCACACAAAAACCTGACATTTTGTATCAGCAACAAAGTGGGAAAACACGTTGGTTTCGGGAGAACGTGCCCCTTTTATGGCTTTCAACTTGATCACAGCTTCCAAGGTTTATGTCCCCATTGATTCGTGGATACGACCCAAGCGTTGTGTTCCTAACGGCTGATGGTATTGTTCTAGTGTCCTTTATTTAAGTTTTACCATAATTTTAGATAATTCAATTTTTGTATGTCCGCGAAGAATGACCATCTGTAAATGTTAGTAGTAGCAGTATTGTTTTTGTCCATCACAGAACGCTGATTCAATGGTGATGAATTGCCGCTCGACCAAGGGCAGAGTCGGTATTGGGTAATAGGTATTTCATTTCAAATTGTGCATGATTATTTCATAACCATAATTATCAATTGGGTTGATACTATTGGTTAGTACCTACATGTGTAGACCTTTAATTTAGTTTGAACTAAAACTATCCTATGTATAGGCATGCTATTTGACATCTGGCGATTTGATGTCGTATGGAGTCACATTTTGACAATACATTTATTTACACGTGAAATCACATGTGAGCTATCGTGTAACTTGATTCATCAATTCAATATATATACACCAATACGAAATGCGACGTGTTTATAATAAAATATCTCTATGTAAATGTTTGTATGTGCACATATTCTCGCGACCGTGCACTATAGAAAGAGCATCACATGCAGTGAATGAAGCTCACGCACACTCATTGTCACCATGGTCACCGTACTCTCACATAGTAACAGCTGTGGGTAGATCACCGTCAACTGAGTGGCAACCACAGATTCCCATCGGCCCCAGTGCTATCCACTTGTATAATATATATACAGGTATGGGATCCATTCGTATACATAACATGGTCATCACTGCATAGGTGTATGAATGAGCGTTTAATACGCAAACCTCTACACACCCGCACTAAAACATACATGTGAACATTCATATCAACTGCTGAATTATCACAGCCCACGAGCTGAATACCAGCATGCAAGATTTACTGCAGTTACTTGGGGCAATGGAATAAAATACCAATTTGCTTTCTCTTTGGTGCGTGTCATATCCTGTATTTATCTTTCATGTGTGTGGTTTTTTTTCGAAGTATATTGGTTTTGTATGAACCTGTTTTATGAGCACTATTCATTGAACTGAGCATAAATTATATGAATATATCTCTAGATCTTTCTCAATAAACATAATGACTAGATCCACGATATATGTTGATATAAAGAAGTATGGCGTGCAAAGCAACAGATATCGTCTCAGTCGAAACCCCTCTGGGGTAGGATTTGGATTCCGTTGTAAAATGAATTGTGGCTATGGGAAGGAAGGCGAGACATAATAGACATCTTTATGCAGTGTTTTTATTAATATGATCGTTGTCTATTAAATATAGGTCTTGACAGTGTTGTGTCTGCCATACTAAGCGAAAGATATGATTATCACTGTTGTATATTGAATATGCGTACATCTACACGTATTAATATACATATCTGCAACTATGTCTTGTTTATGTGCAAAAACAAGTACACCATAAATTATGGCCATGTCCCTCTGGTTTAATTAGTCGGGAAAACAAACTAATCATCCATGATTCGTGGATGAATCTCTTACCCCAAAGGGCTTAGGTAATTACAGTACAAGGCCGTTACTATGGTAACGTCACATAACCTGATTGTTGGCATGACATAAGGCAGTGAACTGTAGTTACATCATGGGCCGTGATGGTAGGCACACACCTGCATGGACCAATATCGTGACGAAATTACATAGCTCATGTTTCCATCAGTAATGTACACGCACAGAAATAGTTATGACTGGCGTTCATACATGTAAAGACGGACACGAGTGTGTGACAATAATAATAATAATGATATTAGTAATAACAATAAGAAATAACGATTGGGGTATGTCCGACTTTGGTCGCAGTTACCCCATGGGGTAAGTATGAGTCGCATTTTCTTCTTAAACTATAGATTAATAAGAAACAGCCTGTATTCGATTTTATTATCATTTTAGATACATTTTAGCTACACGGCTGTGTGACAATAATAATAATAATAATGATATTAGTAATACCAATAAGAATAAAGATTGGGGTATGTCCGACTTTGTTAATCAACATGCGAAACCAGTAATATATTTCGAGGACAAGAGCAAATTTGATATTTGATTGCATTGAACTCACCGACTGCAGTGAACCCTGCATCCTGGTCAGCGGTTTGCATGTTGTGATAACTCAGCAGTTGTGGAAATGTTCACATGCTGATGAAGCACTAGTTCTTCATTGTTTTGATTCCGTGGTACTGATCCGGGTGTATTGATGCTCACATTGCGCGCCACCATGAACCCAAAAAGATCACATATCTGTACATACATTATGAGTTCCGTCACTCCATTGACGGTGACCTACACACAACCGTTGCTGGGTGGGAGTACTGTGATAATAATTTAGTGTCAGCTTCAGTGATGACAAAAGCTGTATCGCTACTACTGATCGCAGCTTTTTTTTTTTAAAGCTGATAAAATATCGAAAGAGCTCGGAACTGGAGAAAAATAATTTTAAAAAAAAACTAAACAATACCATCAGTGTTTAGGAGCACACACTTTGGACGTAACCACGAATAAATAGCGCATAAACCTTGGAAGCTGTGATCAAGTTGAAAGTCATAAAAGGGCCAGGTTGTCCCGAAATTTACATGTTTTCCCGAATACGTGGCTGAGAAAAAAAGAGGTCATGATTTTATGTTGGCCTTACGCGCCACCAAGAGCGAGATTTGCAACAGATGGTGACATATTTAACACAATACCTCGGATGAAAGAAAATGATGGGAGTAGAGGAATACGAAACATCGTTTAGTAGAATACTATTACTAACACAGTCAAAGGACGGAAATGGGGAATGTAGAACACACCATGATCCCTAAATGCCCCAGATTGTCATATAAAACTCAGAGTGGGGATTCAGTCCACAAGCATAGCGATTTTATTGACAAAATCGACATGGCTTCCCCGAGGTCGGTTTATTTGATACATGTATTTTCTTTGATTACGCGCATCACTGGGTTTGGTGAACTTAACCGGTAAACCGTTATTGAGGTAACATGAACAGCAACTAAGGCGATACCATATATGAGTATTGTTCATACAAGTATAATTTGGTGAATGCACTCATACGTTGGCACTTTGCAATATACATCTTGCTTGCTGAAATATACATCTCATTTTCAGTACACATCAACCTATACAGTGAAATACTTAAGGTCAAGTACGTTACAATATCAATAACCAGCCATGTAGCCAGACACCTTTGATACTCCCTCACACTTTGATAGTTCCCTCATATTCACATAATTAGCACTTTTATGGCTAAGATTCCGATGACTTTTGTATGGATGGAATCCCTCTACACACACCAGAGTCATGGAGTGCTTTTTGTTGGCCGCTCGATCGGGGATCAATAGACATCGATCGTCCACCAAAACAGAAAATTACCCCCCGGTAACTGGCGAGTCCAGTCTAGCTATAGTCCAGCCAGTGGTAACACATGTCAGGGGCTTGGAGCCATTGATCCAGACAGTGAGCGGCGTCAAATCGTGGAGAAACCAAATAGCAGTAATGGAAACCCTGTTAGGCAGTACACATTTTATGCATCTTATATTTCCGTTGGTTCCGTTGCTGAGGAGGAACTGACATTTTGAACAGGTGTGCACAATCGAGGATTAGACAATTAAATGGACATTTATAAATTAGACAATTAACTGGACATCGTATCAAACCAAGATGTCACATTCTTCATGAGAGAATGATCATTCATACATATAATTATTTGTCCTGGTATGAAATCCAAGATATGACATGGAACAGTATACATACACGTTACATGTTTCGTGTTTGTTAATGTATGTCAAGCAAGTTCTAGTCTACTGTAGAATCGAACTGAATCGATGTAGGAGATGACTCGCGTATCAGTCCTTAGGTGCAAATCTAACTGGACGAACGTGATATACATATTCCATCCAAGAATTTATTGACAGTCGTCAGTACATGTCTTGGACAGCTCTTGACAACACGACCAGCATCGCACGAACGATACATGTCACATTGGACACAGGAGAAACAGCATGAGAAGCCTTCTACTCTTGTGTCCATGTTCAGTTCATGTTCTTTTGTCCCAGGACATGTCAGGAAGTGCGACTCATATTCGACATGGACTGTCACATGGTGTCCTCACGTCGTATGCAAATCCACTCTGGAGTACTGTGTAGATTTGTGTGGGATGGGTGGAGCACAGTTTATGTGGTGATACAGGGAAGACAAAGTCCATAGCTTCACGTTACAATTGTACATTGCATACAAATACCTGTGTCTTTCAGTGTGCATTGCATTGAGGTCTAGAAACATTGGCATGCACATCATGGTGTTGATTCATTCATGTTTCTAACCGTTTGACAAGTGGAGTTTATTAGGAGGCTCACGTAGTATATCGTTAGAAATATCATTCTTGTTCAATTTATTTTCATTTCACATTATTATCATTTTTGCGGGCGCTACTGTCCATTCACAAAACAATACACGCATGTCATTCACGCAACCGATGACATCAAATAACGTTTTCGGCTACCCAACACAAGACGCGGGCCTCGAATGAAACTGCTCTTCATTCGACGCCAGCGTCTTTCATTCGACGCCCGCGTCTTGTGAAACTAGTCCAAACGACTGTTTTCTTTATTTGCAACTTTATTTATGATAGATACGTTATAATAGTGCGTCGGAAGGAGTGTGCTATGACCAGAGTGAGAATCAGAGCAATCGGAATGCAAAATTGAGTCGTCCGTCAAATGCTACACAGGTTTACTGTCCTTATCAAGTGTTTCAAGTTCTAGTCAGACTATGAAAATGATAATAATTGTAATAACGATGGTTTGCCAGGCGGTGTGGCGGTTTGAAGGCCCACCTTGGGTCATTGGACGCCATTCAGACATTGGCGAACCATCGTTATTGTTATATAGTCCAGATATCTTTTCTTTTCAATTCATTGTCGATGTCAGTATCTACATTCAGTCAAAATGTATATTCTCTCCCGAGTCCTAGACATAGGTTCTCGCCAGGTTCTCTGATTACATTATACATGAACGACCGCCCTGTACGATTCAAGACTACAAGGTAGACATGTTTAATAAACATAATTGTTGTCCGTTTGTTTTGACAGTGTTTATATATACAAACATCGTCAGGTAGATTGATATATCTGTACAGGGTGGTTTATATCGTAGGTATATTCAAGTCGATAAACAAGGAGCATGAATGATTAGGTTTACCCTTGGTCCAGTTTTAGACCTTGACCCAGTAGCAACGTTCTATGTATAGACCGGGCAAATGGGATCAGTAAATAAAATATACACGTGTGCTCTGCACCTGAGCTCATACAGCGCAGTTCCAGGGTGCCACTATCCCCCGGATTCAGAGACATTGCATGGCCAAAGCCCAACTACTTGTCGGGGATCTAGATATATGTACAAAACTGAGACATGTTTTGTGTATATATCCCACACGCATCGTATTTATCATCAGCAATATGTCATAAATTACATTCGATGGAATAATATAATGAAAATATGTTATGATTATCGGTAGAACTACTTACCAACCTGATAGAAATTCTTGCATAACCTATTTGTAGATGTCACAAGGTCCTATCCTATCACAAAAGCGGAAAATGAACTCAGCAGTTTCAGCTCAATATCTATGGAACAGAGCGCTATCTGAGAAGGCCAATGTCTGGTACAATTATATTGAGCCTATTTGTTCGGGTAGTAGACTTTCGACTAGGGACTGGAACATCCTTGAATAATCTCAATACAAATACTATGTACATTCGACATCACACCATGGAATCAGCAGAATGGTGCTGGGCAAAGTGAAATATTATCTTGTCGCGTATTTGTTGTCATCTGATCAATTTTACAATATTTGTTACATACTGCACATACTTACATACTGCAGTCAATACAGATAGTTGTGATTAGTACATATAGCATAGTCAGTATTATGTGGAGTGCAAACAAGGGTTTGTCACATTACAGGCAGCGAATCATCTTCCATTCTGAAGTTGTGAAAGTTTACTGATTGACACCTCTCGGCATAGTGCTATAGTTAGCAAAAACGAATAAATCTAATCAGCATTAGTAAGTGCCACTTCTAATATCCAGTGTCGAGGCAACTCGTGCCGCTCAGAGTTCGAATGTTTCGATCTGTGTACTGTCACTGCGAGGTTTGACAGGATATTTGCCAAATTGCAAAAAGCCTCGGAATAATAAGCCTAAAGTACAGACAATAGGTTTTAAACTAAAGTAGGTATTTTCTTTACTAATTTGTTCTACTTTGTAAACTAAATTAAGTGTCATAAACAAGAAGGCACGCGAAGTCATTAGAGGTGAATTGATTCCACAAAAATTATCATCTCACAATTTTCCTTTTATCGAGATTCATGAAGCAGCATACGAGAGATTCCATTTAGCCAGAGTACTTTCCAATATGTTCATTGTCGCAAAGGCCACACTTGGCCTTGCTAATTCCACCCGAGGGATTAATATAGAATCTGATAAATTTTGATGAATAGAAGCGAATGCAGTGAAAAGCAACAGATGGCGTCTCAGTCGAAACCACTTTGGTGCAGGATTTGGATTTCGTTGTAGAGTGGATTGTGGCGTTGGGAAGTGTTTATTCATCATCGTTGTTTATTGAATATATGTTTTGATGGTGTTGTGTCTGCAATACTAGAAAAAAAAAGAAACTAATAAATTAGCAAGTTGGTTATGTAATCATCCTTGTATATTGAACATACGTACATCTATCAGTACATATACATGTATCTGCAATTCATGTCGTTTCCATATGAAAGAAACAAGTATTATGGCTAGTAAAACATCAATCTGGCACTAAATAGTTTGGAAAACAAACTAATTATCCATGATTTGCCGATGAATCTCTTATCCCAAAGGGGCTCCGGTAATTACAGTACAAGGTTGTAACTATGGTAACGTCACATATATCCTGACTGGTGGCATGACATGAGGCAATGGATTGTAGTTACATTATCGGCCGTGATGGCTGATACCATCGTGTATGGATCAGTATCGTGACGGGATTACATAGCTCATGTTTCCATCAATAATGCACATGTATGACTGGTAATGACCGGTGTTCACACAGGTATAAACGGACAATGCATCACAATACGACATTCTAACAAATGCAAAGTACTCACTTTTTCACGTGTAATACTGTTGTACTTCGTTCACCCAAACAAGTCGTGTGTCGGGACATAACAACGTAACAACAAGGCAGAACTACCACGTCATCTTTCATGAAATTCATCTGGAGTAACAAGATATATTATAAGCATCGCGACAATATTGGCAAAACCTACGTGTACATGGCTTCCCCGGGGTCGGTTTATTTGATGCATGTATTTTATTTGTGTACGTGCGTCAATGGATTGGTGAACTTTACCAGGAAAGAGTTATCGATGTAAAATGAACAGAAACTAAGGATCTACTATATATGAGTATTGTTCATACAAGTATAACTTGGTGAATACATTCATTCGTTGGCACTTTGCAATGTACATCTTGCTTACTGATATGCACATCTCAGTTTTAGTTCACATCAACCTATACAGTGAAATACTGAAGATCAAGTACGTTACAATATCAGTAACCAGCCATGTAGCCAGACACCTTTGATACTCCCTCACACTTTGATAATTCCCTCCTATTCGTATGATTAGCACTTTTATGGCCAAGATTCCGATGACTTTTGTATGGACGGAATCCCTCTTCACACACTGGAGTCACAGAGTGTTTTTTGTTGGACGCTCGATCGGGAATCAATAGACACCGGTCGTCCACCAAAACAGGAAATTATCCCCGGTCAGTGGTAGCACATGTCAGGGGCGTGGAGCCGTTGATCCAGACAGTGAGGGGCGTGCAATCATGGCGAAACCGAATAGCAGTAATGGAAACCCTGTCAGGCAGTACATATTTTATACATCTCATATTTCATTAGAGCATTTGGTTTCCGTTGTTGAGAAGAAACTGACTTTGTGAAAAAAGTGCGATAGGTGTGCACAATTAAAGATGATATAATTAAATGGACAATTAAAGATAAGACAATCAAACGGACAATTAAACGGATATGGTATCACATTCTTCATAAGAGAATGATCGTTCATACATATAATTAGTTATCCTAGTATGAAACCTAAGATATAACATGCAACACTACACACGTTACATGTTTCGTGTTTCTTAATGTCAAGCAAGTTCTAGTCTACTGTAGGATCGAACTGTAGATGTAGGAGGTGACTCGCGTATCAGTCATTTGGTGCAGATTTATCTGGGCGAACGTGATATACATATTCCATCCAAGAATATATCGACAGTCATCAGTACATGTCTTGGACAGCTCTTGACAAACACGACCAGCATCGCACGAACAATACATGTCACGTTGGACACAGGAGAAACAGCATGAGAAGCCTTCTACTCTCGTGTCCATGTTCATTCAGTTCATGTTCTTTTGTCCCAAGACATGTCAGGAAGTGCGACTCATATTCGACATGGACTGTAACATGGTGTCCTCACGCCGTATGCAAATTCATTCTGGAATACTGTGTAGCTTTGTGTGGGAAGCGTGGAGCACCGCTTATGAAGTGCTCCAAGAGAGACAAAGTCCATAGTTTCATGTTACCACTGTATATTGCATACAAGTACCTGTGTCTTTCAGCGTGCATTGCATTGTGGTCTAGAAACATTGCATGCACATCATGGAGTGGATTCATTTATGTTTTTATCCATTTGACAATATCATTCTTCAATTTATTTTCATTCCACATTGTTCATATATCTGTTCTTTTCAAATCATTGTCGATGTCAGTATATATTCAGTCAAAATTTATATTCTCTTCCGAGTCCTAAGCATGGGTTCTTGCCATGTTCTCTGATCACCTCATACATGAACAACCACCCTGTACGATTCAAAACTAAAAGGGATACATGTTTAATAAACAGAATCGTTTCCCGTTTGTTTTAAAATACATCGTCAGGTTGATTGGTATATATGTACAGTACAATACATGACATTGAATGAGGGCTGTTTATATCATGCGTATATTCAAGTCGATAAACAAGGGGCATGAATGATGCGGCTTATCCTTGGTCCAGTTTTAGACCTTGACCCAGTAGCTACGCTCTATGTATAGACCGGGCAAATGGGATCGGTAAATAAAATATACACGTGTGCTCTACAGCTGAGCTCATACAGCGCTGTGCACACGGTGCCAATCTCCTCGGATTCAGAGACATTGCATAGCCAAAGCCCAACTACTCGCCGGGGATTCAGATACATGCACGAAACTGATATACATCGCTCATGAGTGAATTTCCCAAAACTGAGACATGGGTTATGAAATATACCACACGCATCGTATTTATCATCAGCAATATGTCATAAATTACATTCGATTATATAATATAAATATGTTATGATTATCGGTAGAACCCCTTACCAAGCTGATAGAAGTTCTTGCATAAACTATGTTTAGATGCCACAAGGTCCTATCCTTTCACTAAAGCGGAGAATAAACTCAGCAGATTCAGCCCAATATCTATGGAACATATCTCTATCTGAGAAGGCCAATGTCTCGTACAATTATATTCGGGTAGTAGACTTTCGACTAGGGACTGGAACAACCTTGAATATTCTCAACATTCGACGTCACACCATGGAATGGCGCTGGGCAAACTGAAATATTACACTTTCGTCATGTCACATATTTGTTGTCATCTGATCAATTTTCCAATACTTTGTTTGTTACAAACCGCGAATATATACTTACATACTGCAGTCAATACAGACAGTTGTGATTAGTACTCAGTAGTGTGTGAAGTGCAAACGAGGATTTGCCACATTACAAGCAGCGAATCATCTTCCACTCTGAAGCTGTGAAATTTTACTGATTGACACCTCTCGTCAAAGTGCTATAGTTAGCAAAAACGAATAAATCTAATCAGCATTAGTAAGTGTCACTTCCAATATCCAGTGTCGAGGCAACTCGTGCCGCTCAAAGTTCGAATGTTTCGATCTGTGTACTGTCACTGCGAGGTTTGACAGGATATTTGCCAAATTGCAAAAAGCCTCGGAATAATAAGCCTAAAGTACAGACAATAGTCGTTGGTGAGACAATAGGTTGTAAACTAACGTAGGTATTTTCTTTACCAATTTGTTCTACTTTGTGAACTGAATTAAGTGTCATAAACAAGAAGGCACGCAAACGTCTTTAGAGGTGAATTGTTTCGACAAAAATTATCATCTCACAATTTTCCTTTTATCGAGATTCATGAAGCAGCATACGAGGGATTCCATTTAGCCAGAGTACTTTCCAATATGTTCACTGTCACAAAGGCCACACTTGGCCTTGCTGATTTCACCAAGGGATTAATATAGAATCTGATAAATTTTGATGAATAGAAGCGGATGCAGTGCAAAGCAACAGATGGTGTCTCAGTCGAAACCACTTTGGTGCAGGATTTGGATTTCGTTGTAGAGTTGATTGTGGCGTTGGGAATTGTGTATTCATCATCGTTGTTTATTAAATATATGTTTTGATGGTGTTACCCCAAAGGGGCTCCGGTAACTACAGTACAAGGCTGTAACTATGGTAACGTCACATATATCCTGACTGTTGGCATGACGTAAGGCAATGAATTGTAGTTACATTATCGGCCGTGATGGCTGATACCATCGTGTATGGATCAGTATCGTGACGGAATTACATAGCTCATGTTTCCATCAATAATGCACACGTATACACACATGGTAATGACTGGTGTTCACACAGGTATAGACGGACAATGCATCACAAAACGACATTTTAACAAATGCAGATTACTCAATTTTTCACGTGTAATACTGTTGTACTTCGTTCACCCAAACAAATCGTGTGTCGGGACAAAACAACGTAACAACAAGGCAGAACTACCACGTCATCTTTCATCTGGAGTAACAAGATATATTATAAGCATCGCGACAATATTGGCAAAACCTACGTGTACATGGCTTCCCCGAGGTCGGTTTATTTGATACATGTATTTTATTTGTATACGTGCGTCAGTGGATTGGTGAACTTTACCAGTAAACAGTTATGATGTAAAATGAACAGAAACTAAGGCGATACTATATATGAGTATTGTTCATACAAGTATATTTTGGTGAATACATTCATTCGTTGGCACTTTGCAATGTACATCTTGCTTACTGAAATGTACATCTCAGTTTTAGTACAAATCAACCTATACGATGAAATACTGAAGATCAAGTACGTTACAATATCAGTAACCAGCCATGTAGCCTTATAACTTTGATACTCCCTCACACTTTGATAGTTCCCTCCTATTTGTATGATTAGCACTTTCATGGCCAAGATTCCGATGACTTTTGTATGGACGGAATCCCTCTTCACACACTGGAGTCACAGAGTGCTTTTTGTTGGACGCTCGATCGGGAATCAATAGACACCGGTCGTCCACAAAAACAGGAAATTATCCCCGGTCAGTGGTAACACATGTCAGGGGCGTGGAGCCGTTGATCCAGGCAGTGAGGGGCGTGCAATCATGGCGAAACCGAATAGCAGTAATGGAAACCCTGTCAGGCAGTACATATTTTATACATCTCATAATTCATTAGAGCATTTGGTTTCCGTTGTTGAGAAGAAACTGACTTTGTGAAAAAAGTGCGATAGGTGTGCACAATTAAAGATGATATAATTAAATGGACAATTAAAGATAAGACAATCAAACGGACAATTAAACGGATATGGTATCACATTCTTCATAAGAGAATGATCGTTCATACATATAATTAGTTATCCTAGTATGAAACCTAAGATATAACATGCAACACTACACACGTTACATGTTTCGTGTTTCTTAATGTCAAGCAAGTCCTAGTCTACTGTAGAATCGAACTGTAGATGTGGGAGGTTACTCGCGTATCAGTCCTTAGGTGCAGATTTATCTGGGCGAACGTGATATACATATTCCATCCAAGAATTTATCGACATTCATCAGTACATGTCTTGGACAGCTCTTGACAACACGACCAGCATCGCACGAACGATACATGTTCACGTTGGACACAGGAGAAACAGCACGAGAAGCCTTCTACTCTTGTGTCCATGTTCAGTTCATGTTTTTTTTGTCCCAGGACATGTCAGGAAGTGCGACTCATATTCGACATGGACTGTCACATGGTGTCCTCACGTCGTATGCAAATTCATTCTGGAGTACTGTGTAGATTTGTGTGGGAAGGGTGGAGCACAGTTTTTGTGGTGATACAGGGAAGACAAAGTCCATAGTTTCACGTTACCGTTGTACATTGCATTCAAGTACCTGTGTCTTTCAGCGTGCACTGTATTGTGGTCTAGAAACATTTGCATGCACATCATGGAGTGGATTCGTTTATGTTTTTATCCATTTGACAAGTGGAGTTTTATTAGGAGGCTCATGTAGGATATCGTTAGAAATATCATTCTTGTTCAATTCATTTTCATTTCACATTGTCCAGATATCTTTTCTTTTCAATTTATTGTCGATGTCAGTATCTACATTCAGTCAAAATTTATATTCTCTTCCGAGTCCTAAGCATAGGTTCTCGCCAGGTTCTCTGTTTAATAAACAAAATTGTTGTCCGTTTGTTTTGACAGTGTTTATATATACAAACATCGTCAGGTCGATTGGTATATCTGTACAGGGTGGTTTATATCGTAGGTATATTCAAGTCGATAAACAAGGAGCATGAATGATTAGGTTTACCCTTGGTCCAGTTTTAGACCTTGACCCAGTAGCCACGTTCTATGTATAGACCGGGCAAATGGGATCGGTAAATAAAATATACACGTGTGCTCTGCACCTGAGCTTATACAGCGCAGTTCCAGGGTGCCACTATCCCCAGGATTCAGAGACATTGCATGGCCGAAGCCCAACTACTTGTCGGGGATCTAGATATATGTACGAAACTGAGACATGTTTTTTTATATATCCCACACGCATCGTATTTACCATCAGCAATATGTCATAAATTACATTCGATGGAATAATATAATGAAAATATGTTATGATTATCGGTAGAACTACTTACCAACCTGATAGAAATTCTTGCATAACCTATTCGTAGATGTCACAAGGTCCTATCCTATCACTAAAGCGGAAAATGAACTCAGCAGATTCAGCTCAATATCTATGGAACAGAGCGCTATCTGAGAAGGCCAATGTCTGGTACAATTATATTGAGCCTCTTTGTTCGGGTAGTAGACTTTCGACTAGGGACTGGAACATCCTTGAATAATCTCAATACAAATACTATGTACATTCGACATCACACCATGGAATCAGCAGAATGGTGCTGGGCAAAGTGAAATATTATCTTGTCGCGTATTTGTTGTCATCTGATCAATTTTACAATATTTGTTACATACTGCACATACTTACATACTGCAGTCAATACAGATAGTTGTGATTAGTACATATAGCATAGTCAGTATTATGTGGAGTGTAAATAAGGGTTTGCCACATTACAAGCAGCAAATCATCTTCCATTCTGAAGTTGTGAAATTTTACTGATTGACACCTCTCGGCATAGTGCTATAGTTAGCAAAAACGAATAAATCTAATCAGCATACGTAAGTGTCACTTCCAATATCCAGTGTCGAGGCAACTTGTGCCGCTCAGAGTTCGAATGTTTCGATCTGTGTACTGTCACTGCGAGGTTTGACAGGATATTTGCCAAATTGCAAAAAGCCTCGGAATAATAAGCCTGAAGTACAGACAATAGTCGTTGGTGAGACAATAGGTTGTGAATTAATGTAGGTATTTTCTTTACTAATTTGTTCTACTTTGTAAACTAAATTAGTGTCAAAAACAAGAAGGAACGCAAACGTCTTTAGAGGTGAATTGTTTCGACGAAAATTATCATCTCACAATTTTCCTTTTATCGAGATTCATGAAGCAGCATACGAAGGATTCCATTTAACAAGAGTACTTTCCAATATTTTGACTGTCGCAAAGGCCACACTTGGCCTTGCTGATTTCACCCAAGGGATTAATATAGAATCTGATAAATTTTGATGAATAGAAGCGGATGCAGTGCAAAGCAACAGATGGCGTCTCAGTCGAAACCACTTTGGTGCAGGATTTGGATTTCGTTGTAGAGTGGATTGTGGCGTTGGGAAGTGTTTATTCATCATCGTTGTTTATTGAATATATGTTTTGATGGTGTTGTGTCTGCAATACTAGAAAAAAAAAGAAACTCATAAATTAGCAAGTTGGTTATGTAATCATCCTTGTATATTGTACATACGTACATCTATCAGTACATATACATGTATCTGCAATTCATGTCGTATCCATATGAAAGAAACAAGTATTATGGCTAGTAAAACATCAATCTGGCACTAAATAGTTGGAAAACAAACTAATTATCCATGATTTGCCGATGAATCTCTTATCCCAAAGGGGCTCCGGTAATTACAGTACAAGGTTGTAACTATGGTAACGTCACATATCCTGACTGTTGGCATGACATGAGGCAATGAATTGTAGTTACATTATCGGCCGTGATGGCTGATACCAACGTGTATGGATCAGTATCGTGACGGGATTACATAGCTCATGTTTCCATCAATAATGCACATGTATGACTGGTAATGACCGGTGTTCACACAGGTATAAACGGACAATGCATCACAATACGACATTCTAACAAATGCAAAGTACTCACTTTTTCACGTGTAATACTGTTGTACTTCGTTCACCCAAACAAGTCGTGTGTCGGGACATAACAACGTAACAACAAGGCAGAACTACCACGTCATCTTTCATGAAATTCATCTGGAGTAACAAGATATATTATAAGCATCGCGACAATATTGGCAAAACCTACGTGTACATGGCTTCCCCGGGGTCGGTTTATTTGATGCATGTATTTTATTTGTATACGTGCGTCAATGGATTGGTGAACTTTACCAGTAAAGAGTTATCGATGTAAAATGAACAGAAACTAAGGATCTACTATATATGAGTATTGTTCATACAAGTATAACTTGGTGAATACATTCATTCGTTGGCACTTTGCAATGTACATCTTGCTTACTGATATGCACATCTCAGTTTTAGTTCACATCAACCTATACAGTGAAATACTGAAGATCAAGTACGTTACAATATCAGTAACCAGCCATGTAGCCAAACATCTTTGATACTCCCTCACACTTTGATAGTTCCCTCCTATTTGTATGATTAGCACTTTCATGGCCAAGATTCCGATGACTTTTGTATGGACGGAATCCCCCTTCACACACTGGAGTCACAGAGTGCTTTTTGTTGGACGCTCGATCGGGAATCAATAGACACCGGTCGTCCACCAAAACAGGAAATTACCCCCGGTCAGTGGTAACACATGTCAGGGGCGTGGAGCCGTTGATCCAGGCAGTGAGGGGCGTGCAATCGTGGCGAAACCGAATAGCAGTGATGGAAATCCTGTCAGGCAGTACATATTTTATACATCTCATATTTCATTAGAGCATTTGGTTTCCGTTGTTGAGAAGAAACTGACATTGTGAAAAAAGGGCGATAGGTGTGCACAATAAAAGATGATACAATTAAATGGACAATTAAAGATAAGACAATCAAACGGACAATTAAACGGATATGGTATCACATTCTTCATAAGAGAATGATCGTTCATACATATAATTAGTTATCCTAGTATGAAACCTAAGATATAACATGCAACACTACACACGTTACATGTTTCGTGTTTCTTAATGTCAAGCAAGTCCTAGTCTACTGTAGAATCGAACTGTAGATGTAGGAGGTGACTCGCGTATCAGTCCTTAGGTGCAGATTTATCTGGGCAAACGTGATATACATATTCCATCCAAGAATTTATCGACAGTCGTCAGTACATGTCTTGGACAGCTCTTGACAACACGACCAGCATCGCACGAACGATACATGTTCACGTTGGACACAGGAGAAACAGCACGAGAAGCCTTCTACTCAGGAAGTGCGACTCATATTCGACATGGACTGTCACATGGTGTCCTCACGTCGTATGCAAATTCATTCTGGAATACTATGTAGCTTTGTGTGGGAAGCGAGGAGCACCGCTTAAGTGCTACAGGGAAGACAAAGTCCATAGTTTCACATTACCATTGTACATTGCATACGCGTTCCTGTGTCTTTCAGTGTGCATTGTATCGTGGTCTAGAAACATTTGCATGCACATCATGGAGTGGATTCATTTCTGTTTCTATCCATTTGACAAGTGGAGTTTTATTAGGAGGCTCGTGTAGGATATCGTTAGAAATATCATTCTTGTTCAATTCATTTTCATGCCACATTGTCCAGATATCTTTTCTTTCCAATTATTGTCGATGTCAGTATCTACATTCGGTCAAAATTTATATTCTCTCCCGAGTCCTAGACATAGGTTCTCGCCAGGTTCTCTGATTACATTATACATGAACGGCCACCCTGTACGATTCAAGACTACAAGGTAGACATGTTTAATAAACAAAATTGTTGTCCGTTTGTTTTGACAGTGTTTATATATACAAACATCGTCAGGTCGATTGGTATATCTGTACAGGGTGGTTTATATCGTAGGTATATTCAAGTCGATAAACAAGGAGCATGAATGATTAGGTTCACCCTTGGTCCAGTTTTAGACCTTGACCCAGTAGCAACGTTCTATGTATAGACCGGGCAAATGGGATCGGTAAATAAAATATACAAGTGTGCTCTGCACCTGAGCTTATACAGCGCAGTTCCAGGGTGCCACTATCCCCCGGATTCAGAGACATTGCATGGCCAAAGCCCAACTACTTGTCGGGGATCTAGATATATGTACGAAACTGAGACATGTTTTTTTATATATACCAAACGCATCGTATTTATCATCAGGAATATGTCATAAATTACATTCGATGGAATAATATAATGAAAATATGTTATGATTATCGGTAGAACTACTTACCAACCTGATAGAAATTCTTGCATAACCTATTCGTAGATGTCACAAGGTCCTATCCTATCACTAAAGCGGAGAATGACCTCAGCAGATTCAGCTCAATATCTATGGAACAGAGCTCTATCTGAGGAGGCCAATGTCTGGTTAAATTATATTGAGCCTTTTTGTTCGGATAGTATACTTTCGACTAGGTAACTGGAACAACCTTGAATAATCTCAATACAAATTAGCTTATGTATGGAATGGCGCTGGGCAAAGAGAAATATTACACTCCCATCATGTCACATATTCGTTGTCATCTGATCAATTTTCAAATACTTTGTTTGTTACATACCGCACATACTTACATACTGCAGTCAATACAGATAGTCGTGATTAGTACATATAGCATAGTCAGTATTATGTGGAGTGCAAACAAGGGTTTGCCACATTACAAGCAGCGAATCATCTTCCACTCTGAAGCTGTGAAATTTTACTGATTGACACCTCTCGTCAAAGTGCTATAGTTAGCAAAAACGAATAAATCTAATCAGCATTAGTAAGTGTCACTTCCAATATCCAGTGTCGAGGCAACTCGTGCCGCTCAAAGTTCGAATGTTTCGATCTGTGTACTGTCACTGCGAGGTTTGACAGGATATTTGCCAAATTGCAAAAAGCCTCGGAATAATAAGCCTAAAGTACAGACAATAGTCGTTGGTGAGACAATAGGTTGTAAACTAAAGTAGATATTTTCTTTACTAGTTTGTTCTACTTTGTGAACTAAATTAAGTGTCATAAATAAGAAGGCACGCAAACGTCTTTAGAGGTGAATTGTTTCGACAAAAATTATCATCTCACAATTTTCCTTTTATCGAGATTCATGAAGCAGCATACGAGGGATTCCATTTAGCCAGAGTACTTTCCAATATGTTCACTGTCGCAAAGGCCACACTTGGCCTTGCTGATTCCACCCTAGGGATTAATATAGAATCTGATAAATTTTGATGAACAGAAGCGGATGCAGTGCAAAGCAACAGATGGCGTCTCAGTCGAAACCACTTTGGTGCAGGATTTGGATTTCGTTGTAGAGTTGATTGTGGCGTTGGGAATTGTGTATTCATCATCGTTGTTTATTAAATATATGTTTTGAGGGTGTTACCCCAAAGGGGCTCCGGTAACTACAGTACAAGGCTGTAACTATGGTAACGCCACATATATCCTGACTGTTGGCATGACATAAGGCAATGAATTGTAGTTACATTATAGGCGTGATGGCTGATACCATCGTGTATGGATCAGTATCGTGACGGGATTACATAACTCATGTTTCCATCAATAATGCACACGTATACACACATGGTATTGACTGGTGTTCAGACAGGTATAGACGGACAATGCATCACAAAACGACATTTCAACATATGCAAAGTACTCACTTCTTCACGTGTAATGCTGTCGTACTTTGTTCACCCAGAGAAATCGTGTGTCGGGACATACGTAACAATAAGGCAAACTACCACGTCATCTTTCGTGAAATTCATCTAGTGTAACAAGATATATTATGGAGTGATGTATTACACTGTGTATATCCGATTATCAAGCAAACTTAGTAGATGGTGCATGAACATTCAAGTACTTTTTCTTTTCGGTTTCAGGCCTAGATTTAGACATGCAGGTATAAGCGTTGTTACATGCCGCTGTACATGTTATTTATTGGTGTAAAATGTACTATACAAATATTGACTGTTACAATAAGTGATTCAAAGTTATTGCATGTATTATTGAAAGCTCTGAATACACATTAAGGTAATTATGATATATTTGGGAATTATGCTATAACACTACCTAAATGAACCAATAGTAATTCATCCTTACAATACTTTACCTTGAGTCTATGACGGTATCGACTAAATGATGAAGCAAGGCCGATATAATATACAATAAATACGTAACTAACGGATGTAGATCTATGAAAACAACATTAGATTAAATGATGTATGGAATCTTCATGTAGTCGCTTTCGCTACTATCCGAGAAATCTATTTCTCACTGGGTGGGAGCTTGCCCATGATTCTTGACGAGTCAACTCGGTAACAATCTTTCCTCGCAAGGGCATTGCTCGGCAAAAATCTTTAATCACAAGGGCATCTGAAAGCCCATGCGACAAAAGATTTTAGCCGAGCAAAGCCCCTGCGAGGAAAGATTGTTACCGAGTTGACTCGTCAAGAATCATGGGCAAGCTCCCACCCAGTGTTTCTGTATGCAAGATAATGACATTGATGGAACCTTGAGAATTCAACAACAATTTTGGACTACAACAATTAAATACAAATTTGTGGCATGGTGAGTTGAATGCTATTACCTGATTTAGGTGCAACAACCATGGGCACTATACGTCAATATTGCATGTTACATATTGTCACTAGCTATAGTGGAATATGGAGTCGACATGAGGGCAAATGAATTATGTATCCATGTGACACACGGTCACTAACCATATTCAATTGACGCATACTCATGAACCATTGTGGTATATTAGAGTAATGCGCACGTGTGTGGCAATGTTATGTATGTTACCAGGCTATGTGGTTATGGACGTCACATGGTTACAAATTAGATATGCACGGAGATAACCCAATTGGACACCAGCAACGGTTATTGATCACCAACGGTCATACATATTATACTTAAAACTATAACTGCCTAGTAGAGTAGTGTCGATAAAGATAATTTATCTAAAATTTATCGGATACAATATTTATTTCTTGTGTGAAATCAGGCAGGCTAAATGTGCCGTCGTGTGCCTTCTTGTTTATGGCACTTGAAACGAGATTACAAAGTAGAAAAAGGTAAGCAAGATACCTACTTTCACGAGCTAGTGTGTCAATTATTACTATTGTCTGAACTTCCATATGAACTGCATGCTTTCGCAACTTAGAAAAATTCCTGTCAAATCTCGCAGTGACAGTACAGATCGAAACATTTGAACTCGAGCGGCATGAGTTGCCTCGACACTGGATATTAGAAGTGGCACTCACTAATGCTGATTAGATTTACTCTTTCTTCTAATTTCAGCAATATTGCGAGAGGTGTCAATTAGTAAAAGTTCACATCAGTTGATTTGCTTCTTCTACTGTGGAAAATATCTCGTTTTGGACGTAACATTATATACTGAATATGCTATATACTATTCCATCAAATATAACTTATGAGATATTCCTGGTGCTAAATACGATGCGTGTGGCATATATCCTAAACCATGTCTCAGTTTTAGAAAACATGCCCATGAGGATATATTATATATCAGTTTTTTACATATATGTACACGATCAAAATTTGTATGCATGCATATATCTAGATCCCCGACATAGCACCAGGGGTTCCCAAATCTGGAAAGATTGGCGCAATGTGCACAGCGCTGTGTCAGCTCAGCTGCAGAGCACAAGCTTATACTTTATTTACCGATATCATTTGCCAGATCTATACAAAGAACGTGGCTACCGGGTCAAGGTCTAAAACTAGACCAAGAGTAAGCCTGCTCGTTGATGCCCCTTGATCATCGACTTAAATACATGTAGGAAATGAATTGCCCTCATTTAATGTCACGTCTTGTACTGTACAGATACACCCATCGACCTGATGTTGTTTATACATATTAACATTGTCTGTGTATTTAAAAACAAATGGTGAACGAGGATTCTGTTTATTAAACATCCCCTGTGATCTTTGATGTTGACGTTAGAAGAAAAAAAGATAGCTCTAAAAATTTGAAATAAAAATCATCTGCACAAGAATGGTATTTCGAACGATATCTTACGTGAGCCTCCCAATAAAACTCCACTTGTCAAATGGATAGAAACATGAATGAATCCACTCCATGATGTGCATGCAAATGTGTCTAGACCACAATGCAATGCACGCTGAAAGACACAGGTACTTGTATGCAGTGTACAATGGTAACGTGAAACTATGGACTTTGTCTTCCATGTAGCACTTCATAAACGGTGCTCCTCGCTTCCCCCGCAAAATTACAGTATTCCAGAATGAATTTGCGTACGGCGTGAAGACACCATGTGACAGGCCATGTCGAATATGAGTCGCACTTCCTGACATGTCTTGGGACAAAAGAACATGAACTGAACATGGACACAAGAGTAGAAGGCTTCTCATGCTGTTTCTCCTGTGTCCCACAGGACAAGTCTGGTTCGTGCCATGCTGGTCGTGTTTGTCAAGAGCTGTCCAAGACATGTACTGATGACTGTCGATAAATTCGTGGATGGAATATGCATATCACGTTCGCTCAGATAAATCTGCACCAAAGGACTGATACGCGAGTCACCTCCCACACATCTGCAGTTTGATTCTACAGTATAATAGGTTTTGTTTGACTTACATTAACAAAAACAAAACATATAACCTGTATAATGTTCCATGTCATATCTTAGATTATATACTAGGATAACTAATCATATGTTTGAACGATCATTCTCTTATGAAGAACGTGACATCTTGGTTTGTTTGATACCATGTCCGTCTAATCTTTAATTGTCCGTTTAATTGCCTAATCTTCAATTGTGCACACCTACTAAGCTATATGTTCGCAATATCAGTTCCTTCTTAACAACGGAAACCAATGCTCTAATGGAATATGAGGTGCATGAAATGTGTACTGCCTGACAGGATTTCCATTACTGCTATTTGGTCTCGCCATGATTGGCCGGTCCTCACTGCCTGGATCAATGGCTTCATGCTCCTGACATGTGTTACCACTGTCGGGACTCGCCAGTCACCGGTGGTAATTTTCTGTTTTGGTGGACGATGGTGTCTATTGATCCCCGATCGAGCGGCCAACAAAAAGAACTCCGTGACTCCAGTGTTTGAAAAGGGATTCCGTCCATACAAAAGTCATCGGAATCTTGGCCATAAAAATGCTAATCATGCGAATAGGAGGGAGTATCAAAGTTATAAGGCTACATGGCTGGTTATTGCTATTGTAACGTACTTGACCTTCAGTATTTCACTGTATAGGTTGATGTGTACTGAAACTGAGACGTACATATCAGTAAGCAAGATGTACATTATACTCATATAAACTATAGCCTTAGTTGCTGTTCATGTTACCTCAATAATGGCGAAATTCATGTCACCGACCCAGTGACGCACGTTCACAAAGAATATATGCAGGTATGAAATAAACCGACCCCGGGGAAGCCATGTACACGTAGGTTTTGCCAATATTGTCGCAATGCTGAATCCCCACTCTGAGTTCTATATGACATTCTCGGGCATAAAGGATCATTGTGTGTTCTACATTTCCCATTTCCGTTCTGAGAGTGTGCTGGTAATAGTAGTCTACCCAGTTGGGTCTGTTTCCCTTCTCGAAAACCAAAATACGCGTTCCTGTATACATGCTGATATTTCATTGAATTGTCGATGTTAGAACAAAATAACACTGGATATGGAGGAATATACTCGTACAGTGGATTTCCTATCGCATCTTCTCGTGGCCTCCGGGATATTGGTCAAGCTGTATCAGCAATGATCTGGAATATAGTGTAATCAAGAATCATCATCATACGATTTATACGGCGACAGGTTGTTTGTGCACATAGAAAAGAAATAGCGCCAGTACTTAGTCAAGTAAATTTTCTTCGACTGAATACATACTGTTTGCATTTGTTCATGAAAAACAAATACTCATCTTACAAAGATTATTTTTTGACAGCAACGAAACAAATTTCATTCTGAAAAGACGGGGTTACCTGGATGAAATGCTATTACGCTCAGATCAAACGCTCGTTATCAAAAATCAACACAGAAAAGATTGGTTTTGCTTCGTCTTATGCCACTGATATATTTACACGCTATCAGGAACGTCAAAAACAGATCTACCTGAATCAAAGGTCTCTGGCCAATGTAAACATCGCAAGGAGGGAAAGTCGGTTTCTCCAAGGAAACATTGCATTATCTGGGCATGGTCTTTGTTGACATTAGATATGGAAAAGGAAGGGAATATTGTTACCTTGGTTGATTAAAGTTGGCTTTACTCCAGGTTATGGACAAAGCCGAGAAGTCGAAGAGCACCGGTGACTATGATGGTGGAGTTGTGAATCGTATGATACAACACAACTTATACAATATATGCAAAATGATTATCATCGGTGGCACAATTAAAGTGGGAGCCTGCATTGTCGAAATTAACAATGCATTGTCAATAGATACCTGTACATGGAATACCTGTGAATATATATATAAGTGCATATGTATATGTACATGTATATTGAACAGAATACAATTGTCTCGCGCCTTAGATCAAATCACTGAACAGCAGACTGTGTAAGTATGTACACAGCTGTGGAATGTTCCCATATTTACAACTAGAATAACGTCCCTTGGTAGTGAACCGACCAATGTGTGAATCGTTTGATAATCCCAATTCTCTGGTAGAAATATGTCATTATTGGGAGAATCTCATTAGGTCAAGGTCGCTTATAACGCTGAGAGAGCTTATAACACTAAGTATTATTTTTCAAATTTATATTAAATTTGCTCAGTATTAATTTATATAGTGTTTACATACAAATGTGAAACATCGTTCTTATTTAAATATACCAATAAAAACTTATATAAATATACCACATATTGTTATCGTGTATAATATTGCATGTTACTACTATGACGTAATAATATTCCTGCAGTGAAATACAAAGCCTACAATATCATACAATATGCCAATACCGAAATATGAATTATCCGAGAGAACGGAGCCCGTTATCTCGAAGTTCAATGTCGAGTAAATTGCATGGAACTTCATGAACTACCCAATTTGGCAATACGAAGGTGAATTCAAGTGTTTCCTAAAAGAGTGAGCATTTTCTACCCCCACATGTGGCCCCCATCATGAACCCCAAATAAAAATGGAATAAGCAAACAAGTCCTGCTCTAAACTAGTAACAGATTTTGTGTACTTATGAACTAGATCGTAATGACGTCCATATAATTTCTTGATTCTTTTACAATTGTCCTGTACATGAACATGTAAAACCTGCAACCGTCCGTTTACTGGTATTACTCCTTTGCACATTTTGCATAATGTATTATGCAACCATGTGTCGCTCGGTCTGTCGTAATGTATCCGCTTGGTGACATGATATTATTCACCGTTCACAGGTAGTATGACTGCTGAACATCGGTACGGTTCTTCCGATTTTATGATACGAACATACCAGCTGTTGATATTGACTCCCCCCTCCCCCCTTATACCCACTATACAGCTATCGAAATGCATATACATGTATTCGTATATGCTCTATACATTTTATAATAATATATACGCATTTTGATGATGTACATATAAATTCTGCACCTATGATTATTCTGGAATAGTATGTTTGCTCAGATGGTTCTTTCACAAAGGCAAAACATATAGCACAAATGTTCCCATCTATTTTGATGTAGTGCAGAACTTTTTATGGTTCTTTTATCGTAACATTTCAATAGAAGTGTTACTAATATTATTCGTCTAGAGCCTACATTGCACGTCTGGAATCTAAATCTGAATTCTGTCCAAACAAAATTATTATGGGTAGCCTTACTCTCAATTTTGATTACGAAATATCTGGCCTTGTACTTTATAAGCAGATGACATACGAATGGTTGTTTTATCGAAAATGTATTTACGTGTATTCTTAGGTAAAACGTATAGTGCATAGACTTTTCGATATGTTGGAGAAAATCGCCACATCGGGTTGGACAAATCAGATCTTCGGAAGCAATAAGAAACCGGTAGCTATTTGCCTGGCCATTTGCTTAAGAGCAAGCCAGTACAGCCAACAGTTTAGCACCGATGTTATGTCCACAGAGACGGTCATAAGCACCTAATTCAACTGGTTGGCGAGAAGCCTATTCCCGCTGCACGGGATGAGTTCATTTCGTACGTCCGCGGTTAAGTGGTGATTTGTTTTTGCCGTGTCTTCGGGGTCAGGAAGTAATTCTTCTAGCCCGGTGACGTACTGCATCCTCATTGGTCATTCGCTAGAGCTTCTCGTGAACGGCGGAGAAGATGGTAATGGTGGTGCATATGTTTTCCTAGATATTGGTTTGGACTAAAGTTACATGTGCTAAATGCAATAATAATGCGCATTTTGTAGTCTGGGATCACCAACTCAGTCGTTCTCTCTGATCATCTTATCATGCCCACTCATGTGAATCTCTTCAAAAGCTTTCTGTTTACAAGCATTAGATGTAAACAGCATATATATTGTATATCAATGTTGTTGTTTTGAGTAAAATTCACTGTCACTCCTATGTTCATAAAAAATCAAATTTAGCTCCAATCTACACTATAAATTATGTTATGCATATTCATATTATGCAAATTTAGTAATACTCACGTGGTGATCGTTCATGTATCAGTTATGCAAATGATGCATGGGCCTTTGAGAGGAATGTATCAAGATGGAAATAATTATACATTACCTGTCTATGGAGTGTGTGTTCGACATACGCATCACATAGATGTATTCCCCTTGGTATACATCACATAGATGTATTCCCCTTGGTATACATCACATAGATGTATTCCCCTTGGTATATGCTGACCATATATACATATACTTGAGTCACACCAGTATTCAATGTATTCAATCAATAATGATGAACTTGTTCAAAACGATATCAGTGTCAAGGCTAGCATTTAATATTGATTGATCTGAAGGGCACTTGTGTCCATGCTTGGTATTGACATTTTAGCACTGACAATGACCCGGTCCCATAGCACACCAGTTGTCAAACAGACAAATACAAATTCCACAATTCAAACTGTATCATGCTGGGTTTTCAGAATGATTATCATCATCTCTGAATCATATATATTGTGACTGAATTCCCTTGTTGTTTGACAAAGCTGTCATATTTATAGATTGTAATTTCGTGTAATAACCTAAAATTAGCACACAGTTTGTAAAATGCCCGGCGACAGAACTTTTACCAGTACGGTCCCGTTTGTCAGCCCCCCTCTCCGAGATTGCGCATACTCCAGCCGTATTATATCATAGCGATGAGGGAATCCCTGCCAAGTTTATATAATTGATGACAGGGACTTGTCGCACTTTGTAACCTCTAGCACGTCAATGTTGATGGATGGAGCCTTTGTCTGATATCAGCACGTGTTCTTACTTGGAAACCCGAAGACAGCTTTATCGATATTAAAACGCGAATTGCGCAAGGCAGTATGGTTTCATTCGCGCCTGTGAAGAGAAAAAGGTAGCTGGGAGGCAATTGATCAAAAGTTCTGACTTCGATTCTATGATATTTTCCCTGAGAACAATGGCTAATTTTAGAAGCGATCATTAGCCAATTCTCTCCCTTCGACGTCTCCGACATTTTGTCAAATATTCTGTCCTAAGACTTCCGTGCTGATGAATATGCATGAGGCTCTTCATTCCAAGTCAAGCTTTTGCAAGACAAGAAAATAAATAAATATAATCACTTAGGTTTTTCTAATTTTCCAATACTGAAATCACATGAAGATATGGAGACTTCTAAGACTCGAATTGTGGTGTACCACATATTTCTCCGGTTGTGTGGAATATTTGCTAGATGTTATACCGCTTCTCATTTCTAGAGTAAGTACAATACCACAATGCAATATATATTCTGAAGCATCCCCTGTGGCTACCTGTCATCATATATACCGACTGATATCCTCGGAACTGAGCTTTCGTGACAACATACGCGTCTTGGGCAATAAAGTATCCCTGAACATAAATCTCTCTGAAAATAGAGTCTCCCTGGGAATCCAGGCTTCCAACATCCGGCGTCATTGCGGCTGCGCGATCCGTCATCGGCCGTCCCGAAATAAAACAAAAATCAATCCTTAGCGCAGACGGAACCTTCGGGGAGACCAGACGACGGAGTCCCAACTAGAATAATGCCCCGTACCTCTTCCTGAAATTGCCGGCTCGTTTAATTTGATGTCTCCTCGAGGCGGAAGGGCATGATAAAGCAGCTCGCAAGGAGGAATGTTGCTAGGGTATATCCCGGCAAGCTTAGAAATGTATGAAGGGAGGGAATGTTTATTTAATACGAAGTCTTTGTGCAATCTGCCCCCATACGAAACCATTGCCCCCGAATGTAGGAACGTGTGACAGCACTCTAATTACCACTTTACCCGGAAAACAACATAAAAAGCATCGGCCGGTGCGGATTTAGAAGAACTTTTTTATGGACCTGTCTTCTGTACAAAAAGAACTACACCCATTTTCCCACTTTCGCTTCAAACGATGCCCTTCCGACGACATCTAGAGCACGTTCCCGGTGCCCTTTCATACTCCCGGTCCCAACTATGGGAGACATCAAAGCTACTACCCCTCCCGCTGATGAGACGAATTGGGGAGCACTTCAAACAGTACCGAGGTTCGCTCGGGACCAGGGACCCTTGCCCTTACCCCCACAGGACTTGTGCCCCGTCCCTAACCCCCACCCACGTTTCCAGGGCACTGAGATCTATCGAAGACTGATCAATCGTGTGTTCATCATGATTGATGGCATTTGGGAATAAATGATGAATCCTACAAAACCGTTCCCCTTCCCGCGGGCTCTACGTTCATTCCTGCAAATTCCATATGTGTTCTTCTAACTCCTGCTCTGTCATTTCGCCCCATTCCCTTGAAATCCGTCTTCAAATATCCTCTCATTATTCTATCATTTGTGAGCATCAGTCTGTCACCAGATGCCTCTTAGCTTGCGCTGCGCTCAAATACATGTATTTCAGCACATTTTTTTCATATATATATCCATTTCTTCGACTGCTGTTCTTCTAATCTCTCTTGGATTTCCGATTGATAATTTATATAAATTTATTTCCAGTGGGACAAGTTCTGCGGAGAATCCGAGACCGGAAAAAGAAGAAGCTACGCGGGGAGTATTCCGAGGGCTCGGAGGAAGGTAAGACGGGGTATTGTAAGAGTAATGTGGGAGATTGTCGAGGATTGTGTGAGGAGGTCTGAGGCGTGGTCCTCCGGCGAAAGTATGATTGATGTATCGCGTGCATTCGGCAATTCCAGGAGTATTTTTGGCGAGGAAAAACATATTAATTTCCACATTTTTTGTGTGATCATACTGTCGTTATAGAATCGCTACAGCGGGCATTTGTTGAAAACGCCAAACAGTTCAGCTGACATTGCTACTGGCTTTATGGTTATTCAAACAGAATCTATCATTACCAACTGTGAACAAGTAGGGGATATCGGATAAACGAGACAAAACCTCTTGTAATAACGTTTGCCGCTTCCATTTTTGCACTAGATCCACTCCGAAAACGTGTAAAATTTATTTCTACACGTATAATCACGATTTCTTTCTCAAATTTCGCTATGGCTCCAGACAATTGTTTTACCATCAGATTGGTGCCCAATAACAGTGTCGCAATCAGGTTGTATTAATCCCGTTTGTGTCCAGAATGTAGTACAAACACATTTACACAACCGCTAGTATAGGGATGAGAATGCAAGCAAGAGTTCTCAGAAACATTGCACAAGGTTATTCAAATTTGGACAGTGAAGAGAATTAAAGCAGCTGCCTTCGAATGTATGCAATATTTTTTTCAAACTAAATTTCAGTTCAAATCATCTAATACGATATAACAAAACATATGTACATTGATTTTGATGATTACAGCCCGTCCGAGTCGTTTTAACACACGTTTTAAACCAGGTTTCTATATAAACAAACGAGATGTATCCATCAAACCAGAATGTAAACAAATGTCCAAATTGCCTTTAAAAGTCCAAATCGAGCACATTTTCCAGTATGTATCTGCATATATAGTTTAGTTATGAGAAAATAATGATATACGATGGTGTGCGTGGAATTGTCAGTCCATTTTGCACTTTTATGCTCTGTTTACATCTGCGTGTGATGGATACTGTTCCTGTATTGACGCGTGAACTACCTGCTCAAATGAGCAAAGTTCCCCTAAAAGGCTGGTTGTAGCCATAACATTTGATGTGAGTACGTCTCATTCAGTTAATTTCACATGTTTATTATGAATTATAGTTTTCAAAAAATATTGCCTGTTTTCGAAGACAGCTGTTTTAAGATATACTCTGATTTGTCTAACTCGATTACACTGTTCTTGTCGATATTTTGGCTACGCTGAATAGTATAGTATTATGACTTGGCATACTTCACCTGCTGGTCAAACGGCAATTTTCCATCGAATTTTGGACTTCCATCACAAAGAGTGGAAAAATTGGCAATCTAGGGCCTACTCCAATGTTAAATTTTAGCCCAAAAGGGATCTCGCGAATTGGAGTATAGTCTGGAATTTTGTCGTGCTTCATCCGTCAGGATTTAAAGTGTTCTTTTGAAGACACATTTGGGTGTATTATACATAAACAGATTGATTTCGAAGAAAAGTACTCCATCAAAAGCGAGCAAATGCAAAAAAACTCGGATGCGGACCAAGAAAATAAATGATGAGGCTAAATGTAACATTGGGTAATATTAAATTGCCAACTTCTTTCAATTTGTGGGAAAGTGCTGTTTGACTTCCAGGTGAAGTACATGTATCCCAAGTTATGATTCGATACCATTCAGCATCGCTAAAATATCAACAACAACAAAGTGTGAACGAGCTAGAAAAAATCGGAGTATAGTTCGAGGCCATCATTGTGCATTCTAGGGTTCACCAACATCCTCTGATTGATTACGTAATTGTGGACGACGCCATTGTTAGTGTATATGGTGACTTGAAATGCATACACCATAACCCCATCATGAAAACATATAGGGTTTGAGTTGAACTCATTTCTAATGAAATGGCAGAAAATGACGAGATTACTTCGGGCTTTCATGTCTCATTAACTTACAGATCGATTCGTCAAAGACGAAATTTCGCTATATAATAGAGTAAAATTATGATGAAAGGACCGATATCTGAAAATATTTGCTGACGCAGAAGTTTATCGTTTAGGAAACATTTATGCTCCGAAAAAATGCTAACGGTTGACCGATTTTGACGCAAATGCTGACAGATGAACAGCTAGGTGTGGTGTCTCCGAAATCCACGGCACTTGAATATTTCATCCCTCCCAATATACATTTCATCGATCAACTTCAATCTTCATCCATCTCAGCAATAATACGTCATCGCGTTTATTGTGCAATCTACTGAATATTTGAGGCGGATGCGTCATTTTCACCAACAAAGCGATTCGGAATGCCTCGGTTTCCATGCATTTTTAGCTACAGATCTGTTCATGGTATTGCACAAAACATTTTCACGATACTAATAATACTCCGTGAGTTATTTTCCAAAACCGACACTGTCACGTGTTCGATCACGTGACTACAGCATACGTATTGAATAATAGCGTTGTTTTACATCATTTCTCATGGTATGTTTCGGATATTTTTTTTCACCTGTATTGATGACATGATTGTATTGTATTACGACTGTTGCACGTCTAAAACACTATTATTTGGTCGAAGTTATCATTGCGGCTCGCCACACACTACGGCGTTGGCAGCTCGAGGCTGTGATTAGTCTAGGAGATTACAGAGGGGACTGATTACAGTCAACAGGACTTCAACCAACGCTAATAACGTAGGTGATTGCAGCAAACTGATAGCCAACAGGCGTGATTGGCGTTAATGATAATATCGTACTGGTGGCGTTTTATGCCAGTGGTAGGGTGTGGACCATGGAATAGTTTGATTAATCATGTTGCTTGGCAGTGACAGATTGTAACTATTATCAGATTCAGAACAGAAAAAACGCCCTTCGATTGCTTCATGTTTTACATGATATCAGTGTCAGCATTTTCTTTTTTAATTTTGTGCTCATAATGTCATTCAAATGAAAATAACACCCTGTGCCCACTTGTCAATACCAGCTGATACCGTACAATGTATTAGCGTATGTATAAATGTACAGTGTTATGTGTATATGATCTATTCACGACATCGGGCAGAATTATCAAATCATATTTGACGAAAATCTTCTATGATTTCGTTTCGGATAGTCGATCAGCTTTTTTTACATTGTTTCAATTAATGAATTTTCTTGGAAATGTTCACTAATATCTCACCCTGAGAAAAAAAAACGTTGTAAATCCATGGGTATAATCAAGCAAGCATACATTCTTGGTGACACGTGTGGTGTGTATGTCACCATAGAACCATTGCCCGATGTCCACGGAGCGCACTCTCCCACGTGAGGAAATATGATTTTCGTATGTTTCAGTGTTTATATGGATGTATTAAGTAAACCGTGTTTCGGATTTCTAAATTGTTTTACGTGTACTTGGGTGTTGGGCGGTTGTATGAATTCCATAGACACAAGTTCAAACAACTATATTCAACACATTCAATCATTCAAAAAAAGTTTTATTTTTGCTATTGTTATCACCAAAATCGGGTTGTACAGGTGCTTTCACAGGCTCTTGGCTTGTGATCGGGGCGGGGTACCTATTAGGCCTAATTTGGATCTTGTTTTGGATTCCTTAATCGTCTAATAAGTTGTATGCTAATTTCATCTTAATCTACATGTAATGTACAGTAGAAAGTACTAAATTTTTTACATTGCTGCCCCTGATGACGCCAGTGTAGCATTGGCTGTGAATATGTGGTGAAGCTTCCTTTGGTTTTAAGTGTTGTGTATCAGGTTTGCTATATTGTCATCTTCAAAATCTGGTTGTTTTCGTGGCATTAGCTTGATATACACCTTTGAAAATAACAACCGTTGACACATACAGGAGAGATAATGAGTACTATATATATACCAAAGACGTGAATGAATCTGTAATTGCAGTGTTCACAAATGATATCAGTTGAACTGTCTATAAACAAGTGAAAAATCCGGATGAATAGTATCAGATAATAATATTATATGGATGACACTTGGCTACAAAAATGACATCTGAGACCGTAATTCACCGCATACCGCATCTTCGAAGTTATGACACTGAGAACACTTTTATTGTTAGTGTATGGAAATGAAGGCCTACTTATACATGTAATTCTTGATCATCTTCGATGGTATGGACAAATGATGCTACCGTTATACCACGCATCATCATGCAACCAAAACTAACTAAATGTAGTGTTTTCACGTTTGCGTTATGTCAATTCCTCGAGCATTATGATACTAGTAAACCGGAATAAACACAACTGACACGACATCTATATAACACTTCAATTTCATTTATTCAATTCCTTTCAATATCAACACATATTATCAACACACAATTACATCACAGAAATACCGGTGTTGAAAGGAGAGTGCAGGGATCATAAACAATGATAAAGCCTAGAGACCTAAGGTTATCAAGACTGATACAATAGAGATATTTTAAAATCTTCATTCCAAAACATCCCCTATGTACCTTTACGTGTATGAGTTTCGTTGCCTTTGAATCGCCTTTCCGCACATGGCGGCCAGTTCGATTTTTCGACGGGTCCGCAAAAAAAATGTGTTTGGTCGAAATCAGGTCACTATTCTGTTTTGAGCCATTTCCAGCCCAAAGAAAAAATTTGGAGTAATTTGGAGCTGAATGGAGTAAAATCTTAGAACAATTCAAGATAGAGCCTAGATACTGACACATTCAACTGGGAAATCATATGCAGTGGTGGCTTTGAATTTAAACTTCAATTACCATGAAAGATCAAAACGTCCGTTTTTGGCGAAAAAAAACATTGTCTTTGGACTTTGCCAGCTATTCTCTAAAAATTTGTTCTGGATTTTTTTCTGTGATTGATGATTCGGACTTCCCACATATATACCAGTGTGATGTGTATAAGTTTCGTTGTTCTTCAACTGCCGGTCTGCATGTGACGGTCACTGATAAATGGCAACCGAATGGTGGAGAATCCGACGATGACAACTCATCATCTACGTCTGTTCTTTGATTCATACATATCAGAAACCCAAAAGTCTCTCTTATGGGTGTCTGTACATATAGATCTACTCGTGTATACCAAAATTCATCCCGTGTGGGGCCTTGTTCCATAGAGTCAGAACGTTATGATCTTTGAATCATCATGTTTGGGACTCCTGGCTGATTGTCTCTCAGTCAAAGATCGATAGCATTAGTTTAAGATGATTTTTGCCTTATTTGTATCTGATTCTGTGGAAAAATCGGGTGATTTTAAAGGTACAACTGTTGACAATAGTTAAGTCCTAGTTTATTGAATATTTTAAACATGATGACCTACTTGTCATAATTTTCCTACCATTATTACCCACCTGCAATGGGGCATGTCATATCCTCATTCAACAGGGGGGTGGGGGGGGGGCAGCATTGTAGTTGGGGGTACATTTTTGGCGCAGTGCTGCCAGCTGGCGATTGCAGATATAAGTAAACATGCCCCATTGCTTTGAATGAAGAATATCGTTATACGTTGGGCGTCACTGACTCCTGCATGTAAATTTTAATCAGACCATCAATATCAGTCATTCTTCTCTCGAAAGTTATTGCCAACACGAACAGTAAATTAGGTTGCGAAAATAACTACAAAAAAGTCTTATTAATATGTTGGGTATCTTTAATGAACACAGAGTAAGAAGTCCAGCTACCATTCTGAGTAAGAGTAAGAAGCTCATTTCCACCGTATGATACTATCGAAGAGCTTTAGGTATCAAATATATCTCATGTGACGTCCTTGAAAGCTAGCCCCGGTCTTGCTATAGACTGTTCTCAGCAATATTTACCTTCAATATGTCTGGGACAAAGCATCGCGACATCGTGGCTTGTGACTCTGTCACCATATGTGATGGATATCATTACATGGTGTCTTTTATGGGTGGCAGAAGACCACGGTGTGTCAGTCTAAATGTGGCGAAATCCCAGACATCGTATGTCAACGTCCATGCAGTGGAATCTTCATGAAAGACAATAGCAAACCTACGATGAAAGCCCTCGTCTTCTGCAAATATGACACCGTATGCCATGAATATTTGAAGCCTCCTGTATCACATGGTGTAGAGTAAACCATGGCTATAGCTCGCAATTAGGATAGGACATTACCTATAGAGCAGGATCAATAATACCGGTGGTTCATTCACCTCTGCTTTTTGTGTGCATGTATTTACTAAGCAGAATGAAGCTATGGGTGAGTTACTTTGGACAGAACGATTCCGTTGCTGTCATTTTCAAGCAAACAAATATCCATCATTAGTGATTCTGTCGGTAGCCCAGAGAGGTCATATTTCATGACTCACGCTTAATAATTATTTAGATGATCTGTTTCGATGATGCAGGCCAATTTTTGAAAATTGTTTAGCATATATTCGAAAGATGTTTATTGTAATGTAGAACAAATTGTGTCGCCATGATCACATGTTTAATAAATGGATTGATATTGATTAAACTTTTCTGGTGACTTCTGTTCCACAGTTCAATGTGTTCTTCAAATACGATGTTGTTCATACCGTTCAATTTGTTGGAGAAATGTATATCTATCTTTGCCTGTTTATCGCATTCACCAGCCTCATTTCTATCTGCAGATAAGATATGTTCGGAAATTTATTATGCAAATGCATCTGAAATACGTCATTCATCAGTGTATAATCTTCCGCTGATACAGACACCACCGTTCCTGCTACCCCGCTTCAAACGAAATTCCGCCATGAAAGCGGCTACGTTTCTAGTCATATCTCATCTCAGGAAGACGCATTTATCTTCCAAAGGACGACTTGGAAAGACAGTCACTGATTGGGCTGGATTTGTCTAAAGCATCTGAGTGCTTCTCACGTCCCTTGCCTCCCTGAATAATTTATGCTGGGAAACCAAGCAGACTTTCACCCAATTTGGCAGAAGATGGCTAACGATGTCCGGTGTGTGTCCATATTCTGGCCGGTCATGCAAGTTTGAACGCCTGTAGTTGTCAGGTATGTCCCTGAGCTCGTCACGTATAGACTGTGGTAGTTTTATGGTTTCCGCGGTATGATTTGGGTTTGTGGAAGTCGATGATTTCTTACTGTACGGGAAATGTTACATATTCGATGCCATTTACAGTAAGAAAAAAGAATAGGCCTACTTTTAGCAATGATTTGATTTGGTCTCATTCGGTTTAAAATGGAAAAACGTATGAATACATAAATATATGAAATATAAATAAGGACAGGCATAAAACAGTGATAATAGGATAACATTTGTTTCCATTGTGGTCCCAAAAATAGAACCATAAAGAATGTTGGGCTGTGGTGGCAGATGTTTCATTTGGGGTATTCTGGTTTGTTTATTGCTCCTAAACTACATCAAGTTTAGGATCTTTCATGCACTATGTGACCTGACAATATGACAAATGTGTGTGAATCACACACTCCTGTATATGTTTGCACCAGATATTTCACCAACAGATAGTCATCAAGCTTTTAAAGTACATGCAATGCACAATAGCATCAAGAACGTGTAGAAGGTCCAACGGACTGAAATGAAATATTGACATGAACATCACACACAAAATATTATAGTAAGAAATCTTTGTCGATTTTCTCGCTATTCTTATATTACAATTCCTAAAAGGCTGAGGCGTAATATACATCTTCAGTAGTGCTAATGAACAGCCAAGTTAAAATAATCCTGCCAGATACAGATGTTGCTTCAAGGTTAACACCCATCAAGCAAATTCTTTTCTTTCGTGATCTTTTATTACAAGTGACCCTAAAACTACTCAAATTGAATGCCACCCTAAATAGTCGTCCTCTTGATATTTCTCGAGCAACAACTGGAAATGTCCAGTGTTGGAAGCTTGCCATACACAATACCCCATGATACCTCGGTGAACTCCAGATATCAAAATTACAATCACATTTCCAAGTCTGTTTATTATTTCGAAAGTTTAGGAAGATTTGCTGAAATCATCTTTGCTGTGAAAGCAATGACTGTACACGTAGCTCAAACTCCAAGGAAAGCATTTTGCATGGGGTTCGTACCTGCGGCCCAGGAGAAGCAATTTGGCATCTTATTTCAACTACGCATAGATTATAATCATGCAAAACACATCAGCTCATTAATATTTCACATGGAGTCCCAGCCTTGGACTTGTCCGGACACAATCGTTATTTGATTGTTAAGTAACTTAAGCCACACGCAGGTGGAATTCAAGCTTAGCAAGCAATACTAGTGTCTGACAAGGTCATCTACAATCGATATACACCACTTCTCAGTGTATCGTTTGCATAATTACCCATCTGCCTCTCGCGATTTGTATCAGTCACAGGAATGGACGGGATCAGATTGCACTGCTTTGCAAAACGACCTGTTTTTTTCATTTCCTTGGGCCGATTCCAGACATTTCGTTTAGCCATGACATAAACAAGAATTATGTTAATGTACCAGATCAGCGACATAACTATAGATTAACTGTGGTGTCTAGAAAAATAGCTAACAATAGGGTGATAAGTTCAGAATCTACTTAATTTTTTCTGTAGTATCGCAAACCTGAATGGCTGTGAATGAAGACTATTGAAATATTGGTGATTTATTACAACTAAAGAGTTCAGCAAAATGTTGTAGCCCATAAAATACACACTAGAGCAGAGGTTATTTTCAGTGACAAACCAAATCACTCCCTTGATGGTGATTTCTACCACGGATTACTAGCCGCGTTGATTCACATTTACAAGCAGGGTTTTGCTGTCTAAACTGGTAGTGGACTGCAGGGAGCAGTGTCGTAAGTATGATTGCTCAATCTACTAAGATTGGTCTGCTAGTAGTGTGCTATATTGTGCACATGTATGTGTGCAGGGGACTGGTATGTTCTTTTTTTTTAATCCAAAGATCGATGGGAACAATATCCTGTAAAACTAAACCACAGGAGATAATATTGATCGCTCTAAGGCCTTGGAAACACTTTAATACCACCTCCACATTATGGCTCATCTGTGCAATGTCTAAGGTGATCACGTATTGTGTCTGTGCTGACAATCTCAAGGTTAGATCTTCGTGCCAGACATCAATTAACTGTGATCTCTGACTGTATGATTACAGGTGGACAAGTTGGAATGGGAAGTCAGTGTTAAGGACTGATTGCACGTAACATACCGGTGACTGCACCGAGGCACTTTTCCATTGACTTATAATGTGAAAGTAAAGGTAACAAAATCACCCAGACAATACAATCCCCTTAAAAAAAACTTGGCTAGCACACACACATTCATGTATACTCATGGATGGTGAATCAAGACATGGCTTCATGAATGATATCCCGAAAGCTGTGCAATTTGATGATTAGACAAATCATTTTATACGTTTCACCAAAACGAACATTCGTGTGTTCCGCTTGACAAACACTGGCTGCTGCATATATTTATTCTTTGTTGTTGTCAAAATAATTGAGAATATCTAGGGCTATACTTTCTGTGCGATGACTACAATGATCTGAACATTCATAATCCCAAACACCTCGGTGCACCCGAGTGCATATCACCTGAGTGTGAGTTTTACTGGCCTCACTAGCTATTTGCTGTACAGCATAATCCTTTCGCTCTCCCTATTATAAGTGTATTTTGATTGTGTATACTGTGAAATAGGTCGGGAAATGACATAAGAAAACGATTAATTTAACAAATTTAACATTGTTCAGTTAGAAACTGAGTCTCGGTCAGTAATCATTGATAGCTAACAATCAGAAAGGCAAAATTTCACGTTGATTGAAAGTGTGTAAATTCGTGAATTTGTTACCTTTATATTTACATTATAAGTGAATGGACAGTTAGTCAATGCCAGGTTCATGACGATTACATGCAAGCAATCCTTAAGTATGAAACGAGTAAAGCACTAAATGTAGAGGAACATATACGCACGAGTCACCATGACGCTGATCCACAAAAACTCATGCATGTAAATCTATTAGATGCTCTCAAGGAAATCTGACATTTTCCAGTAATCTAGTCACCAAAAATACTTCCAATTCATATTTAACCATGTTTAACATCGGTCATTCGAGCAGCAAATTGCTGAATAATTCAAAATAATTTTTTTGTTGATATCATGGGTATCGTAGCATGGAAGCAATAGCCAAGTTTAAAGCACCCAAGCGAACAAAACTAAGTCCGCTTTCCAATCTCAAAGTCCGGTGTCAGTAATCTAGGCACCTTTACCTATAACACCAAATAAACAGGCAAGGAAAAGTTCGGGAACCATGTCCACTCATGATAATACCGACGTTCGACGCAATAAAACGTCCTGGAATGTTCACTATGGGTTGCTCCTGTCGTGCTATGTTCTGTATTATGTCAATTACATGCTGTATCAAAACAAGACTACATTCAGTGGGGATAACTCAGTAAACGTTTGCCTGGCAGTTGGTCTTGAACACGCTACCGGTTAGAGTCAAGAATGTCCGATGTGATTTCGTAGAATCTAACCATTCTCTCGCTATGGATAGTTTCCAGCATTGGAGTCACATGTTACTCTGCAATATTTACCTTCAATATTTCTAGAACAATGTACTGCTACGTCATGTTGATGTGTGTGTGGCACCACTTGTCATGAATAAACATGGAAACAATACCCAATACATTACATGGTTTTTATGGGTGATGGAAAACCACAGTGTGTCCAGCTAAATGTGGCAGAATCCCAGACATCGTATGCCAACTTACAGGCGTTGGATCTTCATAAAAGACAATGGCAAATCTTGAATGATATCACCGAACTTCCGCAAATATGACAACATCTGCCATGAATAATTGAAGCATCCTGTATCACATAGAAGGTATCTTGAATATAGCTCGCGAATAGGATATAGAACATGGCCTATATAGCAGGGGCAATAAGGCAGTCGGATCATTCCCCTCCCGTTTTTGTGTATTTAAAGAGCAGACTGAAGCCATGGGTGTGTCACATTTGACAGAACGATTCTGATGCTGTCATTGTCGAATCCTCAGTTATTCATCATCCGTGATGTTGTCAGTAGCCGACAGAGCTCATTCATAATATTACACGATTGTTGGTGTAGCCAAAAGTTTGGGATTGTGCAACATGAATATTTCAGTGCAATTTATTGTCTTATAGGGCAAACAGGTATATGAGGGTGGGGAGAGAATTTGATTGAATGGATCTTATTAAATGGAAGAACTGTTTTGAAGCACTTTTCACTATTGATATGTATCGATATTTACGACAATTGATAATTATGTATCTTTGAACATGAATCTTCGTGTTCAAAGTAAAGATCAACAAAGATATTTTCACATTGTTCCATGTGTTGGAAGGATTGATATTTGTCTTTGACTGCTTATCACATTTACCAGCATTACTTATAAGACATCAATAAATAAGGCATAATTGGAAATTTATTCACCATGCAAATGGCTCTGAAATATATCATCTTCTGTGCAAAAATTCCCTTGATGCAGACATCAACGTTCCTGCTACAAGGCTATGAGACTTCACTTCAAACAAAATTCCGCCATAAAAGCGGCTACGTTTCTGGTCATATCTCATCTCAAGAAGATGTATTTATCTTCCAAAACACGACGTGGAATAACAGTCACTGATTGGGCTGGATTTGTCTAAAGCATCTGAGTGCTTCTCACGCCCCTCGCTTCCCTGAATAATTTATGCTCGGAAACCAACCAGACTTTCACCCAATTTGGCAGAAGATGGCTAACGATGTCCGGCGTGTGTCCATATTCCGACCAGTCATCGTGGTCACGTGTGTCCCTGTGGTGGTCACGTACCATATGGCAGTGGTAGTTTATGGTATCCGTGGTGTGATTTGGTGTCGTGAAAGGTGATGGTTCATTACTAACAATGGAAAGTTACATATTCGATGGCATTTACAGTACAAAGAAATAATTGGCTTACTTTTACTACTGGGGTGTGGTGGCAGATGTTTCATGGGGGGTATTCTGGTTTGTTTACATCGAGTTTTTATATATTTCATGTACTATGTGACCTTCACCAACAAAAAGTTATCAAACTTTTCATTTAATACACACTAGCATCAAGAAAATGTACAGGGTTCACTGGACTGAAGTGAAATATTGACATGAACATCACACACACAAAATTACGGTAAGAAATCTTTGTTCAATTTCTCGCTATTCTTATATTACAATTCCTCAAAGGCTGAGGTGTAATATCGGTACATCTTCGCTAGTACTAATGAAGAGCCCAGTTACAATAATCCTGCCAGATACAGATGTTGCTTCAAGGTTAACACCCATCAAGCACATTCTTTTCTTTCGTAATCTTGTATTACAAGTAACCCCACAACTACGTACTCGATTTGAATGCCATACTAAATAGTCGTCCTCTTGACATTTCTCGAGCAACAACTGGATATATCCAGTCTTAGAAACATGATACCTCATGTTGCATTCATAAGCCCGAGATATCAAAGATACAATCACATTTCCAATGTGATGTAGCCCAAATTCCAAGAAATGCACTTTACGTGGGCTTCGTACCTGCGGCCCAGGAATCGCAATTTGACATCTTATTCACTTCAACTGTGCATATATGCAAAACACGTCAACTGATTAATATTCCACATGGGGTTCCAGCTTTGGACGTGTTCGCACACAATCATCATTTGATTGTCAAGTAACTTCAGCCGCACGCATGTGGGATTCGAGTTTAGCAGGCAATACAAGTGTCTGACAAGGTCATCTACAATCGATACACACCACTTCTCAGTGTATCGTTTTCATAATTACCCATCTGCCTCACGCGATTGGTATCAGTCACAGGAATAGACGGGATCAGATTGCATTCATTTTCGATTTTTTTTTCTTTTTGCTGATGCCAGCAATTCCAGATCAATAATGACATTAATATTTAATTACTTAACAATGTTGTTAACCATGACATTGAAAAAATAAGTCGATGTACCAGATCAGCCGCATTACCGCAGTGGCGGTGGACAAACAGCTAGCAATGGGGAGCGACGTTCTGATTGGTAGGATCTACTGAATCCTCTGAAGTATTGCAACCCTGAATGGTTGTGGGTGGAGACTATTGAATTATTGTTGATTTATTACGACTTACAGTCCAGCAGAATGTTGTAGCCGATAAAATACACACCAGAGCAGAGATCGTCTTTCAGTGACCAACCAAATCACTCCCTTGATGGTGATTTCTACCACGGATTGCTGGTCGCGATGATCCACACTTGTAAGTACTATTGCACCGTTAACTTTTACTGGTAGCAGATGTGATAACTCAACTCGTACGATATATTCGTTGAACATAAGACCATTCAATATAAATTTACTCCGTGTTTCTTGTAGAGCGAAGTGTCATTGGTAGCCAAGCTATTACATGTGGGAATCGGATAATTAAGCAATATATGAACAATTGTGAAGTCCGAGATACATTGACTCAACAAATATATTGAGTGTGATAATGGTGTATTAGATGTTTGTGTGTAGAGGGGTATTATATGTTTGATATTCCACGATCCCCTAGTTCAATGGGAGTAACAATCATTTCTTTAACACTAATCCACGTAAGACGTTAATACTGGTCGTGCTGAGACCATGGAAACACAAGACAGAAAGGTTCACATATGCAGTGTCTCATTTCGAGTGTGTGTTGACAATCTCAAGGTTATATCTTCTTGCCAGATGGAAAGTGAGTTCCAATGATGGAATGAACAATGATTAGAATCTAAAAGAACATAGTCGCGAGTCACGGTAATGAGCAGGCAGAATGGTAAAGAGTGTTTGAAGACTCTGTGGAGTTACCAAACTAGATTCAAACAACAAAACTCCGTTCAGTCGAAAACCCATCCATCCTGATTTGACACACAGATACGTAATTGTCCCTTGCTCATGAGTCCTTCGGATTTCGACCATGACATCGGGCTAACGAACACCATCTGATAGTCTGATCTAAACAAAATAATGCTTTATCTATTGGACCAGTCATTCCTTGGGTCATCAGAGGACAATGTCGTCACACGAGATACATCCAGTGACTCCAGTGCTGTACATTGGGAGGTCGGATTGTGAAGGACTTTCTTGTATACATGTGTTTAGTGTCAAATAATCAATGGTGTGCAGCAGGAGTGGTATCCTGGTGAGTGATACTTAGTGAGGTTCTAAGAAACTAACATGTAATTTTAATTTCACTTTCCGATACATAGATGATGTATTGTCGCTAAATAATCCCAAGTTTGGTGATTATTTGGATGTAATATATCCTAAGGAACTTGAAATTAAAGATACTACAGACTCCGCTAATTTTTCCAACTATCTAGACCTGAGGTTGGAGATTGATAATGATTCTAACCTGTCAACTAGATTATATGACAAACGTGATGATTTCAAATTTTCCATAGTCAATTTCCCTTTTCTAAGCAGCAACATTCCTATGTCACCGGCATATGGTGTGTTTGTTTCTCAACTTATACGCTATTCCAGAGCTAGTTGCAAATATGAGGTCTTTGTCTATCGAAGTGCCCAGCTAGTCTCTAAACTGCTGCGACAAGGATATGTTTTACCAAGACTTATAGCTGCGTTCAAGAAATTCTATGGACGTCATTATGATCTGGTTGATAAATACAGCAAATCCATGTCTGCCATGCAAATAGATGTATTTTCATGTTAATTTTGGGGAATTCATGACGGGTGCCACTAGTGGGGCAGGGAATGCTCACTCTTTCCGGAACACCTGATTTCACCTCCAAATGGCCATTTTTGGGGGTTCATGAGTTTCCCTGTCATTTTTGTTTTCTTTCACTTCGTATGCCTGATATGACTTTCTGTCCCCGGACTATGAGATTGGATAACGGACCCTGTTTTGTTTGTTCGGAATACTTAATACTGGGTATTGATTCCACGTCTATGACTTTGTTGTTGATGATGGTTTATGTATATCTACTGTACATCTTGGTTTATCCAGACACTGAGACAATATGTTGAATACATGTCATACAAGTCAATACATGATCCGAGATTGACATTTGTCTTGCGTCCATGGCACATTCAATAGTTAGCCCATTTCCCTAGGCCTTTCTACGGATGATAAGAGGTCCATGGTATTTGCCCCATTAGCCTAATGCGGAAGACAATATAACTATTGACATAATGTGACCTTGGAAATAGCTCAATAATACTACCCCTTTGTACCGGTATTTGGAAATGGACTGAATATGTGAATACAAATAGTTGTCACTATTCAAAGTTATAACGCACAAAATAATCTGATGTCTGGACATTTATAATAAACATGGAACTAATTCCCAAGTACAAAGTATTCCGAGCAAACAAAACTGAATCAGCCGGAATCGAGAAAATTGTATGGAACTGCATGAGCCCCTAAATACTGCATGATCATAAATTGGTGCCATCATATCTGGCGTTCCGGAAAGAATATTTCCTGATCCACGTGTGGCACCCATCATGAATTCAAAACAAAATTAACATACAGAAGGATCATACTAGTGACAGATTTGATGTCGCTTGTCAACCAGATCGTGATGACTTCCATAGAATTTCTTACAAGCAGCTAATAGTCTCGGTGAGCCATTTGCTGAGAAGGTCAATTATATTTCCTGCAGTGACAGTGGTGCTATGAGGTTACTACCATGCATTGTGTCATATGGCTAAAGAAAATGTTGTTACTTGCGAATTTTGTGTCATTTCATTTCTGTTTTTGCAATATACTGCGAGATGTTCGTCCACATCTAGGAGGAAGTATAGGGCGTTACCATTTTGACCTTGACCCAGATGCAAATCTACAACTATCACTGCCATTGAGACACGTTATATGGAATGAAATGTACATTGACAGCCATAACAATCCAAATTACTCCCGCATTGGTGATTCTTACCACGGGTTACTGAGGGTGATGATCTACAATCACAAGTCTGGTATTGCTATGGGACGTTCTTCGTATCTGTAGTAATGTCTCCCAGTGTCAAAGGTTGATGGCTAAGGAAATACAGCCCTACTATTTATGATTGTGAACAAAATGAATTCAAGGCGAAGATGAATCATGAGGGAATCAAAGGACTCAGGTTTCTAGCAAACATATCGGATGGGTTTGGTTCGATTGCAGGCCATTTTATTCACTGCCTCATATATGGAAGTTAAGTGCGGCTGATTAGAAGATCATTGCTCATCACTGCAATATCTTTGCCGAACTTTGAAAGTTCAGACTCGGATAGACTATACATTCCAAGCTCAACTATGACCGTATACAGTAAAACAAAAAATACCATATCCCACGACCTGCACTAATCACATTAGGTTATACATCTGTAATTTGTGCGACTGTTTTGTTGTTTGTAAATTGACCGTAGTACGTACACATGGATGTGTTATTACTGTTCGCTTCTTTCATTTCATCAATATTGGACTCAAGTGACTCGAGTCGCAAATAATTTACGTACCCATCTTTGTAACATTCTGGGCAGCAAAACAGTAACATGACTTCTTGCTGAGTAGACATGAAGACATCTGAAGTGCGTGAGATAACCATATCATCGTTTGCCTTCGGGACGGAGTCGTGGCTCCATTTCTCGTCACCCTCTCATACTTCTTCCCAAGTGCTAACATTTTCAAGGACAAACGGGTCCGAGGAATAATTGGCTGTCACAGAGTATTGTCATATTTATTGCGAATAGTTATCTGTGCTGTATTTATTTATACCCAGTGCAAGACTTTGGAACATAGTTGTGCCTTTTGTCAGATGAAACAAAGTCACGTTTTTGTGTCTGTTTTTTTTTGTCAATTATTGATAATCAACTGCACTATCCTTGAATTAACAGAATTTGTCAAAAACGTTATGAAGAAGCACATTTATAAAATCTCAAGACCACAACTGTGAGATAAAAAAACGATCTGAATCGGTCACCAATTCATCATTTCAACTGTAATTTAGCAAGATAAATCGAGGTATACCAATCAATACATACATATCCTCATAAGTAAAAGCTTACAGGATGAACCTCGCTCGATGATGTTTCGATTGGAACACAGAATCTCTGAACTTTTCGTAATTTATATGACAGCAAAAATCACCAGCACTGATGTTCTTACAAGGCTATTACCAATCAATGGTATAACAGTAGATTCAGTTAATACTCCCCCCCCCCCCTCTCACTTCTCGGAGAGAAAGTGGAGATGTGCACTTAAATAGTTTTATTTCACTTGTCTGTGTGTTGTATGGAATGAGTTTTAGTTGAAATGAGATGTGTCCGTTCTCTACTTTTAGAACGCTGTATACAGTACATCATGCTTTTTATTGTTATGCGAGTTCCAAATTGAACAATGCTATCGGTATCAGACAATGAAATGCCCCGACTGATGTACGCACCATATTATACACATATGGCAGTGAAAACTTTTAACCTTTCCCTGTGGGTCGTAAATTCCAAGCTACTATTCCCAAGATGGAGGCACTTCTGAGCATGATAGTCATTCCATCTCATGTAGACGTTGATCCAACCAAAGAAGGAACGGAAGCATCGGTCGTTGAGAGGCAGTAATGCTGTATGCATGTAGATGTTTGGTAGGAACAGTAGTGCATGGCAATATATATAAGGGAAGTGATAGGTATGTGGTAATACTCCAAAATATTTAGCCACAAACTTAATAGCCTTCCACGTGACATACCTTTACCCATTTCATGTTTTCAATGTCAGTGGTGTGACTGGAATCATGGAAAGATGGCCTAATGTCATTGATGTATTATTCATGAGAAGTTGCATGTCATAGTCTCTTGGTATTGCGAGGCATAACCTGTATATTTGTATCGTCCGTTTACGATTCGGTAGCAGATGTTTCACGGGGTATTTTGGTAGTTTATCGCACATAAAACACATCATTACGTTGTTTCTTGCGCTGTCTGACCCGCGAATATGGAGGGATAGTGACTTCGCCAATGGTGGATTTTTTTTCTCCAGAGAATAATAAACACATAAATACACATATTATGCTCCCCAAAATAGTAGAATTATATTCGTGTGTGTTTTCATGGCAAGAAATTTTAGGTCTTACCAGCCTACCAGATGATGCCTTGACACAAGCATAACATCCATTATTTACAAAGTCATTACGCACGAATTCTTTGTGTTGTACCTGAATAATACAATTACATCTATCACACGGCCAGAAAACTGAAAACAAATGCATCGATTTATGGTCGATCTAGTTGCATTTTTTTCACGGAGGTAAACATTACAATCAAACGAATAATCAAGGATTTAAGTACAATGTCAAATCCCCAAAGCAATTACGACACTCTGTCTCTTATGGTTTTATATGAAGATAAAACTAATATTCATCGTTATTATGTGTCATAAACCTAAAACTGCCAGTAATTAAGTGTTCTCCAGTGTCACCTGATAAAATGTTCTAGCCCATAAAATACAAACCAGAGCAGAGGTTGTCCGTCAGTGACAGTCACGACAAATCCAAATCACTCCCTTGATGGTACTTTCCACTGCGGAGTGATCCACCTTCACAAGAAGCTACTGGAGCATTGATCCACCTTTACAAGCTTCTTTGCCCTGTGAACTTGTAGCGGGCATCCGGGAGTAATGATTTATGTGTGTGATTGCTAAATTTGTATTCCGGGGACACAGGATCAATCGATATTTATGATATTGATTTGATTTTAAGGAGTCATATTTGAAGTGGTTGGGAAATCAAATATCGCCAAAATCTGCACTTGTATGTTGGGTGTGTTACTGAATGGAAATAAACAAGTGTTTTTATAGGAGAACGAAAGGAGATTAGAGCAATTGATGCCCCACTTCTGACAATAAAGCATCGTATGATTTATTGATGTGATCTTCACTGGTTGTTGATAATATCATATTGCCGAAGCAATCCCTGTGCTTCACATGTATATCAACACACTAACTCTACCAGAGGAAATAACATCTTCCCTGATCCAACTAGATTGGATTTATCACCTTGCAATGCTCAATATTGCTTTATAAACCGTTAAAAGACGTTGATGTTGCACAAGTGGATGGTAATCAAATATCGAATTTGTGTTGAGTCTCAAGGATGGATCTGCATGCAATATATCGATTACCCGGGATGTCTGACTAAGATTATAAGTGGAGAAGCTGGAAAGAAAAAAATGAGATAATTATTGTACCAAACACGGAATTTAATCATGACGTGGACACGAATCAGAAAGATAGTAAGACAGGGCTATAGAGAGATTCATAATGTAAGTATCACAGGGCTGTGAAGAGTTTTAGAATATAAGTATCAACTATTACAACCAATACAACTACAGTTTGATGATGCCAATAGCAAATGTAAAATACATCCAAACATTTCGGAATAGAAACAAAGCTCGAACAAATAGTTTATATCCAAAGACAAACTGGTAGTTGTTTCTAATGTATACCTGGTGGAATTAGTATACAATTGCCCAACAACACTCAAGCTAATTTGGAAAATCGGAAACAAACACAATCGAATTCAGAACATTTCCAAATCTAGATTCGTGTGAAGAACATCACGACCCACGTATTCAGCCTCTGCCCATAATATATACATCGATAACTATCCCCCGGCTTCCGATTCTTTTGGATTCCTTCAGCGAGCGACCATGACCTTGTGCCATGGAACACCTTCATTATTGTTTGATCCAAGGAATAAATGTTCGTGGGATGTAGGGGTCATCAGAGGACACTGTCATTGGTGTAGATCCAATGTTTCTAGCACAGCATACTGGAACACCAGAGTATGAGGGACTTCCTTGTAGAAATGCTTAATTTTTTTTTTAATTTTATACTTCGAAAAACGCCTTTTACGTAAAAGATTTGTTTTAGGATACATACCGTATAGCAGTATGTTTAGCATATATTACATTCGAATTTTCAATTTCACTCCCATGTTAAGTTTGCAATGTAATTAAAAACTCAAAATGTACAGCAGGATGAAATTGCCCACTGCTTATCATTTACATACACATATCACTGAGTTTCCTCCCTACATATACGGAGAGGTTAGAGACTTTCCCATTTCAACTTTGGCCCAGATGTGAATCGTCAACTATCGCTGCCATGAAGACACATTGTACGTTATAAAATGTACATTGACAACCATAACAACCCAAAATCACTCCCGCGGTGGTGATTCCTACCACGGGTTACTGAAGGTGATGATCCACATTTACAAGTCTGGCATTGCTATGGGACTTTTCTTGAATCTGTAGCAGTATAGGATCTTTCCATGGCAGTGGCTGGTGGGTGTTTGCTATAGAAGGAGCAGCCTTGTGTGATTGTATGGGAGATGGAAGGTCAAGATAGAGATATCAATCGTCTGGGAATCAAGGCAAATTTCGAGATAAATTGGATTGAGGTCGATCACCTATCGTTTTAACTGGAAGCCAATCTATTTGCAGTCCCATATGTAGACGTGAAGTGGGGAACAATTTAATTGGATCAGCCATTGCTTGTCAATGTGATGTTTTTTCACCGTGCTAAAGATGACAATCAGAGATCGACTATGAACTTGAACCAGGACAATATGGTCTGTCAGAATATTAATATCCCAAACTGTTGCTTTTCTCCAAGTGGTTTGTCAGCTAATGATAGCTTAAACTGTTATAATAGCTTAAACTGTATTGTTTATGAATTATTCCATATAGGGTCTTGTTCATATACATGGCCAACGTACTCTCTCTTCGCTCGATACACAGATAATTTGTTCCGTGAATATTTAGTGCATAAATGAAATATTAGGTTCTGAATAGACAAAAAACAATTTGCATACCAAAGTGTGTAAGCAGCTTGGAGAAAACACTCCATGGTGTATTGATAGTCAGTTGACCTGAAGACATCTGAAGTGCGTGAGATAAATGTTTGCCTTTGTGGTGGCACCGTAGCTCCCATTCTGCTGCTATTGCCTCATAGTTGTTTTAGAGCTAATATCCTCAAGGACAAAACGGGTGCATGGAGTAATTGGTTGTCGGAGAGCATTGTTCAATTTATAACAAATGTTATCTGTGTTGTATTGATTTGCACCCAGTGGCAGCAGCGTAACACCAAACGCGGCTTTGTATGGGGCACATGGAAGTAGTTCATGACAAAAAGTGTCGGACAAAGAGTTTTAAATTATCGATTATAAACTGGCCTGTTGAACCGAAAATCAGATAAAGCATATACTTTATAAGCAAGTGCGATTTTTGACCTTTACCAGTTGGTCGTAAATTCCAAGTCACTAATCCCAAGGTGAAGGTTCTTCATTCCAAGTCATGTACATGTTGATCCAACCAAAGACGGAACGGAAGAAATAGGTCGCAGGGAAGACGGGAAGACTGTGTAGATACTGCTAGCAGGTACATTCTATGTACATCTATATAGAAGAAGCTCAGTATATAAGTCTATGGGTTTATAGGACCATATATTGTGCAGACATGGTAGGCATGAGTAGTATCATGTGAACACATAAAAATACTCATAGCAGATAAAGTAACGGGAAAATCGGGAAAAACGAATGCCAGTGGGACATGTACAAAGTAACGTTATTGTTATGTTGGACATGACAGGACATTTTCCTCGTACATAAATATTAAGTTCATTTGCCTGATATTTCAAACACCGGAACACTTGAAATTATTTATTACAATCCATTGACAACATTCACATGATAAGTGTTGACACTTCTACAGTGCGTTCATTCATCAGCAATTCGTCTATACGTCAGAAAAACTAATCTGCTGTCAAACTGGCCAGCAATAATCGCTTAACACTGTCAGCCAATCGATATCTTGATTGCGGTTTTGACCGTCTAGGATATGTATCACCGGATGGGGTGTCCCCGAATTCCCACGTAAATAACTCCCTTAAAATTCCCCCATGAACCATTTCACTAGACTACGGTGTTTATATATATTACATATAAATTTTTTCTCGTGCTTTGTTTCCTAGCATGTGTCTTTTCGGTAACAATGAAATATATCTCCGGGTGAAATTGCAACAATTCATGTACATCACTTAGACTGCGATGTGTTCTTTTGGAACAAAAAAACCGAAATGTCGCACGAACAGGTGCTTGTCGGTTACATGCATTGCTAAATCTTCATAAAACATATCCCTCTCCATTTGCCAAAAATCACAATGTCACTCGATACCGTGTATTTCCTGGCATCTAATGTTATGTATTTAGGTAATTCGCACAATCAATCAACTATTTTCGCGTACAATATTAATTTCAACAAGAACAGAGCAAGACGAGAGTTGTATTTTCAATATCGTCCGTAAGGAATTGATTACCTGCCCCGAACATTTCGGATGGATAGGCTATTCAATCATTCAATTATTATGACATACCAGCATAAAAAGGAAATATTGCCGGGCATTCGTGATAGAATTACGCCCGATTCGTTTCGCATACCAATCCTGTGCACTATAAAGAACACGTTTCCAGCCAACCGCAGGTTTGATGTGTGGTCCCTGGTGCTATTTTCCTTGAAGTGTGTCCAATGGAAAAGGTTCTTTTTAGTGGTTTATAACCGGATAATGGTGTTCAGGAATGCAACACTTGAATAGACACATTGCTGTCTACTGTTCATAAACAACTGAGGAAATCGTGCATCTCTGATGTGAACTAGGAATCACCAACAATCTTACAATCTGATATTCATCAATATCACGTCCAAGACCATTACCTTGAGCAACATCGTACTAATATTCCGTCGCTTAGAACTATTGACGCCATAGAAATGTACTGACGAAGGAAATACTAAACTCTTCCGCATATTTCAACCTGGAATATTGACCGAATATCCCAACCTTGTATCTTTTCGGCCATCAGTGCTTTGAGGAAATGAACAGAAATTTAGGCAATGAATTTTGATGTGGAATTTCTGATCCTTCAAGTACGTGTTTGAATCGTATATATTACAGCCAAGACATTGTAGAAATATTCTCCTTCTACACCAACACTTGGAATATTGTACAAAATGAAGGATCTCTAGGCCACTTCAAGCAATATCACGTTAAGTGGGGGTGAATAATTCATTCGCTCTTTCAGTCTGGACTATTTCAATCTCTTCCAGTTTTCACACTAATAGGGGTGAAACTTATTGTGATATACAAGCGTGGAAGCACACATCATGGATGTTTTTTTTCGTTGCTTTAGACCTGGCAGCAAACATAGAGCAAAATCACCTCCACCAAGTTCTCCCAAAATATTCGACAATGTTTCAGTGGTATCACCTTGAAGCAGTTATGAGTCGTTCCTATCATGGCTTTGTTCAACATCATTTAATATTGATCTTTTCATACGCATGTGACCAAGTCAGAACACCAAAGCAGAACTATCTATTGTAAGAAATAGAGCCACTGCAACTTGGTGCAATAATTTTAATATAGTGCGAAATGGTTCGCAAGCTGTTGCTTTCAGCTGTTTCGTTGGTTCTGTTGCTGGATTATGATTCAATTCATGTGGCCAAACTCGGTTTTATTCTCTTTCGGTTGGTGTTTGTAGAATATGAAACATAATTTCAGAAGGCAAATCGGATTCAAAGCCCTGTCCAATCGTCCCCTTTCTATCGTCATCTGTTATCCCTGTAATCTTTCCATGAATGGTCTGGTGAAATAAATAATCAAATAGACCTGGCTATAACTCTGTTGGCGAACGGATAATCCAATCTCTTCTCCTCGACAGAGCTGTTTAATCTCCCTGAAAGTAGATAGTCCACTTTTGTAAAGACAAGATAATGTTGAAGCCTTGAGCACCTTAACCTATCTTAAACAGCCTCTTGCAATAACGAATATTGCAAGAGGCTGTTTAATACTTGCTGAAGTTCGTGCTGAAGTTCGACTGTTTCTATTGTATGAACTTATAATTATGACTAGTATGACTGAAACAAATACCCTGTGTGTAAACCAATGTAACACACATGACGTTTGTCATAAATAAGACAATACTCTGTGAAACCAAATATTCCACGCATCCGTTCGTCCTTGTTGGACACATATGTACACTAAGGAACTATGATGCAATGACAGCGAAGTGGAACCATGGTGCCATCGCGAAGGCAATCTGATTATCAAGATAAAGTGGAGTCTTTTGTCCATGAGGTTACAAGCACATGACGATATTAATGTCTTTGTGCTTTTTGTTCATTTATCAGTGAACAATTCCAAAATAAGTTTTCAGATAAATATTTACATAGCAAACTTTCATGAAAAAATAATCAGAATGAGCATCGTCGTCATGGATGCGTGCCTTATACATGTATGACTCGATTAAATTAGACAGGCAGCAAATAACTTGTTGATGCGAACAAAAACGGTTTGATATATTCAGTATGGGATATGTCCTGTGTATCATCATATTCCAGGTTTAGAGTTGATCTCTGGTTGTCATATTCGTTATGTGATGGAAACAACCCATTGACAAGCAACGCCTATTCCAATTAAATTGTCCCCAACTCGTCCATATACATGTGACTGTAAATAGATTGGCTTTCAGTCACAGCAATACCATCCGTCCCACATGGGTGATAAACTGCAATCCAATTTAAATCCAAACCTGCCTTAATGCCCAGCAGATTAATAATATCCATCTTGACTTTCCATCCCCATTCAATCAGGGTCTTTTTTATGCCACTCAACCACCAGTCACTAACCCAAACCCAGGTTGCTAGACACAAGAAACGTGAAATAGAAGAAACCTTCATTTCCTCGTTACCATGTTACTATATCAATAAGATGATCAATGCTCACACGAATGCACATCCCGAATAGACATCCTCGTGATGCCTTCCATCATTTTACCAAGGACGTTGGTAAAATGCACAGTGTCATAATGCACAGGACTGATAAACAGTACCATAAACAGTACTCAGAAATGTACTGTAAAATAACGTGTGCCCACCGTACTCACGTTTAGACAAAAGCAACTTGCAATACCTTGCTCCAGATGACATTCTCTTGAATTCTCTAGAAGCAATGACCTCAATACAAAGGATGAAGACGACATTGAAATAAGAGATGCCCTGATCAGAGAATGCATACGCTTTGCATGGTAAATTACCTATTCAGTTCTCTCTCTGTGTGCACATCATTTTTGTACGGCGATCTCTGCAAAAGCAAGCGAAATTGCAAACTCGTCCGTAGCCGGTAATGAGTTTTGTGCCGGGTGTTGATATGCACTAGAGGAGGTTGTGAAAGCACCGTGTGTGATTCTCTGGACACACTGTTTAATGACTGCCTGTTGAGTAACGTGACATTTATGTCGCCAGCAACTTGGAGGTAAATGAATTGCTCGTAATCTTGCAACGCAAATTAATCAGCTGAAAATAATGTGGCTATATGAGGTACAATGCATACACAACCTAACTTAAGTTACATGTGTGTCTATGGTTTTTTAGATAACTTGAAACGTAGAGAATAACACAGGAAACATTGTGATGATATATATATTTGGCTTTATGCGGTACAATCATGAAGATCTATTCCATTTCCATCAGACCAAAACCAAGATAGCCACATATTGCTCGTAATTAGCTTTGATATATACGGAATATTCTCGAGTTGCAGGCAAACCCTTGAAATACAGAGCCACTTATCCTTCGACGAATAGCTGCGAGGTCTGATGCCATAAGGAACGTCATCTCGTATGATACACCACCCATACATCTTACTCAATAACACAGAGTATCTCCCTGTATCCACTCCGGGAGAGATTAAACCAATTTACAAAAGAAAGGCTAACTAATGCACCCAGCGCAGAGTGGGGAGGGTGACTTTCGTGATACATTGTGGTAATAACTCAGTGTGTGTGGAAACAAACTCTACATGATTTGGATAGAATAGGATCCTGATGGATGAAGGCGTAGTCCAGGCAATTGTGCAAACATGGACTCAGTTGCCCTATTTCTTCCCTATTTGCAGTTATATCAGTAGCAGACGTTTAACTTTTCATTTTCAGATTATCACGTTTTTAAAGAAATTACTGCATTTATATGGTCATGGTATATGTAGCATTCCTACAGTGATGATACGGTGACCCAATATAATCTGAATTACACCATTATACCCACTGGTATATTGCTGTGTACATCCGTGTATGCAATTTGTGATAAAACACTCATCGATCAATCTGAATTAACGATCAATCACTGAGCACAACACTTGCAAAAAACTTTGATTAGGTGCATGGGGATGAGATTAATTTGATGACCTTGAACATTTCAACATGATATATGAGAGATTTCTTTGGGGTAATCATTTATTAACACTTGCACGAACTCATTGAGCGATATTAGAAATACAACTAGTTTATTAGTTCATAAGTTTATATGTATGTGTATGTGATATGTAATATTATTCTTGAAAGATTAATTCAGTTTTCTTGGCATACATTCACTACTAATAGCTGACTCTCAAGTACATGTAGGTGTATTGACCATGATACCAAGTATACATTATCACACCTCATTTTCATATTTCCACAAAAGAAATTCGAGATCCTATGTAATAAATTTTAGATTCTAAAGGTGTCCTTAGTGAAAGAAGAATCAGGGCAATTGCTGGCCCCAATCATGGCACCCGTCTCAAGTCATTACCATTGCAATTGTTATGTATATTCCTTTGAATTAGGCACATGCCACGTGTATGCAATGAATTAATTTCGAAAAATCAGAGATTCGGAAGCGTTCTGAACCAAGAAAACCTTGGAGTAATCAAACACGGAAACATTGCTTACACAAATGGCTTTATTAGTATCGTTCCATTTTCATCCATGAAAAGAGTATGAAAACATACTACGAAATAATCCTACGGATTACATAATAGGAATTATGATTCAATCTGAAATTTAGATTAATGGCACACCATTGATCAGTACTGGGTTCAGTTTCTACCCATGATTCACGGTTCTATTCACCGAAGCATGTAGAGTTTGTCTTCACGTTTCATACGCGCCCCGAATTATTACCATAGAGCAAAAAAACATTTTGCTCTATGTTATTACCACAATTATCACCACGAAACCCTCTTCCACTCTGCGCTGGGTGCATTAGTTAGCCTTTCTTTTGTAAATTGGTTTAATCTCGCCCGGGAGTGGATACAGGGAGATACTCTGTGTTATTGAGTGTGATGTATGGGTGTTATATCATACGAGATGAAATTCCTTATGGCATCAGACCTTGCAGCTATACATTGAAGGATGAGTGGCTATGTATTTCAGGAGATTGCGTCCGAAGCAGCTCGAGAATGTTTCACATAGATATCAAATCCAATAATGAGCATCATGTTGCTATCATGGTTGTGGTCTGATGGAAGTAGAAAGAGGTTTGTGACGCACATACCGGAATATATTGAATGGATCATTAAAAATTTTCTTTGTCACTTATTATTATCCACCTTTCTTCCAATTTAATACACCGTATATGCCACTAATGTCTTTGTGATTGTGACACACACGCCTGAATATGATACAAGCTACATTACAAGTTTCCCGTTTCCCTTGGTATTCCCCACATTTCTTGTAATTATATAGACTAGGCCTAATAAAATTAATTTTCTGTTTCTCGTCCCCGCCCGCCTGTGTACAAAAGCAGCAATTTTTATTATTTATTTGAGAATCGCAAATAAAAAAAAATCCGGGAGGCTGCTTTTGTACACAGGCGGGCGGGGACAAGCTACATTACAAGTTTCCCGTTTCCCTTGGTATTCCCCACATTTCTTGTAATTATATAGACTAGGCCTAATAAAATTAATTTTCTGTTTCTCGTCCCCGCCCGCCTGTGTACAAAAGCAGCCTCCCGGATTTTTTTTTATTTGCGATTCTCAAATAAATAATAAAAATTGTTCCCGCCCCTATTTCGAGGATAGTGAATGACGGAGACACCGAATCACAGCATGCAACTTAGGTCTTCATTCTCCGCCAACAGTGGCAAAGACGCTACCAGTTTTCAAAAACACTAATTCCATGTGGTTACAACCGTTACATATGTTATAATACATATAAATTTGTGATCACGATATGATTTAGGCTACTATATTGCCTCTTGTATACATCAATAGATGTATTAACTGATCATCATTAAAACAACATAGTAATAATACAACACAGAATCATCCTGTATGTGCTAACATCTAGGATGATGGCACACCAGCGGTGCTAAGGTGCCCGACCAAGGCCTTTCAAGCTCCATTAAATCAGGCCTTTAGAAATGAAAATGATTACAATTCTAAAGGCCTGATTTATTTGGGCTTGAATCTGATTGAATAAATCAAGCCGCTTTAGTTGGGCTTGAATACCTTCCATACATGTGAAATGTCGTCCCGTCAAAAATAAAAAAAATATAAAGTGCCCCCCTACCCAATTTTCTCATGAGCTGAGGACTGTATTTTTGCAAAATAAAAAACGAAAAAATAAAAAATAAAAGTCCCTCCCTACCCAGTTTTGGAAAAAATAGGACGACGAGAAACAGAAAATTATTTTTTTAGGCCCTATATACGCCACAAGTATAACCTGTTCCTAGACGTTGACATCAATGTAACATTTCGTAACTAACTGTTGTGTGTGAATCATTTACGTATAGGGTGATTTTCAGATTGCTATCATTTTCAGCTGCATGGCTACTCCGCATGGGACAGGCGAGTAGCAATTCACTTACGTCCAAGTTGTAGATGACATAAATGTAAATGTCGCATTACACAACAGGCAGTCACCGAGCAGTGTGTCCACAGAGTGACGCAAGAGGCTTTCACAGCCCCTTCAATGCCCTGCACCAGACACGTTGACGACATTCCTTCTAAGAAATACAGCCGGATGTTACATGGAGCAATATATCGGTAGTCACCTTTCTCCAAATATAAAACCTTCTGTGCATCATGATCACATGTTATCCTACTGAGTACCACATAATTATGGATGTTGTTTACCGAGTTGGTGACGTCTAAAAGAGGGGTAATAAGGAGTGGACACTGTATTTTGTCTGTGGTAAATATGTCAAATAGGGCCAATTTCACACCCATTACATACAGAATGATTACATTCTCATTTTGAATTCAGATCGGTACTGTGAAGGGATACACTCTTTATACAAGATCCCAAGTTACAAATATATCAATAGCAGACAATAGCAGACATTGTGTTGGTCGTAAATTCTGAGCTACTAGTCCTCAGATGAATTCACGTCTGAATATGTTGGCCACTCCAAGTCATGTAGACCCTGATCAAAGTAAAGACGGAACGGAAGCAATGTTCGCCTGGGAGGTCGTAAGACACTGTAGACGCTAGTAGATACAGCATATGCGAATGAATTGTAATGGCTAGTACATAAGTCTCTGGAAATATACAATCACATAACCTAAGTCTCCGTGTCAATCAATAATGATACATGATCGACCTATTTCATGATGAGTAATTGCAAAATAAGTACATAAATGCAGTTGTTATTAGGTACTAACTTATGGCTCTGATGATCTTGCAAATTAATTCATGTGAATTCACACTGAAAAATGGCAATACAAGTGATAATACATGTACTTACTGCTTTGTTATAATGAGAATAATATGTGAATTGGCTCAAATCCAAATTATTATGTATGTTTATTTATTCAACCCTCGTAAAGCAATAGCAATAGTTCGATTGCCTGATACTTCACGCATTGGAACACTCGAATTTCAATTCCGAGCCAAAATAGGAGATGATATTAGTGTTACTGAGTTGTATAATTACTGATCATATAACATTTTCAGAACTTTGCTGTTTAATACATCACCTCTTTCTTCATTTGTGTGACTGGTGGCCTAGAAATTACCTACTCTATTTTTATCCTTCTAGCACACTTAGCTGAAGCATTGAGATAAGGAGATTACCAGGCTTGTAATGACCTACATGTACATATGTAGTTTGGGTCACTTCTCCCGTCAGATCCATAAGTTCTATGCAAAGTTATGAACGTCATCGTTTATAGGACCACTTGCATATGACCAAAATGTTAAAATTGTTCAATACTCATATTTGTAAGGTAAACAAATAGCTTTCAATCTTCGTATCTTGACATATCCCTTGAGGTTTTCCCGCTGTCTTCATACCAAGCCACACAGAACAAAACGATAAAACATTTGATTAAAGTATCCTGCAGTGAAACCATACAATACCTAACAATGAACCCAATCGAATTAGTTTGTAATATTCAGAACTGTTAACGAATTTGTATAATGTATTAATATCAATACTGCGAATAATTTGAATGGACTATTCTAGGCTTCAGAAACCTCAACTGTACCAAATTTCATACCCACTTCCATTCCTTGCACATTGCCTCATTTCAGAACTTGCCTACTTTCAGAATATTTATCTACAATCTCATTTCACAACAAATGTGTTGATCGTGTATATATTTATATATATAACGTTATATTATAGAGGCGGTATCACACTGTTGACTGATAATGACAGTTGCTTAGTGTTTTTGCTGTATAGTTTCTCCATTCAGATTGATCTTCAAACCAGATGTTGTTTGTCTCGATTTGCCAAAAAAGTGTTACAATATCAATAAATGCCATGTGTTTATTTGCTACGAATATATTAACAATTCAGAGAATCAATCAGCTATTTTCGCAGACAATATTTACTCCCACAATAAAAGAGAAAGTGGCATAATCATGATCGTCGTGATTTAATTATTTCAGTGCCCTGGATATACCGGAGGGAAAGGAGATTCAATAATTTATTGTGTACTAGCAAACGGGAAAATATTGTAACTTGAAATAAAATCACACGCGATTCCATGATTGGATTTTGCATGCCAATCCTTGCACAATAAAATCCTCTCCCAATAGCAAATTTAATGTGCTACCCCTAGTACTGTGCTCCTTGCCCGAAGTTCAGTGGAAACAGTTATTTTTGTAGTTTATAACCGGATAATGGTGTTCAAGAATGTAACACGTGAATAGATACGTTGTTCCCGACTGTTTATAAACGACTGAGTCATTCGTGCATCTCGGGGGATTTACCACCAATGTTACGACCTGATAATCATCAACATATCTTCCACGAACATAGCCTTGTAGGGCAACATGGTACTGATATTTTCCCGCTCATCTGGCGCTCAGAACTGATGACGCCATTAATAAATACTGACGAAAGAATTAGTGAACTTCGGATGGTAATGGTTGCTCAAACACATTGTTACTTCCATGTGGTAAACCATCATTTCCCCTGATAAAAAGTATACTTCTCGTTTTCGTTCATATTCATCATTAACCGAAGATATATATTGAACAAATACCAGCCTGGTACCACTATGATCATCGGTGCCCTGAGGAAATGAACTGCAATTCAGGCCATGAATCTTTTTGTGGATTTGCAGCCTTCCGTAATGTCTAAATTGTGCCGTTTATCGTCGACTAGAACTTTTTAGAGATATTCTCGATCTTCACTAACTCTTGAAATATTGACTCAATAAATTACGAAATGGAGATTCTCTAGCCCACTTCAAGTAGTCCCACGTTGGGTGGGGATGAATAATTCATTCCTTCGTTCAGTCTAGACTATTTCAATCTCTTCCAGATTCAGCACATGTTGAAATTTATAGTGACGTATGAGCGTGCTTTCACACTGGGTGTACGTTATTTGCTGCTTTGAACCTGCCAGAAAATTTAGAGGAAAATTTCTTCTCCAAGTTACTTCAGTATATCTTTAGTTCCCAGATACAAAAGACGACGAGATTTCAAATGTATCACCCTGAATAGGTTACGAGTCATTCTTATCATGGCTTGGTTATTTATCATTCAAAGTTGATTCATTGATATGTATGTACTCAATCACGAACCACTTGCAATTTCATTGCAATTTGACATAAAATTCTTTTATTGACAACAGAAAAGCAAAATTGCTGCTGATTACAGCCCGCTCATGGGTCTTATTACTGGAATATGATATAATTCATGTAGCTGATTTTGAAAGAATTACCTTTTCCAAACCTAACGGCAGAAAATGGAACATCATTCCAGGAGGCAAATCTGATTTTAAAACATGCCCAATCGTTTCGTTTCTTTTGTCATTTGTAATTTCATTCCTTGAATGATCTTGTGAAACGAATATTGCTTTCTGTTTCTGTCTATTGCTGTAATTCAGCTTAGGGATGGATGAGTAAATCTCCTCTCCTAAAAGAGGCCGAATCCCGATGCGATTAGATACAACAGGCCGCCAGAGTGCTTTGCTAGAGAAAGATACTGTCAGAGCTTCGAGCACCTAAACCTGTTCAACATGGTAACCATGATTATGAAAGCACAATTATAAACTTTCATTATATATATGTATGTCGAAATATAAGGTACTTTGTGTTTGTTTCGGAAGCGACAATTCCTTGAATGTATACATCTTTTTGCTGGCAATAACGTGGAAAAGATTGCAAAAGAAGTAAACTCTATTCTTGTATCGACGGGCTTATGACTGGAAAAATACGAGAAGATTGTGACAAATTGCAAGCTGTTGAGCTCACACAAACAAACCCCACTCAGCGGAATGGTCTAATATGTTAAAGTGATATGGGCAATCTATTTCCGAATAACTGTTGGTATTCCACTAACATCGCACTTACATTTAATGCACCATTTCCATCAGGATTTACATATTACCCACTTTAGTCTAAAATAAACCATAAAAAAAAACCATAAATAAACCATCTAAAAACCATAAACCCATTTACTGCCTCAAAATGTCATTTGTGATAAAGCACTCATCGATCAATATCAACGTACGATCAATCACTGGGTATTTCGCCTTGCGTAAAACTTTGATTAGGTACACGGGGTGAGGATTAATTTGATGACCTTGAACTGTTGGACATGATATACGAGAGAGCTCTCTTGGGGTAATTATTTATTAACACGTGCGATGAATCATGGGTGTTGTTTTAAATATAACAGGCTGATTAGTTCATTTTTGCATGCAATAAGTCATATTTTTTTTTTGGTTGGAATGTATTTCCGTTACACTTCTTCTGGTATTCCTTGCCAATAAAAACTAGTCCATATGTGCATCATACATGTAACTAAATATTAGTCTATTTCATAGTAATGTTAAGATTCATCAAGCAAGCGAACCCAAATCATTAACATAAAGTTGAGGTCCACCACCAAAGAGAACAAGAAAACATTATTGAGGGAATTTCATGCTCACCTCATGGCACACGTTTTATATCATGACTGCTGCATTTGTGCTGAAGCCTCGTGAATAAAACAAAACCTTGGATTCCAGAAGACAGTGATGAAGGACAATTCAAAACCATTGTAATCTGGAGGTAATGAAACCTGGCAACTGAGGTAATGTTTACACAATTGGTTCAAGTGTTTCCATGTACATGCATATACAAAGATATTCAATTGCTCATGAAATATTACATATGGACTATAAAATATGAAGAACGATTCAATGTAAAAGTTGGATCATTTGAATAGCATTAGTCAATATTAAATTCAGTTAATACTCATATATTACATATATCGTGATAGGCTTTTTAACCAAAGCGTGTACAGTTTGTCATTACACCCCGTATTCTACTTGTACCAAGTTATTACCACAATGGCCGGTTTTCAGATGAAATGCTACGTACTATAGAAACAAGAAATCGGGGCCTAAGAGGAACGCCGGTATGTACAAAATTCTGGTATATACAAGAGCCGGTTCATGCAGATTACACTGTATCACGAAAGTCGCCTTCTTCTACTCTGCTCTGGTGCATTAGTTAGCCTCTTTCTTGTAGATTGGCTTAATCTCTCCCGGAGTGGATACAGGGAGATACTCTGTGTTATTGAGTGTGATGTATGGGTGGTGTATCATACGAGATTTAGTTCCTTATGGCATCAGACCTCGCAGCTATTAGTCCTTAGGCCATTTTCCAGGAGACCTCTAAAATAGGTTTTCGTCGCCAAATCGGGCATATTAGGTTACTTGGTGTCATTCTGTAGGTTTGCATGTCAGGAAAAATATTAGACTGGGTAACCTTCTCAAAAAGTGTCCAAACAATGGAAAAAATGACTTTTTCCAAGATGGCCGCCGCGTACGATCAAAAAGTTTGTTTTTGTTTTTCTCTGCTTCTAGACAAGCTAGAAGTGTAATCTTGGTGTCCTTTCTTAGGTTTTGAAGGTTGAGGAATCCATTGAAATACATTTCAAGAACATTTATGCGTTATTTCAATTGAAAAACTACACTTTGACTGGTATTTGAACGTCAGAAATAGCCATTTGCGGAGGAAGTCTGTTTTAAATGTAACCACGCTATTCATTACCAGGTATTACCATTTTGAGAACAATTTCATGAATAAATCGTCAAAATATCAGTTTATGCACATCCAAATTATATGAAGAAAAGTGGAACAATGGCCATATAGATCATATGCTATCTACTTGCTGAACATTCGTTTCTAAGGTTGTCTTGTTTTTTTTTTTCTACTTCATATTTAATACTGTATATGTGAAACAAATAAATTTGGCAATTGTTGTACAACATATATAACACATGTGGTTGAGTTCAATCAACCACATTGAAGTCAACTTCCTCTTTAGACGTATCTACAACAATTTCATCCGAATGTGTGATTCGTCAAGAAACCTTGAAATCAAGCCGAGAGTTGATCTTTGAGTCGGCCCAGCCGACTCCTTGTTCGGGTAAAGAGATGGAATGAAACCGAACTTAGAGAATTTCAAGAAGTAAAGGCAACCAAAGTTGAACGTAGAATTGATTGGAAGACCAGTTGGGTAAAATAAAGCTAATAACGACAGAGATAGCTCAGAACCCAAGCTATCAACTGAACAACCAGACAAAGAGGAAGAGGTCGATGAGGAAAGCGGACTAAAACCCGAATGATTGGCGATCCTTACTTTGCGCAGGCGAGGAGTGACTGCAGACCAAACCCACTACCACCCGAGACGGCGTGCAGCCAGGGAACCGACGTCACCCGAAACAACCCAAAGCCAGATTGCCGAAGTCATTCGAGACAAACTGCAGCCGGACTACAGTGGGAGAACAAGAGTCTGCCGAGTGAGCATTCCAGCTGGAGAATCAGAGTCAGACTAGTGAGCATTCCAGCCGGAGAACCAGAGTCATTCCAGATGGAGAACCAGAGTCAGCCGAGCGGCCGTTCTAGCCGGAGAACCAGAGTAAGCTGAACGACCCCTGCAGCCAGAGAAAAAGAGTCAGCCGAGTGACCATTCCAGACGGAGAACCCGAGTCAGCCGAGCGGCCGAATGACCCTTGCACCCAGAGAACCAGAGTCAGCCGAGTGACCATTCTAGACGGAGAACCAGAGTCAGTCGAGCGGTCAAATGACCCTTGCACCCAGAGAACCAGAGTCAGCCGAGTGACCATTCCAGTCGGAGAACCAGAATCATTCCAGATGGAGAACCAGAGTCAGCCGAGCGGCCGTTCTAGCCGGAGAACCAGAGTCAGATGAACGACCCCTGCAGTCGGAAAACCAGAGTCAGCTAAGTGACCATTCCAGAAGGAGAACCAGTCAGCCAAGCGGCCATTCCAGCCGGAGAACCAGAGTCAACCGAGCTACCCCTGCAGTCTGAGACAAGGCAAAGAGCCAAACTCACAGGCATCTGAAGCAAGGCTGGGGAGCGAACCTCAACCCAACGAACATATGCTACTACTATATCAACCCTAGAACCGTTACAATATATGTATTTGATGTTCATAAAACTGGACGCTTTCCGGTCGCCTACGACCACATGGGTGTATCCCCGTGATGCCCTGTCATTTCTGTTGCCTAAAATATATTATGTTAATTCAGACAAAATATCTTATATCAAAATAGCACTGCTGCCCCAGTGTATTTCATCAATGTCAGCAATAAAAGTTCCAAGCCTTAACTAATTTTATGCCATGCAGTAATACTTTCAACTAATGAAATATTCACCAAATCATTTCTTACCAGATAATTTAGCTTATCCAATTCCCAACAATACAAGTGATTTCTTTATCTACATTCACTTATAATGAATATGATTCAACTGTTGTAATAAGTTAGTGATATTAACTAATTAATATTATTACTTTTACTATAAAATATATACTGGACAAAAGACTTACTACATTTAGTCATATAATAAAATGTTCTCATCTTCATTATTTTTATTGTGGGCAATAATAGACTTAACTGATGAAAGTCAAGTTAATGTATTCGATAATAGTATATAATTTGAACAAATCCATCAGCTCTATACTTGTAAACACATTCAGTGTCATATGTTTCCTAATTGCAACCAAAAGGAATGATCGCTGACCTCGAACTGGATATTAATTTTGTTTTAATAAGTCTTTTCATTAACTACAATTATAATTTAGTATTTCTGTGCCTGGTCACTGTTCAATATGCCTCTTCAATATCCTAGTGATACCTGTAAAAGTACCAACCCTGGAGTCATCACAAGCCATGTTTGTCGAACAGCTAATTTTGTCACAAAATTTGCCGCCAATCGGCCATCTTGGTCGCCATGGCAACCAAAATCGATAGGTTTTGGGATGTTACTATATGCAGAAACCCGTAAGAGGATATCTTATGGGTTTCTGCTATAAGGCATATCCATATGGAATATTGTCAGAAACAGTTCAGATTTGCACATTGTGGAGCATTCACAAGGAAGTCTCTGAGGCACTTGTAGCGGCGCGATGATTGCAAATCCATAGTATCTGCTTGACTTTGTTCAGGGGATACAATAAACTCTTAATGTTGTATTCATGGGATTGTTTTGCCAAAATGGTAATACGTGGTAATGAATAGCGCAACTACATTTGAAAACAGATTTCCTTCACAAATAGATATTTCTGATGTTGAAATACCAGGCGAAGTGCATTTTTGCAATTGAAATAATGCATAATTGTTATTGGAATGTGTTTAATTGGATTCCTCAACCCTCAAAACCTAAGAAAGGACACTAAGATTACACTTCTAGCACGTCTAGAAGCAGAGAAAAAACAAAAACAAACTTTTAAATCGGACTCGGCGGCCATCTTGGAAAAAGTCATTTTTTCCATTGTTTGGACACTTTTAGAGAAGGTTACCCGGTCTAATATTTTTCCTGATATAAAAACCTACAGAATGACACCAAGAAACCTAATATGCCCGATTTGGCGACGAAAATTTTTTTTTTCAGAATGGCCCACAGACTATATACATTGCAGGATAAGTGGCTCTATATTTCAGAGATTTGCTTCCAAAGAGAATGTTTCACATAAATCAAACCCAATTATGAGCAATATGTAGCTATCTTGGTTGTGATTTGGTGGAAAGTGAATAAATCTCGTAGTTATGACGCGCAAAACTAAATATATAGTGAGTAACATTACAAGTTCTCTTTCTCCCTCATTATTATTCTCCATGTTTGTCGTAAATTAATGAACTGTAGACGCCACAAATATAGTCTTTTCCCAGACGCTAACATCACGGTATTGTTACGTAACTGAATGTCATCTGTTGACCATTCACGTGTAAGGAGTTCTATTGTTATCAGCTTGTTAATTCGCGCTGGAAGATGAAAAACAATTTATTTACGTTTAACTTGCAGACGACATAAATGTCACATTACACAATAGACACCCACCAAGCAGTCTGTCCACAGGGTGACGCAAGATGCCTCTCTTTAATGCATACCAATGCCCTCCGCCAAACACGTTGATGGTTGTGGAGGAGCTTGCAATTCTGCTTCCTTTCACAAAGATTACCGCGAATTAAATGTTGTGCATACAAAAAGATTTGAAAGGAAGACCTTGCAAAGCATACACGTTTTGTAGTCAGCGTTTCTTTTCCTTCACTCCCGACTTCATCCTTTGAGGGCATTCCTTCTGAGAGATGCAGGGGAATGTTGCCTGGTTACTTATATTGTAATATATTAGTAGTCATCTTTGCATATTAAACCTTTTGTGTACCGTCATCACACGTTATTCCGCAGAGTACCCCGTATACATATAAGTACTGTTTACAGAGCTTTTGGCGTCTACAAGAGAGTAGCCATGGACATTGTAGGTAATAATGAGTGGATACTGGATAGTGTCTGATAGTTATTGTGTTCACTCCAGTGACGGACTCAATGATGTACCTTCCTACTTGGTAAACAGGTACTTTTATTGTGAAGAAGTACACACTTTATGCAAATGCCAAGTTACAATTATATCAGCAGACATTGAACAGCTGGACATTCCATACATACCCCGATGGAAATATTTAACCATTCCCAGTTGGTTGTAAATTCCGAGCTACTAGTCCCAAGATGAAGGTACGTCTGAACACGTTGGCCATTCCAAGTCATGTAGACCTTGATCAAACTATGAAAGGGACTGAAGCATTGTTCGAGGGAGTAAGACTGTGTTGACGATAGCAGAGACAGCACATGGGAGGGGAATTTACATGGCTACTATATAAGTCTCCGAAAATCTACAATCACATAACTTGAGACTTGATGTCATTCAATATTGACACATGACCGAATACTTATTTTATGATGACAACTACCAAAGAACGTAAATAAATGCAGACAGTAATAGACATAACATGAAAAAGATAACTCATTTAAATTAACACAGCAAAATGACAATGTAAATGGTAATACAAACTGTATTGTTCTTTTGCGCATAATATTTGAATTGGCTCATTCAATCCAAATAATCATATATATCTCAACAAATATCAGCCGTAAAAGCGTCCGTAAAGAAATACCAATAGCTCGATTGCCTGATACTTTACGGAAAGGACCACTGGGATAATAATGTCCATTGCAATCCATTCACATCATCATGAGAAGTAAAGGCAATACTACAGTGGACCCATTTATTGGTAATTTGCCTATATGTCATCAGAACTAATCAGCTGACAAACTGCCCGGCAAGAAGCACATATTGCTGATTGTGTCTACTGATTGATGTCGTAATATCAGTATTGACCTTCGAGAATATACCACCAGATATAGTGTGCGTGAGATTCCCAGCTAAATCATTCCTAAAATATCCCTCAGGAACCATTTTGATAGATTCCATCATATATTCAGGTGAATTTGTACAATTAAAATATTTGGGGAGTTTATGCAAAATATGAATTTCAATTTCGAGACACATTATGGGAAAATGAAAATAGGGTTACTGAATTGTATAATTACTAATCATGTAACATTTTCTGGTAACCTAGAAATTACCTACTCTATTTGTATCCTTCTAGCCCACGTAGCGGAAGCATTGAGATAAGGAGGTTACCAGGCTTGTAATGACCTAGTTTGTCAACCTGCAATGTCGGCCACCAAAAATTGCTCTTTCATTTCCCTTCCTTGGTAAAATCTATCAGTTTTACGCGAAGTTATGAATGCTATTGATTGTAAGACCACTGTCATATGGATAGAAATATTACTGTTGTTTGATACTCATATTTGTGAAGAAAACAAATAGTTTTCACTCTTCATATTTTGAGACATCCCTTCAGGTTTTCTCATTGTCTTCATATCAAGCCACACAGAATTAAAGAAGCAGCCATAAAACCCAGTGACCATGGCTGAAGCTTGAAGTATCTGGATGTTAAATAGAATACACATGTGAATAAAGTATTCTATACTAGAACCATACACCATACCCATAGATTGATTTAGATTTATCCCTCATATGAACATTGAACAACGAGGCCAATCGAATTGTGTTAGTTGGCAATTTTCAAAACCTATCTCTTTATATATTTAATATGTGATGTTTCTTTCACGATGTAGTGTTAATGTTATGATTATTTTATAGAGGCAATAATTCGGTTGACTGTTAGTGAAAGTTGCTTTATAGTTTCTCCATGTTCATATTTATATGCACGTATTCTCGCTGTTTGTGAGATATTTTCTCAATTTTCAGAATGGACATCCATCTCTATTTGCCCCACATCTACAATGTCAGTCAATATTTGTACTTCCTTGTATTTATTTGTTACAAATATAGTTACAATCGCACAATCAATCATCTTTCGCATACAATAATTACTCTCACAAGGAAGGAGCAAGAAGAAAGTTGTGTAATCATGAGCTTTGCAAAGGAATTAATTCAGTGTCCTGGATGTACCGGATAGAAAGGAGATTCAACAATTTATTGTGTACTAGCATACAGGGGAATATTGAAGTGCACTTGCGATAAAATCACGCGCGAGTCCATGATTGGATTTTGCATGCCAATCCTTGCACAGTAAAATCCTTTCTGAATAGCAAATTTAATGCGTTGTACTGTTCCTTGCATTATGTCCAGTGGAAACCGTTATTTTTGTGTTTATAGCCAGATAATGGTATTCAGGAATGTAACACGTGAATGTAAGTATCAATCTTTTACCACCAATACAGTCAGATTTTGATGATGCCAATAACAAGCGTAAAATACAACATTTTGCAATAGAAACAATGCCCGACCAAATAGTTTATCCAAAGACACACTGGCGTCATCAGGGGCAGACAGTGTGTTAAATGTAGTTGATTCTACTGTACACCTGATGGAATTAGTATACAACTGCCCAACAACCTATGAAAATAATTTAGAAATCCGAAACAAACCCCATGATACAGATATATGACAAGTACATAAGTACCTAATCACAAGCCCGGAGGCGAATGATTTGATGGTATCCTCGGGGACAGATTTAACGTCCGCCAGCATACTCTCTTATTTTTTCTGACTGTTTATAAACAACTGATTCATTTATGCATCTCAGAGGAATCTCACAGGAGTTACCGCTAATGTTATGACCTGATAGTCATCAACATATCTTCCAAAAACATAACCTTGAAGAGCAACATGGTACTGATATTTTCACTCTCATCTGCTGATGGGAACTGATGAGGCCATCAATATGTACTGACGAAAGAATTAGTGAACTTCGATGGTAATGGTTGCTCAAACAAATTGCTGTTTCCATACGGATAGCCATCATTTCCTCTTATAAAAAGTATACTTCTTGTCATTTTTGTTCATGTATCAGTGGGCGAGGGTATATTATATATTGACAAATATATCAACCTGATATCACTGTGGCCATTGGTGCTTTGAGGAATTGAACTGAAATTCTGGCCATGAATCTTTATGTGGATATGCTGCCTTCCTCAAAGTCTAAATTGTGTCTTTTATCGTCGACTACTGACCTTTTAGAGATATTCTCGATCTACACTAACTCTTGAAATATTGACTTAATAAATTACAAAATGGAGATTCTCTAGGCCACTGCAAGTAGTCCCACGCGGGGTGGTGATGAATAATTCATTCACTTGTTCAGTCTAGACTATTTCAATCTCTTCCAGATTCTACACAGGATAGGGTTGAACTTTATTGTGACGTATGAGCGACAATTCCTTGAATGTGTACATCTTTTCGCTGGCAATAAAGAGGAAAAGATTCCAAAAGAAGTAAACTCCATTTTTGTATCGACGGGCTTATGACTGGAAAAATACAAGAAGATTGTGACAAATTGCAAGCTGTTGAACCCACTCAAACAAACCCCACTCAGCGGAATGGTCTGATATGTTAAAGTGATATGGGCAATCTATTTCTGAATAAATGCTGGTATTCCAATAACATCGCACTTACATTTAATGCACCATTTCCAACGCGATCCGGATTGCGAGGGAACGCAATAAGATCGCGAGGGATTTACATATTACCTACTTTAGTCTAAAATAAACCATAAACCCATTTATTGCCTCAAAATGTCATTTGTGATAAAGCACTCATCGATCAATATCAACGTACGATCAATCACTGGGTATTTCGGCTTGCGTAAAACTTTGATTAGGTACACGGGGTGATGATTAATTTGATGACCTTGAACTGTTCGACATGATATACGAGAGAGCTCTCTCGGGGTAATTATTTATTAACGCGTGCAATGAATCATGAGTATTGTTATAAATATAAGTATAACGGGCTGATTAGTTCACTTTGGCATGCAATATGTAATAATATGGTTGGAATCTAATTCCATTCCACATTTCCTGGCATTCCTTATCACTAAACCAGCCCATATGTGCATCATACATGTAACTAAGTACTAGTCTATTTCATGATAATGTTAAGGTTCATTAAGCAAGCGAACCCAAATCATTAACAGAAAGTTGAGGTCCAACATCAAAGAGAACAAGAAAACATTATTCAGGGAATTTTTTGCCCAACTCATGGCACACGTTTTATATCATGAATTTGTGCTAAAGCCTCGTGAATAAAACAAAACCTTGGATTCCAGAAAACAGCGATAAAGGAACATTCACTGCTGCATTAATATATATTATATATTTGTCTTTTTCACCAAAGCGTGTACAGTTTGTCATTACATCCCGTATTCTACTTGTACCGAGTTATTACAACAATGATCGGCTTTCCGAATGGACAACATCAGGTATAGCAAGAGTTGCTTACTAAAGAAACAAAGGGAAGAAACGGGACCTAAGAGGAACGCCGGTATGGACATAATTCTGGTTTATACAAGAGCCGGTTCATGCAAAATACACTGTATCACGAAAGTCACCCTCTTCCACTCTGCTCTGGTGCATTAATTAGCCTTTTTCTCGTAGATTGGTTTAATCTCTCCCGGAGTGGATACAGTGAGATACTCAGTGAGATGTTATTGAGTGTGATATATGGGTGTTGTATCATACGAGATGACGTTCCTTTTGGCATCAGAACTCGCAGCTATACATTGCAAGATAAGTGGCTCTGTATTTCAGAGACTTGCTTCCAATGTAACTCGGGAATGTTTCACATAAATCAAAACCAATTGTGAGCAATATGTGGCTATCTTGGTTGTGGTTTGGTGGAAAGTGAATAGATGTTCGTAGTTATGACGCGCAAAACTAAATATATTGCGAGTAACATTACAGGTTCTCTTCCTCCCTTATTATTTTCCATGTTTGTTGTAATTTGATAAACTGTAGACGCCACAAATATGGTCTATTCCCAGACGTTGACATCAACGTGTTGTTACGAAACTGGATGCCATCTATTGGCCAATCACGTATAAGGAGTTCTATCATTATCAGCTGGTTGATTCGTGCTGTAAGACGAGGAGCAATTTATTTACGTTTAACTTGCAGACGACATAAACGCCACATTACACAATAGGCAGCCACCAAGCAGTGTGTCCACAGAGTGACGCAAGATGCCCCTTCAATGCATACCAATACCCGGCGCCAAATATGTTGACGGTTGTGAAGGAGCTTTCAATTCTGCTTTCTTTCACAGAGATTACCGCAAATTGAATGATGTGCACACAGAGAGAACTGAAAAGAAGACCTTGCAAAGCGTACACGTTTTGTAGTCAGCGTTTCCTTTCATTCACTCCCATCTTCATCCTTTGAGGGCATTCCTTCTAAGAGATGCAGGGGAATGTTGCCTGGAGTAATATATCAGTAGTCACCTTTCTTTGAATATTTAACCTTTTGTGTACCGTCATCACACGTTATTCCGCAGAGTACCCCAATGTACATATAAGTACTGTTTACAGAGCTTTTGGCGTCTACAAGAGAGGAGCCATGGACATTGTAGGTAATAATGAATGGATACTGGATTGTGTCTGGTAGTTATTTTATAAAGCGTTGTGTTCACACCAATGACGCGCTAAAGGATGTATCTTCCTACTTGGAGTTCGGGTACTTTTACCGTGAAGAAATGCACTTTTTATGCAGATGCCAAGTTACAATTATATCAGCAGACATTGAATTGCTGGACATTCCATACATACCCTGATGGAAATATTTAACCTTTCCCAGTTGGTCGTAAATTCCGAGCAACTAGTCCCAAGATGAAGGTACGTCTGAACATGTTGGCCATTCCAAGTCATGTAGACCTCGATCAAACTATGAAAGGGACTGGAGCATTGTTGGTTGGAGAGGGAGTAAGACTGTGTAGACGTTAGCAGAGACAGCACATGGGAGGGGAATGTACGTGGCTATTATATAAGTCTCCAAAAATCTACAATCACATAGCATGAGACTTGATGTCATTCAATATTGACACATGACGGAAAACTTGTTTTATGATGACTAATTGCCAAAGAAAGTAAATAAATGCAGACGGTTATAGACATAACATGAAAAAGATAATTCATTTAAATTAACACAGCAAAATGACAATGCAAATGGTAATACAAACTGTATTATTCTATTGCGCATAATATTTGAATTGGCTCATTCAATCCAAATAATCATATATATCTCAACAAATATCAGCCGTAAAAGCATTCGTAAAGAATTACCAACAGCTCGATTGCCTGATATTTCACGGAAAGGACTTGTGGAATAATTACGTTCATTGCAATCCATTCACATGCTTATGAGAAGTAATGGCATTACTACAGTAGACCCATTTATTGGTAATTTGCCTATAGTTCATCACAACTTATCAGCTGTCAAATGCCCGGCAATAATCACATATTGCTGATAGTGTCTACTGATTGATATCGTTATCTCAGTATTGATCTTCGAGAATATACCACCAGCTATTGTGTGCGTGGAATTCCCAGCTAAATCATTCCTGAAATATCCCTCAGGAACCATTTTGATAGATTCCATCATAGATTCAGGTGATTATGTACAATTTATTTATTTGGGAAGTTTGCATTGAGAGATGCATTGTGAGGAAATGAAAATGAGGTTACTGAATTGTATAACAAATAATCATGTAACATTTTCTCGTGGCCTAGAAATTACCTATTCTATTATTATCCTTCTAGAACACGTAGCTGAAGTATTGAGATAAGGAGATTACCAGGCTTGAAATGGCCTGGTTACTCAACCTGCGATGTCGGTCACCAAAAATTGCTCTTTCATTTCCCTTCCTCGGTCGAATGTATCAGTTTTACGCGAAGTTATGAACGTTAAAGATTATAAGACCACTACCATATGAACAAGAAATATTAATATTGTTTGATACTTATATTTGTGAAGAAAACAAATAGTTTTCACACTTTTTATTTTGACACATCCCTTGAGGTTTTCTCATTGTCTTCAAATCAACCCACACAGAATTTAAGAAGCAGCCATAAAGCCCAGTGACCATGGCTGAAGCTTGAATTATCTGCATGTTAAATAGTATACATACGTGAATAAAGTATTCTATACTAGAACCATATAGCATACCCAAACTTAGATCTAGATCCCTTATATCTTTCGAATATGAGCATTGAACAACGAGGTCAATCGAATTGTGTTAGTTTGCAATATTCAAGACCTGTCTCTTTACGAATTTGTGTGATGTTTCTTGCACGATATAGAGTTGTTGTTATGGTTATATTATTGAGGCAATAACTCGGTTGACTGTTAGTGGAAGTTGCTTCATAATTTCTCCATGGTCATATTTATATTCATGTACTCTCGCTGTTTGAGAGATATCTGCTCAATCTTCAGAATGGACATCCATCTCCTTTTACCCCAAATCTACAATGCCAGTTGTATTTTTTGTATTTATTTGTTACACATATAGTAACAATCGCACAATTAATCAACTTTCGCAGACAATAATTACTCTCACAAGGAAGGAGCAGAAAGATAGTTGTGTAATCATGAGCTTTGTAAAGGAAATAATTCAGTGTCCTGGATATACCAGATAGAAAGGAGATTCAACAATTTATTGTGTACTAGCAAACAGGGGAATATTGAAGTGCACTTGTGATAAAATCACGCGCGATTCCATGATTGGAATTTGCATGCCAATCCTTGCACGATAAAATCCTTTCTGGATAGCGAATTTAATGCGTTGTACTGTTCCTTGCATTATGCAGTGGAAACAGTTATTTTTGTGTTTATAACCAGATAATAATATTCAGGAATGTAACACGTGAATACTCTCATATTTTTTCTGACTCTTTATAAACAACTGATTCATTCATGCATCTCAGAGGAATCTCAGGAGTTACCGTTAATATTATGACCTGATAATCAGCAACATATCTTCCAAGAGCATAACCTATATATATCACTATGACCCTCGGTGCTTTGAGGAATTGAACTGAAATTCGGGCCATGAATCTTTATGTGGATATGCTGCCTCCCTCAAAGTCTAAACTGTGCCTTTTATCGTCGACTACTAACCTTTTAGAGATATTCTCGATCTACACTAACTCTTGAGATATTGACTTAATAAATTACAAAATGGAGATTCTCTAGGCCTCTTCAAGTAGTCCCACGCTGGGTGGGGATGAATAATTCATTCACTCGTTCAGTCTAGACTATTTCAATCTCTTCCAGATTCTACACAGGATAGGGTTGAAATTTATTGTGACGTATGAGCGTGCTTTCACACTGGATGGATGTTATTTGCTGCTTCAAACCTGCCAGAAAATTTAGAGGCAAAATGTCTTGTCCGAGTTATTTCAGTATAGGCCTACCTTTAGCTACCATATACAAAAAAGAAAAGATCTCAAATGTACTGAATCGCTTACAATTCATTCTTATCATAGCTGGGTTAATTATCATTCAAGTTGATTCCTTTATATGTATGTACCAGTACTTAATTACGAACCACTTGATCATTGCAATTAGACATGAAATTCTCTTAATGAGAAAAAAATAGCAAAATTACTGCTGATTACAGCCAGCTCATGGGTCTTATTACTGGCATATGATTGAATTTATGTAGCTGATTTGAGCGTACATCCCTTTCCAAACGTACCGGCAGAATATGAAATATCTGATCTGATCTTAAAACATGCCCTATTGTCTCGTTTCTATTGTCATTTGTTATTAACTTCAGTCATCAAAATTTGGCTGTATCGGTGGTAATAGATTGATACTTGCATTCATTCCCTGGATGATCATGTGAACTGAATATTGCTTTTTGTTTCTGTGTTGTAAGTCATTTGAAGAATGAAAAATTCAATCTCATATCCTCGACAGAGAGCAAAATCCATGTGAATAGATACGAGTAGGCAACCAGAGTGCTTTGTTAGAGTAAGATACTGTCAGATCTTCGAGCACCTAAACCTGTTTATCATGGTAATTATGGTACTGACAGCGTAATTAGGAATTGTCATTATTTATGTCTAAATATAAGGTACTTTGTGTTTGTTTTGGAAGCGACAATTCATTGAATGTGTACATCCTGGCAATGAAGAGGAAAAGATCCCAAGAGAAGCAAAATCCAATCTTGTATCGACGGGCTTATGACTGGAAAAATACAAGAAGATTGTGACAAATTGCAAGCTGTTGAGCTCACACAAACAAACCCCACTCAGCGGAATGGTCTGATATGTTAAAGTGATATGGGCAATCTATTTCCGAATAACTGTTGGCATTTCAATAACAACGAAATTACATTTAATGCATCATTTCTATCAGGATTTACGTATTACCCACTTTAGTCTAATATAAACCATAAACCCATTTATTGCCTCAAAATGTCATTTGTGATAAAGCACTCATCAATCAATATCAACGCACGATCAATCACTGGACATTTCCCCTTGCGTAAAACTTTGATCATGTACACAGGGTGAGGATTAATTTGATGACCTCGAACTGTTGGACATGATATACGAGAGAGCTCTCTCGGGGTAATTATTTATTCACACGTGCGATAAATTATGGGTGTTGTTTTGAATATAACAGGCTGATTAGATCATTTTGCATGCAATATGTAATATTATGGTTGGAATGTGATTCCAGTACACCTCTTCTGGTATTCTTTGCCATTAAATCTGCCCATATGTGCATCATACATGTAACTAAATATTAGTAGTCTATTTCCCAATAATGTTAAGGTTTATCAAGCAAGCGAACCCAAATCATTAACATAAAGTTGAGGTACATCACCAAAGAGAACCTGAAAACATTATTGAAGGAGTTTTTTGCTCAACTCATGGCACACTTTTTACATCATGACAGCTGCATTTGTGCTAAAGCCTCGTAAATAAAACAAAACCTTGGATTCCAGAAAACAGTGATGAAGGAACATTCAAAACCATTGTAATCTGGAGGTAATCAAACCTGGCAACTGAGGTAATGTTTACACAATTGGTTCAAGTGTTTCCATGTTCATGCATATACAGAGATATTCATTTGCTCATGAAATATTTCATATGGACTATAAAACATGAAGAACGAATCAATCTAAAAGTTATGAATATGAATAGCATTCGTCAGTATTAAATTCAGTTAATACTCATAACGTACATAATATATCGCGATCATCTTTTCGCCAAAGCGTTTACAGTTTGTCATTACATCCCGTATTCTACTTGTACCGAGTTATTACAATGATGATCGGTTTTCCGAATGGACAACATCAAATACAGCAAGATGTGCTTACTAAAGAAACAAAGGGAAGAAACGGGACCTAAGATGAACGCCGTTATGTACAAAATTCTGGTATATACAAGAGCCGGTTCATGCAGATTACACTGTATCACGAAAGTCACACTTTTCCACTTTGCTCCGGGTGCATTAGTTTGTCTGCCTTTCTCTTGTAGATCTCTCCCGGAGTGGATACAGGGAAATACTCTGTGTTATTGAGTGTGATGTATGGGTTGTATCGTACGAGATTTAGTTCCTTATGACATCAGACCTCGCAGCTATACATTGCAGGATAAGTGGCTCTATATTTCAGAGATTTGCTTCCAAGGCGGCTCGGGAATGTTTCACATAAAGCAAAGCCAATTATGAGCAATACGTAGCTATCTTGTTTCTGATCTGATGGAACGTGAAAAAATCTTCGTGGCTATGACGCGCAAAACTAAATATATTATGACTAACATTACGGGTTTTCTTCCTCCCTTATTATTCTCCATGTTTGTCGTAATTTGATAAACTGTAGACGCCACAAATATAGTCTTTTCCCAGACGCTGACATCAAGGTATTGTTACGTAACTGAATGTCATCTGTAAACCATTCACGTATAAGGAGTTCTGTCATCATCAGCTGGTTGATTCAGGCTGTAAGACGAGGAGCAATTTATTTACGTTTAACTTGCAGACGATATAAACGCCACATTACACAATAGGAGTGACGCAAGATGCCCCTTCAATGCATACCAATACCCGGCGCCAAATATGTTGACGGGTGTGGAGGAGCTCGCGAGTCTGCGCGCTTTCCACAGATTACCGCGAATTTAATGAAGCGCGCACAGAGAGAACGGAAGGGAAGACCTTGCAAAACTTACAAATTTTGTAGTCAGACAGCGTTTCCTTTCCTTCACTGCCGCCTTCATCCTTTGAGGGCATTCCTTCTGAGAGATGCAGGGAAATGTTGCCTGGAGCAATATATCGGTAGTCGCTTTTCTTTAAATATAAAACCTTCTATGTACTGTCAGCACACGTTATTTCACGGAGTACCATCTCCGAGTACTGTTTACGGAGCTCTCGGCGTCCACAACAGAGGAACCACTGGATCTCATTTGGTCCATTGCATCGTGACGCCAGAGATTTCAGGGGGCTCTATTTGTTTTCCACGTGGACTCCCACTTCCCGGGTGAAATGAAGGAAAGGATATCAGTGGTGGTCAAGCTGTGAGTCTGAACCCCGGGATCTATTAAAAAGGAGGGGACCAGTGGTCAAACATACGTGATTGAGGTCGACTGGACGAACCCCTAGATGGACTGTGGTCAAACCCCTGCACTTAGTCGGCCAAACACGCGGAAGCTGGACAGGAGACAAGCTATTGACATCCGTATGTTTGGCTTTGGTTGGATGTGCCACTCCCTCCCACGTTGTCCATCAGTCCGTCCGTCTGTCTATCGTCTGCTGCTGCTGCTGCCAGCACTGGTATGGATGCGCCTATGGCTGCTGCCGCTCGCTCGCTCGCTCGCTGCTGTGGGTCTCGTATGCTCAGCACCCGGTGACACCATTAGCACGGTGCTTGGCTCCTCGCTCACCGCGCCTGTTCGCCACCAGTCGCTGTCTGCTCGTCCGTTCGCCTGCTCTCTCGTTCGTCCGTTCGTTCGTTCCCATATGGACGGTCTCCAGGCCCTTGTGCAGTGTATGGTCGCCGCTGTTTACCCCCTCCTACCGTCAGCATCAACGACGTAGCAATAATCACGGCTAACTGGACCAGCTTTGCCAAGTCAACAAGGTCCGAGCATCTCTAGAATCTGATTGCATGTTGAAAATTCGGGTCATGAAATATGGAGTAGATGCCTTTCGGGTGCGATGGAATAGATGATCAGCCACTAGAAGGACACGGCGGGATTTGCTATCAGTGCTGGTTACCGTCTCCAGGGACAAGACCTCTACACGGGCACCTTTTTGAAAGACGGTCCAGGGCCTCTTGAATCTCGTTATATAGGCGTGCGTCCATCAAGGGGAACATACGCAAGCGACGGCGCCTCGTGTCAGCATCTGTACAAAGGAGCGGTCGCTCTCTGATTGACGACTTGGACAGGTCCGTGCGCTAATGTCCACGGTTGCACCCCAGTGAGAGTCAGGAGGGAGTGAACGACGGGCAAAGGAAGAGACGGAAGGGCGGAGATGACACGACAATAATTCTAGACACAAACAAGTCGACAGGGAGACTTGGAGGAGCAGGAGTAGACGTCTTCAACACACGTAACGATTTGAGATCAGCGCGGTCTCCAGTGGCGCGTCCCTGTGTGCTGTGTGCTTTGTGTTTGTGTCAGTCGCCGGGGAGAAGGTGTCAGTGTATCTCTGATGGCGAATCTCCCACTGGACTAGGAGACGACACTTACTTGTAGCTACAGAGGCCACTCTAGTTTACCGCTCGCGCAATGCGTATGTCGTGAAGAGGGACAAATTCTGCCCACTGTTAAGTGGATCTGGAGTATTCCCAGTGATTGGATACTACCAGATTAGGACACCGATATGGACCCCGCGTTTGCTTTGATTCACAAACAAGGGTGTCATTGGGAAACCTTGTAGTGTATCTAGGCCTTGGATTATTCATATACATCGGGGAGTAATCTTGTTTGTATCTATGGAAACCATACAACCCACGTAGTCAGCTTGTTGACATCAGTGTGTCAAAAATGCATACACTATTGAATATTGCATACTATGTAATTGGATTAGTTGTTGCTGTGTCGTCACTGGCGTATTTTGGCTTCACGCCCTTTGGCATTCACTCTTGACGCGAATGCTTTTTAATCACACGCTTATTTAGCTAAGTACACGCGTCATTACAGCCATGAAGTTTATTGCGTGGAGATGCCTGCTATATGACCTGATGGGCCCTCTTGTTAATTAAGGCACCAACAATGTTCCGTGCTGTTAGGTTCTGATAGTTTGTTGGTAGACAACTCGTTCCTGTGACGAGCAATATCTAACAAGTCCTTTACCTGTGTCTGATATGCCGCGTTCGATTGCCCTCAGCTGCAGTGCGTTAATGAATGCGGCAATCAGCATTAATTGCATTCTTTGTTGCTTGCCCTTTGTATTGGTCGATGTCTGGCCGCCGAACGAAAGTCATTGCCCCGTCTATTTACCATTCCATGTGGGATCATACATGTGGGCTAACTAATACCAATCATCGTTACAAAAGCCTGGCAGGCATACGATCTCCACACGTGCCGAATGTGTGTGATAAATGTCTGCTACACAGGTGTTGTGTTATCATACTTCACATGGGGAACCCACTGTGCCAATTATCAATATTTACATTTTCACCTGGTCTCGGCATGGGTTTCGAGGCGGATGTGTTATATCTATTGCAGTTCCGCTGCAGCAACCTGCTCATTCCCATGGTAACAGGCAACCCCTATTTACTCCTCCCCCACCGGTTCGTTAGTAGCTTTTTGTAACCGAACAAAAGACGGGAAAGCAGGATTATCGTCTCTCATTACAATTGTAACCGAAGAATATAAACACAAATTATGCTCTGGCGACACGTTTTTCGACCGGTAATCCTCGAACGCATTTATCGATCACAGAGCGGACACCGTGAAGTTCCACTCCCGGGATGTGGCCTCATAGTCGTGGTATCAGATGTTCACCAGCGCCCGTCGGTTCATTCTTTCTTCCATATACCAGTAGCTTCGTTCCGTCCAAGTCTTTGGTTGATGGGGGCGGGGGGAGCTCTATGATCAAATGACACTCGTCTCTCATCACCCAGAGTAGAAGATGCTCCAATCATATCGCGTTATTACCTGACTCCAAGCGCTTCTCTCCGACACGTTTAACAAATGTCATTGGGAGTTCCATCCTGGTACATACGTATGCAAGGAGCTGAGGGCATAGAAATAGAGAGATGCTGAGGGTTAGCGGTGGAGTGAGACATGTCGCCGCAATGATTAAAGCGATGGACGTCTTCTGGCTGGTGTAGGTCTGGGTTTTGAAGTCTCAAATATAAGAGCAAGATGCTAAATGTGTAGTGGTTCTGGGAAAGTAATGGCATATATCAGTATTGATTCCCTGACTGTAAAATGCGCAGTTGGTGAAGATTTCACTTTCTGTATTTTACGTCGCTTGCTATATGTAGATATCTATCCCCATCTGTTTCATGTTCAGTTGGCTCTATGTCAAAGCGGTATTTTTGCTCCGTCCCGTCTTCTTCTGTCTGTATCCCGGTCCGTCGTAATCTATTCTATTTTCGTCAACGTCTGATGTCAAGTTCTGGAACCTAAACCTGGATGATCAGCAGTTTTATTGCTCAGGCCAATGGTGCTCAACTTGAGATGGGACCAATGTAATCACAAACACAGAGGAGTTTGTGTTCTGTGTGTCTGATTTTATTTCTTCAAAGCAGAATGTCTCGATGTCACAGGGTTTATACTTCCCAACCGTGTAGGGCATGATACGCCAGGCGAATATCCACTCGTAGTTTCACATTACAGCTCGTTGGCTTTGCACTTGTCATCCTCGGCTAAGGATAGGAGAAAATCAAATTCGTCGCTCTGCCAGTATTTTGTAGATCTCCGTTTGGAGTGTAGAAAGGGCAGAGGGCTTTCACGGAGTCTGTGATACATTTATATGCTTTTACGTCCATTAATATGATTGGAAATGCTTATACAGTTGTCTCCTGGGTGCTCAATGGCTCGCACTGTCCATGAGCCGAATACATTAGGAATCTATTTGCCGGGACGGAGGTGTCACAAAAGCAGGCCAAATTTGCATAGATGAATATACTGAAAGAGCTATGTGCGTTTGAGGTGTGGCGATGGATAATAATCAACCACTCATTGTTTATTTCAGTGATTGTCGAGCATTCCTGTACATTAACAAACCTCTGGATTACTGGATATATCGAACAATATTATCAGTTTATAGTCGTGTATTTGGATACATTTACATAAGTTGCAGTGGTCACATCTCACTCCGGAGTTGCAATGATTAACAATGAACTTTCCTTATGGAACATATGATTCTTCGCTCGAGTCTCTAACTGACACTTCTGTGGACTTCCTTTGTGGATGAACAGATGAGGTTGGACAGCGTAGCAAAACATTCCGTCTATCTGAATTAATATCTCAGATTCATCTCAACGTCCTCCGGCAGATTATCTCTGTATATGACTCGCCAAAGTCGCACGATACTAGATCCCACGAGGACCCACGAGTGAAAGAAAGGAAAGGACTTTGGGAGACGTCGATGCCCAGAGCTCAGGCCTCGGGCGTCAAGGCTTCCGAGGCAGCCTGCACCACCCCACCACCACAGCCACCGCTACCGCTAGTCAACAGCACAACTGCATCCGCCAGGGCAGCACCTGCAGTCGCAGCAACAACGCAAGTCGCTCGCAAGCCGTCAGTGTCATCGTCGACACAACAAACAAACAACGCCGATTTGTGCACAGGTGTCGAAACAGCGTGCTGCATGATTCGAATGAAGATACAGAAGTTGATTCCTTACTTTAGTAAGCACATCATATCCCTCCGGGAGAAAAAAGGTAAGCAAACAAAGATCAAAGTACCCATTGGAGGAAAGCTTATTTTCTCCTACCTGCAACTGCGAAAAAAAAACAGCATGAAATACATAAAAAGACGTAACGTTAGTCATCAATGCTAACATTTTCTTAACTGCGATTACGCCCAAGAAAACCTGGATATGCGATGAATATACACACTCCGCTCTCCTCGTTTCCAGTTTATCGATGCCAGAAAACGAGCAATTAGGTGCTTTGTGATAAATGGCTCAAGAGTGTGGGTTGTTTTGTTGCTGTCACCATTGGAGACCCGAGGGAGGGGAGAGGCATTAGTCCAGGGGTCGCTGAATTAGCCAGGCGCCACCTAATTAATGGTATTGACTTCGGCAGAGTACCCCTATCGGTTCAACTCGTAGAGCTGTGAAATTGATTTTTATCCGGAAGAATGACTTCGACTGCATGTTTCTTTATCTACTGGTGATTTGCTATTAAATTATTGGAAAATGAAATTTGTATCGAAGGATATTTCATCAACATGGTGTGAATATATAAGTATAATAACACTAATATTATAGTACTCAATGTGTGATATATTGGTTTTCACATTCAGTCTTGAAGACAGCGATTGGATGCTGCAGCATAACTCAGCATACATTGTATTCAATAACTCGTCATTAAATATGCATGAATAGCAAAGAAGCATTTATTATGCCGAGGTATCAGTGATCTATATTTGGTATAATGCAGGGTCTATATGGATCATTTCAATATGGTACCGTCGTTTCAAGCAATTACCGGTATTATTAGCTTTGTTCATATTTAGGGCATGCAGTCTGTTCTCGAGATCGTGTTTTTGTGTCGTGCCACTGTCGACAGTACATTTTTACCAGTTAGCGCATGGGCACAGAATAATCTCTTCTATGTCTATCGGTTAGCATATGCCACCAGATCATATTTTCAGATATACAGCAGTAGTATCGCAATGTCGAAATATTGCACAATTTTGCAGGATGTTTTGTCCACACATGTAGAACACATTGTACACATTGATCCGAACACATTTGATCCGATAAAAATTGAACTCAGTGACATGTTTCATTCTTCGTTTGGGTCATGTTGAGTATGATATTGTGGTCTTATATTTATCGTTGTATGGGGGTAGCTTTGGACGTTTAGGAATGATAATATACCGCTTCCACATGCAACCCACGTTATTATATCCCATGCCATACGATGTACCGAACACCCACAACACAGAGAAACATAGCAGCATTTCTATAATATACTGCTTTTACTGTTGGCCAGATTATCAAGTACAATTACAGTGGAACTTCGTCGCTGTCGTTAAGAACGTATTCGTGACTGGCGCCCACTATAGAGAGAGGTGAGGTGACGGTCTCGGAGGACATTCACCTTACCATAGATAGGTCTACCCAGCTCATATATGGTTAGAGGGCACGGGGCCGAACGGCAGCAGCTTCCCGAGTTAATTGAATTTCATCCAGTAAATAACATCGGAAAACCCACAATTGAGAGTTTGTCTCTCCACTGAGATGTTTGTGCCCAGGGATTCTTTAATTGAGGCAATTCTGTTTTTAATATTTTCCATGGATCAACTATGGAAGAAGCGAAGCCTCCAAGACCACACCAATAATGTTATCGATATATGCTGGACCAGATTGTATCATCGTCAAGGTTACTAATGAAGTCGATGGAACTCTCTACAAGTGTTAAAACATATATCAGTGTACACATTTCGTTTTTTTACGTTTTTTTGTTTGAAAAATATTACAAAAACTGAGGACTAGTGTGTGTATTTCAATTCAGTACTGATCAGAATCTATATTGCACACCATAGACGAGTATGCTCGTCCTTATTACTCAACTTAATGCTTTCCAACAATGATTTGAAAATAATATCTTCCGACGAAAATTTGATGCTGCGTCATCGCTACAGAATACCAATGACGATAAAACCAACTTAGATGAGATTAAGTTCAGCATACTCAACGGTAAAAAGTGGCTGATGCTGCGATACATCTGTCTTATGAAGATTATCACCCCAGCTACACTATATGAAGTGGCATTATCGTCGTAATCATCCTCTCCAGGAGTGTCCTTTCCCTCGATCTTTCTGCTGACCTGAAAACTCTACTATATAAGCACCAATTGAGCAATGAACATTTAATAGGTATAATTCAACATAATACGTTGTAGCAGTAGTCATATGAATAAATATTTTATACCTAAACAGCGAGTTTAGGAAACTAGCCTTTCATTCATTATCAGATTTCAATGCTAGTGTGCTCATGCACAACATTTTTTAAGCCACACACAAAATATGTCACCCATCTCTTTCACCACCGCATGTCAGACATTCTGAAGGACAAAGGCACGATATGAATATAAGGAGAAAGACGTAACAAATGTTGTCTGAAAAGAAGTGTCACCACCAGTGTTCAGGGTCACGGTAAATCAGAACAGTTTGCGTCTGTACGTGTTGTTCTTCATTGGATGAAATTTGTTTCTTCAAGATAACAGCTTTCTTGTGGGAAGTGCAAATTCTCCGAGGATTTAGACCCGGGATTGTGCTTTCAGTACGTTGTCCATGTGGATATTCTTCATGAGATTCGAGAAGATATACTTGTTCGCACCACCCCATTCATTCGAGAGGATTTAGACCAAAATTGTATTCTGGGCATGTAGCATTCTCAGCTAAGGCTGGTGCATCTTTCCCCAAACGGCCACATATATCACGTGTACCATCGTCTGTCATCTGTGGTATGATGCAGACAGAAGACAGAAATCAACATGTCTGTATACTTCTAGGCGCCAGAGAAATATCAGAGTTGTATGATGTCTATTCGTCCCCCATCAGACGTGCTATAAATACTGGTGTCTCAACTGGAGTGTGGACACATTTCTACATGTACCAGATGTAGTTTGTCAATGTTGTATGCATTCTTTCTGATAATATCAGTCTTGGTGATTTGGCGGAATCATCCCACAAAGGAGGTATGTGTTGCGCCAGTGGCTTGCACCTTGGTAAACTGATATGGATCAGTGTTTTATCAAGTAATGTATTCACTTCTTTCTGTCATTAACATCTGACCAAGGACAGTGTGATCATCATCTTTCTGGTCATCAATTTCGTGGATACTTTTCACTTCAACCTAAACGTGTTTTCTTCATATTATGCAATATTTGATGCAATATCATACAATATCTGACGGAGCAATTAGGCACTAGAACTAATTTAATAACCAACTGAAAGACAGTAGGCATATTAAGATGACATATTATTGTGTATTACATATTGAGGTGACAGTTTGGCGCAGGCAGAAACATCATTTATGCAGCTCGTATTCATTATTCAAATCCGTACACAACTTGTATTCCAATGTACTTCAGTGAGCATCTCTGGTACATTATTTTTAAAAATTTGTCACAATATCTGATACTAATTCCATGATACGATTTTATTTTTTGACACCTCTCACGTCTGAAATTAGTTTCTTCAAACAGTTCATACGACTTCCCAACACTTTATGATCAAATGTTTCATTTTCATGATGATTACTTCTGGTGGTATGGTTTGTGTTTTTGCACATTTAATGTAGCAAGACTACATTGTAGTAATATGTTTCATTTTCACGATGATTACTTCTGGAAATACGGTTGGCGTTTTTGCTTGTATCATAAAAGAGGATGACAAACAGTTGTCAATGAAGCAACATCTTGATACCGAATTTGGTAATATTTAATGATTGAGAACCGTGTGCCATATATATCGAAATGTGTGAAATCATTTAAAGAGTTCATAACACTCTTTCTGTACTAATGAACAATCCATCCAATTCGATCTGGTTATCATGATGTTCCTTGCGTCTTCGCCCAGTGCAGTTGTTGATATAACCCAGGCCACAATGCATTACTACAGGACACAACAGCAACTTTCATCAGCAGTGCCTTCATGTTTTGCATAACAAATATCAGCCATATTGATATTTCAAGAGACAGTTGGCAATGACTATGTGAGTCTGGCCGTCTTTTTCACTGGAGACCAATTCTTACCTGAGAGCCTCTCTCTCCAGTTACGAGACATGTGGACTCCACAGCTAACATGCAATTGACAGTAATTGCTTTTCTCCTTTACCATGTGTTCCTCGTTCTACTTATGTGTGTAACTGTGTTTGTGAATCAAGACGGGTGATAATGAGCTAGACTAATTTGAACGTGACATGTAATAGATCAAAATTGTTTCTTCCACACGTTGCTTCACGAGTTGACGTATATGCTGCCACTTATTAATCCAAGTTGTTCACATACCTGCAAATGCATTCAGCATTTGATAGCTTCTTCATCAGTAACTGTTGTTGAAAGCTAGTTAGAGCAGATATGTATGAAACGGCATAGGATTCAGTAGACGAAGAAGGAGAAAAATGGCAGTGTGTTTTCAAGTTTTTGGCCATAAAGATTGATTTATAAAATTTATTCAGGGAATGGTGAGGATTTCTTAACTTCTTGTCACCATCAGGAAGGGAAACTAATTTTGTTACTGCTTAGATGATATATTACAATGGTGCATTTCAGTATCTCACAAAAACTAACGAATTAATTCTCCCTGTGGTCCCTTATATATCATTCGGCTACTTTGCCAGACTGGTTGCGTGTTACTGAACACTAAAGCCACGTTTTGTCCCACTTGCTGCCATATCTTGCTGTTTTCAGGGTCCCTGTAATATAATATGATCAAAGGCATCGAACAATACACAGTTTCTGAGAACCACTTACACGACGACCATCAAAACAACCTGTATTTTATGACGCAGTGTGTGATTCCTGTCGTGTTTATTGATCGGCAGTCCGAGATCTATTGTGATTGGTGGACTCTTGAATGGCTTCACTTATTGGCTCGAGGAATGCCCTTTCCGTGATCAGGGATATTTATTGCCACGAGAGGTGATCCAGTCATCGCACATTATTGCCTATATCATCAGGAAACCTATTGATTTCCATAAATTAGAGGAAGAAAGGCCACAATATTGCCTTGTCGTGTCACCTGATGATTACAAGTTTGTTGAGATATTTCTGCAGACAAATAATGTGAAAGAAGACAGCAAACATGTTTTGCAACAAAGAAAATGAAAAAATATCCTGTACATTTTATTTTGAAACATCAATAGTTTCCATATTACTCCATAAGGAGAGTTACAAATTTGTTTTGGCATCTTGATTGTTTTGCTTCCAATAGCATTTTTTCCTGAAAGTATAGACCATGTACATTTTTCAAGCGAAATAATTTGAATGTTCGGTGTTTTTTGTTTGGAAATATCACTTCTGTAAAGCAAGGCTAGTCACACAACTATCATATCTATGCTACCAAAAATATATTTTATCAGGTACTCTCAGGAAACCATGCAATCAATTTAGGTGCTATCTACGAATGAACCATGGTCACTTTCCGTCATAGACAGGCGAACAGTGACAGCGTGTGTCAACGATATGACAATATAATCAATTAGACGTATGACAATTGATCTGTTGAATGCATGACACCGCCGTGATTTCAAGAGAGGAGAAGTGCCCTCTGGCTGAGCAAACATTGCAACACTCAAGTCATCAGGAAGCCTCGAGCCAATCGATTGACGATCTTCAGAAGAGTGAAATTAACCGAACAGGCCGACCATAAACATTGATAAACTCAACTGAATAATGTACCATTTTTTGTAAAACATAATACATATATTTAAGTAGAGGGCACATTTGCAATTCAGTATGTGCAGTTCATGTGATGAGAAAATGCATATAATTTTCGTGTTTATCTTGAAATATGAATCGATAAAGAGACTGGAATTCTGAACTGAACTCTTTGTCTAATCTCATATATGTATATTCCTGGCTACATAGTTTTGTAAAAATGATCAATTTACATAATAATCATGATTACCTGTATATGAAATTATTATTGTATGTACACATGTAAATATTATGTAAATATTATGTTTATTTGTATTTTGCAGGTGAGTGTCATATATCTGTTTACAGAAGCAGGAGATTGTGAGTACACTGATGTACATTTATAATATTCATACAGTTAGCAAGACAGTTAGTTAGATAATCATTCAGTTAGGTTTTCTTGTGATAAATGGGTGCTGTGTTGTTATTGTCACCATTGGAGACCCCAGGAAGGGGAGATGCTTTAGTCCAGGAGTCGCAGAATTAGCCAGCCGCCACCTAATTATTGGTATTGACTTCGGCAGAATACCCCTATCATTTCAACTCCTAGAGCTATGAAATTGATTTTTATCCGGAAGAATGACTTCGACTACATGTATATAATCATAGTTTATGTTGAAATTTTTAAGCAAGGATATTCCATCAGCATGATGGATATAAATAAATACCATAATGCAAGTATTTCTGAAGTGTAAATGTAAGTATCAATCTATTACCACCAATACAGCCAAGTTTTTATGATTCCAATAACCAACGTAAAATACATTTTTCAATAGAAACAAGGCCCGACCTAATACCTAATCAAAAGACACACTGGCATCACAAGAGGCAGACAGTGTGGTAAATGTAGTTGTTTAGTCATGATTCTTCAGCACGCAGTGTGATATATATATTAGTTTTCACATTCAATCTACACGATGACGATTGGATAAGGCAGTATAATTCACCATACATTGCATTCAATAGCCCGTCATTAAATATACATGTGAAGCCTATTGGATACTTGACATGAATAACAAAATAGCATTTATTATGCTGACGCATCCAAGGTACATTGATCTAGTATACAGTTTATTTGCTATAATGCACGGTCTATATGGATCTTGGAAAACACAGACTGACTAGATATATGGTCATTTCCATATGGTGCCGCTGTTTTGAGCAGTTAGCCGCATTACCAGCTTTGCTCGTATTCAATCTGCATATAATCTATATGTATATATATGCATATAGTCTGTTCAAGAATCGTATCTTGGTGTCGTGGCATTGTGGACAACACGTTGTTACTGGTTAGTACATAGACACATGATAATATCTTCTATGTATATGGGTAAGCATATGTCACTGAATGCCACTAGATCATAATTACAGATATATAAATGTTGTACCGCAATGCCGAGATATTGCTAATTCTGGTAGAATGTTTTGCCAATACATGTTGAGAACATGTTTTTTTATACAATAAAACTCGACCTTGATGACATGTTCGCCTTTGCCCTTTTGGACAATGCTCATAATGATCTTGTTTTCCTTGTCTGGTGCTTCAAGTTTACCTAGTCCACATGCAGTATTATTTGTCATGGCATGTACAGTATACCAACCTTGAACCACCAGATTACAGTACAATTATAGTCCAATTTCGTCATTGTCATTAAGGACATATTCCTAACTGGCACCATCTAGAGGCAGGGGTGAGGTGATGGTCTCAGAGGTCATTCACCTCATCATGAATAGATGTACCCAGCTCATATGTTTTGGGGGCACAATGTCGAAATAGTAGCAGCTTTGCGAGTTGATTGAATTTCCTGATCTAATAATTAACATAGGAAATCCCAGTTTTTTTTTTTGTTTTTTTTTGTTTTTGTTTTTTTTTGGGGGGGGGGGGGGTTAGGGGGTGGTGGGGTCATAACACAGGGCGAGGGATTCTTTAATTGAAGTGGCTATGGTTTGTGGATCAAGAGTAGTGTAGTAAATCTCACAAGAGTAAACCAATATTGCTTTTGATATATGCTGAACCAGATTGTGTAATCATCGAGGTTGGAGACCATGCTGTCGACGTTGATGAAAATATGTAATAGCAATATGAGATACTAGATACACTTTTTCTGTTTTTAAAATGATATTTGTTTCCAATATTATCACGGAAGCTGAGGACAAGTATATGTATCTTGTTCTATTTTTGAGTAGAGTTCATATTGCATAGTGCATACCATGTTCAAGTATGTTCGTGTTTACTGCACAACCTAATGTCTGCCAATAATATGTGTTACAGATACGATAATAAGTTTGATTGATGAAATCAAGCGACCAAACTTTAAAGCTCCCTCATTTTTGCGGAATTCCAATGACGATAAAACCAACTGATGGGATTACGTTAAGTGTACTCGACATTAAAAAGTGATTAATGTTGTAATACATCTGTCTATGTTATGGAGAACATGGCGAAAACTGCTCATGGAAGATTATCATTCTCCAGCTACACCATAAAATGTAGCCATAACCTCCAATTCAGCCCCTCCTAAGTCTCTATTCCCTCAGTCCTTTCTGTGGATCTGAAATTACTGTATGAGAACCGATTGGACAATGAACTTCAAGCACAATGCGACAGAATTAGTTGTAACAGTAGTCGTATCAACTGGTAGTTTATACCTAAACAGTTATTTTGGAATTGTTCTTTCGTTCCTTTGCAGACTTCAATGCTAATGTATTCATGAAAAACAAGTTTTAAGCCATAAGCGATATGTGTCACTCACCACTTCAACACCGCATGTCAGACACTCTAGGACAGACATTCTAGACGATATGTATATAAAGAGAAAGACGTAACAAATGTTGTCCAAAAAGAAATGTCAACACCAGGGTTCAGGGTCACGGTAAATCAGAACAGTTTGCGTCTGTGTGGTTCTACATCGGAGGAAACTTGTTTTATACAGATAACAGCTTTTTCGTGAGAAGTGCAATTCCTCCAGATATTTGGACTTTAGATGTGCTTTCAGTGCAACGGCCAGGTAAATCATGATTACTTACGAAATTCAACAAGATATACCTCACAAAGATCTACTTAACCTAGAGGATTATATGAAAATTGCATTCTGGGCATGTAGCATTCTCAGCTAAGGCTGTTGTATATCTCCCCAAACAGCAGCATTTATCATACACATGGTGCCATCGTTATCATATGTGATATGATGCAGACAGAAGGCTGGAATCAACATGACAGACTTTAGGATTGTGTGATGTCTGTTCCTTTGCCTGAGATGTGCTATAAATAACAGTGTCTGAGATGGAGTGTTTACATCTTTCTAAATGATGTAGTCTGTCCTTGTTGATGTTGCTTGCAGTTTTTTTCCCCGAAACATGGCCATCATGACCTTGATGACTTGTACTCCACAAACGTATAAATGTTTCATTTATTGAACAATATTTGAATACATTTTAATGATGATCAACTCGCAACCGAGTTGCGATTAGACAAACGATTGCTTGTTGCTCTATGGAAAAAATATTCAGTCTTGTACATGTCTGGTATAATAATGGATTCATGTTTTGATATTTAATGTATTCACTTTGATCACCGATTAACATCTGACCCAGGACAGTAATGACTATCTTACTGGTCATCAAGTTCATGGATACTTTTTTATTCTATAGATATGAAAAAATCCTAAACCAGTCTTCATCACATCATGCCATATCTCATGTTTGCGAGGCATTTCAATTACCAAATGGGCAAAAAATAGACGTTCATCAATAAGATATTGCATCAATTTCGTATATTACATACTGTTTTGGACAAGGTAGTTCGGCGCTGATGTCACCCACTATTACGATATCAGTATTACAATATTTATGTAACAGTTCACTATTGTAATATTAATGCACCTCAAATGAAAAACAATCCAACGTTGCAGGAATACATCTGCAATTTATACACAACTTGTGCTCCCATCTTCAATCGGACTCCCAATCAGAGCTACTACTGAACATTATCGGTATATCACACTGAACATTTCACACTTTCCATGGGACAGGGTCATTTGGTACTTATTCCATAATACTGAAAATACTAGCATGAACATCAGCATTATTATTCGTTTATCTAGCAAGGATTTGATTTTTTCGAGGACCTCCCACATCTGGAAATATTACACAGTTTTCACGACGTTTTGCAGTGTACACGATCACGTAGGTGTGGTTCTTTTTGTATCTTCTCAAGACTCACACGTTGGTACAATTTCAGTTCACATGCAAAACCATGCGAGTTCAAGGTGGGTGCAGTCTGGTTAACTCCTGGTCAATTTGATAACGTGTGGAATCTGAACAAAAAAAATATTTACACATATAAACACACATATAGCAATGCCTATTTTGAAAACTCAATATGTTCATGATAATAACCACATATGCTCCCTTTTTGCAACAAAAGACAAAATGGATATCAAGCTTCATTAAAAAGAAAACTGGTCTTTGAAATGTTGACTACTTGAGTGATGAGGTACGCTAGTTGAGATACGCTAGTTGTTATGAGTTGAGATACGCTCAACTATTAACGAGCGTTATAGATACGCTATTGTTATAGATATAGATATAGATATTGTTATAGATATAGATTATATTGTTATAGATATAGATTATATTGTTATAGATACGCTGGTTGTTATGAGTTGAGATACGCTCAACTATTAACTCAACTATCAACTATTAAGCTCAACTATACGCTCAACTAATTATGAGTTGAGATACGCTTGTTGTTAGTTGAGATACGCTAGTTGTTATGAGATACGCTAGTTGTTAGGATGATGAACTTGTCGAGGTGATCAACATATTGAAAAATTTCATAGCGGTTGTACTTTATTACAAGACGTTATGTGAGAACACGTTTATTATGTGCGAACATATCCTTGAATATTTCATTTTCATCATGATTTCTGGTGTTAGCACGTGTTCGTACTTGCATCATAAGAGAGGATCACAATACGTGCTTGGTAATGCAACATTTCGACATTTGAATAATGTCAATGAAAGTTCAATTTCACTCTTTCTGTGCCATTCTTTCCCGATATAGTTATCTTGACATTTTCTCTCAATGCAGTTGAACTTACACAGGACGCAATGCAAAACTACACACAACAAAAACACTTTCCATCAGCGGTGCATTCATGTTTTATACAACAAATATTATGTCAGCCATCTTGATATTCTAAGAGGCCGTTGGTAATTGATTGTGTGAGTCTGGCAGTCTCATTCACTGGAGAACACTCCCTTGCTAAGAGCCGCTCCCTCCAATTACAGCCGATGTGGACTCCATAGCTAACATACAATTGACAGTAATTGTTTTTTCCATTACCACGTGTTCCTGGTTCTACCTGTGTGTGTGAGTGTGTTTTGTGAATCAAGACAGGTGATAATGATCTAGACCAATTTGCACGTGACATGTAATAACCCAGAAGTATTTCAAGAGTTGGCATTCATTCTACCACTTAATAATCCAATTTGTTCACAATCTGCAAATAACACTGCATCTGACAGCTTCATGAATAATAACTGTGGTCGGGTGTTAATTCATCAGAAATGTTGAGATAGTGTTATAAATTCGGTAGACGTAGATGTTTTTAAATTCTTGGTCATAGCGATTCATATAAAGACTTTGTTCAGGATATGGTGAGGTTTTTTAATTGCTCCTCGCCATCATGAAGGGGAATTACATTTGTTACTGCTTGAATACTATATTACAATGACGTCAATATCACATGAAAATTCACATCATTCTCTCTGATTTCCCTTATATAATTCGGCTACTGTGCTAGACTGGTCGCGTGTTCCTAAACAATGAAGCTACACACTTTTGCCAGTTGCTGCCATATCGTACTGTTTTCAGGGCCCCTGTAAAATAATATGATCAAAGGCATCAAACAATGTACAGCTTCCGGGAACCATTTTCGCGACAACCATCAGAACAATCTGTATTTTATAACACAGTGTGTGATTCCTGTCGTGTTTATTGATCGGCAGTCTGAGATCTATTGTGATTGGTGGACTCTTGAATGGCTTCACTTATTGGCTCGAGGAATCCCCTTTCTGTGATCAGGGATATTTATTGCCACGAGAGGTGATCCAGTCATGGCACATTATTGCCTATATCATCAGGAAACCTATTGATTTCCATAAATTATAGGAAGAGAGGCCATCTTATTTTGCCTTATCATGTCGCTATGATTTCAGGTTGGTTGACATATTTTTGCAGAAATAAAGAAGATGTGACAGAAGACGGCAATCATGGAACAAACTTGCTTTAAATTGGGTTTTGCTTTGCAAAAATGTCATGTAGTTTCTATTTTGAAACTTTTTCATAATAGACAACAAGGAGAGTAAAATCGCTTTGCTTTCAATATAATTTCAATATCATTCATGTTGCTCAAAGGCATTGATATGTGTATATTATTCAAAAAAATTTGAAACAGTTGTTTTTTGTTCCTGAATATCGCTTCTGTAAAGCATGACTGATCACACGTGATTCCAATCTACACAATTTAGCAATCAGTGTTATTTAGATGTTATTTGGGAATGGACCATCAATAATCAAGCAATCTAACATGTCAACATGGACACACCCTCATGGACAGGCGCACTGTCGTTGCACATATCAATGGTATGACAATATAGACAACTAGTCTCGTGATAATTGATCTGTTGAAATCATGACAACACTCTCCGTGTCCTCTGACTCGGCAAACATTGCACTGGTAACACTTAGGGCAAAGTGTTGGCTGCCAAGCCATGGGATGTAACATTTTGATGTGATAAATAGATCCTCGGGTTTTATGTAAATATTGTTGGTACATATTCCTATATAAGTGAACCACTCGAATACAAAGAAGAACCACAAGAGAATGAAACAGAGCTCGGATATTCAATAAATGTTGTTGTTTTTTCTGTCAAGTTCATTTCATGACAACAATAGATTTTGCTTTTCGTTGTCGATCATAATCACAGCCATACCATTGTTCATGGTAATATCAGATGACTGACAGAATAGATTAAATTATTTTGCTCTGTCCCTAAGACGTGGACAAAAATGTATTATGAATATCTATATTACATTTTTGTCAGGGGACTTTTGACAGAAATCCAATAAACAAATCAGACATATTTGTTTGCCTCTTTAGGCCGCGAACGTTGCAGTTCGAAACCCCACAATTATTGCTTTGTGAATTACTTGTAGTTTTGTTTATTCGATACTGACTCGTAAACTTACTGGTGTTTGAGTTGCTATTTCACGATTAATAACTTCTAACTGTTCATGGCTGTGATGTCACCAGTGATTGACAAATAAATATTACTTCCATACGTCATAGAACAAATATGACGATGCCTACAAATAGACTGGAACTGGAATTATTCCAGTCGGAATTCAGTTCAGAAACGGGTAAAAAGTCATACTACTATAGTATGTAGGGTAATCCTGCTCAACAAAACATTTTACATGAAAAGGACCCATAACTCTCATAGCAACATGTATTATTTCAGATATATATGAACGTCATCGTGATTTTCTGGATGACTACCATATTTGAACTCATATTCATCCTTTAACATAACAACTAATGTTTTACAATACTTAAGCCTCCAGCTAGTTTCTCTTCTGTATTTGACTACACTAGCCTGTAACACCTGATATCTGGTTCATGTGGTGACCAGGACTAAGTGGGAATTAGGACATATACACTTTTACATAACATCAAACTGTGGTATAAAGTCACAACAAATCTAACTTCATTTTTGATTTCAACTGATAGATATAAAAGACAACATTCTAACGCTTAATTCTTCAGAGCGTGACGTAATCTCATTGATTTCCCTTTGATATATATGACTGTAACTAAGGTATAAACGTAATAACGCCGCCAATAGTGAGGCATAACCGGCCTTTATTGTTCTTGAGCAGTTTCTAGTATGTGTCTTCCAGAATTTAACACCCGTAAACCTGGTAACACGATCCAGATATCGATGAAACAATAATAAATATCTACTCGACCTCAACAACTATTAACAACTAGGTATGAATGAATGAAACACGAATCCCAGTACGTGTAACTTGCTGCACTGGGACCCGACCTGTAGTGTAATTTAACATTGTTACCTGCCTACATAATAAAATTCAGGCACATTCTATATTGACTCTTTTGCCGCCGGAATGGCATTGCAAAACATTATATTGATGGCTAATTACATCATAATTACTATACTATCCAAAACTCAATTAGTCATTGTCTCGTGTGTGGTTTTATACATTGGCTGATGGAAACTTTTATAAGTTGGTTATTTTTTAGCGAAACTATAGGAAATGTAATTATCGACTATACAGACAAATAACATATTCGAGGTTTTATAGATCATTTTCATGACGATATCAATATAGCGTTGAGTATGTAGATTATGGTTATGTTCATTAGAATTTGAAATTTAGTATTTGTGTCTGAATTACATAATTATCCAAATATACTTACTGAATTATGCTTGAATGTGTCAGAAATTTATTTTCACAATAAGTCAAATACATTAGAATATACAGACAAATTTAGTCATATATACAGACATAGCATCATAGCACATCAGCAAATAAAGCATTTAAAATTGGCAAACCCAGTGTAGATGATATGACGACAATAACTAACCAATCTGTCCCATACGCTGCCAGTCTCTCGCAACATTCCCACTCTAGCCTTGTTGTTTCCTACCTTTCCCCGTGATCAGATCAATGATTATACCCGTGATGGGCTGGACTGAGGAGAACAGCAGCCGGGGAATTGAAAGCTGATACGATATATATTTTTGCCTTTTCTCTGTGATTCTGCCAATTCCTTGTGGTGGAAGGGTAAATGTCCGGGTATATATTGATCAATTTGTGCGTCAGTGAATGCCTTAGTTTGTAACTTGACAGCCATTTGTATAATTGGTTTTGAACATCACAACAATAATTTGATTTCAAAAATCTAAGGCATATTGCTTACTTTCAACCAAGCAGTATAGATAGGTTGTGTCTTTTATTTTATTGCCTCTAATTACCAGCTAATATTTTTTACAGTACATACATTTATTAAGCTAGTTTCGTTAACCAACATGAGCAAGCATCAAAGAGTTCAGATATATGGCATTCATTCGTTACCGCGGGAATACATTGTCAGAGATAACTACTGGACCAGGGGTGACTTTCTTAAACACACAGTGTGCATGATGGCGTGGGTGCATGATGATGTGGGTGTGGTTCGTTTTGCAACTTCTCAAGACTCAAACTTGCTGCAATTTCAGGCCACGATGTGAGTTCAAGGTGGGTGTAGTCTGGTTACCTCCTGGTCTGTTTGATATTGCAGCCCCAACTTCTGTTTTGGAAACTCAAACTGATTCTGATAATAGATACATATCCTCCAATTTTCTGGCAGCAACTAGAACTTAAATGGACCCTTAGCATCGTGATAAAAGAGAAATGGTCCTCACTTGTGTGATGAAGTTGACATTAGTCATTCAGACGATGATGTTGTCAAGGTGATAAACATGAGGGTTGTATCTTAAGTATAGCAAGACTTCTATGATAATATGTTTCATTTTCATGATGATTACTTCTGATGCTAAGGCTTGTGTTTTTGCACTTTTAATATTGCAGGATTATATCGTGATATTTTTTTTTCCATTTTTTGTGATGATTACTTCTGGTGCCATGGCTTATGTTTTTGCTTGTATCACGAAAAAAATATTCGACGAAGCCACCTCTTGATATTTACCAAATTTGTCAATATTTACAGATTCAAAATACTAGTAGTGTGGCATATATGTGTACTGAAGCATTTGAAATCACCAAACGTTAAATAACACCCGTTCTGTACCAATGAACAATCCAACTAGATCTATTTATCATGACGTTTCTTCCATCTCACAGTGCAGTTGATATTACACAGGCCACAATATAAATTTACAGGCAACAACATCAACTTTCATCAGCGGTGCATTCATGTTTTATAAAATAAACATCATGTCAGCCATCTTGATATTCTAAGAGGCCGATGATAATGACTGTGTGAGTCTGGCAGTCTCATTCACTGGAGAACACTTCCTTGGTGAGAGCCGCTCCCTCCAATTACAGCCGATGTGGACTCCATAGCTAACATACAATTGACAGTAATTGCTTCTTCCATTACCACGTGTTCCTGGTTCTACCTGTGTGTGGGTAACTGTGTTTGTGAATCAAGAGAGGTGATAATGATCTAGACCAATTTGCATGTGACATGTAATAAATCAGAAATATTTCAAGAGTTGGCATTTATTCTGCCACTTATCAATCCAAATTGTTCACATTCTGCAAATAATACTGCATCTGACAGCTTCATGATTAATAACTGTTGCTGGATATTAATTTATCAGCATTGTGTGATAGTGTCATAAATTTCGTAGACGTAGACGTTTTCAAATTCTTGGTCATGAAGAGTAATATAAAGACCTAATGCAGGAAATGGCTTTTCAATGAAGAGAAATTACTTTTGTACAGCTTGAAAGATATATTATATTGACCTCAATATCACACGAAACTAACAGAATCATTTTCTCCGTTTTTTTTCCTTATATCATTCGGCTGGTTGCGTGTTCTTGAACAATAACACCACATTCTTGTGCCACTTGCTGCCATAACGTGCTGTTTTTTTCTATAATATAATATGATCAAAGGCATCAAACAATGTTAAGCTTTCGAGAGCCATTAACACATTAAAACAACCTGTATTTTATCAAGTAGTATGTGATTCCTGTCGTTTTTATTGATCTTCAGTCCGAGATCTATTATGATTGGTGGACTCTTCAATGATTTCACTTATTGGCCTCAAGGAATGTTCTTTCTATGATCAGAGACATTTATTGCCACGAGAGGTGATCCAGTCATGGCACATTATTGCCTATATCATCAGGAAACCTATTGATTTCCATAAATTAGAGGAAGAGAGGCCATCTTATTTTGCCTTATCATGTCGCTATGATTTCAAGTTGGTTGACATATTTTTGCAGCAATAAAGAAGATGTGACAGAAGACGGTATTCATGGAACAAACTTGCTTTAAATTGGGTTTTGCTTTGCAAAAATGACATGTAGTTTCTATTTTGAAACTTTTTCATAATAGACAACAAGGAGAGTAAAATCGCTTTTAGTCTTCACTGTTTTGCTTTCAATATCATTCATGTTGCTCAAAGGCATTGATATGGGTACATTATTCAAAAAAAATTGAAACAGTTATTTGAAACAGTCCTGAATATCGCTTCTGTAAAGCATGACTGATCACACAACATTCCAATCTACACAATTTAGCAATCAATCAAATTAAGATGTTATTTGGGAATGGACCATCAATAATCAAGCAATCTAACATGTCAACATGGACACACCCTCATGGACAGGCACACTGTCGTTGCACATATCAATGGTATGACAATATAGACAACTAGTCATGTGATAATTGATCTGTTGAAATCATGACAACACTCTCCGTGTCCTCTGACTCGGCAAACATTGCACTGGTAACACTTAGGGCAAATTGTTGGCTGCCAAGCCATGAGACGTAACATTTTGATGTGATAAATAGATCCTCGGGTTTTATGTAAATATTGTTGGTACATATTCCTATATAAGTGAACCACTCGAATACAAAGAAGAACCACAAGAGAATGAAACAGAGCTCGGATATTCAATAAATGTTGTTGTTTTTTCTGTCAAGTTCATTTCATGACAACAATAGATTTTGCTTTTCGTTGTCTATCATAATCACAGCCATACCATTGTTCATGGTAATATCAGATGACTGACAGAATAGATTAAACTATTTTGCTCTGCCCCTAAGACGTGGACAAAAATGTATTATGAATATCTATATTAAATTTTTGTCAGGGGACTTTTGACAGAAATCCAATAAACAAATCAACATATTTGTTTGCCTCTTTAGGCCTCGAACGTTGCAGTTCGAAACCCCACAATTATTGCTTTGTGAATTACTTGTAGTTTTGTTTATTCGATACTGGCTCGAAAACTTACTGGTGTTTGAGTCGCTATTTCACGATTAATAACTTCTAACTGTTCATGGCTGCGATGTCACCAGTGATTGACAAATGAATATTACTTCCATATGTCATAGAACAAATATGACGATGCCTACAAATAGACTGGAACTGGTATTACTCCAGTCGGAATTCAGTTCAGAAACGGGTAAAAAGTCATACTACTACAGTATGTAGGGTAATCCTGCTCAACAAAACATTTTACATGAAAAGGACCCATAACTCTCATAGCAACATGTATTATTTCAGAGCTGAAGTTAGCTACAGACACGGTTCTTTTGCTGAAGGCTGCGACAGTGACGTAGGGATATTCTATGGACGTCATCGTGATTTTCGGGATGAATGTACCATATTTGAACTCATATTCATCCTTTAGCATAATTACTAATATTTTACAATACTGAAACCCCCAGCTAGTTTCTGTTCTGCATTTGACTACACTAGCCTGTAACACCTGATATCTGGTCCATGTGGTGACCAGGACAAAGTGGAAATTGGGACATACACTTTAGCACGTAACATCAGACTGTGGTATAAAGTCACAACAAATCTACCTCTATTTTTTATTTCAACTGATAGATATAAAAATATGATATCAAGAGAACATTTTAATGCTTAATTCTTCAGGGCGTGATGTAATCTCATTGATTTCCTTTTAATATATATGACTGTAATTAAGTTATAAACGTTATAACCCAGCCAATAGTGAGGCATAACCGGCCTCTATTGTTCTTGAGCAGTTTCTAGAGTGTGTCTTCCAGAATTGAACACCCGTATACCTGGTAACACGATCCAGATATCGATGAAATAATGATAAGTATCTACTCAACCTCAACAACTATTAACAACTAGGTATGAATGAATGAAACACGAAACTGCTCCGTATTTGTAACTTGCTGCACTGCGACATTGCGACCTGTAGTGTAAGTTAACATTGTTACCTGCCTACATAATAAAGTTCAGGCACATTCTATATTGACTCTTTTGCCTCCAAAATGGCATTGCAAAACATTATATTGATGGCTAATTACATCATAATTACTATACTATCCAACACTCAATTAGTCATTGTCTCGTGCGTGGTTTTATACATTGGCTGATGGAAACTTTTATGTAATTTGGTTATTTTTTAGCGAAATTATAGGAAATGTAATTATCGACTATACAGACAAATAACATATTCGAGGTTTTATAGATCATTTTCATGACGATCTCAATATAGCGTTGAGTATGTAGATTATCCTTATGTTCATTAGAATTTGAAATTCAGTATTTGTGTCTGAATTACATAATTATCCAAACATAATTACTGAATTATGTTTGAATGTGTCAGAAATTTATTTTCACAAAAAGCCAAATACATTAGAATATACAGACAAATTTAGTCATATACAGACATAGCATCATAGCACATCAGCAAATATAACATTTAAAACCCAGTGAAGATGATATGACAACAATATCTAACCAATCTGTCCCATACGCTGCCAGTCTCTCGCAACATTGCTACTCTATCGTTGTTGTATCCTGCCTTTCCCCGTGATCAGGTCAATGATTAAACCCGGGACGCGCTGGACTGATGAGAACCGTGTTTATATTTTCGCTTTTTCTCTGCGATTCTGCCAATTCCTTGTGGTCGAAGGGTAATTGTCTCGGTATATATTGATCAATGTGTGAGTTAGTGAATACCTCAGTTTATTACTAGACAGCCATTTGCATAATTGGTTTTTGAACATCACAAACATAATTTGATTTCAAACAGGCATATTGCTTACTTTCAACCAAGCACTATTGATCAGTTGCCCTCTAATTACCGGCAAATGTTCTTTTACAGTAAATACATTTATGAAGCTAATTTCGTTAACCAACATGAGCAAGCATCAAAGAGTTCAGATATATGGCATTCATTCGTTACCATGGGAATACATTGTCGAAGATAACTAGTGGAGCAAGGATGATTTTCTGAAACTTTGCACAGGGTGCATGATGGCGTGGGTGCATGATGGTGTGGGTGTGGTTCGTTTTGCAACTTCTCTAGACTCAAACTTTGGACTTAGTGCAATTTCAATTCACCATGTGGGTTCAAGGTGGGTGCAGTCTGGTTACCTCCTGGTCTGTTTGATATTGCAACCCCAACTATTTTGGAAACTCAGACTGATTCTGATAATAGATACATATCCTCCATTTTTCTGGCAGCAACAAGAACTTGAATGGGCCCTTAGCATCGTAATAAAAGAGAAATGGTCTTTACTTATGTGATGGAGTTGACATTAGTCATTCAGACGACGACGTTGTCAAGGTGATAAACATAAGGGCTGTACTTTAAATATAGCAAGACTTTTATGATAAAATGTTTCATTTTCATGATGATTACTTCTGATGCTATGATTTGTGTTTTTGCACTTTTGATATTGCAGGATAATATCGCGATAATTTTTGTACCATTTTTGGTGAGGATTACTTCTGGTGTGTTTTTACTTGTTTCACGAAAAAAAATATTCGACGAAGCCACCTCTTGATATTTACCAAATTTGTTAATATTTACATATTTAAAATAGTGTGGCATACATGTGTACTAAAACATGTGAAATCACCAAACGTTAAATAACACCCGTTCTGTACCAATGAACAATCCTACTCGATCTACTTATCATGACGTTTCTTCCATCTCATAGTGCAGTTGATATTACACAGGCCACAATATAAAATTACAAGCAACAACAGCAACTTTCATCAGCGGTGCATTCATGTTCTATACAACAAATATTATGTCAGCAATCTTGATATTCTAAGGGGCCGATGATAATGACTGTGTGAATCTGGCAGTCTCATTTACTGGAGAACATTTCCTTGCTGAGAGCCGCTCCCTCCAATTACAGCCGATGTGGACTCCATAGCTAACATACAATTGGCAGTAATTTTTTCCATTATCACGTTTTCCTGGTTCTACCTGTGTGTTTAACTGTGAATGTGAATCAAGACGAGTGATAATGATCTAGACCAATTTGTGCGTGACATGTAATAAATCAGAAATATTTCAAGTTGGCATTTATTCTGCTACTTATTAATCCAATTTGTTCACATGTTTGCAAATGCACACTGCATCTGACAGCTTCATGATTAATAAATGTGATTGGATGTCAGTTTTATCATAATTTTGTCTTGTAGTGTCATAAATTCAGTAGACATAAATGTAGACGTTTTCACATTCGTGGCCATAAATATATAGAGTAATTTAAATATTTTGAAATTCTGAGGGTTTTTTTAATTGCTCGTCGCTATAATAAAAAGAAATTACTTTTTGTCACTGCTTGAACAATATATTACAATGAGGTCAATATCACACGGAAACTAAGAAAAACATACTGTCATCCCTTATCACCCAGCTACTGTTACAGACTGGTTGCATGTTCTTGAACAATAAAGCTACATCTTTGTACCACTTGCTGCCATACCATGATGTTTTCAGGATCTCTGTAATAAAATATGATCAAAGGCATCGAACAATACACAGCTTCCGAGAACCATTTACACGACAACCATCAAAACAACCTGTATTTTATAACGCAGTGTGTGATTCCTGTCGTGTTTATTGATCGGCAGTCCGAGATCTATTGTGATTGGTGGACTCTTGAATGGCTTCACTTATTGGCTCGAAGAATCCCTTTTCTGTGAACAGGGACATTTATTGCCGTGAGAGGGTGATCCAGTCATGGCAAACTATTGCTCACAACAGCAGGAAACTTATCGATTTCCATAAATTAGAGGAAGAGAGGCCACAATATTGCCTTGTTGTGTCACTTTATGATTTCAAGTTTGTTGAAAGAAGACGGCAATCATGTTTTGCAGTGAAAGGATAAAATTTGCTTTAAATTGGGATTTGCTTTTGAAATCATGTCATGTACATTATATTTTGAAACATCAATCTTTTTCATACTAGACCTGAATGGAAGTTACAAATTTGTTTTACCATCTTCTTTATTTTGCTTTCAATATCATTTTTGTTACTACATCTTGTACTTTTAGTGAAATGAATTTGAATGTTTGGTGTGTTTTGTTCCAAAGTATTGCTTCTGTAACGCAGGGCTAATCACACAATTTTCCAATCTACACAATTTAGAAATTTCATCAAGTGCTCTCAGGAAACATAACAATCAATCCAACATGGATGGTATTGACGAATGAACCATTAACAATTCAGCAATCTAACATGCCAACATGGTCACTTTCACTCATGGGCAGGCGCACAATCACAGTGTGTGCCAACGATATGACAATATAAGCAATTAGTCATATGACAATTGATGTGTTGAATGCATGACAACGCGCTGATTCCCAGAGAGGAGAGGAGTGCCCTCTGACTTGGCAAAAATGGCACTGGTAACACTCAGGGCAAAGTGTTTGCTGCCAAGCCGTGCATGGGGTGTAACATTTTGCTGTGATGAATAGATTCTCACATGATGTCTAATTGCTGCTAATACATATTCATATGTAAATGCAGTAGCGGATTTAGAGGGGGGGGTTACTGGGGTCAGGACCCCCCCTTTTCGGAAAAATACATATATATCAGAGTTTCCATAGGCGGATTTACGCCTCCTGCCCGAAAAAAAAAATGTGTCGAAATATCATGTTTGAGAACAGGTTGATTATAGTGAGTTTGTTTGAGATGTATATTCATGGGGTATATCCATGGGGTTTGTTGTGGATTTCTAATTTATTTTCATAGGTTGTTGGGCAGTTGTACACTAATTCCATCAGGTGTACAGTAGAAACAACTACATTTAACACACTGTCTGCCCCTGATGACGCCAGTGTGTCTTTGGGTAAACAATTTGGTCGGGCTTTGTTTCTATTGCAAAATGCTGTATTTTATGTTTGTTATTGGCATCATCAAAATCTGACTGTGTTGATGGTAATAGATTGATACTTACATTCAGGAGACCTCAGTAAGCTACCACAGAACATAAAAAGGGTTCTGGCTTGTGGGGCCCCCAGACCCCAAGCCAAAATGTGCAGCTTCCATAGCTTCTATATTTGTTTTACAAACTCTTCAGAACATACATAGTCATCAATGAATTTCTAAGTGCAATTCATATCTAGAAAAGGCCACTAAATTAATGCAGAATATACAAAAGTTCTGACTTCCGGGGCCCTCCAGTCGGCTCCAGAACCCCGGCCCAAATGTGCAGCTTCTCTTCTACATTTTTTTCAAACTTTTCAGAACATGGTGATCAATGAATTGCAATTAATGAAGTGCAATTAATATTCAGAAAAGGCCACTAAATTAGTTCTGAGCATAAAAAAGGCTCTGACTTCATGGGCCCTTCAGCGGGCCCCAGACCCCCAGCCCAAATGTGCATCTCCTCTTCTACATTTTTTTTTACAAATTTGTCAGAACATGATAGTCAATCATGGTAGTGCAATTTGTTTCCAGGAAAGGCCACAAAATTAATTTAGAACATAAAGATGGCTCTGACTTCTGGGTAGTGCAATTTGTTTCCAGGAAAGGCCACAAAATTAATTCAGAACATAAAAATGGCTCTGACTTCTGGGGAAATTCAGCAGGCCCCAGACCCCCGGCCAAAATGTGCAGCTTTCCTTCTTTTACATTTTTTATGAACTTTTCAGAACATTGTCATCGATGAATTTTCAAGTCCATTTTATTCCCAGGAAAGGCCACAAAATTAATTCAGAACATAAAAAAAGGTTCTGACTTCTGGGCCCTTCAGCAGGCCTCAGATCCGCAGCGGAGACGAGCTCGATTCGTTTCTATTTTTGGCATTTAATATAGTAGTAGGGCGACCATTGGGTATTCAAGTGGAATTCATACCCAGGCGCTGCCATCAACTTACCACAGAACATAAAGAAAGACTCTTGCTTCAAGGTCCCTTGAACGGCCCCAGACCCCCACCGTGACAGGCTCGCTTCACTCCATTTTGTTTTCATATACCGGGGTCATGAAGTGGGATTTATACCCAGGAGATGCCAGGAAGCTACCACAGGACATAAAAAAGGATTTGGTTTCTGGGGCCCTTGAGCGGGCCCCAGACCCCACGCCGTATAATGTTGGACCCCCTCTATTCAAATTCCTGGATCCGCCCCTGAAATGAACTACTTGAATACAAAGAAGAAAACCAAAATATACATGAAAGAATGAAACAAGAGATCAGATATTCAATAAATGGTTTTTTTTCTGTCGAGTTCATTTATTTGAACAGTATGTTTTGCTTTTCATTGTCAATCATTACCACAGCCATATCCTTGTTTTTGCTCAGACCCTAAGACGTGGACAAAAATGTATCATGAAGATCTACATGTCCACTATGACTTCTAGCAGAAAACCAATAAACAAATCAAACGTATTTGTTCGCCTCTTCTCAGAAGTCCTCGAACGTTGCAGTTCGAAGCCCCAGAGTGATTATTGCTTTGCGATATACTTGTAGTTTTGTTTATTTGATGCCGACTCAAAAACTTTTTGATGGTCGAGTTTCACGAAAAATAACTTCTGACTGTTCATGGCTGCGATGTCGTCAGTGACCTAGACAATATAAATTTCAGTTCAATATATCATATATGTCCATACGTAAAAGAGCATGTAGGACAACACCTACATGACAAATATACTGGTACTGGCATTGTCATCACCTCAGTTGACATTCTTCATCTTGTCCCACATGATTCTATAAAGCACATCCCATCCAACACTCGAATATTATAACCTACGTTATCCCATACCATTAGTATTTCATGTTCTTCCATTTGTCCTATGCCGATTTCCAACATCTTGTAAAATGTCAATCTATGCACTTGGTTTGACAGAATGTGCCCTTTAAGTACCAGCGAGAAATTACACACAATACATGGTGCTGTTTGATGTGATTTCCAAGAGGTTTACGGATGCCTGATTTCAGAAAATAGTAATACGTTGCATTGCTGTAGATGAAGTGGGCCCACTTGCACATCATTAAATATGTAGCTTCTGCTGAACTAGACATTGCAGGAAACCATCAGCAATGTATTCATGTTTTATAAAACAAATGTTATGTCAGCCATTTTGATATTTCAAGAGGCGGTTGGCAAGGACTGTGTGAGTCTGGCCGTCTCGTTCACTCGAGACCAATTCTTAGCTGAGAGCCGCTCTCTCCAGTCACAGAATATGTGAACTCCACAGCTAACATGCAACTGACAGTAATTGCTTTTTTCCGTTACCATGTGTTCTTTTCTTTACCTGTGTGTGTAACTGTGTTTGTGAATCAAGACGGGTGATAATGATCTAGACCAATTTGCACGTGACATGTAATATCCAAAAGTGTTTCTTCCTCACGTTGCTCCGCGAGTCTATGTTGCCACTTAATAATCCCAGTTGTTTCGTGTACTTGCAAATGCATCCAGCATTTGAGAGCATCATGATTAGTAACTGTTGTTGAAAGCTAGTTTTAGCAAAGTTGTAGTCCAGGATTCAGTAGAAGAAGAAGGAGAATGGCAGTGTGTTTTTAGGTTTTTGGCCATAAAGATTGATACAAATAATTTATCCAGGAAATGGTGGGGATTCCTTAAGTGCTTTCCCCATCATGGAAGGAAATTAGTTTTGTTGCTACTTAGATGATATATAACAATGATACATTTCAATATCTCACAGCAACTAACAAAATAATTCTACCTGCAGTGCCTTATATATCATTCGGCTACTTCACCAGACTGGTTAAGACCACACTAAAGCCACATCTTTGTCCCACTTGCTGCCACACGTGCTGTTTTCAGGTTCCCTGTAATATAAAATGATCAAAGGCATCGAACAATACACAGCTTCTGGAAGCCATTTGCACGACAACTATCAAAAAACCTTATTTTATAACGCAGTGTGTGATTCCTGTCGTGTTTATTGATCCGTAGTCCGAGATCTATTGTGATTGGTGGACTCTTGAATGGCTTCACTTATTGGCTCGAGGAATCCCCTTTCTGTGATCAGGGACACTTATTGCCGTGAGAGGGTGATCCAGTCATGGCACATTATTGCCTATATCACCAGGAAATCTATCGATTTCCATAAATTAGAAGACCAAAGGCCACCTTATTGCCTTGTCATGTCGCTATGATTTCAAGTTGGTTGAGAAATGTTTGCAGAAATAAAGAAGATGTGACAGAAGCGGCAATCATTGGAAAAACTGCTTCAAGTTGGGTTTTGTTTCAGAAAAATGACATGTCCTTTTTATTTTGGAACCTTTCCATAACAGACAACAAGGAGAGTAAGACTTACTTCTCATCTTCATTGTTAGTTTCAATATCATTCATGTTCCTCAACGGGATATATCCGTGTATATTATTCGAAAGAATTTGAATTTCAGTGGGAGGGGGCGTTGTTCCTAAATATCGCTTTTGTAAAGCAGGGCTGATCACGCAACTTTCCAATCTACACAATTTAGAAACATATTTTTGTAATGTGTTCTCAGGAAACATATCAATCAATCAAATTTAGATGTTATTTGGGGATGAACCATCAATAATTAAGCAAACTAACATGCCAACATGGTCACTTTCACTCATGGACAGGCGCACAATCACAGCGTATGCCCTCTGACTTGGCAAACATTACACTGGTAACACTCAGGGCAAAGTGTTTGCTGCCAAGCTGTGCATGGGGAGTAACATTTTACTGTGGTGTACAGATCATCGGGTGATGTCTGATTATTGCTAATACAGTACATATTCATATATAAATGAATCACTTGAATACAATGAAGAACACCAAAATACACATGCAAGAATGAAAGTTTGCTTTTCGTTGTCTATCATTATCAAGCCATATCATTGTTCATGGTAATATCAGAAGACTGACAGACTAGATTAAACTATTTTGATAAGACCTAAAACGTGGACAAAAATGTATTATGAAGATCTATATTACATTTTTGTCAGGGGAATGCCTCGCAACATCCACTGCGACTTCTGACAGAAAAGCAATAAACAAATCAGACATATTTGTTTGCCTCTTTAGGCTTCGAACGTTGCAGCTCCAAGCCCCACAATTATTGTTTTGTGATTTACGTGTAGGTTTGTTTATTCGATACTGACTCGAAAACTTACTGGTGTTTGGGTTGCTATTTCAGGATTAAAAACTTCTAAATGTTCATGGCTGCGATGTCACCAGTGATTCACAAGATGAATATTAACTGGAACTGGTATCATCACTTCAGTCGGTATTCCTCATCTTGGCCCTCATGCTTCCATACATTAAAGATTACTCCATCTAACCTTTGGACAATTCTCCTATATTTATCCCCTCTGTGATCGCCATTCATACGTTTAATATTTGATGTTCCTCAGATTATTTGTGTTATGTACTTCCAGCATCATGTAAAATGTCAATTCATCCGCTTGGCTCGACAGAACGTGCCATTTTAGTACCAACGTGAAATTACACACAATACGGGTTGTTCTTTGATGTGACGTCAAAACTTGTGTGCACAGGCAAGATTCGTAGAGAATTATGGGTGTCCCTGTTCAGAAACTGGTAAAATAACATTCTACTATAGTATGTAGGTTTATCCTGCTCAACAAAACATTTTACATGAAAAGTACCCATAAGCCTCATAGCAACATGCGTTATTGCAGAGCTAAGGCTAGTTACAGACACGGTGGTTTGCTCAAGGCTGTGACAGTGATGTAGGGATTTTCTATGGCCGGTATCGTGATCTTTTAGAATGTGTTGATGACTGTTCCACATTCCGGCTTGTATCATCCATTAACTTAGCTAGTTTCTTTTACGTATTCGACTACACTAGCCTGTAACACCTGATATATCATGTCTGGTCTATTGACCAGAACAACGTGGAAACTGGGACATACACCAAACACATGACATCAGACTGTGGCATATAAGTCTTCATAACAAATCTAAATCTACTTTTTATTTCAACTGATAAATATAAGAAGATGATATGAAGAGAACATTTTAATGCATGATTCTTCAGAGTGTGGTGTAATCTCATTGATTTCCCTTTGATATATGAATGTGATTAAAGTTATAAACGTTATAACGTGGCAAATAGTGAGCCATAACCTGGCTTCATTGATCCTGGACAATTTCTAGTTTGTGTCTTCCAAATTTTAACACCTACCTAGTAAAACGATCCAGATATCAATGAAATAAGTATTTACTCGACCTCAACTATTAACAACTAGGTATGAATGAATGAAACACGACACTGCCCCGTACATGTAACTTTGCTGCACTGCGACCCGACCTGTAGTGTGAGTTAACATGATTACCTGTCTATATGAATCTATATGAAAGGGAAGTTGTGTTGTATATTTGCTAATTCCATCAAGTGTACAGTAGAAACAACTACATTTCACACACTTTCTGCCCCTGATTACGCCAGTGTGCCTTTGAATTTAACTAATTGGTCGGGCCTCGTTTCTATTGCAAAATGTTGTACTTTACGTGTGATATTTGTAACATCAAAATCTGACTGTATTGGTCGTAATATATTGATACTTACATCTAAAATATGCAGCCATGGCGAGTACTTGTATAAACTTCCAATGCCTCCAAAATGGCATTGCAAAACATTTATATTGATGGCTAATTACATCATAATTACTATACTATCCGAAACTCAATTAGTCATTGTCTCGTGCGTGGTTTTATACATCGACTGATGAGAACTTTTCTATAATTTGATGATTTGTAGTGAAATTATAGGAAATGTAATTATTGACTATACAGACAGATCATTTGCATGACAACATCACGACAACATCCATACAGTCATTACAGTAGAAATTAGTAATTGTGTTTTAATGATATAATTAATTACTAAAGTATGCTTGAATGGGTCAGACATTTAGCGAATTTTCACAATAAGCCATGATATACAGATAAATATGGAGATATACGTGTAGCATCATATCAGCAAATGAAGTATTTCAAACTGGCCAAACCCCCAGTGTGCCTGATGTGATGACAATATCTACCCAATATATCCCAGACATTGCTATCCTTGTTGTTTTTTTACCTTTTTTCCTGAGATCAATTCAATGATTGTACCCGTGAATCGCCGTGACGCGCTGGACTGATGAAAACCGTGGCCGGGGAATTGAAAACTGATACGATATTTATTTTTGCTTTCTCTCTGCGATTCTGCCAATTCCTTGTGGTCGAAGGGTAATTGTCTGGGTCTATATTGATCCATGTATGAGTCAGTGAATACCTTAGTTTGTAACTTGACAGCCATTTGCATAAATGGTTTTTGAACATAGTTTGACTCCAAAGCTATTTTGCTCAGCATTAACAAAGCAGCAAAGATCGATTGTCTTTTAATGTTATTGAGTATAATTATCGGCAATTATTTCTTATCATATAAATACATTTATAAAGTGAGGGAGCATGAACCAGTTTAGATATATACGGCATTCATCTATGTTGCCATGGGAATAGTTTACATGTATCAGTGGACGCAGGATTCCAAACGGTCTATTTAGACTTATATATCTGGCAAATGGTCTCTCTTGGGGATCTACATGTATCTTTTAGTGCTGATTTGGAAAGCATTGATCTAGAGCGAACGGTGCGAACCAATATATATTAATTACATGTGACTGAAACGTGATTTATTATCGAGTAATTCAGTTAGTTCCATTTGGTAAAAAGATGAACGGTTGTTCCAATTTACATCAATATAATATTATTAAGGACTACATGTACACATATGTTAGGAACATTCTACTAGGAACATTCTACTAATTGATACCAAGGTGATAATCTATCCAGTTTCGTTGTCACATCATTCTGCACAATTACCCAATGCCAGTATGGAACACATTAATAACTCATACAAAATAGTGCGGTTTTTCCTCCCCAAATTGTTTGAGAAAACCTATTGATCAGTCCAAATTGCATACATGTACAATGGCCGGGAAAAGCTCAGGCCAATTATATAACAATGTGACAATTTTGTCGTGCATAATTGATTTTCGAGTGCATGACAAAACACCGATAAACTCTGTTGACATAATGCAAATGTTGATAAGGCATGGACTGCCACGTTCTCACTGACATGATAGAGTGATCATCTAAATGTCGACAGAACGTTACCCAAAAGTATGAAGGGTAACAATTGATGCGTTGAAACGCAGATTATTGGAATACTTGCCACTGCGTACCAAATATTCTAAAGATATTAATTTCAATTTCAAGATGTATTTGATTGTAATTTCAATAAACTCCAGTCTCTTAGCGCCGTTTTGGATCGAATTTTTTCTTTCATCACAAGGTTTGATGAACGGAGTGCGGAGAGAACGTTTTCAATCACGACGTTCATGGAACATGATATAATTTGTTTTTCCTCGGGAATTAATTTCCGGAGATCTAGTTCAATTTCAAGTGCCTGTGAGCAGCAACCATATCGACATTGAGCTATATTTTATTATTGGTAAGAAAAAATGCCCAGTGTACCACACAGATGATTGACTGGGAAGATACAATTCCGGCCAGAGCCAACTTTAGAACTCTTTGGTGATGTCCGTGCAGTTCGTGAATTATTGCAGGACCAATAATTGAATAGTTTGCGAATGGCCGGGTAGATAATGCATATACTGAATCATATCCAGACCTAATATCCGAGTGGTTTAGAGTTAATGTTTTGATTGGAAATGTTCAGTGTAGTGAAGTTAGATTGATCAGAAATCGGACCAGAAAAAAATTTTTTGTTGGGTCGCAAATAACTGGAAAATTTAGACTTATAGTACTACACGTAGGCCCACAATCAAACAAAACTCTACATGGAGAATGGGGGGGGGGGGGGGTTATATCATGAGGTATGCCATATGTTATAATATAGCTTTATATTGATTCTATATTTCAGAATATTCGAGTTCTGACACGTTTGGTAAAAGACTAATGTAGGCCTACAGTGTTGAAGTTATGAGACGTGAACTGAGAGAAAATACCTTACACTGTATAGTGACGATTAATTAATTGTTGAAACGGGGTATAATAGACAGGTCGAACGCCGAATAATTTCGAATTGTAGGCCTATTTCACTCATCCGAAGTTGATTTTTCCGACAGTTCGACTTTCCCGCCCAAATACACGATAGAGTTTCAGTTTGGCAGTTCGTGAATTACCGAGAGTATTTCGGAACCGTTGCAACGAATCGTGTTTGTTGTGTTGCCCGTGTTTTACCGAAATAAATGTCATCCAGAATCCGCGAGCTAAAAATGCTCGTGAATTTCGATTGATATTTGACCAGGTTTGAATGTTATTTAGATTATTGTTGGGTTTCCACATGTGTCAATACGATTACGCAATGTTTTCCCTGGTATTTATCTGTTTATTTCTGAACCAGTGAGTGTACCAGGATCCGACTTCCCGATTCATGTGACATTGATCATCAAAGTCCCACTCCAGGCTTGTCGGCTTGAAGTTGTCCTTGACTCGAGTCTTGTCTCTTGACCACTGCCACTGGCACTGTAGTGATCAGTGACTGCAAGCTATTAGTAGTTCGTGTTCCAAACGTGGGCAATACTCCCCAACTGTTGGATTTTGTCCCACTTTCCGAACATCAAATAACTTAGACAAAGTACGTCTTTCGGGATTCGGACCTGCGGTCCTCAGCAGGTATTCCCGAAAGACGTACTTTGTCTACTAAGTAGTGCTTTGCATCCAAATCCTTGGCCCTGCGATTAATAGAGGCCTGTGTTTATTAGAGCACTTGCATTATTTGGAAATTTATCTTTATATTTCTCCAATGGAAAATAGCATCATGTTATAACTTGGCATACTTCACCTTGCCGTCAAACGGCAATTCTATACCAAATTTCAGACTTTTATCGCAAAAATTGAAGCAGTTGGTTTCGTGTTACCGGTATAACTAGCTGATAACCAGAATCCGAGTATGATACGATTAGGGCCCGGACGAGTTGACGGGTACCCAAATTCGGGGCGAGTCATACAATTACCGAGTCGGAATTTCGTTACCCGTACCCGAAAGCGAATATAAATATAGTTTTTGTCTTGAATAATTGCGATAACCTCATAACTCGAATAAAAAATCACAAGAATGACAAGAAAGTCTTCGGGAAAAACATCGAAGTAGTTTTATGAGGTCATGTGATCTCTTTCAAACTTGGATATAAAAACCGACCTTGACCAACGAAACAAATAATATGTGTGACGGATCGATGAGTAGTGAGTCTCGTTCACATTTTATAGGCCTATATATTTGGACGGATTACCCAGGACGGGTCGGGTAAGACCACGCGGGTACCCGGGTCGGAAATTTTAGACTCGTCCGGGCCCTAGATACGATAGCCTACCATTTGGCATCGACAAAAAACGGTGTAAACGAGTTCAAAAAATCAGAGTATATATTCCCAAATAGAGCAATAGAACTATGAAATTCAGAGAGCTGAATGGTGATCATATGGATTTTTGCGTTGTTGATCAAGTTATTGATGCAGTAATGAAGCCGCTGCAGCAGCTCAGATTCCTAGCAGGCGATCAGTACATATATTTCTGGGGTCCTGGGGAAATCCATCAAGGGGTAATTTGATTGGTACAAATGGCCGGTAGCCAAGGATGTTGGGTACAGATCCGTCCCAGGCGATCGTTTTCCGTGTCAGTTCGGTATTGTTAACCGCAGACGAGCCGTCTTGACGCAATATTGTTGTGCCCAACACTGCACATGGTGTACCAAGAATAACAACGTTAGAGTGATCGTCGAGGCCATTTGTACCGTGTATTTGCGTCCAATTCATGCAAAATTATACCCCTTTCCTCCACTCCAAATCTCTCGTTTGAGTTATTTTGTAAATACGCCTCCAGAGCAAAGACTCCAAAACCCTTCAGGCTAACATGATGGATGGATAGAGTTTCCATGTAGACTTCTTGGAATGGAAAAAAGTTATGTTTGTAGAATGGTGACATTTCCGTGTAGACTTCTTGGAATGAAAAAAAAGTTATGTTTGTAGAATATTTTATATGTGTGAACTGTGAACTGATTCCAAAACATTGTTGATTTGCATGGATGAAATCATTAGTACATGTATTAGGGCATGCGAATAAAAAATAATTACGTTGTGTCATGTTGTATCGAGTACAAATTTATGTAAATGTTATGTTTGTTTGTATTTTGCAGGTGAGTGTCATTTAACTGTTGACGGTAGCCTGCGATTGTAAGTACATTACCTATACTGATGTAAATCAAACATATACATTGTACATATAGTTAGCGAATAAAAAAAAACATCCAGAGTAACTTATTTTGCTTGATACAAACTACATTCTGTTGGCTGTGGTTTTTCCTGAGTTTCCATGAGTCAGGAAATTTTGGAGAATTCAATACCAAAATCTTATAAGATCCTAAACGCTCTACTCATGCAGGCCATACACAGGAAAACCACAGCCAACAGAATGTAGTTTGTATCAAGCAAAATAAGTTACTCTGGATGTTTTTTTTTTGATTCGCTAACTATATGTACAATGTATATGGTTGATCCAATAAAAAAAATACTCATGGTATTATAGGCATTATTAACTTTTCCTGTATTTGTACCATGAGAAGAAAGCTAATGTGTCTACTCATGCAGACTTCAGGATCTTCATGGTGTTTGTGATTTGTCACCCAATTTAGAGAAATTATCCAACATCTTGCAGGCACATTAACACAAACATTAACATATTAAAGATATACAGTCTACTGCATACACCCGTACAAACATACACAGGTATGAGACTATGAGTACACATGTATGAGTTCGTAGTGATTTTTTAGGTTACCGGACCTTTGGTCCGATAACCTATTGGCATGGCGTTGCGTCCGTCGTCCGTCCGTCCGTCCGGCGTTAACATTTTTATCTTTAAAGTTAACGATCGAATCTTTCTGAAATTTTGCACAAAAATGCCTAAAAATATTTTGAGAAGGAGGTATTTTTTTGTTTTTTGATTTTCGCATTTTTTTCAAAATGGCGGCCGTTTTTGTCGAAAAACGCTCAATTTTGGACTTTGACAGCCATTTTCTCAAAAACTGTCCGATCAGTTTTGAGTTTTTGGTTTCAAAAGATTCCCCTCATATACCTCCTCTGTGATATGTATAAGTTTGGTTGCCCTAAATTCGCCGGTTTCCGTGTGGCGGCCATTTTGAATTTTTGGTGGGTCGGCGAAAAAAAATTTTTGCGCCCCAAATCGCATTACTATCCATTTTGGGCCATTTCTAGGGCAAAAAAAAATTTTCACCCTTTCAAAAAAATTTTGGACGGAAAATTTTCGGCACTTTTTTCCTTCATAATGGGAGGTGTCCGGACTGTACTCATAGAACGCTTGAAGATAGAGCTTAGAAATTGGCACTTTCAAATGGGAAGTCATATATGGCGACTTGTGTGGTGACCTTGAATTTGACCTTCGATGACCTTGAAAGGTCAAAACAGTCATTTTGGGGTCAAAAAATGCCCAGATTTGCCTCTGTAGATGGAATGCTTGCAGAGAGAGCTCATGTTATGAACAGGAAGACATATATGGCACAACTAATGATGACCTTGAACTTGACGTCAGATGACCTTGAGTGCCAAATGTCTGACTTGGAATGTGTAAATTGACCTGAGCGGCCTAACCGATTCCACCCAACATATAGAATATCAAATGCCGCACACATACATGTAATGGTAACATCGAAGTTCATACGGATGACCTTGATTGGGATTTACACTGCGAACGTTGATTGGTAAATCTCAAGGTCTGTAACCTGCCAATGCTGCCATGGCCAAACCAAAATTGTCCGGTAACCTATCTTAGCCTTTGGGCTAATTTTTTTTTTATAATTTATTAAATTTTGTTGTGCGTGGTCATGAAAACATCTCCTTCTTGTGTGTTCATGACATCATAGGGGTCAAAACTTACCCAGGGGTAACTGCATGATTATGATGAACCTCACGTTGTACAGCAACTGTTGTGCCTATATGTGATATAAAAACTGCAGGGATCGACATTAGGCATATGATACCAGTGGCCCTATGGGGCCAGTACCATCTGGAAATTACTGGCCCCATCCAATATCCACTGGCCCCACTTTCGAAGTTCGATATCAATCAACATGATCAATGTGTACATGAATATATATCAAACACTGATGTATCTTTTACAAAGAACACGGAAAAGCTTTCAAAGGAACTGAACATTGTTAAGTACACACTCAAAGAATGAAGATTTTATACTGGCCCAGTGGGGCCAGTGACTTAGGGAATCTGGTGGCCCCTACTGGCCCCACAGGCTCAAAATGTGGTGTGGGGCCAGCGGGCCAGTGTTAATGTCGTACCCTGAAACACATTCCAGCAAGCTCCCACCTGAGCAGTCATAATGGTTACAAACTTATTTCTCGGCTCACTTTGAAGTGCGCATTATGACCAAAAATCATAATGTAAAAGTTTGGAAATGAAAGGCATGATTTGTCATCATGCACTCATAGTATTGTAGCCTTTGTTCTGTCATAATGCAACAGAAATATCTCAGACTAACACAGGATACAACTATCCACTGCACGGCTATGATGCTCACCATCAAATTATAAATTTATACAAGTTAATGGAGATCATCAAAATGCAATAATTCTTTTTGTTTGGGTGGGGGGGGGGGGGTCATGTTGTTAAAACCAACAGTGTACATTTGGTTGGATTTAAGCATATCTTTCACACTCTCTATACAGTTACAAGTACAGGTAAAATGTACATGTAATCATACTGCAATGAGACGACCTGATACTTCTATGATGTCCAGTAACACATATTTCTTTTCATATCATTTTCAATTTCAGACCAGCTGTGAACTACAAATAATCAAGAACATTGATTAACATTATCAAGAATAATAGAGGACATTAGCTGAAAGAGGGATCCAATATTGATAAGTGGTTACAAATAATTACATCAACGGATTTAGCTTCTGTTGAACTATTGGCTTGAGATATTGAGTTTTCTAAGGCAAAATTAATTGATTGCAACAGCAGAGACAAACATGTACGGTATAATATACATTACAGCTATGTTTATATACTAGCATGTTTTATAATTAATTGATTTTGCACCAGAAGTTATATACATGACTGCTATGTTTATTTTCCAGTGACCTTAATAATTAATTTATTGCAGCAGAAGTCACATTTATGATATACCGGTCCATTACTGCTGTGTTATAATAGTTGTGCACCAGTAATCTTGGTCTTTCCACGTACCTGTGTTTTTTAGTCCATGAATATTTGAGAAGCCAGGAAAGTGCCATACACATACAGAGAGTCATCTTTTACTTCTAACGATATACAGCCAATATTCTGTTACGGCTGATTACATTGCAGATTCGCCATTTGCTCTAGGCTGGAATTGAAGCATACAGTTGCCGTGGCAACGTAGATCTTGTTTTGTGCTAATGAAAGGAGTAGTGTCTTTGTGTTGTTGGTTTTTAGTCTATTCCGGGCCATATTTCTTAAAGGCTTTCATTGCGGGGCACAATGGAAATTGCGAAAATCCGAGGAAGTAATTTCATTAATGGTCGATCAGCTCACTACAGGCTGCAAGCCGGGTTTCCAGTGGCATTTTGTTCGGACAGAGCATTAAAAATTCATGTTGTGGAAGTGGCGTGTCCATCACATCGGCTGTGTGGCCTTCTTGACAATCGGCTGAGTGCGATGACAAGTTGTATTACTAAAGGTCATATTCCAGAAACATCGCAGCATCTTTCTCCGCGCTCTGCTGTTAATATAACGCCTTCTGTGGCTCCGCGTTAGCTTTCCAGCGGTGTTCAAGTGAGCCTCTCGAGACTTGTGGCTCCACTTATTTGATTTTTTCACCACCCTACATCGACTTGTGTCACCTTTCGAGGTCTACGTGAAACTGGGCGACCACAGTTCGTGGATTACCTCATTTACATACTGATGAAGCTTCCAGTATTGTTCACTGGGGGAGTTTGACACTACGGGAAATGAAAATAGCCTGGTTGACTATTTTTACATGTAAATCATACCAGTAGTTGTCTGTCTGGCCGATTGGAAGTGATCAAGGTCTCGAGTTTTCTGGAAAAAGTTTAGACTCCATTGATAAATTTTCAATTGTTTTTGACAGGACCTTCAGAAATAGTACATGTACATGTACCTGAACAGATGAGCCTTTCCAGACCCTTGTCACTTTTTACATTCAGTACGAGATTACAATGTAAATCAGATTGCTTATTCTACCCCATGGAAACTTTATCTTCAATTTGTGTCTTTCAAGACAAAAAAGGCCCACGACAATACAACAGCTTACCACCAAGAAAAAAAACATATTTTCCCATTTTTGTTCTCATTAGGACGATCTTGTTTCTTGGTTCGTGTTTTTCCCCTGAACTCTCGACTCGTTATATGTTGGCCTTTAATGCGAGGAAGACGGTGGAAGTAGCATCATTTGATGTGCCGTGGCTTCCATCAGATCAAAAATAGCTTGCTTAGAACAAATTGAGTTTGTTCGTAGCTCGGTCACTGGTGGACATTACGGGGGATTGGGCCTGGCAGGACGGACAAAGGACAGACAGCTTTATGATACACAATCCCTCCACGTCAGAAAATCCCCGACGGGGATCTCAAATTGTGGATTACCAACCACACTGAAGCTCAACCATCGCGCACGAACCAGTGACATATTCCAAATATACACTGTAAAATATACGTATATTGCACAGCAGGCTATCTGCTCTGTATGTTGGAATAGATGCCACTTCACGCACACAATGTTCAGAAAGAGGCAAGACTTGAGCTACATAACTTGCTTTGGGGGTAAACAAAGTTGATTATTTTTTCTCCTTCTAAGACCAGCATTCACTCTTATCTGTTATACCTGTATCGTTCTCCAAACCAACTTTCCCAGAACGCTTCCTCAACCAACATCGTATCCCTCCCCCCCCCCCCCCCCCTCACAAACACCTAGGTAGCCCCAGGGAGGGAGGGAGGGAGGGAGAGGGGGGAGGGATATGGGTGCCAAAGTCACTTCCTTGGAGAACATCAGAACACTGGCAGTGTAATCGTCTGTGAGACATCGCAGTGCTCCCGACCTTCAAGAAAAAGCGAACGCCTGCCACTTTGTGAGCGGTTCGCTCGGCATGGCGCTACGTCCGATATCTTCCCTGTACGCAGTGGGTCCTAATGGAATTTATGAATATCCTTTTCCGACAAATACACGTCTTTTCAGTGATTACAGGCCACAGCAATCTTCGCTTCCACTTGCCATCTCACCGGATATCCACTCCAGTTTTGTAAAATTGTCATCCCTGCCGATGTTTTTATTCTCCGCCGTTCCCTGATGCAGTTCACGGCTGGTAGAATGGCTCGAGCATCAATCTTCATTCTCAGGTTTCATTAGCTTTCAAAATCCATGGCGTATTGAACAGCATAAAAGAGTAGGACTGGTGACGTTCAAAGCTGTCCACATGCACCGGTGTCAATTAGTCAGCACAGATCGGGATTATGGTGATTAAAAAGTAAAAACTTTATCCTTGAGTTTTCTCACTCTCAGCTTTTAGCAGGGTCACCAGGGCTGAATTTTGGGGATGCTGGTTTATCTCGCCTCATTTTCAAATATTCATTTTCAAATTTCCAAATATACACCACACCACATTGCAAAGATGACTGTTTAGAACAAAATTATTTAGTTGATAGATCAAAATGATTAGAAGGCTGGTCTGAGCAAAACTACCGGTAGATATTGCTGACAATATAAATATTAAAATCTATAATTATTTGTCTTGCCCGCACAATGCGTATTGATCAATGTGTGTGTATTTACATCTCTTGCTTTGATCCACTGAGCTCTATTAGAACGGCCCATCAGTTCCACATCATTATTGGGCTGTTGTCTCTGGCTGGAAGCGATAGATCATCTGTTCTCAGGGGATAGGCAAAAAATTATTGATGTCAACAAGGCTTTACGGGTTAATTATTGATATATATACCTAAGCTTCAGTCTCTTCATATGTCAAGAGATCTACTGCTACACGGGGTATTACTAGCATGTACCAGTAGATATTATAGCCTCGCATGGGCCAATAGTGGCGACAGGCCGCGATGGGAAAACCCCTAGGGATTTACAGGGTGTATTAATTTTGTTCTATCCTACAACTGCGGGACGGGGTCGTCTCTTCCTCGGGTCGTCCGGGAAAGAGCATAAATTTTCAGGAGAGAAATGAACTTTTACAACGCAAAGGCGATGGGAGAAATAAGAGAGCAATCAGAAACATAACTATGGCTCTGACTGTCATTGGCAAGAAGGCAATTTGTTCCTAAAACACCGCTTTTGAATACCATATTGGAAGGCATGAGGACGGACTCAAAACCATTGGCTAAAAAAAAAAAATGCTCAGCGCCAATTTATTGTCAACATATCATAATGTAGGGATTGGATGATTGGTGGTAAACATCCCATGTGTCCCATATATTCCGCTTGCAATGTCAGATTAGTGAGTGTCCCCGACAAGGTAATGTCAGTTTATAAGGCAGTGTATTAGTACGAGTGACAGGTCGCAGCCTCGTCAGAATCACTCGGGCGGATTGTCGGATTACCACGATGTTTGGAGACAAGTCAATCGGATGTGTCGCAGCAGCGGCGGCGGCGGTGTCACAGATGAGATCGTCATTAAGTCGGAGGTAGCTGCCAGGACAAGGTTGCAGGGCGGTGCGGGGGTGTCGCCTGTCCCCAGACGTCGGTAGCGTGTCGCCGAGGTGTAGTTAGCTTGTCACGGAGCTCTTGAGGAAGGTCGGGCGGACGTGAGTGGTCCTGCCACAGGTGCTGTTGTCTACCTTCTACTTCTGCTTGCCGGTTGTCGTCGTGAGAAACAATTTCCCCGTTCCCTCATTTGCATAGGGGGAAAAAAGTCTGGGAGCTTTACATGGACTTTTGTGTCGCTCGCTTTTCATGGCCGTTGCCCTTCTGCAGGGTAGAGTAATAAAAGTACAAATTAAAATGATGAGGAAGTGGAATGCAACAGGCTGGTAGTGGGCGTAGACCATCAACCCAAGCTGTTACGAGGCTTTTAGATACTCTGGAGACCTTTTGGACAGTTACGGTGTGTGCCAAGCCATCCCTCCATCTAGTGGTCCCTCCATTTGTCCGTCTATCAGAGATAGGACTGAAGTAAAGCGTGCGTGTGCCAGGATTGGTTCCGCCTGGTAGACATCTCTCCGTGCCTAGACCACAGCTCTCACCTATCCGTGTTTCACGAGACCAAGCTGCGTGATCGCGGGGCCCGCTCGTGAGTGAGTGCCGGGAGCCGATATAAATGTTTTCTGTGGGGTGGGTAATGGATGAGGATGGACGCTGATGGAGACCCCGTGCCTCTTGTATTGTCACTCGCTGCCATGGCGATAGAGATCACCCTCATTGTCCAGGATTCGTGGCCCGTCTATTATTCGGCAACATTTTGAGGTGATCCACACGTGGATGTTCGAGGGACAGCTTGATGTGGTCGAGGCCGTGCTACGCCCCGCAAGATGTGAAACAGAAGAGTGGCATTAGCATGAACAAAAGAAAGCCACTCTAGCTCATGTATGTGCCTTTCTTGCGTCCACTCATTCACTCGCCAAAGCCAAATCATGAATATTCATTTTCTGGATAAATAGCGGGGAGTTTTGTCCGTGCAGTTGGAGAAGTATGTGAGTCCAGTCGATTTTGCTTGTTTTCTTCGCAAGTTGGATATCCTCGTCGTCCGTCGGAAACATCGCAAACAAACCATCAAGTTTTTTCCATGAAGTCGTATTGCCTGCTTGTTTGTGGAGTGTTTTAACGCATTTGGAATAGCGATATATGGGATGATGGAAAGTGTCGGGATGTTGCTCAAGCACCACTGGAGATTAGTGGAATGAAGTGGCCGGAGTTATTGTGCCTCAAGGTCAACACTTAACACCTCTACCGTTATCTGTATCCTTACCGTACAGGCACCTGAGGATGCCTTACCAAGTCATATGTCGACTGATAGCTTGCTTTCAAATACTTGACTTATATTGAGAATTAATGCATGATATATGCCATTGATTAGTTAATCTATTAACAGAATTGCTCACTTTATAGGTATGATAAACTTTTTGAGTGTAATTTAATGCTTTTTAGAAAGTTTGATGGAAAAGTATCAATGATTAATTTATCATCAGTATAGTTGTATAATACTAAATGTTAGTTTGCTATCAGTATGAAAAATTATTGTTCGAGAAGCTTTTTTGCCACAAAATAAATACAGCGTACTGTAGTTTTTGTTGAATATGAAAAATATATTCAATGAACCAGCAGATTTGTGGAAAGAATGTTGTGGAAAAAAACATTTATACATGCATATATATGTGCAAGTCTGTTTTAGCTTACATGACATATAATCTATAATTTACACACCATTATGTTGTTAATCAGTGAAATATATTGAATATGTGTTGACTTTGTAGGGCATTTAAACAAAAAATTTACTTATTCGCAACATTTTATTTGAACAGAAAATTGAAGTTTCAAAATATTTAATTTTACCTTGAGTGGTTTCACAAATATTAGGAAAGAGTAAAATAGTCGTATATGCAAGATGTCTCAACTCTCACTGTCAAGGATATAATTAATTTGTAACAAACATCTCATAACCATGTATATTATTAGTACATGTATCATATAAAAGATTTAGTTCTAATACAGTGTTTATATGCATTAAATTTTATTGTAAGTGATTTGCCCCAAAAATTTCAGGAACTCATGATGTAGAATTATGATGAAAAACTGGTGTATAGCACCTTCTGGGGTGATGGTTGCCATGGCAACCAGTTTGTTACCAGGGCATATTAAAAGATATCAACTGTCTTGGACACTTATAAGCATATGTATGTGTCATATTTATTCAAATATGAGACATGGTGGGTGTACTTCATGATGAACCTGATGAGTCAGGTTTGACCAGTGTTTTTGAAAATTTATTCAGTTACCTGTGAGTCGCTTCATAAAATATCCAGTCCCTGACGGGTCACCTCGAAAAAAATTCCGGTGTCAAAGGGTTAAGCCAAAATATTATCCATGTAGCACCCTGGAAATCAATTATTATGTCACTGGTTCCTACAAGAAAAAAATCTGTAGAATCAGCAGTTGAATATTTTAGGACACAATCATTAATGTACTGACTAATATGTTTTTATAATAATTGGGGTGGCACCGACACAAAAAATGCCCAAATTTGGCAACAAATTCCCATAGAACACAATCAGATGACACATATATGTCATCGGAAAAACCTACCACGTGTGTATGTTATGTTGTCATCTAATGTGTGTTTTATTACATGATGTATAGAGATTATCGTTTGTTATTGCAGATTGCCTAGTTACGCCAAATGTGCCATGTACTGCTTTATTTGCCATGATGGTTACCATGGCAACAACATTCAATATTGCTAGCTGCTTGATACCAGATGATCTCTTGTCAGGTGAAAAATGAAATTATATGCAGGATATTTTCATATATTTTCATATATGGCTACGAAGCAGTATTTTCAGCCACGTTGACAGGCGATACACTGAGAGACATAAAAAATCAAAATCGCAATACTTCAGCGGGATAAGCGAATCATTATATATTCATTGAGATGTCTAGCGATCTGGCTCTATTTAACATTTACACTGAAGCACTGGGGAACACTTAGCATTTGAGATTCTGTGGCTGCAGGTGTCCGTGGAGGGGGCACTGGGCGAGGAAAGGGTGCCGGGGAGGAGTTTTCTTCCATGCATCAGGAATTCTGGTTCGAGGAAAGCGTTGTACCGTAATTCCCCAAACGGTTCATGTTTTGTTGTCATTGGGCACTGAGAAAACACCGCACTGGTCCAGAGGAAAACACACCAAGCAAGGCAGAAAAAAACAGCTCCATAAGTCCACACAGCCAGGCCCGGCATTATACATAGTGTGCCAATAATATGCATCATCATCAAATGTGTTTCGGTGTATCAAAACAGCTTTCCGCAAGATCGGACATCCATCAGAGCCCTTATTTATCCCATCTCCCCATTAGAAAAAAGAAGGAAATATGTGCAGAGCATTTTTCCAGTGGCTTGCGAAAGGCAATTTGATAATACTCATGGGTTACGTACTTGAGCATGTTGAGGTTAGTTACTAAAGGTGCATAAACATACATCGCAGGTTTGAAGCCTCTGATCTGTGTGGAGGGAATCGGCTTGAACAGACAGAGAACCGGGTTTTTTTCGGGTGTTTTTACCAAGGCATCGGAAGGATGGGGTGAAAATACGCTCATAACTCAGATCAGAACCTCTGCGTACCTTGCGGGCAACCGACAAAGTAATCTTCAGTCCGCTTCCGAAGCGTCAGTTCTTCCTGTGTAGGGCCAAAAAGCCGAGCTGCAAATACAAAAAAAACTAGCAATGTATCCATCTGATATGCTGCGCTATTAGTCAGCTCTTAAAGTACCGTGAGGCACACTTTCAAGTGAGCCCTCTTATGCTCTTACTTCATCTTTTATCACGGCAAATTCCCGTTGTTGGAGTTGGCTAATTAGATAGTAGTGGCGACACAGAATTTAATATTTTTGACCAATATTGTTTTTGAAAAAAGTAGGCCAGTATTCTCATTATTGCTTGCCTCCTACACCTCGTTTCTAGTTGCATCTTCCCGTCCTTCCCAGCGCGAACCCTTCTCTTCTAGTTAAATTTCCACAAGCTTCCAGACCCTCTCCCGAGCGAGCGAGCGAGTGGAATTCAACACTTCCCTGGGGTATTGTCTAATGCCGGCTTGTTTTTACAGGAAATTATTCCATAAAAGGGGGAGGGCTGGGCAGAGTAACCAGTGGAACATTGTGATTAACAGAATCAGATTAATAATATATACACCTGGTACGGTCCGTCAACAGTATGAAGCACTTCGTCCTCCACTTGACGTTGCAATTCAGTTCTCGTGGATTCCTCTGATACTGAATAAAACCAATAAAAGCTTGTCCGACATGAATCTATCGTGCATTGATTTTACTCGCAGTTTTTACTGCGAGAAAGGCAATTATTTGTGGTGCATCATGGCGGTACATCATGATATCTGTTCATCACAATAAAACCGGGGTGGTGGAGGATGAATTCAGGTGATTCTTTGCACCATCCATGCGCTTTCATCCTTGTACACATTAAATATGAGTGCGGGTCTGATGTTTTATGTGGGACCTGTACATTATCATTCGTGTTTCATGACGAATGTTTTCGTCATGAATCATGATTCCACAAGTTAATAAATTTTCCTTTGCGAGTGTATAATCTATGGTTGGTTGCTCGGTAACCTCCGGGTGTTACCCGCATGAGTTGACAAACAACTCCAGCAATATCAGTCTTTCCACCCCTACCCCGCCCAAGGCTGTGGCAATTTTAATCTCCCAGCTGTGTGTCTGTTATGAAAATATTCCTTTCATGGCAACTTATTAATTTGGTGGCTATCCTTTTCAATAACAAACTCCCCTACATCTTGATGACTTGTATGCATCAATGTGTAGAAAAATCATGTTTACGATTTTGCATATTAACACAGCTACATGTGTGACTGGTTCTAACAATTTTGACCTCAATACATGTACATGTAATTTCAACTGGTTTCAATTTCACAATCGATCATTGGTTGATAGTCGGTTTGACGAACCAAGTGACTTTCGATATTTTAAAGTAGGAATGGATATGGTGTCAATATAAATACTGTAAATATTCCTTTCCTTTCACGTGTCAAAAATGTGCAATTAAAAATTCGTATAAACCTATGAAATAGAAGCCCAGCTGAGGTAACTGCAAGGAATAATAATTTTGAATCCCCTATACGTTACCCTCCTCCCCCCTCCCCCCCCCCCCCCCCCCCATGCCCCGGAACAACCCGTTATTTGGGCGTTTGACCTTCGAGCTGTCCGTCGCTCATCAATACTTGTTTCCAAACATGTCTCCTCGCTTCAGGACGCGTTCCTAAGTGGAAAAGCTGACCAATCTCCATATATTAGCAATATATTAAGTTTTCTGATGGAAAAAGTTGGGCGACGCTTGTCTTTATGCCTGGAGTGAGCCGCCTCACAACGTAGAAAGTTCCGTTGATCTGGATAATGCATCGCAATTGATCAGAGTACCAGTTGTCATGGCTACATGTAGAATGTCGTTAGCACCCTGTCCCTCACTCAGGGGATGTCATTTTTCCTCCCCTCCCTTGCAACGAACACCCCCCACCCCCCATCTTCCCAGCGCTTCACAGCTCTATCGAACCTACACCGAGATAACTCTCATCTTAACTCAGGAAAAATTTATTTTATCCCAATCATGCAAATTTGAATTTTAGACCTTCTTTGTCGCCACTTTTATTTAGAAAAATACATGTACGAAGGGTATCAAATCATTTTCAAGAAGAGATTTATCATAATGTCTGCGACAATTCTGAGAATGAGTAGTGTCATTTCTGGTATAAAATGACCCGGTCAATAATCTCTCGGCAGTGATCAATTTGCCCATGATGTCAATGATGCTGATCAGTGCCTATAAATCACATGATGCAGCTGGTGTTCACTTCCGTCCGGCCATTGTGCGAGTAGATTTGGATTGTATCTTTGCAGCCGTCGAGTGCCTTGTACATACAGATCTCGCTACCCTTACGTCAACGTTTAATGCAAAATGGCCACAACTCATCCCCCGTAAATGGCAAACAGCAATATAGCAACATATAAAAACAACCATTTATTAACGTCCGTGGCCCATTCAGACGCAAATTGCGGGACGGCAAGGTCATTTTGTGTGAAGCGTCCGTCACTCATTCATAAATACTGCATCCGCGCCCGAGTACGAGACACGCAAGGTATTGTGTCGGCCATTACACCTCTATTGATACTCTGACGCTGTAAACCACTTTCCTCCGCAGCATCTGAGGGTCACAGGCTCATAAATATGGAAGGGCCGACTCTGGAAATCTTGGACGGAAGCCTTGAGCGCAGTGCGCGGTAGACAATAATTATGTACTTGTCGCGGTGTTGTCACAAGGGACCGAGCTTGTATTAGGCTATTAACCGATTGATCCCTACTTGTCAACTGCACACGCCTTTTCTTAGGTGATCATGGGCACAGTCACACCTGTGTATATATATCTAAATAGTACACATGGAACAGTACATGATGTACGCGTGTGTCGTGTGTCAAAGTTTTATTTCCTTAACCAGCTTGTTCAGAATCGTGTAACTTCACGAAGTCGTCCGGATCCACATTGTCACCCCGCATGCCAGACTACACGCCCCCTGCCCACCGACACCATGGGGATGGTGATAGGGTCGCTAGGGGCAACAGGAGGTGGAGGAGGTAACATTGTTGACAATGTTGTCATGGTTACAGCACATGTTCCCAATGCTACTAGAAATATAAATTTCCAAATATTTCAGGAACTTGCAGACTGCATGACTACACATTTGGTCATAATGCAATATTTTGTGATTTTTGATGAAAGATCGTGTTTTTAGTACATGTACATGTATGTTCAATATTTTGTCAAGAGACGACTTACTGAATAACCAGCAGGTTTTATATCAGAGGGCGATAATGTATGTATTTGATGACCTTTATAACCTTTACATGTGAATTTTTTTCATCTTTGAAACTCTCTTACTGCCATGCAGAATCTCTTTCTTTGATTGCATTGATCTGGCAACCCAGCTGTGTTCATTGGAGAACTTATGCTGTCCATCTCATTCACTAGGTGGCAGCACTAATTGTACTACAGTTGTGTTTGCGTTGTGACTGCCATTCAACAGGTGGCACGTTGTGACTGCCATTCACCTCAGTGGTATAGTTTGGTTCTCAAACACTAGGTGGAGATACAGTGGGATCTATGTTTCACATGTTGTACACTAGGTGTCAGCACTTGCTTCAAAACCCAAGCAAAATGAACTTGAAACACACCCGTCATGACCAGCTCTATATCCTCTTTGTTCCAGGGTCCATATGCACATGTACCGGTATATACTTCTTAATTTCCAGCATCAAAGATTACTACAAGGATTTCCTATCTAGACTTGTTTTGGGGCTGAAATAAGGCCCCATTCCCAATCTCCCAAAAAGATGATATTCTTCTCCAATTTTACTCAAGGCATTCCCAAAAATTATCCTCCTGATCATGCCCACTGGGAGAAGGATTTTGTTACAATAAGTAGCAGGACAGAGACCTCTGCTTGTCTGAGCCAGATCTGCACGATGAAGAGAAAATTAACATAATATCAGCACAAGGACACAAAAGGGAAATTTATTTTAGTATTTTATAGTATTTTAATAAAAAAAATTTTCACGAAATATAGAGATTTGCATTAAAAAATTCCCAACTCAAAGAGCTGATGGAAAAGTCTCTGAAATACATTAAATTCCAACACATTGTGTGACACTCGTCATGTCTTCAATCTTTGTATTTGAATGGTGCAGTAATTTTCTTTCCAAATCTATCTGACATTATAGCGGAAAATTTTAACACACATGTCCTGAAACTGTTGTTGGAACTGAATAATTTAGAATGTCACGTTTACATTGTTCAATGTTGTGTCCATAGCATGTACCGTTAATAATGATTTGACCTACCTTCCCCAATGCTCAGTGCACTTTAGTTGAGTAACAAGATCAATATAGAGCTGTCCTTGAATTTTCACATGATTCTTCCCAGTACGAAAAAAATATCATTTCACCTTGAAATGTACAAGGGACGCTCAGACCTGAAAATTCTTTGACAATGTAGATTCCGCAGAATTTACTGCCAGAAAATTTTGTTGATGTGAATACATGTGCTTAGCAATATACATGTAAGCATGAGTATAGGGAAAGTAGGTGAAGGACTACAGAAGAGAGGGGGGGTTGAATAAATCAATATCAAACTGTCTGCCGCTTATGTACATGTAAAGATGGGCTGGAAGTGCGAAGATCGACAAAAACTATGTCAAGAGGTACAATCCATGGCATTGAAGGACTGCAGTCGTTTAAAAAATCAAGGCGAATGATCGCCCATGAACTGGTACTGGTATGTTGCCATGACTACTGCCAATGATATTACATTTCAGTTTAATATCATTCAGTGGAATTGTATAGTATACTGTGTTATTACATGTCCTTGGCATAAGCTTAATCATTAATGTTGTGTCATGTAACATTGTTAGACATCAAATTTCAACGCATCAAATGCCAAGGCAATGGAGAAATGGATATAAAACCTAGATTACGATGTCTATTGGTAATTGGTGCAGGTTTCTCCCTGCCGTATGATGAATATGGTCTGGTGGAAGATCTAGATATCCATGGTATGGTTCGTGATAATGATCGCCATGATTTATGGTTGTTTTCACTGAGATTATCATCATTGAAATGGAATCTTTTGTGAATATATCAATGCCTGTCTAAACATGGTGAAGGCTTAATTGTGATTAATGATTGAAATCTGAAATGAACAGTGCAAAACCAACTGTAATAATATTTAAATATGTCAAGCTCGTATAAATATCATTGTGGGACTTCACGGTCGTTGGCTACGTACTGCAAATATATTTCTCTCACAATTTTGGACGCTTATTATAAATTCATATTCTGTTACTCTAATATAACATGTTTCAAGATGTTCAAAATTTGAAAAGTAGTAGTTCCCTGATTTACCATGCAGTGATGGCTGTTTAGTACATGCATTTGTTGAGATATTAGGCTCTTTGTGAAAAATATATATGGTACCGCTATACGTGAAAGAAGAATGGATAGAAAACAGATAGTGGTTTTCCATGACCGGTGGGATAAATCTCTAGGGATATCGTGGGGATGAAAATCTTGCGCAATTACATAAATTCGTCGAGAACTGCATCTGTTCAGAAATTCAAGTAGTCTCTTAAGACTTTCAGTGTAATGGCCACATTTTCAGGACGATGGGATTACTGGGTCTTGGGTATTTCCGGGCGGCAGAATTCTGTCGGAGCCCACACACATGAGCGCAGAATGTCACTCAGAGAGAGAGAGAAAGAGAGTGCTGTCTCAAAATCTATTAAATATTTAAAGCTTTGTGGAACTTCAATAGATTTGCGAACACAAACACACACGAGTTGTACGATAATGTTACTGGCAAGTTTTAAACGCCAGTTCACTCTAGAAAAATCACACGAAAACCTTTGATATTGATCATGAAAAATACCTCCACACTTGTATTAATTTTTGTAGTAAAAAAAATGTGCACATTGCTGATGATTTGCATGTTCATTCGAAATATGACAGCAGAGCTCTAGAGTTCATGCAGTTTTCTGTGTTCCAATGTGACTTTGTCTTCGTGTTGATGGCCGCAAGCCACAGAATGTTTAAAACAAGTCCAATTTTGGGAGCCTATCTGTATTAGACATTAAAAGTACACACATCATTGAGGCTTGTTGAATCTCAGCTGGTGTATGTAGACTATTGACACAAATAAAAAACAAAATGTTTGTGGCATGCAATGTGATTGATTTTAATTGATTGGAAATTGTTAATTGTTCATTCGATGAGTTCTGTATGTTTAGAAAATGAAGCAAGAAACTAAGAAAACTCTAGAAATATTAGCATTGATCAGTTGATAAGTAATGAATTTGGCACTTGCGACCATCCCCCCAAACCCCTACCCCCTCCCCCCCCCTCTCCCCATTCAGTGTTCATACATCTTTTTGACATTAGAGCGTTGGGGGCGAAGCCCCCAACTCTCTACATGTCTATGTGCTGACTTTTTAGGTTACCGGACCTTTGGTCCGATAACCTATTGGCATGGCGTTGCGTCCATCGTCCGTCCGTCCGTCCGGCCGGCCGTCCGGCGTTAACATTTTTATCTTTAAAGTTAACGATCGAATCTTTCTGAAATTTTGCACAAAAATGCCTAAAAATATTTTGAGAAGGAGGTATTTTTTTTTTTTTTTTGATTTTCGCATTTTTTTCAAAACGACGGCCGTTTTTGTCGAAAAACGCTGAATTTTGGACTTTGACGGCCATTTTCTCAAAAACTGTCTGATCAGTTTTGAGTTTTTGGTTTCAAAAGATTCCCCTCATATACCTCTGTGATATGTATAAGTTTGGTTGCCCTAAATCTGCCGGTTTCCGTGTGGCGGCCATTTTGAATTTTTGGCGGGTCGGCGAAAAAAATTTTTTTCGCCCCAAATCGCATTACTATCCATTTTGGGCCATTTCTAGGGCAAAAAAAAATTTTCACCCTTTGAAAAAAATTTTGGACAGAAAATTTTCGGCACTTTTTCCCTCCATAATGGGAGCTGTCCGGACTGTACTCATAGAACGCTTGAAGATTGAGCTTAGAAATTGGCACTTTCAAATGGGAAGTCATATATGGCGACTTGTGTGGTGACCTTGAATTTGACCTTGGATGACCTTGAAAGGTCAAAACAGCCATTTTTGGGTCGAAAAACGCTCAAATTTGCACCTGGTCTGTATTTTCTCAAAAACTGTCTGATCAGTTTTGAGATTTTTGCTTAAAAAGATTCCTCTTATATACCTCTGTGACGTGTATAAGTTTTGTTGCCCTTGAATCGCCGATCTCAGTGTGGCGGCCATTTTGAATTTTTGACGAGTCGGCGAAAAAAAAATTTTTCGCCCCAAATAACATTACTATCCATTTTGGGCCATTTCTAGGCAAAAAAAAATTTTCACCCTTTGAAAAAAATTTTGGACTTAGAAAATTTTCGGCACTTTTTTCCTTCATAATGGGAGCTGCCAGGACTGTACTCATAGAACGCTTGAAGATAGAGCTTAGAAATTGGCACTTTCAAATGGGAAGTCATATATGGCGACTTGTGTGGTGACCTTGAATTTGACCTTCGATGACCTTGAAAGGTCAAAACAGCCATTTTGGGGTCAAAAAATGCCCAGATTTGCCTTTGTAGATGAAATGCTTGCAGATAGAGCTCATGTTTGCATTATGAACATATAGGAAGACATATATGGCACAACTAATGAAGACCTTGAACTTGACGTCAGATGACCTTGAGTGCCAAATGTCTGACTTGGAATGTGTAAATTGACCTGAGCGGCCTAAACGATTCCACCCAACATATAGAATATCAAATGCCGCACACATACATGTAATGGTTACATCGAAGTTCATACGGATGACCTTGATTGGTAAATCCCAAGGTCATATGTTTACACTGCGAACCTTGACTGGTAAATCTCAAGGTCTGTTACCTGCCAATGCTGCCATGGCCAAACCAAAATTGTCCGGTAACCTATCTTAGCCTTTGGGCTAATTTTTTATGGAGGTTTCATGCCAACTTATCGACGCCCGTTTTCGCATGTAAACCTTTGTACACCTACTTCAAATGAGGATTTTCTTCGTCCTTGACATAAAATCTCTCGATTTGATGGCAAGCTTTGAATATTCCACAGATATATAATGCATAAATCGACGTGTTAGGTTTGAGAAAATTACGCAAAATGGTCAGCTCGTCTGGAAAACGTCAAAATGGCGGAGCCGATGGAGATTCACGTTCCCAGAATGCAAAGCAAATTTTACCGCAATGACGCGTACTTTGGAACGCACAATTTTCTGTGCAGCATTTTGTGCATGCATGTACATGTAACCTTGCGTGTGGCCTTCTTTGGTGTCATGAAGTAAACACAGCGATTCGTCTGCCGCGGTACCACGACTACATTTACCGTAATTGGACATATTTTATCACATGACAAGGTGTTCCATGCTGGGTTGCGAAACCTTTTTATTTGAAACTGGTCTTTTAATTTGCTCAGTATGCATGTGTTATCTATATATCATGATATCAGATGCAGATATTCCTCATAGTTTCCAATATTTTAAGGATATTTTATTGAGGTTCAATATCATTTTATCAGGCGTTTTATGTTTACTCATTAGGAATATGATTGAAGTAGGCCTATGTGTTTCATCATAATATACGGGAATGAATTGGAATCATGTGGGACATGATATGTTTCAATTTTCTTCTTTTGTGAGGGGGGGGGGGGGGGAACGTTGTGTAAGATATATTCAGGTCTCGTGGTGCTGATGGTGTGCTCGAGCTCTAATGTCGTCTCCCGCAGTTAGCTGCATTTTCTTGTTCAACATATATCTATTAAATTTGACACAAAATTTAATTGGGCGTTTTGTTCCTTGCAGTGATTTCTGCCAAATAGTCTGCCCGCTCATACTTTTAGAGTGAACAACTCCTACCGGAGTATATTTGCTTCAGCAAATATATTAGGACTTTCCCTCTTTTCCCTCTCTGTGTTCCCCTCTGTGGTTTCATTTCAAAAGAAAATAATTACATTGTTGGCCTGAAATTTACAGAGGATGAATATTTGGTAATGTTGGTAACTAATGTCTTGTTGTACAGAATGAGATCTTCCAGTTTTTTGACAAAAGCCAAATTGTGTTGCCCACACCCCCCCCCCCCCCCCCCAGATACTAGGGCTGCTTGAATATCGATATATTCCTGGAGTATCTTTGTTATTTTCCTCCTTTGCTAACCTCTTCAGAAAAACTGCAAATTAAAATCTTTCTTATCAGCATCACAAGATTGAAGTATCTATCATTTATTAGAAAATAATTTTTTTTTCTCTGCCAAGATTGCGTCCGTGCGTGCGTCAGAAGTCACATCGAGGGGCACAACATGTTGTCACTTGTAAAAACAGCGACCGTCAGCGAGCGATCTCCGCAGAAAATTTATCACCAATAATCGGCCTCGTGGCATCAAGATTGCCATGTAACCGTGGTGATATTGGTCATATTTATCATTTGGCACCATTCACGGAAAGATCAGAGTAGCATCTACATCCTGTAATGAAAAGAAATGTTTTTTTTTTAAAAAGGCTTCCCAATTTTGGCGTCACTGCAGAAAAAAATGGGAACGACCTTTCTTGCTAATATGTGAATACAAAAGGAGAGATTCCAGAGTCATTTACAACTCCTCCGATGGCCGTTCGTTTTTATGACACGACAGGTTATCAGGGGTTCCGCTGTAAATTACATGAATTCCGGGGCGCCCAGTAGGCCGAGGGGAAATAAGCTTGTTGAGTGTGTGACATGTTACGCAATAAATGCGATAAGGAATGTTGCACAGTTGTATACTATGCACTTTTATCAGCTTTTATCAGTTTATCGCCTCCGGAATTTCGGTATGAGACTTAGTAGACATTTACAGCCTTGCATTCAAGTCAGCTGGCTGCTTTTATTGAAGCTGCCTCACCCAGTGATGTACTATACTGGAAAGACAGCTATGACAGTTCGGGGAGGTGCGCCTGTCAGTAAAATTGTCTTGGTGGAAGTTATTAGGTATGCATCTAACCATAATGCAGAATTAATTCTTGAGTCTTCATCATTGTAGCAGCCTCTCTTATCATTTGTCAAGTACTGGAATCTGTTGAGAGATCTTCCTCAAACTCTTAAACATTGGCAAGAAGAGAATTGTCCCTTTATTCTGCACACATATATGTACATTCTAGGTTGATGTGACATTGATTTCAATAGGGAGGAATAGAAGCTCAGGGTGTGTGGCGGGTGACGTCCGCTATGGACTGACAAGACATGACCTGGAAGAGTTAGGCAGAAAATCGGCAGATTGGCCACCGCCGTCAAACAAATTCCCCGAGACCCGTCGAAAACGTCCTTGGAAGCGGCTCAGAAACGCGCTAAGCTGTTGTTGTTTCGGGGGTTTAGAGTTTTCAAAGTGCTGTCGCTTTCACTGACGGTGCTAGTTCCTGCCTCATTGGTTGTCTTGTCTGCTCACTCAAATCTCTCCCTCGCTCACTAGTTCGGCTGCTTGATTGAGACAGAATTCTGCTCACGTGGAATGTTGGCGGCACGGATTCTCCACCAAAATCTGCCACTTACATGCACCAGTCATAGCTGAACATCATCGCGCCCTGTCGGCACTGGACCACCGTAGACGTTAATGTAATGACTAGTGCTGCATAAAATCAAGGGGACAGCAAGACGGCCAATCGTAAAGTAGGGTACTCGCTCAGCAACTACTGTTAGATTTGCACAGCACAGGTGGTTACATCTAGGCGGGGGGAAAAAGAGAGAGAAAAAACCTCGCCGCACCTCGAGAGAAAATGGTGTGCAGTCGGCAGAAAATTGCGGCAATAGTGGTATATCAATATCAAGGCCGCAGTGCATGTGTAACTAAATGGCGACAAGCACTGGACGGTCGTTCGTTGATTCGATGCGTCGCTGTGCATTGTTGGCCGAGTCTCCCGACGAATGCTGAAGAAGACTCGTTAGTTGAGACGTGAGCGCGCCACACTTAGAGACTGGGTTTGTTAACAACGAGCACGGATATTACACGGTAGAGTCGCGTAATGATAATTATAGGCATTGAGCAAAGAATGTTCATGGATTGGGAAACACTGCTGATTTCACTGCAGCAGCTGTGACTACACTGTAGATCAGCGGAGCCCATAGCTGGGTATCACACCCTCACGAACCACCCCCCATCAACAACAAGCATCTCCCCGACTGACAAGGACGCAACCATACTCCACCGCGAATATCAGAGATTCTACACGTGAACCGCATATCGCTACAAAACAGAAACAATGCCTGATTGGATGAGTGATGGACATACTGCTGTCTTTGCTTTATGTGTTTGCCTTGAGGAGGACCATCAATAGGCCGTGATCTTGCCATTATGGTCCACTAGTCCCACGTGAGCTGAGAGATTGGATTATCAGCCATTCACCGGCGACAAGTGTTGGTTTTCCGTGTGGATATGCGGGTGACCACCAAGCCTGATTAGTGAGCGGTGTTAGATTCACCTTGTCGATGCTGGTTTGGAAACGCGAACCGCACACTGGGCATGCCGTCTATGCAAACAACACGGCCTTCTGCGGTATTGTTTCACTGAATCTAGGGCATTCGATATCCCCTGTTGCTTCCACCAGCGATCAAATTGAAGGGGGCTTGCAGTCGGAGAACAAGCAGGTTTTCGAAGTAATTTATGGGTAACCTTGCAATAACAGGCTATTGTTGCACTTGCAGGCCTTAATTGTTTACACTGCTGTGTATAGGTAAATAGAGGTGCTATTGTATGTGGGATCAGTTGTTGCAATATTGTAGTAGTGCTGGTAGTGAACTGATAATCGTTCATCAGTGATAAACTTGGATAGGTGGAATGCTGTGTATTTATGAGTGGAATCAAAGAGGCTTGGGAGAATTTACATGTATGTATTGTTGTAAAACAGCTACTGTAGGGGACGGATGAAGATCTGTTATCATTACCCTGTCGATTAATGAAGATTTGATTAATGAATCTGAGAATTACACGTTTTCTGGTAATAATGCGTACGCAAGACTGTTCTCATTTCATTTCAATTAGAACACAATCTTTCCCATCTTCTGAAACCCTACGCGATGTGAATGAGATGGATTGAAATTTAAGATCACAAAAACTCAGTACAAATTTGATGTGGAATATCTTGAAACAGGACATGTAATCTTGGCCTTTCTCATTCAAGTCTGTGCCGTGTTTATGAGCAATGGATCATGAGCTGTCAGGAAGGTCTCTCTCGCTTGTGCCTTGGGATAGAAATGTCGTTGTAGGTGATTATGTGAAAAATCCCTCTATTTGCTAGCCACAGCAAACAGGGAATCAAGATTGATCACAGAAGAGAGTTGGGTAATGCAAGAGTTCAGATACACGACACTCCTCACTCACTAGTGATAATGGAAATGTCAAGCTACTCTCCCAGTCGAACATCTGTGGATGCAGAAATAGAAAAAACGCGACCGCGACGACGTTGCTGTATTGTGAAGTGAAACATCCATCTCAAAATCGAAGCCACAGCTGTCCAGGAATATTGACCCTTTGCTTGGGAGAGGAAGAGCAAATAGGAACTGGGGTTCAGGGCAAAAGAGCCGATATTCTTGGGTTTATCTGATAAAAGGTGTGTGTGGCAGCCCAAGTGTAGCAATAACAAGGAGCTTGCTTTTAAGAATCACCTGACAAAATGCAAACGTGAATCAGTTCTCACAGCTTCACACAAACAGGGGAGGCCCCTAAAGGTCACCCCTGAGGGCTGTTGTTTGCTCTAACCACAATCGCCATCTATTTGGTGCCAAACAATTCCAACCGTTGTGGAGATAATGTGAAGGTTAGATCTATCCGATCCCTAGGGCTCGTGACGGGGCACTCCTTCAAACCCTTTGGTCTCTAGACGCTCTTAGACTTGATATTCTCTTGGCTTCCCCTCTCCCGCTGTATTGGAGAGCGTCTGCCAAAGGCAGAGTCTATGATACCGGATTGTCGGTGTTTGTGGTGAGATTTTCGTTGTGAAGAAATCGGAAGTTGCAGACGTGACCCAGATTAATCAGTTGTGTCACAGGCTAGTTCAATCACTTAGCACCTCATCAATGGTCTCCCTATCGTGTCTCTCGTAATCAGAGGCTCCGTCCGCGAGCCAAATCACATCTTGACGAGAATACATATTGGATGAAAGGTGAAGGCCCGCAGCTCAAGAATCGATGCTGATGGCAGGAAGGTTTCGGGAGGGTCACAGGACGCAAACAGAGTGTTTCAAAAATGGCTCTTTGAATCTTCCGTGATCTTTGGCAGATAAGGGAAAAGCTGTCGTTCAAAGTATGACGGCAAATATTTAGAGCGGTATGATCGATGACACTCGTGTGTCACGGGGAAATTGCGCAATCATGCCTAATGACTTTGTTTATTTTTAGCTTGGTCTGGACAACCTCTGGAGATACTAAGAGTGTTTCATGTCCAATTTGAGCTGGGCACACAAATTGCATTGACATTGGACAGCTGACGCCTACAGTCTCTCAGGTCGAGTGTCCCCTTGGTATCAATGTGTTTCACGAACGATACATGGAACCGATTGTTGACTGGACATTTGCTATCACACTAGTATATGATCCGCCCCCCAACCCCCTCACCCCCACAGTGACCCGCCCCCTCGGGTGAATGTCCCATGGTATTGACAGAGCTCGTCCAGGGACATACAAAGCACCGAGCACACTTCCACCGTCCGTCGCCGTCTCTGGCCGAGTGATCACCGTTCTCTCGCTTGCTCGCTGGCTGCCAGTTGTGCGGTCCCCGCACTGGCACGCAGGAATGTATTATACAGGCTGATTACATTGGAAGCCGCCTGTTACGTGAAAGAGACTAAGAACATCTGCTTCCCTGTGGCACCGTGGACCCGGCCAGGAAATGGTCGACGGTCTAGGAATTTCATCATTGGATTCGTGAAGTAGGACGGTCACGGAGTTTCACAGACGCTTTGCCACATTGTGCCTTTTTCTTAGTTACTGCTGAGCGTGGATAGGTTCCAAATAACTCGACAGTATGGCTATGTTTGCATTATCTCGTAGATTCTCAAGGAAATTCTCTAAGACTTTCAACTTTATCCAACATCAGACGTTCAAAAAAGGTAAGTTGAAAAAAAAGTCAAATAATTTTCCTCCTTTCCTCTACAGCATGTACGACAGTTCCATAATGTGATATCATAGAGATTTTTCGATGTTGAGAGTCATGGCTTACACATTGAATATATCTGCCAATCATTTTGCATTTTTTCTCCTAAGTACATGACTCAGAATAGACACAGTTGATGATGTGGTTGGATTTCAAGGGATTACGGCACATCAGTATTTGACATACAGTCAAACCTCCGATTAGTGAACACCTGTGGAACCCAGTAAAAATGTTCACTATATGGAGGTGTTCACTAATCGGAAAAATCACCATCGAGATAAAAAGAAACATCTGAGAAAGAAATATTTATGTAACAACTTAGAAACCTAGAAATCTGCTCAAGTACTGCATGTCATAGACATAAGTATCACACTGGGCAGGCCCCATAAAACGATGATTAATAATAACTAATAATAATTATGATGTCATAACAATGATGTCAACATGCTCAAGCTGATAATAATCTGCTTGAGTAGATAAGGTCACCCTACCCTGCAGTAAATTCTTGTGTCTTCCTATTGTATGATCTAGGCTGTGGAAACACCAGTTAGGCAGAATCTGGTAAGATGCAACCAGGCACAACAGTGCGTGAGACATGTTATTAAGGCATTTCGGCAGAAATGCCTTTATGGTTTTAGCAGAACCCTATTCTTTTTGAGCCGGATCCGAGGTCCGTGAGGTCCGTGAGGATGAAATCAAGGCTAATTTTGAGACTTGGTTTCCGGACGATAACTGGAAAAATATTTACGCAATAGTTGCAGAACTCTGCATGGAGGTTCATATGCCACCAGGGAAGAACCCTATTGATTTTGGGATCGATCCGTCAAGCGACCTTTGACCTAGAGGTCGAAATAATTTTTTGCTGATTCATCCTTGAGGCTTCCTGCATATCTCAGAAACCGTGCATCGTAGAGCGAAACGGACGTTATTTTCGGACTCGTCGCCCTAGACAAACATGTCTAAGGGGTATTATGGATGAACTTTGACCTTGACCCCAAATTTTTTTGCCGAGTCGACATTTTTCGTTTTTGTCGATATCTCGGAAACGGTGCGTCGTAGAGCGAAACGGACGTTATTTTCGGACTCGTCGCCCTAGACGATCACATGTCTAAGGGGTATTATGGATGAACTTTGACCTTGACCCCAAATTTTTTTGCCGAGTCGGCATTTTTCGTTTTCGTCGATATCTCGGAAACGGTCCGTTGTAGAGCGAAACGGACGTTATTTTCGGACTCGTCGCCCTAGACAAACATGTCTAAGGGATATTATTGATGAACTTTGACCTTGACCCGAAATTTTTTTGCCGAGTCGGCATTTTTCGTTTTCGTCGATATCTCGGAAACGGTGCGTCGTAGAGCGAAACGAACGTTATTTTCAGACTCGTCGCCCTAGACAAACATGTCTAAAGGGTATTATTGATGAACTTTGACATTGACCCCAAATTTTTTTGCCGAGTCGGCATTTTCGTTTTTGTCGATATCTCGGAAACGGTGCGTCGTACAGCGAAACGGACGTTATTTTCGGACTCGTCGCCCTAGGCTAACATGTCTAAGGGGTATTATGGATGAACTTTGACCTTGACCCGAAATTTTTTTGCCGAGTCGGCATTTTTCGTTTTCGTCGATATCTCGGAAACGGTGCGTCGTAGAGCGAAACGGACGTTATTTTCGGACTCGTCGCCCTAAGCAAACATGTCTAAGGGGTATTATGGATGAAGTTTGACCTTGACCCGAAATTTTTTTTCCGAGTCGGCATTTCTCGTTTTCGTCGATATCTCGGGAACGGTGTGTCGTAGAGCGAAACGGACGTTATTTTCGGACTCGTCACTGTAGACAACATTTATCTTATATGTATTATGGATGAACTTTGACCTTGACTAAAAAATTTTTTTGCCGAGTTGGCATTTTTCTTTTTCGTCGTTATCTCGGAAACGGTGAGTCGTAGAGCGAAACGGACATTTTTTTCGGACTCGTCGCCCTAGACAAACATGTCTAAGGGGTATTATTTTAACGGTAAATTTTTTTGCGGAGTCGACATTTTTCATTTTCGTCGATATCTAGTATATATTATAAATTAATCATCACACCGAAATGCCTCCAAGGCATCTTTAGGCCTTGACGTCTAGTTTACCTTGTTGTTGCCCAGAAGACAGAATTATCTGCCCTAAATTATCACTGTGATTACAGTGCATTTGCCCATGTTCACTAAGTAGAGGGTCATTTGTATTGCAAATTGATATTTGGGACCATGAAACAGTGTTCACAGTAGGGAGTTGTTCATTGTATAGAGGTGCTCACTAATCGGAAGAGCACCTCAATGTTGAAAGATAGGCGTTCATTTGGGACCGGGAAAAAGTGTTCACTGACCGGAGGTGTTCACTAATGGAGGTGTGACTGTACATGTATATCGAGGTACTTGACATTTGGATAAACTGCATGCCAGATGGGGTTCAGTTTTCTGCATGTGCACCCTGTTAGATTTTTTTTTCATAGAGCATAATTCTGCATAGTTCATCAGGTATTGATCGTTGAGAGTTTTTTTTTAGGATAGGGGACGTGAAAGAAAAAATAACACTGGTATTGTGAAAACCTACATACCGGTACAGAACTGAGAACTTAGCCATTTGTCATGTTTAGAATTCCATTGTGTTCACAGAATGAACAAAATCAATACACTATTGGATTTCGCCAGCTACAATGAGCTATGAGGATAGTTCAGTCTTTAAATTTATTTACAGTGCATAATAAGCATATTCAGCCACAATTATCACTGGTACTTCAAATAGATTTTCAGTGCATACTGAGACTCCGAGTCCAGTCGCCTATTTGCCTATAGAAGTTATATTAATATTCTAAAGGTCATGCATGTTTCCTGTGTTCGTGTAAAGCAGACACTGTATGGTGACCTTCAATCATGAACATGGGTAGGTCATTTTCTCTTCAACTTTTTGCACATAAGCTCACAGTGATTAGCCTTGAATATTTGACCCAGCCATCTGAATATTTCAACTGAATTTAATTTCTATTCATTGTAACTGTACATGCAATACAGTGCATACAATTTCAAAGTTCCAGTCATTGCCATTTCATGGGGGGAGGGGAAAATGAAAAATTAGGCATATGCAGGTTTTGATGTAACGTCAATATCATATGGCTGTATATTGTAATTAGTATGTTGTTAATGGAAATGCAAAAATATAAATGTATTTGTATGTTGTTAATTCATATGTTGTTAATTAGTATGTTGTTAATGGAAATGCAAAAATATAAATGTTCATATGTGGGTCCTTCGTGGGCAACTTGACAAATAGCAGTACCTGTACTTATATTTATTTACATTAGGAAATGCAATACCGGTAATTGATGGCATATTTTCCTGCATGTTCATAATTCATATGTATGATTTATTCAGATGTTGTGAACCTCAGGATAAACATTTTTAAATATATTGATCAATGAGGAGCATGTTTATGGATTCATGGCACGAATATTTAAATGTTCAGTGACAGCAGCCAGAGATAGCAGGTGTCACAAACACCTGATAACGGTCCCCAGGCAGCATATTTCCGCGTCCCATAATTTTTACCCACCCTGTTACAGCCAGCGCAGTGACAGGATTTTTGTCTCAGTTTCAGCAGCCGGTGATTAACGGCATTAATTGCGCGCGCGGGGCTCGGCGACTCCCACCATGGTATCCAGCGTAATAGGGCCATCATGTCGCCCAAGTGGCCACGGCAACGGTCGTAGCTAAATGTCAAGAATGCTGTGGAACTGAAGACGTTATTTCCGCCGCCGCGAGGGGCATTTACGCGGCAGTCAGGCATTGAGTGCAGTCAGTTACGGGCATTGTGGATTTAACAAGCGGAATTATTCTGAGAAGTCATGTTGCACTTGTGCTGTTGCGTGGAAACGCTGCCTATAATCCTACCTACCACTGTCAGCGCTAAGCTTATAACCCAGTCTACATTTTATTTTTGACGCACACACGCATAATGCGATAGTAATTAGCCATGCACACAAAGCCATGTAATTACTTTAATTACCTATAAATCCCTTGGACAAAGACAGGTAGAAATTTTAATCACCTTGACAGGGACGCCTGCAGGTGTCTCCTCTGTATCTGCGGCATCCTGTCTGCGGATCTTGACGTTTTAACCTACTTTTTCACATTGATCCCACGTATACGTAGATGATTTATATCTGTTCACACTGTCGGAGGGAGAATGTCCGATAACCGCCCAGGTGACACATGTTCACGACATGAAAATAGAGATTTATGACTTGAAATATTATGTGCATGGCTACCTCTGCCAACTGTTGTATTGGCATTTTGCATAATATATGATTTATTGTATGGTAAAAAGTATATTTTTTTTGTTATGATTTATTGTACAGTGTATATTACAAATTTCGAGCACAGTCATCCAGATTGATTTTACTGATACCATGCAGATTCGTGCGATTTAAACAGACCATACATTTATGCTGGTATTACCAGTATTTTCTTTGGTACTTCATAATATTTCAGCAACATACCTAATTTCACTCCCTCATATATACATTATTACCATGTCATAAACCTTCATACTTCAGACCAGGGAAAACTTTGATGACTTTATTATGACCATTACTGATGACCATTATTTATTGATGACCTAGCTCGTGTGTGCATGTGAATGTATGTGGCCCTCATACACCAATAGACACATCTACAATGTATATATGAAAAATATATATATCTTATTGCCATATCATGATAATTTATTCATGTTTCTGACCTCCCCCTTCCCCCCTACCCCCTCCCCCCTCCCTTTACAGACCATGACCTGGACGAGTTGGAGATGCAGGTGGTCCGTTACAAGCCGGAGGGGCTCGACGCGCTCTGCGCTAACACCAAGTTCTCTCGCAAGGAGCTCCAGATTATGTACCGGGGCTTCAAACAGGTAACCGTGGCAACACGGACACAGATGCAGATGGGCTGGGCGAGATTGAAACTTGTCACCACGGCAACAAGGTGGCAGGTCAGATGAATGTATCCTTAGGGTGACAAGGACGTACGATATAGAGGTTAAACAGGTATCCATGGTAACACTCTGTCAGACATGAGTAGGCTAAATGAATTGAAACTTCGACTGGGTCAGTAGTTACCATGGCAACCAGTAAGTGAACAAGTAAGTATTTTCTTCGGTCACATGTTCGGTCATATGTGATATTGAACTTGTAGCCATAGCAACAGTCTTTGCAGTGAGAATTGGGTGGATGCAAGGGCTGGTGAGTCATAATTTGGTCGTCTTGAATGTTGGTACCCATAGCAACCCAACTTTTAAAGGGGCTGTGGCCTTGAATGACAGTTGGTCTCTGATGGCAGAGGCATTTTAGATATACCGGTAAGAGGCCTTCTGGGATGAAGGAAATTGGTATATCTGAGCCCTGCCAAGTGGAACACAGCAATAACTTTAGTCCTTAGCGTTATTGACCAATTTCATTGTGTTCTTCATTATTTACAAAATCAAATGTACACATGTCGATGTATAATTATAATGCCCTAGTGATTAAATCGAGATGCGTGTACGTGGGTCAGCATGGCGTCTGTGTTTTGCAGGAGTGTCCGACTGGGATCGTGAATGAGGAGACGTTCAAAGAGATTTACGCGCAGTTCTTCCCTCAGGGTGGTGAGTGTGAGTTATCCGGATCAATTTGGTATAAGACTCAGGTCGGGTGCTGGGCTCAAATTTTCAAGAAAAGACACAGGGGAGCGCAACTGAGGTTTATATCAGTCGCATCTGGGCCGTTTGCTTGAAGGTTAAGGCTGCAGCACTCGACTTGAATATAAGTGTTGTATTTGTGAATATGTTTGTAATCGTATAATGTACATGCAGGAAAAAATTGTGATCATTGTATGCTTTAAATAAACAAGCCACCGAGCATGGCGCTGATAATGAGATATAAATTTAATGGCATTTGGATTGTTTTGGACACTTCACTCCAGAATGATGATTTTGTAGTAACTATTGTTCTGAAGTCAGTTTCACAAAAATAACAAGCACAAATTTTACTTAAATTGTTTAATTTTGAATTTAGCATGTTTTAATTGTAGCCATAGCAATGAAAGATAACAATGGTAAATTGTGTTGCATGTATGAGTTTTGAATGTTACTACTTCTGCGTGGATTTGCTTTTTCCATTCTGTTTTCCATAGTTTTACATGTAACTGCCTAGCAGTAAAACATGGTTTCCCTTCCCAATTTCGATAATTTTGCACTGTTACATGTCTGTGGGGAAAAAGCCAGTGACAGCCAAGCAATTATGTGGATTACACAAGTGCAGAAACCTATCCTGCTAGTGAGTAACCGGGCCGAGCTAGAAAATATTTATGTATTTCTGGCTCGTGGGAAGTTAATTGATGGCCACTCTTGGTTTATGTGCTAAAACTGGGCGATGGGGAGTGTAGGGAAGTTATCTAAAACAGCAGCTCTATCTGCGAAGGCAGGGTGATACATCGCCACCGTAGTGAAGTGGTCAATCTGTTTTTGCTGTTTTTTCTCCCCCTAGTGAAAGCCACGTCAGCCACTGGGTACAAATTTAGGTATCTGCTTCTGTGCAGATACCCGTAGTATTGTGCGTCGGGTAAAGGGATCATAAATTTTAGAATTTCCCCCGTAATCTAATCAGGTTTACATACTTTTGTAGGCCGAAAGGTCTCCATAAAAATATCAGGCAAAAAATAGAAATCTGAGGTGTGAATTGAGTCGATAGACGAGTCAATTTATGCACTCTTTTCTGAGCAGTCCGATGGCTCCACTAAAACGTCCTAATTCCACTACTGCATAACCAGCAGTATTCATAACATTGGAGCCAGGCAGCATGAAACAGCACCGCATTATATGCGCGTATAGTCCAGTTAGAGAGTGGTAATTGGTGAATATATCACATGAATGGAGAGAATCTCAACAGAATACCCATAACCAAACTCAGATGGTAACACTTCTTTGTGTTATGGCAATATTTCAGTATTACATGTACAATGTACCATGTGTACTATGAAATAGAAACAGTAGTCACTGTTTGTGATTTGTGTTTTTGCATCCAACCCTCTACCACATTCTTGACTGCTAATTACCTGACCGCCTAGTGACCGGCCCCAAGAATATTGAGTCCATCCTTTTGTGTTTTGTGTTGTGTCTTTGCATTTGAGACCTTCTTTCAAAGAAATCTACCACTTACCTCAATTTCTTATCTAGGAATACTCAAACAGGCTATTTCAAACTAGTTTTAACAAGTAAACTAATAACTATTACTAAACCTTAATATAGAAATAATTGTATGGCACAAATGATATACCTACTTGTAAGTGTTTCGTCTAACTTTCGAGTCTGCACAGTGTCTTAAAATCATGCAGCATTCTAATACATTTAATCACGTGTACCGGTTTCTATGTATCTGATATGTGTCTCTGTGTTTGTTTCTAATTGTTCCCTATCTGTATATTGTATTCTAATTGTCTCCCGGTTGTAATATATTATATTTTCAATGAAAAGACGAGTCTCTGTGATTATTTACAGATTCCAGCGCGTACGCTCATTATGTTTTCAACACATTCGACCAGGATCACAACGGAACTATCAGTTTTGAGGTCTGTATCAACACTAGTTAGAAATATATGTAAAAGTATGTAGATCTATGTGTACTGCAGAGAGGCGCTACATTTTATAGTGAAATCTGGTGCTATACATATCATTAAATATTTCTCTATATATATCTATATTCCAATTTTCAAAACCAGTATGTAACCTCTGAAGTGAAAGTAGGAAATGGCATGTTGGAAGACAACATTTTTTAATACCTCTTGCTAAATTATGCTCAAAGTATGTTCCGAACTTACATTTGATATTTGGACATTCACTATAATTATGTGTTTCACTCCACCTATGTACCACAAATGTGTTTTAGTTTTTCAATAAACTACTACTACTGCTGTATGTGCATGTGTAATGGTTTCAAACTTGAAATATATTTCTGTATTAATAGAACATCACACTTATAAACTAATACATTCTGATGGTCATTACCCTCTCCTTCCACCCCCCCCCCCCCCCTCCCCCTGCCTACCCATCCCCCAGGAGTTTGTGATGGGCCTGTCGGTGTTGGCGCGGGGAACCTTCCATGAGAAGCTACAGTGGGCGTTCAGCCTCTACGACGTCAACGGCGACGGGATCATCACAAAGGACGAGATGCTGGACATCGTCTCCGCGATCTATGACATGATGGGCAAGTTTGCCGAGCCTTCTATCGACGAACACACCGCCAAGGACCACGTGGAACGAGTGTTTATGGTCAGTTTTAATAAAGGCTGGTCGTATGTAGTCTGGGAAGTTTCAGGTGTTTTAGGTATATCCTTGGGCTGTATCAATTAAATAAAGTATCAATTTTATCAGCGTTGATGACAAAATACTACTATGGTGTGCTAAATAATTTGATGTGATATATTTAAACTTGTGAGTGTAGAAATTTGTACAAATATTTCACTAATTTTGTTTGCATGAATATTTCACAGCGGATGGACTCAAATCGAGATGGTGTGATATCTGCAGAGGAGTTCATGGAATCTTGTAGAAAGGTCGGAAATTACACTCGCAGTATATGATAATCCTACAGTAGATATATATGTTTTTAAATGGTTTAAAATTTACAGTATCGCTAGATTCCAATGTTTTACATGTATTTACATTTTACATGTATTTACTTGAATCACTATGCAAAAATTTGGTAGTGAGAGTATAATATTCCCTACATGTATTCATTAGCTAGCACTATTTACTCTATTTTCCAGGATGACAGTGTATCAAAATCATTGGCAATGTTCGACACGGTGCTTTGAGTCTCCCCTCTACGTTATATAAACTATGGACAGAGCATACGATGTGTTTCTATGGATACCACACCCTGCAGTATCTATGGACACTGCAAACAGCAGGCACTGATTTCATTGGCCAATCTCCCTCGACTGACTGGTCTCCATGGAGACAGTCTCATGACTATCATAATGTATTCACTGTAGTTACCATGGCTACATGAGTTCAAGTCGTGCATCTCCACTTTGGATGGTGCGGTTTCTGAGGTTGCGGTGTCCAATGAATGACATCATGATCAAGCAAGAATTCACCATGGAAACGGATATTAACTGATATTACCATCACAACATATGGATACAATTTATGCATATAGCACTTTTCAATATGTGGCTCCAAACGTCAGTCCTGAAGCCAAAATGGATGCATCAAATGGTTTCATAATGTCGATGATATGTTTTTGTATTACATACTTTATGATCATTCACCATTTGCACAAATATTCTACCTATAGAAGTATGTTAAATGTATCAACTGCACAGTCTGATTATTTTGTGTTATTGTAAGCACAGTGAGGGCTTTGTTATTTGTGGGTAGGAATATTCACTTTGTAAACACAATATGTTCATTTTGAACAACGCAAATGTAGCGTACAGCACATTTATTTGTAGATGTTGGATTTTGTGGTACGAATCGTTTACAGTATGTTAATCACCAGGCGTTGCTGTGAATATTCCGAAATTGTTATCGTAGAGTCTGATTTGGCACTCTCCTTATGGGAACATGGATATAACTATTTGACTGGTGCAGTGACATAGTTGTTTTCGCCCTTGTTGAATGTTGTTTTACAAGTTTACATCTGAGTTATGATTGTAAAGAAGATCATTGCTAACACTTTAAACGCTGCTTTTACCGTAACTATTCACTGGTTGAAATTAGTAATGTTTTGTGCGTTACACTGTGACTTTTTCCTGGAAAAGTTCATAAAAATGAACACGATCTCTTCATACTCTGTTGTGTGTGGTTTACCATTGTGTACCATTCCACGTATTTCGTGCTGTCAGGCCTGTCTTGTTTCATCATGTTCGTGCTTGTTTTAAAAAAATTCAAGGGGAAAAAGCCAATTGGATGTGGATTATAAATATTGGAGTGAACACCAGTACCGTTACATTGGTAATTTAATATGACAGGTAAATTAGTAATTTTTGGTTATGTTTATTTACTGGATGTTCAAAAGCATGAGATGTTATTGGCACATGTAACATTTGAAGAATTATGGGGATGTTCCTCCAATACAACTGCAAATTGGTCTGAGAAGCGATCTGGTTTTTATTTGCACGAAAGCATACATGAGTACAGGTTTGCTAGAATGAATGGAACATTGAAAGTGTATCGTTATTTATTTGACTGAGTGAATGTAATTTATAACATTGTGTATCATGTTGTTGATAATTGATTTCTCCTTTAAGAGTGTATAAGACTAATGACGAAAATGTATTGTTGAATTGGTGTCTTTTTCTGAGGTAAAAGTCAGAAATCCACAATCAAAAAAAGTAGAATATACAAGAATAATAATTTTCTGGCATAAAACAGCCTGAATCATGTGTTGATGGTGTATTTATAAAGTGTCTATTGTCAACTTTTTTCTATCTTTGAACGAATTTTTTGACAAAACTGATGCAGAAATGTTGTCTTTGACTTAAAACTTTTAAAAAACATTTTAACTTATTCTTGACCAGTTAGACAACTAATCTATTGTACTAATAAAAATTGACTTTATTATAATCTGTGTTATTTCTGAGTTACTTTCAATTTAGCACTTTCATTCTACCCAGATTGCAAAACAGTAAGCAACAAAATTATTCATGCATTTCTTTACGACCCTTAATATTCTGTTCATTTTAACATGTGTAGAATAGACAACGTACAGCCATAGGCCAAGACGAATACACGAATCAATTACCTAGTGAGGATTAACAAGTGTGAAGTCCTACCCTAGGCTGTGAGTTGTCTATTGTACTTGTACCACGGGTGTGTCTACATGGAATAGACCACAGCTCAGTCTATTGTTGGATGTGTCAACTGTGGTACAAATATTTCAACATTAAAGGAGCAAATAATGTATCGTGTCAATATTTAAGTAGATGTGGTCTATTAGTAACACCACTTTTATAGTCAATTATGTTCATCTATTTTCACGATACTGTAAGGCTGGTGGTGAGGGATATTAGTGACCACATCATAAACACTCTAGGGTACGACTCCACACTCTTCGGAAAGCACTAAATCAGAACCCAGTCAGGCTTATTTAGTTGAAATAGTAACACCATTTTAATAGCTTAAGTGATTTTCTATATCTTGAAGAATCCTGGAGGGAGGTGGTTGGGGAACGGTGGATGGAATATAACGAATACACAAATAAATCCTCTGGAAAAGCGCCAACTCAGAAGGCTTATTCAGTCAAAATAATAACACCATTTTAATGTTTTCAGTCGACTTCTAGATCTTGAGATTACTGGAGGCAGGTGGTGGGGTAGATGTAGTACATCAGCCGGACTTCACTGGGGTCTGATTTAGTACTGGCCATATAGTGATATGATTTGAGTGTGCTTCTATCCACCCCTCCAGGATTGTCCGATATGGAAGTGCACTGAAAATATTAAAATGGTGTTACTATTTTAAAAGCCTCCTCAAATGTAGCGCTGTTCACGACCATGTCTTAGGGCAAATGTATATAAATATATTGTGCCAATATTGAAGTAGAGGTGATCTATTAGTAACACCACTTTTATAGTCCCTAGCTGTATACATCTATATTCGTGAGACTTTAGAAGGGGTGTATTCTTGATTGTACCACAGTTGACACCTAGAACAGGCCAGACCGTTGTCTATTCCACGTAGACACACCCGTGGTACAAGTACAATAGACAACTCACAGCCTAGGGTAGGACTTTACACTCGTGTATTCCGTCATACCCTACGGCTGTTCGTCGTCTATTCTATATATAGACCATCAACAGCCTTGGGCACCTATGAACAGTCGTCTGGCATGATGGACACACAAGTCAATTCTTGAGCTTTAGTGTCAGAGGATCGATGAGTGTGGACTGTGGAGTTGCGAGTCATCTATTATACATGTATGTGGAATAGACGACGAATGTTTGAGATCTATGAAGGTTTTGATTGCAAAACAAATCAGGTTTGTGGATATATTTATTGCATCACCACAATATAAAGAAGCAACTAAAATCAACAGTTGCAAATGTATATGTGTACACATAATTTATCTATGAAGTAACAAAACAAAGTATTAGAACAATGCTCCTAGTCCATTGGCAGATGCATGTGCCACTAATGCGTCTGCCGCCTGTCGTGTTTCCAATAGCAACCTGACCTCACGTATCCAATCAGCAGCCTGTCGTCTCGGCTCGCCCTGTAGCTGATTCATGAACCGCAGGGCTTGCTCCAAGTCCCCTTGGCTCAGGTAGTACTGAGCATTGTCCAAGAGAACAAACGTTGTCAGTTGACTGGGGTCAACTTTGTCCAAGTCCGTGAGAGGCTTGCTAGTGGTAAACACGAAGAACGATTGTAAATACGACAGAATGTATTGAAACATTGTTCCACCACTTTCGTTGATCATAGCGGTCCGCCTGCACATTTTACGGACTTTGTTGAATCTCTCGATGAGAGCCTTCTCCGTCCACACTCCATATTCGATTGCTTCGTCGGGAATCGTCTCCAAGACGGAGTTGACAAAGGGGTGGTTGTTCCCAGCATCTAGAACTGCCATGAACTCATCTAGCAAGGGTTGCATCCTCTTCTCATAGGGAATTCCCTCATCGTCCTCCTCGTCGGTTGCCTTGGTGTCGGCAGCGCCAGGCTGCGGCTGGATGACTTGGTGTAACATCTGACACGCCAGCCACAGCTCCTGAGCCTTGCGGCCAACCTTCTCCATCTCAGCACGACCTGACAAAACAATGGCAGGAAAACTCGTCAGCCCAGCACAGATAATGCCCTTTAGTCACTTCCTTTGACAAGATGGCTACTTTTGTAACAGTGGGATTATGGACTAAGGAAATCCGTATGAGAGATTCACAGCTCACAAAACAGATGAGAAGTACACTTCTTTTTGAAAATCTTTTTGAAAACTCCACATTATGAACAATAATAACTACAATGTACTCTCTACTTTACAACCCAGCATCCATTGTTACAATTGAACTCACTGTCGACAGCCGTCTCGATACCCTTGAGACGTCCGATCCAGCCGGCGACCTCCCTCTGGAAGTTATCCCTCTCCTCCGCGAGTTTTTCGCCCAGCAGCAGGTCAAACTTTGCCTTGAGCTCGGCCTCCTGAACCTTCAGGACCTGGGCCATGTGGTCGCTGTGAGCCGCGGCCTGCCGGGCCAGCTCCTTGCGTAACTCCACCTCCAGAGCCACGCGAGCATCTAGGTCCTAGTGACACAGACAGGATATGTTATTCAAGGAATGAGAATCAGAATGATAAAATAAAGATTAGGATTGAGCTTATGCCAATTTGTGTGTGAATGAGGCATTTACTGAAGTCTGAAATGAAGATTATGCTCACTGCAGAAAACTCATCAGTTTATGAGTAACACAACTTGTTGTACAGAATCTTATGCATATTACAGTACTAAGGTACTCTCACCAAAACCTCGAAAGTTTACATTCCAACCCACACACCCATTTGTCCTTCTGAACGCTAAACTCTGCACGCATGTGTTCCCTCTCCCTCTCCACCCGGGCGTCAGCGAGCCGCTCGTCCTCCTCCTGTTGTCGCACGAGCGCGGCCTCGATACGCAGCTGTTCTAGCGCCTGGGCCTCGGCCAGCTGTCTCTGCAGCTGCTCGATGCGGCGGTGAGCATGAGCGATGAGGGCGTTCAGCTCGTCCTCGGTCAGTCGGCCACCTGTGTAGAGGGTAAAACATGATAGTTGCGAGATTAATTTCAGTGTGACAGAGTTCTCTTGTACAACTCTTGCACAAATGTAAATAGAAAATTTATTATCAATTTCATGAATAGTTCACTCCATTCAAAATACCACAAATTGCAAAATATTTAAATAGATATTCTCTTGACTCTTGATACGAATCATTAAATGAGTGGGTGGAGGGGGGGGGGGGGGGGGTCTGAGCACTTAGAGTATCAAAGAAAATTCTGTTGTAAACCATCAGCAGACCCACAAAAGTCTTGCGACTCAGACCTTTGCTGGAGATGGTGATGTCTGGAGTAAGACTCTCAATCTCCTTGCGGAACTGTTCCTTGCCCTTCTTGACGAGATCTCGGTACTCGGCCATCACCTTTGCCTCCGACTGCGCCTTCGCGTTCTGTAATAGAAACACACTGTTAACTTAGATCCATAACTGTGTTACGGGGGCATTATATATTTATTTATATTTTCAAATGACCCCAAATTGTTAAACATTATTTTTTTATGAGTAATGCTGTTCCCAACAATTTCTGTGTGTTGTTTAGTTTCAAGTGTTTCTCATCTTCAGATGTAGGCTACTGTTTCAACACTCTCTGACATAGGTGGGTAGTTTCTAGAAGCACCTCTGCAATGGCAGTTTTCAGGTCATAGTTAAGGCTGTTGAGACTTTGTTCTGTGGAGCGGATGTACTTGTTTTTCTTCGTCACTTTGTTTGCTTTCCCCTCCGTGACCGCTGCTCTCACTCTCTCTAGTTCTTGTCTGTAAACAAGGGTTGTATTGGTATTTGGTACAGTCATTTCACTGAATGGCAATTAACCTATCGCCGAACCTATTATCATTTTCGACACATTCTACAAAACGTTAATATTGGCCAAAGAGAAGTTTGCCGATGTAATATGTGCAACTCGGACAACTTTTAGGGGCTTTGGTGATACATGTAGGTCAATTCATAGTTCCGGTGATACATGAATCCCCCCCCCCTGCCAACTTCCATATTCACTAGCCAATCAAAGAATGTCAAATATTGCTCCAAGACGCAGTGATGTGTATCTAGTCCAACAAATTTTTTGGGACTTTATCCGCAATTGCCAAGGGGGTGTGGCCTGTTGCTATGTCATCGAGACTATGAATATTATAACATGTATCACAAAACATCTGTGGTTTGCTCTGCATGAGTTTGAGGTTAGCTATCGATGACACACACCTGGCGTCCTCTGTGATAGCATCAGCATTGGCCAATGACTCGGACTTGGCACTGAAGGCTTTAGTCGCAGCCTCCCACTGTCCCTCCGCATCCTACAGAATTTGACGAACCAACACTTGATTCATGTCAAGTATTTAGCAGGTTTCAAAAGCAATATAATTTTATCATCAACATAGGCTATTTAACATAATGTACATAGAATATAACCTCAAATATTTAGTGGAAAATCAAATCCATTTGCCTTGAAGCACACATTTACCAACCTTCAATCATAGAATTGTATGAAAGTTCTGTATGTATATGATGGTTTCAAGCACTAATCAAAACCTTACCTCCCCCTGTTTGTCCATGGCCTCTCGGAGCTGTTTGGTGTGAGCACGGGTGTCCGATGCGGCCTGTCTCTGTAGCTCTATTGCCTTTCTCACAGAGTTCTGAGCATCCCCAAGAGTCAATGCCAAGATCTGCTCTAGAGCTGTGTGGGAGAGAAATCTATAAGTATAGATTCTACTTAATAATAGTAGAGCACCTCCCTTTTTTTACCAAAAATGTTCGATTTTCGTAACCCTGTAATTCCCTTCATATCTTTCTAATACGAGCTTGAAGTATTCCAATCCACACATTTATGTTATCTGAATTAAAATAGAGAGCATTGGAGGCTATTGGTATATTTTTCAGTGATTTTCTTAAATTTGATCTAATTAGGTTTGATCTAATCTTTGCGCACGCGGCTGCACAAGGTCCTGCTTCGGCATGCTGTGCTACTATTAGAACCAATATGGTATCTAGTCTTCTCTTATTCTTGTTAAACCCTTACTGAGCACATTGCCATGTTAGTAACTTCAACGAGTAACAGACCTTGGTTTTCAGCAGCTTCTTCCATTTCTCGTTCTCGAATTTTCTGTTCAGCTTCCTCTTTTTCTCTCTTCTTTTTCTCTACCGCTTTCTTTTTCTCTTCTTCCTTCTTCTTTGCCGCTATCTCTGCTGCTGTAGGTTTCGCCTCTAGAAATTTATAAGCAGAAAATGTTGCCCCAATTTTCAAGCTGTAAAATAACTTCAAACCTGTTTTTGGATGGTATTTCCATAAAGGATAAGTTCCAAGATTATTTCACAACAGGTCTAATAACAGTTGAAATTCATCGGAACTCACCATCCTTCTTTTTTTCCTGGACTGCAGGCACCACATCTTTCTGTGATAGAATTATAATAAGACAAATTCGTCACAATAGTCAGTGATAAAACCGATGTTAGCATTGAGAAAACAGCAATGATGCTTAACATTCAAGCAAATAACATTATTTACTTATATGTATCGAAAACTCACATCAATATGGTACTGGATGTACATGTGTTCCATAACATTAAACTATTTCACTGAAATCAATCAATTGAATTCTTCAAGAACGCACCTGAAGCATTTTTGTTGACAATGATATTAGGAAAATTATTTATGATGAAAAATCCTATAATTACTAGCAATATCTTACCTTTTTCTGTAAAGTCAACTTTTTGGCCTCTTCAGCATCGATTGCCAATGGGAGTGGATCTCCTGACCTGCGAGCATACACAAAATATAGCACATAGCTATACAGGAGGGTAAATATACATTGAGTACTGGACAATATTGTCTAACAATAACTCACTTTTTAGAAGTTATCCCTGGTTCCATTGGTTTCGATGGCGGTAGATACTGGAACAAATAGTCAAAGGCATCCTTGGAATACGGAAGTGTGCCTTCGACGGTCTCCCTGAACTTCTTGTCGTACCAGGCGTAGGCGACAATACCTCCACTTCCCACGAGGGAAAGCCCCAGAAACTTCCAGAAAAATCCACCAGACCTGGCAGAATCAACGAAGGTACAGATACAATGCTGTTACATTTCACTTTGACACAATGATCAATGAAGTTAAACTACCAGACTGAAATATTGTATTCATCAATTTCAAGATAGACCTACTAACTAGACGCTTCCGGTCGCCTACGACCGCTTGGGTGTATCCCCCGTAGCCCTATCATCTCTGTTGCCCCAAATATATCACTGTCAATTGTGAAAAACAAGAGTAAGGGCTAAAAAAGATTACCAGAGAAATGTTAAATCTCAAGTCACAACTGTTTTCTTTTCCCCACCAAAATTGCTGCACTGATTTTCCGAGGTTATTGAAGGTCGAATTCAAAATCACCACTGAAATCTCTTTATATGAATTTCCATTCGACATGTTTGATAAAATAACGAAAATACAGATAGATCAATCTTTTCACCTATTTATATTTCAACTCAGAATATTTTACAAACTTGGTTCCAAGTTGAAATTCAAAGTAAAATTTGACCAAAAATGCATTTCAAGATGACAAAATTGGAGCTAGATTGAACTTCTCACCATAAGTTATATTTCGATCCATAATACATGTATGTGCCAAACATGGTTTCAAGTTGAAATTCAAAGTAAAAGGTAATCAAAACTGCATTTCAAGATGACAAAATTGGAGCCAGATCAAACTTTTCGTCATGAGCTATATTTTAACTCATAATACCTGCCCAACTTGATTTCAAGTTGAAATTCAAACTAAAAGTTTACCAAAACTGCATTTTAAGATGACGAAATTGGACCCAGATCAAACTTTTCGCCATGAGTTATATTTCAACTAATAATATGTGCCAAACTTGGTATTAAGTTGAAATTCAATGTAAAAGTTGACCAAAACTGCATTTCAAGATGACGAAATTGGAGCCAGATAGAACTTTTCGTCATAAGTTATATTTTAACTCATAATATGTGCCAAACTTGGTTTCAAGTTGAAATTCAAGCTAAAAGTTTACCAAAACTGCATTTCAAGATGAAGAAATTGGAGCCAGATCGAACTTTCCATCATAAGTTATATTTTAACTCATAATATGTGCCAAACTTGGTTTCAAGTTGAAATTCAAACTAAAAATTGACCAAAACTGCATTTCAAGATGACGAAAATGGAGCCAAATCGAACTTTTCACCATAAGTTATATTTCGACTCATAATATGTGCCAAACATGCTTTCAAGTTGAAATTCAAAGTAAAAGTTGACCAAAACTGCATTTCAAGATGACAAAATTGGAGCCAGATCAAATTTTTCACCATAAGTTATATTTTAACTCATAATTTGAGCCAAACATGGTCTCAAGTTGAAATTCAAAGTAAAAGTTGATCAATGTTTTCATAAAAAGCTATTGTGATCAATAATAGACTTAACTAGCAAAAAAATAATGTTGACTTATTTGGTCACAGCCATAAAATCTCTACTGGACAAAGCCTTCACCTTGTTGAGCCCAATAATAAATATTTCTTGTCTTAACTATTTTCATTGTCGTCACTTATAGACTTAACATGTAAAAATAAAGTTAACTTATTCGGTTACACCCAGAAATTTCTACCGGACAAAACCTTAACCTTGTTGAGCTCAATAATAATTGTTTCTCATCTTAACTATTTTTATTGAGGTCAATAATAGACTTAACTAGCAAAAAAAATGTTAACTTATTTGGTTACAGACATAAAATGTCTACTGGACAGAATCTTTACCTTGTTGAGCCCAATGATAAATATTTCTTGTCTTAACTATTTTTATTGTAGTCAATAATAGACTAAACTAGTAAAAATAATGTTAACTTATTCAGTACACCCATGAAATCTGTACTGGACATACTTTCACCTTGTTGAGCTTAATAATAAATATTTCTCATCTTAACTATTTTTATTGTGGTCAATAATAGACTTAACTATTTTTATTGTGGTCAATAATAGACTTAACTAGTGAAAATAATGTTAACTTATTCAGTTGCACCAATGAAATTTGTACTGGACAAAACATTTACCTTGTTGAGGTTAATAATAAATATTTCTTGTCTTAACTATTTTTATTGTGGTCAATAATAGACTTAACTATTAAAAATAATGTTAACTTATTCAGTTACACCCCTGAAATTTGTACTGGACAAAACCTTTACCTTGTTGAGCTTAATAATAAACGTTTCTCGTCTTAACTATTTTTATTGTGGACAATAATAGACTTAACTAATAGAACTAATGTTAACTTATTCAGTAATATTGTCCTGTTTTCACTGGAAACTTCAGTTCTCCATTCTGAACAAGAAACCAGTGTCATTACCTTCCACTGTACAGGCTATTGGAATGATCGTACATGTCAAAATGGATATTTCAAAATTCTGTAATAAGTTAGGCTGTTAACATATTAATATGTATATGATCATTCTAAAAAACGATTGGTTTCGTGTGACAGCCCTTCCCAACAACACTTCCAAATATTATCGAGATTCGTCAAAAATTGCCATCTGTAGAGCGTTCACAAGCCATGTGTCTCAAACAGGCTGTTTTCAATGCAAAATGTGTCCCCAAACGACCAATTCAGTTGCCACGGCAACCAAAATCGATTGGTGTCGGGATCTTACCATAATATATGTGCCTGCGAAAAATAATGGTGATCGGGTAAGAATTGCGGCCTATAGCGCGTTCACAAGCCATGTGTCTCAAACAGGCTGTTTTCAATGCAAAATGTGTCCCCAAACGACCAATTCAGTTGCCACGGCAACCAAAATCGATTGGTGTCGGGATCTTACCATTATATATGTGCCTGCAAAAAATAATGGTGATCGGATGAGAATTGCGGCCTGTAGCGCGTTCACAAGAAAATCTCTGCGGACGCGGACACGGACGCGGACGCGGGCGCGGACGCGGACGCGGACGCGGACGACGAAGCCAAATCCATAGTATCCGCCGAACTTTGTTCGGGGGATACAATAATACAATCAAATATGATGTTGTATTACTACCTGTAAATAGACTAACTTGAGCACACACCTTCCATGACTAAAATGTACTAATATACTAAAGACCAGGAAATATATGTAGGCTGCCTTACTTTGGAGTTGGAGGGGGTGGCGGTGGTTTATGTATCTCCTGTGGTGGCTCCCCACCCCCTGCCTTGCTGGTACAGGGTCTGGACCCCAGACACGAGGCAGACACTCGTAGGCCTTGGGGCTGTAAGGTAGTGAAAGGTACATGGGACTGGTAAAGATACTAAACATAGAAGTTAGAGCATCATATATATTCTGATATTTAGCTTGACTGTGATGACATACATTTTGCAGTTCTGTAATTAAGAAATGAATGGATGGATTTATTCAGGAAGTAAGCCCTCAGGATAACCCATGAAAGTACAAAAATTCTCTGGAGAATCCATTGTCACAAAGATTCTTGCAAAATTGCCAATGATCCGCGCAAAATATAATTGAGTAGATTCTATATGGGAACAGGTTTCTCACAAAATTTTAACCCTGAATGGCACACACTTATATTCAAGTGGGTTCCTGTTTTGTGTGTTTGTCACAATTTCAATACCGCCTGAAGCAGATCAAAGTACATCTATTAGCTTCCCCATCACCAACAATGGCAATCTTTGTGCAGCAATTGTAATCCTCACCCACCAACAAGTTTAATGTCCTCTTCGGGCCAAAGGACGACAGATCAGGTGTAGAACCCTCTATATTTATTAGGGCTAATACGAGTAGAGATTAACCGAGTACTCGGCAGTGTGTATCCAGTTACTAACTGGTTACTCGTTATATTTTAATACCACTGGAGGCTTAAATTTGGAAATATTTTAATGTAGTAGTCATACACATTAACATGCTTATCATGGCCATTTCAAAATTCGAAATAACCACACTTCTGATCGTCTGGCAGCAAATGCAGCACATTAAAGGAGGACTTCCTATCAATGTGTATTGGCTTCGATCAATGATTTTACGGTTAAAACTTCCATATAGCAAATATGTCTCAATGCATTTGAACGGAGAAGACATTAAGCTTCGTTCACATATGGAATATGTATATATTTGTTCAGTACAAACAAATCGTACTGAGGATATAACATTAAAAACACCGAAAATCTGCAAGTTTTTTCCACTCGGCAGTGCACGGCTGACAGAAACGTCATACATGACGTAAATTTCTGTGACGTCATTGTTTTGATAGAAGCCTCGACAGGCGGCTCATTTCACTGGAACCAAATATGCTGGAAGTGATTCGTTGCCCGAGGCATCATCAAAACAATGACGTCATCGTTTTGACTCATTCATTCTCCCCAGTTGGAGGGCGTGGCCCGCTAGTTTAGTTTTTTTTTTATTTTACATTCAATAGTAGTTTTAAAAATATGATCTCTTCGATTTCGAAGTCATCTGAATGAATACTCCATGTGCGTGAAACTCATATGTTACCAAAATGTGTTTGAATTTGATAGGAAGTCCTCCTTTAATGTTGCATGCAGTCTCCTATCAATTCAAAACATAACCATGAAAGTTGACAAAACAATGAAACTCACTCATGCTGAGCCGATGTAGAGGCATAAATTACTATGACGGCATAAAAAACAACAATACACACCCAAAAACGAATAAATTGAGAGCGAAAATCTCAGAATTACTGGAGAATCAGCCCAAGGTACTCGGAGCGCGTCCAAGATGGCCCACATTGGTGCTCGGGACGAAACCAAACAAATCATGATTAGGATATTTATCTGGGTTGACACACCAAATTGTCTTTTTGTATTCACTCAGATACACAAGAGGACCCAAATTTTGTATGACAACGTACTTAGATACGGTACCCTGAAATATTGTTGAAAATCCCCTCCAAAAACATTGAATTTAGCCTTGGCAGTCACCGACCACAAATTTTACCAGAAAGGAATAGCGATGCTTGGAGGGGATTTTGAGCAATATATTGAGGTATTTAGTTGAGTTATCAAATGTAATTTGGGTCCTCTGATGCATTAGCATACATACAATACTTGAAGTTTGTGTGTCGGCCCGTAAATCGGTCATAATCATGATTTGTTTGTTTTCGTCCCGAGCGCGTCCCGAGCCATCTTGGACGCACTCCGCGTCGCTTGGGCTGCTGGAGAATGCACTGCTTTTTGGTTTTTTTCACTTCTTGAAATTCACGAGTAACGGGTTAGTTAATTCCTAACCAGTTAGAAGCCTTTTTGTACCCTTCAACGAGTACGCGCCTACTCGTATTACTATAAGCCCTAATATTTATAAAGCCTAAATTCGCTAGCGAGTATTTTTGGTAGGAAAAACATCATAGAACAGCTGTAGAATGTAGCATGGTCCTTCGACAATAGAACAGAAGACAATAGATCTATTCACGGACCAGATATAGATGGATTCAACTAGATCTAGAAATCTGACAATCACAATGTCAACCATTTTGGCCGGTATACGTGGTGAACGATAATAGGGGAAAACAGACAAAGGTCATCATTTGCCAGTCATTCTCACGACTACAGCACTGTTTCAGGACAACTGATGTTTCTGAATAGATTCTTCGAACTATAAGTACAAGTTAAATCAAACTCGTCATATCCAAATATCTTACAGTGACCCTCTTTGATAAATTTTGCGAAGCCCTCAACATTTTCACTCCCTTGGGCACGATGACCGCCAACAAGGCGCGATTGACGAACTGAATCATGAGGAGTCCGAGTAGATTCTACCCAAATAATCATAACGTGCCCGTGTTCTTGCCGTCGTCAGATAAAGTTACCATCTTGGCGCGCATATAAGATAACAATGAGGAGTGAAGTCTTTTTTCCCAGAATGTAAAAAAATAAGACCATGGTATATCCGACGACAGGGGTGGCATCAAAGGGGGGTCAGGGGGGCTACAGCCCATTCCCCCGTCGGGGAAGTTCAGCCCCCTCGTCGGGGAAACTGGTAAAATAGTTCGGGGAAGCCAAAATATTTATACATTTTGTATATTAATGTCACCGTCCGCGTACGTTGAGCATGTGATTCTTTCTAACTGCCTACTAGTAGTCTGACACAAAATATCCAGTTTCCACAGCATGTTTGTTGTTTAGGCCATTCCTGTTTAATCTTCTGTTTCTCGTCCCCGCGCGCCTAGCTTTTGGTGAAATTCTGAGAAAAAAACAAACAAGATAAATATGTGATATTGTGCAAATAAATGCGATTTTGACCCACAGAATTCCGCCAATCTCTGTAAAGCTCTCTCATAGTGGTCTTGCAGCACAACTTATCCAACTGGCGAGTGAGTATACAAGATGTATCCTGTGTTTTGCTGAAAGTAACGTTTTAAATTAACAATTCGTACCAAAAATAAAGTTCAAGGATGCAATATGGAACTATGATGTATTTTTAGATGCTCAAACACATAGGCCCCCTATCTCAACATCGCTTGCTTTCACAGAATCATTGCAAGGTATGTGGTTTTTAATTTGAGGGTCCGTTTGTTTTTTCCGCCCTCCTTCCTAGCTTTTGATTTTCCAAAGGACGAGAAACAGAAAATTAATCAGGAGTGGCCTTGTAGCGACGCTGAATAAACGGTATACAATATTTCGTTTTGTCAATATATTTAGCAGATATAAACAAAGTTCGCTATTACTTCCATCTCAGCCAACTTGAGCCAAGCTATTTTCTTGTCCAATAGACATAATCGTAGGAATATATAAATGAAATCGCTCGCTGCTGCTGACTTGACGGCTGAAAGCCTTCGCTGGTACAGCGAGTACTTGCCGGAATGGAAGAAACAAAACTTTGACCTTGAGGGGTAATGTCAAGGTCAAACGACACGAGCAAGGTCCTTCAAAAGAGGGCTTCTAATATGCTACAATATTTTCTAGTTGGAACTCTCTGGGTCGATTAGTTCCGAAATTATAGAGATTCATGTGATTTTGACTGATCACTTTTCCGTGAACTTGACCTTTGACCTACGACGACTGAAGCAAAAGTTTTACCAAATATGTTTTTCTTCTGGGATTTCGATGACCTTGACCTCTGTGGTTCATGCCGTATAGGCCAATGCTGTCAATATACATATCAAGTTACAGAGGATTCCCTCCAGTATTGACATTGTTATGGCCTTTTGAAATTTCGGAAATTTGACGTTGATGACGTCATTGTGACGTCACTGAACGTCATACGTCAAAATTAAGACATCACTGGACTCGGGAGATCAAGACCTTAACGGTATACTACCAGGTATGGTTCGCTGAACTGCGTACTTGACCTTGACATTCACCTCATGGCGAACTTCTCAAGGTCAATGTCAAAAGTCAAGGTCAAGGTCACAGGCGATAGAACTCGAGTTCATCTACAATATGCACCTAATTTGAAGTCTCTAGGACGATTACAGCCGGAGTTATGGCCACTTATGTGTTTTCGACGTTTTGTGTGACCTTGACCTTGACCTTCGACCTATATTCACCAAAATCTGATAGAATATACTCAATATCTCACAGAATATGTTCACCAAGTTTGAAAAAAATCGAATGAGAATTGTGGATGCTAGAGTGCGAAAATACATACAAACAAACAAACAAATGAAAATTTACCGATTTGTTTCCAAAAAAACGTCAATTACGTCAAAACGGATATATCGATTGAGCTAAAAATTGACAGAAACCATCACAGGACGAGTCCACATCGTTTGCATATGCTAGATCTGCAGTAAATGTGATAATTTTGCACATCTGACACTCAAAAGGCCTAAATGTCAGTCTGAAATCACATTTGACTTCATTATGACGTCAATTGACGTCCGATTCCGAAAATGACAACATATTTGAAAAGTACTCTCGAAGACCTTTCAAACGAGCTACTACTCGATATTTTTGCAAAAGGTCAAGGTCAAGGTCATTTTTGAGGTCAACTTCGACCTCAGGCGCTTGTAAAGGCTATTGGTTATACGCCTTAGGTGTAAATGCAAAAGTTGTTAGTCTAAGTGAGTGCAATACTGTGGATTTACCTACGTGTCTCTACCTTGCTTACTTTCTGAGATATAGTGACCTACATGGTTTTCGCTTGCAGGTCAATATTGACCTTGACTTTCGACCTTTGACCTTGAAATTTCGTGGAACAAAAGAACTCATTCTTGGCCATAAACAGGTGTATCATTATATTTTTACGCACATTATTGACGCTTTTATCAGCATGGACAGCTTGAAACATGCAATTTTGCTTATAATGGGACCGATTTCGTTGCCATAGAAACGTCAATTACGTCATAACGAATTGACCGATCGCGCTAAAAATTGACATTGAGCATGAGGGACCGGTCCCACATCGTTTCCAAGCATCAGATCGAAAATCGGAGGAGGTGACCTCCAAGGTCAAATATTCGACCTCAGGCGAACTTCTTAAGGTCAAGGTCAAATGTCAAGGTCAAGGTCACAAAAGATAGAACTCGAGTATATCTACAATATGAACTTAGTTTGAAGTCTCTAGGACGATTAGAACCGGAATTATGGCCCCTTATGTGTTTTCAACGTTTTGCTTGACCTTGGCCTTGACCTTTGACCTAGATACACCAAAATAGGACGTTTTTTGCGCGGTATTCTAGAGAATATGTGCACTAAATTTGGAGGAAATCAGATGAGAAATGTGGACGCTAGGCTGTAAACAAACAAACACACAAACACATCCACGAACAGAGCAACATACTTGCCGAAATCTTTAGATTCCGGCAAGTAATAAATACAGTGTATCCAGAGAGCCGAAGCCTGAGGTATAATTCTGGAATGAATGATCTTCACTATATAGCACTCCCGCGCTGACGACGTTGGTTTGGCTGACATCTAATGGTGTAATCGCGGGTTCACAACCTACCAAATAAATCCATAAATTTGGGAAAATACAAGTACCTCACAAATTCCGTTAAAACATCTCCAGATATGCTCTGAAATGTTTTAAAAACACTAAAATCTAAAAATTTGGGGGGGGGGGGGGGGCTTACGGCGCCCCCAAAACCCCCAGACCGGTTTCGCTCCGCTCGCTACGCTCGCTCGCATACTCTCACAATAAACTTCTTTAGCCCCCCTGTCGGGGATCCTAGCCCCTGTGTCAAAACTTCCCTGGTGCCACCCCTGTCCGACGATAAGGTCGCCCCGCAATATACTCTCATATAAGACCGCACGAATCTCGAATCATGAAATTATAAAGTTGTTCTGCAGGACACTTATTTCACATACTAGGGTAGGCCCTACACGAGTATGGCACAGCCTATACAAGATAAATGTATCATGGTCTTACATGCGCGTCAATACGGTATGCTAGACGTGGCGGACCTGCTATATGAGCTGGCAGCCCGTCTTGCTTACTCGGAGTTGTCTCAGGGCAAGCAAGGTGAGAGGATGACGGAAGGCGTGGCCATGCCATGCGTCCCCTTTTTTCCGGCTAGAGGGCCTGCGAGGGCCCCGGTGACAATTCCAATTGGGGACCCAGGATAGTCCTGTGGAACGGTAGTCTCTCTCCTTGGAATGGTGCGACACAGGTTCTGGTAGATCGTTGGGCTATCCGGGGTTCTATCCCCGTGGCGGACCGTCGGCGAGCCGGCCAGCAACTCGCCCACGTGCATGTATTCCGGGAGCTGCGCCCATGGCTCTCGGGCTCGTCACCCTGGACTACATTACCGTGATGAAACAATATCTGAGTAACGTATCGAGGCCGGAATCGTTCGGCGGACTGTTACCTGGTTGTAGTTAAGTAAACACAGCGATCGCCGTGACGTGACCGTGCTCAGATGCGGGGCGCTTGCGCCCTAGGTAGCGGGCGTCGAACTTTACATACATTTCCCAAACTTTCTTGATGGCATGCCCCCATACCCCCTAGTGTGACTTCGCCCATTTGGGGCTCGTACATTGAAATAAAATTATTTCGTCCTTTTCTATCCAAATGTAGCGCGGTTGTATATCAACCAGTGTAGACGGAATGGTAGATCTAGTATAAGTCTGCAGAACTACCATTCCTAGAAATAGTAATCCAGTGGACGTCCACTCCTAGGAACAGACAGTGATCTGCAGGAATTTAAGTCAAAGGAATGCAATTGTCAAAAGAATGTCCTCTAGGATAAAGTCCTCTAGGATAAATAGCAATACACATGTATATCCATATATAACAACGAAGAATATGGACTACTGCTACTAGGCTTAGTGTGTCCTAGGACAACCATCACTGGGATGATAGGTCCTAGGATAACCAATACTAGGAATATAGGTGCGGGACAACCAATCCTAGGATTGCAGGTCCTAGGAATCTAGGTCCTAGTAGGATTACCGTAGGACCTGCATGCCTAGGACCGCTGGTCCGGAGGACCTGCAGCCCTAGTCCTAGGACTTTAGGTCCCTGGACTACTATTCCTATCAATACGTTTTCCCGCGTGCTCGTGCGGTGGCAGTGTATATACTGCCAGCGACTGGAAATCTTGGAGTTTGGTCTTCCTGATTGCCAGTGAGCATGACGGTGAGCGCTACTAGCAGCTACCGTTCCCGTTCAGGCTAGGGAGGAACATATACCTTACTGTAAGACCAATTTGTAGACAGGAAATCCTTTCCTTTTTCAATTTTCAATGAAAACGACGAGACAGACTTTCCTATTTTTTTTTTTTTTTTGACAACGTAGGCCCCTACTGGTGTGCATCTTTTTCATATGAAAACAATATTTGTATCACCCTGCTGGTTTTTCTTTTTACAGGAATCTATTAATTCAAGTTTAGACAAATTTTCTACTTTGTTTTTGAAAAATATTGACTTTCACAACTTTGACGACATATAACAAAAAATTATAGCCCCAATATGTTTTGCATGTCAAATTTATGCACATCAGTTCGTTGATAAGCAATTTTTTCAGGATCAGAGTGTCTCTCTCCCCAGCACTGTATCAGTGTCTGTCTCTGTCTCTGGCCCTGGCAATGGCCATGGTGTGAGCGACGCGGCCTCTCTTTGCCACTTCCCGTTAATTCTCTCTACCCACCTTGAGGGTGAAGCACACCCTCATCCCGGGCCCTCATCTTCGAATCAATATACATTGTATGCAATACTGATATGCATTAGCAATTTTTAGGTTACCGTACCTATGGTCCGATAAGCGATAACCTATTGGCATGGCGTTGCGTCCGTCGTCCGTCGTCGTCGTCGTCCGTCGTCCACATTTTTTATCTTTTTTGTTTACGAGCGAATTTTTCCGAAATTTTGCACAAAAATACTTAGAAATAATTCAAAAAGGAGGTAATTTTTTGTTTTTTTATTTTCGCTTTTTTTTTCAAAATGGCGGCCGTTTTCGAAAAAATTTCTGGTTTTGGACTTTTGTGGCCATTTTCTCAAAATCTGTTCAGTAACTTTTTTTCTTGTTGATACATAACACTCCTCATATGTACTCCTATGATGTCTATAAATTTCTTTGCGCTTGAATTGCTCGAAGTGGGCCATTTTGAGACTTTCCCATGTTAAATTCTCCTATGCTTTATAATGGGACACATTATGCCTAATATCTCACTTAATATTGAGATTAGACACTAGGAATCAATTGTGGACATATAGGAAATGACATACGCTGAATATAGTCATGACCTTGCATTTGACCTCTGACCTCAGTTTCAAGGTCAGAGCACAAAATGGCTTATCTCCCTTATTATCGACTCTATACAGCTTAGGAATCAATTGTGGACATATAGGAAATTATATATGCTGAATATTCTGATGACCTTTAATTTGACCTTCGACCCCATTTTCAAGGTCATAGGACAAAATGGCTAATATCTCGCTTGTTATCGACTTTACAGCTTAGGAATCAGTTATGAACATATAGGAAATGATATATGCAGATTATTGTCATGACCTTGAATTTGACCTTTGACCTCATTTTCAAGGTCACAGGACAAAATGGCTAATATGTCACTTATTATCGATTTTACAGCTTAGGAATCAATTGAGGACATATAGGAAATGATATATGCTGAATATTCTCGTGCCCTTGAATTTGACCTCTAACCTCATTTTCAAGGTCACAGGACAAATGGCTCATATCTTGCTCCTCTATTTACTGTAAGGCTTGGGAATCAGTTGTGTACATATAGAAAATGATATACACTGAACATTTTGATGACCTTGAATTTGACCTTTGCCTTCATTTTGAAGGTCACAGCACAAAATTGCTAATATCTCTCTTATTATTGAATTTACAGCTTAGCAATCAACTGTGGACATGAGACATGCTTAATATTAAGCTGAATATTGTCTTGACCTTGAATTTAACCAATGGCCTGGCTAACATCTGAAATATTAAACATTGTCCGGTAACCTATCTTTGGACCTTGGCCTAATTTTATACATTGCAAATTTTCTTGAGGTGGCAGACTCAATTTATTTTTCTTTTATGAATGAGCTATTGCGAAGTGCCTCCAATGAATTATTGGATCAGGCATTCGACTGAATGAATACCAAATAGAAATGCAATATAATAAAATATATTTTATTGCTAACGATGAAATACATGTATTAAAGTCAACCCCATCCGTAGATGGAGCCTATCCATCAAACTTCATCGCTAATAATTACTGACATATGACTAGACTGAACGCCAATGGAATGGTCCACACAGTATCCCAATTATTTTCGATAATGTACAGCTATAGTTCAGCAATGTTCCACTCTCAGACATCACGTACAGTTAAATGTGTTTGATTTCGGCGTGATGCCAGTGACGTCAATGATGGCGTCATCGGTGGGCGTCGATGTATCGGCCGAATGTGTCTTGGTACGAAGTGAACACGTGCGCAGTCGGCATCGACAACTCGTACCCATGGCACGCGTCGGTTCCTCCTTCTTCTGCTTAACCCTGCGATTCTGGAACCAGATTTTGACTTGTTTCTCGGAAAGACCGAGAAAAGTGGCCACTTCGATCCGGCGAAGACGTGAGAGGTACATGTTGGAGGCAAATTCGCGTTCGAGAGCCAGGAGTTGTCTGCTGGTAAAAGCTGTTCGAACTCGACGACCACTACAAGAGTCATCTGAGTCCTGGTCCTGGCTTTCTGGAACTGTAATGAGTCACCAACAAAAATTATAATTTTTAAGTTGGCAGAAACAAAGCTCCGCACACAATTACATAGCTAAATATTGGATAAATATTTCGTGAGAAGTGATTTGTCTCAATCATTTTAATGGCTGAATTCAGTTACAATGTACATTATATGCTGTGCACATACCTGCATCATTAGAAACATGCCGCCTGTTCTCGATTTCTGGACTCCAAGGACTCGAGGATGGAACGTGAGAGTCTCCTAGACTGTGTTTGGCTGTAAATTTAGGATGCTCTGGCATCGGAGGCCGCGCGTTCAGTGTTCGGTCCACACCCAAATCCCTAGACCTCTCTTTCAACAGCTGACCATCCCTTGACAGTGGTCCAGTGGGGACTTGCATGTTCCTGTGCTGGACGTCGAAGGCTCTCGGAAAATCCATAGACGATAGCAGATTGAACGGGTACATACTGAAACCCGGTGGTATATAGTCCGGGAAAGTCGGTGGAGATTGGCCATGAAAGCAGAGGCACCTGCCGTCTGGATGGGCAGAGCTGGTAGTCGAGTCCCCAAATCGTCTACTATGGCAGCCCGGTGACAATGGATGCGGCGTCATCACTTGAAGCGGATTTAGCGGCCCGCCGGGAAGGGAGACGTGCTGCAGCAAATGTTGGTGCGGGAGAGGGAACGGCCGACGGGCAAACCCATCCAACGCACTGTGTGGATCGAAGGACGGAGGCTGTCTGTTGCGGGGATATCCCTTTGGCGGATCTGGTGGACACATGGAGTCCGTTGAGTCCGGAGTCACTGGACTCTCCTGGTGTCTTGCAGCACGCTGTGGATCTTCACACTCAAGGTCTTTAGAACTGTTTGACATGTGCTTTTGGCTTATCTCTGTCGATGATGACTTCGTGTTATTGCTCTCCATTGTTTTTTTGTGTTGGGTTTCAAATAAATATTTAAATTATGTGGTTGTCCATAATGATCCGTGATCAAACGTCAGCAAACCTTCACCACTTTCAGGACTAATTTTCCTAATCGCTTTCGTAATGATGCTATAAGTGAATTTCATCAGGTTTCAATGCCTCTAGAGATTTGTGACAAATGTCTGGGCGGGTTTTACTCGGCTTGTCCCTTTTATACATCTTGTCAGCGGTGATTAAACATGAAAAGTGTGAAGTTGTGTGGATAAGCCAAGAAAAATCTCGAATAAAACCTCACCCGCACCCTTCTGAAGCTCCGCCCAATTTTCCGCCAATCATCAGTTCCATATAGGCACTCAAATACCCCCGCCAACCCCCGGCTACTTCAGCCTCACCCATCACTCAATCTCAGCCCTTGCCCGTTACGAGAAAGTGTGTCTGTAGCCGAACAAAGCACGTGTCGGTTATTAATGTTACAACACACACGATGGATAGAGCGATCACCTGTGCTCAAGCCAGAGCTACAGAGGCTGAACGAGGCTCCGGCCAGTGGGCACTGGGCAATGGTCACGCGACACGCGGCGATTGTGAGGCAACGGGGAGCTGGGTAGAGGGCGCGAGGGGGGACATTCGAATATGAGCTACACAAGTTTCTGTTGTGTTGTGTTGTGTGTTGTGTTGTGTTGTGCAGAAACTTGTGTTTTTACAGGCCACGTATAAGATCAATTCTAATTATGCAAAATGTAAGTGTACCCTAATTTAATTATAAAAAAACGCAAAAGAGAAATGCCAATAATTTATGGTATAAAGAATTAACATATTGAGGTCAAAAGGTCCGTTGAGACTGGGTCACAATTGTATGTGTTCTAGAAACATTGCAGAATTTTTGTCAACCAAAATGAACATGCACAGTTGGACGTTCTCTTGCAAAATTGGCATTACTATTGGATGTAGCAGCTTTGAAAACTTACCCATTTGGAGATAGTTACATTGTATCTTTGTTACTAAATAAATTATAGTTTTAAAAAATACTGATTTCACCTGATGCCAATTTAAAGAATACCTATGGATATTTTTTCGAGATGATATATAGAGGATATCATACCTGATATTGAAGGATATTACACCTGGTAAAATAGACTCATGAAGGCCACAATAAACCACTTCACAAATTCAGACATTTGATGAATATAGGATCAAGAAGAAGCACACGCTTTTCCATTCAGTGCTGTCAAATAAAACGAATATTTCTCTTTATGCAAATTTGATTGCAAGAAAGTCTCGCAAAGTTTGAAGGTAATTTATATCAATAGTGATAATTAATCAATAATCGATCATCAATATCAATCAATGTTGCCAAAATGTTCATTTTTGCTGTCAATGTTTGACTTGAAATGTTGCCCATGACGTCGTCGAAGCAGTGTGTTTTAATTTTCTTTTAATAAATAATTAAAATATTCAAGATATCGCCACCAGCAAAATTATTTAAGTGTCCATCAATGGAATTTGGCATGAATACGCGATAAACATCTGTTCGTGCCTGTATTTCCAGTTGAAAGAAAAAAACATATAATCAAGGGGCTGGCCTAAAAACATTCGCCATTTAACAACTACTTTGCAGTCATTTTCATATCAGTTAACTGGCAATATATAATTATCGCACCTGCTAGAACCCAGGTCTCAACAAAAATTCGAGTGTTGTGCTCTCTCCACTTCTGAGCAGAATACCCTGAACAGAAGCCATGCTTGAAATCTGAATAAACCAATTTATTCCAAACAATTAGACAAGGAGCACCACTCACAATGAGTTCCTAATGTAATAACTCTCTCGAGTCATTAGATTCAATTCGGACGGTGATATTATTTGAAGACGTTCGTTATCGAAAGAGACCGGGACAATATGCTCTTTGCCAGCGGGGAGTTACAGCCAGATAACCTAATAGCATATGTTGCTTTTACACGCTTCATTCAAGTCGTTTACGGTGAAAAAACACAAAGAATCTGCGCCTGAAATTGAATTACAGCATCCGCTTTCAAGCACGTGTAGAGGCGCTTCCCAGCAGCAAATTAGCGGTGAGTGGGGAAAGCATTGCGGACCCTCGGGCCACCTCTGAGGCGTGCAGGTAGGTAAGTGTAGGACGATACTCGGCCAGCTGGTGAGGCGACGGGTCCCTAATGGCTAGCGAATTTACTTGAGAAAGTCGGCCGTCACTCAGGGAGCGGACCTCCCCGGGCCCTGACCACATGTCGACGGGTTTATCCCGTTGTCCTCATCCCTCCGTGTCCAGGGCGCCCCGCGCATCCGACCTTCCTCTATTGACGCCGCGAGGCTGTAAAAAATTGGTGACACCCGATTTGAAAACGCGCCCTGGCTAATTTGCCTGAAGATGCTACCGATTTAATAAAAGAACACTTTGTCGAAATGTAATGGGATTCAAAAACTTTTTCTTTTACACATGACAAACTTTCAAGAGTGTCATGCCTAATTAGCCTAACACATTTCATGAAGTTAGCATTTCCGCTCATGAAATATATTTCAGCCCACTTATGCCTCCAAAATACACATTACATCATAGCTTATCATGCCATCCTTAGGCAACACTGAATGAAAATATAACTTCAAAAACTATCTTTTAAGGATGACATTTCTGTACTTATCACGATGAAATGAACTAAAAAATATTCATGAACAATATTCGCTCGTTCAATGGTTTATCTAGCACAATATTGCATGGAGTATTGGTCATCTACTGCAACAAACAATTACCGTCCAGAGTTGATAAGTGTCACCATGGAGCTGTCAGTGACCGCTCTCTGTCTGCGGTGAGTCCAGAAGTCACGTGATTGGTCAACAGGTTCCCGCCCTGTGACCGCGCGTGTTGACCATGTCACGGGCGTATTGTCTGCCCATCGTGGTCAGCCCATCGGACAGTGGACACACGCACAGTTAATTGTCAATGGGGCGTTATTGATGGGATTTTTTAATAGTGACGAAAACTATCATAATCTTTTGTGTTCGCGTGTCAGCCCCGTTTCGTCTATGGTTTTAGTCCAGTTCCCCTCCTGCCAATAAAGTGCGACAACAGTTTTCAATGACCAGTGAAAAAGCCTAAATGACTCTATAGTAAGAAACGAGGCAGGGTATAAGTGATGCCAATTTTATTTCAGCCATTAAAATTCTAAGTGGCTAATTGGCAGTGACAGGACTTTGGCTCAGTGGGTGTCTGGGTGGGACGGGGTTGCGTGACAACAGGGAAAGTCAGGTCAACATCCAACTCCTGCTGACCACCGGGAAACTTAACGTACCCTCCGGACATTGGTTACTTATGGTGGTTACGCATCAGAGCGCGAAATGTTATGCAACTGTTGTAATAAGGCTATTACAAGTTTGTGCATTAAATGGAAATTTTACCGTTAAATTTGAAAAAAGATTAAGTCAAGTTACCTACAGGGGGATTCCAATGTTATATTCGTTTGGAATAAAATAAAGGAAAATTTCGACAAAATGCGTCCATGTCAAGAAATAACAATACTAGGCGCGGCTATGCCGAGATCTATATAGGCCCCTAAAGTGATATTTGGTTATATGTAGATGGGTCTATCGAAATGATCAGGATGTGTGGTCGATTATTCATAATGTACAATATTAGAGCTAATTATATAGAAATTATATAAAATGTATATTCGCCAAGAAATATTATGGTTGTTCACTTTAAGAAATAGATATAGAAATCAATAATTATTGTTATGTACCGGTGCTATCATATACTACCGGTATTAGTTAGTTTAAATATCTACATAATCTATTGCGTTTTCTACCGTAAGCTCTCACCCGCCGCTGACTGTCCGGCGCGCGTGCAGACGCTGGCACGCGGTCGTCATGTAAACAGCACGCGTGCGTCCGGAAGTCGTGCCCGCGAGTGACCGCTCGATTGTGTGCGGGAGAAGCGGGGTGTCACGTGCTGGCTTGGCCACTCCCGGGGTGAGAGAGGCCTCCAGTGAGGTCAGGAGGGCGGGACTCGCAGAGGTCCTAGTGTCCACACTGTTGACAGCCTTTAGCCCTGGAAGCATTCATCAGAGAAGACGAGTATTGTCCAGTGTTTTAGCCGTCCGAGCGCTTTTGTTTTTCGAGATATAGGCAGGATGGAAATTGAAATGCACTCAAACCAATATTCTGCTTCGTTTAATCGAACATTTTGTTTTTCCGTGGTATTTCAATTGTTGTTAATTCGTGGTCAAAATAGCGTGCGTAATGCAATCAATTTTAATCTTGAGGGTCTTGTTAATGTCTCTGATTAATGGTTGGCAATTTTTTGTTGGCCTCTCGAATTTGAGGGGGAAAATATTTCGTGTGTAGCAAAGCAGATAGTTCCGAAAATTTAACGAAAACCATCAGCCTGCCAGAATTCCACTAAGTTTGACCATGTTCTGTGTATTGTGTTCATCAATGTCGACCATAATGCTCAATCATTTCCTCTGCAGTGTACAGTATTATCATTTGTCATATCAAATTCACTGAAGATCAAGTTCAATGTCACCAAAAGAACCACCTTGTGTGACTGCCTATATATGCCCATATTACAAACCTAAGATTCATCCACGCGAATTCTGTCTGCATCAGTCAATTTATATTTATTAGCGTTCTAGGAGTACAGGTATGGCAGCTCCCATTATGAAGGGAAAAAGGCCATTTTTTTCTCAAAAGGTGATCCCCTCCCCCCTAGAAATGGCCTAAATTTGTTATTAATGCGATTTGGGCCGACAACAAAATTTTCTACGGACCCGTCAAAAAATCAAAATGGCGATTCAAGGCCAACAAATACACATTGCATCTGAAAACTGATCAGACAGTTTTTGATCAAGTTCAAGGTCACCTACAGATCCAGCCTATAAAATTCCCCATAATATGCCTGTAATTCTGCCATGAGGTCTATTTGTAGTCATTTTGTCTGGAGAGGACTATTTACTTAGTTCGTGTCAAATGTGCCCTTGATATTTACCACTCAAGGTCTTCAAGAGGTCAATTTCCCCATTTCTGCTCAGATGTAACCTTGAAACTTGAGCTCTCAAGTTCACCAATAGATCTATCGTGAATGACTTCCTGTACATTCATAATACATTCCTAACCATATCTAACCCATTAACCCAAGATTAATGTCTGCACAGGTCAATTTACACATTTCAACTCAGATATGCCTTGAGGTTTACCACTCGAGGTCATCTAAAGTCAAGTTCAAGGCCACCAAAAGATCCACCATATACAATTTCCATATGCTCATAATACAAACCTAAGCTCTATTTGCAAGCATCCAGAGGCCAAGTTTTATATTTTGGGTCTACCTTTCAGGCCTAAAATAGCATGCTTGTTAAAGGTTATCATGTCAATTTTGAGAAAATCATTTGTACAGTTTGAAATTGTATATTCTGAAAAATTCCAAAGAAAATTCATCACATTGAAAAATATTACAAACCCAGACAGACGGGTGAACGGAACGGACTTACGGGCTAACCCATGTTAAATTTCCTTCTAATTTTCCAAAATGAGCATCTAAGTTGGCAAAAAAAGCCCTAAACTGAACTTTTGGTCTCAATCATGGTTTGGTGGCTTTCCCCCCATATTTTTGAGCTCCTAAGCCTCCGATGTTGGAGCTTTTCATTCCGAATAAGCCAGTAAGCTAGAATTACGGATGGACGACGGACAGAGTGCTAGACAAACAGAAGATGGATGCAATGCCACGACAATAGGTTATCAGTCTATATGTCCGGTAACCTAAAACCAGTTTTCGACATGATGATGCCTAATTCGTGATACCAGACTGAATAATTTTGATGATTCAGATGAAAAAAACATGAAAGTTTACTGAATGGAAGAGTTTTAATTTCAATTTGAAATGACATGGTTTGTGTTGATTAATCTACAGACAAACGTTTGGGAAGAGTCTATGTTGGATGATGTCCCGAGACTTGGAAATTGTTATGTAGTATGTAAATGTGGGAGAAGTTATATATCCACCTCAAAAACTTGCATTTTCATTCAAGCAACAGCAAAGAAATCCCATGCATACAAATCTATACACCATGAGGTATATGCATATTATTATTATGCATTATGTACTTTTATTAGCTTTGCGAACATGGTACAACTATAACACTAACAGAAGCATCAGTCTTAGAATATTTCGCATTTAAATGTATATGCATTATGTATGAGTAAATATTGGTCCCTGTTACATGAAACAAATGGTCCACAATGGATTTGATACTATCACAGCACATAATACCAGAATTGAAACAATATAAGTATTTTCACGTGAAAAATCTCACGGTGATTTCAGAAAGAAATAGATAAAGCCATATATGGATATTTCGAATTGTAGCCGGAAACAACGGAAAAGCATCATAGGTGAACAAATGTCAATTTTACAGGTTCTGTAAAATGAACATACATATCAACTGTTTCCATTCACGATAGCAAAATTATTAGCTGGTGTGTATATAATTCTTCGGTCGTGAGTAATCCAGGAGTCAAGATCTCAATAAATATTAATATTTCATTAATGTTTGTACATGTTCATATTAATATACATGTAAATAAATGTGGTCATCCTGAATGAGTTTCATCAAGTGAACCTGGTTAAACACAGGGACCATAGGGAATGTACAAATGCAACTATTGCTGGAATGGTCAATGGAAATAGAACAATCGCTTAGTTTTCATTACATTCAGTAAGAGTGCCATGACATAGAAAGACATACGTCTCAATATATACAAAAAGTTCCGAAAAAATCGAAAGATGCTTATTACAAGATACAATGAAATGCAATTGATTTATACATGTACAACTTGTGGAAGTGCTCGATGAATACATGTAGTCGACATCCATATACAGCTCATAACATGGCAACTATGAGATGGCAAGTCATATTCGTTTAGAGATATGGCACATACTTGCATAGAACAGACACAGATTAATCTCTTCCCAACATTCTATACATGTCAGTTTGTCAATAATACCTACTGGGTAGATAAATATACATGTGCATATAATACAAATGGATATGTGATATATCTAAGCTTGAGCTATGGCAAATTTTATCACAATATGGAAGAACAAAATAAAGAATAAGTACCTTCAACCGTGTTATAAACTGGACGTTTTTTTCATTAGTTTGTATTATTTTCATTACACTCCTCAGCAAGCCTCCTTGTCATGAAACCTGATAGAATAACGATTGGGTATGAGAAAGACAGGCCGACTTCAGACATTCTCTGCTCCGATGTCGGGTATTCGAATGAAATCAACCGAATAGTGTTTCACTAATGAAGGTCATTCGAAGTCAAATTCGAGGTACTATCCTGATGGTCATAATACAATGTATGCTTTTAACACTTTATGTGCTAATGGTATTATACATACTAATGGTATTATACATACCATTAGCCTATCTGCAGCCTGTGAGAGACCACTGCCAACTTTCTGAGTGACCTGAGCACAAAAATTAGCAAAATGACATCTAAAAGTCGAATACAGCATCAACACTTTGAAGCCCATGTACATAACTTCATGTGAGACTCTATATGTAACCAATATTGCTCCATATACAACATATCATTCTTTTTCTTGTATATGTAACTACAGTGTATATATTTTTGAATAGCCAACAAAACCTTGAACACAAAAACACACAAAATAGCTTCACCTTCAGAACTACCGTGTAACATGCACATACAATTTTACAAAACGTTTCATGAAAAATATTTGTTGTGATCTGCAGCACGATTTGTAGAAACACTCTGCAGACAGACACGAAAGTTATTAGTAATGGGGTAAAACATGTGGAATATCCAACATTCCCTAAGAGACACACATTTGAATGCTGCTATCTTCAATTTGAATGTATTTTTGTGCAATCTCTTCCCTAGCAACTGATCAATATACTTGCACATGCTAATATTGAGGAAGTTTCATGCTACCAGTTTTGTTCGAACTTGTGACGCAGACCGCTGACGTCAGATCTGCCTCCAGTGCCCTGCTTGCTCCTGATGTTGTCAGCTAGCTGCGCCACGAGGTTTCTATTGGGATTATCGGGAGCCGCAGAAGGACTCGATGAATGTTCGTTACTGTCCCTGTTCCGGATGTCATGTGCAATCTCAGCAACGACGCTTCTATGCTGGTTGCCCTGCGCGGCCGAGCGTTGAGGATTCCTCACACGTGTGGCCGGCTCCGACTGGTCTTCCGATGTGTAGCCTTGCTGTTTGCTCCTGATGTTGTTGGCAATGCCAGCTACGACATTTTGATTGGGAGACCGTGACCGTGTTGCAGGGCCTGTGTATTCATCCACTGATAGCCCTTGCTTGTTCCTTCTGATGTTATCGGCAAGCTCAGCGACAAGGTTTGACTTCGGAGCTTGTTGCTGTGGAGTTTTTGGCAGACGATCTGGAATATTGGGACCGTCCGATTTTGGTTTTCGTCTGGGCTCGGGAGGCTTGACAGCCGGCTTGACCCCCTTTGTAGGCAGAGGAGGTGGCTTAGGCATATCATTAACATAATCATTGTCGTCACCATAGTCGGGTTCTGGAGTGTCCGGGCGATCTGGTAGGGGCGGCAAGGGCTTCGGCTTTACCTCCTTGGGTTTTGGTACTTCATCTATAGCCTCCTCCCTCACCAGTTGTTTTGGTTTACTTGGCTTGCTAGCTTCCTGTGGAGCCTGAATCAAAATATTAAACATTTTTGGGAGCATGGAACCACAAATGCATAATGAAACTAGTTTTCTCATGGGGAGTATAATATATCATCTGCAGACTAAAATATTGATCAAATTTCTGTCACATCAGAGGATCATACACCGTTGTGAATCATCTTTCAGCTAAAGTTAAAGCTATAATCACTTTTAGAACTGACAAAATGTATTTATTCTGCAGTAGCTTTGTTTTGTCTATAGAATGAGAAATCGTAAAAATTTGGGTCTGAAAATGTGTATTACGTGAATAAATTGAGTTGCCAAATCCAGATGCAATCTCGGGCCAGCCAATCTCGCATCAATTTTTCCTCAAAGCGGCCCGCCTTGAGGGCGAGTTCTACACACAGTCTCATGACGTCATTGGTATTTGTCTAGATACTGTGGCAACCGGCAATGTAAGCAGGCCGATCATTCTCTATCTACTGTTTTCATGCACGATCAACGGCAATTTTCTAAGTATCTGTTGTCGAACTGTGCATATTTCCTATATATTCCCGACTATCTCGAGATGTACTTCCAAGTTTGTGTGACAAACAAGAATGCTAAATTTGGCAGATTTTAAAACTGATTCCAACTTTAACTAAAGTCTGCACATACTGACCTGTTTAGCTCTCTTGATATAGTCTGATGGGACCCATCCTTTCTCTCCGTCGATTGATACAAACCACCACCCACCAGCGTTCTTGTCCAGTACCTTAGCAACAAAGAGTGAAGCGATAAAACATTGGCCAAACAGTCACTGTCAAATGAGCTACAGGCTATAGAATAGGCAGGCTTACCACTGACGGACCTGAATGACAACCCTTCGCTCAGATATTCATCTACAGGAATTATTTTGTAAACACTCACTTTGACCGTGGCTCCCTCTCGGAAGCTGATGCCGTCCCCCGCATGGTTTGTAAACGTTGCCACGGTAACGTAATCGGGATCATCCTCCACGTCATCCTCCACTTCAGGAGGGTGTATGCTCATCATCTGGAACAGCCATTTGTGGTGCATATACATATGTTATATGGTTACAGGGTACATTAAGCTATACCATGATCATACAAGTAAGACTAGAAATACAGGTGCATTTATAGATTGACTTCATGAGGTCTGTACGAGGACTCAGACATGAATAGGTTGATACATGTATGGTGTACGAATGACAATTACGACAAACAATGTTACAGAAAGCCAGAGAAATACATGTGAAGAAAAACGTAACAATGAGGGTAATGAAGTGCACTAAACTTATATATTCAATTTATATATTTATATATTATTTATATATTTATGTACATCAGTTTTGCACATGAACACATTTCTATCTCGTATCTACATATATAAGGTCATAAAGTAACTAAATTAAATACCGGTACAAGAATTTACAACACCAAATGAACACTGCCAACAGAAACCTATACTCAAGAAAGATTGGAAATAGCTTCATATTTGAACCAGAGAGTGAGAAATACCATTAGGCAGCACTTTGCTCCACGAGCGATTCAAAATACAACTCACAAAATATATCTACCAATGTTATGGTGTCAGGGTGAGTTGGTCATTCTTTCCAGTGTGATTGGTCTTTTGTTTACATGATACTGTGGTTGAAATAAAAGTGCCCACTCTCTTGTTATTTTAGGTTCTCTGACTCTAACCATTTACGATAGAAAAAAAAATACAGGAATTGTAGAAAGTAGATCATGTCCCGAGACAAAATACATTCAATTGAAGATGCTCTCGAACTTTGGTGTGGGGAAATGCAATACATTCAGACTTTCTACATATTGAATGAAGTTCTAATTTTGAAAAGCAAGCTTTGGGAATGGTGGAAAACACAAACAGCATGTCAAATTTTACCGTGTTAGACTTCTGTCCTGGCTAAAAACAGACAAATATGATATGGCAACACATTACCAGATGTACATAAAGGAACATGTTTGCATAGATCACAGTGAACAATCGTAATAACTTTTAAGACAGACCTTTTTAATTGTGCGACGTCGAGGTGGCGGTGGTTTAGCGAAGACAAGATCTTCCTCTTGATTCGCACTCCCTGCAGATGGTGAGTGGTGTCCCTTTGCCTGCCTCTCCTGTCGATCCTTGAACGCCTGGATGTGAGGATCTGCTCCAGAAGATGCAGACTGACTTTGCTGATACCCATTGGTCGCTGTCCTTTGTGAAGTCTCCTCGCTGGCTGGAGGGTCGGGGGCGGGTCTCACGTGTCTGGCAGCTGGTGTAGATGCTGATCTTGGTACGTTATCATCCCTGTCTCCTCCCCTATCACCGGCCGAGCTATGACCTTGAGATGCTGTGTTTCCTGAGCCTCTGAAGTCATCTAGAGCCGTCTGAATGCGCTTGGCTCGTAAGGTGTCGGCTCTCGTTAGGTAACTCCCAGGTACCAGACCTTCCCTGCCCTTTGATCTGGAAAACAATAAAGTTTTCCAACAATGAAGTTTCAAACAACTGCTGTATCAACAGATGCAATGCATATACATGTATGGGTATAAATGGACAAAACAAAAAAAGAAATCGGCAAATCGAAAGTTACTGGGCTAGAATTTCGGCGAGAATCCAAGAATCGATTCTCGCAAAGATACTCGCAAAATATGGCCCTTAATTCTCACAAAATATAATGTAGTATATGAGAACAGGATTCTCGCAAAATTTTATGGACTTTCTTTCCATATTTCCTTGACTATTCATACATTTGGAACCATGCATACATGTACGTTTTCCTGTACATCCATGGGGTAACAATTTTTTCATATTCACAATATAACTGTCTGCGCACACCAATATTTCCAAAGATACCTGACTTGCCACCAGCCATCAAGATTTTTCTGCATGACCTCCACCACTGCGCCATGTTCCAGGGGCAGTTCGTCTGCGTACTCTGGGGTGTAAGACTTGGTCGCCAGGTGGGGACGATCTGCGCAGGCGGGTGTGGGTGGGGGGATCGGGGGGAAATGTATCACATTAAACTTTATCCAATTGTAGCATCATTGATTCAAAAAAATTCATTTAAACTCGCTGAAGTTTTGGTGTACAATAAGCAGGTGCAAAGAAGCTGTATCTCTATTCAAGCGCTATAGGCAGCCTGGACCCACCAGTTCCAGAGTTGTCATCATCATCATCATCTTCCTGCTCCTCAGGTTGGTCCAGGTAAGAGCTGGGTACCCAGCCCTGTCCATCTTCCCCACTCACAAACCACCAGCCTGTAACCATAGCAACATATCACACACATCACAAAACCACCAGCCCTGTCCATCCTCCCCACTCACACACCACCAGCCTGTAACCATAGCAACATACCACACATATCACAAAACCACCAGCCCTGTCCATCCTCCCCACTCACACACCACCAGCCTGTAACCATAGAGATAAACCACACACATCACAAAACCACCAGCCCTGTCCATCCTCCCCACTCACAAAACCACCAGCCTGTAACCATAGAGATAAACCACACACATCACAAAACCACCAGCCTTGTCCATCCTCCCCACTCACAAAACCACCAGCCTGTAACCATAGAGATAAACCGCACACATCACAAAACCACCAGCCCTGTCCATCCTCCCCACTCACAAAACCACCAGCCTGTAACCATAGAGATAAACCACATACATCACAAAACCACCAGCCCTGTCCATCCTCCCCACTCACAAACCACCAGCCTGTAACCATAGAGATAAAACACACACATCACGAAACCACCAGTCCTGTCCATCCTCCCCACTCACACACCACCAGCCTGTAACCATAGAGATAAAACACATACATCACAAAACCACCAGTCCTGTCCATCCCTCCCCCCCCCCCCCCCACTCACAAGCCACCAGCCTGTAAAAATAGCAACAAACCACATACATCACAAAACCACCAGCCCTGTCCATCCTAGCCACTCACAAAACAACCAGCCTGTAACCAAGGCAACATACCACACACATCACAAAACCACCAGCCCTGTCCATCCTCGCCACTCACAAACCACCAGCCTATAACATAGAGATAAACCACACATATCACAAAACCACCAGCCCTGTCCATCCTCCCCACTCACACGCCACCAGCCTGTAACCATGGCAACAAACCACACACATCACAAAACCACCAGCCCTGTCCATCCTCCCCACTCACAAAACCACCAGCCTGTAACCATAGAGATAAACCACACACATCACAAAACCACCAGCCCTGTCCATCCTCCCCACTCACAAAACCACCAGCCTGTAACCATAGAGATAAATCACACACATCACAAAACCACCAGCCCTGTCCATCCTCCCCACTCACAAAACCACCAGCCTGTAATCATAAAGATAAACCACACACATCACAAAACCACTAGCCCTGTCCATCCTTCCCACTCACAAACCACCAGCCTGTAACCATAGCAACATATCACACACATCACAAAACCACCAGCCCTGTCCATCCTCCCCACTCACAAACCACCAGCCTGTAACCATAGAGATAAAACACACACATCACAAAACCACCAGTCCTGTCCATCCTCCCCACTCACACACCACCAGCCTGTAACCATAGAGATAAAACACATACATCACAAAACCACCAGTCCTGTCCATCCCTCCCCCCCCCCCCCCCCACTCACAAGCCACCAGCCTGTAAAAATAGCAACAAACCACATACATCACAAAACCACCAGCCCTGTCCATCCTAGCCACTCACAAAACAACCCGCCTGTAACCAAGGCAACATACCACACACATCACAAAACCACCAGCCCTGTCCATCCTCGCCACTCACAAACCACCAGCCTATAACCATAGAGATAAACCACACATATCACAAAACCACCAGCCCTGTCCATCCTCCCCACTCACACGCCACCAGCCTGTAACCATGGCAACAAACCACACACATCACAAAACCACCAGCCCTGTCCATTATCCCCACTCACAAACTACCAGCCTGTAACCATAGAGATAAACCACACACATCACAAAACCACCAGCCCTGTCCATCCTCCCCACTCACAAACTACCAGCCTGTAACCATAGAGATAAACCACACACATCACAAAACCACCAGCCCTGTCCATCCTCCCCACTCACACACCACCAGCCTGTAACCAAGGCAACAAACCACATACATCACAAAACCACCAGCCCTGTCCATCCTCCCCACTCACAAACTACCAGCCTGTAACCATAGAGATAAACCACACACATCACAAAACCACCAGCCCTGTCCATCCTCCCCACTCACAAACCACCAGCCTGTAACCAAGGCAACAAACCACAAACATCACAAAACCACCAGCCCTGTCCATCCTCCCCACTCACAAACCACCAGCCTGTAACCATAGCAACATACCACACATATCACAAAACCACCAGCCCTGTCCATCCTCCCCACTCACAAACCACCAGCCTGTAACCATAGCAACATACCACACATATCACAAAACCACCAGCCCTGTCCATCTTCCCCACTCACAAACCACCAGCCTGTAACCAAGGCAACAAACCACAAACATCACAAAACCACCAGCCCTGTGCTTTCTTCCAAACTCACCATGTATTCACCGATAATACAATGTACATGTACATTGTACCATATTCAATTTTGTTCATCATTAATATTATTTGATTAACATGTACAAATTTATATAAACCCTCATCAGTTCACTGTTTAAGTATTTACATGTGTCAGTCTAGCAGTACCCCATACCTGACTGGTTCTTCTCAACGACATCGACTATCTCGCCGGCCCGGAGGTTGATTTCGCTAGCTCCCGCCTTTTTATATTTGGAGAGGACCTGGTACTGTTGTAAGAGCACTGGCTCCGATATAGACTTGGCTTGAAACACATCCGCACTGCTCCCTCTGCATGATAAATACACAATATCTTTCACTTGAATGACAAAATGTTCATAACTAGACAATTCCGGTCGCCTACGACCGCTTGGGTGTATCCCCCGTCCATTTCGACATGTTTGACAAAATAACGAAATTACAGCCAGATCAATCTTTCCACCTGAAGTATATGTCAACCCAGAATAGTTGACAAACCTGGTTCAAAGTTGATATTCAGAGTAAAAATTGACCAAAACTGCATTTCAAGTTGAAGAAATTGAAGCCAGATTGAACTTTTCGCCATGGGTTATATTTTAACTCATAATATGTGCCAAACTTGGTTTCAAGTTGAAATTCAATGTAAAAGTTGACCAAAACTGCATTTCAAGATGACGAAATTGAAGCCAGATCGAACTTTTCGTCATAAGTTATATTTTAACTCATAATATGTGCCAAACTTGGTTTCAAGTTGAAATTCAAACTAAAAATTGACCAAAACTGCATTTCAAGATAACAAATTTGGAGCCAGATCGAACCTTTCACCATAACGTATATTTTATCTCATGATATGTGCCAAACTTGGTTTCAAGTTGAAATTCAAATTAAAAGTTGACCAAAACTGCATTTCAAGATGACAAAATGGGAGCCAGATCAATGCTTTCACAAAAAGGTATATTTTCACCTGAAATATGTTCCAAATTAGATTTGAATGTGAAATTCCATTACCTGGTTCAGCTCAAAATTAGTTTCCCCGTCTTAACTATTCTTTTGAGGTAAATAATAGACTTAACTAGCAAAAATAATGTTAACTTCTTTGGTTACAGCCATAAAACCTCTACTGAACAGAACCTTGTTGAGCCCTTGTTGAGCCTAATAATAAATATTTCTTGTCTTAACTATTTTTATTGTGGTCAATAATAGACTTAACTAGTAAAAATAATGTCAACTTTTTCGGTTACACCCATGAAATCTGTACTGGACAAAACCTTTATCTTGTTGAGCTCAATAATAAATGTTTCTCATTTTAACTATTTATATTGAGGTCAATAATAGACTTAACTAGCAAAAATAATGTTAACTTATTTGCCTAAACCCACAAAATCTCTACTGGACATAACCTTTACCTTGTTGAGCCCAATAATAAATATATCTTGTCTTAACTATTTTTATTGTGGTCAATAATAGACTTAACCAGTAAAAATAATTTTAACTTATTTGGTTACACCCATGAAATTTGTACTGGACGAAACTTTTACCTTGTTGAGCTTAATAATAAATGTTTCTCATCTTAACTATTTTTATTGTGGGAAATAATAGACCTAACTAGTAAAACTAATGTTAACTTATTCAATAATATTGTTCTGTTTTCACCCAAAACATCCGTTCTCTATTCTGAACAAGAATCCATTGCCATTTACTTTCATAATACAGGGTATTGGAGTGAGCACAGATGTCAAAGTGGGTATTTTAAAGGTCATAATAAGTTAGTCCATTAACTAATTAATATTTATTTGATCATTCTGAAAAACAAGAGGTTTCGTGTGACGGTCTTTCTCATCGAGCCTGTGCGATTTCATGATCATTCAATGGAAACTCCCACTCGTAGAGCGTTCACAAGCCATGTGTGTTAAACAGTCTAATTTGAGCACAAAATGTGTCGCCAATCGGCCAATTTGGTCGCTATGGCAACCAAAATCGATTGGTGTCGGGATCTTACCATAAGATGTGTCTGTATAAAAAATTATTAGAATCGGTTATGATTTGCAACCTGTAGAGCGTTCACAAGAAAATCTCTACGGCGGACGCGGCGGATGCGGCGGACGCGGCACGACGAAGACAAATCCATAGTATCCGCCGAACTTCGTTCGGGGGATACAATAATTGTGATGGTACAGTACACATGGACATGTGGGTTACTGGAGAATATTCAGACATACACACTAATGTACCTTGAATTAGGGGGCACCAAGTCCTCGTTTGTAGGTTCAAAGAACTCTATCACCTGGTCTGCTTCAGAGATTTTCTTTGGCAGCTCGATCAGTTGCTGAAAGTTAAAATTTTATTTTATACCGTATTGGTTCTAATAGTGGCACATGCCCTAGAGCACCCCCCCCCCCCCCCTGATTTCCCCCTGAATGTTCGTTTTTTTTTCATATCTTTCTAATAAAATCTTTGAGTGTTCCAGTCCACATATTTATGTTATTTGAATCATAATAAAGGGGGTTGAAGGCTATAGGTATATTATTCAGTGATTTTCTTAAACTTGACCTCAAGTTTGACCTCGTGTTTGCACGCGCTGCTGCAGGAGGTCTTGCTTTGCCTTGCTGTGCTACTATTAGGAACAATATGATATGAGGTGATACCACAACTAGCTGTGTCTCCTCAAAACTTTCATTTCATATATGTCAGATTAGTAATTGTCCCATCTGTGACACAGATTTCTCCTGACTCAACATTGTTAAGAATCAATTTCAGCAATTTTAAATTTTAAACGCAATTTAACAAAACATTCAATTGTTTGCTGCATGTATACCAATTCATATTGATGGCACTACAGTTAGTGGTATACATATTTCAATGAGGAAATTAAGCATAACCCTTGAACAGGAAGCCAATTTTGTGTGATATTGGCTGCAATAAATGCCAATATAAATCAAACCAGAACAGAAACCAAAACCAAATCATTGTGAAATGTATCATGTAACTGGATACGATATTGACTATGTTCTGGTATCATGTCAATTCTCTTATATCCATTTGCTGTCTGACAATAAAATGCATATACATGTATGTATGTGCATGTATTCACGAACCTTTCACAAAACTTTTACAACTTCCTGAACACTTTCTCTTCAGCTCGTGAGATATAGAATAAATCCGCCATAAATTGAAAATGCTATGGGTCAACAATTTTAGTCACCATTTGACTACAAATCTCCATATCACAGAGCGCTTACCTTACAATAGAGATTGATATACTCCAGTCGCTTCAGTGCAACATCTCTGACATGACTTCTGCCGAAAATAATTTTTCCTGGGGAAACAAATAATATATACACATGTACTCCTATCAGTTTACACTGTATATTTATTAGTGTAGTCATGAACAATTGAGGCCCTCACTTGAATGAATTTTAGTCACCAACATTAAATCTGACTATACATGTATATAGATCCACTGGTAGACGACTTAAACAACTACAGACAATGTTACATCCATGGGTATGAGTTATATTATTTATTTTACACAATTTCAAACAATTCAGTATGAGTAGTGTTCAGAACAAACTAACCTGGAAGGAAAGGAATGATTCGGTCTGCTGGATTTGTCTTCCCCGCTTCCAACGGAAAGCTATCCAAAAGTGTTGTCTGTTGATCAATGCCAAAAAAAATATATGATTAACTGTAATTTGAACAAACACACACAACTGAAAATACAATTGTCTTATGTGTGAGAATTTGATGACAAACTGGAAGATGCTGTACATTAATATTGTACCTGGAATTCGAAGAAGCTACTGTATCGTCTGTAGATAACACTGATGTTTCCATCAGACCAGGTAACCGTTATAACATACACCTGTATATAATACAACAAAGATATGGCAACATAACAAAGATATGGTGAATATCAATATTTTAGTGCATATATATCTCAATCTGTAAAATTTTTAAACTGGCTGCATGTACAATATTCAACAAAATAATGCAGAGGAAATGACAAGATTTAGTGAGGTCTCGTTTGCCTATTGATAGTATTGAAGTCATATTGAATGTCCCTATGCATGAGGGCTTTATAGAGAGGATATATAAAACTGTATTCATCATGTCCATGGTCACACGTGCTTTATAGCCCGCACTCCATTGAACAAATAGAAAAACTTGAAACATAGTCAATTTACGAATATGTGGATAAAATTCAGCAGTACATATATCAACTTGATATAAGCCAAATCTAGATTTATTTCGCTGCTGCTTTAGCTGCTGAACTTGTATTGTTATCTAGGCCAAAATCATACCAACAACACCAATCAGAGTATATAACGTGTCCAAGCAAGTCAGGCGAGGAATGCTCCAGTATATCCTGGTTCTACTCGAAACACAATAATTTACTGGCATATACCCAAGCGATATCTTCAATTGAACAGAAAAACTTAATTACGGCTACTCACATAATGCTTGTTTGGTATCCGTCGCTTCTCGACATCATCCACGGTGACTGCTGCAATCCTCTTGCCTCTGGCCATTGTTCTTAGTTTTTACATAGTTTTGACCACAGTTATCCTTTGTTTTAGGAGGAGAAACAAGAACCATACAGATTTACAGAGTCAGATTGAATATAATTTACCACTCCCAGCTGATACAAATGCCACAATTTTATACAGTACACATGTGATGCCTATACATATAATTACATGTTTTGACATTAACTGGCTTAATTCAGCGCACCAGATATAATATGTCATTCCGCTATTACCCCGGTATCCACAACTTACCAACTATATCATGTACCGGTATATAATTCAAGTAGTCCTGTACGTCACCACTGGTATCATAAACCACGGGTTTTACCAGATGGGTTTCACATGTAGGCCAATTGTTTTTTCGCTGTATACCTGGAAGGATTCCAATATATATGTCTGCACCATGAATTAGTTATACATACGTGTTATATTTTACATTCAGGAATATCCGAAATTGTATTAATTCAGTTCCATCGATCAACTGCTCACACTTCCATATGTTATGTAGCACCGTATACCTGTAATACCTGCACGCTGATTATAACCAGAAGTTCTCTGTTATCAGGTTATAATTCGCCGACGAGCAGCATTGGTTACCGAATCATTCAGGGTGATTCCCCGTTACCTGATTAGGACATCATAAATTCGCCCCCACTTCACGCGATGCTGCGCTCCTTGGCACACAACTAAGTGCGTATACGTATGTTTCCAGTGTGCTGTTGTAGTATGAAACTCGTCGCGGTCTCTGGTTCTGCGTGCTGTATGGTTTCGACCAACTTAGATGACGCCCGCTCAAAATGTATGACATACTCTCTTTGCGTCAATGTTTACTGTAAACACGAGCACGTGTTGTCCGCGTCTAAAAATAGCCGCGAAATGTCACGCACCTGCCAGCTACCGTATTTAACCACATGCATGTACTGGGGAATTCACATGTGTATTCACCAAGCAAGCTAAAGGTCGCATGAAACAGACCCAGGTACCAGTGTATATGTACTAGTAATGGGGAATAAATATGCTAAGGAAGTAGTCCTATTCTCGGAATCAACTGTGAAGCTTGTTTTAAAGGTCTCACCATGGGCGATATTCGGTTGATATTTATATGTTGTTCACGGTGGGGAAGGGTATCCCAAGGACTGACGGAGTTGTGTTACTGTGCAGTGAAGCCACTGTAGCGGTCACTCGACACTCGATTCTTGGTTACTGTCCCAAGAATTTATAGAGTACTTACTCTACTTATAAATTAGGTTACATGGCATTCAAACATACATCACTTCGTGATAGTCTTACATAGGTTGATCGATTTATGCTTTTGATGGCATGCAGACACGGTGGTGATGCACACTGTGTGTTTATGATACATTGGACTATTTTAAAAGAATGTACATTTTTGAAAATATCATCTTTTTAAAATGTTTTCTGTTTGTCATCAAAAACAGGCATAGTTTTTTTGGTTGTTTGCATGCAAGAATGCTGTGTGATAATGTAAATTTTCATACAATGACTCGATGTCTATTCTCCTTATTTCAGGCATGCAATTGGACCCTTGTCAGTTGTGAATAAATTGTCCATGACCATAGATACATTGTTCAGCACACATCTATTGTGTTGAATTGACAAGGCGGATGGAACTCTTTCCTTTTTGCCTCATATCAGCAATGGTCCTATGTTTTATGGGGTTTTGGTGGCAGCGGAACGACTCCAATTCATCGATGATTTGCTATGATGACTTCACCAATGAGACACGGCACCTATGTAAGAGGAACTGTAACAAGCACTACGTTAGTGTTGTGTCAATGGATTCCTGCTTGCCAATGTTGACTTGTGAAGAGATTCAGTCCAAAGATTTCAAAGTGATCACTTTGCTTGGAAATTCTGCTACTAAAACGGTAATGTTTCACTGGTAGATGACTATCTTTTCTTCTCAGATATTATCAGAATGAATTGTACTGTCATTAAAACAGTGTTGTTTGTCTCAGTGTTTGATGCCTTCCCAAATTGTATGAATGCTGGTCGTTCAAATTTGTGCCTTAGATATAACCTCATGCATTCATGCTGTATAGGATTTATAATATCTGATATTTCAATATATATATACTCTGTTTCAGGTCAATCTGGTGGAATGGAAAGGCCACAAACTCGTGCTTAACTTACTCCACGACCCAGTCTACCGAGATGACTTCTATCATGGATTGAACATGCTTGAGGGACTGCAATGTTCATCACATGTTACACAGCTCATTGGCAAGTGTGGGGACTCGTACGTTACAGAATATTACCCACTTGGCAGTGCGGACTGTCTTAGTGATCACATGCTGGATCAAGGCCTGCTCAGCGGCCACAACTCAGTGCGAGAGATGCTAAAGTTGTGTGTGAACTATGTCGAGATTGTCCACTTTCTCCACACAAGTCCAATAGGTGTGCGAGTTATTTGCGACTCAAACAGTGTGGAAAAAACCTTAAGTCAATTTCTCATCCGCGAGGATTTGACACTTATCATAAACGATCTTGATGCCTTGCCAGAGGTCAAACAGAGTGCTGGCATGCTGATCAAATGTGGGCATAGACAAATACTTGGGGAATTTGTTGCCCCAGAACAACTGTGGCCCTTCAATGATAGGCCATTTGACGATGACTATATGCCTGGCTATGATGAGAAGACAGATATATGGAAAATACCAAGTGTTTGTGAACATTTCCTCAGTCTATCTCCACAAAGGGATATTGCATTATTTCATTTGTTTTCTATCCACAAACGGTGTAAATCCTGGGACCCGGCAGACCGACCCACAGCTCTCGATGTATTGAATCATTACAAGGCAGTTTTAGGGAACCTTGGAGACCAACCAGAGCTGTGATGTTTGGGACCAATGCTTCACAACAGAACACGAATAAACTACACGTTTGTGTTGTAATTTGTATATGCAAGAAAACAATTCATGATTTTGACAGCTACATTTTATTTTGTTCAATGCCCACGATAACATGGTCAGTAAATTGGACATACTAAAGATCTATTTCTACCTTCGTACACCGGCGAATCTTGATGTATGACCTGATACAAGTACTAAATTAACAAATCACTAGATCTCGGAATGTACAAATCATTGTCATGATAACGCACAATTAATATATCTATTAATATATCTATATATCTATTCAGAATAAGCAACAACATTCAGGTATGGCAACAACGTTGATACTATCTTGTTCACTAATAATACCTGACAAATCTATTCAATAACAACGCTTACAAAAGGCGTATTCTTGATACTTCGATTCTAGAAGTACACTATTTATAAATACCTTACAAAATTCTTAAAATTGTTCCCTGATTTCGTAGCAATGTTCCTCTCAATGATATCCAGTTCATCATACAAGAATGCCAAACTACCGGTACTACTCAATCTTGTTCTGGCACCTCGCATTTTACTATGGAACACTTTCTCAGTACACACAAAACTTGATCACAATTGGGTTGATAGCATTTGGAATTTTCAGAGTGTATCACTGAACACAAATACTGAACAATACCTCTGGTATCTAAAAATCAACACATGCCAAAAAACTTCAGGCATTTATACGGAAGCTCTACGAACAACTGTAGTAAATATTATCTAAAACAAGGCATATAATATATATGCAGCTGATAGAATCCAACTCAGCACAACACAATAACAAATGCACTATGTGCTGATAAACTCTATAAAATGATAACGTAATCACATTGTTCTATTACAATGTAATCTCATGGTTACATAAATCAACTTTGTCTAAAATACATTGATATTAAGCTCTAGCACAAAGTAAGGTCATGGTTATCTCAATGCAGTAAAGGTGGGACTAAATAAATATCACCTACAACACAAGTTCACCATACATGATAGCTCATATTAAATAGACGTTACCTGGATTGAAGACAAATATCTTGGAATACACAGATAAACATGACTACAATTTTCACCATTTTTCAAATACTACAATTCCTGAATCGGATGGCACAAAAAACACCTGTAGTTGGCAAACTTGGCACATACATATTATACTAATCAGACTAAATATACTAAATACTGGTACTATGGAGAATAAAATGCTATATAACACTACAAGCAAGGATTGGCATACAGAAGTGAACACATACAGAGCTCATCTCAATCCAGATAATGTGTATTAAGCGCTAAGCGATGGTCAGGAAGAATCAGCCAAGAACTACTCCGCAGGGATGAACTCCGTCTTTCCTCCCTTGGTGAACAACTGTATGAGACTGCCATTGCTGGGACGGCCCTGTCCACCGATCCAGCCCTCAAACAGCCTGGTGAAAAAACAGCAGAGGTGTTCATGCATTATTTTGTTGCATTAGATGAAGGAACGTTTACATTATGACTAATGGAGTAAACTAGACGTCAAGGGCTAAAGATGCCTTGGAGGCATTTCGGTGTGATGATTAATTTATAATATATACTAGATATCGACGAAAATGAAAAATGTCGACTCCGCCAAAAAATTTACCGTTAAAATAATACCCCTTAGACATGTTTGTCTAGGGCGACGAGTCCGAAAAAAAAGTCTGTTTCGCTCTACGACTCAGTGTTTCCGAGATATCGACGAAAACGAAAAATGCCAACTCGGCAAAAAATTTTTTAGTCAAGGTCAAAGTTCATCCATAATACCCCTTAGACATGTTTGTCCAGGGCGACGAGTCCGAAAATAATGTCCGTTTCGCTCTACGACACACCGTTTCCGAGATATCGACGAAAACGAAAAATGCCGACTCGGCAAAAAAATTTCGTGTCAAGGTGAAAGTTCATCCATAATACCCTTAAGACATGTTTGTCTAGGGCGACGAGTCCGAAAATAACGTCCGTTTCGCTCTACGATGCACCGTTTCCGAGATATCGACGAAAACGAAAAATGCTGACTCGGCAAAAAAATTTCGGGTCAAGGTCAAAGTTCATCCGTAATACCCCTTAGACATGTTTGTCTAGGGCGACGAGTCCGAAAATAATGTCCGTTTGGCTCTACGACACACCGTTCCCGAGATATTGACGAAAACGAAAAATGCCGACTCGGCAAAAAAATTTGGGGTCAAGGTCAAAGTTCATCCATAATACCCCTTAGACATGTTTGTCTAGGGCGACGAGTCCGAAAATAACGTCCGTTTCGCTCTACGAAGCACCGTTTCCGAGATATCGACGAAAACGAAAAATGCCGACTCGGCAAAAAAATTTCGTGTCAAGGTGAAAGTTCATCCATAATACCCTTAAGACATGTTTGTCTAGGGCGACGAATCCGAAAATAACGTCCGTTTCGCTCTACGAAGCACCGTTTCCGAGATATCGACGAAAACGAAAAATGCCGACTCGGCAAAAAAATTTCGGGTCAAGGTCAAAGTTCATCAATAATACCCCTTAGACATGTTTGTCTAGGACGACGAGTCCGAAAATAACGTCCGTTTCGCTCTACGATGCACCGTTTCCGAGATATCGATGAAAACGAAAAATGCCGACTCGGCAAAAAAATTTCGGGACAAGGTCAAAGTTCATCAATAATACCCCTTAGACATGTTTGTCTAGGACGACGAGTCCGAAAATAACGTCCGTTTCGCTCTACGAAGCACCGTTTCCGAGATATCGACGAGTCCGAAAAATGCCGACTCGGCAAAAAAAATTCAGGTTAAGGTCAAAGTTCATCAATAATACCCCTTAGACATGTTTGTCTAGGGCGACGAGTCCGAAAATAACGTCCGTTTCGCTCTACGACACACCGTTCCCGAGATATCGACGAAAAACGAAAAATGCCGACTCGGCAAAAAAATTTGGGGTCAAGGTCAAAGTTCATCCATAATACCCCTTAGACATGTTTGTCTAGGGCGACGAGTCCGAAAATAACGTCCGTTTCGCTCTACGACGCACCGTTTCCGAGATATGCAGGATGCCTCAAGGATTACTCAGCAAAAAATTATTTCGACCTCTGGGTCAAAGGTCGTTTGACGTATAGATCCCAAAATCAATAGGGTTCTTCCCTGTTGATATATAAACCTCCGTGCAAAATTCTGCAACTATTGCCTGAATATTTTTCGAGTTATCGTCCGGAAACCAAGTTTCAAGATCAGCCTCGATTTCATCCTCAAGGACCTCACGGACCTCGGAGCCGGATCAAAAAAAATAATACACCCTAGAGATGTTTGTCTAGGGCGACGAGTCCGAAAATACCGTCCATATCGCTCTACGATGCACGGTTTCTGAGATATGCAGGAAGCCTCAAGGATGAATCAGCAAAAAATTATTTCGACCTCTAGGTCAAAGGTCGTTTCACGGATCGATCCCAAAATCAATAGGGTTCTTCCCTGGTGGCATATGAACCTCCATGCAGAGTTCTGCAACTATTGCATAAATATTTTTCCAGTTATCGTCCGGAAACCAAGTCTCAAAATTAGCCTTGATTTCATCCTCACGGACCTCGGATCCGGCTCAAAAAGAATAGGGTTCTTCCACATATCATTTCTGACTTGTGGTGAAAATTTGACGAGGATCCGTCAAGGCAATCTAAAGTTATCGTCCGGAAACCAAAAGTGGCGGAAGAAGAAAAAAAAATAAAAAAAAAATAAAAAAATTCTGCTAAAACCATAAAGGCATTTCTGCCGAAATGCCTTAATAATCATGTGTAATACACTGAAAAAGTTCTGATGTACGGTTTTGGAGTCTTCTCTTGAATTCTGTTATTCCTCTAGGAACCATGTTTACATTGAGATCTCTGCACAAAACCCATTCTAAACATCGTAGCTATGTAAAGCCTGGGAAGTTCCAAACACAAATCCCACCAGTTGACGCAGTACTTACTCTGCTACGGTAGCCAGTGGCGTCCATGTGGAGTGGTCCGCATTAGGCATGAACTTCCTGTTCATGGGCGTGTCTAAGGTTACTCTAAAGGAACAATATAATTTGTATTAGGTCAGTTACCACCAATCCCACCAGCACATTATATAAGTACATGAACCTACTGGGACCAGAAGTTTACATTATCTTCATTGCATTTTATTAATTCATCACTCAATCAATTTTTTCAGAACTGTATGGAAAACGTACACTACAACACTTTTAATATCATATGCATTCATCTGCAATCATATGCAAAATCATATATCATATGCATCATAATCATATGCATTAGGAGTTGTATGGATTTTTTTTTCATATCTGGCAAGGTAAAAAGTGATATCGTAGTCATTCATTTGTTCAGCTTTTCATAATTCTACCACTGGTAACTACTAATATCTGAGGTAACACATACGGGAGAATGGCTGCGACCAGACTGTTTGCTGGCATTCCACTCTTGCCCCCAGCGAGGCTGTGTACCAACTGATGCACTGCAGCCTTGGCCATCCCATAGCCTATCATTCCTGCAATCAAAATGATTTTTTAAATGATTCAGTACATTTTTTACTTCAGCCTATGGATTGATCAAACCAGCACATTGAAAAAAACTAATACAGTAGTACATGTATACACAACTGACAAACCACTGTACAATGTTTTCAGCATAAAATGCTACCAGTTGTGGATGCTGGTACTTCAATATTATGGTGGTGCATTGAATACCGTATTTGTGTGAAGGTGGGAATATGGGTAGAACACAATTGTATCTCTATGACATATATCTTATTAATTATCATATTACTCAAGACTTTTATGTGCAATAGAAAACGTTCTCAATCAACAACTTTCAGCTGCGCCTATCAACAAGACCTGATCTTACAGAGACATAATCATAATGACCCCAATATCTACACTCCTACATGTATGGCATATACAAGCTAATTTCAAGAAATTATGAAATCAGTTATTAATTTACCATCAGTGCCTGTGAGGGCAGGTTGTGCCCCCGTTAGTGCGAGCACTCCCCCTTCCTTGAGGTGATTAGCTGCGATATGGGCGGCGATAACAGATGACCAGACACTCTGTTTCCACATCAGGTCCGCGTTCTTCACCAGCTCTGATAACAAAAATCCAAAATAGAAATATTATCTGATAAAAAAATGTTGTATCTATATTGAAGAACATTCCTATATTTGGTTAGTTTCTTATTGGGATGAGAATGTGTTAAATGGCATTGCTTTTTCATAATTATTTTTTCTTGCAAACAACATGCACACTTCCATGATACATTAATCATGGTAGAATTATGTTATGTATCAAAATTGTACAACTTCATTTTATAGATCCACTGCCTACAAAACATTCTAATACTTACCCTTAGACGCGGCATTTCCTCCTGCCCATCCTCCAGCCACACAAAGAATTGCATCCAGTTTTTCGCCTCCTAAGCTTTCTGCTACCTTCGATGAGATTGCCTGTTCCTGGTCTGTCCATGCTGCCGATACATCCACTAGGATATTTGCGCTTGCCTCTTCATTGGGAAACAGGTCGATGGAACCTACCCACTGTATATTGTGGAAGAAAAATATGTTGCTCATAAAATATGCACATGTACATACATATATGCATAGATCTATATTATTGAGCACCTATTGTGTTCAGTACAAGATCTATATATTGATGACCTAATCATACAGTGCAAGGTTGATGTCTATGTGCAATCAACCTTGCACATAGAAACGTGCCCACAGTGGCAGTGCATTGCAATGACTTTGAGTGATGGAACATGCACCGTGACGTTATGATGAAACAAGTTTTACTTTTCACTCATCTATAAGCATCTTTGATGTACAATATTGAAATGGCAATGTTCTATTATTGTTACTTACGAAGTTTTTTGCTTTAAAATGCGAGACAATGACACTGCCAAGGGCGCCTTTCCCTCCGTAGACCAAAACTCGAGCTGCAGACATTTTTCTTGTTGACGCCTTCTTTCGCTTTGCACTCGTTTGTAAAATGTGGACTGTGATATGAATGTCTCGTCACGTCTATTTATGATACCAACCGCTCTCTGAACGATGGACCGTGGCCGATAGCTATTCCTTTGAAGATAAGGTTTATTGAACAGACACAATTTGTCATTATGTTTTTTTCTATAATCCCGCTGTGTAATGGTAAAATATTTACAGTTAAAATGTTCAAGTTAATATGTCTTTCAACATATACAAAGTTGTATGTTTATATAGCTCTAACAACATGCATAGCTATGCCACTTAATACGTGTCAGTAATTTTAGATTACTACTATGTTTGCACTGATGTAATGCACATGTTTATGTATATATAGCGTAAAACATTATCGAGAAGTTTATTGGCATACTGTGTTTAAACAACGGTCATGATGCCCTACAGTGTTGAAACAATAAAGAATCTCTCCAATGTTATAACATGGACATTGATAACATTACAGTAGGCCTATAATCTACTGCACTGCGTCTCTTTCTTTCATTTGTTTATTAAACGCCCCAAATTCAAAACTAAAAGGAACAATTGCGTTATTTCGACTACTAGTAAACTATAAACTATTAGTTCAACGTGGCACTGTGTGGCAACAAAACCTGGAAATACAATGTCATATTTTACATACTCGAATGAATGCATGTCAGGGATGGCGCTAGCGGGGTGAGCAGGGGGTTACAGCCCTCTCGTCGGAGATATCATCCCCTCCCCTGTCGTGGCCGGCCTCTGAAAATTTTCATTGGGAATATGTTTTTTTATGTAGTACATATCGGAACATATAGCCAATGCTTGCAGTAGCATGGCTGTTTCACTGAGATTTTATGAAAGCACCCACTATTTCAATCCACCCAATGTTAATTTCAGCCCCAACATGGAATTTCAGAGTCTGCACAAAAATATCTTCTCTTATTCGATGTTCGAGTGACATATTGCTTTAGAATAAGCTTATTTACACCCGAATGTCCTTTCAGTGACTCAAAAGACTGGTTCGATTCCTGATGCGTGTATTATCCTACTTCAACAAAAATACAATTTTAAAAAAAATCAACGGGTATTTTGATTGAAGTCTGAAATATATTTCAATGTACATGTGTAAAATGTGGATACCACATTATGCATATATATATATAGCACCAGGAAAAAAGTCAATGTCGAACGAGACATTTACGTGATTAGTCAACAAATCACCATATCCCTCTATTTAATTCGGGTGTATGCAAAATACACAAACATCTAATTTGAATGAATAATACCATGATCCACGTGTAAAGGATATCAACGTTTGACCAGGCCGGGGTGATTGGTATACTAATAGGACTGGTTATTTATATGTGAATATACACTACGATTAGGGCATTTAATTTTTCAAGCATAAATGCGGATTGTATAGTTAAATACTGACCGTTGCTATGTGTTTTATTATTACATGAGATGAAACCATTGAAAATGGATTCCAGGAAAATTAATCTCACTTAAGGCATAACATGGAACCAAGTTCAACTAACCACATTGATAAAAAATAAAACAGCTTAGTACCTACATTGCAATGATTTAAGCAAGACGCCAAATATGCAAAATCGGTAACTTTACTATGAATTGGCGTTAACTATAATTAAATACCTAGTAGCATGCCGATGAAAGTGCTTTTCATTTGGTCCATTATGAATGATTATCTGTGAATTCGAACGAATTTTACAAATACAATCAATGGGTTTCGAGATATTGAATCAAATAGGCACTCCTTCCGTAAATTGCCGAAGATTTTGATCACGATTTTAGTATGGGTCACGTGGTTTGTGACGTCATTTGAGGCAGTACTGAAAGTACATGTAGCCAGCAAGGTAAACTGCATGTCGCATATTCATTCTCGTTGTGTATGTTTACCAATTCAAGTGAACGGGTGAGATAGTTGGAATACGGCATTTCTTGTCTTGATATTTAGGATCAGTACTATTCATTCTGCCAGAAGGGAGGTTTGTTGAACTGCAAGATGTCCAGTATTTGTTGGTTTTCATGTGTTTTCTTTTGAATCTAATGCATTTTGGAGTGGTTTTCTATCTTTGAGCTGACCGCCCAAATTACGTGTTTCACGTTTTTGGCCAGCCATCAAAGCACATTTTGCCTCAACTGACGTCACGATTACGGAAACTGCCGAAGCTATTTTTTTCATCGGCATGAGAAGGCGTTTGCAATACTGGCTCAATATACTCGATTATATGTCGCTGTTATTAGTTACCAATTAACGCGAACATCTTTTTTATCACCGAATGTCCACAATGCCTTTATCTGAACAGGAATAAAACCATATTATGGTACCTTGCTACTATGACTTTAACTATCGTGAATTGCATGCATATTCCTCAAACACCAAGGTATACCAAAGCCTGAGTAATGTCTTAGGACTTAATTGTTTCAACTTATGAAAGGGGACGTTGCATTCATTAAATTATGTTTTTCTGCAGGTCATTATTTCAATGAAGTTATGATGATTTTCATGAAAGCAGTTCACACTAAATTCGTAGCCTAATCATAAGTATTAAGCCTGTTTTACACGATCAAACTACTTCAAACTGTACTTCAAACTTTGGAGTTTGACGCCAAGTTTGATCGTGTAAACCTAACTACGTCAAACTACTTCAAAATACTTCAAACTCCACCACAAAGTTTGATCATACTCAGTCAAACTATTCAAGCTCGTGTCCATATCCAATCTAGGAAAAACAAAATTTTCACTTTAAAATCTGATGACATGACAATGAAGTAAATAACACAACCATTCGGTTTAATGCACCTGTAACAAAAAGGGCCGGCACATCGAGTCCACTAATTGTAATGAATTAATAACATTTTGGGGATTTTACTACAGAAATGCACGAATTCTGTAGTTTTCGTCGGAAACTCTCTTTTTCACATTGACTTCATGAACTGAGAGACACATTCATGAAAACACCACTTTGAGTGACGTCACCGACACCTCTACTAGGCCTACAACACTGTCAATTCCACGCCAGGACCAAAGGGCGAGTTGACTGGCGAAGGGCGAGTTGAAGGGCGAATTGAAGGGCGAGGTGATGGGCGAAGGGCGAGGGCTATAAAAGCCGGTGACGGCACTCGAAGGGGGAGTTTGGGCACTCGACGTCGTGGACTTCACATCGACCTTTGGCCAGGGCCTGACCAGGGGTTCACGTCCAACAGAACCTAGACTCCTTCCAGCGCGTGTAACGAAATTTGGGGGAAATATTTCATCTAATTTTGGAGTCTGCTGCTCTTTTAAGCATTTGCACGTGCTGGTCGACTAGCCGGGTGGGGAAATATCAGTGTCACGGGAAAAGATCAGTGGCGTGGACTGGAACACGGACACATGAGCCGGCAGGATCACGCCACTTCGTCCAGTCACGGACTTGCCAAGAATTGAAGCCTACTTACCTTCGAAATATCCTGATGAATGCTTGCCGACGGATGGAAGAAACTCGCAGCTCACTTGCCACGAAGCCTGTGTGGATGGATGTCTGAGTGAGTGATTGAACTTTGAACTTTGTTTCGCTTTGTTTGGACGGGGACAGCCAGGGATTCAGGGAACTCCCTGGATTCCCTACGCCGGGGGAGACGTCACTCCTACACAACAGCAGGGACCGTGATCCGAGTACGTTATCTCAAGAGAGAGAGAGGGGCTAAGGAGCCGGGGCTGGCGAACCTAACGGTGGGCCGACTTGCCTACTCGTGTCTTGCTTAGCGGGCGAGTCACTTGGTCAGCGGGCGACCACACGCCCGCCACCTCACCAGGAGACCAGCGGGCGACCTAAGGGTTGCTTACAGCGTCTGCGGGCGAGTCACTTGCTCAGCGGGCGACCACACGCCCGCCACCTCACCAGGAGACCAGCGGGCGACCTAAGGGTTGCTTACAGCGTCTGCGGGCGAGTCACTTGCTCAGCGGGCGACCACACGCCCGCCACCTCGTCAGGAGACCAGCGGGCGACCTAAGGGTGGTTAACAGCGTCTGAGGGCGAGTCACTTGCACAGCGGGTGATCCCACGCCCCAAAACAGCACCAGTGGACCAGCGGGCGGCCTAAGGGTTGCCCACCGCGTCTGCGGGCGACCACACGCCCGCCACATCGTCAGGAGACCTGAGGGCGACCCCAGTATTGCCCACAACGCTTGCGGGCGAGTAGCTTACATAACGGGCGACCCCTACCTGCCCCTACACTGAATCAGCAGGCATCAACTACAGGGAGTGATCGCTCTCACGGCGGGGGAAGATCCTGAGACTTTTTTTTTATGAATCACTGATTGTATTAAACGGTTCTTGTACTTTGTAGCACGCTTGATGAATTAAATATAAACTAGTTTTGACTGAATTTGATTGTTCGGGTCCAGTTTGTTCCACCAGGGTAAATCTGCTGGAAAACAAAGGGGAAGGTCAACCGGCTTGCATGACTCGGGGCCTAGGCATTATCCTGGGTCTAGGGTCTTACAGGCTCGGGGACCAAAGTAGGTGGTCGGCAATAACTACTCTGCCACCTCTTGAAGTGAACTTGACGGTTTGCTTAGATCAAACCGTTTCTCGGACTTTTAGAACACAACGAGGGGTCCATAAAATAGAGAAGAATACGATCACATAAACTCTAAATCTTCAAGAGTGTGGTTCCCGAATTCGGGATCTGTAGCAACACACGAGATAAAAGAATAAAACCCTCAAACGGTACCAAACACCCAACACCCCTACCTCAAAACGCTACAGAAGAAGTTTGGTGCCGTGACCAGGATCTCCAATTTATTTGGGGGTCAGATTGGAGCCGGATCACCTACAGTGGTGGGTTATAACAGCGGGCAAGTGACACCAGCCCACCTCCCCAGCAACCACCACCAAAGTCACACCAGAGGTTGTGAGTTCAGTCGATATTGGTAATCACAGTGTCCATTACCAGACAATGACGGACGTGAGTCATACCGGGACCCCTCCGAACACCGGGGTTTCGGATAATGTGGAAGACCAGTGTCCTCAGATGGATCCTCGGCCTTCCACCAGCCAGGAGGGCGTCCGAGGGGAGGATATGAGACGAGACCGAGAGAGTAGTCGAGAGCAGTATCTGACGGAATATCGGCGGGCCAACCGCCGTATCAGGGAACACCACCCCCTGGACGAGGAGGACCCTGAGGTCGAGGTGACCTCCAGCATAATCCGGGCTCTAGAAAACCTGAGGGCACATGAGAGCCATGCGGTGGGGCCCCATGGGGATCGACAACAGGGAGCTCACTCCCAAACAACCTCTGCCGAGCATCATTACGCTTGGAACATGGGGCAGCCACCGCCCTACTCGCCAGGAAACATCCCTATTAGACTTCAGAGGTTGGCTGGAGTGGGTGGCCAAGGCCAGCCTGAGCACTTACTACACTATCGGGAAGGGCCCGAACCAATGTATACAATGCAGCCAAGTAACACGTATGGGTTACGCTCTAGAAGGGGTGGCCGGACACGGCCACAGTCTCATTCCTCATCCGAAGACAACAGTAGCCCACCACGGCGAGCTGAAGGCCGCCAAAGACGGCTTCTGGCTCGACACCGCTCCTCGGAGTCAGCTTCTAGCACATCCAGTGCTAGGGCGCCCTTTAGGGGAGGGCGATTGAACCCGGACAAGTTTGATGGGGTCTCCATGGAGTGGCCTGAATACCGCAGCCATTTCGAGATCGTGGCTGAGGTAAATGGGTGGGATAGGAACAAACGCGGGTTGTATTTGGCTGGGTGTCTGACTGGTGAGGCCCGGCGAATCCTTACCAATCTCAGACCTGAACAGTACAGGGACTGGGATTTCCTAGTGGAAAAACTGGAGAGGCGGTTTGACCCTGCATGCCAGGAAGAGACGCATAGGGCGACCCTGAGAAGCAGGGGCCGCCGCCATGAGGAAACGCCACAACAGTATGGGCAGGTTGTTCGGCGATTGGTGGAACGAGCCTACCCACGCCTCGCTGAGGATGCTCAGGAGACCATCGCTCTCGAGCACTTCATGAAGGGTCACCAGGACCATGATATGAGGGTTATGGGCCTGATGAAAAACTTGGACACATTAGAGGAAGCCACTGCTTTCGTGACGCAGTACGAGAGCGTGAACAAAAAGAACGTGAAGCCAGTGAGAGTCCTTGCCGAGGATGAGGGCCAGGATGACTTGTTGGCCTTTGTCAATGGCAATGAGCAACCCCCCAACCCTCAGCCCCATAATCAAAGTCAATTCAGAGATGAGGCCAAGCAACCAGTTAGATTACCTTACTTTAAGGGGTATTTCGAAAAACAACAACAGCAATTAGAGGTTTTGACGGAGCTAGTAAAGGCTCTGATTGATAAGCGCACCACCCGAGGTTCCGGCCAGGCAGATGGTCCCAGTCGGCCTATCCCTGCCTCACATGCGGGAAGAAGGGCTGGCAAGGAGTGCTGGCTGTGCAAGAAAATGGGGCATTTCTCATATGAGTGCCCTACTCGTGAAAAGCCAGTGACGACCCTCGAGGACCAGGTGGAATACCTCACACACCAGGTCCGTCTCCTGCAGACGGAGAGTGAGGAAAACTAGTAAGCCCTGCTCCGGGCACCGCGGGGCCAGGGCCAGCTTGGCAGGTGCGCCATCGACTGAGGCGTCATCGTAGAGTCGAACACTGGAAGAGTCGGATCATGAGCCGACAGGAGATGGGAATAAAGAAACATAAAATCCTGCGGGCATTAGTCCGTGAACTACCACCTCATTTCGGGGATCTCATAAGTCGAGCCCCCATACCAATACAGCTACTGTTTGTGGGGGGAAGCCAGTCTCCCTATACTCATCGAGAGGCAACGCTGATTGCTGAGTGGATGGCTAAGCACTTGGCCGTAAACAAAGTGCACCTTCCTGCCGATACGATAGGCAGATGCCTGGACCAAACAGTCCAGACGGATAACTTTCACCAGGAAACCCTTTCAAACAGGGGGGACGAACCTAGACCCACTGGGAGGAAAGCGAATGGACTACCGGGCAACCAGCCCGAGGGGGAGCCGACAGGCCCTCTAGCCAATAGCCAACGTGCAGTGTTGGTTACCACTGGGACAGAAGTGTATGGACTACCGGGCATACCGCCCGAGGGGGTGTCACAAGACCCTCTAGCCAGTAACCAATGTGCGGTGAGTGTTGCTGAGACGGAAGCAGACGGACTACCGGGCCACGAGCCCGAGGGGGAGCCGCAAGGCCCTCTAGCCAACAGCCAATGTGCAGTAGCAGAGCTGGATAACAGCTCCAGATCACCAGGACCTAGTCCTGAGGAGGCATCGCCTCTGATCTCTGGGGATACATGCAAGTCCCCACCCATCTTTCATGAACGTGCAACTGAGACGAACTCTGACAGTGTGGCGGAACACACTGAGTCCCCACCTGAGTGCAACAACGAGGAAATTGTACAGCTTAGTGATAAGAGGATTCGGGTTGCTGCCCGTTTGGCAGCTTGTTCTATAGGTAATAAGGATTTCTACTTCCTGGTGGATACTGGAGCGGCATCTACCATCTTAGATTATAAGAAATTTTCCGAGCTTGGAAAAGAGTTCCAGGCTATTTTGAAGGCAACAAAGTCGAGGCTTAGGGGAGCTACTGGAGGCTTCCTTAACGTGTTTGGGGAGTTTACCGCTCCCTTGCATCTGGGAAAGAGCGCCCAGGAAGCCAGGATTGTTGTGGCTGATATCTCCACCACTGGCCACGACGGGATCCTGGGATTAGACTTTATGGAGGCCATGGGGGTCACCATAGACTTGTCGGAGGGGAAACTGACCACTGATGGCTCAGAGGTGGTCTTACAGACGCAGTTAGCTTCCCAACGTGTGAGTCTGTTAACTCAGAATGATGTCACCTTGCCACCACAAAGCGAGGTTGTGGTGCTGGTTGGGACTCCAACAGCACCGCAGCTCCCCACTGTGGCCATTGTGGAATCTTCGAGGGAGGCCATGCTCATGGGCCTTACTGTCGGGAGGTCCCTGGTGAAGACGGGGGTGCCAGCGATTCCTGTGCTGGTGGGCAACTGGGCTGATCAGCCTTTAGTCCTACGCCAGGGAAGAGAGATTGCCTCCCTTGAGGAGGTGGTTTTGTGCTACACCGATACCAATATCCGGGGGACACCTGAGCAGGGCCTTGAGGGTAACCTCCAGGGTTCTGCATGCTCGGACATGGTACACAGTCTAGAAGGGGTGGCCGGTGAGGCTGAGGCGGGACTGCCTGAACATCTCACAGTCATGTTGGAGGGGGTACCCTCTGACCTAACTCCAGATCAAACCCGTGACCTGGAGGCACTGATCTACCGATATAGAGACATATTCATGGAGCCAGGGGGAACTCTGGGGCGTACATCGATCGTTAAACACCGGATCGATACTCAGGGGCACCCCCCAATTAAACAATCATTACGGCGAGCTCCATACCACCAGCAGGAGTTAATAGAAAAAGAGGTCGAAAAAATGCTAGAGGCAGGGGTCATTGAGCCAAGTGACAGCCCTTGGTCATCTCCGGTGGTACTCGTACGGAAAAAGGACGGCACATTGCGGTTCTGTGTGGACTACCGGAGACTCAACAATGTCACCCGGTCCGACGCCTATCCACTCCCAAGGATTGATGAGAGCTTTGACACATTGTCTGGCTCCAAATACTTCAGTATTATGGATCTTGCCAGTGGTTATTGGCAAGTCGAAATGGACGGGGCCGACAAACCCAAAACGGCATTCACCACCAGGACTGGGTTATACCAGTTTAACGTGATGCCGTTTGGGCTCTCAACGGCTCCAGCTACCTTCGAGAGACTCATGGAAGTGGTCATGAGGGGGCTCCAGTGGCACCGCTGCCTCGTGTATTTGGATGATGTTATCTGTATGGGCCGAGATCTACCAGAGGCCCTCATCAACCTAGAAAGTGTCTGGAAACGTTTGAGGGGGGCTGGGCTACGCCTGAAGCCCAGCAAATGTCAGCTACTCAAGCCAGAAGTGAAGTTTCTGGGTCATTTGGTTTCTGAAAGGGGGCTAGCGTGTGACCCAGACAAAGTGGCGGCTGTACGAGATTGTGTAGCACCCTCGAACCTAGGGGAGCTCCGTAGTTACCTAGGGTTCGTAGGGTATTATCGGCGTTTCATCCAGGGCTTTGCTCAAAAGGCCCACCCACTGACAAACCTCCTGAAGAAGGAAACGAGATATATCTGGACGCCGGAGTGTCAGCATGCATTTGAAGAATTGAAGAGGCCGCTCCTGGAGAGTCCGGTGTTAATATACCCAGACATGAGTCAGGAGTTCATCCTAGACACTGACGCGAGTGGGACTGGGATAGGAGGAGTGTTGTCCCAGATGAGGGATGGCCACGAGGCTGTGGTTGCCTATGCGAGCCGGGCTTTGCGAACCACCCAGCGGAATTATTGCACTACCAAGCGGGAGTTACTCGCGGTGGTGTACATGATTCATCATTTTCGCCATTATCTCTGGGGCCGGAGGTTTCTGCTCCGGACAGATCACGCCTCTCTTAAATGGCTGCTCAACTTCAGGGACGCCGAGGGTATGATTGCCCGCTGGGCAGCTAGAATTGCTAGCTATGAATTTGTCTGTGAGGTACGACCTGGCCTTAAACACGGGAACGCCGATGGTATGTCACGCTGTCTACAATGTAAACGAGACGGCTGCCCTGCTGATGGCACGAGAACGAGGAGACAGATGGTGTCTTACGAGGATGACCTCCCAGATATCTCCGGGGAGGATTTAAGCCAGCTTCTGGGACTGATAACAACTGAGGCCGGGGACTGGCATGACGACCCTTACTGTGGGGATGGCGTGGGTGACTTCCAGGATTGGGAGTGGCCCAACACGTCCAACGTTACTACCCGTTCTGTTCTGGTGGCCCAGGAGGACAGCTGGCTTCCCTTGCGAGGTCAGGCTGAGCTTCTGGAGCTGCAAGAAAATGACCCTGATCTTCGTCATGTAATGAGGTGGAGGCAGGCGAGCGGCGAGCGACCTGCCTGGACTGATGTTCGAACCAGGAGCACGTTGGTCAAGGCCTTGTGGCAGGGTTGGGACGCCCTGACCCTGAGAGATGGACTACTCTGTCGACGATACGTCCCCAGGTGGAGGCCTGACACCACCCTCTACCAGGTGGTGGTTCCACAGGCGATCAAGAAAGATATACTGACCTCTGTGCATCAACAGAAATTGGCTGGGCATCTGGGTATTACCCGGACTCTACAGCGGGTCAAATCCCACTTTTATTGGCCTGGGATGACCCGGGATGTCCGAAGTTGGTGTGCCAAGTGTCCACGATGTGTGGCGAGGAAGCCACGACCAGGCCCGAGACGCCAACCGATGGGTCACGTACCGGTAGGTGATCGCCTGGAGAGAATTGCCCTTGACATTTTGGAGATTGGGACGATCTCCACCAAGGGAAACCGCTATGTACTGGTAGTGGCTGACTATTTCACTAAGTGGACTGAGGCCTACCCCATGAAGAACCACACGGCTCAAACTGTGGCCGACGTGCTTGTAACTGAGTTTATCTGCCGCTGGGGAGTTCCCCTGAAAATTCACTCTGACCAGGGACGTGAGTTCGAATCTGAGCTGTTCCGGTCCCTAACAACACTCCTAGGGGCGGAGAAAACTCGGACCTGTCCTTACCATCCCCAGTCAGATGGGATGGTTGAGCGATTTAACCGAACGTTACTGAACATGTTGTCAGCTGTTGTCAACGATGCTGAGGACGACTGGGACGATTGGTTGCCTTATGTGACTGCAGCCTATCGATCATCAGTGCATGAAAGTACCGGTTGCACCCCCTACTATTTAATGTTTGGGCGGGAGATGGCATTACCAGCAGACCTGATGTTTGGAGGAGTCCATGGAGACGGTCCCGAAAATCCTGCTTGTCCACACGAGTATGTAGAGTGGGTGCGACAGGCTTACCAGCAGGCGGGCGAACACGCCCGTGAACAGGCTCTAAAGGCCACGGAACGACAGAAACGGACGTATGACAGTCATGCAGCCCAGCGGAAATTTCCGGTTGGAACGTGGGTGTTATATTACTACCCACCAAAAGCTCGAAGTAAATTGGGGCTGGGCTGGACTGGGCCTTATTTAGTAGTGAAGGCACATTTAGGCTGGATGGTAACCATCCAGAGGTCAGAGACAGCTGAGCCCAGGGAGGTGCACATAGACCACCTAAAAGCGTGCCCGTACGACGTTGACAGGAAACCGTGGCTTGACAGGGCGGCAGTACGGACGGCTGACGGAGCGAGGGATCAAACCCTGCCCGACTGTACCCCAGGAGAACCAGATGACGAATTACCCGACCCACACGTAAGACAGGAGTCCCAGCATGACAGAAAGCTCCCTGAGGGGGTAACTACAAGTCAATCCGGGGGTGCGGCAAACCCGTTACCCATGGCAATGCCACCAAAATCGGCCGTGGGCATTTCAAGGGAGAAATCACAAAGCGCGCCCCTAACACCATCAACGAGCAAGTTATCTGGCGGAGAAGTGGACCTATCTACGGGCGAGTCAGCAGACCGCGAGTCGTCGGCGGGCGAGTTGTCGGCGGATGGTCCCTCAGATAACACAAATAACAGCGCCGAGTATGTGTGGCCACAGAACACTTCTCGTCGTGAAGGCGGAAGAAGGAGACGGGCTCCAAATCGGTTCGGCGAATGGGTCAACTTTCTCGCTGAATGCCTACAGGCAGGCTATACAAATCTATGGTGAATTGCGCATAAACGATTCGCCAATGGCCATAAAGTACAAAAGACATGCCACCTGATAAATAAAATTAGTTAAATCGGCAATAACATCAAAAAGTCGATTTAAATATTATGGACATCAGCACGTGCGTGCAGGCTGCTTCCCCACCGTGATTGCCTGACCTCCGCGAGATTGGCCGCTCGCCCGGTGCGGACAGACAGCGCAGCACCCACGGGGAACATATCATCGACAGTGGAGTGTTCCTCAATCCGATCACAACAGGCGCGCTGGCGATTTATACATCATAACGGGTCACTGGCGGCGACCATTGATCTGAAGCAGCTGGAAAATAAATAGCATCATGCAGATATTTAACTATTGAATATTTGCAAACTTTAGTCGGTATCGCCCTCCTATCTGGTTTTCCAATAAGCACATTGGAGAACTGGATTTATAATCCAATAATTATTATTAAATAGAGTTACGGTCGCAAAATAACTAAAATAAATACATAAAGTGTCACAATTAGGTATGCGGACTAAATCTACGCCAAACAAAGTGACACCCAGTCCAACGTTGGAAACAAGTAGCTGGGAGGTCGCTTCACAGATGTCAGATGTCACCAAGGTGTCACCAGCTGCCAGAATACCGCAGATAGTGACACCTACTAAAAGCAGTGTCAAAAGAAGTTTATGGGGCCGGCAAACTTCAGTAATTCCTGATTGGGTGAATAATTTCAGGGAATCTAAGGTGTTGTGCAATGCTTCCACGGCCACTCGCCCGTGGCTGAGAGGCGACCAGATCAAAGGGCGAATCAGCGGGCGAGTTATCCAGGATACCGGAGGGCGAACTGACGGGCGAATCTGGCTGAACGAGAGGGCGAGTTCAGGCCTATATATGGAGGTGTCTGAAGGGAATCCGGTCACAATGTCCGAAGTCAACATGAGTGACGACATCATAGATCTTTTCCCCGAGGGAGATGATGAGCTTCTTATGGAAGCCGACGACAAGTCAGTAAAGAAGAAGGAGACAGTGCCTCAGGAACGAACTCCTGGGTCAAGCAGGTCCGACCGGAGTGACCGGTCCAGGACGAAGGACAAGGGGCGTTCCAGCACATCTAGTAGGCGTTCCCGATCTGGCGAGACGAAGGAGGAGCGGGTTACCTGTTCGACCTGCGGTGAGCAGGTGACGGCCAGTCACCTGAGCCGACACCGGAGAAAGCACCAGACCCCGTTGCAGTGTCCCAAGTGTGACTATACATCATCGAGAGAGGACCTGCTCAGCAAGCATGTGGCGAAGTGTCATTCGCCACCTGCCTCGTCCCCCACCACTACACCACAAAAATCAGTACCCAGTGTGGTGGTGAAGATACCCATTACCGATCGGCTGTTTGCCATTGCTGGAGTGCCGCCGCATGGTGACGCAAGAAAGAGGGGCCGGAGTGAAGACTCTGGCTCCACAGAGAGGTCTGACACAGACCAACCAGCCACCCGACAACGCCGAGAAGATAGCAGACAGGAGCCAGCTGAAGACAACGGAAGGGTTTCCGAGAGGCCAGACGATGAGCCAGCGATTGAGGCTAGGGAGGCTGGGGACCTCCTGGTCTCTTTGGGGGAGGACATCCGCCAAGTAGTTCGATGCAATCCCGACCCAGAAGAAGATTTCTTGAAGTACGTTTTAGAGGAAAGTCAAGTCACTGAAGAAGACCTGGCGAGCTTTTGCATGGAGTCAGAAGCTGGGGGTTCCAATACTATGGTGGTGGACACAGGGGAAGAGACCTCCCAAGCTACGTGGGGAATGGGGCCCACACTGAGTCCTCCCGAAGCCACCCCCACCCCAACTGAGGAGGGTGCTCTACAAGCAGACCCCACCGCCCCGATGGCTGGGCAGCAGGAGACCTCCACTCCCGAGGTTTCCCAGCCTGATCCAGGCTTTACCAACCCCGTTGACCCAGTTGCATCTGCGTCTTCAGTGGCGGTACCACCGATAGCTTTCGAGACGCCAACGCCCGGGGTGGTGACGAGTGAAGCCATGTCCCAGCTGCTTGTCACTTGCTTCGGCTCTGAGGCTAGACAGCGCGGCCTCCTTGAATATCCGTTTGATGTGGATTGCCTGCTCCGCCCGGGAGCAGGAAAACAGCGGCACCCCCCAGCCGATAAGCGACAGCCGGCCTTCGAGCTGGCATCAGATGTCTGCCTCCACCAGCGCAAGCTGTCCGAGCTCGCCTCCCTCACTGAGCGGGCACAGAGGGACTACCGGGATAGAATGTGGCACGCCGTGCGAGAGCTACATCGTCAAGCCGGAGAAGCGCGCCGGGCCCGGGAGGCAGCTTGTGCAGCCCGAGAGGCTGCCCTGGCCGGCCAAGCTCGTGCGGAGGACAAGCTGCGTGTCCACGAAGAGCACCAGCGAGAACAGGCAGCCCAAGACAAAGCGGAACGGGACGATTTGAACCGACAACTTGTGGAAGCCTGTGCCGCCAAAGAGGCCGCAGAGACAGAGCTTCTGAACCAGAGGAAGCTTAACACTACCCTCACGGAAGAAAACATCCATCTCCATCACGAGCTATTGCAGCACCAGCAGACGGAGGCCAACTTAAAGAAAAACCACTACCTCCAGTTTTTGGGCGAGGTGAGAGCGCATCGGCAACGAAGCCGGTCTGCTGAGGGGACTTCAGCCAGCGCTGACCAGTAAGGAGGGATCGATTTTTTTTTTTACCTGTCCTCCTCCTCTTTGGTCCATGAGGACATGGACCACCAGAAGGGGTGGAATTGTAACAAAAAGGGCCGGCACATCGAGTCCACTAATTGTAATGAATTAATAACATTTTGGGGATTTTACTACAGAAATGCACGAATTCTGTAGTTTTCGTCGGAAACTCTCTTTTTCACATTGACTTCATGAACTGAGAGACACATTCATGAAAACACCACTTTGAGTGACGTCACCGACACCTCTACTAGGCCTACAACACTGTCAATTCCACGCCAGGACCAAAGGGCGAGTTGACTGGCGAAGGGCGAGTTGAAGGGCGAATTGAAGGGCGAGGTGATGGGCGAAGGGCGAGGGCTATAAAAGCCGGTGACGGCACTCGAAGGGGGAGTTTGGGCACTCGACGTCGTGGACTTCACATCGACCTTTGGCCAGGGCCTGACCAGGGGTTCACGTCCAACAGAACCTAGACTCCTTCCAGCGCGTGTAACGAAATTTGGGGGAAATATTTCATCTAATTTTGGAGTCTGCTGCTCTTTTAAGCATTTGCACGTGCTGGTCGACTAGCCGGGTGGGGAAATATCAGTGTCACGGGAAAAGATCAGTGGCGTGGACTGGAACACGGACACATGAGCCGGCAGGATCACGCCACTTCGTCCAGTCACGGACTTGCCAAGAATTGAAGCCTACTTACCTTCGAAATATCCTGATGAATGCTTGCCGACGGATGGAAGAAACTCGCAGCTCACTTGCCACGAAGCCTGTGTGGATGGATGTCTGAGTGAGTGATTGAACTTTGAACTTTGTTTCGCTTTGTTTGGACGGGGACAGCCAGGGATTCAGGGAACTCCCTGGATTCCCTACGCCGGGGGAGACGTCACTCCTACACAACAGCAGGGACCGTGATCCGAGTACGTTATCTCAAGAGAGAGAGAGGGGCTAAGGAGCCGGGGCTGGCGAACCTAACGGTGGGCCGACTTGCCTACTCGTGTCTTGCTTAGCGGGCGAGTCACTTGGTCAGCGGGCGACCACACGCCCGCCACCTCACCAGGAGACCAGCGGGCGACCTAAGGGTTGCTTACAGCGTCTGCGGGCGAGTCACTTGCTCAGCGGGCGACCACACGCCCGCCACCTCACCAGGAGACCAGCGGGCGACCTAAGGGTTGCTTACAGCGTCTGCGGGCGAGTCACTTGCTCAGCGGGCGACCACACGCCCGCCACCTCGTCAGGAGACCAGCGGGCGACCTAAGGGTGGTTAACAGCGTCTGAGGGCGAGTCACTTGCACAGCGGGTGATCCCACGCCCCAAAACAGCACCAGTGGACCAGCGGGCGGCCTAAGGGTTGCCCACCGCGTCTGCGGGCGACCACACGCCCGCCACATCGTCAGGAGACCTGAGGGCGACCCCAGTATTGCCCACAACGCTTGCGGGCGAGTAGCTTACATAACGGGCGACCCCTACCTGCCCCTACACTGAATCAGCAGGCATCAACTACAGGGAGTGATCGCTCTCACGGCGGGGGAAGATCCTGAGACTTTTTTTTTATGAATCACTGATTGTATTAAACGGTTCTTGTACTTTGTAGCACGCTTGATGAATTAAATATAAACTAGTTTTGACTGAATTTGATTGTTCGGGTCCAGTTTGTTCCACCAGGGTAAATCTGCTGGAAAACAAAGGGGAAGGTCAACCGGCTTGCATGACTCGGGGCCTAGGCATTATCCTGGGTCTAGGGTCTTACAGGCTCGGGGACCAAAGTAGGTGGTCGGCAATAACTACTCTGCCACCTCTTGAAGTGAACTTGACGGTTTGCTTAGATCAAACCGTTTCTCGGACTTTTAGAACACAACGAGGGGTCCATAAAATAGAGAAGAATACGATCACATAAACTCTAAATCTTCAAGAGTGTGGTTCCCGAATTCGGGATCTGTAGCAACACACGAGATAAAAGAATAAAACCCTCAAACGGTACCAAACACCCAACACCACTACCTCAAAACGCTACACACCTTTCAACAAAGGAGCATTATAAATTAACGTCAAATGAAAATTTAGATGTAATTTGATGGAGTTTGAAGTGAGAAATTTGACCATGTAAACCGGAGTTTGATAGAGTTTGACATAGTTTGATGTAGTTTGAAGTACTTAGTTGGATCGTGTTAACACCCACCATCAAACTATTTCAAACTCACTTTTAGGAGTTTGAAGAAGTTCGAAGTAGAAAGTTTGAAGTAATTTGATCGTGTAAACCAGCCATTATAATTAGCATGCATGACACCGCCACAGAATATCCAGTTTATTTTAGTTACACAAAGCTACAAAAATGCAACATTTGAATGAAGATATGAGTGAGATTTTAATAAATGTTCAGGAGAAGAAATGATAATAATCTGCAATATCGAACCATTCAAATTCAATTCAATTTAGTTTATTCAATATTTAACTTTCAATACAGTGTTGTTACGGTGGCCCAATGCTGCCACTATTCATGCCTGAGTTAAGAGTAGTTTTGAAATCAGTTTCATAGTTAGTAAACAGTTATTTTCAGTTATGAACCTAGTTTCTAGCAAGGCATAAACCCTTTACACCAGGCACAAACCTTTCTAGCAGGGCACAAACGTTTTTAGCAGGGTGCAAACCTTTGTAGAATGGCGCAAACCCCATGTGTATGCTAGAAACTAGTTTCATAACTGAAAATAACTCTTTACTAACTAGGAAAGTGATTTCAAAACTACTCTGTTATAAAGGTTTGCGCCCTGCTATAAAGGTTTGCGACCTGCTATAAAGGTTTCTGCCTTGCTATAAAGGTTTTTGCCGTGTTATAAAGGTTTGTGCCATGCTAAAAAGGTTTGTGCCGTGCTATAAAGGTTTGTGCCCTGTTATAAAGGTTTGCGCCATGCTATAAAGGTTTGTGCGGTGCTCTAAAGGTTTGCGACCTGCTAAAAAGGTTTGTGCCATGTTAAAAAGGTTTATGCCGTGTTAAAAAGGATTGTGCCCTGTTATAAAGGTTTGCGCCATGTTAAAAAGGTTTGTGCCATGCTACAAAGGTTTTGGCCCTGCTAAAAAGGTTTGCACCGTGCTATAAAGGTTGCGCCCTGCTAAAAAGATTTATGCCCTGCTATAAAGGTTTGTGTCGTGTTAAAAAGGTTTTGGCCCAGCTATAAAGGTTTGTGCCGTGTTAAAAAGGTTTGTGCCCTGTTATAAAGGTTTGCGCCATTTTAAAAAGGTTTGTGCCGTGTTATAAAGGTTTATGCCCTGTTATAAAGGTTTGTGCCGAGCTAAAAAGATTTGCGCCATGCTAGAAAGGTTTGTGCCGGGTGTAAAGGCTTTGTGCTTGGCTAGAAACTAGTTTCATAACTGAAAATAACTGTTTACTAACTATGAAACTGATTTCAAAACTACTCTTAAGTCAGGTACGAATAGTGGCAGCATTGGGCCGCCGTAGTGTTGTACAATAAAATGCGTTTGAATAATGAAAAGTTTATAAAATATCAATTCCACAATTCCTACCCAAAGTATTACATCTCACACAACCATAGTGATTACTGTGTAAACAAACCATGAAAAGGATAATAATAAAACAATAGAAGTAAACAACTATTATTGTCTACAATCCCGCTGTATAATGGTAAAATATTTACATTTAATGTTAAAGTCAACATGTCTTTCAACATATACCTACAGCTCTATGTTTAATTTAATAGTTTAACAACTATTTGTCACTACTAAATTGACAAATAATATATGTATAAAATTGGTCTAGTGCTATGGAATGTTTTTAATGATTTGGCTATTCAAAGCCTGGATGCCTGAATAACTATACCCAAATGCTTTTTCTCACATGGCAACCATTGCTTTCCATGGTTGTTGTGTGCCATAAATATCATGTGGTTTCAAAAAGTCCAAATATGAATCGCCTGTAATAAATAATCTCACGAAAAACATTTTAAACCAAATTTTGCTTCCATGCTACGAATCAAGCCCCTAGCAAGGGTAGTGTCCTACAGTCCTAACTCAAATGGGCATGGTATATTTTGTCATGTTTCTTGATATCGTTATACTTCTGCGAGTCGACGTCAGAATTTCTTTGCTCATTTCAGGAGGTGTGCTTGTACAGGCAATATCCTTCTTACGCCCCTCTTCAGTGTGTCATATTTGTTCTTATTGTAATCTGTGTGTTACATGTCATGATATCAAGCTGAATAAATGTTTTTGAATTGATGGCATTTTTCATTCATTCATTGTCACAATCGCTTTTATATACATCTTCTTTTTTATTACTCTTGTTATGTTTTTGCAAGTATTATCAGAATATGAACGAAAGTTTGAAATAAACTATCCTCATGAGACGTAATGATTCATGAATGAAAATCTAGATAGTTAATTGTAATATACACTGGTGGAAATAAAAATTGTCCATAAAAACTTCATAGGGTCTCAAAATTGTCCATAAAAACTTCATAGGGTCTCTCTTATAACATAACCCGACATAACCCGCCTTTCACAATTTCGAAGTCTGGCGGACGCTAAACAAAGTCTTAACACAAGACGACCTCATGTGGAGCGGCGAGGATTTTATGTTGAGAGGCTGGATTCGCAGTGCACAAATAACAGTTGCAATGCACAGACTCATGGGAATGTGATTTGTTGAGAACACTAATTTATTTTGTATTATTAAACAAATAAATAAATTCATAACGATTAATTCCATGATAGATAAAAGTAAACTATACCACAGGTGTCTGATATCTTTTTTCTTGTGATTATTTTTCCCGGAAGATAACTTCATCACGAGATTGTGCGAGATTTTGCGTGACGTAATGACATATGGGCTTTGGCATTTGGGGAAAAATTTGCTAGAAAAATTTGATTACATTGCCATTTGCGTTGTTGATTGTTGTTGCTCATTAAGTTGACTATCCTCATAATTATACACAATAAGTTATCTTGATGAAATTTTAGCAGATGTACTGCAGGCAACAGGATGTCCCGACATGAGGGTGAGTTCACTTCCAAGACTCAGAGTCAAGACCAAAATTGACAAAGTGAAAGTCGACATGACTCCTCATATTAAACCAGCTGATAACCAGTAGCCTGGTAGCAGTGTTACTGATTAGTAGTGGTTACTGAGTGTATATTGTTAACGCTTTCACTCCGGCTAAAGCCCTAACAAAGTTTCTGGTTGTCCTACAATCAGCCAGTGGGACGTTCAACTCAATGAAATGTTCTAGAACGTTTCCTATAGGATATAACAACTAGATTTAGAATCAGTGGGGATGATTCAGCAAATGAAATGTTCGCCTAACACTACAGGTGGTCTTGAATGCACTACAAGTGATATGTTTCGGCGGAACAGCCGCAGGAAGCAGATCCTGCTCTTTCTTTCCCTTCTTTTCTTGCAGCATGTGAAAATGTGATACGCACATCTACTGATTCTCAAATTCCTCAACTAGTCAACTTAACTAATTACTCGTTCTTCAGGGTTGAACATTTTTGCAATCTCGGAAGACCTTGTTTAATTTCGAGGAAAGAAACCCCCTGGGAGAAACCGTGTCCAGACAAAAAGCATGCAGCAGTATTAATCTATGATATGGTATATCCTGGATGTTTTTGTGATCGACAAAAGTATACAATATTATACAAGCATTGGAACAAAATTAGCTGGCATCAAATTCAAAGTCATCGAGTAACTAGTCGTTGTTCAGTTAGGAAATGACTCGGTTACAATTTTTGTAGATGAATTGTCTCATCCCACATATCGTGGATCTACTGCGTTATACTAAGCAGTGCGTCCTACGTGGTGTTTGATGTTATTTCTTTTTTTGCATTACTATATGTAACTGGAGTATTTTTCTTCCTGAAATGAATCAAAATGTGTCATACTTTACATTTACTGTGGTATAGAAAGTCATGGTAATAGATGACTGACCAGGTCCGATTTGTGGGTTTTCCTCCAAGTCAAGCTGAACTTACCAACTCGATGTAGCCTCATTGACTGGTCAGCTAATTTGTCTTGTAGGGTCTGCCAAAATGTTACTCTGTACATTATCATGATTATTGTACATTATTATACTCTCGTAGTCTTATTATTATGTTCAGCATGATGGAATCATATCGGTCGTCTGAAAGAAATCAATGTATATTACCCATCCTATGAATATGAACATAAATAAGGGTGTGCCATTTCACCATGGTATGGTATCCAATATGCTAATCATGCTGGAAAGTTTCAGACATGAGCCCTAAATGATTTTACATTTGGAATATCCTTGCTTCTGATTCGTATTCTGAAATTTATATACATATGCATTTTCCACAATATGTGCTGTGAATCAAAGAGACTTTCCTTACAGGTGTGAGCTGTGACTCGTGTTTGAAGGGGAACTTTCGTGGGCGGCGTTTCAAGTGTTTGATCTGTTATGACTATGACCTGTGTGCGGCCTGCTACGAGTCTGGAGCGACCACGTCTAGGCACACCACGGACCATCCTATGCAGTGCATCCTCACCAGGACCGACTTTGGTATGCATGCCTATAGTACATCGCTCATGTTGAAAAGATAATGCATACCAATACCCTATCACTGCTAAAATATTAGTTATGGTTGTTCATTTAATGTACCGGTAATGTGTATTTATCAGAACTTCTCCTTCTGATAACATTACTCGCTTTTCATTTATTCTATGGTGTAATACTAGCTAACTGATTGCAAGCGGAAAGTATCAGAAACAAGAACCTCCATAGATAATCATGTACCGGTACATTAATTTCACGTGTATGTTACTGTAAACGTATGAAACTTCGCAATGTACTAATTTCCGAATTTCGCGTTTGAAAAAAAAAAACGTGAAAATAAATACACGCGAATACACGGTTATTCAATCGGGGGGCCGACCATTCACAACAGTCACGAACTTAAATCCACGCAAACATGTTGAGATGTTGAAAACACGAACATTGATACACGCGAAATTTTATACGTTTACAGTATGTACCATGATATTTTGTTGATATGTCTGGCTTGCTATCGTACAGACCTGTACTATGGAGGAGAGGCCCTCAGTTCTGACCAGCCCCAGTCTTTCACCTGTCCATACTGTAGTCGCATGGGACTCACGGAATCCATACTGCTGGATCATGTGACATCGGAACATGCCGACTCATCCGCCGAAGTGGTCAGTAATTCTTCACACATATCACACCTATACATGTACATACAGTACCGATCGATCAGTACATTGTCATTTACATCACGTACAGGAAATAATAATTCTCATGTTCATACATGAATGTTCTATTCCTTTTCTCAGGTTTGTCCGATCTGTGCAGCTTTGCCCAGTGGGGACCCAAACTATGTCACTGATGACTTTGTTGCTCATCTTACATTGGAGCACAGAGCCCCCAGGGAACTAATATCCTTTCACTGACAGTCATATTATCTTTGTCTAGATCTTTAAAAGTGTATTGTGGTGTTGAAGCTCAATATTCCAAAAAACAACGGTAGTTAGCTGATCCATGTGTGATAATCAATATATGCTATGATCCTTGACGACATATCCACGAGGAGCCAGTGGGCAGCATACGTCATGTCCGCCGGATTCCACATCCAGGTCGTGGGGTTGGGGGATCGAGGACGCGTCGTGCGAACATGCACTTTCCATCATCAGGGGCATCGCTGTCCGGACTCGCAGCCAACAGTCGCGACTCCATGGACCCAATAGCAGGTAGGACAGTACACTTTGCATATACATTTACCAGGTACATTCTTTCGGCTCACATTTGAATTTTCATGCTTTCGCCCATGTAATATTTCTTGTAAATTATGAAAAAAGCTATCTTCAAAATCAAGTTTACTGCTATGTTTTTGCTCAGACATCGCACTCAAAGTAAATAATCTTGCTCGTCTATTCCCCTCAAGTAGAATTACTGTCCCAGCTGTCGAGCGTCAGGAGTCGAGCTGCAGCTGCACAGAGCGTCTCTTCCCAGCTGCAACAGCTGGAGATGCAGCTGCAGACCACCAGGTACAGGTGACCTCCATTTCTTGACTTCTTTGCTGAATTACAATGCTAATGAAGGAAGTGACTTCTAGGGGAATATTCAAACACAGTGAATGACGATACAGTTCCGTAGAAGTGTTGATGTTGGAGTTGATCTCTGACTTTATTAAATGTTTTTATTTATGCTACAGACAACAACTGGAGCGGTTGCCACGTCGACCTGGTACCGAGGCCTCTAGAGCAACTGCCAATGGCAACAATCAGCCTCCAGCGGCCATGTTGGATTTTGTATCAGCTGTCACCGGTGGCAATAACAACAATGCTAGCAGTTCAAGTAGCAATGCCTCGTCACAGTTTTTGTTAGCAAGGTTTGTGATCAATCCATAAACCTAAACTTTGTACAAGACAGGCGGTACAATCAGTTGTACCAAGCAAGTTGTCAAAATCTGTAATAAATCAAGATGAACGGAACGTGTATTCGCAAACCTGATTCTGCGATACTACGCTGAGACACCCATCTTTATTACCTTGTTGTGATTTCAGGTACGGTGACCAGGAGTTGTCGGAGTCAGAGCGACAGGTGATGGAGACGGAGCGGGCAGATCGCAGTGTCTTCGTACAGGAATTGTTGCTGTGTACACTGGCGGAGGGTCTGCGCCTGGCTCCCCGGGATGACAGTCCTCCGCCCCCCCTTACGTCAGATCTCCCCAGCTCTGAGTCGTCGACCGTGGACGTAGCACAAGCTGTCCACCTGGACGATGTCACGCTAGACGATCAGTCATCCGGCCTCCCAAACGGCCCAGCAAATGATGTGATAATTAATGCTCCCTCGCAAGTGGAGAGGGCACCCTCTGGGACAACTAACAACGGCAATGTGGCCAAACGGAACTTGAACTCTCCCACTCCTGAGAGGAATACCAAACCGGTGGTTCCTGGTAGCCAGCCCAGTCGAGGTTCCAACACCCCACCCCCCAAGACGAGCCATTAATATAACCTGTGCCGTCCCTTTTCAGTGTGAACCTATCACAGTGGTTAGTGCTTGCACAGCGCGCTCTTTCGTGTGATTTATTCAGGAGTGATCCTATTGTATAACTGCTACCAAGTGGTGCATCTACTGTCAACTATTTAATGCAAATGTCATGGTAGAGGCAAAGGAAGGGTGAGGGGTTTGGGAGGGTACACTATATTCTTATGTAGCCATAATGTTTCAGTAGGTATTTAAGACCTCAAACATATATATCATTATTGATATGTTGAGAACACTACTGATGTTGGTATCAATTTTTTTTCGTTTTCATGCTTTATTTGCTGCAAGTGTGTGAATAATAATTATTGACATTGTATGTTGAATTAAGTGTACATTGATAAATGATACGCTGATTACAATGATTGTAAACTGGAATGTGTGATTTGCTACAAAAGTTCATCACATGTAAGGACATCGTGATGTTCAGGACTTGAAAACCTTATGTGTCTATACATGTACAGATGTGTACTTACGTTGTGTGGTGTATGTTGATTGATTGGTGCATCGTGAATGTGGTTTCATAAAATATTTGTGATGTATACACTAGAAAAATTTGCCTGTTCACAACTTCCCCAAGGCTGTTGGATTATTACGGCTTAAATTAATTTGTAAGACAAGTGCATTGTTCCGGGGTCTGTTCAGAATAAACTGGCACCTGACACATGATACTGTCAAGTATTTGGTGTTTTCATGTTTCCAATAATGAAATCCATACCGAACACCTAATTGTATCCCCGGAATTAAGTTCGGTGGATACTATGGATTTGTTTCGTGTCATCGCATCCACCGTAGTGATTTTCTCGTGAACGCTATGCAGTTTGCACATCTCGGCACACATGGCGTGGCAATATTGAACAGGCATGTTAAGCGATGCTCAGACACAAAACCTGTTGTTTTTCGGACAGATGGGATAAATATTAATAATTTAACTAGACATAAAAGCCTATCATTCTTATCATTTCAAATGGTCATACTGGACTGAGAAAAAAGGATACACAGGCCATTGTATGTGGGTAAGAGTGAGAGTTCATCAGACAGTTTCTTACCAGAACTGCTTTCTATCATCTTGACAACTTTTGCCAGACATTTGCCACCCAAAATTAATGGACAATTACCCAGCCAATATTATTCAGCGTACTAGTATATTTAATCAGAATGTTCGTGATATTTTTCAGGTGCTCCTGTCAAATATAAAATGATACATGACTAAAAGAATGCTGTGTCATCTTGGCCAATTTTGTGATTTCAAAACTTGTACAATACAGCGGAACTTTCGCATTCGTATTACAGTGGTCCCCCTCAGATAAGACCCCCCTGAATAAAGACTTCCCCCTCTGTAAAGACTTTTTCTTGTGGCGCTAGGATGATTTTAACATGTAAATGAACTCCTCTAATAAGATAACCCCTTAGATAAGACCTTAATTTTGTGGCAGAAGGGTAGGTCTTATCTGAGGGGGACCACTGTATAACCAAAGCCAAACACTTGCCAGCTAACTAAAACAATGATGATTTGGTCATTGCATGTGAAATAGAGTTGAATAACAAAACATTCAAACAATACATGTTTGTACAATATAAATGCAGACAGGGCAAATCATTCCCCAAGCATGTTGTGTCATGTGTGTTGGCTTATTAACCAACTATTGTATTCTGTGGGATGGAACTTCATTCTTTTACCATGTTCACACACTAGTAAACCAGGCTTTGGAGGGGGGAGTGAGGGATAATGAATGGATATGAGCCTAGGGTCATGTTGGACATGCTAGCTGTATCACTTGTCAGGCATGACTGAGCAGGGCTGGCTGAGAGGGGTGGAGCCTATTTCTGTGCTGGACAGACTGGCTGATCTTGTCAGGCATGACTGAGCAAGGCTGGCTGAGAGGGGCAGAGCCTATTTCTGAGCTGGACAGACTGGCTGATCTTGTAAGGCATGACTGAGCAGGGCTGGCTGAGAGGGGCAGAGCCCATTGCTGTGCTGGACAGACTGGCTGATCTCCTGCACTGGCTGAGAGGGCAGAGCCTAGCCTCATGCTGGACATGCAGTCTGCAGTCAGTGAATACAGTAGCATGGCTCAGTTACAGTATTACATCTGCATGGGCGCAGGCGAGGGAAAAATTCTAAGTCAAAAAAAAAAAAAAGGCACCAAATTTTTTTTCCTCTGGAAATTGCCTGAATCAAATTATGACATTGACAGGAATCGCCCCATTTTTTTTTCCAAAATGGCCGCTGGCGGCCATCTTAGATTTCGGATCTCGACGAAAAACAATAGGGGTTAGAAGCAAAGTACTTCGGATGAGCTGTGAAAATTTCGGAAAGATAGATCGAGGCGTTCAAGAGTTTTGATCCGGAAACCAAACGGCGGAAGAAAAAAAAACACACACACAAAAACATAAGGCCTCCCGATTTTCAATCGGGATGCCTAATTATTAAAACAATGTGAAATGCCCAGTTTAAGGTCTGTGATATTTCCTTCTGGTTGCAATTTTGTGTGTACAAGTATACCGCTGATGGTATTGTGCAAAATAGATTACTATTACTGAAAGTCTATTATTGGCCACAACAAAAATAGTTCAGGTGAGAATTATTTAAAGGCAAAGCTTTTGTTCGCTATAGATTTTATATCTGTGGTAATAATTATTGACTAATTAATATCGTTAACTTTTTACAACAGTTGAAACATATTCATTATCAGCAAATATTATGTACATTCCCCAAACTTGTAACTTTGGGGAATGGGGATTGGGTTTCATATTCCAAGCTTATTTTAGCGAGAAAAAATTCATGAATATTTTTTAGTTTTACTGCATGGAATAATAATAGTTGGGGCTGGGAACTTTTATTAATGACATTGATGAGGCCACTGGCCCATCAGTAATGATATTTTGTCCAAATTAACATATTTTGGACAACAGGGATGATAGGGCATCTGGGGGATACACTTATGCAACCAGAAAGCAAATAGTTTTTCATTTGATAGGAGCACCTGAAGATTATTACGGAACGCCCTGATCAAGTATACTCTGAATAATACTGGCAGGGTAATTGTCCATTCTGTTTGAATGGCATTTGTCGATGAGCTCTCACTCTTGCCCATATTCAATGTCCTATGTATCCCTTTTTTCGGTCCTGTTTCACCATTTGAAAAGATACCAATTTAAACATCTTCATGTAGGACAGGACATGCTGGTGCTGGTGTGCTAAATTTCCGTAAAGTTCATGGTCACAAAAAGATGCAGTCAAGTTCAAAGTCAAAGAATAATGACTTGATATGTACACGTACAAGCATTCAATATCAGGAAGCCATTTGTTAAAAAAAAATAAAACCAAGTACATGCTAGGCTAAATCTTGGGACTGTGCTCATTGTTTCAAGTTCAACAGATAACACTTGGTAACAATATATTCACCAAGCAGGACACAAAGAGACCAGCCTTGAATGTGTCGGAATATTGACATTTGGCATTTCAAGGGGATTATTCCGAATGACTCTCATTGAGACTGTGATTCCATGTGAGGTAATGAACTTCAAGTGAACATCTTCAAGTCTTTTTATTTTGATGTCTTACACTTCATCTAAAAACAACAGATGGAAGAAACTTAAAAGTCAACTTTTCAAAACATACAGTGGACATTACAATCAACAGTGAGTCTTATTTAAAAATAAACAGAGATTTGACAAAATATACCCTGGTCCCTGAACAAACCACCAGATCTTTGTTTCATGACTGAGAAAAAATCCTAAGTGAATAGAGCCAACATTTATTTTGATGGCGAGGCAAGACAGGTAGTTTATTTTGATGACAAAATATCACATAATGTATTGCATAGCCTTGATATGTGCACTTGGGCAGCTGGTGGTGATGTGTCCAATATCCCCATGACGACCAGGGCCGGAATCACCAGACAAACGTCAGTCACCATAGCGACCAAGGTGGCTGATTCAGGAGATGAGCTGGCACCCCAGTAGCATTTATCGGAATATTTATCACAGCACTGTACAAGTGAAGTTCTGTCAAAGTTTTTGTTATCATGTATCTGCAATGGAAATAACAAAATTGCCTTAAAGTTAGACATTTGGAACATTATACATAATGAATACTGTAAACGTACTAATTTTTGCGGAGGATTCATTTTGCGGATTTCGCGGTAATATCAAAACCGCAAAATTAAATCCACCGCAAAAATTTGTCCATATGGGGGATAAAGTAAAACGAAGGTGGAACCGCAAAATTAAATCCACCGCAAAACATCTCGGGTAGAAAACCGCAAAATTAAATACCATCAAAATTAGGTACGTTTACAGTATGCATGTCATGGCCACATGTTTTTTCTCATTCAAACTATTCAGTTTACAGAGGTACTACAGAGCATGTGTTAATTTTGAAACACATACTTACCCGTCCTTTCCCATCATGAAGAACGCAGGAATATTGGTCACCCGATCGGTTTCATCAGCGATCATGTCAATCATCCGACTGTCATTGTCCTTGTCAAAGTCCATGACAATAACAGCAGTGGCTCCAGCATGTTCTGCATTTATTGTTTTACTCAGGAATGAACACTCTCTGTCAATATAAATTAGATCATAAATATTCATCGAGTGCATGCATACAAATGTCAAATAATTCAGCCTTTCAGTGTCTCGTTTCAGTCTGCATTTAGAAATGTATACTAGGTCACAATCAAGGTGGTCTCTGTAAGATAAGACCCCTCTGAAATGAGACCTTACTCTCTATAAATCTTTTTTTTTGTTTTCCTCAATAATACGCTCAATAAGACCCTATTTTCCTTGCAAAAATTGAGCTTTTATTGTGTGTCATGTTCACAGTTCGGCTCACCCTCTCTCAACTAGAGCAATATTTCCCCTGACGTAGAGATCGTTTGTTAGATGGCTGCAGGCATGTTGAGGCTCACTCAGCACTAGCTCAATGTGACTGTAAGATTGGTTCTGAAACAGGTGTAAATACATCAGTAACATGTGCAATTCATCTGAAATTTGATCAACAATCGTTTGAAATTTGCGTCTCGAATCACAATGAATTCATAGTTCCGACGACATCATAACAGGCTAAGCCCTTGACAACTGCGGAAAATGTACCACAAAAAACACCATGTGCTTTTGTTTGAGATGGCGGTGAACAAATACAACTTCTGCTTGCCTCTGTTTACACATTAATTTTGTAAAATAACACACAGTATTTCAGCTATCTATACTCATTAAGGAATGAAGAATATATTGTGAGGCCAAATATTTAGTTTATTTGGCTTAACTTGGCCACACATGCGCCAGAAGTGCAATGCCTTACCACCTTATTGAGAAGAATATGCTCTTAAACAGAGCCGGTTTTGTTTGTGGGCCCTTTATGTTTTGGCATGTTTTTTTGACGTCTTTTGAAAGGCTAGTAAATATGGATGTGGGTGGGATTACGTATCATCGGAACTATGAATTGCAAATAATTTTGGGTGCGGAATGAGAGAGAGTAAGGCTTGCAACTTACCATGTTGGTGCCGAAGTCCTTTGCTGGTTTGACTTTGTATGTGTACTGGATTTCTTCTGGTTCAATCAGCTGGAAGTACCAATGGTCACTGACTGTCACCGCTTGTGTGACCATTTGTAGATCTGTAAAACATAGAGTATTATGTATTCATAAGTGTGAAACACATACATACATATGCCTAAGGCATTCACCATGTTCACCGAACCTAGATTTCTCAACTCCACCACCTAGTAATTGTACAATGTACAAGATGTAATGCTTGTCAAGCTCAGCCCAACATGACAATGTGACATCGAGGGCATGCCCTGGGTGGGCAGGTATCTGCTTTTGTCAGAACTTTTTAGCCTTTAGCCATTTTGGCTAACATGCTCAACTTGCTCCAGGGAACCAAAACAACAAAATTAAAATCTGACAGTTGTGTGTCAGATTTTAATTTTGTTGTTTTGGTTTCAAGGGGAAATGCTGAACAAGTTGGAGCCAAAATTCGCAACAAGTTAGAGCCAAAATTCGCTATAGTTTACCACGGATAAGCGTATGCACTAAAATTATAATGTATGGAATAAGAGGGACCTATTCCTGTTCCTGACTGGAAGTGTTTTCGTTGTCACTCATAAACCAATATACATGATATATACTTACGGTGGATCCCCATAATTAAGCCCAGGGCTTATAATTGGGGAAATGGTGTTCCACGCTCATACAATTTACTCTGTTTGAAGGCCCTTTGGCTGATATTTTTAGATCGGTAATTGTTCTTCGAATTAAGGCATTTCAGCAGAAATGTCTTTATGGTTTTGTCAAAAAAATAATTTTTCTTTTTTTTTCCTTTTTTTTTTTTCACTTTTTGGTTTCCGCCTGATAACTTCAGTTTGCCTCGAAGTATCTTCGCCAAATTTTCACCGCTGGTCAGATATGTTGTGTAGGAGAAACCTATTGTTTTTGAGCCGGCTCCGGGGTCCGTGAGGATGAAATTCATGTTTTTGGTTTCCGCACGATAACTCAAAAAGTATTATGGCAATGACTGTGGAACTTTGCATGGAGGTTCATATATCACCAGGGGAGAAGCCTATTGATTTTGAGGCCGATTCGTCAAACGACCTTTGACCTAGGGCTCGAAACAATTTTAGCTGAGTCATCCTTGAGGCTCTCATGCATATCTCGGAAATGGTGCGTCGTAGAGCGAAACGGACCTTATTTTCGGACTCGTCATCCTAGACAAACATGTCTAAGGGATATTATGGATGTCCTTTGACCTTGACCTCAAATTTTTTCGCTGAGTCGGCATTTTTCGTTTTCGTCGATATCTCGGAAACGGTGTGTCGTAGAGCGAAACGGATGTTATTTTCGGACTCGTCGCTCTAGACAAACATGTCTTAAGGGTATTATCGATGACCTTTGACCTTGACCTTAAATTTTTTCGCTGAGTCGGCATTTTTCGTTTACGTCGAGATCTCGGAAACGGTGCATTGTAGAGCGAAGCTGACGTTATTTTCGGACTCGTCGCCCTAGACGAATATGTCTAAAAGGTATTATGGATGACTTTTGACCTTGACCTGAAATTTTTTCGCTGAGTCGGCATTTTTCGTTTTCGTCGATATCTCGGAAATGGTGTGTCTTAGAGCGAAACGGATGTTATTTTGGGACTCGTCGCCCTGGACAAACATGTATATAGAGTATTATGGATGACCTTTGCCCTTGACCTTAAATTTTTTCACTGAGTCGGCATTTTTGGTTTTCGTCGATATCTCGGAATTGGTGCGTCGTAGAGCGAAACGGACGTTATTTTCAGACTGTCGCCCTAGACAAACATGTCTTAAGGGTATTATGGATGACCTTTGACCTTGACCTTAAATTTTTTCGCTGAGTCGGCATTTTTTGTTTTCGTCGGTATCTCGGAAACGGTGCGTCATGGAGCAAAACGGACGTTATTTTCGGACTCGTCGCCGTAGATAAACATATCTTAATAGTATTATGGATGACCTTTCACCTTGACCTCAATTTTTTTCGCTGAGTCGGCATTTTTTGCTTTCATCGATATCTCAGAAACGGTGCATCATAGAGCGAAACGGACGTTATTTTCGGATTCGTGGTCCTAGGCAATCATATCTAAGGGGTATTAGGGTGAACTTTGACCTTGACCTTAAATTTTTTTGCGAAGTCGGCATTTTTCGATTTCATCGATATCTCAGAAACGGTGCATCATAGAGCGTAACAGGCATTTATTTTGGACTTGTGGCCCTAGACAAACATATCTGAGGGGTACTAGAGATAAACTTTGACCTTGACCTGAAATTTTTTTGCCAAGCCATTTTTCATTTTCGTTTATATCTCGGAAACTGTGCATCGTAGAGCGAAACAGAAATTATTTTCGGACTCGTGGTCCTAGACAAGCATGTCTGAGGGGTATCAGGGATGAACTTTGACTTGACCTTAAGATGTTTCACCGAGTCGGCATTTTTCATTTTCATCAATAGCTTCACCCTGAAATGCCTCCAAGGCCTTTAGGCCTTGACGTCTAGTTTCTATCGGCCTTAATGTTGGATTACTAATGAGCAATAGAATGATTTTTTCTTTGAATTTATTGTGTAGGGTTTTTCTCCTTTTTTCTGGTGTCCATAGAACAGGTTTCCACTTAAAATATACACAAGAATTGTGTGTTGTATATTTGTTTGTGTTAAAATTTGTGTGTGTGTTAATTTGTCTGAAATTTGTGCATCCCCTAACTCATGTAACTGCACTACTAGTATTCAAGGAAGCAACAGATACACACAGACACTTGGGCATTTGGAATTCTCGGGGATGCCCAGTTTGCCCATGACAATCTTGTTTCTAATTATTAAATATTGGCTGTAAACAGAGAACAGAGAACAACATAAGTTTACAGAATGTTTCTTCCAATTAAAATGGAGGGATACAATTTTCATACAATTTATTTTCCCATGTTTATTCAATGATTGAATACATTCATATGGAGGTTTGTTTTATTCAAATTTATCAGTCAAATCCACTGTGTTTCCCTACTTAGCAATTTTTCGGCGTATAATTAGCTTTGTATAATCTAACTTGGTTATTAAACATGAGTTACATTAATATTTAGTTAACATATTGTAAATAAATAAATTAAAATCATCAAGGTAAAGCACCCTTCAAAACGGTCCAGGGCCATTTTGGATTCCTCGAGTTTGCCCTGGACCTTTTCGAGATTGTTCAAATTTCCAAGAATGACCACAACAATATCCATCATTAATGACACAGATGATCACGTCTTCAGCATTTACCGGGAGTTTGATGATAGTTACGAACATATGAATTAAGTTATTTTTTCAGAAGTTGAAATAAATTATATTATCATATAAAATGATAGTTCAACTATTTTATAACTATTTTAAACAAAAACATAATTTAACAAATGTGGTGTTTCTAAACTAAAAATGAATGAGGTATCATATACCCGAATAAATGCGGTGCTCCTATACTCCAGTATAAGCACATGCGCTTAAAAGCGAGAAAGATAGAAAACAAATTTCCAAAATCGGCAATTGCAATATTTCGCGTATAGGATCAAGTCAACTTGAAGGCGCACTCCTCGTATATACGAGAAATGTCCATTTCTCGTATACCAGAAATGTCCAATTCTCACCTACGAGAAATGTTTGCGGTGTCATTTCTCGTATACGGGTAATGTGGGACGGAACAATGGCTTCAAAGAAAGATTGAAATATAACTGTCAAGATATAGGTAGAGACTATTGCAATCCTCGGGGTGTTTAGTTTGTACACCTTACCTGGATTAGAGCACTCCTGCCGGGTATATGCTTTTGAACTGTTCTAGACATATGTTTTTACGGAGGCATTTAATTAAATACACATGCGTAATATATGTTTATTTGTAATACATATTTAGTCAATACAAGTTAACTGAAGCACATAGATTTCAGATATAATTATGTAAAAGTTCATTGAAACACAACGACAAACAAAGTAATCAATCCTTTATTCATGCCAACTTGATTCATGGTTAAATCGCTTCATAAAATTACAATTAAGCGATTTTACAGTAGTCTTAGTGCATTGTGAGAATACAATAGGCCTATCTTTACTCTTGTTCGAAACAGGTAATTCGGTCTTTGAAATTTGAATTCCCCGCCATTATTGCTATGATGCTGCCACCACTTGGCTGGGGTAGGTCACTACTTACAACAACTTTTACTGGGTTGTGTCCACAATGGCGTTGTCGAGGTGACATTCGATCTGTCGGCATTTTATGCTACATAAAATCCACTCCAGTCATAGATCGAGTGCAAATTGCAATTCACATTACAGATCTGAAGAATCACAGTTTTCAATTCTCGTATACTAGAACTATACATTTCTTGGTGACAAAGAAGTGACAGTTATTGATTGGACATTTCTGGTATACGAGAAATGGACATTTCTCGTATATACGAGGAGTGCGCCTTCAAGTTGACTTGATCCCGCGTATAAGCTTATGCGCCTAAAAGCGCATGTATACGGTACTAGGCTGTTATTAGGCTATATTAACTTATTATCGCTCGCCGCCACATCGCAATTCGTAGCAGAACTATAGATTATCTTGTTATAAATACAACAGTGTATTCAATATTTAAGTGTTGGTATATCAACTTGATTATACGCACCTTGATGTGCAATTATAGCTGTTATGAAACACAAGTAAAGATAAAAACTCTTCAAAATTAACACGTCAATCTCCATTTTGATATGACATGAAACACGAAAATTATCACGAATCGGACAGCAGAAACCGCTGACGCCCGACCGGACTACCGAAATATGCCAAAACCCGGGTTTTGGCATATATGTAATCAAAAACCCTGGGCGCAATCAAAAACCCCGTCAGTACGGGCCAAGCACGGGAGAACTTTAGATTTTCAAAATTATTTGAAGGAAATGTCTTATTTTAAGTTCAATGTGTCACCATTCGTTATTAGTATGCATATATTTTCAGAATGTGACCGGGAAAATGTTTCTTGTTATAACGCCGCCAGCCATTACAATTACTGACCAGAAGAACGCAAGCATTGTTGGCGGCGTCATGATAACTACCGTATCTGGCAAAAGTATTTGTGCCAATGAACAACGAGCGCCCAATCAAAAACCCTGATAAACTGGTATAACGTACATATTCAATCGAAAACCTCTAAATATAGTAATCAAAAACCTCGGTAAACTTATATAACGTATATATTCAATCAAAAACCCTGCTAAACTGGTATAATTATACGTACTATAACATATTCAATCAAAAACCTCTACATATAGGAATCAAAAACCTCGGTAAACTTATATAGGCCTTTAACTAATATATTCAATCAAAAACCTCTAATTATATAACAGGAATATATGTTATTAATCAAGGCAGTCAGGCATTCACATGCATCAACGTGTTTGAAAACCAGCATTGGAAAATACTTCTGGCCAAGTGGGTAGTTTTCTGGTCACGTGGTGTATCTGCACTGTCGACTTGGGCCGATCGCACAGATACTGATAGTTGTTCGAATGACTTTTTCTAACAGCAAAGAGATATCATATGTATTATTAAATTCATTAACTACCAACAAAAGGAACATATAAACACTAATGATTGTAATTAAGCCTTGATTCTTTTCAAGTGATATAACTTTGTGGAGGGTTTTTTATTGTGGCCCAAGGTTTTTGATTATATTTATGCCAAAACCTGGGTTTTAGCATATTTCGGTGGACCCTCACCCACGCCCGACGGCTCTGGTTGACCCATGTGACCATTTGTTTGGCTACAGCTGTTTTCGTAGGTGATTTATCAGTTTATAGCGTAAGTATAAAAAATTATTCACTTTTAGGTTCCATGTCAGTGCACATTTCATCTACCTGATGTCACGGTAAACGAGTATTTAGGCCAAATAATTCTGAAATATATGAACATGTATAGAAATAAGCTCTAAACGAATCATTCAATCGTATCCATACCATGACATTTGTTTCAAATATAACATAGCTTGGCGTACGTCTAAACTAGTACATTTCCACTGGTGTCACTTTTAGATTTCTAAGTTGATGGTTTAAAGATTTTTTTTTTTTTTTGGAATGCATCACATATATTACAGCATAAGGCCTAAGAAAATTAATTTTATAATCTACGTGAAACTATGAAACAAAATATTAATAGATCAATAATCTATATGCAGTCAAATTATCAAATTGATTAAGAACAAATAGGATACGATCAGCATTACGAATCAGAAAAATGTATGAGCAATAGCAGGAATATGATACGAGGTTTGTACTGTTAAACTAGCACCTCATAGATATAAATATACCTCATAGATATAAATCAGAGACCTAGGCCTAGGTTTTACCATGTTTATAAGCTTTTTATAAAGTTACATGTATATAATAATGGACCCCGACACTGGGTTGAACCAAAGATTTTATTTGGTTTAACCAAATATATTCCACACAAAGGTAGCCAGCTCAGCGCAGGTAATCCCAAAAGTGAGGACAAACCCAAGTGCATGGTGATACCTAGTGTTTAAGGGCATATTATGGTAATTGAATTGGTCATTCAACTCAATGTTAAATGGTCTTACTTTGGTGGTCCATAGCACCTTTCTAAAAAAAAATCCCAGCCTAACCACTATGCTAGTTTTATCAATTGACGTAGTGGACATCGCGTGATAAGCATAAATATATTTGACGACACATGGGATTTTTTGCTATTCGGCGTTGAATGGACCCGGGGTGAAAATGCCAAAACCCCATTGCTCCCCCAGCTCCTGTGAAGAACGCTAACGAGATACTGTCTTCAAAACTGAGTCATCATTTCCCAGCAGTGAATTCTTTCAGATAAGTACGCACTCGTTCGCAAATCTGGCATAAAACAATATATGAGTTGATGTTTCACAATAGTTTCCTTTTAAAGACCTAGTAGCATGCCGATGAAAGTGCTTTTCATTTAGTCCATTATGAATAGTTATCTGTAAATTCGAACGAATTTTACAAATACAATCAATGGGTTTCGAGATATTGAATCAAATAGGCACTCCTTCCGTAAATTGCCGAAGATTTTGATCACGATTTTAGTATGGGTCACGTGGTTTGTGACGTCATTTGAGGCAGTACTGAAAGTACATGTAGCCAGCAAGGTAAACTGCATGTCGCATATTCATTCTCGTTGTGTATGTTTGACAATTCAAGTAAACGGGTGAGATGGTTGGAATACGGCATTTCTTGTCTTGATATTTAGAATCAGTACTATTCATTCTCCCAGAAGGGAGGTATGTTGAACTGCAAGATGTCCAGTATTTGTTGGTTTTCATGAGTTTTCTTTTGAATCTCATGCATTTTGGAGTGGTTTTCTATCTTTGAGCTGACCGCCCAAATTACGTGTTTTACGTTTTTGGCCAGCCATCAAAGCACATTTTGCCTCAACTGACGTCACGATTACGGAAACTGCCGAAGCTATTTTTTTCATCGGCATGAGAAGGCGATTGCAATACTGGCTCAATATAATCGATTATATGTCGCTGTTATTAATTACCAATTAACGCGAACATCTTTTTTATCACCAAATGTCCACAATGCCTTTATCTGAACAGGAATAAAACCATATAATGGTACCTTGCTACTATGACTTTAAATTGCCTCAGTGAGGTGAACGCTCGCTGATTGGCTGAGCGAGTTACCGTAATGTGCCCTTGACGTATTCCCGTGGTGACGGACTGTTTTCTTGGTATGGAATTTCTTTGTTTGATCTTCCATCAAAGTAGAGGGTCTTTGCTTCCATTGACGATAAATTGGAGTTGCTGTCTGCACAGAAGTTACGGCCAGATATCACGGTCGCCCAACGAAGAACAAAGCTATGGTAACTACACTCTCACAGGCGAGGGTATAAAATCATACTTTTCATAGGACCAGTGGAACAGTCTAAACATAAACTTATCAGCTTTGTAACTTCTCATATTATCGCCCGCTAAGTTTGCATGTCATTATCAACTGATAAAACTCCTGATATGTACGTGTGATTGTATATATTATACACGATTTGTTGAAAAGTATACAATACAGTAACTGAATCTATGTTTAGGCTACTCATGGTACCGATTACCGAAGCTCATACACTGTTTTGGGCGCACTTTACTTGTCAAGTTTTGGTAGTAAGGCTTAAGTTACGAGCCTGGGACTGGGTGGCAGTGAGGCCACTCAGTCTCAGCTACAGCAGTACTGCAGTGCAGCTGCTAATCTGACTAGCCTGGAGATTTTAATTAAACAGTAATCAGATTAACCACTCAGCATGTCACTTCACTGACTCTATGCCATTTCAGTTCTGAAGATAGAAGTCAGTAATTTGGTGAGAAATGTATTACGCAGGGACGGATCTGGGACGGCAGGAATGGGCGACTTAGGGGGCGTGAAATGGAACGATCTGGTGTTCTCGTGTGTGTGTGTGTGTGTGGGAGGGGGGGGGGGGGGGGGGTTCAGTGTGGGCGGTGAATTTACAGAATTTATCCGACTGTGTGGGTGTGTTTTGTGCAGTTGGTTGCCAAATATATCAAATCAAATTTCAGTTGGTCTCATAATTACGAATTTTCTAAAAATTATAATCATTGTTTAAAAAAGGCCAAGTATATCTAGTAAACCGGTATACACAAATGTGCTTGCCGCAGTTAGTATTTACTACAGACTACTGTAGATCTACTCCGTTTTCAGAAATCGTTTACTTCGGTTTTAGCCTTTGGACCAGTCAAATACCTTGGTGTGGCTGTTCAGTTGATTAGTATATGTGACAATTAATTCACACGAACCTGGCATTCGAAACAATATCTGTTTCTCTCAGAACACAAAATTTCTATTCATGTTGGATTTGTATTTTTCAATCCAAAATTACTCAACTTTTCTTTCAGATGTATTATCCTGTATGATGCGGAAGACTGTAACCTTCACATTTAAATAATGTGAAGTGAAATTGAACACATCTAGACATGATGAACAAAAACATCTCGATATTGGCATAACAACAAATTCGTCAAAAAGTGTCATCAGACTGCTGATTCAATTACCCTACCAGTGAATATTGTTGCTCCAAATTATGGCTGATTATGATGAAAACACCAACCCCTGTGACTCTGCCACTCAAAAGGGAACCACAGCCCAACTTAGGAAGCCACAGAGACGAAATCGTCGACCGAACTCACTGTCAGATGATCTCCCATCATCGGAAAGCACATCACATTCCAAACAGTCTGATGACACCGCAACCGAATCCACAAAACGCATCGATGATAGAACATACACTAAAAACAAACGGGCATCAACATGCTCACTTCCCTCTGTGCCGCTACCGGATGACCCAGGCGACATCAATCAAAACCTCGATCCCCAGCGAACAGCATCAGATGCTTCCGAGATTAAACTTCGGCGAAACAAGCGCCAGCAGAAATCTGACATGAGGGAGACATCATCCAAGTAAGCTTCTTCACTACGAATATCACATACATAGGACATTAGAGCACTGGAGTTTCAATACACATACAATACATAAGTTTTTCAGTCCACAACTGCCCAATCACTACGTATAACATTTGTTTGTGATTATACTGAACCTATTGATGTCATCTATTTAATAATGACTATAATAATGACTAATGTTTTGTGCATGCCTCATTCAAGTTGTTTAACTTTATCAAAATGCAGAATGTTCATCAAAATTGTAGAAAATGACAAAATCCTTGAAAGGTCCATAGCAATTTTGCTCGTTTGTGTTGATATACAATAATACATTGCAGTACCAGAAGAAGTTCATCACCGGCTGGCTCAGGCCAAAATTTACCCAGAAAGCAAAAATCAGCATCAATTGCAACAGATTCACCATCAAAACAAGAACACAGGAAATCTGCTATTGAAGGTACATGTATGTCACACATTTTGAAACAATTTAGTTTCAGAATAACTGTATCAAGTTTTCCTATTTTACTGTTATTCCTGCAGTAATGTATACATTTTGGTGGATATTGCAGCCTTTAGTGATCCTGCCAATTGGGATGTTTTAGAAAAATTCGCCGCAGTGAATGAAGCGGAGGTAGGACTGTTATGAGAATAACATCAAAACACCTTGGAATTTCTTTAGTTTGGATGACATTTACCTGTCTTGTAATGCTGTGACAATTTTTTGGATTACATGTATGTATTACTTTGTTACATGTCATGTTATTAATAATTATTGTTTCAGTTGAAGGAATCGCCTGGTGCACAGCGTCAGTCACTCTATATCAAATATGGATCTCCTGTAAAAGTTCAAAGCCCTGGTAAATATATTGCAACTCGCTTGGTGTTGACTGCTGATGATATTAAAATTTGTTCATGGAATACTACTTCATTCTAATGTGTAACAACTATCCATGAATTGGTGTACCAATAAATGATTGTCAGTCATCTGATGATGAGGTTCAAGAATCTCATTGCCTTTGATGATTAAAAGTGTTGATGTACATTTGAAATCTCAATTTTTTAAAGCAGCAAAACCTGAAGATATTCCAGCTGCAGCTGCCAACACATCGTGAGTACCGAGTATTGTACAGGCAAAACATTAGGCACTCGTAGATGCTGATATGGGTATGAGAAGGTGTACAAAACTTCATCAACACTATCAATAGTACATTAGTTGTCAGGTCTTTTTCGTAACAAGACCCCTAGATATCTGTATTTAGGATGAGACTGACAACGTAATTACGACATTAACATGCACGTTCCCATACATGTATAGTTTTCTAGGAGTTCCTAACAATTTTGTCCGGTCTCATTCGCAGCACAATAAAATTGAAAATCCCGATTATGTCTGTCTACAGTGGTATGCCAGGCAAGCAGGACAAGCTGACTGCTGACAGTCTGCCTTCTGAGCCGACAGAGTTCACTCCCGACGTCCAGGGACGGGATCCCGCTGAGGTCGACAGGCTGTTTGTCGGCACCCCACAGAGCAACCCAGATGTCAGTGTATACCTGTCATATCTCTCATACAGTTTATTCCCAGCTGCATATTCATTACATTTCATATGCGGAAGAGCTAGTTGCCATTACTCCATATACTAGAACTCGTTTCACAGCGTTCAACTTTTTGCACAGTAATATTGGCAATTAGCCAAAATACCTTCATCTCTCGTTAACCTTCTTCAATCCACTGTTCCGACAACAGCTGATAGGCTCAAGTGAGATGACGATGAGCCGCGAGCAGACGATCAAGCCGTTGATGACGACGTCCTGGCTGGATACGATCAAGGATTACTCGGAGCTGGAGGGCGACTCGGCCGTCTTCGCTCAGGATTCCGTCGAGTGTCTCAACTGGAACACGCAGGACACGGGCCGACCGGAGAGCCCGCTGAGATTTGATCATGAGGAGGTGCTGCGAATTGATAGTTCTCTTGAGGTAGGTCACTGAAATCATTCCAATGTTCTTTTCTTGTTTACAAATTGACAAGGTTCCGCCAAAATACTCGTGTAAATTTAATCCAAGAAGTCGCAAAAATATTTCCCATGGTCTTCAGTCTTCAATAAATTGTGATTTCCAGGGTCGACGTAACTCGCCAAACAAACCAGGTGATGAAATGATGACCTCCACGGATTCTTTGGAAGGAGTCAATGTGCCAAAATATTCCCAGTCAGATGTTCTTGCAATCAAACAGCAACTTGAGCAGAAATATCAGGTAAATGTTTATCGATAGCCCCAATTGAGAAATAGGAATTCATTTGCATTGCTTTCACAACATTATTCACATCTTTTACATGTACAGTGGTCCCCCTCAGATAAGACCCCCCTGAATAAAGACTTCCCCCTCTGTAAAGACTTTTTCTTGTGGCGCTAGGATGATTTTAACATGTAAATGAACTCCTCTAATAAGATAACCCCTTAGATAAGACCTCAATTTTGTGGCAGAAGGGTAGGTCTTATCTGAGGGGGACCACTGTACAACATTACTGCATAATGTTAAGTGTAATGTTGATACTAGATAAAATGGAAAATAATAGAGCTGAAAAATAATATTTATGTCCACACTTTGACCTCTATAATAAACACTTTGGGTAATCTTACTTGGCTTTCAAATAAGAGGGAAATCGTGCCATTAAATTTTTTAATGGCAAACTCTCTTAAACTGGTCGTTCTATGCCCCTCAGTCAACAGTCATTCATAAAAGTTTCTTGACGAAACTTGACTGTGTCAGTGGTCACTGAGAAATCTTTCTTGACGAAGCTGTTCCACCGGAACCGCCATTACCTTTGTCCCTGGTTTTGGCGCCAGTTCAAAGGATCTTACTAAGGCTTTCATTTTGGAGTTTTCACTCAATCTCGTTGGAATACGATCGTTTTTCCTACGGATTTCGTCACTAACTAGTGTACTTCATTCAGCTACTGTAGATTTAGAGTAGTTTAGTTCAGTTTTTGGCGAGGAACTGGTAATTTCCTCGAGTGTTACTTAGTTTCCTCCATTATCGCCTGCCCCCTTTGTTCATTATGGAATTTTTCCAGATGAAGTGCGCGGGTTGCAAGCAGTTCCTGCCCAAATGGGAGCTGCACGTTAGCTGCTGGATGTGCAGATCGATGTGTCGTCCGACAGCTTGTTGTGGTCTGTGTGGGAGTTGGTCTGTTGACGACTGGTCTGAGTATCTACGCGGACTTAGAGCTGTTCAACAAGAAAGGTTGAGTAAACCTCTCCCGCCCCATCCTAGTCCCTCGGCTAGCTCTAGCGCTAGGTCTAGACACAAGCAAGCCGTACAGAAGCGTGAGGAGCAGGATTTGTCTTTACTGCGGTTGATTTCTGCTGTGAGTAATGATTTATGTTCTTCTTTCAGTCTTCCTGGGTTCCCGGGACCCAGCTTGCTGGATCCCGGGAACCAGTACTATCTTGGTAGTACCGCGAGTTCTTCAATTCATACTGCGCGTATGACATTGGTTAACTCTAACCCTGTTCCGCCTGAGGGTAGCCGGGCGAGGGGCCGAAACATGCCCATAGACCCCGGTTATCTGGCATTGAGCTCCGTTCGGATGCGGCCTTCGGTGTCCACTACCCGTTGGTTCAATTCCGTTAACGTCTCAATTTGTGAACTGCAGGCATCTGGCGCCCCGGGTTCCGAGGACCCCGGGGGCCAGTTTCCTGCCATGGGTGTGCCACAATCCAATCCGGGTGTGGCAGTTTCGGCTGTCACCACCTTGATTGGTCCAGTGGCCACGGTTCCCGGGTCCCGGGAGCCGGTTCCCGGGAGCCGTAGTACGGTTCCCGGGAACCCGTGTAGGCCTGAATTCTCACCTCAGTTGGGGTGTGGATTCCAAGGGCCGTCTTCCCAACGGGGCTCACTGACGGATTCAGGTTTTAGACCTGGCTATCCTCTGTCTCCCAGGGTTGTAGTTAACCAACGGCATTCGCGGAGTCAGTTTCAGACTCGCGTTACTACTTCCGTGAAATTGTCTCGTCGGAAGTCTGTATCTTTTGATTCTAATGTGAGTTTTTTCCCGCAGATTGCGGAAGATTTCGAGGGTGCTGAGGTGCCGTCGTCTCCTCTCCTTCCTGATGTTTCCGACCCTCCTGCTACGTCAGCTCAGCTGGACTCTCAGGGGTCTGCGTCTACTCTGCCGGTGGTTTCCGTGCAGGCTACGCCGGCTACTACCTCTGTGGCGGTTACTTCGTCGTCTCCTTCGGCCTCCGTCTCCGGTTTGTCGGCAGCTACGGCTCCTTTCCGCACTCCCTTGAGCACGATTCCGGGGGTCTCCTCTCATTTCTTGTCTCGGGGTGAGTTTCAAGCCGAGATGCAGGTCATGAGGTCGGAGTTTTTGGGCAGGCTGGATACTTTCCTGGCACGTCAGGTTCCGGATGTTCAGCGCCTTCAGCCTCCGGCGGTGTCTCCCTCCGTGGAGTCCTCTATGGATGTACCCTACCGATCTCGGGAAGAAGGCATTGTGCCCTTACCAGGCCCGTCGGGTTTGGTTCGTCCTAAGAGGCTTCGGGAGGAGGATCTTGGCTCCCAGGACGAGGATGAGCCTAATAATCCATTTAAGAGGCCGTGGGCTGATAAACTGGATTATGTCCGCAGGCTTACCGGTGAGGAGTGGCCAGAGCTGGCATCTGTGTCTCCACCTCCAGCGAAGCGGGCTCGTTCCTTTACGGAGCGGGATCTCCAACAGCCCAAGGTTCCGCGTGACTCTCTTCGTTTCCCAGTAGCGCCTGGAGTTCGCAACACTTTGGCAGCTAGGGTGGACGACACGGTCAAGCGTGGCCGTGCCCAGCTCGGAGTCTTGCCCGTGAGGCCCAAGATCCAGGATTTTTACACGTCCTCTGTTCTGGATTCGGAGCCTTCCAAGTTGCAAGAACAGGAGATTTTCTCGGTGCCCAAGACCGTTTCACTGCCGTGGAATCAGCTGTCGGATTTCCAGGCTGCCTTGCGCTTGGGCGTGGCTGTGGATTCTTCTATGGACTGGTTGGTTCATGCGCTCACACTGGCTACGACCTCGTGCTACGATCAGGTCATGGACAATGAAAATCTCGATCGCTCGGAGCTGGCAGATGTGCTTCACGGATCTGTCGGGCTCTTGCAGTCGCTGGGCAAGGCGGTAGCGGACAAGGTTTCTCTGGATTGCGCGGCGTGGTGGACGTCAGAGCTATGGCGTAGGGATTCTGTTATCCAGCGTTTGGATCTGAAGATTCCCGAGCAGCTGTTGTCGAAGCTCCGATGTCACCCGGTGCTCCCGGAGTCTGGGCCTGTTTCGCCGTTCCTGTTTCCTGTGGACGCTCACCTGGAGGTGGATGCGTTGAAGTCACGTCAGGAGGAGCGGGAGCGGGCCAAGGCGTCCACGGATGCTTCCCTTATGCAGTCCAAGGCCATGGAGAGATGGTCCCGTATGCTTCTCCAGCAGCAGCAGCAGCAGCGTAAGCGCCCTCAGCAGCAGCAGCAGACAGCTTCCTCTGGTGCTGGGTCCTCTGCGGCAGGTCGCGGTAGGGGCAGGGCCCTCGATCGTCCCTTTCGAGGGGCCCCTGCCGGCGGTCAGCGAGGGGGCCAGCGTGGACGTGGTGGTCGAGGCCGAGGACGTCCAGCCAGCCCGGCAAAGCCTGCAGGGGCGAAGAAGTCAGGTAATACCCTCTTCCTCTCTCGTGGAACCCCCACGTCTGGTCGAGTCTCCAAGTCCACTCGCTCCAGTAAATATCTTAGATATAAACGAGCCTGTCGGCGCGCGACTAAGCAGTTTCTGGCCTCGTTGGCGAGACCTAGGAGCCAGTCCTTGGATCGTCTCCACCTTGCGTCGGGGGTTCGGTCTACGGTTCGAACAGTTTCCTCCGTTGACGCTCACTCCAAGGGTTTTTTCGTTGCCTCACGACCCGGAAAGGCGTCAGGCGCTGATAGACGAGATTTCGGCCATGATTCAAAAGCGAGCGGTAGAACCAGTTTCGGGCAGCTCCCCGGGGTTTTACAGTATCCTGTTTGTAGTTCCGAAGGCTTCGGGCGGTTGGAGGCCGGTGATAGATCTTTCCGCTCTCAACCGTTATCTGCTTATTCCCACCTTCACCATGGAGACGGCGGAGGTGGTAAGGTCGGCTATGCCCTTAGGGGCTTGGGTCGTGACAATCGACCTCAAGGATGCTTATTTTCACGTGCCTATGAGGAGGTCCGTCAGAAAATACCTCAGGTTCTTTTATCAGGGCCAGGTGTGGCAGTTTCGGGCGTTGCCTTTCGGTCTGTCCACCGCCCCTTGGATCTTTACGATGTGCGTTCGGGAGCTACAGGTGTTGGCCCATCGGAACGGCATTGTGATCTACCAGTATCTCGACGATTGGTTGATCAGGCATCAGTGCCCTCAAACTTTGCTTCGTCAGGCCCAGTGGGTTGTGGATTTGTGTCAGTCCATGGGCTTCAAAATCAATCAAAAAAAGTCCGATTTATCTCCTCGTCAAGACTTCGTTTTCTTGGGGTATCGATTTCGGACTACCTCCGGTTATGTTATCCCGACGGAGGAACGTCGGTCAAAGTTATCAGAGCAGTCCCGCGGTTTCTTAACCAGGGTTCCTCAGCCAGCCTCGCGTTGGCAGTCTCTGATCGGTACATTAGCGGCGACCGAGAAGATGGTGCCTCTAGGTCGCTTGCATATGCGGTCCCTCCAGTTGCAGCTTCATGCCAACTGGTCGCAGGCAACGGGGGACATGGCCCAGTTGGTTCACGTGTCAGACCAGGTCGTTCGAGACCTGCGATGGTGGTTGGACCCGGCCAATTTGTTTCGGGGCGCTCCATTCCGTCCGCCTCCTCCCTCCAGGCATCTCTTTACGGATGCCAGTATGGAGGGATGGGGAGCTCACTGGGACGATCAAGAGATTTCGGGTCGGTGGTCTCGGTCACAGCAGGACGACCATATCAATGTGCTGGAGATGAGGGCAGTGTTTCTCGCGCTTCAGCATTGGGAGCACCACTTCTCAGACCAGGTGGTTTTGCTCGCCACGGACAATTCAACGGTCGTGGCTTACGTCAACAAGCAGGGCGGGACCAAGTCCATGTCCCTGTGTTTGTTGACGGTGGAGATGCTGACCTGGTGCTTCCACCACCGGATTACGCTCAGGGCCCGGCACATTCCCGGTTATATGAATGTGTGGGCCGATCGTTTGTCTCGTCGGGGCCAGATTCAGGCCACGGAGTGGTCGTTGTCTCCGGTAGTATTCCGGGCGATCTGTCACCTGTGGGACAGGCCTGCAGTGGATCTGTTCGCCACGAGGTGGAATACCAAGCTTCCGACGTTTGTGTCCCCGATCCCAGACGATCAAGCATGGGCGGTCGACGCGATGTCCCTGGATTGGGACGGGATGTTTCTTTATGCCTTTCCTCCTGCCATTCTCTTGGACAAGGTTCTAGCCAAGTTCAAGGCTCATCGCAGCAGGATGATTCTCATTGCCCCACAACTTCCACAGAAGTCGTGGTTCCCGGACCTTCTGGAGTTGTTGGTGGACAGCCCAGTTCCACTACCAGACCGGTCGGATCTGTTAAAACAGCCGCGGTCAGATCGCTTTCATCAAGCCCCGGGCACGCTCAAGCTACACGCGTGGCTCTTGTCGAGCGATGTTACCGAAAGAAGGGCTTTTCAAGAGAGGTGTCAGCTAGGATCGCCCGAACTAATCGACGATCTTCTTTGGCAGTCTACCAATCCAAGTGGACGAGATTCTGTGCTTGGTGCCGTGGCCGGAAGGTTAGTCCTTTCAAGGTCACTGCTCCTGTGATTTCCGAGTTTCTCCTTGAGAAGTTCAAGGAGGGGAAAGCCCCCTCTACGCTCGCAGGCTATAGGACTGCGATTGCCAAAACTATCAAACCTAAAACGGGGGTTGATTTCGGTCAGGATGCAAGTTTGTCCGCTTTGTTGAATAGTTTTGTGGTGGAGAGACCCAAGTTGAGGAATCCCGTTCCGACCTGGGATCTATCGCTCGTTCTAAATTGTCTTCTCTCTGATCCGTTTGAACCCTTGGAGAGAGCGTCGCTTAAGTTCCTTACGTTCAAGACCGTGTTCCTCCTGGCCTTAGCTTCGGGGAAGAGGAGAAGTGAGCTTCATGCTCTTGACTTTTCCAAAGTTCTTTGGAAGGAAGATGGCTCCGCGGTTACTCTCGGAGTTATCCCTTCGTTTCTGGCTAAGACTCAGCTAGCTCATACCCCGTCTATGTCCTTTTCTATCCCGTCCCTTACCTCTTCGTTGGGGCCGGGCCTGGAGGAAGATGCTAAACTGTGTCCCGTTAGAGCCTTGCGCATCTACGTTGATCGCACGAGGGAGCTCCATGTCGGGAAACGTTTGCTTTTCGTTGCCTTTAAGAAGAAATTTTCTAAAGATATCAGACCGGCAACGATTTCGTCCTGGGTTAAGAAATGCGTCTTGTTCTGCTATGAAAAATCCAAAACTAAGACTTCGGGCTCCTTCCGCGTGAAGGCTCATGATGTGCGAGCGCTCGCGTCGTCTCTCGCGTTCATGAATAATGTTGCATTGTCCGATGTCATGCAGGTCTGCACTTGGGCCTCTAACAATACGTTTGTTTCCTTCTACTGCAGGGAACTGACCTGGCAGGACGACTCCGGCTACCGCCTTGGACCCGTGGTGGCCGCTCAGCATAAGGTCCATCTGTAAATGATGTACATAAGGGACTGCACGTGTATATACGCACATCTCTAGTGGACGGGTCGTCTCGGAGATTCTGGTTGTCCCTCTTATTTGGGTGAAAGAAATTTTGAGTTGTCCCGCCGACAGCAAGACAACTGCGGGGGAATCACCTCTACGACTTCACTCTCTTACCCAGGTACTATTCTTTCTTGTTCATGTTCGTTACTCGCCCATGTTATTAAACTAATTGTTAATTACTCGTCGGGGGTATTAAACCCTCAACGAATTACTACAGGGCGAAATTAAACTCAATTTAATAGTAACTTCATGCTCAACTGAATATGTGCGTTCTATGCCTCAATGATGTTCATTGACGTGGGAGAGGGGTTAGCCCACCTCCTGTGGTTATTCTGATATAACCCAAAGTGTTTATTATAGAGGTCAAAGTGTGGACATAAATAGGAAGTTTTAAGTTATTAAAACCAGTATTTATTACACACTTACCTCTATAATAAACACGGTCATGTTCCCTCCCGCCTCCCCAGCCTAACCTTTTGGGGGACAAAGTAATGGCGGTTCCGGTGGAACAGCTTCGTCAAGAAAGATTTCTCAGTGACCACTGACACAGTCAAGTTTCGTCAAGAAACTTTTATGAATGACTGTTGACTGAGGGGCATAGAACGACCAGTTTAAGAGAGTTTGCCATTAAAAAATTTAATGGCACGATTTCCCTCTTATTTGAAAGCCAAGTAAGATTACCCAAAGTGTTTATTATAGAGGTAAGTGTGTAATAAATACTGGTTTTAATAACTTAAAACTTCCTTTTCACCCAGAAACAACTCCATGTGAAGGAGCGGGAGTGGCACAGTGAAGCTCAGGCGCTGAAAAATAAACATGATTCTCTGATGCGAGAGAGACGGAGCTTAGAGCAGGAGATGCGAACACTCCAGAAGAAAAACACTGACATGAAGTGAGCACAGTGTGCACAGTAACTTCTCACCAAGTCATGTGTATCTCTATTAATGGGGTACCTGCTGATGCCATGTGCTTTTGGGGCTCTAAAACAGTCTATTATGCCCAAGAAGTACAAAAAACGTCATGTCCATTGTCTGCATTATGCAAAAACAAACATGACAAAATTTAATTTACCATTATGACGTTTCTGTACTTCTTTGGCACAGTAGACTGTTTCTATGATTTATCTATACCCGAATTACATGGTGGCGATCCTGGTGGCAAACAGGAACCCCATTGTGATATAGCTGGGCCTTCATGTATAGTATTGTATACTGGTGATATATTAAACATATGAAATTTGTTGTATTGAATATATTAAAGTCAATAGCTGCTGGCCCTTTTCTTTCCAAGGAGAGTAGTAGCCGAGTATGAACAGACTATGACCCAACTTATTGGTGAGTGATTATATGTTTTTTGCTCTATATTCTTTAGAAAATTCTGGGTTTTCACTTTGGTTTTTGTAGCATAATTGCAGATACAGTTGACAGCATATGTTTTAGTACACACTGTTTCCCCCATGCCCACGTAACCATGGTAACTGAAACGCTCGTTGACAGCGGAGAAGGACTCGTCTTCCAGCGCTAGCGAGCGCTCTCTCGCGGAGGTGATGAAAGAGAGAGACAGCGCCTTGGAAGACTTACACAGCGTCGAGGCGGCCTTCAGCGACCTTCACAGACGCTTCGAGAAAAGCAAAGCTGCCATAGAGGCCTTTAAAAAGGTACAAAAGACAGTTATGTCCTGCATTGTCAAGGGATCATTAGTGGTATTGTGCTTATCAGATGTCTTCATAGAATTGTTGCTTCTTTCTAGAATGAAGGGACGTTCAAGAAATGCCTTGATGATCTGCAACAGAAAGTCAAGAAGCAAGACGACAAATATCTTGCGCTGAAGAACCATGCTGAAGAAAAACTAGAACAGTATGTTTACCTGCATTATACAGAGACATGTGCAAGTAATATGACAAAGAGTCTTTGTATGGATGTAATGGTTTACCAGAGAGTGTAGAACACTCTCTTGGTTTACCCATTAATGGTAATAGAGCAATTGTTTAATTTCAAACCACCTTTTCCAGAGCGAATGCAGAGAATGAGAAGATCCGAAAAATAAACCTGACGGAACTTGCTCGTCTTCAAGCCAGCCAGAAACGCGCCGAGCTCCAGATACAGAGTCTGGAGCAACAGGTGGAGCAGAAGGTGGGTCGGGTCAAAGGTCACGTTTTGTGTGTATGTAGGTCAAAGGTCATGTCTTGTGTGTATGTAGGTCAAATGACATATTTAGTTCAGAGTATAGGTCAAAAGGCAAAGGGTTATTGGGTGAAGAATGGAGCAGTCGGTGTGTTTCACATTCGGAAACAATTTGTCGCCATTCTGTAAGTGTGTTACACTGATTTTAAATAAGTTCAAAATTCCTCTTTCCAGGTCAAAGAAAACAAAGAACTGACAGCCATTTGTGATGAGTTGATCAACAAAGTGGATTCTTAGAGAACAGGAACTAATAGATTACATTTTGATATACATCTGAAGGGTATACTTCCACTTGTAGATTTTGTGATTCTTGTTTTGGTCACAACTCCTTTGCATACAATTTGATACTGTGTGGAAATACCACCCATTTAGAGTGCTGTGCTTCTATTTCTACAAGTATCTTGGTTGCATACCAATGGAGATGCTTGCGATACACTCACTGGTATGTGTCTCTTACTGTAGAATGTATAGATCTATTGCTGTGATTATATAACTGAATACATCATCATGTTGGGCTGAGTGAATTACACTGGTAATTCGAGAGCAATGAAGCCCACAGGGTCAAATTCACCTAGTTGATAAATTATTGAGTAAAAGGAATTGGGTTCAATTACCAAAATGATATCGATGAACATTAATTTTTTGTTTGATGCATAAATGTCAAGTTATTTACAATCTCCATATATTAATGTTGTATCTATTGTGTACCCAGACAGCTGATATTGTTATCTATGGTACACTGCATCATTTGTTTTCGGATGTGTACACAGGTCACTCTATATGCAGAGCTGACTGTCAAGCATAAAACCACTAGATTTCTATCGATAAACATGGAAATCAGGGTGCACTTCATTCAGATGTGCTGCACATTCCAGTTTCATCTCAATATTGCCAACTTTTCTACCATCAAAGTATTTGTGGTGAATGACAATGCGAATCAGATACATGTATATTTATTGCCATAGACTTACCTCCATGATAATCACTATGTTCATTATGAGGAGATGATGAAATATTGAGTCTACCAAAATATTTATTGTAGAAGGTCTACCTAAATGTTTTGTCATAGAGGGTCTACTTAAGTGTTTATCATAGAGGATCTACCAAGGTTAAAATATAGATAAAATATATCAGTTAAAATATAGATGTGAATAATGGGTTTCAGCATGTGAAAATTTCAAATTTGGTTGCAATATTGAAAATATACTTTTACCTGTGGTAATCTTACATAACGACACCATAGATAATTCCAGTCATTTGCTGCTAGTCAATCTCAGAACAATCTCATGATATTAGTCCATTGCCTTGTGATAGTTTTTATCTCCACAGTTTATTTGTTCAAGAATTATGTACATGAGTACTTACAACTTGTATACAAATGTATGGAGTGGGATATATTTGAGAACTGTAATAATTAACATGCATGCGTATTACATGTATATGTATATTGTGATCCTTTGAACTATTCCAGTTGGTATTTATCGTACAGTGGTCCCTGTAAGATAGACTTTATCTTTTGCTGAAGAAAAGGTCTCATCTTCCAATGAGTCTTTATTTCCCAGGTTCGTTGACATGCTAGATGCATATTTGGGGACTTGAGAAAGCTTTATGGACAGGGAATTCTTGTCTTGTTATCTTACAGGGACTACTGTATTTTACATGAGCGCCTTAGTGCGCAATGATTGATGTGTAAATAGAATTTTTTGCAAGGGTGTAGTATTTTGAATATGTACCAGGGTATGTATGAAAGATACCGAGCAAATGTCTTGACTTTGTGAATCCGACAAGATTGGAATATATTCACAGCTCTTTGGCATATTATTGAGACATATTCTTGTCAATGTTTAGATTTGAAGATATTCCAAGATGATATTCACACACTGCTATTGAGATCTCCCTGTTACATTCCTAAACAATCAGTCAGGATTTCAAACTGTTTCAGGAATCAAAATTGCTTATGCATTCTCTGTGAATGTCTGCTTCGTACCCAAACTTGGTATATTCCAACAAAGATGAAATGTGAGCTTGTTGTTCATCATATGCACTGGTATACCAGTAATATTGTGTTTGTTATGCAGTTTCTATTTATGGTTTTATGGTAGGTTCTTGCTTTTGTATACATTTTCCTTTACAGATCATGCCAGTCACCCACACACCAATGTATTTAAGACATAGTTTTAGTTTATTTATGCCTGATGTTATTTTGTTGCCTTTGTTATATCTAGGTTACTGATTTATTGAAATAAAACTAAAAATAAGATACTTCTGTGTCAAACATCAGTTGATGAAAAATGAAGCACAATCATGGGTTGCGTATTACACTTTATTTACATACATTGGTGAAACAAAAGAAAGAAAACAAGATTATGTATAATCTAAAAGTTTTGAAACTATAAAAAAGATTCAGATTCTATAATATCATCTAACAAAACAAATCATACAGAAGAAAAACAAGTTTGTGAAATGTGGAGTAATAAAAACACAAAAAAGGTCGGTGAACCTCGTGTTTTGCTGAGTGATATAAATATAGTTGCTGGCAATAGTGTCGACAAATTTTTACATATTTATATATACATGTACACATTTCATTGCGATATAAATATATTTCCACATATACATCTGAGTACAAGTTTTTCATTTCGGGTAAAATGGTGGCAACGAGGAACAACACAAACCACAAGCACTAGAAAGGTATCTGGAAACTAAACAAAATGCACCAAGAGATCTAAATAGACATTTTGTCTATCGATAAGTTCGAGATAAAAATTCTGAAAGGATCATAAGCAATCATCGAAACAGAAAGATTAGTCTCGTTTTAGTAAAACTATTCTGGAACTTATTAATATTATCAACCTGGATAAATGGTCAAGGTGATTAAAGTGAAAAATACACAGACAAGATGTGTATCTCAAGACAACAATAATCAATCATTTGATAACACTAGAAAATGTCTGACTAATTTCTGTACTAAATAGCTACCAATGAATCCTGTGAAGTCACCTCATCGCTTGTCTCAAATTTGACATTTTGAAATGTTCAGACAATGGATGGAGTATTATTTACAAAACAAAGCTATGTCTACTGACAATCTACAACAACTTAATACCAATATCTCTACATGAATAAATTATGTCAATATCTATGCTAAATATACATACATAATATAAATACAACAAACATATGGACAGACATTTCAGTTGCATTCATGATCTATCGTATCTGATTTCAAGACAAAAATGAATTGGCGGCAGTATACACTAACAAAATAACATAACCATGTTTACTTTTGCTGGTATTTTCTGTGCCAGTGATCTTTCACGTAATTAAGTAGCAGAGAATTACAAACATCAGAGATGAAGTTTTAAGTACAGTTCCTGGTGTGGGTTGAAAAAAAAAAAAAAATATTCAGTATGACGCACACAAGCTATCTACTTCCAGTTTGATCAATAAATATTCTGTTACATTTCATTGCACATGCCCATATTTGTTCATCAACAAGGAGAATACCATCACAACATGAATATTCAAAGGATTCTCCATACAAAAATATACAATCAAAGATACACGCAACTCATGCATTTTCTCCTGATAGGTTTTTGGAATACATGACACCATGAACGATTCACGAAAAATGCATGTGTATCTACTAACAAATTTCATCTACCGGTACAAATACAGTACACAAATGTAGATTTCTCGAGGAAATACCACAAGTTTTGTCGCTCCATAGAAGATACACCAGCCGGAATTTCCGCAGTTTTTGCACCAACAAGTAACAGTTTATAATTGGTGTTCCTTGAATCTGGGACAGAAAACATTAAACACACAAAAACGTGTGATCTTGCAAACAACTTCTCCTTCGACAGTCCACAGCAAGTTACACAACCTGATAAAAAATATGCTATGGACTCAACCAGCCAGTAGTTGATAATAAACAACAGCCCCTCCCTGACTCCCAAGTGGCCACACACAATGTCCATCGTAACTGCCCCTTCCCAGCACATACACAGAGTCACACACACACACATGGCAGTGCTACAGTTCATTCAGCTTTGACTTCCAGTGGTACTGGCTCGGACGGTTGTGGAGTCTTTTTCTCCGGGCCCCAGGGACTATGAAGCTGGGGCGACCCCCCATGGAACTGCTGCGATGTGGTAGTCCCGCCAGGGGTAGATGGGTTGCCCGAGCCCGCAGGATTACCCGGCTGGCCGCCTGGTATTTTGATATCGACGTTTTCGGTGTCAGTGCCGTTGGTTTCGTACTGGTTGTTTTCGAGGCGTGTGATGACGCGTTCGTCTTCATCACCAAACTCGCCACCCATCAATGTCGGCTCCCCCACCACCATCACGTCCTGGCATGGAGCAATATCACGGAGAATTGAGTGTAAGTATCACACAACACACTTAGTGTACCATTCAGAACACATGCTAGACTGCTCGATAAGATATATCCACTATCTAAGTGTACATGACACTGACCCCTGGGACAGGATTGAAGCCCTGTGGGCCGGGAGATCGCTTCTGTTTGCTGCCAGGCGGTGTGTTCCCAGTGTTCATGCTGTTCACAGAGGCGTTCGTACTTGTCGAAGACTTCCGCTTCCGCCGTTTGTTCGGTTGTCTGTTCGTATCTGCAGTCATGGAAAAATTTCTATAATGTTACCTTCTGTTTATCTTCAACCTTTAACCTATAATCAGATATACCCTGATAATTTGCAGATTATCTATCTCCACTATCATTGTGAGATTCTGACTTCACTCTCAGTTTGTCAAACATTTCACTGCTAAGAATCAGATAAGCATCATTAACACATGAAAGAACATAACATTCCAATATTTACTGCCAAATTCACAAATTCCACTTGCACTCACCAGGTGGAGCCACCATGCGCTGCCACTTTTGGAATAACGTTGTTTTGAGACAGTCCCGCGGATTGAGGCCATATGCCTTGTGCCGAGACATGAGCTCTTGCATGGGCTCCAGTATTACACACAACTGTCGGAGGAAAACAATATCTCATTACTGGACCATGACTGGAGCTTGTTCAGTGAATCATATGTCGATATTAAAAAAGTTGGATATTTATTAAAATTGACTGTGTCAGAATCTGTGAGTAAATGTAGAATTGACATTTGTGACAACTCACCCTGAGGAAATTGAGTGTGTAGTTTGTTAAACCTTGACGAGTGATATTTTTGGAGAGTTCCTCGACCATGGCAGGGTCCTGCTGTCAACAAACATAAACACTCATTGCAACAAACATTCACAAGGAAATTCATCTTATAAAAGGGCTTAAAATACAAAGAGGGGATACTCCAAACAATTCCTTTGTGTTTTCACCATCAAAAGCGATGAACTTGGCTATGATTTATTGTTATGGTGTTTCTTTAATTATTACCAAAGGAGTGGTCAGCATCGACCAATACTGGAGTGCCCACGCTCAGTATGTCGGCTGTGTGATTACATGCCTGATCACCACGGTTACACACCTGCATTGCTATGACACTGCGGGGTATCAGTTCTCGGTGCTGTCGAATGGCAAAGTGCCAGTTGCGTATTCTCATGAGATCATCGAAGGCAAACTCCAGGATCAGCCGACCTTCTGTGACAACCTGTGGGTAGCATGATGTCTTGACACATCAGGACGGTGTATGAGCTAATGGTAGCTTTTGATGATAATCTCATTCTTTCTAGTATTATTGCAGAGCATGCAACTGAATTAAATTCTTTTCACCTATGAAGTTTTAGTCCAGGTAACTCATTATAGCTTGAGGTCTCATTGACTCTGCCAAATTTAGGAATTTGCTTTTTGTTATTTGTAATCTCAAAAATGTTTGTTTGACGTACGTCCACCGGATTTGCCGGTACCTTGGTGAACATGGGTTTGCCGTGGTGTGTGACCATCATTGCTTGGTCACAGTCAAGCACGATCGTTGTGTTGTGAAATGACTCCTTCGGGTGTTTGAGGATAAAGTACAGGTCCGTAACCCCGCCCTCAAAGATACTTCGGAAGTAGCGCGGGATCAGCGTACGACCGATAGCTGCAACGAATGGAAAAGGAAAGGTCAATGGCCATTGTCTACTTTAACTTAGAAATATGTGGCTGGCAGCCACTAAAACGCTGATAAGATTTTATCCACATTGAAAACAGAAATGAAGAGCCTACATATAGATTTTTGAGCCTAGACAAAAAGAGCCCATTTTATTCATTTGTGGGACTATACTTTCAAATTGATCACCAGTCCCCCTGTTATATGGTGTTCAGTTGAGATTGCATTGAATTCTAAGGACTGCTCGAAAGCTAGAGATGGCAATTTGCTCACTGTATCTCTTGGGACCATCCTCCAGACAAAACGACAGGGTCAGAGACGCATCCTCCTCAAAAAACTCCGTAGCAAACGCGTCCCACCACAAGTTGTCACTTTCCTGTAGGTGAGAGATGGGACGGTATAAACGCCAGATGTGTAACGGATTGGAGGAAAGGCGACATGCCAGGCTTATCGGTTAATTCCTGCATTGTACTGTAATCACATCAATGTGCATTTTGATCAACAAAATCAATGTAATATCATCAACCGTGCTCGTGTTTTTTTAACACACAGAAAGAAAACTCAACAGTGTGAAAATCAATAGAATACAATGTACCTGGTGACATGTGCACGGAAACAGATGGGAGTTTTTGACAAAAGCATTGCAGCTCAGTAAATCCTCAGAATATATATACAATACAAAGTGAAATACAGATCATTAAAGTATATGAGCTTATGATTTTTATTAGATTCACAAAGGTCACTGATGGCTTCAACTAGAAATGTTATTCCTCGTACATGTTGTAAAGGAAAACTTAAGTGATAATCTCAAGTGACTGCACTGTCAGTATACCAGCTTGTCAGGATCATCACTATTCAATTGAGCATATCAGGTGTTTTTTTCCCTGTTTGCTTATCATCTTCACTAATTTCCTGAGATATCAAGAAACACCTCTAATGACTATTGAGTATATAAATTTGTGTCAAACGAATTGATTGCCAAACATGACAGGAACCAGATAACTAGGAACTTGATATTTTAGGGAATGATACACAATCATGTACATCCCATAATATCAGTGATGCAGTGAATTTCTTATCCCAGTGGCAAAAAAATTAGTCCTCATACATCTGGCCTTGTATAACGGCAATACACAGATTTAGTTAGCGTCACTGACCTCGGTTCTCTGCTGCAGTCGTTTGTTCAGCTCATAGATTCTGTAGTCAGGCTGTCCCATGAAGTGAGCATGGCGCCTGCAATGAAACAAAACCCACGCATAAATGAAACGCACTGCCCAAGCACACTTCCCTCACGAGGCCCCGTCATGGCAGTAGTCATTGGGTTTTTTTTTCCATGCCATTCATGACCTCTATACCACAACGTCCAAAAAAAAAGAAGATCCTGGAAAAAATAATTAATTATCTTTGTTCTTGATCAAGGAAGTTAAAACTGTGTATTGCTATATTGAAACTACACAGTTTGTACAATATGCAGAGTTGTGAAAAAATCCTCACTGCTAGTGAATACAGTAGTGGCATGGATTTCAAGCAGTGACAGTTTGTGATAGGACAATGTATGCAATGTACATGTATAGGAGTGGGCAAAGTTCACAGTGATCTAATACTTCAGTGCCTTTTTTGGTGTGTGGTGTTTTCCGCTTTTATGGAAAAAAGAAAATGTATACTGCGAGTGTTTTTCATGAACACAATCTTTTTTTTTAAAGTTTATATTTTCTTTCAAATCTTTTAATAATTTTATTTTTTAAGTTGTTTATTGAGGAAAATAATAATTTTAATTTTAATATTTTATTTTTTAGGTTGCTCAATTATTATTGTAACTGGCCAATCTATCATTGACATATAATTTGTATGTTTGAACTCAATTTCATTTCATCTAAATATAAATACTATTAATGTTCCCAAATACGCGTGTACCACTTGAATGCTCATTGTTAATGGCAAATCATAACATTTGACATATTGGCAAATCAGCAGTAGCAAAAAAAAAATTTTTTTCATACAATCAGAAATATTCAAAACTACCGATACAGTGTAAAACCAATTTGTCGCACCGAGTTGATCAAGGTGTGGACCTTGAAGACTTACATGTCCGGTCGAGGATTAGGCATCCATCCACCGCCCATGAACTTTTGCTGCTCGACATTATGATTGTACGGTCGCATTGGTGGACCAGGTGGGGGCATTTGGTAATCCATGCCCACTCCGAACGCTGTCCACGGCTTAGTTCAGAGTTCATATTTGTCTCCAAAGCAGCATGCTACATCCCAGCTCTGCTATATATTGAGTATAGCAATCAGTCAGCTAGTCCTACAAGTCATGGCCCAGTGGTGCACGCTGCTCGGGTATGTTTGATATCTTCCGCCTGGCTCAATCGGGCTCACGGCCAATCACATAGTGTAACATTTGCAGTTTCTCTTTGAAATCAATATTATTTACTACTTCTCGTTGAGCATCGCGTTCAGTGCACTGCACACACGGGCGATCGAGCTTCTTGAGAAAGCGTATATAAAATATTTAGCTGCTTTCTTTTCCACTTGATTCTTCTCAGAGTTCAATCTTTTATTTTTTTTCTTCTTCTCTCTCTCTCTATCTTTCTCCTTCTCTGTTTTTCTATCTCTCTCTCTCTCTCTCTCTCCGTTTTTTCCCCTCTCCTATACTTCTTGCTTTTTACCGCTTTTTTCCCACACCAGCATTATTGATCAGTCCACACGTGTGTCGCTGTGGGTTTTTGCCGCGACGACGACAACTGAGCGAAGCGGGGGACCTCCAAGCTAGCCGGCCAGCGACATACTGCGATATGTCCGTAATTACCATACAATATACGCTCTCCACGGGCGCAGATTCACAACACAGCCTACTTCTACATCAAACTGACCCTGGTATTTCAGTCCACTTGAAAGCCAACAATGTTATACAACTGTAATCAGGTAAAGGCAAGACTGGGGATAGTTTGAAGGGGGAAGGGTGTGGGGGGGTGTTCTGGCGCTGGCAGGGGAAGGGGGGGTCATAAAGTGGGGGGGGAGCGTCCAGGGGGAACACGACTGTGAGATGGAAGAAAGATACTGCACAACCTGACCACCCCTGTAAATTTGCAGCCTTTAGAATGTTCCCGGTGCCAGTGTATTTCTAGCCACATGCTGACACCCCCTTGAAACTATAACATGACTTGGTCCAAGTCGGACTGGTCCTCTGCTGGTAGTCACCAATTTTGTCTGCAGCTCTTCAAAAACACTGTTCATATTTGGCTTTGCCTAGAACTTACCATCCACTGTCAAACCAGCTAACAACAGCTCCCCCCCCCCCCCCCTCCCCTTCCTCTCTACTCCTCCCCCCACCCACATCCCCACCCCCAATCGAACCCCAAAGTACACTGCGCATCTCTTGGTTCAGGCAAAAACAATGGCCAACAGACATTATGTGCAGACCCGATCAATAAATGCAAAAAAATACGCCACCCAACCTCCCCATGAACAGAGACATAATGGACCTGTCTCCAGACATTCAAACTACAGAGCACATCGCCACCAGAGTCAGGACAATGGAAGAGTCCACTGCTGCCAAAACAACGTGGGGGTGTCCAGGTTCAGCCCACTGCCAAAGCACCTTGCAAAGCGAACTAACCAATACTGGATTTTTGGTGTTCTGGAGGTGAGCAGTTTTACTGATAACCTTCGTCACCCGAAACCCAACATAGCCAAGCAATATATAGACGGCAGAAAAAAGGCAGCAAGAGACGTGAAGGAAAAACACAAAAATGTACTGCGCTGCGCATAGAGTGGGGAAAAAAATGACATAATTCTATTTTACAGAAAAATGTAGATGGTGTTTCTTTTTCTGTCAGGCATTATGAAACAAGTGCAACACTAGCTGTAAATGTTGCTGTGTTCATCTCTACGTGTGTACCGCACGAGAAAGATTTTATGATTTTAAATGTCATGCCACTATTCATTATCTTTTCCCATGCTGCTAATCCACAAAGATTGACATCATGACGTCTTCAGCAATATTGTCCAAATATTGAATATATATGGTTATGTACTAGAGTTACTGTAAGAGGTAGTTTTTACAAGGCTATATTAACATTTGGAACGAGAATGAAATCACATGTAAATGCTACAGGTATTCACATACTTTGAAACGAAAATCTAAGCGTATCTTAAAGATATAGTTTGATAGTTTTCATTATTCTGGGATCCCCAAATCTTGGAATTTAATCATGAGAATATACTATGGAATCTGACATTGTCAATATGCAGCTCACATCTTCCAGGTATTAAATTGACTGGATGTAATGAACTGATCACTGTCAGGTTGTTTCAGTTTTTATATTCAGTTTTTTTTCTTAGGAAATAGAGCAAACACTCCATTTCAAACCAGACTTTGATTTCTTTGGTATATTTCTTTGAAAATTTCTTTGGTATATTTCTTGCATATTAATTTCCCGGAGAAAAAAGAGGCAGCATGACCGGGTTTCTTTTCTCCAAAGCTAATATAAATGTTTTTGTCAAACAAAACTTTATTTATTGACCATAAAGTTAATCTTTTTTATTTTTAAAAAAAAATAAAAAATTCTGAAAACAAAATTCATAAATCCATTCTCATTGTGTGAAAACTATTTGCCCTATCTGTGTTGATGTTTTTGCTTATTGAGTGCTAGGCACTATATTTATATTGGAAATTCATGTTCATATCATGATGCACCAATATTGTAGAAAATGTCTGGAAGATCTATGTACAATTATCATAATGTTCAACATATCTACAGGCTGCTATCATAATGTTCATTACTACCATCAACACTGCATGGATAGAAAGAAAAACTGGCAGAAGTCAACGAGTACACGCGTTTGTTTAGAAATTCAATATTTAGAATTTAAATTCAGATTACTAGTTGATTTCAATATTTTTTTAGATACAGTTTCATAAGTCGGAAATGCTCATTTTTATCTTACATATTTGGTTTCTATTATAAACTATGTTATGGGTACAACAATATTCACATTAGATCTAGTATTCGAAGGGTCACAGGCTCGTCTGCATATTGTCCACATTATCACCAGCTCATATGCTAATTGGCCGAAATATAACCAGAACACAATGGGGCCAATAGTTTTGTAGCTTGACAGCAAACTTCCCCCAGGTCAACTTCAAATGCATTTCTTCAATGGCAAGTTTTATACATAGAGTGCCAAAGTCTGACGTCATTTTTGGTTCTAAACAAGTGTACAGCCTTTGTTTCAAGTGAGCAGTACCATCGAATTTAAGTTGTTCAGAACCAGTAGGCGCATTAAATCTTTTGTTATTCAAATACTCTACGTCATGACTTCGGCTCTCATGACAATCATGTACTAGTAATAGATAGCTACAAATTGATTCCCACTTCGGCCCAATTAAAATACGCCACACCCTAATACAAGTCTTGTATAATAAGTCTTGTATAATAATGCATGTCACCTTTTTAATCCTATATTGAAAATAGAGGAAAGCACAGGATATGATACTTGGGCGCCAACTTTTTCTAAGTGATCAGTTTACCTAAGTTTCAATGGCAAGTGATGATTTAGCAAAATTAGAACTAAGCATTTTCAAAGTACTAATATAAGACCAGTGACCATTTACAGTTTGTTTACAGAGTCATGACCAACCAGTAAATACAAAACTTGACTGAATATGATACTCACGGAAGGCCGGGGTCTCTCTCTAGTGGTGCAGGCATCATGGGCTGTGCAGGCATTCTCTGCAGGCCGTACGTGGGGAAGGGAGGGGGGGCTGCACTCACACCTGGGCCACCTGTCTCCAGGGTGACGGTCACCGCGGCAACAGCAACACACAAATCTGAGTGGTCCCTAGCCTAGCTGTCAAATGTACAATGAGATATTATTTTTTACCACTTGTAATGTATTAGGTATAAATACAGTTTAAGTATTTTATAATAGTACTGAGACAGTAGAGGACTAAGCAGTGTGATATGATATATCATAAGATATACAATATTTGAATATGTAGAGCGTGGAATATCATATCACATTATGCACTCTATATGGAAATGTTCAAAATGTAGATCCACACTCATCAACTTGTTATTCTTCTGAATTCTTGACACATTTTACATGAAGCATATTCTGTCATTCACTTATTCTATTAACACTGGGTGGGAGCTTGCCCATGATTCTTGACGAGTCAACTCGGTAAAAATCTTTCCTCGCAGGGGCTTGCCTCGGCAAAAACCTTTTGTCGCATGGGCTTTCAGATGCCCATGTGATTAAAGATTTTTGCCGAGCAATGTCCCTGCGAAGAAAGATTTTTACCGACTTGACTCGTCAAGAATCATGGGCAAGCTCCCACCCAGTGATTAACATAACAAAAACGATGTTCATAATTTAATTTTTGTCATGTGGTTGTCAAGGAATCATCGCAATTGAACTTCAATTACTGCATGTATGATTACTGCATCAGTCTGTATGTATGATTACTGTATGCATGATCGAAACACATATTCCTCAGTCATTATTGCTGCTGCAATAATCACAAATTTCTCAGTCATTATTGCTGCTGCAATAATCTACGTCTAAGCGGCAGTAAGCCCTTCAAAACAATATCGAAAGCACAAAACATTTAGTGTCTAATATTCAAATAGAAATTAAATTCACATTTGTTACGATCAATTTAAAACACACGATCAACTGATCACACCTTTTTCAATTATAATGTTTGAGCTCTACTCATACACCCGGGGTAAACGGTTGCGTGCATACTGTAATGAAAGTTTTGATTGAATATATCATTATACCCTAAAGCATTGCTTATTTGTTTTATCAAATTGTGCTGATACTGATTAATATACTGGGAATTTGGACGACAGTGAGGGACTGTAACATTCGAATGGGACGATAATAGGGAATATGTTATACTCGGTACCAAATTACACAATGTTAGCAATTAAAGAACCTCAAACTGATTGATAGGTAGTGAGCTTGTGACAATTGACATCAAATCCAGGTACCTGTGTCTTTGATTCTTTCTAAATAGACTCTAGTGGGCGAAACACAACAAGAAAATCACCTACGATTCCTTCTTACCTTGTGTTTTGCGTGCGTACACATTCGGGACTTTGCTTAGCATTCAATACAATACGCACGCAACCATTTACCCTGGGTGTCATAGTTATGTTTTTTTAATGTATACTAGTATCCATGTATTCCAATACACAACCATGTCGTCCTTATAGAATCAAAAAAATTCATAATTTGATATTCATTATTACATTGTAACAGAAATGAACTCTTTCTATAAAAAGTGCAAATATTTTCTCCATCGAATAAAATCATTGACTGCTGTGCTAGGATGTATTGATGCTGCAGTGTCAGAGACAAACAATTATCGTTGACATTGTTGTTGTTTGTATTGTTTGTCCAGCTGCAGTGATAGCTGAGTGACTCAGGTCTATTACGGATTGGTGACATATTAACCCAGTGTCTTAATATGGCTGGGAGCCTGGGACAGGTTCGAATGATCATTCTGGTGATGTTTCAAAAAACTGTTTGTGAAAAAATCCAAGGCTGGTTGACAGCTGCTCTCAGGTGGATGTATTTTATGGCTAATTATTAGGTTGCTGTACAATACACTTTACAGCATGCCATATTCTTTGACACTCGACAGTTTAGGCCTACACATCATGTACCGCCATAAAGGTACAGTATCTTTACATGCCTCTTTACGCATGTAAAAATTCAAGTCTAATGGCACTTGTACTGATCAGTTTGAAATGAGTGACAACACAAGTCAACACCTAACTATAGTATAGATCTACAGATTCTACTAGACTAGAATCTACTGAAGTCAACGTCATCTGTCAGTGAAACACGCTTTTTCGCCGTATTTTTGTTTTGGATCATCGTATCAACTTGAAACTTTGTGTGTCTTAATTGGGTATCATGCCGCAAGTTTTCACCGAATTTCAGATTTCTATCTCAAGAAATGTGAAAGTTGGCAATCTACTCCAATGTTAAATTTGAGCCCCAACATGGAATTTCAGAGTCGGCACAAAAACGGCAACTTTTATTCGATGTTTGAGTTATGCTTCAAATAAACATATTTACTTAATATACACCAAACTGTGCCTTCCGACTCCAAATCAATGCAATAGGTTCATTCTGTACTGGCAAAAAGGGCTTTATCGTGAAATAGGTCCCGCTCATTCGTACGTTATGATTATAGTGTGAGGTCCCGCTCATTTTTCGTATATTATGATTTTAGTGTGATTTTACTCCAAATCAACGCAATAGGTTCTTTCTGTACTGGCAAAAAGGGCTTTATCGTGAAATAGGTCCCGCTCATTTCGTACGTTTCAATTTTAATGTGAGGTCCCGCTCATTTCGTACGTTATCATTTTAGTGTGAGGTCCCGCTCATTTCGTACGTTATGATTTTAGTGTGATTTTACTCCAAATCAACGCAATAGGTTCATTCTGTACTGGCAAAAAGGGCTTTATCGTGAAATAGGTCCCGCTCATTTCGTATGTTATGATTTTAGTGTGAGGTCCCGCTCATTTCATACGTTATGATTTCAGTGTGTTATTTCGTACGTTATGATTTTAGTGTGTACCTCCATCCACCCCCACCACCACCCTAAATACCGACGTTACTTTCCTTTGTGCAACCACGACAGGTGTACGTGACTGGTCATTTAACATGTTTAATTGCGACGAGTTTATATAGCAGCCTAAAGAAAACGTATTTCGTACGTTATGATTTTAGTGTGTACCTCCATCCACCCCCACCACCACCCTAAATACCGGCGTTACTTTCCTTTGTGCAACCACGACGCGTGTACGTGACTGGTCATTTAACATGTTTATTTGCAAACGTATTTCGTACGTTATGATTTTAGTGACTGGTCATTTAACATGTTTAATTGCGACGAGTTTATATAGCAGCCTAAAGAAAATTAAGGTATTTCGTACGTTATGATTTTAGTGTGTACCTCCATCCACCCCCACCACCACCCTAAATACCGACGTTACTTTCCTTTGTGCAACCACGACGCGTGTACGTGACTGGTCATTTAACATGTTTATTTGCAAACGTATTTCGTACATTATGATTTTGGGGCATGACACCCAATTCAGACACACTAAATTTCAAGTTGACCCGATTATTCAAAACAAAACTATGGCCAAAAAGCGTGTTTCACTGACAGAAGAATTTGACTTTACCAGTTTTACAGTCAGTTGTGAGTTGAGTTACACTGACTTAGGTACCCACCCAACTCTTATAAGTTGCAATCGCACGTTTGCGCTCACTCAGGGGCCTCTACAGGCCTCAAACAACAGATGCACAAAGTAATAATCATTTTCCGTATGCATCCTTGATGTTAGATCATATTTATTTATTGTTCAGCGAAAATCTATGAAATATTATAATCAATCAAGCTTTGACAGCGGAAATCCTATTTACCGTCCACTTCTAAATGGAGTGATTATAGTCTACTAAATACCGACGTTACTTTCCTTTGTGCAACTACGATGGGTGTACGTGACTGGTCATTTAATTTTTGCGACGAGTTCATATAGCAGCCTAAAGAATAGCATGTGTAACAAAATGTAGTTGAACTTGTTGAAATACAGTCAGCATTTCAAATAGTTCTCCCACATGGACAAATCTGAATAGCAAGCAGATGCCTCAACACAATTGAACAAAACATGGAATGACTAGAAATATCAATATTGAAGACTGCAATCTCCACGAAAGTGCATTTATTAGTACACATATGAATCCCGATATGTCACACTCATGGAAGAGACCATCTATAGATGTCCAAGACAAATATCATAGAAGTATTGAACCAGTTGATAATAAGATATGTTTAAAATTGGTGGGAAATGCAGTAATACACCACCGCAGACGATGCTAGATATGTGATATAAAACCTGGCAGAAAGATATCATATAATATTTCGACAACCAAATGCTACATGTATCTCGAAAATATTTGACTAAAAAAAATATCCAAGCAGTTACAAATACCTGTAGAGCATTCAGTGCTATTCAGAAGGATAATTACATGTAGGCCTAACCGCTCATAACATTGACAGGTAATTGAACGTTCTGGAACGTCCGCTAAGTTGTGGGATATAGATAGAATCGGTCACAAGCTTTCGCTCAACAAGCGGTCTTGAATACTTTACTTCTGGAGCAAAACTGAACAATACTAGTATACATTAGGCACACTGGGATCTGCATTTTCATGGAATATAATTCAAGCAGAGTAGTTCGAGACAAGCTTAAGACATCACATCAGATATATACTGATATATATATACTGATATGTATATTAAAAAGTACATACAGCTTCCAAAAAGTACAAAGAGATTTATACGCTGGTCAAACAGTCATAACACTGATACGTAATGGGGCGTGTTTAGTACATATTTGCAATCGCCAGCTGGCAAAACTGTTTTGGGGGTAAATATGACGTCACTATTCTGTTTTTCTGGCGTTATCAATTTAAACGTAATGTAGGGTTCGGCGACACAACGATAAAGAGGTATACCCCATTCACGGTGGCTAGGCGTTACGCGTTATTCAGGGATTCATAGGATACGACACAGGTCCCCATTTCAACAAGCTAAAATTAATGAAAAGGTTCACTTTCTTCCTAAAATTTTGTTTCCACGGAACATCCCAATGAGCAAACATCACGTATGCTACCAAGAATTACATGCAAACGTCGTTATATTTACGAAAATGGACACACAGATCGTGACAACACCCGCATGCTTGCGACTCGTTTGTGAAATATCAACGGTTATCAATTGAATACTATCATTCTTATAGAGCTCGCATTTTATCTATATTAATGCCGATACATAACATGTTCAACCCCAAAACCGAGGAGAACGGCTTTCGAAGCCATAATGACAGATATTGTGCAGCCAAAGGTATCGCTACACTGGCTTATTTCTTTAATTTAAAATATCAACAACAACCCTGAATATGTCTAATGTTCCGTGCAAACACAAATCCGACATTTCAAAAAGGTAAAATTAGCGAAATTGTATTTATTTCCCGCTAACGGTCACTCAGAGACTGCCATTTCCTCACGAATAACGCGTAATACTCACAATTTTACGCGGCACTCCCTGAATAACGCATAACGCCTAGCCACCGTGCCATTTCTGGAGTGTCACCGACAAGTCTTATTAACCTGCCAGCCAGTTCACGCTATAACCGTTGTGTCACTACTGTGTAGCCACCACGTCATAACGCTACAGTGCTTTCCCCTCTCGTCCCCGAGGTCAGCTGTATCCCACTGTTGAGCCACATCACAGGCCACATATGCAACCACTCACACATGGCGGTGATGCCAGTCAACAGCGGGGGGCGAACCCGGGAGCGACGCCGGAAGCCCACAGTGGTTGGAAAGGTCAGGCACCAATGTAGGGTTCGGCGACCCCACGATAAAGAGGTATACCCCATTACTGGAGTGTCACCGAATTGTCTTACTAACCTGCCAGCACGTTCACGCTATAACCGTGGTGTCACTACTGTGTAGCCACCACGTCATAACGCTACAGTAATTTAACAGCCATCATTTCATGTCATTATTGATTACAGACGATTTTCGTTGGTGATTTGGCGCCGAAAATTTACCTCAAATACAATGCTGCTACCTGTCGAATGAGTATATGACATGCCCCATTGATTGAAATGACACGTGGATGCAATCTCGAGCAGCCTATAACTTTCCACGGGTCCGCTGCTACATTTGTTGTTATATTTGTTTTGAACTCCGCTGCTACATTTGTTGTTATATTTGTTTTGAACACTTCATAAACATACCCTCGGGGTTTGGAAATGTTGTGCGTGTATACTCTGATTTTTTCAACTCGTTTACACCGTTTTTTGCTGATATTTTTGCGATGCTAAATCGTATCGTGTTATAACTTCGCATAGCTCACCTTGGGACCAAACGGCAATTTTCTGCAAACTTTCAGACTTCTATGCATGAAACTGATAAAGTTAGTAATATACTGCAATGATAAATTCCTCCTGAAAACTGTTCGTCTGCATGTCAACAGACATTATTTATTTTGAGCACGTGACGGAAGAGCCTATTTAGATGATTTACGCAAGAGCGCGCGTTAGGAATGGGACCGCCCCATGCAGGCTCCCAGCATGTAATTGGTACATAAGCTGTAGTGCACGCCCCCATAGTACCTCACTTGAATTTGTCCACTTGAATTACGTAATGAGCAAGGCAATATGGCAGCGCCCTACAGCAGTGTAAATCCTCGATTAAATTGAAAATTTGTGTTTTGAAAGAAACATGTAGCGTTTCGGGAGCCAGGTTTGTGAAAATCTATTGCCGTTTGCATCATAGACATGTAATATTCAGATAAATAGTTCGCTTGAAGTAATTTGACCGAAACAAAGGCAAAAAAACGGTGTAATCGAGGTATAGATGGAGGTTGAGGGACGATGATCAGCCTATATTCGTATAATAAAACCAATATGGGGGCTAGGTTTCGTACAATATCAGTTTTTATGGTTCAGCTTCGCCTCGTACCATATAACTTTCCGAAGGGCCATGAAAAGTGATACTGGAATCAACCAACCACATATTTGTATAATATCACATCCTCGCCGATTGTGTTTATGGAAATCCGTCCACGTTTCGTCCGATTTTCATCCAGTCTACCGTGTAAAATACGCGCATGCGCACTGATTATTTGCCGCCATCATGTCACGCTATTCAAGACCACCAAATACTTCTCTGTATGTTCGGAATGTTCCCGACGCTTCCAGGTAAAGCAAACAATAATATAAAGCCAATATATAAGCGGATAGACGATTGTAGATTTAGAATCTAATGAAATATTCGTTATCTAAGGCACATTCGCAACAGTTACACACGTACAAAATTTTGGAGTGCCTCGGCCCGGCCCGGAAAAAAACGTCGCTCACTCGCTGGACCTGGCACGCTGACGCTGCCATCGCCGCAATCAGATCAATGTCAGTGCTGTCGAGTGGCGCCGAATTGGTCCTAATCAGCACTGCTAATCCATGCTACAGTACGGATTATATACGTTTACAACTTACGTACATTGAGATGTTGTACGTAATTTACGTAAATGTATGTGAAGCTTTGGGAGCACATGACGAAATTAATACATCGCGAAATTTTGTACGTTTACAGTAGTACACATTTCCTATCACAACCAATTGTCATTCGGGGTCTTACTATATGAAATCAGCTGGGAGTTAAATTGCCCACTAAATTTAACATGTAACCCAAGCTGTGACCTGAATTGGTACAGTACTGTAGTAGGATACAATTAACAAGAATTATTCATATTTGCAAGTGCCAAGGCCCAAAATTGGCAAAAGCAGCCAAGTCCAGCAATACAATACTACTGTACAAATAGATCGGGGTAGGTTCTATGCCGGGTATGGCCACTGCAGGGCATTGACTACCTAATGATTGCAATTAGATATTGTGGGGTTTTTTTGTTCTTAATAAGTTCATCAATAGGGCAGCCATAACCCGTGGTGAGCATTACTAGTAGATCTACAAGTTCCTGTTACCAGGTAACAAGTCAAATCTGGGTCCAAATGAATCAAAGTTTTTTTTTTTAATTTATGGGTCAGCAACCTATTACCTTGGCGTCTTTAACCACATGGTTATCGTGTTCAGTGACAAAACCTCATAAACAGAAAATTGGAAAGCCAAACTGTTGCCGAAAGTTCAAACTTTCAAAGTTAATTTTCTTGAGTCAGAGTGCAAATGTTTTATTCTTTTTATAAGCCAAACGCGGTAAGAGGGTGCCATGGTAATAATAGTAGGTCGTCGATCTGTACAGTTTACATTTTTGAAAAAAAAAATGTTTTTAAATACTGTGACTAACTGATTTTAGTTGACTTCACAATGTTTATTGTGAGTTGGCAGTAAGCCATTCACAATACACAACTGCCATTTAGCACCATTTAATACACAGCTAAACCATTTGCTATTTAGTTTTTTAAAAATTGTCATGTTGATGTGTTCAAGGTGAATTGGTCATCAAATATGATTTTGCTCTGTGCCTAGCTAAGGCCATGCTAGTTGCAGATTTATTGCATAATGATAATATTTGTTATTTAAGTATTAATGACGTATATATGTCTTTGTTTTGCTTATCATTTCAAACCAGACCTGAAGAGCTACGAACAATGTTCGGTAAATATGGGCCAATAACTGATGTTTATGTCCCGCTTGACTACTACTCCCGACGGCCCAGAGGCTTTGCTTATGTGCAATATCCTTTTAATTTTCATGAAATGATACCAAATCTGTGTGTCAATTACATTGCTCTCTTATAATATTGATGTATACAAGATAATGGACGGATGGAAAAAAAGTTAGCTTTAACAGTGTTGGTGTTTGATATTTATGTTGTGGAAATAATTTTATTATGAACAAGGTCACCATCTGCAATACAATTATTCTTGTAGCCATAAATATAATGTAAACTGCTTGTCATTAAATCATGTTGTGTATCAGAGTAACTATCTATCAATGTAAATTACCAGTAAGACATGATTTTGTAATATTTAGTAATAACAACTGTGATTGTTTTTTTTTGTTTTTTATCAGAGTTCAAGACACAAAGTTACTAACCTACCTCGGCTATAAGTCAAGTTGGCACAAAGTACCAAAAGGTGAACCTCATACATAAAGCAAGCAGACCTTCAGAAGGCCTGGTATCTCCCTCAGAGTCAGCGCAAGCCAATGGTCAAGCCTTCATCTAGTTAGTCTACCAAATCACTGGCCTCATCCAAGCAAGCAAGCTAAATAACAAGCTCAAGTCGATATGTCAAGCAGGGAAACAAGTCAGACCAGATGGTCAAGTCTGCCATTTTCAAGTCCTGGGAAGTCTTATTGCAAGCCTACACAGATCTCAGCAAGTATCAAGGGTGCAAGAAGGCCACTTCGAGCGGTCCAACACAACAAGTATGACCACCTCGGGCGGTCCCAAGCATACAGCCACTGTGATCTGTGCAAGGGTTCCAGTTTGAACACGCCAGGCATTTAGAACAAGATCAAGCTTGGACAGGAAAGCAAGCAAGCACGCAAGCAAGATATCACCAAATGGAAACTAAACAGAATGCTTTCAAGTTTTGGAAAAGGCAAGATTAAAGACAAGAAAAGTATCCATACTTGAATAATTTATATACTGTATGATAAATTGAATAATTTTATGAGACTCCATGTGACAGTTAATGAAAAACACTTGACATCAGTTGAATATATTTGTTAGACTGGAAAGGCTAGTGCAATCTCAAAGAGTAAATACAATGTATTAAACTCGGTATTCATTACAGCATGACATGTGTCACTAATAAACAAACATTAATTTGAGTCGACTCAGTTTTTGGCTGCTCTTCTGACCTATTTTTTTTTTTTCCAAACACGTTCCCCCAAACATGCTCAAACGGCCATAAATCAATTACTGATTGCAAACTGGTTCTAAGGTATGTCTGTGCGTTAGGATTCACGTACCACTTAGCGGTTAATCAGTAGGTAATTAAGGACTAACATGTAGAACAAATTAGTATTCAAGCATGTTCCGCAAAATTCCTTAACAATGTGCAAGTTCGAAGATCCCCGGGATGCTGAGGATGCTATGTACAACCTGGACAGGACTAGATATTATGGCAGAGAGCTGGAGATCGAGTTTGCCAGGGGTGATCGTAAAAGTGAGTGTTGTATTAAGCTCAAACGCATAACTTAAAGTATTTATGGAATCTACTGATAAAATCTACATCCGTAAAAAGTATTATCGGTTCCATGCGAGTATCGTAGTCGTAGAAAAATATATTAGTCATATCTTTCAAACTTAAATCAACTGATGAATTACCACTGTTGAACTAAAGGTAATGACTCATTGCTGTCTTACAGCTCCATCACAGATGAGGACTCGTGAGCGGTCGGGAGGTAGAAGTTCTCGTTATGATGACTATGACCGAGGCAGCCGTAGACGGTAAGTTTGACAACATCTGGTTATATATCTATGTCTATAGTTAGCAAAGTTGCTTCGTAGTAATTTGCAAACTTAAATATTTGACATCTGGAATGTTTTTCTACACTTATAGACACAGATCGTACAGTCGCTCCCCAGCCCGGAGATCCAAGTAAGTGTAATTTCCGTCGATTGATTGACTTTTACTGGCATGATATAAAATTTTGTGATGCTTCTGGTAAACTAGTTGTCTGGCGTACGAATGCCTAAGTAACATTCTGATTGATAAACTGTCTCGTCAGGTACAGTCGATCAGCAAGCCGCAGCCCATACAGGAATAGGTATGAACACATGCAATCCCCTACTGGTGTATAGAAACGTAGAAAGTTCTTGTTGCTTTTGTACAGTTCATCCTCAGTGTTTCAACTTTTCCCCACAAAAAAGTTCACGATTTAATTTAAGAATTTGTACTTTTCAGAGATAGAAGTCGCAGCTATTCCCCATATAAGTGAGTTTTCTTATTACACTAAATTCAATCCATGTATTATCACTAAATGATTCTGCAGAAAATTATTTGAACTTCACACTTCTGCTGTTTATTTTATACATCACCAATCTAAACTACTACATGCTCCTTTTCGATCCTTTGGATCGTTCTGGATAGAAATTCGCGTACTGAAAGCAAGGCACGATCGTCTGCCTGCATGACTCGAGCGCTCCTTTTGCCGCCAAAACCGCCGCGCATATGCGCGCGCAGCTGCGCAGAAGCTTCACTTTTCTGTCCACCGCCATTTTTGCTTGGCAGCTTTGGATTTTGGTTCCCGGTGAATTCGTAGAATTTAGTCTGCAAACTAGACTTTTGCGATATATTCTTACGGAATTTCACCTGCCACGTTCATAGACATCGTTTTGTGTCTATTTGGATAAGTATCGGTCGATAGTTTGTTACTTGCTAGATCGTCAGCGATTTGTTTAGCCAGTTCACCCTATTATCGTCCATCCGTCGTACTTGATAGTGTACTTGTTGTTTACATCTATCAATAGTTCTACGTTAATTTTCTACTGTATATATTGTGTATACGTATACTGTAGTTTATATATTCGTAGTCCTCTTAGGGTTCTTTTTTCAGCGCGGTCTCAGGTTTGCATATTTTGCCCGCCCTGTTACTGTGTGTGGTTAGTTCCCTTGTGTGATCATGACTTCACAATCCTCCCTTGGTACCGGTGCCATGGACGAACGTCCATGCCCGAAGTGTCTGGTCAATACCCTCCGAGGAGGGGAGAAACACAGTGTGTGTTTCGACTGTTTAGACCATGGCCCGGTATCTATGGAGGATTTGAGGTGTGATCTGTGTCGTTTCTGGCGTCCCTCTTCCTTCGTGCAGGCGACTGCAAAGTATTCCGAAGCCTCGTTGGCTCGTCGGGATGCTTTGAGGCTTGCGGAAGCTTCGGCTCCGCAAGTCCGCCAGTCGCCCATGGAGGTGGAGACTCCGCCTGTGACGGCACAGATTGCGTCCGGTGTTAGCCAGCCCCTGGGGCTAACACAGGACATGGTCAACGCGGCTGTGCAATCTTTCTTTGCACAGTCGTTATCGTCCCTTCAGGGTCCCCTCCTGCCGGGTCTCTCTTCCCTGCTTGGACAGGGAGTCCCGGCCGGTTCTTCGGCTGCCCCTTCGTCGCAGGGAGAGCTTGCTCCCTCTGCTGGCAAGAAGTCGAAATCTTCTAAGAAGAAGGTTTCAGTTCTTGCCAAGGCGAAAGCAGCCAAGGAACCGCACTCCACCTTCGTCGTCCCTCAGTCGGGGCCGATCGAGGTGGAGGGGTCCGTAGTCTCTTCCCCGGGGCCTTCCAAGAAGAGGAAGCGTGCTTCCTCTAAGCGCCGTGGTGCTGAGACCACATCGATTTTCGATGTGGCTCAGGCTTCGTCCGACCTCTCGGTGGGCGACGATCAGGCTTCGGGCTTCGATCGGCGGGGCAGCTTGGATGGCTCATTCGGGTCCTCGGTCTCGAGGTTCGAGGGGGGAGAGTTCCCTTTGTTTGGGGGTGAGGCTCTCGATCGTTCGTGCGATCGGGAGTCTTCACTTGGCGGTCGTGCTCCTGGTCCTCGATCAGGGCACGATCGGGCGGGTGGTGCTGGGGTCGTTCCTCAGGGCCACTCAAGTCCTGTGTACGCGGATGTAAGTCGCCGGACGGGCGCGATCGCTGAGCAGGCATTCCCTCGCCCGTCCTTTGATGTACCCTTGGGGTCATCGAGGTCTTCGATCGGACCTGTGAGGTCCAACGATCGGGGGGGTCGAGTGGAAGCTGATCAGGAGTCGTCCTCCTCGGAGGATGAGACTTCCGATCAGGCCGGGGGTTCTAACTTCCGGTGGGCTTTGGAGTCGGTCGCAAGGCGAATGGACTTGCCGATCGATGCTCCAGGGCCCTCACGGGGAACCGGTAGGTTCGCGTCGGCGCCAGTTCGTCGGCCGATCCGGCTCCCTGTGGCTCCCGCGTTGGTCAAGTCTTTCGACAAGATCAACAAGGGAGTTACGGCTAAGAAGGATGTGGCTCGTACGGAGTCGACATTCCCGACTAGCCGTGTTCGACCTGAGTCGATCGACACCTATCGGACTGTAGAGTCCGAGGGTGGACATCAGACTTCCGTCCCGGTCGAAGACCCTAACCTTCACCTGCTTTCCCGGAAGCAGGGTACGGTCTGGTCAGCTTATGTGAAAAAGGCTCGCCTTTCTCACTGGCAGACGCTGTCTCATCAATTGATGGGGCAGCTCTCGTTGACAGATCACCTGACCACCTTGGTTCAGGAGTTTGTGGACGAGGCGGATCTGGAGGAGGGGAGTCGCGCCAACATACATGCAGCACTCGGCGTCTTGGCCGGAGTGGTCCATGCTGCTGAGCGTGACAGTGCGCACCTGGGCGCACAATTGGATCTCACCATGCGTGATGCTGATCTCCGTCTGCTTGACGTGTCCGCTACGGACGTCGCTGAGCTACGTGGGAGGCCGCTTTTTTCAGGCTATACCTACGCCAACCTCTCTCGATCGGATATTTCCGTCATGCGGGAACATCTCCGGGATGAGGCTATGGCCAAGGCTTTGCTTGGGAAGTCGGCGGGGTCTGGGACAGGCAAGAAGACCAAGGGTCAGAAGCCTGCCCAACCTCAGGCACCACATGCACCCGCTTCTACGCAGCCGCCCTTTCGTGGGGCGCAGCCTCCCCCTCCCCAGGGGGATGGCAAGCGCGGAGGCAAAGGGGGTGGACGCTTCAAGGGCAAAGGGAAAGCTTCTGGTAAGAAGTGACTCGTTGCGGGAAAGCGTAGGCTCTGTGGAAGGTTCAGTTCTTTCGGAATTCGATCTTCCACAACCTGGTCCAGTCGGGGGACGCCTGGCTCAGTTCGTCCAGAACTGGAGCGATCTGGCGTCGTCAGACAATTCAGTCGTGGCATGGGTGAAGTTCGGTCTCACCTTCAGATGGGAGGCTGGAAAACCACCGATCAGACCCAAAGCGTGGTTCTTCCCTGTGCCCGGCGATCGGGAAAAGTTTCAGCTTCTGCAGCACGAGGTGCAGCAGTTGCTAGAGAAACGTGCGATCGAGGTGGTCAAGGACGAGAGAGGATTCTATTCTCTCATCTTCCTAGTGCCGAAAAAGACAGGCGGGTGGCGTCCCGTTTTCGATCTGTCAAACCTCAACAAATTCCTGATCATACCCAGGTTCAAGATGGAGTCGGCGCTTTCCGTCCAGAAAGCTCTGTCCAAGGGGAAGTGGGCAGTCAGTATCGACGTCAAAGACGCGTACTTACATGTGCCAATACACCCAGCCGATCGGCGATACCTCAAGTTCGCCTTCGAAGGTTCGGTGTATCAGTTCAGGGTACTTCCTTTTGGAGTAGCCACCGCCCCTTACGTGTTCACCCGTATCGTAAGGACGATGGCAGCCAGGTTTCGATCGGTTGGAATTCAATTCCACCATTATATCGACGATTGGTTAATCATAGCCGACTCCCCGTCTCAGGCTATAGAGCAATCCGGGTTCGTCCTCAGGTTGGCGACCAGCCTCGGCTGGATCCCCAATTGGGCGAAGTCTCATCTGTCCCCGACACAGAGGTTCGAGTATGTCGGGGTAGATTACGATCTAGAGCGAGGAGTAGCTCTTCCTCCGCGGAAGAGAGTTCTCAAGGCGATTGCGGCGATGGAGGTCGCGCTGACGCAGTCGTCGATCACAGCTCGACAGTTTCTGTCCATCATCGGTCTGTTGGCGTCGATGGAGAAACAGGTGCCGTTCGGCAGGTGCTTCCTCAGACCCATTCAATGGTGTCTAGCGTTGCAATGGCGGATACTCACCGATCGACTAGACCAAGTCGTATCGGTGGACGATCGTGCTCGGGAAGCAATGCATTGGTGGCGGGACCATCGGAATCTTTTCCGAGGGATGCCACTCGCGGAGTATCTGCCCGATCGGACCTTCTTCACCGATGCGTCAGAATTGGCTTGGGGAGCTCATATGGACGAGCACGAACTCTCTGCTGTGTGGAACACGAGCGAGAGGGCGTTGCACATCAATGTCCTAGAGCTGCGAGCGGTGAGACGTGCGTTCGAGATCTGGGGGCCTCAGAGTCCCCCAGGGACGAAGTGGTTGGTCTTCACAGACAACAGCACAGTAGTGGCGCACATAAACAAACAAGGTGGAACTCGGTCGAGTCAGCTTTGTTTGGAGGCCGAGTGTCTGATCAGGTTTGCCTTCAAGTACCATCTGTTTATCAGGGCGAGGCACCTGCCGGGTCACAGGAATGTCCTAGCGGACGCTCTGTCGAGACCGGACAAGATCATAGGCACGGAGTGGAGTCTGCATCCGGGGGTGTTTCGGCGCGTTTGTCAGGCGTTCGGGACACCGAACATAGACCTGTTCGCAACCTCTCGGAATCACAAGCTCCCGGTCTACTTCTCACCTCTGCCAGAGAGCGAGGCACTGGCTGTGGACGCGATGTCTCAGTCGTGGGACGGGATGTTCGGGTATGCGTACCCGCCAACTCGATTCCTAACAGAAGTGCTGCACAAAGTAGCCAGGTCTCAGTGCGAGATTCTGTTGGTGGCGCCATGCTGGCCGATGCAGGCGTGGTTCCCCCTGCTACTGTCCCTCCTGATCGATGTGCCACGGGTTCTCCCGATCGAGGACAGGTTGCTGAAGCAACCGGGGCGGGATATATTTCACGATTCCGTCCACGTGCTCAAATTACACGTCTGGAGGCTATCGAGCGATCCTTCCAGGAGGCAGGATTTTCTCAGCAGGTGTCCGTACATCTCGCGAGAAAGAATAGGAGATCCTCCTCTAAAACGTATGAGGCTAAATGGAGAGTATTCGTACGTTGGTGTAACGGAAGGCGCATTGATCCGCTCTCTGCCCCTCTGAATGCAGTGCTAGACTTTCTCTGCTATCTCTTTGATAGGCTTAATTTGAAGCCTACTACGATCGAGGGATACAGGTCCATGCTGGGCCCTGTATTCCGTGCTAGGGGGATCGATTTAACTAATAATCGTATCCTTGCTGATCTCTTGGCGTCCTTTAGGACGCAAAGGCCACGTGGAGTTCCTACTCTACCGGATTGGGACATGGCTTTTGTGCTATATTGTCTTACTAAAGCACCTTGGGAGCCTCTCAAGGAAGTTTCCTTGCAGAGGTTAACTCTTAAGACTTTCCTGCTAGTTATGCTAGCAAGTGGTCGAAGACGCTCAGATGTCGCGGCGATCGACGTATCGCGAGTCGCATTTGGCGCGGATGGGTCCGTTTCCTTATACCCAGTACGTGATTTTATGCCTAAAACACGTGCTGCAGTTGAGGGCGGGAAAGCGTTCTCCCCTATCGTAATTCCGTCACTGGGCGGTTACGTAGGACGGAATGAGCCGGACGCTCTATTGTGTCCGGTAAGAGCGCTGAAAATCTACATCGATCGTACCAGATCGATCAGGAAAGATCGCAAGCGATTATTTATTTCCTATCAGCCTAACAGGGCTACGGATATCTCCACAGCTACACTATCCCGATGGGTGAAGGTTGTAGTGAGGACTGTCTATGCGGAATCAGGTGCTGACGATCGAGTCACTTACAAAATATCGTCCCACCAAATCCGACACATCTCGATGTCTTTGGCGGCCAGGTCGAATATTCCGTTGGAATATATCGTGAGGGCTGGAATGTGGACTAATTCTACGACATTCATCGGGTTCTATCTGTCCAATGCTGCCGAACTTCAGGACCAGTCGTCCAGATTTAGACTGGGTCCGCTGGTCGTAGCGCAAGCTGTTGTTTGAACCAGCTGGACAGAAAAGTCTTGGTTTTAACGTGCACGTGTATATAAGCAACGCTTTGTGTTTGTGTTTGAATTCTTTATGTTACGGTCTCAAGTAGAGTTCCGTTTTCCACCGATGGGTGAAGAAGAAATTCGTGCATGTCGGAGGCAAGCGATCGCACCGCTAGGTGAGTATCTTTATTATTACTAAAGATATATTGAAAATGTAGCATTTTAGCGATTCGCTTGAAATCAAGACTATCGTCTGTTTTCATGACTCTCTAGCACTACTGCTCCACCGCCTATCCTTTGATTCTAAGGAGCATGTAGTAGTTTAGATTGGTGATGTATAAAATAAACTTCCCAAATTTTAATTGTAAATTTGCCGTTTATTGTTATTACTCACCTCTAAACTACTACAGTAAAGGCCCTCCCATCCATCCCCGCCAGTTATGTGCTAGGGGCTTCCTTTTGTCGTTTGTTGGACAGAAAAGTGAAGCTTCTGCGCAGCTGCGCGCGCATATGCGCGGCGGTTTTGGCGGCAAAAGGAGCGCTCGAGTCATGCAGGCAGACGATCGTGCCTTGCTTTCAGTACGCGAATTTCTATCCAGAACGATCCAAAGGATCGAAAAGGAGCATGTAGTAGTTTAGAGGTGAGTAATAACAATAAACGGCAAATTTACAATTAAAATTTGGGAAATTTGAGATCATGTAAATATTGTAAACTGCAAGTTTGAAAAAAAATACTGCTCCTGATAGTCACAATGGCAATGCCAACTGTTGTATAAAGCACTTTCCTGCTCTGTTCTCATCCAGGAGCCGATCTGCCAGTCGATCCCGGTCTCGTGAACGCAAGAGGAGCAGTGGGAAGCAGTAAGCAGTGTATCAGGCTGATCTCCCTCATGTTGTCTTTCATGTTCCACACACGGTGTATATGGATAAAGTTTTGTTTGAAAGTTTTGCATTTGATCCCCATCAGTTAATTTCGTGTTACTTACATATTCTGTGATCTATTGACAATAGAAACTGAGAATCACATACTGTGATAATCATTGAGAGCCTTTATTTGCTTGGTTTAGCAGACTGTGTATTGTATTGGGTATTGTTTCCTTTTGTAGCAGGTCATACAGTCGTTCCCGCTCACGAGGACATTCCCCGGTGGCCAACGGTTCCAGACACAATGACAGCTACTAGAGACAGTCAGGTGGGTTTTGTGGATTATCTATGTATGTTGCGGATCTTTCTTTTCGTCATTTAGTTCACAAACAGGAACTGTCAGCCAAGTCTGTGATAAAATCATGAAATGTGTGCCATTTTCTGACTTCATAGGTGTGTAGCTGGGTTGAGAGGAGCACAGTTGGCAAGGCAGCAAAGTTGAGAATCTATAACGACGAGAACCCAGTGATCTGAGCTGTGCTTATCCTACTTACTTGCGAACAAAAGATGAGTCGACACACATAACACCTGCTGGTCAGAGGAGGCGACACAAGTTTTAGCTGTTTTGTTTAAAAGGTTTTATACAGAGCAACATGTACAATGCTTTCGTGTTGTTTTCATCCTGCTTCCAACTCGGGTTAATCTTTTCTCCCCGTTGTAAATATGTTGGTGCATATCAGTACATGGAACTTTTATGTAGACGGTTTTCTTTTCATCATCACTTTTGTGTGATAGCCATTAAGCTGATTAATTTCCACAATTAGTAGCAGATTAAGTAGAAAATGTACACTGTATAAATACATTAGTGATATTTTGTGTTCAGCTTTGTTTGCTTATCCTGTCATTTTGTTTGACTGAATCCCAAGAAAATTTCACTTTATTGATTGTAATTTCGCTTACCAGTTGTCCTTCTGCTAGAGGAATGTATGATATTCATTACAAGACGATATACGAAAAATATTCCATTCTGTTCTTATTGATATGTGAAGATGATTGCGTAGATGTGAAGCCCCAATAATTTTCATGTTCTTGTCTTAGTATGTTGAGCATCATGACAATTATCGTGTTGTATGTCATTTACACTACATAGTAGACAAATTTTGTAGATGAATTTGTGTATGTTGAAAATAAAATGTGAACTATAAAATACTGTCATTTGTCTGCATAATACACTTTTGGATAGGGTATTCAAGCAATGCTTGTACTAAAAGGAGATATATTTACAATTGTAGCCCTGCAAAATTACAAGAAACCCTTTACAATAACATTCTGAATGTTTGTTGTACTCCTGATTGATGTGGTGCATTGCCAAAGCTGAAGTATAGTATGGTTCATCTATTACATGAGAAAAACTTTTCATTGCAACATTTCTCGTGTCCCTGTTTATACTTTGTACTGTAAATTCCCACCGAGAATACCACAAGTTAATTCGTAAATAACTACAGATAAAAGAATACAGAAAACGAGTGTTTCTAAAAGATACTTGGCCATTTTATTGGACATGTATTGGTACCAGAAGCGCTAAAATGGAACAAAAACATCCATCGTGTCAAAATGGGCATTCCACATGAATCGTCCTTAGAAAAACATCTATTACAATGTTTCAATTACCACACACTTAGCCATGAAAGGTATCTGGCAAAGCTTAGCTATGCATATACAACACATGGAAAGATGTTGGAACTTATAACGCTCAAAGTTTGCTTCACCCGTGGCAATGGTTATTCATGGTGTCGTTATGATACAAACCGTGTTATGCGTACAATTGCCATATAGCAGTTCTGATACATATATAAAAGAAACTCCTTGATATATGCTATAATGATGGTTATGATGTCACCCTAGCACTATTGTCCAAAGTAAATGCTGGTACCAAACACACTACAATAAGGCGTAGTTCAGATCTCAATTATTTAGAAACATACACGACACATTTCAGTTGTCCATTTTGCTTCAATGTTGATGAAGTTCCATGATTTCCACTCGAGATGTTCTCAATCATAACAAACGACCATGAGTTATGCAAGTACAGTTACTGACACAGGGTAGAAGACAGCGGTATGGACTAATTGCTGAATGTACAAAAGCCACCTTAGCTCCTGCGAATAGCTACCAGTATATGGCAACACACTGCACCTCTGTACAAACTAGACATAAAAGCCTATAGGCTTTGTGGCATCCCCCAATTTTTCTTTTCTTTTCTAATGGTGAAACTTGACTGTTATTATAATACATATACCAGGATTATTGAACACAGGTGGGAGTGAGAGTTCAAATTATAGCAGTTGCTCACTAGACAAATGTCCATCAGATATTTGTTTTAATCTCAATAGGTATTAAATGTACAGACATGACAGACATTCATAATACAAGCAAAAAGGAAATTATTCTGGGTTCTGACTAAGTAAAACAATGATAATTTGGTCACTGCATGTGAAATACAGCTAGAAAACAAAACAATGCATGTAGTTTCATCCAGATAAACACAGTGCTGTTTTAACTGAATACAATGAACAATTGACCGGCAAGCAAGGCCCAGGCAGACCTTCAAAGCTGTTATCTTCAGTTTGGGTCATCATTATATAACCACCTATTGTTTTCTTTAGAAAGGGAAGGAGGGCATTGTTCCAACTTGTTGGTGTTAGTATAGTAAACTGGGGTGAGGGGACAGGAGAGGGGGGGGGGGGGGGGAAGAGGGGCAGTGCATACAAGTCACTGATACATTGCTACATTCATATGCAGATTAGACTGGCTGACAGTGGAGGTGGGGGAGGGAGAGGGGGGGGGGGGGGGGTATTGCCTTATCACAGGCATTACTGAGCAGGGCTCTCATATACTGCACTGGCTGAGAGGGCAGAGCCTAGCCTCATGCTGGACATGCAGGCTGCAGTCAGTGAATACAGTAGCATGGCTCAGTCACAGTATTACATCTGCATGGGGGCAGGTGAGGGAAAAATTCCAAGTCCAAAAAAAAATACACCCAAAAAATTTTTTCCCCCTGGAAATTGCCTGAATCAAATTATGACATTGACAGGAATCGCCCGATTTTTTTTTCCAAAATGGCCGCTGGCGGCCATCTTGGATTTCGGGTCTCGACGAAAAACAATAGGGGTTAGGAGCAAAGTATTTCGGATGAGCTGTGAAAATTTCGGAAAGACAGATTAAGGCGTTCAAGAGTTATGATCCGGAAACCGAACGGCGGAAGAAAAAAAAAAAAAAAAAAAAAAAAAAAAAAAAAAAAAAAGAAAAAAAAAAAAAAAAAAACAGACAAAAACATAAGGCCTCCCGATTTTCAATCGGGATGCCTAATTAATGGTGAACAAATTGACATAAACAGTCAAAATATTTCAGTGGTGATTTTTGGATCAAGTGTGCGCGAGCAAAAGCAACCATAAATTTCCAAGACAAAACGTTTTGGTGGATAGTTTGGTAGCGGAATACTAAATACTTGCAAATGGATTGTGGTCATCAACCATGGGACTGCACTATTGCCTGAAAACCACTGAATCAATTTTTATTTTTTGAGAAATACACAAAAAGACTAGAAGACATTGATTCATGAGAGCCAGGGATACACTATATTACAAGTCTCTGTGAGGTTTTTAGAAAAAGTATGGCAGACACTGAAAATAATTTCAAGTGCACAACACTATTATTATGTACAATAGGTGAACAAAATAAAGTCTACTCTCTCAAAATCTCGATGTGTTCAAAAACAAAACAAGCTCAGCAGGTCGTCAACATCAAGCAGTGATGCATATAGTAAAAACTTCATGGCACTCTTATCTGACATAACTATAATTTTCCCCGATAATTTCACATTAAAAAGCCCTTGAAAGTATATTAAGGCATACTAGCTGTAAAACAGACTGCTACATGTAAATCTACATACAGGGTTTCACCGAATCAACATCCAGTCATAGGCCATATTTACAAGAGGAGATTTCTCAAGACGTCTGATAATCATTTCAGTACATTGCTTGTAAACCAGGACTACATGTACCTCAATTATGTTCTATTGTCTCACACGACATCAATGAACACTGCACATTACTGAACATTGAACACTTGACAGATCAAGGCATATAATGTCGGCTTACTCCTACAAAATCAGCATTTTGAAAACAACCTTTGTAAATCCAACGTTTCTTACAGCTATGATTGTTAGTGTACAACAATACACTTGGTTTGTAATCTTCAGTTCCCCAAACATCAAGAATATGAGACAGATGGTGCTGCCACCTGCAGGCCGGGGGACTACATGACCTAGAGCAGGTGGCAGCACCATCAAAAGCACAAACAGTTATCTACAAAATATACATGGTTCATGTTAATACCATTAAGTCACCAGTCTGACTGTTGTATACGTTAAAATAATAAAATGCAACAAATTTCAGCAATATAATAAAGGCTACAACTAACTAAAATCTATGTAAACTAAAGCACCGTTTGTAGGATATTAAGATTAAGACCAGGTTTCTTGTAATTATTAAACTGAACATCACAAGGTGACTTCAAGCTTGACGGAACACCGTACAAACACATACACACATACGAATTTGTGACTACAATATCTTAAGGTACATAAATAAATATCATTTGTGAAATGTTTTGGAAGCCATGTCAAAATCACTGTAGATGATTTAGGGATCCTTTGTTTTTCAAAAGTAACACTGTAGTAAGTTTTAAATAAACCATAAATATACCGGTTAGCTTCACTGTACATCATATTACAGAATCAAGCCATGACATTGAACATTGCCAAAAATTTCAATTTTGTCACTCATTGGGCACAATATGTCGATACAAAAATTCCATTCCACACACAAACTAGATTAGCAGTCGCAATCGAAGCACAAAACATAGGCAGCAGTTACTTTAAAAAGAATACATTTCAATTAGAACTGATACAGGTAATCAAGATATTTTTCTTAGCGTGTACTTTTTGATAAAATACCGATTGTTGGGAAATAAACCCACTGATATGCTAAAACAAATACCATCAGGTACACTGAACACATACCCAGATACCAACAAAGTAAGGCAATAAACGCGACGGAAAGTCATCCATTGACAATTTCCTCAAAAAACCTTACTTATGGTACAAGTCAGCTAAGCCTACATAGAAAACTAGTGTATATTACAAGTCACATGCAGCGACAATGTACATATCACTCGAAAAAACTTTTTTTTTTCAGAGAATACAAAGACTGAACTAAAGTAATTTCACGACAAGATCTAACCACTACTCCATTGATTCTTCAAAAATGCCATTGCAAAAAATAACAAACTCATCCATGTTTTTTAATTGAACATCTAACAAATACTGTGCACAAAATACAATGCAACAGCAGCTTTGTGTCTATAACATCAGCGCATAATTACTTTTTAAAAATGTGACAAGTGAATTCAAAATGCAATTCCGTATGACCAATGTTAGCATGGACTAATTGCACATCGAAGCGAGGGCTTACATTTAGCTTTACAAAGCTCTCCATAAGCTGACAGAGTGAGAGACTGTGATGGCAGCAGGGTGAGGGGAGGGAGGAGGGAGATGATTCCCATGTCGGCCCGAATCAGTCTTGCCTCTACGTTCTGAGTCCCGCTCACTTCTTCTCCTTCTTCTTGGTCGTGAAGGAGGGCATACGGAACTTCTTCTTCTTCTTGTCTCTGCCGCCCTTCTCCGGGGACTCACTGGCTGACGTCATCTCCTTGGATGGTGAACCCTGCGCGACAACACACATCACTCAAAAAACAACAGTCGAAAGGTCATCACGCAAATGTTCATGGAGGCATTCAGTGGCATTTAGTAGTCTTCAGACTCCGTGAAATTTTCAAGCTCGATCATCGGTGGCAGAATAACGACCGATGATCGAGCAAGCTCGAGCTTCCAGGCAAAATCTAATCAAAGCCCGGGCGAATTCAAAAAGTGGGTGATATTAGGAGATATGAATGTCCATATGCTCAATGATGCAATGTGACATGATTTAATATCAGGAATGGATACTACTGATCTCTTTGGGCGTTTGTTCACGATCGAAATTAATGCAGATATGTTCTTTTGAAGAGAAAAACTTACAAAAGTCCAACAAAAAACGACAGAGATTAAATTTCTGTGTGAAAATCCCCACCCCCGTTGATGTCTGGCCCATTTGATTCGATGTGTGTTTGTAGGTATCACTTCCTGTCAAATTTCAGTCATGTTTTGCAAGTTTACTATCTTTATGGGAGATGTTTTATGTTCATTTCAAATAAAATTTATTCATCTTAAATGATCGTTCATCCAATTTGATGCTCGAGTGCTCGTTTCTAGCCCAAACTCGACCGATTAATCGATCATTCGAGTGCTCGACCTAACACTAGCAATTAGTGGCCTCTCCCAACTTGATACCCAGAATATTTGTCATGTTCAACTTGAGATTCTTTTATTTTCCACAATAGCCTTAATCAATTTTCTTTCAAACCGTGTTTTCTCAACTTAACATGATTGCATTTGTGCAACTGAGATTCTTTTGGGTTGAGACATTGTCCAATACACGCATCACGCTCCTCCCCCCCCCCCCCCCCCCTCCAGTCTGTTTGACTAAGTTTCTATAGTGAGTCTCTCTCACCTCTACATACCATGAACGATAACGAAAGCACTAAGAATACGAAAGAGTGACTAACCTCTCTGCTGCTCCTTTCCGTGTCGTCGTGAGTGGCCTCGGCGCTGGAGGTGGATTTTGTGGGAGAGCTCAGCACTGCCTGCTCACCGTTGATGGCAGAGTCTGCAACACAGCCATTGATAATGGGAGTTAAAGAATGGCAGAATATACAGCTGCTGTTTAAGTCATAACATTTGATCATTACACTGTTGAATGAATCAAGTATTCTGATAGTAATAGTGCTGGAACTGTAGATGTTGATAAGTTGAATCTGAAATAGAGTTGTGTGGAAGAAGTAATGGTGACCATTAACTCTCAGTAACGGTGACAAAGGTAGAAGCTATCAATCAACAGACACAGGAAAGGGTGACACCTTGGAATAAAACCGTAACATCCAAAGCCCATAATACATGTGTACAGAAAATCTTATCCCACTGTATACTTGTCACATAAATCTCCCACACAAATTCTACATACCATATCACCAATCCACTATTATATGAGAAGGAAGTTTGAATATGATATTCAAGATTGTGTTCACATGATAACTTTGTTATCAAAATACGAACAATTAGGGTTTTTTGGTAATTTGCACACAATTTTGTCACTATTGTGTCACAAATCTGATCACTAAAGCAGGAAGTGTAACACTATACATGAATACAAGAGTCAAAGTCACATGTTCAGTTAATTATTCACAGAATATATCACAAAGTTAACAATGTACAACTCCTGTTGGTCACAATAGTATTCTCATCTGTACACATTCACTTGCAGAAAATTCACTTGCAGATTGTGACACGATATTTGTACAAGTCTAGTAATTGATATAATAGAATACGGAGAGATGTAAAGCCCAGAAACACAATTGAACCCAACACATGTGTGTGTCAGCCCATGAAGTACATCATCTGATGAGAAACATACATGATAATGAGAGTAAGATTGTGTTTTCATGTATGTTCATTGTGTATGTTATATTACATAATCCCAAATGAAGAGTGATATTGTATATATTATATATATATATTACAATCACAAAACTTCATCCAACCATGTGCATTTAGTAGGATACATGTGTTACCACTTGCCACATATACAGTGTACTTGCTAGTGAGGTGTGATATTGCAATTTCAACAGCTGGGGTGAAATTAAGCTGTGCATCGGCATAATATATATGGCAGATCATAAGCATAAATATTTGTAACCACAAAAGCAATATATTCGCCACTAACAGGACATGAAGTACATCATGTGAATAAATTGTAGGTCAATGTTCACATTTTTTGGCATAGTGATACACTGTTCAGTGTGGTTTGATTGAATCATATGAATCTAATTTATCTTGACGATTATCATGAACTTAAAACCCAGGTAATAGTTGTTTATTTACACGAGAATCCACCACATTTGCACCTCAACCTGCACCCCCCTCCCCTCCCCGGGCCCCACCCCCAACACCGCTTTCCTCAACCTACACCGCCTGTCCAGTGCTGTATAACAAGCAAGCCTTGATACAAGTGCATTGCCCAGACAAAGCTTTGAGATCGGCTTACCATCCTTGGACCGTTTGTTCAGGTTATCCTTGAGTTCCTGAACCACTGCATGGGGAAAGAGGTCATTCCAGGTAAGGGATCGCTTACAACATATCCAGGACCAAGCTGGTAATACAGCCAGCACATCTGGCAACTATCAAAGGTCATTTGGCAGGGCCTTGTAGCACACTTTCTGTGTTGATTACATTACTGTATTGTCCTATAACTTCAAAATCATGTTGAATAGTTACAACAGTTGACCAGTAAGGTATAGGCTGTGGTGTTAGCTATTTCGTGGAAGTTCTCAGGCACTGGGTATTGTTGTGTTTTGATATATGCTACTCACACTGCTGGCTTTTATTGGCAGGCAGTCGAGCAGACTGTGTTCTCCTCGAGGGGTCAATCTTTGTAGTGGCTGGGGGACTGTCTGTGTCTGTTATCACAACATATTTGTCAGGAAGCATGCAATTTCCAGAGTAATTTCAGTCTCTCATCACATATAACAATAGGCTACAACATTTCACAGTACACAATTTTGACACAGGTTTGAAGTCAATGACTCGACTAAATACAAAGACTATCTCAGAGGTTGAACCTGGAAACAATAGCCACATTTCTCACAACCTACAAGCTGAAAATCAATTCACTGAAAAGTAATTTATAAGCTGTTCAAAATATATACACTTGCATGCATGAGGGTATTACACACATACAACACACAACAAGTGAGATCACTGCAACCACAAAATATGAAAACTCAAGATACTATGGATGGGAAGGGGGAGGGTGTGGTTTGTTCATGCATACCTGAGTGAACTTGTTTGGTAGTGACGGTCGTCGTGGTGATAACAGTTGTTTCATTGGGGCCCTCGCGGATTTGTTGCATACGTTCTTCTGTGGAGATAAGTCGCCCGTCCGGGCCAGGAGCAAGGTCCTCATCTCCAGAGCCCAGGACATCGCCTGTTAGAACCACACAGTCAAACAGTGCTAGCATCCATTCACACCATCACACACATCTGCCCACACCGTACTGTCCAGAGTTATCAAGTGCTTGATGTTATTAGGTGGATGCTTTGAAAGGTGCTACAAGATTTGGGTAGAGTTCAGTTGTTCAATTTTCATCAGAACTAAATCTTGGTAACAATGTTAATCTTTCACTTGTTCAAGAACTCATGCAAGATTCCATCGATTCGCTTTTTGAGCACTTTAGACATTACACTACTAGTTCATTAGTATCTGGGCACAGAATAGTTTAGGTCACAGTTACCTGTGCTACATACCAAGTATTTGTCAGAACAGAGTCCTGATAAATAAATTGTGCAAATTTAATGCTTCACATCGAACTGTAGTGTAACAACACATCATCAACACACTGAACCAGTTATCAACGAGCAACACTAGATCAATCAAGTGCACTTTACTAAAGTCACATTCCCGACCACCCCAATGACAGCGGGGTGTCATTCCCATGTAAAACATCATTCTAGAAACCCACAAGATGCCACAAACTTGCGAGAAGTGATTCACTCACCACCTGGGCCTTGCTTGGCTACTTCTGCCTTGTACTTGGCGATCTCATCCTCGGTCATGTTGTCGAAGGGGTTGGGGGCGTACTGCGTCTTGTAAACGACAGCGTTGTGCTGGTGGTCGCGCTGAATGATTCCCTTGGAGGCCGCACCCATAACGATCATCGTGTCAGTCGTGCCGCTTGCATGGCCATCCTGCGAAATTTTACAAGTAATAATTCCTTTAAATATAAGGTTCCACTGATGAATCAAAATATATTCTACAATCAATATGTATGTATATGATATATTCTACAAGCAATATGTATGTATATTCATGTGTATATTCTGGGCATCCTTCTGAACTATAGCGCATGAAACCAAACATACATACAACACACAACATATGAGTATCTCTTATCACTGACCTGTAGTTTGCGAGCCTCCTCGTATGTGATTCCTTCCAGGATCCGTGATTGAGGTCCGGCATCGATATGGTCCTCATAGTATTCTTTGCGGATCTGTCCAGGCGAAACGAGTAGATTAGGGATTCTGGGCACACGCTATGACAATATCAATGCCATCATATCCAGATCCACATTAGAGACTATCAACAGATTATTGCTTATTCATACCTTTTTGTAGTTTTCCTTGAGCTCCTTGGGGTTGCCACCCTGAGGAGCAAACTGATTAGGGTTCTCCACTTTGACCGAGGGAGAGACTCCATCTCCTTCACTCTCTTTCACCCACTGAGGAAGTAAAACACACATCGATACATACACTGCCTGCACCATTCACGTGCTTACCCGTTTTCAATATTGCAGCTTTGCAAATACATACATTTACAAGAATGGAGCACATGCTTACTTTGGTAATTTTCTTGGGATTAGGTGTGCCAATCTCGTCAATTTCCTCCTTCTTGTATGCATTTGGTGAGTTAAGCCACTCAGTTCTGAAAACTTTCTTCTGTTTTTCCATGTGGTGTTTCAGAGGTGATCTATGGAAGGACAATGATATTGAATTTTGTTATTAACTTCCAGCAGTTGAATGATATTGCTTTCAGAGAGGGACCCTGGGTATTACTAGTAACTGAACGAAGCATATTATTATATATTACCTGAAATCATCTTCGTAGTAGGCTCCTGAGGAACTAGCTGCTGGAGGAATTTCTACTTCGCTGTTAGCTCGTTCTCGTTTATCCTGGCGTCTGGCGATTGGCTCAAAATAAATGTGACCAGTACGGTAACCCTGAAGCACAAAGTCATGCAGATGTCAATAAGTATTCACATCACAGGTCACCGAGTTCGGAAAGAAATCAGTTTTCATGACAGTAGCTCTCACAGCGTTATCTAGTTGCCGGCAGAAAGCTTCGAATTCCATTTCGCCTTTGCGCCATTTCTTCTTCCCATCTCCTTCACCACCACCGCTGCCCTGACTGGCGATTTCTTGAGCCTTCTTGCAAACTTCTTCCGATGGCATTGCGATGTTACTCAGGCCAACGTGTATTGTCTTCAACTGTTAGTACAAACAATAATTACAGTTGTGAACTAGTGATAACATTAATTTGCACATAAAACACTGATACAGTTATATCCTTGATAGTTTCCAAGAAAATCACCACAACAAACCTGTGTGTTGATGGCAGTAAGAACTTGCTGGGTCATCAAGAAGGCTTCATCGATTGACTGTCCGCCAATCAGAACACCGTAACTCCGGAGGAACATAACCTGCAAATGCACATTACAGCCATTTACAGGTATACAGTGTAAAGCTATGTAAGTGATGAATGACAGGAAAGAACAACCTTAAATGGATCTGGAACTTCATACTAGTATTTTGAGGATCTAGAAAATACAATTCTCCCTATGAATATCATCAACACCTTATATTTATCATGGCTTAGTACCATATATTTGGTTTGAAATGTCTGATCCTGACTGTACTTATTGAACACATTGTATATATGCCATTCAAATACACAGGATTCCACACCTTATTGTTGGGGCCGAGAGCTCGAGTTAGTTTGTCTTTTTCCTCCTGGTCGGCCAGGTAGCCGCTGTAGGTGTAGTAAGTGATCTCTCCCAGAGCCATTGCCTCAGGACAGAGACACAGTAGGCCACAGTTTTGCACAGATACCTGGAATACACACATCGAGAACATTCACATCTTTCTCGTTAATAGTTACCGACAACTACTGACCAAAACATGATGCCTGCAACAGCACTGAACAGAAGTGAAAAGAATCACCATATTATATATCCATATTTGTCGTCAAGAGATACTTCACAAGATCAATCATTAGATCACGTACTGAAACTGCAGCTGGTGTGCGGATGTGAACGAGGGCCTTGAGGTCCGGCCTGGCGGCATGGACCGCGCCGTGCAGACTGAAGGCTGCTTGGTCCAGCTTTAGGACTGTGGAGCCCGGATCCAGCGTGTCGCCCTGCATGTCCACTTTCATCAGGTTGGAGGCTGTCACTTCCCCATAGAGGAGACCATGTGGAATCACAAGGAAGTGTTCGAAGTCTTGGCTCAGACGAGTCTGTCAACAGATAGAAATACACAGGTTCAAACTCTGGAATGGCACACTGAAAACATTTGAGCATATATTTTGAGCAATACAATTATTTCTTTCATGAATTATAACCAACTAAATTTCTGATGATCAAGGTATTGTAACTACTGTTTCAAATTCAAACGGTTTCTGAATATATATGTGGTAACACAATTACAAGCAAACTCTCCATGAACTAAAACATAGATTTCCTTTACCGTAATCAGTCCACTGAAACCATGAGAACCGCCAAGAATATCCACGACACGATACAACGTGGCAGTCTTATTCCTCATGGCCTTCTCGCCCTTGCTGTAGTTCAGAGAGTCCACTCCACGAATGTCTGATACTGGAATCACGCTGCCACTGGCTCCACCTGATTCAAATTCACATTTGGTACTGATCAGTTCAAGTATTAAGACGTACGTATTCTGTAATTATATGAAGTGCCACGTGGGAGGCACCAAGACAATGCAATGGACTCACTGAATGTCTGGCCAGAGCTGGTGCTCCTGTTCTGAGGCATGATGAGCTCAGAGATTTGCTGCAGAGCGAGCAAACTTGCCGGGTGAGGCCCCGAGCGGATCTGGTCAGAAATCATCTGCTCCAGCTCCTCTTTGAAAGCCTGTGACTTCATGATGCGAGAGACACGCGCTCGGTCCTCCATCTGTCGCATGTCTTCCTTGACTTCAGCCGGCCGCTGCAACTGCCGCACATACTCCGGGTCTTCTGGGTCTGATGCAAGGCAATAGCAAAAGTCATTATCAGGCCAAACATCATGCTGAATTTGTTTTAAAAAATCAGTATATTCAATTTGTTACATGCAGCTCAGGTAAAGGACGAGAATGCTGAATACTTTTGAATTGTTTTGGTTCATGGATATGAATGGTCTGTAATACTCTGTAAGTATGGTAAAACACACAATATTAGAGAGTTCCAGATGCACGTTTACGTGGACGTAGACTCTATGTGAATATTTAAAAATTAGGCCGAGGGCCAAAGATAGGTTACCGGACATGTTTAATATTTTAGATGTTAGCCAGGTTAATGGTTAAATTCAAGGTCAAAAGAATATTCAGCATATATAATATTAAGCATATATCACGTCCACAGTTGATTGCTAAGCTGTAAATTCAACAATCAGAGAGATATTAGCAATTTTTTGCTGTGGCCTTGAAAATGAAAGCAAAGGTCAAACTCAAGGTCATCAAAATATTCAGTGCATATCATTTTTGTGTCCACAATTGATTCCCAAGCCATACAGTGAATAGAGGAGCAAGATATGAGCCATTTTCTCCTGTGACCTTGAAAATGAGGTCAGAGGTCAAATTCAAGGTCACGAGAATATTCAGCATATATCATTTCCTATATATCCACAATTGATTCCTAAGCTGTAAAATCGATAATAAGTGAGATATTAGCCATTTTGTCCTGTGACCTTGAAAATGAGGTCAAAGGTCAAATTCAAGGTCATGACAATAATCTGCATATATCATTTCCTATATGTTCATAATTGATTCCTAAGCTGTAAAGTCGATAACAAGCGAGATATTAGCCATTTTGTCCTGTGACCTTGAAAATGAGATCGAAGATCAAATTCAAGGTCATCAGAATATTCAGCATATATCATTTCCTATATGTCCACAATTGATTCCTAAGCTGTAGAGTCGATAATAAGCGAGATATAAGCCATTTTGTGCTCTGACCTTGAAACTGAGGTCAGAGGTCAAATTCAAGGTCACGAGAATATTCAGCATATATTATTTCCTATATGTCCACAATTGATTCACAATTGATTCCTAAGCTGTAAAGTCGAGGTCACTAGAATATTCAGCATATATCATTTCCTATATGTTCACAATTGATTCCTAAGCTGTAAAGTCGATAATAAGCAAGATATTAGCCATTTTGTCCTGCTGACCTTGAAAATGAGGTCAAAAGTCAAATTCAAGGTCACTAGAATATTCAGCATATATCATTTCCAATATGTTCACAATTGATTCCTAAGCTGTAAAGTCGCTAACAAGCAAGATATTCGCCATTTTGTCCTGTGACCTTGAAAATGAAGTCAAAGGTCAAATTCAAGGTCACGAGAATATTCAGCATATATCATTTCCTATATGTTCACAATTGATTCCTAAGCTGTAAAGTCGATAATAAGCGAGATATTAGCAATTTTGTCATGTGACCTTGGAAATGAGGTCAAAGGTCAAATTCAAGGTCATGAGAATATTCAGCATATATCATTTCCTATATGTTCACAATTGATCCCTAAGCTGTAAAGTCGATAATAAGCAAGATATTAGCCATTTTGTAATGTGACCTTGAAAATGAGGTCAAAGGTCAAATTCAGGGTCATGAAAATTTTCAGCATATATCATTTCCTATATGTTCACAATTGATTCCTAAGCTGTAAAGTCGATAATAAGCAAGATATTAGCCATTTTGTCATGTGACCTTGAAAATGAAATCAAAGGTCAAATTCAGGGTCATGAGAATTTTCAGCATATATCATTTCCTATATGTTCACAATTGATTCCTAAGCTGTAAAGTCGCTAATAAGCAAGATATTGGCCATTTTGTCCTGTGACCTTGAAAATGAGGTTAAAGGTCAAATTCAAGGTCACGAGAATATTCAGCATATATCATTTCCTATATATTCACAATTGATTAATAAGCTGTAAAGTCGATAATAAGCGAGATATTAGCAATTTTGTCCTGTGACCTTGGAAATGAGGTCAAAGGTCAAATTCAAGGTCACGAAAATATTCAGCATATATCATTTCCTATATGTTCACAATTGATTCCTAAACTGTAAAGTCGATAATAAGCGAGATATTAGCCATTTTGTCATGTGACCTTGAAAATGAGGTCAAAGGTCAAAGTCAAGGTCACGAGAATATTCAGCATATATCATTTCCTATATGTTCACAATTGATTCCTAAGCTGTAAAGACGATAATAAGCGAGATATTAGTCATTTTGTCCTGTGACCTTGAAAATGAGGTCAAAGGTCAAATTCAAGGTCACGAGAATATTCAGCATATATCATTTCCTATATGTCCACAATTCATTCCTAGTCTCTAATCTCAATATTAAGTGAGATATTAGGCTTTAATGTGTCCCATTATAAAGCATAGGAGAATTTAACATGGGAAAGTCCAATTTGGGCCGAGTTTGGGCCCAAAATGGCCCACTTCGAGCGATTCAAGCGCAACGAAATTCATAGACATCATAGGAGTACATATGAGGAGTGTTATGTATAAAAAAGAAAAAAAGTTACTGAACAGATTTTGAGAAAATGGCCGCCAAAGTCCAAAATTAGGCATTTTTCATCGAAAACGGCCGCCATTTTGAAAAAAATGTGAAAATCAAAAAACTAAAAAATACCTCCTTCTTGAATTATTTTTAAGTATTTTTGTGCAAAATTTCAGAAAAATTTGCCCGTAAACAAAAAAGATAAAAATGTGGACGACGACGACGACGACGACGACGACGGACGACGACGGACGCCGGACGACGGACGACGGACGCAACGCCATGCCAATAGGTTATCGGACCATAGGTCCGGTAACCTAAAAACGTTATGACGTCATGATTTTGGGGTTCCCTAAGACAACGACTTCACTATAAAGCTTATGAAATGAAAAACCGTCAAACATGACGTTCTAAAAATAGCTATTCTCACGTAAGTTTCCCACGGACGTAGAGATATCTGGAACTCTCTATTGAGTCATTTTGAAAACATGCAATGTTAAGAACTTTTGTTCACTGGTCAGTATTCAACTGTGACTTCCTTTGCCCTTTCACTATAAATTTTCTTTCGTGTCAGATAGTTGTTGGCCTGCATGTTGGCAATGAGCCAAACAAACATCTACAGGACTTCTTGTCCATATAGCATTTAGAAAAAATGTTGCTATTGCTGATAGCATCAGCTGTAAACAACCTATTGTATACATGATGACATGATGAATCTATGCACAATCACATGCAGTATACATATATTCATGAGTACCAAAGGTAAATCACTTTTTTTCCAATTCTATTTACCATGTATCCAGTACATTATCACGAATCTCATCGCAAAACATGACTTAAAAAGCATACCCATGATTGGACTTTTGCGCACTAGTAACTTGTGTTTGGATATTGTGAATGAATACATATAGTGGAAGACATTTCTATATACATGTGTAATAAATATAGAACAATTGGCAAATTGTCCATTCAACATGTTCAAACCCACCTATTCGGTCTATATATTTGCTCCCATCTTGGGGCCCGTTCACAGCTTCCGTCATACCTTGAGCTCGGTCACGTTCCTTTAGCTGTACAATCTGCTGAACACAAAACAATACAATTAATACTCGCCAATAATTCAGTGTTTTACAGTCTTGTGACAATATCAATGACTAACAATATTGACAATATTTGCTTCAGTTTGTCAGTCATGTTCACTGGCTTATCATGGAAATGTATTCTTTGGAATTCTACAAACACACTTGAGATTCTAATAAAATGTCCACATATATCCATCAAACTCTAGCGTATTCAAAAGTGTATTCTAGCTTGCACGTACCAAAGCTGGGAAATGGCCTACTGGTAATTACTATTTAGTATGACAACCTGGACCACATCAAAGACAAGTTCTGAATGAATGTGGAACTAAGTTTTTCAGTAAGTTCACTGAGCAGTTCCTAGAAAAACAGGCTTAGACATTTGATCCCTTGATCTCCAGACGCCACTGGAAACATGTCTTGAATAGATCCAGTCCAACAGTCTGAGATGACGATAGGTCTGCCCCGGTGGTTCTACCAACATAAATCTAGAAGGAATTCTATGCCTCTTACACACGCCACAGGCCACAGCTGGCTTTGATCAATGTAAAATCATTGGATCTAGATTTTGACAATCACAATTTATATCTAGATCTATCAATTGTAAAACATTTGGTCATAAATAATCTATGCTTACACACGCCTCATTAAGAACTAGACTTGAATTGATAATCATGATGATCAGGTCATAGTGACCTACTAGATCTAAATGTAAATTGGCTGCGTCAGACCTGCAGACTGCAATGCTCATCTGGAAAAGTGGGCTGGGCCCGAGATGTATCATCATCAACTGATCATCCCGATCCGAGTTCCAACATGGCGGCAAACAGATGTCGAGAGGGGGGTGGCAAACACAACTTTTTCCCCGTCCCAGAAAAGCCCCTGATTGCACAATATATCACATCTGACATTTCCAAAAGTACACAGCTTCTGTAAACCTAAGTTTGCAATCACATCACACATCCAGAAAGAGATCAGTACGAAATCATCGGCATATTATTGACAGAACAGCACTGAAATTCACCGGGTCACCGCCCAATCGTGGAACGTCCCAGACACAGACGGATTAAAACGCTGTCAAAACAATGTAGGATCGGGTGAAAATTGCTTCGAATGCAACACAGAATCCAATTGAAAGATAGAAGAATCTATTGCCTACTCACTTACCGATACTAAAACGCTAAAATCCTTCGTGAAGCGGTCCGAAAGAGCTCAAAATCTGACCTAAATCCTCCAACCAAGGCCCCCGACATATGCAAATAAATTACTCACAAGGTGGCGGCCGAACAACTTCCGCTGTTCCCGCGTCCTCCCTCTTCCAGATTTCCCACAAGAGCTCGTGCATCGGGCACTCGGGCACGTGGTCACGAGCGCGTGCTCGGACAAAATGATCCGACCCGGGACTCGACGGATCCACGGAGGCGGGGGATCTTGATATGGATTTCCACATGCCCACAATAATTATATTGATCAGAAAAACCTGAAAAAAAATTATCGCTTCAAGTGCCAGTGGCGTGACCGGGTATGCTTGCGGACACATATGCCTATTACACAAACCGGGTTCACACATGCCTAGGCCTATATGCAGTAGCAAATGAACAAGACTACTCTCTGGTATCTATAGGCCGGCTACACTGGCGGAGGTCACTGGGGGGTCGTTTTGTTCAGTTCAAATATTGCTTTCATTTCGATTGCTTTCAATTATTTCCACTCTCCTTCATTTACCCCCCCCCCCCCCTTTCTACTTTGCATCCACCCCCCCCCCCCCCCCCCTTCCGATTTCCCTTTTGGGGGTTTTTAAAGTGGGGGCTGGTCTAGGTAAAGTTACTTCACTCTGGGGTGGATGGCCCGACCCACAGTGGGTCGGGCCATCCACCCCAGAGTGAAGTAACTTTACCTAGGGCTGGTCGAGGGGGAGCTACGGCCCTGGTAGGGATCAGAACACGGATGGCTGCATTTAAACTTGGATTAGATATGTGTCAGACGACATGTTCGATCATCGATGGAATGTAATATCATGGATTAGGGCCTACTCAGTGAAAATTTAAATTTTTAGAATCTCATTCTCCAGAAAATTCACACAAAAAAGTCGTTTAATCTGGAGACTATGTTTGGTGTCCTTGAAACGCCCAGAATCAAGCAGCGAACATCTAAACCCCTTCAGCTTTTGGGGCCCTGGGCGGGCCTCAGACCCCACGCATATGGGATAGGACTCTCTCCCGTAATACATGACCCTGCATGATGAATTCTCCCCCAATGAAAATCTTAGATCCGTCACTGGCCGGCTATTATACGGGAAAACAGTATTCTTGAAACTTTCCAACCATTGAACACTGTTACAGCCACTGAAAAACCCTCCAAATTTCCCCCTCAAATACAGGAGATCAATGAGCTATATAACTCATTGTAGCAGAGGCTGGGGGATCCATTGAATGTGGATGCATGTGGAATACATGCGGCTGGACAAAGTGACGTGGGTGGATACTTTCCTTTCACCACTGATTGCTTAAACAATCGAGGCACTGACAAGGAGCAAGAGTGTTCCAATGCTGGCAGGTTGGAGATGGACCGACAGGATAGACCAAAAACAAGCTGCACCGGCCTCTATGAGTTCAACGGGATGTTCTATGGACTACCCACATCCACAGCTCTAGTATCATTTGAGTGACTGATGGAGTTGGCCGTGATGGGCATCCAGTGGAAGATTTGTTGGATTTATCACAGAGATGTCATATGTATCAGCCAAACTTTCACAGAGGCCATAAGGAACCTCCACTTGGTGTTCAACCAGTTATGTCAAGCCATGCTGAAACTCGATTAAAAAAAAAAAAAATGTTAGGTCCATCAAGCAGGTCACTTTTCTTGAGCACCGTGTAGACCGAATAGCGTCTGATGCAACCCTTAGAAATTCAGAATATTGAGTTGGTAAAGAATTCTAAGGTGGCCGGGACGTCAATGACGTACAGGCATACAGGCATTGTTGAAGAAGCGTTCTGGTGGGAGCCTAGACTGCATAGTGCAGAAAGCATTCGAAATACTGAAAGAGTCCATATGGGCCGATCATGTACTCTACCTGGGTAAAAACAAAGGATCCTGGATAAACCGATAGCCTGTACGGAGTCGAAGGGGTGTTGTCACAAAATCAAAAACAATGGTAGCAAGTTGTGGCCCACACAAGTCACACCTTGCGACCTTTTCCAACAGAACTACTGCACAGCGAGGCGAGATATATTGGTGGTGGCCATGATGATGCACCACTTCAGGTACTGTGTGTGGGAAATACTGCTACGGTTGTTACAGATCCCATATTGCTAAAGTGGCTGATCGACTGATTGATCCTGAGGGAATAGTTGTCCCTGGGAGCATCCGGATAGTGGAACTCCAGAGCGAGTCACACCAATGCAGATGGAAGGGTGTTCTGGAACCTGTCGAGGCAGTGAACCACCACCAGGAGAACTTCATTCTGCCCTGTACCTGGGAAAGTTATTGGAGATCTGAAGGGAGATGTTGGACAGATAGTCATTGGGAGGTCAGAATAGCCTGTCATGTGAAGTAGAGGACTCTCTGACATGGGTACTGGTTACCATGACTGTGTGTTCTGGAAGTCTCAAGTAAAGGGACAGGACAATCGTGCTTGCCCCACCCCAAGACAAGAATGGAGGAGACCGAGAAGGGCCCAATGAACGAACTGGTAGTGAAAACAAGGACATCAAGCCAACAACAAACTAGTGAGGCCTCTATAGAATGGTCCTAACAGCAACTGAGAAAGATGGACTTGACAAGCCGGCTGTAGTAACTGGAGAAAAGGGAGATGTTGGTCCAGAAGTAGTGGCTATGGCTATGGCTATGGCGGTGGGAGAGGAGTGAATTTTTCATGGAGAAACTTCAGTCCCATAAATTCACGTCTGTTGATGTTCATGGGGAGTAATATATGTGCAGGTGGATACATCCATCACTGTAGATAGAATTGGAATACAGTTTATGGCTGGATGATAAAAGATTGGACCTGAACTTGATTGAACAAATATATATCACAATATTTCCATAGCCATTGGCTTTCACGGTTGGCTTGATTTTCTTGAACATACATGTACATGTATACAAGCCAAGGCTGCATGTATATTTATTACCTGGCCCACTGGCTGAAACAAAACTTTACAACCCTGCCAGCCAGGGGAACACATATAGGATATCTCACCTGTTGTAACAGGTAAATGTGTTACATACCTGATGGCTAGCTTTGGAAAACGACCGCTCAGTGGCAGTAGTCCAACTTGTGATTCAGCCAGCCCCGAAATTCGCAATGATACAAAGCGAACAAGGATGGCATCAAATGACATCACTCAAAAAACAAATGCAGAAAAACTTGACGAACTGTTGGCGATGATGAGCCACATGCAGGCAACTCTATCAGAGTTCAAAATTGGCCACGACGTCACATGCTCAAAGGTTAAGGAACTTGAAACAACAAACAAAATACTCGAGACAAAGTGTTTGTCATTGAGTGAAAGCAACAGTCAGCTACAAGAACGTCTTGCTAAGGCAGAGGCGTACAACCGACGTGATTGCCTTCTCTTCTGTGGCGTCAATGAGTCAAAGGATGAAAATTGTGAGCAGCTGGTTTTGAACATCCTCGACACCATGGGCATCCCAAACAACGACCGTACCATCATCAGGGCTCATCGAAGTGGCCGCTTCCGCCATGGTAAGACCCGGCCCATCATCGCTAAATTTCACCACTTTAAAGACAAAGAGGCAGTCTGGGTTAAGCGTCACGAGCTTCCGGATTCTACACCATTGTACATCAAGGCAGTATACCCTGAATCAATAAACCGAAAACGCCGCATACTCCAGGCTGTCGCAAATGCTGCAGACACCATCCCGAAATACAAGGGGAAGGTCAGGGTCACGAATCAACACAAGCTCACCTTCGGTAAATCAACTCTTGGTGTGAATGACCTCGACCAACTACCCAGTGACATTGTAGGTCAAGTAGGTATCAAGAACTGTGACACAGTAACTGCATTCTTTGGCTTGTCATCTCCCTTGTCTAACTTTTATCCCTCTACCTTCCATATGGGGGGGGTGAAATTTGCGTGCAATGAACAATTTTACTATTTCGAAAAAGCACGTTATTACAATGACGAGCTAGCCATGGGACAAATCCTTGCAGCAACAGAACCTCGAGATATCAAGCGAATCGGCAAACTCGTTGACAAGAACGACGACAACTGGAATCGCACTGACGCTTGTTCTGATGCCATGTATATTGGCCTTCGCGCGAAGTTCACCCAAAACTCCTACCTGATGGCCACCCTCTTAGCGACTGGATCCAACATACTCGTAGAAGCGAATCCAAACGACAAGGTCTGGGGTTCCGGTCTTTCCCTTCATGACGATGAACTGATAACCAAACGGGAATGGGTTGGCGAAAATCGGCTCGGACAAATGCTGATGTCTCTCCGTACCGAACTGTCGAGTGCTGAGTCTCCGCTCCAAACAGTAGCTAAGTTAACTCTTGATGATGAATGAACTCTCTGTGATCTCCTCAGTGAACACTGAACATTTGAATGAATTTGAATGAATATTTATATTCATGTAGTTTTATAAATATGAATATAATTCGAATGAATATTTAATATATGCCAGGGACTGAAATGTTTCTCCGCTTTGGTGAAGAAACTTTGATATCATTGTCATAGTCTGAATATTTTGTGGTAATATTGTTGGAGCAGCAATTTAACCGTTTTCTCGCAAGGTCAAATTCACAAAAGTAGACAGAGCATAAATCACTATTTTCCTCCTTTTATTCATATAACAATGATATCTGCTCAGCAATACACTGCCTCAATAGGCCATTGGTTTAATTTTTGTGCTGGTCGGAATTCGAGAACTAAATCCGATGGTGCGTTCCTTCTGATCCATATCTGTCATCCATGTCTCACCTGTAAATCGTTGCTGTTCATTTCGCTAATTTTGTTATTATGTGCGGGCGACATACATCCCAATCCAGGGCCCAATGGCACAGAGAAGCGAATCTGCTTCGGTCATGTTAATGCTCGCAGCCTACTAGCCGAAGATGTTATTACAGGCTGTACATTGAAATTTGATGAAATTACCTGCGCGATGACTCGCGATAGGCAAATCGATGTTATTGCTATCAGTGAAACTTGGCTTGACGATCGCTTCAGCGATAATGACATCCTCATCAGTGGTTACAATGTTCTACGCAATGACCGCAACCGTCATGGCGGGGGTGTTGCTTTGTACATAAATGACGCTATCATATTTAAATCTAGACCTGACCTGCATGAGGACAACACTGAAAGTATATGGTGCGAATTGTCAATAGATTCCAAAAAGATAATGTGTGCTACCTATTATAGGCCTCCATTGTCACGGGGGCAAACAGTTAGAAATGTCGAGGATTTTATTACCAACTTTCAAACATCCATCTGTAGGGCTTTGGCAGAAAACCCTAGCTGCCTTATCATTCTAGGCGATTTCAATGATAGATGTACCGAATGGAATTCCAAACACACGTCCAGTGATATGGGGTCCAAACTGGTTGATTTACTTCGCTCACTAAACCTAGTGCAGATGGTACAAGAACCAACCAGATACACCGACGACAGCGCGAACTTACTAGATTTATTGATAACAGACTCTCCCGGGTTTGTGCAACATATCGACGTATTGCCTCCAATTTCTAACTTGGACCACTGTACTGTCTATTGTGAGATAGCGTTATCAGTACCTAGAGAGAAGCCATACACACGTGAGATATGGAACTATGATACAGCAGATTACAAGCGCCTTAACGATGATTTGCAGCATGCATTTAGAGATTGTAATGACTTACGTAAGACTCCTGTGGACGAAATGCTAATGAAATTTAATGAGATAGTCCTAGGATCTGCTAAACAATGTATACATAATAGTGTAATCAAGGTACGGCCACAGGATAAACCTTATATCACAAATGAATGCAGGCGAGCTGATAAAGCTCGCGACAGGGCACACAAGCGTTATAAATCTAGTCGCAAACCTGAACATTACCAAATATTTAAAGATATGCGCCGTATAGCTAAGAAAACAAGGCAACGGGCTAAGGCTAATCATGATGAACGCATCAAACGCAAGCTAATGTCAACGGACACATCAGGTAAATCCTACTGGAAACTTATGAAATCTCTCCTTGGTCCGAAAGCCAATTTCAGCATCCCATCACTTATTGATGGGGATCAGATTTACTCGACTTCGGCTACGAAAGCCAGTTTATTAAACAGCTACTTCGCGGCTCAAAATGTGGTAAATTTAGAACCACTCGCCATACCGCCTCTGCGATATAAAACTCGAAACCGATTGCACAACATAACAACTAACGTTGATGAAGTACGAAAATTACTTCTGTCTCTGAATGTGAATAAAGCCACCGGCCCAGATGGCTTGAGTGGCCGAATCCTCCGAAATACAGCCGACAGTATCAGTGTTCCATTGGCGAATCTCTTCAACGCATCTCTTTTATCGGGACAGGTGCCTGTATTATGGAAGTGCGCAAATGTCACTCCAGTTTTCAAGAAAGGTGACAGACAAGCTAAGCAAAATTACAGGCCCATATCCCTTCTTCCGATCAGTGGAAAAATACTAGAGAGGATAATATTTAAACGTCTGTACCAATTCTGCGAGCTAAATAATTTGCTAACATGGCGAAATTCGGGTTTCAAGCCTTTAGACTCAGCCATGAACCAAGTGGTATATATAAGCCATAAGATCTACCGTGAATTGGAGAACGGGAGAGATATATGCATGGTCTACCTGGATATATCTAAGGCCTTCGACCGAGTATGGCATACGGGCCTATTATACAAATTAGAATCGCTAGGAATCAATGATAATCTTTTAACATGGTTCAGAAATTATCTCCATGATAGAAAACAGAGAGTTGTATTAAATGGGAAAAGTTCCGAACTAATAGATATTCATGCTGGAGTTCCCCAGGGGTCAATACTAGGCCCTCTTTTATTTCTAGTATTTGTAAATGACATTGTCCAGGATATTGGAACCGACATATTTTTATATGCTGATGATTCAACGTTGATGAAAGTTATTCATGATCCAATTCATAGCATATACGAGTTAAACTCAGACCTATGTAAACTAGAATATTGGGCAACTCAGTGGGCTGTGCAATTCAGCGCCCAGAAAACTGAACATATGATTATATCCAAAAAGCGTGGACCAAGTAATTACCCAGTATTACGTTTCTTCAACACCGATATTCAAAGGGTGTATGAACACAATCACCTGGGGGTGTTGATGAATCACAAAATGTCCTGGGAACCCCATATTCAATCTCGGATTGATAAATGTGCACCAATGACAAATATGCTTGCACGACTATCACGAGTGCTTCCTCGCCGATGCAGGGAACAAATATATATTTCATACATAAGGCCAGTGCTTGAATTCGGCTGCCTATTGTATGACAACAGCCCAGAAAGTTCATCTCAATTGATAGAAAAAACCCAAAGAACGGCAGGTCTTATAGTCACTGGTGCTTACCGTCATACTGCTCATACCTCTCTGCTAACTGAACTGGGCTGGCCTACCCTTCAGGACAGAAGGAAATATTATAAATTGACATTACTTCACAAAATTCAGTGCGGAAGATCACCACAGTATCTTCGTGACTGCCTGGAGTCCATGCATCCACCACTCCCTTATTCCTTGCGTAACGCTGCAAACTTGCGTGTTCCCGCGGCAAGAACATCATACCTCGCAAATTCCTTCTTCCCGTCAACCGCTCGCTTATGGAATAAGATTCCGGTATCAATACGTTCGATACCTAGTAACAACTCATTCAAAGTTAAATTAAAACATATGATTTTTCCAGCTAAAAACAAACTGTTCTCATATGGAACAGGTCACGGTCAGGTAAATTTGAGCCGAATTAGGATGGGCCTCAGTGGTCTTAACAGACATCGGCACAATTACCACTTTATCGACGATCCTCGCTGTATGACTTGCGGTCACTGCGATGAAGACATCAATCATTACTTCTTGGTGTGTCCCACCTATGACGAACAAAGACATATATTATTCAATTCCGTGTCGGCAATCATACAAGACTTCAGTGACCTTGACTCTACTCAACTCCTTGATATTTTAACCACTGGTTCGCATTTACTCGACTTTCCATCCAATAGCAAAATTTTCGACGCTGTTTTCATATATATACTCAATTCCAAGAGATTCCTATCATAGTGCCTAATATATGATTGTAGGAAAAAATTGACTATGCTCTGTCAAACATTTGACCTGTTTTTTAATGTATTTTTCATGTATATAAGATTGTTTGTTTGCTATCCATGCACAATTATTGTAATGATAAATGTGGAAATTACCTTGTGCCATTTTAATGGCGTGTAAGATCCACTTTAAATAAATATTTTATAAAAAAAAAAAAAAAAAAAAAAAAAAAAAAAAAAGAAGTAGTGGACGGGCATTTCGACGGGAAGCCCAAACTCGTCCCTATATCCCTGTACGACAGCTTAGAGATGGGATACCTCAACTGCATGTTCTGTGCTGGTAAGACGAAAATGTTGATTGATATGAGCTGTTCAATCAGTGACAATCACCATGGTGAACTCTCTTGAAGAGAGAAATTCTAACCCTAGGAGACATCCAACCCGAGACCAGAACGGCTTCAGCAGAATAGAACTGACAGTACATGGGAAGGAGCACAAACCCTCTTGGACCTCGGCATCACGGAGGAACTAATAGTGATGACTATGACAGGAAGGCTAAAAGAAGGAATGAACTGAGCTGAATCAGCTACGCTTAGAATGCAAAGATATTGTCATTGAGCCAGACAGAGCCATGGGGCAGCTGCTGCGGAGGGCGCCCTTAAAATACATGTACAGGAGATCATTGAGGCAGAAGATGCAAGAGGCTGATGATGGATGGAACTGTGAGTTCCCATGTGGAAAATATGCAGCTGAACGAGGTGACCTGGTGCTAACCATTTAGGCCACACTAATTATAGAGTTGGTCGATGGAATCGCCGCCCTTGAAAATTCATTCTCAAAATATCGGTAAAAAAAAAAATCGCCGCACCTATTTTGAGCTAATGAAATCCACCGACAACTTAGTTTTTACCCGTAATCAAAATCAGTGTCTGTATTCACCCAAATGGTTATCAAAAACCGCATTTAAAGAGCCAGTATCAATATTTTGCCAAAAAACTGTTTGAATCATAATGTGCCAATACTACACAGGATCACCCCTGAGCGGAAAATATTGATCAGCATCTTGGGCCTTTGGCACAGCTCTGGTGAGTCTTCCTGGCGTGAAATATTGAAATACATGAATTTAACAATATTACTCAATATTAAAAATCTTCCATAACGTCCGTTTCGCTCTATGTTGCACTGTTTCCGAGATATCGACGAAAACGAAAAAATGCCGACTCGGCAAAAAAACTTGAGATCAAGGTGAAAGTTCATCCATAAAACCCAATAGACATGTTTGTTTAGGGCGACGAGTCCAAAAATAACGTCCGTTTCGCTCTACGACGCACCATTTCCGAGATATCGACGAAAAAGAGAAATGCCAAGTTGGCAAAAAAAATTCGGAAGGTCAAAGTTCATCCATAATACCCCTAAAACATGTTTGTCTAGGTCAAAGTCCATCCATAATACCCCTAAGACATGTTTGTCTAGGGTGACAAGTCCCATAATAACGTCTGTTTCGCTCTACGATGCATCGTTTCCGATATATTGACGAAAACGAAAAATGACGACTTGGCAAAAAACATTTCCGGTCAAGGTCAAAGTTCATCCATAATACCCCTCAGACATGTTTGTCTAGGGCGACGAGCCCGACAATAACGTCCGTTTTGCTCTACGATGCACCATTTCCAAAAACGAAAACAAGATATCGATATCTAGGGCGACGAGTCCCAAAATAACTTCCGTTTTGCTCTATGACACACAGTTTCTGAGATATGCAGGAAACCTCAAGGATGACCTCGATTTCATCCTCACGGACCTCAGATCCAGCTCAAAAACTATACAGCACATCTATATAATATATCTGAACAGTGATGAAAATTTCAAGTCGATATGTCAAGGCATTCTCGAGTTATCTCGCGAAAACGAAAATGGCGGAAGAAAAAAAAACAAGAAGAAGAATTCTGACAAAACCATAAAGGCATTTCCAAGGTATGGCCAAAAATGAAAAATGCCGACTCAGCGAAAAAAAATTTGGCCCAGGGCCCAGTTCACCCAACATATCCCTAAGACATGTTTGTCTAGTGCAACAAGTCCGAAAATAGCGTCTATTTCGCTCTACGATGCACCTTTCCAAAATATGCAGTGATCCTCAAGGATGACTCACCAAAATTGTTTTTGGCCCCTGGGTCACATTGAAAATTGTTCACAAATTCCCAAACTACTAGTATTTACTGTCAAAAAACAAGGCATGGTATACATAATGAATTATTCCCCTACCTACCAAGAAATACCCATATATCCTTGATATACAGATGGGTTATAATGGAGAAAAGAACAGCTTATAGTTGGTCCTAATGATCCTATTTGTTCACCAAACTGACCAATTTCATTTTTAAGGTCATGAAAGCTGGAATACAATATCGAAATAAGCGGCAAGTACATAATTTGTTGACTAAAATAAACATAGGCCCAAGGGATCTGTAGCTTACCGGCTAGCCAATAGGTGATCGGACCGATCGTCTGGTAACTACAAGGTCACAAGTATATTCAGCATAATCATTTCCTATATGTCCACAATTGATTCTTAAGCTGTAAAGTTGACAACAAGTGAGATATGCGTCATTTTGTGCTCTGACCTTGAAAATGAAATCGAAGGTCATATTCAAGGTCACGAGAATATTCAGTATATATCATTTCTTGGGAATCCACAATTGATTCCCAAGCTGTAAAGTAAATAATAAGCGAGATATTAGCCGTTTTGTGCTCTGACCTTGAAAATGAGGTCAAATGTCGAATTCAAGGTCATCAGAATATTCGGCATATATCATTTCCTATATGTCCACAATTGATTCCTAAGCTGTAAAGTCGATAATAAGCAAGATATTAGCCATTTTGTGCTTTGATCTTAAAAATGAGGTCAAAGGTCATATTCAAGGTCATCCGAATATTCAGCATATATCATTTCTTATATGTCCACAATTGATTCCCAAACTGTAAAGTAAATAATAAGCGAGATATTAGCCATTTCGTGCTCTGACCTTGAAAATGAGATGAAAGGTCATATTCAATGTCATCAGAATATTCGGCATATATCATTTCCTTTATGTCCACAATTGATTTCTAAGCTCTAAATTCGTTAATAAGCGAGATATTAGCCATTTTGTGCTCTGACCTTGAAAATGAGTTTAAAGGTCAATTCAAGGTCACGAGAATATTCAGCATATATCATTTCCAATATGTCCACAATTGATTCCAAGTCTCTAATCTCAATATTAAGTGAGATATTAGGAACATTGTGACCCATTATAAAGCATAGGAGAATTTAACATGGGAAAGTCCCATTTGGGCCCCGTAGAAAACATCAAAATGGCCGCCACACACAGACCGGCGATTCAAGAGCATCGAAACTCATACACGTTATAATGACATATTAGGGGAACATTTTAAAACTAAAATCTCAAAACTGATCAGACAATTTTTGAGAAAATAATTTTTGAAGTTGGAAACATGCAAAAACAGCCATTTTCGGCATAAAAATGGCCGCCCAAACTGCATAAACGATTCAATAAAAAAAAAATGAAAAATACGTCTGGGGGTATTGACCAAACACATATTCACACAAATTTATGGGCAAATTCATCAGCCCGAAGAAAAGATAAAAAATGTTAACAGATGATGTGGCGGACGACGACGACGACGGACGACGGACGAAAACCACGACAATAGCTTATCGGCCCATATGGGCCGGTAAGATAAAAACCCTCGCACGAATTTGTTCAATTTTAATTCCAAAGACAAAAATTATTAGTAAAAAAAATATATATCACTCGTACCATTCCTGAAGTGAAAATTTCCAAAGACAGAAAATTTAATATTAAATAAAAAAAAAATCGCTTGCACGTATGATTTTTTTTCGGACAAAAATCCATAGACCAACTTTTTATATTGGCGTGGCCTTACTGTTGGATCGACGAGACCAACGACACATTGACAAGGAGCGAGATTTTCCAATGCTTGACTTCGCCAGCAGGTACTTGCAAGTGGAGAAGGATCCACAGGATAGGCCGTAAAGCACCTCCACGACACACACTGGTCTCTATGCGTTCAACAGGATGCCCTTTGGGCTATCCACCGTTCTAGTAACCTTTGAATGACTGATGGATGTGATGCTAGATATTCCTCAATGATGTTATCGATATCTGACGAACTTTCCAAAACAACTTGGCGAGCTACCTCTTGGTGTCTGGCCAGTTATTAGAAGCTGGGTTGAAACTAAAGATCAAAATATGAACTCTTCTGTGAACAGATTACTTTTCTGGAGCAACTAGTATGGGCGGATGACATCTGATGTGACCATTGGAAAATTGAGGCACTAAAGAAATCTGAGTTGCTCGGGACCGTCACTGAACTTGACATACGGGACTGTATGGGCATAAGTAGGACTCACATGATCCTATAGAAGACTCATTCAAAGACAATGTGGTGACTGCAGCTCACTGCCACAATCGTTGAAGAAAGAGGTAGCCTCCTGGTGAGACCCTAGACTACAAAAAGCATTCAGAATGTGGAGAGAGTTCATATATAGGTCTGTCCTCTGATGGTCTACATGGACATGGACAGTCAACTCTTACTGGATAAACATGCTAGTAGTCCAGTTGCCAAATGACTATTTTCTTGTGAAGCATGTTTTGGCGTCATTATGAACTTTTTTTGTTGATTCATCATCTCTGAGCATTCCTGAGTCAGAATCAGCCGGGTGCCACCTTGGCACCCTTGGGGAATTTTTTTCAGAGCCGAAAAACAAAATGGCTGCCACCGAATACCGCTGAATTTACTTATTTGACAATATCTCCGCTTCTAGGCCACTTAGAAGCACAAACTTGGTGTGTACTACTAGGTTTTCATGGTCGAGGAATCCAAATCTAATACTGTCAAACTCGTATATATAACAGTTTATCCGGTTTTCGAGATTGACGAACCCGATTCTTAAAAAAAATGGTTCTGTTCAAGTCATATGCATTTTCCACTTTAATCAACAATCCTGGTGTTCACTACTGGGTTAGTGAATCGATAGGTCTCACCCAACATATGCTGTATGATTTTAACTCATCAACTGTTACATGTGACAACATTGTGGGTCATTTACAGATCATAACTTGATCAGTCATCATTATCGCCTTCCTGAACAGGTTCTTCTTTGTATATTCGTTGCAACAATCCTGGCTTAAAAAACAGCAACGGAACTTTGAACAGCACATCTGTTGTAGAGCAGCGGACTCCCACAAAACTTGCATTCGAGCATGGTGTACATGCTGAGCAAAGGCATTTTGTGATGGGGCAATACCTTCAGTTTTGCAGCTGATGTAATCTTCGAGTTTGCCATCTTCACCTCCTTTACAAATGTCGGTGATCACTTCTCCGTTCGGAACAATAACAGGCAGCAATAAAGGCAGTCGTTGTTTCTTCTGTTCCTAGTTTACCAAGTTAGTTGAGGCGATGTCCTCCCATATGGGACTTCAATGTTGAGGCATTCTCAAACAGATATCAAGATACAAAATTACACAGTATGGCCAGAATGATAAACCGTTTGGGGTGCTGTGAGGCTTACGTAATTTTTGATAGATACAGACCAACACAAAGCAAATGACAATATCTTGCCAGACGGTAAAAAATTAACTAATAGAAAAAAAAAAACATCAGCTCAGTCTATACACGATACTATTTCTGCAAAAAGTGGTTCATAAAGTAACCTACAGCAAGGCTCGAAGCCGTTCATCTACAGTGGAATAGCAACCAGTCATGTCTTGAAGACGAACAAGGAGGGCGAGCTGATCACACTCTGGGGAAGGTCATTTCAACCAGGTGTTGTGCCGGAATAAATGACTGTTACATGTTGACAGTTGTTTGATATTGTGCGAACTGCTGATCGTTTGGTCGCATGGTCCTTGTCTGAGACAGCTCAGAAGGATGATGGTCAATCCATTGGCCATCTTATAGAAACGGGTCACCGTCATTCTCCTTCTCCACTCCATGAGTGATATCCGTCCGAGGTCATTGGGAATAGCTGTAATGCTGTCTGAATGACGATAATCATAGGGTTCGTTTGCTAGAAATCTGGCGGCAGATCACTGAACCTTTCCAAGCTGGTTTTATAGCTTGGCCTGATGTGGGCACCGGACCACACAGCAATATTAAATGAGGTCAGATGAGAGCGAAATTTTTCTTCTGGCTTGCATGACTTGTCACATCGAATAAGGTTTCTACAAAGTCATTTTGAAGCAGAATGTGATCCTCAATTGACAAGATTTCATGAAAGATCAAACAAATATCTGCACGCAGCCTGGTGGTTGATGTTAAATTCATCGTGATGTCATCTATGAAGAGTAGAAACAGCAGGTACTAGACAATCAGAGGCCAGATTTCCATCCACGTGAATCTTTTGGGTTCTCTGATCCTCAAATGAACCAATCCATAGAAGATGTTTGTCTCTGATTCCATAATAGTCCAGTTCTGCTTTTTAGTATGGAGTGTAGGATCCGATCATGTGTCTTGCTGGAGTCTAGTATGGCCACATGTACTTGTTTGAACCTGTTTGGGGAAGTCAGGTCGTGAATCGCAATGATGAGTCGGGACTCATATGGACGTTTAGCTCGGAATCTGTGTTGGCAGGCGACTAGGATATTGTGTTCGTCAAAATGGTCCATCACGTTGCTCACCATAATATGTTCCATCACTTTGCAAATCACAGTAGTGCCGCTATATCTTTATCACATCCACACTGGGACCACATTAGCTTTCCTCCAGCATTCGTCAAACTGCTCGAACACACCGAAGCATAGCAAAATATATGCCAAGTGTACATGTCTCAATGGGGGAGGTGGGTGTGACACTGTGTACTACAGTATCTGTTTGGCATTGGAAAGGCCATAGTATTGAAGACCCCCAAGATGGGAAATCACCTAATCTCACTTGGTCAACCAGAAGCAGATGAAACAAACTTGATGCCAGAAACGACTGCTTCTTTTGCTGCCTATCATGGTTTCAAACTGAGAGATGATATGTTTGTTCATCCTGTGAAAAACACATTAGCCTCGAAACAGAAGGTATTCCCCCTATCACAAGATGACTTTGTTCAGCATCTACATCGTACTCAGTTACAATTCTTATGTATAAATCCGCTGCTCAATCAGATCCTCCACACCTTGACCCGACCCAATATGGTCGGAATACAGATGGATACGGCACAACATGCGTCCAACCCCACTTCCAACTGGTATATACACTGTACCTGTCGCCATTCTACAAACAATCGAATGTGGATGCTCCGCCAGCCGGCCATGTTCCACTGGGAGATGTGGCTGTGTAGTGCCACATATGTGTTGTTCAAAGTTCTGTGCTTGTTATTCTGGACCAGATTGTTGCAATGAACATACCAAGGAAGAACCTGTTCAGGAAGATGATGTCGGTTCAAGTTAAGAAGAATTGCCAAGGACTCGTAATGTTGCCACATGTAACACCTAATTTAATAGTGGAAACATATTGTCACATTTATTGTCATTGATTTATTGAGCCTGAATACATAGTAGTGGACAGCAATAAATGTTGTACTGAGTGGCAAAGGCATAAGCATTTAATCACTTCACCAAAACCAAATTTTTCAAATATCTGGGTGGTTAATCTCGAAAATCTGATGAGCTGTTATATATACAAGTTTGGCATTATTATCAATGGATTCCTTGACCATGAAAACCTAGTAGTAGACACCAAGTTTGTGCTTCTAAGTGGCGTAGAAGCGGAGATATTGTCAAAGAAGTAAATTTAGCGGTATTCAGTGGCAACCATTTTGTTTTTCGGCTCTGGAAAAAGTTCCCCAAAGGTGCCAAAGTGGCACCCGGCTTATTCTGACTCAGTAATGCTCAGAGATTATGAATCAGCAAAAAAAGTTCATAATGACGCCAAAACATGCTTTTCTGCAGTTCTGCTGGACTATAGCCTCTACAGAGTTGAAGGAGAGTTGTCACAAGATAAAAATGGGCAATAGTGAGTGTTGGTCTACACCAGCTACTTTCTGACCATCCCAACGGAACTAATACAGAAAGAGGTGGGGATTATGGTTCTGGCTGCACACATATCACACAGTGCTGAAGTGGCTGATGGACTGATGGAATCTGAGCGAATTATTGTCTGATGGAGGATCCGAATGCTGGGTTTCCGCTGTTTGGTCAGGAGTGAGGCACACCAATGCAAATGAGATGTCACAGGGTTTGCTGTGGACTCCACGAGGATGCAGATGAGGAGTTGAGTTGAGGGTAGGACTACCCATGGCAGCCATGCAGCTGGAAGTTCTGGTATTCAGAGATTGGAATAAATACCAGACATATGAGGCACCCAAGGGGAAGACATGCATATTCCACCCAGTGGACTGGGAGTGATCACGACGGACGAGCTCTGTGGGCTTATATGCAGGGCATGGACTCGACGACCAAAAGACGATGCCAGGTCTGGGATCAAATCAAGGTAGAAGATGAGATGCTCAGGCAATCAGGCAGGTCAGCTGGTAGCAAGTGGTAATTCCACTGCAGATGATGCATAGATTACTCAGCAACCAGCACAACCTAACATGTCTTCTGAAGGTGACTTGGATGGTTGAACGTCTGAAGTAATTCTGAAGTAATAGAAGTATTTCGGTCAGACATGAAGCGGTATGGTGGGATGGAACATGAAAGACCTGCCATCGAGTAAAGTCTGAGTCTGGGGAGGCTGTCACACATAGTGACAGGGGGACACCGGAACTCCACTTGAAAGGATGCTGATTAGCATCTTAGAGCTTGACATGATTCTGGAAGTGGAAAAAAAATGAATCTTCAAATTCACAGATTATTTCTCCAAATAGGTTGAAGCACATCAACTACACGAACGCACATGATTAAATGTCACGAACACGCTAGTCGATTATTTTGTCGGAGGAGGTTGGGGAGGAGACTGTACACCGATCAAGGCCAAAGTTTGAGTCCGTTGATGAAGGACCTCTGCAATACTGGAACGTCTACTGCAATGCTGGAACACTACGCCGAGTCCTTACTGACCACAGAGTGATGGCTGCTGCACAGGGATAATAGAAGTGTCTGCCATGCTAAGAGATTTTGTCAATGAGAAGCGGGACGACTGCGATGATTAGTTGTCCCACTTAATGTCAGGCTTGCGGACTTCAGTGTGTGAGTCAACAGACTACACCCTGATCCTCTAACAAGAAAATGCCCAACCATATCATTCGATGGTCAAATCAGAATATGCAGAGGGCACATCATGTGACAAGTCGTTCATCAAAGTATTTTAAAACAAAGCTTGGAACACGACTGCATGGAGAAACATGTTGCTGAGAAACATGCTAGTGGACTATTAGTGTTCACTGTGTGTCCATATAGTTTGGCGTAGAGATAATCTCTAAAAATAACTTGTGGGTCTTCCATCATAAAACTCGGTTCCAATTTAATCTAACAAGGACGCCAAGATAGTGTCCCAGACTTGAGACAAGAATGCAGCCAGAGCAAAGATGCAGGCTTGTTTAACTGCCACAGATCGAGAAGCCAGTTTCTCCCAGCCTTGGCCTGGAGCAGAGGACGGTCGACCAGAATGAGAGAAGTCAGAGTAGTAATAACCATGACGGAGGTGACAGATGGATTAGATGACATCCACCCAACAGCATCCCAGGGTAGTCCAATCTGTAGGAACTACAGGACGACTACAGGAATTGGACGTTGAAGTGCCGGCATCAACTCGAAAACCTGGAAACCATACGAGGTGCGAACATACCATCTCAAGCCCGAAGGTGGATTAATCCAATGGGTTGAGTTCCTTTGTAGTATAGGTTCTGTTGACACCGTGTGAAGGATTGTTGACAGAGAGGGTATCATTTGACAAATCCATGAGAGGAGGGACTTGGCACTACCGCAGCATGGTCTAATGAGTTGTGGGTCACACTGAGGAGTTATCCTGATGGCCAGCATCAGCCGTATGGTAGGGATATCCATAAACTTTTCTGGAAATATGTCATCCAGAAGATGAATGCAGGAGAATATGATTGCACGGCAACTCGAAGGGAGGCGGGCAGACTGGATCCCTGATGAAAACTGGAAGACAGTGGGGACCCAGACAGTGGGGAATAACATCCTGTGTCGCACACCCCACCTGTCCTTGCAGGGGCAGTCACATGGAGCAACAGCACCACCATTCGTCATAAACAGAACGAGAGGACTCAAGAGACCCAAATGATTAATATGACCACGACTGTAGACCAGTCAAACGCTTGGGCGCCTGTTACCGATAACGTGGACTACTGGGGCCGGCAAGGGTTCCAGTCAAACGCTTGGGCGCCTGTTACCAATAACGTGGACTACTGGGGCCGGCAAGGGTTCCAGTCAAACGCTTGGGCGCCTGTTACCAATAATGTGCACTACTGGGGCCGGCAAGGGTTCCTGCAGGCAAAACTGTGGTCAAGAGTGCCGCAAGCGCCCGTCCATGAGAAGGAATAAGTGAATTCTCCCTGGGGCAAGCTCTGTCCCAAAGATGCTTTAGAAAGGAAGGGTGTAGGATTGGAAGCTTGTGAAACCTATAAACATCTTCATGGAGAAAGTCCATCGAGATTTCTAGGCCATAACGCTTGTGAGGAGGTGCCATGCTTGCTCCAGGCCATGCCAGATAAGGAGACAGGCTATCAAGGCCATCTGGTGGGAGGCCACCGTGGAGCTTGTGAGGCACGTCCAGAGGGAAATGCATCCGGTTTCTCTAATAGGCAAGAGAATCACCTGTACAGAGAACATATGGGCAATGGGATGAGGCTGTGGAGGCTTTCAGAAGGAAATATGTACAGATATGTCGAAGGAGTGTATAACTTGAGGAGGAGCAGCACCTTTTTGGAGGATTTACCGGCAGTGTGCCAAGGCCGCTGAGCAGTCTCGTTAAAATTGGTGCCAGGAATAATTGGAGGTGGTAGCTAGGCTTATGGATACACATGCTATGCAGTCATCCCAGTTCACAGTAGCCATGCACACGGGCACTCCACATCGTGAAACCAAGTAGTCAGAATGCCAACTGGTTGTTAGTTGTGTACTGAGCCCTTGTGTACTTGCAAGGAAGACATCATTCCACTAAACCAAACTGTTTGACCAGTTCCTGGAGCATGCGGACAGAGAACAATGGGCCAGGATGACATGGAGGGATGACCTTCACATGGCTAGTCCCCAGCCAACCACTGTGATAGACACCCAGTAGGACAGAGTACACCGGCACCAACACCTCCGAGCCAGACACACACAGGAGTGACGACTCCCACAGGGAAACCTCCATGAGGAAATAGAGCACTGAGGAGAGCTGAGGAACTGCTTTTGCAGTTCTTCTTTCAAAGTTGGCCTGATATATCCCGCTTTTATTGGCCTGATTAGACCACTTGGCATGAACGGCTTCTGTAGGCTAAACATCAGAAGACAGAGTCTAGGTTTGTACCATGAGCATATTGGAAGACATACCGGTGCATGTACATGTGGTACTTCTTGTGGTGACATTAGGTGCTCAAATTTTCACTTTACTTCAAGATGTGCAAATTACCACTGGAGATACAATAGAGAGCTTAGATACTAGTATGTAGGATGGATAAGCAGTATGTCATATGTGGTGCATCCTTTGGTGACCATGAGCTTGACCTAATGTGAGCTTGAATGTTCAAATCATACATTGAAATGGATGCACCAAGGTGTGCACACTGGCCATTGAAGAAGAAACGTGTGTAAATAGATTTTAGGCTGATATTATGACCATATAGGAAGTCATATGTGGTGAATCTTGTGGTAGTAATAATATTTAATTTATAGCTTGAATGTACATATATATATACCAAAACATAAAACCTGCTACCACAAGTCCAATATGCAGAATCTTAATAAGTTGTGTATATTATGCTTTAAGAAAGAGCTCAAGCCTGCATTATGAACATATGAGTAGTCTGGTGACAGACTACATGCATGAGTGTGCAGGTGTGAGTGACAGGGTAGATCCATCTGTGACCAGATCATCTACAACTTAGGTGTACCGGTAATACATCTAAGTTTCTATTTGCGGATGTATGCAGTGTGAATGATTTCATAGCATCTTTTGAGCTCCGAAGCCTTGCTGTCTTGTGTTTGGAGTGTGATAATTTCTTGGTGTTCACAAGCAGTACTGCACTCAAAGTGATCTCTAACATTTCATTTAGATATCATTATCCGAGATACTGATAATGAATGGTCAGGTAGACATGTTACTGATGTTTTGTTCGAATAACACAGAAAATTGAACACAAGCTTTATTGACTTAGCAGTAAGCAATTTATGGTACATATAGAGAAACATCTGCAATATTTAATTTATAGCTTGAATACATATATATATACCAAAACATAAAATACAAATACGTGTTGATGATACTATACTCTTGAAAACTCAGAAACACGAGGAGTATATGTAGGTATCTTTTTTTTTCAAGTACATGTATTCACTTTCTATTTGCAAAATATATATTTATGTAATGTATTGTAATTTGTTACTTTATCATACTCAGGAAATACAATCCACCCAAGATCAGAAGTATCTACATGATATAGCGGTACGCATTCTTCCTCATATAGCTGTAAAATCTTAACTAGACGTACTGTCACTACTCGTGACAGATTAGTATCTCCCCACCTCATCCCTTGTCATAAAATCGAGAAAAGGACAAAAGAAGGCCTGCCAGGCATCAAAGCTTCCTGGTTTTACTGGAGATCATTCAAATAGAATCAGCTTGGTAAGTTAGCGTTTCACCTCCAGAGGTCATCCGAAGGCAAATTCAAGACCATCAATTTAGAGGCTATAAGACTTCCCATGGCATTAGTGTTGAACTGCTCAATACTAGCACAGACTGTCTCTGCTACATTTCAATCCGAACATCCAGTTTACTGAGTGAGGAAACAAATCAGTGTTTGACATCTGAATTTCAACCAAGGTCAAATTAAGAGGGACCAACCACCATGTAAATCAAACTGAAGTCGTAAACGCAGCAGTAACATTGCCAAACCCATGAATAAACAATCACGATTTAGGAGTAATGCCAAAGAATATTCCATATGCTTATAAATATGTAGAGAATACCAATTAAAGCAGCTGCCTTCGAACCCGGGTCAATATTTTTTGAAAACTATATTTCATATTAAATATGCTAAACTAACTGAATGAAACATACTCACATCAAATGTAATGAAAATAGCCAGTCCTCAGGGAAATTTTGCTCATTTGAACAGGCGGTTCTCGTGTAAATACAGGAACTGTATCCATCACACGCAGATGTAAACAAAGCATAGAAGTGCGAGATAGACTGACAATTCCACGCACATCAGTGTATATCACAGACTATTTTCTCATAACTACACTATATATACGCATACGAACTAGAAAATGTACTTGATGTGTACTTTCAAGTGCGATTTGGGCATCTGTTTACATTCGGGTTTGATGGATACACTTCGTTTGTTTATTTACAAAACCGGTACAAAAATGGATGAAAAGAAAACTCGGACGGACTGTAATCGTCAAAATCATTGAGCACACCTTTTCTTATATTGTATTAGATATGTTTAACAAAAAATTGGTTTTGAAAAAAATATTGCATACATTCGAAGGCAGCAGCTTTAATGTAATCTAGTAATATGAATACTAGTAATTTGTAAATTTTAATTTAATTGAAATAATTTAATTTCGAAGTCAACTAGAAAATTTTTTCCCTTCTCATTATAACCAATTATTTTGTTAAGAAACAAATACAGTTTCTTCCTGTGCATAATTGGGATTTTCAAGTGGTATGGATCGGCACTGTGAAAGACCACAATTCTCATTTAAAATATGTATTGCTTTTTCATTTTTACTCATTACCTGGAACCTGTATGAGAAGTATCCCATGACATGTAGCGCAGCTTACTATTTCTTCTAAATTCAATTAAGATTAAAAATGTGCCAGACGGATTATATATGGTATACATTCAGTGGGTGAGTAGTATTAACAGAGTAAGGTGCGCTACTTGGGTCAAATGTGGCATGAAAATCTGTATAGACTTGTATTGTTTAGCTCACATTGAACATTTCTCAGCAGAGACAAAGAACTTAGGATTAACTGTGTAACTCAATCTGGTATGAGGCAGACAGTGACTTGAGATGCACAGTGTTTACATGTATTAGGAGTGACTCATTAGATCACAAACAAATTCAGAGGAAAAATATGTAAAAAAATATACACTGAGCATGAGGTGAATTAAAATATTATGGACCGAGCGGCCAAGCGCAGTGTCAGACCTAGCTACTGGCTCTACATAGCTGCAAGGATACAAGTTAGTTATCAACTGCTGGAGAACAATAGGGACAATAGCTAATAAACTGAATGGAAGCTGAAGCAGTAAATGAATGTTAATATCAGAAAATATTCACAGGCTCTGCAACACAATATACAATCAATATAAAAATATAATTTTCAACATTTGGAATTATGCAGTAAAATCAATGAGAGTTAATGCATAATATCACAATAAAAAATCTTTTGAACATTCGTTCTTGCACATGCAAGCATCTACGGTACATGTGTTGCTGAAAATGCAAGACACCCACTGAATTTAACTGTACATGTATTCACGAAACATGGGCAATACATGTAAATATACATTAATTATAAAATATTTGTTTCAATACAATGCAAATACTTACTGTGTAGAATTTTCAATTCACAATTGATTGTGTGTACATAATTGTACAAGTAATACTACATGTAGTAATTGACACAGCATTATCCTAACAAACAAGAAAATGTTTCCAGTGCTTCAAATATTCTCTCGTCAACAACTCCAATTTTAGCTGAAGAAAATATGTAAGGCATACAAAACTGTCTATTCCTCTCAATTTCATAGTGCTATCAAAACGACTGTATGGTTCGTTATCCGCCAATGATTTTCATTCGTAAATATCACAACAAATGAAATTCAAGGACAATGTAGGAATGACCAATACTTGCGTATTATGGAGAATGATGGACTAGAAACTATGATTACGCATTCATAAAATGTGAAACATATACATAAGTTCAGGCTGATGATGGCATTTCCAAGTCTTTCTGTTATATAACTATAGACATGTGATGAAAGACAAATATCATTCAACAAGACAGCAACAAGAAGTGGAATAACATAAGAAACCCTCACGGTTCATTGATAACAAACAACATACGCACGGACATCTACAACCTATATTAACTGTCATCCACAACACTTTCTGTTGCGGCCATTTTCTACCAATGTTAGGTTCCCCTGGTTGGCAGCTGCAAAGAAAAACAACATTTAACAGCCTGAGTACAAAGAAAAGTTTAATATGGTCAAGTTAATCAGGTTTCGTACCTGACTGCAACAATTATTTCCAGGACTTTCTATGGATAATTTAGGTTTTTCTGTGTGTTTTCCAGGGGTAAATTATGTTTTTTGAGGGTTCATGATTTGCAAATTCCAACTTTGCGACTTTCACTCACTGTCTTCAGTGTTCATAGGATCCTCAACGAAGTCCGTGGCAATCTTTAGAAATAGTTGTCCTGTGGTGAGAGGACGGGGATAGTTAGCATGTGTGAAGATATAACATTTACCGAAAAAAAAGGTCATGTAGGATAGGATAGGATATGTTTTTATTCAGCAACTTGAAATGAAATGATATGAAATAATAAGAAATGAGTGAGAAAATGATAATGGAATAAACTGACAAAATATGAGATAAACAGACATAATATTTACCATATGGCCATACAGGAAGATAACTCTATCGGAATACTCACTGATATTCTCTCCTGTTTTGCTTGATGTTTCAAACACCTCAGATGCTATTTCTAGAAGGGAGAAATATATATTTGTTATAAATATTTCCTTGTATTTTATATAAGTAAAATTGAGTACTGTTTTTCTGGTAAAAAAATTAAGTGAATCTAAGAAATGCTCAAATTTTCTCTTTTGGCAAATCAAAATATATGGCATACACAGAGCTAAATGATTTATTGTTAGTTACCATCAGCATAGTCTGTAGTCATGTGGTAGTCAACCTGCCGTCTGTTTTTCTCATCATCCACTAAGTCCTTTTTCGTTCCACACAAGTACACTCGGCAATTCTGCATGGAATTCAATGTACATGTATGAAGTGTCATAATGATACCTTATAATTTCATAATATGATTTCACGGGAAGTAATTTCACATAATACTGAGCTGGGTAATAATGAGGACAACACTTTTCCAGATACATCATGCACTGTTCAGAAAACAAGGATAATGACGAAGTTGTTACCTCTTCATTTTTGTGCAGTTCCTTGACCCAGAACTTTGTTTTTTGGAAGCTGGTAATGTCTGTGAGATCATAGCAGATGATTGCGGCCTTGGCTCCTCTGTAGTAAATACGACTCATCGACTCGTAGCGTTCACTTCCAGCCGTGTCCTGTTTGGAGATTATTTTTGACAATGCCATGAACAGTATGTATGTTCAACAATGGGATCTATCAGAAACCAGAAGCTCCTCTTACCCACACCCCAAGAGTCAATGTCTTGCCATGTACTTCAACTTTCTTTGCTCCGAACGCAGCACCTATTGTCTGCAAAATATACAGGACACAAACAAACGATTTATGGCAATGAAACCACCGCATATACCTATGACATCTTTGGAAGCTTTGGAGCGACATGTGCTTACATTTTGATAGGGCACATTGCTGAGGAATCTATCGTGTAGGTACCGCTCAAGAAGACTGGTCTTCCCTCCGTACTCCTTACCCAGGAGTACAATCTTCAGGTCCACGCGACTCATTGACGATCTAGGCTCCAACGCGGAGAAACACTGTCATAATCTTGCTGTTCTCACTGAAATTCACTGGTCTGACTTCAGATGTCTGTAATGAAATAAATATGCCGACATTCTCAAATGCAAATCAGACAGATACGAATATCAAAATTTTATAGTAAAGCTCCAAGGACTGAACACTTGTAAGTTGGATATATATGGCTGAAATGCTGTTGTTCTAATGATATTCATGAATAGTTGTATGGGAATATTACATGGAAATGGAGGTATTCCGTATTCTGAGGAACTGTGTGGAACTGAGCTTCACAGAAGCAAAACAAAAAAATTAAAATCTGATGGTTGTTTGATGTTCATAATTGGTTTCATGGGCAAATTGCATGCAAATTGAAACCATCGCGATCCTCTTGGACAGGAAGTTTGAGAATGCCTAGAATGGGGTACCTACGCCAATTGCAAATTCATTGAAGTTTTTCAGTAAAGACCCACGTTGCATTTAATGCCCTCTTCTGGGAAAACCTTCCATGCATAACAAAGTCAGTATTGTTGACAAATTTTAGTCGCCTTACTGGTCAGCACCGACCATGTCCTATGAATATTATAGTCATGCGTGATTAAACTATGAAAATTGGAATGCCTTTATATATATGGCAACGTGGGTCTATTTACCGGAAGACACAAACAATTTGTACCTTTCGATAATGTACCCCATTGTTGATAGGAACACAAAGCACACACAGAGTATGATGCAGTGGGTAATTTTTCATTGTCATGGTATTCACCATATCCAAATCATATTATGCCCAATAGCCTATGGCACACCATTTCAATTTATATTTACATGGTGTGCCTTAAGAAGTAGATACATTATGATTTGGCTACTGTATGTTCAGTATGTGATATCATGGCAATCAAAAATTCCCTAGTGTATCCAGCCCAAGCGATGCTCAGCATCACTTGGGATGTAGACCCGCCTCCTGTATTTTACATGCTGCCTGGCAGGGGCATCACGACGCACATGTGGACAGTACCCATACTGTTCGGCCCAACATATAACATGCATTATATAAATGGTGACTAGTTTGGAAGGGAACATTTCGCCATGTTTCCCGACAAACCAGTCACCATTTATTTTATTATACCGAATATCACTGATTTCATTGTGACGTTATATACATATCCGCAAATTTATGTCATAAGCCATTGTGAAAGTCGGCAATCTTTGGAAGTCTTCGATCGCATCGGTAAACACTTTTGGCAATGTTTCATGGCAGGACAATGTTCCCCGCTGCTAGAGACGTTGTTATGTGGAACATGCGTTTTGTTTCACGGCTGATTAACCAATCAATGGCAAGGATTCTAACATGAGGTATAATAAACTATAATCTGTACTGTATCATCTGTATGACCAGCTGATGATGTATCAGATTTGACAATCAGTGACAGTTGTGTCGGGGTCCTAACTTCCTGCCTATGCCTGACATGATCATATCAAGGATCCTCTATTATAGGATGTCCAACTCTGTTCAATGTGGACGTAAAAAACGTGATTACGTAAAATGACGAAATCTCATTTGAGCGTGTCAAAATGGTGACAGGTGCTCGAAATTGAGTTTTTCATACTACTTATCACTTCGCTCATAGTGAGATCATACAGGATCGGGCCCTGGGATTTGGCTGACAGTGATCTGGGAGGGCAAGCGTGTGGGGTGGAGCCTCATTGTCATCCACAGTTTGTCTTCCTTCAGACTCGCGAAAGTATTGTTGGTCTGGTCCAAACCGTGCAAGTCTGTATGTGTGTTTTTGAGCACATCCACGTCAAAAATTTAAACAGTTACCATTCCATCTTTCCAAAAATTTAGGATTGAGCAGCATTATCCATTGCCTCGGAAATATCCCGTTTCCAAGGAAATCCGATGAAAACTGTCAGTATGAGAACCATTCTAATATCATTGCAATACTCAACTTTCACTAAATTTGGAGGTAAATGTTCTGTCTCATAACTCTGAAATAAATCTACCTTTCACCTGGAAAGTACCACCAGAGTTACATCAGAACTTCAACTTGCTCTCCATTATGTGGGGTTTTCTTTAATGAGGGGCCAATTTTATTTTCACCGTTCATGGGTCGGTTCTACAGGTGTTTTCGGTGGCAGTAAAATGGCATTTCAGCAATTCGTACGGTTGCCATGACAACCGATTTAACCGAAATAAACCGATTTCCATGGAAACTAACCGATTTTCAAGCCGAGAGGTTATTCCTCCTATCGCTCGAATTTAAAGACGATTGGATTAAACCCGATCGAGTTACAGCCTTCGATTCACACACAAACACATAAACGGACACTGACAAATCCCGACCCCAATACCATATCATCGGCAACGCGAATGCTGAATATTGTTGAAGAAATTTAGGCCATACCCCACTCAATGCAATCAGCTATCATTCATTTCAACATATGATTCACAACTCTGCTCATGTTCATTACAAATTGATGTGCACATTCTGATTTTTAGCGCCCGGCACTGTTTCAACACGCTCAAATCAGATTTACGTCATATTACGTAATCACGCCTTTTTGGGCAGAGTTGGATATCCTATTATAGAGGATCCTTGATCATATCATATGGTGGAATCTAGCTGGGGCAGCCTAGCACTATTCACGGGCAGAGCCCTATTCAACCACATGCTAAAATGTTTCAATCTAAGATTTGGCGCCAAAAGTCCCAAAAGGGGATATTTCCCGGATTATGACATCACACCCTTCATCAGCTGATTGCATGATGCTCCCTGATTGGCTAATTTGAGTGGCAGCTTTGTAACATGACAAAATTGCACCATGATGACAATGTAAACAAACAGCTGTCAAGTGACAAAGTATGGAATTAACTTAAAATTGAGGGACATAAATTGTTGGAAACAACTGAGATGGGAAGAAAATGATACACATTGTGTATTTCATGCATTCAAAACATGTTTTGTTCTGAAATAAGTTCATAAATCCTGACCCACTGTGACAGGGTGTCAGGCGAAAACCGTTGTCAGCTCAGGAAGGGACTAGCACTTAACTCTGTTATTGGGCTGAACTAGGGGCAGCCTGGGGCTGATCCTATAATTTATACCAGATCTTCATCATTGAAAATGACATAGCCTATAGTTCCTACCCAACATCAACCACTGTTCAGTGCTTGATTGCAAAAGTTGCCTTTTGTTGATTCCCAATATTTATCACCTGTTTATTAGGTAGACGGCGAAACAGGAATTACTAGGACGTAAAAACCAAAATTCGAGATCAGTTGACACAACATCACGGTGGAAGTGCGGTCGCAATTTCTCGGCTTTTCATTCCTTCTTACTGCAATGTGTTTTTCTGAAACATATGACAATATTTTTCACTACTGTACATCAGTAATAAAACCCCGATCGAATTTCATAATCCAATACCTCGTTGATTGTAAAACCCCGGCAAATTACTCTTTACAAGAAGAACAACAAAACAAATCATTCACACGCAAATTGTTTATGGTTGACCATCGTGCTTCGGCCTTGCTTCATGCAAAGTTGTGCTTTTAAAACTCGGTAATGTGGCAGTCTTCGTAATCCGGACAGGGTGCCATGTACGTATTTCTAGCAAAAGAACGCGAAAATCGCAGTGTCACACTCGATGGTAGGTCTAGGGCCTATAAAATAATGAGGTTATGCGACACCGTATGATTCCAACAATGTAGCCTAATATCAAATCGGGAATCTACCTGCAAATAAAATACTTTACAACCCCTGAGTAAAGTAGGCCTAATTTAAGGCGGATCAACACACTTACACGATCATCTCATATGGAGATCTTTTCACCTATGGTAGCCAAATTGGAATATGTAATATTATGACGTGGTGGGTTACGCAAGTAGTGACACCACGCGGTTATGGTGCTGTGCGGGCAGGTTAAAAAGACGTTCGGTGACACTCCAGTAATGAGGTATACCTCTTTATCGTGGGGTCGCCGAACTTCACATATACATGTATTTAGGTATCGAGTGGTCCATACAAGTCTTTGTGGCCAATGTTGGCCACATTTACATCATGATATTTGGTGCTATTAGCTGAAACAACTAGTAGGCCTGCATAGACTCTATATTCATCATGTTTTAATCATTTACCTCATAGTGATGTTTTGAAATCAATTCTCATGATATTGCAACATGTTCTCAATAGATGTGACTAGGCCTATAGAAAAAAAAGACCCCAAAGTCAAATTCAAGGTTACCACCAAAATCGTCACATAGTGCTTATTTTAATTTGACAATAAGCAAGCTCTATCTCAATGCATTCTAGGAATGCAATCCACGCTGCTCCTATTATAAAAAGGCATTTTTTTTCAAAAGAATTTTTTTCCTGGAAATGCCTCAAAACAGATGGTGAATTAATTTGAAAATCATTGGAAAATCGAATGGCCGCCACATATAAACCAGCAGTTCAAGAACAAAGAAACTTATACACACCACAAGGGTACACATAAGAAGTCTCATTCATCAATTAGAAAAAAAGTTAGGCTTACTAATCAGATTTCGTGAAAATGTACATAAAGGGCCGTTTTTATCTTTCAGGGTCGTTGAAGGTCAAATTCAGGGTCACCACTGGAACCGCAATATATGACTTCCCATCCAATCGTGCCAATATTTAAGCTCTATCTTCAATTCTTGAAGTGTTCTAGGAGTGTTTAATACTCCATATATGTCCCATTATGAAGGAATAGTGGATGAAATTTTCGAAGTCCAAAAAAATTCTCAATTGGGAGCGTGGAAATGGCTCAAAACAGATAATGAAAAGATTTTTCGCTGATCCATCAAAAAATCAAAATGATCATCTCGCACAGACTGGCGACTCAATGGCAATGGAACTTACACAAGTCATGAAGGTAGAGAAAGGAAATCTTATCCATTTGTAAACATATTTGTGTGAACAAATTTTGAAAAAAGAATGGTTGCCAAATTCCAAAGATCATTTTCATCGTGTTTTGACCAAAAAAAGCTGCATGTTTGAGGTAGTGTTACGACCAAAACGCTCATCTTAATTTATTTGTAAATTCGTCACATTGGACATTGATTTTAAGAGTTTTATAAACTAATTACCCCGTTTTTCTGTTATGTCATGATTATTTTGTAATGATTCTTGTCATGAATCCTCATTACGGATAAATTAGGCCTCAATTTTAGTAGGAAGTTCCACGATATTCTTCATATCTTTGGAACTAGGCTAATCATGATGACGGGCACTAAAACCACAATGACCAGCGTTATTTCCGATTTCATTCATCAGAAAAAAACCCTTGAGATCGTCAATGTTTTTAAGATATGTGTCTGCTCACGAGTGAATTGATTACCACCACACGGAGATTATATTCGCGTTCGGTTCTGTAACGAGAGAGTCGAAACTGAAACTAAGGAAACTGGGAAATTGGAAATTACGTTTTGCTATTCATCAGTTCATCATGGGTTTTTGCACTGACTGTTTTACAGCTCCATGATCTGGATATCGGCACATTGAATGATACTCAACTCTCTCATATTTAAGAGTTCTATATAAGTACTGATCCCGGCAGCCGCGAAACAATATACAGTAGACATGTCATAATTCTATAATCCTATGCAAATGCCTGACTTTGGGGGTCGTGCAGCCCGCGTCCAAGATGGCTCACATTCATGACATTGGTGCTCGGGACGAACACAAACAAATCACGATTATGGGTTGACATACAAACTGTTAGTATTTTATGTATAATATACGAGAGGACCCAAATTACATATGATAACCCAACTAAATACCTCCGATATATTGTTCAAAATCCCCTCCAATCATCACTATCTTTCCATGTAAAATTTGTGGTCGGTGACAGCCAAGGCTAAAGTCAATGTTTGGAGGGGATTTTCAACAACATTTCAGGGTATTTAAGTGCGTTGTCATACATAATTTGGGTCCTCTCGTGTATCTGATTGAATACAAAAAGACAATTTGGTGTGTCAACCCAGATAACTGTCATAATTGTGATTTGTTTGTTTCCGTTCCAAGCACCAATGTGGGCCATCTTGGACGCGCTCCGCGTCGCTTGGGCTGGGGGTCGTGAAATGGTGACCATGCATCATTGCATGTCATGTTCATGATGATAATAATCGGGCAGTCGTCTATTATGACTCTAAAGACTATACTAGACACATCTACTATACATAGTGGTTACATCTGTATATTTCAATGATATTGAATGACCTTATCTATTTAGTTTTACAGATTTTCCAGATTTTGTCGAATGGAAGCACTGGTCAGCTTCTCTGAATATCGGTTTTGGTCAAAATTCAGGTTTAATAGGTGTCACAACATGCGAGACATGTCATCAATCCGATACACTATTTTCTGAACAGATTTGTCGGTTGGAAATTGACCCTTTCTGAAGGAATGTTTTCATTCTATTCTAAGCATAAAACTAAATTTTAACACTTTAATGTTTTGCCACATCATTATTACTTTTTCAGAGAAAATCGCACTAAATATCAAGAAAGCTGTGGACAAAGTTCGTTCTACGATGGCTAAAAGCAAATTTGAATATGTCAGAGAATTTGAGATGCCCGATCCTTGTCTGCCGAATTGCTGGATGGTCGTAAGAATTGATGGAAGATCTTTCCACAGGTACTATTTTTACGAAACATGTTCAAATTTAAATACAAATGTGGATTATTAGTATGTCAAAGAGTACTAATTGAAATACACAGTAGGCCTATGAATGAGTCTGTTCTTTCAGTTTCACTTGCACATCATGAATTTCTTATCAAAATTAATGATGATTTCACTTTCAGTCTAGTCTAAATGATGCGTACCAGTATACACAAATTTGTTTAAGATTTTCTGATGTGCACAACTTCACCAAGCCCAATGATGAGCGAGCCTTAAACTTGATGTCTCATGCGGCGCAAGCTGTCGTTAGGGACTTCAAAGACATTGTCCTGGCCTACGGTCAAAGTGACGAGTACAGCTTCGTCTTCAGGAAAAGGGCAAAGACATACAATAGAAGAGCTAGGTCAGTCACGACTAATGCTGAGCTCAGTTCATAAATATAACCATATTTAAGACCAATTCAACATAATAATGATCCTGTGAAATAAGACCTCCAGTATGACAAGACCTTGATTTTTTGCAAAAGATCTCCCAGGGAACACTCCCATGGACCACTGTTTATCAATGTACGTCTGTAAAAATTACATACTAATCATATAAATAGGTAATTATTATATGCCATGTCATATTTCAGCAAGTTGATGACAACGATATCGAGTCTGTTTGCAGCAACTTATGTCTATCATTGGAAGGAATACTTTGGAGATGATCCCTTGAAGTATCCCCCCGCATTTGATGGCCGGGTCATTGTTTATCCTTCAGACCAGAATCTCCGGGACTATCTCAGCTGGAGGCAAGCTGACTGTAAGTCACAGTTCTATTGATATAAGTGGACATTTCAATGGAATACGCCAATGTCCAGACAAGCAACCCGTATGGCTACCAGCTGGTTATATGTATGAATGATAGCCATCAAAACTAGACGCTTCCGGTCGCCTACGACTGCTTGGGTGTATCCCCCGTATCCCTATCATCCCTGTTGCCCCAAATATATCGCTGATGTACATTGTGAGTGTGAAACCTTTCAGACTTATTGAAGGTCGAATTCAAGATCACCACTAAAATCACTGCATTCGAATTTCCATTTCGACATGTTCGAAAAAAATAACGAAATTACAGCCAGATAAAAGTTTTCACCTAAAGCTATATTTCAACTTGAGCACAAAATGTTACGCCAATCGGCTATTTTGGTTGCTATGGCAACCAAAATCGATAGGTGTCCAGATCTCACCATAAGACATGTCCATATAAAATATTATCAAAATCGGTTCATATTTGCAACCTGCAGCGCGTTCACAAGAAAGTGTCTGCGGACGCGGACGCGGCGGCGGCGGCGCGACGATCGTAAATCCATAGTATCCGCCGAACTTTGTTCGGGGGATACAATAAATGTTGAATCGACATACAGGAGTAGGAAATTTTGTGAGCAAAAATACATACCAGTTGACATTAAATTGATACCAATTTTGAGCAGGTCACATCAACAACTTGTACAACACATGTTTCTGGAATCTCGTCCAGCAGACAGGACTCAGTCCTAAAGAAGCTGAGCACAGACTGAAGGTATGATCGGAGTGTGACTATACATGTATCCTGATTCCGTCTGAATTGTTTTATGTGCATTCACTGAATGAACAATCTACTGAATTTATACCTGGACTTGAAACACTCAATTTGTGCTTCTCATTTCAGGGAACAGACTCAGGGATGAAGAATGAGCTGTTGTTCTCAGATTTCAATATCAACTACAATGACTTGCCAGAGCTGTACAGGAAAGGAACGATCATTGTTAGGGAAAAGGTGCTCATGTGATGGAGGGCAGTGAATGATTTTCCATCAAATGTCAGCAAGCCACCTGACATACTGCTTCTACTCGCCTTATTACAGTACCAATCTGTTCTAAACCACATAAATATTATGAAACATGCACCTGTAGGGCCTACGTGGAGAAATTATCAAAATTGTATAACTCATTTTTGACAGGTGCAAGAACAAGTGACGAGAGAGGTGCCAGTTACAACCGAGTCTGGGGAGACCGTGACAGAGCAAAAAACTTTCACCAAGCAAGAAAACAAGCTAGTCAGTCTACACGTGGATATTATTGGGGAGAAATTCTGGAAACTCCGGCCGCATTTGTTGGATCAAAAACTAACCCTCGCTACGTGACCCAGGACGATTCTAGTTCTCATGTATATCATGTTTGAATGACATCTCAATGTCCTATCATATGATACACATACCGCCTTCTTGTGGGTACTGAATTTTAGTTTCATTTGTGAAGACTTGTGTTTGTGGTTTCATGTCCTGTACTATATTCTATATATATATTCATAGGAATTCTTGTGTTGTCTTTTGTACTTTAGCTAAGATGGCATTGAGTAGCCAAGGTTACCAAGTTATGGTAGAGCTCAGGCTTGAATTATAAACATGAAGGAAATTCAAATACATGTATACTCTGATTTTTCTAACTTGTTTACACCGTTTTTAGGTTACCGGACCTTTGGTCCGATAACCTATTGGCATGGCGTTGCGTCCGTCCGTCCGTCCGTCCGTCCGGCGTTAACATTTTTATCTTTAAAGTTAATGATCGAATCTTTCTGAAATTTTGCACAAAAATGCCTAAAAATATTTTGAGAAGGAGGTATTTTTTTGTTTTCTGATTTTCGCATTTTTTTCAAAATGGCGGCCGTTTTTGTCGAAAAACGCTCAATTTTGGACTTTGACGGCCATTTTCTCAAAAACTGTCTGATCAGTTTTGAGTTTTTGGTTTCAAAAGATTCCCCTCATATACCTCTGTGATATGTATAAGTTTGGTTGCCCTAAATCTGCCGGTTTTCGTGTGGCGGCCATTTTGAATTTTTGGCGGGTCGGCGAAAAAAATTTTTTTCGCCCCAGATCGCATTACTATCCATTTTGGGCCATTTCTAGAGCAAAAAAAAATTTTCACCCTTTGAAAAAAATTTTGGACTTAGACAATTTTCGGCACTTTTTCCCTTCATAATGGGAGCTGTCCGGACTGTACTCATAGAACGCTTGAAGATAGAGCTTAGAAATTGGCACTTTCAAATGGGAAGTCATATATGGCGACTTGTGTGGTGACCTTGAATTTGACCTTGGATGACCTTGAAAGGTCAAAACAGCCATTTTTGGGTCGAAAAACGCTCAAATTTGCACCTGGTCTGTATTTTCTCAAAAACTCTCTGATCAGTTTTGAGATTTTTGCTTAAAAAGATTCCTCTTATATACCTCTGCGACGTGTATAAGTTTTGTTGCCCTTGAATCGCCGATCTCAGTGTGGCGGCCATTTTGAATTTTTGACGAGTCGGCGAAAAAAAAAATTTTCGCCCCAAATAACATTACTATCCATTTTGGACCATTTCTAGGCAAAAAAAAAATTTTCACCCTTTGAAAAAAATTTTGGACTTTTTGCCTTTGTAGATGAAATGCTTGCAGATAGAGCTCCTGTTTGCATTATGAACATATAGGAAGACATATATGGCACAACTAATGATGACCTTGAACTTGACGTCAGATGACCTTGAGTGCCAAATGTCTGACTTGGAATGTGTAAATTGACCTGAGCGGCCTAAACGATTCCACCCAACATATAGAATATCAAATGCCGCACACATACATGTAATGGTTACATCGAAGTTCATACGGATGACCTTGATTGGTAAATCCCAAGGTCATATGTTTACACTGCGAACCTTGATTGGTAAATCTCAAGGTCTGTTACCTGCCAATGCTGCCATGGCCAAACCAAAATTGTCCGGTAACCTATCTTAGCCTTTGGGCTAATTTTCTCAAAAACTCTCTGATCAGTTTTGAGATTTTTGCTTAAGAAGATTCCTCTTATATACCTCTGTGACGTGTATAAGTTTTGTTGCCCTTGAATCGCCGATCTCAGTGTGGCGGCCATTTTGAATTTTTGAAGAGTCGGCGAAAAATTTTTTTTTCGCCCCAAATCGCATTACTATCCATTTTGGGCCATTTCTAGGCAAAAAAAAATTTTCACCCTTTGAACAAAATTTTGGACCTTGAAAGGTCAAAACAGCCATTTTGGGGTCAAAAAATGCCCAGATTTGCCTCTGTAGATGAAATGCTTGCAGATAGAGCTCATGTTTGCATTATGAACATATAGGAAGACATATATGGCACAACTAATGATGACCTTGAACTTGACGTCAGATGACCTTGAGTGCCAAATGTCTGACTTGAAATGTGTAAATTGACCTGAGCGGCCTACACGATTCCACCCAAAATATAGAATATCAAATGCCGCACACATACATGTGTAATGGTAACATCGAAGTTCATACGGATGACCTTGATTGGTAAATCCCAAGGTCATATGTTTACACTGCGAACCTTGATTGGTAAATCTCAAAGTCTGTTACCTGCCAATGCTGCCATGGCCAAACCAAAATTGTCCGGTAACCTATCTTAGCCTTTGGGCTAATTAAGGCATTTCGGCAGAAATGCCTTTATGGTTTTAGCAGAATTTTTTTTTTTTTTTTTTTTTTTTTTCTTCTTCCGCCACTTTTGGTTTCCGGACGATAACTTTAGATTGCCTTGACGGATCCTTGTCAAATTTTCACCGCAAGTCAGAAATGATATGAGGAAGAACCCTATTCTTTTTGAGCCGGATCGGAGGTCCGTGAGGTCCGTGAGGATGAAATCAAGGCTAATTTTAAGACTTGGTTTCCGGACGATAACTGGAAAAATATTTATGCAATAGTTGCAGAACTCTGCATGGAGGTTCATATGCCACCAGGGAAGAACCCTATTGATTTTGGGATCGATCCGTCAAACGACCTTTGACCTAGAGGTCAAAATAATTTTTTGCTGATTCATCCTTGAGGCTTCCTGCATATCTCGGAAACCGTGCGTCGTAGAGCGAAACGGACGTTATTTTCGGACTCGTCGCCCTAGACAAACATCTCTAGGGTGTACTTTTTTTTTTGATCCGGCTCCGAGGTCCGTGAGGTCCGTGAGGATGAAATCGAGGAACTTGGTTTCCGGACGATAACTCAAAAAATATTCAGGCAATAGTTGCAGAATTTTGCACGGAGGTTTATATATCACCAGGGAAGAACCCTATTGATTTTGGGATCGATACCTCAAACGACCTTTGACCTAGAGGTCGAAATAATTTTTTGCTGAGTCATCCTTGATTCATCCTGCATATCTCGGAAACGGTGCGTCGTAGAGCGAAACGGACGTTATTTTCGGACTCGTCGCCCTAGACAAACATGTCTAAGGGGTATTATGGATGAACTTTGACCTTGACCCGAAATTTTTTTGCCGAGTCGGCATTTTTCGTTTTCGTCGATATCTCGGAAACGGTGCGTCGTAGAGCGAAACGGACGTTATTTTCGGACTCGTTGCACTAGACAAACATGTCTAAGGGGTATTATTGATGAACTTTGACCTTGACCCGAAATTTTTTTGCCGAGTCGGCATTTTTCGTTTTCGTCGTTATCTCGGAAACGGTGCGTCGTAGAGCGAAACGGACGTTATTTTCGGACTCGTCGCACTAGACAAACTTGTCTAAGGGGTATTATGGATGAACTTTGAGCTTGACCCGAAATTTTTTTGCCGAGTCGGCATTTTTCGTTTTCGTCGATATCTCGGAAATGGTGCGTCGTAGAGCGAAACGGACGTTATTTTCGGACTCGTCGCACTAGACAAACATGTCTAAGGGGTATTATGGATGAACTTTGACCTTGACTCGAAACTTTTTTGCCGAGTCGGCATTTTTCGTTTTCGTCGATATCTCGGAAACGGTGCGTCGTAGAGCGAAACGGACTAGACAAACTTGTCTAAGGGGTATTATGGATGAACTTTGAGCTTGACCCGAAATTTTTTTGCCGAGTCGGCATTTTTCGTTTTCGTCGATATCTCGGAAACGGTGCGTCGTAGAGCGAAACGGACGTTATTTTCGGACTCGTCGCACTAGACAAACATGTCTAAGGGGTATTATGGATGAACTTTGACCTTGACTCGAAACTTTTTTGCCGAGTCGGCATTTTTCGTTTTCGTCGATATCTCGGAAACGGTGCGTCGTAGAGCGAAACGGACGTTATTTTCGGACTCGTCGCACTAGACAAACATGTCTAAGGGGTATTATGGATGAACTTTGACCTTGACTCGAAATTTTTTTGCCGAGTCGGCATTTTTCGTTTTCGTCGATATCTCGGAAACGGTGCGTCGTAGAGCGAAACGGACGTTATTTTCGGACTCGTCGCACTAGACAAACATGTCTAAGGGGAATTATTGATGAACTTTGACCTTGACCCGAAATTTTTTTGCCGAGTCGGCATTTTTCGTTTTCGTCGATATCTCGGAAACGGTGCGTCGTAGAGCGAAACGGACGTTATTTTCGGACTCGTCGCACTAGACAAACATGTCTAAGGGGAATTATTGATGAACTTTGACCTTGACCCGAAATTTTTTTGCCGAGTCGGCATTTTTCGTTTTTCGTCGATATCTCGGAAACGGTGCGTCGTAGAGCGAAACGGACGTTACTTTCAGACTCGTCGCCCTAGACAAACATGTCTAAGGGGTATTATGGATTAACTTTGACCTTGACCCGAAATTTTTTTGCCGAGTCGGCAGTTTTTGTTTTCGTCGATATCTCGGAAACGGTGCGTCGTAGAGCGAAACGGATGGTATTTTCGGACTCGTCGCCCTAGACAAACATGTCTAAGGGGTATTATTGATGAACTTTGACCTTGACCCGAAATTTTTTTGCCGAGTCGGCATTTTTCGTTTTCGTCGTTATCTCGGAAACGGTGCGTCGTAGAGCGAAACGGACGTTATTTTCGGACTCGTCGCACTAGACAAACTTGTCTAAGGGGTATTATGGATGAACTTTGAGCTTGACCCGAAATTTTTTTGCCGAGTCGGCATTTTTCGTTTTCGTCGATATCTCGGAAATGGTGCGTCGTAGAGCGAAACGGACGTTATTTTCGGACTCGTCGCACTAGACAAACATGTCTAAGGGGTATTATGGATGAACTTTGACCTTGACTCGAAACTTTTTTGCCGAGTCGGCATTTTTCGTTTTCGTCGATATCTCGGAAACGGTGCGTCGTAGAGCGAAACGGACTAGACAAACTTGTCTAAGGGGTATTATGGATGAACTTTGAGCTTGACCCGAAATTTTTTTGCCGAGTCGGCATTTTTCGTTTTCGTCGATATCTCGGAAACGGTGCGTCGTAGAGCGAAACGGACGTTATTTTCGGACTCGTCGCACTAGACAAACATGTCTAAGGGGTATTATGGATGAACTTTGACCTTGACTCGAAACTTTTTTGCCGAGTCGGCATTTTTCGTTTTCGTCGATATCTCGGAAACGGTGCGTCGTAGAGCGAAACGGACGTTATTTTCGGACTCGTCGCACTAGACAAACATGTCTAAGGGGTATTATGGATGAACTTTGACCTTGACTCGAAATTTTTTTGCCGAGTCGGCATTTTTCGTTTTCGTCGATATCTCGGAAACGGTGCGTCGTAGAGCGAAACGGACGTTATTTTCGGACTCGTCGCACTAGACAAACATGTCTAAGGGGAATTATTGATGAACTTTGACCTTGACCCGAAATTTTTTTGCCGAGTCGGCATTTTTCGTTTTCGTCGATATCTCGGAAACGGTGCGTCGTAGAGCGAAACGGACGTTATTTTCGGACTCGTCGCACTAGACAAACATGTCTAAGGGGAATTATTGATGAACTTTGACCTTGACCCGAAATTTTTTTGCCGAGTCGGCATTTTTCGTTTTTCGTCGATATCTCGGAAACGGTGCGTCGTAGAGCGAAACGGACGTTACTTTCAGACTCGTCGCCCTAGACAAACATGTCTAAGGGGTATTATGGATTAACTTTGACCTTGACCCGAAATTTTTTTGCCGAGTCGGCAGTTTTTGTTTTCGTCGATATCTCGGAAACGGTGCGTCGTAGAGCGAAACGGATGGTATTTTCGGACTCGTCGCCCTAGACAAACATGTCTAGCGGGTATTATGGATGAACTTTGACCTTGACCCGAAATTTGTCGACATTTTTCATTTTCGTCGATATCTAGTATTATAAATTATTCATCACACCGAAATGCCTCCAAGGCATCTTTAGGCCTTGACGTCTAGTTTTTGTTGATATTTTTACAATGCTAATTCGTATCGTGTTATAACTTGGCATAGCTCACCTTGGGACCAAATGGCAATTTTCTGCAAACTTTCAGTCTTCTACTCGTGAAACTGATAAAGTTAGTAATCTACTGCAATGATAAATTCCTCCTGAAAACTTTTCGTCTGCATGTCAAGATACATTGTTTATTTTGAGCGCGTGACGGAACAGTCTATTCGGTTGATTCACGCAGGGAGCACGGGTTAGGAATGGGGCCATCCCAGCCCGTAATTGGTATATAATACTGCAGCGCACGCCCCCATAGTACCTGACTTGAACGTGTCCACTTGAATTACGTAATGAGTAAGGCAATATGGCAGCGCCCTACAGCAGTGAAAATCCTCGCTTAAATTGAACTTTTGTGTTTTGAAAGAAACATGTAGCGTTTCGGAAGCCAGGTCTTTGAAAATCTATTGCCGTTTGCATCATAGACATGTAATATTCAGTTAAATAGTTCGCCTGAGGTAATTTGACTGAAACAAAGCGAAAATTGGTGTAAACGAGTTAGAAAAATCAGAGTACCGGTATATGGTGCACTTTTTTGTGACCTTGAATTTGGTGTTATGAAGCGACCCCCTCAATACCGATCAGGGGCCGAGCATATACATGATAAGGTCATGTATTCCTTATACATATCAGTATTAAAGAACTTAGTGCATGCTAATCATATAGTACTTTCTTCATGGTCATTCAACATTCAGTGTACATGTACTTCTGAAAAAAATATTACAGGAGAGTTTGGGTTTTCACTTCCAATTGGCTTTTCAAGTGTGTTGGTGCAGCTGGAGCCAACATATATTGTCTGTATTCATACAACAGCTATGATATGTATAACCGCTGGTGATCTTTGAACCTAGGTCATCAGATTTCAAGACCTACGCTCTACCGAGTGAACATATGGGAAATCTCATTGACCAAGCCCGTAGGAAGGCTGGACACAAATAAATAAATCCGAGATTAGTGTTATTTATTTTTTTCCACCAACCACACAAATTCCACAAACATAACAGGTGCAATCCACAAGAAAGGCTGTACTGCCACATACTACAATATTATGTCAATAAATATTGGGTGCATGGGATGATAATAATGATATTCGACTAATTCAAGGCTGTAACAGACTATTCCTAACTATGTGTGAATTCTACATAAAAGTCAAACAGAACACTCGTAGAACCCTGACAATACAGTGTACACTGCGGACAATGAAATGCATGGCGTTTGATGATGAGGAATTAATACCACAACAAAGTTGCTGCTTTATATATGAAGTATATCTGTATCGATCGATACCTTTGTGATTACATGATCTCTGTATGTTATAATTGCACAGTAGACACACTACATGCATTAATCTGGCTAAACAGCCATAATACCAATACTAGTAGATTATTTTACCATGGTCTTCTATCACAGCACAAAAACCAGTTAATTACATGTTAATGTGAAAATTGTTGTAAGTTTTGAAATGGCTGTCCCATTAACTCGACAGTTTTGATAATTTGGAAATAAACACCGGAAAAAACAACATCTATTTGATTTTATCTGAAAGCACAAAGACCAGACATGGTTGTCTAGATAATTTTCTAGTCTATACTTTTAATAACTACTCAATACACTTCTACTGAAACAATCTTGAAACTTCTCAGCAGTCCATTTGAAAAAAAAAATTCTCCTTTTTACACAACAATATCACAGGATATGCAACAGCATGGTGTACACTTCATAGAAGTTCACACTGATGGATTACATGTACTAAATAGAGCTGGCAAAATCTGACTTGAAGTTGGATATTACATATAGATACACTGTGTATATTCTCATACTATAGCCTACACACTTACACATTCACTTTCGTACAAAGAGGGTAATATTCTGTGACAGAATATTTCACATCATAAGGCCAGGTACTACGTATGGTCAAGAACCACCAAGTTGTGACATATTCACTCGCACATTATTCACTCCTGGGCCAGAATTTTGGTGAGAGTGAGAATCGAGTCTCACAAATACCCTTGCAAAATGGCCCTGATTCCTTGATGAGAGAACATGACAACACGATTCTCATGAAATTCTGGCCCTGCACTCCATTTACTTGTTTCAACAACACTATTGATTAACTGGAATTCAGAGTACAATATCTCTGCATGAATTGATTTCGTGATGGTCGATTTGTCTGTTCATTAAAGACAAAGGCGCCTCAGATTCTGCATGTCATCTTGCATGATCTGGAACCAGGTATTGTTTACTCCAACATTCATCCATAACTAAACTCAATCAGCTTTCCAGCAGCCAAATACAGTGAATTATATTATCATCATTTGTACTTCCAAATTTGACTACTTTAACTGCATTTTACTCGAACACAAAAGTATGCATAACACATGAGGACCTTACTATTGCACTCACAATTACAAACACACCACTGAAACTTGTTCAGCATACAGTACACCTGATTTTAAGTATTACGTATATACACATTCAAAACCCTGCAATGATCTTCATTCACCTTTCCTCAATCGACCTGTATTCGTTATTTCACTCATAGAGCGACTACGAACATGAAAACATCCGGGGCGTCTTAAGCACTCGGCTTGGCTGCACAACCACATATATCAAAATTTATACTTTGTAATAAATACGTATCTAACATTCATAAAGGAATGTATCGACAAAACTGATTGACACGCACAATAATTACATGTAATAAAACAACATTTAAAAGAAAACGACGAATAAGGTATAAAACTACTCTTCAGTTTACATACATAATATAGCAACTGCTAGAGACTGGTACACCAATATTACACTGTACTATCTGTGCATTTCAGCGGTGCTGAAGCTAAAACAGAGCTGATGGTCTCGCAGGTCTCCCCAGCCGCCGTTTGGCTTCGGCATGCGGTTCGGCGTGCGCGGCTGACCGGCAATCGTCAGGGCGCTGGGGAACAGCTTGTCCTGATTGGTCTGAAGCATGAGTTCAATCTGACGCACTTTCGTGCCGGGATCACAGTTCTTGCCTTTATGATGGACGCCACTGCGGGAGAGAAAGACGTTTATATACTGAAGAGTATTCACTATTCAGTAATATGATGGAATATCTCGAACACTGACACCCGGATTTTCGTATCCTGACTTATGAGCGCAGTTACTTATGTCAATTTACCAAGCAAAGTATTAGTATTACCTTGGTATTCAGGAAATATATAAACAGTATCGTTATATTTCACTTTTAATTGATAAATCACAGTGAGTCATAAATTACTGTAGACGTACCATTCCCCAATGTGGTAAATTCTGGGTGATTTCATGACCATGACTTTGAGCTTTGTAGCTAGACACTGCATGCTGACATGTTGTAGGGACCAGTCCCAGTTATAATCATCAAAATCACAAAACGCCTGCAACAACAATGCACTTATTGTCATTCACAATGTGAAGATAGGTTATATCAAACTGAATGCTGTGTGTGATTTGGTATCAATGACAAGCTGGCAAATGTTTTACTTGCGAATTCCTCAAGAACCAGACTTTTCAGGAGATATCGAAGAATGGATTCAGAGGTATCATTAGTCGTATCAATCAAAACAAGTTTTATTGTTTTCACACGAAGCATACAGTTACTCACTTGGGCACACTTCTGGATGTCGTTCCAGACCTGCCGATTGAGCGACATGCCCATATTATGCTTGGAGGAAATCCAGTTCAGAACGTCCACCTGTTCACAAAAACACAAATATTTAATCTATATATTGTTGTTATTTGATCATCATATAGATAAACAGCGTGACACTTTTCCGACTCCCATGAGGAGTCAGTTGTCATGGCAATACATGTACATTGTACAGCATCAGGACAGAATTTGTGAAACTGCAGTGAAATGTCAGTCACATTTTGTGTCAACTGGTGAAGGGCGGTAGTACATTTTATTAAACTTTTATTAAAGTACATTTCATCTCAGTAAACTTGTATGATTTTTTACTGCTCAATATTGTTTGAACGATCACACTACTTCAAATTTATGTGTAGCATAGTGGAATAAGGTGATCTTTGTAAAGTCATTATGTCCTATGTTCCAATTCATGAATCATAATCTTGAAACAAAACATACCAATAAACCATGCAAAAATTTTTGACCATCTCCGACACATAGATGATATACAAGTCAAATTTGGGGACTGAGTTTCGTGTTCTGGATAAATTAGAAGTCCTGTTACATCATGTAACAAGTTTGGGAAAAACCTTACATGTACCAAGCACTTACAGATTATTAGTTCCAGTAATAAGATTTTCTCATGTAGCATTGTACAAGAGGAAATGGCAAATGCATCTGCCACCCCCGTGTTTCCTGGTTCATGTTTACTGTATTGTTAGCATGAATGTCATTAATTTCCAAACATGTTAGAAAATATCGGTACAGGATGTCAATTTGTAAAACTGTACAACCTTGCATGCACATGCATCTGTACATATTGTACAGAGGAGGCAGAACACTTGGTTGACATGCAAACACTCGTTACATGGTCTGAAAGAGGATATGAACGTTTTGTATGAAAGTTCCTGCAACTGTAATAAAGCTGTCAGTTAAAGGATTAATAGTCAGCCATCCAAGTCATGGAGAAAATATAAAGTATTTTTCCAGTGTGACTTTCAAACAGAAAAGTTATGATAATATACATATGACTTGTAATGTTGCTTCGTGGAATTAAAGTTGTATTCCATTTATCGAACATCAATGTCAAATCGGTACATAATCCAGTGCAGCAGTCAGACATTATACAAAGCAATTGAATATAGACAATGTTAAATGCACAGAGAAAGCACATGCAACACAAACTATATATATACAAATGGCTAAAAGATGACCACACAAAATCATGCAAAAAATAAGAATTTTTTTTTCAACAAAATACAAACTTCACCCGGATGACTGTCTTCCCAAGTATTTACCCCTAGCTCTGAATGGTACAGGAATACAAGAAAAACGACGAGCTGTTTCACCCCCAGATGTATTCCCGAACCATCATTGAAACAATGATTTACTAACAGTGGACCATGACACTGACTATATATAATACACGATATTGTGAACCATCTCCCATGCGTTTGTGTGAAGGTCACTGTCACTGGGGTCATACGAAAGCCAGGCGGATGCGGTGAGTGAGCGGACATCACAAAGACTGAATGTTACGACAGGCAAACACGGAGCACCCGATGGTTAGAAGCGGGACAATCGTCGACAACCGTCACTTACTTTGTCAACAAGCAGAGGAGCCTCTTGCTGGTTAAAGCCAAATAGTCGATCGAACAGGCCCTGTGAAGGTGTAAAGTCAAGGTACGGATCAGAAATTATTTACAAATCATTCGCTAATTGATATCAATGGGTCACTGAGCTTTCTCTAGGGGGCAGATGCCAGCTGTCAGTGGAGATAGGAGTTAAATTTCGAAGCATGCGACCCATCGTTAGGTGATCACCATTCTTGAGTAAATATTAGCAATCAATAATTTCTTCAGCAGCAGCCAATTCTATCTCACATTACAAGGGAAATGCCCCCATCACCCTCCCACAGGCATTATGAAAAGTACAGCTATTGGCATCCATGGACCCAGTGTGTATTTATTTGTTTGATAGGGAACTGGCCCATGTTAATTATTCATTAAAAGCTCAAATGCATGTCGTGTTTAGCTGTGAATATTATTTTGCAGAATAGTAAGCTGCGATACATAGCAGGTTTAGATGCTGCAAATTACAGTTTTTTTCACTGAGAGACAAGCGTGGATTCCCATGGCTTTCTAAGTCTGATGGGAAATAACTATACTGGAATATACCACGATAAAACATACCCATACGGATATTGCCAGCAAACTGGCTGAATTGATACCAATAAAATCTAACATAGTTCTGATTGGAAGCAGTAGGTACGAAAAATAAAAAACTTGTACATATGGTGAAATATTAAACACTGCAAGATGCGATACGACACACTGTGACAAGAATGAAAATAATGTGCAAATGAAACCTTATTAAACAGACTTGTGTCAGCAGTTGAGTGGTGACCAAACAGTCTGGCAACTAAAAACATTTTAAATCAATACACTGCAAGAAGTTATACACAGGTTTTTCAAACATTAAATATTTGTGTTGACATTGAATTGCAGATTGTTCGTAAATCACCAACAACATCACATTGACATCTATATTCATACAACTCGTCAAATTGATCAGTTGTCAACTGACAAACTCCAGCTACCATCATGTTCATCAGTATGACTGGTGTTTTATTGCGGGTTCCGCACTTACTTTAGATGAAGTTGCATGGTAAGTTGGCTTCTTGTCGTAGGTTCCCAGGGTGAATATTGTACAATCCTTACAGGACCTGCGTGGTGAGACGAGTTCGAGTTCATATACATGTACGTGATATTCAAACATACGGAAGTCGTTTTTAGCTTACCGGCCCTTGGGGCCAATTCTTCCTTCATAATGGGAGCTATGCAGAGTAATCTTATAGAACACTTCAAGATAGAGCCTAAGTATTGGCACATTCAAATGGGAAATCATATATTGCGGTTTGAGCGGTGACCTTGAATTTGACCTTCAATGACCTTGAAAGGTCAAAACGACCTTTTTTTGTCGAAAAAACAATGAATTTTGCCTTTGGTGGCCATTTTCTCGAAATCTATTCAGACAGTTTTTCTCAAAATCATGTATAAGATTATCCTTATGTACCTTGGTGATGTGTATAACTTTTGTTGCCTTTGAATCGACTGTCTGTGAAAATTTGTCATTAACGAAAAAAATCTTTCAAGATGTAACTTGATTTCGTATTATAGTCTATACAGAGAATGTGTTTCTATCAACATTTACGCACATGTTTTAACATATAGATTTTAACATCAGTGAAAAATTTATATGTATTCAATATTCTATGTGATTCACATGACTGCCGGTAAGCTAGAGCACCCTTGGTGCTATGTTTCCAATTTTTCAACATCACAAACCAAGTATTACATAATATATAGTTTCTATGACACTAATCACTCGACAACTCTACAACAAGATATATTTTGTTGACCAAGAAAGAGCTCTGACTGTACTGAAGTCAGTGCCACACACAGTACACCTCTCAACGACACAAATCACCACGGTAACTCACTGGTCTTTGAGTCGATACATGCTGCGGAGGATGTGTACAAAGTCTGGCACCATGAAGTGGTCCTCCTCAATCAATAGCACTGGGCCGTTAAAGTTCCGTGTCACGGACAGGTGGTCAAACACGTGGTTCAACTGTCAACGCAAATGTTTGATGACATCAGTAGTAAGTGGAAAACTAATATCAGCATATTGGAATCAGTGTTATACTTCAAATTTACTGTTAAGGGTCACAGTTGAATTACCATAGTTTTTCAAATACGAGTGTTTCTTGAAAACTAAATTCATTACAGCTTATTTCTGACGTGCAACATGAAACCTATTATAAATGCAACTACATGTATATATTATACCAAGTGAATGCTCCATGAGAGTCAGTCTGTATCCATGTGACTAACCTTCCAGAACCAGTGATGTTTAGTCTGAGTGTACTTGGCTTCCCTGTAGTGCCCATACTTGTCTGGATGTTCAGCATTGATGCAGCCAAGCTTGACAGCTCTGTGAAAACAGAAAATAAATTGTTGAAAACTGATCTTCATCCTTTATAAGCTGATACAGTTTTGCTGAAAAAACTGCTTATATCATTGCAGTATGAGCCAATAAATTCTTAACAAGAATGGAAGAACTGACTCGTCTTTCTTGATATCACGAGGACAGTCTGCGGGACTCTCGGCCGGGAACTCATTGGGATGTAGCTGCATCATCACAGGGTAAAATATCTGCATCACCTGAAACAGATCAATAATCCATTCATTGATACAGCGAGGAGGATAATGTCTAAGTATATTGATACTATGCATATCAAGTTAACGTGAATATATTCACAAAGCTCACAAGTCTTACTCAATGTGAATACCCAAGCAATGATTTATGAAGGTAATGGAGAACAGACCTAATGATCACAATCCTCTGAGTATTAGTCTAGATTATACTCCATTCTGTATCAAATAATTTAAATCTTGAGCAAACTTACTGGACAGAAGTCCACAGTGTGGACCAGTTGATTAAGCTCATCGTCAAAAAAATCATGACTGAAAATCAGCAGTGTTTGATGAATATCTTTGGCCTTGGCCAGGGAGTCTATCAAGTATTTGAGGTACTCTATTCGGTTATGTACTTGGATGATGACCACAATAGCATTGTCACTGCCAAGAAGGTCAAATTTGTCCAGGTTGAGGATATGCTGCCTTTGGTTAGCCTCATGAATGTAGGCCTTGATTTTGTTGATGTCCGTCCCGACGGGCACGTAGCCCACGGCCTTCTCCTTGTTGAAGAACGAGATGTTTCGGTAGTTGTCAGGCACAACGAGTTTTGGGTTGAGATCTTGGATTCGTTCCTCGTGGTTCTGGACGCCACCAGACTTGTCGAGGGAGAAGTTGGCCGCGGAGAGGTTCTGGAGCTGTTCCAGAGTCAGGTCGCCCAGGTGACTACGGTTGATGACAACAGGTTCCGACTCGCGGGGATGGGCCCCAGGTGCCTGCAGGCCGTCCGGCCCTGGATAGATGACCTCCTCGGTGCCCGTGTGAAGGAACAGGTTCATATTGATAACGACGAAACACAGGAAGGAGCCAAGGAAAAGGGTCTTGACGAAACGTTTGGGCGTCGCTCGCATCGTGACGGAGAGGAAGGTGAGGATGAACGCCAGGTAGAGAAACGAGAGGGCGGCGACCACGAGCATCGACCAACTCCGTGTAGTCACTCACGGCATTCGGACAAAGTCAAAGAGGTCCACATCACTGGATCACTCTGGACCACAGGGTATCTTCAACAGGATCATGATGAATTACTTGGACATGTGTGGGGAATCGATGTGTTTTAGTTTCTATGGAATCATTGTGAGGTCCTTATGGGAGACAGCTGCCATCAAATCCTCGGGTCTTCGTCTGAAAAGATGAGACATACAGTACTACAGTATTATAATTTGTACATTGGCTCTAGTATCATTATTAATCACACTTATTTTATAACTTCTGTGGTCATGGTGGTAAAAATATAAAATCGTCAAATGCAATATTCTTCTTTCTGACTGGTTCCAATTTCCATATCAAAATGATCAACTTGACGAATATGAACAAGTTAGTCAACAACATAATATATATATGAATTCAGTAAAATATTTACAACGTACCTACAAAATCATACATAAACCATATTTTGAACCATGATATGGAATAGATTTACCGTGAGTAAATGTGCATTGCATGTGTACCCTTGAGGCACTGTTGAATTGTGTGTATACAAGTATACATGTATAAACTGTACAGGGTGGTACAGAAGTGTACTTTTGTACACAACTAAACCAGACATGAAACAATCAAACTGATGATATCACATAGATGTATCATGTGACCATGTGTAAAACGACACTTGTGTTGTTCCAAACTGTTCAACAATGTTATTTATTATTGTATCCAATAAGCTGGGAGAAAAAGTCTTCAACATGTCAGTCGAACATCAGAACATGTAGGTCTGCCTTCCACAAAATAACACCTCCAGAGCCCCGAGCAAGAAAGAACTATTTGTACTTGACATAACTACGGATGATATAATGCCAGTGATTTAGAATAACCTTTCTTCATATTGACATCTGCTCAGCGTCAGTTACATGTTACATGTTACATGTATGCCAGCAGGCAGAACTGCCACCTGGGGACAGGATGGTTATTCAAATCAATCAATGGCCGCGTCCGTACAGACGTCATTGACCATGCTCTGTGGAGAGCAGGATGCAATCCAAACAAACATCGCAACAGCAGGGGCGTCAGATAGACACACACAATACAGTATTGGACATCAATTGCACATTCAAGCGATATTTATAACTGATGATATGACAGTCAAAATGTTTATCCACCTGTTCTATTACTTTTTTTACATAATGAAATACAATGTATGTTCATAGACTGTGACATTTTTGTATGCTATACATCAATTATATTGATCAGCTCTTGTTTTTGATGTCGAGAAAATTACATGGGGCATCATTACGTCACCAGTTAATTCTCAATTCATTTTGCAACAAATTTTTTTAGGATGCACGCACAGTGAATACATTCTTGATGTGGCTATAATTTCCCATGATATCTGATAAATTCACTATGATAATAGTGGGTTTATTGACATGATAATAATATTTAGCACAATGGTCGTAAATAAGGTAACGTCATGGTACTTTTAGCCATAATCAGTTTGCAAGAAAAATCAATTGAGTCATCAGATTTGAGTTCATATCTAATATGAAATCAAAATTTTAGCCAATAATCAGAAATTGTACAACTAAATACATGTACAACTGAACAGAAACATTCCCAATGTTATCATGATGAATAATGTTTGGTAAGACTGTGTGATAAAAACATAAGAATATATCTTGAAAATTACAATATAACAGCAAATATCTTCATGTTTTATAACTATCTGTAATATGGTAATTGTGTACATGAAAATAATAAATACTAGTAATAAAATACTAGTAATACTAGATACCAGCATTTTTTCCATTTTATACGCTCTGATGGTTCGCCATAATTATCTGAACACTGATTGAAGCACTAGTATCCAACAGAACTGACCGTAAAATGTCCAGTATGTGTACACCACAAATTTATGCATTTTCATACAAGACATGCATATATATAGAAATATAGATAATTGAAGAGTAACAAGCACATGCCATGAAACAACCTGTTTCTATGTGGAATAGTTACTTGCCCAATAGATAGAGTGAACTATCCAATGATAAGATCCTCTAGATACAAACAGCTCCAAGCAACTGGCCACCAGATTCCAAATATTTATCTATTAAAGTGTCCCAATGGTTCTCTTTGTGTCGGCCATTAAAATACCATCTGTGCTTGTTGCACCATCCAGTCTGTTAAGTCCGAAGAAAACAAAAATTCAATGGCACATTGAGTTTTTTCCTCCCCAACACAACATCTTGATACAATTCATATCGTAGAAAGCAATTTGTTTCCCGTAGAGTCTAGAGTTTGCCTTAGTGCTGCTCAATCAGTTAAGGGAAAAATAGAGATACAAATGCATGGAAGCAACTGATTGATTGATGATACTAATATTTTATCATACAACAACATGGTTTACTATTACACCTGATGCCAATATGAAATGACGCAGCGGCAGGTGGTGTCCAGATAAAATGATAATTTCAAATCGAAAGAAACCCGATACCAGGCAAAGATGCATACTAGTATAAAGAAATATGTGGCAATTCATATGTTTATGCACAGGTGTCACAATAACTGATCAATGCAAAGCATATTATATGGTCAGAAATCCACATTTCGATAATTTTCGACAATAAATGTCCAATTATGGCAATCATTTTCTCAAAATCTGTCTGATAATTTGTTTTCCAAACTTATGCATCAGACTCACCATATTGCATCTTTACAAAGTGTATAAGTTCCATTGCCCTTCAATATCCCGACTGTGCGCCAATGACCTTCAATGACATTGAAAGGTCAAAACTGTCAATTCAGTCAAGAAATTTCTCCTGTAACCTTCTATTAGCCCTAGGTATAATTTTCACAGAAAGTATCCTTCCATACGCATGACCCTAAGACTACTGTGTATACTGTATGCTCATGTACAATGTATGCAGTCAATCTGTTTTACGTGTACCACAAGAATGTTTGATGAACGTACCTCTGCACCTGTGAAATTTGACTTTGGATGATGTCGAACAAACAACCAGTCTTGATTCTGGACAGAGTACAATTTCAATATGTGTCTTATATCCTGTGAGAATAAAGCATGTGGCACTAGATTTCCACAGGATATCAATGTATAATTGTATATGTATCATAATATGAAATACATTCATGAAATGAACCACCTGTGATGCGGTATATAGTTCACAACTTCTTCCGGTAGAAGCACCCAAATGTCACACTAATACTGTAAAAAGACTAATTTTGGCGGCTATTAAATTTGGCGGTTTTGAGCCCCACGTTATTTGGCGGAGATTTAATTTGGCGGTTTTGAATCGACTTATATTTCTCAACATATATCTAGTTAATTTGGCGGACGATTTAATTTTGCGGTTTTTCCCCTAACGCCAAATCCGCCAAATTTAGTAGTTTTACAGTACGTTTCAATCTCTGGTGAGAGTCAGTCAATAAAATTTACATATTTACATTTGAGCACAATGGTTATTATACATTTACTATCTGTTGAACTGTATACATATAGTGAAAATTAGCCACATGTATTCCTTTGAGAAACAATGTTCAAACATATTCGTCTACTTGTGAACTTGCCCTGAATGATAGCATCATACAAATTGTGGATTCAAACATCTATCATCCGAGAGTAAACCTCAAACTACATGTACGATTCTTCAGCATACAGACTGGATGGAGAAACTAAACAGTGAAAGCAAACAAATACCATACAGCTTACATTCTATATTCGATGTGGTGAACTATGCGGTCGTGAAATTTGTTCTCCCCACTAATTTGTAAATGTGACAAACTTTACCATGCATACGTAATGTTAAGTACACAGTATAGACAAATTTACAGTATATAGCAGGACAATAGACGTATGTATATGACTAAAATGCCCGAAAGTGTTCCCGACTGTATTACAGCTTGAGTACCTGTATCACCATGTGTCATCATTCAACAATGTGGTCATATGTATAAACATGTACAGGACAACTGTACCATGGTTGTTGTATTAATTAAACATGAGGTCCTGTATCATGTCAGAATATGATTAACAATCATGAATCGAGAAGTTCACGTTTAGGGTTTTTCTCTCATAATGACCGAAATATTCAAACACTTTGAACAATCAATGCATACAATTACACATGTACATGTATATACATGTATGTATGTGAACATGTGGTTTTAGCATATTCAAGCATGGCTCAATATTGACTATTGTTATAATGTACATGTACAGTCCACTGTCATCTGACCATGCTGATGTAAAGTTGGGAAAATGTGGATTACCGGTAGTTTAGATACAGCACTGCATGAAATTATATCCGCATCAATGGTTTCATCTTGCAGTTCAGCGAATCACCAAGTAAAGTTTGTTCACAATTATTTATATCTACAAGGTTATTCTGTACTCTTTTTTTGTAACTGTTTTTTTCTTTCACATGTACCACACGTGTAGAATAATTTAAAAGCAATATTACATATAATCTTGACTGGGATCAGTGACACTTCGGATTTTGACAAAGCAACTTATTCTCTATGTTCTTTCTATTTGGTTTAATGTTAAATGTGGAAATAAAATTGAGTGGAGTATTTAATTGAGTGAAATACTGACTTTTATTCGATCCAATTGATTATTCGATTTGCATGGAACACAATTTTATACATGTATTTGTATATAATTGTTACATGCTCATGCCTTTAAAATCTCCATTTAACACACAATGGATTCTGTCATGAGAGAGGTGATTTGCTTGGTCCCAAAAATGTTTTCTTATTACGTAAATGAGCCTTCTATGAGACCACCTGTCACTTAGGATCACCTTTTGGGGGATCCCTTGAGATGGTCTTAAGACAGGATCTACTGTACATGTCACATGCTGGTGACACGCAGTGGTTCTTATGATAAACAAATATATATGTTTTTTATCTTTTGTTGTATGAGCGCAATTCCGCTCTGATTAACTCAGCATTTTCATGAATGCAGTTACTTATACATAATATACAACTAAGGACGTACATGTATATTTTTTTCCCACCAGAGTCACTGTGTATTTTCATATGATTTTCATCCTCTGTATCCGATGGTTTCTGGAAGGCTTTTTCATTCATGTGCTTGCAAAGCATTAACTCAAAGTGCACATGCATTTATACCTTTACTGGCAGTGCATCAGAGTATGCTGCAATTCAAGTGCCTTCAAAAAGACAGAAAGGGTCCAAAGTGTGACTGGAGGTTCTGGAATTCAGTACTACAAATTCGTTGTTGTAAATACTTGTTTTGCACGATTTTTCTAATTTTAAACACAAAATAGAAAAAACTGTTTTTTGGAGGCACTGTATACACAGAATAAAAATGACAAATTCATCTTGCAGTCTGACATGAATGACAATACATACATGTATATATATTTGACACTGTCTCATTTCCATAAAAGAGTTTACACTGTTGAAGTTCCAAGTATTGGGTAAGCAAACGTACTCGGGACTGTCCTGCTGATTTTCCTTGAATTGATAGTTGATACCTGGAGAAACTGTGCTACTGATGCAAGTTAGGTTGTTTATCTGAACATCCCATTTTGACGTGATCAGATAACTTTGGCCTAAAACGGCAAATCATATACAGTGTACTCTGCCGAAACCGGCTCTTGTATATACCGGAATTCTGTCCATACCGGCGTTCCTCTCAGGTCCCGATTTCTTCCCCTTTGTTTCTTCAGTAAGCAACTCTCGATAAACCGGATGTTGTCCATTCTGAAAACCGGCCCTATTCCTATGACCCAACCGGCCATATCGTATTGTCCAAACCGGCGTTACCCCAATAATTCAAAACTGCGACGTCTAAATTGCAATCAGCCACACTTCATCGGATCACAGACCGATGTCAAAGGCTGTGCTTTAGTAACACGTCTTTGTAAACACAACAGCATCAGGAACATGGCGCTCACAAATTGTAATTAACAACAACTAAACTTTGTCAGTTAGGGGTTGTTTGAAGAATGCATGATTTACCTGACATGATTTCTCAAGTAAATTGCAAGCTCATCACTAGGGTGACATGCATTGTTCAAAGTGATTATTAATCAGCGCATGCTATAGACGCAAACAACAATTCTATGACATCATGCAATCTTGTCTCACTATGTATATTCTGCAATTGTTTTTGAGATATGCTAATAGCACAAGATGATAATGATATTAATAGAAAACCTACAATTAATAATCAATTGACTCAAATTATTTACTTGAATGTTCTGCAATAAATCTATACAGATCCGACCTATTACCAATAACATAATATTAATAACTACGCCGATGTCCAGAAAGTTTGTAACTACATGTACTTGAAATAGCTGGCAGGTATTTAGTTACGGTATGTAGTACAACAGTGAAAAACGAAGTCGGACGGTATCTGCAGGTTGGGTGAGATGACCGATGTTCTCTCTCTTCAGACTCTTGATAAACCGGCGCTCTGTCAAAACCGGATTTTTTCCCTGGTCCCCTGGAGATCCGGTTTATACAGAGTACACTGTACTGGTGATCCCTGTGGATTCATGCCAGTTCAAAGGTGCTATCCTGGAATGTACCAGAAATATATCCACTTGGGCGGATGGCGATTTTGCCATGTAGAATTCGTCATCGATGGCAAAACATAGCCCCACGCTAGATAAATATATCTAGATAAGAAATAAATAACATTCCCTGAGCCAATGATCTATATAGGATCTTTATCGTTCGATAAAAATTTGGCGCGAATGCAGATGTAACCTCTTGTTAGCTATATGATGTGTATTAGGCCCTAATAGGCCTATGATTTGTAGTAGACAAATCAGTATATGTCTCTGGACTAGGAGTGGCATATCGATGCCAATTTTCATATCGATATATATCGTGACTCCAAGTTCGATATAGCAATTTTTTTTCTCGAGAATAAAAGCCCACCAAAATCGCCAAAAAACACTGAGAAATCCAACGGATCTTACCGACAGCCTGTGATTATGGGTTACTTGCCTCACACTCATTGTAACATTGTCTTTGATCTTTTTAATTTGTGTACCAGTCTACAGGCTTGGGGTTGATTACATGTAAATGTAATCGATTATAATTACAATTACAATTGATTTTCATGATTACAATTACAACTACAATTACATTTATTTTGAATGTAATTGATTACAATTACAATTACTTTGCAAAGTAATCAATTACAACTACAATTACTTTATGAAAGGACACTTCCCAAAGCTATATTATGTTGTAACATGATATTCTACTCAAAATGTAGCTCAAATGGTTCATATTACAGTAGACATATTACAGTAGACATATTACCAACTCATACAATCACAAATCATCACCAACAAATATATATTTCTTATTCCTTGTGAAAAAACATTGTATGGCTTAGTTTAGTTTAGTTTATTTGGTGTAAAAAATGTACATTTGACTATTATGATCAGGTACATGTGTTTTTAGGCTGTGTGCACGAAACTCTGATTAGCGCTACACTTGTTTACCCTCATAGATGTATCTGGAACCTGCATTTTGTTGTGACCTTGTGATAACATTAATCAGGTCGGACCCAGCAGGAGTGATTGTGCAATCACACATTGGAGTGGTCAAAGACAATAGGAGTTTGTGTTTTTAGCCACTTAGTAGCTTAGTAGTATTACCAGTCTGATTGTATTGCTGGCAGTCATTGATATTCAGCATCCAGTCTATTTGGCCAGTTTTATGGCTTTTAGCATGCTGAGCAAGGAAAATTATATAAATCATGAAAGATAAATGGCTATTGTATTGATTCTGATAACGTTCATCGTATGGCAGTGAAAGTTTAGAGCTCCACATACAACTGTAAATATTTTCATGTGAGTTATGGTTTGTGTCCATGTGCTAGTAATCAAAATGTAATTTTGATTACAATTACTTTCTGTTTTGATTACATGATTACTGATTACAAATGATTACTTTCAAATGTGTAATCGATTACAAATACTCAATGTAATCGACCCCAAGTTCATGGCATTGGTACGAGTAATCGGTTACGTTTCGGTTAGAGGGCAACGACTAATCGGTACAGTTTTCTCTAATCGTTGGACCACTAAAATAAATCATCACCACTCGTGAAATAGATCCAGCTACATTATGACGAGGCTTTTAAGTTATTCAGTTAAAACAGTAACGTCCGAAATAAGCAGGACCAATATCACAATATGGCCTAATAAATGATCAATGACACTGACAGTGCAGTGCGGTCAATGAATGACAGGCCCAGGGCCGGGGCATGAGGGCTCAGGCTGCTGCCTAGACAAAGTACGTCTTTCGGGAATACCTGCTGAGGACCGCAGTATGAAGCGGATTCAGTGACAAAAATACAGGTCGTATCGTTTTATTCTGGTTTCGTGAGCTGTGTCAGTTCGTAAGCTGTTTTACTTTGAAGTCGCATCGTGCTTATTTTTGAAAAGCCGTATTGTGTTGGGTCATGTTGTCGTGTGATGTGACATTTCGTACGCTGTTTTACTTTGAAGTCGCATCGTGTTGGTTCATGGTTACGTGCTTCATTTTAACATAGGTTCGTGGGCGATGTCATATTTTCGTGAGTTACTTTGACACTGCATGTCGTGGTGCATGTCACTTCGTAAGCGATCTTATCTCGTGGGCTTTGATTTATTATGGAATGTTTTTTGGGTCATAATTCCTATTCCATTTGCATTCATTGCTCTTAGATTTCTCGCTATGTGCTGAGCTCTGCTCCATTGTGCAATATATGTCTGGTCTTTCACGCTTATCGGCTTTATGAATGTTATAATATAATCATGAAAAATGCACTATAAAATGATTTTTTTCTAACTTGTTTACACAAGTTTTTGGCGATATTTTTGCGATGTTAAATGTCATCTTTCTATAATTTGACATACTTCACCTATGAATCACACGGCAATTTTATGCCAAATTTCAGACTTTTATATACAAAATTTAAGAAGTTGGCAATCTACCCCAATGACAAATTTCAGGCCAAAACGGGATCTCGAGAATTTGAGCATATTCGAGGATTTAATCGTGTTTACATCCATCAGAATTCAAATGTTATTGTATCCCCCGAACGAAGTTCGGCGGATACTATGGATTTGTCTTCGTCGCGCCGCCGCGTCCGCGTCCGCAGACACTTTCTTGTGAACGCGCTACAGGTTGCAAATCTTAACCGATTCTAATAATTTTTTATACAGACACATCTTATGGTAAGATCCCGACACCAATCGATTTTGGTTGCCATAGCAACAAAATTGGCCGATTGGCGACACATTTTGTTCTCAAATTAGCCTGTTTAACACACATGGCTTGTGAACGCTCTACGGGTGGGAGTTTTCAATGAATGATGATGAAATCGCACAGACTCGAAGAGAAAGGGCCTCACACGAAACCTAGCGTTTTTCAGAATGATCTAATAAATATTAACTAGTTAACGGACTAACTTATTACGACCATTAAAATGCCGACTTGAACATCTGTGATCAATCCAATACCCTGTACTAGGAAAACAAATAGCACTGCATTCTTGTTCAGAATAGAGAACTGATGTTTTTAGTGAAAACAGATCGATATTATCGAATAAGTTAATCTTAATTTTACTAGTTAAGTCTATTATTGACCACAATTAAAATAGTTAAGATGAGAAACATTTATTATTACGCTCAACAAGGTGAAAGTTTTGTCCAGTACAGATTTCATGAGTGTAACCGAATAAGTTAGCCTTATTATTACTAGTTAAGTCTATTATTGACCACAATAAAAATAGTTAAGACAGGAAATATTTATTATTGGGCTCAACAAGGTAAAGGTTCTGTCCAGTAGAGATTTTATGGCTGTAACCAAATAAGTTAACATTATTTTTGCTAGTTAAATCTATCATTGATATCAATAATAATAGTTAAGACGAGAAACATTTATTATTGAGCTCAACAAGGTAAAGATTTTGTCCAGTTGAGATATCTGGGTGTAACTGAATAAGTTAACATTATTTTTACTAAAACATTGATCTGGCTCGAATTTCATCATCTTGAAATGCAGTTTTGGTCAACTTTTACTCTGAATTTCAACTTGAAGCCACGTTTGATACATATTATGAGTCAAAATATAACTTATAGTAAAAAGTTCAATCTGGCTCCAATTTCGTCATCTTGAAATGCAGTTTTGGTCAACTTTTACTTTGAATTTCAACTTGGAAACAAGTTTGTCACATATTATGAGTTGATAATATAACTTATGGTGAAAAGTTCGATCTGGCTCCAATTTCATGATCTTGAAATGCAGTTTTGGTCAATTTTTACTTTTAATTTCAACTTGGAACCAAGTATGTCAAAAATCCTGAGTTGAAATATAATTTTAGGTGAAAAGTTTGATCTGGCTGTGATTTCGTTTTTGTTATCGAACATGTCGAAATGGACATTCATATGCAGTGGTTTCAGTGGTGATCTTGAAATCGCCCTTCAATAACCTTGAAAGATTAATGCAGCAATTTTGGTGGGAAAAAAGAACAGTTGTGGCCCAAGATTTTACATTTCTCTGGTAATCTTTTCTATCCCTTGTTCTAGTTTTTCACACTTATTAGTACATGTAATATATTTGGGGCAAAAGGAATGATAGGGCTACGGGGGATACACCCAAGCGGTCGTAGGCGACTGGAAGCATCTAGTTGTAATTTTGGACCAGAAGACAGAGTGGGGTGTATTCGACACAAACATGTTGATTTCTAACGTTTTTAGCCCTACAAAGACGAGCCCAAGTACAAGATTTTATGAGGACCCAGAAAAAAAATTACACGGCTAAATTTAACATTGGGGTAGATTGCCAACTTTTTCAATTTTCGCGATAGAAGTCTGAAATTTCGCATAAAATTGCTGTTTGACTCCCAGGTGAAGTATACCAAATTATAGAAGGATACCGTTTAGCATCACAAAAATATCAACGAAAAACAATGTAAACGAGTTAGAAAAATTAGAGTATAGGTACCATTCAAATACCGGTAGTATCAAATATTAGATAATTCTACAGCACATGGATTGGATTTATACATGTACGAGTTTGGGATTAATTGTATTTTTTATCAAACAAATTATGTTACGTAGCATGACCCCACTCCAACCCCCCCCCCCCCCCTTTACTCCTCTGCAAGTCCTACACCATAAAAACTTGGCCATAGAACCCCACCCCGGATGCAATGTGTCTGACCAATTAGAAGATTTCACACTGATTATGGTACCAATGGGCGCTGCTATTGCTGACGTGTGCGTGATGTGGGTGATTTGCAAATGGGGGCGATGCTGCACGAATTGCAAATTTTCAAATCACGTAGGCCTACCAGTTTAATGGGGCTTGATTTGGAAATGTGCTACGTGTTTTAACAATGGCTAATTATGAACTATTCAGAAATCAATCAGCGCGATTTAATAAAGCATGAATGACCAGCCATATTGCACAATAGAGCAGAGCTCAGCACATAACGGATCTAAGAGCAGTGAATGCAAACGGGATGGGAATTATGACCCAAAGAACGTTCCATTTTCGTTCAAATCAAAGCCCACGAGATAAGATCGCTTACGAACAGAGAGTGTTACAAAGTAGTCCTTTCTCTGAGACAGTGTTACGCTGCGGAATTAGTTACGAAGTGACATGCACCACGGGAGATTGGTATTGCTTACGAAACAGTGATCAGTGTCTTAATGACTTACGAGATTGTGACTTAAAGAATGGAAAGATGGCATATTTAGGCCTATATGTACCTCACGACAACTAGATCTATGAAGATATGACATATCCTACGAATTAGTGTCAAAGTGACTCACGAAAAGAGGACATCGCCCACGAACCTATGTTAAAATGAAGCACGTAACCATGAACCAACACGATGCGATTTCAAAGTAAAACAGCGTACGAACGGACACATCACACGAAACCAAACTAAAACGACACGACCTGTATTTTTGTCAGTAAATCCGCTTCATACCGCAGGTCCGAAAGACGAAGTTCCATGCATGATAAAAAGTGTACCTCGATGCGAATGAAATCTATTCGCCGTTTGACAACTCAAAACATGGTGAAAACTAACGAAAATTACAACTAAACCTACCAAAATGGCTAGGATAATCATTTACAAGTTGTTATGTGCACTAAAATCGCTGATTTATTATGTTTTACAAACATCTTGAATCGTTTGAACCAAAGATGCAAAATCTGGCAAGTTTCTCGCTTCGATTCAATGGCGGTTTTTATACGGTGTTGAATCAAGTCGAAACTGGCTTAGTGTTGCGTACATGTTGTTCAGCATTACGCAACACATTTTCCGTTTCGATTTGATTCTACACCAAATTTCTGTGTCACGGAGTTTATCGAGGCAATGGTGAAACCGCCATTGAATCGAAGCGAGAAACTTGCCTGATTTTGCCGGTTTAGTTCAAATGATTGAAAATGTTTGTAAAACACAATGAATCAACGATTTTAACACAGATAACAACTTTGAAATGATTATGCTTGCCATTTTGGTAAGTTTTGCTGCAATTTTCGTTAGTTTTCACCAAGTTTTGAACTCTCAAACAGCGAATAGATTTCGTTCGCATCGAAGTACACTATTCAACACGCATGGCACTTCGTCTTTCGGACCTGCGGTCCTCAGCAGGTATCCCCGAAAGACGTACTTTGTCTATACTCGGATTTTTCTAACTCGTTTACACTGTTTTTTCGCTGTTGTAGATTTTGATCGTAAAAATGTCTATTATTTATGATGTCGGTGTGTAGTCAAGAAGTACAACCAGTCATCACGGAGTAGTCCGGAAACTGACGAACCTTGATTCGGCCGGGTTCGGCTATAACGAAGATCCCCGAGTGACTTGTTCACGCCTCAGTGAACCGGCCTGTGTGACTTGTCTCCACGTCGGTGAACACGCCGGTCAAGATAGGAGTGGTCATCTTGCAATAAATGTTCGGGGCGTCTATTCATCACGGGCAGATACTACAGAGAAATCCACGGGCAGACTTCGGCTACGGACGTGAGACGACTGGAGTTCCACGTGCGGACAGACTCGAGTCTACTAGCTGCCTGCTACTGCTAACCTGACAACGCTGTGTGTGTGTGAGGGAAACTGCACGGCGACTGACAAGCGTGAGTTACCTTTGTGTATTTTTCCCTTGAACTTGGTGTGCTTTGCGGCCCACCGTTCGGCCATATCGTAAAACCGCATGGCACAACAAATGGTGTCAGAAGTGCAGACACAAACAAATTTGAACTGACCGTAAGCGCTTGGTTGGTAGACAGAAATTTATTTCTTCAAGGGAATTGGTTGTAGATTGTAGCGGCAGTCTAGTTTGTCAGTTTAGGTGATTTTTCAGGCAAAATTTTGTTCGTTTGAGGTTTATTTGCAAGTTGACAGTTCTCCTAAAATTCGGATAGTTGAGCATTCGGATTATGACAGCTGTTCTAGTGCATTAATTTCGGAATATTTCCGGAACTCGGACCTGTCAAACGACCAGATATTGCAATTTACTTTGAAGTTTTGGAAAAACAAACAAAGCAATTTTTTCTTCAGTCCGTATAATTGTAAAGCTAGCGTGTATGTAACTCTTTAGCTAGTAAGTTACTGTCGGAAAGTGTAGTTCACGCCCCAAAACTGATTTTACATTGAATAGATTCAAGAGTTTCTGTGTATACCTGATTCTTTTTGTCAGACTTTGTGGTTATTCAAGAAACTATTTATTGTAATCAAATTCATTTGGCTTTGAAATAAGTCTGTGATAAAAAATTTGTAGTTTAAAAAACTGAAATTTTGGAAAATATCTTGTCTAGCTAGTAAATGGTTTTATTGCTATGTTCCCTCATAAAATAAAAAATTCATGTGTGATCGTGTAGTGGAGTAAATTATGATCTGAGTAGTTTTGGCACCTTTCTTTATATAGTGTAATTAAGTTCTATGGGTTAAGTACATAGGGTGTTGTATACAACCTGTGTATAGAACTCATTTAGGTCTATCCTTTCTCTTTGCACGCTGATTTTTACTATTTTTTTTTTTTTTTTTTGGATTAGCAAGAATATTTCAAGATGAATCCTATCGATTTAGAGACGGCTTCAGTTATTGAACTAAAGGAAATTCCACAGATAGGTGAAGCTCGAGCACGGGCTATAGTGGATTTGCAACAAGATGATGTAACCCTGAATAACTTAGCTGAGGCTACTGGGTTGAGTGAGCGTTTCTTTCAAGATCTGATTGACAATGGTGTCATAAAACCACTGTCTTCAGAAAAAAGTACTACATGTATGTATCCTGTTAGTGACACGGATAGGAAATTAGACAGAATTCTGAATATGATGGAAATGTTTGAGGAAAAGCTTCTTAACGTGACTACTGATCAAAAGGAAATGAAGGCTTATCAAAAAGAAATGAGGAGCGAACTAAACTTCGTAAAATCTGAACAAGAGCGTACGAATGAATTAAACCTTATAAAGCCTCAGCAAGATCGTAGAAGTAGTGAATATCTGACACAAGAGTTTACACCCTTAACTGCATGTAAAAATGAACAGGAGGATGTAGTGCAGACTCATTCTAAACAAGCTCAAACTTTAAAGTTGAGGCACCCACAGGTATGGGAGGATAGAGCCCGCACTAGGAATCAGGAGTTCATGAAATGGCAAAATGAAGTTGTAAGTAAAGCATTTCCTGATGGTGGGGTTTATGGAGGTAAAAACTCAGATGTCTCTGAATCTAGTAATCCTATCACCAGGCATACTCTCTCAAATGTAGTAGGAGTTGAGCAGCGCTCATTAGAAAGGGGGAGGGTGGATGATTCATCTTATCCGGCAGGAGGAACGTACCGTTCTGGACAGTATTGTGGGGAATGGGAAAGACCAAATCCTATCCCAGTTGTTGCTCCAGAGAGACTTAAAAGTTTCGGGTCTCAGTTAGATGCCCACCAAGTTTCTATGAACAATCCAGCAGTACAACCGGCAGATGGCAACTTGTACCCTCGAGTTGTGGTACAACAGACTTGGAACCCGCGGGAGGGGGTACGCCCTGTTCAAACACCTCTGGGTGGGGTTCATGAATCAGATCGGGTTGAGGAAACGTATCGAGAGTCTGGTGGAGAAAGAAGGGAACGGAGAGTAGGTCAACCACGGGGGCGAAGTAGGCCGGCGGAGCGGGCTAGGAGTCCTGTTAGAGTGCAGAGGGATGATGTTCCAAGGAGGGCGAGGGCTCGCCGTCGTGAGGAAAGTTCTCAGTCAAGTTATGATAGTGGGCCAAATACGTCGTCAGATGAGGAGTGGGTTAGTGACAGGGAGCATGGTACACGCCATCGTAAGGGTGATTCGGTTTTGCCGAAAATGCCAACTTTCAGTGGTGACAAAGCTAGTTGGAAGTCGTTCTACTTCCAGTTTAAACAGTTCAGCCATAACTACAGGTGGACAGATAATGCCAAATTGGAAAAGCTAAAAACATGTTTGAGGGATAAAGCTATCGACTTTGTTGAAAGTCTACCCACGAGAGTCCGTCATAATTATCGTGACCTTATTGCTGATCTGAAAAAGCGTTATGGTGCGAGAGATCCACCAGCAACGGTTAGGAAGGAAATGTACTGTGCTAAACAGACAGTAGATGAGCCTTTAGAGGATTTTGCGGATAGAGTTCTCCAGCTAGGTCAGGAAGGGTTTCCTGGTGCAGCTCGTGGTACACTACAAGGGGTAGCAGTCGATGTGTTCATTCGGGGTTTAGCTGATAAACATATAGCTGAAAAAGTTTTCGAGAAAGAACCTCGAACAGTTGAGAAAGCTTTACAACATGCAAAGCGTTCCATGTTTAACATGCGTTCTTTGGGCTATAAGACTAGTTTGTCAAGTAGACAGGTGTCATTTGAGGAGGTTGAAGGTCCTGCAGTGAGGAATGTAGGTACAACGAAGGATTCTGTTCAAGTTAGTGGCCGAGTGCTAGAAGATTTGATGAAACTCACCAAGGCACTAGCAGAAAAAATTGATAGCCGTCCTAGATCTCCATCGCCAGGATCCCGAGCAAATGTTACATGTTACACTTGTGGGAATAAGGGCCATTTTAGCCGCGAGTGCCCGAAACGTAGTGAAAAGGGGGTCATGGAGGAAAAACAGCAGTCTGGGAAAACACATCAAGACTTTGAGTGTTTTAAGTGCCATGAGCTAGGTCACATATCGAGAAATTGTCCTACATCTCGTAGTCCATCGCCAGCTAGGAAGTCAGACACCCCTCATAGTCCGTTAAAAGCTTAGGAGCTGGGTTTTCGGCCCAAAGTTCAGCTCCGAAGGGTGTTGAGGGCCGCAATGTCCATAACGTTAGCAGTGGTGAAATAAATGAACACTGGGGTTGGACCTTAGTCATTCCAGTGAAAGTTGAAGGCCAGAAAATTAATGCTGTGATAGACACTGCAGCTGAGGCAACCATAATCAATGAAAAATTCCTAAAAACGAAGTCTCTCGATACAAAGAGTAAAGAAGAAATAGGCATGACAGGAGCTTTTGGTGGTAAGACCAAGGGATATAAGCTTAGTAGTGTGAAATTAGAAGTGGGCAATCAGAAATTTAATTGGCCTATGATAACGGCAAACATTTCTGAAGATTTGCTGCTAGGTTCTGATTTCCTGAAGGCTCATAACTGCTCAATAAACATGGGGAATAATACCTTGGCAGTACAGGGAGAAGTTGTTCCAGCAATCCAGAAGAACAGCATGGCTGGTCAAATTATTTTAAAGCCAGTTCTATTGTCCAAGCGAACTGTCATACCACCTAATAGCATGAAAGTGGTAAAGGCCAAAATAGATAGTTTGCTAGGTAATGGATCACACATAGTGGAACCTGTTCTTAGTCAACCGGGGATTCTGATCCCTAGAGTTCTCCTTCAGGGTTCTGAAGTACATATCCGAGTCATAAATTGTAGCTTAGGTTATCGGACGCTGAAGCGAGGCTGTCTTGTTGGTAATGCCATGCCGGTCAGTGAAATGCTGGACGCTCCTAGTATACAGTCAGGCAGGAGCTGGGCGTGTGAAAAGCAGAGTGCAGTATCGCAATCCGCCTCTCAAATGCCTGGGTCTTGTGTGGACACTAGTTTAGGTAAAGGGTATGCTTTGGAGGGGCGAGAGTCATGCTTGAGAAAAAGTCTGGTTAATCAGGAGGTAGTATCACCCCCCGGTTCTCAAGACTTGGACTTCAGTGTTGACGATCACCAAATTGAATCAATAGTTGTTAGGGAGATTGTAGTGCAGGAACTTCCGGCGCACATGGTTAATCTGTTTGACCGGAGTTCAATTAATTTGAATGAACAGCAGAGAAGTGAATTGAAAAGTTTCCTGATTGAGTTTGCTGATGTTTTTGCAAAAAGTGATCTTGACTTGGGTCATTTTGAGGTCATACAACACAAAATAGACACAGGACCAGAAAAACCTGTTAAGGAACGTATGCGTAGGACTCCCATAGGTTTTGAAAAAGAGGAGAAAGCGCACTTGGATAAAATGTTAGAGATAGGTGTAATACAACCCTCAGCATCTGAGTGGGCGTCAGCGCCTGTCTTGGTGAGAAAGAAAGATGGGTCAGTTAGGTATTGTATAGATTACCGCGGTCTAAACACCAAGACTATAAAGGATACCTACCCATTGCCTTTGATTGAGCAGTGCTTAGATTCACTTGGAGGTGTTGAATTTTTCTCAACATTGGATTTAGCTGCTGGATATTGGCAGATTAGTATTGATCCCAAGGATAGGCACAAAACCGCATTCATCACTAGATATGGGTTGTTTGAACATGTTCGCATGGGATTTGGGTTATGTAACGCACCAGCAACTTTTCAAAGAGCCATGAATTTTGTGCTGCACGGGCTTCAGTGGCAGGAAGCTCTAGCATATTTGGATGATGTTATTGTACTGGGTGACACCTTTTCGAAAGCTCTTGAGAATTTGAGAACCGTTCTTTTACGATTCCGTGAATACAACCTTCGTCTGAAACCCAAAAAGTGTGTGTTGTTCCAACATGAGGTAAATTTCTTGGGGAAGCATCTGAGTAAGGATGGAATAACTATGACGCATGAAAAGGTTGATGCAGTTTTGAATTGGTCAGAACCTACCTGTAGAAAGGAAGTAGAGTCGTATTTAGGGTTCATGAACTATAATCGTGAATTTCTGGAAGGTTTTGCAGAAATTTCAGCCTGTCTATATGGATTAACAGGTCCAAAAGCAAGGTTTAGATGGGATCTCGAACACCAGCAAGCTTTTGATTTACTCAAAATGAAGATAGCTGAATGTCCTACCTTAACTTTCCCTAATTCTTCAGATTTATTCATTCTGGATACTGATGCTTCAAATATTGCTGTAGGTGCTGTGTTGAGTCAAGTACAGGATGGTGTGGAAAAGCCAGTGTCCTTCGGAAGTAAAGTTTTGTCATCGGCTCAAAGAAAGTACTGTACCACGAGGAAAGAATTGTTAGCTATAATTGTTTTCACTCGTCAGTATAGACATTATTTGTTAGGCCGTAGATTCTGTGTTAGGACCGATCATCATAGTTTGGTTTGGTTACTTCGTTTTCGACAACCAGAGGGACAGCTCGCACGCTGGCTTGAGGAGCTTAGCCAGTTTGATATGTTTATCATACATCGTTCTGGAAAGAGACATTGTAACGCGGATGCTCCCACTAGGAGGCACGATCCGATAGACTATTGTGACTGCTATCGGGCAGGGGAAAGTCTTAGTGATCTTCCATGTGGCGGTTGTAGTTTCTGTACTAGAGTGCATACTCAATGGAAACGTTTTGAGATCGAGGTTGATGACGTTGTTCCTTTGGCAGTGCGTAATGTAGGAGTTTCTGACTTTTCAGACGGTAGTATACTGTCCGAAGATGAGGTGCTCACACATGGGTACTCGCCAGAAGAAATCAGTGATGCTCAAAAGTCAGATCCCAGTATTCGTCCAATTATGACCTGGTTAGCGTCGAGTCAAATACCGACAAAGGAGGATTTATTCCCTCATGGTGTTGCGACTAAATTTCTGTGGCTACACAAGGACCAACTTGAATTACGAGACGGTGTACTTTATTACCATTGGGTAGAGGGTAGTGATAATTCCACTAGGCTGAAGTTAGTGGTTCCCTTATCTTTAAGAGATCCGATCTTATTCCTTGTGCATGATGCAAAGACGGCAGGTCATTTTGGACAAAATAAGACCTTGAAACGACTTCGTGAAAATTTCTACTGGTATAAAATGAGAGTTGACTGTGATCTATATGTTAAAACTTGTTCCAAGTGTAATCAGAACAAAAAAGCAACTCGCAAACCGCGGGCCAGTTTAGGTTCCTTTTGTGCAGGGGTTCCTATGGAAAGAGTGCATATAGACATGCTAGGTCCGTTTGTGGTTAGTGATCGTGGGAATAAGTACATATTAGTAGTGGTAGATCAATTTACCAAGTGGATTGAATGTTATGCCGTGCAGGACCAGACTGCGGAAGTCGTAGCTCAAACTTTGGTAGATAATTTCTTTTCTCGTCTGGGAATTCCTGTGTTCATTCATTCAGATCAAGGCAGAAATTTCGAAGGAAGTTTGTTCCAGAACCTTTGTCGCATACTTGAAATTACTAAAACCAGAACCACCCCTTATCGTCCATGCTCTAATGGCCAAGTCGAGGTTTACAACAGGGTTATTTTGTCCTCCATTAGGTGTTACCTAGATGGCAAGCAGCAGGATTGGGACAAATATTTGCCACTGTTGGGTATGGCTATGAGAAGTATGGTTAACCGAAACACTGGTTATACCCCAAACTTTTTGATGCTGGGTAGGGAAGTGTCACTTCCAGCTGAGATGTTGGGTATTTCAAATGTGAATCTAGAAGGTGGTGATGTTGGTGTTTATCTGAAGGGTCTGTTACAAAATCTGACTAAAGCACATGACGTGGCGAGGAAGCATTTGCTAGGGAACCAGGAAAGACAGAAAAAGTATCATGAGGGCCAAGTAAATCAGAAGAAATATGAAAAGGGTGATTTAGTCTATAGGCTGGACCTAAGTCATAAAACTGGGGAAAGCTCTAAATTGAAGCCAATTTATGTAGGTCCCTTCCTAGTGACCAAGGTCGTCTCGCCTGTATTATATCGAATTGAGGACAGGCGCCGAAATTTCATTCTTCACCACGACAACCTTAAACTTTGTGCTGATCGGGATATTCCTTTGTGGATACGTAGGAAAAGGCATAGTCTTTTAGAACAAGATGTTGCTATTGATGTTCCGGAATCCGAAGCAGTTGTGGACAACATCACGGCTTTGGTTATGTCGGATTCCGAGGGATTAGCAAATTCCGAGGGATTAGCAAATTCCGGGGATTTAAATGAGACTATCCCATATGGACTTGGAAATCTCGATCAAGAGGATGAAGGTGATTATGATAGTACTGATGACAGTATTCCTGAATTTAGTGTGCAGACCAGGGTAGGAAGGAATGTTAAAAAACCTGCCTATTTGAGCGACTATGTGCCCTAGTTGTATGTAGAATTGAGCTTTCAGACAGTGGTATATTGTCCGACAGTTCACACTGATGTGTTATTTGGAATTTGTATATAACTGAATAAGGTAGGATTCTCAGACAGTGGTATATTGTCTGACATGTTCCTTGTATATATGATATTTCTCTCTCTTCGGTGGTGGCGTTAAGTTAGGAAAAGATTTGTTTGTTTCATGGTTTCTTTGGGGTGTTAATATTTGCTTATTACAGATCTTAGTATGGATTCCCAAGACGAAGCAAATTTTGTCCCTGATTACGAAGAGGAGGTAGAGGGGGAAGAGGTGAAACCTTTGCAGGTCGTGGAAGAGGAGGAGGCTGAGGTGGAGTCTTCGAAGAGGAAGGGGGAGGGGGCTTCCAAGAAAACGAAAAACAAGAAGAAAACTTGTCCTTTGTGCACCCAGTCAGCGGGAACGTCTATTAAAAGACATGCGCTACAGAAGCATTTGCCCTGGTATGTGCTCCCCGATAGGTCCTGTTTTATTTGTGAAACCAGCGAAGGAAGCATGAGTTTCGACCGGATGAAACACGGAGCAGGATCCAATCGCCATGACGATAACCCTGTCGACGGCTACTTTAGCGATCTTCATGTCGAGTTATGGTTAAAGCTTTTGTTTGGATTCTTTGAATTTCTTGAAGGTCAGCTGGGTATTCAGGGAGGTCATGAGGGGTTGTTGGAATATTCACAGGTTCATTTCCCCGTTACGCCAAAAAATTATCAGTTCTCGTCTGTTGATTTGGATATGGCAGCACTTTTTGACATGCGAACCGGCCAGGATGTTATTCCGCTGTATCAGATCAGCCCTCCCAACAAATTATCATCGCTCACGAACTGGCATGTCTTATTTGAACTTGTACAGCTGTTGCCAGACCCCGGTCTAGCCGTTTCTGTCTCGAGGCAGGGTCAAGTTAAAATTTTCCCGGATCCCCCGTTGCTTGCTATAGACGGACACTGTCACCTCGACCGGATGATGATTTCGAGCCGATATCGCGATCTGGCTCACGCTAAGAGTGTATGTCGGCAGAATTCCAATTTCCTCGACGTGGTTGCGTTTGTGGCGAGTTTGAATTTTCCCCACAGTCTCGGGATAATGTCAGTTGTGAATAAATCACCGGAGATAAGTGTTTCTGTTGGGGTTCACCCTCATGTGGCATCTAGTCCGTGTTCCGATCTTATTCGAGAGCTCCATCAGCTGGCTGATCACCCTAAGTGTGTAGCCATAGGTGAGGTCGGGATCGATTACTCCAGGCACCGCACGGATGAGCAGAAGGCGGCACAGGAAAGATATCTTAGAGAGGCTCTAGATCTTGCTAAGGTCAAAGTGCTCCCGGTTGTATTTCACTGCCGAGACAAGGAAGATTCTTGGGACGCTTATGACGACCTGTACCGTATCGCTACAGATGTTTTGCCCCAGGGATATCCTGTTTATATTCACTGTTTCTGTGGTTCCCTCGTGCTTTTCCATAAGTGGTCCCGGACCTTCAAATTGTTTATCGGGGTCGGTTCCAAGGTCTTCAGTCACCCCGACACAGCAGCTGTGGTTCAGCAGTGTGCGCTTGATCGCCTCATACTTGAAAGTGATGCCCCACTGCTGGCCACTGGTCCCTGGAGCCTGAAACCATTTGCCACTGAGGTAGCCCGGATCAAGCACCTCCCGTTGTCGTTGGTAGTTTGTCGGACTCGCCGGGCAGCTAGCCAGTTTTATCGGTTAGATTATTAGTCGGGTTGGGAAGCATGTGAATTAGGACGTAGTATACGACCCGGTTTACATGCGCTGTTAAGTGGAGTTGGGTTTTGGGTAGTTTTAAGTGTATTCCAAGTTAAGGTTTTTCCGGTTGGATAATTAATCTTCCCAAATTGTGGCTTCAGTTGTTTAGTGTTCGCGGTAGGCTTCCGGAATGCTGATCTTAGTTGTGTGTTTACTTGTGTGGCTGTGAGTGTGTTAGTGTGTATGAGAAGGCTCTACAGGTTGTTGTATACAACCCGTAGCCCTTCTGTGTGAAGTTCATCGTAAAAGCTGGTTTTAATATACATATCACACTATTTTTATCAAATCACCAAATAAATCCTTTCAACATGTTTAATATCAAGGGGGTTTCTTCAAAAAGGGGAAGTGTGTTGTAGATTTTGATCGTAAAAATGTCTATTATTTATGATGTCGGTGTGTAGTCAAGAAGTACAACCAGTCATCACGGAGTAGTCCGGAAACTGACGAACCTTGATTCGGCCGGGTTCGGCTATAACGAAGATCCCCGAGTGACTTGTTCACGCCTCAGTGAACCGGCCTGTGTGACTTGTCTCCACGTCGGTGAACACGCCGGTCAAGATAGGAGTGGTCATCTTGCAATAAATGTTCGGGGCGTCTATTCATCACGGGCAGATACTACAGAGAAATCCACGGGCAGACTTCGGCTACGGACGTGAGACGACTGGAGTTCCACGTGCGGACAGACTCGAGTCTACTAGCTGCCTGCTACTGCTAACCTGACAACGCTGTGTGTGTGTGAGGGAAACTGCACGGCGACTGACAAGCGTGAGTTACCTTTGTGTATTTTTCCCTTGAACTTGGTGTGCTTTGCGGCCCACCGTTCGGCCATATCGTAAAACCGCATGGCACAACATCGCTAATATTTTTGTGATGCTAAACGCAATCGGTCTATAACTTGGCATACTTCACCTGGGAGTCAAACGGCAACTTTCTACCAAATTTCAGACAGCTAACGCGAAAATTGAAAAAGTTGGCAATCTACCTCAATATTAAATTTCAGCCCAAAACGGGATCTCGAGAATCTGAGCATATTCGAGGAATTGGTCCTGTTTACACCCATCAGGATTCGAAATATTCTTGTTAATTTGAACCAGAAGATACATTGGAGTGTATTCTACACAAACATGTTGATTTTGAAACATTGCTCCGCTACAAAACCGAGCAAATGCACAAAATTGTGTGCGGGCCCAGAAAATAAATAATAGAGCTAAATTTAACATTGAGGTAGATTGCCAACTTTTTCAATTTTCGCGATAGCTGTCTGAAATTTGGTAGAAAGTTCCCGTTTGACTTCCATGTGAAGTATGCCAAGTTAGAGACCGATAGCGTTTAGCATCACAAAAATATTAGCGAAAAACTGTAAACGAGTTAGAAAAATCCGAGTATAGCTGCTGCCAAGTCTGAAGTCAAGTGAGAGGGTTATCTCTACCGTCCGTAGCTTACCTTGTGACCTAGTCACGGCTGCCATTTAGCTCCCTAGGTTAGATACCAGCGAGATAACAAATTCATTTCGGTATTTTCCGGGAGAATCGCTTTTAACTGGCTGCAATACATAAATATATTCTATTTTAGCAACACGAAGCTAATGTTGATCTTCGACGTCCAAAATATCGCTTTTTCTCGCGTGATGTTGGCGTGACGTGTAGGCTTACGACATCGCCATCTCTTGAGTACTGAGAGTACTATTATTTTCGGTCATAGGGTTTATTGACGTTATGATGGCCATCTGAGACCGTTATGATCACCGTACAGAAGCAGTCATAACGTCACGCAAAAATTGTGTTGCTTTGGATGGATAGTGTTTAGTTTCAGGATTTGGATTGGTGGGTCCTTGTCAAAAAATTAACCCCAAAGTTCAAGAAAGGTTACCGGAGACCCGGGACCGGAGAAATGTAGCCTATAAAGTCAAGTTCATCTGTCAGTGAAACACGCTTTTTGGCCTCATTTACGCTTTGGATCATCTGATCAACTTGAAATTTTGTGTGTCTTAATTGGGTATCATGCCGCAATTTCTCACCGAATTTCAGAATTCTATCTCAAAAAATAAAAAAAAGCTGGCAATCTATCCCAGTGTTTGATTTCAGCCTCAACATGGAATTTCAGAGTCGGTACAAAAACAGCAACTCTTGTTCGATGTTTGAGTTATGTATTGTTTCAAAATAAACATATTTACTTAATATATACCGATTGTGTCTAGCGACTCCAATTCAACACTACTAGGTTCATTCTATACGTGCATAAACAAGATAATAGCCCTGAATTTGATAGAATTTATTCGATCCCGTTTTGTATTGAAATTTAACATTGGGGTAGATTCCCAACTTTTTCATTTTCTCAGATACATTTCTGAAATTTGGTGAAAATTTGTGGTATGACCCGTAATTAAGACACATAATTTCAAATTGATTCAATTATTAAAAACAAAACTATGGCCAAAAAGCGTGTTTCACTGACAGATGAACTTGACTTTAGAGTTGAGCAGCAAACTGTTTTTTGTCTTCACATAAATTGTTGTTTTGATCTTTCAAGGTAAGCCAAATTTGAGCCTACCATGTATGCACTAAAATCACAATAGCGTGATTTCCCGTTTGAATGTGCTAATTGACATAAATTTAAGCTATATCTTGAATGTTCTAGCAGTTTACTCTATATAACTCCCATTTAAAGTGGATGGAATATTCTAATTAGAGAATTATCAATTAGAAAAATCAATTAGAGAAAAAGTTACTGAAAAGATTTTGAAAAAAATGTCTGCCAAAGTCCAATCATCGTTTTTTGAAGAGAAGTCCGTTTTGAAGTTTCAAGGTCATTCCAGGTCAAATTGAAGGTCACTGAAACTGCAATATATATATATATATATTTATATAATATTTTTCATTACATCTGAATGATAATAACATACATGAACGCATTCATAGGCCTAAATCAACAAATTGGATACATGTCACATTCAAAACTTTACATATAACTGGTATATAAATAGAGAGACAAAATATAGACAAATAACAAATGAAGGGTCGAAAAAAAAGAAAAACTGCAATATGGTTTCCCATTTGAATGTGCCAATATTCAGGCTCTATCTTGAAATGCTACACACAAATTCCACAGTGAACTAAAAAGTGGATGAAACTCCATAACATTTTTCAATGACGAAATAAAATAAAAATTGCTGGAAATGGCTCGAAGTAAAAAGTGGCCAAAAAAAAAAAATTGAAAAAATAATCAAAAAAAACTTATACACGTCGCAAAGGTACAAATGGGGATTTTTAAAACAAAAATAAAAATATCAAAACTGTCCGAATGGTTTTTGAGAAAATAGCCGCCAAATTCAGGAATTGGGTGTTTTTCGTAAAAATAAATAGTTTAAGAAGCGTGCAAATCAGAAAGTTAACAAATACATCCCTCTTGAAAGATTTTTTTAGGTATTTTAAACTTTTGGGCAAAATTGGATTCTCGTTTTGGGCTCACGTCTCATGAAAGTTAATTTGTATGGTTATTATAAGTGTGTCAGAGACATTTATAAAATAGCCTACCCGGTTCCTCACAAGGGCGGATCCAAGGGGGGGGGGGGGGGGGAGAGATTCTGGGAAATATCAAAAGACGCAACCATTTAACAGTAGCGGGGGAGGGAGGCATGAAATTTTTTGGGTATACACTGATAAATGCAAACATCTGGTGGCATCTGCATGATGGCTTTCTAGCCTGAATTTCACATAAATGTTACAGTTATGTTTATACCTCCCCCAAACGCAAATGTCCCAAGTTGAGAACCCGAGTGGCTGTGTCCTGCCTTAGTTAGGATATGGAGAGGAAGACACGAGCGACGAGTGTTGACCCTGCTCCACGGCTGAACCTGCATTTTCGATGTTTATTCCCTGCCTTTGGGAGAATGGAATACGCTTGCCAGAGTTAGACGAGCGTCGCCTGTTTGGAGCTTTGGGACACCCCCCCCCCACCCCCCAAATTGATGCTTCGATTTCATGAATTCTGAGATGGACCGGAATTTTAACTTGAATTAAACATGTTTTCAAAAATGTTTCCCCAAAACTTTCCAAAAATATTTTTGGGTAGTTTCATGGGATAGGCCTACCGTTCATATTCCATGAATTACACCAAATAGTCAGTGTGTATAATATTCTTATTGAATGATAATAATATTTAATTTGGCTTGAATTTTATCCAACTAAAATATCTCGGCATAGGCCTGTCTTCATAATTTTTCTGCCCGGTTCGTGAACATCGGTCTTATTTTTCACCACGAACCCTCTCAACCCGACACGGGTCATACTGATTCCCTCGATCCGCCCCCCCCCCCACCCCCCCTACCTTGGCTGGTGCTCTACTTCGTTCTAATTTTCACTGATTTTCCGCCATGTACAATTCATAGGATATAAAGATAATAAATGATGGACTGACATGTACATCATAAAGTGCGCACTCTATATGCATGCACGTATGACGCAGGGCGACTATAGATAGATAGGACATATCATTGCAGGTCTTCACAAGATTAAGGTCGAATATATATTTCCGCGCCTTTTTCTGAATGTAGATCTCCTTAAGGAGTGTGGATTAAGAGGGCGTTCCTGGCATACATCTAGCCCCTACAGTAGATTTATATATTGTGTGATGTATAACAACTGTAGCAACACTGCGTTGGTTGTCAAGACAAGACGTGTCCATACATTTGTTATGATGATTTCTGCCTAGCGACAAGCTGTCTATAGTCCTAGCAAAACAATTGGACCAAAGCACTCAGTAACCGTTAATGATCATGGCGATCAAGAAAATAATTCGCGTACATTTTGGAAAGAAGGCGTTAAAAACGTGTTTGAATTCATTGAATGGTCTCCAATTTAGTCCACAGTCAAACTCCATATACACAAATAACAAAATTAGACATAATAATCAGACACCGCACATGATAACCGTTTGAATTTCACGCGTATGAATACATTGATTCTGGTTACCGTTGTCAACGACCCGGCTATAAAGAGACGGGGAGGACCGCGCACCTGCACAGCGGTCACATCAGCCATATCGAACAAGCTTATATCTCGTGTTTAAAAGTATCATCAGATAACTCAGTCAACATGCGTGAAATTCTCCACCTTCAGGCCGGACAGTGCGGAAACCAGATCGGTGCTAAGGTAAGGAATGCACTGCCATCAATTATCACATGTTTCACAGTTTAATTTGAGATAAAACTATCATTTTGTAGTCTTGTTCACTGTGACTCTTTCTTGATATATATATTTGAATTTTTCATGTTAAATTATCCTAAAAACACTTGCGAAAAGGTCTAAACAAAGCTTCGAATAGTAACGTTATTTCCTCCACTCAGAGTGAATTGTTAACGCTCAATGTGCCATATATGGTCTATATTTTTTTTTATGGATATAGATCATTTCTAAATGCTAAACGCCCGAGTGTCGCTCGGGTCAAAGGTTCTTTTCGCCCTATACCATCCGAGTCCACAATGGCTTCTTGAAAGCTCTTAAACGTTGCATATGCCAGACACCTGGGATATCACATACACGTTCTGCATAATAGAGTTGCTAGAAGTGTTGAGGGTGCCTGCCTATCCAATGTGGTGATCTTATTGATTTTTTTCAGTTCTGGGAGGTGATCTCAGATGAGCACGGTGTCGATCCAACAGGCACCTACCATGGAGACTCGGATCTCCAGCTCGAGAGGATAAATGTCTACTACAATGAGGCCACAGGTGAGATAGATGAAATCAATACTGTGCTGCATGACAACACATCTAAATATAGACAGTTAGTCATCAGGCTTATCTGCCTCATAATTCACAGCTTATCTGTCAATGCAATATTACATGTATGATAATAATCATTTATAAAAGAACTACCATTTTGTTTCTTTTCTCTGACCAGGTGGTAAATATGTCCCCCGGGCTGTATTGGTGGACTTGGAGCCCGGAACCATGGACTCCGTCCGATCCGGCCCCTTCGGCCAGATCTTCCGTCCAGACAACTTTGTGTTTGGTCAGAGCGGTGCTGGTAACAACTGGGCCAAGGGACACTACACAGAGGGTGCTGAGCTTGTTGACTCTGTTCTTGATGTTGTCCGCAAGGAGGCGGAGAGCTGTGACTGTCTCCAAGGCTTCCAGCTCACACACTCTCTCGGTGGTGGCACCGGGTCCGGAATGGGCACACTCCTCATCAGCAAGATCCGTGAAGAGTACCCCGACAGAATCATGAACACATTCTCAGTTGTGCCATCACCAAAGGTATTATTTAATAAAGTGCCTATTGTGCAAAAGTGATGGTAATATTAAATTTCATATATGGCTTTCTGTTACTAATGAATAATGTGCTTTCTTACCCTCTGTATCTTTCAGGTGTCAGACACAGTTGTTGAACCGTACAACGCCACACTCTCAGTTCACCAGCTTGTTGAGAATACAGATGAAACATACTGTATTGACAATGAGGCCCTATATGACATTTGCTTCAGGACATTGAAGCTCACAACTCCCACATATGGTGACCTCAACCATCTAGTCTCAGCCACAATGTCTGGCGTAACAACCTGTCTGCGATTCCCTGGTCAACTCAACGCCGATCTCCGCAAACTAGCAGTCAACATGGTGCCCTTCCCACGTCTCCACTTCTTCATGCCCGGCTTCGCCCCGCTAACATCCCGAGGCAGCCAGCAGTACCGCGCGCTGACCGTCCCAGAACTCACACAGCAGATGTTCGATGCCAAAAACATGATGGCTGCCTGCGATCCCCGCCACGGTCGCTACCTCACAGTCGCCGCCATGTTCCGAGGTCGCATGTCCATGAAGGAAGTTGACGAACAGATGCTCAATGTCCAAAACAAGAACAGCTCGTACTTCGTGGAATGGATCCCGAACAACGTGAAGACCGCCGTCTGTGACATCCCACCACGAGGTCTCAAGATGTCTGCGACCTTCATTGGCAACAGCACTGCCATCCAGGAGCTGTTCAAGCGAGTCTCCGAGCAGTTCACAGCCATGTTCCGACGAAAGGCCTTCCTTCACTGGTACACAGGTGAGGGAATGGACGAGATGGAGTTCACCGAGGCCGAGTCCAACATGAACGACCTGGTGTCCGAGTACCAGCAGTACCAGGATGCCACGGCTGAGGAGGAGGGAGAGTTTGACGAAGAAGAGGAGGAGGATGCAGATGCTTGAACAGTGACTGATGATAAAGCAAGATAAACATTTTGGTGCCAATTTGCTATGATAATGTTCACAGGAAAAGCCATGTCAATCCTTTTTATACTAATTTTATACCATCTTGAGCAAAATAAAACATTGAACATATTAAAGTTTTATGCATTTCAAAAGTTTTATTTCGTGTATAAATCAAGATGAAGATAGATGAGGTCAAACAAAGAAATTGATCATTTAAGTTTAAAAGAAAGAGATTCTAACTTCAAATAAAGAAATTCATCTTGATTTATACACGAAATAAATCATTGAACATTTTAAAGTTTTATGCATTTCAAAAGTTTTATTTCGTGTATAAATCAAGATGAAGATAGACGAAGTCAAACAAAGAAATTGATCATTTAAGTTTAAAACAAGAGATTCTTAAATTCAAATAAAGAAATTCATCATAATTTGCTCTTACTTTCAAATAGAGAGAGATTGTTGGTCATTCACTGGAAATCAACATAATTTTTGGCGGTGGTTAGGTATAATATACAATAGTATGTATTTCGTAGTGTCACAATGTGTCTGGTAAGATGTCAAACCGTCTTTTTTGTCACCAACATGAGGCTCATAAAATGTGAAGACATACAAACAAATTGCTGTCGACTCTGATTCTGGCTTATTTGATGGCATATACATTGATGGTCATTAGATAGAATATAACTACAATGAGAATAGTGCAGAATAGTATAAATACAATATTATACAGAGTAATAACCAACTTATTTCTAGCAATTCGAAAATCAAATACGGATGGAGTTTAGAGTATGCACACATTTGTAGGCCCATATTTCTCATATCAAAAACATGCATACAAGTCCGTTGAAGGATAAACAAAATTTCAGAAAAAGCCGGGTGTTACGGTGTGTGACGGCGAGACGAAAATGTTCGATGAGATATTATTCCTTTATTAATGTCGATAGTAAATAGGCAACATAAAATAATATAATCCAAGAATACTGTTTTCCCGCCGTTACTATATTCTGGCACGATGTTATCAAACTGATGGCTAGTGGAAGACTGACTGTAAAATACAAAAGCTTAGCTACAAATCCTGAATGAAAATTCTGTCACACTGTACACTATTGAAAGGGGGTTGTTTGGTTTCAATCATGATAATGGCTGGGGAACGTGACCTGAGGGCCGGAAAGGTCATGCACAGGCAATAAAATTTGGGATCCGGACGACAATTATGGCTGGGGGCTGAGAAATTCTAGACGGAGGAATTTGTTTGAAGCTTGATAGGGTGGGGACTGGATCTAAAATATTTGACACATGTTTCTAGAGGCAAAAACTGTAAAATACATTAACACTCTTCAGAACATCCTCCCCTTTCTTGATTTTACCAAAAATCAAAACTAACTAAAATATACAAAATACATACATATATCTCGAAACACTTCGAATACTGGTAATCAAATGCCTAAGCATAACATACATGTAATGAAAATTATCTATAATTGCTACGAACATACATTCATACATGAAGCAATAAAACAAACACATAAATCACGACACATGCAAGTCAATATACGTATAATCCATTGTGTGTCCACTCAAATTGCTCAAGGGGGCATAGTTTTGCAATTGGTCTTTGATAGGCATTTTCTGGCATGCATTCCTGCTTCATGCCACATGTTGGAGAGTTGATGATACATTTCAATTGCCGTATCTGCATCAGGCACTGAATCCATACTGTCGTCCATGAAGGTGCTGTACAGCACTGTTTGAGCTGCCAGCGGGTATTGATTTTCCAAGCGTTTGGCATGCTGTTGGGTCACAAATTGGGCCAGGAACGGTGACGAATTGACTCCAAACACCAGCCTATTGAACTCGAATACGTCAGCTTCTGTGTTTTCTTTAATTTCTCTCCAGAGAAAGCGATGGAAGCGACGATCTTCTTCCCTCATATTGACCTGCAGGTACATTTCCTGTACATCACACATCAAGGCCACGGGGTCACGACGGAATCTCAGAATGACACTCGATAAGTCATTCTGTAACTTTGGCCCTGGATATATCATGTCATTCAGTGATACATCCTTGCAACGTGCAGATGCATCGAAAACTATCCTGGTCTTTGTTGTTTCTTTATCTTGCCGGATGACGGGGAAGTGAGGCAGGTACCAAGGCTCGGATGTTTTGTCTTCAATCTTTGGCACTTTTCTGATGTAGGCTTTTTCTTCATACCTCTGAATGGTCTCGTTGTAGACTTGTGCCACTTCTGGTGTCTGCTTCAGGAGCTTCTCGGTGCCCTGCAGGCGCTTCATAGCCATATCTTTGTTAGTTGGCAGCTCCGGCTCTGTCTTCCAGGGTATTCCCACTGTGTATCGACCCTCGTCATAGGATAGTGTTTTTTCTGCTGTCTCCATTGCATTTTTGTCATTTTCGTTCATGCTGCTTATGAAGGCAGGCTCTTCTATTTCCCAGTACTGATGGAATATGGTACTGAGGTCATCTACTTCTTTTCCGAAGAATACAAAGTTTGTCTGATTTTTGTCACGTTCTCTAGGTGTCGCTGTGATGCACGTCCATCCCAGGGGTGTTAGTCGAGCGATGGGCTCCCCAGGACGTCCTCGAATGTCCCGATTGGAGTAGAGTAGGTCAGCGTGATCTACCCCGATCAGGATGTCAATTGTCGAATGACGACCAATATCCGGAAATCTGATGTTACGAAGATGTGGCCATTGATGTTTTTTGTCATTCCAGTTGATGACCTGCAGATTTCCTGTGACCCGCCTTACTGTCAGCGCTGATATCTGGTGTTGAACACTGCCGTCAATGCTGTGCAGACTGCATGATACAGCCATCGTCCTCAATTTCGTCTGGTTTCCGTCCAACACGTTAACTGTCAACGGATTTATCTCACCGGACAGGCCAAGCTCTGCTGCTACGTCTTCGTTCATATATGTACCGGAACTGGCCTCATCCAGCAGAGCATTGACACGTATTTTCTTTGAGCCATTCACCAGGTATACAGGCACAGTTCTGAACGAGACGAAGGATGGCGCCTCCGACGATTTGGCCACCAGTGTCATATTTTCGGCATTCTCCCCTTCCGTGGTGCTTGGCTCTCTGACTACATTGGTGTTTGCTTTTTCCCTCACCTCATGTAGCATGCGATTATGTGTTGATCGACATCCATTTATGCCACACACCCTGCTTTTCATGCAGCGATTGCCCGAATGGCCACGCCCCAGACAGCGGAAACATAGTTGACGTTCTTTAGCTAGGTCCCAGCGCTCTTGTACTGACTTTGATTTGAATGTGTCACAGGCCCATATCCCATGCGACTCACCACAGGCGAAACACTTGTATCCACGGGAAGCTGATGCTTGTCCTTGCGATGTGAAAGTCTTGTGTGACTGGGACGTGTTCACTCTTTGGTTCCTGGTATAATCATCTTTGTATCCATACACTGGATCATTGACGTCCTCTGCGACATCTGCCACGAAGCTCACGAGGTGTTCGATGGTCGGATAGAGTCCCTCATCTCTACGAATATCCATGGCATGATTTCGCCAGCGATTTTGGACGTACCTTGGGAGCCGACCAACGATATCTAGGATTGTGTTTTGCGTGTCAATCTCATTGACCCTGCCGGTTTCCTTCAAGGTGATGACGCACGTCGCGAGGTCATCAGCCAACTCCTGGATCTCATTTCTCTTATGAGCTGGCCTTCCTCGTCGTAACTTGGAAGTCACCGCCTCGGACACGAGTAATTTGTCTCCAAACCTGCGCTCCAGGATTTCTCGAGCTTGCTTGTATCCTCGCTCCCCACCGGTGATGGCACAGGCTCGGATGGCTGCCTTGGCTGGCCCCTCTGTGTACTGTAGTAATCGTGTGAGGCGTGCTCCGCCGTCCTCACAATACCTCTCCACGGACTCTTCGAAGGTCGAGATGAATGTGTGATACCTGAGAGGATCACCACTGAAGATTTCAATTTCGATTTTTGGAAGATTCATTATGTTCATCGGAGACACTATGGGCTGCTCTCGTGGTGTTGATGGTCTTGTGCTTTGTGGCTCATCTTCTTGTTTTAAGTGTTCTGTAATATCCTTCAGTGTCTGTACATATGACGACTGAACCTCATCGAAATATTTGTCAAGTTCATCAAACTCTTCATCGGTCTTTGCAGCTTCAACAATACTGCCATGACTGTCCTCGAAGTCGGAAAAACACGTTTTCAGTTCATCTCGTTTTTCTTTGATAAATTCCACTTCACTCTGTTCTGCGATATATCTCTGCACAGCATTAATGCGGACTGTCAGTGCCCTTTTCTTGTGTTGTCGAACACTCTTCAATTCATCCATTTTGATATACAGTGGCAACGAACGAAATAAATGTCACGAATATTCAGTCAGTGATGACACGTAATCCAATACGACACGAACAGTCAAAATAATCCGGATATGATACGAAGTCATATAATCCAACGAATGAAGAACCACGCTCTGCTACCAGATGTTACGGTGTGTGACGGCGAGACGAAAATGTTCGATGAGATATTATTCCTTTATTAATGTCGATAGTAAATAGGCAACATAAAATAATATAATCCAAGAATACTGTTTTCCCGCCGTTACTATATTCTGGCACGATGTTATCAAACTGATGGCTAGTGGAAGACTGACTGTAAAATACAAAAGCTTAGCTACAAATCCTGAATGAAAATTCTGTCACACTGTACACTATTGAAAGGGGGTTGTTTGGTTTCAATCATGATAATGGCCGGAAAGGTCATGCACAGGCAATAAAATTTGGGATCCGGACGACAATTATGGCTGGGGGCTGAGAAATTCTAGACGGAGGAATTTGTTTGAAGCTTGATAGGGTGGGGACTGGATCTAAAATATTTGACACATGTTTCTAGAGGCAAAAACTGTAAAATACATTAACACTCTTCAGAACACCGGGTTAAAATTATTAATTCACATTTGGAAGAATATTTCTTCCAAATGTTATGTTTTCAAAAGCATGATATCATATTGATCATTGTTTGATTGTCCTAAAACAATCAAAGGAATTTCACATTTCAGCCTATCTGAGCGGGTCCCTCACTTGAGCTTGTCCTTGGGGTAGCTACTAGTCTTGAGGGTAGTTACTAGAGGAGCGACCCAATTCTTCCCAAGTTTCCATTCCCGGAGACAATTCTTGACCCTCTGATGGAGTAAGGCGAATTCCGTAAACACGTATCGACGTTGCGGGATCACGCGTTTCTCTGTATAGTTATGAAGACTTGTACAAGATCCAATGCTGCTCTCTCTATGCTCTAACCACTGAAGGGCTCTCTCTATGCTCTAACCACTGGAGGGCTCTCTCTATGCTCTAACCACTGGAGGGCTCGCTCTATGCTCTAACCACTGAAGGGCTCTCTCTATGCTCTAACCACTGGAGGGCTCTCTCTATGCTCTAACCACTGGAGGGCTCTCTCTATGCTCTAACCGCTGGAGGGCTCTCTCTATGCTCTAACCACTGGAGGGCTCTCTCTATGCTCTAACCACTGGAGGGCTCGCTCTATGCTCTAACCGCTGGAGGGCTCTCTCTATGCTCTAACCGCTGGAGGGCTCTCTCTATGCTCTAACCACTGGAGGGCTCTCTCTATGCTCTAACCACTGGAGGGCTCGCTCTATGCTCTAACCGCTGGAGGGCTCTCTCTATGCTCTAACCACTGGAGGGCTCTCTCTATGCTCTAACCACTGGAGGGCTCTCTCTATGCTCTAACCGCTGGAGGGCTCTCTCTATGCTCTAACCACTGGAGGGCTCTCTCTATGCTCTAACCGCTGGAGGGCTCTCTCTATGCTCTAACCAATGGAGGGCTCTCTCTATGCTCTAACCACTGGAGGGCTCTGTCTATGCTCTAACCACTGGAGGGCTCTCTATATGCTCTAACCGCTGGAAGGCTCTCTCTATGCTCTAACCACTGGAGGGCTCTCTCTATGCTCTAACCACTGGAGGGCTCTCTCTATGCTCTAACCACTGGAGGGCTCTCTATATGCTCTAGCCACTGGAGGGCTCTGGCTATCTCTTGTTCCACAGACTTTGAGTATTCATTGACGGCAACACGGGACCAGTTCGGTCGGGGAGCTGCTGGGAAAGCTGCCGGCGGATTTAGAAGCGCTTTGTGCAGTCGTCGGAGTACAGATTGTTATATGGTTATGATGGGGACATAATTAGAAGTTTTCAGGATGCAATAAGGGGTCACAATATCAGTAATGACCTTAGAGGAGACATGCGTCAGGACATAGTTTATCAGACTGAAAGCAGTGTGGTCTGAATGTATGCTCATGAGGATACGGGACTGCTGTTGGGAGACAAAAGATCGTCTTGAAATTTGCCAGGTGTGGATCCAGAATTGATGTGGGGAGTGGGGCGGGTGGGGGGGGGGGGGGTGGGGTGGAGGAAAACATTGAAATCTCCACAAAACGAAGTGTGCATATTACATTACCAGGTTTGTCCAACAGTTCCTCCACTTCACAGCAAACGTCAGTATACTGAGCAACAGAGTTTCACATGGCAAATACTAAGTAAGCTCCGAGTACTGTGAGAGGACAAAGTAAACACTTGAGGTGTATCATGACGAGATGACAGGATCCTTCAGCTATTACCAAGGATATCAATTAAGTATGTCATTCCAGAGCAGGACTACTCCTTCTTGATCTCTCTTCCTGTTTATGTGGGAGATTGGGTAATCCGTGTCATAAGTATGTCTTGAAAAAAACCCTATGGGATTTCGAACAGGTGTAACCACTGTACAGCTAAAATGTCATGATGTCATCAGGTCGATAATGGCTTGAAATATACATTGTAAAAATCCACTCCTAGCGTTCCATTAGTTGTGGTGTTATTGACATTTGTAATCTCCGTGAATGGTCAAGGTCCCTAGCTTGGTTCTAAGGAGTAGTGGTAGTGACGGTTGCTGCCGTTTCAGGGGTACGTGTGAGAGCCAAAGCTAGAGCTCGGCTCCAGGGCCATACGGATTTATGGATATCATCCGTTGGTCTAACTGGAGAAAGGATATCATCCACGGTGCAGTGTAATCTATCCAGTTCGATTCCAGTTGGATTTGGTGATTTACATCGTGGAAGTAGTCGTGAGTCCGGCCCTTGCGAGGGCCGCTGCAAGTCCTGGGTAAAGGTTCAGTGTGATAATATATGTTGGTGATATGGGGCACTCCCGGATTGTTGTACCGTTGGAGTGTCAGAGGAGATGCAGGGACTGTAGGTCTTGGGTTTGGGTCCAAATTGAGTGTGATACGTTGGTGGGCTGGACGACTTCTGGACTGTCGGAATGGGCCGCGGTGTGCCGGGGGTGTTTGAACCTCGGATCTTAGGTTCGGGTCTAAACTGGGCGTGACCCCGGGGCGTGACCTTCCTCTGGGTGACAAAGGACGACACCACACGGCTGACAGAGGCATGAACAGAGATTGCTTGATGCATGTTGTGTGTATGTATTTTTTTACACACACAGGGCGCCTATTATAGGGGCCGATCTATGAAGTGGAATTACTGGCAAAAATCCAGGTCCGCTTCTCACCCTCACTTCGAAGTTGTATAGATATTGATCGAAGAACGGAAGTCCAGTATCTCAGCGCATGCGCATTCGCCATCGTCAACCTGGGATTTTACTATTTTGTTGATCTGTCAAAACATTTCGGTTCCCTGTTTGAAAATAGACATATTTTGCATGATTGAATGTCTGTATCCCTCCAACGCATATTCAACTATTCAATGATAGCATGTGTAGGACAATAAAGCAATATGGAGGAACCTATGGAAGATAGTTCTGAGACGGGCAACACTGCTGACGTGCATCATAACGTTCCTGATAATAATGCGGAAAAGAATGACACTGAGCAGGCCAGAGCAGAACAGTTTCGCAAACTTAGGCCAGGCAGCATGGGTAATAGTCTAGAATAAATAGTCTTTTTTTTCGGCATGGTGTGCTTCATCGGTTCTAGACAAAGTACGTCTTTCGGGAATACCTGCTGAGGACCGCAGGTCCGAAAGACGAAGTTCCATGCGTGTTGAAAAGTGTACTTCGATGCGAACGAAATCTATTCACTGTTTGAGAGTTCAAAACTTGGTGAAAACTAACGAAAATTGCAGCTAAACTTACCAAAATGGCAAGCATAATCATTTCAAAGTTGTTATCTGTGTTAAAATCGTTGATTCATTGTGTTTTACAAACATTTTCAATCGTTTGAACTGAACCGGCAAAATCAGGCAAGTTTCTCGCTTGGATTCAATGGCGGTTTCACCATTTCCTCGATAAACTCCGTGACACAGAAATACGGTGTAGAATCAAATCGAAACGGAAAATGTGTTGCGTAATGCTAAACAACATGAACGCATATACTAAGCCAGTTTCGATTTGATTCAACATCGTATAAAACCGCCATTGAATCGAAGCGAGAAAGTTGCCAGATTTTGCATCTTTGGTTCAAACGATTCAAGATGTTTGTAAAACATAATAAATCAGCGATTTTAGTGCAGATAACAACTTATAAATGATTATCATAGCCATTTTGGTAAGTTTAGTTGTAATTTTCGTTAGTTTTCACCATGTTTTAAGGTGTCAAACGGCGAATAGATTTCATTCGCATCGAGGTACACTTTTTATCATGCATGGAACTTCGTCTTTCGGACCTGCGGTCCTCAGCAGGTATCCCCGAAAGACGTACTTTGTCTACATCGGTTCGAGACAGCTTGGCGGAAAAGGCGCGATATGTCTCGCGCAAGTGCTCCACACCATGCTTCACACCGCGTGTCGTGCCAACTACATATCATGCGATTACGTGAATAGTAGGCCTATCATGGAGTACCAGATTCTAGATTTATGCCTGATTTCATGTCATTTGCATTGCTTGGGAATTAATTAAAGTTGGCGTCATTTAACTCTAACCCACTGTTTTTTTGCGATAAGTTCTTCAATTTTTACATTACCTTTCTGAAATTTCAACAGCGTTCATTATGCTTAGGGGCCTGATTCGTCATAAAATTTGAGAGTTTGGACAGTAAACAAAAAAGTTGGCCTATTTGGCCTATAAATTTCTGTACACAAATGAAAACAACAAACCGTCAATACAAACTTCGGAAGTTGGATCAAGCCGATTTCGCATTTCATTTTCATACACGGTTTGTGTAAATTTCTGAAATATGGCCTTGGACTGCTGCCAACCCCGTAGCATTCATATAGATAACGTTTTGACATTTTCTTATTACGTAATGTATAGGCCAAATGTGCTAACTTTTTTGTTCACTGTCCAATCCTTCTGAACTTTTGTACCTACTTAGGCCGCTATGAATTACTGAAGCTGTGAAAATTTAATGCGGCTATCTTAGAAGTTACTTAAATTATCGCGAGAAAACGGTGGGTCAGAGTTGAATGACGCCGACTTTAATACTGCAGCATAGATGTGTACCTTTAACACTTTATGAAAATGAAATGCGAAATCGGCTTGATCCAGCTTCCGAAGTTTGTATTGACGGTTTGTGTACAAAAGTAGGCCTAACTGGTAACCTGCTGGTAACCATTCATCCCATCACCTCTTGCAGCCGACACATTCACGTCACTTCGTACATATACGGATGACATCGCAAGGCTTTAAATAGTGTATTCAGCAAAGACGAAGACGAAGCGAAAGTAGACCTATCAAAGTTTCCGTGTCATGCTATCTTGGCAGTGATGTGAAGTGCCGTTGATGTTTCATAGACCTATAGACCCTAGGTAGATCAATGCACTGTGTTGAGTGTTGTGAAAATTTCTTGTGTGCAGTAATTACCAAATGCTCTGCGGATATTGCAATCAATCCTTTTGTTATTCATTTCTCAATTAATCACATTTTTGCTACATGTCTTCCGATGAAAGTGCTATATCCTTGTTCGCCCACTCGAACATGTTCTCATACAGTATTCGTCCTTTGATATACCGAAAATCAACATAACGGTAGTTTTCACTCATTTCACTTCGCTTTCATTTCTATGGAAGACGTTCTGAAGATTTTTATGGAAGACATTCCGAAGATGATCACATGCTTCATGTATCTGCAAACGTCTATGTACCAGCAAAAAAAAAAAAAATCCGCAATCTACCAAAACTCTGTGCGTAGTACTACTTTCGGTTTCATCTCCTACCTTCGCTTCGATTGGACAAAGCCCAATGCTATATAGGCTAAATTGCTGGTTTTTAGATCTGGTCACAAACATTCTCTGTTCTTCACCCTGTAAATGGAATGATTTTGCCAAAGTTCGAAATGCACTCATGTGCATGTTTAGGCAAAGACGAAGTAGCGTAGGCTGCGTCTTTGCTGGTGCAGACTGCCGTTTTATTATAATCTTCATCATGTGGTAGACTTGTACCTGAAAGATGCTAGTTGACACGACAAGATCTTTAACGGCTTTTTCCGCCAAGCTGTTACAGATGTCATCATGATTTGACTAAGTTATAATATGGGGATAAAAATTGCTGACTATATCCTACAGACAGTGCTCTGTTGCAATTTCTGGTACTTTGTAGTGTAGGCCGGTACAATAACTGGTGTATTAACTGACCACAGCCCCTCGAACAGTAAATGAATGCGCACTTATAGTGCTCATAGTGTTATTGCACAGTTAATGCTCTTCAACACATCAAGTATCTGTGGTAACGAGTAGTGTAGTCACATATAAACACACACACCTCTGTTTGTATAACCCAGTTGCACGTGCCTGACCTCTGTATCAGTGACTCTTTCGTTAAATGGACCTATTTTGTGTGTTCCAATTCACAGTCATGATGATGAGTATCACAGCGGAGGATTATGAAAACCTGTACTGGCCCAAGCTGGAATCTGCCGTCATGGAACTATTGACGATGACACCTGGCGATTACATTCCTATCTCGTATGAACAAATGTACAGGTATGTTAATGACCCTTGTGACACCTTTATCCTTGAGAATTTGCCAATGCAAAACCACCCAGAAGATATAGTATAGTAAAATCGTATATATGATTCTTCCGATGGATTCAAGTGTCATACAGATGATACTGTGATTGGATGGCTTATGATCATGCTAAATTGTGTGTGCCATATAATTCGTATGTATCTCTGACATTAAGTTGAAGCCATGTCTCGAATACCCAGTATTTACGAATGTTGCTCCGATATAGGAATTTTGCACTCCGATATAAGTCTTTAATTTTGCTTTTCAGCTGTGTGTACAAATGTGTGTGCAAACAGTTTTCTGAACGACTGTATGGCGACTTGATAAAACGCATATCTTGTCACCTGGAACGTCTATGCTTTGAACTCCAGGTAGATATTTTTCCCGCACTTGCACAATGTAGCTGTATCCCCCAAAGGAAGGTTGATGATTTACGTTTATTGTGCTGACAACACCTCTAATGATAACTTAGATACAAGTCCAATTTCCCAACCAATCTGGAAATTTTTTGTACATTTATAATGTTGTGAAGTCACATTGCCTCTTGGCCTGACAATTGTTTACTAGTACATTTTGTGTTGAAATTTCACACGGTTGTCAGCGACCGAAGAGCTTCTATTAAATAATAATAGGTGGTTAATAGATTTATTGTCCAGTAATAACATATGTTCTATTACATAACCTATGCCTATGCCACTGAACATTACAGATCCAAGATTCTACAATGTACGTTGAGAAGTTCAATTTTGCCCTGAACCAGTATCTTCAGGCCTTGGCTGGCATTGTTCCAATATTCAACTACATGGTGTGTATTTCTAAGAATCTTCTTGTACATTTTGTTCTTTTATTGTACAAAGAATGGAGACATAATGATTCAAATGAACTTGTAACATCTGTGAAAAGTTTCTGATAACATGAGAAAATTTATTGAATGTTTCTTCTTCAGAATCGATTTTATATTGAGAGCAAATTGAAAACAGACCTGAATACGGAGCTGAGAAAATTGTTTGTAAAAAATGTTGCAGACAAACATATACAAACACTGTTACGTAAGTATGTTCCTTATACTGCTATAAACTCAGCTTTCTGACAACTGTAGGAGTTGTACATGTATAGCATATCAGATTATATAATATATCTTGGAAGTGTTTTCTACACTGTCACTACAAGTCAGGTTATTAGTTATGCTGGTCCATCTGTGTTGGATCAAGCTCCATCTCCTCTGTTATTGTGTGCTATTTAATAGAATAATTCTGTGTTTTCCAGCTGTGCTAATGGAGGCCAATCAAAAACCGTTCTCCATTCAGCCTACAGTGATGGCAAACCTCGTCAAAAACCTTCACGGTTTAAAGCCAGGTTGGTGACGTTACCAGTAAATGAGATTCTCTTTTAAGTAACATTCATTCTGGATCTGCTTGATGACCGCCAGTAGTTAATGAGTTTTGATTTTTCTTTGACTCGAAATTAACAGAATTTGCTCAACTGCGACCACATCTATTTGCCAAGTACCTGCCGAGTGTTCTGCCTCCTTGCTCTGAGAATGAACTTGTCAATTACATTGAAGAGGCGAGACAGATCCAGCGAGATTTGCTGACACATCCAGACTATATACGGTATGTATGCACAGACCAATTGTTATACACTGTATGATGATTATATCCCAATTGGGAATGTATAAATAAATTCATTTCTTCATCAAAATTACAGTGACACTGATAAGAATTGTGACTTTGAAATCAATGCTTCACGTTTTAGAACCATCATGTTGTATTTATGGACTTTCAGGGGCGATCAGAGTCGCAAACGACGAGGGGATGAGGATCCTCCTTGTGAGTGTGATAAATAAATAGCAAGCTTGATTTAGTCATAGAAACAATAAAGAAAACAGAGCAAATTTCATTTTACACCTCATGTTTGCCAGAGCTGACTTTCTGGATGTTATCAGATTCTTCAGCTCATGTCAAATTAAAAAATTCCGTGTTGCCTTTTCTTTTGTAGGTTTGCCATCGTCAGGAATGGTGCCACAGAATTACAGCTCATGACTAAGGCTTTAGAAACCTGGCCCAGAGGCTTGGTGTCCCCTCCTGTGAACTTGTTACCATGGCTACTGCAAACATTTAAACAGACAACAATGTCTGCAGCTTCATGCTATTAACTATGCCTTGTTGAATCTTATTCCTGCAGTCAATGTACACTGGATATGACAGTGAGGTAGAAACATTGATGCGCAATCTTCTCTGATTGTACATTACAAAGGGTTGTAAAAGAGCTGGATAACTAACAGAAATCTCTAAAAATATTATACATGTGCTGCCTTGTGCATGCAATCAATATACAGCCATTGCACATGTGAGTAAAATAAATGTGTGCACAGTTATTTTTGTGCATGCAGAAATCAACAGAAGTGCACATATCCTTTCTTTTGCACTTAAATTGTTTATTGCACAGAGATGGACAATTTTGGACCAGAATTCAGTGTCAGAGCAATGAAAGAAAATATAATTGGCGAAAGCACAACATGTACTGAGAAGGCACTGTGTTGAAAATGCATTGATGTCCTACAACATTCATAACCGGCTGTGCATCAGTTTTATCATGAAAGTGTGCAGAAGAATTGTTGACAATATTTCTGGAGCTGTATGAAAATTATGAGATTTGTAATTTGGATAGCAGATAGTGATATACCCATATCAATAAATTATTGTTTTTCATACATTAAGTATACATTTTTAATTGATACTGATTCATCATCCAACTAAATCATCCAACTAAATGTTGATCAATTTCGCAGAAAGGTGTGTTTGAGGAACACTCGAAAGCAGCTGAAATTGGTAACAAAATATTTTGCTTTGAAAGTTCCCAATTACATTATGAAACCTCATTTGCCCTGGAATAACCTTGCTGATCACCTCAATGCTTGCTGTTTTTGCAGTTATTTTCTGAAGGAATTGTATGTTCAATTTTGGTGTTTTAATTTCTGCACTTTGCTGTTGACTTGGCGATTTTTGAGATACGGAAAACTTATTCTTTCAGCAGTTGAATTTATAATTTTTTCGTGCTTGTATACTTTGTATCAGGGATATAGGCCGCCAATCCCACATACTGTTCAACCTAGTCGCATTGTTTCTACCATCAACATTCTGTCGAATATTCGGCAGTGTTGCATGTCTGATGTGCAACTGCACTTATCCAGAACTGCTGTTTGAGTTTGCCCTTGTGAAGGAATGTGAGCTTCAAGCTTGTTACATTTTTTGTGTCACGAATTGATATAATTGAACTAGTGCATTATATGATGTGATGATGAGAGCATATGAGGTAAAGCAGCATAATCCTTTACTTTATGGGAACATAATTGTGTATGGAAAACCAGTTACTCTGAACATAGTTTTGTGGCAATTTGTTTCGCATATTTTGCTGTAATAGAGAATCCCCATAAAAATGCAGAAGTGAATTCATGTCGATCAAGGATCTACATGAGAGAAACAGTGAGCAAGTGAAAACAACCCAAGAATATCATTTCGAATCTTATACAGGAATGATGTGAGGAAAGAGTGTTGTAGATGTGATTGCCAAAGACTACTAACTGATATACCATATGTTCATAATTCTGTAACAAGTCTGTCTGATGTACTTGAAGCAGTGATATGAGTATCATTGGACATTGATGAATCGTGTGTGGTTTGTCAACTGATGATGCAGGTGTAGATGAAATATAAGATGATCATCTTCTATCTTGAACTGGTATTAAGTGATGATGTTTTTGGTGCAGTTTGGTGGGTTTTACGTTCAAGTCTCTGGACAAGACAGTGTTATAAAACATGATGTTAATTGTTTTGGCTGTATGAATGTTTCACCCATTGTATGGCATAATATTCTGTAAACTGTTATTGCGACATGCAAAATAAAATCTTGTACATGGAACATATTGTTGATGCAATAAATTATCGATTTAATTTGAGAGTTCAATCACAGCTTCTTGGTCAATAGCACAATATCACGTTTGCACTATTGTTTTAGTTCCATGAGATGACTCAGATGAGACAAATGTCCTGCTCTTGAGCCAAAATATAAAATTCACGAGAGATTACCAAGTTTATTTTATACATCACCAATCTAAACTACTACATGCTCCTTTTCGATCCTTTGGATCGTTCTGGATAGAAATTCGCGTACTGAAAGCAAGGCATTTGGGAAATTGTTGGCGCCATTGGTGTCTACCTGAATTGGTGCTTATCTGGTCTTAAAACCTGCATGACGAATTGAGATTTCGGATTGCATCATGACGTACCAGTGTGAAGGGGGGAAGGGGGCGGGAAGTAAGCTGAGCACTCAATCCACCGAACTGGAAACTCAATCCCCCAACTGGACACCCAATCCCCGAACTGGAAACTCAATCCCCCAACTGGACACCCAATCCCCGTACTGGAAACTCAATCCCCCAACTGGACACCCAATCCACTGAACTGGACACCCAATCCCTGAACTGGAAACTCAATCCCCCAACTATACACCCAATCTCCGAACTGGGAACTCAATCTCCCAACTGGACACTCAATCCGCCGAACTGGAAACTCAATCCCCAACTGGACACCCAATCCCCCGAACTGTAAACTCAATCCCCCAACTGGACACCCAATCCCCGAACTGGAAACTCAATCCCTCAAACTGGACACCCAATCTCCTGAGCGGGACACCAAAGCCTTGAACTGGACACCCAATCCTCTGAGCTGGACACTCAATCTCTGGACTGGACACCCAATTTTGGATTGCATCATGACGTACCAGTGTGAAGGGGGGAAGGGGGGGGGGCGGGAAGTAAGCTGAGCACTCAATCCACTGAACTGGAAACTTAATCCCCCAACTGGACACCCAATCCCCGAACTGGAAACTCAATCCCCCAACTGGACACCCAATCCCCGTACTGGAAACTCAATCCCCCAACTGGACACCCAATCCACTGAACTGGACACCCGATCCCTGAACTGGAAACTCAATCCCCCAACTATATACCCAATCCCCGAACTGGGAACTCAATCTCCCAACTGGACACTCAATCCGCCGAACTGGAAACTCAATCCCCAACTGGACACCCAATCCCCCGAACTGTAAACTCAATCCCCCAACTGGACACCCAATCCCCGAACTGGAAACTTAATCCCCCAATTGGACACTCAATCCCTCAAACTGGACACCCAATCTCCTGAGCGGGACACCAAAGCCTCGGACCTGGACACCCAATCCGTTGAACTGGACACCCAATCCTCTGAGCTGGACACTCAATCTCTGGACTGGACACCCAATCCTCCGACCTGGACACCCAATCCGTGGAACTGGACACCCAATCCTCTGAGCTGGACACTCAATCTCTGGACTGGACACCCAATCCTTTGAGCTGGACACCCGATATCCTGAGCTAGACACCTAATCATCCAAGCTAGTCACCAAATCCTCCAAGCCGTCCACCCAATCATCTGAGCTGGACATTCAATCTCTGGACTGGACACCCAATCCTCTGAACTAGACACCCAATCCCTGAGCTGGACACAATCCTCTGAGGTGGACACCCAATCGCTCGAACTGGACACTCAATCTCTTGAGCTGGACGCCCAATACCCTGAGCTGGGAATATATTCATCCAAGCTGGGAATCCAATCCCCCGAGCTGTACACCAAATCCTCTGAACTGGACACCCAGTTTTCCAAGTTAGACACCCAGTCCTCTGAGGTAGACACCCAAACCTCCGAGCTAGACACCCAATCGCTCGAGCTGGACACCCAATCCACAGAGCTGGACACCCAGTTTTCCAAGTTAGACACCCAGTCCTCTGAGGTAGACACCCAAACCTCCGAGCTAGACACCCAATCGCTCGAACTGGACACCCAATCCATAGAGCTGGACTCTCAATCCTCAAAACTGGACACCCAATCCTCCGAGCTGGACACTCAATCTCTCGAGCTGTACACCCCATCTTCAGAGCTGGATACCCAATCCACAAAGCTGGACTCTCAATCCTCAGAGCTGGACACCCAATCCTCCGAGCTGGACACTCAATCTCTCGAGCTGTACACCCAATCCTCAAAGCTGGAAACCCAATTCTCAAGTATACCCAATCGTTATGATAGGACACCCAATCCTCCGAGCTGTGTGTTGGACACCCAATCATCAAAGCTGAACACCCAATCCTCAAAGCTGGACACCCAATCCGCTGAGTTGTGCACCCAATCGTCGTGACTGGACTCCCAATCCTCCGAACTGTACACCCAATCCTCCGAGCTGGACACCCAATCCCCCGAGTTGTGTACCCAATCGTCATGACTGGACACCCAATCTTCCGAGCTGTACACCCAACCCTTCGAGCTGGACATTTAATCCTCCGAGCTGGACACCTAATCCCTCGAGCTGTACATCCAACCCCCCGAGCTAGACACCCTATCCTTCGAAATTACACCAAGTTTCGAAGACTTCGAGCTGGACACCCAATCCTCCATGCTGGGCATGTGAGCCCTGGATACCTTCCGGTTTTATGACTTCATCTAGAAATAAAGCACGATTGTTAAAGAGAAAATTACTTGAACCAACTGCTGTTAATATTGCGGCCTATAAAACATTTAACAACTTACTCAATAAAGTCAAGCGCGAACTAAAGAAGCTGTACTACCGTGATTTGATTGAACTGAACAAGAATGATATGAAGAACTCCTGGGCTATTATTAACAACTTAATCGGTAGAAGTAAAAGGGATTCTAAACTTCCGGACTCTTTTTCAAATTAATAATGTTCTTGAAACCGATAAACATTTAATCGCAGAAGAATTCAACAAATATTTTTCGCAAATCGGACTGAGTACAAGCCTCAACGTTCCACAGTCGTCCAACAAATTCACTGATTACTTGCCTGCTATCACAATGCAAAGTATGTTTGTTTGTTTGTTTGTTTATTGATTCACCTCCAAAAATGGAGAAACTAAAATGATCACACACTAGATACATACATACATATGACGTAAAACAGTAAGTTATTCATTAAAATGGAGATAAAAGTAAATTAATCATTCCAGTATCATGACTGTTCAGGCACATTTGAATGGAGTCGCACAGTCCATTGTTGTGGCTAAAACATCGCTTGATTGTTCGACGACAGTTTTTTGAGTAGGTGTCTTCCAGGATATAGCGCACAAAGGAAATATTCCGCTCCGCACAGACGTTCTTAACCCGTGATAAAAGGTCATTATGCTTACTAAGTTGTCCAGAGGTGCATTTATACAAAACGTTCATGTAGAAATGTTTCGCTTTCGGAGAGTTCTTGAAACAGGATGATATTAAATCCAGCTGCCATATATCACGGGACACCCTTATATTGTGGATACGGAGAGCGTCTAATAATGGAGTGTTCTTGCAGAGTTTGTTTAGGCCCAGAGCTGTTTTAAGTAAACGACCCTGCATTTTCTCGAGAATGTCTAGCGATCTATTGGGCACAAAGACCGACTGGAGACCGTAGGTCAGTACGGGACGCAATGCGGAGTTCCACAGATATTTGACCGTGTCTGCTGATATCACACCAGATGAGAGACCTGCCCCTTGCAGCGAGTAGAGGGCACGCCGACATGATGCCATGCGGTTCTCAACGTGAGACTGACCACAATCACCCAAGGTCACACCAAGGTAATCCACGGTTTCAGATTCATGGAGCGGAGTCCCGTTTAGAAACCAAGTCGGATGTGGCATTAAGGTCCGCCGACCAAAGGTGATACATTTGGTCTTATTAGGGTTAAATCTCAGTCCATGAGATTCTATGTATTTGGTTGCCACGTTCACAAGAGATTGTAGACCAGTAGATGTGACACTACACAACATCAAATCATCAGCATAACAGAACACATTGTACTTGTGACCACCAATATTTACCCCTCCTGTTGTATCAGATAGTATATCGACCATCTCATGATAAATAATGTTAAACAAGAAGGGAGACGAAAGACCTCCTTGCCTCGTCCCTTTAACGATTGCTAAGTTATCACTAAGGCAGTCATTCCATAGTACCTGCGCCGATAGCCCTTTGTACCAGTAGAATAAAACTCGCCAGCACGGTTTCGGGATGATCTTCAAAGCCTTATAAAATAGTACACAATGTGGGATATTGTCAAACGCGCCCTCTGCATCAAGCGCACACATATACACAGTTGATCCCCTATTTGTGCAATAATCCACAACATCATGAGCAAGTGCAACTGCCATGTTCGTACTCCGATTAGCCACGAATCCGAATTGTAGGTCGTGAAATGTATGTTCTCCGGATTCCTCGAGTATATACATTTCTAGCAGCTTTGAAAACGTTACTGATATCGTTATAGGTCGATAGCTACCTGGTGATGACGGATCCAGGCTAGATTTTTTTAATATGGGAATCATGAGTCCCCGCCTGAAGACGTCCGGAACCATTCCGTAATGGACACACATTGATAATAAACCCGACAGTAACGTTACAAGTGGAGTGTCTTTGGCGTATATGATATGTTCAGCAGTGACACCGTCTATTCCAGGAGCACACCCTCTCCGTAGCTTCGCTATAGCTTTTTCAAGGCGATTTACTGAGAGAAAGGACTCCAATTTCTCATTTTTCATTTCCGCATATTTATCATTCACAATATCCATAGAAGAGCACATGATATTGGAGGGATTTTGAGGCAGAACGGAGAACTTACCACTGAAGTGTTCATATAGTTTATCCATTCCAATATCCCCCGTGTTATTAGCGGTTTTGTTTTTTGTCATTTTGATTTGATTCCAGAAGCCTATTATATTCCTGGTTTTATACAAACGATCAACTGCTTTGAATGCACTTCCAATTTTGTTATTTACTGCTTTCCGACAAGTGTCCCTGTATAGTTTTTTGGCGTATTTATAACACTTGTACACATGACCGTCCCTGGGCCGTCCGTTCACCTTCCATAGCTGAAACCAGAAGCGATGTTTGTCCCGGGCGTATCTACATTGTGGGTCCCACCATTGTTTCTTTCTCTTCGATTGATATCCTGAATTACCCAGTTCCGAACAGGACACATGAATACTCTTTGTAAGTTGATCATGCAAAGAGTTAATGGCTGATAATATGCAATTGTCATTTGCACAACTATCCAGTTTGGGGATACTCACATCCTTTAATTGTTCCTTAATTAGCTCACCGTATTTTTGTCTCGTATCCAGACAAGACCAGTTCACTCGTGGAAAGGATGGTGCACCCTGATGCACGTTTGAAGATCCCGAAGTGTCCGACTGCTGAGCTGAGATAGATAACACTGTTTTTATTGGATGATGATCGCTCGTATTATTTTCAAGTTCACTCATTATCTCACATTGCACAAGTTGGGTAGCAAAATACTTCGAGAGAAAAACGTGATCAATGTAGGATGTATGCACCCCATTCCAGAACGTGTGATTCACGGGCTGTTTGTAGCTATAATTGGCTACAATTAAATCGTTATTAAATAGAAAATCGTACAAAATGATGTATATTGAACCCGTTTCTGAATGAACAATCATCAATAGTGCACTCGGTCTAAAATCAAAGCGTAGCTGCGGTCATGACGATATATCAACTACGTTAATTAAAGAATCCATTCATGATATTATCGTACCATTAACTCACATTATAAATAGATCGTTTAGCACAGGTATATTCCCCGATCAATTAAAAATTGCAAAAGTTATACCAGTGTATAAAACTGCTAATAAACAATCGTTGAACAACTACAGACCCATCAGCCTTTTACCTGCGTTTTCTAAATTATTTGAGAAATTAATGTTCAATAAAATCACCCTATTTCTGGACAAATATGATATTTTATATAAACACCAATATGGCTTTCGGAAAAAAAACATTAAACTATTCACCCCATCATTCATTTCACAAATCATTGTGCCGAGGTTAATATTAAAACTGAATATACGTTGGCTGTATTCTGTGATCTTTCCAAAGCTTTTGACGTTATCAATCATGACATTTTGCTTCACAAATTGAATAATTTAGGGCTTCGGGGAGTCGTCAATGACTGGCTGGGCAGCTATTTAACCAACAGGAAAGAATTTGTCTCTATTGATAACAGAAAATCTACATCACTTAGCATATCATGTGGGGTTCCCCAGGGGTCAATATTAGGTCCTTTGCTGTATCTGCTTTATGTAAATGATATAAACATGGCATGTCCAAGTAAAATTTTGTCTTTTGCAGATGATACAACCAGGTACGTATCTGACTCAAATATTAATTTTCTGTACTCCAAGGCTAACAAAAGTATCAACGAATTATTCAATTGGTTTTGTGCCAATCGTTTGTCATTAAATGCCAAGAAAACTAAATATATGGTGATTAACCCACAAAAGAAAATAGACGTGGAATCAATACCCAGTATCAAGTATTCCGAGCAAACAAAACAGGGTCCGTTATCCAATCTCATAGTCCGGGGACAGAAAGTCATATCAGGCATACGAAGTGAGAGAAAACAAAAATGACAGGGAAACTCATGAACCCCCGTTCATGAAAAAACTCAATTTTGAAGTTTTGAGTCTCAAAATTGATGATGTGACACTAAATAGACTAGGTACAAATTGTGAAGAACCTGTCACTAAGTTTCTCGGCATATTGATTGACGATACTCATGGAAGTATCATATTGACCATGTGAACAATAAAATCTCTAAATCTATATTTGCCATTAATCAAGTGAAAAGATTCTTGCCACGTGAAAGTCGGGTATCATTGTACCACGCACTAGTTCAGTCCCATTTAAATTATAGTCTACTCGTCTGGGGTAATGCCGGCTCATCTTCTCTTAAACGCACTAATATTCTTCAAAAACGTGCAATGCGACTAATACACAACGCACCCTATAATAGCCATACAAACGAATTCTTCAAATCATCCGGTATTTTGAAGTTGCAAGATTTATATGAATGTCAGATTCTTCTATTCATGAATGACTATTGTCTTAAACGTTTACCTGTGTCTTTCAATAATATTTTTAAGTTTAACAACGAGATAGTCAACAACCGCCTAACGCGCCAGTGCAATCTTTTACATCTTGACCGATGTAAGTCAAATTTTTCTAGAAGGTTTCCTATTTATAATTTCCCTAAAGTTTGGAACAAATGGTATGATTTAGTAAGCCGTGCTCGTTCGCGTTATACACTGAAACGATCGTATGAAATTAAGTTATTGTCATCTTATACCGACACTACGAAATGCGATAACCCTATGTGTCCCGATTGCTTCTCATCTTAGACAATCAGATTTCACTATACATAAAGTGCTTTAATAATTTCGAACTTGAATATCTCGTAAAGTCCACCCGTGACATCAGTCTATTGTTCTTACTCTCCATTACCAATAGGTAATGGAGAGCTACGTGCGAAAATTGGAGCGATATGTTTGTAATATTGGAGCTGAGCTCAACTGTGAAATATTGAGAGAAGTTTTGCTCGCTTCATTGATTGTAACACAACGGGATTAAATCATGTGTACATGCATGTAGGTGCAGTATTTTTTGTGAAGCGTACACCTCGGACGAATATTGCCGAACAATAGTAATCCCCTCGGACAAACAAGTCAAAGCATACACCGTCGTAAGGTTAATTGACATATAGCAATTGACATATAAGCGCTCAAGCTTAAACTCTTCTCCCATAAAGCCTACTTGGTCCAGGTACCTTGTACTGCTCCGTAATACTACTCGTCCACTGAAAACACACCATTTAATCCGTCTCGCACCTTTTTAATCCTTATTGTATATAGAGGATCGAACGAGTAGCACAAGGTACTTACACTGGTCCGACAAATCCAGATAATATCCGCTCATTGGTTTCATGTGAAGGAATATCCAATTTCGCAATATCCATCGCATTGTGTATGATTATCAAAACACAAAACAAGAAATGTCCCTGCAAGATATATTTATATCGTGGCATATAAGCTATCCAATTTTTGGAATATCCATGAAATCGTTGTGATTATCCCAAGTTATGCCTGCGAGTTATAATCATATCCATGACTGGTTGCAATCAGCTTTCACAGTTAGGAGGAGTATACTGTACCGTGAAATTTTAAATATAGTATGAATTTCACTTGAACAATACGATGTTGTCCCTTCAACATTTGTTTGTGAAATGAATGCAACCATTTCCCGTGTATCTCTCTGATATAACACATGTGTGCTCACGTCTTTACAACTCGTACATCTTGAGCTATAGTGATTGTGTGTGGGGGGGGGGGGGGGTATTTTTGGGGGGTGGTGGACTTTACATTAGTTAAAGCCCTCGTCACGCTCCATTACCTATTAGTATTGGAAACCTCGGGCTTTGCCCTCGGTCTCCAATACCAATAGGTAATGGAGCGCTCCTCGGGCATTAACTAATACGTAAATGCGCGTCTGTTCTTTCAAGTGAAGTAATCAAGATTATACCACATGTTCGGTCTTTTTGGGTCTGCATTTTTTTACATTTTTTCCCCACGTATTCGTCTCGATCCATTTTATTAATATTTGTTCGATTTCATAAATGTTCTTTTTCGTTACAAGGGGCCAAACAGGAAGACAGCCCACGCTATTGTTTGGTCCTCAATTCCCAATTGTGCCATCCGTCTATTATAAACTAATGTGATAAAATTTTTGTTTAGGGAATTGAAATAAACTTCTTGTCTTGTCTTGTCTACCCAATCTCTCGCACTTACACCAAGTTTTGAAGACTCCGAGCTGGACACTCAATCCTCTGAGCTGGACACCCAATCCCTCGAACTTACACCAAGTTTCGAAGACTCCGAGCTGGGCACCCAATCCTCCGAGCTGGACACCCAATCCCTCGAACTTATACCAAGTTTTGAAGAAGCTGGACACTCAATCCTCTGAGCTGGACACCGAATTCTCCAAGCTGGACACCCAATCATCCAAGCTAGACACTAAAGCCTCCGACCTGGACATTAAAGCCTCCGAGCTGGACACCCAGTCCTGCAAGCTGGACACCCAATCCTCCAAGATGAACACTAAAACCTCCGAGCTGGACACTAAAGCCCCCGAACTGGACACCCAATCCTCTGAGCTGGACACTAAAGCCTCCGACCTGGACATTAAAGCCTCCGAGCTGGACACCCAATCCTGCAAGCTGGACACCCAATCCTCCAAGATGAACACTAAAACCTCCGAGCTGGACACTAAAGCCCCCGAACTGGACACCCAATCCTCTGAGCTGGACACTAAAGCCTCCGAACTGAACACCCAATCCTCCAAGCTGGACACCCAATCCTCCAAGCTGGACACCCAATCCTCCAAGCTGGACACCCAATCCTCCCAGCTGGACACTAAAGCCTCCGAGCTGAACACTAAAGCCTCCGAGCTGGACACCCAATCCTCCAAGCTGGACACCCGATCCTCCAAGCTGGACATTGAAGTCTCCGAGCTGGACACTTAATTTCCCAAGCTGGACACTAAAGCCTCCACGCTGGACACCCAATCCTTGAAGCTGGACACTAAAGCTTCCGAGCTGGACACCCAATCCTCTAAGCTGGACACTAAAGTCTCTGAGCTGGACACCCAATCCTCAAAGCTGGACACTAAAGTCTCAGAGCTGGACGCCCAATCCTCAAAGCTGGACACTAAAGACTTGACACCAAGGAACCCAATCCTTAGTGCTGGACACCCAACCTCCGAGCTGGACACCCAATTTCCGAGCTGGACACACAATCGCCTGAGCTGGCCACCCAATCCTTAGAGTTGGATGTCCAATCCTCAAAGCTGGACACCCAATCCTCAGAGCTGGACACCCAATCCTCAGAGCTGGACACCCAATCCTCCAAGCCCAATCGTCATGACTGGAAACCCAATCCTCCGAGCTGTACACCCAGTCCTCTGAGCTGGACACCCAATCCCCCGAGCTAGACATCCAATCCCTTGAACTTACACCATGTTTCAGAGACTTCGAGCTGGGCACCCAATCCTCAGAGCTGGATACCCAATCCTCAGAGTTGGACACCGAATCCTCCAAGCTGGACAATCAATTCTCTGAGCTGTACACCCAATCCTCCGAGCTGTACACCCAATCCCCCCAGCTGGACACCCAATCCCCCGAGATAGATACCCATTCCCTCGAACTTACACCAAGTTTCGAAGACTCTTAGCTGGGCACCCAATCCTCAGAGCTGGACATTCAATCCTCCAAGCTGGACACTAAAGCCTCCGAGCTGGACACCCAATCATCCAAGCTGGACACCAAATCCTCAAAGCTGGACTCTCAATCCTCAGAGCTGGACTCTCAATCCTCAGAGCTGGACACCCAATCCTCAGAGCTGGACACCCAACCCCACGAATTGTACACCCAATCCACATGATTGTACACCCAATCCTCAGAGCTGGCCTCCGAGCTTGACACCCAATCTCTCGAGATGTACACCCAAATTCTCAGAGTTGGACACCCAATCCCACGAGTTGTACACCTAATCCTCCGAGCTGTACACCCAATCCTCAGAGTGAGACACCCAATCACCCGAGCTAGACACCAAATCCCTCGAACTTACACCAAGTTTCAAAGACTCCGAGCTGGACACCCAATCCTCAGAGTTGGACACCCAATCCCCCGACCTGGACACCCAATCCCTCGAACTTACACCAAGTTTCAAAGACTCCGAGCTGGACACCCAATCCTCAGAGTTGGACACCCGATCCCCCGACCTGGACAACCAATCCCTCGAACTTACACCAAGTTTCAAAGACTCCGAGCTGGACACCCAATCCCCCGACCTGGACACCCAATCCCTCGAACTTACACCAAGTTTCAAAGACTCTGAGCTGGACACCCAATCCTCAGAGTTGGACACCCGATCCCCCGACCTAGACACCCCATCTCTCGAACTTCCACCAAGTTTCAAAGACTCCGATCTGGACACCCAATCCTCAGAGTTGGACACCCAATCCCCCGACCTAGTTGGACACCCAATCCTTAGAACTTACACCAAGTTTCAAAGACACCGAGCTGTACGCCAATCCTCAGAGCTGGCCACCCAATCCTCCGAGCTGTACACCAAAGCCTCTTGAGATATAAACTCAATCATCAGAGCTAGACATCGGATCCCCAAATTGGAAACCCATCATCTGAGTTGGATACCCAACTTCCACGAAGTGCATAGCTGAGCATCTGAGCTGGACACATAAATACTCCGAGTTCCAAACCGAATTTCCCGACTTTGACACTCAATTCTTAGTTCCGACGACATAGCAACACGCCACGCACCCTTGGCAATCGCGGAAAAGATCCCACAAAATACCACAGTTCTGTCCCATTGCCCGGTTTGTTTGTGGGACCTGATACGCATCACTGCGTTTTGGAGCAATATATGGCATTCTTTGATGATTGGCTACTAATTATGGAAGTGTAAGTATTCATGTATCATCGAACTATGAATGAATCCAACTGCACACCCAAGACTATAACCGCCTCTGTGGCCGAGTGGATTGGACTGGTGGCTCTTGAAGCAAAGAGGCTCAGAGGCGGTAGGTGACGCGGGTTCAAACTCCGTCACCGGCACAAAGTAGGTGGAGTTTTCATCCTGGCAACGCAAAGGTTTCTCCATTCGAATGTGCTTTCCAAATTCAAAATTGTCACCCGACGGGGGATGGGGAAGACAGGCAGAAGTGCCTATCATCATGGACCGTCGTTAAACAAATCTGATTATTATTATTATTACTCTGAGTTGGACATGCGCCAGTCTCAGGACACGACAATCTAAATCTAACAAAGTTATTATTGCCTCCAATATGGAGAGAATGACAAGATAATTATTATCGAAGCCTCATCATACATGTATGAAAGTGGAGATCGTATATTTATATTATCATTATCCGTTATCAATTATCATCACTGAACTCAATCCCATAGAGATACGAGTATTTTTGTCAGTATTTTGTGTTCACAGTGAAGGAATGCTATACGTCGGGCCATAAATGAGTTGAGCCACGCATGGTCTGTCTACGGGGGCATGGCTGATAACTTGGATGTACAATCCATTCAACTCGGGCATAACCTGGTCACTGCACCAATATATCGATAAATAAATTGTGTAAATGCCTTTTGTGAATACCTTTCCTAGTAATGTATACATGTACCAACCACTCAAATATATTTGTTTTATCAGCTTATAGGACCTTGCATCGTTCATCCAATGGAATTTGAGCATGCACCTCCATAGTATTGGCGACCTGGTGGAATTCATGGATTACATACTTGACATCAACTGCCAGTTACGAAATGTCATACAAACGACGATAACATCGGCGGATCACTGTGGGGCCGGCGGGGGGGGGGGGGGGGCAAGGGATCCCTTCCATGATATAAATGATCTCATCTCGTACTATTGCGCAGGATACATCAGATAAACCCCAGGGCACCTAAATTTACGTAATTCATGGCGCCTCTGAGCCATCATACCGGATAGCTGGACCCCCCCCCCCCTTCTAATTCAGGGATCCGCCTACCATATCCACCAATATCAATAACATAAATAATCCAGTACACTTATATTCTAGCCCCGTCTATATGGTAATGCACAATAATAATCGTCGTTGATGGCTTCCATTGCCGAATCATTTGAGCTTTAATAATTCAGAAGCTGCGCCATGGAGGGATTATTACAAATTGTATGTACATCGTAACGAACGAAAAATAAACCAACGAAAAGCACTGTTTTATCTGCTTGGCTTTGATCATGTGTTGTGCAATATTATTATCATCCATGTGTTGTCGTTGACAAATACATCAGACATAACGGCTGCGAGGTAGGATTGACTTCTATATTCCGTGCACGGAATGAATGGCGCGACAGATAAAACATACGTATCAGCGACCGTAAACACGATATTAGGAGCTTACCTAAAGGGCAATTCGGCTTTGCTTCATTGAGTGGGTATATGTGAATTTACATTTCGACTTACTAGTTTCCCGATAACACAATCTATGTTTGCGTTTGATCACACAAAACCAGCTCGGCCTTAATCATAGGCACATACAAGGGCATTCGGTGAAGAGCCCAGGACTTGAAATTTGAGACTTTTCTCCAGCTCGATTGAACCTGGAATTGTACGCCACTTTCAATCGATATCACTACCGGTATTGGTCATATGACTGTTAGTATTGACTCAAATCGGCCGGACAAATAAGGATTCCAGAGCACTGGACTAGATTCGATAGACAACTGACCATGGATATCTAGCAATTAATCGTCTTCAAGCATAAAAACTTTTTCAGTTTGTGGGTTTAGTGTGTGCGATTGAATGCATGGAAGGAACCCCCCACGCAAAGACTCTGATATATTCCACATGCACATGTGTGCTCGTCAACCGAATGCTTTTCAACGCTCTTAGAAATAGAGTAAACATATCGACAATGACAGATAAAATATTTAGCAACACAAACCGGTCGCTTTGCACTTGTCTGCGAAGCAATAACAGTCACTCGGACCTCTAGGATTATCCGTGTGTGTCACACTGGCGGAGACATGACACGTTCTAAGCTAGACTGGATGGTCATAAACCAAGTTTGAGTGTACAGAGGAAAGGAAGTTGTCTTCAATGCATTTAAAAATGCTTTGTCACACGAGTTGAGCGAACTCGATCATTCATTAAGAACCACGATAATTTGTACTGCAATTCCAGTATTAATCAATTTATCGGTAAGTAATTGATTTATTCGAATTTTATTCCAGTCAAATATTTTGACTTATAAATGGAATATGCCTTTATGTGAGGCAAACCCGCATACACATTTGTTTCGTACTGCAGATATGGATATCAGTTTAACAACGGATTTTACAGACGAGCAGATCGCAGGTATGGTGTCTTAATTCTTAAAACTGTTTTGTATGAATTCTTCACAAATTTGATCATTGTTCACAAATCTGATCACTGACAAACTTAATGTTTATATGTAATAACTGTTCTCAATTCGAAATGACGAGTACTTCACTCACTCCGTGAAATACAGGCACATGGCTGGTCGCTAGTCCCTCTTATCTCATTGTGCTTATCTTGTATGACCTAAGCACTTGAACTAGTTTTGCGAATATCCACTTAGTATTTTGCGAAAGGCACTTACATGATGTAATTATTATGCATGCTTATAGTTATATACATATATAGGCCTAATTATTTTACAACATACTTTGTATATAAAAAACAACAACAACAACAACATACTTAATAAACAGAGCGCCATGTTCTATGATTGAATCGTTTTATTCAAAATAAGTTATGATTACAATTGACGATGTCCTTGTAATTCACATCAATATAAGCATACATATTAAATGATAAATCTTGTTGTTTGCTCGGACGTGATGTAGAGTTTCGCGAGGCGTTTGCTCTGTTCGACAAGGACGGAGATGGAACGATCACGGCCAAGGAGCTCGGAACCGTGATGCGATCCCTGGGGCAGAACCCCACAGAGGAGGAACTACAGGTGAGTTAGCTCCATCTATCTACCTGTCAGAACAGGGCCAGAACCCCACAGAGGAGGAACTACAGGTGAGTTAGCTCCCTCTATCTACCTGTCAGAACAGGGCCAGAACCCCACAGAGGAGGAACTACAGGTGAGTTAGCTCCATCTATCTACCTGTCAGAACAGGGCCAGAACCCCACAGAGGAGGAACTACAGGTGAGTTAGCTCCATCTATCTACCTGTCAGAACAGGGCCAGAACCCCACAGAGGAGGAACTACAGGTGAGTTAGCTCCCTCTATCTACCTGTCAGAACAGGGCCAGAACCCCACAGAGGAGGAACTACAGGTGAGTTAGCTCCATCTATCTACCTGTCAGAACAGGGCCAGAACCCCACAGAGGAGGAACTACAGGTGAGTTAGCTCCATCTATCTACCTGTCAGAACAACGGGCACCAATTGTCTATGTTGCACCATTTTCTATGTTGCTCCGTTTATGCTTCTTGTAAATCTTTTCATATATGATATACATGTATATATCACCATAGAAATACAGTCTCTATTTCTATGATATCACGTATATATTAGCTGGCTTAGGTCTAGTTCTCATCCGCACACGCAAAGGGAATGTTAACAGGGGCGGATCCAGGAACTGGGCGAACGAGGGGGACGTGAAATCAGACGGTCTGGGGTATCAGGGGCTCGGTAAGCCCCCCCCCCCCCCCCCCCGAGGACATTTTGGGATTTTCAATGCTTTTAGGCCGATTTTGATGTGTAGATGACATATCATTTGACAAATCTTCAAGGTACATATCACAGTAAATTGATACCCTGGTATAGTCAAGTTCAACTCGTAATCTCGAATGACCTGGCATGAAACCATATTTTTTTCACAAAATTCAGACTACTATAGATCTTGAAAATCGAAAAAGTTGGCAATCTACTATAAATGCTAAATTTCAGCTTAAACATGAAATTTGCAAATCAGAACACAAAACACAATTTGGCATGCTAATTGATGTTCGAATTGCACAAACCTGATGGGAGATCCGCGCCTGGTTAACGAACATAGTTTAGTACCGTCATTTAATTTTCTGAAAAAAAGGTAAGACAGTACTAAAATCATAACGTCGCCGTCATTGCCCCGGACAGGACATGGTGAACGAGGTGGACGTGGATGGGAATGGCGAGATCGACTTCGACGAGTTCCTGCAGATGATGGCCAAGAAGATGCGAGAAGCTGACTCAGAAGAGGAAATCAAGGAAGCCTTCAGGTTCTGATAATGTCTCTACTGATATTTATCGTCCGAAGAATGAACATTAATTGAGCTCACACAACGATAGATATAAATCTGGATCCACACTGGAGATATGTTTGTTTTCTTCTTTTGTTAATGTCAACATATACATTTCGCCTTTTTCGTGTTAGCAGATATTGTGAGCAAAATGTTACGAAAAGGTTAATTTATTGTGAAAGCCAATATTTACAGGGTGTTTGACAAGGATGGTGATGGATATTTGACACACAAGGAGCTGAAACAGACAATGTTGAGTCTGGGTGAGAAATTAACAGACGAGGAGGTTGAAGAGATGATAAGGATGGCTGACCAGAATAGTGACAACAAAGTCGATTATGAAGGTGGGTACAAAGAGGCTTGAGCCCTGTGTTTATTGATAAAACCGAAGTAATAAATTAGGTACAAATACACTCTTTGTTTTCATGAACGATTTCATATGTGTTATTATATATTTGATTGTTTTCAGAGTTTTTGGACATGATGCAAAACGCATGCAGATAGTGTGTTATGACATGGGATGGTGTACATAGTATTGTTTGAATAAGCGTTGAATATACACTGAGACTGGAGTTGGAAATGTATACGTTGGATTTTACACACGTGCAACTCATTCGGAAAGGGAATATACACTGGATGACTGAAAAATCAAAGGAACAATTTCAACTCATGCACCATCTGTCCATACAGGGTGGTTTCTCTTTCCAGTCGCCATGCAGACTTATGCCATACAGTGACGTTTACAACGACAGGGTTGGGAAGGGTTGACAATGTATTAACAATGACATGTGTTATATGATATATGATATAACATAATTATGGATATATATTACCAATTTAATAAAAACTGTTTGGTGGAAGATTACTCTTCATCCTGATTTCTATAGTTATCACCGGTAGGTGTCATTTTCCTTGACTTGCAGATATTTTGTTATCAATGATTGTCAAAATGAGTGTCTCGTTTCAACACTGGTATTAAATGCTGCCATATAACAACTTGTAAATTGAAAAGTATGACATACATTTTGATTTTGTTTTGGTTTTATCAAGACGATTAGACAATGATATTAATTGCAATTGTTTAATAAGCCTGCTAAAACCAACATAAAGTCATACTTGTATTCACGTACCATAATTATCATGATTATCTTTTCAACAACGGTTTCATCGAGACTTATATTCGCGAGCATAATATTCGCGACTGCAGGCCTCTCTCGAATTATCTGAATTATCTGAATTATAATATTACCACTTTTGTATCTGAATTACAACTCATATTTGTACATATTTTGCTGTATTTACAGTCCTTTCATATTTATATGATATTTTAAACATATTAAAATGTCATCAGCTATCTGTACTGATGATATTAATATGCGTAAAGTATGCATGTATGTTGATATCAATAAAGTATAATAAAACATACATGTAAATGTTGGGGTTGAGTATGATTTAAACAATATGGCTATATTGAACCAGAAGATTCGGAATAAACAATAACACCAAAGAAACGGTGCGACTAGGTCGGGAACGGCAACTATCCCGGGAAAAGTCCCCCCCCCCCCCCTTATACGACTAAGTCGGGAAATGCGACTGTCACGGGAATCGTGAAATATGATACCAAAAAGATGTTGTGAATTGTTCATTGACAGAACTAACATCCAGTTGTAAGATTACTATTGATAAACTTAAGATATTTTAGGAATACATAAAATAAAAACACAAATATAACCTCTTATTTATTCAAAGAGCGTATTCTTATAAAATACCATCGATATGAAAGATGGGCTGCCAAGAGTACATGTAATCCAACAAAATAATGTACATGTAATAAAGGATACATGGAAGAGCGCAAAATATAGTGAATTTGGTGTAAACTAGATGTACAGTATAGGAGATTTATTGATATCTGTGGTAGGCCCCTATATAAAATACATTCATGGTAGAATTATTTGATCAAAGTTACGTTAGTCTTTTGTGGGAAAAAAACTAAGCTGTGTCAAAGAAGTCGAAGTTGGAAAATAAAAAATGTAAAGTTTGACGTCGTCCGCTATCCCGGATCCTCGCGGATAAGCCGCTCACCGTGGGTCACGGCGGACACGCACCCGCTATCCTCAGATCCTCGCAGATAGTCCACTCACCAAGGGTCACTGCGGGTGCAGTATTTACTTCAGAACATTAACCAGGAGCAGCCCCCCTGCGAGCCCAGACATGCGAACACCACTCGGATACACGATCATCACCGTGGTGTTAACTGTAAGGCCGGCTAGCTGCGGTCCGCCAGGGGGGATGGAACCCCAGACAGTCCGCCAGAGCCTGTGTCGCACCATCCCAGGTGGGAGACCGGTGATCCAGAGGGCATACACCCCCGAGTCACCAAGGTCTTCCCCACCTGGGCCCCCTATGGAAATTGTCCCCAGGGCCCACACAGGCCTTAGCCGAGTGAGGACGCAGAGCTCATGGCTGAGCCCTCCGTCGTACTCTCGCCTTGCTCAGCTCTGAGACAACTCCACTGAACAGCGCGGAGACAACTCCACTGAGTACTTATAGTCACTGAAGCACGAGATACGAGGGAAGTGGCATAAGACCATTGTTACAGCATACTGGGCGAGAGAATTAGAGGGCGTTGTCAAGCAGCGCACGTGCTTCGAACAGAAGTGTCCAAAACAAAGCCAGAAAACAAGAGTATTTAGAAAGATTGCCTGCCGCGATCTTTGGGCAAAATCGCCATATTATCCCCTTCTTACAATGTTGGTCCCCAACATGCATGATGATGGCATCACATGGCGGAACCAGAAGGAAGCAAGGTGAGCGGTATCCGGAAGTCACGGCGCAAAGGACTCAGACCTTAAGGATCCGTTTTGGAAGAATGGGGAACGACCCCCGGACTTACGGAGTAAGCTGTAATGCAGTCTGGAATTTTAAATGAACCCTAATAAACAAGCCAAAATTTTGAACGAGGTAGTCCAAAAAAGATGATGACCTTGGAGGGTCATCCGCCGAAAGGGACGGTGTGCCGAGTCTTTGGAAGATCTTTAAGGTTAAGTTTTAAATTTAGAAATTCTGTAAAATGACACACCGAGTGACCAAAAGTGGTAGTACCTCTAAAAAGGATTGCCGGCCACCCGGTGAAGGGCCTGAGGCAGGACGGAGCCGCAGAAAGCGAAAGCCGCCGCATTTCCGCAGCGACAAGGCTACACTAGCCTTCCTCCTCCATCGGCTGCTCGTCCGCACCGACCTTCTTGTCCATGGACGGCGGATCCCGACGCTCCGGAGCGGGGTGCTTCGAGAGCGGGGCCGGGAGCAAGAACTCCGGCCGCTCAGGCGGACGTGGCAGGCCGGGCGGCGGTTGCTGGGGCTTGAAAGATGAGCCCTGCATGCCTGGACCCAGCGGAGCAGCCAAAACAGAGGGTGGTAGACCTGCCCCGCTGTAAGGTGCAATGGCAGCGAACATGTCTACCGTATCCTGGGTGCGCTGTGGGTCGGCCGTGCGTTCTCCCCATATCCGAACCAGAACGGGAAAAATCGCCAGCTCCGAAGCAGCATCCGACCGCTGCGCCATAGACTGCGCGAGGGCGGATGACATTGGGTCGTCAACGCCCTTTTGCAGGCGAGCCTGAGCAGCCTCGACTTCATCGAGACGACACCGTAGCTCCTCATTCTTAGCCACGAGTCTATGCAACTCAGCGGTGACCTCGGGGGTGGGGAGACCTTTTCGGACTCGGCGGCTCGAGCAGCAGCTTTCTCTTCTACGAAAGCATGCCACTCGCGAGCGTCCACCAGAGTCTGGTAGCTCTCCAAGCTATGCCGGGTACCTTCCATGAGACCCTCAGCTCGGTAATGGCCAATCCGTTCCAGAGAGCGGTCCATCTCCGCCACGAGGTACTCTGCCGCTTGGGTGAGCCTCCCCCACTGGGGGTGGTCCCAGGGGTACTCTCCCCGAGCGTGCACCAGCGCTGCAATTCCTGAGGCCCCTAGACTACTAATAGCCTTGCGGACCGGCAGGTTCAACAACACCGGATCTGACGATATCCATTCCTGACCATCACGGCGATGGCCGACCGCCTGGCCCACAGACTCGCGGAAAGTCTCGTAGGCCCGAGCGGTCCTGGAACCATACTCTCGAAGTATGTCCTCCACTGGATCAATAGGATTCATGTCCAGGGTGGCAGTACTTTGCCAACCCGCAGACGATCCTTCGATTGACAGGGAGACTGGGCCCCAGTCATTGAGCTGGAGGGAGCGGTGGTATTCGCCACCACACGTGCTTCTGGAAGACCCGCAGGGACTGTCACCTTCAGCAAGCTCGGATACGCCTCGTCCGTAAGCGCGCCCGGTGACTGAAGAGGGGCCGCCTTCCCCGGAGCAGTTCCCGAGGACGCGCTCTTCCCCTTAGTCGTTGGCTGGGCACGCCACTTGGGCGAGGCCACGCGTGTCCGCGATGCGATTTGCAGCATCTCAGACACGACCGTGGTGATCCGAGTCCGTTCTTCCCCTGAGTTGGATTCTGGCGGTTGACGGACAGCTTCTGCTGCCAACGCGTACTCCGCCGGGGTCTGGCTCATAGTGGCCGTCAGGCGAGCTGCGAAGTTCGAGCCTACCGACACAATACCAGACTCTTTCCAACTGTCGTCCATGATGCGCTGTGCTAAGCGCCATGGACCGTAGTGGAAGATACGGTTCTTCGCCGATCCTGACGTGGTCATGATCGGCGCCATCCGCGGTGGAATGTATCCATAATTGAATACAGGCCCCGCTTCATCACCATCGGTGTGAAGTCCCTCACCGCGGTGTGCACCCGCGGGGTGAGTGTTCAAGGCCTCCAAACTGAGGAAGTATCTCTCCCACGAGCCACGAGGGTAGCACCACCGACAGAGAAACAACTTCACCCAGGGGTAGTGATAACCCCCCACGTGCCGGCTCAAGTGATCATAGGAAGGGTACCAACGATCATGATTGAGGGCATCATGGGGGTCCTCATACCCGTCCAGGGACTTCAGAAAGAAAGGGCACTGAACCCCATGTTCTGTCACGGGCGGCAGCCCAACACGCTCCTCATCTGTCAGTGGACGAGGCCTGGTAAAAGGTGTGTCAGCCGTCGCACCCGCCTCCGCCGAGCGGCGGGAGTAGGCGTCCCTGCCATAAAGCGGAAGGAATAGTATGCCTTGCTGCACACTAGAGCCCTGCGCGGGCCTCAGTTTCATGCCCACACCCGCCCCGCAGAGTATATCCAAAACCTGCACCCGCACTGCACCGCACAAAATTTTCTTGGATACACCCACACCGCCCCGCATGTGTTGAATGTTTACCCGCACCCGCACCCGCACCCGCACCTTCAAATCTGAGCCCGCACCCGCACCGCACCCACAGCTTCGATAAAAAGCCCGCACAAACCCACGGGCTACCCGCCCCGGGGGCCCAACCCGCAGCCCGCACAATAAAATACATGTATACAGTATATTTTCAGTTGTCCAGAAATCACTTCTTGTCTTGATAACGCCATGATGTGCTCAGTAGCAGACAAAGAATTACAATGAGCCTCATCACCAGAGTCCCTAGAGTCACCATATATCTAGTATACCCTACCAGTTCTCTACTAAACAAACCACGTTGCCCCCATGACGTCGGAGATTGAATACTTAACTATTTCTCTTTATTGTTGTCATTGATGATATATATGATGGATACAGCTGGTCCGAATCTGCTGATCTCATGTTATCACAGATTTTTTGTCAAATTTTGATTGAAGATTAAACCCCCAGGTCAGGATGTTCGATTATACACCCTACTGTTAAGTGACCTGTGGTGAGAGAGTACTGGGCATCAAAGGCAAGAGAGGGATGGAACAAGAATGGGAGATCACAGTGGGGGTAATTAGGGTGGAAGCCAGGAATAGAACTGGGGATGCCTCACACATTGAGGATTCCGTTTTAAGTGACGTCATTTCGCCAGATGTATGGTTGCCTAGGGAGATAACGCGAAGCGATATTGATCCACGTGCTGGTTTGTTTTGCGTGTGTGGAAGTCTGGTTTTGGGAAAAGCAAAAATTCCGATGGTATTTCCCGGGATTTGGAGTAGAGAAAGGTTTTGCTGAATGTATGCTATGTCGGCAATTGCGATCTGAAAACGAGCTAAATTGACAGGGGTCCTGTTCAACGTCATTTTATGAAAAATTGGTACTATCATGCTCTATAGTGACCTAAATTTTATTGAAGTACTGTGATTATACTATCACACCCTGTCAACCGCTAAGCCCTAATTTTTTGGGGGGAAGGTGAAACGCACACCCGAAGTTGCCCAATTTAACATTGATTTAAATGCAGCCAATAATTGGTCATTTCAACCCATTAGGGGGGCGAGGAGTGGGGGTGTTATAACGACTGTCTGTGATGAATGGATATGAGATACATGTCGATTGTTTCAACTAATCGTGTGAAAACACGGCCTGGTCAGGGATATATTCATTTGTAATATATCAAAAAGAACTCGCAACAGTTGCGAACTATTGCAAGTTACATTTATGAGACACTGGCTGTAGCATAGATCACACGATAATGCATCATATAAGTAATCCTAAATACATATATTGTGTACTGAAATATTAAAATGATAGAGCACATTCATAGTAATTACAAATCACATGAAAAAATCATATAGATGAATATATTGTACTATATATTATATTGATTCACTAAATTCATAGCACTTTCAACTATTTAACAAAGATACATGCCTATATATTATGCGGGCTTCTATGAATAAAAAAGCCCGCAGAAAATAAAACTTTTACCCTCACCCGCCCCGCACCCGCAGTTGCGCGCCCGCACCCGCACCGCACCCGCGGATTGGAAAATATGCCCGCCCCGCCCGCGTAAATGTGCAAAATTAAAACCCGCCCCGCCCCGCGGGCTGCGGGACCCACAACCCGCGCGGGGCGGGTTAGCCCGCACAGGGCTCTACTGCACACCAGGGAGTTCAGGGCCCATTTCGGCCCGCAGCCTCTTAAGGGGTGGCTGCTTCGAGAAAGACCGCTGTGGTTGTCTCCCCGGACTGGACTTCGACCTTGCTTGCTTCTGCCGTCTATCGCAGAAGCTCTGCCAGCCGGCCGCCAACGCTGCCTGGGACAGATCTCCGACTATTCTCCGTCCCCGTCTGCCTCAGCCTGCTTCCAGAGAAGCTCCAACCGGAGATCTCCCTCCTGCAGCAGATCTCCCTTCTGCGAAGATCCGCAATCGGCAGCTCCGGACGACTTGGGTTCGCTGGAGGACTTGCCGGAGGAGGCCCCTTTTGGTGCCCGGACGGGCGACCTATTACCGCGACCTCCCTTACCCTGGCCGGACCCTGCGGAGGTACTGTCTGCACTGCCTCCCAAAGGATTTGGTGCCTTAGAACCTCCGGACTTGGCGGAGGATCGGCGGGTACGGACTCGGCTGTTAGAGGCCGCCAGATGCTGTTGGGCCTCCCACTGCTTCTCAGCAACCTTCCGGGCTCGGGATGCGGCCAATTCCGCATCTACCCGGTCTGACCAGCTCGCAGACTCGCCCTTGGCAAGCGGACCCGACTCCGCAGGTGTGGACTCCGAAGAGTTCTCACCGGGTACAGTGTCCGGACGACCGCGGTCATCCGGACGAGAATCCTCATCTGCAACAAGAGACGCAAGCATCTCCACGGGCAGATGGATCTCGATATCCACACCAATAGAGCCCTGTTCGCTGTAGTCCATCAACTCCTTCATGTTGGAAGAGAAGACGGATCCAGGAGCTTCTTGGCACCAGCAGTAGCCAAGCCACTGTCTACAGCGAGGTCTCGCCTGTCAACTACACTCTCGGCATCGCTGCCGGAGTCGTATTCCTTGGAGCCCGTACTACAGCCCTTGGAGACAGCCTTTTGGCTATCATCCTCAGAGCCGGATCATCTCGAAAGCAGGTTATCACTCTCAAGGGACTCATTCCCAGACAGGACTTCGCAGTCACTGTCCGGAGGCTCCTTCCCTCCCTTGCCTTCCCCGTCACCGTCAGAACACTCTGACATATCCAAGTACTCTTTCACTTGAAGCACTTGGAATCAGACCCGAAGATCTTCCTCAACCAGTGCCGAGTGCTTGAATGACCAGCGAGCACTGGTTACATCGTTTATACAGCATTAAAGCTGGCAGTTATTCTGCACGCGCAGCAGTATAGCGCGTCTCCGTGTTAACGTCTATTTGCTCGGGGGCCATTAGGCCGCCGAGCATATTATGTGGCGAGAAAATTGCCGGATGCGATGCATGTTTTAGAGCTGCTTTATATAGTTAGTGTGCTTGCTTCTGCGCATAGATGATCCAAGCCATGTGCTTATGTTTACCACAGAGAGAGAGAGAGAGAGAGAGAGAGAGAAGAGAGAGAGAGAGAGAGAGATTTTGTTTCATGCTTATTATTCTGACCCCAATTCTGGTTCTTGCAATATCTTGTATATCGTGTATATAGTTGGCTACACACAGTCCAATGTTGTGCCATGGTATTCTAGCGTGTAGCGGTGTATTAAATAAAGTTATGTGAGGGTGGTTGGATGTAGATGTTAATTACTTCATTAATGAAGGTGTTATGATGATTTAGATTGAATGATGTGATAGATGAGATATTTGTTTAAAATTGGTCTGCTGTCATAGAGGGTGTAAAAACAACACATAAGAAAGTAGCAGGATGGTGAAATATGATATCATGTGTATGATGGTTGTGCTCACGGATCTAAAGATATGTAAATGGACACATTTCAGAAACATTCAAAATAAAACTTTTGTGGGAAAAAAAAACTTCGTCAATTCATGAATTATACATGCTACCAATACCATCCATTCAACAAATAATTCCCCCGAGTTTTGACTGTTTTTTGAAAACAGCCAACTTGTTTTAACATACAGGCCAACAAACGAATTACGTTTTCACTATAGGCTCATGCATATACACGCATCTCTCCCGGTGACTCCTTATATCATGCCATGTATTCGGGTGGCCTTAATACAGGCGGCAGGCCATCCCGGGGGATCCCGCAATCACATACAGTAACTAGACATAAAGGCCTAGAGGCCTTGGGGCATTTCGATACACAACACAATCACAGTTGAACTGTTAATTACTGACAACTCTTCAACCAAAATGATTATGTAGATACATCCATTTCATCCATTAAACGATTTATGGCCAAAAATGAAAAATGCCGACTCAGCAGAAAAATAATTTGGCCCAGGGACAAGTTCATCCAACATACCCCTAAGACATGTTTTTCTAGTGTCACGAGTCCGCACCGTTTCAGACAAAAGAAAAAAAATTTGGCCCAGGGTCCAGCTCACTCAACATGCCCCTAAGACATGTTTGCCTAGTGTCACGAGTCCGAAAATAACGCCAGTTTCGCTCTACAACGCACCATTTCCGAGATATGGCCGAAAATGAAAAACACCGACTAAGCAAAAAAAAAATACACCTAAGACATGTTTGCCTAGTGTCACGAGTCCGAAAATAACATCCGTATCGCTCTACGACGCACCTTTTCCGAGATATGGCCGAAAATGGAAAACGCCGACTCAGCAAAAAAAAAAATTGGCCCAGGGCCAAGTTCACCCAACATACTCCTAAGACAAGTTTGCCTAATGTGACGAGACCGAAAATAACGTCCGTTTCGCTCTACGACGCACCTTTTCCGAGATATGGCCAAAAATGAAAAACGCCGACTCAGCAAAAAAAAGTTCTGCCCAGGGCCAAGTTCACCAAACATACCCTTAAGACATGTTTGTCTAGTGTCACGAGTCCAAAAATAACGTCAGTTTCGCTCTACGATGCACCGTTTTTGAGATATGCAATGAGCCTCAAGGATGACTCACCAAAATTGTATTCGGCCCCTGGGTCAAAGGTCGTTTGAGGGATTGACCCCATAATCGATAGGGTTCCTCTGTGACACTATATCACCATATATGTCAAGTTTCAGAATGGTAGCACAAGTACTTTTTGAGTTATCATCTGGAAACCATTTGACACAAAATTCATCCTCACGGACTAACCGGACCTCGGAGCCGGCAACCTCCGAAATCTCCAAAACAGTAGGGTTCATCTACGTAATATATGTGATAACTGATGAAAATTTCTCGAAGATTCGTCAAGGCGTTCTTGAGTTATCGTCTGGAAACCGAAAAGTGAAAAAAAAAAATTTCTGACAAAACCATAAGGACATTTCGTGCCGAAATGCCCTAATTAAAATCAGTCATTAGCTATCGCTGCTGCACTGGCGGACAATGACGTGAATTTAATCACCCCAGCAGGATAAAGATTGTATACAATGAATCAGAAGTCAATCTACTTGTGGATCTTACAATTAAGATCAATCAGCAGCGATAAAAATACATTTACTGCTGCCGCTCAAACAGTAATGAAAATAAATTTACCACTGTTTGCCTACATTTTTCATAGATCACGGCATACAGGCTTCTGATAACATGAACACAATCTTCTACACCCCTCTTATGAAAGCAGGAATTTCCCGATTTCTAACTCTCTATTGCACCAGGAAAAAGATATATCACTAAACTTATCTCAATGTATGATTAAATGAGAAAGAAGAGCATTTTCACGGAATGCACGCATACTTGTGGTTTAAATAATACACTCAGTAAATAATAACATTAGATGGATAAACAAACATAAACACTTCCCATAGCCGCTGGTACGCTTACAAGGCAATCGGGTATGCCCATGGTAGCCCTAAAGACAATTGAGTGCCCTGTGGGCTATCATGACATGCCCACTAGCAACCTCATCGTACAATGGAGCCACGGAGCAATGCACCGGTCCAGCCCAGAGCCCATACAACGACCAACGGAGCGCGAATCCAATAAATTTACACGAGATACCGGCAGGTCCATAACCGCAATGGTTAGGGGGCGAACCCTTCATGCCAGCACCCAATCTAGAGAATCCCAAACATGATGAAATCAATAGCCGGCGGTCGTCCGGACCTGCCCGTGGACGGAGTCCAGATCCAGACAATCACCATAGCATGGCTTATTCTATCCGATGGTAATGATAGATCCCCTTCTTAGAAGGAGGCAGGGGTTTTGGTCATTCCAGCCGGACCGCGTTTTATAAAGTGCGATCTGGACGAAAAAGAGCGTCACCCGCTGCCGCGGCTGGTCTGCACTTGCAGACTTAACAGCCGGTCCATTAAAAATAATGGTAAAACGGTTTCCTGCCGCTAGAAACCTTATCCTACTATAAACAACCTTATACTAGTGGCTCACGGGTGACAACGCACCGAAGTGCGTCATCTGAAAGCGTCCGGAGCGCCGGACGAGTTGCGCGAACGAACCGCGGACATCAGTCCTCGCATCCGGATACTCTCCCCGCGTCCATATGCCAGTTCCCCAAATCCGTGGGAAGGCGCTTCTCCTGTAGCGGATGTAAATCCCAACCTCAGTCTGGCCATATCAGAGACCGTTCCGGGACAAAGGGGCATCCGGCGAATCCACAAAAGTGGTCCGGCCAGCGTAGGCGTTGGGTTAACTACGCTGGACAGCAATCCACATGATGCGGATAGGCTTGCCGCACGTCCCTAGTGCTAGAAACTACGGGAGGGCGGATGCGGAGCGGTGGCGTTACGACTTAAAGATTTCCGGAGACCTAAACTATGGAGATAGCCACACAGTGCCCACTCACAGAGGAAAGTCGTCCGGATCCCTACGGAACGACCTAAAATCCATCCCTGGTGTGATAGATGGATACTGCAGACACATCCACATGAGCGGAACGTTAGTCCCACCCATATCGAGACGGAGCACGAGGTTTCCGGCGTGGCCGTCTGTCATCCGCAGGTCCAGGAGGTATTGGGGGAACCTGCAGATCGCCGAGAACAGGTGTAATGTCATCCGGAAGACCCACCATATGGCGCACACACTCGTCCAGCGTCCGCGGATGCTGACCGAAAGTGTCGGAAGCATCCTGTATGAGCGGATCCATGACGAGCGGGCCCCCGAACTTATTCAGGTTGTCGATATGGATCACCAGCACCCTGTCCGGATCGGAATCCCGACGGATCCGGTAGTCCACCTCTGTCACCTGCTTTCCTCCATACGGTGAACGGGCCGATCCACGGCTTTGCAAACTTGTTACCTTGCTTAGCCGGTGGATAATAATAACGACCCTATCCCCTACCGCAAAAGCGGGCCTACCCTTAGCATGGGCGTAATAGCCACGCTTCTGCCGGATAGCGGACTTATCCAGGCGCGCTCGCGAGAAGTCATGGGCATTCGCCCGGGCGCGGCGAACCCACCCTACGTACTCCGGACCGCACTGGGGTACCGGACCGGTTTCCCCCGTGGTTGGATACATGATATCCATGGGCAGATTGAGCTCTCGGCCGTACAACATCGCGTGCGGAGTCACTCCGGTCGAAGAGTGGACCGACGACCGGTATGCCATTAAGATATATGGGAGGTGGTCATCCCAATCGTTCGCATGATCATTTACAAAGGCCACCAACATATTCAGGATATATCGATTAAACCGTTCGACCTGTCCATCAGACTGGGGCTTGTAAGGGGTGGTCCGGACCTTGGTACTCCTTAGCATCTGTGTCAGGTTCCGGAACAGGTTGCTCTCAAATTGCGTGCCCTGATCCGAATGTACCTGCTTGGGTATGCCATGGTAAACCACCCACCTATTCATCAGCAACCGAGCCACCTCGTCTGCGGTCTGGCACCGCAGGGGATAGGCATCGTTGTACTTGGTGAAATAGTCTGAGATCACCAGGATGTACCGGAACCCACACGGAGCGGCCCGGTGAGTATCTAGTATGTCCAGGGTGATCCGGTCAAAAGGCGCGCCAGCCTTAACCGTGGTTAAGGGGTGGCAGCCAGGATCCGGAACTCCTTTGCAAGCCTGACACCGAGGGCAAGCTGTGCACCACCAGTGCACGTCCAATCCGCTACCAGGCCAGTGAAAGCACTGTTGTAGCCGATGGACGGTCCTCCAGATTCCCAGGTGAGCGGTCACCCGGAGGTCGTGCAACTGACGGGGCAGTGGGCTCGGTGGCTCATAGCGCCGGTACAAGAGGCCATCCCTCAAGGTGAGCCATTCCCACTGGGAGACTAGAGACTGTGTCTCCTCCTTGTAGGTCTTCTGCTCAGCCTTGGAGGGCTTCTGGCCGGCCTCGAGGGCCTTTATAACCGGTGCCAGAGCACCGTCAGCTCTCTGCTCCACAGCCACTTGTGCCGGAGAGTAGCCGCCCAAGTTCGGCTCCTCATCCGTTATGTCCGGCTGCGTATCAGCGGCCATCACCACTGGGGGCAAGGACCGCTCATACTCAGACTCATCCGAGGACGCGGATGGTACCCATGAGGAGTACATCGCTGGACTCGAGGAAGACTCGCTGGAGCTGAGCCGCACCTTCGGTTCAAAGGCGGGACGCCATCGCCGGTAACGGCAGGTCCTCACGCGGGGGTGGACTCCTGTGGCTCGGGCTGCCGTGTTGATAAAGGGGGCGGCGGCCTGCGGTCTTCCCAGAATGTCCAGTTCCGAGTCTGAGGAAGAATCCTCGACGCGCTGGAATGGAGTCATTCCTGCACAGTCGGGGTTCTTGCACTTATGACAACGGGACAGCCCATCGGCATTGCCATGCAACTTTCCGGCGCCGTTCTCATTTGCATGTCATACTCCTGGAGTTTGACGAGACCCCGGGCCACCAAGCCGTCGGCCTCACTATAGATGAGGAGCCACCGGAGCGAACTGTGATCAGTGCAGCCGGAAATGTCGCCCCAACAAGTAATGCCGGAACTGCCTGGTCATGGTTACCACCATGAGGAGCTCGCGGTGAGTGGTGCAGTAGTTCATTTGAGAGCGACTCAGAGCCACACTCGCATAAGCTACTGAACGCTCCTGCCCGTCTACGACCTGCGAGAGGACACCGCCGAGCGCAAAATTACTCGCGTCAGTGTCCAGCTGCCACCAGGGCTTTCCAGAGATCCGCAAAGGCGATCTCCTGCAAGGGTCCCCAGACAAAATCGACGCCCTTTTCCGTGAGGTAAGTAAGGGGGCGTGCGATCTCCGCGAAGCCTCGAATAAACCGGTTGTGGTAGCTCGCGAAGCCCAAGAAGGAACTCACGTCCACCACGTTACAAGGCTGGGGCCAGTGCTGTACGGCCTCGATCTTCGCGGGGTCCGTTCTAACTCCGGTGCCTGTTACCATGAAGCCCAAGTACAAGATCTCTTCGGCGAAGAGATCGGACTTGCTGGGCTTCAACTTAAGGCCTGCGTCACGGATGCGATGGAGTGCCATCTGGAGGTTGGTGAGGGTTTCCTCGAACGACCGGCCTTACACGACGACATCGTTGGACCACTTCCGCAGAAGTTATATCTACCTGAGTATTGTCCAGCTTGTCCACAGGTGGTGCAAAGACGGGTGCCACAAGACCACTGTTCCCGGATGCAGTGTTGGTCGCCACTACGTCCGGCTCCAGTTTCCCTCACGTGGAGTTTGACGTTGCGGTCCTGGAGGACCTGGTCGAGAGGAAGAGTTCCTCCGGCGTGGCACTGGGCGCGGCACTGGGCGCACGCGGCGGGCGGCGGTAATTACTAGAACTACAACCAGGTAACAGTCCGTCTGGACGAGCCCGGCTGTCATACATCACGTCATAACACATCACCATCACCATTATCATCACCAACATCAACAACATCATATACAACATGCATAGTACATAGTTATGGTAATGTAGCCGTGTGCGGAGCCTGAGATGCCATGGGAGCGGAACCACAGAACTCGCGCACGTGGGCATGTTGCACGTGGGCACGCACATCCGAGGTCACACACTTGACTTAATCATCACGCGTGATGGTGATAACTTGCTTAACACCGTGAATGTGATTTCTGATGTGCCTTCAGACCACTTTGCCCTGTCATCAACACTTAGGTTCAAGGCACCATCGCCTGTTAGAAAGCAAATCAAATCTCGTTCGCTCCACAAAATGGACATTACTAACTTCACCCAGTCTGTGATAGAGTCAGACCTATCTACCACAGAAGATGGTTCACTCGCCCAGGAATATAATTCTACCCTCAGCAGGATCCTCGGCGAGCACGCCTCAATAAAGACATGGACAATTACTGAAAGACCTCGATCGCCGTGTTTTTCCGAGGAATTGCACATTGCTAAACTGCACAAACGAGATTCTGAAAGAGCTTGGAAGCGTTCAGAACTAGTAGTTCACCATCAAATCTTCCGGCAGGACTGCCAGATCTATGCTAAAGCGATAGAGAAGGCGAAGAATGACCATTATCGGGATAAAATCGCCAAATGCTGATACAGAAACTCTGTTCAAGCTGATCAATGATAATTTCGGCAACTTCCGTTCATCAAATTCAACCTCTAACCTTAGTGCTGAAGATTTCAGTGAATTCTTCTATGACAATATACGGCTTAAAAAGAAACGCAACATGTACATCATCATTGAATACATGGCACACAGTTTCCGAAGAGGAAGTGCAGCGGATTATCAACCAGTTCGCCTGCAAATCTGCTGCAAGTGACCCGCTGCCAGCCTGGTTATTCAAAGCTTGTTTTCCTGTCTTACTGCCAATAGTGACACGAATAGTGAATTCTTCCTTGGAATCAGCCGTGGTTCCCGAGATCTTCAAATGTGCTTGTATCACACCTCTTCTGAAGAAAACAGGATTGTGCAGTAACACACTATCAAACTACAGACCAGTTTCGGCCCTGCCCTATGTCTCAACTTGTTTAGAGCGCATTGTGGCAGCTCAGCTGGCTGCATACCTCAGTGAACATCATCTCCTTGACAAGTACCCGTCAGCATACAGAGGGGCACACTCGACAGAGACAGCTCTACTTCGAGTATCCAATGACCTCCTCATGGATCTTGATCGTGGTAATCAGGCGGCGCTTGTGATGCTAGATCTGAGCGCCGCCTTCGATACCATTGATCATGCAAGACTCCTGGATAGACTGGAAAATCGATTTGGGATAACAGATTCTGCATCACGATGGGTGAAATCTTATCTGGTCGGACGCACACAGAGTGTCACATTCGCCTCCGGAGTATCCGGATCTCGCGCGTTGACTTGGGGTGTCCTGCAGGGCTCGGTCCTTGGGCCGGTTCTGTTCACGATGTACATGGCCCCGCTTGGAGACGTAATTCGTCATCACGACATTCACTATGTCAGTTACGCAGACGATACGCAGCTCAGATGTCAGTCTGATGAAGGGCGCCAGCACTGACACGACAATCCATCATCTGGAGGCCTGCCTAGCTGATATCCGCCGTTGGATGCTCGTCAACAAGTTGAAGCTCAACGATGGAAAAACGGAAGTCATATACCTGTCATCCCGTCATAGGTCAACAAAACCAATCCCAGATGTAATGATCGGAGACTTGTCTGTGGCACACAAAGTGGCAGTCAAAAACCTAGGAGTGACCTTTGATCACCATCTGACCCTAGATCAGCATGTGACCAACGTGACACGGTCCGCACTCTCGAGTATTCGGTACATCGGCCACCTCAGAAAGTTTTTGGACAAAGCATCGATTGAAAAACTGGTTCACGCCTACATCATCTCAAAAATCGATTATTGCAACGTACTGTTGACAGGTCTGCCTGCCGAACAACTTAATAAAATCCAACGGGTCCAGAATTCGGCTGCACGTCTAGTTACGGGCGCGAGAAAGCATGACCATATCACGCCTATCCTATAGAAACTGCACTGGCTCCCGGTCCTACAGCGTGTTCAGTACAAATCCCTCCTACTAGTCTACAAAGCACTCCATCAACAGGCACCAGAATACATCACATCCTTGTTACAAGTCCAAGTTCCACCACGGGTGCTTCGATCAAGTGCCGACGTAAGGTTGACTATTCCAGCCATCAGAACTCGGTCATACGGTGAGAGAGCCTTCTCAGTCAGTGGATCAATGTTGTGGAATAATCTGCCTAGGAACATTCAACAGTGCAATAATATCAACACTTTTAAAACGGAACTCAAAACTCACCTTTTTAAACAAGCATTCGATTAGGCCTAATCTGTTAATCTAGTCAATGTATGTACCTCATTTTCCCCATAATTATTTATTTATCTACAATGTTTTCTACGGTTTTACATGTGTTATATCTGATGTACGTTATTATATCATCATAGTTCGTTTTACAGGTCAGTTTCATGTAATCTACTTTTTTATGTACAGCGCATTGAGAGTGTTTTTATGCTTATATGCGCTTTATAAGAATAAAGTATCATTATTATTATTCATTATGTTGCTGGCTGGCCTCGCCGACGGCACTGCCGCAGGGATAGAGCCCTGGACAGCCTGACGGTCTGCCAGAGCCTGTGTCGCACCATCCCAGGTGGGAGACCAGTGATCCAGAGGGCGTACACCCCCGAGTCATCAAGATCTTCCCCACCTGGGCCTAAGTCGTCCCCGAGGCCTGACTGGCCTTTACCCGAACAGGGACAAGGAGCTCATGGCATGAGCTCACCTGTCGTGCTCAGTCTCTGGACAACTCCGGCCACAAAACATGTGGCCACAGTACTTATAGTCGAGTCATCGAGTCATGAGACACGAGAGATGACGTAAACAGCCAGTGTTACAGTATAGTGGATAAGAGGATTAGAGAGCAACTCCCGTGCTTCGAACACGAAGCGGCCAGAAACAAGAAAGTGTTTAGAAAGAATCTCTTGCCGCGATCTTTGGGCAAAATCGCCACAAGTAGTTGAAAGGTATTACTAAGAAAAAAAATACAAAAAGAAAAGTTTAAAATTATAACCAAAATCGGTCCATTTTCCGTCAAGTTATTCAGCGATGGGCCCGGAGGTAAACAGCGACTTACCCTGTATAGGCCTCCATGCATTTTAGTGCTGAAATTTTTAGGACAAATTTTACCGAGACTGTACCTAATCAGATTTAATATTTTGTAGGCTTACGGTATGGTAGTGCTAGAAGTTCATTACACTGGGGATTTTTCATATACACCTATTACCAAAAGTCTGGAATCACAAATATATGTACACAAATATTAGATGTTTGTGCGTAATTGTGAAGTATATGTTACCTTTTTACGATACTAACAAACAAATAACAATTTCTTGATGTTTTGAAAGGATTCATGTACAGTCATTCAGGCAGTTACGAGATTCAGGCAGTATCGAGAAATGTAAAGATTGGAACCGTGTTAAAAATAAGAATATCCATTGTATTCCAAAGGTACTGATATTACGTTGAAACCATATCATTTGCGCTTTTATGGTGGAGAAAGAACACCATTACCGTATTTTCCTTACATGAGATTCAAGGATGAGCATATAGCAGTCGCCTTATATTTGTACCGCACAAACTGTCGTAAATCGCTCATGCTGCGAAAAGCAGCTGAGAACATCCTAAAGCAATTGGATTTTTTATATATATTTATGTTTATATGTATGGGGTATGTGTCGGGATTAAAATAGGAGAGTTTGAGACATCTACAGTATTTTATCAGTTAATGCTGAGTAAGAAACCTTTTGCAGAAATTCAGTCAGTTACGAGAAACGTCATTTTGGGGTGGTATCGTCGTACGCATATTATAGTTCGATGTGGATTTGTCGGCATAGCTCCATATAAATAATATATGATGAAATAAAAATAACATTCACGAATGTCGCAAGTGACACGTATAATTCTGTCATATGTCAAAATATAAATTTGTGGCATTTATTTTATGCATAGCGAATTAATGATAATGATAATTCATTGAAACATTCTACATTTTTACTATCACACAGCTTGTATATGGCTTGAAAAGGTCATCAATAGGATGCTACGGAGTACAAAATGGAAACATCCATAGACAATACATACATATCAGTTTGGTAAATATTACCTGTGAGAGTCGAATATGTCACCTAAATGTATAATAATGAGACGGGGCAGGTGGCGTGGGATAGAGGGGGAGGGGGAAACAGAGAGAGAGAGAGAGAGAGAGAGAGAGAGATCAAAAAAATGTTTGGCAGAAAATTGGCGGGAAATGTACATGGATTCATTATCCAGAAAATCACAATCACGCAATTTGACTTTTTAAATCTCGTTTTTGGTACGCTCATAACGATAGGAGGGTAAAATGGTAGCTACCCTTGCTTGGCCTGTCAGCAACATGGCGCGGGTCGATAACCTTTCCGAAACATGGACCCGCGGCCGTGGGTATCACGTACACGGCATTTACGTTTTCGAGTTTCTCGCCTTTTGCCCGTGATGTTGTTAATCGGTGTGATATTTTTTGCATAAATCTTTACAAATTACATAAAGTAATGATTCAATATTACATAAAGCATTCCGATAGTTGTCCTAATCTCTGTGTATACCAATGCGATGGTCCCTTGTCGCTCAAACTGTTCACAACATAACATTTCTCGATACTGCCGGAATTCTATCTAAACTACCCAAATTTCATTCATTAGATTATGGCCTACAGCTAAAAATACAATGGAAATATATTCGCACGATTTTCAGTTGTTAAATGGGTACAATATTTGCTATCCATCGCAGCAAAAATATCATAACATTCGACGATCATTATAAAGATATATGCACTTTTCCAAAATGTTTCTCGTAACTGCCTGAACGACTGTATTTGTAATCCATAATTTTGGAGAGCAGATAAAGTTCTCATTGGCCGATGTCTTCTAAACGCTGGTACACTGATATGCTGGTACAAGCATTGCAAGGTGCATGAACTCAACAATACTGCTCATTTCGTGTATGCCTCAATAAGCCTCACAATGCTTGTACCAGTATACCAGCGTACCAGCGTTTAGAAGACATCTCATTGGCTACTGAAAAATTGTGCGCTTTAATGCAAAAACTGCGTTCACTGGCGCATATTGATAGATATCGACCACCAGTCATCAACGTTAAGGGATCTCGCTGTTGTAATATGGGCAGAATGGTCAGATTCTTTAGAAGGATATTAACAAATCGTAATGTTCATGTCCATTCAGATTCCAAGTCTGTCTTCATAGTGAAGGAGGACCGACATGTTGAACATTACGTTTGCGAGTTTGTCCTTTTGTGCATTATCAAGGTTACTATTAGCCTCTGGCAATTGCATTTGCACAACTTTCATTAATAATAAATATCATTTTCTCCTGTATGTTTGCCTCAAACATTTATAGCAAGTACCGGATCCATAGTTTTTAGGTGTTATCGCAAAAGCATAATTATTTCAAAACCAGATAAAAGTGATTCCAGACTTTTGGTAATAGGTATATATCACGTTTATCGGCTTTTGCAGGTTAATTTTGTTATGAGGGCTGATCCATACCAAATATGTTTACTGCGTTCGAGTGTTGTCGGTAACTCGGCACTTATCATGGAATGCCTTTTCAACTTATCGTTTTGATTCTTATAAATGCAAAATTAATATAGCGAATGATATTGACATACATGTAATGATTAAAATACCACCAAGTGATTATTTGAATTATTAATTTTAATAATTCATCCAAGTTTTGCATGAAAACGGGTCAACGGCTATAGGCTGTATGACAACCGTAGGCTACTGTACAGTATACACTAATAGGCTAATCGAACGCTGCATACAAAAAGTCAACAAATTTATTCGCCCAAAAACGAAAATGGGTTTATTTGGTGGTTCGAAGAAGAAAGACCCCAAAGAACTGGTAATGAAAACAAATATATTTAATATGATTTCTCATGAATACGATTATGTATTGTTTGAAGCTCAAATTCCCGTGTACAGGAGTGTATTGTTTGATCTGTTTATATTATCGCTCATACTCAATAACTCATTTGATACACTCAAATATACTGCACCAGGGACAGTGAAAACAATGGCCCGAAAAAACGCCCCCTGAGCCATTGTAGGGCATATGGCCTTATCGTGAAATAGGTCCCGCTTATTTCGTACGTTATGATTTTTCCACCCCCACCACCACCCTCCAGGATTCTCCAAGATATAGAAGTTGACTGAAAACATTAAAATGGTGTTACTGTTTTAACTGAATAAGCCTTGTCATAATGTAGCGGGACCTATTTCACGAGAATGCCGGGCATATAATATGAATATTATCATGTGGTTTAGGTCCTTGACGACGGGCCATTGTAGGGCTACAATGTCAGGGAAAAAAGTAGGGCCCGGACGAGTCGACGGGTACCCGAATTCGGGGCGGGTCTAACAATTACCTGAGTCGGAATTCATTACCCGTACCCGAGAACGAATAATAATTTAGTTTTTGTCTTGAAAATTTGCGATAAACGCTAGTAAAATCATAAAAATGACAAGAAATTCATTGGGAAAAAATCGAACTCGAACAATCGTTCAAACTCGACAATAAACAGCGACGAAACAAATAATGTGTGTCAAAGATCGATGACTGGCGTTTACGTGTTACTCGTATTTGCTCCAGTGATTCCCGTCCAAATTTTTATCTATATTTGGACGGGTTACCTGGGGCGGGTTGGGTCTAGCACTATTCACGGGCAGAGCCCTATTCAACCACATGCTAAAATGTTTCAATCTAAGATTTGGCGCCAAAAGTCCCGGATTATGACATCACACCTATCATCAGCTGATTGTATGATGTTCCCTGATTGGCTAATTCGAGTGACAGCTTTGTAGCATGACAAAACTAGGGCTTATACGAGTAGGCGAGTACTCGTTGACGGTTACAAAAAGGCTTCTAACCGGTTAGGAATTGGCTAACCGGTTACTCGAAAATTTCAAGAAGTGATAAAAAACAGTACATTCTCCAGTAATTCTTTTTGTTCCCTTTTTTGGGCACGTGATGCTGTTTTTCACGCCGTCATTGTAAGTTATGCCTCTACATCGGTTCAGCATGTGCGAGTTCCATTGTTTTGTCAACTTTCGTGGTTATGTTTTCAATTGATTACGAGACTGCGTGCAACATTTATTGTAATTGACCTTACGACTGTCATGGTTGAACACCTTTTCTGTGAAGCGTACACCTCGGACAAATATTGCCGAACAATAGTAATCCCCTCGGACAAACAACTCAAAGCATACACCGTCGTAAGGTCAATTGTCTGCTGCCTTTGCTACCAGACGATCAGACGTGTGAATTTTCGATGTCCCGGCAATAGTATAGGTGATTTCAGACCTACGATAAGCATGTTTATGTATATGACTACTACATTGAAATCTTCCCAAACTTGAGTCTCAAGTGGTATAGCAATATAACGAGTAACCGGTTAGTAACCGGTTACACACTGCCGAGTACTCGGTTACGAAAATCTCTACTCGTATTAGCCCTAGACAAAACTGCACCATGATGACAATGTAAACAAACAGCTGTCAAGTGACAAAGTATGGAATTAACTTAAAGTTGAGGGACATAAATCGTTGGAAACAACTGAAAGGGGAAGAAAATGATAAACAGTGTGTATTTCATGCATTCAAAACATATTTTGTTCTGAAATAAGTGCACAAATCCTGACCCACTGTGACAGGGTGTCAGGCGAAAACCGTTGTCGCCTCAGGAAGGGACTAGCACTTAACTCTGTTATTGGGCTGAACTAGGTTGGGTCAGACCACACGGGTACCCGGGTCGGAAATTTTCGACTTGTCCGGGCCCTAGAAAAAAGTTGTTTCCTGGATATTTAATATAGCCACATGTTTATTGTGTGCAAGAGCGCAGAGTTTTTCCATGCCATTGTTGTCTGTCAGCCTCCATCCTCTTCAAATACATGACGATTGTGTGTAGCCTGTTTATTGTTTTTGCTCAACTCTTTTATTTCATTATCAGAAATGAAATTTAACATATGGGTTTTTCGTATGTGTACAAACAAAGTTAATAAACTGCTTCTGAAGGCTCAAAATGTCGGCTGAAGATGTGCTCAAGTCGCATGTCCTGGGTTCAATGTGCCCAAGTGACATGTGCTATGTAGCTTTCTTCAAACAAAACGCTATCCAGTGAATAATCATGTTTGCTATGTTTCTGGGCCACAGGTGAGAGAATGGCAGGCAAAACTGAGGAAAGAACAAAGGCAACTGGATCGACAAGTTCTGAGTGAGTTATTTTACCAATATTTTGTAAACTTGAGAACATTTATCTGATATACCCCCGGTAGATAGTTTTTACTTATAGTATCTGTACATGATTTATATGAGAATAAAACATCGGTGCTCAATAAAAGTTTCTGATTGTGTAAATGACGATCATGTCCCATCTAGTGTCATTTTGTAGTAACTATGACCATCCATGACTATGGTAATCTCAAGTAAGACTATTGGCTTGAAAAGATAGGATATAATGTTCAAATTAACAATACAATTAGCAGATAATAGCTGTGTTCCATATCTTCCGACAGGTATCAACAGAGAAGAAGAAAAGATCAAGAAATCTCTAAAGGACTCGGCGAAGCGAGGTGACAAAGATGTCTGCCAAGTTCTTGCTAAGGAGGTTGTTCGAGCTAGAAAGGCCGTCAACAAAATCCGCACTGCACAGGCACAAATGAAATCTGTGGAGTACCAGATGAATTCGCAACTCTGTAAGAAAACATCTTTTACACACACTGATGCCTGTACTATCTGGAGTGTCTGGGTGTCCATACCAATGTGTTTATATATATTGAGTTTGTTGGGTGATATCCGTACTTCCAGCCACACTACGTGTAACTGGAGCTATTGAGAAGAGCACAGAGGTGATGAAGGCTATGGGATCACTTATCAACATCCAGGAAGTTGCTGGAGCCATGCGGGAAATGTCGAGAGAAATGTCAAAGGTATGGGACTTGGTGGTCATTGGTCGTGTGAATATTGAATTATGTATTGTGTTCGTTGTAAAAAGTCCGAATCAGTGATATGTTTCCGTGATAGCAACCGTGTCTGATCATGAGTTCAGTGACACAGAGCTCACGGAAGCAATGAATCAAAAGGTTAATACGTGTACAGTACGTGTGTAATAAGTTTGTACGTATAGTGGAATAGTGGAATAGAGCTGATGTTGACATGTTTTGTTTGCACAAGGCTGGAATCATTGAGGAGATGTTGGAGGACACATTTGAGGGTTTGGAGGATCAAGAGGAACTTGAGGAGGAAACACAGGAGGAAGTTGACAAAGTCCTGTTTGAACTCACTGCAGGTTTGTTTTGGTTTTGACTTGGATGAACATATTTTGTGAGAGTATTCAGTATACAGTACATAGAAAACAATTGAAATATATGTCAACAATGTATTTGAATCTCGTTGGTGTGATTCACATCTTACAGTTGCACAAATGCAAATGAACTCGGCTGTACTATATAGATTAACATCAAAAGTGCCAACCTGTAGAACTGCCTACGATCAATATTCATGCACAAACCAACCAGAATGCCTGTATTGAAATCTGTTCCTGTCTTCCAGGCAAGATTGGCCAGGCCCCTGACGCGGTGACAGATACGTTGCCATCACTACCAGAGCCCGAGGCTGAGGGTGCTGTTGGCGGGGATGAGGAGGTGCTAGACATGCAGGCGCGACTTGAGGCGTTACGTAGTTAGTCCAGTGCGTGTGTGTGGGACTAACGCTTCACAGTGGAATTAAAAAAGGATCTATTGTTATTCTGTGCAATGTATGTCGAATGGGGGGTTTATGAGCAAAGCTGAATGCTAGGGGAGAAATCTACATATTTGTATGTAATGCAGTATATACACCAACTATTTTCTGAAAATGTGAGATCTCTTCACTAAATATTGTTACATGCACATCTTGTAAATATATTATGCATGCAGGATTATGTATGTTGGGGATGGGGGGGGGGGGGGGAAAGGGGGGAGAGAATATTGCATGTACTCTGAAACAATTTGTAAATAGCGATGCTTTGTTAATGTGTACATATGATAATGTTCATCAAATTCATATGCATGTATCGAGTGTATGAGAATGAAAATGTTTATATTCCTTTGCAAACACTCACACTGTAAAATATCAAGACAGTTTTGGCTCAACACTATGGTATAGTGCTAAGGGATAGGGTTCTAAATATACAACCATTATCCAGTGAGGAAAATGCTCTTCTGTAAGCTTAGGTTTGGTTTCCTGTGTTTGGTGGGGGGGGGGGGGGGCATGAGGTATTTTTGTCAATCAATGTCAGTTTCTTGAACTGGTGATCTGGTGCATGTATGCACAATTACAATTCAGTTCATGCGTACGGCCATCACCGGTATGTACTACTATTATTGTACAAAATTGACTGTTTTGATGCTGAACAAACACAGATAGTGTTTTAGATAAGTTTCTTTTCTGAATTTTCACTTCACAGTGACTGAATGCCAAAACTCAGAAAAATCTGCTAGAATTTGATATTAATGAAATCGCAATGAAATGAATATTGTTCATAACATTGATGACTGTATTTTGGCGACTGTATTTTGGCATCTTCGTAGAAAGTGTTTTGTTCTTGTCAGATTTTTTGAAAGTGGTTGTTGTGGTGTGAGAACAAACTGAGCTGGTATTGAGCAAATGCGTAGCCATGTCATGCTGAATAGATTACTGAAGTAACTCGGGTGAAGACTGACAGACTATCTGGTAAATAATTGTTGTTTTTGTATGTACATAATCGTTTATCAATGCATTATTCTAACTTATTATGGTTTGCAAATATATTCTAGAGGTTTTATTTGCATGGTGGTAGGCTTTGACGTCATTTACAAGTACAGTGTATATTCATGTGTTAAGTATGGAAGCATTTGTAATGGTTGAATACTTTCCATAGCAATTTGAATATTTCTATGTAGCCTAATTATGAGTAAACCTGAATATTGATGCAATCCTGTCATAGATTAAATTGTCTAAAACAACTGAAAGCAGTCAAACAGATTGTAGACCATCTATTTCATGTATCCGAATATGCTGCGTTATGAAATTTTGTACCTACAAAATAAACTAGATTATCTAACTGATGGTTTTTGTGCATCTCACATTCAGAAATATGGAATACCTTAAATGGTAGCTTGTGAACCAACCAATTATTCCACATGAAAAAACAAAATCTGCGCAAATACTTGGGTCAATCAAGCCAGAAATACGGTAGTTTCCATGACAAATATTTAAGTCTTATTTATTGTCCGGGCCCTGGGCCGGGACATACTAAAAACGCACTAATTTCAGCTGGTTCTGTTTTGCGAGGTCTCCCGCAGTGACGGGCAGGGAGTGATTCCACGGTGGACATACGTTGCGCGCTACTGTGCGGGCTTCGCCCGTTTACTATGCTGTGAACTGTAGTTCACAATGTCTCATGTCAGATGTCAGATATGTTTGTGTGGTACAGCGGGGGGTCGCAAATATTGTCACTCTGTTTGCCCAGGCAGTGATTTTTTGCACCCGCTGATATAACGCTGATGTAATAGAATCATATTGGAATCGCACTTAAAATAGGATATAGGCATATGCGCATAAAAAAAACCTGGAGTGAAGACTGAAGCACTGGGGAATAATAGGCGAGATATTAATTTAATTCATAAAAAAAAAAAACAGCAAAACATTTCCTCCGGACATATTCTTGACACTTTCCATTCCTACTATTCTGTAGCTTGTATCTCTTAATAATAAGGTAAAGCGCACACATTAAACCCATTTTCTGTTGATGAATGACATGTTCCGCCACTGAATTTACAGTTGGTACCGGTATTCAAATCTTTGTGGATCCGCTAATAATGGCATTTTCACCGTTCCATAGACACTGATCATCATGGATGCGTTCGATTTTTACACTATTACTTCATCTGCATACATTGCATGTTCGAATCGTGAGCATTTTGACAATATTATTAGTTGCTGAAAAGAACAATGACTCAACCTACTTGGTGTTAATATGTCTGCATCTAGCCAGCTCATGGAAAAGAAGCATATTTGTATGTATACAGGTGGTATATGCGCTATACTGGCTAGCCTGAAAAAAAAAATGATACCAGTAACAAATACTGACACACACGCAAAATAAATAGATTTCAAGGGTCTAGTGATGTTGTAAAATTAGGCTTATACATAGCACTGAGCATAAATTTCACTTTTAATTTATTAAAGACATAAATTGTGTGCTAACTTGTTTACTATTGTGTGCTGATTTCCGCAATAAGTATTTTCGGTATGTCACCTCAGGGGCTCCGTAATAGTGCGATCATATTACACTTTTTTAAATGATCAATTTGTAAAAAAAAAATACATTGAGACGCTTTCATTATGTAGAGTTTGCACTTTCAACCGCTGAACTACTGCGTGATGTAGTCAGGAGAAATCGAACGCCGTTCTACAAAAGTATGGCTAGCCAATATGTCCATAACTGGGTTTAGTCCAATAACTGGCTAAATATTCAACTAATTGCAGTGAGTATATCCAATAGGGGAGACTCCCCCAATTAGATCTACTAATCCGCACACACTAATTATCCCCCATATTGTCTTTAGGTGGATTGCTGCCCTCGTCGATTTCTAGGTTGGAGATACTGCTGGTTGACGATTTCCAATGAAGGACATCTAATATTAACTACCGTCAAATGATTGGAGGTTGCTCACAGCTTGATTAACTTGAGTGATCGAAACGTATACCATGTTGATACCATAATAAGACCAAGCCAAATTTTTCTCAATACATGGTTTTATGTATTTCTGCTGATTCCCAGCCTACATCGTTGGTATAACGTTTTCTTTTAAAATTCTTTTCCATGTCTTCTGCGATGTACCTGATGCATATGGCATCCATCTGCGTGCCAAATAAGCTGAGCAGTTGTCTTCATTTCTAGCGCACTTCGCGATTCAGACTTAAAGGGCACTATATGGGATTCTGTTTTCCGCCGGTGTAAAAGGAGTGGTAGTCCCCAGGAATAGTAATCCTGATACCTACAGTCCTAGGACCGCAGGACCTGCATGCCTAGGATGGTAATCCTACTATGACCTAGACTCCTAGGACCTGCAATCCTAGGATTAGTTGTCCCGGACTTATAGTCCTAGTATTGGTTATCCTAGGACCGTTCATCCCAGTAACGATTGTCCTAGGACTTACATTCCTTCGAAGCTGACGACAACACTGTCTCAGTCAGCTGCCCCGGTGGACGTGTGGATAGAGCGCGTGACTTCACTGCATGAGAGTTATTACATGGCGTTATGATCGAATGCTTGCTTGTTTCTATATTTCTGTTGTTCGTGTGTCTGAGGGTTCGAGCCTAGGTCAAACCTTACATTTGTCACTTTCTTTTAATGTGATATTTTTTGTAACTTCATAAAATAATAATTCGTGTTCAATAATAAAGAATAAACATTGGGAAAAATAAACTAATAGTGTAACTAACAAAGATACACCTCGATACCTAGGCATATCGCTGAGTTATGAGCAACAACGACATGGCATGACTACAGTAAGTGATTTCTAGGAATGGTAGTCCTGCGGACTTGTATTACTGGGATTACCATTCCGTTTACAGCGGGATTTCCAAGATTTGTTGGCCAACGCTTCAGGACTGTACTATTCACACGTATACATGTAGAGCAAAAGGTCAGATTACGTTTTTGACCCACAATATTTGCCGAGCCGACCTCGGCTGATCTGAGCAGTGGCTCGGCAGAGATCCTGGGTCAAAAACGTAATCTGAAAAGGAGTATGATACTTACATTCATAGGCCTACTGGCAGTTTTTTCAGTATTTTTTGACATAGCATTGGGGTCGAAGTACTGTAGATTGAATTCAATCTCTGTGATCTTGGCGATAAACAGGCTCTCAGGCGGCTGTATTTTATGGCTAGTGGCGAAGCCCCCCAACTCCCTTCTTGTCTATGTGCTGACTTTTTTATGGAGGTTTCATGCCAACATATCGACGCCCGTTTTGGTATACATATTATGCCTTTCAGGTATATTTTTGAAATAAGCAACTACTTTCATCGCAACAGGCACAATTTGCTGGAAAACTACAAGTCTTTATGTCGCATCGCAAGTTCCGATTTACCGTCATGGTGATTCCGATTTACGTTGGTTTATATGTTTTGATGTTCCGATTCACCTACACTTATATGTCTAGATATTAGTTAAGAATATCATTTGTTGCAATGCAAACACATATGAACGCTTACATGGCAACTTTCTGCAGGGGCGGGTTTAGGGGGGGGGGGGGAGCAAGGGGGCCATGCCCCCCCCCCCCCCAAAAAAAAAGAAGAAAAAAGAGAAGAAAAAAGGAGGAAAAGGGGAAAAAGAGAGGGGAGGAAGTGTTTTCAAGATACATTACACCCGGAGTAGCTTTAACTTCTGGGGCCCCATGTCGCGAGCAGTGTGTTCATTCTATAACCAACCCACCTATTCTCAGTGGAAGCACTTTATGCCCTTCACCTTCTTTAAATGATTTGAAAGCATTGAATGGCCAAATGCACTTAATCCTTTGATGGGGTCCAAAACCAGGTAAAATTTTAGGTCATATTTTGTTTCAACTACAGTGATCATGCATTTATGGGTGTTAAGTAATGCTTGATAGTTAGACCCAGGAGAGCTCTGGGATGCTGTATTAGGCACGCGAATACCGCCAGCTTCTGGGGCCCTTGAGCGGGCCCCAGACCCCCGGCCGACAGGGGCTTGCTTCAACTTCCTTAACAACATTTCAGAACTAGGCTTTCCCTTAAAAATCCTAGATTTGCCTGAATCAGCCTTGCAACACACTCTTTAGGGGAATGGGAAATGGACCAAAGGAAACCTATAAAACACACCGCTGCATATCCCTTCAGCTTGTGGGGCCCTCAAGCGGGTACCAGATCCTTGGTCTTCACCACCTCGCTTCACGACATTTCATATCTTGGCCTTCCAATCAGAACCCTGGATTCACCCAAGATCAGGTATTCATAAACTCTCCAAGGCCATGGATATTGGACCAAGAAGAGCCCTAGAACACATCATTGGGGATGCATAAACCTTCAGCGTCTGGGGCCCTTGAGCGGGCCCCAGACACCCCCGGCCGACAGGGGCTTGTTTCTCCTGGCTTACTTACATTTCACAAATGGGCCTTCCCTCAAATGTCAGATCTGCGCAGAATTATCCATGCAAAAACTCTTAGGGGGATGGGGAATGAACCAAAGGAAACCTATAAAAAAAACACCACTGGGCATGCATATCCTTTTAGCTTCTTGGGCCCTTAAGCGGGCCTCAGACCCTCAGTCTTCGGCAACTCGCTTCGCAATATTCCATATCTTGGCCCTCCTTCAGAACCCAAGATCCACCCAAGATCAGGCATTCATAAACTCTTCAAGCCCATGAAATTGGTCCAAGGAGAGCCCTAGAACACACCATTGGGGATGCATAAACCTTCAGCGTACGGAGCCCTTGAGCGGGTCCCTTGAGCGGGCCCCAGACCCCCGGCCGACATGGGCTCGCTTCGCTCGCCGCTCTGTCAAACAAAGGTTTTGCCCCCCCCCCTTCCAAAATCCTATACCCGCCCCTGATTTCTTACCTTCATACTTTGTGTCCGCACGCGATTTTTGGCCGTAATTTTGTTTCGGACCGTCAGATCAATTTGAAATCTTCTCATCTGGCATGAAACGTATATTTTCACCAATTTTCAGGTCTTCAAAACTGTGCTTTATTTGGCATGTACACTGTTTGCCATGAGATATAATCAGTGTTCAATAACCGAAATTGGTTGCCGAGGTAACTATTCTCGGGATATATCCCATAGCAACAGTGTTTGCTGGGGGTCCAACGCTATTGAATTAGGCTAGGTAGAAACTGGTGAAAATGTGGACACTGTTCATATTCGTTTTATTTAGCGATATTATGCACAGACCATTCAGAGATATATTAAGGTTCTATCGCACAAAAAAAAAACTGTGGTAGAAGTGGGTGAGCATTCTGATGGATGCGTATTGATACAAAAGGCTAGCCATACCGGACTACGTGAGCGACCTTGACCTTGACAACATTGACGGGAGCACACACACACGCGGTTGTTGTTTCTACTCAAGTGAGATGTCTTGTGCAACAGCAGTGAACACTGGCCCGGTATTAGGTGAGGACTTGATAAATACATGGGTCTGAGTGGTCTTGAGCCACAGTATATTGGGCCAACCGTCCAGAGCGGTTCATAAATCGTGAAGCAAAGTTTAACTTGGACACTTGGACTTGGAGCCTATTCAGTGAATGAATGATTGGTGAATTGAATTGAAGGAATTTTGACTTATGATTTTGTGCTTTGACCTTTGTTGTCTTGAATGATTTGCTTTGACTTGGACAAAGTTGGACTGCTTTGATAAATTATTGAATGTATTTATATAAACTAGATTTAGTTTAACTAATCAGTTACAGTTCCATAAATACACCGTAGAAAACTTTACGCCCAATGTGAATGTCTTTATGGAGAATTGTCTGGATTACAATTCGCTGCATCTGTGACTTGTCAACATAATTTCGACTTACCTGTATACTGGAGTTCAAGGAAGAAATTAATAAAAAAGTACTGTAAAGCCTGGCATCACTCTATCTCTGGCGACCACGGTGTGGTGCTCAGGTAGTGCTTCAACGGTCTGTTAACCGGTAAGGTTCGATAACAAAGTATTTTTGTTCTCGGTTATTTGTGTACAAAGTAGAAACACTGTATATTTAACATATAAATGTAATATTATATATTTTCATGTAAAAATGATGTCAAGTTTTATGCGCGATTTTGACCCGATTAGTAGGCACCGATATTTGGTAAAATGCGAACTGTGAAAGAAAATGGTGTTACTTTTGACTAAGTGTATTTCAAACAAACATGCTGCTCTCAAATTATACAGAGCAAGCAAAGAATGAAGATTCTACTGTGAAGTGCAGACCCAGAAATTCTATGATGGGGCTAAATTTAACATTGTGGTAGATTCTAAGCTTCCTAAATTTTTGCAATACAAACATGAGAATTTTGAATTCTAAATATGAGTTTAGTAGAAAATTGCCGTTTTGTGAAGAATGCCAAGTTGTATTATAACATGACACCATTAAATGTGAACGAGCTAGAAAAATCAGAGTATAGTGCCATGAGGATTGATTTGTTTCTTTTAAAACAACTTTTCGATGTTTTTCTGGGTTCTTTTTTTGTCAATGAATGCAAGAAAAGAGACTGAGTAGGTCATAGGCAATAGATCACATTGACATTGAATTATCTGATATGGTACCTGCTGAAGCTATTGTGTACTCTTTCGTCCCGAATGATGGAACACACTGTATTCATTACATGCTACCGGTAGTATAAAATGCCAGTAAAAATATTAACACTAATAATAGAATAGACCAGAATATTTAATCAGTTATAACTTTCAGCATACTACTAATAGTACTAGTAAATTCAAAGTGTAGAATGGAACTACTATAATAGTGTAGGGTGAAGTATCAGTATGTTGTAAAAATATATACATTGTGTACCAATTGATATTTAGGCCTACTTGGATCTTATCGCCTTGATAGAAGTGCATGTATATGTGCACATATACATGTATTTAGTTGAGTTGGCCCACATCACAATAAATGTGTGGCATATTAGTATTAGTGCATTGTTTCTCACTCTTCTTCTTATCGATAAGATGGCATGGACAGTTTCTGAGTGGTTGGCGAATGTTGAAAAGTTACAGATCGCTGTCCTGTTATGAGGCCAACACCGTTTTATTTATAAGAACAGTATGATGTTTGCCTATTAATTGGCAGAAAAAAAATTATAAAAGAAACAGTCAGTTTTCAAAATTGAACTTCAATTAGTACTAGTAATTCAGTGAAACTTTCCAGTTCTCATTATAGCATCATCTTCGCTCAAATTCTATTGAATCAATTATTCTGTATATACTATATGGCCCACACTGTCAGTCATTGTATTGTGTACAATAACTGGAAGTGTAAGCTACATTTCTGTGGAAAGGATTCGTGAAGGTGAAAAACTAAATCACGTTAATGTTCATTTTTTTTTTGCAGTTGATTGACTGAAGTAAGAAAACAAGCTGTAGAGACAACAATCATCATGGAGCGGTGGCACGCCAAAGTCATCTGTCTCATTGGTATCTTCATACTGCCGTTGATATGTACCCTCATCCCTTACAAGGTTCACACATACTTTGCCAGCAAGGGGGAGAGAGGCAAGAAAGTACTCAGTTGTCTTATGTGTTTTGGTGGTGGTGTGTTTTTTGCAACATTTATCCTGCACATGGGTCCTGAGGTCCGTGGAATCCTGGACAAAGCGCTGATAGAGCCACTAGAGCTGACCTACCCAGTTGCTGATGCCATCATGGGAGCTGGGTTCTTCCTCGTATTCTTCATGGAAAAAGTCATACTCAAATGCTACAAAAAGCGGCATTTGAAGAAGGTTGCCAGAAGAAAGCAGCAGTGCTACCAATTCAACAAAGTGAACAGCAGTGTGACCAACCACGGTGACGGTCCCTGTGACGGCGAACTTTCCCAAAGAGACCGTAACAACATAGTGCAAGTGTCTAATGGACATGTTGTGTCAAGCCATCCAAGCCAGGGACAGCCAGCTAGACCAACAGACTGTCCGCTCTTGGGCACAGGTGACTGCTGTAACGATGATGAGGCCATCAAGGTCCAGATCAACGACTCGGACGAGATGAAGTTTGGAAGCGGCCACGAGTTTGCTCCCAACGAGGATGAAGACACGATGCATGCTCACAACACGAGGTCCCTCGTCCTGATAGTCGCTCTCTCCCTGCACCGTATCTTTGAGGGCATGAGTCTTGGCCTGCAGAAGTCAGAACAGAACGTCTGGAACCTTTTTATCGCCGTCCTTTGCCACGAGACGGTCATCGGCTTTGGGCTCGGTCTCCAGTTCGTCAAGAACCAATTCAGCTTCCGTAAAATGCTCATTGCCACGATTCTGTGTTCGTTGATTATGCCGGTGGGTGTGATGATTGGGACAGTTCTAGTCGAGGTGAAAAACGAGAGTAGCTCGCTGGACTTGATCAACGGGATCTTGCAGGGAATCTCCACAGGAACTTTCATCTATGTCACCTTCTTTGAGATTCTGCAAGAAGAGATCGACCCACACGACACCAGCATGTCCAAGTTCTGCTCTGTGTTTCTCGGCTTTCTAGTGATGGCAGCACTGTGTGCGATACCTGAGGAGGTTCCTGAAGAGCACCATGCGACAACGCTGGCCAGCATGCTTAACACCACACTGTCCCCAACACAGCCCTGAATCCATTTGTCTATTAGCTTGTAGCTAGCAGTGCAGCTTCTCACCTAGTGAACTATGTAAAACCATAACATCCATGTGAGCTACCCAACAGGCTATGAATCAAAATGGGGTATTATGTTCTGTGTAGTAGGTGAATGGTATATGTTGTAGGTATATGTTGAGAACAGTATCCTGTCATTTTGTCTGTGTCGGTTGGTTTCATTCACAAGATTCAGTGGTTTGGAAGGATACCGTCACTTTGTCATGGTATTTCCCGGCCTTGACTCATGCGAGCATTTCTTGAGAAAACTAGAAATATCACTGCACTCTGCACTGCTAATATAATAGAAGCACTATAGATGTCAGTATATTCCATTATAATATTATAATATAAGAATGCATTTAACCATGTGGTGTTATGCCATCAATGTAACGTCAAAGTATGCAGTGGTGTACATGTAAATTCGAAGTGTATGCTGGATCATTTGGACTGTCTTCATACTAGCTGGATATATATGAAATGAACATCAAGTTGGTGATGGGAATGAAAATTCATGATATTTTTTTTTCCCCTTCAAAATGCTGACAGCTCGCACATTGTGAACGTTACGATGTGAGTAACTGAGCGTGTAATATTTGTGTGATATGTCATTGACTAGTATTAGGTGTCTTTGATGAATGGCCAGCTGTATGGGCCTACCCCGGTCCCCGTTACATGGTATATACTAGTACATCGAGCTGAGAGAATGATACCCAAGGCGGCAAGCAATATGTGTTGGTTTGCAGTGGTGTACGTGAATGTTGTCATGTAGGCCCTTATGTAAGGCAGACGAGTGTGTATTGGTACCAATGTAATTGTTATTTACATATGCCGATCCAGGGAGTATGTTTACAGTACATCTTCCACTCTTCCTACAGCAAACAATAGTTTTTGACCTTCGGGGCCGAGAAATTTGGTTCTCACTGACAATTGATCAAAAACGCTATGAATGGCAGTTTGTTCATGTTTCATGCCCAGATGTTAGGATATCATGTTATAGAGCACATAGTCCTTTTCACTGTAGGATCATTTTCCTGCTTGGTTCTTGTTCGGCTGATTATGTGGTATTATCCTCGTGGAAAAAGCTATTTGCAATGACATTCAAACTCGAAGCTAGACATATTTTTTCATCAGAAATATGGAGAAAACTTTCTAGTATACACATGGCAGGCCTACATGTGGTGGGTGATGTACAAGGTGCACAATTCTGAGTTTCACCTTCTTTCTACTGTTATAACTTACTCTACCTGCTGAAGGTATGGCTGAAATTAAAGGGCTTTTGAAATAGTAATCAGAATTCCATTTGGATTTTAAAAGAACCTTGAGCAGTTTTCTTATTGCCATAGCATTTTTTGTTGGAACATTTTTCCAAAAAGCAACATACATGTAGTCTTTTTTTTCACAAATACATATAATACCATTCTCAGACAGAGGTGAAAAAAGGGGAAGAAGGATTGGCCACAATGAGTTCTTTTTCTCAAGTGTCTGGCTAATGCTTTCCTTGTAATTGTTGTCACTGGAATTTGGATAGAGAGGGATTGTTAGTAACACGTGTTTCCTGAGCTCTCTGGCCAGACGGATATATATGAACCCCCCTGGAAAGGTGCTGATATTCTAATTTTAATTTTAGTTGAAGTGGCCTAAGGACTTCCAGCAGAAAAGTCTCTGTCTTACACAATAGGCCTACTAAGGTCTGCATTTTTTATGGGTCAGAAAGAAAACACTGTCTTTAGGGTTGAGTCAATATACACCATACTATGTAGGCCTACCATGTACACTTTATATAGTAACATTGATACATTACTTATCTGCAGACATTGCACATATATGTAACTTGTCAAGATAAATCCATTGTTTTCTGGCCAAAGTTGATAGAGTGCATATAGTTTGATGACTGGGTATAATCAAGGTCAAAGTTTGATAATCATACTATTATGTTCCAATATTTTTTAAGTTCACAAAGTAACCAATCTATGGGTATTGGTTACCGATTTTAACAGTGAAATATAAGTTAAGGATGTTTTCTCTGAATCTTTTATGTCAGAGTTGTTGGGGTGTATAATCACTGCAAACCAACAAATATTGCCTGTTACATTCTTACTGGTGGGCAGTTAAAAAAACATTTAGCTATTGCTGTCAGATGTCCTGCTGTAGATGCATGGATATATGTTTGTGAATATGTAGGAATAGTTTTTATTGGAGTGAAGGTACTGTAATTGACAGTGTCACTTCAATTTTTGAGGTTGGAGGTATGATTTAGAGTCATTTCATGAAGTGCAAGGTGTTTGTTTATTGGTGTAATTTCTGTTTGTGCGTCTTATGTAACAAGTGTTGTATTGTCTGGATACTTGTACATGCTTTATTTGTCGCAGAAACTAATTGTGCCAATCGTTTTAAACCGTATTTGTTGTATATATGAGTGTACATTAATTAGACTTAATTGGTGAATGGGACAACAGATTTTAGACGATTCTTTTGATGAGTCCTGTTGTCACTAACAGAGATTAGTACTCAGGGCTTATCAAGTCATAATCATGCAGATCAACCGGTCGTATACCGGTAACCATGGTAACAAATCAAGTCACAATGGTTTTAATCACTTCTTCATAAAAACAAAATAGGGCCAAGTCACATGACTATTTGCTGGGATTTTGGCAACGAACAAATATACATGTGTTGTTTTGTATGAATAAACCCATTCATGATAAGATGTTTACCGTGAAGTAACGTAAACGATAGGTGTATATATCTTAACAACACGTATATATTTGTTTGTTACCAGAATCACAACAAGAAGTCATGTAATATCTCCGCCCTATTCTTGACATGTGTGTGTGACTGGTTTGTGAATTTGCTACTGGTTATCGTTGGTTCAACGATATAGATGTTTTGCTCAATCCATTTCATGTTGATCCCGCTGTGCATATTGTATTGTATATGTATGATTTTTTGTGTACATGTATATCCATGAAGTATCACCACCCAGTGTTTGATCTCAAACTGTGTTTGCTCCATGTTCAAATCAAGGGCCAGTCAGTTTTATCTACACTATTCGAGGCAGCTGGCAGTTGTCAATGATACATGTATTGTGACCATAAACAATGAACTATAATGTGATTTTTGTGGCTGTCTGTGACTGGTTTGCCAATATTTCAAATTCTGTAATTCTGATATGTTGATGTACCAACTACTAAACTTTGATAGGGATCTTTTGAATCGATATAATGTAAAATTGAGAAAAAAAAAGATGTAAGAAAGAAAATATACTCTTGAAAGCCCGTAAGGGATGGTAAATATGTTTGTCATAATTTGATACAATTACTCATCACATTCATGACCTTTCACACATGGCCTGTAATCTTTATCAATCAGCATCTCGCAAATATTTGTAATTAGGACATTGTTAATGTATGTTGATACCGGTACATCCATTTGAAGATACTGGCAAGTGGTGCCTGCTATAGCCTGTTATTAGGAGTAATACATGATTATATGTACATCTATAGGAACCAGTATAAGCAAGTAATGCGTTGAGAAGTATGGAACATGTTTCATTAGTTCCCTTGGGCATTCATTTAGCCATTATTCCTTGAACATGATTGTGTTCACATTTTATTTATGAGAATATGGGATGCATATGATATGTATAATATATATATATATGTATATATACATGTACATTATGCATATATATATATATGTTACCATTCACCTGTGTGCCGAGTGTTCAGATGTCCCCTGATAAGGTCCTTGTTTATCTTACAAATATTGTCTGATATACCGGGTAATTGTATCGAAGGGCAGAAAGGTGAAGAGGCCTGATTCATAGATTGTATGATTAAGTATATGTGAACCGATATCGTGAGTCATTGTACGAGATGTTCCGTGTGACTCTGTTTACAAAACACAAATGTACGATGGTATTTTGTAATCTGATTTTGCCACGTGCAGTCAGCTGAGTGCTATATCAAATTTACAACCTATCTGCATGAGATTTCACTGTAGTTTGCCCAATTATAGTGTAAATCCGCAGCTCCAAAACTTGGAAAAGAAGTTATATCATGTATCAGCGGTGCTTTCAACGCTGTGACCATGGAAACAACTTGATCTCAGCTGGCAGCAAAATGAAATGATAATTTTTTCCCCCCATTTTACATGTTTTACAACCAGGTAGTCCCATAGGACTTTGGCATTATGACAGCTTTTTCGGAAACATCTCAAAATTTTCAAACTTTTTGTTTGTCAGGCTACACAACTGGATAGTACAGATCTAGTACACAATAAAGGTGTGTGGCAGGGGGGGAGGGGGGGGGGGATAGAGGCAGATATTTGGTTGCTCTAAAGCCAAAGGTATGATCAATCTTATGTCCGAATGCTTTTGTCGTCGTCACATGTACCCATACAAGATAATAGTGCTGAGTAAGTGATTATGTTTTGCCTGTGTTCCAAATCTGTGTACATGTACCAGTATTCACATTGTACTATGCTATCACTGTTCATTATAAGTGCCAGTGAGTTATATCAAGACGGAGCAGGTATATAACCAATTACTAGTAAGTATTGTAACCATGGTAGCATTGTATATAAAGGTGTTCGGTGTAATTAGGACAATTATAGGTATTGATAGTGTACGGTGAAGAGTAATTGACCCAATCTACTGTAAATATTGAGTATTTTTGATGTGATAGTATCATAGTAGGAGGTTCCATGAGTGATACAAAACAGTCATCTGCTTTTGCAGAACAGCTGTCAATTTGCAGATTTTACAAATCCTCTATTAAAGATGATATTTTTTTTTTACCAAACAGCATGTCATCAACAGTGTTTGATACAAGCTGCTCGAAAAAAGTGGTAGAAAATGTGTGGAGCGAAGCTTTGTCTGTTTAATATTTCTGCCCGTGTAACAAGGTGTTCTTGAAGTATGATCCTTGCTAATTGAACGGGAAGGCTTTAGTTGTATGTGAAATAGTTCCTATTAATTTTACATGGCAGGAGTGTAATATCAAATTACGGATCATCTGTTGCCATTGGCTTGTCTCTCTTAAGCTGGGAAAAAATTAGTTACAAATGAATGAGTGTCTCAGAATTTCTTTTTTTTGGTGAATTGGAATTTCTTTGTCAGTGCATCTGAATTTCTAGCGGACAAATCGTCTAATTTCATGGGCAGTAAAATTGTGAAATGACTTGTACATTGCTTGCATATGTGCCGTAAAACGCTAATCACTTGGATTGTGTTGCCCAATGGGAAGATGTCCCAAGGCATTTATCTGTATTTAATGCACCTTCTGTTGCTTTATGCTGGTACATGTAGCCGTGTCAAAATGTATTGACACAGCTGTGCAGGTGTTCCATGGGTTCATTCATGTAAAAATGCAATGTCAAATTGTTCGTCTGACGCAAAAAAAACGTTAACTGGAGTGTGCTTAAGAATTTCAATGAACATTTTAAAGATTAAGTTACAGGCAAACGAGAATCAAATGTGTAATCCAATATCGAACGCTCCTCTTCAAGTACACTAAATGACGTAAGAAAAGAAATGTATCGTCATGTTTTTGGAAACAGTTACGATTTATTTCAAATTAATGATGGTTTCATTGTTATGATTTTATTGACGTCAGCTGGTGTTTGACCAATTCATTTGCTTGAATCATTAATCGGTGACAATACAATGTAATTGCTTTTCTTGCTATTTCAGTCTGTTTCACAGAAAAAAATTGCTTAATATTAAAAAAGATGAACAAGGGGAGGTTTTCTTTTAAACTCAGCATCGAATTTGTGTGTAAATTGACAAAATAAGAAATATCCTAGAACTGTCATCTACATTGTATGACACCAAACTGTACATTGTTGACACTCTGTGCACACACTACCTGTATAGTTCATAAGCATGTTTGATGTATTTTGCTCATAGTATAAGTGTTGCTTTGGTATTTTTTTTCTTCGGTTGAAAGAAGCGATCTGCCACTTTTTACAGCGTTTGTCATCAACAGTGTTTGATACACACTGTTAAAAGGTGCTATATATTTGTTATATAATTCTATTGAATTTTATTGATGCATGTATAAAGTTGATATTTAACACTTTGTTGTTTCTTTGTGTTTTACAACTGCCTCACACAAAAGTTGCGAATGATCATTTTGAAATTAAACATGGACATTGTTATCAGGTCATCCTCAAGGTAATCAAAAGAACAAGATTTCACCTGTTCATGACACAATGCAAGGGCTTTTCTGCAAACATTTCCATAAAGACCACAATGTGAAGCTAGGCAAGTCGCCTTGCAACACCAATGTATATAGATATATTCAAGTTAAAGATCACCTTGGAAAGACCATTTTAAAGTAAGTTTGAGGTCACTGAAGTGGGCAATGTGAGAATCCTTGGTTTATAAATGTCATACGATATAATTTGGACTGCACACACGAGGGTGGGAGATTCACAAGAAATTTACACGTGAAATGTGATAAGATATGGGATATATTCATTTTCTGGAAGTTTATATGTAACATCATTTATAAGTTAACAGCTGAGTCAGATGGAAAGTAATACCCAGATGCATGTTGACAAAGCGTTTGGATCACTATGAAGAAAATCTTTGCTGTGAAGGACCTGGTAATGTCGTGAACATTATGACGGAGTCATAACGTTGTGAGTCGCTTTGTTGATCACTGGCTTGCTATAGAGGACCTAGTTACACAATGACGGAGTCATAACGTTGTGTGATTTTCCTTGATCACCAGCTTGTTATAGACGACCTGGTATACATAATGATGTCCTAACATCGCGTAATTCGCTTTGCTTGATCACTACCTTGCTCTAGAGGACATGGTATACATTATGATGGGAGTCGTAATGTCGTGTAATTCTCCTTGCTTGATCAGTAGCTTGCTATAGAGGACCTGGTATACAGCATCACTGTGTCATAACGTCGTGTGATTTGCCTTCCTTATTCGCTAGCTTTCTATAGATGACCTCGTATACATTATAGTATACATTATGATGGAGTCAGAACATTGTACAATTTGCTTTGATTGGGCATTATATTTTTGCCCACATTGAGAACATATTAAAAAAGATTTAAGTTCAGGGTATGATATCAAAGGCAAAAGTTTTGTGTCATTCAACTTCATCTCAAGTTCTTGGGGGCAATAATCGAATGAGTTTAGGAATATCTTCCATCGTGTACACATTGGACTAGGAACGTTTATTACTGACCTTCCTGAAAGACACTAGTTGGGCTGGGAAGATGGGGAACTTTCAATGTGTGGCCTGAGTAAATGAAAACAGACTATGTACCAGTAGATGTATATGATGCATACTAGTACTAGTTAGTTATCATGGTGCACATAACGATGTGAATACACAATCTGTATCCATGAATGTTTACGTCCCATGGACTAATTTCGAAGCAGTGGTTTTGACAACATTGATCAATGATCATGTTGATAATGCTATATATGGGTATATGGGCACAAAGATGTACAAAGATCAAAATAGTTTATTGAATATTGACAAATTTAAATTTCTTGTAAATTTTATTTACAAGGCACTTTTTACACTGCACAACATTGATCATGTAAACATTACAAAACACAGCAAATTGTAACGCATGCATCTAGCTGCATATAGCTTTATATTGACATATAAATCTTGAAATAAAGTTAGTATCATACGTATATTTTTTATAATTTATAAGCTACAACTAAATGCAAATTTAACTATAATATCCAACATATCATAGTAATCTACAAAAAGCATTAAAAAATAGCTGCACAGTAATATATAAATATATACCTGTATTGTAATCCTTTCACATCTCGATCACAATGTTTTCCAGTGAAAAGCTAAAACCAGTCAAAGGAATGGATAATACCACAAGATTCTCACATTTGGATAATGATTTTAGCTGTAAACAGTAAACGAGGCGTGTCTCAACAACAAAACATACAATATATTATCGGATGTATAAGTTACAGCCATGCTCGTATAGTAAACACATGACAGGAGTAAGCAATGATTTGAGATTAACCGTATTAACTTAAACACATGTGCAGCACATACAGATATGAGGTCCCACTGTAGGAATTTAGTAGGACTGGATACCATTTGATGAAAATGAAATGGTCCACCCACACAGAATACCAGGATATGTTACGGTGGATGACTGGTTTCACTAAACTCATACATTCACCACAAAACAGGTCACAAATATATTGTGCAAAAATCTAAAATAGCAGTGATAAATTCCATTCCTCCAAATATACAATTATTTTGAGCAGCACCTACTAGTAGTTACTATTTAATATCATTCCTGTACATTCATCAGCAAAACATAACATTGCATTCAGTGAACAATCCAGATCAAAGGCCTCATTCAGCTTGCCTGCTTGCCAGCTTCGTTGGCAAACTGACGCACGAGATTAAGTAGAACTTCTCGGTTGACTTGTGTCGCAATGAATTGCGTGAGAGCCTCGAGCCCCGTTGTTCCAACCAACTCCTGAATTTTCTTCACGAGGTCTTCCTTCTCTGCATCTGACAAACCTCGAATCACTTCCACCATCGAATCATAGCTGTTCACAGTACGATACCCCAAGTATGAACCTGTGATGATTGAACTGATATGTAATCATAATGGATACATCATAATGTTCCAAATAAATTATGACCTAACAGGGCAATAATGAATACGTAATCTAATCTATGAACTATTTCATTTCATTTTATTCCAGCATTTGGAGCCAGCTATGAGGTGGTGACTTTTCACCACCTGTGAAAAGTCATGTGACTTTTCAGTGACTGACCAATGACGCCTCCAATCATAGCCCCTGGGGGTCCAGCCACCGCACCGCCCACCGCAGTCCCGGCAGCAGCATACATCACTTGGTGAAAGATACCTGGTCAAACATGGACAGACTTAATGGAATGGACTATTTACTTGACATTATCAGTGCAGTTAGGGGCGTGCTGTAGAAGGTTTAGTTGGAACCTGGGCTTCTTATAACATACAAGTGATACTTGTTTATGGAAATCTTTCATCAAAATTGAGCAGTAGAAATGAAGAATCCTTGTAGCTAAGCCTGATTATGACCAGCGTATATTGTTTGCTCAGTAGTGCTACTCTGTTGCTATAATAGATACCTTTTGATGTCTTCTTCAGTTCGCTGCTAGTCTCCAACAGATCCATGAGATGTCGATAATATGGAATAAACGCCAGTCCTGCCAAGTTTGCTGCCATTGTTGCAGGTGGTATGCTTGAAAAATATACAATTCACAGTATAGATTACATTATTATTGTATTCCCTGAACAAGTGACACCCGACTGGTATTTGAATCACAGTGGTAGTCTCACTGCGGTAGACAATGGTAACGAATATTGTTATTATATGTTGAACTAGACAATTCGGTCGCCGACGACCGCGTGGGTGTATCCCTCTGAGGCCCTATCATCCCTGTTGCCCAAAATAAGTTAATTCAGACAAAGTATCATTACTGCCAGGCGAGTGTGTTTCATCGTTATGAGTAATAAAAGTTCCGGACCTTAACTATTTTTATTCCATGCAGTAACACTCATAACAACTAAAATATTCATTAACTTATTATTTCTTACCAAATACTTCCCAGAGAAGCTTGTCACAGGAATCGATTATGAAACGATGCTCAAACATTATGGGTACAGCCATGAAATCTCCACTGGAAAGAACCTTTACCTAGTTGAGCCCAATAATAAAGGTTTCCTGTTTTAACTATTTTTATTGTGATCAATAATAGACTGAACTAGTAAAACTAATATTAACTCATTCGGTTACAGCCATGAAATCTCTACTGGACAGCATTTTACCTTGTGGAGTCCAATAATAAATGTTTCTTGTCATAATAATTAATTAGTTTTATTGTGGTCAATGATAGACTTAAACAGCAAAAATAATATTAACTTATTTGGTTACAGCCATGAAATCTCTACTGGACAGAAATTTACCTTGTTGAGCCCAATAATAAATGTTTCTTGTCTTAACTATTTTTATTATGGCCAAATATAGATTTAACTAGTAAAACAAATGTTAACTTATTCAGTTACAGTCATAAAATCTCTACTGGACAAAAACTTTAGCTTATTGAGCTCAATAATAATTGTTTCTTGTCTTGATCAATTTTATTGTGGCCAATAATAGATTTAACTAATAAAACGAATGTTAACTTATTCAGTTACAACCATGAAATCTCTACTGGACAAAAACTTTACCTTGTTGAGCACAATAATGAAATGTTTCTTGTGTTAAATATTTTTATCGTGGTCAATAACAGACTCACCTATTAAAACTAATGTAAACTTATTTGGTTAAAAACTCCCACCAATAGAGTGTTCACAAACCATGTGCCAACAGGCCAATTTGAGCAAAAAATGTGTCGCCCATTGGCCAGTTTGGTTGCTATGGCAACCAGAATCGATTGATGTCATGATTATACCATAAGACATGCCCCTTTTATTGTAATCGGTTCAGATTGGCAACCTGTAGAGCATACACAAGAAAACCTCTACGGTGGCGACGGCGGATGTGGGCACGGTGCGAAGGAGTCAAATCCATAGTATCACTATCAGCCGAACTTAGGTTTGTTCGGGGGATACAATAATTCATCATCAAAAGGTTGTAAATGCAATAAGTGCACTGGCTTTGTGCAGGGAATGTATAAAGCAGCAATGTTCATCAGGTTGAAAATTTAATTTAAAGAATTGTAACTTGTTTTTATGATTCCCATGTTTAAGTTAATCCGTGACTGTTTCGTTTACCATACGAAATTAAAATACTCACGAAAAATTGAAATTTCGACAATACTCACCTTATATATTAACAGAAGTAGATATATGAGAGATAAGTGCTATATTTTCACTGATGACACATTTTCCTCCTGAGCTGAGGTGTCCGTAAATATACTAAAGAGCGTCATTAGCAAACAAAGTGTTTCAAACTCCAAATGTGTTTAATTCAAAGGATCATCGTGATGTGTTGGTATGGTAAAGTCTAGCAAGATAAACTCGCCAACTTTGACATACCAGCCCATCTAATATCACCTCACCGAAGTAATGGAAGTGGTCAATTATAACAAATGTCAATTCCGTCGAATTATTGTGACACCAGTGAATGAATTCAGTCTCCAGTTTATTGTGTCCATTTTTAGGTTACCGTACCTTTGGTCCGATAACCTATTGCCATGGCGTTGCGTCCGTCGTCCGTCGTCCTCTGTCTACAATTTTATCTTTAAAGTTCACGATCGAATCTTTTTGAAATTTCGCTCAAAAATGCCTATAAATATCTCAAGAAGGAGGTATTTTTTAGTTTTTTATTTTCGCAATTATTTCAAAATGGCGGCCATTTTTGACGGAAAACGGCGAATTTTGGACTTTGACGGCTGTTTTCTCAAAATCTATTCAGTAACTTTTTTTTCTTATTGATGCATAACACTCCTCATATATATCCCTGTGACGTGTATAAGTTTCGTTGTCCTTGAATTGCTCGAAGTGGGCCATTTTGAGCCCAAACTCAGCACAAATGGGACTTTCCCATGTTAAATTCTCCTATGCTTTATAATGGGACACATTAATGCCTAATATCTCACTTAATGTTGAGATTAGAGACTAGGAATCAATTGTGGACATATAGGAAATGATATATGCTGAATATTCTCGTGACCTTGAATTTGACTTTTGACCTCATTTTAAAGGTCACAGGACAAAATGGTTAATATCTCGCTTATTATCGACTTTACAGCTTAGGAATCAATTGCGAATAGGAAATGATATATACTGAATATTTTCGTGACCTTGCACTTGAACTTTGCTATATTTTCAAGGTCACATCACAGAATGGATAATATCTCACTTATTATCGACTTTATTATCGATCTCATTTATTATCGACTTTACAGCTTAGGAATCTATTGTGGACATATTTTATTAGAAGTGATATATTTGTTGACTATTTCATGGCCTCGAATTCATCAATGACTTTATTTCCAAGGTCACTTGACAAAAGGCTAATATCTAAAATGTATATTGTCAGGTAACCTCTCTTAACCCTTGGGCTAATTTTTTTCGATGCAGTGAAGGGGATGATGCAAAACTTCATCCAGAACAAGTGACCGACCACGCGCTTCAACCAGCCGTGGTGAAATCAGACATAAAAAATTTCCAGACGCAAGATATGATCATGCATACAAACGTAAACGTTCAAAACCCTCAGGCAAAGCCAATTACCAGAGAAGAATTTACGGGACTCGAAAAGGAGATGAATCGGCAAGTTATAGAAGAGCGCAGCCAGTGGGGCTATGACCTGAAGCGGTTATACAATTTTATTATCCTTCGTTCTATTTTTCCAGTATTGATATTTATCGCACCGGAGTTGTGCTTGCGCACGCTGAGTTGTAAGTTTATGTACATAACATTTACAGTTCAGCGAGGGTGTATAACGTGGGTCCTCCCATGGCAGTCTTGATGTGATTCAAGTTTAACATGCTGGCAACGTTTCCTGTGAGCCGTTTCCAGAGCTTGATGGTAGGCCTATCCGGAAAGACAATGTGACGGTGTACCTGGTTTCGGCTTACAGTAGAGCACCAAAATCTTGGCATCATGGCCCCTCGTTGAAGTCTGTGGTGACTGACTGAATGAGGGGGCAGCTGACGTCAACGTAGATTGTTGATGGCCCTGCACGTCATGGTGGCTTTGGTGATTCTTCTCCGCTGTTGGAAGCATGTGTATCATGGTGGCTTTGGTTTTTTCCTCCAATGTTGGAGGCTGTCCCATTGTAGCTCCTGGTTAATCTGTGACGGGCTACTGAACCTCGAGTGATCCCTAAACGCGAAGGATGCAGCAGTTTTTTGGACACTTTCACTGAAACTTTTTCATGTTCTCGGTCGTGTGGGGATCCCAGATTGTGGCAGCATATTCGACATTGGGTTAACGCTGACGAGAGTCTTGTAACACTGCGCTTTCACTGCTTTGAGATAGAATTTTATAATTCGCCTTGGCCAGTGGATTTTGTCGTGACCTCGCTTGGAGATGGTTTTGACTTGATGATTCCGGCATGTTGTAACTGATGCTGACTCCCAGATACTTGGTGTGTTTGACCACATCGAGAGTGTGGCCGCGGATGAGGTCATCATGAAGCAGTGGTCTCTGTTTGTTCGTGATGCGGATCACCTGGAAGTTTATTGGCTGGAACTCCATCAACCATTGGGATTCCCAGCGTTGTAGAGCGTCGGGATCTTGTTGTAGGATGATGCTGTCTTTTTCAGATCTGATGGTCTGGTATAGCACACAGTCATCTGCGAAAAGCCTTGCCTTGGACACCTTGAAATTCTGTATCCACTCTGACAATTCAATACATTTATGTACCCAAAAAATATTTCCAACTTAGGCCTAAATGACGCTGAAGGCAACATATTAGGCTACTGGATTTTCTAAAAAAAAATTAGGCTAGGTCTACATGGGTAACGTATATTTAGTCCTGGATCCGAAATATAAAGTATTCAGTTTCATTTTTCAAGACTGTTCTGGTGGAACTCCCGGGACGAGCTCAAGCTAGATCGATCGTTTTTGTCCGGGCCCCGGGCCCGGATATACTAAAAACGCACTAATTTCAGCTGGTTCCGTTTTGCGAGGTCTCCCGCAGTGACGGACAGGGAGTGATTCCACGATGGACATACGTTGCGCTATTGTGCATTCTTCGCCCGTTTTCTATGCTGTGAACTGTAATTCACAATGTCTCATGTCATATGTCAGGGATGTTTGTGTGGTACAGTGGGGGTTGCAAATATTGTCACTCTGTTTGCCCAGGCAGTGTTTTTTTGCACGCGTTGATATAACGCTGATGTAATAGAATCATATTAGAATCGCACTTAGACTAGGATATAGGCATTTAAACCTGGAGTGAAGACTCGAGCACTGGGGAGTAATAGGCGAGATAATAATTTAATTCATAAATAAAAAAATTTAAAAAAAAACATTTCCTCCGGACATATTCTTAACACTTTCCATTCCTACTATTCTGTAGCTTGTCTGATTCACGAAAGTACGGTATAATTTTCGTGACGGTTTTTATCTTTTGCGCTTTCTGTTTCCGGTGAATTTTGACAGATGTCCAGTGACTTTTTTACTCCAATACATCTTTCAAGGGTACATAAGAGCATTTGAACATATATCAAATGCTTTGGAAACGTATGGTGTAGTATTTATGAACCAAACTTTCAATCCATTCACATTCATTACTTGTTCGCGACAACACTCCTCCCCATCCTCCAACCTTTTAACTGTACAGGCTGTACCTTTCCCTCCCGTAAATCTCAGTCTGGCAAGCGTACGAGCCATCCGTCCTAAATTCGCCGCATCCCAAAATTCGCCAACTCAGTTTTATCAGAACTCAGAAGCTCGTTTTATGGAAAACAAAATGCTGGTACAAAGATTGAATATCAGAGTCGATTGATGACACGACTGGTTGGTTTCATTTGCATTACAGGGTCTGAAAACCCTGTTGGCGAATTTGGGAATGCGGCGAATTTAGGACGGACGGCTCGTATTGCATAGGGTCAGCACATGTACAGATTACTTAGTACTCGGGTGTTCTGACTCAACTCGTAACCGAGTACTCGTATAAAACTACCAACTGTAGATTGCATCGGCAAAATTTTTCGAATAGATCGTCAATTCACCATGTATTGCACTGGGCAGTAGACTGCAGAATTGGGGTTCCTGTTTGCCACCAGGATCGACACCATGTGATTCGGGTACAGGTAGGGGACTAAATATCGAACAGCACCAAATGTCGAACACAATTTTTGGGCGGGTTGCGTGCAACCAACCCGCCTATTAGATTGGCGTGTCTGTCTGTCTGTCCGTCCGTCCGTCCGTCTGTCCGGGCAAACGGAACGGAGTTATGGGGATTTCTTAGGGGGAATAAAGCTGAAAACGCCCCACAACCACAGTTTAAGCTAAGAGTGCGGTCTTATGGGGATTTTTTCAGGACTTATGGGGAAAGTTAAGATAGGAAATTTAACATTGGGTCCGCCCGTAACGCCCATCCGTTCACCCGTCCGGCCGTCCGTCCGTCAACAATTTCTTGTGAACGCGATAACTTACAAAGTTTTTAACGAAATACCGCCAAAATCATACCAGAGGTGCATCATGAGCAGATCTCGGACAAGTTCGATGATGGGTGACCTTGACCTATTTTTCAGGTCGTGGCAGGACTTCGAACTTGACAATACATGAAAACAGGACTTTGTACCTTGTGAACGCGATAACTTACAAAGTTTTTAACGAAATACCGCCAAAATCATACCAGAGGTGCATCATGAACAGATCTCGGACAAGTTCGATGATGGGTGACCTTGACCTATTTTTCAGGTCGTGGCAGGACTTCGAACTTGACAATACATGAAAACAGGACTTTGTACCTTGTGAACGCGATAACTTACAAAGTTTTTAACGAAATACCGCCAAAATCATACCAGAGGTGCATCATGAACAGATCTCGGACAAGTTCGATGATGGGTGACCTTGACCTATTTTTCAGGTCGTGGCAGGACTTCGAACTTGACAATACATGAGAACAATGCCAATTCCTTCCACTAACAGCCCTCCTCGATGCAACCCGCCCAATTGTCGCGGGCGCGACTTATACTTGTCATGATAGACATCTGAATTTGCCGGTTGATTCCCTGATGAAGTATGCTAAGTTTTAATATGATACCATTTAGCATTGCAAAAATATCAGCCAAAAAAATGGTGTATACCAGTTAGAGAAATCAGAGTATAAGTATTTGGGGGCATATTTATCGTGCGGTGCATCCCAAAAACTGTGCAGTCTGTTGCAGCGTAATGCTGGATGTGTGAGTCTTTTGTCAGGTTGTGTGATTGAGACACCACAGCTACAACTATGGCTGAGGGAAAACCAGTGAAAATTGGCAGCCGAGTGGAAGTCACAGGGAAAGGTGTAGTTGGCAGTGTTGCCTTCATCGGTGCTACATTGTTTTCTAGCGGTAAGTATTCCGAATAATTAAAGTATGATTAGGGATTCAATGTTCATGGTATCTCTTAGAGATTAAACATAATTATAGAACAGTGATAAATGATACATAATGTGAGTTCATGATTTAGATACATACATGTAGTGACTTTACTATTATACTCCAGGCAAGTGGATTGGTGTTGTACTGGATGAAGCCAAGGGCAAGAACAATGGCACTGTCCAGGGAAAACGCTACTTCACTTGTGACGACAATCGTGGCATATTTGTGCGACAATCACAGGTACTGTGCTTATGCTAACACTTGTATACAGTTGTATGCTTTGTCTGAAATAAAATGATATGATGAACAATAACATATCTAGTATTTCTCAATATACGTTGTGTGTCACATATTTCATAACTTCAAATTTCTTGAAATAACTATATAAGAAAAATATGCAATACCTAACTTTGGGAAGCACACTGCACTGTAACTATTATGTTTGTTTAACATATGAATCAAATATTTTCTGTATCAAGATAGTTGACTTGAGCCAAAAACGGAATCGACAATTTGAATTGTGTTGATGCTGGGAGTGAGTCTGTAAAGTTTGACGTATCCTCAATAGTGACGGCGGTTTTTTCACGAAATGACATTTTGGTTACAGATATTCATTCATAAATACACAAATTTAGTAAATCAGCAAACCGCCCTCCAAGATTTTTTATTGCTTCCATTTCGGCCTGTGCTGGCTTTCTTGGTATGGAAAATATTTGGTTGAATACTGGTGTATATCATCTGTAACTAATGGTACATGTACATGTAAGCATATTCAAATGTATATTTGCATGGGTAAGTTTATGTTGTACCTTTATATGTGGCATATCTACCATTTCAACTTGATAGTAATCTTGCATGTGCATCCATTATATTGCCTGCCTGTCGTTTATTGCTGTACCTTAACTGCAATATCCGTAAATCTATAGACCTGAAAATATCGGAAAATGCAAAATAAATCAAGATATGGATGGCAATAAAATGGATTCAGTGTATATTCTGTTGTGTTTAGTCGGTCACGATTTCTGTTTATTTCTGACATGTAATGTCACCGCTTGTTGTGGAATGGTTGCACGTTGTGTTGCCGTGGTGACAGATCACCGTGTTAGATGAGGGTATTGATGAGGATGTAGCGGCCGCCATGACAACGCCCACCCCAGAAGTGAGTAAAATGTGGCTTAGGCAAACTGATACCTGCTTGGCTTTGAAATCTAGAATTGAAAAAAAAACAACTTGATCTTATATATTGAAGAAGCAGTACCTGGTACTCTAGCTTGTACTAACTACAGATTTAGCTCCCTGATTCATACTTATTGCAGCACACTACTAGTAACTAAATACATGTATTCCAAAAATGGAACACCAGTCAATTGGCACTGTTTTAATAGAAACCGAACAAAAACATAGGGAGAAGCTTGTGTTCAATAACTCTGATTAAATTCAGTAGGAATATGTTGTCTTTTAATTGTGTCGTCACTGCATGATGCATACTGTGAGGTTGCATATACTATAGAATATAGTGTTCTTCACAATATTCATATTAGCACTGAACACTATTGATTGCAGCACCACCGGCTTTGCATTCTTGAATCCATGTATATTCTGTAGATAATCCATCTAACATGTTGCTTGATGATTTTATCTCCACCTAATCACGGCGCAGTTGACTCATGCAGAGGATTCTGTGAAAAAACGAGCCACAAAATATGCGAGTCAAAGTAGCAGCACAAAACCTTCTAAAACTGGAGAGAAGCATGATGCAAGCAAACCCAAGACCACTTCGAGATCAACATCTCGAACAGACTCAACGAAGAAACCTGCAGAGAAAACAACACCATCAAGAACAAGGCAGACAACTGCAGCTCCTGCGAGGGGTACAGCTGCTCGCTCCAGCAAGACAGACTCCAAGAGTAGAACTACAAAGTCCAAGGTGCCCCCGAGTGGATCCAAAGTCAAGACTCACAGCCGCAACGTCAGCAGTAGCAGCTCCGTGTCGTCGCGCACGGATGATGACCAAAGTGAAGTCATTGAATCAAGCAGAGGAGAAGATGATTCCAGAAGTGACACGAGCAGTGCGGTCAGCGTAGCAGCTGATTCGAGTTTCGACCAAGTTGACCGAGGCAGTAGCGTTGGCCCCACAGGAGCACAGCCAGGTGTTGCTAAGGACACTGATGTAGTTACCAAGGAAACTTCATCAGTAATTGAAGAAACTCCTGTTTGTGCGCTCAATGAAGAGCTTGGTGCCTTGGCGGAAGAGAAGACAATTGAGACCCCACAGCTGGTTGCTATGGAGACCCCCCAGGTTGAGTCGCAGGCTGGACTCAGTACTGAGGAAGGTGAGACGTCGCGTGGATGGTGTCGGCACAAGGTTTCAGCTTTCTTTTTGTGTGGAGGAAGAATCGTGTGGAGGAAGGAAGTCCGTTGTGTTTGTACAGTGACGTCTGTTTGCTACATGATTGCACAAATTTATGTCATATTGATAAACTAGGGAACAATCTGAGCGTAATCACCTGAATTGGTTTCAATATCTCCCTGATTTTCAATATGCTGTTACTTGCTTTTGTGTGCAGTTATGTGTGCAAATATATGTCGTAGCTTTCCGTGTTGAGTTTGTTCCAGAGTGAATTGTGCACCATATTAAACTCTTCACTCTGTCCTTGTACATATGTATATATAATGCTGCTTCTGCTTGTACATGTTGTAAGTAAATGATTTATATATCCGAGATTTTGGACATGAATACTTGTTTGATGTTCATTTATTTCTATCACATATATTCCTGAATCATTTTATTATAGCACTATTGATTTAGGCATCCTGCAACAGCCAGAACTTCATTGAATTTGGCAATCAAGTAACTTTATATTTCAGTGGTTCCTGAAGTCAGATAATTGGTTCTTACAAATTTTGGGTGACAAGTTTTTACTTCTGTTTACATTTCCTCTGTTCTTTTCCCCCCTTTTTCTCTGTCTTTGCGGCATCAGTTGACGGTGTTGGACGATAAAAGCGATGGTGGTGGCCCCCCCACTTCGGCTGCCTCAACCCCCGCCCGCCCTCGTAGCACGGCCAGTCTCGACGACGTTGCCAAGCAAAGTGCACAAAAGAAACAAAACCGCTTATCCGCCTCTGGTCTTAGACCACCATCCACAGGCGGCAAGAGTGAGTACTTGATAGAGTAGATAGGTGTTAATGGATAGAATGCAGTTTTTACACATCAATAATGGTGTATATCCTTGTAGAAGACTTTGTGAAGTGTGTTGTGATGTTTATAGTCATGTTGTTATTTAAATGTGTAGTATTGCTGTCAGTGCGTGTGTGTTTGTTCCATTGTGTGTGTTCCCCTTGTCACAACCAGGTTTGTTGCCCCAAAGCAGTGGTTTGCGCAGACCAGGCAGTAAGATTCGATACAAATTACAAACTTTGCCTCTATTTCTTGCATTTTGCTCCCTTCTTGGAATCATAACACCACCACAAAACATTTCAAAAACCTAAAATAAAATATAAATTTTTGTGTTTGCTAATCTAGTGCATTGAATTGCTGTATAATAATAGCAGATTATAGTGTACTATACATATAATATTCCTGAGTGACTGCTAATCTGGAATTTCATAGTGCAATATGTACCCTAGAAATATGTTTTCCCTACCGGGTATGTTTTCTTGGAAATTATTCAGTAGTTCTTTCCATTTGAAAGCATGCACAGCACCAGGTGTGGGGAATTTTTATGGCACCAATAATACATCACAATATAATGTTTACATGCTATTATATGTTAACGCAATTTAGTATTTCACCTTCATTTGCAACTGGCAATACGAAAACTTGCCTGTGTCTTCGCTCTTACCAATCAAATTCTGAGTGACTTTGGATTTGTGTTATGACTAGATCTGTAGCACAAACTTGTAAATGGTATTTATTTAAATTTTGATACAGTATCCACAATTATTTTTTCTCGGATTACTATTCTTTCCAAATGACAGTCCTGGCAAGTACAATGTCATGTGTTTAAACTAACAAACACTAAATTTATTATTCCACTGATGATGCCCTCAGGTACGGAGAATGTTTCGTCCCCCAAGAGCAAGGATTCCAGCCCCAGTCCTGCGCGGGAGATCCCCACCCCCAAGGCTGCAGCCACTCCCAAGGCCTCGGGACTCCAGGAGCCCTCCAAGGGAACCCCAAAGGGAATCCCAACCCCCAGTGCCACCCCAAAGGCCGCTCCGCCCCCAGCACAGATGACCGCCTCCGTGCCGGAATCCAAACCCAGCCCCAAGGCAGATCTGATGACCACCAGCACCCCCTCCTTGTCCCAGGTTATTCATCGATATTATGATCTGTCAGAGCTATATACTGTTTTCAATCATATTACTGTTACTTCTCAATAAATATCAATTACTAGACAACTAGCGGCATTGTTTGGGTTATAGCATTCTGAGGCAGAAGGGACTTTGTGCCAGTAACCTCAATCTGAATATTCAACATTAGGTTGGAGCCGCTGATGTGTCAGTGATGTCAAAGTCCATCTCCGGTCAAATATCATCTCTGGAGACCAAGCAAGAAATGGACAACATGAGGTCAGAGGTCAAGGACCTTGAGGAGAAACTGGATACGCTCAAGGTCAAAAGGTCAGAGGACAAGGCCAAGCTGAAGGAGTTTGAAAAGCTGAAGATTCAAATGCAACAGGTTTGTGGATATAATTTTTGAAGAAAACTGACTGAATGTCATGTGAGGATATCTCAATATGAACACAGCTCATGTGGATCTTTCATATGATCTGATGTTGTATTCCGTGTTTGTGTTCGAAAGTTGCAAGAGTTCAAGACAAAGATGCAAGAGAATCAGTCAGATCTTCAGAGACAACTCCAGGCCAGCAAAAAGGTATCTTGTCCTATTTTGAATTTGTTGCTGTCTTATACATTACTTTATGTTCTAAGAACTCAACAGTGAGCCTCATATTCATCATTTGTTGTAAGAGTCATGATTCATCGATGTATGGATAACATATTGAAATGATTTTATCCATATCGTGTGTCTTGTTCAAAAACTTCACAGGAAACAAAAGAGATACAAGACGCTTTTGACCGCTACAAGGATGAGATGTCAGATCTTGCAGAAACCGTGGAGATTGCTACGCTTGACAAGGAGATGGCTGAAGAAAAGGTTTGGTTCTGTTCATGACATAACTGCAAATATGTCATGATATTCAACATTTCGCAATCCAGATATATGATAATGACACTATAGATTTCACTGTTCATTTGGCACAGTTCATATTAACTCATTTTGCTGTTATTCTCAAACACAGCCATATACATGACTCAGTATTCCAGCTTTTACCACGTGTATCCAGCCATGATAGCTCAATTGGTTAAGGCGTCAGGGTTGAGTGCGGGAGATACCGGGTTCAATCCTTGACGCCGGCGCTGAAAAACATTCATTGGGGGATCTGTTTCACCCATCAGTAAAATGGGTACCTGGCTATAGACAGAGATGGCAATGTGTATGAATACTGTATGTGCACCAGAGATGGTTGCCTAAGTTACAGCTGTATGCCTCCCGGGAGGTTGAAAGTGTGTCGGAATGAACAGGTCTGCCAGGGGTAATAATTGTAAAGCGCTTTGAGCATGTTGTACATGGAAAAGCGCTATATAAAAGCTTGCAATTATTATTACCTCTATAATGAACACTTGTGTTTCAGTGTGAGAGCCTGCAGCACGAGGTGGACGCCATGTGTACCTCTATAATGAACACTTGTGTTTCAGTGTGAGAGCCTGCAGCACAAGGTGGACGCCATGTGTACCTCTATAATGAACACTTGTGTTTCAGTGTGAGAGCCTGCAGCACGAGGTGGACGCCATGTGTACCTCTATAGTGAACACTTGTGTTTCAGTGTGAGAGCCTGCAGCACGAGGTGGTCGCCATGTGTACCTCTATAATGAACACTTGTGTTTCAGTGTGAGAGCCTGCAGCCCAAGGTGGACGCCATGTGTACCTCTATAATGAACACTTGTGTTTCAGTGTGAGAGCCTGCAGCACGAGGTGGTCGCCATGTGTGTACCTCTATAATGAACACTTTTGTTTCAGTGTGAGAGCCTGCAGCATGAGGTGGACGCCATGTGTACCTCTATAATGAACACTTGTGTTTCAGTGTGAGAGCCTGCAGCACGAGGTGGACGCCATGTGTACCTCTATAATGAACACTTGTGTTTCAGTGTGAGAGCCTGCAGCACGAGGTGGACGCCATGTGTACCTCTATAATGAACACTTGTGTTTCAGTGTGAGAGCCTGCAGCACAAGGTGGACGCCATGTGTACCTCTATAATGAACACTTGTGTTTCAGTGTGAGAGCCTGCAGCACGAGGTGGATGCTCTGAAGGAGAAGCTGGAGGAAGTCAGCCTCGATCTCCAGATCATGAAGGAGGACATGGAGACTGCTGGTTAGTGCATTTTGTTCTTCATTTGTGAAATATTGATTGATATAGTTCTACCTCTATAATAAACATTTATGTAATGAGTACCGATTGAACGCCAATATAAAACACTTACTGTGCGTTTTCGTCCACATGGTTGAAATGATGACATTCTCTGCAGATGTGCAAAATATGAAACGGATCCATTCTTCAAATGTTTATTGTTGATAGTCAATTCTTCAAATGTTTATTGTTGATAGTCAAGGGGATTGTAATTTTACAGACACCTCCGGAGCTCCGACTAACTACCAAGTCAAGCAGTTTGAGCAACAGAATGAACGCCTCAAGGAAGCTCTTGTCAAGTAAGTAGGCAGCTCTTAAGGAAGGACTACCTCTATAATAAACACTTTGGGCCATTTTGACAAATATGCCTCTCTGGGAGACTTGCATAAGTAACTCTGATCAGTGAGATATGACTTACGCCATAGTCATACTATATGAAAATTTTATTCATATTCTTATCCATATGCTATGAAAATTAATGGGAAAAAAACGAAATTGCCGCAGGGTGCGTGACCTGTCGAACCAGGAGAAGCAGGAGAACCAGCAGCTACAGAAGCAGGTGGAGAAGCTGACCGGGGAGGTGACAGCGATGTCCCGGGACAAGGATCGTCTGGAGCGAGACGTCGGTCAGCTTCAGGAGGAGGTCCTGGAGCTCAAGGAACAGGTACACAGCTGTCGTACTACAGGGAGAAGTGAGGATGTGCTCGGTGGCACAAACTTCAAATTTATTCAAGTGTGGAATGTGGAGAGGTTTGAAATGTGTATATATGGAAATGAGAATTGGTGAACGTTGTAGGTCCACTTGTTCATTATAGAGGAATGTATGTCTAGAAATAATATATTCAATAAATACTGATTTAAACAGAATAAAACTTGTTATCTGTCAGGTTGATGCGGCGCATGGTTCCGAGGATATGGTGGAACAGTTGACGGAGAAGACTTTGCAGCAGGAGGAGGCCATACAGAAACTAGAGGAGGAGAAGGCTGACTTGGTGAGTACTGTGTGTAATTCTACAAGGAAAATTAGAGCCATCATTCATATTGCGACAATGTGTCTGTATCATATGGACTTCGAAAGGCTGCTCACAAAAACCAGTCAATTGTACACAGTGCTCCCCCTCGAATAAGATCTACCGTTCCGCCACAAAATTGAGGTTTTATTTGAGGGAAAGTCTTATTTGTGGGGCTTATTCACATGTTAAACTGATCCTAATGTCATACAGAAATGTCTTAGTATAGAGGGAGGAGTCTTTATTGAGGGGGTCTTATCTGAGAGGGATATCATGTAGTAGACACATAGCAGTTTTTTTTACAAAATGGTGTGAGATTCTAACCTGTATATATAACAAAGACATTGGTTCCTATTGTCACCTGCAGGAGGCGCTGTGTGAGATGAACGATGAACTGCAGGAGAACACTCGGGACGCTGAGCTGGAGTTACGGGAGGAGCTGGACCTCGCCAATGCCCGGGCACTGGAGGCCAATCGCCGTCTCGAGGCCAACCAGGAGAGCATTGCCGACTACGAGGCCACCATCACAAAGTTCAGAGAACTTGTTGCCCAGCTCCAGGTGAGATGGGCGAACAAATCTAGGGAATAATGTTTCAATCTCAAATGTTTTTTCCCTTTGGGAAATGTGTACTGCTTTGTTTACCCAATGAGTGGCAATTTGAGTACTGGTGGGAAACTAAGAATGTCTGAGCATTTTATCGACAGAGATGATCTCTTCCATCTCCAGGACAGTAACCGAGACCTGCGCCATCAGCAGGCGGCAGTGGAAGGAGTCAAGTCTCAGCCGACCCCGACCATCGAGATGTTTGACTTCAAGGCCAAGTTTGCCGAGACGAAAGCCACCGCGAAGGCCATAGATATGGAGCTACGCAAGCTGGACGTCCAGCAGGCGAACAAACATGTGGACTACCTCATGAAGTTCATGCCTGAGAGCTTTATGCGTAGGGGAGGTGGGTGCTTTCTTCATATTGTTCAGATATTTGCTAATGCTGGTAGTGTTGATATTGAATAATAGGGAATTGATGAGTTCCTTTTATCCATAATTTTGGAATTATGTACTTATTGGATTTTGCAGGAGATCATGATGCTGTGTTACTGCTGTTGCTTATACCGAGGATGATAGCAAAAACTGAACTTCTGATTTCACAAACTCGAGAAAAAGTGAGTTCAGAAATACATATTCTATATATATTCAGATTGATAAAAAATGTGTGTTTTATCAATCTATTATGAAAGATCTATATGAAATTCATAATTCTTGACCATGTTGACAGAATTAAAGGAGAGATAACTTATTTCGTTGACAGTTTGACATCCCTGACAACCTTGACAAGGAGCAGGTCATCAAGACACATCAGAGCGATGGATACAGTTTCTCCCTACAGCTGATACATGCACTCTGTGTGCTCCAGGCTATCCTCAAACAGTACAACAGGTCGGTGCCACTGAAGCAGACCCTATCTCCTTTTCTGACAGCAGTCAATTTCGTAGCAGTCTTTTGTAATGACATTACTTAATAAATCCTGCTCTACCTAGGTTGTAATGCTGGTATATTAGTCTTGAATAAAGTAAAAATAAAATTCACTGATTGTTTCTTTGCAGTGCATTGAATACGTGTAACACAGACTTATACCTGAAGATTGGAACACTTCTCCCTGAACTCGCAAACCACGAGAAAAACATTGACTTGTTCATTGATCTGCTGAGGAAAGATCAGGTATACACTGGGTCGTTCATGTTCAGTCTTTAGAAATTGGCTTGTTCACAGTTGAAGCCAATCAACTGAGAATCTGTCTTAATTATAAAATTTTAACGTTTTTCACAGCTGGATGAGACGGTTACATTCGATGCTCTGGAAAAGTCCATTGACTACTTCAAGGTGAGTTGATGACGTACACGTACTTATAAAAGTGGGATTTAGGTGCTCATTATCATCTGATTATTCAGCATATTGAATCATAGTCTGTGCAGTTTGATTCTCAATAATAAATCACATTTAAATATATTCTCAAATATTCTCAATGATATGAATTTCGAAAAGTTAAGTTGCATTCTTCATTGCTCAGATGCCCCATTGAATATACACCTATGATGAACACTCAGCCAACCATGGTATTCAAATAAGTGATATGTATATTTCATTATCTCCATGTTCTCTTTGTCTAGCACCTGTACAGTGTACATCTCGTCAACGAGACACTCAACTGTACGGACTTCATGGCTGACTGCACACGGATCCAGCAGGCTGCGGCGGAGTCCATCAATCTCGAGATCTCCCGACTCAAACTTGTCCTGCAGGTATGGAGGGGGAGTTGTTTAAATAACAATCTGCGTCTTTTGCCATTGTCAAACTAAATATTTATATAGTAAACATTTTGCCATGTGTGCCATGACATTCATTCATGACCGGGAAATATGACAGTTTTTGAAGTTTTATGATTGCAACATTTCAGCAAGGACAGGAGATGAGCGACATCAGTATTCTCTTTAGAGACCTTGAGACTTTCAACAATGAAATCAAGCAGAACTGTCGAAAGGTAACCTGAAAGAATGCAAAATAAGAAAAAGGGGAAAATAAATCAAAATTGAATGTCTGTCTTGTTCATATGGTTCTATCTTTGTTGCTTGTCAGATAAAAAGACGGATTCCACAGCAACATGAAGGTCAAATACCAACTCCACTTTCATTTGGGAATGATGTAAGTATTCAGAATGAAGTACTGGTACTAGATTTTAGAACATAATTTGTTGCAATTTGCTCTGTCATATTTCTACCTCGATGAGGAAAATTTGAAGAATATTGTCATGGCATTCAATAGAGGGGAAAATAATTTTCCTATTACCTACTGTGTACATGTAAGAGGCAATAATCATATTCACTTGATGGTGTTCCGTGTTCAAACGTCTGTCTGAAAGTCTGTATTTGAAAATCCTTGTTTGTAGGTTCACGATGATCTGACGGAAGGCATACATCACATCTCCAATGTTGTCCGAGCTTTACAAGAGCTAGGCGCAGCGGCCATGCAACAGGCTACACTTCTCTCTGGTAAGGGATTTATAGTTTGCAAATTATGATGTGTACATATCTGATGATAATCTGATATTCACAGCTGTTTTCACTATGTTTTGAAATCTCCATGCACCAGTTTTCTGTTGTAGTTTGAAAATATTCATTTGTGTGTACACTGTACAAGTGTCATGTTCATATGCCTTACATTTAACCATTTAGCTTGTCTCTCAATTTGTGAGGTTTTAATACTACTGTTCGTGCAAGCAGAAAAACAAAATTGGACCATTAATGTGTTGTTTCTCATGTAAGGTGTGCTTCTATATCAGTGTTGCTTGTAATATTACAAAAGTACTGTGTTTTGAAAATTAACGGAACATTTCATTTTTGCAGCACTAATTTATTTCGCCGAATTCTTCGACATTTTTTTAAACATTCGCCTTTCAGCTGCCGATCTGTTCATAGTTTCGTTTGAACATTACCACTGACATGAACTTTTATTTGACCTCTGACCTATTATTTTGACCTTTGACCTGATTAGGTGAACAGAATGAGGAATCCTTAGGTGGGCTGTCTATTTTCAATCCTTGTTTTTGCTGGAATGCTTGGCTTAGATTTTAGCAACAGTCTACATTTATCCAAATCATACTAACATCAAATAGCAGACACCCTCCAGACTGCAAGAAAAAAATAAAACAAAACTCACTTTGAATTTCTACTAACTGGATCTATTGGAGTATGACAAACCCTTCCCTTATTTTTCAAACCAATCTGCGACGAACAGATCCTCGTATAAATTCACAGTTGCTCCAAACTACACATTCATACATATATTTCTCTGGACGATCTTGGGTACATTGGTATTTTAAGCATGTATGTCAAGTAGGTTACGGATATTTTCACATTAATTCTCATAATGATATATTTCTGAAAACATGTGCTCATATTACTTTAATGCATGTCCGTAATATTTCCTCCTCATTCATTATCATTACTGGTTACTTTCCAGCATATTTTTATGCCAAACTGAACGTTTTCTCCCTGTTTTGCTAATTTTTCTTGGATATTATTAAATGCATGTACATGACATATTCGATTAGAAATCCTAATTTGACCATGAATTATTTCAAAGACTTGAGCATCTTGCATGACAGAGATTATGAGTCAGTTGAGTTGGTAGACAATAAATCCAGCATGTAGAGATATTCAAACTGTTATAGACAAAGCATGGGTAAAGGTCTCTGCAGCACAACTCGTGTGAAACTAGGTTTGGATAGCACAGAACTATGTATGCGTGGATATGATCATATGAATATACTAGTAGAAGTTTTGTTTGTGGTAGCTTAATTAAATTCAATCCATCTTTGTAAAGGTAAGAAGGCTGTAAAAAGAGCAGTTTGTGCAGATTTGCTACTTTTCATCTACAAACACTAATAAGTGCATAGTTAAGCTAATAAAAACAAGCCGAGCTATTTTGTTTCGCGTTCTTGATTTTGCCAACATCTCCCCCCTACTTGCCATCCCACCTTACCCCCCACTGATTCTGTTACCATGGCTACCACAGAGAACCAGGGGCTGCAGGCCAAGAAGCTGGAGGAGCTAGCGTACCAGGCGTGTGACAGCGTGTACGGGGTCGACGACAGCGGGCCATACGATTGCCTCAGGTAATCTTCAAACTCTAGGACTGATTCTACTCACTTGGCTTTGACACATTGACATCTTCGTAGAATATTGTTCTGCAACTTAAATTGAAGTGGAAAAATCAAAATTCATTCTTATTTATTCAATCGAAAATCATTCTCATGGTTTTATTCTCATACCAAACAAAATGTTGTCTCTGCTTGATCACAGCAGAAGTATGAAAACTAAATTTTGACTTCAAATTAATTGCATTTACGTAATTGTGTACACCTAACTAAACCTGTGGTGTGTGTTGCTTTGCACAGACAAGGCTGCAAGGAGGTGCTGCAGATTACCAGGAAGCTGGCCACTGCGATGGAGAACGGCGAATATGACTTTGATGGTACCAAGGACCAGAAGGTCAGACATGAAACCAGCAATGTAACCTTGACAACAAATGGTGAAGGGATTCTTGGGGGCCTAAGGAAATTTGATCACTTAATGAGTGACCAGTGTATTAAATTGATTGGTACGGTGAACAACTACGGTCGACTTCATCACTGGTATTCATACTTACAAAGTCTGAAAGAGACATGTATATGCATGTACATTTACATAATTTTGCAAACTTTGCATGAGATTTCACTCGATATTTACCTGCTACATGAATTATACTTTGCCATACAGCCAGTCGCACCGATCCGGGCGCGTATCGAGGCAGTGAAGACAGAGTTCGCTGAGGTAGAGAACATGAAGTTTAGGATGGAGGCGAAAGACGAGGACATCAAAGAACTCAAACGTCAACTCAAACTCAAGGTGTGTGGCTCATTAGGGCCAAACTCACCATCAGTGATATATTGCAAGTACAATTGCTGGTACCACAATGTGTGACAGTATTCCTTGAAATCTAGCAGGGTTTACCTCCTGTGCTGAGGTACTATGGTAATATGATGATGTTAATGATGAGGTAATGTGGTAATAAGATGATGATGAGGTGTTGTGATAGTATGCCGAGATGAGTCACTATGGTATTGTGTGTTTGCAGCAAGAGGAGCTGTCAGAACAACAGGTACGACTCGGTTTGATAGAGAGAAAACTGGACAATTCCAGCAAGGATTCAGATGATCGAGTTGAGAAAATCCAACAAAAACTTGATGAGGCTACGGTCAATCTCAAAAAGAAAGAAAAGTAGGGAACTTGTGGAATGCAGCATGAAATTATGACTTTTCAATTCAGTTTTATTGATATGGGATGTTGGAGAGATACATAATGGCTCAAGTTCAGATTAGATTATGATTATAGGAAACATGCAAGTAATATAAAAAAAAAAAGCTATGAAAACTTATCATGCACACATATATATATTTCTCCACCCTTGCGACCTTCAACCCCCCCCCCCCCCGCCCCCCCTATGACACACACAGAGAGTTTGAGGAGACTATGGATGCCTTACAAGCTGACATCGACACCCTTGAGTCTGAGAAAGCTGATCTGAAGGAACGTCTGAAGGTCCTCTCCAAGAAATCTCTGCTGGAAGGTCTCTCACGCCAGTCCGGCCAATCAGGTATCGCCTCGCTCTTCGCAGACATTCCAGGTCAGGTGGCGTTTTTGTTTTGTTCGTTTTCGTATTTAACCTAAGTTCCAACTACGGCCATGTTGTGATCTATGTGTTTATCTGTTCGTCCTGGTATGTAATACACAAGTTTTTTTGTGTGTGTGAATAGGTGTTATGGTTTCGGGTATAAATTGGTTTACCTTTCTAACAGTTTGTTCAGTTTTTTGGTCCATTCTTTGCAAATAATCTATGTCGCCATAAATTTTGGACTTTGTTTTTGACTGCTTGTTACAGACAGCTTCTCGGAATCGGTTAGTTTACTAATCGGTGAATGTGTCACTATTTCGTTGTCTTTCAAACACATGATCCAACATGGCCGCAGTAGTGTGTATGACTTGTATATATCTGAGTATTCATTCAATGTCTTGGGAATTTGATTTTGTGAATAAGTATTCCTTCTTGAATTCATTATCACTGTGGTACATGTAATTCAATCACCATAAAATCTGATGTAGAAATCGGAAGTATGGTAAGAAATGTTCTCACTGTTCTGGGACAGTGGTGGTAAGTAATGAAGACATACTGTAAACAATTGTATCAGTAACCTGTACATTTTAAACTTAGAGTAATGGTGTCAAACCATGTGTATTCAAGTGTAATCACCAGAGCTCAGATACACATTTACTGTCTAATGATAATGAAAAATAAATCATTTGCATGTTTTGATACATGTTTATCAAAATGAATTTCTTTCATATACAGTATTTCAGTTGATACTTTACACATTTATAAACTATTCAACCTTATAATGTTGTGCACACTTTTCATTGCCACAATTCTAACTTTGTATATTCATCATGGAGTATTACAACTTACTTTGTCCACTCCCCAGGTGTGGGTATACCACAGTCTGGTGCTGTCAACCTCAAGGACTCCCCCACCCTCCTGCACCAGGTAACCATGGCAACTGTCTGTAATATGCAGGTCCTGAGACTTGACAAAGAACTACCAGTATAGATGCTGTTATGTCATACTTTCTCACCACCAAGAAGTAACATTGCAATGCCGTATTTATGTCCACACTTTGACCTCTATAATAAACACTCTTGGGTAATCTTACCTGGCTTTCAAAAAAGAGGGTAATAATGCCATTAAATTTTTTAATGGCAAACTCTCTTAAACTGGTCGTTCTATGCCCCTCAGACAGCAGTCATTCATAAAGGTTTCTTGACGAAACCTGACTGCCGCAGTGGTCTCTGAGAAATGTTTCTTGACGAAACTGTTCCCCCGGAACCGCCATTACCTTTGTCCCTGGTTTTCACAGCAGACAGAGGATCTTACTTCAGGCTTTCTATTTATTGCCATACCACTACCTCTATAATAAACTCTTTGGGTAATCTTACCTTGGCATTCAAAGAAGAGGAGAGAGAAATGAATGTCACAAGAATTTTCTTAAAATTCCTGACATCCATCTCGAACTCGAAATTGAAGGAAATTACTCTCACACATCTCAGATTCCCCGCGGTGTAGATGTGACGTCACACCGGTCATATGATTGACCTTAGCCGCCATTAATTTGCTCCTCCATTGTTGGATGTGCAGCAAGTCTTGCTTTCGGCATTCAAAGTCGAATTTTCTTCACGTCTACGATCGTCTTTAGGCTGTTCTTTGCACAGCTTTTCTTCAGTAGATCGTTCTTTCGTTGTTAGACTAGCTTAGAGTTAGTGATTTGCGATTTTTTTGGGAGGAAATGGTAAAGCCTCCCCAGGCCCCTTTCCTTCCCCCATTATCGCCCGTTTGTACTTCGATGTTTGATATGTTTCAGATATGAAGTGCATCGTTTGCAAACACTACCTTCCTAAGTGGGAGGTTCATAACGCCTGCTGGCAGTGTAGGGACACTGTTTATTGCCGTCCTTCAGCCACCTGTGAATTATGCGCGGATTGGTCCGTCGACGAGTGGAAACTTTGTCTTCAAGGCTTACGGGAGATTCAGGCCCGCAGGTTTGCTGGTTGCCCTACTCCCCCTTCCCCGTCAGATTCTGATAGCGCCAGGCCGCGTCCCAAGGCGTCTGAGGAACGCAAGCGGCGTTTAGATTTGCAGTTATCCAATGCTGTTTGTGCTGTAAGTTTTGATTTATCATTGTCATTTTCTTTCAGCCAGGTACGGGTCCCGGGAGCCGCGCGTTCGGCTCTCGGCACCCTAACTTCCCCACAACCTACGGGTTTGTGTGGCTCACTTTTGGCTCCCTCTCTACTGGCCCCTCGTTCTCATGCTTCTCTGGCTGAACGACCTGGGTTTCAGTGTCCGAGTGTGGTTTCGGGGTCTGCCGGTTCCGTCGGGCTCACGACGGTTCCCTGCGCCCGGGATCCCTCTGGACAGAGAGTGTTGTTTCCCCCTCCGGGTCGGGCGCCTGCCCCCGGAGCTGGGTTTCAACCCCATAGCCAGGGCGGATTTCGGTCCGGGCCCGTGTCGCCAGTGATACGGCCGCCGGCACCCGATTTCCCGTCGGTTACTGGACCCCAGGCCGTGGCTACCGGAGCCGTGGCCAGTAGGGGCCGGGAGCCAAGGGCCATGAGCCGTCCAAACCCATGGGTTCCTGGAGTTTCCATGTCTCCACGGTTTCCAGAGTTTCCTTTTTCTGATTCGCCCTGTGTGTTTCAGATCGCCGAGGATATCAAGGACGATTCCCCTCTTACGGCCCTGCCCTCCGGTTTCGTCGCCTCCAGCCAGGGTATGTTGTCCTTCGCCCAGTTGGCGGACCAAGGGTCTTCCCGTGCGTCGGAGCCGTCCGGTGTTCCTGTCCAGGGGAGCTCTTCCACGACGTCAGAGCAGCGCCTTAGGGGCGAGCTTCAGTCTTTTCGGGAGGAGATGTTAGGCCAGTGGCAGCAGTTTCTGGCGAGGTTCACGCCTCCACAGCCGCCACCGCCCCCGTCTTCCCCTCTGCCTAGGGAAGAGCCGTCTTCAGATGAGGAACCTTCCCTACAGGTCTCTCAGTCGGCTGACAAGCCGTTACCTGGCCCGTCAGGCCTCACGCTTCCGCGAAAGCGTAAGGCGGACCCGGACCAGGAGGCGGACCAGCCCGAGTCCGACGACCCTCTCTCTTGGGGGGAGAAGTTGGATTTTGTGAAGAGGGTCCTCCCGGGTTTGTGGCCCGAAGAGCATGCTCCGGCCCCAGTCAAGAAGGTGGCTCGTTCGATGATTTCTTCTGAGTTGGAGCACCCCCGGCCGTCGAAGGACGCCTTACGGTTCCCTCTGTCGCAGGGAGTTCGCGGCTCCATGCAGGAGCGCATGGACGAGACCATCAGGTCCAACAAGTCGGCGATTGGCGCGTATCCTGCTCGCCCGTCTGTCAACGACTACTATACGTCGTCGGAGTTGGACGACAAGCCTACAGCTTTGAGGAGGCATCACCCCCATTACGCCTTTTTCAAGGAGCCCAAGGCCGTGGAGATCCCATGGGCGGCCTTGGCGGAGCTGCAGCACACGTTTTGAGTGGGGCTGGCCACGGATTCGGCCATGGACTGGCTGTCGATGGCTACGAGACGGGCCATTCTTCAGTGCCGTGACCAGGTCCTGGACAACCCTGACGTCGACCGGGATGATTTGGCAGAAGCCTTATTGAGCTGCGCTTCATTGGTCACCTCCATTGGCAAAGGTGTGGGTGACAAGGTGGCCCTGGACTCCCACTCACTCTGGGTGTCCGAGTTGTGGCGGCGTGACGCCTTCCTCTCATCCCTCAAGTTCGAGGTTCCGGACCAGCTCATGACAGACATGAGAGTTCTCCACCCCGTTATCCCCTCTTCCGGAGCCCCTACTTCACTTCTACTCCCTGACCGTTCTGCGGAGTTGCGGGAGGTGAAGAAGGAGGCCGACGAGAAGGCCGCGAAGTCCTCTACTTCCAATGCCCTCCTGAGCCAGTCGAAGTCTCTGGAACGTCTCACGCAACAGATGGTTTCGGCCTTTAAGAAGCCACAGTCTGCAGTTCAGCAGTCTCAGCCTCAGCAGCAGCCGACTCGTGGCCGTGGTAGAGCTAGAGGCAGGGCCTCAGGGTTGCCCTTTCGCGGGGCCCCTGCCGGCAGCACCCGAGGAGACCGTGGTCGTGGCCGAGGCCGAGGACGCGGAGAGGCTCCCAAGCCCGCAGGGGAAAAGAAACCGGGTACGTATAGCTTCGGATTCCGGGCCGGATCCTTTGCTCGAGTGTCGAGAAGAGCTGCATGGTCAGCTCGTTTCGGTCGATATTCCTTCCTCAGACGAGCCCGTAGGAGCTCGTTTAATTCTGTTTTGGAAAGAGTGGGAGCGGCTCGGGGCTTGCCCCTGGGTCGTCTCGACGCTCCGTCGAGGATTCGGCCTGAAATTCGAGAAATTGCCACCGTTATCGCCCGTCCCAAGGGGTTTCACTCTTCCAAACGATCCAGAACGCCGCCGTGTTCTCCACGAGGAGATAACGGCGATGATCGAGAAACAAGCGATAGAACCTGCTCCCGGGGACACTCCCGGGTTCTACAGCGTGTTGTTTGTGGTTCCCAAAGCGTCGGGGGGTTGGAGACCAGTGATAGATCTTTCTCCGTTGAACAAGTTCTTAATCGTGCCGACGTTTTCCATGGAAACGCCGGAGCAAGTTCGTTCAGTCATGCCTCGCGATTCGTGGGTGGTAACGATCGATCTCAAAGATGCCTATTTCCATATTCCAATGAAACCTGCAGTTCGCAAATACCTGAGATTTCTCTATCTCGGCCGCGTATGGCAGTTTCGGGCGCTCCCGTTCGGATTATCGACAGCGCCGTGGATTTTCACCATGGTGGCTCGGGAAGTCCAGATTCTCGCCCACAAGCGGGGGATTTTTATCCACCAGTATCTCGACGATTGGCTAATCCGGCACCATTGTCGCGAAACGCTGATCGTCCAAGCACAGTTTGTGGTAAATCTATGCTCACGGATGGGGTTCAAAATCAACCAAAAAAAGTCCGACTTGTCACCGCGTCGAGACTTCGTCTTCTTGGGGTATCGTTATCAGACTACCTCAGAGACTGTTTTGCCGACGCTGGATCGTCAGTCAAAATTATCCGTGCTGTCAGAAGGCTTCCTTCGTGGCATTCCACAGACGGCCAGACGCTGGCAGTCCCTTCTCGGGATGCTAGCTTCCACGGAAAAGTTAGTTCCGTTGGGCCGCCTGCACATGCGGCCTATTCAGCGGCATCTACACTCTCAATGGTCCCAGGTCACGGGAGACAGATCCCAGCTCGTGCAGGTCTCTCCGGAAGTCGTTTCCCATCTGCAATGGTGGCTGGATCCCGTCAATCTGCTCCGAGGGTCGTCATTCCGCCGGCCGCTTCCATCCAGGCACGTATTTACGGATGCCAGTATGGACGGCTGGGGCGCTCACTGGGACGACAGCGAGGTCTCGGGCACCTGGTCTTCGTCTCAGCAGGAATGGCACATAAACCTGTTGGAACTGGAGGCCGTGTTCTTGGCTCTCAGGCATTGGGAAACGCATTTCCTCAATCAGGCTGTGTTGGTGGCCACCGACAACTCCACCGTTGTCGCTTACATCAACAAGCAGGGCGGTACGAAGTCCCAGTCGCTGTGCCAAGCCGCTATCGACCTCCTGCTCTGGTGTCACGACCGGGGTATTTCGCTTTTCGCGAGGCATATCCCTGGTCATATGAATGTTTGGGCGGACCGCCTCTCCCGGAGGGGCCAGGTCCAGGCCATGGAGTGGAGTCTTGCCCCCAGGGTATTCCAATCTCTCTGCGGCCTATGGGGCACGCCGATGGTCGATTTGTTTGCGACCCGGTGGAACCACAAACTTCCTTCGTTTGTGTCTCCCATTCCCGATCCCACGGCCATGTCAGTGGATGCGATGTCAACGTCCTGGGAGGGCATGTACGCGTATGCTTACCCCCCAGCGGTGTTGTTGGACAAGGTGATCGCCAAGTTTCGGACTCACCAGTGTCGCCTCCTGCTGATTGCTCCGTGCCTGCCGCAGAGGTCGTGGTTCCCGGACCTTCTGGAGTTGATAGTAGACTTCCCTCGTCAGCTTCCGGATCGGTGGGACCTCCTCAAACAACCTCGCTCCAGCATGTTTCATCAGGCTCCCGCAAGTCTGAAACTTCATGCCTGGATATTGTCGAGCGATGTTTCCGAAAGAAGGGATTTTCAAGGGAGGTGTCTGCTAGGATCGCCCGATCAAATCGAAAATCTTCTTTGGCAGTCTACCAATCGAAGTGGACTTCCTTCTGTGCTTGGTGTCGTCGCCGGAAGGTTAGTCCTTTCAGAGTCGATGCTCCCCTAATTTCCGAATTTCTTCTCGAAAAGTTCAATGAAGGGCGAGCTCCATCCACGATCGCTGGTTACCGTACGGCTATCGCGAAGACTCTAAAACCCAAACTTGGGATCGATTTTGGTCATGATCAAGGTTTGACTGCGGTGATTAATAGTTTCGAGATCGAAAGACCGAAAGCTAGGAACCCGGTTCCTGAGTGGGATCTATCGCTTGTTCTCAACGTCTTAAGAAAAGATCCGTTCGAACCCCTTGAGCGGGCCTCACTAAAGTTTCTGACGTTTAAGACGGTCTTCCTTTTGGCTCTGGCTTCCGGGAAGCGACGGAGTGAGCTCCACGCCCTGTCCTTTTCCAAAGTTAAGTGGAAGTCGGATGGCTCCTCGGTTCTCCTCGGAGTCATTCCCTCCTTTCTGGCCAAAACTCAATTAGCAGGTACGCCATTATTGAGCTTTTCCATTCCCGCCCTGACTCCTTCTCTGGGGCCGGGCCTGGAGGAAGACGCGAAGCTTTGTCCCGTGCGAGCCCTCCGCATCTACGTTAATCGTACGCGTGAGCTGCATCTCGGCAAGCGTTTGCTTTTCGTGTCCTATCTTAAGGATTTTCCAAATGATATCCGTCCTGCTACGATCTCATCTTGGATCAAGAAGTGTGTTAGATTTTGCTATGAAAAGTCACAGGCGAAAAAATCCACAGGTTTCAGAGTCAAAGCGCATGATGTGAGGGCTCTCGCGGCTTCACTTGCCTTTACAAATAAAGTGTCTCTGAATGATGTCATGTCTGCCTGTACCTGGAAATCTCATAACACATTCACTTCTTTCTATCTCAGGGAGTTAGCTTGGGAGGATGACTCCGGCCTCCAGCTTGGACGACTGGTGGCGGCGGAGAGTGTAGTCCAGCTGTAAATACCTGTAAATAGATCATCACGCCTCTGTACAGATGCACCTGAGGTCGACTCCCAGGGGAGTTGCTCCTCTTCTTTGGCGAGGGAAATTTTTGTTCTTCTGCAAGAGGAAAGTCACCTCTGCAGAGCCCCTGCTCGTCTCCATGCATCTGAAGGTAATTCAGGCGTGTATTATGGTATAGTTGTAAATATCCTGTAAATATGTATTTTCGACTTAAAATTATAATTTAAAAGTAAAACACAATATTTACTACTTTCAATGGATATTTCCTACTCTCACACATCGGTGATGAAATTCCCGGGAGAGGGTTAAACCCACCTCCTTTGGTTATTCTGATATAACCCAAAGAGTTTATTATAGAGGTAGTGGTATGGCAATAAATAGGAAGTTTTAACTTGTTTAAAACCAGTATTTATTACATACCTACCTCTATAATAAACACGATTATTCTCCCTCCCGCCTCCCCTGCCTTAACCAGGTGGGCAAATTAATGGCGGCTAAGGTCAATCATATGACCGGTGTGACGTCACATCTACACCGCGGGGAATCTGAGATGTGTGAGAGTAATTTCCTTCAATTTCGAGTTCGAGATGGATGTCAGGAATTTTAAGAAAATTCTTGTGACATTCATTTCTCTCTCCTCTTCTTTGAATGCCAAGGTAAGATTACCCAAAGAGTTTATTATAGAGGTAGGTATGTAATAAATACTGGTTTTAAACAAGTTAAAACTTCCTTTTTGGAGTTTATTCTTGCTCCACGGATTTCCTTGGATTTTCTTGGAGTTTTTCAGTCTACTTTAGCGTACTGTGTGCTGCTACAGTAGTTTAGTCTAGTTTTGTAGAGTTTTTCTTGGGGGAATTGGTAAAACCTCCACGGTTACTGTACTTTCCCCTATTATCGCCCATCGCTTCGTCTGTATTGCATGTTGTATTTGCAGATGAAGTGCGCGGGCTGTAAGCAATTTCTCCCAAGGTGGGAGCAGCACCACAACTGCTGGTTGTGTAGAGAACTCTGTAGACCTACAGCTGTTTGTGGGATGTGTGCTACGTGGTCCGTTGACGACTGGTCAGAGTATCTTCGCGGACTTCGTGCGGTGCAGCAAGAGCGTTTGGCTAAGCCCTCTCCTGCTCCCCCCACCCCTTCAGCTAGTGCTAGTGCAAAGTCCCGGTACAAGCAGGCGTTACAGAAGCGGGAAGATCAGGATCTTCGTTTGCTTCGCTTTATTTCTGCTGTAAGTTATGATTTGTCTTTGCCTTTCAGCTTCCCGGGGCCCGATTCGTCGGTTCCCGGGAACCGTTACTACTCCAGTAGTACGTCGAGTTTTTCACCCAGTCCTTCGGGCACGGTGTCTAACTCTCACCCTGTTCCTCTGAGCTCCGTTCAGTTGTTGTCTCCGGGGGCCAATAACCGGAAGATCAACTCTGGCGTCTCGGTTTGTGAACGGCTAGTGGGCGGTGTACCGGTTACTGCGGTTTCCGGGGTCCGTGTTACTGCCTGGGGCTGTGGCTCTGGTTTGCCTTCTCCGTCCTTGGTTGCTTCGGCTTCCAGGGCTCCGGGGTGGGATTCCGGACCACGGGGCTCGGCTCCTGTCGCCTGTGCTTCAGGCTCAGGTCGCCCTGCTAAGCCTGGGAACCATGTGTGGGTTCCCGGGAACTGGCTACCGGTTCCCGGGTCCCGGTTCCCGGGAGCCCTTGTGGGGCTGGCAGGGCCCAGGTACTGGTTCCCGTAAGCCGTGCCCCCAAGCCCTTTGGTGTCACTCGACCAGGTGTCGGTGTTGGTCGGTACCCACTGTCTCCTAGGGTGATTGTTAGTCAGCCGGTGCTCCGGCCCGGGTTTAAAGCTCGGGGTACTGCTTCTTCATCTTTGTCGAAGAAATCAGTTTCCTTTGTGCTTAAACCTTCTTTCTTTCCGCAGGTGGCGGAGGATTTTGAGCAAGGCGGGGTGTTCATTTCTCCCAACCGCGTTCTTCCTTTGGCGTCCACCTCGGCTCCTACCCAGAGCTCACCTTCGGCTCCCTCCCAGGGTCCGTCCTCGGTGCCAGCGGCCGTTAAGTCTCCGGGTTCTAGGGCGTCGGTTGCGTCCACCGTTTACCATTCAGTGGTAGAGGACTCTCCAGCTCCTGTTGTGAACAACTTCCTGTCGAAGGATGAGTTCAGGGTGGAGATGAACTCGATGCGCCAGGAATTTTTGGGTAGGCTGGAAGCACTCTTCGCTCAGCAAGGCCCTAAGGTCCCGGCTGTCCAGCGTCTCCCGGTGTCTCAGCCGTCGCAGCCTTCTCCTGCGCCATCTGTCTCTGCCTCAGAGGATGTACCTTTCGTTGCGGAGCAGGATGGGATCGTTCCACTGTCAGATCCCATTCCTGGCTCTTCCGGTCTGGTTTTGCCTAAGAGGCCTAGGGATGATGACGTTTCGTCGGTGGCAGAGGATGACGAGTCCAACAATCCGTTTAAGCGCACGTGGCCGGAGAAGTTGGATTTTGTCAGGCGCCTGGCAGGTGACGATTGGCCTCACGATCAGGCTTCTACTTCTCCGCCGCCAGCGAAGAGGGCTCGATCGCTCACGGAGCGGGAGCTTCAACAGCCTCGGGTGCCCCGAGATGCGCTACATTTTCCTTTGGCTCCGGGTGTAAGGAACACTCTTTCTGGGAAACCGGCCGAGTGCGCCAAGCGTGGTCGCTTCCCTGTGGGATCCTACCTGCCTCGTCCTAAGGTCCAGGACTTCTACTCGTCCTCCGTCTTGGAGTTGGATCCGGCCAAGTTGCAGGAGCAGGATATCCTTTCGGCCCCGAAGTCAGTGACTTTGCCCTGGTCGCAGATTGTGGATCTGCAGTCTGCTGTACGTCTGGGCGTCGCCGTGGATTCTGCCATGGATTGGCTGACTCTGGCAATCTCCAAGTCGTTGGAGGCCTGTCATGATCAGGTCCTGAACAACGAACGTCTCGATCGGGCGGATTTGGCTCAGGCTCTGCACGGAACCATAGGCTTAGTTCAGTCCGTCGGGAAGGCAGTTGCGGATAAGGTGGCCGTGGACTCGCACCTGTGGTGGAACTCCGAGTTGTGGAGGCGGTATGCCGTTTTAAGTAAGCTCCCGTTCAAGGTTTCGGACCAGATGACCTCTCGTTTGAGGCTTCACCCAGTTCTGCCCGAGGAGGGTCCAGCGTCGCCTTTCCTGTTCCCGGAGGGTATTCACGAGGAACTCGAGTCCCTAAGGTCACGCCAGGAGGAGCGCGAGAGGGCCAAGGCTACCTCGGAGGCATCTGTGGCCCAGTCCCAAGCTTTGGAGCGCTGGACAAAGATGCTGGCCCAGCAGCAGCAGCGGAAGCGCTCTCAGCCCCAGCAGCCTCAGCAACCGGTGGCTGGTACGTCTGGTAAGGGCAGGGGCAAGGCCGTTGACCTGCCCTTCCGTAAGGCCCCTGCCGGCACCCAGCGAGGAGGGCGCTCTGGACGAGGAGCCCGCGGCCGCGGCAAGTCGTCAAGCTCATCCAAGTCCTCAGGGGCGAAGAAAACAGGTATGTTCCTCGCTCTCTCTTCCGGCCCCTCAACGGGGGGTCGAGTGTCCAGGTCAGCTAGGCTCCGTCAGTATTATAACTACAGACGAACCTGTCGGCGCGCGACTAAGTGGTTTCTGGCCTCGTTGGCAGGAACTAGGAGCCAGTCCCTGGATAGTCTCGACACTGCGTCGGGGGTTCGGGCTCAAGTTTGTGAAGTTTCCACCTTTGATGCTCGCTCCAAGGATTTTTTCTCTTCCGCACGATGCCGAGAGGCGTCAGGCGTTGTTAGACGAAATTTCGGCCATGATCGAAAAACGAGCGGTAGAACTGGTTTCGGATCACTCCCCCGGGTTTTACAGCATTCTTTTCGTCGTCCCCAAAGCGTCAGGGGGTTGGAGGCCAGTGATCGATTTGTCGGCTCTCAATCGCTTCCTTCACATCCCGACCTTCACCATGGAGACTCCCGAAGTGGTGAGGGCGGCCATGCCTCTCAATGCGTGGGTGGTTACCATCGATCTCAAGGATGCGTACTTCCACGTGCCCATGAGGCGGTCCATCCGGAAGTATCTCAGGTTTTTCTTTCGCGGGCAGGTTTGGCAGTTTCGCGCTTTGCCTTTCGGCCTGTCAACCGCCCCGTGGATTTTCACCATGTGCGTCCGGGAACTGCAGGTCCTGGCCCATCGCAATGGCATCGTCCTGTTTCAGTACCTGGACGATTGGCTGATCCGTCACCAGTGTCCGCGGACTCTGGTGCGACAGGCTCAGTGGGTGGTGGATCTGTGCCATTCCATGGGCTTCAAGATCAACCCCAAAAAGTCAGACTTATCTCCTCGGCAAGACTTTGTCTTTCTGGGCTATCGATTTCGGACTATCTCCGGATCTGTTATCCCAATCGAGGAGCGTCACTTAAAGTTATCCGAGCAATCCCGAGGGTTTCTGGATCATGTTCCGCAACCAGCCTCCAGGTGGCAGTCCCTCATCGGTTCCCTAGCCGCTACGGAAAAAATGGTTCCGATGGGTCGCCTGCACATGCGCTCTCTTCAGCATCAGCTTCATGCGAATTGGTCGCAAGCAACTGGGGACATGGCACAGTTAGTGCCGGTGTCCGACCAGGTGGTTCGGGACTTGCGCTGGTGGTTGGACCCGGTAAATTTCTACCACGGGTCTCCTTTCCGGCAGCCGCCTCCCTCCAGGCATCTGTTTACGGACGCCAGTTTGGAGGGTTGGGGAGCCCATTGGGATTCGAACGAGGTCTCGGGTCTGTGGTCTCCGTCTCAGCGGGACGACCATATCAATGTTTTGGAGATGAGGGCCGTCTTCCTCGCCTTACAGCACTGGGAACGCCACTTTTGCGGGCACGTCGTGTTGTTGGCGACGGACAATTCCACCATCGTGGCGTATGTCAACAAGCAAGGCGGTACGAAGTCCGTTACTCTTTGCCAGTTGACCGTGGATCTGTTGCTCTGGTGTCACGAGCGTCAGATCCTTCTCCGTGCGCGTCACATTCCGGGGCACATGAATGTGCTAGCCGATCGGTTGTCGCGCCGGGGTCAGATCCAGCCCACGGAGTGGTCTCTATCCCCAGGGGTTTTTCGTGCAATCTGCGACCTTTGGGGCACGCCCATGATTGATCTGTTTGCCACGAGGTGGAACGCCAAGTTGCCCTTGTTCATCTCCTCGATCCCGGACGAGCAGGCCTTGGAGGTCGATGCCTTGTCAGCGGACTGGGGGGAGATGTTCCTATATGCATATCCTCCAGCGGTGTTGATGGAGAAGGTTCTGGCCAAATTCAAGTCACATCAAGCCAGGATGGTTCTCATTGCTCCGCTGCTCCCTCAGAAGCCTTGGTTTCCGGACCTTCTGGAGCTGTTAGCGGACAGCCCGGTGCCGTTGCCGGACCGTCACGATCTGCTCAAGCAGCCCCGGTCCGACGTCTTTCATCAAGCTCCAGCCACGCTGAGACTTCACGCGTGGCTCTTGTCGAGCGATGTTGCCGAAAGAAGGGCTTTTCTAGGGAGGTGTCAGCGAGGATCGCCCGAACAAATCGACGATCTTCTTTGGCAGTGTATGAATCCAAATGGACTAGATTCTGTGCTTGGTGTCGTGGCCGGAAGATTAGTCCGTTCAGGGTCACTGCTCCTTTGATTTCCGAGTTCCTGCTCGAGAAATTCAATGAGGGTTTGGCCCCTTCGACTCTCGCAGGTTACAGGACTGCCATTGCTAAAACCATTAAGCCTAAATCGGGAGTGGATTTTGGTCAAGATCCCAGTCTTTCTGCGTTGTTGAATAGCTTTGCTATCGAGAGACCTACAACGAGGAATCCCGTGCCGTCTTGGGATCTATCGCTCGTTCTAAATTGTTTACTCTCAGAACCCTTTGAGCCGTTGGAGCGAGCGTCTTTGAAGTTCTTAACGTTAAAGACTGTCTTCCTCTTGGCCCTCGCTTCGGGGAAGAGACGTAGTGAGCTCCATGCTCTCGACTTTTCCAAAGTGCAGTGGAAGGAGGATGGCTCTGCTGTTAGGCTTCGAGTCATCCCCTCCTTTTTGGCTAAGACTCAGTTAGCTCAGACCCCGTCTATGTCCTTTAACATCCCGTCCCTTACCTCTTCGTTGGGGCCGGGCTTGGAGGAAGACGCGAAATTGTGTCCCGTTAGAGCCCTTCGCATCTACCACCTAGGACCCGTGGTGGCCGCGCAGAGTACGGTCCGTCTGTAAATATGCAGCACTTGTACATACACACTTCGACGGTCGGACAGGTCGTCTTGAAGGTCGATTTGTCCCTCTTTTTTGGTGGAGGAAATTTTACGTTGTCCCGCCGCCAGCAAGACAACTGCGGGGTAACCTTCTCGACGACTCCACTCTCTTACCCAGGTAATATTCTGTGGTAGTTTATGAATTTACTCGCACGCGCTAATAAACCTCCGGGCTAATTACTCGTCCGGGTTAAAACACCTAACTTGTAAATACTGGCGCGTGGGGGCTTCTTTCTATTAATTAAAAAAAACCATAAATTCTCTAAACTCAGAAATACTTCGTTCTATGCCTCAATGATGTTTCCTTGGGGGTTTGGGTTAGCCCTCCTCCTGTGGTTATTCTGAGATAACCCAAGAGTGTTTATTATAGAGGTCAAAGTGTGGACATAAATAGGAAGTTTTAACCTGTTAAAACCAGTATTTATTACACACTTACCTCTATAATAAACACGATTATTTTCCCTCCCGCCTCCCCAGCCTAACTTCTGGGGGACAAAGTAATGGCGGTTCCGGGGGAACAGTTTCGTCAAGAAACATTTCTCAGAGACCACTGCGGCAGTCAGGTTTCGTCAAGAAACCTTTATGAATGACTGCTGTCTGAGGGGCATAGAACGACCAGTTTAAGAGAGTTTGCCATTAAAAAATTTAATGGAATTATTACCCTCTTTTTTGAAAGCCAGGTAAGATTACCCAAGAGTGTTTATTATAGAGGTAAGTGTGTAATAAATACTGGTTTTAACAGGTTAAAACTTCCTTTTTCTGTAGATTGACTCGCTGAAGGAAGCCTTGAAACACGTTAAGACGGAGAACCGAAGACTTCTGTCTCAGTCAATGAAGGTCAGTTCCATTGACCGGTCAGAAAAAAATACCCTCCAAATTTCATGTCTATTGTTCAAGCTATAAGAAAGCTACCCTGATGCCCATCAAAATAAACAAGTGTATATCAGACATGACCAGTAGTCTAATAGCACCAGTACCGGTGGGGATGATAAATTTCGCCATACCATATCCGGTAAAACCTCACCATCAGCACATCTCTATCATGCATTGTATGGCTCCCACCCCCACCCCCACCCCCAGGAGAAGCTGGACGCCCTGCCCCCGCTGCATGTTCCCAAGCGGGTCGGCCTGCTCAGTTCCCCGATGTCGGCAACCGAGCTCGAGGATAAAGACGCGCCGTACAAGGAGGATCTGAGGAAACTCAGCAAGGATACTTCCAACCTACTGAAGGTTGTATTCTGTACATTTTGATATTGTAATGTTATGACTGACAGAACTGATACCTGTGAGCATAATAGTTTCCCAACTCGTGGCATTGCATTGTAACATGTATAATTACTTCTGTATTGTCTTTCCTACAGACCCTTTACAAAATGAGCGCTTGTCCCAAGGTGGTTGATATCACTCGTAGCAAGCCAGGTAAGTACCGGTAAATGTGTAAATTTTGAGAAGTGAAATATTTCTAATGGGACCATATTGATAAAAGTACAGTGTACATTGATTGTATGAGTGGATGCATGCTGAGACATGTACTGTATCTCTCAGGTATGCCGAGTCCTGCGATGCAACTTGTTAATAATACGGCTGAGTTAGCATCCCTCAAGAAAACACTCAATGAGGTAAGCACTGTACATGAACACAAATTCTTCAAATCGTAAACTTTTGGACAATAATAACAAACATGTTCATTTGGAAAAAAAAGTTAACGTGAAACATGACATGCAAGATAGTTAAGGCATTTCGGCAGAAATGCCTTTATGGTTTTAGCAGAATTTTTTTTTTTTTTTTTTTTTTTTTTTTTTCTTCCGCCACTTTTGGTTTCCGGACGATAACTTTAGATTGCCTTGACGGATCCATGTCAAATTTTCACCACAAGTCAGAAATGATATGTGGAAGAACCCTATTCTTTTTGAGCCGGATCCGAGGTCCGTGAGGATGAAATCAAGGCTAATTTTGAGACTTGGTTTCCGGACGATAACTGGAAAAATATTTATGCAATAGTTGCAGAACTCTGCATGGAGGTTTATATGCCACCAGGGAAGAACCCTATTGATTTTGGGATCGATCCGTCAAACGACCTTTGACCTAGAGGTCAAAATAATTTTTTGCTGATTCATCCTTGAGGCTTCCTGCATATCTCAGAAACCGTGCATCGTAGAGCGAAACGGACGTTATTTTCGGACTCGACGCCCTAGACAAATATGTCTAAGGGGTATTATGGATGAACTTTGACCTTGACCCAAATTTTTTTTGCCGAGTCGGCATTTTTCGTTTTCGTCGATATCTCGGAAACGGTGCATCGTAGAGCGAAACGGACGTTATTTTCGGACTCGTCGCACTAGACAAACATGTCTAAGGGGAATTATTGATGAACTTTGACCTTGACCCGAAACTTTTTTGCCGAGTCGGCATTTTTCGTTTTCGTCGATATCTCGGAAACGGTGCGTCGTAGAGCGAAACGGACGTTATTTTCGGACTCGTCGCACTAGACAAACATGTCTAAGGGGAATTATTGATGAACTTTGACCTTGACCCGAATTTTTTTTGCCGAGTCGGCATTTTTCGTTTTCGTCGATATCTCGGAAACGGTGCGTCGTAGAGCGAAACGGACGTTATTTTCGGACTCGTCGCACTAGACAAACATGTCTAAGGGGTATTATGGATGAACTTTGACCTTGACCCGAAATTTTTTTGCCGAGTCGGCATTTTTCGTTTTCGTCGATATCTCGGAAATGGTGCGTCGTAGAGCGAAACGGACGTTATTTTCGGACTCGTCGCACTAGACAAACATGTCTAAGGGGTATTATGGATGAACTTTGACCTTGACCCGAAATTTTTTTGCCGAGTCGGCATTTTTCGTTTTCGTTGATATCTCGGAAACGGTGCGTCGTAGAGCGAAACGGACGTTATATTCGGACTCGTCGCACTAGACAAACATGTCTAAGGGGTATTATGGATGAACTTTGACCTTGACCCGAAATTTTTTTCCCGAGTCGACATTTTTCGTTTTCGTCGATATCTCGGAAACGGTGCGTCGTAGAGCGAAACGGACGTTATTTTTGGACTCGTCGCACTAGACAAACATGTCTATGGGGAATTATTGATGAACTTTGACCTTGACCCGAAATTTTTTTGCCGAGTCGGCATTTTTCGTTTTCGTCGATATCTCGGAAACGGTGCGTCGTAGAGCGAAACGGACGTTATTTTCGGACTCGTCGCACTAGACAAACATGTCTATGGGGAATTATTGATGAACTTTGACCTTGACCCGAATTTTTTTTGCCGAGTCGCCATTTTTCGTTTTCGTCGATATCTCGGAAACGGTGCGTCGTAGAGCGAAACGGACGTTATTTTCGGACTCATCACCCTAGACAAACATGTCTAAGGGGTATTATGGATCAACTTTGACCTTGACCCGAAATTTTTTTGCCGAGTCGGCAGTTTTTGTTTTCGTCGATATCTCGGAAACGGTGCGTCGTAGAGCGAAACGGATGGTATTATCGGACTCGTCGCCCTAGACAAACATGTCTAGCGGGTATTATGGATGAACTTTGACCTTGACCCGAAATTTGTCGTCATTTTTCATTTTCGTCGATATCTAGTATTATAAATTATTCATCACACCGAAATGCCTCCAAGGCATCTTTAGGCCTTGACGTCTAGTTGAATGTCAATTCCACCCCCGCCCCCCCCCCCACCCCCCCCCCCCATTAGTTACAAGTACAAGTCACCATGCTGGTAGCTGCCAACAAGACAGGAGGACAGATTCACACAGACTTCTCCACCTTCCCCACCCCTGCCCTCGCCAAGGTGAGTCTCGTTAACATGGTAACATGGCTCTACCACCCTCCTTGTCGCCTGGTTTCTTTCCATCATGAAAAAGCACTCTGAGAAAGTGAGAGTGTTTTGTAATTGCTCGATGATGTGATGGCTAAGCTGCTTTGTTCATTCTTGCCAGGCCCTGCATGAGAGATCTGCGGACAGTCAGCTGATCGGCACGGTAACCATCCCAGTCACCCCAGGAGAAGGCTCCACAATACCTCTGCACGTTGGGGAACAACAGCTAAAGCGAATACACTCACAGTTCGTCGTGTAAATGCTATGTTCCTAATGTATTCAGTCTGGTGTATTTGTGGAGCTTCCAATGTGCTTTTTGTTTTCGATAGTAGCTTTTGTGATAATGTAGACGTTAGGGTAGCAAACTGATGACATAAAATTGCTGGCTTTGTCAAAAAGTATGTGTATTCATTGAAAAATTATTGTGCATTTAGTGGAAATACTAATTTGTTGAAGATAACTGAAATGATATGTAATGGGAAAGTTCTCTTGCATACATAGCTATCATACTTAGGTGTATACAATATTGTATATGACCAAGACACAGAATTTAATGAATACTATGTATATCTAGTCATACCACAGAAAACAGCTGAACACACTGATATGACATGTACTTGTGAAAATTCATATTCATAGTGTGTCTTATATATATGTATGTGTGTAAAAGTTTCTAATTCACAATAATGTGCTTCAAATTTAGGTAAGGTGGTTAAATTTCTAGAACTGACATAATTATATCTTCGGTTTGGTGACATTATGTTTGCATTTAAATGGTGTCTTTGGCATCACATTCTCATGCTAGTATGCTAACATGACGGGGAAAAATGTCACTGCTAACTAATGGAATATGATGGTTTGCAGGTATATTTTGAATTTATTTATTGATGCTGCTATTACATTATTGTTTCCTTGCGCAATAAATGGAATTGCTGGATTTGTGGGCTTGCTCTATTCAAAATCCAAACATATACATCCATACATTAACCTTTATAGTAAACCTTTATCCTAAAATCCCAGGATGAAAATCTAACCATTCAAAAATTAGTGATGAATACCCAGCTAGGCCCCAGTGATGAAATAGTGACGAATACCCAGCTAGGCCCCAGTGATGAAATAGTGACGAATACCCAGCTAGGCCCCAGTGATGAAATAGTGACGAATACCCAGCTAGGCCCTAGTGATGAAATAGTGATGAATACCCAGCTAAGCCCCAGTGATGAAATAGTGATGAATACCCAGCTAAGCCCCAGTGATGAATACCCAGCTAGGCCCCAGTGATGATATAGTGATGAATACCCAGCTACACCCTAGTGATGAAATGGTGATGAATACCCAGCTAGGACCCAGTGATGAAATAGTGATGAATACCCAGCTAGGACCCAGTGATGAAATAGTGATGAATACCCAACTAGGCCCCAGTGATGAAATAGTGATGAATACCCAACTAGGCCCCAGTGATGAAATAGTGATGAATACCCAGCTAGATCCCATGCAGTGATGAAACAGTATTGAACACCCAGCTAAGCCCCAGTGATGAAATAGTGATGAATACCCAGCTAGTCCCCAGTGATGAATACCCAGCTAGGCTTCAGTGAAGAAATAGTGATGAATACCCAGCTAGGCCCCAGTGATGAAATAGTGATGAAAACCCAGCTAGGCCCCAGTCATGAAATAGTGATGAATACCCAGCTACGCCCCAGTGATGAAATAGTGATGAATACCCACCTAGGCCCCAGTGATGAAATAGTGATGAATACCCACCTAGGCCTCAGTGATGAATACCCAGCTAGACCCCAGTAATGAAATAGTGATGAATACCCAGCTAGTCCCCAGGGATGAAATAGTGATGAATACCCAGCTAGGCACCAGTGATGAAATAGTGATGAATACCCACCTAGGCCCCAGTGATGAAATAGTGATGAATACCCACCTAGGCCCCAGTGATGAAATAGTGATGAATACCCAGCTAGACCCCAGTAATGAAATAGTGATGAATACCCAGTTAGTCCCCGGGATGAAATAGTGATGAATACCCAGCTAGTCCCCAGGGATGAAATAGTGATGAACACCCAGCTAGGCCCCAGTGATGAAATAGTGATGAATACCCAGCTAGGCCCCAGTAATGAAATAGTGATGAATACCCAGCTAAGACCCAGTGACGTAATAGGAATGAACACCCAGCTAGGCCCCAGTGATGAAATAGTGATGAACACCCAGCTAGGCCCCAGTGATGAAATAGTGATGAACACCCAGCTAGGCCCTTGTGATGAAATAGTGATGAACACCCAGCTAGGCCCCAGTAATGAAACAGTGATGAATACCCATCTAGACCCCAGTGATGAAATAGTGATAAAGACCCAGCCAGGCCCCAGTGATGAAATAGTGATGAATACCCAGCTAGACCCCATGGAAGAAATAGTGATGAATACCCATCTAGACCCCAGTGATGAAATAGTGATAAAGACCCAGCTAGGCCCCAGTGATGAAATAGTGATGAATACCCAGCTAGGCCCCAGTGATGAGATAGTGATGACTACCCAGCTAGGCCCCAGTGATGAAATAGTGATGAATACCCAGCTAGGCCCCAGTGATGAAATAGTGATGAATACCCAACTAGGCCCCAGTGATGAAATAGTGATGAATACCCAGCTAGATCCCATGCAGTGATGAAACAGTATTGAATACCCAGCTAGACCCCAGGGATGAAATAGTGATGAATACCCAACTAGGCCCCAGTGATGAAATAGTGATGAATACCCAGCTAGATCCCATGCAGTGATGAAACAGTATTGAACACCCAGCTAAGCCCCAGTGATGAAATAGTGATGAATACCCAGCTAGTCCCCAGTGATGAATACCCAGCTAGGCTTCAGTGAAGAAATAGTGATGAATACCCAGCTAGGCCCCAGTGATGAAATAGTGATGAAAACCCAGCTAGGCCCCAGTCATGAAATAGTGATGAATACCCAGCTACGCCCCAGTGATGAAATAGTGATGAATACCCACCTAGGCCCCAGTGATGAAATAGTGATGAATACCCACCTAGGCCTCAGTGATGAATACCCAGCTAGACCCCAGTAATGAAATAGTGATGAATACCCAGCTAGTCCCCAGGGATGAAATAGTGATGAATACCCAGCTAGGCACCAGTGATGAAATAGTGATGAATACCCACCTAGGCCCCAGTGATGAAATAGTGATGAATACCCACCTAGGCCCCAGTGATGAAATAGTGATGAATACCCAGCTAGACCCCAGTAATGAAATAGTGATGAATACCCAGTTAGTCCCCGGGATGAAATAGTGATGAATACCCAGCTAGTCCCCAGGGATGAAATAGTGATGAACACCCAGCTAGGCCCCAGTGATGAAATAGTGATGAATACCCAGCTAGGCCCCAGTAATGAAATAGTGATGAATACCCAGCTAAAACCCAGTGACGTAATAGGAATGAACACCCAGCTAGGCCCCAGTGATGAAATAGTGATGAACAACCAGCTAGGCCCCAGTGATGAAATAGTGATGAACACCCAGCTAGGCCCTTGTGATGAAATAGTGATGAACACCCAGCTAGGCCCCAGTAATGAAATAGTGATGAATACCCAGCTAGACCCCAGGGATGAAATATTGATGAATACCCAGCTAGACCCCAGGGATGAAAAAGTGATGAATACCCACCTAGGCCCCAGTGATGAAATAGTGATAAAGACCCAGCCAGGCCCCAGTAATGAAATAGTGATGAATACCCAGCTAGACCCCATGGAAGAAATAGTGATGAATACCCATCTAGACCCCAGTGATGAAATAGTGATAAAGACCCAGCCAGGCCCCAGTGATGAAATAGTGATGAATACCCAGCTAGGCCCCAGTGATGAGATAGTGATGACTACCCAGCTAGGCCCCAGTGATGAAATAGTGATGAATACCCAGCTAGGCCCCAGTGATGAAATAGTGATGAATACCCAACTAGGCCCCAGTGATGAAATAGTGATGAATACCCAGCTAGATCCCATGCAGTGATGAAACAGTATTGAATACCCAGCTAGACCCCAGGGATGAAATAGTGATGTATACCCAGCTAGGCCCCAGTGATGAATTAGTGATGAATACCCAGCTAGGCCCAGTGATGAAATAGTGATGAATACCCAGCTAGACCCCAGTGATGAAATAGTGATGAATACCCAGCTAGTCCCCAGGGATGAAATAGTGATGAATACCCAGCTAGTCCCCAGGGATGAAATAGTGATGAACACCCAGCTAGGCCCCAGTGATGAAATAGTGATGAATACCCAGCTACGCCCCAGTGATGAAATAGTGATGAATACCCAGCTAGGCCCCAGTGATGAGATAGGGATGAATACCCAGCTAGTCCCCAGTGATGAATACCCAGCTAGGCTTCAGTGAAGAAATAGTGATGAATACCCAGCTAGGCCCCAGTGATGAAATAGTGATGAAAACCCAGCTAGGCCCCAGTGATGAAATAGTGATGAATACCCAGCTACGCCCCAGTGATGAAATAGTGATGAATACCCAGCTAGGCCCCAGTGATGAGATAGGGATGAATACCCAGCTAGGCCCCAGTGATGAATACCCAGCTAGACCCCAGTAATGAAATAGTGATGAATACCCAGCTAGACCCCAGTAATGAAATAGTGATGAATACCCAGCTAGTCCCCAGGGATGAAATAGTGATGAATACCCACCTAGGCCCCAGTGATGAAATAGTGATGAATACCCAGCTAGACCCCAGTAATGAAATAGTGATGAATACCCAGCTAGTCCCCAGGGATGAAATAGTGATGAATACCCAGCTAGGCCCCAGTGATGAAATAGTGATGAATACCCAGCTAGGACCCAGTAATGAAATAGTGATGAATACCCAGCTAGGCCCCAGTAATGAAATAGTGATGAATACCCAGCTAAGACCCAGTGACGTAATAGGAATGAACACCCAGCTAGACCCCAGTGATGAAATAGTGATGAACACCCAGCTAGGCCCCAGTGATGAAATAGTGATGAACACCCAGCTAGGCCCTTGTGATGAAATAGTGATGAACACCCAGCTAGGCCCCAGTAATGAAATAGTGATGAATACCCAGCTAGACCCCAGGGATGAAATAGTGATGAATACCCATCTAGACCCAGTGATGAAATAGTGATGAATACCCATCTAGACCCCAGTGATGAAATAGTGATGAATACCCAGCTAGGCCCCAGTGATGAAACAGTGATGAATACCCAGCTAGACCCCATGGAAGAAATAGTGATGAATACCCATCTAGACCCCAGTGATGAAATAGTGATAAAGACCCAGCCAGGCCCCAGTGATGAAATAGTGATGAATACCCAGCTAGGCCCCAGTGATGAGATAGTGATGACTACCCAGCTAGGCCCCAGTGATGAAATAGTGATGAATACCCAGCTAGGCCCCAGTGATGAAATAGTGATGAATACCCAACTAGGCCCCAGTGATGAAATAGTGATGAATACCCAGCTAGATCCCATGCAGTGATGAAACAGTATTGAATACCCAGCTAGACCCCAGGGATGAAATAGTGATGTATACCCAGCTAGGCCCCAGTGATGAATTAGTGATGAATACCCAGCTAGGCCCAGTGATGAAATAGTGATGAATACCCAGCTAGACCCCAGTGATGAAATAGTGATGAATACCCAGCTAGTCCCCAGGGATGAAATAGTGATGAATACCCAGCTAGTCCCCAGGGATGAAATAGTGATGAACACCCAGCTAGGCCCCAGTGATGAAATAGTGATGAATACCCAGCTACGCCCCAGTGATGAAATAGTGATGAATACCCAGCTAGGCCCCAGTGATGAGATAGGGATGAACACCCAGCTAGTCCCCAGTGATGAATACCCAGCTAGGCTTCAGTGAAGAAATAGTGATGAATACCCAGCTAGGCCCCAGTGATGAAATAGTGATGAAAACCCAGCTAGGCCCCAGTGATGAAATAGTGATGAATACCCAGCTACGCCCCAGTGATGAAATAGTGATGAATACCCAGCTAGGCCCCAGTGATGAGATAGGGATGAATACCCAGCTAGGCCCCAGTGATGAATACCCAGCTAGACCCCAGTAATGAAATAGTGATGAATACCCAGCTAGACCCCAGTAATGAAATAGTGATGAATACCCAGCTAGTCCCCAGGGATGAAATAGTGATGAATACCCACCTAGGCCCCAGTGATGAAATAGTGATGAATACCCAGCTAGACCCCAGTAATGAAATAGTGATGAATACCCAGCTAGTCCCCAGGGATGAAATAGTGATGAATACCCAGCTAGGCCCCAGTGATGAAATAGTGATGAATACCCAGCTAGGACCCAGTAATGAAATAGTGATGAATACCCAGCTAGGCCCCAGTAATGAAATAGTGATGAATACCCAGCTAAGACCCAGTGACGTAATAGGAATGAACACCCAGCTAGACCCCAGTGATGAAATAGTGATGAACACCCAGCTAGGCCCCAGTGATGAAATAGTGATGAACACCCAGCTAGGCCCTTGTGATGAAATAGTGATGAACACCCAGCTAGGCCCCAGTAATGAAATAGTGATGAATACCCAGCTAGACCCCAGGGATGAAATAGTGATGAATACCCATCTAGACCCAGTGATGAAATAGTGATGAATACCCATCTAGACCCCAGTGATGAAATAGTGATGAATACCCAGCTAGGCCCCAGTGATGAAACAGTGATGAATACCCAGCTAGACCCCATGGAAGAAATAGTGATGAATACCCATCTAGACCCCAGTGATGAAATAGTGATAAAGACCCAGCCAGGCCCCAGTGATGAAATAGTGATGAATACCCAGCTAGGCCCCAGTGATGAGATAGTGATGACTACCCAGCTAGGCCCCAGTGATGAAATAGTGATGAATAACCAGCTAGGCCCCAGTGATGAAATAGTGATGAATACCCAACTAGGCCCCAGTGATGAAATAGTGATGAATACCCAGCTAGATCCCATGCAGTGATGAAACAGTATTGAATACCCAGCTAGACCCCAGGGATGAAATAGTGATGTATACCCAGCTAGGCCCCAGTGATGAATTAGTGATGAATACCCAGCTAGGCCCAGTGATGAAATAGTGATGAATACCCAGCTAGACCCCAGTGATGAAATAGTGATGAATACCCAGCTAGTCCCCAGGGATGAAATAGTGATGAATACCCAGCTAGTCCCCAGGGATGAAATAGTGATGAACACCCAGCTAGGCCCCAGTGATGAAATAGTGATGAATACCCAGCTACGCCCCAGTGATGAAATAGTGATGAATACCCAGCTACGCCCCAGTGATGAAATAGTGATGAATACCCAGCTAGGCCCCAGTGATGAGATAGGGATGAATACCCAGCTAGGCCCCAGTGATGAATACCCAGCTAGACCCCAGTAATGAAATAGTGATGAATACCCAGCTAAGACCCAGTGACGTAATAGGAATGAACACCCAGCTAGACCCCAGTGATGAAATAGTGATGAACACCCAGCTAGGCCCCAGTGATGAAATAGTGATGAAAACCCAGCTAGGCCCCAGTGATGAAATAGTGATGAATACCCAGCTACGCCCCAGTGATGAAATAGTGATGAATACCCAGCTAGGCCCCAGTGATGAGATAGGGATGAATACCCAGCTAGGCCCCAGTGATGAATACCCAGCTAGACCCCAGTAATGAAATAGTGATGAATACCCAGCTAGACCCCAGTAATGAAATAGTGATGAATACCCAGCTAGGACCTAGTAATGAAATAGTGATGAATACCCAGCTAGACCCCAGTAATGAAATAGTGATGAATACCCAGCTACGCCCCAGTGATGAAATAGTGATGAATACCCAGCTAGTCCCCAGGGATGAAATAGTGATGAATACCCACCTAGGCCCCAGTGATGAAATAGTGATGAATACCCAGCTAGACCCCAGTAATGAAATAGTGATGAATACCCAGCTAGTCCCCAGGGATGAAATAGTGATGAATACCCAGCTAGTCCCCAGGGATGAAATAGTGATGAACACCCAGCTAGGCCCCAGTGATGAAATAGTGATGAATACCCAGCTAGGACCCAGTAATGAAATAGTAATGAATACCCAGCTAGGCCCCAGTAATGAAATAGTGATGAATACCCAGCTAAGACCCAGTGACGTAATAGGAATGAACACCCAGCTAGACCCCAGTGATGAAATAGTGATGAACACCCAGCTAGGCCCCAGTGATGAAATAGTGATGAACACCCAGCTAGGCCCTTGTGATGAAATAGTGATGAACACCCAGCTAGGCCCCAGTAATGAAATAGTGATGAATACCCAGCTAGACCCCAGGGATGAAATAGTGATGAATACCCATCTAGACCCAGTGATGAAATAGTGATGAATACCCATCTAGACCCCAGTGATGAAATAGTGATGAATACCCATCTAGACCCCAGTGATGAAATAGTGATGAATACCCAGCTAGGCCCCAGTGATGAAACAGTGTTGAATACCCAGCTAGGCCCCAGGGATGAAATAGTGATGAATACCCAGCTAGGCCCCAGTCATGAAATAGTGATGAATACCCAGCTAGGCCCCAGGGATGAAATAGTGATGAATACCCAGCTAAGCCCCAGTGATGAAATGGTGATGAATACCCAGCTAGGTCCCAGAGATGAAACAGTGATGAATACCCAGCTTTGGCCCAGTGATGACATAGTGATGAATACCCAGCTAGGCCCCAGTGATGAAATGGTGATCAATACCCAGCTAGGCCCCAGTGATGAAATAGTGATGAATACCCAGCTAGTCCCCAGAGATGAAATAGTGATGAATACCCAGCTAGTCCCCAGGGATGAAATAGTGATGAACACCCAGCTAGGCCCCAGTGATGAAATAGTGATGAATACCCAGCTAGGCCCCAGTAATGAAATAGTGATGAATACCCAGCTAAGACCCAGTGACGTAATAGGAATGAACACCCAGCTAGACCCCAGTGATGAAATAGTGATGAACACCCAGCTAGGCCCCAGTGATGAAATAGTGATGAACACCCAGCAAGGCCCTTGTGATGAAATAGTGATGAACACCCAGCTAGGCCCCAGTAATGAAACAGTGATGAATACCCAGCTAGACCCCAGGGATGAAATAGTGATGAATACCCATCTAGACCCAGTGATGAAATAGTGATGAATACCCTTCTAGACCCCAGTGATGAAATAGTGATGAATACCCAGCTAGGCCCCAGTGATGAAACAGTGTTGAATACCCAGCTAGGCCCCAGGGATGAAATAGTGATGAATACCCAGCTAGGCCCCAGTCATGAAATAGTGATGAATACCCAGCTAGGCCCCAGGGATGAAATAGTGATGAATACCCAGCTAAGACCCAGTGATGAAATGGTGATGAATACCCAGCTAGGTCCCAGAGATGAAACAGTGATGAATACCCAGCTTTGGCCCAGTGATGACATAGTGATGAATACCCAGCTAGGCCCCAGTGATGAAATGGTGATCAATACCCAGCTAGGCCCCAGTGATGAAATAGTGATGAATACCCAGCTAGTCCCCAGGGATGAAATAGTGATGAATACCCATCTAGACCCAGTGATGAAATAGTGATGAATACCCTTCTAGACCCCAGGGATGAAATAGTGATGAATACCCAGCTAGGCCCCAGTGATGAAATAGTGATGAATACCCAGCTAGGCCCCAGTAATGAAATAGTGATGAATACCCAGCTAGGCCCCAGTGATGAAATAGTGACGAATCCCCAGCTAGGCCCCAGTAATGAAATAGTGATGAATACCCAGCTAAGACCCAGTGACGTAATAGGAATGAACACCCGGCTAGGCCCCAGTGATGAAATAGTGATCAACACCCAGCTATGCCCCAGTGATGAAATAGTGATCAACACCCAGCTAGGCCCCAGTAATGAAATAGTGATGAATACCCAGCTAGGACCCAGTGACGTAATAGGAATGAACACCCAGCTAGGCCCCAGTGATGAACACCCAGTTAGGCCCCAGTGATGAAATAGTGATGAACACCCAGCTAGGCCCCATAGATGAAATAGTGATGAATACCCAGCTACGCCCCAGTGATGAAATAGTGATGAATACCCAGCTAGGCCCCAGTGATGAAATAGTGATGAATACCCAGCTAGGCCCCAGTGATGAAATAGTGATGAATACCCAGCTAGGCCCAAGTGATGAGATAGTGATGAATACCCAGCTAAGCCCCAGTGATGAAATGGTGATGAATACCCAGCTAGGCCCCAGTGATGAAATAGTGATGAATACCCAGCTAAGCCCCACTAATGAAATAGTGATGAATACCAGCTAGGCCCCATTGATAAAATAGTGATGAATACCCAGCTAGGCCCCAGTGATGAAATAGTGATGAATAACCAGCTAAGCCCCATTGATAAAATAGTGATGAATACCCAGCTAAGCCCCAGTGATGAAATAGTGATGAATACCCAGCTAAGCCCCAGTAATGAAATAGTGATGAATACCAGCTAGGCCCCATTGATAAAATAGTGATGAATACCCAGCTAGGCCCCAGTGATGAAATAGTGATAAATACCCAGCTAGGCCCCAGTGATAAATAGTGATGATTACCCAGCCAGGCCCAAGTGATGAAATAGTGATGAATACCCAGCTAGGACCCAGTGATGAAATAGTGATGAATACCCAGCTAGGCCCAAGTGATGAAATAGTGATGACTACCCAGCTAGGCCCCAGTGATAAATAGTGATGAATATCCAGCTAGGCCCCAGTAATGAAATAGTGATGAATACCCAGCTAGGATCCAGTGACATAATAGGAATGAACACCCAGCTTGGCCCCAGTGATGAAATAGTGATGAACACCCAGCTAGGCCCCAGTAATGAAATAGTGATGAATACCCAGCTAGGACCCAGTGACGTAATAGGAATGAACACCCAGCTAGGCCCCAGTGATGAAATAGTGATGAACACCCAGTTAGGCCCCAGTGATGAAATAGTGATAAGCACCCAGCTAGGCCCCAGAGATGAAATAATGATGAATACCCAGCTACGCCCCAGTGATGAAATAGTGATGAATACCCAGCTACGCCCCAGTAATGAAATATTGATGAATACCCAGCTAGGCCCCAGAGATGAATACCCAGCTACGCCCCAGTGATGAAATAGTGATGAATACCCAGCTACGCCCCAGTGATGAAATAGTGATGAATACCCAGCTACGCCCCAGTGATGAAATAGTGATGCATACCCAGCTAGGCCCCAGAGATGAAATAGTGATGAATACCCAGCTAGGACCTAGCGACGTAATAGGAATGAACACCCAGCTAGGACCCAGTGATGAGATAGTGATGAATACCCAGCTACGCCCCAGTGATGAAATAGTGATGAATACCCAGCTAGGCCCCAGAGATGAAATAGTGATGAATACCCAGCTAGGACCCAGTGACGTAATAGGATTGAACACCCAGCTAGGACCCAGTGATGAGATAGTGATGAATACCCAGCTACGCCCCAGTAATGAAATAGTGATGAATACCCAGCTAGGCCCCAGAGATGAAATAGTGATGAATACCCAGCTAGGACCCAGTGGCGTAATAGGAATGAACACCCAGCTAGGACCCAGAGATGAAATAGTGATGAATTCCCAGCTACGCCCCAGTGATGAAATAGTGATGAATACCCAGATAGGCCCCAGAGATGAAATAGTGATGAATACCCAGCTAGGACCCAGTGACGTAATAGGAATGAACATCCAGCTAGGTCCCAGTGATGAAATAGTGATGAATACCCAGCCAGGCCCCAGTGATGAAATAGTGATGAATACCCAGCTAGGACCCAGAGATGAAATAGTGATGGATACCCAGCTAGGACCCAGTGATGTAATAGGAATGAACACCCAGCTACGCCCCAGTGATGAAATAGTGATGAATACCCAGCTACGCCCCAGTGATGAAATAGTGATGAATACCCAGCTAGGCCCCAGAGATGAAATAGTGATGAATACCCAGCTAGGACTCAGAGGTGAAATAGTGATGAATACCCAGCTACGCCCCAGTGATGAAATAGTGATGAATACCCAGCTAGGACCCAGAGATGAAATAGTGATGAATACCCAGCTATGCTCCAGTGATGAAATAGTGATGAATACCCAGCTAGGACCCAGAGATGAAATAGTAATGAATACCCAGCTACGCCTCAGTGATGAAATAGTGATGAATACCCAGCTAGGCCCCAGTGATGAAATAGTGATGAATACCCAGCTAGGACCCAGAGATGAAATAGTGATGAATATCCAGCTACGCCCCAGTGGTGAAATAGTGATGAATACCCAGCTAGACCCCAGAGATGAAATAGTGATGAATACCCAGCTACGCCCCAGAGGTGAAATAGTGATGAATACCCAGCTAGGCCCCAGTGATTTATACCCAGCTACGCCCCAGTGATGAATACCCAGCTAGGCCCCAGTGATTTATACCCAGCTAGGCCCCAGTGATTTATACCCAGCTAGGCCTCAGTCATGAATACCCAGCTAGGCCTGTGATGAAATAGTGATGAATACCCAGCTAGACCCCAGTGATGAAATAGTGATGAATACCCATCTAGGCCTCAGTGATGAATACCCAGCTAGGCCTCAGTGATGAAATAGTGATGAATACCCAGTAGGCCCCAGTGATGGAATAGTGATGAATACCCAGCTAAGTCACAATGATAAATTATACATCTAGTCTTGAATGGGCGCTGTAGGAACAAAGCATACCGGTATTATATTTACTATGAGTACCAAGTTGCAGGACCGTTACCGTTACCTCGATATAGGCCCCTGGGCCTCCACTTTACACTCGTCTTTTTATTAGTAATACTATTAACTTCACATATTTTTTGTTTGTTTGTAAAAGTATATCAACTCCTTCGTTCGACGCATGTACCAATTATAATACACACTATGAAGACAAAGGTCCAGATATATGCACTAACATGGTCCACAATCATTATCAGTCCATGTAATAATAATAATTACATGTAGCAAGTGTAACATGTCGCAATATGTATCAGTGAAATGCCTCCGCCAGACCAGATATCGAGAACCAATTAGACACCGACTTTTTGTTCATTACACGGAGCCAGGAAGAGACTATCTATTCTTGCACGAGTCGTGTACTTTATGAGGTCTGCTATCGCCCCTCACTATGGTGCATTCATGACCATCCATCAGCTGCCCAGGGTGAAACACTGTGTTATCATTTGGAGCGACTGTATTGGGAGCCATAGTACACACAGATATAGTTTTTGGCAAGAGGGCAAACTATACAATTGAACAGGAACATTGGACCCGCGGGACTGTTGGACTCAATGAGTGTGCTCTTGTGGCATCTTGAGTAGACTGGTCTAGAGAGCTTTATTGAACTGCCAAGTACAAATAATCATACGCATGGTGCACAAGTCGTATAGTGTTCGTTCTAATTACTGACCCCCCTGGTCCAAAATAGTGCCAGTGGTTTGATCATCAATCTGCAGGATTATATTATAGCACAGTTGTACGGAACTAGGTAAACACACAAATATCCCAGGAAAGTAACCTTTGCAGCGACGATTGTGATTTGCGTGTGCACGGTCTGCAAACAGACCTGTTTCCAAGATACCATTATCATTAGAGGACGCGGGAATTAGCTCGTGCACGTGCCTTATTCTCTTCAATTGGAGCCAGACGACCCGACGCCTTCAACAAAATCAATTTGTTTCCCCTTCTGTCCGCCAGTGAGTGGCATCAGCAATAGCAATCTAAACCCCTCGCCAGCTACTCCCGACAAAAACGCAGCTATTGATCGCGGGATCCGGCCGGTGCGACGACGATGGGCCGCCATGGAACCAAAGGCATCTTCAAGGACCCACATCTGTCCCCGGGAACTCGCGCCTTGCGTCTTCTCTTCAGTCACGTGTCTGGCGGGGTGGTCGCCTCCGCCGCGGCCGCTCGCTGGTTGACTCCGGCCCTGTCTGGTGGGAAGCTGAGTGGCGCTCTCCCGGGCGGCGTCACCCCCGCTCGCTGGCAGCTAATGGCGGGCTCGGCGGCCGCGGGCTTCGGCGCCGGCGTGGGAATCATGCACGCTCTCAACTGGGCAAGGATGAAAGCCATCCAGGCACTGCTGTCTTACAATGGTTGGATGTTCAACCAGAAGGCGAAGTCTACAATGGTAAACTTCGCAAATCATTAAATCATACTGATAATAGAAAATAAGCATTAAAATTTATTCATATAAATCCAATGAATATGCCTATGCAGTAGTCTATATCTCTGTAAAATTTTCATATTTCGTTTTTCTCATATCCAAGGTCCCATTGGTTCTGGTATATTGGATGTTTTCAATTTCCCTATAGTTGTGGGGCATGCTCCTGAAATTGTTAGTGGGTCCAGGACCTCACAAACTCCACGACTTTGACGAGATAATGCCACACCTTCCTGTGCCTAACTTACAAGAAACATGTGACAGGTAATAAGGACATGTAAATTCACTGACATAATAAGCTCTCACAATTTACACCATTCAGACAAATAAAACTATGACATGCAAAGTTGTGCAATTATTCTACTCTATGAATAGATACCTGACTTCTGTGAAGCCACTGTTGACCCCGGAAGAGTACGATAGAACAGTAAAACTGGTGCTGGACCTCAAGGAAAACGATGGCCCGAAACTGCAGGAATATCTTCTCAAAAAGTGTGTGATATCTTTATTATGGTAAAATACGTTATGTTAGGTTTTTTATTGTTCAAATCCTGGAGAGAAAATTCTTTAAATAAATCTCTGAAATGGAGCCATGGACCAGGATTACCATTTTTGGAAGGTTCGATAAAGGGTGAGCCTAGTTTCGCATACTTCGACACGTCTAATTTATCCACAGATACAAGAAAACGAGGAATTGGTTGGCAGACTGGTGGCTCACCAATGCCTACCTGGCACGGAGGGACCCCATTGCCTGTACGGTGACCCTGATTAGAATATATTGAAATGACCTTTTTGGTACAATCCTGAATCGGATGTCCAAATATATCACTAAATGTTCGCTTGAACTGTCCCGGCCTTTTCCAGTGAATGTAAATTTCTTCATGATGGGTGCAGTCATTCCGGAGGTGTCCTCAAACCCACTAGCTCGTTGTTCCAACATCGTTTGTGATACTATTGAGTAAGTATTATCAGAAACCCATAAGAGAGACTCTCTCTTATGGGTTTCTGGTAGTATACATGTAGATGACCGTGTGTGGTGAACATTACTCTTTTCTGAACTCAGTCTGATGGTCTCAATACTTTGTGTTGACGTCACTCGACCATTCCAGTTACTACCTGATGATCAAGGATGGGAGCTTACCGCCTGATATGGTCATGAATATGGTGCCCACGTGCATGGAGGGAGTCAAGTAAGGATCGATGCTTTCAAATCGGTTACAGATAACACAATAGCTGAAGGAATGATCGATGAAAATTATTGGTTGTGATCTCGTCTAGGTTCATGATGGCATCTACCAGAATCCCCGGGGAACATTGTGACTTTCTCAAGACTTACCCTGACTCTACTCATATAATCGTGATGTGGTATGTATACATGTATAAGTTTATACATATCCCCTTTAAAAAGTCATGATATTGGTGCCGTTGACCAGGATTGAATAATCCAAAGGATGCAGCTTAGTGTGTTTGATCAACTTTCCTACTGCCAACAGTAGAGGTCACTATTTCAAGTTGGAGATGTTTCCTCGAGATTCTGTGACGGGAAAACGCAGAAAACTCAACAAGCACGAAGTCAAACAGCAGATAGGACTCATCTGGCAGAAAACGAGGGGTGAATGCCACCATTTCCTATCAGTTTTTCTCATCTACCTGTATCACTAGAGCAACACATTATACTCGTTTTTTTGGTAAGTTGTAAGGTTTGAATCAAAACTTGAGTGTTTAATTATGATCGCTCTGTGTTTCAGCAATGGATACTGAAGCGCCAGTTGCCGTTTTGACAGCTCAGAATAGGACCAAGTGGGCAAATGTAGGACGATTCTCCACAATTTAACTAACTCTAATCCGGTGGTCATTTATATGTTATATGTGCATTTTTGTCTTTCACATTTCTCTTTGGATGTAGGACCGTCTGGTGTTACAAAAGAACAACCCAGAAGTCTTAGAAGCCGTTGAGTCAGCGATCTTCGTGGTGAACATGGCTGAGGATAGGCCCGAGGTACTTTGTAGACACCTGCCTATATGTCAACTCCAATGTGATTCCACTCTCCAACGTGGATGACACGTAAGATCTGACGTCGATGATTCTGTACTTTCCCACAGACGTTTTCGAAGATGGCGGAGGTGAGTTTGGCGGGTCCGGCTGGTAGTCGCTGGTTTGACAAGAGTCTGGTGCTAGAAGTGTGGAACGACTGTGCCATGGGTGGAGGCAACATGGAACATTCAGGGACCGACGCCACGGTGAGTCAGGAGTCCTACATGTACGGATCCAGCATAATATCAGGGATGTAGATATAATGTGCATGTATTCTATTTTGGATTGGTGACATACATGTAATAATGTTGTTTCGCTCACAATCCAGCACTTTGCAGTGATGTGGGAGCATGTACTACAGCTCGAGGAGTATGGTCCTGATGGAGATCTGCTACCGCTCCGCAATGGGCAGACAGTCCGGACAGATCTCCCTCCGGCACAGATGTAAGCTCTCCACGTCAAGAGAACAGCTCGTACAAATAATTCTGCTGCAATGAGCTGTGTCTTTCAGTGATATTGATACGTTTGCATATTCGAAAATCGAGGAGACCCCTTAGAGGCACCAGGTGATATTCTGATATTTAATGAATTTGAAGGTTGTCCTGGAATCTGGATACACAAATGAGGAACATCATTACGGAATCTTGTGAGGCTTACAAGAAAAACGTATGTATAATAGTAATTCATTCTCAGTTCGCACCAAGTTGTCTTCCTCCCATCACTACCAACTACCATTCAGTCTAGCCTTTATATTTCAACCGCTTTAAAATTATGTTCACAGTCAGAGAACATGGACACAATCATCCATCACTCCGAGTTTGGCCGTGCCTGGATGAAGTCTCGACGGGTTTCGCCAGATGGTTTCATACAAATGGCCATCCAGCTAGCATTCTGGCGACTTCATGGAACTTACACCAAAACATACGAGCCGGCTTCTCACAGGTACAGTGCTACAATATGTGACTTGTGTCTGTTCTCATTTATTACAGCACATCTGAAGGTTATACTCGAAGGTCAATGTCGCTTCTACTTTAGTCTGAAATTGCTACGAAGTACCACATCTGTAAGTAACATTCCCAATCAGACTGTTCACACTGGGTCGTACGGACAACATCAACCCGGTATCGCTAGAATCGATTGAGTTCGTGCGACAGATGGAGAACCCTGACGCGTCCACAGAGGAGAAGGTCAAGGCCTTGAAGGCCGCCATCGGCTTCCAGAGCAAACTGCGTCTGGAGGCAACGGCAGGGTACGGCTGTGATCGACACATGTTGGGGCTGGAGTGTGCCGCTAGGGAAATGGGAATGGATGTCCCGGAGGTCTTCAATGACAAGGTGTGGGTTTGTTTTGTGTGTTTTTATGTCTGATTTGCCTATTTTAATATGCATATTTTTCAGATTGACAACCATTAATTGTAAGTCATGCATTCAATATTGCTATGTCCTCTTTGCTGTAATAGTATATGGCTATGTTATCGATATAGACATTGGTCGCAAATGTCAAGGCATAGACCTGAAACTTATACTAAGGCCGCGTTGTTTTTTTTCTTTGTTTCCCGTCAGCGGGCGGGTGAAAATAGCAATTATTATGAGAAAAACACACAAACCTTTTTGTCTTTTTTCCCTTCAAAATGATGTTTTTCTAGCCCCAAAAACACAGAACTTCGTGAAGGATAGTAAATGGTTTCCATTTTGCTGTCTCCCTCTCTGTTATTATCAATGAAGTATTTAATAGCTTAGCAAATGGTCAAATGACATTTATTTTACATTTTTGGCATGAGTTACTTTGTGAAAAAAGATGGTATCGTGATGATAAACGTCTGTGTTTTTTTTTCTGTGTTTGTTTTTTTTCCTGGCTGGTGGGTACTTTTCGAAAAAAAAGTTGACGGGAAACAAAGAAACAACACAACATGGCCTAGTCTTTCTCCACTAGGAGTTCCTGCTTTCACACTTTCGCACCATTGACAGGCATACAAACTGTCGATGCGCCTATCGACGAGCCAAGTCCCCACGACGTTGGGACACCTGGGTCTGGACCTGATTCCCGAGAGTATCGCAGGAGGATTCGGCCCGGCCTGCGAGGACGGCTACGGAGTTCTCTACTGCTCTGTCGGGGACGATATGTGTAAGTCAGATACATACATACTGTATGTATTGTAACATCCTTTGTGTTTACTTTCTCACTTTAAGTTACTCTGTGGTTTCTGTACTACATGTATGACGCTAAATTTCGCTCGGGCAAATCCCATTTTTACCAGAAATCTGGTTACTTGTTACATTTATCAAAGCTAAGAAACTCCATGGAACATTTGAAAATTCAACTGACTTATGCAGGTACTAAACTTTGCAAATCAATAGAATAAGTTTGCATTTCATGCTATCATCATGGACAATTACTAAACTTTACTAGTGACAGAATAACATTGTTTATTTACATGCACATTTATTCGGGAACTCATACTTGTGTACACTTACCATTTATATACCCACGTATGTAAAGTAAAAATAACAAGCATCTATTTTGTGATATAAATAAATTATATATAAATATGTATACATCACAGTATTGCGTTTCCTAAAACATTTCACAACATGTGAATATCAGTTGTTGTTTTCACAAATACAAATTCATAGTTACCTGTATAAAAGACAAGTTAATTTATGTGATAGTACTGAAAGGTTTAAATCAGAACTTAACCAGCAGTGGAGCAGGAGTTACAGGGTTTGTTTAATGTTGTTTAATGTGGATCAACAACTTTAGGTGCACTCGAAGAATTGTCTGAACTCTTCAAGTGTGATTCGCTCTGGGTCTCGGCCAATTTCGCATGCTAGTCTGTCAATGATGTCTTGGTTACAGGGCAGATGTTGCTTGATGCACATGTCTCGTAGGTTCTCCTTGCTGATGTAGCCTTGTCGAGCCATGTCAACGCCCAGGAACACCTGGTCTTTGCGGATACTTGAGGTGATCGCGATCTTCTTCAGCTGACCTTTGACCTCGTTGACGAGAGAGTCAAGCTCTCGAGGGGTGTATGACCTCTGGACGTTGATCGGGCCGCCCTTGGAGAAGGTCATGTCATCGCTGATGTTGACTTGTTTCTGGCGGAGACTGTCCACCGTACTTGCTGGGAACTGGGTTGAGTGCGCCTCCATGTACTTCAGTACAAACTGGTCGGCCCCCGTGATGATGAACCTGTGCTTGAAGACCTCGATGACGGATCCGATGGAGAAATCTTGTGGCCCGTAAAACTGCGGTTGGTCGGGTGTGCATACCGGTTTGGCGACTCTCGTTCGCTCCAAGAACTTTCCACCGATGATTCCAGAGTTGCGGACTGGCGGCTCGTAGATGGTGATCATGTCATCTGCCAGGCGGTATGAGATGATGAATCGACGGCCCCTGTCCTCAGGTTTTGTCGAGTCCATCGTGGCCTCAAAGCGGAGGACTTTGCCATCATTCTCCAGCATCTTGATGAAGTCTTTCTTTGGCGGTTGTGGGATCAGTGACAGACAAGACTGTAGGGAGTCCTCCTGGGAGCCAAAACCATTGTACGGTGGAAGTTCCTGCAAGAAAATGTGAATAGCTATTTACCATTGCAAAATACACCTTCAACACAGAGGAACAATCAACAAAATGTTTGTACTCGCCACCTGTTTGGTACCACATATTTATCAATATTCTGAACAGTCAACTCACCATTTTGTTGACAGTTTTGGAGAACTGTGTGATATCGAGTGGTGTGAAGTCAGAGATGTTGAAGTTCTTCCAGTAGAATGCCTTTGTGAAGTTGTCTACATCATAGATGAGGAACTTTCGGTTGTAGAGACAGACTGTCTTGCCGATGCCGAAGTCTTCCGGTCGGTGGTACTGCTTGATCTCCTGATCGGTCAGCTCCATGACGACGGCCGGGAAGGTGGACTCCACTTTGTATCGGTCCTTGGGCACCTGCTGTCTGCAGATCAGGACGGGGAACGGGTCTCGTCCGTCGTTAGGTTTGTGGATCTCTCGGACCTCCAAAGTGTCATCTACCAGGTAGTAATGGATGACAAATGGCCGGATCTCACCAAACATATTGTCCCTGTCATCCCAGATACAGTAGAATCGCAGCACTTTCCTGTCCATCTCCAGAAACTGTCGTTGCTTGTCGAAGTCTGAGGATGTCTTGAAGGTCTTTGGTGCAGAGGCTTCCTGACGGCGAAGGATGTAGGGATCTTCTGGACAGCTCTCTGGGGGGTTGACCTCGAGACCTTCACTCTCCAGGAAGTTCCTCGTCCACTTGTCGCAGTCGAAGATGCGGAAGATTTTGCCATAGAATGTGACGTTCATTCCGAGGTTAAAGTCCTTCCAGTGCCAAATGTCGCCCTCGTCTGTCTTCGGTAGACGTTGTCGTTTGATGAGTTTACCTTGTGGCATGCCGCTGTTCTCGACGTGAGGCTCTACTACAGCGATGCTGTCATCCTCCAGGTAGTAGTAGATGTTGACATGACGGACGCGGAAGTGTTCCTCGGGAGTCTCGTGGACTGTCTGCTTGTAGAAGCCCATGAACTTGAGGACCTTTTTGTCCCAGGCGACGTGAGCTGGGATGAAGTCCTCGGGGGGAGCCTGCTTGGCTTGTCCGTACGTCAATGTCGGCTTGTAGTTGGCCAACTCGTCCAGCTCCTGCTCGGAGAGCTGGTTGTAGGGAATGGCAACGCCTCCGATGCCAACAGTCGGGCGGTTCTGCACAGCATAGCCATTCTTGTAGCCGAGTGAGTGACTGCGGTGGTACTTGCTCTGTGTGGGATCACGGAATGTATTTCCCGGCAGGAACGGTAACCCATCCACATTATCCATGGTGACTGACTGGTTTTCTGTAACACACAAGTACAGTTCTATGTGAACACACTTACTGTCTGTATATGTATCTGCACAGTTTGGGTATGTCTGCACTAGACAATTACCTTCAAATTATCCTAAGCGAGTCCAATCTGTGTCAATGACAGATGTTCGTAAGCATTAGCCACATATACAGTATGTGAGAAGTAATCCTATGTAAGAGTCCAGTCTGTTATATAGCTGTTATAGTTTACATGTGTCTTGACTGAGCCACCTAGATTTGTCTGCCCACATGATAAACATGACCTTGTTTATAAGCCAGGCAACAGTTACTAAGGGTGATATTGATTAACTGTGGAGCTTCCGTTTTACTGCATGGGGGCAGCCATGTTTTCTCTGGCCAGTGTTAATCAGATTACACATGGTTAATTGATACATTCTCCATTAGAAGTGTTATAAATTGGACTTGAATCTCAGCAAACAAACAAGTTCTAGCCTGTAATGTTTGTCACGCTGGCTGTGTCTATGTCGTGGGTGCTTGTATTGAACATGTATTGATTTCATGGTTCACTGCTACACTTACAATGTAGACCATGCATGGTGCTATAAGCACGTTATGATCAAATATTCAAAAGCGCACGATCATATTAATACAATTAATAAATTGTAAGACCTCAACAGATTAAATTAAAAAATGATTTGTATGCTCATAGATATTTGTATAATCATATATAGCATACACATAAATTGTCGTTTCAGTTAACTTCAGTATAACAAGCTGGAGGCACGTTGCCGAGACTGACTCGAGTAGGTTTGCTGAAGCGATGAGGCTAGCAATGAGTCAGCTGAGAGACTTATTGGATGGAAAAGTTGTCCCAGCCAAGTCCATGGACAAACCTGCCAATCTCTAGCTATCAGTGTCATGGTAACCATTCCGTGAATATTTTAATTACACATTTTATAGATGCTGCAACATGATCAAATGAGATCATTCAATGCAATTCGGTGCAAAATTATGAGGCATATTATATGTATTTATTGTATGTTTTAGAATTTGTATTTGAGGGTAGAGTGACAGTCTTTTGACTTTACTTGTATTTATTTCTATCTTAAATTATCCACATGATCATAATCGTATTTTATCTTAGTTTATTTCATATTATAAGCAGGAATATCAGAATATTGACGATGAATAGACCAGATGAAGTTAAGATACATGTACATGTATAACATTAGTTAGGTATTTTTATTGATATGAAATTTTCGGATTGCATAGCCAAGTTTATATCAGTGTACTTATTCAATGATCTTTATCGAAAATATATAATTTATGTAATTGTGTTTTTTTAAATGGTATTTAGCCTGAGGTAAACAATTTTTTCCTGAATAAAGAATTCACATATCAATTAGATTGTCATATTTTGTCTGTACAATAATACATACTTTCACATATTTATTGTTATGTGACTTACAATCTAACATACAACATTTGTTCAATATTAGCTTTGAAATTTTTCAACAATCCCTTCATTACTGATTTTTAATGCTCCCTAATGGCTTCGTAGTTCTAGGGGCAACACTTGGTGTCTAACACATTTTAAGCCTATAAAACGGGGCTGGATAAGCATTCAGAATTTCAAAGGTGCGAAAAACTCAGTCACATATCAATTTATGTAAACAAGTATATTTTTTTCTGAATGATTCCCACTTTCACTGTTTGGCTGAAATTTGGATTGAAACATCCGCTGTGCACTTGTTTGGATGAAATGCACATCTGTTCATTGGGTTATGTCGATTTTTTGCGATGGGATTGGTTAGGAACAGTAATGCGAGTCTAGCTCTCTCTCTCTCCAAAGATTTTTTATGCCAAGACATGCAGGCCCCTCAGGCCAAAATCGAAGCGCCAATTTGAATACCTAGTGTCGATCCTAACACTAATGGTGAGTCTGAAAGTTTAACGTATTCCCAATAGTGACAGCAGTTTTCATTCATAAAAATATGTTTTAGTAACAAATGTTCATTAATGAATAAGCAGATATAGTGATTCCTCAGACCACCTGTATGCCAGGGGAATTGTTCACATTCGTTTTAGTCTGAGTAGCCTATATTGGTATAGAAAATCTCAGCTTTCTCGAAGCTCATCCCAACATACTGATATAGCAGCATTCGAGGTATTCATAGTTCTGACGACATCGCAACAACAGGACACGCACCCTTGGCAGCCACGGGAAAAGTCACACAAAAAAACCAAGTATTTAAATACAAAGCTTTTGCTTGAGCAAGTGGCAAATAATACAACTTCGTTTTGCTTCTACATGTATTTGCACATTCATTTTGGTAAAATAATACACGATACTCTATGCTCATAAAGGGATGGAGAATATATTGTAGGCCTAAATATTCAATTTATTTGGCTTAACTTGGCCATGTGTGCATCAGAAGTACACTATCATCCCACTTTATTCAAGAGACTGGACTGTTAAACATGCCGGTTTTGTTTGTGGGACCTTTAAAGACCTAGTAGCATGCCGATAAAAGTGCTTTTCATTTAGTCTATTATGAATAGTTTTCCATAAATTCGAACGAATTTTACAATTACAATCAATGGGTTTAGAGATATTGAACCAAATAGGCACTCCTTCCGTAAATTGCCGAAGATTTTGATCCTGATTTTAGTGTGGGTCACGTGGTTTGTGACGTCAGTTGAGGCAGGCCTGAAAGTACATGTAGCCAGCAAGATAAACTGCATGTCGCATATTCATTCCGATGGTCTATGTTTGACTATTCAAGTGAAGGGGTGAGATGGCAGAAATACGGCATTTCTTGTCTTGATATTTAGAATCATCACTATTTATTCACCCAGAAAGGAGGTTTGTTGAACTGCAAGATGTCCAGTATTTGCTGGTTTTTGCGTGTTTTCTGTTGAATCGCATGCATTTTGAGGTGATTTTCCCTGCTTCAAGCTGGCCAACAAATTACGTATTTTACGTTTTTGGCCAGCCATCAAAGCACATTCTGCCTCAACTGACGTCATGATTACGGAAATTGCCGAAGCTACTTCTTTCATCGGCTGGAAAAGGCGATTGCAATATTACTGGCTCAATATATTCCATTATATGTCACTGTTATTAGTTACCAATTAACGCGAACACCTTCTTCATCACCAAATGTCCACAATGCCTTCATGTGAACAGGAATAGAATCATATAATGGTACCTTGCTTCTATGACTTTAAGTCTTGGCGACTTTTTTGTCTTTTGATTGGGTAGTAAATATGGAAGTGGGCGGGACTTACGTATATATCAGCAGAACTATGAATTGCATTTTTTGTGGTATTGGGAATGAATGGTGTTTCAGGCCAGTTTAAAGCATAATAGACGTCTGTATACATGCTGAATAGGGCCGAAAAACTGTGTGGTCATGTGCTTATTTATCCGATCATAGCATCATTTCAAATTGACATGATAACGGCAAAAGAACATATATTATTCAGTTATTCTTCTGCTGTGCTCGGTAGTGTGGCCGCACATGTGCAGACCTGCAATCAGCTTATTTATCGCCCAGGAATGGCGAACTCAGAAGTTATGGATTATCATGTCGATTTGAAATGATGCTATGTTCTGATAAACTAGACGTCAAGGCCTAAAGATGCCTTGGAGGCATTTCGGTGTGATGAATAATTTATAATACTAGATATCGACGAAAATGAAAAATGTCGACAAATTTCGGGTCAAGGTCAAAGTTATCCATAATACCCGCTAGACATGTTTGTCTAGGGCGACAAGTCCGAAAATACCATCCGTTTCGCTCTACGACGCACCGTTTCCGAGATATCGACGAAAACAAAAACTGCCGACTCGGCAAAAAAAATTCGGGTCAAGGTCAAAGTTAATCCATAATACCCCTTAGACATGTTTGTCTAGGGCGACGAGTCCGAAAGTAACGTCCGTTTCGCTCTACGACGCACCGTTTCCGAGATATCGACGAAAACGAAAAATGCCGACTCGGCAAAAAAATTTCGGGTCAAGGTCAAAGTTCATCAATAATTCCCCTTAGACATGTTTGTCTAGTGCTCCGAAAGTAACGTCCGTTTCGCTCTACGACGCACCGTTTCCGAGATATCGACGAAAACGAAAAATGCCGACTCGGCAAAAAAATTTCGGGTCAAGGTCAAAGTTCATCAATAATTCCCCTTAGACATGTTTGTCTAGTGCGACGAGTCCGAAAATAACGTCCGTTTCGCTCTACGACGCACCGTTTCCGAGATATCGACGAAAACGAAAAATGCCGACTCGGCAAAAAAATTTCGGGTCAAGGTCAAAGTTCATCAATAATTCCCCTTAGACATGTTTGTCTAGTGCGACGAGTCCGAAAATAACGTCCGTTTCGCTCTACGACGCACCGTTTCCGAGATATCGACGAAAACGAAAAATGCCGACTCGGCAAAAAAATTTCGGGTCAAGGTCAAAGTTCATCCATAATACCCCTTAGACATGTTTGTCTAGTGTGACGAGTCCGAAAATAACGTCCGTTTCGCTCTACGACGCACCGTTTCCGAGATAACGACGAAAACGAAAAATGCCGACTCGGCAAAAAAATTTCGGGTCAAGGTCAAAGTTCATCAATAATACCCCTTAGACATGTTTGTCTAGTGCGACGAGTCCGAAAATAACGTCCGTTTCGCTCTACGACGCACCGTTTCCGAGATATCGACGAAAACGAAAAATGCCGACTCGGCAAAAAAATTTCGGGTCAAGGTCAAAGTTCATCCATAATACCCCTTAGACATGTTTGTCTAGTGCGACGAGTCCGAAAATAACGTCCGTTTCGCTCTACGACGCACCGTTTCCGAGATAACGACGAAAACGAAAAATGCCGACTCGGCAAAAAAATTTCGGGTCAAGGTCAAAGTTCATCAATAATACCCCTTAGACATGTTTGTCTAGTGCGACGAGTCCGAAAATAACGTCCGTTTCGCTCTACGACGCACCGTTTCCGAGATATCGACGAAAACGAAAAATGCCGACTCGGCAAAAAAATTTCGGGTCAAGGTCAAAGTTCATCCATAATTCCCCTTAGACATGTTTGTCTAGTGCGACGAGTCCGAAAATAACGTCCGTTTCGCTCTACGACGCACCGTTTCCGAGATATCGACGAAAACGAAAAATGCCGACTCGGCAAAAAAATTTCGGGTCAAGGTCAAAGTTCATCCATAATACCCGCTAGACATGTTTGTCTAGTGCGACGAGTCCGAAAATAACGTCCGTTTCGCTCTACGACGCACCGTTTCCGAGATATCGACGAAAACGAAAAATGCCGACTCGGCAAAAAAATTTCGGGTCAAGGTCAAAGTTCATCCATAATACCCCTTAGACATGTTTGTCTAGGGCGACGAGTCCGAAAATAACGTCCGTTTCGCTCTACGACGCACCGTTTCCGAGATATGCAGGATGAATCAAGGATGACTCAGCAAAAAATTATTTCGACCTCTAGGTCAAAGGTCGTTTGAGGTATCGATCCCAAAATCAATAGGGTTCTTCCCTGGTGATATATAAACCTCCGTGCAAAATTCTGCAACTATTGCCTGAATATTTTTTGAGTTATCGTCCGGAAACCAAGTTCCTCGATTTCATCCTCACGGACCTCACGGACCTCGGAGCCGGATCAAAAAAAAAAGTACACCCTAGAGATGTTTGTCTAGGGCGACGAGTCCGAAAATAACGTCCGTTTCGCTCTACGACGCACGGTTTCCGAGATATGCAGGAAGCCTCAAGGATGAATCAGCAAAAAATTATTTTGACCTCTAGGTCAAAGGTCGTTTGACGGATCGATCCCAAAATCAATAGGGTTCTTCCCTGGTGGCATATAAACCTCCATGCAGAGTTCTGCAACTATTGCATAAATATTTTTCCAGTTATCGTCCGGAAACCAAGTCTTAAAATTAGCCTTGATTTCATCCTCACGGACCTCACGGACCTCCGATCCGGCTCAAAAAGAATAGGGTTCTTCCTCATATCATTTCTGACTTGCGGTGAAAATTTGACAAGGATCCGTCAAGGCAATCTAAAGTTATCGTCCGGAAACCAAAAGTGGCGGAAGAAGAAAAAAAAAAAAAAAAAAAAAAAAAAAATTCTGCTAAAACCATAAAGGCATTTCTGCCGAAATGCCTTAATAAGCACAAGACCAAGAAATCTGAGTACGCAAATTGTTTCAGAAGATATTGAAGAAGATCGCAGTAATGGGTAAATGGTCACACAAGATGTAGCTTGGTCACGATTGAAATGTAGAATAGTTTAGGGGCCCTTGTCTGCTACAATATGTGTCCCACTCGCGCTTCGCGCTCGATGAGTGGGGCACCTGGGTCTAGTGCTTACCATGTAATAGGGGGTTATTCAACAGAGGGCAGCATTGTACTATCAGTCCTTTTTGGCGCCAAAATCACAAACAGATATCGTCTGTAATCATTAATGACGTACATTTTGGCGGGAAAATTACGTTTATATTGATAACGTCAGCAAAAACAGTAAAATGACGTCATAAGACTGATAAAGCAGTGCTGCCAGCTGGTGATTGCAGATATTTCTGATAACCCCTCATTGTGCACATATTTTCAAGACGCAACAGTCATGTCACCATCCAGATCTCGCCTAAAGGCTGGGCCTGGATATGGCGATACTCGTGGAGTGCTGGGAAAGACACTGCACTCACAACAATACCATATATAATCAGCTTATAATAGTCCCATATACAGCTGATATATAAACTTTAGCTAAAAATTATGTTTTCTGGAAAGGCGAACGAAATAAGCCAAATCAGTGGAATCACAGTCTCAAAAAATGTTATTTTTAGGAGTGAAAAGTTGCTGAATGTCCCACAATCATCTGAGACAATGGGAATTATCTCTGCAAAGTTTGACGTTTTCCCCTTAGACATTCCTTTGTTTTCCCCCCAAATTTACGTTTTACGCATGCGGCCTGAAAACTGTGATTTGGCTTATTATTCCATGTGTCTCAGCACTCGTCTCCAAATATGGCCGGGCCTCGCCTAAAGGCTCGGTGCAGATTCAGAGACTTGTGCTGAGATGAACCCATCTCGCACTCAAATAGTCAAAACAATGTCATATCAAATAGTGTGGTGACATGCAGTGCTTGTACTAGGACCAGTGCTCATACATTCAATGAAATGTGTCATATGAGCTGCTGTGCTGACATGGTATGAGGAGCACATGTTCAATTTACATGTAGTTGGCAATTCTGTTTGAATCTTCATGATAATGATAATAATGCGTTTATCAGTCGCACAAAATGATGTGTCATATGATAGTGAACAATTTTCTAGTATCATATCCAATTGTCATTCCGGATCTTAAATACAGGGAATCAGCTGGGAATGAAATTGTATGTAACCCAAATCTAAACCCAGGTGCCCCACTCATCGAGCACGAAGCGCGAGTGCACGTGGGACACAGATTGTAGCGGACATGGGGCCCTAACTATTCTACATTTCGATCGAGACCAAGCCACAACTTGCATGACCAGACATTTACCCGCTACTGCGATGTTCTTCAATATCTTCTGAAACAATTTGCGTACTCAGATTTCTTGTCCCCATGTCCGCTACAGTCTGTGTCCCACTCACGCTTCGCGCTCGATGAGTCATTGAGCTGTTGAGTGGGACTGTGGGGCACCTGGCACTGCCTGGCACCGAAATCATGTGTCTGCAATATTTTGATTGTTTCAATGGTTGAACGATCACTGGTGTCTGTACAACTTCTGGTCACTTTATCTGTTTATGCTAAGATATCGTCTCAGAGTCAGACTCAGTCTGACAGTGACACTCACTCACTGACACTGTCATGTGGGCATTGCCACTGGACTCACTGCATGGTCACAGATTCACATCACAGTCACACTGACTCCTACACTCAGTTACACTCACACTGGAGCCTTTGCAAGATATTGTACTCACGCAATGTTTTCTAGACTATGTTTGAAATGAAGATTCACAAGAAACTAGCAAATTATCTCCTTTTTTTATCGAGCTCCAATGTAAACAATGGTTGCCAAGTACTGACACAATTTGACGTCACTTCCGGCTAATAAACACGGCGGAAAACCGATACGTATTGTACATTTCATTTCGTACATTTACGTTTGTTCTTTTTTCCTTTATGTCATAACCGTTGGATGTACCTACCGTATTGATCCGCATATAGGCGCATGCGCCTATAAGCGAGTTGTTGCATATTTTCCGTTGCGGCTGAAAAATAAACTCTCTCACTTAGAGGCGCATGCGCCTATATTCGAATATAGGCGCACCTCAATATTCACTTATAGGCGCAACCCAATATTCACTTATAGGCCCACCCCAAAGGCTTCAAAAACATACAGATTTAGGCCTAATTTTTATATTAAAATAAAGTATATTTACATTTTTACTGCCAAATATATATCAAACGGTTATTTATACCAGTTTATCAAGTGATATCATAGTGAAGTGATATCACGTGATAGATCTGTAAGCCCATGTTTGAAAAATGGATGACAGCATGTACTCATGTACCCTGCGAACGGCACTGTGTAACACAGCAACAGACATGTTTTCTAAATTACCATCCATTTCATGTACGTGCTTTTTGTTTTTCCGATGTCATGCTCCTATATGTGGATATTGTTTTTGGCGGGAAATTTTTTTAAAGTGTCTCACTTATAGGCGCATGCGCCTATATTCGAATATAGGCGCATATTCACTTATAGGCGCATGCGCCTATATGCGGATCAATACGGTATAGCTACACAACTGTTCATTGTAACCCATGAAAAATAATATGAATTACAACGATTAGAATTTAAAATTATGGGCCACGGCATAATCAAGTTATTGCTTTAATTTTCAGGACTAAGTAAAGTCAGAACAGTGTTCGAATTTTTTTTTTATATTGAAAAAAAAACACGATGAAATAAAAACATTGGTTTTACAAAATCGATTTATCTTCATTAGTTATCGAAATAATAAAACTTCTTGTGGTCAATTTAGGCCATATTGGTATTTTGTCTCATTAGCTATTATAATTAGTATTCATGACGTCACACCGGGATATTGATTTAAATTAGTGACTCAGTGTCATTCTGACCTTGATTTGCATGGTATCGAGAATGTATATTATTGGGAGATGTAGCTATATAAATTTATACCATGATTATGTAGAGTGGTACACCAGCATAGCAACCATTTCTCCGATAATGCCCCTAGCAACCATGATTTTAAAAAGCTTTTTATGAGATAAATAAATGAAGATACAAATGTAATTGATATTTTTACTTTCTTGAGCCATATAATAGAATATTAATGGCATACAGGCCGTTTACGAACATGGTATCAGTTTATCAAAAGAATTGTTACCATGATAACCAACTAGGATAAGATACTGCTTATATTTCATGTTGAATATTGAAGATATTGAATCAAACTGATATCTTCAATCAAATATTTGATTTCAAGACTTTCATGTAGCTAATTAACATGTGTTCCCGTCGTGACGTCATAAATACTCATTATAATACATAATTAGGTATCGATTTTTTTTAAAAAAAATTGTAATGAAAATCCTCATAACTTTGAAACTAGTTATGATAATGACCTGCCGTAAGAACCACAATTATCATTACGATGTCCTCTTTCGTGTGTTAAAAATGAGTTCTCAGACCATACTGAGACTTCAAAGAAATCAAAGTCAGTGTAAAATAATATGTGGCATGCTTGCGCAACAATATGTAAAACAAACATCCCAGGTAAAACAAATGTATGATTCTACACTTCTACAAAGTGACAGAGCCTCTGAGCCTTATGCTCTTTGGCCAAGGCCAATCAATCTTAATGAGCGGAGCTTTTTATAGCTAAAACTAGACATAAAAGCCTAGAGGCTTCGTGGCATCCCCCAATTTTTCTTTCTAATTGTGAAACTAGACTGATAAAACAATACATAGGACATTGAATACAGGTGAGAGTGAGAGTGTAACGAGCAGTTGCTCACTGGACAAATGCCCACTAGATATTTGCCTTCAGAGTATACTTATTTAGTGTGTTTCTGGCTCCCATAATATTCTTTAGGTACAAATGCCAAATGTAGAATAAAACGTTTCTAAATACTCCCATTTTATGGTAATGGTCTCATGGATAACAAGCCATGAAATTTCCAAGCCACTACAATCATTTCAAAACTTGGATACTCATATATGTATACTCATATTTATGTATACTCATATATCTCGAATTTGATAGCAATTATATCAAACACATCAAGTCGACAGTGCATTGTTAATTATATATTTTCGTTCAATCATATTTCGAGGCACATCTCAATAAGTATTTAAAGGGCCACTGTATGGGATTCGGCTTTTAGGGGATTTCCAAAATTTTTCTCCCGACGCTTCTATTTATAGAACAAAACGTCAGATGACGTTTTTGGCCTAGGATCTCTGCCGAGCCGACCTGGGTTGATCTGAGCATTGGCTCGGTACAGATCATGGGTCAAAAACGTAATCTGACCTTTTGTTCTATAAATAGAAGAGTCGGGAGAAAAATCTTGGAAATCCCCTAAAAGCCGAATCCCATACAGTGGCCCTTTAACGTCACAGACAAAACAGATAATCAACTGAAATTCTCTACATTCATAATACATGTACAAGCAAAAGGGAACAACAATAATAATAATAATAATAATAATAATAATAATAATAATAATAACAATAATTGTGGGGGTATGTACGACAGATTATCTTGAACTACCCCCATGGTCTCCAAGTAAGGGCCGCACATACCCCACCCATGAGGGCACATGAAGGTCGGGCATACCCCACACGAAAGTCATATATACCCCTGGCAAGGCAGGATATACCCCATCGGAGGGTCAGACATACCCTTCTCAAGACAGACATACCCCCATTGAAGGCATGACATGCCCATTTCAGGGCCCGACATACCCCTTCGAAAGTTAGAGATACCCCATACAAGGAGATATATACCCCCTTTGAAAGCCTGACATACCCATCGGAGGGTGCTACATACCCTACTGAGGGTACTACTTACCCATCAAAAGGGACTGATATACTTATTTGGGAAGATCAAAGCAAACCAACTGAGCTCGAATCGCAGGCTACGATTAACATACAAACCAACTCTAACCACATTACTAGTTGTATGTACTGGTTAGGCATACTGGAGAGAGACTAATTTGTGTCATGTCCCTAATTCTCTTCCGTATTACGCTGAATGAATGATGCAGAATGAAGGGACATTTCGACTTACCACTTACTACTTACTGAATAGACGTTATATGGCCCAACGATTTACCACTTACTGTTAACTTACCACCTACTACTTACCACTTACGACTTACTATGTACTACTTACCACTTACGACTTACTATGTACTACTCACCACTTACGACTTACTACATACTACTTGCCACTTACGACTTACTACGTACTACTTACCACTTACACTACCTGACAAAAGTATTATGACGCTAGTGAAACCACATGTTTTAAGTCTCAATGAAAGTGGCATGCTGTGCTTAGGAATGTCACATCTGGGTACAAGAAAGCAAGGACCAGATGAAGGATGATTAACCTTTGGCTATAAAATGCTGAAACTATTTGCATATATGACATACTCACGTAATTACTGATTCGCACATTACCAAAGTGTCCTACTTTTGACAGGTAGTGTACTAGTATACTCTACTACTAGCCTAGTCATAAGTGGAAAGTAGTAAGTGGTAAGTTACTGTAGTAAATGGTAAGTAGTAATGAGTAAGTAGTAAGTGGTAAGTTACAGCAAAGTAGCAAGTGGTAAACCGTTATATATATATAATGTTCATTCAGTAAGTAGTAAGTCTTAATGTCCCTTCAGGAATTCCATACGAGATTTATTTTGGTGTTTTTTTTCCTCGCTGCCAAAAATATCGTCTAGCAAAATATGACTTTTTACAGTACTGTACCTTGCACTTCCTCGATGACAAAAACACACAATTGATGAGTGTCATAACTACGTCAATCGCCATGAATATATATACCGTCCTGCTGCTTCTACCAGGGGTGGTCCATATTACACACCGGTCCATATTACACGTCTCTCGTCTGGCCCACCATGTAGTGATAATGGACCACGTCTCGTGTAATTTGGTTTCTAACGAATTGAAGGCATAATCACAACTAACCTTTGAAATACTATATTTAATGACATGTAATAAGGAATCACAACGTAGCCCTTGGGATAAACAATAGTTGACCAGATGATAATACTTACGATTAAAAAATAACATTATTTTTAGCGATTTTCACTCAAATTTCATTAAATACACATGCCTTCTGTGATGTTGTTCTCCTCGATGACAAAAAGACACAATTGATGAGTGTCATAATTACGTCAATCACCATGGATATATATGCAGTCCTGCTGCTTCTACCTGGGGTGGTCCATGTTACACACCGGTCCATATTACACGTCTCTCCCCTACATGGAGATTATATGCTTCTTTCCATTGATGCCCTGACACAGCAGGCACACTTGGGACTTACATACCCCATCATCCCTAGGAACATTAAAGCTGCCGTAGCCGTATATAAGGGGAGGCGTCCCCCCAGCCCATGCTCTGCAGTGGGCGGGGGGAGGACACCCCTTATATACGGCTCCGTCAGCTTTAAATCTGGTTGCCTAGGCATGTAGTCTAATGTATGTATATATTCATTAACGCGCCTGAAAAGTTGATCTTACCACCTCCAGGTCATATAATCCACTAGCATATTTTAATCTATTTTACTCACTTTTGTGTTATTTAATAATGTTTTGTACACTTTTGTGTTGTTTAACTTGTGGTTTTATTGTTAAGCGCATCGAGAATTTTAATTTGTATGCGCTATATAAAAATAAAGTATTATTATTATTATTATTATATATGCCAATACACCTCCTTAGGCTGGCTTAGATACCCCGTCATCCCAACTTAGGCCTACTAGTCCACTATTTTTCATAATATCAGATGCACCCAAGAGTCTAGGATCATTAAATCTGCTTGTCTAGGCATGTATTAACGTATGTCTGTATCCATTTACGTGCTTGAAGTGCCGATCTTCCCACCTTTCAGGTCATACATACCAATGCCAATCCTTATGCCGGCTTACATATTGGTCACCTCCTTACGCATCCTTATACGCATGGATCACCTCCTGTCCTTAGGCCTCCTGAAGCATGGGTCACCTATCCACCTTAAGCCTCCTTAGGCATGGGTCACGTTCCCACCTTAGGCCTGCTTAGGCATGGGTCACGTCCCCACCTTAGGCCTCCTTAGGCATTGGTCACCTCCACACCTTAGACCTCCTTAGGCATGGGTCACCTCCCCACCTTAGGCCTCCTTAAGCATTGGTCACCCCCACTTTAGGCCTCCTTAGGCATGTGTCACCTCCCCTCCTTAGGCCTCCTTAGGCATGTGTCACCTCCCCACCTTAGGCCTCCTTAGGCATGGGTCACCTCCACGCCTTAGGCCTCCTTAGGCATGGGTCACCTCCCCACCTTAGGCCTCCTTAGGCATGGGTCAACTCCAATACTTAGGCCTCCTGGCATGGGTCAACTACCCTCCTTAGCAGCTATACACTTCCTTGGGCTGGGTCATAATGGGTCATTAGGGTCTAGGGTCATTAAATCTGCTTGTCTTGGCATGTGTTGTATGTATATATTAATTTACGTGCACGAAATGTCGATCTTCCCACCTTGTTCCATGTCATACATGCCAATATCCCTCCTCAGGCGGGCTTACATACCCCTTCCGAGGCTGGTTTACATACCCCACCTGCGGCTGGAATCCTGTACCCATTTTCCAAACATGCAGATTTTAATGATGTTAATGCACCCAAGTGCCTATGATCATCATTACCGCTTCTCTAGGTATGGAACATATGTATATACTCACTCATGTGCATGAAAAGTGAATCGGTCAAGGGTAAATAGATGTCTTTGTTCTAACAACATTTGCGTGTCAACCGAAGCTTTCGAGTGTGGTTCAAATACTACCCCGGAACCGCATGTTCTCAAATTAGGAAATTTCAACTTTTTTCTTGCTGTAGATAATGAGAAATGCTGTTAATGAAAATTATTGACACCCAAATAATGCTTCTATGCTGAAATATATTTGAAACCCGCATATAACAAAGGTATTACATCACAATGCATGACATGCCCCGTTTCGTAAGACTTTTTGAGAGTTATCTCAGAAACTCCAAAAATGAAAACAAGTTTGAACCAGTAGCCATCTAAAACTATGCAAGAACAATAATATATGTCATATTTGTTGACAAATTTTACAATCTGAGAGAGTTATAACAATTTTTAGGAGAGGTCGCCTTTTATGGGTACGATCCTTATTATAATAATAATAATAATAATAATAATAATAATAATAATAATAATAATAATAATATTATTATTATTATTATTATTATTATTATTAATGAGGGAGATATTAGCAACTTTTTCCTGTGACCTTGGAAATAAATTCAAAGGTAGAATTAAAAATTAAAGGTCATCAGAATATATCATTTCCTGTATGTCCACGATTGATTGTCAAGTTATAAAGTCGGCCATAAACGATTAGCCAATTCGTCGTGTGACCTTGAAAATGAGGTACAGGTCAATATCAAAGTCATGACAATATTAAGCATACACAATTTCCTAATATATTCCCAATTTATTCCTAAGCTATAAAGTCGATAATAAGCGAGATATTAGCCATTTTGTGCTATGACCTTGTAAATAGAATCAAAGGTCACGTTCAGGGTCATGCGAATATTCCGCATATATCATTTCCTACATGTACACTATTGAGTGCTAAACTGTAAAGCCGATAATATTATTGGCTGGAAAGCTGATGATTTTGGCCATTTTGTCCTGTGACCTTGAAAATAAGGTCAAAGGTCAAATTCAAGGTCATGGCAATATTCAGCATATATCATTTCCTATATGTGCACTATTGATTCTTAATCTCTGATCTCAATATTAAGTGAGATATTTGGACAAATGTGCCCCCATTATAAAGCATAAGAGAATTTAACATGGTAAAGTCCCATTTGGGACAACAATATTATCCGCTGTAAAGCTGATGATATAGGCCATTTTGTCCTGTGACCTTGAAACTGAGGTCAGAAGTCAAATTCAAGGTCATGACAGTACTCAGCATGTATCATTTCCTATAGGTCCACAATTGATTCCTAAGCTGTAAAGTCCATAATAAGCGAGATATTAGCCATTTTGCCTCTTGACCTTAAAAATGAGGTCAGAGGTCAAATTTAAGGTCATCAAAATATTCAGCATATATCACTTTCTGTCCACAATTGATTCCTAAGCTGTAAAGTCAATAATAAGCGAGATATTGACCATTTTGTGCTCTAACCTTGAAAATGAGGTCAAAGGTCATATTCAAGGTCATGCATAATCAACATATATCATTCCCTATATGTCCACAATTCATTCCTAATTTCTAATCTCAATATTTAGTGAGATATTAGGAAAAAATGTTTTCCATTATAAAGCATCGGAGAATTTCACATGGGAAAGTTCCATTTGGGACCCGCCGACAAAATGAAAATGACCCCCACACGCAGACCGGCAATTCAAGAGCAACGAAACTTATACACACAGAGGTCACAGAGGTATTTAAGGGGAATCTCATGAAACAAAACTGTTTGAACAGTTTTTTTTTAGAGAAAATGGCCGTTTTTCGTCGAAAATGGCCGCCAATTAAAAAAAAAAGCGAAAATAGAAAAAATAAAATACCCCCCTTTTCATAATATTTTAGGCATTTTTATGCAAAATTTCAGAAAGATTCGACTGAAGATAAAAATGTGGACGGACGCAAACGCCGACGACGGATGACGGACGCAAATCAATGCCGATTTGTTACAGTAGTCCACAGCACCAGTGCTTTCATGACCCAGTGATTGCATGAATGACCAGGCTTCACATTATTCGGCTGCATGGTGAGCCAGCATCAGCATTGGTGCAGGTGAGGAAATTTTTTTAAAAAAAAACAAGACACCCAACAATTTTTTTTCTGGAAATTACCTGAATCAAACTAGGACATTGATAGGAATCGCCGGATTTTTTTTCCAAAATGGTCGCTGGCGGCCATCTTGGATTGAGGATCTCGACAAAGAAAACAATAAGAGGCTGAAGCAAAGTATTCTGGATGAGCTGTGAAAGTTTCGGAATGATACTGTAGACTAAGGCGTTCAAGAGTTAAGATCCAGAAACCAACTGGTGAATGAAAAAAATTAGCCCAAAGGCTAAGAAAGGTTACCGGACAATGTATATTTTAGATATTAGCTTTTGTACAGTGACCTTGAAAGTAAAGTCATTATTCAATTCAAGGCCATGAAATATTCATCACTTCTAGTACATGTAGTATGTCCACAATAGATTCCTAAGCTGTAAAGTAGATAATAAGTGAGATATTAGCCATTCTGTGATGTGACCTTGAAAATGAGGTCAAAGGTCAAATTCTAGACCACCAAAATATTCAGCATACATCATTTCCTATATGTCCACAATTGATTCCTAAGCTGTAAATTCGATAATAATCGAGATAAAAGCCCTTTTGTATTCTGACCTTGAAAATAAGGTGACTGACCTTGAAATTCAGGTCAAAGGTCAAATTCAAGGTCACGAGAATTTTCAGAATATATCATTTCCTATATGTTCACAATTGATTCTTAAGCTGTAAAGTTGATAATAAGCAAGATATCAGCCTTTTTGTCCTGTGACCTTGAAAATTAGGTCAAAGGTCAAATTCAAGGTCACGAGAATATTCAGCGTATATCATTTCCTATATGTTCACAATTGATTCCTAAGCTGTAAAGTCGATAATAAGCAAGATTTTAGCCATTTTGTCCTGTGACCTTGAAAAAGAGGTCAAAGGTCAAATTCAAGGTCACGAGATTATTCAGCATATATCATTTCCTATATGTTCACAATTGAGTCCTAAGCTGTAAAGTCGATAGTAAGCGAGATATTAGCCATTTTGTCCTGTGACCTTGAAAATGAGGTCAAAGGTCAAATTCAAGGTCATGAGAATATTCAGCATATATCATTTCCTATATGTTCACAATTGATTTCTAAGCTGTAAAGTCGATAATAAGCGAGATATTAGCCATTTTGTCCTGTATTTTCCTATATGTTCACAATTGATTTCTAAGCTGTAAAGTCGATAATAAACGAGATATTAGCCATTTTGTCCTGTGACCTTGAAAATGAGGTCAAAGGTCAAATTCAAGGTCACGAGAATATTCAGCGTATATCAGTTCCTATATATCCACAATTGATTCCTAGTCTCTAATCTCAATATTAAGTGAGATATTAGGCATAATGTGTCCCATTATAAAGCATAGGAGAATTTAACATGGGAAAGTCCCATTTGGGCCGAGTTCGGGCCCAAATTGGCCCACTTCGAGCGATTCAAGGGCAACGAAACTTATATACACGTCACAGGGGTACATATGAGGAGTCTTACGCGTCAATAAGAAAAAAAGTTACTGAACAGATTTTGAGGAAACAACCGTCAAAGTCCAAAAATTGGCCATTTTTCGTCAAAAATGGCCGCCATTTTGAAAAAAAAATGTGGAAATCAGAAAACTAAAAAAAGCCTTTCCTGGGAATATTTTTAGGTATTTTTGTGCAAAATTTCAGAAATATTCCATTGTAAACTTTAAAGATAAAAATGTGAAGGGACGACGGACGGACGACGGACGCAACGCCACGGCAATAGGTTATCTGACCAAAGGTCCGGTAACCTAAAAAAACCCAGAGAAACACATACGGCCTCCCGATTTTAAAAATCAGTTATTGTTGTATGTGGTGAACAAAAGTTATTTTTGTAAACGAAAAATCGAAACGAGGCTATCAAGGGCTTCCCTTGTTGATACTCGTACATCATCAAGTGCTGGAGATGAAAGTTCGTTTACGGTTGTCATTTTGATCATAAATGGTGGTCAACTGTGTACATACATGGCACAGAATAAAAGAATAACTAACAGCGGTTGTAAAATATCCGAGGATGTCCACGAATAACGTCAGCGCGGAGGAAATCCGCCCTTTACTGGAAGGGAGTACCACTGGATCGCTGAATGGGCGGGGAAGTAGGGGGAATCCCAGGGATTCCCATCAATCTGACCAGTATAGCGACAATGGCATGAATAGAGGAGGCGAGGTGCTTCATTTCACAGTATATCCGTGGAGATGGTATATTCTGGGAGTGCTGGCATTACTCAACATATGCAATGGAATGGTTAGCAATAATTTACTCACGAACTGACATCGCCTGTCAAGAACTGACATTGACCAATGGGGTACCTGCTGATGCCATGTGCTTTTGGGGCTCTAAAACAGTCTATTGTGAACAAGAAGTACAAAAAACGTCATGTCCATTGTTTGTATTATGCAAAAACAAACATGACAAAAATTTAATGTAAAATTATTACGTTTTTGTATGAGTCTGACAAGTAGCCTGTTTCTATGGTTGGTCTATACCCGATCGATTACATGGTGGCGATCCTGGTGGCAAACAGGAACCCCATTGAACATGTTGAATGCCCTTGCATTTTACATTTGTTTATTACTTGATAATGCTGAATACATGTATCGTTGGGGTACCTAATCATCGACCCTGTCCTTAATCATCGACCCCTGCAAACACTGCCAAACAGCTGTGCAAAACAGACATCTGACAAGAACCAAATTGAAAGTACTTCTAATACACATTTCAGCACAATTCACATTTTAGTTTATTGAAGTTTTGCCCAGCCGTTTGCAGGGATCGAAGATTAGGGAGAGGGTCGATGATTAGGTACTCTGACGCTATATATTATGTTTCCAGATGTGGATAAGCTTCAGTCCCATTGCTGACATCACTGCTGAGTTCTATCACATAGATGCATCAAAAGTTAACATGCTGTCCATCATATTTATGATAACCTGCATTCCCTTGGGTTTTGTATCCATGATTCCATTTGGATGCTTGATGTCTTGGGCCTAAGGTCTGCTGTAAGTATCAAATATATTTATTGTCATACTTGTACGTCTATGATAAACACATGATGTTTATTATGGAGGTAGTTGTGTGATAAATATTGATATCAAACAGGTCAAAACTGTTCAACCAGGTCATTTTTAACATTTTATGTATACTTTAAATATACAAATACAATGTATATTTATTAGTGGTACCTATAACTGATGTTCATTATGAACAGTGATTATTTAGATTCATTTAATAACAGTATGAATAAGCAATATATTGCACAATTTTCCTTTTGACAATCTGAATAGAAAAAGTACAGAAGTTTGATTCATTCAACCAGCTCCTTGTCTTGGAATTTTTCAGATTGTGCTGTCAGCATTGGTAACATTTCTTGGATCTGGCCTTCGTGTTGTCAGCTGCCAGCATGTAATTCCCGTGGGGATGAGGTATGCCTTGCTACTCAGTGGCCAAACACTTGCGGCCGCCGCACAGCCGTTAGTGATGTTCACTCCCACAAAAATTGCGGCAGTTTGGTTTCCAGCCAATCAGAGAGCACTCGCCAACAGTGTAGCCACAGTCTGTAAGCAGTATTAATCTATATATGCTTTTGTTCAATATTTTAATCAGTTTTTTTAATCAGTTTGGGAGAATATTATTGAGCTAAAATAGCAGACAACTTTGTGCTATTATGATATAGTCTCTGTTGGTTTAGTAGGTAAGCTAATGCTGTCTCTGAATTGTGAATAGCATCAAATGTTAGATATGTACTTGTAACCAAGAATACACCAAGAAGTATTTCTGAGGCAATGTTAGCTAGTGTTCAAATAAGGTTTACTAATAGCAATATATCATTATCCATTGCAGCCAATCCACTGGGCATTATGGTGGGAAATCTCCTTTCCCCAGCTCTAGTCAAGCAACAAAGTCATATTCCGTTTTTGGTGAGTTGATCAATTGTGTTGTCAAATTCTTGCTCATTTTCTCAAGTTTGGACCAAGCGTTGCAAGCTAGTATTCACTGGGGAGAAATATATGTAATTTATTAATTTATTAATAATGGTGATGTTTCAGATGTACATGTACAGTATTGGTCCCGTGTTAGCTGTGTTTCTTGCTGTATTTGGTGTATGTAACTCTGAGCCGCCCACTCCCCCCACAGCCAGTGCTGCCGCACCACATGTACCCTTCCTCAAGGGCCTTAAAAAGGTGTGTAATTGGTGGAAATTATGGGCAGTGGTATACAAACACAGTGTAACAATTACAAAATAGCTGATGAAATTTATGCAATGATAACATCAAATTTCATTCCCTGAGCAGGCTCCAAACTTGGCAAAACTTCACACTCACACAGGAATCTTTGGCAAAATTTGTCGGATTACTTTTGGATGTACATTGATGTACCTGTGCAATTTTATGTTGCATCCTCTATGCCTGCAGCTGATGGTTTGTGATTCCTACTGGATACTGACGCTGTCCTTCGGCACCAGTGTCGCTCTCTTTACTTGCCTGAACACACTAGTGGAGCAGATGTTGTGTCCTCTGGGCTATAGTGATGTATGTGCTGACTCTTTTGACTTATTGAAGTAATCAAAGTAGATTTCGTACAGAATTCTCCAGAGTCGATGTGAATGAAACGAGATGTCCTTTGAGTAAAAGGCAATAGTTATTGTCACACAGATGTGACACAGATTGTAAATCAAATATTGAAAATAATGATGCTATCCCAGCACATTTTTCACAAATTAATTATCATCCCCAAACTTTTGCTTGAAATACCATAACCTTGTGCAATGTTTGCTCGTGTGTCAGACGTTTGCGGGCTGGTGTGGAGCATTGATGATTGCTGTCGGTCTGATCGGAGCGGCCGGGTCCGCAGTGTACGTGGACAAAACCCGCCATTTTGAGGAGGTTGCCAAGGTCGGAGTCTGTGTTGCGACCCTCGCCCTCATCGGCTTCCTCATCGTGAGTCCCCAAACTGTTCTTGTCTCCAATTTAAACAGAAGAATTCTTCATATTTGAGGCTCAGTGATCAGAGATTCATTCATTTCAACAGTGAACTAAGTTCCATGACATTATTTCACCCAAAAGTCATGAATGTTGGAATGAAGATCCAACCATTTCTTAAACTGTGACAGGTAGAGCAAGTCACCCTTTGAAATTGAGGGACCCATGTTGACATGCATAAGCAGTGTTCAGAAAGTGTGTTGAACATGTATTATGAATATTCATGAACTTGGTGAAATAATGTCAGAATTCATGAACCAGTTACGGACTGTAAACAATAAATATACACATGCATACTTTTGTTACCGCTTGTAAGAATGATACCCCCTTCTGGTACCAGGCCTGTCGGTATGCGCACATGGAGGTCGTTCTCATCGTTCTGTGTGGCGTGATTGGATTCTTCGGGTTTGCCTCTAACCCTGTCTGCTTGGAATTGTCTGCAGAATACACCTACCCCATAGCAGAGGCCACTAGCGCAGGAATGCTTATCTTGTCAGGGTATGTTATCATCCTGCATGGTGAAAATGTGTTTTACTGAGAATAGAGTCTCAGAAAAAAATATGTTGAGCTGATAGTGATTTCTGTGATTTTTTTTATGATACTGTTTTTTTAGTCGATTGCAATTATATCATGATTGTGAATTGCGCAGTAATAAATACAATGTATTAAAGGCGACGGACGGTGAAAAAATAATATTCAGGATTTTTCCTTATATGATAGAGTCGTATGGGTTATAAATGATGGCAACAATATTTTCAATGAATATGCATCCTGTTGCCCTGTGGGCGCTCTGTAGTGGAGACTCCCTTCAAAAAGCTTCCAGCGAATGGTGTGACGTCACGATAGGTAAACCTCTGACGGTTTGGTGTCAAATGGGCGCACGATCCTAGTCCGACATACAGCATTCAAATGCAGATTGCGAAAATTATGCCGCAGTAACCCCCAATTTTTTTTTCATTTTTTACATGTGTACAATCCACTAGACATCTATTCTAAATTTTAGAAGTTTCTACCGTATGGATTTTTTAATGGGCTGTTAATTCATTTTGAAATCAATAATATGGCGGATTTCGAAGGATAGATAAACTCTTTCGAAAGTGTTTTGCAACAAATCCAACGCGGTGACCCCCAATTTTTATTCAACGATTTCAATCTACACATATCTACGGAAGCGTATTAGGGCCACATGAGTTTTTTTTTCAATTCAATTTGTCGACTTATTATCTCGATTTATCGACTTATTATCTCGATAAATCGAGATATCATCTCGATAAATCGACTTATTATATCGATAAATCGAAATATTATCTCGATAAATCGAGTAATTTATCCCGATAAATCGAGTTAATTATCTCGATAAATCGACTTAATATCTCGATAAATCGAGTTAATTATCTCGATAAATCGACTTATTATCTCGATAAATCGAGATATTATCTCGATAAATCGACTTGTTATCTCGATAAATCGAGATATTATCTCGATAAATCGAGTTAGTTATCTCGATAAATCGACTTAATATCTCGATAAATCGAGTTAATTATATCGATAAATCGACTTATGTCCTGGGCATTTAAAGTTCGAGTAAAATGGAAATATGTTTCGAGTCACATTATTCATATTGAACACTATGTTGAATAGGGTTATATGATGGACCATTACAACATTAAATATTGAATAATACAGACCAAACTACCGAATTAAAAACTATAGTGAAGTTCCTATATCACTATCTCTTAGAAAGATGCAACATGTTCATGAATGAAAATGGTATAATTGTTTTGTTTTTTAGAAATTATTTGGCTATTAAACATGAAATGAGGTATATTCATAAAGTTATAAATCTGTGCGGCTTCCTCAATTGGATAGTTTGGTATTATTTCAGAGATTAATGTAATGACTGTTAATCATATACTCCATAAGTTTTCAATATGAGTGATCAGTATATTTTCTTTGTCCTATTGTTGCCAATACAAGGAAACCAATGAAATGCCTATATTATGGTCGATGCATATTCATTTTACTTGTACTTTAAATGTCTGAGTCTTATAAGTCGATTTATCGAGATACTATCTCGATTTATCGAGATAATTAACTCGATTTATCGAGATAATTAACTCGATTTATCGAGATACTAAGTCGATTTATCGAGATAATATCTCGATTTATCGAGATAATATCTCGATTTATCGAGATAATATCTCGATTTATCGAGATATTAAGTCGATTTATCGAGATAAATAACTCGATTTATCGGGATAATAAGTCGACAAATTGAATTTAAAAAAAACATATGTGGCCCTAATACGCTTCCGTACATATCACATGATAATCAGACAAATTTTGAGAAAATTCTGATGAGCACATATTTACCTGTGGGTTATAACTCATCACCCCTCTTGAAATATTTTCCGATTAGAGACCATGTTAGGGCATGGACTGTGCATATTTTTCAGGTTAACCATATATTTCACCATAACAGTGTCATCTATATACTATCCTGAACATGGTGGCAAATTTTCATATCCTTCTGCCCAAAAATGTGTGTGTCGCAAATATTTAATGAACGCCATCTCATCGCATGAAAATTCTTCGACGTCACCGAGGTGGTCACAGCATCCGCGGAAAACGTTCGGGTATCTATACAGCGGTATGGAAAACGTAATGACCTATCGTGACGTCACGATTCTTTTACCTGAAACACACGGCATGGCTGGGGCACTGTGAACAGCATTTTGATCGTGCCAGACGCGCATTATATCGATGGAATTCGTACATTTATTTATTTCGTAGCATATCATATGAACATCAGCAGTATATTTGTGCAAGAAAAATTTTTTACTGTCCGTCGTCTTTAACATTTTGTCACCCCCGGTAATCTTTCAGGCAGATACAGAGTTTGGTGATGATATTCGTCATGGAGATGCTTTCAAGATCTTTTGACCTCAACAAAATTCCGCATCAAACTTGCCACACGACTGGAGTCACGGGCGTCGTTCCTCAGGATTTTACAGGCGAGTTCCAGGGATCTTTTCTTCGTTCTAACTGTGCATAACTGTGAACATTCTTTGAAACACATGAAATAAGTCCTGACATAGTACAACTAAGTGGCAAGGATATTGTTAGATGCAAGAAAAACATGATCTACTGAGTGTTAGACAGATATTGAGATTAGGGATGAAAACTTAGATTCTTGACTGTGGATGTGCAATCCTACCAGCTTGTGGGTACAATTGTCAACATTTCTTAACAATTGTGCTTCTAGTTTATCCCTTATGTTATGTTCCATATTCTACATTGTATATTTCAGTTCCAAACCTCGTGCTGTGCGGGTTTGGCACATTATCGACAATCCTCTTTACGGCTGCTTTCAAACCAAAGTACCTTCGACTCAAAGCTGAAATGGAGGTAGCCACACAGCAAATTGTCCATAACTCGCACTGCCAAGGTGATGACAATCAGCCAATCAGGATCTCGGACTCGAGGAGTGGGCGGGGCCAGCGTGAGGAGGCGGAGTCTCCAGCTGTAGCGTGGGCAGAGACAGTCGAGCCCGATCACAGTGTCGACACGTTTGGACGGAGCCAGGATAGGTTTTCCGATAACGTTGCAGGAAGCGGAGCAAGCTATCAAAACTATCAGACTTATGGAAAATCGTGATTTTTTTGCGGGGCAGATCCATGCACATGTGCGCTGAATATTTGTGCAAGTTCTGTGTTTATTCGTGTTCTTTCAAAGAAGCACATTGTCTTAGTGGAATTTGTTATGAGATCATCGGCTCTATCTTTCACATGTATTCGATGATATAGAAGCGATAGCTCATCCGAAATCTGACTTGATGACACTGCAGTGGTATTTGTGATATGCATTAGCTATTTACGTTTTATTTGGAGTAATTTGACGAAAAACAGAATTTGGCAAAGCTTCAACTTGGAGGATTCAAATCGAATTGCTAGTCTTCCATCACTATAATATACAATCCATGTGAGTTAACCAACTGAATTTTATATCTATCTATATTTCTGCTTATTGTATGACTACACATGAACTGTTCTTTGAAAAGTATGTGGCAAACCAATTACATGACAACTATTTACATGGCAATCAGATTTTCAATGTCAAATTTTGCTGAATCAATGGTTGCAATCAAGATTTGGTAGTGTCTACCTTTCTTGTAGACTGATCTGGTAGATTATACACAGAAACCAAAAAATCAATTCTATGTCACTATTCAATTGTACTGGTATTTGAGTCAAATCTGAATCATGTTTTATGTTCTTGTGGTAGATACCTCCTTAGCTGGCACAGAATGTTGTATAGCCAGAATATTATTGTATAACGTTCGAGCCTACGGAGCTCTAATGTACAGTGCAGCTCAGTACCGTGTCAAAGCACAGCAGAAAAGTGTTAGTGTACAGTATACGTATTTTGTATATATACAGGATTAATGGTTTCTGTATTATATATGAGGTGACATCTTCAGTTTTATATCAAAGTATATGCGTAATGTACAAAGGTGACAAATAACAGAATAGATAAACGTGTGATCGATCTAGTGACAGCATTTCTATATTTAGGAATTTTGCGCCACATACGTGCAATTATTTCATTATGAGTTTGTGTGTTGTACATAATTTTGAAGTATATAATTTGTATTTACATTATATATTTAATTTGCACCATGTTTTATTCAGTGTTTGTATTGATCACAAAGGAATTAATCAAAATAAGTTTATCATCAGGAATACACATCTGTGTGCAATATGGGATTTATGGCAAATAAGCATAATAACGATAAACATTGGATAATTTGCCCTAGAAACTTGAGTCTTGGAGTCAGGACTCGAGTTCATTCCTTATGGAGAAACTTGAATGTATGACTCTAAATTTGCTGTACATGTTTTCATAATCATTGTGGATTTTTTCCCGGTTATGTGACAGGACTTCCTTTGTTTTTCTTTGCTGATCTGTGATTCATTTGGTATATAACATGTATTGTATGGTTTTGTGTGACTCAGGAGATGATATGCATTTAAATGTACTGTGTGAATTGCTGCCTTGTTGTTCATGACAAAGAATATTCATGACCAATTGACCATGATAATTATTGTGATCGTCTGAATTCACAATGACCAAATACGTTTATATAGGAATGTATTATCTTATCATGCTCATATTTTTTTGCAAGAAAAAAAAAACAACTGAAAATAAATGCAGAAATATTTGTCATCATTGATTGCTTTCATCTTTTCCTTTGGTCCGATATCCTATTGTTGTGGTGTTGCATCCGTCGTCTTTCCATTTGCGGTCCACATTTTTAGCTTATTATTGTGGTTTTTCGTCCATCGTCCGTCGGGGTCTGTAACTTTTTCTGGCAGAATGAATTTCCCCATAAATTTGTCAGAACATACCTTAGGCTAATACCTAAAGACGTTTTTTACATTTTTTTTATTGAATCGTTTTTGTTGATTTGGCGGTCATTTTTGACGAAAAATTGCCAATTTTGGACTTAAGTGGCCTTTTTCTCAAAAACTGTCTGAGACATTCCTTTCGTTTCAAGACGTTCCTCTCATGTACCTCTATGATGTGTATAAGTTTCCTCAAGCCACTTTTTCAAAACTGATTAGTTTTGAGATTTTCATATCGAAATATTACTCTCATGCATCTTTATGAAGTGTATGAGTTTTGTTGCCCTTGAATCGCCCTTGAGAATGTGGTGGCCATTTTGATTTTTTGACGGGTCCGTAAAATTTTTTTTAGTCCCAAATCATATTACTATCCATTCTGGAACATCTAGGCAAGAAAAAAATTCACCCTTTGAAAAAAGGACGTTTTGCCACAATTTTGCCTCTACAGACGAAATGCTTTTAAATAGTTGCTTGCACTCTGAACATAGGCCTATGGACTTCCTCAAGCCATTTTTAGGTTACCGGACCTTTGGTCCGATAACCTATTGCCGTGGCGTTGCGTCCGTCGTCCGTCGTCCGTCGTCCGGCGTCCGTCGTCCGTCGTCCGTCCGTCCACATTTTTATCATTAAAGTTTACAGTCGAATATTTCTGAAATTTTGCACAAAAATACCTAAAAATATTTGCAGGAAAGGTTTTTTTTAGTTTTTTGATTTTCGCATTTTTTTCAAAATGGCGGCCGTTTTCGTCGAAAAATGGCCAATTTTGGACTTTGACTGTCGTTTTATCAAAATCTGTTCAGTAACTTTTTTTCTTATTGATGCATGACACTCCTCCTATGTACCCCTGTGACATCTATAAATTTCGTTGCCCTTGAATCGCTCGAAGTGGGCCATTTTGGGCCCAAACTCGGCCCAAAAGGGACTTTCCCATGTTAAATTCTCCTATGCTTTATAATGGGACACATTAAGCCTAATATCTCACTTAAAATTGAAATTAGAGACTAAGATTCAATTGTGGACATATAGGAAATGATATATGCCGAATATTCTCGTGACCTTGAATTTGACCTCTGATTTCGGTTTCAAGGTCAGAGCGGCCGTTTTCGTCTAAAAATGGCCAATTTTGGAATTGATGGTCGTTTACTCAAAATCTGTTCAGTAACTTTTGTAGTAATTTTAGCGACTGTAACCCCCGTCCCTCCCGCGCATACATATTCCACAACAAACATTCATTCTACATGACTTACATACAGGACAGGTACAGACTATACGATCACAAGCATAAACTCCATGTAGTCATGGTTACATACACAGGTCAATCCACATGCACTTGCGGCCCCATTCACTCGGTACATCGACCCAGTTAGTTTCGGCCTTGACCTTCACAAGCACCAACTTCTAAACATAGAACATGACACACCCACCGCTCACATCACGTGCACAGATATAAGCATAACAAGTCTCGTTCACGCGCCGGGGAAACCCACTTTCCCGGTGAGATCAGCACACATCAGCACATACATGACCAATCACAACACCGCATGCATTTGGCGGGAAAGTCTACACCACATGTTGCCGGCCCCACAGTTTTGCTGAGAGTTGAGTAGAAGCGGTCATAAAGTATAGACGTGTTGAAGTATTGTTAAGAAGTTTGGCCGTGCTCGTGTGGAATACTTGGAATAATTGTGGACTATTTATACGTGAATTGTGATAAAGAAGGACCATAGTTTTCGGCTATCCTATTGACGGGGAATCACCGGACGTAGGTGTATTTGCGGCCTTGATGTGACTGTCTGGATCATTGGACATTGTCGCCCAAATAAATTATTGAACTGAACTGCCGGCCTTGTGATTTGCACAGCGATCGCAGACATTTCGGCCTGATATCGGCCATAGAACGATATTTATCACATTGGCGCCGTTCGACCAGGATCTGAGCTAGTCTCGGATTACCGACCCTAACTTACCGGCAGTGATGGCATTGACCCCGGGAGCGTTCCGAGGTGAGTCGGCCGACCAGACAGATGAAGAAGTCACGTTCAACCCGGCCTTCCGACCTTCGGCCCCCGCTCAGTTGTTATGAGCGACACAGTTCCGTTGTCACAGGAACAACAACCGACCGGCCTGTTCGACTCCATGGACGAACATTCGACCCTGAGATCGTCTTCGCCGCCCGTCGACCTGATACAGGAGTTCCTCGACGAAGACCCGCTCGCACCTCAACACACAGTAAGTGACATTTTGAGTGCACACGCTAGGGCGTATTCGGCAACGTCGGCCAGAACAATCCAGAGACTATTGAACTCTGCCGACAGAAACTATACGCGCTCACGTCAAAGAGCGAGCGTATATCGTGCTACCGACCCAGAACAGTTATCAGTGAACGTTCGGCCGGTAACCATAGACACATCAATGGTTACACACCCACCGAGTGACTCTCGGATACGACAGTGGGTTTGTCAGTCTGACAATGTTCAGGAATCGGTCCCGCCAAGCGCTTATTCGGTAGATCGGCCACTGGCGCCGTCAACGACGCCGAGACGACACGACCCTGCGACTGAGACGTACTCGTGCATACCGACCGAGCCAACGGTGGTAGAGTACACACAACCCGGCCAGGCGAGAGTAACGAAAGAGAACATCCCGGCGACGACCGATGCCCCGATCGTGACACCTCTACGACCGCAACGACCCAGCGACCCGACGACGGAATTTCGCGCCACCACACGGCAAGCGCGACTTCGGCAACCACCACCGACATCGAGTCGCCGACCTCACGACTCCGACATGCCGGCCTCCGACTCGCGCCCCCTCGCGCCGACCGCTTCCCGACCATCGCCGACCGACGGAGAACAGCCGCGCTTCGCTTCGCCGCAAGACCCAGTTGTGTCTGCTCCGGCAGAAAGTGTTGTGCCCATGATCGGACCTCCGATCTCTCAGCCAATCGGCTACACCACTGGATACGGTGTATCGCCAGTCGGATACCCTGGCGCAACAAGCGGTGTTTCAAATGGAGTAGCTGTCGGATACTACCAACCACCTGTCGGCTATATGAACCCACCACCCGGATACGGTGGCGTTCCAAGTGTGATGGCTGACACCGGCTATCATGGTGCACAAACCGGATTAGTGTACCATGGTGTAGGCCCAGACGGATCGACATACCGATATCCACCGCCGGCTGTAATCCCACCCTCAGTCGGGATACCATGGGTGACGCCACCATACAGTCAAACGGCCCCTGTCGCACCAATAGCGTACGACCCCAACAGCATTCCGGCACCACCCGCTACTTCGCCCGCCGTCTCCGCGACAACAGCACCGACCGCACCCGCTAACACGACCTCGGCAGCTCCGATTGTTACGACTTCAACTGCTCCGGCTGTCACGCCAACGACGGCTCCCGTCACAACAACGCCGACTGTGGTGAGCGTCGACACGCCCACGCCCCAGAGACTCACGTCTGAGCCCCAACCGTTAGCAATGGCTAAAACGGCTCAATGGCGTGCGACCTTCAAGGAGGGCAATCTCACACAGTACATACGGAGCTTCGAGCAATTCACTGCGGCCTTCACATATTCCGACCTCAATAAAACAACGACCTTCCGGAGTACGCTGCGCGGCCGCGCCGAAGCGTTAGCTCTGAACATTCCGGTCGAGACTCCCTGGGAGGAGTTTCGTTGTCAGCTCTTGGAGGGCTGGGAACCCGCACCTCGTCGGCAGTCCAAACGGGACGATTTTCCGTTCCTAAAAAGAGAACGGAAGGAGAATGCGGAACATTACTTAGAGCGGCTTCAAGCTCTGGCTGAGCAAGTGTTTGACGATGTCACGCCAGAGTCCCGGCAACGAACAGTAATCTCCCAGTTCGTCAACGGCCAACCCGACCACATTGCCGACAAACTGTGCGTGTTCACTTTCCATAGTTACGGTGAAGCGCTGACGGCCGTCCTCAAAGCTGAAAGTCGTCAGCAACGGACCAACAGAGATCGTCAGAGGGGCACACGACGTGCCGACATCTCCGTGAGCGGATACCCGGATGATGATTGTGTCGACCAAGAACTGTCTTGTGCTATGGGACAGATCAATCAGGGAGGAACGCCGACCCCTGAACAGGTTGCGGCTTATTACGACCCTGCCGACAGTGACACGACCGGCCTTCAAGGATGTGAAGAACATTCTGTGCCAGCCTGTTCACGCGAATGGGTGGCGGAAGCTTTCCAGAGCGTCCTTAGCGACGAGAATGGACTCTGTGAAGAGACAGCTATCTATTCCGTCCTACGAACTACGGCCCCGACTAAAGGTGATCGGCCTCCACAGCCCGGACGACCAGCCGTATGCTTCTTCTGCAAGAAGCCCGGCCATCGCTGGATGCGGTGTTTCCGACTTAAAGACGTCTTAGTGCGCAATGGCATGAAGCCACTAACTTTTCGACCTAAAGGTGCTGGTACTGACCGAAGGACAGATCAAGTATTGTCAGTACCTAACCAAATCGGCAACCAAACAAAGTCGGCTCCGACAGAGCCAACGGCTCAGTCGTTAAACCAGTAGTGGAAGGTGCTGCGGAGCAAGGACCTTCCGGGCAACAGAACAATGTTACATGCTCCACACCTGCGGTCGTCGTAACTACCAAACCAACAGTACCAACAGTTACGACCCCACAGCCGGCCCAGCCCACACCTCAGCTCCTTGAAGGGGTGTGTACCAAGTGTCGAACTCCGACTCCAAAGCCGGCTCGCCCTCATGAAGGGGTGTCCGTGCCACTTCCACAACGGCCTCCACGGGAAAATCGTCGTCCTGAAGGGGTGTCGCCCCCGACTGCCAACGGCACCGGAACAGATAGTATGTCTGAGGTGGAGTGGATCTCCGATGACGGAGGGTTCTACGCGTTCCCATTTGGACCGGAATCCAGATTGCCGCCGCTGCACACACTCTTCAAGCCACCGCCGGACGACCCCGCAATTCCGGCCGTCATAGACAATTCGAGAGCGGCACATGAGTGCTGGAAGTTATCGGTACGCGTCGGGGATAAGACAATACAAGCTGTACTCGACTCTGGAGCGCAAATCTCTTTGCTCCGACGCGATCAGCTCCGACACGTCCCCGCCGATCAACGACAGCTACAGCCTACTTCGGCCACAATTCGTGACGTCAACGGACAGTCAAGCCCAATCGATGGACTGATCGACCTCCCAATTCAGGTCGGGACCAACCACATGATTGTGACATTTTGTGTAGCTGACATCCACGACACCATGATACTCGGCATGAACTTTTTCCGGCAAGCTCACGCTGTAGTGAATTACGGCGCAGGAACAATACAGGTACACAAAGAAATCCTGTTTGCGCACAAGGACATTGAAGCCAATGTTGTTAGAATGGCAGTGCGCCGAGCCGTCACCGTCCCCGCACGTAGCGAGGCGATCGTAGAGCTAATCCCGACCTCCAGAGTTCGAGTTCGGCAGCATCCACGGATGATTCAACCACTGACGGCTTTTCCCGAGGACACTGACCTCATCATGGGAAGAACATTAACGACCTTGGACCGACAATGTGTAAAGGTGTCTGTAGTCAACACGGCAGATACCGGTATTACACTTACTCGATCCGACCCTGTCGCCATAGCCAGTCCGATCGAGAGTGTTGTCGGAGCTCTACCAAGACCCGGAGAGGAGCCCGACCTGTCCACAGCCGACGCCAGTCACTACCGCGACCTGCCGCCACATCTACAAGAGATGGTGGATCGCGCCGGACTAGCGCCAGAACAACACCGGCGTTGCGCTAACCTGATCCATCAATATCAGGGCACCTTCATGCACCCGGATGGACAGTTGGGACGGACCCAAGTCGTCCAACACAAGATCGACACCGGCAATTCGGCCCCGATTCGGCAACGTCAACGACGCGTCCCTCAGGCGCAACAGAGCATCATAGACGAGGAGGTCGACAAGATGCTTCGCTTGGGGTGCATTGAGCCGTCAGATTCGCCCTGGAGCGCACAGGTGGTGCTCGTGCGTAAAAAGAACGGCCAAGTAAGATTTTGCGTCGATTATCGGCTCCTGAATGATGTCACCCGCAAGGATTCATATCCGTTGCCCAACATTCAGGACACTCATGACGCCCTGGCGGGCGCTACATACTTTTCGGCCTTGGACTTGGCTTCCGGCTACTGGCAAGTCGAAGTCGACCCTACAGACAGACCGAAAACTGCCTTTGCGACAAGGAAAGGACTATACCAGTTTAAGGTTATGCCATTCGGCCTCAGCAATGCACCGGCAACATTTGAACGGCTGATGGAAACCATACTCCGTGGATACTTGTGGACACGGTGTATGTGTTACCTGGATGACGTCATCGCTTACGGCAGAACATTCGATCAGGCACTCGCAAACCTGGAGGCGGTCCTGGATCGGATTAGATCGGCAGGCCTGAAGCTTCAACCCAAGAAGTGTGAACTGTTCCAGAGGGAAATTTTGTACTTGGGGTTTATAGTGAGCGGCCAAGGAATTCGTGTCGACCCCAACAAGGTCAAAGCCATCAGAGAATGGCCGACCCCGTGCGAGATCTCCGATGTCAGATCTTTCCTTGGTTTCGCCAATTACCACAGGCGATTCATCAAGGACTATGCTGAGATCGCCGAACCTCTCGTAGCACTCACCCGAGGTGAATGTCATTTCACTTGGGGACCGGCTCAGCGACGCGCTTTTCGGCGGCTCCGCGACGCTCTCATCCAGGCGCCTAAGCTCGCGCATCCGACCCAGAGTCCGGATGATTACTTCATCCTCGACACGGACGCTAGCGGCTACGCTGTGGGAGGCGCACTCTCACAGAGGGTCAACGGGAAAGAAATCCCCATCGGGTTTGCCAGCAAAACCCTATCCCGGACCCAACGGAACTATTGTACCACGTACCGAGAACTGCTGGCAGTGGTAGAAATGGTTCAACATTATCGGCATTATCTTTGGGGTAGGAAGTTCCTCCTCCGGACCGACCACAGCTCCTTGAGGTGGCTCAAGAACTACAGCGACGCGGACGGCATGCTCGCCAGGTGGCTCGCTAAGTTGCAGCAGTACGACTTCAAGATAGAGCATCGGCCCGGCAAACTTCACGGCAACGCAGACGGCTTGTCACGGTGTCACAGTTGCAAACACCAAGACTGTCCCGGACGACTCGACACACCTCCGACCGACCCAGAGACAAGTTCTGGAGAACTTCCAGTTCGTCGGATCACTGTTGTTTCGGCTAAGACAAGGGCAGACCTCCTGAACAGTGATTCCATAACATCACCGGTCTTGCCCCAACTAGTTTCGGCACGCCAAGTTGTTCGAGTCCGTGCTTTGGACGCCACACTTGATGGGCAAAAGTGGCTTTCGGACTATTCGGCTCAGGACATTGTCGCGGCACAGCAAGCCGACCCGAGCGTCGGAAAAGTGCGACAGTGGATGTTGATCGGCACTAAACCAGACTCTAAGGAGGTAGCGCGCCATGGGGAGGAGGTAAAAACACTTGTTTCCAGATGGAGCCTCCTGGCGCTACAAAACGTGGTACTAGTTCGGCACGTAAAACCCGACCCCGCTGGACGGCCTGTGGTGCAAACCGTGCTCCCCGTAGCACTCAGAACGCAGGTTTTGCACCAACTTCACGACCTGAAGATTGTCGGACATCTCGGCATTCAGCGAACCATCGAGAGAGTCAGGCGCCGATTCTACTGGCCCGGCCTGGCACTGGATGTCGCCCGCTGGTGTGCCCGCTGCTCGCAATGTGTCACCCGCAAAGGAAAACCGGTCCCAAAACGATCGCCTCTGACACAGTTGCCGACAGGAGCGCCTTTCGACCGGATCGCGATGGACATTCTCGACACCCACAAAGTCACGGGAAGAGGCCATCGGTATATCCTTGTTGTGTCGGACTATTTCACGAAATATACGGACGCCTTCCCGCTGCGGCGACATACCGCCAAAAATGTTGCCGACATCCTGGTAAACAGATGGATAGTTTATCATGGCGTCCCCAAGGCAATCCATAGCGACCAGGGCACCGAGTTCGAGTCGGCTCTATTTCGGCATGTCGTGCGTCTTCTGGGCGCTAAGAAGATCCGCACGGCCCCATATCGACCTCAGAGCGACGGCCAGGTTGAGCGATTCAACAGGACATTGCTCAACATGCTGAGTGCATTCGTCAGCGATCGTGCGAACGACTGGGACGTGCACCTGCCATATGTGTTAATGGCCTATCGAACCTCAGTACACTCGTCCACGGGATGCACCCCGCATCTGATGGTGTATGGACACGAGTGTAACTTGCCAGTCGACCTCATGTTTCCGACCTACGACCCTGAGCCTCTACCCCCGTGCGGCCCAGAGTATGTGGAGTATTTACGGCAAGCGATCAGGACGGCCCACGGTTTCGCTCAGGACCATCTTGAGAAAGCGGCAATTCGGCAGAAGATGGGTTATGACGCCCACGCCAAGCCTCGACCCCAGTTTCAACCAGGAGAACTGGTCCGATATTATTATCTGCCCCTCACGCAGAATAATAAGTTCGCTCGGCCTTGGACTGGTCCCTGGAGGATCGTCGACCGTGTGACTGAGGTAGATTACCGGATCGCCTTGGTTTCCAACCCTCGGAACACTCGTGTTGTTCATCTGGACGTACTCAAGCCGTACGAAGGTGACAACCAAGCGGCTCACATCTATTCCGACCCTGTACGACCTTCGACGTCGTCAAGCAAATCCGGCTCAGAGCAATCTGCCGACCCCCTGGGGCTCCTCAAGGAGTTCTACTACCCCTGGGAGGTCACAGTGCAAGATCGGCATACAGATACAGACCAAACAGCTGAGTCTGACTCGTCAGCGGCCCAAGATCGTAAATCGCGATCACCAACTTCATCCGGCTCAAGTCGTCATCGTCAACGGAAAAGATCACGCAGATCAAGTTCCGACACACCAAAACCGGCACGCAAGACACGCAGGCAAAAGCCTGTGATATCATCCGACCCCGAGACAAGCGAGGCTACGCCCCCGCCTGCACGACCAAGTCGACCCAAACGCAACGCACGCAGACCGGCCCGCTACAGATAACCCCGGCCTTGTTATCTGATTGATGCTATTGATGATGAAGTATGCATGTCTAATGGACTATGATATCATGTCTTTCCCATAATAATATAATATATTACAATAACAATATATATATGCATTTAATATGTACAAGATGTCAGTGAGGCGAATTCGACATATATACACTTGATATGATTTCATAATTACGATGCTGGTGAAAAATTGATTGCATTATGATATGTGTTTCGACCCCGTATAACGTATGCTATTGTTCCGCGTGTGTTACGCACTAACTAAGATTATCATGTCAGATTCTATCCATGTGCCAGCCGAAGAGGATAATAATTCATGTCACGCCGTGAGTAAGGCCACTTAGTTGTCGAAGAGGTGGTAGTGTGATTCGTTCCGGGGTATGCGTCGACCGAGCCTCTACCCACTCCATGTAGTATTCGGAGGAACGGCCCAGTGGTACGGGAACCAGTCACTAAATAGCTATCATACCAAGATGCGGCCTGTCATCAAATTCATCACCCAAAAATATTCAAAGCGCCACGGTGTGACCGACCCTGATCATTGCAATTTCAACCCCGACAATATTAGCGGCCCCGTTGTCTTGTGAACTGGCTGAAAATGAATGGAACGAAGTCCGCCCCTGTGAGTGATTGACATTAATGTCTCAGCCTTTAATAACTGTGTGTCGTCTGTGAAACAGCAATTCGGCCGTTAGTTTATTGTGCGCTAACTCTGAGAGAAAAGGAACGATCAAAGAATCAGTTCACAAGGTTCGCACGAGCGCAGATAAACATTTAAGCTGTTTACAGCACCTCCATGAAATCTCCCCTGATAAAGACAATAGTGAGTCGTCGGGCAAAAAGAGCCCAGTAATTTGAACAGTCGATTAGCACAAATAGACAATGTATAGGAACGTGTAATCCAGGGGACGGCAGACGGACATTCGGAAAAATGGACAGTGTGAGGATCCCCCTACTGTCGTAATGGACTGACCCAAATAGGTCAGAGAGAGATCGACCAGCGTTTCCTTGACGACGGCCCGCCTTGTTGCAGATACACTTGGAACAATGGGATACAGCGTAAAGACGTTTTTGTATATCGGCAGAGAGCGCCCCCCGGCCCGATTCGTGGAATTGGGATACAGATAAGTATCTCAGTGTACGGCAGTGGAAATTAACGGCAAGTAGGTCATTTGCGCCTGAACTTCTGAAGCAGCAGGAGCTCGATCAGATACGGAGAAAAACTTTGTATTGATTCGGAACACTTTTCGGATATTTACGTGGCATTTAATGACACTGAACTGGTGAAGTTTGTGAATAGTTGTCGGATATTTGGAATAAAAATTACAGTCGGCCTAGCTGTGTGAAGTGACATTTGTTTGCGGCTTCCGCCATGGCGGATAAGCCGAGTAATGATAAAGACAGTGACGGCTCCGCTGATAGTCGGCCCCGATCTATCAAATTTGACGGCACTAAGTTAACGGTCGAGGTTGTTGAACGAGGAGACGAGCAAGACAACCCCATCGTGTTGACGGACGATGAAATGTCCGCTATCGGCCCCGAACCTAGTTCGGAACAAGCAGTTACGGCTTCCGGCTCAAAGAAACAGCCACGATACCAAATCATGGCAAGGCTGGCGCAACGCGGCTCCCGGCACACCCCGAGTCCGACCTCAGAGGACGACCCGGATCGTTTTCGGCAGTTAGAGGAAGGTGGAGAAATTGTACGTCGAGCCTTGGAGCCAGCTCGGCAAAATCGGCTCCCGCTCGGCAGGCGATAACACCAATCGAACCTGCCCCAGTATCTTCGGCCTCAACAACGCCGGTAGTTCGGCCCCGTGCCGTCACGTCACCGGCACAGTCTTCGGCCTCGTCAGCAAGTTCATCGTCCGGCAGAAATCTTCACCCGTCGGCGCGAAATTCACGACGCGCTAGTTCCGGCCCTGTGACGCGTGCTTTGGCTTATCGTCGCCAGATATCGGAGCTCATGGCTCTAGTTCCGGCCCCAATCACCCCGTACGGAGCTCGGCCGATTGATTGGAATGACGTTCCGTTCCATCTTCGGAATCGGCATGATGGTTACGGCCATGAACATAATTTCGGCGCACCCTCACGGCTGACGGAGGGTAATTTGGCGACCTTGGAACCATTAAGGAGAGAAGACGGCCGTTATCTGTGTCCTTTCTGCATCGGAGAGGAGGATGGAGAGGCAGGGAGGATATGGCCAACAGTACCTCGACGTGGACCGTTCCGTTCGGCCTCGGATTTGGACGCCCACGTCCTGGCGTACCATTTTCCGCTCCTGCGATTTTTCGTCTGTCCGGCCAAAGACAATTTCGTCACGCTTACGTCGGAGGACATGATCCGGCACCTGAGTGAGGCGACTCAGACTCACGTCGGCCTTCTCCCGCTGTTTGAGCAGGGACAGCTCAACGCTTCCGGCCCTATGCTACAACGGTTCGCGCTACGCTGCCGCGTAGACATGCAGCCCAGCCCAAATTACCGGCCCCCACGTGTTCCGGCCGACATTCCAATTTTCCGACGGGATGTCAACAGAGTATTGACTTTCGGGATTTGGCACATGGCGCCTCCACTGTTCGACCAGTATCCCCCGAATTCGGCCCCGGAAATTCATCAAGTGCTCCGACGCCTTGAATACCTTCGGCCTTCAACCCGAGCGGAGGAGGATCGCCTAGCTCGGATGGTGAACGACATCATGGCGATGAATCGCTGGGTGACCGTACGTCGGCCTAGCACAATATTCTTTACTCGGCCAGTCGCCTACCAAACGGACGCACTCAAGCCTCCCAGCTCCGTGGTTTCGGAGCCATCGGCTCAGTCCACTCCTGTGACGGCTCAGATGCAGACTCGGCCTTCGGATATTATCCCACGGAAACTTGTGGTAGAGCGGCCTACGGCGACGAATGTAACAGACTATCGCGTGAGGGAAGGATTGGTTCCCCCACCGGAGGAATTCCCTCCTTTGTCGGCAACGCCTCCGACAGGTCAGGAGACCGACCGGAAAGAAGTTACGGCCCAGTCGCGGGACTCTCCTCCGCCTCTACAGCCGGCTGCGGAGGAAGCCCACCACGAATCGATTTCGGCCTCGGTCAGCGACCGTGAGGATTCGCCCCTTCCGTCCAGGCGAACGGTCCTCCAGACGGACGAACCTCCATATCTGGACGGCAGCATGGAGATCGTTCAAACGGTCGTCACCAAGGATTCGGCTGCTGATCGGCCGCGACTACAGTACGACGAGCCTGAGTCGCTAGAACCTCTCCATAGAGACTTAGATGAACGGCTGCCGTTTCACGGCTCAGGAGAATTTTCGGCTGATATCCAGTTCGTGCAGCAACACGGGACTCGGTTGTCCACTCGTATGATTCCCGGCCTACAGGCCCTGCCAGGGCAGAACCCGGATCTGGCCAACCCACTCAGGAGTCGGGAAGCGAACCAGCTTCCGAATCTTCCCCGTGTCCACGAGGAGCACTGGGAGTCCCATATCGCCCAGGCGGCCCACAACGCTGACCCGTTGATCTTGCCGGCCCGGAAGAGCGAGCATCTTCCGACTTTATATTTGGCCCGCGCCGACGACATGGCGCACCAACATTTTCGGGAGATCCGGCGCTTCTATCTAGAAGCCATGGACCAACATATTCGGCAGGCTGAATATAACGGCCTCTCTGTGGGATTCGGGATGGGAGTCCTTCATGAACGGCATCTCCCGACCTTCCCTGATCGGCTCGAGGAAGAGACCGACCACTTACGTCGGCAGTTGCATCGTCTCGAGGACGAAAATGAGGATTTGCGGCAGGAAAATGAACAGTTACGTGCCCGGGTGACACACCTGGAACAGTCGGCCCCAGTTTCGACCTCAACGGATACGGCCGCGACACAAAGTGACTCGGGTACTACTATCCCGGCGACCTGCTCGCCACTATTGTGTCGATTTTGCCCCGTCTGCCACCAGAGGAGCAACAACAACTGATGCGGCAGGCGTCGCCGGCACCACCACCACCTCCTGCTGGCAAGCGAGGCCAGAAGGAGTGAACGTTTCGGCCCAGTGGTGACAAACAGACAATTGCCGGCCTCGATTGTGTCGGCCTCTGAAAATCCTGGTCACAATGGCCTATTGACATGTCGGCCTCTTATTATGTCGGCCATAAATAGCATATATATGTAAATAGTTGTAAATAATAATATCATCCTGGTCACGTTGTTATTCATGTAATGTAGTTAAGATTAATCTAGACAATTCTTTTTCAGTTTATAGACTCTAAATTAGTTTCCGTTTCACTCTGAAGCGTCGAGGAGTTTTGTTCATACATTCCATTCATTATCATTCGTTGTAGTGCATGTATGTGTAAATGTATCATCGTAGTGACTATTGACGGACTGACTGATGACGTTTATTTTGACGGTTAGAATTTTTATTGTATGAAGTGTTTTACCATTGTCGCGCGGCGTGTGTGTGTGAGTGTTGGGGTTTGACCTTGTAGGACTTTTTAGCTTTTTATTGTTAGTTTTTGGCGACGGTAGGGTCCGGGTAGGGTAATTCCGAGGGCGTAGAATTAATGAAGGGGTGTAATGTAGTAATTTTAGCGACTGTAACCCCCGTCCCTCCCGCGCATACATATTCCACAACAAACATTCATTCTACATGACTTACATACAGGACAGGTACAGACTATACGATCACAAGCATAAACTCCATGTAGTCATGGTTACATACACAGGTCAATCCACATGCACTTGCGGCCCCATTCACTCGGTACATCGACCCAGTTAGTTTCGGCCTTGACCTTCACAAGCACCAACTTCTAAACATAGAACATGACACACCCACCGCTCACATCACGTGCACAGATATAAGCATAACAAGTCTCGTTCACGCGCCGGGGAAACCCACTTTCCCGGTGAGATCAGCACACATCAGCACATACATGACCAATCACAACACCGCATGCATTTGGCGGGAAAGTCTACACCACATGTTGCCGGCCCCACAGTTTTGCTGAGAGTTGAGTAGAAGCGGTCATAAAGTATAGACGTGTTGAAGTATTGTTAAGAAGTTTGGCCGTGCTCGTGTGGAATACTTGGAATAATTGTGGACTATTTATACGTGAATTGTGATAAAGAAGGACCATAGTTTTCGGCTATCCTATTGACGGGGAATCACCGGACGTAGGTGTATTTGCGGCCTTGATGTGACTGTCTGGATCATTGGACATTGTCGCCCAAATAAATTATTGAACTGAACTGCCGGCCTTGTGATTTGCACAGCGATCGCAGACATTTCGGCCTGATATCGGCCATAGAACGATATTTATCACACTTTTTTTCTTATTGATGCATAACACTCCTCATATGTACCCCTGTGACATGTATAAATTTCGTTGCACTTGAATCGCTTGAAGTTGGCCATTTTGGGCCCAAACTCGGCCCAAATGGGACTTTCCCATGTTAAACATTAAGCCTAATATCTCACTTAATATTGAGATTAGAGACTAGGAATCAATTGTGGACATATAGGAAATGATATATGCTGAATATTCTCGAGACCTTGAATTTGACCTCAGACCTCGGTTTCAAGGTCAGAGCGGCCATTTTCGTGAAAAAATGGCCAATTTTGGACTTTGACGGTCGTTTCCTCAAAATCTGTTTAGTAACTTTTGTTTCTTATTGATGCATAACACTCCTCATATGTACCCCTCTGACATGTATAAATTTCGTTGCTTTTGAATCACTCGGAAAGGGCCATTTTGGGCCCAAACACGGCCCAAATGGGACTTTGCCATGTTAAATTCTCCTATGCTTTATAACGGGACACATTAAGCCTAATATCTCACTTAATATTGAGGTTAGAGACTAGGAATCAATTGTGGACATATAGGAAATGATATATGCCGAATATTCTTGTGACCTTGAAGTTGACCTCTGACCTCGGTTTCAAGGTCAGAGCACAAAATGGCTAATATCTCGTTCATTATCGACTTTACAGCTTAGGAATCAATTGTGGACATATAGGAAATGATATATGCTGAATATTCTGATAACCTTGAATTTGACCTTTGACCTCATTTTCAAGGTCACAGGACAAAATGGCTAATATCTCACTTATTATCGATTTTACAGCTTAGGGATTAATTGTGGACATATAGGAAATGATATATGCTGAATATTCTCGTGACCTCGAATTTGAGGTCAGAGGTAAAATTCAAGGTCATGATTATATTCAGCATATATCATATCCTATATGTCCACAATTGATCCCTTAGCTAGTAAATCGATAATAAGTGAGATATTAGCCATTTTGTCCTGTGACCTTGAAAATGAGGTCAAAGGTCAAAATCAACGCCATCAGAATATTATCTGACCTCAGTTTCAAGGTCAGAGCACAAAATGGCTAATATCTCACGTATTGTCGACTTTACAGCTTAGGAATCAATTGTGGACATATAGGAAATGATTTATGCCGAATATTCTGATAACCTTGAATTTGACCTTTGACCTCATTTTCAAGGACACAAGAGAAAATGGCTAATATCTCACTTATTATCGATTTTACGACTTAGGGATCAATTGTGGGCATATAGGAAATGATATATGCTGAATATTCTTGTGACCTTGAATTTGACCTCTGACCTCGGTTTCAAGGTCAGAGTACAAAATGTCTAATATCGCACTTATTATCGACTTTACAGCTTAGGAATCAATTGTGGACATATAGGAAATGATAAATGCCAAATATTCTGATGGCGTTGATTTTGACCTTTGACCTCATTTTCAAGGTCACAGGACAAAATGGCTAATATCTCACTTATTATCGATTTACTAGCTAAGGGATCAATTGTGGACATATAGGATATGATATATGCTGAATATAATCATGACCTTGAATTTTACCTCTGACCTCATTTTCAGGATCACCGGACAAAATGGCTAATATCTCACTTATTATAAATTTTACAGCTTAGGAATCAATTATGAACATATAGGAAATGATATGTTGAATATTGCTATGACCTTGAATTTGACCTTTGACCTCATTTTCAAGGTCAGAGAAAGAAATGGCTAATATCTCGCTTTTTATCGACGTTACAGCTTAGCAATCAATTGTGGACATATAGAAAATGATATATTCTGAACATTGTCATGACCTTGAACTTCACCTTTGACCTAATTTTCAAGGTCACAGGACAAAATGGCTATTAGCTTGCTTATTATCGACTTTAGAGCTTAGGAATTAATTATGAACGTATAGGAAATGATATAAGCTGAATATTGCTATGACCTTGAATTCGACCTTTGACCTCATTTTCAAGGTCACAGGACATAATGGCTTATCTCGCTTATAATCTCGCTTATTATTGACTTTACTGCTTAAGAATCAGTTGTGGACATACTAGAAATGACATATGTCGAATATTATCATGTCTTTGAATTGACCAATGACCTTATTTTCAAGGTCACAGGACAAACTACTAATATCTAAAATATGTATTGTCCGGTAACCTTTCTTAGCCCTTGGGCTAATTTTTCATTTTCTCGACGGGTCCCAAATGGGACTTTCCCATGTTAAATTCTCCTATGCTTTATAATGGGACACATTATGCCTAATATCTCACCTAATATTGAGATTAGAGACTAGGAATCAATTGTGGACATATAGAAAATGATATATGCTGAATATTCTCGTGACCTTGAATTTGACCTCGGACTTCATTTTCAAGGTCAGACACCAAAATGACTTATATCTCGCTTATTATCAACCTTACAGCTTAGGAATCAATTGTGGACATATAGGAAATGATATATGCTGAATATTCTGATGACCTTGAGTTTGACCTTTGACCTCATTTTCAAGGTCAAAGGACAAAATGGCTAATATCTCACTTATTATCGATTTCACAGCTTAGGAATCAATTGTGGACTTATAGGAAATGATATATGCTGAATATTCTCATGACCTTGAATTTCATCTCTGACCTCATTTTCAAGGTCAAGAGCACAAAATGGCTAATATCTCGCTTATTATCGACTTTACAGCTTAGGAATCAATTGTGAACCTATTGGAAATGTTATATTCTAAATATTGTCATGACCTTGAATTTGACCTTTGATCTGATTTTCAAGGTCAGAGCACAAAATGGCTAATATCTCGCTTATTGTCGACTTTACAGCTTAGGAATCAATTGTGCTCATATAGGGAATGATATAGTCCGAATATTTTGATGACGTTGAATTTGACCTTTGACCTCATTTTCAAGGTCTAAGCACAAAATGGCTAATATGTTGCTTATTATCGACTTTACAACTTGAGAATCAATTGTTGACATGTAGGAAATGATATATGCTGAATATTGTCATGACCTTGAATTTGACCTTTGACCTCAGTTTCTAGGTCACATGACAAAATGGCTAATGTGTCGCTTATTATCGACTTCACAGCTTAAGGATCAATTGTGGACATATAGGAAATGATATATGCTGAATATTGTCATGAACTTGAATTTGATCTTTGACATCATTTTCAAGGTCAAGAGCACATAATGGCTAATATCTCACTTAGTATCGACTTTACAGCTTAGGAATCAAATATGAACCTATAGGAAATGTTATATTCTGAATATTGTCATGACCTTGAATAGGACCTTTATTCTGATTTCCAAGGCCAGAGCATAAAATGGCTAATATCTCGCTTATTATTGAATTTACAGCTTAGTAATCAATTGTGAGCTTATAGGAAATCATATACTGGTATGCGGAATACTCTCGTGACTTTGAATTTGACCAGTGACCTTATTTTCAAGGCCACGGAACAAAATAGCTATTATATTTTGTCCGGTAACCTATCTTAGCCCTTGGGCTAATTTTTCAAAAACTCATCAGTTTCGAGATTTTCATTTCAAAACATTCCCCTCATGCATCTTTATGAAGTGTATAGGTTTTGTTGCCCTTGAATCACCGATGTGCGTGTGGCGGCCATTTTGATCTTTTGATGGGTCGGTAAAAAATTTTTTTTGTCCCAAATCATGATTATCACTATCCATTTTGGGACATCTAGGCAAGAAAAAAATTCACCCTTTGAAAAAATGACTTTTTGCCACATTTGCCACAATTTTGCCTCTACAGACGAAATGCTTTTAGATAGATGCTTGCATTCTGAACATATATGAAGTGGTATATGGAACAGCTAATGATGACCTTGAGCTTGACCTTGGATGAATGTCTTGAGTGCTGAATGTCTGACCTGGAATGTGTAAATTGGCCTCTGAGGTTTCAACGCTTGCACCTAGAGGTTAGGATTGTGCCATAATATTATAATAGGTCAAATATATTATATATGGCACATCTGTTGGTGACCTTGAACTTGCAAATCCCCAAAGGAGTCATCTCTAATGTATCTACAACAATTTCAACAGACTATATGATTCGTCAATAAGCCTTGAACTGCAGCCGAGAGTCGATCTTTGTAGCCGAGAGTTGAACTGTAGCCGATAGTTGATCTCCGTGTTCAGGTATACAGATGGAATGAAATCGAAGTTGGACTTGGAGAATTTCAAGAAATAGAGTCAACCAAAATTAAACTCAAAGTTAACTAAAAAGATCAGTCGGGTGAAACAAATCTGATAACATCTGAGATAGCTAAGAACCCAAGCTATCAACTGAACAACGAGCCGAAGAAGGAGAGGTCAATAGGAGACGAACTATACAACTCGGATTATCAATGACCGAGGACGAGAGGTAACTGCAGACCCAAACACGCTGTCACTGAGACGACCTGCAGCCAGAGATCCGAAGTCAGCCGAGCGACCCCTGCAGCCGGAGAGCCGAGGTTAGCCTAGCGACCCCTGCAGACAAAGAACAGGAGTTACCATAGACGGTCTGCAGCAGGAGAGCTGGAGTCAGCAGAATGATCCCTGCAGCCGGAGAGCCAAAGTCAGTTGAACGACTCCTGCAGCCGGGGAGCCGAAGTCAATTGAGCGACCCCTGCAGCCGGGGAGCCAAAATCAGGTGAGTGACCCTTGCAGCCACAGATCCGGAGTCACCTGAGACGGCCTAAAGCCAGAGACATGAGGACATGCAAGTGACCCCTGCAGTTGAGAGTCGAGCAGTCGAGTGATCTGAGGAGCCTAACATCTAGGCAACCATCCAACTAATCAAGGTTGAGGAGCGAACTTCAACCCAAAGACCAGAAACTACTCCTATATCGACCCTAGAACTGTTACAAACGTACAATCAACTTTTTGATGGCAGCTGTGGGATCCGTTAAGAAGATGACAACCCGATGTAGTAAAATAGCCAAACAGATGAAGCAGATACAACCTGAAAAAAACCCAAAATAATCAGAGGTGGAAGATGGTACGGAGCGACCTGGGGCAGCAGCTGAAACAACCAAAAGTCCTTCCCGGCATGAGCAGCAGTGTGCGAGCCAGTAAGACCGGACCCCAAGTGCCTGAGCCCGAACAACACCAGGAGCTCGAACGAGAGCCAGTTCAACCCCAGCCGAGAAGGGGAGTCAGCCGACTCATAACCTATGACGGGTCTGACCCTTGACCAGAGTCTGAAGCTCATCTGGACGAGTATGCCCGATTCTTTTGATGGACAGAGGCAGTTAAGTCAACAAATCTCTGTGTCAGTCTGAGGGGAAATGCCCGGAGCGTGTTGCCCAAGCAACATAATAGCTACCCGATCATCCAAGCTGTGCTGAGGCTCTAATGGCTGAGACCTTTGTATATCAGGCCGAGCTCCAGGGCAGGCGTCTCCAACCCGACGAAGATCTTTCTGATCTAGCCAGAGATGTGCAGAGTAAACGTCGGCTGGCCTACCCCAGGGTTACTTTTGTAACAGATTATAAGCAACCGGGCATGCGGCTTTTCATTTTAAAGAGTCATCTGGGAATGCTAACACAGGCGAATTCGAAAGCAATATGCAGACTGACAATAGCCAGATGGGGGACGACATAAGTTTCAACAACTTAAGGATGAAGATCCTGAATGGAGCTAGCAGGTGCAGGTCTTGCGGCAACAAACCGACAACACACAGAAGCAGCTGCAAGAATTGATGGATCAAGCGAAGGCAGTGCTGAATAGACCGAACAACCCCAGACGACCCCGAGCAGAGGTGGAGTGCTACCAGTGCAGAAAAAAAGACATTACCCCCGAGAATGTACTGATAAGAAAACGGTAGCATCAAACTGAGGTGGGTTTAAGCTAAGATGAAAGCTGAAACCCGAAAGAGAGGACACCTCCACAACCAACAGGTGATCCAGGGACCCGGCACCAAGAGGAGAGATCGGCCTTTGCGTAGAAGGAACCATATTCGGCCGAAAGCTGAATATGGTAGTCTACATTGGCAGAACCATCATGATGCTCACCCACAGCACCTGAGAGCACATCCGGCAGGCCAGCAAGAGATTGAAGAGATCTACAGCCCAGCTAACGATAATGGACGGTAGCGGCATTATGTCCTATGGGCGAAGGGAGCTCCCTTTGAGTATAGACGGATTCCGGGAGACCCTAATGATCAAGATAGCCAACTGTGAAGACGGGGCCATCCTAGTGATGGATTTCATCCGAAAACGAGTTGGCAGCATCGATTTTAACAAACTACGAATGAGAATCGGCAGTCGGCAGGTGTCCCTAACCATGTACAAAAAAGAGAAACAAGTCATCCAAGTGCAGCCAAAGACATGGAGGGTCCAGCTGAATCGGAACGTATGATCCTGAGCCAAGCTAACGGAGTCAAGAAGGCAGAGGGGGTCATGAAAATGAGTCAGGAGCCTACAGAAAACCGGCCATGGCTAGTGGGGAGATCATCAACATTTTACAAGAATCATTAGTCCTCTGAAGTGGAGCTCACCTAGCGACCATGACAAGTCTGGGAAATGATTGTGAGATCGTTCCTTTACCCCAAACGGTTAGGAAGACTAATATGTCCAAGCCCAAAAGCTACCGTGACTTGTCCAGCTATGGCGAGTTTTGGCAGTTGTCCGAAGAATCCGAGATGAGTATCTCGACCAGCAACCGAAACAAAGTTGCTGAACTGTTATACCACAACCAAGGAGTTTTCAGCTAAAACACTGGCAGCCTGGGCAAGACAAATGTGGTGCAACATGAGATCCACACAGGGAATCACCGCCCCATCAAGCAACTAGCCAGAAGTCTTCCTCCTCACCACCGGAAGCTGGTAGATGAGATGGTCCAAAATATGAAAGATCAGGGCGCCATAGAAGACAGCAGAAAGCCATGGGCATCCTTGATAGTGCTGGTAAAGAAGATGGACTACCGATGGGTCAACCCTGTGACCAAAAAGGATGCCTACCCATTACCAAGGGTAGACAACACCATAGCAGCATGTTCGGAAGCGAAATGGTTCTTGACCTTGAACCTGACAAGTTATTAGTGACGAATGGGGATGGACGAATACGCCTGGCAGAAATCAGCTTTCTGCATTCCTGATGGACTCTACCAGTTTAAAGTTATGAGTTTTGGACCATGTAACTTGCCGGGAACGTTGGCGGACTCTTCTGGAAGACCTGCCTGATCTACCTGGATGAAGCAACCGAACCCTGCTGTTCGATATCAAACACTACAACGCAAGCTCTGAACAAGAAAACAGCAGAAAAGGATCATCTGAAGTTTCAGGTACAACCAAAGCCGCAGAAGAATTTTCGGCTGCGCCGAAGAGGGAAAAACTACCCTTTTGGCTTCGGCTGAAGATATGAAGGCTCGTGACGTCACTCCTGCCTCAACCAATTAGAAGCCAGCTTTCCAAATCACGTGACCAGTTAGAGTACAAAAGGGTCCAAGATCAGCACCAATTTCGCAGCCTGACAAGAGCCCCTGCAGAGGACAGATCGACACTGAAATTCGTTGGCAGAAAAGCTGTTTGAGAAGAAAAGAAAAAGTTGAAGTCCAAGTTCTGCTGGAGAAAACCGGTTAGAAGTTAGAGCATCCGAGAAGCGGAGTTGGCGGGGAAGAACAGCCTACAAAAAACCAAGTGTCAGTCTGGGAGCAGAGTCGGCTGGGAAAAGTAGTCTGTGCATCCAAAGAGCGGAGTCGGGGAGCTATCCCTAGCAGTTTAGCATGGAAGAACCCCCGGAAAGAAAAACGTTGACCTCCAAGCAAATGCTGTGACCAACAGTTTAAGACACGGGTAGAGAGGCGACAACACCACTGCTGGCAAAGATGCTGGAGTTGCTGCCTTTGCCAGCACTCGGGCTAGCGACGTGCGGCGACATCTAAAAGAAGCTTATGGATGGTGCTACCCATACCAATGACTGGCCCTGAAGAACAAAAATCAACTAACACAGATCAGTTGGTACGATTCATCTGAGAAGGGCTTAAAGACCCTGTGTAGAAAATAGAAATATCATTGGACAGCAGACGTTACTGGAGTCGAAGCTGGTCTTGGCCCCAGTCGTCCGAAGCCTCAATGCCACCCCTTTCTCGACGATAGAGAACAAAACCTGCCAAAACTTCTGGGAGCCTGCCAGGCTTGGCTGTTCCTGTAGAAGATTCAACTGAGCCAGTGGCCACCGATCCGAGGGTGCCGAGACCTGAAGAGACCTGAAGACGTCTCCCTGTCAAACACTCAACAGAACTCCCCTAGAAACAGCCCCGAGAGGATTCGTTATGGGTACGGACCATAGAAATCCAGAGTACCGGCTGCCTACACCACCAATTGAAGTTCAACTGAATAGGAGCTTTCCAATCTAGAGTCAACTCCGGGTCTGCCGAGATCTTCGCCCGAAGTTCAGTTGAAGAGGCGCCTTCCAATCCAGATTCAACTCCAGGTCAGCCAAGATCTTCTCCCAAAGTTCCAATGAACCGACGCCTTCTAATCCAAAGTCAACTCTGGGTCAGCCGAGATCTTGTCCTGAAATTCGACCGAAGAGGAGCCTTCCAATCTAGAGTCAACTCCGGGGTAGCCGAAGGGATTCAGTCTGCATCTTCCCCGACAGTACAACTGCCTGAAAACCAAAATTGAAGAGATGTGATGAGTGCAGCCATGAATTCCATGCTGCACATGCTCTCCTGAGATACACCCCGCACGTGTGTGTCTTTGCCTGTGCTCAGTGTGACCAATGGAGTCGACGAAAACCTGATGCCAAGAGGCATTATGAATAAGCACAACCTGATCAATGTCAGCCCCAGAAGATCATCCGGAGCGAGTTCAACAAACAAGCTGGAAAGGAGCAGTCTGCGGTCAAGATAAATGTTAAAGACCTAGTAGCATGCCGATGAAAGTGCTCTTCATTTAGTCTATTGGGAATAGTTTTCAATAAATTCGAACGAATTTTACAAATTCAATCAATTGGTTTCGAGATCTTGAATCAAATAGGCACTCCTTCCGTAAATTGCCGAAGATTTTGATCCTGATTTTAGAGTGGGTCACGTGGTTGGTGACGTCAGTTGAGGCAGAACTGAAAGTACATGTAGCCAACAAGGTAAACTGCATGTTGCATATTCATTCCCCTGTTGTATGTTTGACAATTCAAGTGAAGTGGTGAGATGACGGGAATACGGCCTTTCTTGTATTGATATTTAGAATCAGTACTATCAGAAACCCATAAGAGAGAGAAACATGCAAGTGAAAACCATGAAAGTGGGTCATTTTCAAACTGTTGTATCTCTGGCCCACAGCATCATATCAACATGATATTTATACCCGCTTGAAGCTCAGAGCTCCCTCTATCATAGTATCCAAATATTGTGTATGTAAAGTGAGAATCTTTGCTCACAACACGGCACTACTGAACCAACCCTCAACAGATTTTAACAGCCATGTGAGCCGTGGCGGGCATGTGTGTGTATGGGTATGATGAGCTGAGAAGGCAAGATCAATACTCATGAATATTAATGAGATCCAGAATAGATTCTCATTGGTTGTACTGGATCTCCCATGATGCACCACAGTGTTGCCATATGCTAATTATGTTTTGGGTCTAGAAGTACGGCAAAATTTATGACAGATGCAGATGCATGGTAAATGACTTAGGTAGCACCAGGATAGTGCTCAGTAATGGGACATTATATTGGGCCGGTGGGAGAGGGGTAGGGGGAGGGGGGTTTAGGATAGGCTATGATGGTTTGTGGGAGACAAGTGGAGACCCCGTTTATGAGAGGAGTGAAATTTATGGTACCTGGTGAAAGCTACAAAACATGTGTGGTTTGCTATCTGTGTAACATTTGTCTTCTGGACGTACTTTTGGATAGTTTTACTGGATTCACTTTTGAGATTCACTCTTAGAGTTACAATATGAGAGACCAAATAATATCATATTGTGAAAAAGAAGGCCACTTTAATTTTTTTGAAGAGAGGAGATTATTGTGGGAAGCATTCAAAGAAAACTTCCTGGATAAGATTGTGCTATCTTTGAATGTCACATATCAAAAACTGGAAACCTGCCAGAAACGTGGCAAGGACGATGACATTGAATTTCTGCTATCTTGGAGGAAGAACATTACAGACCATGCAACAAAATTGTTCACAACCAATGTCTCAGAGTGCCTCCCGCAACCATCCTCCAGTGTTCAGTTCCACATAGCATCAATTCTTCATTGTGTTGGCAAGTATTTCTTGCTGATCAAAAAAGATGAAAGGTCCGGGAGTGCTGCGGCTGCTACCGATAGTTCGGTGAACATGACACCGGTGACTGCCCAGTCGGACTCGGGACTCTTGATTCTCGGCAGTGCATGTCTTGGCCGCATGTTCAGGCTTTACAGGGGGAACAGACAGAAGTATGGGCATTTGCTCCATCCACTCTCAAAGATGATCATGACATCTGAGCAGAAAACGAAGCAGTTTGTGCCTGTGGAGCAGCGGTCGCGTGACAGAGGGAACCTATACTGCATACGGACAGATTTTCTACCGTGTGTCCGCCTGTTGGATAGCGTGGTGCGGCGGGAGCTGTGCAACGCGAAAGTTCACGGAAGACAGTTATCGAAGGTATGTGCGGCAAATTATTATTAATTGACCGGTGGGAAAAAAATAAGGGCTTTGGCAAAAACGCATGTAAATCCAGAGGTAGCATGTGAAAAAATATAATATGTAGGCCTAACATGTTTCATGTAGTTTTATGTTTTTATATTATATTATTTCTACGCCTATACAATTTTTATAGGAATACATTATGTGTATGAGTAACAAAGTAAAATGAAGTACCAATATTTATTTTGGTAGGTTATCAAGAGCAAGATATCCACTCTAGAGCTCCTGAAAGAGTCCTTCATCGTTCAGATGCCAACGAATGTCCGTGGTCAGCCATCTGCGACGATCGTGATTGACGCCTTCGTGGAGAAGTATGTCCACGCCAGAATTGGGGGGTTCGTCGCGGGCAGGGCATCACGTGAAGCCAACCGCAAGGGGATGAGAGTGAAAGGCGGTGGAACTCTGCGAGAAAAGTTGACACACGTGGTTGCCACAACTCGTGGCAACCACGGGTTTCTGGTACTATTTATTCACCCAGAACGGAGCATGGTTGAACTGCAAGAGGTCCAGTATTTGCTGGTTTTAGCGTGTTTTCTGTTTAATCTCATGCATTTTGAAGAGATTTTCCATCTGTGAGCTGGCCAACAAATTACGTATCTTACGTTTTTGGCGAGCCATCAAGGTAAATTCTGCCTCAACTGACGTCACGGAATTTCAGTCCCCGATCTAACCCCCGAAATTTTCCCAAATCTGGGAACATCGCACACAGCTGTGGTGTGGCCATAAAACTTGGCTGGACCGTCCTAACGACTCTGGAAGTCACCTCCAGATACAGTATACTGCCGGACAAAAGTTGTGTCCTGAAGCCAAAGAATCATAATATTCCCTTGAAAATATAGATAGGAATGCTAATTTTGGTACCTTAGAGGAGTAAAAAATCTACATAAATTATATCTATCATATAAATTGAGAAAAATGCATAAAATACTGGCATAACAGTAATTTTACTGGGAAATACTTGCCTCTGTACAATACAAGCGTCATGGTAGGGCATCATATCCCCATACCCACCTCCATCCAACCCCAAACTCTCAAGGGCCCTTGCACGGGCATCAGGAGTCAGAGTGGACCGGTTTGTTTACTCTGGATACCTGTTGGAAGTATTGTCAGCCAGCACTGGGTCAACTGCTTCATGTGCTTGGACCATCAGCAAGTACTTGACTCCATGCTCGTTTCTTTCCCTTTTTTATGAGGCAGAAATACCACCCCTCTCCTTTCACCTGTTCCCAACTAACATCAACAAACAGGCCGCTGAAGGGATGTATGTGACCCCTGGGCCAATGTACTGAACATGATCGTACATGTAGGGAGCTTCTGGATATTATGCTGTGTAGAATACCAGGCTTCATACAATGCATGTAGACTGTACCTTGGAATTGACATCCAGTAATCAGAATTGGCTTCACTCCACAATCATTGGAGTGTACCATGATTATATTTAATCCATATTATCACAAACCCATCTCTTATCGGTTTCCGATATTATTGAATGTCAGTTAACAGTAATTTCAGAAGTTTATGGAACGTGTATGGCTCAAATAATAACAATCTTGTCACTTTGCTAAGTTATTATGAAATTCCCGGTTTTGATGGAATTTAGCAATGGTCCAAGTACTATTGAAAGACATGGTACCCAAAGCATGTGCCGGGCCGGGATTCGGAACATAATATATTGTTGAAAACTAATCATGCTGATAGCGCTGTTGAAAATTAGTGTATGACTCTACCTAATACAAATAGTATTACAGTAAAATAGTATTCAGAAACATTTAGTATCTACATGTATATTGTACTCCAGAGATTCTGTGGTTAGGGTGCTATTTAAGAATCGATCAGTTACATGTAAGTTCAAATTCTTTCAAATTATTATGCATAGCACGTCCATTGCAGTCCCAACAAAACTGACAGTATTCAGTAATCATGAATAGTGTAATCATACAATAACATGGCTTCTGATACGATATGCTTGGGCACCAAGGAGAATGGGCGTCCCGAGATATTCCTACAACTCAGGCGGTCAACTGGACCATTCTTGTTTTCACAGGCTACATATATATTGAAATGTGAGGTTAAACATCCCCACTCAAAGATTTGGTCATTAACCATCCCAGAAAAATTTGTGTTGTGTTGTGTTATTCATGTGTTACCACAAGAGCACAATCTTTACCTGTATCAGCCCAATACATCTGATATTTTCCATGTGGCATACATGTACACCAAAGTGTAAGTATACTGTGTGTAGGCGAGGTCCCTTACTTGGGGCCAGCAGTGTATGAGGTGTGCTAATTACAAACATGCCCTCCAGAGGCCGTCGGATCCCACCTTTTTATGGATCCTGGGGGATTAGAGCCGGACCCCTCAAAATTCGAGATTTAATGGCTTTTTGGGGGTTAGATCGGAGACTGTTTACGGAAACTTCCGAAGCTAGTTTTTTTATCGGAATGAGAAGGCGATTACAATACTGGCTCAATATACTCGATTACATGTCGCTGTTATTAGTTACCGATGAACGCGAACAACTTTTTTATCATTTAATTTCCACAATGTCTTTATCTGAACAGGAATAAAACCATATAATGTTACCTTGCTACTATGACTTTAAAGAAACACCATTCATGATATGCCATAGGCACATAAAACGTTCTCATAAATCTACTTGTATACTGTAAACCCCTCAATTTTTCGCGTTCATTAATGTTCGCGATTTTCGCGTTTTATGGAAACGCAAAATTTCTGGACGCGAAATTTTTCTCCCACATTCATAATTGATTTGCAAATGCAAACGCGAAATTAAACGGCTGCAAACATGTTCATTTCGGGAAAACGCGAACTTAAATGGACGTGAAATTAAAGGAGTTTACAGTAGTCTACAAGCGTATTGTCTGCTGCGGTAAATGTACACATTATCATCTGATATGACAGTTCAAAGTCACCAAATGATCCATCATATGTTATTTCCTCTATGTTCTGGGGAGGAGTGCAAGCCCTCTTGGACCCGGGAATCACGGAGGGACTAATAGTGATGACTATGGCAGGAAAGCTAACATAAGGCTCTCACATGTCCCACAAAGAGGGGTTCCCATAGCCTCTTCTGACGGAGACTGATGAGCACTGTCACCTAAGGAGTGAATTGAGTTGAGTCAGGGTAAGCTTAGAAAGCAAAGACATTTTTATTGGGCCAGACAGAGCCTTGGGGTGGACAGAAGCAACAGAACCAGGACTGGGAACTTATCACCCATGACACAGCTGTGGAGGAGGACCCATTCAAATACAGGATATCGTTGAGGCAGCAAAATACAAGAAGATGCAAGAGGCTGGTGATATATGAAACTGTGAGTTTCAGTGTGGAATACATACATGTAGTTGAACGAGGTGACATGGGTGAATGCTAAAATTTTACCGTTGGATCGACGAGACCAACGACACACTGAAAAGGAGCAATATTTTCCAATGCTGGACCTCGTCAGCATGTAGAAGAAACCACAGGATAAAGAAACACAGGATAGACCGTAAAGAACCTCCACGACATGTACCAGCTGTTTCTACGAGTTGAACAGGATGCCCTTTGGGTTATCCACAGCTTCAGCAACTTTTGAATGACTGATGGATTTGGTGCTTGAAAATGAGTCAGGAGTCTACAGAAAATCGGCCATGGCTTGTGGGAGATCATCAACGTGTTACAGGAACCATTAGTCATCTGAAGTGGAGCTCACCCAGCGACCATGACAAGTCTGTGAAATGATTGTGAGATCGTTCCTTTACCCCAAAAGGTTAGGAAGAATAATATGTCCGAGCCCGAAAGCTACCGTGACTTGTCAGCAGAACAGAACTGACAGTACCTGGGGAGGAGTGCAAGCCCTGTTGGACCCGGGCATCAGGGTGGAACTAAAATTGATGACTATGGCAGGAAAGCTAACATAAGGCTCTCACATGTCCCATAAAAAGGGGTTCCCATAGCCTCTCCTGAGGGAGACTGATGAGCACTGTCTCCTAAGGAGTGAATTGAGTTGAGTCAGGGTACGCTTAGAAAGCAATTTTTATTGAACCAGACAGAGCATTGGGCGGACAGAATGGGTGAATGCTAAACTTTTACCGTTGGATCGACGAGACCAACTACACACTGACAAGGAGCAAGATTTTCCAATGATGGACCTTGCCAGCAGGTAGAAGAAACCACAGGATAAAGAAACACAGGATAGACCGTAAAGAACCTCCACGACATGTACCAGTTTCTACGAGTTAAACAGGATGCCCTTTGGGTTATCCACAGCTTCAGCAACTTTTGAATGACTGATGGATTTGGTGCTTGATATTCCTCAATGATGTTTTCTGTATGTAACGAACTCTCCAAAACAACTTGGTGAGCTACCTCTGAGTGTGTGGACAGTTATGACAAGCCGGGTTGAAATTCAAGTTCAAAATGTGAACTCTTCCGTGAACGGATTTCCATTCTGGAGCACCTAGTAGGGGCGGATGGCATCAGATGTGACCATTAGAATATTGAGACGATAAAGAAGTCTAAGGTGCTCAGGACCGTCACTGAACTCAACACACGGGACTGCAAAATCTCGTGCATATATACAAGTGTATAATTGTCAGAGAACAATTCAGATATTTCTGACGATTAACGTTCGTCAGAAGTCACATGACATATCCAATCATTCCTTTATTGTGCTCATAATGTACATTATCAAGCTATATCTGCAAGCGTGTTGTGTACAAAATTACAGAGTAAAATCAGGTGTAAACTTGAAGTTCACCAATGAAAGTCAGCGTCACCAAAATATCCATCATATATATGAATGACTTCATATTATATGCGCCTAATAATCATACAAGATTATTATCTAAAAAGGTCAATTTACACATTCCAGATCAGAGGTGATCTTCCGAGTTAGCACTCGAGGTACCGATAACGTTAGGCAAGTTAAGATTGCGTATCGGTTACGTTCCGATGCTTTCAATGGTTTAATACCATGTGCAACTTTGGTTAATATCTCGGCCGTTTCGTAACAAAGTTACATGAAATTTTGAATTTATATTCTGCATATATCTATGAAGGTGATACCAAAAGCGATTGACGATTCCATTAATGAAATAGTATATAAATAGAGTTGAATGTGGCTGGAACAAATGTAACTTACGTTGCGTACACGAAGCATTACATGGTGCAGTTTCTTAATTACAACGAGTGCACATATCCGTGATCAATAACCTACCCTCCAATTTCAAGCATTCCATCGATATTCATGTCAAATTGATGTGCAAATACGTATATCTATTGCGATTCACTGAAAATGTCTTGTGCCGCTGGTCAGTGAAGCGCTAAGTACAGATCAACGGATTATTCGTATGGGAAATACCATCAATGCTCAGCTTTCGACAATGTTGTACTGAGGAGTGAGATGTTGTTGTGATTTTGCTTATATACTACTCTTAGAAAATGATAGAGTCGCTGAATTCTTGATAAAGTTTGCGGTTGAGTTTACAATGACAACGGATATAGACGTTATTAATGCGACTGACATTCAACTTCTTTTGCCCAATGTATTTTCATTGCGGATAATATATAACATGTTATTTTGAACATCAAATTACCACCAAGTGTCGAGGTAAACCCCAAAACAGGCAGTAGGTTATTGTTCTATGATAAGTATTCTAACTATAGTCAAGAAATTGCACCCTAAAACGCTGTCTGTTTCCTATGTAAGTTACATTTAGTTGGCGGAGTATAACGTTCCGGATCTGTATGATTATCGACTGGGTCTTCAATTTGGACATTGGACAAATGTTGCAGTCATGTATAGAACCTACGCAACAATTTTCTGCGAAATCCATTGCTAAACAGCAGAGAAATAGCCCAAATAAAACATACCAGAATTCAGCTGATGAGGCATCGATCCTGACTGTTAAGCATCCTTAAAGTTCTCTCAGTGATAGGATTTTCTATATGCTCATAATACGAACCGAAGCCGTCCACCACGCCAGACTGACGACGGACGTACATGTAACGCCGAGCAATCCCTAACATGCCTGTAAAACGCACCAGTTGCATATGGGATCTATGTTAATATCAAACACATGTGTCATATATGGGCTCCAAAATAATGACCTCAGTTTTGACTTTAGATGAACTTACATGCAAGCTCATTCGGAATTCGAATTCGAAAACAAATGGGAGTGGGCCGGGGCCTCACGCTTTGCAGATAAATCACTGTGTCAATATTGTAAAGCATGCAATATTCAAGCATTCATTGTATGTTGTTTTCGACTTTGAACTTGACCTGAGAATTCCTCCAAACACGCACAAAAAAACATTTAGCTGATTTCATATTATACCAAAATTATACCAAAAGTATACAGGGACGGTCTAATGTCTAGTTTGCTTGCTATCTCTAATTATTTCGTCAATTTATCACAAGAAGGATGTGGTAATTGATACAATAACGAAAGGACTTCTAGTTTACAGGATACAGCTCATTATCAGGTTATCTGGTTATTTATTATATTCAGCAAGTCACGGTGTTCAATCTCTTTCAACAACCTCAAGACTTCTACCTTGGACAAACTCGAGTCACACGTTGTCCAATAATTTCTGTCTTGTTCCCCCAACATGCTCGTTGGAGGTGTACCTCATTCCGTGTACAATGTCGCCCACGTTTTTATTCCATCTTTTTCACATGATACACTTGTATCTTGATATCTTCCTTGTAAAAAGGGGAGGAGAGGAAAATCATTGCGAAGCAAAATAAGCATACGTTGGCGTATATGTCTGGATACTTGAGCAACATCTAATATCTTGACAAATATCGTCTGTGGCGAGCTTGGGAGTAAACTTCATGAACTTGATATTGTTCATTTGAATATCAAATTATTCTCGCCGAGAAATTGATTTTGTAACATAATAAACAAGATGAAAAAAAAAACTCGGACGTGATCACCTGCGGGTCTTCTCCGTCTTTCAATAATAAACAAGATCAGATATTAACCAATGGCAACGTATATAGATTAATGGGAAATAGGACTATGGTAATCTTCTGGTGACCTTGAACCTGACGTCAGATAGCACTGAGAGCTCCGTTTTTTCTTGCTGATTTATATCATGAGCAGAAAGAACATGCATGGAAAGACCCCCCATACATGTGTATAAGGTCGTCTGAGGAAAATTCTTCTCTGAAACTGTTTGCATACTGTTGTTAATGTTCTGGAAAGGCATAAATTCATCCCACAATAGAAGAGTATTCTACTTTAGACTGGCTTGAAAAATGATCTAGGAAATAAGGTAGAAAATAACTCGTACATTATTGGCCAGTATTTTTTAGTGGTGTGGATATTAACATGATTTATTGCCTTATTTTAGTAGTTAAGAAAATTCACTGTCAATGACTAAGCAGTTATGAGGAAAACGGGGAAAATAATTTTGATGAAACCAGAATGGGTACCCCGAGTTTTCATGACATTTGTACAGGTGGTGGAATTTAAATAAAAATAATGTTTTTTACTGGTAAAAATCAACAGTACATATGAAAAAAAAATATTGAATATTCATTTAAAACTGTATTTGTAAATATTCATCTTTGGCCGCCCATTTATATAAATAAAAAAATAACTTGAGGGAACGGTGAGGCTGACATGTCTGAACATTGGGGGATACACCCACGCGGTTGTCAATGACTGGACATTCTAGTCTTATTTGTGCGACTTTATACAAATCTATCAAAGTTGTTGTAGCGTGATTGATATATAATACAGTATCTAATAAAGTATGAGTCAACGAACTCATGTCGGTTTCATTGTGACAGTCCCTAAAATACTGCAGCATGTTGGTATCCAACAGAACACCCTACATGCACGCAGACTGCAACCCAAGAGACAAGTCATGAGAGAAGTGTCTGGCAACCTAACACTAGAACCACCTGCACGACTTTTGATAGATTCATATGCAAAGGATATGTCTTTGGCATAATAGTGCAACCAAAGATTGAAAGAAGTTACTTCTTACAATCTCTGGTGCAACTAGTTTCTCGGAGTTTGTCTTTTCTGAATACTTGTCTTATCCAGTTACAAAGGGGCTGACAGGGGCTGTTCTGCGACGACAGAGAAAATATTAGAAAATATGCAGTTCAGTTGCTTGTAACTCATGTAGGTATGTAATATTTATTATGGTGATGAAACCCAAGCTATTCAATTAAAGTCTATGTTGTGATTACATCAAAATTACCATTATTGTTTTTCATTATTTGTATTTACCAGCTGCATCTATTACAGTATGTTGTTTTGTTTACTCTGAAAAATCAAATTTATTGTTTTGGGTCGTTTTGGGTACGTTGTATTGTTTACTCTGAAAAATCAAATTTATTGTTTTGGGTCAACTACAATAATTATTTGGGATCCTAGATCTACCGGATTTACAATGATAGATCTAGTAACTTTTTCAGTCTTTTATGAAAGACAAAAAAAATACTATTCCGATTTGAATGTCCAGATACTGGTATTGCATAATTTCTTCCTCAGATATACACTAAAATGCTCAACTCACAAATTTATTTTCCCCAGACCGGAAAGGCTCGGGCCTGTCCAAGCTCTTCAGGCCCCTGTGCCGTTTAATCCGCCCCTGGACATGGCCAATCTTCAAAGGGGAGAGAGACAATAGCACACATCCACCAGGAAATAAAACTGACCAATACAGGAATCAGTAATCAGTATACCCTCATAACAAAGAGGGTGTATTTTGCAGGATGTAACGGTTCTATATCATCGAATATGATAACCATTTGTTCTATAACGAATTTCAAAAACAGACTATTCTAATTTTACTTATTTATACTTGCTGGGATGATGTACATAATACAGACATCGTACATACACTCTATATTTTAGATATTAGCCATTTTGTCTCGTGACCTTGAAAATAAGTTCACTGTTCAAACTCAAGGTCACGAGAATATCCAGCATCCAGCATCATCCTATATAAGTCCATAATTGATTGCTAAGCTGTAATTCAATAATAAGAACGATATTAGCAATTTTGTACTATGATCTTGAAAAATGAGGTCAAAGGTCAAATGCAAGGTCATGAGAATATTTGGCATACATCAATCCCTATATGTGTACAATTGATTCCTAAGCTGCATAGTCGATAATAAGCGATAATTAGCCATTTTTTTTTTCTAAGCTGTAAAATCGATAATAAGCGAGATATTGGAAATTTTGTGCTCTGACCTTGAAAATGAGGTCAAAGGTCAAATTCAAGGTCATCAGAATATTCGGTGTGTATCATTTTCTATATATCCACAATTGGTTCCCAAGCTATAAAGTCAATAAGACACGAGATATTAGCCATTTCGTCCTGTGACCTTCACATGAGGTCAAAGGTCGAATTCAAGGTCATGGCAATGTTCATCATATATCATTTCCTATATGTTCACAATTGATTCCTAAGCTGTAAAGTCGATAATAAGCGAGATATTTGCCATTTTGTATTGTGACCTTGAAAACTAGTAGGCCAGGAAATTGAGCCTGTATCTGCTCTAAAAATTGACCAAGTGGCAAGTGCAGTACTACAAGCTGGAATCAATTTCATTCCATCAAGTATATTGGAATCAATTATACGGACGTTATTTGCTCTCTTCCCCGGTGTTAAAATGTCGGAATTAGCTTCTACACTGTACTCATTCAGATTTAGATTCTTTTGCATTATACACCATATATCATATATTATATACTGCCAAGATTTTAGGTTTTTTGCCGATTCAGATTTTAAAATATCCTGGTGGAGGCCTAAAAAGGTGCAAAATAAATGAAGGTTGATGGAAACCTAAAATCTTGGCTATAAACTAAAAACAAACGCAGGGCGGTTATAAGCCACCGTATATTTCTCGGTTTTTACTAACATCCCAGTCAACACATGAGAGCATACAACCTCTGACTGTGGAGTTACGTGACCTCACATTAATTACAAGACCTCAGTTACCTCACAAATATGACCTGTATCGTTTGAGGTCGATGCGATGTCACAAGATCACAGATAAATAAGATATGACATCACAAACATGTGACTGTGATATCACTATGGCATATATTAAAAAATGACCGACATTTAATTAATATAATAATCAATTTTAAAAGTTGGAATTTGAAGTGGGCGTGATGTGGGCGTACATACTTTAAATATTGTATACATCAAAGGTTAAAAAAAGTTAAGGTATATTCTTAAAATCATGACTACTACACATCTCTCTATATATAGGCCCTATATACGGCTAAGCAGTTTTGCTTTGGTGAAAATATCTGCAAATAAGAGAAAACTTCAAAGAAAAATAAACCAGTATCTGAGAGGAGTTCTTGCCAATAAAATCGTTTTGCAGAGCAATCTCGCATTCCGGGAAATCAGAATGAATCGTTCAGATATTTCGCCTGTCACGCCTAGTGCCATGGCGTGTCATTACACCCCGCGTATTATATGATAATTAGAAAAATTAGTCGACGGAAATGCATTTTTCTTTTCATGTCTGCTAATTAGCACGATGAAAAAAAGATATCTGATGCATCTGAAAAAGTTATTTGAACTTTTCGAAACGACTTATACACTTGCATGAAGTTTAACTGACATCACGACTTTTTAGATACGAAAAAAATATCAACAAACGGTTAGTATTCACTTGAGGTTTACTCGTATGTCGGAAATAATCAGTCCTTGTGGTTTGACCGGCTATTATTTATCACAAATCTTCCTGACCTTCACAGAAACAAGGACTGATACACATGTATGCGAATTATCCTGTGGGTTTTCATTCCTCTTTTCATTCGCTCTGAGGTTGCATGCAATTCACATTCATATTGGTAATTCCTACCGAATTCCTCACACAGTAGGACTAAATATTATATGGGATGGTTTCAGACATTGGTGTTTGTTTCAAGAAATAGTAACCTTTCCCATATAAGAGCTTCATATGCAGACAAATCTTCAAAACTTTTCAATCCGAAAATTCAGATTTCTTATACAGACACGGATATTGTGACACAAGGGAGGAATAATTTGCATTTTACCTCGTTTTGTCGTAGGCGCGTACACCTTACACTGTTTATCCTTTGTCTTCATATAATCAGCCAAAGACAAAGAAAATGCTCCGTAAAGAGTCGAGTGTTTGGTCGTAAACCTAAACGGTCATTCCCATACATGCGTGGAGCACGCAACAGCTCGTATTTCAAATAGAAAAGAATATAACACTGATTGCATGCCAATCTTCAATATAAGCCACCATGCATCCAACATATAACGGTGTGGTTGACAGAATTATCGTCATATATTAACATATCTAGCACTATTGATTGAGCATTTTTGCTGGACTCGGTCGTGCGATCAACGGTTTTTTTGTTGTTCCGATAACTCGCTTTGGGTCTCTGCCAAGAACACGATGACCTCCGTGTTTTTCGTTACCATCAAATTCACGGTTCTATTTGTGTTGTTCGTCGTGCAGATTCAGTGGAATCTCGCCGTCGCGCAAAGCGATATGGACGCAATGTTCCCGGACGACAGATTGGAAAGTTGGAGGAACAGCCAAGCGCTGTCCGCTCTTCTACACGGACAGTTAAGATCGGACTACCGATCTCAATACCAGCACGGCAATGACGTCATACCGGGCATGGTGGATGTGGCGCATTCGCTCAGCAAGCGAAAGTCGGGATGGTCAGTGGGTCAAGACATGAAACAGCTGGCGACACGAATGGCTGAACAGAGGCGACTGTACCAGATGGGACGATACCTCGAGCGAATCGGCAAACGAACAGTTTCAGATTCATCGTTGGGCCAGTGAAAAAAAAAACGAAAACAAAAAACATTTTCATACACTTCGATTCGATCGATCACTGACGTTGGATTAAACTGTACTAAGCTGTGCTTATATGGTATGTGAATTGATGTGAACCAATTACATAATGATTTTTTTGTGTAAATATATATTTTGCTTTCGAGAAATAAACCTAAATTGATAAACTGTAGGTTTACTTGCATATATTGTGATCCAACGGTACAAAATTTTGCTAAAAGTGTGAAAATTGATATTTTTACAGCTTACATCCCAGTTACATCATGATATATAAAGCCTATACTCTAATTTTTCTAACTTGTTCACACCGGTTTTTGACGATAGTTTGTGATGCAAATGTTATCGTTCTATAACCTGGCATGCTTCACCTGGGAGTCAAACGGCAATTTTCTACCAAATTTCAGACTCTTATCTCAAGAATTGAAGAAGTTGGTGATCTACCCCCAATGTTACATCTTTTCGAGAATCTGAGCATATCCGAGAATTTGGTCTTGCTTACATCCGAGGTATTATTTTTAATTTTGGACCAGAAGACACATTGGGCTGTTTTCTACACAAACATGTTGATTTCGAAAGATTGCACCACCACAGAACAGAGCAAATGCACAAAGTTGTGTGCGGACCCAGAAAATAAAAGATAGGGCTAAATTTAACATGTTAAAATTTTCGCGATAAAAGTCCAAAATTCGGTAGAAAATTGCCGTTTAACACCCAGGTGAAGTATGCCAAGTAATAGAATAATACCATTTAGCATCGCAGAAATATCAGCAAAAAAAGTGTAAACGAGCTAGAAAAATGTATCTCGAGTGTAGATTGTATCCAGAAAATCGTGAACTCTGCACTACCGTGGCTGTTTTCATGCAGTGTGTATTTCAACCCCATTGCACAATTTCTCTCTTCACCGTGAAGAGAGAAAATCGTACATGTACAGTAGAATCATTATTGATAATGATTCTACTGTTTTTTTTCTCACTGTTTGGTGTACGTGTATGCACATATACATGTATATTCAGGACATCTTAGAAAAAGACGCTAATTGCATTTGTGACCGGCAGAAGCTTGACCCTTTGCTGTGCGACTTAAGGATGCTTATCAGTCAGGATCCATGCACTATCAGCAGAATTCTGGTATGTTTTGTTTGGCCTATAACTCTGCAGTTTTCTAATGGATTGCGCTTAAAATTGTTGCGTAGGTTCTATCCATGACTACAAGGCTTGTCCAATGGCCATATGGAAGACCCAGTCGATATTCATACAGATCCTGAACGTTATACACCGCCAATCAAATGTAACTTACATAGAAAACAGACAGCGTTTTAGGGTACAGTTGCTTGACTATGGTTAGACTACATATCATAGAACAATAACCTACTGCCTGTTTTGGGATTTACCTCAACACTTGATGGGATTTTGATGGTAAAAATAGCATGTTATATATCATCGGCATTGAAGATACACTGGGCAAAAGAAATTGATTATCAATCGCATTAATAACGTCTATATCCGTTGGCATTGTAAACTCAACCGCAAACTACATCAAGAATTCAGCGACTCTAATTTTTTCTAAGTGCAGTATAGAACCAAAATCACAACAACATCTCATTCCTGAGTACAACGTTCTCGACAGTTGAGCATTGACGGTATTTGCCATACGAATAATCCGCTGATCTGTACTTAGCGCTTCACTGACCAGCGGCACAAGACATTTTCAGGGGATCGCAATAGATATACACATTTGCGCATCAATTTGACATGAATATAGATGGGATACTTGAAATATAAGGGTAGGTTATTGATCACAGATATGTGCACTCGCTGTAGTCAAGAAACTACACCATGTAATGCTTCGTGTACGCAACGTAAGTTACATTTGTTCAAGCAATATTCAACTCCATTTATATACTAATTTATTAATGAAATCTTCATTCTCTTATATGCGTCAGCTTCACGGATATATAGAGAATATATATTCCAAATTTCATGTAAGTTTGTTATGAAACGGCCGAGATATGATCCAAACTTGCACATGGTATGGAACCATTGAAAGTATGTGGATCGTGCTCGATACGCAATCTTAAGAGCATGTAAACTGGGATCGAGAATTTGATAAACAGACTCATATGTCAATGTCATCCTTCGAAGTCTACACCATGAAAGATATTGAAGTGTTCCCCAGCTAAATTTGAATCAAGACATGTCGATATGAAATGATAAAACTATAGACGTAGACCTGTACTCAATTGACGTAGTTCGAATGTTGAGCGCTAATTGGTGGGCATAATATCATACATTTTGATTAAGGCAATCGAACAACTGTATAAATAATAGTTATTCATTCATCTCCCGAAATGAGATCTAGAAGAAGCTGGAGCTGTCTCCATCAAGTCCGATTATATAAACATGAGTGGCCCGAGATGCTCACCCAGCGCGACAGAGTTATTGGTGGTACTTGGCCTACTACTGTTTACTCTAGGAAGCCAAACGCATGTTTCCGTCGCCACTGGTGCGAACGATATGGATTCAAGTACAAGGACTCCTCTGGGTCACAATTCTCTGATCCCCGCGGTAATGACATCGCGACTATTCGGCATTCGATCGATATCGAACTACCGATCTAGCGCGGGAGGTGACGCCACGAGCGGCGCGGAAATGACGCAGGAGTCACGTGAGAAGCGGCCAGTGTTATCAATTGGACACGATGTTCGACAGGTGATCCAGAGGATAACGACAGAAACGGAGAGCAGAAAGGCAAAACTGGCCAAAGAGTATCTGGACGTCGTGGGGAAAAGAAGTCGGTGAATTCACAGTGACTTGATCCTTCATTTCATGATTAGGGATACGATTCTAGCTTGTTTTACGTGTGCACTCAATACTATTCATCGATTGGGGATTGTACATGATGTGATCAACAAAATGCGTTATTTGTTCTTGTACGGAATTGAGAATCGCATTCTTCTTGGAAATGATTGTATTCGAATTTTTCCAAACTTTGTTTCGGCTTATGATTTCGAGTTGTACAGTACCCTTTATTAACATTGTTGGATGGCTTTCCATCCCAAAAATGTGAAAATCAATGCTTTTAAACAGAGATTGTAAATATTGCTGCCTGTGCTTCTTTAATCTTTCGAGGTCTCCCTGGAGTCTCTTCGCTGCTTTCGTGGCATGTACAAAATTCAATCGCTAAAAAAATAAGCCCAGTGGCTAATACAGGTTACCGTGGAAATGGATAGTGTTGAGCCACAACTTTCACCAAAGTTGCCGTTTTGACCTTTCAAAGTTACTGAGGTCAAATTCCAAATCACCCCTGAAATCACTATATGTGGCTTTCCATTCGAATGTGCCAATATCTAAGCTCTTTTTTGAAATGTTCTAGGAATTCACTCCCATTATGAGAAGAAATTTGGCTGAAATTTTCCCAAAATTTGTTCAATGGCGATAAAAAATAGTATAGTTACTATCTGTTCGTTCCAGCCAAATAGTTCTTATTTGGCTGGAAAGAACAGATAGTAACTTAATTTTGGACCAAAATTTTTTTTTGCTGATCCATCGGAAAATTAAAATGGCCGACACATGCAGACCGGCGGTTCAAGAACAACGAAACCTTCACAGGGATACATATATGAAAGCTCAATCATCAATTAGAAAAAAAGTTCTGGACAGATTTCCAGGAAAGTCCAAAAATATCTTCACAAGAAAAGCCGGTTGACCTTTCAAGATCATTGAAGGTCAATGTCAAGGTCACCACTGAAACCGCAATATATGATCTCCATTTGAATGTGCTAATGTTTAGGCTTTGAAGTGTTCTGGGAGTTTACTACATACAGCTAACATTATGAAGGAAAAAGTGGATGAAATTCCAAATCCAAAATTGCCGCCACACGCAAAACGGAGATTCAATGGCGAACTTATACACATCACGAAGGTATACATAGGGATTATTTTGAAACAAAAATATCAAAACTGAACAGTTTTTGGGAAAATGACCGTCAAAGTCTGGAATTGTGTGTTTTTCGTGGAAAACGGTCGTCAATTTAGAAAAGAAAAACACGAAAATAAAAAAACCTAAAAAAATACCTCCTTCTTGAATTATTTTTTAGGTATTTTGTGCAAATTTTCAAGAAGGTTCGACCGTAAACGGACGCCAGTGAATTTGATATATATGTCAAAGCAGCAATTTTACTGAATATAGTTTTATTTTTAACACTGTCTATTTTTTTCCGGCAACCTTTCTTAACCCTTGTGCTATTTTAATATTATGAAGAGGTCAATCTACACATTTCTGTAACCTTAAGACTCACCAATCAAAGTCATCTGAGGTCAACTTCAAGACCACAAAAAAATCCGCAATATATGACCTATAATATTTGCTAAATACAGGCCTAGGCTATCTACAGCCATTTTGTATGGAAAGTCCAATTTTCATAATTCCGAACAGAAGTGGCCTTTGGATTTACCACTCAAGTCATATGAGGTCAAATTCAAGACCGCCAAAAGATCCACCATACATTACTTCCTATATGACCACATCACAGACCTAAGCACTATCTACAGTCGTTTTGCATGCAGAGTTTTACTCACAAATTTCGAGTACGATATGACCATCTGATTACCTATTCATAGTCAACTTCACGACTACCTATATGCTCGCTGGGAAAGGCGCTCTCCAGAATCTGAGGTTGAACGCCAGAATTGGAGGTTGAACGCCCGAATCTGAGGATATGGCGCAAAGAAAGCAAAACATTGTGAGTAGCTCTTATGATTTTGGGTGAATACAGTATTTCATAACGATTATTGGTATAAAAGAGTGTGTCCATAGAGCATGCGAACATAATTATATGGCTTTCAGGAATAAGCAAGATTGGTGTGAGAATGCACAAACCAGGCAGTAAACTGGGACATAAAATAGCGGGTCAATATCCGTATGCAAACGAAGTGCGAAGTTGCAACCAAATTTGACATATCGAATGGATATGTGGAAAAATACACATGTTTCACAATTCACGCACAGAAATAGTTACCAGTTAACCTATTACTACAACAGAGACATCAGTATGTACAAATCTTCTGATAAAACACGATTTATGAGCACATTTCGATTTGACAGCTGCAACTCCATGTGTATTGAGGACGGCAACTCCATGTTTTCCAATAATGAGGTGGAATTGGGTGGCCCTGAAAGAGCAATGTGTTTGCTAGTTTGTAAACAGTTGAAAAATGTTGATATTACATGTAGGTTTGCCTTCCGCAACAGTTTGATACATCTAGGGACCTACTCTTGTATCATTTGGTTGAACGCATGTGTTTATTCAGAATTTACTGCGCATATCATGACACCAATACTATTACCTTATGCCATCATGATTTTGCTGATTGTATTGATAGAGTGTGAGACAACTATGTTCATCAATAAATCGTATCTGCCTACCAGTATACTTTTCTCTGGTTGACACCTGCATACCCCCCCCCCCCCCCCATGCAGGTTTACTTGGATGAGGACAGTATTGAGGATTGCAAAATACAGGTGTATATGAATCCATTCTTATGGTTCAATTTGAGCGCTAATTGACCGGGTTAAATACTTGATTTAGGCATGAAAACTTGTAGCAGACGTGGGAAATATACAAATTAGGTAAAAAAGTAAATGTTACGGTTTGGGTCCCAGTTATGCTTCGTAACTGGTTGTATGGAGCTTGGCTTTATTTTATATTCGGAGTACCTGTTTTGTGTATCGGTTTGTCGGTTTCATTCCCATAAGACTTTTGTGTAAAATACATAGACATATATTTTATCTGAAACAGTAAACATACGAAATATTAAAAAATCTAATTATTGGATCAAATAAGAAGTTGAACACGTGTTATGGAAATAACAATATAACCCCCAAAAAATTAAACAATCAAAACTAAATATAAAAGAAATCTTACAAAACACTTTGGCAGCTTACAAATATATCAACTATATAAACACATATTTTTCCGAACAAGAGGGTCTACTGGTATATCGCCCGCATGGAACTATATGTAGAAAACAAGTTTTCCACTATGCGGTTCTGTGAGGATGATCTGCCGTTAATCAATGAAATTAGGCCGGCTCATTCAAAAATCAAGTGTCATTTCTTCCGCCGCAACAGATGAGCCATTGTTGGAAATTACAAACTCGTGTACTGGACGACTTTCCTTGTTATCAGCCAGTGTAACTGTATTATCATGAACAATAATCTTAAAAGTATAAATTTGTAAAACTCCGACACTCGACGTTTGAGACGACGCGCAAGGGGACACAAACGAAATAAATATATTGAATTTGGGTGCATGTACGAGGAATAAGACCATATGGCTGTATATCTCGTATGTCATGAACCCCATATCTTGGTCGCATTTTCACTCTGTTCCGTAAATTCCGGTATTGCCGTTTTTATGAGCCCTCATGCTCGTGGAGTTGCAGCTTAGTTTCATTTCACGTTGAATACACAATAATTTCGCCAAACATCCAAGAAATTTGGTCAGATATAAAGTCTTTTGCACCTAAACAATCATTCTGCACAATCTCAAGTACTATATTCTGTTATTTAGTGAATTAAACTGGTTTATTCATTCGATTTCGTGTTTTCGAGCAGTTCAAGGCATTCAATTGTAACGTTTGACGCCCGCTACCTAGGGCGCAAGCGCCCCGCATCTGAGCACGGTCACGGCGTGCGTCGTAATTACTTATAACTACGACCAGGTATTACAGTCCGCCGAACAAGTCCGGCCTCGATACATCACTCAAATATTACATCATCATAGTAATGTAGCCCGGTGTGACAAGCCCGAAAGTACGGCGGCCCAATGCTACCATTATTCGTGTCTGATTCAAGAGTAGTTTTGAAATCAGTTCCATAGTTAGTAAACAGTTATTTTCAGTTATGAAACTAGTTTCTTGCAAGGCACAAACCTTTCTAGCAGAGCACGAATGTTTTTAGTAGGGTGCAAACCTTTCTAGCATGGCACAAACCTTTTTAACATGGCGCAAACTTTCATAGCAGGGCATAAACGTTTATAACACGGCACAACCCTTTTTGACATGACGCAAACCATTATAACAGGGCACAAACCTTTCTAGCATGGCACGAATCTTCATTTCACGGCGCAAACTTTTTTAACACAGCACAAACCTTTTTAACGCGGCACAAACCTTTATAGCAGGGCACAAATCTTTTTAACACATCACAAACCTTTATCGCAGGGCATATAAACCTTTATAACACGGCACAAACCTTTCTAACATGGCGCAAACCTTTATAACAGGGCACAAACATTTATAGCAGGGCACAAACTGTTATAGCATTGCTCAAACCTTTTCAGCATTACACAAACCTTTATAGCAGGGCATAAACCTATATATCAAGGCACAAAGCTTTTTAACACGGCGCAAACCTTTATAACGGGGCACAATCTTTTTCAACATGAAACAAACTTTTATAGCAGGGCGCAAACCTTTATAGCATGGCACAAACCTTTATATTAGATCGCAAATCTTCATAACAGGGCACAAATCTTTTTAGCACCGCGCAAACCTTTAAAGCAAAACCTTTGTGCCCTCCTTGAAAGGTTTGTGCCGGTTGTAAAGGGTTTGTGCCTTGCTAGAAACTAGTTTCATAACTGAAAATAACTGTTTACTAACTATGAAACTGAATTAAAAACTACTCTTAACCCAGGCATGAATAATGGCAGCATTGGGCCGCCGTACGAAAGCCATGGGAGCGACTTCCGAAATCCGCACACGTGGGCGTGTTGCTGTCCCGACTCGCCGACGGTCCACCACGGGGATATAACCCCGGATAGCCCGACGGCTGCCAGAGCCTATACGCACCATCCCAGGGCGAGAGACTACCAATCCATGAGGGCGTGAGCCCCCGGATCAAAGCAGCCTCCCTCCTGGGCCCCTGATTGGAATTGTCCCCGGGCACTTCGCGAACCCTCCAGCCAGACAAAGGGGACGAGGAGAACATGGCCGTGCCCACCGTCGTCCTCTCGCCTTGACAGCTCTAAGAAAACTCGAAGAAAGCAAGACGGCTGCTAGCCATAAAGCTAGCAGCTCACGAGATCGAGGGTGTGACGTCATGACCATTGTTACAGTATAGTGGAGTGAGAGAAAAACATTGCGTCTACAGGAAGAAACACGTTAGCGGTCGAAACTTACAGATGGCATGAAGTTTCAATTTTTGCAATAAAAAAATGGAATTTCATGGGAAAATTGCCCTTTGATTCCTATATGTGAATTATGTCAAGTTATAACACCACGGTGGCCAGGCGTTACGCGTTATTCAGGGAGTGCCGCGTAAAATCTTGAGTATTACGCGTTATTCGTGAGGAAATTGCACAGGAAACGACATAGGTCCCCACTTCAAATGACGTGAGTTCGTGAAAAAGTTCATTTTCGTCCTGAAATTTTGTTTCCACGGAACATCCCAATGAGCAAACATCACGTATGATACTATGAATCACTTGCATACATCGTTATATTTACGAAAATGGACACACAGTTCGTGACAACACCCGCACGCTTGCGACTCGTTTGTGAATTATCATCGGCTATCAATTGAAACCAACAAAGTGCATGTTGGTAAATCATAGAATGCTCGCAGAAATCTTTCTTTATTGTTACACCATGCAACCAATTGTTTTAATGGAGTATTTTATGAAATGAGAAGCTTTTTATGGTTTACGCGTATCAGCCTGAGGGAGAAAATCTACATACGCGTTACAGCATGAGGAAACATGTGAGCGTTGTCGGGGATGGTAGAGGTGGCAATGCATACATAGATATTTTTAAAGTATGATTTGAGGCTGCACATGTTCCAATACTGACGATACTTCTCATTTATCATTATCATTAAGATGTTCCTCCCAATCATCATAAATCTGAAATTGACAATACTAAGAGCTTTTCGTGTCTTTTGCACAAAAGCTCGCCAAGTGAAAACATTATCCCTTGAACTTGAATTTATCCCATCAATTGAGCAGTGAAAACTGGAGAAAAATTCGCATTAAAAAAAGAAATATCCCAATCTCAACATAATATTTACTCATGCACATACGCGTAATGCACTCACGCAAATCGCGTAAAGTATAGCAAATAAACAAATGACACATTCAACTTAGATTCGTGACGCTTGCGACCATTATGAAACATTTTGAAGACAGGCACATGTGAAGCCCATACTCTCAATATCACAGACCTCTCATTCTATTCACAATAATGCCCATATATGACATTTTTCAACCCCAAAACCGAGGAGAGCGGCTGTCGGAGCAAAATTGACAGATACTGTGCAGCCGAAGGTATCGCTACACTGGCTTATTTATTTAATTTAAACTCTCAACAACAATCATGAATATGTGTAATGTTCCGTGCAAACCCAAATTCGACATTTCAAAACGGTAAAATTAGCGAAATTGTATGTATTTCCTGCTAGGGGTCAACCAGCGGCTGCCATTTCCTCACGAATAACGCGTAATACTCATGATTTTACGCGGCACTCCCTGAATAACGCGTAATGCCTAGCCACCGTGAACACGCCATGCTAAAAACGTTCCCGCCATGCTAGATAGGTTTATTCCATGCTAAAATGGTTTGTGCCGTGTTAGAAAGGTTATGTTGTACTTTAATGCTACAGTCCCACTGTCCTGGTCTGGGAACCGGACGACTCCCGAAAAAAATCGCGAAAACTTAGTTGCAGTCCCACTGTCCCGGATGGCCCCCAGTCGAAGGCCTCGGCCGGATAGAATTTATCATAATTTTTTACTCCATGGGCGCCCGGATCAGACCCGGTTAACTCCCGGATAAGTCCCGGATAACTCTAGGTTAACGCCAGGTCAACTCCCGGTTAACACGGCAACTCCCAGACTACTCCTGGTTCAACAAAACACCCATTTTTCATCTGGTCGAGACCCGGTTGAGACCTGGTGTGGCCAGATGACACTAGGATGACTCCCGATGCGCCCGGTGGACTCCAGGATGATTCCCGGTCACGCCCGGTTCCGGGGTCCTTTTACCACCCCCCTCTGAGGGTCCCCCGGTCGAGATCCGGTTCGCCAAAAATATGAAACATGATTGAAAATATGTGCGAGTGTGAAAAATATGAAACATGCGCGAGTGCCGGGACGGATTGGAACCCGTGTGGCCGGACGAGACATGGTGTGCCCGGTTCAGACCCGGTTCAGTCGGACGAGACCCCTTGAGGCCCGGTTTGCAATCTGGGAGTCGACCAGGCGTCAAACCGGGACAGTGGGACTGGGGCTTAAAGTTTATACCCGGCTAAGAAGGTGCCATGCTAAGGAGGTCTATGCTATGGTAAAAACGTTTCAGCCCGTGCTGCTAAGAAGGTCTATGCTGTGGTAAAAACGTTCCAGCCCGTGCTAAAAAAAACCTCGGCGGAATTGTTAACAAACCCGGTGAGAACTATTGTCTTGAGTTCAAACTTGGCGTATTGGTTCATAATTCACTTGGCAGAATAGGGCCACGTACCGTACCGTAGTTAATGAGCTTTGGTGTTTTGTATCAAGTAAAATATGATAACTCAAATTTATTTGATTTACATCTTTAATGGAATTTTCAGATATTTTCGTTCAAAATATCAGGAACGTTCCATCGTAATTTCATTTAAGAGTTAGTAGCGATCTTACGTTAATACGGTTACGGATGCGTGATTTCACGACTGAATATATAATCAACCAATGGGACAACGTAAAAATGACGGTCACGGTCTAATGGCGTTCGTCGTGACCGTTCTGTCTCTATTTTCAATGGTGAGACTCTACTAATGCGACGAATATATGCATGAGGCAATTTCAGCTGAGCGCAACTCGTGCATAGCCCCGAGAGCGATCACCCGATATAAACAACTGCACTGTTGAAGAACACTAATGTTCGTTCTGGCCATGCATACCGCAGTACAAAGAGAAAAATTCCCTGAATAAAATCCTTTTTGGCCGCGATTCAGATACGGATAAAAATATCATCGTGCACATTGGCATACTGCACCAGAGAGCCAAACGGGAGCTTTCTATACATTTTTAAATATCCATTGAAAATGTGGGCAATCTAAAAGCGTGGAAGGCGACGCGTACATGTGCATGGGTGTATGCACTGGGGATAGGTTTTGGGGCTGGGTCCTAACGGAAAGTATGTTACATTTATAAACCTAATATTTGTATATTGATAAAAACATGTCATTTTCGACCATGATCACAGAAAAGTGGTAGTTCTACAAGTCCAATATTTGCGCCACTCCAAAATCACCGTCAGAAATGTTATACTTTACATGCGCCCATTTCCACGATTAAAATTACGGATATGTTTTCGTCATTGACACATACATGCACATTTAGGCCCAATTTCTCATCTCCGGGTTACGCCTGGGTTTTCATAACCTGAGGCTAACACTGGGATAACCTGTAGGTCACCTTCATTTTGCATTTCTAATGTCCGAGTTATCCCTCGGTTATCCCTGGGTTTCGTAACCCAGGGGTAACACGGTGTTAACCCCAAGGTAACCCACAACATGGATTTCTCATCTGTGGGTTTGTGTTACCTAGGTGTAACCCTGTGCTAACTTGTATTGTTTTCCTAACCCTGGTATACAGTAGGTTTATGGAGGTGTTTCATTTTGCACTATGGCTAACTTTGTACGTTTTAATTGCATCTGACGACAACGGAGACGGTTACTGAGGCGGGGAGAGTGTTTCGAGACCAAATGAACGTGTTTGACATGTATGATGGATTCCATCCTGCTTAGACAATTCCTGGATGGACGATTCAAGTTTTCATTTGTCTGAATGGACGATTCCCCTTTAGACGATTGTGTATTTGTTTTTGGATATGAGCCATTCTTTATCCTAGAATTAAAAATGTTTACTATTTATGGACATGCTCTGTCCTGAATAACTTTTCAGGATCTTTCACATTTTTCAGACAAAACCATTCTTTGCCTATGGTGGGCCATTGCAATATAGTAACCAACTTCAACTGGCGTACTGGACGTCGTACGAGATTTAGTGGTTAGGCTAAGATTTAATGATAAAAATGATATTTTTGAAATGTTATTGATAATTTATCAATTCAAAGATAAAAACAAATCCACACATTTCACGAAGTCGTATCAAACAACGATGTCTGCCCATTTGGCTATTCTTGCAACCTGTATATATGACGTGCACATCGATGAGCGATCAGCGTTCGATCTGACAGGACGAAGTGTTCGCCACTTAACAACAGGTACTTGCCGATATTATCATTAATTGATTGGTCTATAGTATAAGGGCGATTATATGTATAAGGGCGAAGATGCGGCTCCATTGTCTCGCCAAAAAGGCGAGTCAAATGAAGTATATGAAATTTAAAACTGTTAGTTACATATACTATTGAATGAGCGAAACTAGCACCAATCTCACAAATACGCCTTAGTAAAGAAAAAATTCAAAATTATCGTCGAAGCAGGAATCGTCCATTTCGGATCGGTCATTCAGGTATCGTCCATTTAGAAATTGTCAGAAATCTCGGATGACACCGTATGATGACATAGACTTATCCGAACGATATGTATGAAAGTCTCGATCCCGAGTGTTACGATTAGATCATGATATTGAGCTGTTTAGGACTCCAAACTTATGTACGCGTAGCCATACCGAGATGTGCGTGCAAGACTGAGTTGATTCGTTTAATTTTGATCTCAGTGCATCATGTTCTCAGTTTTAAACGGAGCCCATCTTAGACTGCACTAGGTTGCCTAGCCAAACATATAACAAAACTATAGGTTAACCACGGGTTAGCCTCAGGTTAGGTAACCTAGACCTAGCCTTGACATGGGAAACAAACCTGACCCACACCCACGGGTCAGGGTTATCCCTGTGTTAGCTCACCCAGGGTTAATCCTGGGTTTTGGACATAACCTACCCGGGTTAACCCAGAGATGAGAAATCGGGCCATAAAGTTTGAGGGAACCCATGTCGCTAGTCAGACGAGCGATCTTACGTTAATACGGTTACGGATGCGTGAATTCACAACTGAATATATAATCAACCAATGGGCTATCGAGAAAAGGACGGTCACGGTCTGATGGCGTTCGTCGTGACCGTTCTGTCTCTATTTTCAATGACTGATGAGGACTGAATATGTAAATGCCGCAAGACTTTCTTATCACACATGAAAAACTGTTTAATATTTGACTGAACTTACATATGAAAACAACACAAGAGTAGTGAGTAGACGGATACGGACATGTTTATAAGACATAGTTCACACATATCATTCAACTAAAGTTGAATGTTTGTGAAGGAAAACATACTTTTCTGTCAAATCACTGAAACATATATAATGTCTATAATTATAGACAAGATGTTATACGAAGCACTGCTGATTTATTGTGATGTGCTCGATAACAGAATTAAGTCAGGGAGGTGAGGGATGTTAGCACGTCATTACAGTACTAACTGATTATGGCCACATGGGTTCCCTCAAACTTTAAATGTGCATGTATGTGTCAATGACGAAAACATATCCGTAATTTTAATCGTGGAAATGGACGCATGTAAAGTATAACATTTCTGACGGTGATTTTGGAGTGGCGCAAATATTGGACTTGTAGAAGTACCACTTTTCTGTGATCATGGTCGAAAATGACATGTTTTTATCAATATACAAATATTAGGTTTATAAATGTAACATACTTTCCGTTAGGACCCAGCCCCAAAACCTATCCCCAGTGCATACACTCATGCACATGTACGCGTCGCCTTCCACGCTTTTAGATTGCCCACATTTTCAATGGATATTTAAAAATGTATAGAAAGCTCCCGTTTGGCTCTCTGGTGCAGTATGCCAATGTGCACGAAGATATTTTTATCCGTATCTGAATCGCGGCCAAAAACGATTTTATTCAGGGATTTTTTCTCTTTGTACTACGGTATGCATGGCCAGAACGAACATTAGTGTTCTTCAACAGTGCAGTTGTTTATATCGGGTGATCGCTCTCGGGGCTATGCACGAGTTGCGCTCAGCTGAAATTGCCTCATGCATATATTCGTCGCATTAGTAGAGTCTCATCATTGAAAACAGAGACAGAACGGTCACGACGAACGCCATTAGACCGTGACCGTCATTTTTACGCTGTCCCATTGGTTGATTATATATTCAGTCGTGAAATCACGCATCCGTAACCGTATTAACGTAAGATCGCTACGGCGACGGACACAACGCTATACCATTATAGTTTATCGGACCACAGGTGGTGTAACATGAACAAGACGCTCACAGGCGATATTTTATGTGTGCAACGGCCCCGTCTGGTTAAAATTCGCTGGCGTTCGCTCAGATGTCCAGAGACACCCGTGCAACTTTCGTGCGAAAGTCGTGTTCATCTGTTCATAGGGTCGTACATCCCTCATGAACTTGTCTAAAATTTCACATGCTTAAAGATTTTCACAAACAAAACTGAGAAAAGATTGAGACACCTACGAGTGTCACCTTCAAGGGAAACGTTCTCACAGCAACATTTTTAATACGTTGAAACTCTCGCAATTCAATACCGAGGACATGCACTACATGAACGGTTTTTGTTTCAAAAGAGAAAAAAAAATCACCAAAATGCCTACAAATAGATCATCTGTGGGAAGTTAATGAAAAGCCACAATATTTCTCAGCAGGTGATCCTCTCAGTTCCATAGACAACATGAACTTAATTTGAAATTTAATCTTCCAAAGTCTTTCAAATGTCATAAATAATAATATAATATATGACTTCCTATATGTCCCCATTGGAAGAGGAGGTTCCGACTAGCATCGTTCTCTGCCTGAGATTTATTTCTTTTCATCTGAGGGAATACTTTTGAGCCCGATATGGGCCTAAATGACAGACTTTGTGCAATTCAATCAGATTGGTCCGCATACACCATGACGATCCGTGTTATAATGCTGATTCAAAAGAAAAGTTATCAAACATATTTTTTTTTAGAAAATGTAGATTGAGTCATGCATTGTATATGTATGCCTCTTTATACCATGTCCCCCACTGATTTTGCCCTGATTGGTATCATTTAGTGTCATTCAAATCCCCTTCGAACCCGTATCGGCATTGAAATTTCGCCTGAGTTCGAGCGATTCAATCAATTCGGGCAGCATACGTCATGGAAATATTGTCATTTATATGTAGTTGATAACTTGATATGCTGATTTAGAAATCTAAAAATGATAACACATAATGAGAGTTAAGGTGGTTCGCTCCCTTTTCAAACTTTTAAACAACCATCAATAGGATATTGTGCATTCCAAAACAGAAAATTCGGAAGAAATATTTTGTTCAGTGTGGAATTATGGGTAATTTTACTCCCAAAATAATAAGAAAATGGGTCATTTCGTACCATTTTCACTATAATCAATATATAATGAAATCCTCTGAATAGATATCTCTGAAATTTTGCTTGTTTATCAACGAATCGCTGTGCATGTTTTTGATAGAAAAAAATATGGCGGTCACCATGCTAATTTTCCCTCTACAGGCATCCATATGAATCCAAAACAGAAAATTTTACCAAAATTTGCTGAAATTTCGATAAAATTCACCAACATTCACAAATATGACAACCTATAACAGAAAAAATAGCATAGTGACCCCCATATTTTTTCTATCGAAAACATGCATATAGGTTCATGGATGAACAGGCAAAAATTCAGCAAGTTCTATTCACAGGTTTTCATTAAATATTGATTTCAGTGAAAAGGGCCAAAAATTATCCATTTTGCTGGTATTTTGGGGGTAAGATTACCCATAATTCCACACTAAAGAGAATATTTGATCATAATTCTCTGTTTTCGAATGCACAATATCATATTGATGATTGTTTAAAAGTCTGAGAATCATCAAACGAATTTCAAATTTTAGCCCCTCTGCTTGGGTCCAAAGGGAGCGAACCACCTTAACTTAAATGCGAAATTGTGAATACCACAGTGTTCATTTTTTAAGTTACCGGACCTATTGGCAATGGCGTTGCGTCCTTTGATCATCCGTCGTCGTCAGTCGTCCGTCCACATTTTTATCTTTGAAGTTTACGATCGAATATTTCTGAAATTTTGAACAAAAATATCTAAAAAATATTCATAAAAGGGAATATATTTTTTTTCTCACATTTTTTTTCGACGAATGACGGCCAATTGCTGACTTCGACGGCCATTTTATCAAAAACTCTTCAGGCATTATTGAAAATTTTGTTTCAAAAGATTCCCCTCTTATAGCTCTGTGATGTGTACAAGTTTCGTTGCCCTTGAATCGCTGGTCTGCGTGTGGCGGCCATTTTCATTTTCTCGACGGGTCCCAATCCCATGTTAAATTCTCCTGTGATTTATGATGGGAAACATTTTGCCTAATATCTCAATCAATATTGATATTAGACATTAGGAATCAACTGTGGCCACATAGGAAATGATAGATGCTGAATATTGTCATGACTTTGAATTTCACCTCTGACCTCTTTCTCAAGGTCAGAGCACAAAATGGCGAATATCTCGCTCATTATCGACTCTAGATCTTAGGAATCAATTGTGCACATGTAGGAAATGATATAAAGTAGACCGAATATTCTGATGATCTTGAATGTGACCTGTGATCTCATTTTCAAGGTCGAAGCACAAAATGGCTAATATCTCACTTATTACCGACTTTACAGCTTGGGAATAAATTGTGGACGTATAGGAAATGATGTTTGCCGAATATTTTGATGAACTTGATTTTGACCTTTGACCAAATTTTCAAGGTCACCGGACGAAATGGCTAATATGTCGCTTATTATTGACTTGACAGCTTAGGAACGAATTGTGTACATATAGGAAAAAATACGTGCTGAGTATTTTCACGAACTTGAACTTGACCTTTGCCCTTATTTTCAAGGTCAGAGCACAAATGGAACTTTGGGGTCGGAGTTTGAATTTTAGTTAATTTGGGAAAATCTGTATGTTGAAATAGTGAATTAGGTGAAAACAATACACTCAACATGGACTGATGGTTTATTGGAGTATACAACACGTGAAATCCATCATTTTGTCACAATATCAGTGAACTATAGCTCCGTCAAATTTGATCCTAGAACGGACCATCCAGGAACACCCAAAATCAGGAGATGTCGTGATACAGTCATGTGAATAGACAACCGCTCATCACCCTAGACTGAAACATTGTCACCAAGGATCAAGTATGGACCTTAGTTGTAGAACACAGCAGCACTGTAGCTGAATACGGTCCCACCAAGGATGATCAACATACAGGGCACTGTCACAGACTAACAATGGAAACCCGGCCCATACCATGCTGACCAACATGTCATAACATCCAATGACCCCGAACCAACATGTCAAAACCACAGACTGATTTTCCACTCAACACGTTGCCAACACAGGAACCCCGGCCACTGAGGATAATCAAAACAAAACATGGACCTTTCCACCCAGGAGTACAAAATAGTCCTGGATCGTCCCGGATGACGCTATAGTGAAGCGGACGTACCTGATTTTCTTGGTGGCCAGGACATTGATAGACAATCGCGGATCATCACAGAACATTATGAACCCATCATGGAGCCAACACAGACTTGATTCAAGGCCAGAAGAGCACCAGTCCAGGATGGCCTGATTCATCAATGATAAGTGGAAGAGTCATAATTTTTCCGAGTTCGCTCTGGGGTCCAGTTAGTACGTAAGGGAGATATAAAATTCATGGTTTTTTCATTCCTCCAACAAATTTCGAGAGTCAATGAATGAACTGAATGACCTTCAACCCAGGTCTCGAGTGTTTCAAGAGCGCTTGGAAACGTGAGGTTTGGAGTAACAAATTAGCCCAATGGCTAAGAAAGGTAACCGGACAATTATATTTTAGATATAAGCCTTTTGTCCCATGACCTTGAAAATAACGTCATTAGTCAATTCGAGGTCACGAGAATATTCAGCATATATCATTTGTAGTTTGACCACAAATGATTCCTAAGCTGTTAAGTCGATAATAAGCGGGATATTAGCCATTTTGTGCTCTGATCTTGAAAATAAAGTCAAGGTCAAATTGAAGGTCATCAAAATATTCAGTGTATATCATTTTATATACATGTATGTCCGCAATTGGTTTCCAAGCTATAAAGTCAATAGAGAAGCAAGATATTAGCCATTTCGTCCTTTGACCTTGAAAATGAGGTCAAAGGTCAAAATCAAGATCACAACACAATAATCTAAATATATCATTTCCTATATGTTAATAATTGATTCCTAAGCTGTAAAGTCGATAAGAAGCGAGATATAAGCCATTTTGTCCTGTGACCTTGAAAATAAGGTCAAAGGTTAAATTCAAGGTCATCATAAGATACGGCCTATATCATTTCCTATATGTCCACAATTGATTCCTAAGCTGTATAGTCGATAATAAGCGAGATATTAGCCATTTTGTGCTCTTGACCTTGAAAATGAGGTCAAAGGTCCAATTCAAAGTCACGAGAATATTCAGCATATATCATATCCTATATGTCCAAAATTGATTCCTAAGCTGTGAAATCGATAATAAGCGAGATATTACCCATTTTGTCCTGTGACGTTGAAAATGAAGTCAAAGGTCAAAATCGAGGTCATGACAATGATCTGCATATATCATTTCCTATATGTTCATAATTGATTCCTAAACTGTAAACTCGATAAGAAGCGAGATATTAGCCATTTTGTCCTGTGACCTTGGAAATGAGGTCAAAGGTCAAATTCAAGGTCATCAGAATATTCCGCGTATATCATTTCCTATATGTCAACAATTGATTCCTAAGCTGTAAAGTCGATGATAAGCGAGATATTAGCCATTTTGTCCTGTGACCTTGAAAATTAGGTCAGAGGTCAAATACAAGGTCACGAAAATATTCAGCATATATCATTTCCTATATGTCCACAATTTATTCCTAATCTCTAATCTCAATATTAAGTGAGATATTAGGCAAAATGTGACCCATTATAAAGCATAGGAGAATTTAACATGGGAAAGTCCCAATTGTGCCGAGTTTGGCCCAAAATGGCCCACTTCGAGCGATTCAAGGGCAACGAAACTTATACACGTCACAGGGGTACATATGAGGAGTGTTATGCATCAATAAGAAAAAAGTTACTGAACAGATTTTGAGAAGACGACCGTCAAAGTCCAAAATTGGCCGTTTTTCGTCAAAAACGGCCGCCATTTCGAAAAATTTTCGAAAACCAAAAAAATGAAAAATACCTCTCTCTCAAAATATTTTTAGGCATTTTTGTGCAAAATTTCAGGAACACTCGATCGTAAACTTTAGATAAAAATGTAGACGGACGACGACGACGGACGACGACGGACGACGGACGCAACGCCACGGCAATAGGTTATCGGATCAAAGGTCCGGTAACCTGAAAAAAAAAGATTCCAGTATTTGGGGTGGGGGGGGGGAGGAGTGGGGGATGGTGATTCTTGCCCTCAACATCCAATCAGAGGCTGTCAAAACCAATAATAATTAATAATTGAATCAGTCGTAATGACATTCACACTTGAAGCAATGGACAAATTCATAATATCCACTGACGTTGTAGTCTAAAAAATTGTTTTAATTGAAATGTTAATGAAGTGTTAAAACAGTATTTAAATATCATATATATATATATATATATATATATATATATATATATATATATATATATATATATATATATATATATATATATATTATGATACTGCCTCCTTCTAATTGTCATCATTTGTGTATTATGGCCTTTGTATATGTATGGGGATGGGGGGGGGGGGGTCACACTTTCATTTTTGATCTTGGTGTGTGTGTGGCGGAGGGGGGGGGGGGGTAGGGTCATACATTGTCTTTTGATATCGGTGGGGGGTCAAACTTTGGAAACTCATTTCTCGGAAAATCCATCCACCCCCCACCCCCCCCCCCCCCCACCCCCTCCACCCGAAAAATAATGACCGGGCCCTTATGATCTTGTATTTATTTAACTTTGATCTCATTTTCAAGGACAAAGTCCTCATGTCACAGGACAAAATGGCCAACACTTCGTTAATGGACTTTACAGCTTGCGAATCAATTGTGCACATATGGGAAATGATATCTAATGACCTTGAACCTGACCTTTGATTCTATTTACAAGGTCAGAGTACAAAATGGCTAATTTATCGCTTTTTATCAATTTTACAGCTTAGGAATCAATTGTAAACTTATACAAAATTGTGTTTGCTGAATATTGTCATGACCTTAATATTAATCTATGACCTCATTTTCAAGGTCACATGACAAAATGGCTAATATCTCGTTCAAACCCGACTTTACAACTTGACACCCAATTATGCCGAATATATGCCGAATATTCTGATGACCTTTAATTTGACCTTTGACTTCATTTTCAAGGTCATAGGGAAAATATGCGACTTTCTCTTTCATCATTGAATTTACAGCTTAGTAACCAATTGTGGACATATATAGAAGTGATAAATGCTGAATATTCATGTGACCTTGGATTTGACCAGTGAACCTATTTTCACGGTTACCAGACAAAGTGGCTATTATATAAAATATAAAACATGTATTGTCCGGTAACCTTTCTTAGACCTTGGGCTAATTTTTATTATTGAGAAAATGTAATATGATATGGGCAGCTGCCGATATTGAAATGACCCGTATTGGGAGTTTGGGAAAATTTTTGTTCTGGCGAATGGTTTGTTATACCCATCCATCCTGTGAAAAAAATTGAACGGCAAGACATGCTTATATTGAGGCATAAAATTGAACATAGAGTTTATCTGTGTATGATGGGCATACTATCTATGGTATATATCTATCCATATATGTCCTATATGGAGCATCTAGTTTGGTGATCACAAAATTTGAATGTGATTTTCATGGATATGATTTATGTCATAATGATTTCACACTGTAACCTGCCGGTGCGCTACGTGGTCCATGTTCATATGTTCGGACTGTTGCTCAACATTGTACATCCGTTCTAGTTCTTGATAAGCTTCAAACTAATCTGATACAGCGAATCATCAAGCCATTGTTCACAGTGTCATAAAATGTGAAAATTTATTTCATATCGTAAGTTTTCTTTACAATATATTTGGACTTCACTAATTGAAGGTCACCAGGGCGCATTTCTGAGGAAGCGTTGGCTCTGTGTCACCAAGTATGTGTATATAATAGCCAATATGACCCAAGTAGCATACGCTGAGCCTTAAAACTACTCACCCACTTAATGAATGCCATCAGAACATGGTTTCTGATGCTATTCAATGCGTCCGTCACCTTATTTTATCCTTATTGAATAGAGGAAAACGCTAGATACGATACTTGGGCCGCGATCGCACACATAATATGCCGTCTTCATTCACGCCATTTCAACCTATTATAATATTTCTTCTTCTGTGTTTTTAATCATTTGTGTGGTAACACTCTTGTCGGTGTGTTTCAAGTTGTTGTTTGTTCGTCTTTTCTTATTCCAGACATGTATAAATGGGCAATAATAATATTCTGAAGAAATACGACATGTTGATGAACGAAACCGTTTAAATTTAGATTTTTATAGTAAAAACAACTCATTGAATAGAACTCATTGAATCTCATTTTTCGCATTAAACATTTCGACAGTCTGCACGACTCACTCGTCTTTCAGACGAATTTAACACTAATTGCAAGACTAAATCACTATAAAATGAATTGTTGCGCGACCTTCGATTTATTCTCCAGCGTTATCGACGATCATCTGATCCAGCATTCGCCGTGATTGGGGAATCTGCTGTGAAGTCACTGCGATTTGTGCGACTAGGGACCGGAACTGTTCTCCTTTAGGACAATGATTTCCTCGTTCCCACATCTTGCTTTGATCAAATTTACACTACTATCGCTACTGGTGGTGTTCCATACCAAAGCAGATCTGGTCACTGACGGCGATTTGGACATGCATGCATTTGATAGACTACAGTCTTGGAGGAATGCCCATGTGCCGCTGTCGGGTTTATCCACCGGTGAGCAGAGATCGGAATACCGATCTCCATATCCGACGGGAAATGACGTCATGCAAGACGTGAACATTTGGCGGGCGGTGCCCAATAAACGTCGGCGATCAAACAACGCGTTGTCCGTGAATCAGGACATCGGACGGCTGGCGGACCACCTGGCCGAGTCGAGGCGTGTTCGTCTTGCACAGCGATACCTGGACGTGATCGGGAAACGGGCCATGTTCGGCCTACCATGGGACCAAGAACAAGTGAACACACTTTAATGTGGACATGAACGAACGGTACGAATGTATTACGGAAATAACAGCGGTTTTGAGAGGATATATATGTGAATAACGTCATTGATGTTCAAATGTATGTATATTTGAATGCAAAATCATCCCGAATATTTTCTGTGATTTAAATTGAGAAATGCCTTGAAAATTCCGGAACGAAATAAATTCCTGCCCATATATCAAATGATGTCGTGTTTTCATTTATTCCCGCGTTTGAGGTCATTTCTAGCTGATAATTCAACTGATTCTTTTTTAAACTTACTGAACCAATTATTCACCAGTCGTTCAGACCAGGTCCCAACCTTCAATGAACCATGGTTTTCCGAAAAGTATTGTTTTTTGACGATACGTTTTAAACCGGTGTAAAGAAATTTACGTCCTACGTAAAATAGGTCCCACAGACAAATATTCCTAGGAAATATTGTCCAATGGGACAATAACTAGGACAGCATTATATGTCCGACGGCCCTAATTCCCTGGGACAACATGTCCTGGGACCTGATTCCCTAGGAAAATATGTGATTTACACCTGGTGTTAAATATAAATCTTGCCAGGGGTATTAGTTTTACTGTGGTCAGGTGTAGCAGTGGTTCTTTCTGTACACGCTGGGAAAGGCGATCTCCAGAATCTGAGGTTGAACGCCGGAATTGGAGGTTGAACGCCCGAATCAGAGGAAATCACGAAAAGAAACAAAACATTGTGAGGGAAAAGCCCTCAAAAGGTACGTAAAATCGTCCGTGTCATCGATATAACCGTGGGCATCAGTTATGCGAATGATCATTGTCCCTCGGTAGAACAAAAACTCCTTAGTATATCACACAGTTATCTGATAAATCGTGGCACAGTTTTAGGTACTGAAACAGCATCTAGGCGACAACACGCATCGAATTAATAAACCAGTTTAATTCACTAAATAACCAAATATAGTACTTGAGATTGTGCAGAATGGTTGTTTAGGTGCAAAAGACTTTATATCTGACCAGATTTCCTGAATGTTTGGTGAAATTATCGAGTATTCAACGTGAAATGAAAATAGGCTGCAACTCCACGAGTATGAGGGCTCATAAAAACGGCAACACCGGAATTTACGGAACAGAGTGACGAGTGCTAACAAGAACACATTGCTCTCAGGGTTCGATGACGTCTCTGCTTAGGTGATTTGGGGTTCATGACATACGAAATATACAGCCATGTGGTCTTATTCTTCGCACATGCACCAAAATTCAAGATCCGTTAGATTAGTGTCAAAGAAATCATAATATACATGCAAGGACAAAACTGTATCATACCTATCTACATGTATTCTTTCTATGCTTCACTTACTGCTACGTGTAGCGTTTGCCATTGTCTTGTCTTCACATGTACGCAGACGAACAAGGCCAACATAAATATTTATTTCGTTTGTGTCCCCTTGCGCGTCGTCTCAAACGTCGAGTGTCAGACTTTTTTTTTTTTTACTTTGATGGTATTTTACAATCAGCGGATACATTTCATTTTGTGTAGGTTAACTTGTGTCCCAAAATGGCTGTATTAGTCACTATGGTCAATGATTGCTTGCAGAAACCGATCAGGCAATGGATTGTAAAAACTACGAAGCAATCAATTAGCAAAGAATCCTTTACAAATCTATTCTTTTAAGATTATTGTTTATGATAATACAGTAACACTTGTTGATAGCAAGGAGAGTCGTCCAGTACACGATTTTGTAATTTCCAACAATGGCTTACCTCTTGCGGAAAGCAAGGCCAATGAGTCGGCCTTAGTTCATTGATTAACGGCAGATCATCCTCACAGAACCGCATAGTGGAAAACTTGTTTTCTATATATAGTTCCATGCGTGCGATGTAGGCCCTCTTGTTTGGAAGAATATGTGTTTGGAAGAATTGATATATTCGGAAGCTGCCAAAGTGTTTTGTAAAGATTTCTTTTATATATATTTTTGATTGTTGCAATTGTTTTGGGTTATATTGTTATTTTCATATCATGTGTACAACGTCTTATTTGATCCAGTAATTAGATTTTTAAAATATTTTGTATGTTTACTGATTCAGATAAAATATATGTCTATGTTACAAACAAACGTCTTATGGGAATGAAACCGAAAAACCGATACACAAAACAGGTACTCCGAAAAGAAAAGAAACCAAGCTCCATACAACCAGTTACGAAGCATAACTGGGACGCAAACCGAAACATTTACTTTTTTTACCTAAGTGAATTTCCCACGTCTGCTACAAGTTTTCATGCCTAAATCAAGTATTTAACCCGGCCAATTAGCGCTCAAATTGAACCATAAGAATGGATTCATATACACCTGTATTTTGTTAATCCCCAAGTCTGTCCTAATCCAAGTAAACCTGCATGGGGTGGGGGGGGGGGGGGCGGAGGTATGCAGGTGTCAAGAAAAGTAGGGGAGAGCGGGGCTAGTTGTAACAGGGGCAAGTTGTAACAGTGGCTGTTCCCATCAAAATAGTGGTGTGGCTGCCATTCACCAGGTGTCACCATGTCCCTCACGTGGGGGTAGTGGTGTTGACTTCGATCCCATCCCACATTTCCTCATTATTGTTCTAAAATGTCTGGTAGGACATATGTTGCTGGTTGAAGTAATTTTTCAAAATTCACTGGAACTTGACCTACAAATCAGGCAAGTGTTTATGTCAAATATGATTAGTTGTTTGCATGGACCTCGAAGACACACTTTCATGATCCAAAACTGTCTGTCTAAAATATTCATAAACTGTCAAGATATGATACCTTTCCCTCAATTTGGTTGGTGGGGGTAAGATGTAACATAAGGCTGGGGGCAAGTTGTAACAGTGTTACAATGTGCCCTATGTTACAACTTGCCCCTGCTACTATTAACTCCATACACCTTACTGACTATCGAACATTACGGTATGTACCTGATGTGGCATGCTGTCTCCATCTACATGATGAGCCACCAGCTAGTTAAAAAAAGTTAGTTAGAACTACCGGTTGCCTCCCTAACGGGCGCCTGGCATCAGGGCATATAGGATAGTAATCGGGGTAAACCTGTGCAGAGAACGAAGTGTCTCATAAGCCTGAATTTCGGCTAGCCCTTTTAATGGTGGTGACACTGTAATAAAAAAAAACACTTTACTTCAAATCTAACTAGACGTCAAAGCCTAAAGATGCCTTGGAGGCATTTTGGTGTGATGACTACCGGTAATTTGTATAACGAGGGCGAGATGGTCGAGTGGTTACGTGCGAGCGCTTAGTCGCTCAATTTGAACCAACAGCTATCGCCGACGTGGGTTCGATCCTACGTCGGGCCGCATGTGCGGTAATTGTAGGGGGATTTTCTCCCTGCCCTCACACCTGGCAGTGTGCCCGTGACTCGGATATCACGTAAAATGGAGGTCCCATCTCTAAAAAATGTTGTAAAGGGATGTAAAAGACCCCTCTGAGAACGACATGTACCCTGGCGGTGACCACTCTCAGAGGACTAAATTCCAAATTGTGAAGCGCTTTGATAATGTGTATAACGTTGATAAAGCGCTATATAAGAACCGGTTATTATTTTTATTAATTTATAATATATACTAGATATCGATGAAAATGAAAAATTGTCGACTCAGCAAAAAAAATTTAAGGTAAAGGTCAAAGTTCATCCATAATACCCCTTAGACATGTTTGTCTAGGGTGGCGAGTCTCAAAATAACGCCCGTTTCGCTCTACGATGCACCGTTTCCGAGATATCGACAAAAACGAAAAATGCCGACTCGGCAAAAAAATTTCGGGTCAAGGTCGAAGTTCATCCATAATACCCCTCAAACATGTTTGTCTAGGTCGACGAGTCTCAAAATAACGTCTGTTTTGCTCTACGACGCATCGTTTCCGAGATATCGTCGAAAACGAAAAATGCCGAGTCGGCAAAAAAATTTCGGGTCAAGGTCAAAGTTCATCCATAATACGACTCTGACATGTTTGTCTAGGGCGACGAGTCCAAAAATAACGTCCGTTTCGCTCTACGACGCACCGTTTCCGAGATATGCAGGAAACCTCAAGGATGACTGGGCGAAAACTCTTCCGACCTCTAGGTCAAAGGTCGTTTCACGGATTGATCCCAAAATCAATAGGGTTCTTTCTTGTTGGTATATGAACCTCCATACAAAGTTCTGCAGCCATTGCCTGAATAGTTTTTGAGTTATCACGCGGAAACAAAGTCCAAAAAATGACCTCAATTTCATCCTCACGGACTTCGGATCCGGCTCCAAAACTACACAGCACATCTACATAATATGTCTGAACAGTGGTGAAAATTTCAAGTCGATCCGTCGAGGCGTTCTCGAGTTATCGCGCGGAAACGAAAACGGCGGAAGAAAAAAAAAAGAAAAAAAAGAAAAAAAAAAAAGAACAAAAAAAGAAAAAGAAGAAGAATTCTGACAAAACCATAAAGGCATTTCTGCCGGAATGCCTAACTCCTAAGAACAGTTTGAAAGGTCAAACATCTCAATTTTATGGTTACCAATGTGAAGGTCACATAATACTTCCTGTTAGTGCTCTATCTGAAAGCGGTGAGAAATCTATGACCTCTAGAAAATTACTAGGCTCTTTCAATTTATTCCATTTTTTAAAAAACGTTTACCCAGATAATCATTAAAACCCATCTGGTCCCCATGAAAATCAATAGGTGATCAGTCGTAACCAAAAAAACCTGACCATTCAACAATGTTCACAATTACAAAGTGTGATACGTACAAAATTGTGAGCCGTAACGCGATTACGTCAAAACTCTGTAAATGCCACTACGTAGAAAACATGGCCAAACCATTGTATGTCCGACCTATCGTTCGGAGATAACTTATGCTCGTGGACACCTCAGCTAGTTTCAACCCTGATAATAGAATAAATATTCGTCCAGGCTGAGACCATCCAGTATGGTCTCTAGTGTGAATGATGATCAGACGAGGAGACGTGCATGTATGCACAGATGACTAACTGCATGTGGCGACTTCGTCCATGCACAGCTCCTTCAGTTCCTCCATTGTATCTTCTGCGAGTGGTGGCTTTTATGTCAAGATTCTTCTGCAAATGGTTCTTCTGCAAACCCACTCTGAGTCTGATATTTATGGATTGCAACAATGATGCATTCATGTTACAACGTTCCTCCATGTGTTACAAATTACCCCTCATGTTGTTACAACTTACCCACAGACGGGGCATGTTGTAACATTCTGAGTCAGATAGTTCAGTGTGATTTTATCACAGATGAGAAATGATTGACCCCTTCAGTCCATGGGCAATACATACTCGACTCGAGTCTTCTTTACACAACAAGTCCTACATTGATGTCTCTGCTTGTACCTCACAACTCCCAAAATTTTCAAAAATGTTACAACTAACCCCGCTCTCCCCTATACTAGTAGGCAGATACGATTTATTGATGAACATATTTGTCTCACACTCTATCAATACAACCAGCAAAATGATGATGACATTAGATAATAGTATTGGTGTCCATGATATGCGCAGTAAATTCTGAATAAACACATGCGTTCAACCAAATAATACAAGAGTAGGTCCCTAGATCTATCAAACTCTTGGGGAAAGCAAACCTAAAATCAACATTTTTTCAACTGTTTTAAACAAACTAGCAAACACATTGCTCTTTCATTGCCACCCAATTCTACCTCATTATTGGAAATCATGGAGTTGCCGCCCTCAATACACAAGGAGTTGCAGCTGTCAAATCGAAATGTGCTCATAAATCGTGTTTTATCAGATGATGTGTACATACTGATGTCTCTGTTGTAGTAAAAAGTTAACTGGTAACTATTTCTGTGCGTGAAACTTGTGTATTTTACCACATATCCCTTCGAAATGTCAAATTTGGTTGCAACTTCACACTTCGTTTGCATACGGATATTGACCCGCTATTGTGTGTCCCAGTTTACTGCCTGGTCTGTGCATTATCACACCAATCTTGCTTATTCCTGAAAGCCATATATGTTCGCATGCTCTATGGACACACTCTTTTATGCCAATAATCGTTATGAAATACTGTATTCACCCAAAATCATAGGAGCTACTCACAATGTTTTGCTTTCTTTGCGCCATTTCCTCAGATTCGGGCGTTCAACCTCCAATTCCGGCGTTCAACCTCAGATGCTGGAGATCGCCTTTCCCAGCGTGTGTATGATGTTCTGGTGTATATTTTATACGACAAAAGGACACTGAAATACGTAAAATATCTGTATGATGATCATGAATGATGGATGATGCTGCACGACGGAAATTTAACAGGACATTAAATATCGGTGTCTTTGTTACATCACCAGGCAATCTGTAATGATTAGATAGATAGATAGATAGATAGAGAAGTTCTGTTAGTAAATAATTTACTGAACTGATTCGGGTTCTCATTTTCATCATTTACAGATATACAGAAGATTGATGCGGTGCTAATATTAAAGACTCATGTCTCGTTTTTTGCGAGACGTAACAATGGCATGAATGTGATACTGAGAAATTATGTGTCTTTGTTACATCTTAAGAGTTACGAAATAAAATGCCATAGTAACGCCCATATTCCAATGAGTATAAATATGTTAAGTGTTTCGATTGCAAAATGAATCCTGAAGCTGTTACAATCGATTTCTTTCATATATTTATTCATCCATAATGAATATTGATGATTTCCAGTCATACGTAACAGGACACTCAGTGTTCACGTCCTAGTTACGTCTTACTAAATTTCTTGCATCTCCAACAATGAAAATCGATTCTACCAATTGAGATGACCACTCACAGCAGCAAAATGACAAACTCGTCTAATCCTACCCAATATGTTCTAGCATAATTAGATATACCTAAGATATACGTGCATTCTAATCAACTGAAGACGTAACTATGACCCCGTCACTGACGCCGACCCTTGTACGAAACGCATTAGAATGCAATTTGTTAAAGCTTCTCAAATACCAATGAAGATGTGCACAATCACCATTCTTGGTGTTATCTGAAGTAGATTTTATATAAATTCGTTTCGGATCCTATCATCCCTAATTCAGCAGATTGAAACCTACATTCTGATGCATTTGGTTTGTTGACACTAACAAATATGATGATGCAACAACTGGAAATTTCACAGACCAGTCACCCCACCAGTCACAAATGTTTTCTAAACCAATCGAATGCATACTTCTGTCAAAATTCAATCAACATCGCAAATTCATAAAAAAAAAACCCTGTCTCAGAAGAGCTTATATATTATGGCCAGGAACATAAAGGCATTAGAAATAACAACAAAAGTAATTTATTTCTGAAGACGTAACATTATGACACCAAACCATGATATAAAATTTTTTCAATGAAATCTCACAAAATATGTTTCACAAGGATGATATTTTTTGTACTGTGTGTTATAAAACTATATCATCGAAACGAGGACAGGTGCAATAGAAATATAAGCGGAGTTGACCACTCCTACTGGGGTGAATTGGAAGACGTAACGAGGTGGACACAGAATGCTACGTTTCTTGAGCATCCAAACCTCTAAAAACATGGTACATATTTGTGTGGTTATGTGGAGAAATAAAGTATTCCACAATAACCAATGTGGTCCTCTTGCGGTGTTTTTAAAAGCACTTGTGGAATGGACACGAAGATAAACTATACATGTCCTACGACATTTCATTCAACTTTGCTCAAATAATATGCATGCAAAGATTCTTCATACATAGAGAATATCACAGTGCTTTTACATTCAAAACGCAATCTAACAACACACATACAACCGTGGAAAATAGCATATACTTATATTCATTTGGACCAAATTTGCTAGACGTAACGCAAATTAAATCACAATAAATTCTGCACCTGATGTACCTTCGTTTTTTAGTTTTAGTTCTCGAGACTTGTCGCCTACGGAGCCGCTGAAAGGACACGGAAACAATATTTTTTGAAATATGGTTATTGCGTTCCCTCGCAATGTTATTGCGTTCCCTCGCAATATTATTGCGTTCCCTCGCAATATTATCGCGTTCCCTCGCATTCCGGATCGCGTTCCCTCGCGATCTTATTGCGTGCCCTCGGGATATTATCGCGTTCCCTCGCGATCTTATTGCGTTCCCTCGCATTCTGGATCGCGTTCCCTCGATAATATCGCGAGGGAACGCGATCCAGATTGCGAGGATACGCGATCCGGATTGCGAGGGAACGCAATAAGATCGCGAGGGAACGCGATCCGGAATGCGAGGGAACGCAATAACAATGTGTTAAAAATATTTCTTCCATGTCCTCTCAGAGGCTCCGTAGTCGCCCGCAGCAAGGTACCGAGACGTTATCGCCGATTTCAACCATGGGGACAGAGTTTTTCGGAAATTACACCTGTCTTCTTGGTGCGATCCTTGATACCTTGGAGGATCTCCAGTGGCGTACCTGCTACTTTTTCCAGAGGGGGCAAAACTTTCGAAATTTCCGAATATGGATTGTGATAGGTAATGTTGTGATACATCATGGTGTCCCTTCAGCCCCCCCCCCCCCCCCCCGCTCCCCCCGTCAGGTACGCCATTGAGGATTTCCTTGAAGGTTTCGTAATCCTTCGGCATGAAGTTACGAAATCCCTTCTTGTCTTATTACTTCAGCTTTTTCAGGAATTTCCTGTTCTTTCTCCTTCCAGCTTCAATTTCACCGAATAATATGGCGTTTACGGTCCGGTGTTGAGTCATCTGCATGGAACTGCATAATTCGTAGTCGGTTTTCTATTGTGATTTTGGAGTTGCTCAGGCATCCCAAGTTCATACCATATTTAGCTCCGATATGCCGAATGGCAGCGGAGCTTCACCGATACTGTGTTGTCCGGCGTCAGTCCTTCCGTCGTCATCAACTTTGTTATCTTTAAAGTTTACGGTCGAATCTTCCTGAAATTTTGCACAAAAATGCCAAAAAAAATATTTCAATGGGAAGTATTGTCTAGTTTCAGATTGCTCTCCAAAATGGCGGCTATTTTAGGCGAAAAACGAATTTTAGATTCCCCTAAAGAAATCCATTTTATATAACTTTGTGACGTGTATAGGCCTAAGTTTCGTTGCGCTTCGTTGCGGGCCGGCGAATTTTTTTTTGTCCCAAATCAAGTCACTATTCATTTTGAGCCATTTCCAGCCAACTCCAAAAAATTCTCCTTCGAAATTTTTTTCGGATTTTCTTTGAAAAAGTGTCGGCACTTTTTCTTTTATAATGGGAACTGCCACAACCGTACTCATAGAATGCTTGAAGTTATTGAATTGTGTAGTGACCTTGGATTTGAGTTGATCTTCGATGATCTTGAAAGTGAAAACGGCCGCTTTTTGTCGAACGTTTGGATCAAATTGGGAATTTCAACATCACTACCTTTTGAACTTTTGCAGCGGAGCGCGCAAGGCCGAGAGGCCTCTTGTTTCGATAAAGCGTGGTTTGCCAAGGTCTAACATGTCCCTATCGTACTTTGATAGTCACATTATGATAGTTTGCAGCAGGAAAGATGTATTAAACATTGTTTTTTAATGCATTATGAAAATCTGATATGTACTAGTACGCCATTATGATATACGAATCACGGATGGACACTATACAGCGTATTCATAAAGCCACTGTGCAGTCATGTTATCAGGCAACATCTCACTTTATAATACATTCAAGGTGTTGCACACAAAGAAATATGAACATAGCATGTGGAACGAAAATAACTCTTAAAGTTTGCCGATTGTCGGTTCAGCAATTGATGGGGTGTTCTTGGTTTTTGAAAGTCAGCAAAACATAATTTCCGCATGTTTTTATTAACACAAACACATTGTTTCAATGTGGCAATATCTTGTCGCCACACTTTATTCTGAAATCTTCTTGAACCTCTGCGAAATATCCTGCTCCCTGACTCAGTACGATTTGAACCAAAAATATTTCTTACAAATGACCCATACTGTACGTACATACAATAGAGGACCTATAGCTTGAAGAGGACCTATAACTGCCAAAAAGGCAAATGGTTGGGTAGGGCATATTCATGTTGAGTTGAACAATACTGTCGTGTATAGGATGTCATTATCTTCATGTGGGAATCACATGCACATTGAATCAATGAAATACATATAATATTATCAATCTTCATGTACTACATGGTAAGATTACATACTGTTGTCTATCTCATAACGTTTTGAAGTGCACAGTCACTTTTTGACCAGCAGTCCATCCACTCACAATGTGAATAAATAAAAAAAATCTTTTAAGACTTTCAAACAATCATCAATGTGACATTGTACAATTGAAACCAGAAATTTTGGTTTAAATATTCTATCCATTTTGGATTCAACCCCAAATACATACATATTGGGTCAGTTTCGGCCATCCTTACTGAAAGCAATATTTGTTGAAAAAAAGACGAGACTGATTTTCTGAATTATGTTTATTTATCAACAGATTGTGTGCGTGTTTTAAATATGGGAAAAAAATTGGAGCTCATCGGCTTAATTTTTCGAAATTCGTGAAATTTGTCCAAATTTCACTAAATTTTGATAGAATTCTCTAATTTGCAATGTCTTGTGATTGTATGGATGTCAATAGATGAGCTTGAGTTGAAACGGTCATTTTGTGAAAAGATACCATTTGGGGAGTTTGGCAGCCATATTTTTCAACCTATACCCAGTAACTTAGAATCTGACATGGGTATTAAATATTCACTACCAAAACTGCCCTCAATTGTTCGTTAATATCATTTAACGAGGTATTACAAGAAAAACATCATCTCATTGTACATCTTATCACAAACTCTTCAAAATGTAATATTTTTATATGTGAAAAATTTGTGATTCACTCCGAACTCATTGTGAAAAAAATAGATTAACTTGTCCAACATGTCCGATGTATAATATTCTGCACACAACAAGGATAAATTGTCTGGCTATAATATCATATATCAATTGCCTTCTGTCGCACGTAGACCACACGTGCCAATAGCCTGCATCATTAATTTTATACAGGGTTTGCAAATTTCGATGCATTCCGCGCGAAACATGACATTGAGAGAATTAAATATAATGGAATTTATAATTCGACTTTCCAAACTAGTTTCAAGCTATTTTACAGTCATAAAGAAACACATGAACACTTTTCATCTTGTGTAGTAGTGTTCATTGTGTACGACCGGATTCAGTATATATTCGGATATCAGGCCTTGAAGCTGAATTTCTGGCCTATTTGATCGAATACAATACTCGTGCGTATGCTTGGCAAAGGATCTTTGATGTTTCATCCGAAATGTTCTGTTCATGCGTTCATTAGGCCATATAGTACCGCTAGAACCAGTCGTACTCGATCGGGCTGTACTGGGGCTCCCTTGTCCCTTGAGCCTCTGTACGGAGCCTCTGAGAGGACATGGAAGAAAATTTTTTGGCACATTGTTATTGTGTTCCCTCGCAATATTATCGCGTTCCCTCGCAATATTATTGCGTTCCCTCGCAATATTATCGCGTTCCCTCGCATTCCGGATCGCGTTCCCTCGCGATCTTGTAGAAAAACCTTCTCAGAAGTCATTGGCGTCAGCACAATGCGAGGGAACGCGATCCAGAATGCGAGTGAACGCAATAAGATCGCGAGGGAACGTGAAAATATCGTGAGGGAACGCGATCCAGAATGCGAGGGAACGCAATAAGATCGCGAGGGAACGCGATCCGGAATGCGAGGGAACACGATCCAGAACGTGAGGGAACGCAATAAGATCGCGAGGCTCCATCCGTCTGTATGACCTGAACAATCGTCTTAGCGCCTCGACGCATTCCATGTTGATAGTTGTTCAGGTTCTTGCCGTCTCAGTCTGAGGCCCTGGTCCTTGGATTCTTCTAGCTGTTGTCCGCGTCTCGGAAGTAGTCCCACCTTGTATGACTGGCTGCTGTCTGAGGCTCCCTCCAAGATTGGTCCATCATCTGCCAATGCAAAGAAAGGATGTGGTCAACGATCCTTTGCTTCACAGTGAAGCTATAGGATCGTTGATGTGGTCGCCTGCCTCCCTGGATATATAAGTGGCGATTTTGCCCAAATATTGCGATAGGAGTTCGGCCTTTTCCGTACACCATACCTATTTTGTTTGGTTGCTTCACGTTGGAAGCTCGTGCGTCTCCTTGGCGATGTATTGTCTTCTTTCACTCCGCTACACTGTGTCATTGGCCATGACGTCACACCCTCGCTCGCGTTCGCTGCTAGCTTTATAGCTAGCAGCCCGTCTTGCTTTCTTTGAGCTGAGAGCTGTCAAGGCGAGAGGACGACGGTGGGCACGGTCATGTGCTCCTCGTCCCCTTTGTCTGGCTAGAAGGTCCGAGAGGACCCCGGGGACAATTCCAATCGGTGGGCCCAGGAGGGAGGCTGCTTTGATCCGAGGGCTCACGCCCCCATGGATTGGTAGTCTTTTACCCTTGGATGGTGCGTACAGGCTCTGGCAGACCGTCGGGCTATCTGAGGTTCTATCCCTGTGGTGGACCGTCCAGAAGCCGCCTTCATGGCTTTGGGGCTCAACACACCGGAGTACATTACTATGATGATGTAATTTCTGAGTGATGTATCGAGGCAGGCGGACTATTACCTGGTCATAGTTAAGTAATTACGACGCCTTCCGTGACCATGCTCAGATGCGGGGCGCTTGCGCCCTAGGTAGTGGGAGTCAAACGTTACATATATAAAAGGGATACAGTAGTCCCCATCAGATAAGACCTACCCTTCTGCCACAAAATGGAGGTCTTATCTAAGGGGAGTGTTATTAGAGGGATTCATTTATATGTTAAAAAATCATCATAGTGCCATTGGAAAAAGTCCTTACAGATGGGGAGTCTTTATCTGAGGGAGACTATTGTAGTCCAAACACATATATTTTTTGGCGGATTTTCATATAGTTATTATCATTATACTGTCATAATCTCCAATAAATATTCATATTCATGCAAGACATTCAATTTTATCCACTTTCATGTACTTTTTCACATAGTATGATTATATATCCATACTTTACGAAGTACACACTACACAGTGACTTTTTGAACACCCTGAAGCATTTTTGTAAGGGGCATCTTTTACTGACTTTGAATTTGAACGAAAGGTGACCATCAGTGTTCAGCATTGTGCCCATCAGAAATTGCATAAATTGGTCTCAGAAGACATTTTTTCGAAGATAGGACTCAGGTTTGAATTATAAACATATAGGGAATAATATATGCTGGATCTTTTGATGATCTTCAAATTGACCTAAATGGTTTTAGTACTCAAATTTGATATCATCTCCATCACAAAATGTGCAAAGTGGTCTCCATAGGCAAAACTTTTGAAGATAGAGCCTGTATTAGTGTTATGTTCAATGGGGAATCATATGGGAAGCATCCTCTGGTGACTCTGTGTTAATTGGTCTTTGGAGAAACAAATCTCAAAGGTAGATCTTTAGGTTTGTATTATGTGTAAGATGTCATGATGCTGGGTCTTTTGGTGACATTGAACTGATTGACGTACGATGACCTTGAGTACTCAAACTGAAGATTTAACTTTTCACAGAATGCGTGAGGTGGTCTTTGGAGGCAAGACTCAAATATTGAGCTTATGCTTGTAGACTATATGAAACATCTTTTGGTGACCTTGAACTTGACGTACGACGACCTTGAGTGCGTAGACTGAAGGTTATATCCTATACAGAATGCTTAAAGTGGTTTTTGGAGACAAGACTATCAGATGTAAATCTTTTGCTTGTATTCTGGATGTACGTATGTTAAATAGGTCATATATGAAGCATTTTTGTGACCTTGATCACTCAACTTCAAGGTTACCGTGTATGTCCACCACAAAATGTCTTCAGTACGGTGGCTCTTTTAGGAAATTGCTTTTTTATTTTGAAAAAAAAATGAAACATTTGTGTCACTTGTCTAGTCATTTTATACGCGTATTTAATCATTCTCCACGTGTAATTAATATTTTATTAGTACAGTGGCTGATATATGCCATAGTTTTATCCTTTAATTTTCATTTATGTACGATATTTTGCAGACGGATGTAATACACGTACTTAATATTAAATACGCGTATTTAATATTAAATACGCATACTTAATATTAAATACGTGTACTTAATATTAAATACACATACATAATAGTAAATACGCGTATATAATAATAAATACGTGTATTTAATGTTAAATACACGTACTTAATATCAAATACCAGACAGTTAGATATTTTGTTCTTTTTTGCAGCGCCATGTCGCGTGATATATATCTTGTTTCACGAGACATACACAGCAACATAACCACATCCATTTTTTGCTAATTTGATATTAAGTACGCGTATTCAACATTAAGTACGCGTATTTAATATTATATACGCGTATTTAATGTTATATACGTATATTTAATATTAAGTACGTTTTATTTAATAATAAGTACGCATATTTAACATTAAGTACGTGCATTTAATTATTTTATTTTCTTTAGAATGTCCTTCTGGAAAAAATAATTAGATGAAATCTGAAAAATAAATGTATGGCATATATCAGCCACCGTATATATGTGTAATCAGTATTTTATATACGCATTTAATCATTTATTATGCGTATTTAATATTTTATACGCGTATTTTATATTTTATACACGTATTTAATCATTTATTACGCATATTTAATATTTTATATGCATATTTAATCATTTATTAAGCGTATTTATTTATTTAATATTAGTTTCCATAATACGGAAATATGATACTTGTAACAATAAATCAACCTTGTAAAATGCTTGTGAACTCTGTGACACAACATGACGGTAAACTGTCTAACTTGAAAGGCTACTGCTAGTATTTCTTTCCAACAGGACCGCCCAATGATTTCATTTCTTTCGTGGTTACCATGAGCCCTAAAAATGCATAGATGTTTTGTCTTTCATAGTTTTTTCTGACTTTCTTTATTATGGCGCCCCGTTCGTGCCACAACAAGTGAAGTTATATTTTTATCTCATACGTATGAAATAATAAGTGATACGTATGAGATACTAACACATACGTATGAGATACTAACACATACGTATGAGATACTAACACATACGTATGAGATACTAAAACATACGGGTGATATACTAACTCATACGTATGAAATAATATGTCATACGTACGAGATACTAACAAATACCTATGAGATATTAACACATACGTATGAGATACTTACTCAAACGTATATGAGATATGAGTTAACAGCACATACGTATGAGTACGTATCTCATACATATCTGTTAAAGTAATATCTCATACGTATCTGTTAGTATCTCATACATATGACATATTATTTCATATGTATGAGTTGGAAAAAAAATACCTATAGTAGCTAGGGTCGTATCGTGGCAAGGACGCCATGCTTCCTCGATTCTTTATGGTTGTCTGTAATGTGCCAACCCAGAATGGCACGCCACATCATACATTGAATAATCAACATCTAGATAAATTATAAGATATTGCATTGGTTACAACCCCCTGGAATCTTGGTTGCCAATAGTTACGTGTAACCGTTACAGTTATGACCTCCATAACTAACAATCCGGCCATGGGGACATATGAGTACCTTATTTAAATCTTCCTGTAGGCTTTGTCATTTATGAACATATTTCTCACGTGTACCAAATTTTCACCGAATTTTAAATAACATTGACAAAGTCAAATATATACCAGTGGGTCCAGTACGTGTATTGTACCTTTGTGGATATTTATAACGGATACCGTACTACAGTGTATACTGGATCACATTAATCATTCTACCTGCATGATATGGACACTGCACGTGCTGCATTGAGACTAACATGCGACATTCGAGAAAAAAGTCTGAATTCTGATAATTGTCTGAAGTATGTCGTCTATGGCACATCGCATAATTGCCACAAGGTATCATTTTCATTTACTTTTTTTATCGTTTTATTTCAATCGGGTCTAATTAAAAAATAATATGTTATTCTAGACAAGGTTGAAGACACCCACCCACCGTCGATATATGAAGGATATTTCAGGGTCAGGTTTATCGGCTTGGAGTCAAGTCAGAACGCTTTGCCTGTCAATTATCATCGGAAACAACATTCCCATGTGGTGTGGTGTTAATGAAATTCGCATTATTGAAATTCGAAACTTTTGTTGATTTTTTGTTGATCACCGATAATGAGCATGCTAGTAATAATCGGACGGTTGAATACAAGTTTACTTTTCAATTTATAAAATATAAATTTATTATTGTTATTATTGTTGTTGTTGTTGTTGTTGTTGTTGTTGTTGTTGTTGTTGTTGTTGATCTTTTAATTATACATTTAATTGTGTTTTGGTTTTTATACGGGGTACGGGGAGGTGCTCAGTAAGCCAGCCGAAAACAATAAATCTACAGCACTCACAGCAGTCTGGCGGTAATGAGCCATGCTATGTTGTTGGGTTTTGTTTTTTTTTGACGAAATTATTTGTCTCAACAAATTTAATGTATATTATTTCATTTCCATCATGATTTTTTGTAAATTATTTCTCAAGTCTTAAAAACTTCAACCATCATACTGTATGCCATAGAAATAGTACAAGCATGGTACAAGCGAACTATGAAGCCATTGGACGAGGTGTCAAGTTACAGTCTTGGAACATGTGACTTCTGACATTCTACATTTTTGTTGATTAAAGCGATGTGAATGCTTTGTGACGCAGGACAAGAAATGTTTCCAATTGGCTGGTATATATGAAGAAACATAAAGGTTGTCGTTATAAAAGACGAAGCCTTGAGTGAGATTCAATGGTGTCTTTCAAAGTTACATTATCATTAAATATGATTCGGAAAAGACACTTACGCACTGTTTCAAACTTCGCGATTTTGTGGCTACTTTTCGTGTTTGAGAACAAAGTTTACGGATTGTTTGATGCTGATACCCAGGGCGTGCCACCTTGTGCCTCACATCACTCCGGCTCGAAATCCGGGTCAAGATCAGACTGTGGAACTCAATATCAGAGTGAGACAGGAAATGACGCCATTGTCGAACGGGAAGTGACGTTTGCATCACGTGGGAAGCGACCGCTTCTCTCCATTGGTCATGATGTACGACAGGTAGTGGACAGAATCGCTACTGAAACTGCAAGTCGGAGAGCAAAACTGGCCAGGCGTTATATGGATGTTGTGGGCAAGAGAAAGGTGCCAACCAAAAGAAGGACCATTCATGAATATAGGACTATTGACCATAATTGGCAAAAACCCAAAGGATAAACCAGTACACACAAAACGGGCACATGATATATATGGTATAGGCCTAGGTCTATCACTTCATATGTGTTAGTTTATTAATGTTGAGTATAATAAAATTTGAAATTTGAAATAACGGTTTTCAATCATGTGTTGACACATATCTGTTGTTACCCGGTATCGTGTGATCGTGCACGAGGATTTGAAGAGCAGTGAATTTTTATTCGTCGTCATGTTTTTAGCTTACCGCCCATAAGGGCCGATAAGCTATTGTCGTGGTTTTTCGTCCGTCGTTCGTCGTCGTCGTCCGCCACATCATCTGTTAACATTTCTTATCTTTTTTTATTTTTGGGCTGATGAATTTGTCCATAAATTTCTGTGAATATGTATTGGGTGAATACCCCCAGACTTTTTAGGTTACCGGACCTTTGGTCCGATAACCTATTGCCGTGGCGTTGCGTCCGTCGTCCGTCGTCCGTCGTCCGTCGTCCGTCCACATTTTTATCATTAAAGTTTACAGGCGAATATTTCTGAAATTTTGCACAAAAATACCTAAAAATATTTCCAGGAAAGGTTTTTTTTAGTTTTTTGATTTTCGCATTTTTTTCAAAATGGCGGCCGTTTTCGTCGAAAAATGGCCAATTTTGGACTTTGATGGTCGTTTTCTCAAAATCTGTTCAGTAACTTTTTTTCTTATTGATGCATGACACTCCTCCTATGTACCCCTGTGACAAGTATAAATTTCGTTGCCCTTGAATCGCTCGAAGTGGGCCATTTTGGGCCCAAACTCGGCCCAAATGGGACTTTCCCATGTTAAATTCTCCTATGCTTTATAATGGGACACATTAAGCCTAATATCTCACTTAAAATTGAAATTAGAGACTAAGAGTCAATTGTAGACATATAAGAAATGATATATGCTGAATATTCTCGTGACCTTGAATTTGACCTCTGACCTCGGTTTCAAGGTCAGAACGGCCGTTTTCGTCTAAAAATGGCCAATTTTAGACTTTGATGGTCGTTTTCTCAAAATCTGTTCAGTAACTTTTTTTTCTTATTGATGCATAACACTCCTCATAGGTACCCCTGTGACATGTTTAAATTTCGTTGCGCTTGAAACGCTCGAAGTTGGCCATTTTGGGCCCAAACTCGGCCCAAATGGGACTGTCCCATGTTAAATTCTCCTATGCTTTATAATGGGACACATTAAGCCTAATATCTCACTTAATATTGCGATTAGAGACTAGGAATCAATTGTGGACATATAGGAAATGATATATGCCGAATATTCTTGTGACCTTGAAATTGACCTCTGACCTCGGTTTCAAGGTCAGAGCACAAAATGGCTAATATCTCGTTCATTATCGACTTTACAGCTTAGGAATCAATTGTGGAAATATAGGAAATGATATATGCTGAATATTCTGATAACCTTGAATTTGACCTTTGATCTCATTTTCAAGGTCACAGGACAAAATGGCTAATATCTTACTTATTATCGATTTTACAGCTTAGGGATCAATTGTGGACATATAAGAAATGATATATGCTGAATATTCTCGTGACCTCGAATTTGACCTCCGACCTCAGTTTCAAGGTCAGAGCACAAAATGGCTAATATCTCGCTTATTATCGACTTTACAGCTGAGGAATCAATTGTGGACATATAGGAAACGATATATGCCAAATATTCTGATGATGTTGATTTTGACCTTTGACCATTTTCAAGGTCACAGGACAAAATGGCCAATATCGCACTTATTATCGATTTTACAGCTAAGGGATCAATGGTGGACATATAGAAAATGATATATTCTGAACATTGTCATGACCTTGAACTTGACCTTTGACCTCATTTTCAATGTCACAGGACAAAATGGCTAATATCTCGCTTATTATCAATTTTACAGCTTAGGAATCAATTATGAACATATAGGAAATGATATATGCTGAATATTGCTATGACCTTGAATTTGACCTTTGACCTCATTTTCAAGGTCAGAGAACAAAATGGCTAATATCTCGCTTTTTATCGACTTTACAGCCTAGCAATCAATTGTGGACATATAGAAAATGATATATTCTGAACATTGTCATGACCTTGAACTTCACCTTTGACCTAATTTTCAAGGTCACAGGACAAAATGGCTATTAGCTCGCTTATTATCGACTTCAGAGCTTCGGAATCATTTATGAACGTATAGGAAATGATATAAGCTGAAATTTGCTATGACCTTGAATTCAACCTTTGACCTCATTTTCAAGGTCGCAGGATATGATGGCTAATATCTCGCTTTATTATTGACTTTACAGCTTAAAAATCAGTTGTGGACATACTAGAAATGACATATGCCGAATATTATTGTGTCGTTGAATTGACCAATGACCTTATTTTCAAGGTCACGGGACAAACTACTAATATCTAAAATTTGTATTGTCCGGTAACCTTTCTTAGCCCTTGGGCTAATTTTTCATTTCTTTTTCTTTTATTGAATCGATCCTATGCAGTTTTGGCGGCCAGTTTCAATGCTCTTGAATCGCCGGTCTGCGTGTGGCGGTCATTTTGATGTTTTTTTATGGGGCCAAAATAGGACTTTCCCATGTTAAATTCTCCTATGCTTTATAATGGGCCACAGTGTTCTTGATATCTCACTTAATATTGAGATTAGACACTTGGAATCAATTGTGGACATATAGGAAATGATATATGCTGAATATTCTCGTGACCTCGAGTTTGACCTTTAACCTCATTTTCAAGGTCAGAGCACAAAATGGCCAATATCTCGCTTATTATTGACTTTACAGCTTAGGAATCAATTGTGGAAATATAAGAAATGATATATGCTGAATATTCTCGTGACCTTGAATTTGACCTTTGACCTCATTTTCAAGGTCAGAGCACAAAATGGCCAATATCTCGCTTAGTGTCGACTTTACAGCTTAGAAATCTATTGTGACCATATAGGAAATGATATCTGCCGAATATTCTGATGACCTTGAGTTTACCTTTGATCTCATTTCCAAGGTCAGAGCACAAAATCGTTAATATCTCGCTTATTATTCACTTTACAGCTTGGGAATCAATTGTGGACATATAAGAAATGATATATGCTGAATATTCTCGTGACCATGAATTTGACCTTTGAACTCATTTTCAAGTTCAGAGCACAAAATGGCTAATATCTCGCTTAGTGTCGACTTTACAGCTTAGAAATCTATTGTGACCATATAGGAAATGATATCTGCCGAATATTCTGATGACCTTGAATTTGACCTCTGATCTCATTTCCAAGGTCAGAGCACAAAATCGTTAATATCTCGCTTATTATTCACTTTACAGCTTGGGAATTAATTGTGGACATATAAGAAATGATATAAGCTGAATATTCTCATGACTTTGAACTTGACCTTTGACCCCATTTTCAAGGTCAGACCATAAAATGGGTAATATCTCTCTTATTATCGACTTTACAGCTTAGGAATGAATTGTGGAGATATAGGAAATGATATATGTCGAATACTCTGATGACCTTGAAATAGACCTTTGACCTAATTTTCAAGGTCAAAGCACAAAGTGGCTATTATCTCGCTTATTATCGACTTTACAGCTTAGAAATCAAATGTGGACATGTGATATTTGCTGAATATACCTGTAACCTTGAAGTTACCAGACCATCGGTCCGATCACCCATTGGCTAGCCGGTAAGCTACAGGTCCCTTGGGCCTATGTTTTCAACATCCCTTTCGATTTCAGCACTCGCAGACTGGTGATTCCAGGGTCACGAAACTTATACATCACCAAGGTACTTATGGAAGGTTTTATGCATCAATTAGAAATAAAACCTATCTGACAGAATTTCGTCGAAAACGGCCACCATTGTGAGAGAAAAGCAGGACTCACCTCCCCCCCCCCCCCTCCCAATGACCCCCTACTCCTTCCCGAATATATTTTTTTAGGTTTTTTATGCAAAATCGATCGTAACTTTAAGGATAATTATGTAGAATAACAGAAGGAGACGGTCGAATGGATTAAGTTCAGGGCCTTTCCCATGTTGAATTTCCTATTCAACTGGCCCCTAAATTTGCTGAAATTGACTTTTCGTCTCAAACATAGTCGGGGACCTCTTCTGGGCCCTTACTTGTTGTTGTTTCCTCGGCTAGACGCAACTCCATGCCAATAGGTTGTCGAACAACTGCAAATACTGTTCCAATTCATAAGTGGGTACTATTTAGCTCCAAATTGGACTAAATTCGAACCTACACTAATAACAGTATGCGAAAAGCAATGGTATCTGAAAAAAAATCCAATTTAATCTATGTACACACGGGTCATGTATGTGCAGGAGAAAATTGATATCTGATACCAGCCAGAGAATTTACATCTGACGTGTGCAAAATATTACACCTCCGACATAAGTTTCACAAATTAATTGAATCTTCTTTCATATTGAGTGCTAGAGGTGAACCACGAAGTTTGCGCATATAAAATCAGACAATAGAAGTCTGTGATACGCTTGAACTATAAAAACATAATATATATATCTTCCCATAAAACATTTCTGACACAGGATTTTTGGGACTTTAGGGCCGTGTGGTTGAAAAGTAAACTCTATAAAATAGCCCTGCATTTCACTCTCTACAATCTTAGATGAAAATGGTAAGAAGCCCATTGGTGATACCGGTATGCATGAACAATGTGGTGTTTTTAGGTTACCGGACCTTGGGTTCGATAACCTATTGCCGTGGCGTTGGGTCCGTCTTCGTCGTCGTCGTGCGTCTACATTTTTATCTTCAAAGTTTACAATCGAATCTTTCTGAAATGCACAAAAATGCCCAAAAATATTTCGAGAGGGAGATATTTTTTAGTTTTTTTTATTTTCGCAATTTTTTTTTCAAAATGACGGCCATTTTTCTTTCAAAATGTGTTCATTACTTTTTTTTCTTATTGATGCATAACACTCCTCATATGTACCCCTGTGATATGTATAAGTTTCGTTGCTCTTGAATCGTTCCAAGTGGGCAAATTTGGGCCCAAACTCGGCCCAAACGGGACTTCCCCATGTTAAGTTCTCCTATGCCTTAGAATGGGGCACATTTTTCCAAGTATCTCACTTAATATTGAGATTAGAGATATATCGCTTATTATCGACTTCACAGCTTAGGAATCAGTTGTGGACTAGTGATGATAGATGCTGAATGTTGTCGTGACCGTGAATTAAATAATGACATTGTTTTCAAGACCGGACAAAAGGCTAATATCTGAAATATATATTGTCTGGTAACCTTTCTTGGCCCTTGGGCCAATTTTTTTAGGTTACCGTAAATTTGGTCCGACAAAATATTGCCATGGCCTGCGACCGTCGTACGTCTACCTTTTTATCTTCGAAGTTTACGATCGAATCTTTCTGAAATTTTGCACAAGAAATGCCTAAAATATTTCAAGAGGGGGGGGGGGGAGCATTTTTGTTTTATTTATTTTCGCAATTTTTTTCTGCTATGTATCTCTATGATGTGTATAACTTTCGTTGCCATTGAATCGCTCGAAGTGGACCATTTTGGCCCAAACTTGGCCCAAATGGGGCTTTGCCATGTTAAATAATAATAATATGCTAAAACATGTTAATAGCATGTTAAAATGTTAAATAAATAATAAGAATATAATATATGATATATGCTGAATATTCTCTTGACCTTGAATCTGGCCTTTGGACTAATTTTCAGGGTCACATGACAAAATGACTAATATCTCGCTTATCGAGTTTAGAGCTGGGAATAAATTGTGTACATATAGGAAATGATATATACCGAATATTTTGATGACCTTGGATTGGATCTTTGACGTCATTTTCGAGGTCAGAGCACAAAATGGCTGATATCTCACTTATTTTCGACATTACAGCTTCGGAAGCAATTGTGCACATATAGAAAATGATATATGCTGAATATCATCATGACTTTGAATTTGATCTTTGAACTCATTTTCAAGGTCACAAGACAAAATGGCTAATATCTCGTTTATTATCGAATCCACAACATAAGAATCAATTGTGTACATACATGCCGAAGACCTTCAATTGGACCTTTGGCTTCGTTTTAAAAAATGAATATACAGTTTAGCAATCAATTGTGGACATATAGGAAATAATATATGTGGAATATTCTCGTGACCTTGAAATTGACTAGTGACCTTATTTTCAAGGCAACAGGACACTATGGCTAATATCTAAAATATAAAACATATATTGTCCGGTAACCTTTTTTACCTTTTCGGCTACTTTTTCGTAAAAAGTTACAACGTCCACACATGGAAACAGTCAATACGTTCTCAAGTAGAAACTTCAAGTTTACTACGTTCACACGCAGAAAGACTCAAAGTTACCACGTTCACACGTAGAAATATTTGAGGCCGCCACACTTTTCCAAGTGTGAACGTGATAGCACTAGAAAAGACATCAAAAGAAATATCCGTGCATTTCACTTATAGCTACCTATGGGCTCCGTAGAATGGTCTCCATGCATCTTCCTCAAATCAGAGTCATCTACATGGTTTCGCGACAAATTTGCCGGAGAAGTCTCTGATTGCCAACCAAGTTTTCTTTTTTGAGGGAAAGTCCGAGCCTCAAATAAACATTGGTACATACCGGGAAGTCAAATACAATTATAGAGCCACTCCTTACTTGAAATCAATATCCACAGAAAGGATACAAAATAACGGAAGTCCACAAGAGAGATGAAAATCAACGGCAGCGACCCAACAGCAAGCTTCAAGAGGTCCAAAAGGTATCCCGAAGTATTATCTTGAGATACTGTACGTACTCAAGATCATTTGAGACCATTCTCACCAGAAGATGTTTCATATACAATCAGTTTGATTTCCATAAAATGAGTCCAGATTTCAGTCCTGTTAACAGATGAGCTTCTGTAGCACAAGAGTGTTTGCGTTATTGATGAGGTTTTGTGTTTGATACCGGTACTGTGATCAAGGGACATCAAGCCGGTTAACAATATGAGATATAAGCACTCTCAGAAAGCAAAGATATATGATACGAACCGCTGGATGACAATGATGTTTGTTTCGTGTTGAAACTAATTTATAAATGCATTGTGTATATCATGTGTTCTAGTCTTTGATGTGGTGCGTTTATTAGTATAATAGATTGTTGGCTTCGATAATGCAAAGTCAGCTATCATAACGGCATACCTTGTGGTACACTTTTGTCAAAATGTGTTTTTATACGCTTCGGTTTGTTTGTGATCACGTAGGATAACATGGTACATCTTCTGTTGACCTTGAACTTGACCTGAGATTACCGGGGGCAGACCTACTCGAAATTGATGTTAAATCTCCATCATAATTTTGGTATGTGAAAACTAACTTTTGGAGATATAGTCGTAAGCTCTGCATATATTGGTTACTGTGAACAAAAACAAATCTAGAATTTTTTCAAAGGGGAGGGGGCGGTACCTATGAAGGGGCGCATCATATACAAGGGCGCATCAAGGAATTTGCCATAGAGGGCGGTGCAGGGGAGGAGCCAGGGGACCGAGAAGAGCGAGCGCAACTCCTTCGGCTTTGAGGGTTCGCGATGCTCCATAAGACCCCCCCCCCCCCGGGAGAATTTTGGGATTTGATAGTATCCCTGGTGATTTCTGAGGTGTAGTTTACAACTGTATTTGTTCAGTTCAGTTTCGCGACAAATTTGTCGGAGAAATCTCTGATTGCCAACCAAGTTTTCTTTTTTGAGGGAAAGTCCGAGCCTCAAATAAACATTGGTACATACCGGGAAGTCAAATACAATTATAGAGCCACTCCTTACTTGAAATCAACATCCACAGAAAGGATACAAAATAACGGAAGTCCACAAGAGAGATGAAAATCAACGGCAGCGACCCAACAGCAAGCTTCAAGAGGTCCAAAAGGTATCCCGAAGTATTATCTTGAGATACTGTACGTACTCAAGATCATTTGAGACCATTCTCACCAGAAGATGTTTCATATACAATCAGTTTGATTTCCATAAAATGAGTCCAGATTTCAGTCCTGTTAACAGATGAGCTTCTGTAGCACAAGAGTGTTTGCGGTATTGATGAGGTTTTGTGTTTGATACCGGTACTGTGATCAAGGGACATCAAGTCGGTTGACAATATAAGATATAAGCACTCTCAGAAAGCAAAAATATATGATACGAACCGCTGGATGACAATGATGTTTGTTTCGTGTTGAAACTAATTTATAAGTGCATTGTGTATATCATGTGTTCTAGTCTTTGATGTGGTGCGTTTATTAGTATAATAGATTGTTGGCTTGGATAATGCAAAGTCAGCTATCATAACGGCATACCTTGTGGTACACTTTTGTCAAAATGTGCTTTTAAACATATGAACGCTTCGGTTTGTTTGTGATCACGTAGGATAACATGGTACATCTTCTGTTGACCTTGAACTTGACCTGAGATTACCGGGGGCAGACATACTCGAAATTGATGTTAAATCTCCATCATAATTTTGGTATGTGAAAACTAACTTTTGGAGATATAGTCGTAAGCTCTGCATATATTGGTTACTGTGAACAAAAACAAATCTAGAATTTTTTCAAAGGGGAGGGGGCGGTACCTATGAAGGGGCGCATCATATACAAGGGCGCATCAAGGAATTTGCCATAGAGGGCGGTGCAGGGGAGGAGCCAGGGGACCGAGAAGAGTGAGCGCAACTCCTTCGGCTTTGGGGGTTCGCGATGCTCCATAAGACCCCCCCGGGAGAATTCTGGGATTTGATGGTATCCCTGGTGATTTCTGATGTGTAGTTTACAACTGTATTTGTTCAGTTTTAGTATTTTGACATTTATGGGCATTCTGGTCTGTGAATTTGGGGAGACAAAATTGGAACTTATAGAATTTCGTTTGATCCCTGGGATGTGTTTCTGGAGGGGTGGGGCGCCAAAATCGGATCAAATGGGGCAAATGCGAACTCGGCATATATGTATGAGGACTTTCGGTGATCAAACTCATGATTGTGTTCACCACAAATAAATTGGTCTTCTGAGACAAAACTCCTCAATATTTAGTTTATACCTGTATTATGAGCATACGTTTTCATAAGTGACACTGTATCTTCTGGTCACCCTGAAGGCCTGAACTTGCCTACGATGATTTTGAGTGATCATACTCAACATGATAGCCACACGAAATTGTGACGTGGTCCTTGGAGAAAAATTATGTTGTATTATAGCATTGGGGAAATCACATATCGTGCCTATTTTGGTGATCTAGAACTTGACCGAATATGTATAACCAACGATCCTATAGTTATAGGATCTTTGGTATATCGTGTAATCACACTCAAAGTTATATCCAACACAAATTGTATAAATTGTCTGAGTCTTGAGGATAGAATTTGGATTAATTTGTATGTGAGAAGTCTTGTTGCCCTTGTGAATATCGCCGGTCTGTGTAGCCTACGTGTGGTTGGCATTTTGAGTTTTTGATGGGTCGGCAGAAAAAAAATTTCTGTTCCAAATTGAGTCACTATTCGTCTGGGAATACAAACTTTTTTTGTCATTGAAAATTCTTTAGGACTATCATCTACTTTCATCCAATTTTCCTTCATATAATGGGAGCTTTGTATCAAGTAATATCCTAGAACGCTTCAACATAGAATTTAAATATTTGCACATTCAAATGGGAGATCTTATATATTTCGGTTTCAGACTTTGAAAGGTCAAAACAGCCTTGTTGGTCGAAAAACGCCCAATTTTAGACTTCGACAGCCATTTTTGTATCTCAACATTATAAATTTCTCTAGTTTAAACCTTTTTTAGCCCTTGGGGTAATTTTTATGTATAATTTATATATTTAGTTACCATGCTCTATTCATATTCATTTTTATTACCATAATTTACATTCTTTATTAATTTTCCACAGTGGTTCAGCGAAGACTCTTCTACTAATTATAATATTTCAAATGACATACCTGAATTAATTATTTAAAACTTGAATTATACAAGAGAGGTTGTCATGTAATGACCTCAACGCTTATATAAAAGACGGATGAATGTTAAGTATGGGTACTATGGGACTGGCCTTGCCATGAACTCAGAAACTTCCAGAACCATCGCCGGTCTGGTGCAATGCGGTGATGAAATTTCACACTGAGCATGCGCATTGCTTGTTTTGTTGCCGAATGACCTCCATTCACACGTGTGGCGAAGTTATCACATTTGTTTGGTTGATCGTGAAGAAATTATACAAAATCAACGATGTTGTCTGCGTGTAGATTGACCGCTTTCAGCGCCAGAACTTCATCGCAGTTGATGCAGCAAAGATACGCGTCAGCTTTCACACGAAAAGTATGTTTTGCTTGACCTGTTGACTGTTTCAATTCACGACACGTTTCTTCGACGAGAAGAACTTGGAAGAACTGGCGAGCTGTGTTCAGAATTTCGTCATCATTTAATACCGTCCTTGTGTGTGATCGTGATGATAAAAAAAATCTTCTTTTTGTCTACATGTTAAATGCAATTAATTGGTTGTGGTTATGAATTAGCCGTAGGCCTACCGCCAGTAACGGCGTAATACATGACATTCCTTCAAATTCACCTATTATCGCCGGTAACAGGACGGTTCACCGACGGGACGGTTCACCGACGCTTTTCTCGAGACGATTCACCGACAGTTACAGGGCAGATTCATCGGGCGACGATTGGGGTGGGCCGGTGGGCATCAGGTGTTATGTGAAGTGGTGTGAGTGGAATTTTGGTGCGAGTGAAAGCTGTATGACAACATGGAATAGGCTTTCTCACCAGCTGCGATTTACGCAATGTATGTGAGATACAAGAAACACGTCTGGTGACACCACGACTGAGATATATCGATCTCCTGCCGGGTGTGCACTTTTTGCACCCCTGTATAAATACACAAAGAAAATAGTTCCCATGTTCGAATTATTTCAACGGCAACAACGGCAACAGTCTAGACGCGCACGAATATACGGACTATGTCAACACAATGGCGGCAATATTGTAAAATTTGATTGTTTTGTTGGAATTTTGCTTGTATTAAAGTGTTTTTCGTTAACCCCAAACTGACTTATGGTGAGAAAGAGAATCTTATGTCTTGTTTTGATGAGATGGAGAAATCTCAGACTCGTCATCAGCTGTCCAGGCTCGCCTAAAGGCTCGCCATGGACTACGCTGAAGACTCGTCTGAGATTTCTCCATCTCATCAAAACAAGACATAAGATTCTCTTAATCATTCAGTCTAAGATATTTCGAGTCTAAGATATTTTACTGTAATTTGACACTTGGCGGCAGCACCGCATTGCCATATGGCGGGAAAATTTGAGTGTCTTATTAGTATATTTTGCAGGTACCTGGCGCGGCCTGGTTTGTGGGAAATGGTCACATCCTTTGGCCGAAAGCCAAACTGGTATCAGCATGTCAGCTCATATCATGATGCTTGTGAATTGTTCTCAGGCTAAACATGTTCAATAAGATATTTAGTATGCGTACAATCATAAGGATTTTTTTAAATCGCAGATCAAAATAATTTTGCCATATAGAATGTCTTTGGTATCTTTGCAGGCTGACATCTTGACCACCCACCGTGCCCCAGTCCATCATGGAAACGGTATTCCAAGCAAGTGGAGGCGTTCCTGTCAGAATTTTGTTATCAGCAATAATGTTGAAAAGATTTATTTTACATGCAGCAAGTTAAAGAAAATTTGTCTTAATTTCACTTGGATAAATGTTTTATATATTTTCATGCATGTATGAGCTTGAGAAAAAAAAAACCGACAAGAAGGATAATTACACGGTGTTGTGTTCCTGTCAACATAAAACATCAACAGTAAATTTTCCACAAATTAATATACATATTTTACATACATGAACCTGACATCGTTGTTTACCATAACTGGCATAATTGATTGATCAGTAGCTTGCTACACGAGTTGAACACTTTTCAACATTGCATAGCTGATACGGCGTGAACAATCAATGTGCTTTGATCAGAAAACTGACATCCAATTGAGTGAATATTCTACCCTATAATCAGCATGTGACAGGAGTTGAACACTTCTCACCACTACTCAGCTTCAAAGTAGCTTCGATTGCAATTAGTAGCTCATGTCTTTCATGATAGCTAACTGAGAACGAAGTAGCTTCAATGATTCAAGTCAATATTGTTTTATGTGAGAGGTGTTCAAACAAATAGTGGCTATATAAACCCACACAGTATTCTGGAGGTCATTACTTGTGTCAAAAGTGTCTCAAGATGAATTCTGTCGAATACCCGTGCATCTATTGTTCCGGTCCTGTCGCAGACAGTGATGAAGCTGTGCAATGCGAAAGCTGTTCGTTATGGCAGCATCGCACTTGCTATACTAACATCACACGACGCCAGTATCTGGCAGCCGTTGCAGGGCTGGCACAACGCGTGTCAACTCCAAGCGCCAGGGCCAGTCCTCCCTCAACCTATACCAGCTGATCGACCTTCTACAAGAAGAAGCCAGCCTCATCACACTCCAGATGCAGTTTCTGTCTAGAGGCGACATCCTGCGCTACCAGCGAAAGACCTTCAAACAAACCCAAGCAAAAATCATCTCCTGGTGGGAAGAGTTCAGAACTGGGAACATCTCCGCAAAAGATCTGCTTAAGAACTGCTCAAAGGTCAATGGTCCAACTATTTTTGTACTTGCTTAATTGGTGATTGTCATCTGCACTGGTTCTGCTTTTCTTGTGTCTCATGTTATATGTGTTTACTGAAATAAATGTTCTACTGTGTCAGATAAGAAAATGTGTTTGGTCTTGAAATACACGATTTATTTTGAAACCAATATTAGTCAAGTAGACTATAGTCCAGTCCAGGTTTCACAGTAGGCCTATGTCCGAAAGTGAAGTAGATGGGCTCCGCCCTAAAAAAAATTATTGGTCTAATCTGTATACCGGCAGCCGCATGCCGTCAGGTCGGTGAAGATGTCATCATTCGACTTAAGATATCGTTCACCAGTTCACAGATCAGTCAGTGTTGTGTTGATTATGTTGATTCCATTGTCACGGTCGATTGTGCTCGTTCATCTGTGCGTGTTTTTACACCTCAGCCGGCCACCACCAGTCTAGACCCAGCGATATAACTGTCGGTGAATCGTCCAGAAAAAGTGTCGGTGAACTGGCAGTGTCGGTGAAACGTCTTGCATTCTTATCGCCCAGCATGAGACACAAACAGAACGCTGATAACTTTGGAGTGTATTGAAACATTGAATATGATATTCTACTAGATCTAGTACATGTAGATCTACTAGTATGTGTACTATGTTCACATGTGATGTAACAAGTTGAACATGGTGTGCATTGTTGGACACCTTATGATTCAGCTTTGTTATTAGCATGACAACACCTTTCTGAAATATTGGGTCTACATGGTCATACAATACACCAAAAGAAAATTTGAAGCTTCAGGAAAACAAATATGTAACAAAATTGACCGGAGGTATTGATGCAAAGGTGCTATACTCTGATTTTTCTAACTCGTTTACACCGTTTTTTGCCGATATTTTTGCGATGTTTAATGGTATTGTATTGTAACTTGGCATACTTCACCTGGAGATCAAACGGCATTTTTCTGCAAACTTTCAGACTTCTGCTCATAGAACTGTGAGAGTTAGCAATCTACTGCAATGATAAATTTTTGCTGAAATCCTGTCGTTTGCATGTCAACAAATATTGTTTTCCTTTGGCACGTGATGGGCGATTCTGTTCCGATAATTTGCATAGGGGCGAGGGTTAGGAATCGTGACCGCCCACGCAAGTAAACTGATTCGAAATTACTCGCACGTGCAGGCACCTTGACGACAACCGACAACCCGATCCCCCTATTATGACTAATTTGAACTTGTCCATTTGGATTCCGTCATCAGTTGTCGAGAACCAAGCAATACGTCGGCGCCCATGGTTCGAGCAAATCCTCGCTTAAATAAAACTTTTGTGTTTTGGAAGAAACAGATAGCGTCCCGGAAGGCAGGTTTGTGTAAATTAATTGCCGTTTGTATCACAGATATGCAATATTCAGTTAAATAGTTCGCTCGAAGTAACTTGACTGAACTGAAGGCAAAAAACGGTGTAAACGAGTTAAAAAAATCAAAGTATAGAGCATTTCAAAGAGGGGTACCGTTAGGTCCTTCTGAAGACAAAAATCAGGGAAAAGTCCAAAAAAAGTGAAGCTCGCTGTTTACACGCAAACAAAACGTGATAATACATATTTCAGGGCTTGAAAATATTCAATATTAATTACTTTACACATTGCAACATCATACACACACACAAATATGACGTTGGTGGTGATCACTGTGCCCAAAGTTGTCAAATTTGCCCTCATCAGGCCATTAGAAGTAGAACAAATGATCACTGAAGCCATTTCTGACAAAATTATAGTCACAAAAAATTGTTTTATTTGTAGCAAAATGTCCAAGGTATTCCTTTACTGGAATGTTATCAAAGGTCAATAAATGAGACTTATGAGACTTGGGCATATCTTATGAGATATGCCCAAAACAGAATTTTTCTCTGATGTTTCCAAAAAAACGATAGCCAAGCTTGTTTCACATGGGCGATAATAGGGGCTTCAAGTGCCAACCAATACTAAACAGATGGCGGAAGTGCAGATGAAACACGACGGGCCCTTCTTTATGAAGCAATTTCCCAAGTAATACGGGGATTTATGATTGAAATATTGATATATTATGAAAGAAAAAACATTATTTCACAAATTAAACCATGTATATTGGCGACAAGAAGTTTTAACTTGTTTTTTGGAGTGAAAAAAAACTTTGAGCTGAACTTTCACCTCCAAAATTGGGTCAGATCTCAAAACGAGGGCTCTTGTCACCTAGGCCGATGTCTAACCTTTCCATACATACCAAATACGCTATGTAAAAGACTTTCTGATTGGTCCAAAATGACCGTAACATGACCCCACCCAAACCGGGTTCAACGAGCTTCACTTTTTTCGCTCCCGCGAAAAACTGCTTGCGCGCGCCGCCTAGCGAAGTGTTGTCATGCTATTGTTATGACATTCGTTACATTTGCAATAAAAAATTGCCCAATGTATCCTACATTTGCCTCCTGTTTACATGTCGGATAAATGGTCAATTTTCGCTGACATCGTATTGCAATTAACATGTGTGCCTTATTGGGTACATTATGATTATTTATATCATAACATGACGATAAAAAGTTGCCCATTTCATCTTACATGACAATTAATGATGTACTCTCTGTCTAATCTTGATCTAATTTCTAAGCTGATGACATCTGTTTCCCTGTGAATTTGTGTATGTTCATGTGATCAAACTCTCATGTGATCTAACTGATATATATCTCTTGCAGAATGTGGCACCTTATCTTGCTTGTACCAGGTTGGACCATCCCCAAAGACGATATGTGTGAGTTGCCTTATAGCAATGAATCATCTTTCATGCACTAACGTACCTTGAATCATAACAAATTACATTATAATATTTATGTTATAGTTGATATTGCGTCTCACGTTTGGACATTTAATGTTTATAGTAATAATGGCTTTCAAGTCCACATTTGTTTGATATATTGGGACATGTTATTGTTCTCAGTTCTGACAAGGTCAAAGGTCACGTCATCGGTATTGATCTCGGTACAACTAACTCGTGTGTTGCAATCATGGAGGGGAAATCTGCCAAAGTACTGGAGAACTCTGAGGGAGCAAGAACAACTCCTTCTGTCGTGGCATTCACAAAGGAAGGAGAGAGACTTGTAGGAATGCCGGCAAAGCGTCAGGCCGTTACCAACTCACAGAACACGCTATACGCCACTAAACGGCTGATTGGTAGACGGTTTGATGACCCTGCTCTCAAACAAGACAAGTATGTATTTGCTCACTTGATCTAAATCCATTTTAAGGCAGTATACTGGTATGTGATAAAAAGAATAGCAATTTACTATTAAGTACATGGTATAGTTTGATGTGAGCATTTTGTGTGTAATCAAAATTCATGTACATGCATGTATATGATTTAATAACTTCATGGGATTTGTTTCCAGAGAGACCGTATCATACAAGATAGTGAAGGCCTCTAATGGAGATGCCTGGATAGAGGCTGAGGGCAAAATGTACTCTCCTAGTCAAATTGGTGCCTTTGTGCTCGTGAAAATGAAAGAAACTGCAGGTATTAGGCATAGCATTTTCACCTGAATATTGGAATTCCGAATAAAATGATCAAACTTGTTTAATGTGGCAAACTAAAGCAACTACATGTATTTGTTTTGTGTTACATGATCAGTTGATTGCCGTTCTGTGTTGCTACAGATAGCTATTTGGGTCAGCCAGTCAAGAATGCTGTCATCACTGTGCCTGCTTATTTCAATGACTCTCAAAGACAGGTATGATTCTCGTCAAACTAAAAAAATTTGTATTTCACAAACATGAATATCACTGAATTTGTTGAAACTGACTAACTGCTTGGATGGCAAAATATCAACCAAGTGCTAGTAATCTCGTAAAGTGTGTAGATTATAAAAAGATGTTCAGATTTCTGGAATCAACAGCTCCTCGTACTGAGCTGTAATAAGATTTTTCAATTGCAGGCCACGAAGGATGCCGGACAGATTTCTGGTCTGAATGTACTTCGAGTCATCAATGAACCCACGGCAGCCGCCCTTGCATACGGAATGGACAAGGCTGAGGACAAACTGTGAGTGTAACTGATGTTGTTTTACATTACCTAACACGTCACTGAATTCCATAAACGCAGCGACCATACAAATTCAACTACCTGATGCCAGACAATTAGTAACCATTCAAGTGTTGAATTTATTAAATTCTGCTTGTTCCTTACAGGATTGCGGTATACGATCTTGGAGGTGGAACTTTTGACATCTCAATCCTGGAGATCCAGAAGGGAGTTTTTGAAGTCAAGTCTACGAATGGCGACACACTCCTCGGTGGAGAAGATTTTGATAATGTCCTTCTCAAATACCTTGTCTCTGAATTCAAGAAGGAAGTGAGTTGGTTTTGGACATGAAGTATTTTATCACAGTGAGAAATAGATGTCACATATTTCATCCAGCACAAAGATTTAAGTTGTTGCGTTTTGTTCTGTCCGATCTAACAGCAAGGGATTGATATCACAAAAGACAACATGGCTGTTCAGAGACTGAAGGAAGCTGCAGAAAAAGCCAAGATTGAGTTGTCCTCCTCACTCCAGGTAAACCCCTTTGGCTTGTGGTTGTCATGGTGACTGATAGACATAGATACTTTGATAGCTTTATCTCTCAGAAATCGGCGTAGATATTTAAGTGATGAGAAAAAGTACATCTTGCAATAATTGCCCACTAGAAGATTTGTTGTGGAGTGAATAATGCATTTTGAGTGAATGTGATGTTTTATTTTGTATTTTTAGACCGACATTAACCTGCCCTACCTGACAATGGACCAGTCGGGTCCCAAACACATGAACCTGAAGTTGTCACGGTCCAAGTTTGAGTCACTTGTTGACCCGCTGATCAAGCGTACTATTGAACCATGTACCAAGGCCTTGAAGGACGCGGAGGTTACTCGTGGTGACGTCGGGGAGGTTCTACTTGTCGGTGGCATGACAAGGATGCCAAAGGTAACTTCCAAGTAACTTTCAACAGTACAATTTCTCAAGCCTAAACCTTTTGATCTCACGAGGAAAATTAGAGATGAGGCTGACCAGAAAATGGGTGAATTGTGACGTGCTATGTTACCAGTACGATTATATTGTAGGTTCAATCAGTTGTCCAAGAGGTTTTTGGACGAAATCCAAGCAAATCTGTCAACCCGGATGAAGCTGTTGCCATTGGTGCTGCCATTCAGGTAAGTATTATGCCTGGTGCAAGGTTACCTCCTGCACTTTCCACCAGTTCTATAAAAGTAAAGTCCAGTAGGGTGAAGTGAGGTTATCTCATGTGACGTACATTCCAGGGTGGTGTTCTGGCTGGAGATGTCACAGATGTCCTCCTACTCGATGTCACACCTCTCTCACTCGGAATTGAGACCCTAGGCGGAGTTTTCACCAAACTCATCAACAGAAATACAACCATCCCCACCAAGAAAAGCCAGGTCAGTGCGGGCGTAGATATCGTTGCTGCAGTAAATTGACTGCTAAACATTTAATATCATGTACATGTGAAATGGGTGCACTAGGATTGCTGCACAGAGCAAAACTCCCTGAATGGCCGAAATGTATAATGATGTAAATTCAATTAGAATTCTGTGAAATACAAGTCCAAACTACAACATCATGTTGCTCTTCAAACTATCAGTAGATCAATTTGGGTATATGGTAAAATGTGTGAGACATCAGTTCTCGAGGTAAACACACTTTATGGTTTTGTGTGGCAGGTATTTTCGACTGCTGCTGATGGCCAGACGCAGGTGGAGATCAAGGTACATCAAGGCGAGCGTGAGATGGCCGCAGACAACAAACTCCTGGGACAGTTCCAACTGGTTAGTGCTTTAATTACTGGACTTGCAGCATTGGAAGAAATGCAGCTCTCTGTGATTCCTCCAGTTGTGGAGATTATATGTATTCAGACTTGTGGTTTTCATGCAGATTGGAATCCCGCCAGCACCACGCGGTGTGCCACAGATTGAGGTCACCTTTGATATTGATGCAAATGGAATCGTTAACGTATCAGCACGCGACAAGGGCACTGGCAAAGAACAACAGAGTGAGTGACTGATGACGAAGAAAGTAGTGGAGTTGATTCTGATATTGTTGCCTATCACATAAATCTTGTACATAATAATTGGACTCCATTCTGCGTCTATGTATTGTATACGTTCTTGGATCCTTCACCCGTATATACTTTTCTTTGAATCTAGAAAATCTGTCCACATCGTTAACAATTGTCTGTGTATTGTATTCTCATTCTCGGCCATTCACTTCCAATAGTTGTCATCCAGTCATCGGGCGGTCTGTCGAAGGACGATATTGAGAACATGGTCAAAAACGCAGAACGATATGCTGAAGAAGACAAGAAACGAAAGGTACGAGTTCTAAATCAAACATAGTCTTCATAAAGCAAACCTAAAACTCAAATTTACGCACTCGAAAAACAAAAATAAAACCAACAACTTACATGAACATCTGATAAAAACATGTTTCTATAAACTTTGATCCTCATACCGCATGCATTGCACGATATTCCATTTCTAGGAGCGTGTGGAGGCTGTCAACTCCGCGGAGAACATCATCCACGACACAGAGAGTAAGATGGAGGAGTTTAAGGAGCAGCTCCCTGCTGAGGAGGTGTGTGGACTGACTGCAACTATACTATGCTCAAAGTGTTTGGTTCTTTTCTATCGTTTAAAAAAAAGAATGGAAAAATTAGTGTGTTTTCGACTCCAAGCGTTTCATCATAGTTGATTAATCTATTATAGTGCATTATACTGTTTGTAAGCAATTGCAACAATTTGTCATCTGAGAAACCACTAGGTCATTTTTTGATGAACATGCATAAATAATTGTCATTCACTACATCCTACAGGTACATACATGTACTTCAAAATGACAAACCAGTTATATGATTTCATGCAATTTCAGTGCTCAAAGTTGAAGGAACATATTGACAAAGTACGAGAGATGCTTGCTAACAAAGACAATGAGACGCCAGAAGATATCCAGAAAACAACATCAGAGTTGCAACAGGCTTCTCTCAAATTGTTTGAAATGGCCTACAAAAAGGTAACCTTGGAGATCTGTTTACAAGACATTGACAGTTTGAATGCACTACTTCCCCTTTGTACCATAGAAATGCCTGCTTGACTTGAGTATCAGATATGTAAAGTATCTTTCCTTGTTTACAGATGGCCGCCGAGCGCGAAGGAGGAAGCTCATCATCAGATTCCAGCAGCTCCTCTGAGTCCAGTGGAGAGTCTGAGAAAAAGGAAGAGAAGAGCTAGATATATCCCAATGTTAGGTCTTTGTCAATAATTATTCAGATGTCGCTGTAACATACTTTCTACATTTAATGCGAATCATGCGTCATTGTCCACTGAAAACTATTTGGATGGTGACTTTCACTGCTACTTATAGTCTGCATTTGAACTCTGTAAACGATTGTGTATCGAGATTTATCATTTGCAGTTTGTGTTTGAATATGAAAGTGTCAAAAATTCAACGTACATGTACGAGTTAGCAGCCAGTCAACTAACAAATTGTTTCTTGAAAACGTTCAGCTTTTTTACTCTGTGTACATGTACATATAAATCCCAATTTTGGTCAAGATTTGCCACAGATGTTTTCATTCAAAAAGGGACAGAGAGAATCAGGTAGAGAAAATGTATACATGATGTACATAGATATAGGTATGTGTGTGTGTGCATTGTGGAGTGAGATAGTGGTTGATGAACATTTGTTCTGTATGTCTTACAGTAATTTTGTACAGAATATATCATGTGCTATGTGCATTCATTTGGTGAACTCTACTTTAGATTGTGGAATAGGGATCGAAGTAAAATTTTGTAGTCTGTCCTGGTGTTTTCAATGTGACCAATTCAAGTATCATTTTTGCACATGGCTAGTATTTGGGAGAATTTATATGTTCATATGAATATGATGATTTGAATTTGAGCAGTAAATATTTATGAAAAACATAACAATTGTGTTGCGATTGTATCACAAATCGACCTCTTCAGTAATTGTTGGTTGACATTTTCTTGGGTTGGGATGTTTTATAACAGTCTTGTATGGGGTCTGTATATGTATATGAACTGAATATGGTTGGCCAAAGTATTGACATTGGAACGTTTTTGGCTGAAGGTCCAGGCTGGTTGTGTAGTATCCAGCCGCAATATTGTCTTTGTCATCCTGTTCACACATTGTTTAGGTGTGTCCTCTGATACATTTGCGCCAAATCTTTCCAAACGTTTTGTGGGAATGCAATAGGATATTCATGGTAAATAGATCTCGGTGATCAAAATTCTTTTTCTGTCTTATGAAGCGTCAAGAGTATGACTTGTGACCATTGGTTTGTTCAGAGGAGTACTGCTTGCCAATGTGTTTGAATTCGTTGGACAAAGTTGAGGTTTTGTCTCAGCTCTCGGCTCCACTCAGCTAGTTTGAGGTCCTACCTCAGCTCGTGTCTCCATTCAGCTAGTTGGAGGTCCTACCTGAGCTGTTGTCTCCATCGAGCTAGTTGGAGGTCCTACCTCAGCTCCTGTACTGGCTCCGTTCAGATGAGTTGGGAGGTGTTATCCAAGCTCATGGCTCCGTTAGAGCAGTTGGAGGTGCTTTCTCAGCTCATGACTCCGTTTGGACGAGTTAAAGGTGCTATTGCAGCTCACTGCACCACTGAGAACATTTGGATGCTCAAGGCTCCATTCAGACGAGTTGGAGGTGCTATCTAAGCTCCAGGGTTCATTCTGACTAGATGAAGTGATGTCTCGGATCCCTTTTGGACAAGTCAGAGGTGCTGTCTCAGCTCTTCGCATTGTTCGGTCGATTCAGAGGTGCTCTCTCCACTCTCAGCTGTGTTCGGACGAGTTAGAGGTGCTATGTCAGGGCACGGCTCTGTTCAGACAAATCGGAGGTGCTGCCTCGACTCACAGCTGCATTCGGAATATTCAAAGGTGCTCTCTCTGCTCATGGCACGGTGTGGACATTTCGAAGGTGCCCTCTCAATAAACTGTATGTTTTGCAGAGAAAAGCGGTCCGCATAATAACTGGTGCACCATATAATGAACACTCACCACCACTATTCCGTAAGTTGGCAAGTTGGCAATTCCAAATTTCATCGATATGTATCGAATATCACTGTGCAAATTTATGTTTGGACAAGAACAATCTATCCTACCAACACCACTCCTGTCTATGTTTACAAAAAATAAAAACATACACAACTTTAACACGCGTCAACGCAACAACATACACTTAAACCCGGTCAAACGTGATATCGTTCACAGGAGTCTCCTGTATCAAGGTCCAGTCTCGTGGGATCAACTCCCACTGATTATAAAAACATCACCGAACTCTCGAGTCTTTGGTTCACGACTGAAACAACATTTCATCTCAAATTATGTTTGATCACTCCGCATGTATTAAACGTACAACCCCAGCGGCGACGGGGACGGCCCATTTTGTGGACAACGGCTCTGAGATGGGACGGGGGGGGGGGGGGGGGGTTTCTGGGCTTGCATCAGTTGGGGCTACCTATTGGGGTCTATCGGGGAGGGTTTTTTTTTCTTCATTATTTCTCAAGGGGTTGGATCTGTTGAGGGTGTTCTCATTGTATACATAAGTTTTTGTTAAATCACGTTCGGTTCAGTTATGTTGACTGTGATATACTGTACATTGTGGGGCTTAAACCAACTTCTAGCATACGTTGTCTTTGTGTGTGGGTACTATGTGTTATCACTGGGAGTATACAGGCACCATGTGCCTTGGTTTTTCTTACCCCATGATCAGATATTTTTTGTTTGTCATATGTATTTCTATGTATATATGTATATATATTTGTTCTGAAATAAATTACCTACCTACCTACCTACCTCTCAGTTCATGCCCCCCTTCGAACGAGTTGGTGGTGCTATCTAGACTCGGCTCCATTAGGAATAGTCAGAGGTGCTATCTAAGCTCATGGCTGAGTTCAGAAAAGTCAGAGGCTGTCTCCAGTGTTGGCTCGGCTGTTAGCTCTCTTCGGACGAGTCAGAGGTGCTGTCTCGGCTCACTACTCAATTCGGACAAGTTGGAGGTGCCGTCTCAACTCATGAACTCAGTTCAGATGAGTTGGAGGTGCAAGCTAAGCTCACGGTTCCATCCAGACAAATTGGAGGTGCTGTCATGGCTCCCCTTCGGACGAGTCAGAGGTGCTGTGTCATCTACTGGCTCTGTTTGGACGGTTCCGTCCTTGGGCTGCGTTCGGACGAGTTGAAGGTGATGTTTCAGCTCATTGCTCTATTTGCATCAGTCGCAGTTGCCGTGTCAGCTTTTGGCTCCATTCAGACGAGTTAGAGGCACTGTCTCAGCTGATGGCTTCAGTCGGACGGGTTGGAGGTGCTGTTTTAGCTTTCGGTTTCGTTAACACTATTTGGAGGTGCTGTTACAGCTTTTGGTTCCGTTTAGACGAGTTGGAGGTGCTATCTCCGCCGGCACCTATCAAACAAGTTGGAGGTGCTGTCTCCGCTCACGGTTCGGTTCAAACGAGTTGGAGGTGCTATCTCGGCTCTGATCAAATGAGTTTGAGGTGCTTTCTTACCTCTCGGCTCTGTTCAAAGGTGTCAGAGGTGCTGTTCCAGCTCTTGGCGCTGTTCAGACTAGTCACAGACTCCCTCAGCTCTTGTCTCTGATTGGACGATTTGGAGGTGCTGTCTTAGCTCTGTTCAGACGAGTCAGAGGTATTGTCTGATGTCTTGGCTCCTGTCGTTCAATTGAGACAGAGGTGCTGTCTTAGCTCTCAGGTCTGCTCAGAGGTGTCGGAAGTGCTGTTTCAGCTCTCGGCACCTTTCAAACAAGTTGGATGTGTTTTCTCAGCTCTTGAGCTGTTTGGGCAAGTCAGAGGCAGTCTCTGGTTTTTGCTCTGTTTGGACGAATCGGAGTTGCTGTCTCGGCTCTTGGCCTTACTTGGACAAGACAGAGCTGCTGTTTCAGCTCTTGGTTCTGCTCAGACGAGCCAGAGGTGCTGTCATAGCTTCTGGCCATGCTCGGACAAGCCAGCAGTGTTGTCTCAGCCCTTGGTTTTGTTCAGACAAGCCAGAAGTGTTGTCTTAGGTCTTGGCTTTGTTCGGACGAGTCAGAGGTGCTGTCACAGCTAATGGCCCTGCTCGGACAAGCCAGCAGTGCTGTCTCAGCTCTTAGCTCTGCTCGGAGAGCCGGAGATGCAGTCTCAGCTGTTTTTCTACTCACTCAAGCCGGGGGTGCTGTCTTGGCTCTTGGCTTTGCTCGGACAACCGGGAGGTGCTGTCTCATCTCCTGACTTTGCTCGGACAAGCCGGAGGTGCTGTCTCAACTCCTGTCATTGCTCGGACAAGCCGGAGGTGCTGCGTCAGCTCTTGGCTTTACTCTGACAAGATGGAAGTGATGTCACAGCACTTGGCTCTGCTTGGACAAGTTGGAGGGGCTGTCTCAGCTTTTGGCTCTGCTTGGATGAGCCGGAGGTGCTGTCTCGGCTCTTGGTTCTGTTCGGGGAAGCTGGAGGTGTTGTCTCAGCTCTTGGCTATATTCGGACAAGCCAGAGGTGCTGTGTCTGCTCTTGGTACTGCTCAGACAAGCGGGAGATGCTGTCTCAGCTCTTGGTCCTGCTCGGATAAGTTGAAGGTGCTGTCTCAGCTCTTGGTCCTGCTCGGATAAGTTGAAGGTGCTGTCTCAGCTATTGGCTATGCTCTTACTAGCCGGAGGTGCTGTCTCAGCTCTTGGCTCTGCTCGGACAGGCGGAAGGTTCTATTTTCAGCTTTCGCTTCAGTTTGGACAAGTTGGAGGTGCTGTCTCGACACCTGGTTCTGCTTGGACAAGCCGGAGGCTTTGCTCAGTCAAGCCAGAGGTGCTGTCTCGGCCCTTGGCTTTGCTCGAACAAGCCGAAGGTGCTGTCTTGACTCTTAGTCCTGCTTTGACAAGCCGGAGGTGCTGTCTTGGCTCTATTCGGACACGCCGGAGGTGCTGTCTCAGCTCTTGGTTCTGTTCGGAGAAGCTGGAGGTGTTGTCTCGGCTCTTGGCTATATTCGGACTAGCCAGAGGTGCTGTGTCTGCTCTTGGTACTGCTCGGACAAGCCGGAGATGCTGTCTCAGCTCTTGGTCCTGCTCGGATGAATTGGAGGTGCTGTCTCGGCTATTGGCTATGCTCTTACAAACCGGAGGTGCTGTCTCAGCTCTCGGCTCTGTTCAAGTGAGTTGAAGGTGCTGCTGGCTCGCTTTCAAACGAGTCTGTGGTGCTGTCTTAGCTCTCGGCTCCTTTCAAATGAGTTAGAGGTACTGTCTTAGTGCATAGCTCCTTTCACGTGAGGTGGGAGCACTGTTCAGAGGTGCTGTAGAAAGCCTTGGCTCTATTCAACTGAGTTACAGGTAATGTCTCAGCTCTCGGCTCCTTTTGACTAGTTGGAGGTATTAGCTCACAGCTCCTCTCGGACGTGCTGGAGGTGCTGTGCTCTCAGCTTATTTGAACAAGTTAGAGGTGTTGTCTTAGTTCACGGCTCTTTTCGGACACATTGAAGGTGCTGTGCTGTCATCTCCTTCCAAACTAGTTAAACATGATGCCTTAGCTAACAGCTCCTTTGGACGAGTGTGGAGTTGCTGTCTTAGCTCATGGCTTCACTCGGTCGAGATGAAAATGCTATCCCAGCTCTTGGCTCCGATCGAATTAGTCAAAGGTGCTATATCAGCTGACAGCTCTGTTTGGATGAGTCAGAGGTTCGGTCTCAGCTCATGGCTCTGGAGCTGCCTTCTCAGATCCTGGCTTTGCTCAGTCAAGCCAGAGGTGCTGTCTCGGCCCTTGGCTTTGCTCGAACAAGCCGAAGGTGCTGTCTCGACTCTTAGTCCTGCTCTGACAAGCTGGAGGTGTTGTCTTGTCTCTGTTCGGACGAGCCGGAGGTGCTGTCTCAGCTCTTGGTTCTGTTCGGAGAAGCTGGAGGTATTGTCTCGGCTCTTGGCTATACTCGGACAAGCCTGAGGTGCTGTCTCAGATCTTGGCTCTGCTCTGACGAGTTAGAGGTGGTATGTCTGCTCTTGATACTGCTCGGACAAGCAGGAGATGCTGTCTCAGCTCTTGGTCCTGCTTGGATAAGTTGGAGGTGCTGTCTCGGCTATTGGCTATGCTCTTACAAGCCGGAGGTGTTGTCTCAGCTCACGGCTCTGTTCAAGTGAGTTGAAGGTGCTGCTGGCACGAGTCTGTGGTGCTGTCTAAGCTCTCAGCTCCTTTCAAACGATTTAGAGGTGCTGTCTTAGTGCATAGCTCCTTTCACGTGAGGCGGGAGCACTTTTCAGAGGTGCTGTAGAAAGCAATTGGCTCTATTCAACTGAGTTACTGGTAATGTCTCAGCTCTCGGCTCCTTTGGACTAGTTGGAGGTATTAGCTCACAGCTCCTTCCGGACGCGCTGGAGGTGCTGTGCTCTCAGCTCATTTGAACAAGTTAGAGGTGTTGTCTTAGTTCACGGCTCGTTTCGGACACATTGGAGGTGCTGTTAAACACGATGCCTTAGCTAACAGCTCCTTTGGACGAGCGTGGGGATGCTGTCTTAGCTCATGGCTTCATTCGGGCGAGATGAAAATGCTATTTCAGCTCATGGCTCTAATTGTATTAGTCAGAGGTGCTATATCAGCTGACGGCTCCGTTTGGATGAGTCAGAGGTTCGGTCTTAGCTCATGGCTCCGTTCGAACGAGTTTGAGATGTTTCAGCTCTTGGCTCTATTCAGATTAGTCAAAGGTGCCGCTGTCTAGGTTCTCTTCCGGACTTATTGAAGGTGTTATCTCAGCTCTTGTCTCTGATCGGACGAGTTGGAGGTGCTGTCCAAACAGCAGGTGGTGATGTTTTAGCTCACAGCACCTTCCGTCTCAGCTCAAGGCTCCATTCAAATGAGTTGGAGGTGCTATCACAGCTCCATTCAAACGAGTGGGATGTGCTGTCTTACCTCTCGGCACCTATCAAACAACTTGGAGGTGCTGTCTCAGCTCTAGGGCCCATTCAAATGATTTACAGGTAATGTCTTAGCTTGTGGCTCCTTTGCACGAGTTAGAGGTGCTTCCTTGGCTCATGACTTCCTTCGATCGTGCTCACGGCTCCGATTAGAAGAGTTGGAGGTGGCTCTGTTTAAACGTGTTAGAGTGTTGTTTCAACTCACGACTCCGTCCATACGCATTTGAGGTGCTGTATCACCTCACGAATTGGAGGTACTGTATCAGCTCACGGCTGCGTTAGAAGTGCCATCTTAGCTCTCAGCTTTGTTCAGATGAGTCTCGGATGTGGTCTCAGCTGTCAGCTCCGCTCAAACGAGTCAGGAGTGTTTTCTCAGCTCACAGATCCTCTCAAGCAAGCCAGAGGTATTGTTTTAGTTCTGCTGAGGGGTGTCGGAGGTGTTGTCTTAGCTCACGGGCCTGTTCAAACAGATCAAATTACTGTCTCAGCTCTCGGCTCCATTCAAACGAATTAGAGGAGCTTTCTTGGCTCATGGCTCCTTTTCAGCGAATTGGAGGTGTTGTCTTAGTTCATGACTTCTTTAGGACGCGATGGAGGTGCTGTGCTCATGGCTCCGTTTAGACGAATTCAACGTGCTGTTTCAACTCATGGCTCTTCTCAGACGAGTTTAAGGTGCTGTCTCAGCTCACGGCTCCTCTCAAACGAGTTGGAGGTGTTGTTTTAGCTCATGGTTCCTTCCAGACGATATGGGGTAGATGTTGTAAACGAGTTATAAAAATCAGAGTATATGCCAAATTGGAACATATACAATTTCAAATTGATCTGACAATCCCAAACAAAATTATGGCAAAAAAAGTCATTTGAGGTTTTGTGTTGAACTTGTAAATTTAATAACTGTAAATTTAATTGTAATGGTTGTAACTTGACCAATAGAGATGTTGGCATGCAGTGGGGAAAAAAACACATTTCAATTGGCAAAACCAGGTTTTTCATCCGATCTTACATTATTTGGCAATTTTGTTAATACTGTTAAATATATAGAGGAATGTGTAGTGAGCTCACCACATCGAAGCAAGTACTTTTTTTGCAAAACAAGTTCTCCATGCATAGTTTACGCTCAGATGTGCTTCTGAGTTCTAACCCTTAGCTTTTCACTTGTATTATCTACGGAATGTACCGAACATTTCCGAGCTTCTACTTCCGACATGCGATCTGGGTGGAGCGCCCTCTTCTGATTGATATGTTTAACGGGCGGGTCTACTTTTACTGTTTTAGGGGGAATATGTTTATCGGCACGTTCATAATAAACATTTCTGTGTGGAAATCGTTGATATGCCAACTATTTATTGCTTTTAATTATGTTGAGGAGTTGAATATTGTATTGGACAAAGACAAGTAGATTAAAATGTTTCTGAGCAGTATTGAATACACATGGGAGAACCAACCTGAACACCCCTGCTGGGCACGTGTGTATTGCCATCACATCTTTGCACTGATGGAGGACTGACCTTCTGCAAGGAGTTGAAGCGGTGGATTATTTGCCGAAAACGAGCATGATTATCGGTTAAATCGATTGATATTTTTGGGAAAATAGCAGCGCAACAATATAAGACAGCATTAGGAATACAAATAAACGGTTTTCCATCATGGGTAAGTGTGCTTTGCTGTGTTGTTTGTTGTGTTCCGATCCGATAAACAACATGAATCATGCAGGCAAAATGCACCACCCCACTCACCTCATTTCTCAGGTCAAACCACAAATACTGTAAACCGAATGATGGCCCCTGTTGTCGCATATTGTTGGAAATGTCATTGCTATTTTCTTTCATATAGTTAAGACAAACAAATAAAAGTAATGTATTTCAATTGTCGCAATTATGGATCACGAATTTTGCCACGTGTGTCAACCAAAATTGATTTCTTGTGACTTGTGTGAATGAAACTGAAAGACTCAGACCATCACCATGATCAAAAGTCAAAGACGCCCGCTAATTTACATTTCAGGCATCAGTACATACAAACTAAGCTGTCAATGCTTGGACAATTATTTATTAAAAGAAGTTGATAGATCTAGATCTATTTATTCCTTATTCCAAGCATAACAGCGGTGAGCCTTAAAAGTGACATGGTCCAAAGACTCCCTCCAAGACTTGGTCCAAGATGTCCAACACTAATAGCGAATACTGGTAATCAACTCAGAAAGATATACACATGTATACAGCTGGATCTAGACTAGGTTTAAATAATCTAGATCTAGTGATGACCATGTCTGGTCAACATATGGACTGTTTTTTGTCTTTTTCTGCAGAAGATGTTGCATTGTCATGCATGATGTGCCAACATATCCCCCAATTCATAAACCAAGTACACAGTACAGAAAAAACAAAAACAATTGCTGTAGTTTTGAATTGTTCATGTACATGTGTACATGTACCAGTCAGGATGGCGCTGTTGCCCCCCCCCCCCCCCCCCCCACCAATCAAATTCATATTTGTAGGTGTGGTTTACTTTTAATGCCATCTACAGATCTATGCAGAAGTATTGGCGAATAATAATTGCAGGTGTAAGCCCAAGTTGATGGTAAAAAACCTGACTTATACTGGTCGCCTACTATCTACAGTGTTCTACACAGGCCTCAGGATTAGAATTTCTCATTTTTGGGCAAAAATCCAAACCGTCGTGCAACACGTACAACTGTATGCGAATCAAATTAATTTCAGACCACTTCCTCTGAGATTATCGCTAAAATTTTGTATCTTGCTACCAAAATAATCCAACTTGCATCATCGAATTTTGTTATGCTACATTTGCAACCTTGGTGAACGTCGATTAATCAAGACATATCCATGATCTGATTCTGAATCAGTTTTATTCTTTGTATTATTTGCTATAATTAGTCAAACGTACAATCCATGAATCATGAGCGTTAATAGCACCAAATATACAAAAATAGCACAAGTAATAATTTGATAATAACCATTCCTGAGGCCATAGTTATTTAATTCGCTGGTTCACGGATCCCCCCAACCCTATTTTTTTTCAAAATGGAAAATAAATATAATTGGTTCCAAAGTACCAAATTATTTATTTTGCAACCGACTGTAGTGTCAAGCTAAAAAAAAAAAATAAATTATCTAGTGCTGGCACGCCATAAATTATCTAGCGTTGCGCCGTTGGCACGCCTTTAGACAATCTGAAGCTTCTAGATTCTTGAAAAATTATGATAAATAATATTTATTTTGGGGTGACTGACTGCTCGAAGTGTCGAATTACATTTATTTTTACATTTATTTATTTTTATTTTCAAACTGTCAAATTATATTTATTTTTATATTTCGACCACCCCCCCGCCCCCCACCCCGACCCAAATTTTTTTGTTAAAAATTCGTAAACCAGCAATCAAATAACTATGGCCTGAGTGTTAAATTTATATTTTGTCATTTGTTTTGGTGACAAAGATATCTACAGTACTGGGTATAATAGAATATAGCTTTGGAAAGATGTAAAGTATTTAATTCTTTTTACTTCTAATGTATCATCAGTAATTTGATCAGCAGTGCTAGTAATCAGTGCAGCTTGGCAAGTGAGAACATCTTGAACATGTTGAAATTCCTGGAGAGGTAAATAGCTGCTAGGCAGTCTGGCACCATTTGAGTTCAGTGGGTCAGTACATGTTTTGTTTTTGTATTGTGTTTATTGGGAGTGGGTCATACAAAACTTGATAGCCAATTAACAGTAACTTGAGTTGTGATTTGTACATTCCATATTGTATGTCAAATCAGGTCAAGTAGAAAACTGTTATTATTGCAATACATGTACTACTAATTGTATTGTCAATGGGTGATGAATCATGGAGGTCTCAAATATAAAGAAACATACTATTATCCTATGTTTGAGTTGTCAATACTTGTCATGATCATGTGGACTCCATGTAGTATTCATGACAGAAATCACTGCAGACTTGATCCAGATATATCAGGACTTTGATTGAGTATAACAATGAAGTACATTGTATATATCTATAGTTGTCTTCATGGTGACTCTCTAGTCTCTACTGTAGTTTGTGTAGAAAATTAGAAATACATAGATCTGCATTTCAGACTGTATCACAGTGAATTATGACTCATCAATATTGAATATTTAACTGTTCTGCTTTAACGGAATCAATCGGGTGAGATGTATTCACAGTCTGACCTAGTTATATTTGAGTTTTGCAGTTTTTGCCAAGCTGAACTTAAAATGCTAGATGAAAAGTTCAGAAGAGTCGCATGGTGAATGCGTGTGTGGTATTGTGGTCGAGATGTGAACGAGGTCATTGACATCCTTTGGGTCAATAAATAGAGCTATACATTGGTGCAGATGTATTGTATATGCTCGCATGCACTAACACCTTTAGAAACGATAAAGTTCTAAACATCATAATGAATAGAACTTGTACATACATGTAGGTTGTTTGAAAGTGCAAATAGACTAAATTACAAAAACAAGTTACAAATGTATTATGTTACTTAAATATGTGTATATATTAGTGCAAACATGCTAGAAGTTCCTCTCAATTATGTACACCTTGAACATGTTGAATCTGTTCATTGCAGCTGTAATTAATGCACGATGTGATTATACATGAAAATATGCAATTATGTGATTCCGTTAAATAATAGATACAGCAGCCTACACAATGTTACATCCATTTAATTAGATATTCAGGTGTTGCACGAAGTGACCTATTTCCTACATGGCTATGGCAGAATTGTGGTAGATTCAGAATAATACAATATGGTAGAGTCCATATTCTGGGCCATGTGCACTGAAAGATTGCAATCAATACAGCGTTCAGTCATATTCAAGAGTCTGTCTGAAGTTTGTAAGCTAAATTCTACCGACTGAAAATAAAACGTGAGATATGCCAGTGAGGTACAAATAAATATATTCGGAACACTTCATGTTGACCTTTGTTGCTGCTGTGGCTGAACCATGTAAATTTCTGCAAGTAAATTGTCTGTGGTGGGTTTGTGATAAATGTTCCTGTCGTGCCGGCCGTGATCAGGCGGAAATTCTATGCTAATGTATTCAGCTGCCACTTGACTCTGTCCAGGTCGCTCAGTGGTGACCACGCGGATGTGGGAGGTGAATGACTTGTATCAGAAAGCCGTGGGTTTCAGCTTGTATCCATGCATGTCATGCTTGTGAGTAATTGGTTATTGATGCTACACTCAAAACCTGTGAATAAACGTTAGGGTCAGTGGGGGTGGAATATAGTTCAACTTGTACAGTACCTAATGTACATATTTAGTACATCATCAGCATTTAAATGGATATTTTGATTGAAACCTATTCAAATCTTATACAAATATGTAAAACTCATCAGCAATGATTGATATTAGTTTTTCTGATAGTACATGTATTGAGACGTTCGCCCACATGGACAGGTGGCCAATAATGATGTGAAGTGTGCTCTAATGATCCAGATACTTGGCCCATAATCGGCATGTTTGTTTTCGTAGAAAAGTTAACAAAGTGTGTTCAGGTGAGATGAAAAGAGTTGCTAACTATGAAAAAGCAGTAAAGCCATAAACAGCGGCAGCACTCATTCGTACACGAGTGCGTGGCGAGCAGCACTCATCCGTACACGAGTGCGTGGTGAGCAGATCAGCTGATCAATTTCTCCCGCCTTCGCTCGCTCGCTCACTAGCTATCGTATCTGCCACAGATCTATCAATGGTCCTGGAGTATTCGCGATCTCATTCTTCTGTCGGAGATCTCAAACCATCGATGCTCCTCAGGCCAGATATTGCACCACATAACTTTAAATCACTTTGCCTGTGCCCGACAAAAAGTTAATTAATTTACTCGTTGGTACGGGCAGGTCAGTGTGAACTTGTTTATCTGTAAACCACATTAATGTATCTAGGATATATCGGGAGAAGCAAGGTTAAGGATTGCTCAGTGGGGGGTGAGGGTGGAGTGGTGTAGGTTGGAATGAGGGCGTCGGCAGTCGAAAGAGCTAGATTTCCTAGCTATAAATCTCCCCAGTACGGTATCGATCCCGGACCCCATACCGCTTTCCCTGGAATGTTCCGCAACTGTAAGCCAGGAATGTCCACAACTTGTTTTTGTTCCGTCACAGACCATTCCAGATGTGTCGAAAATCAAATTACGTGAGACAACAATTAAGTCTTCATGTCTCTGCAATGTTTTCTGCCAAGTACTTTGCCTGTAAAAAGAACATGCACTGGTTTCTGGCAAATTAACACAAGTCACTTTTCACGGCCAGATGCTCAGGAGGTCTGGATACTTGAATATGCAGCTGCCTACAGCAGTCTCTGGCTAAAGGCTTCAGCCTGTCCAGATTTCACTCCCTGCCCCGGCCTTGTTTATTTCTGAAACGAATACTGTTTTTGTTTTCGCCCATGGTGCAATATGCTGGCCAGGCAATTTGGCAATGATGTGTAGTGGCCAGCCTGAAGGCGAGATGTAGAGAGAGAGGGTGTGCCTGCAATAAAAATATCATGATTCAGGGCCAGATTTTATATTGGGTCCAAGGACATGATGTAATATTTTCTTGAGTACCTTGCACCGGCTTACGAGTGCCAGCACTTCTAATCTGATTGATCCCGCAAGTATATTTGGAAATGGAATGAACACTCGACGGCGACGCATGTCATGCACTTTAGCAAACTGAAAAAAATCTTTAAATGCCCTAAGTGCTGAGGACCAAAATCATTAGAAACGTTCAGCCGATTTTTTCAAGAAATAGAGGGAAGTGCTTGAGATCCAAGATGGGTCTCCATGGGAGGCCTACACTCATGTCATATAAAATATCTGCATTCTATTTTAACTCCCATCCTCCATCAAATGGCTTCCTGTTGAAATGGATACACATCGTAGCCTGTTAACAATTTAACGTTTACATAATATGACATACTGGAGAATTACGAGAATACCTTCATGACTATGATATGATGGATACATGTATACGAACATTCAAAATGAACAGTTTTCATGGGTTTTATGGTGGCATGGCATACTGGTATATCTAGCACAGTTTTCTACCCGTAGTTCATGTAACTCGGTGTTCATGCTGGTATGGAGTATGCAGGTATTTGTCAGGTAGATGCTCACATGTTTCTGTAGATTTATGAAACAACAAAACTGCCAAGATTGAGAATCAAGGGCTGATCAGCATTTGAATGAAAAATCTACTTAACCTTTAAATGTCAAAACACTACAGCAAGTAATATAGATTTATGTACAGTTATTAGAGCGTTTTGTTACATTTTGCATTGAGTGAGGCTGAGAACTGTCCGCAGTGTCCGGCCAGACGGAAGCTAGACTACTGTTTATAAGAGTGTCTCGTTTGTCTGCTTCCACTGGGAATAAAAGTATAATCTCCCCAGCAATCTGTAAATACCAACGTGAATCATGTATCCTTTTCCTTTCCTCGCCCTCCGCAGCTTTCCATAGCGTTCCTACCGTTAGGATTGCGATCAGATGAAAAGCATTCAGACTGCTCATGCAGAAAAAAATTGCTGGCATAGTCTGGATTTGATGGTTTTACACATGAATGCCAACACATGGTGTTACTGCCAAAAAATATGAAATTCCGATTGCATATTTGTTTTGATAAGTGGTAAACAGTTTACATACTGCTATAACATTGAAACCAAAACTATCAAAAGATTATTTTTACAGAGATTGACGAAGTCATGTTCCCTTGGAGTGCTGCTCACTAATGAGTCAAACACTGCACGATGTCTTCGAAATTAAAAATTGCCACACAATCAATGAGCTCCTTTCAGAATCAAACAGAGATACGAGTATGGTTATATTTACACCACCTATCCATCTCCTCCCCCTTCCCGCCTTGCACACATCACCTTCCATACCGTACTCAAGCAAATTTTTTAGGTTACCGGACCTTTGGTCCGATAACCTATTGGCATGGCGTTGCGTCCGTCGTCCGTCCGTCCGTCCGTCCGTCCGTCCGTCCGTCCGTCCGGCGTTAACATTTTTATCTTTAAAGTTAACGATCGAATCTTTCTGAAATTTTGCACAAAAATGCCTAAAAATATTTTGAGAAGGAGGTATTTTTTTGTTTTTTGATTTTCCCATTTTTTTCAAAATGGCGGCCGTTTTTGTCGAAAAACGCTCAATTTTGGACTTTGACGGCCATTTTCTCAAAAACTGTCTGATCAGTTTTGAGTTTTTGGTTTCAAAAGATTCCCCTCATATACCTCTGTGATATGTATAAGTTTGGTTGCCCTAAATCTGCCGGTTTCCGTGTGGCGGCCATTTTGAATTTTTGGCGGGTCGGCGAAAAAAATTTTTTTCGCCCCAGATCGCATTACTATCCATTTTGGACCATTTCTGGAGCAAAAAAAAATTTTCACCCTTTGAAAAAAATTTTGGACTTAGAAAATTTTCGGCACTTTTTCCCTTCATAATGGGAGCTGTCCGGACTGTACTCATAGAACGCTTGAAGATAGAGCTTAGAAATTGGCACTTTCAAATGGGAAGTCATATATGGCGACTTGTGTGGTGACCTTGAATTTGACCTTGGATGACCTTGAAAGGTCAAAACAGCCATTTTTGGGTCGAAAAACGCTCAAATTTGCACCTGGTCTGTATTTTCTCAAAAACTGTCTGATCAGTTTTGAGATTTTTGCTTAAAAAGATTCTTCTTATATACCTCTGTGACGTGTATAAGTTTTGTTGCCCTTGAATCGCCGATCTCAGTGTGGAGGCCATTTTGAATTTTTGACAAGTCGGCGAAAAAAAATTTTTTCGCCCCAAATAACATTACTATCCATTTTGGGCCATTTCTAGGCAAAAAAAAATTTTCACCCTTTGAAAGAAATTTTGGACTTAGAAAATTTTCGGCACTTTTTTCCTTCATAATGGGAGCTGTCCGGACTGTACTCATAGAACGCTTGAAAAAAGAGCTTAGAAATTGGCACTTTCAAATGGGAAGTCATATATGGCGACTTGTGTGGTGACCTTGAATTTGACCTTGGATGACCTTGAAAGGTCAAAACAGCCATTTTTGGGTCGAAAAATGCTCAAATTTGCACCTGGTCTGTATTTTCTCAAAAACTGTCTGATCAGTTTTGAGATTTTTGCTTAAATATATTCCTCTTATATACCTCTGTGACGTGTATAAGTTTTGTTGCCCTTCCTTCGCCGATCTCCGTGTGGCGGCCATTTTGAATTTTTGACGAGTCGGCGAAAAAAAACTTTTTCGCCCCAAATCGCATTACTATCCATTTTGGGCCATTCCTAGGCAAAAAAAAATTGTCACCCTTTGAAAAAAATTTTGGACTTAGAAAATTTTCGGCACTTTTTTCCTCCATAATGGGAGTTGTCAAGACTGTACTCATAGAACGCTTGAAGATAGAGCTTAAAAATTGGCATTTTCAAATGGGAAGTCATATATGGCGACTTGATTGGTGACCTTGAATTTGACCTTCGATGACCTTGAAAGGTCAAAACAGCCATTTGGGGGTCAAAAAATGCCCAGATTTGCCTCTACAGATGAAATGCTTGCAGATAGAGCTCATGTTTGCAACATATAGGAAGACATATATGGCACAACTAATGATGACCTTGAACTTGACGTCAGATGACCTTGAGTGCCAAATGTCTGACTTGGAATGTGTAAATTGACCTGAACGGCCTAAACGATTCCATCCAACTTATAGAATATCAAATGTAATGGTAACATCGAAGTTCATACGGATGACCTTGATTGGTAAATCCCAAGGTCATATGTTTACACTGCGAACCTTGATTGATAAAAGGTCTGTTACCTGCCAATGCTGCCATGGCCAAACCAAAATTATCCGGTAACCTATCTTAGCCTTTGGGCTAATTTTTATGTTTTTCTTCAAATGGTTTGTTGTGATTTTCCAGGTAAGATACCCTGCGAAGCGTGCAGAAAGAGCTGTAAGGGCCAAGCCATTAGGATACAGGAGAAATACTACCATGTCAAGTGCTTCAAGTGTAAAGGTTTGTAGAAACACTGTTTTCTGTTTGTCTGCTTCTTCTTTTTGCCTCAATTTTTACTGTGCCACTGTTCAACATACATGTGCGATAAAACAAAGGCGTTATTGTTTTGTCTGTGTACTCTCTGCACTATACCTCTCTGAATGGTAAAACAAAACCGATTGTACCTTGGACAGATAGAACCTCTTACTTTCAAAACATGCCAGATCACATTTCATGTTGTATATGTTGTACCGGTACTCAGCAGTGGAACTTGTAAATTGTAAACTTTTAGCACAGGTTCCCATCATTGTTATTGGCCTCTTCATTCAAATTAGTTGGAGTAATACCATTTGTGAGACTTGACTAGCTCTGGTGAGATCATGGACTGATTGCCCAAATACACCCAATGGTTTTCGTCCACCTTATTGCTTTAAAACCTGGGCTGTTTCTGTTGAACAGGGCTCCGTGTGAAAGCAGACTTTGCAAAGCTGTTTAAATTTGGTTTCAAATGAATCCATCTATTCTACCCCTTGTCAAGCTGCTTGTCTGAGAGAATGAATTGTTCAAACGTTGTTTGAGTCGCATCTAGATGTTTTTCCCCAATTCATTCGATTGCCATTGTGTTCTACAAAAATGTTCGATATCGATCGCAGTTACAGTTTGTGAAAAATAAATACTGGCGGGATTGTTGTTATCTCACCAAGTACTCTTACAGAGGATTATGTCGTTGCTGTCAATGTTGACGGTCTTATCACACCGCCTTTTAGATAACTAGCACTGTTAACTTCAACTGCGGGGAACCTTCTAGATGCCAATCTAATGCGCTTTTGCTGTTTCCTCGTTTTTCCAAATGAAGCTTTTTACGACGAGTATGTTACGTAGCGGATTTTTTTGGCATGTTCCCGGAAGTTTGACTCATGCAGTCTAGTGGGAGAGGGACAGTTTGGAATGTTAGAAATGAAGCAAAGTGTGCTATTAGACACGCACCTGCATAATGCTCTGACAAAATCGAGTGAATGACAGGTGATGTGATTGATCTTGAACCTAGAGTATTACTTGCCTGACATGTTAAGTATTTGTTGCCCGGTTCATGTGCAGTGTTTTATTGGTATCACGCGAAATGAAGCCAATCACATCACACTAATATAATGTGCTGGTACGAAGCTTTACAAAAAATTCTGGAGTATGTGTACACAGAGTAATATACATTATGTACATATATGTATTGAAATGGTGGTATAATAACCAATGAGGTTGCATGCTATTTGCAGCAGACTGAAATTATTGTCTTTTGTTGAAATATGTATGATTTTCCTTCAACATAACTGCTTCAAATAATATATACTAGTAAAGTTTAAGAAGATACATGTGTAAGATTTCCAATCATAATTTGGTTTTCAACGAATACATCTGCCAAATGGAGAACAAAATTGAACAGAAAATTTACTCATAATTGAACAGTGTTTATATTTGACTGATTTATTCCACATCCCCTGCCCGGCAACAGAATGCAAGAAGCAGCTAGCGACTGGCGGGTTCTACTCGAAGGATTCGGCCCACTACTGCCAGGATGACTATCAGCGACTTTTCGGCACGCGGTGCAGCGTCTGCGACAAGTTTGTGGAGGGCGAAGTGGTCACCGCGCTCGGAAAGACATATCACATCGACTGCTTCCATTGCACGCGCTGCAAGTCAGTGTCTTGTCTTGAATATCACATTTCCCAAAAAATTCCCCAAAAAGTTTTTCACACATGTGTTATTGATTGGTTTTATGGTAGACTTCCTAGATTTATTAAATAGATTTTGGAAATTTTAACCCTTCCATACAAACAGTATAGAATGATGTAGTTTTCATGTTGTCACTTCTAAATTAACCAAATTGTTCACACATGGCAAACATTAACATGAGGTTGTTTGTGGTGATGTGTTGTCACAGAGGCATGAATTATGTAAAGTCACTACAGTATGCTCGACTGAGTCTGAGAGTTTTCATGCTTTGGCCTTTATAATAGTTTCTCTGCAGGCACATACTAGCTATTATTGCCGTGTTCAATTAACCGATGTAGAATTGTGGATCAGTTGTAATGTTTGCCTGATGAATGTGCAGTGATGTCTGAAATGTTCTGTGAGCTGTTCAAATTCTGAACATGGTATTTTTGTAGATTTTGCATGCTTAAATACTGTGAATGATTGGACATCACAAAGCCCATGACATCCTGACAAATGGCATCCATAATATTGTCTGCATTTGATAACACATGTACAAACACAATCGATGTTGGAAACACAGTCGATGTAGGAGTTTTCACTGATGTTCCAAAAATTGTGTCTCTCTCCGTGTGCATTCTGGTTCACGAATAAATAAACTGATATTTTATTGTTTTCCCCACTCTCTCACTCGCTGAGCAGCCAGCGTTTTACGGCGGGTGACAAGGTGACGTTTACGGGGAAGGATTATCTGTGTGGATCGTGCCTGGAGCAGACCCAGTCGGAGGTGACCACCCCCGCCACTGAGGTGGACATGGGCTCTCCCAGCAAGAAGGCTAAGGCCCCGCCCCTCTCCGCCTCCACCCCCAAACAGTACACCATCATGGATACGCAGCTCAGCAGTCCCGTGTCCGACATGTCTGACATCTCCACGGACAGTAAGTCGAAGGAGTGGGCAGTCGGAGCCTCCACTGTCGCCGGATTTGTTTTCAGTGGGCGTGAACTCCTGGCAAAAGTTTTGAGGAGATTTTCAAACAGTTGTACACACAAGTTTCATTTCCATTCTTCTTTGAATGACTTGTATTTGCTTTCAATGGAAAATATTGCATCTCCGAATAACAAGTAGTATTGTACTATGGTTTTGGTTTTGTCGTGTTATGTCACGTCCGCACTGACGAGTTTTTGGCCTACATGTAGGATATGTTATGTCACGTCCGCACTGACGAGTTTTTGGCCTACATGTGAGATATGTTGTGTCACGTCCGCACTGACGCACTGACATATCCTACATGTAGGATATGTTATGTCACGTCCGCACTGACGAGTTTTCGGCCTACATGTAGGATATGTTGTGTCACGTCCGCACTGACGAGTTTTTGGCCTACATGTAGGATATGTTATGTCACGTCCGCACTGACAAGTTTATGGCCTACATGTAGGGTATGTTATGTCACGTCCGCACTGACGAGTTTTTGGCCTACATGTAGGATATGTTATGTCACGTCCGCACTGACGAGTTTTTGGCCTACATGTAGGATATGTTATGTCACGTCCGCACTGACGCACTGACATATCCTACATGTAGGATATGTTATGTCACGTCCGCACTGACGAGTTTTTGGCCTACATGTAGGATATGTTATGTCACGTCCGCACTGACGAGTTTTTGGCCTACATGTGAGATATGTTGTGTCACGTCCGCACTGACGCACTGACATATCCTACATGTAGGATATGTTATGTCACGTCCGCACTGACGAGTTTTCGGCCTACATGTAGGATATGTTGTGTCACGTCCGCACTGACGAGTTTTTGGCCTACATGTAGGATATGTTATGTCACGTCCGCACTGACAAGTTTATGGCCTACATGTAGGGTATGTTATGTCACGTCCGCACTGACGAGTTTTTGGCCTACATGTAGGATATGTTATGTCACGTCCGCACTGACGAGTTTTTGGCCTACATGTAGGATATGTTATGTCACGTCCGCACTGACGCACTGACATATCCTACATGTAGGATATGTTATGTCACGTCCGCACTGACGAGTTTTCGGCCTACATGTAGGATATGTTATGTCACATCCGCACTGACAAGTTTTTGGCCTACATGTAGGATATGTTATGTCACGTCCGCACTGACGAGTTTTTGGCCTACATGTAGGGTATGTTATGTCACGTCCGCACTGATGAGTTTTTGGCCTACATGTAGGATATGTTATGTCACGTCCGCACTGATGAGTTTTTGGCCTACATGTAGGATATGTTATGTCACGTCCGCACTGACGAGTTTTCGGCCTACATGTAGGATATGTTATGTCACGTCCGCACTGACGAGTTTTCGGCCTACATGTAGGATATGTTGTGTCACGTCCGCACTGACAAGTTTTTGGCCTACATGTAGGATATGTTATGTCACGTACGCACTGACGAGTTTTTGGCCTACATGTAGGATATGTTATGCTGCTTGTTCTTCAATATTCATAAACTAAAATGTGACAGATCTATGGGATAGATGGTATATGTTTTCAGTAGACAATAATTTATTAGTATTTAAAAGGGGCGTAGACATACTCTGTCTGGGCAGAGTATTTTCACAATTGCCTTACAGGGCACAGTTCTGCATGAAATCTTTGTAACTTCGTAAAGACATTATATTGGACCAGTCCTGATAACAAATTGAATTTTGTGGGTCATCAGTCTTTTTTTTCAAAATTTTATGACCAGAATGGTGAAAAATATGAAGATAAGTGCAGTAATAGTTAGTATAGACACTATATGACGTCATATATAATATTGTACGACAAAGGAACTCTGATAAAGGGTGTGATAGGAGATACAACCTTGTCGTCTGTGACGACAAAACGTCTAGTTGATGGTATATTTAAGCATGCAGGGCCGTTTCCAAATTTGCATTTCTGGTATGACTTACTACTGCCTGTTACCTTTTGATTACCAAAATTTCATAATGAAATTATTGATAGAATATAGGTGATTGATCACATTATTTTAGCACGTATTGAAGTTTGAATTCTTGAGCCAGTTTTATGCAGTTACTTTTCGTTCCAAGCGTTATGATTTGCATTTTATGTCTCGAAAGGAATACAAAATTTATCACTGCCACTGAATCAAATGAGCACGCTAATCAGAACATCTGCTGTGAGCTATTACTGTCCAATGCACATGTATGATGACCTGATTGTCACTCCATTTCATGTTCCTTTGTTTGGTTTGCTTTTCTTATTTGTTTGACCTTGACATTTGACGTTATTTTAGAAGAGAACCTAAGAAACGGAACAACTTTGACAGCCCGTGATCTGATGAGCCCAATGTCCAACACTTCTGGTTACAAATCAGACGCTTCTTCAGATAGTAAGTTCTTTCAAAATTTGATCAAATTTTTTGTTCTTGCAATCGTCTTCGCTTAAAGCATTTAGCATTTATAACCATGTGTTGTCAAATTTCTCCACATGGTAATGTCTATATTTGTGTGTAGCACAGCAATTGTTTACACAGTGGTCCCTGTAAGACAAGAGTTCCGTTTTTGCAAAGAAAATGAGGCCTTAGCTGAGAGGAACTTTTTTTCACAGGTTCATTTACATGTTAAATTGTTCTTTGCAAGATACAAAAAAGTCTATAGACTGAGAGACTTATTTCAGATGGGTCTTGTCTTACTGGGACCACTGTACATATATATGATGCCACTCGCTGTCGCACTGTATCACGTTGAATCAAGCATGGCTACTTGATGGTTGATTCACTGTGTGTTTTGTATTGTACATGTCGGTTCACTGTGCTATGTTCGCTGGCCATTTCTTTCTAGGGACCCACGAACTTGAGCGGTCTTGTGAAGGTTTTGATGATTTTTTGGGCACCTCACTTAGTAAGTAAACTTATCCTAGCTCTGACAGTGTTCTAGACTTGGGTGATTGGTCTGAGAAAAATGGTACTACAATACTAACATCTTCCGATATCTAATCTACTTTAAATAAGGATACACAGGTCCAGTATATCAATATTTTAGTGTTGCGTCAGTAAAAACATATTTAAACTAAAGATATTAGGCATTACTGAGAAAATGACTACTTATATCGGTGACGATTCAGCCAAATTAATGTACGTTTAATAAGGCTCTTACATAAGCTAAAATAGCATAAACTGTGATTACAGGAAGTATATAGGAATATATTTTACTGACAATTCCTTTCTGTTATAATGAAACCGAAGTTTTTGATGAACACAACACAGATCAGATAATATTCATACTACTGCACTGATCAACAGAAGAAATCAGGGTTTTTAGGGTTCAGAGCTTAGCAACTTGTGGGTTATAGCCTGGTCACAAATTAGAACATGTGGGTGATATTGAGCGATACTGTGTCAGTTTAAGGACAAAAGCCTACAATGATTCAATATTCCTGCTTCACCAGCCTCCCTCCATCCCTCACCAAGCATGTTCTCTCTTCGTTGTTTCCTGCCTGGCTGCTGCAGTGCACATGTTACCTTGAACAGTTGTTCTTCGGATCCTTGCACAGCTTTTTTTGTGCAGTTTTTGCTTTGTTTGTTCTTGCAAAAAAAATATCTCCTCAAAATTTAGTCCAATGGTGAATTTGATTCTCTTTCATATTATTGACTCGGTTTATAACGTCATACTTTTTGTATCAGGAAATAACACAGAATCTTGAGTTAATTCGGTATTAAAAATCGAAATGAAATTTTCTGTAAAGCTGTAGATTTTGTACTATTATGTGGAATCTGAACCAATATATAATTGCTGCTTTTAATATATTCTGTAAACCTCTAACAGTCTTTTATATAAAAATTTAAATATTTTGAGTGTAAAATGCAGAAGGCACGTACCAACTAATGATCAAAATCATAAAAACCTAACATATACATGACTGTTTGACGTGTGTGTGTTCTGATGCTGTTACTATGGTTACTAACACCGTGCGTGTGGCCGTGTGTAGAGTTGATCGGTGGAGAGTCGGACACAGATTATGATACGGCTGGGGAACAGATGGAGATCTTGGAGGTAGTGCCGGCCTCCGAGATGACCGGTAAATACCCTTACTGGTGTCACTCTGCTGTGGGGCTGATGGGGGCCGTGGGGCGGGGTGATGAGCCTTCTACTGAACTAGATTCTATAGAATTTGTGAAAAAAAATCAATATAGAACAAAGTGATGGTTGTAGATCGATATACGGATGAAACCTCTTTGTAACCTTTTTGTATGAATTAACAACGTATACGGAACATAGTTTTGTGTGACCTTTGAATTATCTACATTAGTTTTATATGCACTTGATTGTGAGAAACTGACTTCGCTATTATTTAGTTCCTTTAGAAGGTGAATAATAAATATCAGTTACCATGATAATAATGTATCGCGTAATTTGGTTAAATCGTCATTGTATTTTATCTCAATTTCAGACACTGATCATAAAGAAAGACTGTCACCTATTCAGAATTTGGTAAGTAATCTCCCAACACACAATGCTATGTTTTCTTCTTTCATCAATATTGACCTGTCTGTGGGAATTTGGATATTTTGAAGATATTTGTTTGGTGAATAGAATTCTACACACAAATAAGCTTACAAGTAGAGCTATGCTATTTTAATAGGAGTGGTCGGTTGAGTTTGATTTTGGTAAATTGTGTTCATAGCCTCAGTTTCTGATACTACTTTGCCCTCACATTCCAAAAATGCTCAGAAATGTTTCAAATCGTTTAGAGCCTTCTCATGTTTTGTTTTGTGGTACTATAAAATGCAGATACATATAGTTGTAATGTGCATGTTAAAATATTAAATATCATTACGGTATCTTATTCCTCATTCCTTTAACATTGCTTTAAAAATTTGTGAAGAATCCACACATTTTCAAAGCTCACCCATTCACCTAATCGTAAGATTTTGTGGTTTGTTTGTGATATTGATGATGATGTTAGTTAAGAATTACGTTTGTCATGGTCTAATTTCCGGTGCTTGGTTTGGTGTTAGATTTAATGTGTTGTTTTCCTGCTTGGTGGCGCTACAGTTGGCCTATCGCAGTCCAAGTCCCGCCGCATCGTCCACTTCCAAACTCACCAAGGTAAGTGGACTGGACAGTAACCATGACAATCATCAAAGTAAATGGCCAGTTCCCATGGCGACAGTCAAAGTAAGTGGCCAGTTACTATGGCAACCGACAACTGACCCGTCCCTATCAGCTATGGGTGTGCTGCTGATTTCAACTGTCCTTTGTAATGTGCTTATCTTGAATATTTTGGTGGCTGTGAAATTAATTTAGTTTTCACATGGTGATTGAACTTTCGGGATGTCAAATAGTTTAATTATGATTACAGTTACCAATGAACTTTGATTTCTGTATTGATGGAAGCAGATAAGGTGGGCCTTATCAATTCAAGTTATCATATATTCAGAAACTTCCAAGTTGATATGTATTGATTTGATGACTACGAACACATGTACAATTCTACATTAGTATGCCACATGATATTCAAATATTTTGTTCTACCACATTTAAATTCTGATATCTTCATGGTATATTGTGCAACTTATGCATGCGGAGGGAAATTGAAATCAAACTGTAATTGATATTTTCTGTGACCATGATAGAACACTCACAATGCTGGAATATTGAGAACACGCAATGTTGATAAAACTGCTATTGGCTTGTAAGTGATGCATGGATCAACGAAAGTGGAGTTGACAGTTCCCATCAATTATGCGACATCTCCTGCATATACAAAATATGTCAGCGTCTTCTGTCTGCAACTCGGAGAGGAACAACAGCCACAGAGTCGGCATTCCTCATCACAGTCACAAAGTGAAGATTTTACAGCGGATGATTTGACATTTCTTACACCAAAAGGCATCGATTGCAAATATGCAATGACTGATGGAAATGTAAGTCAAGTGAGTGAAGCATGTCAAGGAACTCTTCAGACTAGTCATTCTTCGACTTGTTGTCATGATTATAACCAGTCTGGCAGTGTGGTGTCCATTGATGGACATTTTGATACATCTGAGTATTCATTCTCAGGTACAGGTAGTGAGGAATCCGGGAATACTTCTGATGGATCTACTTCAGGATATGATACATCTGGCATCAGTTTACAGCTTTACAATAACAGAATTTTGCATTACTCAAGTCACAGTTCACAAAATGATATAGAAGGTCCGAACATAGACGATCATTCAACGGGATCATCATTAAATTTCAATGAACATGACAACATAAACCAATGGAGCTCTGATAACGGCTCCTCTGTACAGTCAAAGCACAACTGTGTGGAAGCGTTCACCTCAAAGAGGTCCCCGATATGTCGAGCCAATTCCTGTCCGGCCGGGGAATTCCCCACAAGTGACCGCTGGTGCTCCCAGACCCCGGGTTCCAGTCGGGTCTCGTGGGAGCCGATCTACAAACACCAGAGAGTCGTGCTGCGGGACAGAGCGTGCCTCAGTCATCGGTACTTGTACCTGAAACCCTGCGGCTACCGCTGGTCCTCCCAGGGCTGTAAATCCTACGGTCAAGCGTCTGTAAGTGTCCATGGAGATACTTCATTCAAGTTTACGTTTATACATTCAGTCGTGGAGGCGTGCAAGGAAAAGCATGGATATGATGGATATAGACGCTGTAGGGTGTATTCAACATGGTCAAGCAACACCCGCATAGAATAATGGGAACAGTAGATTTTACGAGCATGCCAATAGCCAACGTCTAATACCACAATTATGTTTTTTTTTTATTTACCTACTCAAGATTATTTGACTTGAATGATTGTTAGACACCTAGATATTATGTTCAATTGGTACATGTCAGATGCTTGTATCAGGAATAGTAAAAAAGCATGTTAATTATCAGAAACTAGTTGAAATAGTCCAGTACCCTGGGTTATTTCCTACATACTATCCTCTATTAAGACTGCATGTTACTTATGTCAGTCCACATAATGAGTTGTTGAAATGTCCCCAAATTTCACTTTTACATCATCAGTACAATATTGTAGTAATTAACCCCCCCCCCCCCCCCCCCCCCCCCCTTCTCACCTATACAGGACTCGAGCGCCAGTTACCACTCCCGTTTTGAGACGGACTTTGGCCGGTTTTACAAGGGTAGTTACCTGGATAAGCAGAAGAAGGACTACAAGAAAGGTCCTTCCATCAACCCCAACATCCGGTCCAAGTCCCACTTCCACAGGCCCGGTGAGTACAGAGAACCAGGGAAATTGTCAGAGTTATAACTTAAAAACATTCATTCAGAACTATCTCAGTTTTCTGGGAGACATGATTCAGGTTGACTCTAGATCTGTTCTGGACTTGCAGCTGAGCTTGGCTTGGAAGACATTTTGGAATACATGTAGATGTCTTTCAACATGTTACATGTTCAAAACAGAAAATATCAAATCACTAAGAATTGTGTGCCATACTTCGCACATGTATTAACATGGTCATATGGTAAAATTAATGTAATTTTTCCTGTTTGCAGAGAACTTCAGCTACATGCAAGTTCGCAGAGACTTTGTCAAACCACTGAAGAAAGGTAAGTTCAATATTATCATGATACCATTGGTATAAACAACATGGGATCTCTTGTCAGTTCATCAGAGGTAATGCCAACAAGCAGCAAAGTAATATTCAACTGAAGCAAGATGATGTTCGACACATATTCTTTACAAAAATGACTTAAAACATTACAATATGATGTTTTCGTTTGATCTTTCCATATCCTGCTTTGACCCGTGATGATGGACAGATGAATCAAGTGAGTTGTGTTTGTGATCCTAGTAGCTATGGTAACCTATACTGGTCAAGCTCCTCAAATATATTACCATCCTAATGAACCAACAATATATAGACACCTGCGTACATTTAGAGCTGTAATATTCAGGCTTTGAGTGACTGTTGTACGTGGTCTGTATCATGCTTATAGTACATTTTTTATGTTCCCCTAATGGCCTAATTCTATGGAGTAGACGCAATGTCTTGAAAATTGTGTAACATGCTGGCATTTTGCCAGACTGTTATGCTATGATGCTCCAATATCTATTCAAAATCATATAAATAGTAGTTGAAACCTCATCCACTGTGACTAATAAATTGCTTAGAACTCAGTAAGACATAGTTATTAATGACTAGAGATCAGATAGATGGAAATTGATTTTTGGCAGAGAATCCCGGTAGCCGGTAGCTTATCTACATCTTTCGTCGATCAGATTACATCAGAGAAATGTTTTGAAATGAATTTGCATGGCATGCATATTTTGTTTTTTTTCTTGCCATCTCCCATTAAGTCGTTAAAACCGCCAGGTTTACAGATAAATTTTTGATTTGTGCTGCACCGCATGAGTCATAAAGTTTTATTACCGGCCATAGCGATGAGTAAATGTTTTGCGGCAGACAATCTCTGCATTGATGTGCTTTTTAAAGCTGTAGTGGTTTCCAAAACTGTGAAGTAAATTGGCCAGAAGCTCATTGTGGCAATTATAGCTGTTGTTTGCATGTCTTTGTGTGTGTGTGTGTTGCTTGATGAAGTATAGGCTATTATTTAAAATATTCACCTTGCATATACCGTATTGATCCTAATAGTAGCACGGCGAGCCAAAGCAAGATCTCCTGCAGCAGCGTACGCAAAAATGAGGTCAAATTTAAGAAAATCACTGAATAATGTACCTTTAGCCTTCAATCCCCTTTATTATGATTCAAATAACATAGATGTGTGGATTGAAGAACTCCAAGATCTTACTAGAAAGATATGAAGTGAAATACAAGGTTACAAAAAAAAATTTGGGGGGAAAAGAAGGGGGCGTTTCTGCTATCAGGGCACATGCCACTATTAGGACCAATACGGTACTTTAACTTGTACATGTAATATGTCCTTTAGTATTATTTATCGTGAAGGATATACATGATATACCGTGAAGTGTATAATATATATATGAAAGTGTATATCTATTGAGTATTAATTTTATGTACATAGCCAAACACAGATCCAAATAAACACATTTCCACATCAGTGATAAATGTGTTTTATGCACCTAAGTCAATTAAGTAATTATAATATATCTACTATACCCGGTATATTTGCTTGGTCATGTACATAATATCGGCCCCATACATGTGCAGTCAGTGACAACGACAGCATCTCGCGGTTTGAAGTGTTTTCTTTCTCCTTCACTGTAGCATAAAAGGCATTAATATTTTATTTCTGTTTTCATCTTTGTCTGCCTGTTATCGTTGGGTGTGTGACAGACTTGCTGAATAAACTCGGTACGTACCCTCGAAACCCTGACCGCACACATCCAAACATTATTTGACAGTTTGCGTTTTACTTTTGTACTTGATGACTTTTAACATGTGCATTTTACTTTTCACTGGAAAGTTCTTAAAAGTTTGTTTAGCCATTTATAACCATTTTATTGGATGTTTTATGGTGTTATTCGATACTTTTAATTTCTGAATGAGATGTGTTGAGTGAACAATCACAAAATCCACCTGGTTTGTTACTTCCCCCACATTGGGAAACCCCCCCCCCCCCATCCCCGCCCCCGGAAAATAATGAGAATAATAGAAAATAAGTTACCTGACGCTGTTTTCCCCTCACAGTGGGTGACCAGAAGTATGTGGTCAAGCACCCAGAGCCGGTGCCTCTGATGCAGAACAAGGAAGCTATTCAACTGTCCAAGTATCCTGACGGCCAGAAGCCGACCGGAGCTCCCGCCATCGAGCGCGAAGACTGGCCGGCGCCTCCCGACCCCGCCGCAGCCTTCCCAGAACTCTGTACGTACTGCTGAAGTTTACTGGCGCATGTTAAACTACATGATGTACTGCTAGGCTAATAGTCAACATATTCACAAAGTCTGTATACCGGTACTAAAAATTTATAATATTACAGTCCCTATATGCACAAAGTCTGTATGCTGAAAGCCAGACAATAATTATAAAAACACACAATATATATTGGATTGAATGCCAGAAACCTTTCATAGTAGCGCTATATCAGTATAATATTAGATTCAATATGATTAATAAGTTGATCAATGAGATTACAAGTGATTCCTTGTAATATATTCTGTGTCTCGCTGTCCAGTGCGAGAGAAGAGGAAGGGCCAGGGCGGGCGCCGGAGTGGAGCCACTAGTGCCGCCGAGACGACTGACACGGAGCTGGAGACTGAGGTCTCGGAGTGGGAGGACGAGCCAGACTTCCGACCCATCGATCCCAAGATCCAGAAGGAGATTGACTACCTGATGAAGCATGGCGGCAAGGGCGCAGCACGGGCGTTCCTGCGTGAGATGGAGCGTAAAGGGGCCGAGTCCCCCACACTGCACCCCATTAGCGCGTCTAGGACTCCAGCCGCCGACAGAGAGCCACACTATAAGCTCCGATATGAGTGCCCGATCTTTGCCTGTGAGTGAAGCTGGGATAGTGCAATTTGTGTGACACATTTAAAATTGTGAAATATTATTCCCAGTGTTGCACAGATTTGTCAACAAAATTTATATGATTGTTTTAAGTTTCACTTTTGTCAGGCATCTACTGATTTAATGTTAACTCACTGCAATGTTAAATATCAATACATCTCATCAAACACTTGACAGCTCCGTCCCGTGACTTGGAGGGTCGGCCCAGACTGTACTCCATGGATGACCAGATGGTGGGACGCAAGTATCGCTCCACTACGCAGACTGTCGCTAACTTCCCCAGTGAGTGTACGCCTTGTACTGCTGAGCATATTGCTGAATTGTGTAGCTGTGGCTGATCAGCTTTGCTTTGTAATTGGGCGCTTATAAGTAGTTATTGGAAATTTGTACATATAGCTTCAAATTTTATGCTCATGTATGATAAAATTGCTGATTTTTTGGTAGGCATATAGATTAAATTGTAAAAATTTGGAAGTGAATAGAATGTCCAATCATGTTTATTTGTAGTATATTTCCCTGGGTATGAAACCCCTAAAAGTCGCATTTTTCGTCTCGAAGGTAACTTTGTTCAGTTGAAATGGTTGATTTTTCTGTTTTAGGGCATTCTGTATCCTGTAAAACCTTTATCCTCAACACGAAAATTGAAATTCACCTCCTCTATCTGATTGTCTTCTTTTTCTGACGAAGTAGCGTTTGTCCAACAGATAGATAATATTATACCATTAATTAAGCTCCAGACAATAGTACTCCAAGGATACACAATTCACCCTTTAAGCATGCAAGAATATGTGGTTGACAGTTTTGGTGAATGGCTGTGTTTGAACTTTGATGTCAAACACACAGTTTTAAGTTGGAACAGCTCCTACAATTTATCTACAGTAAATACCAGATTTTGTAGAAAATGCTCTATTAGAAAACAAGTTGTTAATATGCCAACTTCTTGTCTAAGGATTCACTTGTATAAGGAGTTTCTGTTTTTTATTTCAATGGAAAGATGGTCTCCCAAATATCGGGTGGTTGAAGTACATGTGGTTCATAATGGCACACATGTTTTTTATTTTCATTTGCATAGATACTGCTCATCACAGTGCTTAATCATAAACTAATGAACAAACTTGCTTGACAATATCTAGTTAGTACTCTGGTAATGTAGCTATGAATTTTGATAGAAACACAAAGTTGCAACTGCTGTAGTATTAATAGTAAAAATCATTTGTTGGCAGTTTTGCGTCATGTGCTGCTGTGTGTAGTCTGGAATCCCTGAAAATTGTTACAATGTGCACAGAGTTTATTTGATGGTAGTTAGCTTCCACGCATTGTAGCCTTTGTTACTTATGATTTGGCGGAAAATTTGATTTTTTTTCTCTAAGAAAAAAAAATCATACATCTGTTCAATGAACTGAATACCCAGTAGGTTTTACATTGTCAGCACAAATTATGATATGAAGCATGCTCACAGTGTCACTTGATGCATTAGAACTATTGATATATTCACCAGAATATCACTATATAACTGCATTGTTCCAGCTCCCAAGCCAGGGTACGGTCTTGCACCACGATCATCCACACATTCGACCGCCGACAGTCGGGAAGCCGGATACTTCTCTGTGAGTATTCTACTGCACATACTGCCATTGTAGTTATCTATGATTAATCATTCCTGAAAATTTTACATAGCAATACAAAATGTTGTCTATATGTAAAAGCTTGGCACCATGACTTGGCATTTACACAGTTTGTGTAATTTTGTATTTTGCCTGACAGGACACTGGTTTCGTGCGCCACAGCCTGCGCAATCAACTTTACTACGACTACCGGAACGGCGGAGACACAACTGATGGGGAAACCACCACGGCGGAAACTATCGAATACGCCGACAAGCGCTCCTTCTGTGAGTGCATCTCCTCATACATAGCAACAGTTGTCATGGAGAACGTCTAATGATATGACCTACTGAATAATGTGTTTATTAGTCACAGTGTTCAGATGTATTATTTCTCCAATCCTGTTTGAAGGAGCCATGTTTGAATTTTGTTGTATGTATGGAATAATTTGGTTCGTCTCCAATCCCAGATTCATCGCAGTCTTCTATAGAAGAGTATGATCCAACCACTGGTCTTAGAGTGAGTTTATTGTGCTTCATCTTCTTTGGGTCAAACTTCACATGATCCAAGATAATACACATGAAGCAATTCTCAAAAATTAAAAATTTAAATACAACATGTACTACCCGGTAGTAAGTCTCCCAATTATTTCTCAATTCAAATTCACGTTATTTATGTTTGCAGAGGAGAAGCAAATTGCGCAGTTCCACACTTTCGTCTGACGGTGCGTCCACACCGTACATGGGGTACAAACGCTCTGGGACGGGCTTGCTGAAGACTGACACAGCACCCCCTACAGTGAGTACATGAGGACACTTTCTCATGCAAACTAGAATCAGTGTAGTGATGAGATTTCAAAAGTTTCAGAATGATCCAGAACATGGTTGAACTTTAACGTTATATGGAGGCAGCAGCTCATCAGAGTGTAGGGGAGATTCTCATTCTCAAGTCCAGATCTGAACTTCATGTTTCTTTTCCTGCCTTGCAGATCTACCCATATGAGCAGTTGAAGATCACGAATCCTGTTTTGCCGCCAGAGACCGAAATCAATACTCTTGAAGTAAGTGTTCATTCGCCAATAAAGTAGTTCCTGCCATTGAAAGTTACTATGATGTGTAACTGGTACGGAATGAAGTACTTCCAGCTCTGACTGGCTATCTGATTTCTTACAGCGTCACTTGTCCAAGGAGGAATTCGAGTCCCTTTTCCACATGTCGCGAGACGAGTTCTACCGACTGGCTGAGTGGAAACGCAACGACATGAAGAGACGAATTCATCTCTTCTGATTAAATTTGTTGCGGTTATTTGTTTAAAATGATATATGATGGTGCAAATTATGCTGTAATTCCCACATCTCTGCTCTAATCCTATCCAGTGTCACTCTTTGTAATAGGAAAATTAGCATTGTTACAGAATACCACATAATATTATAGCAGAAAATTCTATTCGAATTATTTTTGCGCTTTCACTCGCGTAAAATCCCATGATTAGCTAACAGGGGTTTCAATGTTTATAGAATAGATTCTGTATGTAACGCTGTTGAGTATACAAATGTAAAACATTAATTCTCGCTTGTAAGTCTATAATTAAGTGTGGTGTATATAATTATTCACTGTAAGTAGCAGATGTTGTCTTTTGTATCAATTAGTAGTTACTTGTGTATGTAGACAATTACAATTTGAAAGCTGCTTTGTGTGGACTGTACAAAGTGGCAGCATGATCTTTTATTATATTAAGAACGACATTTGATGTGTAAAAATATCTTCAAAGTTCCGCAATTTCCAGAGTAGCATAGCAAGTACAATTCTAGGTGAAGCATTTTTCAATTCACTGTATTGTATAGCACAGATTGATACACGTAGAATATGTATAAGCTACCAGCTGACGATTCTGTGGTTTTTCCTGTGAAGTAACCGACTCTCACCCCGGGGAAGTGCAATGTTTACGTCATATTTCCTCAGTGCGATGTAGGTTTCGGTGTGGAATCCTTGCTTCTTGCTCCTCGCGCTCCACTCACATTGTACATTATCACATCGCTGGCCAGCACACAATCAGCATCTGTAGTTAAAGGCGTCAGTTTTGAAGGAAGTGACTAGAGCTGGAGGTGTATTAGACAAAGAGAGATGAGAGACAATTATACACACTATATTTTTAGAATCACTTTTGGAATGACGTGCAGCACTCTACTGATGATTTTGTAATGAGAATGGATTGTAAAGGAATTGTAAAGTGAAGAAATGTCACTCTGTAGACTAGGCGGTTTTGATGTTACGATGTAGAAAAATGCATTAGTATTTATACCTAGAAATCCCTGTTGTAAAAATGTGTATATTGGTGTTACTCTGTCACTGATTCAAGAATCACTCACAGCTGAAAAATAGGAACAGTTAGGAAATTAATAAAATTCAATGTAGCAAGTGGCAAACTTGTGTGCATACTCTGATATGTGTAAGTTGTGTGGTCTTCTTTATGTGTAGTTCTACAGTAGAATATTTCAGGGTACGATCTAATGTACTCGCATATAGTCAGATCCCCAGCTGTACTACATGAGTTAGTGTATTCAGAATCATTGACATAGGAAGCTACATGAAAACCTCAAATGATACACTATTGTTCACAATTTTTCAATTCTTTATTCTTTCGATGCAAGAAGCAAGTAAGTTCGGGTAACATCGCTCAAGAGGTATCTAAAGTACAAGCGCTGCTATGATCCTGGTAATTGCGACCACTGTACACCTAGGCAAATATGCACTTGCGTTCCACATAAACATGTAGAAACATGTAAATGAGGCATGGAGAGGAATTGTTGAGGAATTCGCGCCTTATTCGTGTTCACTGGAACTTCAGCTATCGTTTCATTATATATTTTTATGGCATTATTTTATTTGCCCTAACGTTTATTATAGAAAGTTTATGTTTTGTTTCGTATATAAAACTGTTGTTGAATTTACAAACGTGACCATGTAGTATATAGTCCAGTCTATACCACAGCTAGGCTTTTAGAATTTTAATCTAGTTAACTGCTGATTTGATTGAGCTAACTTACTACATGTACATTGAGTTTTTGGGTAGAACCAGCTTCCAAGCACACCCCAATTTATCCCAAGTGCAAATATATTTTATTCAATTTAATATGTTGAGTTGTACATACATGTAAATAAATGACTTGTACACATCCAGAAATCACACACACCTTTGATGTTAGTGAGACATTGAGTTTTGTCTTATGCTTTTTAGTGACTTCGCTTGCTTGTTGATGTGTTCAGTTTTATTTAGCGGCTTTGCACGTGTTTGAGCCCACTGTGTTAGTCGTAGCATTGCTGTAACTACTACGAATAGCACCTTGAATATTGTCAGTCGTGTGCTGTAAACCTGTTCACACCCATCAAGCTAACATGATGGCCTCTTAACCAAAAATAAAATTGTGAAACGTGTGATAAAACATTATATAATATATATATGTAGCACGGACGGTTATGACTAGGATTAGGTTGGGTGATGGTCACGGCTAGAAGTTTTTTGAAACTACATCTGTCTGCTGAAGGGACCTCGATACTGCCAATGGGCGACACTTGTTCATCCAACTAGCCCACACTTTTGGGGAACCCCTTCCCTTGGGCTTTAGCTGCTATATGTACATACATGGTATACGCATATCACTGATACCAATGTTCCCGCGTTTCTTGAAGTGACATTTTTTGTATTCTATTGATGGAAGTTGTAGCGTATTTGACTGTAAGGCTGTGAGCGCAGTACACTACTGTAAACGTACAAAATTTCGCGATGTATTAATTTCGCGAATTTCGCGTTTGAAAAGAAAACGCGAAAATAAATACACGCGAATACACGGTTATTCAATTGGGGGGCGCCCCGACCACTCACAACAGTCACGAACCTGAATCCACCCGAACATGTTGAGATGTTGAAAACGCGAACATTGATACACGCAAAATTTTATACGTTTACAGTATCTGATGTATACAATGTCCCTCCATACATGTATAATGGGTCTTGGGTCTATAGGCTACTACTGGTTACCTTGTGCACGGTCTTAAATATAACTAGCAATCAAAGCCGCCGTTACTCTGTGTATTATGTACTCAGTATTGTGGCATCCAACGTGTCCCAATCACTATCTGTTTGCTGTGTGTATCCTCGATATCAAAGACATTTTGAAGTAAGCTTAATTCTACATCCTCCAGTTGTATTGGTGTTGAAAAAATTCAGCTTTTGAATTAATTTTTTTTTTTTTGATGAGCAAACCACCATCACCATGCGGAACACTCCAAACAAAACACTGCAAGTTGACCCGACAAACTGGGTCGTTTATTTAGAGCCTATACCTTACAGAATACAAGAATTGTATGTAATCTCTATAAGTCTGCTAGTCAACATTTGCTTCTTTGTTATACCAATAAATCCGGTCAAGCTTATTGTTTTGGAGTTTGTTTTTGACAGTTTTCGCTGGTTTAATGTTCACCATTGACATAGAAGAAATGGACTGCAAACTCTGATATCACTCTCTCATCTTCCGATTTTGTTCCTAGCCCACTTTGGAGCATAATCAAAACTGTTCGTAGTTATTGAGGTCAGAAGAAGAGGGTGTTTCACTTCCATTGTCAACAATTTGGCATTGTTCAATCTCTAAGTGGTTATGTGATGTATGGTATCTGACAATTCAGTTTTCCATGATAACGCCAAACAGGAAATGAAATACCTCTTTTCCTCTGAACACAAGCTTGGGGTCGCATAGTGCAAGTCAACAGTCCATTTCTTCTATATCTATGATGTTGACCTTGAAATAGTTTTTCCGATGATGTTGACCTTGAAATAGTTTGAGGTGTTGAGAACAGGCATCCTGATGGGTTGGTAAGTCCTGTGATGTCATGGTGTGATTCTGGTGACAAACAAACACACCTTTCATACAAATCTGAGTAGAATTCTATTCGGAGTCAAATTTTGATACTCTGGTAGCACAAACGATGTTTGTTTGTTTCTTACCAGAATCACACCCTAATGTCCCTTATGTCTCTGCTCACCTTTATTTAGGGGGGGGGGGGGGGGGAACAATCTTCCACATGGCTATTGCAGGAACAATGGTCTTGTGAAATTGCTTTTTCTCGCAAATCAAGGAAGCTGGTCAAGTCTAGTTCCTTTATCACAGATATTTATTACTTATAACAGATGCATACATCCAACAAAATATGGCACATGCATGAAACAAGTTTTGAGTAATCCTCTGTTCTATTAAAAATATTTGCAGGCACACTTTCACGTTTGGTCTATATTTGCCCCACCACATTATCAAAAGCATGAGACTTGAGGCTTATGTCACAACTGAGTAATTATCACTTTAGTAAATTGTTAAATTTGTGGCTATGGGGCAACAATGGAAAGACGGTGTGACACAAACACGATATTATCAGAACGTGGGTGTTCTGATATTTGATATTGTTGAATTTAAGTTGGGGTTAATCCAGTTTATTTAATCCAGTTATTTAGGCTTAGTCCGAGAAACATGCAAAACGCCGTGTCCAGTTTGATCTTGTTTTATTGATAGTCCGACTTCGTTATTGATGGTAAAATTATGGTTCATACAGTACAAATTTAGATACAAATATTGAGACACTGATCTTTTATGTCTAGTCCCGATTGTGCCGCCAGCCGAACTGACGCTACAAAGATTTTTGGCGGCCGTTTCAGAAACAAAGAATTCGTGTGCCAGCCAATCAGATTATCGCGGGGACCAGTGAGATATGGATCAGCCAATGATCACCTATTGTTTTAAATTCTGGAGTACTGAGTCGAACGCTTACAACAAATATGGACATGGAAATAAGTGTTACCATGGAAACATCGGGTGACTGGGGTCTGGCTGGTACTAGGTAGTACCAGGCACAGCTCACACACAGAGGTTAGAGTACTTGTAGTATAATACATGCTATGGGGGGTGAGATACATGTTGAAAACACTAGAGGATTTAAGTTTGTTTGACTGGCCCCGCGAAAACATTGATGGAGTTGTTGTTTGGCACAATATAAAATTAATAAAGTATTTTGTGACTGTTCACACTTATAAGTAATGATTGAAATAACATTGACAATCAATGTGTAAGTATTACATAATAAAGATACTAATAATAATTAGTATGTAATTATCATATTACATAATAAAACAGCAATTGAAATATGCAACTCTGATAATATACATGTACAGCGGATCAGATGCACTGCCTCAAAGTGCATGTACATTGTGGATTATACAAAGTTATAGCTACTACACAAACTATGACTATATTTACTACACATGTAGCGCAGGGGAGATGGGCCTAATGCCTCGTGTCAATGTCATTGGTCAGAAATATATTTTCACAATAGTATATCATGTTGGACATTTCGCCAGGCTACCCAACATCTTCCCATTTCTTTCGATTTGAACAAGTTGCTCATTTACCACTTGACAGTTTTGCATGTGGTTTTTCGTGTGTCACACCGGCTCTGAGCTCTCCATATGTGAATGCCAACCTAGGAATATTTCTCAAACAATAGGTGAGATATTGGTCAAAGCAAGACGGTTATAGTGTATTGGAATATTTGTGAGCAAACATGCCAATCACAATTGTACAATGAGCTCACAATATTCTACAGAATGTCCTGAGATTCATAAAGCAATTCAAGCGAGTCCTACAGTATTATACGAGTAAAATTAGACATTAAGGCCTGAATATGCCTTGGAGGCATTCAGCTCAAAAGACCTACACGATTGTTTGAATGAAAAATTAGCCCAAGGCTAAGATAGGTAACCGGACAAATTTGGTTTGGCCATGGCAGCATTGGCAGGTAACAGAGACTTTGAGATTCACCAATCAAGGTTCACAGTGTGAACATATGACCTTGAGATATACCAATCAAGGTCATCCGTGTGAACTTCGATGTCACCATTACATGTATGTGTGCGGCATTCGATATTCTATATGTTCATAATACAAAGATATATCTGGGTGGAATAGTTTAGGCCACTCAGGTCAATTTACACATTCCGAGTCAGACATTTGGCACCCAAGGTCATCTGATGTCAAGTTAAAGGTCATCATTAGTTGTGCCACATATGTCTTCCTATATGTTCATAATGCAAACATAAGCTCTATCTGCAAGCATTTCATCTATAGAGGCAAATCTTGGCATTTTTCGACCCAAAAATGGCTGTTTTGACCTTTCAACGTCATCCAAGGTCAAATTCAAGGTCACCACACAAGTCGCCATATATGACTCCCCATTTGAAAGTGCCAATTTCTAAGCTCTATCTTCAAGCGTTCTATGAGTACAGTCCTGACAGCTTCCATTATGAAGGAAAAAAGTGCCGAAAATTTTCTAAGTCCAGAATTTTTTTCAAAGGGTGAGCAAATTTGTTTTTGCCTAGAAATGGCCCAAAATGGATAGTAATGCGATTTGGGACTCGTCAAAAATTCAAAATGGCGCCACATGGAGACCGGCGATTCATGGGCAACCAAACTTATACATATCAGAGAGGTATATAAGGGGAATCTTTTAAATTAAAAATCGCAAAACTGTCTGAACAGTTTTTGAGAAAATGGCCGCCAAAGTTCAAAATTGGACATTTTTCAACGAAAATGTCTGCCATTTCGAGGAAAATTCAAAAATCGAAAAAAAAAAAAAATTTTCCCGAGAATATTTTTAGCTATTTTTGTGCAAAATTTCAGAAAGATTCGACCGTACACTTTAAAGATAAAAATGTGGATGCACGACAGACGACGGACGGATGCCAGACGCAATGCCATGCCAATAGGTTATCGGACCATAGGTCCGGTAAACTAAAAATGATAATTCAGCAAAATGGCCTTCGAGTCAAAACTCAATTAATCATCTTGAAACAGTGAGACAGAAAATGATAAGTTTTTTCATTGGAATCACCCTGTATGTTTTTGTTTTACTTCCATCATATCTCACATGGCCCAGGAGAGACCAAATGAGCTAATATCACAGATAACAGTACACCAACAAACTGTGAAACAGATCACTTGAAAAAATCTTCTTCTTCTCTTCGAGCTATGATTCTTTTGTAGACTGCCTCCTCAAATATCTCTCGTGACTGCTGAACCTTGATGTGATCCACTCCAAAGATTTCCTTCTTTATGATATAGTTTTCTTTGAAAAACTCATAGGCCTTCTCATACTCACTTATGTACTCATAACCAATGGCAGTATTGAAGTTGACCCGCGCTGTTGTGATGTGAAATCTTCCAAGTGCCTGAAGACACAGATCTAGCGCTTCTTCATAGAGCTGCCGAATGATACACAGATATAGCGGTGATTGTAAAAGTACATAATTGCACCGATATTATGGTTGTTAGATAATACTTCTATAGTAAACAATTTGATGTTCATGATAAAGGTTAAGGTTGTTAGGTAATACTAACCTCTATAGTAAACACTGATGTTCATTATAAAGGTTATGGTTGTTAGGTCATACTAACCTACCGTATTCATTCAATTAGTTCGAACAGCTAAAAATAATTAAATTTTGAAATGTTCGAATTATTAGATTCACGATAAAACGTCCGTTAAAACGGAAAAAAATGCAAACCCAGATTTATCATACGCGAGTTGACAGATACCGTTCAGCATTTTAGAAAACTCGAATAACTGGCTGCTAAATCACCCGGTAACTGTTGTTTATAATCTCACATTGATACTAAATTCTAGTCATATTGCATGTGCAATCGAGTCACTCGAATCGGAACAAACCGCCGGGCACTCTGAGGTCCGCGCTTTCAATATTTCTGCTCATATCATAGAGATACATTATGAGCCCGTCATAATGTACCTATATGGCTCATATTAGTAATTGCAAACACTGCCACCTGGCGAATATATCGCTGATTACTCATTTCGTAGTGCTGCCGCCTGGTGAGTTTTGATCGTAAATTTGCCTGTTCGAACTAAACGAGTCAATTTGAAAATTATTGTCTTCAATAATTTTTGGTGTTCGAATTATTAGTGTTCGAACTAATTGAATAAATACGGTATATAGTAAACACTTTGATGTTCATGATAAAGGTAAGTTTGAAAATATCCTTTCTTTCATTGTTATTCCCTTCTTTCATATTAAATACAGATGACATCTCTAAGAAACCTGAACATTCGGCGTGATGTGACTGTATAGAACACTAACTTTCATCGCGTTTCCAGTTTTCATGTCCTGAACAATCATGGCTTGCGTCATGATCGCCTCAGCCAGTTTGCCTTTGTCACCAAGCTGTCAACAGAAATCCATAACAATAAAGAAAGCTACATGTGATTGGTACATGACATCAAAGAAACAATCAATTTCAATATCATTCCAGTTGCCATTTGAGGTGCGGTTGTGTGTACTGAATACTGCTAATGTTGATAATTCATTTGAGATCATATCCATATTTTCATCAGAACAGGGTGTCAGAAAATCACAAACATGTACAAATTCAGTCTCATGTTTTCACCTTTCTAAATCCTTCAGCGGCTTCTTCACAAGACTCAAGGCCTTTTTTGTTTGCCTCTGTAGCTGAGATGTCCTGCGAACCTCCAAGCTGTGCGAGAGTTGACAGGGCGAAAGCTAGGCTACTCTTCTGTTGATAGAGTTTGTGCTGAAAAGAAACAAGTGAGAAACCTCAATCTCTGCCTTAAGTTAGAATCAACCTGAACATCTAACCACCAATCTGGACAATGCTTCAGTAGTTCCAAATATTAGATGCTATCCAGTCTGGTCACTGACAACCATGTAGGTGTATCCCCTACTGACATTAAATTTTTTTCTGAATCTGTCCAGTGATAGATTTGAATGAGTAAAAAACTCTTTAATTTATCATTTTTCATCACTAATTTTCCTAAGCCAGCATCCTCTAAACTTTGTCTGGATGCCAAAGAGATGGCAAATTAAATTTTCAATAATTATACTAATTTCCCTAAAAACGATAGATTTGGTGCTGTAGTGTTTCCCAACATTTCGATGCAGTATTAGTTCATGAAGTACGGCCAATTGTCTAGTACCAGTACAAGTAGCATGTCTGATGGACATAGAAGCTAATTTCATCAAACATGTCAAAATACGTTGCCAATTACTCATATTGTTGCTATGGCAACCAATATTACCTGTCAGGATGTCTGCAAACTAAATAAATCATAAGATATGCTTGCGACATCGACCTGGATCGCCACAACGATTGCAAACATTTACCAATAGAGGAAATTCATACAACTACATGATGAACATGCATGTAACATGTTAGATCATTTAAATTTATACATATGACACCATTGGGAATTTTTTCACCTTGTATTTCTGGTCTGTCAGAGTTTCCAAGATGTCCATGGCAAGTTTGTTGTACTTGACAATTTCCAACTGTTCAGGAACTTGACTGGCCTCCAGGTATGTGTTCATCTTGCTTTTCTGAAAAAAGAAATTCACATATAGCATCCGTGGCTGGCTGCGTTAGGGACAACTTTCGCCGAGTACTGACCAAAGGATAAACATTCGTCTTCATTATGTCTAAGCCAAGATATTATTTCCACGAGCTGGAGCCCATGGTTTGGTAGTCGTTCGGCTCAGATCTCACTCCTTGAATATCTGTGCGATGGTGCTGTAGATATCTGCCACATGGTTTTGTAGCGGTTCGGCTCAGACCTACCTCCTTGAGTATCTGTGCGATGGTGCTGTAGATCTCTGCCACATGGTTTGGCTCAGATCTACCTCCTTGAGTATCTGTGCGATGGTGCTGTAGATCTCTGCCACATGGTTCAGCTCAGACCTACCTCCTTGAGTATCTGTGCTATGGTGCTGTAGATCTCTGCCACATGGTTTGGCTCAGACCTACCTCCTTGAGTATTTGTGCGATGGTGCTGTAGATCTCTGCCACATGGTTTGGCTCAGACCAACCTCCTTGAGTATCTGTGCGATGGTGCTGTAGATCTTTGCCACATGGTTTGGCTCAGACCTACCTCCTTTAGTATCTGTGCGATGGTGCTGTAGATCTCTGCCACATGGTTTGGCTCAGACCTACCTCCTTGAGTATTTGTGCAATGGTGCTGTAGATCTCTGCCACATGGTTTGGCTCAGACCTACCTCCTTGAGTATCTGTGCGATGGTGCTGCAGATCTCTGCCACAGGGTTCATTTCAGACCTACCTCCTTGAGTATTTGTGCGATGGTGCTGTAGATCTCTGCCACATGGTTCGGCTCAAAACCTACCTCCTTGAGTATCTGTGCGATGGTGCTGTAGATCTCTGCCACATGGTTCGGCTCAAACCTACCTCCTTGAGTATCTGTGCGATGGTGCAGTAGATCTCTGCCACATGGTACGGCTCAAACCTACCTCCTTGAGTATCTGTGCGATGGTGCTGTAGGTCTCTGCCACATGGTACGGCTCAAACCTACCTCCTTGAGTATCTGTGCGATGGTGCTGTAGGTCTCTGCCACATGGTTCGGCTCAAACCTACCTCCTTGAGTATCTGTGCAATGGTGCTGTAGATCTCTGCCACATGGTTCGGCTCAAACCTACCTCCTTGAGTATTTGTGCGATGGTGCTGTAGATCTCTGCCACATGGTTTGGCTCAGACCTACCTCCTTGAGTATTTGTGCGATGGTGCTGTAGATCTCTGCCGCGTGGTTTGGCTCAGACCTACCTGCTTGAGTATCTGTGCGATGGTGCTGTAGATCTCTGCCACATGGTTTGGCTCAAACCTACCTCCTTGAGTATCTGTGCGATAGTGCTGTAGATCTCTGCCACATGGTTTGGCTCAGACCTACCTCCTTGAGTATCTGTGCGATGGTGCTGTAGATCTCGGCCACGTGGTTTGGCTCAGACCTACCTCCCTGAGTATCTGTGCGATGGTGCTGTAGATCTCTGCCACGTGGTTTGGCTCAGACCTACCTCCTTGAGTATTTGTGCGATGGTGCTGTAGATCTCTGCCACGTGGTTTGGCTCAGACCTACCTCCTTGAGTATTTATTGCCATACCACTACCTCTATAATAAACTCTTTGGGTAATCTTACCTTGGCATTCAAAGAAGAGGAGAGAGAAATGAATGTCACAAGAATTTTCTCAAAATTCCTGACATCCATCTCGAACTCGAAATTGAAGGAAATTACTCTCACACATCTCAGATTCCCCGCGGTGTAGATGTGACGTCACACCGGTCATATGATTGACCTTAGCCGCCATTAATTTGCTCCTCCATTGTTGGATGTGCAGCAAGTCTTGCTTTCGGCATTCAAAGTCGAATTTCTTCACGTCTACGATCGTCTTTAGGCTGTTCTTTGCACAGCTTTTTCTTCAGTAGATCGTTCTTTCGTTGTTAGACTAGCTTAGAGTTAGTGATTTGCGATTTTTTTGGGAGGAAATGGTAAAGCCTCCCCAGGCCCCTTTCCTTCCCCCATTATCGCCCGTTTGTACTTCGATGTTTGATATGTTTCAGATATGAAGTGCATCGTTTGCAAACACTACCTTCCTAAGTGGGAGGTTCATAACGCCTGCTGGCAGTGTAGGGACACTGTTTATTGCCGTCCTTCAGCCACCTGTGAATTATGCGCGGATTGGTCCGTCGACGAGTGGAAACTTTGTCTTCAAGGCTTACGGGAGATTCAGGCCCGCAGGTTTGCTGGTTGCCCTACTCCCCCTTCCCCGTCAGATTCTGATAGCGCCAGGCCGCGTCCCAAGGCGTCTGAGGAACGCAAGCGGCGTTTAGATTTGCAGTTATCCAATGCTGTTTGTGCTGTAAGTTTTGATTTATCATTGTCATTTTCTTTCAGCCAGGTACGGGTCCCGGGAGCCGCGCGTTCGGCTCTCGGCACCCTAACTTCCCCACAACCTACGGGTTTGTGTGGCTCACTTTTGGCTCCCTCTCTACTGGCCCCTCGTTCTCATGCTTCTCTGGCTGAACGACCTGGGTTTCAGTGTCCGAGTGTGGTTTCGGGGTCTGCCGGTTCCGTCGGGCTCACGACGGTTCCCTGCGCCCGGGATCCCTCTGGACAGAGAGTGTTGTTTCCCCCTCCGGGTCGGGCGCCTGCCCCCGGAGCCGGGTTTCAACCCCATAGCCAGGGCGGATTTCGGTCCGGGCCCGTGTCGCCAGTGATACGGCCGCCGGCACCCGATTTCCCGTCGGTTACTGGACCCCAGGCCGTGGCTACCGGAGCCGTGGCCAGTAGGGGCCGGGAGCCAAGGGCCATGAGCCGTCCAAACCCATGGGTTCCTGGAGTTTCCATGTCTCCACGGTTTCCAGAGTTTCCTTTTTCTGATTCGCCCTGTGTGTTTCAGATCGCCGAGGATATCAAGGACGATTCCCCTCTTACGGCCCTGCCCTCCGGTTTCGTCGCCTCCAGCCAGGGTATGTTGTCCTTCGCCCAGTTGGCGGACCAAGGGTCTTCCCGTGCGTCGGAGCCGTCCGGTGTTCCTGTCCAGGGGAGCTCTTCCACGACGTCAGAGCAGCGCCTTAGGGGCGAGCTTCAGTCTTTTCGGGAGGAGATGTTAGGCCAGTGGCAGCAGTTTCTGGCGAGGTTCACGCCTCCACAGCCGCCACCGCCCCCGTCTTCCCCTCTGCCTAGGGAAGAGCCGTCTTCAGATGAGGAACCTTCCCTACAGGTCTCTCAGTCGGCTGACCAGCCGTTACCTGGCCCGTCAGGCCTCACGCTTCCGCGAAAGCGTAAGGCGGACCCGGACCAGGAGGCGGACCAGCCCGAGTCCGACGACCCTCTCTCTTGGGGGGAGAAGTTGGATTTTGTGAAGAGGGTCCTCCCGGGTTTGTGGCCCGAAGAGCATGCTCCGGCCCCAGTCAAGAAGGTGGCTCGTTCGATGATTTCTTCTGAGATGGAGCACCCCCGGCCGTCGAAGGACGCCTTACGGTTCCCTCTGTCGCAGGGAGTTCGCGGCTCCATGCAGGAGCGCATGGACGAGACCATCAGGTCCAACAAGTCGGCGATTGGCGCGTATCCTGCTCGCCCGTCTGTCAACGACTACTATACGTCGTCGGAGTTGGACGACAAGCCTACAGCTTTGAGGAGGCATCACCCCCATTACGCCTTTTTCAAGGAGCCCAAGGCCGTGGAGATCCCATGGGCGGCCTTGGCGGAGCTGCAGCACACGTTTCGAGTGGGGCTGGCCACGGATTCGGCCATGGACTGGCTGTCGATGGCTACGAGACGGGCCATTCTTCAGTGCCGTGACCAGGTCCTGGACAACCCTGACGTCGACCGGGATGATTTGGCAGAAGCCTTATAGAGCTGCGCTTCATTGGTCACCTCCATTGGCAAAGGTGTGGGTGACAAGGTGGCCCTGGACTCCCACTCACTCTGGGTGTCCGAGTTGTGGCGGCGTGACGCCTTCCTCTCATCCCTCAAGTTCGAGGTTCCGGACCAGCTCATGACAGACATGAGAGTTCTCCACCCCGTTATCCCCTCTTCCGGAGCCCCTACTTCACTTCTACTCCCTGACCGTTCTGCGGAGTTGCGGGAGGTGAAGAAGGAGGCCGACGAGAAGGCCGCGAAGTCCTCTACTTCCAATGCCCTCCTGAGCCAGTCGAAGTCTCTGGAACGTCTCACGCAACAGATGGTTTCGGCCTTTAAGAAGCCCCAGTCTGCAGTTCAGCAGTCTCAGCCTCAGCAGCAGCCGACTCGTGGCCGTGGTAGAGCTAGAGGCAGGGCCTCAGGGTTGCCCTTTCGCGGGGCCCCTGCCGGCAGCACCCGAGGAGACCGTGGTCGTGGCCGAGGCCGAGGACGCGGAGAGGCTCCCAAGCCCGCAGGGGAAAAGAAACCGGGTACGTATAGCTTCGGATTCCGGGCCGGATCCTTTGCTCGAGTGTCGAGAAGAGCTGCATGGTCAGCTCGTTTCGGTCGATATTCCTTCCTCAGACGAGCCCGTAGGAGCTCGTTTAATTCTGTTTTGGAAAGAGTGGGAGCGGCTCGGGGCTTGCCCCTGGGTCGTCTCGACGCTCCGTCGAGGATTCGGCCTGAAATTCGAGAAATTGCCACCGTTATCGCCCGTCCCAAGGGGTTTCACTCTTCCAAACGATCCAGAACGCCGCCGTGTTCTCCACGAGGAGATAACGGCGATGATCGAGAAACAAGCGATAGAACCTGCTCCCGGGGACACTCCCGGGTTCTACAGCGTGTTGTTTGTGGTTCCCAAAGCGTCGGGGGGTTGGAGACCAGTGATAGATCTTTCTCCGTTGAACAAGTTCTTAATCGTGCCGACGTTTTCCATGGAAACGCCGGAGCAAGTTCGTTCAGTCATGCCTCGCGATTCGTGGGTGGTAACGATCGATCTCAAAGATGCCTATTTCCATATTCCAATGAAACCTGCAGTTCGCAAATACCTGAGATTTCTCTATCTCGGCCGCGTATGGCAGTTTCGGGCGCTCCCGTTCGGATTATCGACAGCGCCGTGGATTTTCACCATGGTGGCTCGGGAAGTCCAGATTCTCGCCCACAAGCGGGGGATTTTTATCCACCAGTATCTCGACGATTGGCTAATCCGGCACCATTGTCGCGAAACGCTGATCGTCCAAGCACAGTTTGTGGTAAATCTATGCTCACGGATGGGGTTCAAAATCAACCAAAAAAAGTCCGACTTGTCACCGCGTCGAGACTTCGTCTTCTTGGGGTATCGTTATCAGACTACCTCAGAGACTGTTTTGCCGACGCTGGATCGTCAGTCAAAACTAGACGCTTCCGGTCGCCTACGACCGCTTGGGTGTATCCCCCGTAGCCCTATCATCTCTGTTGCCCCAAATATATCACTGTCAAGTGTGAAAAACTAGAGCAAGGGCTAAAAAAGATTACCAGAGAAATGTTAAATCCCAAGTCACCACCAAAACTGCTGCACTGATTTTCCGAGGTTATTGAAGGTCGAATTCAAAATCACCACTGAAATCTCTTAATATGAATTTCCATTCGACATGTTTGATAAAATAACGAAAATACAGATAGATCAATCTTTTCACCTATTTATATTTCAACTCAGAATATTTTACAAACTTGGTTCCAAGTTGAAATTCAAAGTAAAATTTGACCAAAAATGCATTTCAAGATGACGAAATTGGAGCTAGATTGAACTTCTCACCATAAGTTATATTTCGATTCATAATACATGTATGTGCCAAACATGGTTTCAAGTTGAAATTCAAAGTAAAAGTTAATCAAAACTGCATTTCAAGATGACAAAATTGGAGCCAGATCAAACTTTTCGTCATGAGTTATATTTTAACTCACAATACCTGCCCAACTTGATTTCCAGTTGAAATTCAAACTAAAAGTTGACCAAAACTGCATTTCAAGATGACGAAATTGGACCCAGATCAAACTTTTTGCCTTGAGTTATATTTCAACTCATAATATGTGCCAAACTTGGTATTAAGTTGAAATTCAATGTAAAAGTTGACCAAAACTGCATTTCAAGATGACGAAATTGGAGCCAGATAGAACTTTTCGTCATAAGTTATATTTCAACTTATAATATGTGACAAACATGCTTTCAAGTTGAAATTCAAAGTAAAAGTTGACCAAAATTGCATTTCAAGATGACGAAATTGGAGCCAGATCGAATTTTTCACCATATGAAGTTATATTTTAACTCATAATTTGTGCCAAACATGGTCTCAAGTCGAAATTCAAAGTAAAAGTTGATCAATGTTTTCATAAAAAGCTATTGTGATCAATAATAGACTTAACTAGCAAAAAAATAATGTTAACTTATTTGGTCACAAACATAAAATCTCTACTGGACAAAGCCTTCACCTTGTTGAGCCCAATAATAAATATTTCTTGTCTTAACTATTTTCATTGTGGTCAATAATAGACTTAACATGTAAAAATAAAGTTAACTTATTCGGTTACACCCAGAAATTTCTACCGGACAAAACCTTAACCTTGTTGAGCTCAATAATAATTGTTTCTCATCTTAACTATTTTTATTGAGGTCAATAATAGACTTAACTAGCAAAAAAAATGTTAACTTATTTGGTTACAGACATAAAATGTCTACTGGACAGAATCTTTACCTTGTTGAGCCCAATAATAAATATTTCTTGTCTTAACTATTTTTATTGTGGTCAATAATAGACTAAACTAGTAAAAATAATGTTAACTTATTCAGTACACCCATGAAATCTGTACTGGACATACTTTCACCTTGTTGAGCTTAATAATAAATATTTCTCATCTTAACTATTTTTATTGTGGTCAATAATAGACTTAACTATTTTTATTGTGGTCAATAATAGACTTAACTAGTGAAAATAATGTTAACTTATTCGGTTACACCAATGAAATTTGTACTGGACAGAACATTTACCTTGTTGAAGTTAATAATAAATATTTCTTGTCTTAACTATTTTTATTGTGGTCAATAATAGACTTAACTATTAAAAATAATGTTAACTTATTCAGTTACACCCATGAAATTTGTACTGGACAAAACCTTTACCTTGTTGAGCTTAATAATAAACGTTTCTCGTCTTAACTATTTTTATTGTGGACAATAATAGACTTAACTAATAAAACTAATGTTAACTTATTCAGTAATATTGTCCTGTTTTCACTGAAAACTTCAGTTCTCCATTCTGAACAAGAAACCAGTGTCATTACCTTCCACTGTACAGGCTATTGGAATGATCGTACATGTCAAAATGGATATTTCAAAATTCTGTAATAAGTTAGGCTGTTAACATATTAATATTTATATGATCATTCTAAAAAACGATTGGTTTCGTGTGACAGCCCTTCCCAACAACACTTCCAAATATTATCGAGATTCGTCAAAAATTGCAATCTGTAGAGCGTTCACAAGCCATGTGTCTCAAACAGGCTGTTTTCAATGCAAAATGTGTCCCCAAACGACCAATTCAGTTGCCACGGCAACCAAAATCGATTGGTGTCGGGATCTTACCATAATATATGTGCCTGCAAAAAATAATGGTGATCGGGTGAGAATTGCGGCCTGTAGCGCGTTCACAAGCCATGTGTCTCAAACAGGCTGTTTTCAATGCAAAATGTGTCCCCAAACGACCAATTCAGTTGCCACGGCAACCAAAATCGATTGGTGTCGGGATCTTACCATTATATATGTGCCTGCAAAAAATAATGGTGATCGGGTGAGAATTGCGGCCTGTAGCGCGTTCACAAGAAAATCTCTGCGGACGCGGACGACGAAGCCAAATCCATAGTATCCGTCGAACTTTGTTCGGGGGATACAATTATCCGTGCTGTCAGAAGGCTTCCTTCGTCGCATTCCACAGACGGCCAGACGCTGGCAGTCCCTTCTCGGGATGCTAGCGTCCACGGAAAAGTTAGTTCCGTTGGGCCGCCTGCACATGCGGCCTATTCAGCGGCATCTACACTCTCAATGGTCCCAGGTCACGGGAGACAGATCCCAGCTCGTGCAGGTCTCTCCGGAAGTCGTTTCCCATCTGCAATGGTGGCTGGATCCCGTCAATCTGCTCCGAGGGTCGTCATTCCGCCGGCCGCTTCCATCCAGGCACGTATTTACGGATGCCAGTATGGACGGCTGGGGCGCTCACTGGGACGACAGCGAGGTCTCGGGCACCTGGTCTTCGTCTCAGCAGGAATGGCACATAAACCTGTTGGAACTGGAGGCCGTGTTCTTGGCTCTCAGGCATTGGGAAACACATTTCCTCAATCAGGCTGTGTTGGTGGCCACCGACAACTCCACCGTTGTCGCTTACATCAACAAGCAGGGCGGTACGAAGTCCCAGTCGCTGTGCCAAGCCGCTATCGACCTCCTGCTCTGGTGTCACGACCGGGGTATTTCGCTTTTCGCGAGGCATATCCCTGGTCATATGAATGTTTGGGCGGACCGCCTCTCCCGGAGGGGCCAGGTCCAGGCCATGGAGTGGAGTCTTGCCCCCAGGGTATTCCAATCTCTCTGCGGCCTATGGGGCACGCCGATGGTCGATTTGTTTGCGACCCGGTGGAACCACAAACTTCCTTCGTTTGTGTCTCCCATTCCCGATCCCACGGCCATGTCAGTGGATGCGATGTCGACGTCCTGGGAGGGCATGTACGCGTATGCTTACCCCCCAGCGGTGTTGTTGGACAAGGTGATCGCCAAGTTTCGGACTCACCAGTGTCGCCTCCTGCTGATTGCTCCGTGTCTACCGCAGAGGTCGTGGTTCCCGGACCTTCTGGAGTTGATAGTAGACTTCCCTCGTCAGCTTCCGGATCGGTGGGACCTCCTCAAACAACCTCGCTCCAGCATGTTTCATCAGGCTCCCGCAAGTCTGAAGCTTCATGCCTGGATATTGTCGAGCGATGTTTCCGAAAGAAGGGATTTTCAAGGGAGGTGTCCGCTAGGATCGCCCGATCAAATCGAAAATCTTCTTTGGCAGTCTACCAATCGAAGTGGACTTCCTTCTGTGCTTGGTGTCGTCGCCGGAAGGTTAGTCCTTTCAGAGTCGATGCTCCCCTAATTTCCGAATTTCTTCTCGAAAAGTTCAATGAAGGGCGAGCTCCATCCACGATCGCGGGTTACCGTACGGCTATCGCGAAGACTCTAAAACCCAAACTTGGGATCGATTTTGGTCATGATCAAGGTTTGACTGCGTTGATTAATAGTTTCGAGATCGAAAGACCGAAAGCTAGGAACCCGGTTCCTGAGTGGGATCTATCGCTTGTTCTCAACGTCTTAAGAAAAGATCCGTTCGAACCCCTTGAGCGGGCCTCACTAAAGTTTCTGACGTTTAAGACGGTCTTCCTTTTGGCTCTGGCTTCCGGGAAGCGACGGAGTGAGCTCCACGCTCTGTCCTTTTCCAAAGTTAAGTGGAAGTCGGATGGCTCCTCGGTTCTCCTCGGAGTCATTCCCTCCTTTCTGGCCAAAACTCAATTAGCAGGTACGCCATTATTGAGCTTTTCCATTCCCGCCCTGACTCCTTCTCTGGGGCCGGGCCTGGAGGAAGACGCGAAGCTTTGTCCCGTGCGAGCCCTCCGCATCTACGTTAATCGTACGCGTGAGCTGCATCTCGGCAAGCGTTTGCTTTTCGTGTCCTATCTTAAGGATTTTCCAAATGATATCCGTCCTGCTACGATCTCATCTTGGATCAAGAAGTGTGTTAGATTTTGCTATGAAAAGTCACAGGCGAAAAAATCCACAGGTTTCAGAGTCAAAGCGCATGATGTGAGGGCTCTCGCGGCTTCACTTGCCTTTACAAATAAAGTGTCTCTGAATGATGTCATGTCTGCCTGTACCTGGAAATCTCATAACACATTCACTTCTTTCTATCTCAGGGAGTTAGCTTGGGAGGATGACTCCGGCCTCCAGCTTGGACGACTGGTGGCGGCGGAGAGTGTAGTCCAGCTGTAAATACCTGTAAATAGATCAACACGCCTCTGTACAGATGCACCTGAGGTCGACTCCCAGGGGAGTTACTCCTCTTCTTTGGCGAGGGAAATTTTTTGTTCTTCTGCAAGAGGAAAGTCACCTCTGCAGAGCCCCTGCTCGTCTCCATGCATCTGAAGGTAATTCAGGCGTGTATTATGGTATAGTTGTAAATATCCTGTAAATATGTATTTTCGACTTAAAATTATAATTTAAAAGTAAAACACAATATTTACTACTTTCAATGGATATTTCCTACTCTCACACATCGGTGATGAAATTCCCGGGAGAGGGTTAAACCCACCTCCTTTGGTTATTCTGATATAACCCAAAGAGTTTATTATAGAGGTAGTGGTATGGCAATAAATAGGAAGTTTTAACTTGTTTAAAACCAGTATTTATTACATACCTACCTCTATAATAAACACGATTATTCTCCCTCCCGCCTCCCCTGCCTTAACCAGGTGGGCAAATTAATGGCGGCTAAGGTCAATCATATGACCGGTGTGACGTCACATCTACACCGCGGGGAATCTGAGATGTGTGAGAGTAATTTCCTTCAATTTCGAGTTCGAGATGGATGTCAGGAATTTTGAGAAAATTCTTGTGACATTCATTTCTCTCTCCTCTTCTTTGAATGCCAAGGTAAGATTACCCAAAGAGTTTATTATAGAGGTAGGTATGTAATAAATACTGGTTTTAAACAAGTTAAAACTTCCTATTTGTGCGATGGTGCTGTAGATCTCTGCCATGTGTTCAGGACGTTTGCCGAGGTTTTCCTCCTCCAGTTTGAGAGCACGCTGTGCAAGGTCGTTAGAATGTGTGTAGTCCCCACACTGGACACTGTACGGGGCCAGACAAAGACAATCCACCAACAGACGTGTTTTTTGACAAAAGATACCGACAATACATGGAAGAAACCTGGAAATACATCACTAAAACCACAAATCTCCAACATGTGACACAGAGATACAATTTAGAGGAAATTTCATCAAATTTCATGAACGATGAATTTCTTATCGTCAATTTCCTCCAGGCATCTTAGGTTTGATGAAGTTAAAATGTTTTGTATGTTATATTCCGACTATGAGCTGGTTTGATTGCATAGTTACAGAAAGCGTGCCAATCTGGTGAGGCGATTCACCAGAATGTCATGTGACAAGTCTTTCTCTAACTTCTGTAGCTCTTCACTGTAAAACTCCAAAACTCGATCCTTTCCTCCACACTGAAAATGAAATGGGCAGAATAAAACACAAGCATCTCTGACATGACTGATACTTCTGACATGACTTTGACACCTCTGACAGACTTACACACCTCTGACGTGACTTTGACACCTCTGACAGACTTTGACACATCTGACATGACACTGACCTCGATCCAGTACTTGAGCAGTGTGCCGCTGTGATCTCGGTCATACAGCCTGTCAAAGACGGTCCAATCCGTGATGAATGTTTCCAGGCGCCTCACATCTTTCAGTTTGATGAGATGGTAAGCATACTCCTGTGGGTAGGAAATGAATATATGAGTTCCCGTATCCCTTGGGAGTCTCGTTTTCAATCAGTGATAATTTCGTAACCCCATGTCTGTTCACGGAATACAGGATTAAATCTATATAATTTGTATGCCGTGAACAAACATGGAATAACTAATAATATCTAATAATAGCCAGTAGATATACAAAGTGATTGTGAATATTTTGTTCATTATAAGAGATGGAAGATTAATAAAGACATCAATCGCAATACTTGAACAGTACCAAATGTGTATCAACAAAGAATACCTCAATCTTCCTGTCATAGTTGTCAGATTCTTCGAAGAAGTCAGCTAGTTTGGTGTGCCACCAGCAGTAGACAGAGCTCAGGGCCCCCTCGTCAGTCGCATCTGATGCCAAGTATCTGCAGCACGCAAAAACATAGCCCAGAAATTACTGAAAAGATGTACATTGTTAAGTAACAAAGTTCAAGAATTATTTTCTTTTTTAAAATTAAAATGGTCATTTTGACCTTCCAGTGATCATCAGAGGTGAAGTTTGAGGTCAGCGATCAAATCGGTATATGTGGGCCCCATATGATATATCACCATATGTATCATGAATGCATTTGTTATACATTTGTATATGATACATGTACCTTGAAATATCTACTACAAACTTCGGAAAGATTTGAACGTACACTAGGGATGGTTATCGGACCAGCTACATGTATTCATTGAGATAGTGTGACAGAATTACCCACTTTTTCCTGACAGCTTTGCTGACAGTGCGGTGGTAGAAGCCAAGGCGCCCTTCACCACTGTTCCCGAAGGGTCGTATAAATGGTCTCAGAGCGCGGTACACAGCAGCCCACTTGTACGCTGGTAACTTCTCACTGAACTGCTTGCCTTTGTACTTCTCGGATTTTTCTTTCTCACCTTCCGATCATATGAAGAACACTGTATATTCGACAGTTTAGACATTATCTATACACGAGACACACCGTTATATATTGTATATCAAACCTTCTACTATTTTCAAGTCATCAGCAGTAAATTTTGCGGAATTGTGAAAGCATACTGCACTCGAATTGGTTCTATCGGCAAAAGTACTTTCACATTTGAAGACATGCACCAGACAACACCTTACCTTTCTCGTCACCTGCCTGAGGAGGTGTTAGTTTCTCCTCCAGCGATAGAAGAGACAACAGCTCTGACTCCAGCAATCCCGTGGCTGATACCTCCATCAAACAGAGGGTATACACCAGGAGAGAGCCACCGCCCTCCTGCTCAAACCGTGCCAATACCTGCTGTATCAACCTACATAAGGGGAAGATGGAGATACAATTGTTATTTGTCATGATCTTAGCACAGGACATGACCTCAGAGACTTTGCTTTAGGTTGCATGGGCAATGATCATATATTCTCTATTTTCCAGCACCTCCCACCCCTTCCCCCCTCTCCCCTTGCCCCACGACTTACTCCAGCAGTCCATCAGCGAGATCATTGATGGAGGTCTCCAATGTTCGGAAGTCCCCAGTGACGCGCAGTTCCTCGCAGGCGATCGACAGCCAAAGCGGGTTTTCCGAAGACTTTTTGGAGAGTAGCATGAACATCTGCTCCATGTCCAGGCGCTTGTTGAACTTGCCAAGGTACTTTGATACCATGCGCTGGGAGGAAGCAGAATATATTTAAATGTGTGTACTACTGGTTTTACTGGTGAAACAGTCAATAGGAATATGAAAGGATGAACAATGTCATTTGGTGTTTTTGACATTTCGCTCAAGCTGTTATATGCCCAACATTATATGAGATTCCAACAGTTAACTTGATTGCACAAATGTCATCTGAATATTAAGCTGATAATGCTTTTTAATCATTCTCGAGTTCACTCGGGGATGATGTCCATCTAGAGTACCTACCATTCTGATCATGAGAGACAGCGGCGGTACAACGATTTCCATCGCTTTGCTCTCCCGAGACATCAGCGCCTTGTGCTGTGGGGTGTCGTGGATCATCGACAAAACACACCGCACATTCGGCGACAGTTTCCGTGGCAACCATGTCATCAGGGTCGAGTACTGGTCTTCATCAAACTTCGGGTGGAAGTGTCAGGATCAATCATTATACAGTCATACAAAGCGACATATAACAAATGAAGTATTGGTATGAAACTGGAGAATAAATCTAGGTGTTAGACAATATAAAGAAACATGTGTGATAACCAATGCTACAACCATGCACGGACCTGATTTATGGCATCGAGAAGTATAATCACAGGTGAGACGTTATCGTTGTTCAGTGCACTGGCTGCCGTCTGAACTGTCGTACTCATATCTGCTGGCACGGTGTTCTCCTACATCATGTAACCACGGTAACACTATCGGCACATCTCATAGATTTCGCTTTGATTTCCTCAGTAAACTTACATTTAGATTTATCCATGCATGTTTTTATTCATTGAGCATATGCAAATAATTGACCCATTAGGACTTGACCAATTAGACTTCCATAGCCATGGTAACCACACACACATATACAAATAAACTTACATCAATGACTTTGATTTCGGTCAGCAGTCGGAGAAGCATGTCTTCCAAGTCTGTGGACTTTGGCACAGCGCCAACAAAGTGGTAAAACACGTGCCAGCGCTTACCTTTGCTGTCCGAGCTGTGAGAGTGGAGTATCCATGTCAGAGAGTATCACTGAAAGTCTATAAATACTACTTCATACAAGATCTCGGCCAAAAGATCTGCCGTTCGAAATAAATGCAAGAAGGCACTGACAGAATACAGACCCCGGTATTTTATTGTTGAAAGCCAGGTTGGTGATTTCATCTGCGGCCTGAGCCATGATCGAAGACTTTCCCGTACCAGGACTACCAAGAATCAACAGCGGCGTGCAGCCTCCAGAGCCAACATAGTCCATGATCTGTGAGCACACACAAGTGAAGTGTTGTACAACAAAGATGAAGTCGAGGTGGACAGTAATGTGTGAACCTAGTATTTATTCCACCACATTTTCCATCATTGCTAATATTATCTATACTAAATGATGCAACTTTCTATTATACTATGAGATAAAGAACAACATGAACCAAGTCAAGCTGGTATCAGTAGAAAACGAGACAATCAGAGATTGCAGACCCTCACCACTTCTGATTCAGTTACTAAAATTAAAGCTGATGACCCTTACATTGTTGACCTTGGGCGATAAAAGGGAATTAAGCTCGTACGACCATCGATCATATAACAAATGATATGGAATTGACTATCAAATAATACACAATTAACTAGACGTCAAGGCCTGAAGATGCCTTGGGGCATTTCGTGTGAGTTCTATTCCTACCTAACATTTACCTAAGAGACCGGGTAGAACCATAATGACTCTGAATCTGTCCGTGGTCAAAGTTTAAGTGACATACCCCGTCCTTAGGCATTTTTGCGTTTCGCTCTACGACGGACCGTTTCTGAGATATGGCAAACAGGAAGTGCTGAGTCGGCAAAAAAAAAATTCGACACCAGAAGTCGTCTCGACGCAAGATACCCTCTAGACTAGTTAGTCTAGTGCCAGGAGGCCGGAACTGAGCTCCGTTTCGCTCTACGACGCACCATTTCCGAGATACGGCCAAACAGGAAGTGTGGAGTCGGCGAAAATAAATTCGACACTAGGGGTCGTCTCGACCGAAAATACCCACTAGACTAGTTTGTCTAGTGCCACAAGGCCGGAATTGAGCTCCGTTTCGCTCTACGACGCACCGTTTTCGAGATAAGGCCAAACAGGAAGTGCCGAGTCGGCGAAAAAAAAATTGACACCAGGGGTCGTCTCGACCCAAGATACCCACTAGACTAGTTTGTCTAGTGCCAGCAGGCCGAAATTGAACTCCGTTTCGCTCTACGATGCACCGTTTCCGAGATACGGCCAAACAGGAAGTGCCGAGTCGGAAAAAAAAAAATTAGCCCAAAGGCTAAGATAGGTTACCGGACAATTTTGGTTTGGCCATGGCAGCATTGGCAGGTAACAGACCTTGAGATTTACCAATCAAGGTTCGCAGTGTAAACATATGACCTTGGGATTTACCAATCAAGGTCATCCGTATGAACTTCGATGTAACCATTACATGTATGTGTGCGGCATTTGATATTCTATATGTTGGGTGGAATCGTTTAGGCCGCTCAGGTCAATTTACACATTCCAAGTCAGACATTTGGCACTCAAGGTCATCTGACGTCAAGTTCAAGGTCATCATTAGTTGTGCCATATATGTCTTCCTATATGTTCATAATGCAAACAGGAGCTCTATCTGCAAGCATTTCATCTACAAAGGCAAATCTGGGCATTTTTTGACCCCAAAATGGCTGTTTTGACCTTTCAAGGTCATCCAAGGTCAAATTCAAGGTCACCACACAAGTCGCCATATATGACTTCCGATTTGAAAGTGCCAATTTCTAAGCTCTATCTTCAAGCGTTCTATGAGTACAGTCCTGACAGCTCCCAATATGAAGGAAAAAAGTGGCGAAAATTTTCTAAGTCCAAAATTTTTTTCAAAGGGTGAAAATTTTTTTTTGCCTAGAAATGGCCCTCTCGTCAAAAATTCAAAATGGCCGCCACACTGAGATCGGCGATTCAAGGGCAACAAAACTTATACACGTCGCAGAGGTATATAAGAGGAATCTTTTTAAGCAAAAATCTCAAAACTGATCAGAGAGTTTTTGAGAAAATACAGACCAGGTGCAAATTTGAGCGTTTTTCGACCCAAAAATGGCTGTTTTGACCTTTCAAGGTCATCCAAGGTCAAATTCAAGGTCACCACACAAGTCGCCATATATGACTTCCCATTTGAAAGTGCCAATTTCTAAGCTCTATCTTCAAGCGTTCTATGAGTACAGTCCGGACAGCTCCCATTATGAAGGGAAAAAGTGCCGAAAATTTTCGAAGTCCAAAATTTTTTTCAGAGGGTGAAAATTTTTTTTTGCTCTAGAAATGGCCCAAAATGGATAGTAATGCGATCTGGGGTGAAAAAATTTTTTTTCGCCAACCCGCCAAAAATTCAAAATGGCCGCCACACGAAAACCGGCAGATTTAGGGCAACCAAACTTATACATATCACAGAGGTATATGAGGGGAATCTTTTGAAACCAAAAACTCAAAACTGATCAGACAGTTTTTGAGAAAATGGCCTTCAAAGTCCAAAATTGAGCGTTTTTCGACAAAAACGGCCGCCGTTTTGAAAAAAATGCGAAAATCAAAAAACAAAAAAATACCTCCTTCTCAAAATATTTTTAGGCATTTTTGTGCAAAATTTCAGAAAGATTCGATCGTTAACTTTAAAGATAAAAATGTTGACGGACGGACGGACGACGGACGCAACGCCATGCCAATAGGTTATCGGACCAAAGGTCCGGTAACCTAAAAATCGACACCAGGGGTCGTTTCGACCCAAGATACCCCTAGACTAGTTTGTCTAATGCCAGGAGGCCGAAATTGAGCTCCGTTTCGCTCTACGACTCACCATTTCCGAGATACGGCCAAACAGGAAGTGCCGAGTCGGAGAAAATAAATTCGACACCAGGGGTGGTCTCGACCCAAAATACCCACTAGACTAATTTGTCTAGTGCCAGAAGGCCGGAATTGAGCTCCGTATCCCTGTATGATGCACAGTTTCCGAGATACGGTCAAACAGGAAGTGCCGATTCAGCGAAAAAAAAAAGTGGAAGTGCTCCGACCCAAAATACCCATAAGCCTAGTTTGTCTAGTGCCAGGAGGCCGGAATTGAGCTCCGTTTCGCTCTACGACGCACCATTTCCGAGATACTGCCAAACAGGAAGTGCCGAGTCGGCGAAAATAAATTTGACACTAGGGGTCGTCTCGACCCAAAATATCCACTAGACTAGTTTGTCTAGTGCCAAGAGGCCGGAATTGAGCTCCGTTTCACTCTACGACGCACCGTTTCAGAGATACGGCCAAACACGAAGTGCCGAGTCGGCGAAAAAAAATTCGACACCAGGGTCGTCTCGACCCAAGATACACACTAGACTAGTTTGTCTAGTGCCAGGAGGCCGAAATTGAGCTCCGTTTCTCTCTACGACGCACCGTTTCTGAGATACGGCCAAACAGGAAGTGCCGAGTCGGCGAAAAAAAAATTCGACACCAGGGGTCGTCTCGACCCAAGATACACACTAGACTAGTTTGTCTAGTGCCAAAAGGCCAAAATTGAGCTCCGTTTTGCTCTACGACGCACCGTTTCCGAGATACGGCCAAACACGAAGTGCCGAGTCGGCGAAACAAAATTCGACACCAGGGGTCGTCTCGACCGAAGATACACACTAGACTAGATTGTCTAGTGCCAGGAGGCCGAAATCGAGCTCCGTTTCGCTCTACGACGCACCGTTTCCGAGATACGGCCAAACAGGAAGTGCCGAGTCGGCGAAAAAAAAAATCGACACCAGGGGTCGTTTCGACCCAAGATACCCCCTAGACTAGTTTGTCTAGTGCCAGGAGGCCGAAATTCAGCTCCGTTTCTCTCTACGACGCACCGTTTCCGAGATACGGCCAAACAGGAAGTGCCGAGTCGGCGAAAAAAAAATTCGACACCAGGGGTCGTCTCGACCCCAGATACACAATAAACTAGTTTGTCTAGTGCCAAAAGGCCGAAATTGAGCTCCGTTTCACTCTACGACGCACCGTTTCCGAGATACGGCCAAACAGGAAGTGCCGAGTCGGCGAAAAAAAAATTCGACACCAGGGGTCATCTCGACCGAAGATACACACTAGACTAGTTTGTCTAGTGCCAGGAGGCCGAAATTGAGCTCTGTTTCGCTCTACGACGCACCGTTTCCAAGATACGGCCAAACAGGAAGTGCCGAGTCGGCGAAAAAAAAATTCGACACCAGGGGTCGTCTCGACCGAAGATACACACTAGACTAGTTTGTTTGCCAGATGGCCGAAATTGAGCTCCGTTTCGCTCTACGACGCACCGTTTCCGAGATATGGCCAAACAGGAAGTGTCGAGTCGGCGAAAAAAAAAATTAGCCCAAAGGCTAAGATAGGTTACCGGACAATTTTCGTTTGGCCATGGCAGCATTGGCAGGTTACAGACCTTGAGATTTACCAATCAAGGTTCGCAGTGTAAATCCCAATCAAGGTCATCCGTATGAACTTCGATGTTACCATTACATGTATGTGTGCGGCATTTGATATTCTATATGTTGGGTGGAATCGTTTAGGCCGCTCAGGTCAATTTACACATTCCAAGTCAGACATTTGGCACTCAAGGTCATCTGACGTCAAGTTCAAGGTCATCATTAGTTGTGCCATATATGTCTTCCTGTTCATAACATGAGCTTTCTCTGCAAGCATTCCATCTACAGAGGCAAATCTGGGCATTTTTTGACCCCAAAATGGCTGTTTTGATCTTTCAAGGTCATCGAAGGTCAGATTCAAGGTCACCAAACAAGTCGCCATATATGACTTCTCATTTGAAAGTGCCAATATCTAAGCTCTATCTTCAAGCGTACTAAGAGTACAGTCCTGGCAGCTCCCATTATGAAGGGAAAAAGTGCCGAAAATTTTCGAAGTCCAAAATTTTTTCAAAGGGTGAAATTTTTTTTTTGCCTAGAAATGGCCCAAAATGGATAGTAATGTGATTTGGGGCGAAAAAAAATGTTTTCGCCGACTCGTCAAAAATTCAAAATGGCCGCCACAAGGAGATCGGCGATTCAAGGGCAACAAAACTTATACACGTCACAGAGGTATATAAGAGGAATCTATTTAAGCAAAAATCTCAAAACTGATCAGACACTTTCTGAGAAAATACAGACCAGGTGCAAATTTGAGCGTTTTTCGACCCAAAAATGGCTGTTTTGACCTTTCAAGGTCATCCAAGGTCAAATTCAAGGTCACCACACAAATCGCCATATATGACTTCCCATTTGAAAGTGCCAATTTCTAAGCTCTATCTTCAAGTGTTCTATGAGTACAGTCCTGACAGCTCCCATTATGAAGGAAAAAAGTGCCGAAAATTTTCTAAGTCCAAAATTTTTTTGAAAGGGTGAAAATTTTTTTTTGCCCTAGAAATGGCCCAAAATGGATAGTAATGCGATTTGGGGCGAAAAAAAAAATTTTCGCCAACCCGCCAAAAATTCAAAATGGCCGCCACACGGAAACCGGCGAATTTAGGGCAACCAAACTTATACATATCACAGAGGTATATGAGGGGAATCTTTTGAAACCAAAAACTCAAAACTGATCAGACAGTTTTTGAGAAAATGGCTGTCAAAGTCCAAAATTGAGCGTTTTTCGACAAAAACGGCCGCCATTTTGAAAAAAATGCGAAAATAAAAAAACAAAAAAATACCTCCTTCTCAAAATATTTTTAGGCATTTTTGTGCAAAATTTCAGAAAGATTCGATCGTTAACTTTAAAGATAAAAATGTTAACGCCGGACGGACGGACGGGCGGACGGACGGACGACGGACACAACGCCATGCCAATAGGTTATCGGACCAAAGGTCCGGTAACCTAAAAATCGACACCAGGGGTCGTTTCGACCCAAGATACCCCCTAGACTAGTTTGTCTAGTGCCACAAGGCCGAAATTGAGCTCCGTTTCGCTCTACGACGTACCGTTTCCGAGATACGGCCAAACAGGAAGTGCCGAGTCGGCGAAAAAAAAAATCGACACCAGGGGTCGTTTCGACCCAAGATACACACTAGACTAGTTTGTCTAGTGCCAAAAGGCCGAAATTGAGCTCCGTTTCGCTCTATGACGCACCGTTTCCGAGATACGGCCAAACAGGAAGTGCCGAGTCGGCGAAAAAAAAATTTGACACCAGGGGACGTCTCGACCGAAGATACACACTAGACTAGTTTGTCTAGTGCCAGGAGGCCGAAATTGAGCTCCGTTTCGCTCTACGACATACCGTTTCCGAGATACGGCCAAACAGGAAGTGCCGAGTCGGCGAAAAAAAAAATCGACACCAGGGGTCGTTTCGACCCAAGATACACACTAGACTAGTTTGTCTAGTGCCAGGAGGCCGAAATTGAGCTCCGTTTCGCTCTACGACATACCGTTTCCGAGATACGGCCAAACAGGAAGTGCCGAGTCGGCGAAAAAAAAAAATTAGCCCAATGGGCTAGTAAGGTTACCGGAGAAATATACAGAGTTAAGCCGAGAAAGTTGAAAGTCAAATTCAAGGTGACCACTGAAATCGCCATATCTCTAACCGTGAAAATGGGATCAAAGGTTAAATTCTATATCACCAAACTATTCAGCATAAATCATTTCCTATATGTTCACTATGGACCCCTAAGCTGTAAATTTGACAATCAGCGAGATATAAGCCATTTTGTAATCTGACTTTGAAAATAAAATGACTGACCTTGAAATTTAGGTCAAAGGTCAAATTCAATATCATTAAAATATTCAGAATATATCATTTCCTATATGTTCACAATTGATTCCTAAGCTGCAAAGTCGATAATAAGCAAGATATTAGCCATTTTGTCCTGTTGACCTTGAAAATGAGGTCAAAGGTCAAATTCAAGGTCATGAGAATTTTCAGCATATATCATTTCCTATATGTTCACAATTAATTCCTAAGCTGTAAAGTCGCTAATAAGCAAGATATTGGCCATTTTGTCCTGTGACCTTGAAAATAGGTCAAAGGTCAAACTCAAGGTCACGAGCATTTTCAGCATATATCATTTCCTATATGTTCACAATTGATTCCTAAGCTGTAAAGTCGATAATAAGCGAGATATTAGCAATTTTGTCCTGTGACCTTGGAAATGAGGTCAGGGTCAAATTCAAGGTCATGAAAATTTTCAGCATATATCATTTCCTATATGTTCACAATTGATTCCTAAACTGTAAAGTCGATAATAAGCGAGATATTAGCCATTTTGTCATGTGACCTTGAAAATGAGGTCAAAGGTCAAATTCAAGGTCACGAGAATATTCAGCATATATCATTTCCTATATGTTCACAATTGATTCCTAAGCTGTAAAGTCGATAATAAGCGAGATATCAGCAATTTTGTCCTGTGACCTTGGAAATGAGGTCAAAGGTCAAATTCAAGGTCATGAGAATATTCTGCATATATCATTTCCTATATGTTCACAATTGATTCCTAAGCTGTAAAGTCGCTGATAAGCAAGATATTGGCCAATTTGTCCTGTGACCTTGAAAATGAGGTCAAAAGTCAAATTCAAGGTCACTAGAATATTCAGCATATATCATTTCCTATATGTTCACAATTGATTCCTAAGCTGTAAAGTCGCTAACAAGCAAGATATTCGCCATTTTGTCCTGTGACCTTGAAAATGAGGTCAAAGGTCATATTCAAGGTCACGAGAATATTCAGCATATATCATTTCCTATATGTTCACAATTGATTCCTAAGCTGTAAAGTCGATAATAAGCGAGATATTAGCCATTTTGTCATGTGACCTTGAAAATGAAATCAAAGGTCAAATTCAGGGTCATGAGAATTTTCAGCATATATCATTTCCTATATGTTCACAATTGATTCCTAAGCTTTAAAGTCGCTAATAAGCAAGATATTGGCCAATATGTCATGTGACCTTGAAAATGAGGTCAAAGGTCAAATTCAAGGTCATGAAAATATTCAGCATATATCATTTCCTATATGTTCACAATTGATTCCTAAGCTGTAAAGTCGATAATAAGCGAGATATTAGCAATTTTGTCCTGTGACCTTGGAAATGAGGTCAGGGTCAAATTCAAGGTCATGAAAATTTTCAGCATATATCATTTCCTATATGTTCACAATTGATTCCTAAACTGTAAAGTCGATAATAAGCGAGATATTAGCCATTTTGTCATGTGACCTTGAAAATGAGGTCAAAGGTCAAATTCAAGGTCACCAGAATATTCAGCATATATCATTTCCTATATGTTCACAATTGATTCCTAAACTGTAAAGTCGATAATAAGCGAGATATTAGCCATTTTGTCATGTGACCTTGAAAATGAGGTCAAAGGTCAAATTCAAGGTCACAAGAATATTCAGCATATATCATTTCTTATATGTTCACAACTGATTCCTAAGCTGTAAAGTCGATAATAAGCGAGATATTAGCCATTTTGTCCTGTGACCTTGAAAATGAGGTCAAAAGTCAAATTCAAGGTCACGAGAATATTCAGCATATATCATTTCCTATATGTCCACAATTTATTCCTAGTCTCTAATTTCAATATTAAGTGAGATATTAGGCTTAATGTGTCCCATTATAAAGCATAGGAGAATTTAACATGGGAAAGTCCCATTTGGGCTGAGTTTGGGCCCAAAATGGCCCACTTCGAGCGATTCAAGGGCAACGAAATTTATACATGTCACAGGGGTACATAGGAGGAGTGTCATGCATCAATAAGAAAAAATTAGGCCAAGGGCCGAAGATAGGTTACCGGACAATGTTTAATATTTTAGATGTTAGCCAGGTCACTGGTTGAATTCAAGGTCAAGAGAATATTCCTCATATATAACATTAAACATATATCAATTTGTGCTGTATCAATTTGTGCTGTGGCCTTGAAAATGAAGGGGCAAAGGTCAAATTCAAGGTCATCAAAATATTCAATGTATATCATTTTCTATATCATGTCCACAATTGATTCAAAAGCCATACATTCAATAGAGGAGCAAGATATGAGCCAGTTTGTCCTTGGACCTTGAAAATGAGGTCAGAGGTCAAATTCAAGGTCACGAGAATATTCAGCATATATCATTTCCTATATGTCCACAATTGATTCCTAAGCTGTAAAATCGATAATAAGTGAGATATTAGCCTGTTTGTCCTGTGACCTTGAAAATGAGGTCAAAGGTCAAATTCAAGGTCATGACAATAATCTGCATATATCATTTCCTATATGTTCATAATTGATTGCTAAGCTGTAAAGTCGATAACAAGCGAGATATTAGCCATTTTGTCCTGTGACCTTGAAAATGAGGTCGTAGGTCAAATTCAAGGTCATCAGAATATTCAGCATATATCATTTCCTATATGTCCACAATTGATTCCTAAGCTGTAGAGTCGATAATAAGCGAGATATAAGCCATTTTGTGCTCTGACCTTGAAACTGACGTCAGAGGTCAAATTCAAGGTCACGAGAATATTCAGCATATATTACTTCCTATATGTCCACAATTGATTCCTAAGCTGTAGAGTCGATAATAAGCGAGATATAAGCCATTTTGTGCTCTGACCTTGAAACTGAGGTCTGAGGTCAAATTCAAGGTCATGAGAATATTCAGCATATATCATTTCCTATATGTCCACAATTGATTCCTAGTCTCTAATCTCAATATCAAGTGAGATATTAGGCATAATGTGTCCCATTATAAAGCATAGGAGAATTTAACATGGGAAAGTCCCATTTGGGCCAAGTTTAGGCCAAAATGGCCCACTTCGAGCGATTCAAGCGCAACGAAATTTATAGACATCATAGGAGTACATATGAGGAGTCTTATGTATCAAAAAGAAAAAAAGTTACTGAACAGATTTTGAGAAAATGGCCGCCAAAGTCCAAAATCAGGTATTTTTCGTCGAAAACGGCCGCCATTTTGAAAAAAAAGCGAAAATCAAAAAACTAAAAAATACCTCCTTCTTGAATTATTTTTAAGTATTTTTGTGCAAAATTTCAGAAAAATTCGCCCGTAAACAAAAAAGATAAAAATGTGGACGACGACGACGACGACGGACGACGACGACGACGACGACGACGACGACGACGACGACGACGACGGACGACGGACGACGGACGCAACGCCACGCCAATAGGTTATCGGACCATAGGTCCGGTAACCTAAAAAAGTTACTGAACAGATTTTGAGAAAACGACCGTCGAAGTCCAAAATTGGCCATTTTTCGACGAAAACGGCCGCTCTGACCTTGAAACCAAGGTCAGAGGTCAAATTCAAGGTCACGACAATATTCAGCATATATCATTTCCTATATGTCCACAATTGATTCCTAGTCTCTGATCTCAATATTAAGTGAGATATTAGGCTTTAATGTGTCCCATTATAAAGCATAGGAGAATTTAACATGGGAAAGTCCCATTTGGGCCGAGTTTGGGCCAAAATGGCCCACTTCGAGCGATTCAAGCGCAACGAAATTTATAGACATCATAGAAGTACATATGAGGAGTCTTATGTATCAAAGAGAAAAAAAGTTACTGAACAGATTTTGAGAAAATGGCCGCCAAAGTCCAAAATCAGGCCTTTTTCGTCGAAAACGGCCGTCATTTTGAAGAAAAAGCGAAAATCAAAAAACTAAAAAATACCTCCTTCTTGAATTATTTTTAAGTATTTTTTTGCAAAATTTCAGAAAAATTCGCCCGTAAACAAAAAAGATAAAAATTAGCCCAAGGGCTAAGACAGGTTACCGGACAAAATATGTTTTATATTCCTGTGACCTTGAAAATAAGGTCACTGGTCAAAATGCAAAGTCATGAGAATATCCAGCAAACATGTATGTAAGTATCAATCTATTACAACCAATAGTCAGATTTTGATGATGCCAAAAACAAACGTAAAATAGAACATTTTGGAATAGAAACAAAGCCCGACCAAATAGATTATCCAAAGACACACTAGTGTCATCAGGGGCAGACAGTGTCTTAAATGTAGTTGTTTCTACTGTACACCTGATGGAATTAGTATACAACTGCCCACAACCTATGAAAATAATTTAGAAATCTGAAACAAACCCCATGGAATAGATATATGACGAGTACATAAGTACCTAATCACAAGCCAGAAAACTACTGAATTGATGGTATCCTCGGGGACAGATTCAACGTCCGCCAACAGTGACACCGACTCAGTAATATGAATGTAAGTATCAATCTATTACCACCAATAGTCAGATTTTGATGATGCCAAAAACAAACGTAAAATAGAACATTTTGGAATAGAAACAAGCCCGACCAAATAGTTTATCCAAAGACACACTGGCGTCATCAGGGGCAGACAGTGTGTTAAATGTAGTTGTTTCTACTGTACACCTGATGGAATTAGTATACAACTGCCCAACAACCTATGAAAATAATTTAGAAATCTGAAACAAACCCCATGGAATAGATATATGACAAGTACATAAGTACCTAATCACAAGCCAGAAGGCTACTGAGTTGATGGTATCCTCGGGGACAGATTCAACGTCCGCCAGCAGTGACACTGACTCAGTGATATGAAAGTAAGTATCAATTTATTACCACCAACAGTCAGATTTTGATGATGCCAAAAACAAACGTAAAATAGAACATTTTGGAATCCCGATATGTCCATTGTTTGCTAAGCTGTAAATTCAATAACAAGTAAAACAAAATAGCAATTTTGTTCCATGACCTTGAAAATAAGGTCGAAGGTCGAATTAATGGTCATCAAAATATTTGGCATGTACACATCATTCCCCATAGGTGCACAACTGATTTCTAAGCTGTAAAGTCAATAATAAATAGGGCCTGCACGATTAATGGGTTAACCGCCGACGGCTAGCATTTTTTTAATAACCGCGAATAACCGGCTGTTAAATCTCCAAACGATTAACCGGTTAACCGTCAAACACCGGTTAACTGTCTTTTATAACCTTGATCAGTGATCACCAAACCGTCTGCTCATGCTCCTGAGGCATGCTTTTGAGGGCATTTAAACTCGTTAACTTTGTTGCCATGGGGCCATAAAGCAATCTGCGGTTTGTTGCGGTCGCGTGGATGCGTGCCACCTGCTAAAGGGATTGTGTGTGCATCATTCACAGATACACAGGCTCGCGGCTTTCTCTCATATTAATACCGAAATTAACGAAGTTAAATAGGGGAAATACAAGTTTTCTTAAATGAAACATAAAGACACCTACACACACATAGACATATAGCAATCAAAACCATTCGGGGGACGTATTAAGAAGTGAACCCCAAACACTTCGCCTCAGGCTTAACTTCGAATGGTAAGGATTGTATATGTGAAAGAATGTGCAATGTCAGGTATAATGCAATCAGAACTGGAAAGAGAACATATATTCAGTAATATGCAAAATATGTACAGTTAATACATCAATAAGAAAAAAAGTTACTGAACAGATTTTGAGAAAACGACCGTCAAAGTCCAAAATTGGCCATTTTTCGATGAAAACGGCCGCTCTGACCTTGAAACCGAGGTCAGAGGTCAAATTCAAGGTCACGAGAATATTCAGCATAAATCATTTCCTATATGTTCACAATTGAATCCTAAGCTGTAAAGTCGATAATAAGCGAGATATTAGCCATTTTGTCCTGTGACCTTGAAAATGAGGTCAAAGGTCAAATTCAAGGTCACGACAATATTCAGCATATATCATTTCCTATATGTCCACAATTGATTCCTAGTCTCTAATCTCAATATTAAGTGAGATATTAGGCTTAATGTGTCCCATTATAAAGCATAGGAGAATTTAACATGGGAAAGTCCCATTTGGGCCGAGTTTGGGCCCAAAATGGCCCACTTCGAGCGATTCAAGGGCAACGAAATTTATACATGTCACAGAGGTACATATGAGGAGTGTTATGCATGGATAAGAAAAAAAGTTACTGAACAGATTTTGAGAAAACGACAGCCAAATTCCAAAATTGGCCATTTTTCGGCGAAAACGGCCGCCATTTTGAAATAATTGCGAAAATCAAAAAACTAAAAAATACCTCCCTCTCGAAATATTTTTAGGCATTTTTGTGCAAAATTTCAGAAAGATTCGATCATAAAATTTAAAGATAAAAAAGTAGACGGACGACGACGGACGACGACGGACGACGACGACGGACGACGGACGCAACGCCACGGCAATAGGTTATCGGACCAAAGGTCCGGTAACCTAAAAATGTGGACGACGACGGACGACGGACGACGACGGACGACGGACGCAACGCCATGCCAATAGGTTATCGGACCATAGGTCCGGTAACCTAAAATCGACACCAGGGGTCGTTTCGACCCAAGATACCCCCTAGACTAGTTTGTCTAGTGCCAGGAGGCCGAAATTGAGCTCCGTTTCGCTCTACGACACACCGTTTCCGAGATATGCAAGAAAGCCTCAAGGATGAATCAGCAAAAATTCTTCCGAGCTCTAGGTCAAAGGTCGTTCGACGGAGTGAACCCAAAATCAATATTGTTCTTCCTTGGTGGTATATGAACTCCCATGCAGAGAATACTTGCCATTGCATGAATACTTTTTGAGTTATCGATCGGAAACCAAGTCTCAAAATCAACCTTGATTTCATCCTCACGGACCTCACGGACCCCGGAGCCGCCTCCAAAACAATAGGGGTCTTCCATGTAATATTTCTGACCAGTGGTGTAAATTTGGACAAGATCCGTTTAGGCGTTCCCGAGTTATTGATCGGAAACCAAAACGACGGAAAGTAAAAAAAAAGAAGAAAAAAAAAAAAAAATTAGCCCAATGGGCTAGTAAGGTTACCGGAGAAATATACAGAGTTAAGCCGAGAAAGTTGAAAGTCAAATTCAAGGTGACCACTGAAATCGCCATATCTCTAACCTTGAAAATGGGATCAAAGGTTAAATTCTAGATCACCAAACTATTCAGCATACATCATTTCCTATAAGTTCACTATGGACCCCTAAGCTGTAAATTTGATAATAAGCGAGATATAAGCCATTTTGTAATCTGACTTTGAAAATAAAATGACTGACCTTGAAATTTAGGTCAAAGGTCAAATTCAATATCATTAAAATATTCAGAATATATCATTTCCTATATGTTCACTATTGATTCCTAAGCTGTAAAGTCGATAATAAGCAAGATATTAGCCATTTTGTCCTGTTGACCTTGAAATGAGGTCAAAGGTCAAATTCAAGGTCATGAGAATTTTCAGCATATATCATTTCCTATATGTTCACAATTAATTCCTAAGCTGTAAAGTCGCTAATAAGCAAGATATTGGCCATTTTGTCCTGTGACCTTGAAAATAGGTCAAAGGTCAAATTCAAGGTCACGAGCATTTTCAGCATATATCATTTCCTATATGTTCACAATTGATTCCTAAGCTGTAAAGTCGATAATAAGCAAGATATTAGCCATTTTGTCCTGTTGACCTTGAAAATGAGGTCAAAAGTCAAATTCAAGGTCACTAGAATATTCAGCATATATCATTTCCTATATGTTCACAATTGATTTCTAAGCTATAAAGGCGCTAATAAGCAAGATATTGGCCATTTTGTCCTGTGACCTTGAAAATGAGGTCAAAGGTCAAATTCGAGGTCATCAGAATATTCGGCATATATCATTTCCTAGATGTCCACAATTGATTCCTAAGCATTAAAGTCAATAATAAGCAAGATATTAGCCATTTTGTGCTCTGACCTTCAAACTGAGGTCAGAGGTCAAATTCAAGGTCACGACAATATTCAGCATATATCATTTCCTATATGTCCACAATTGATTCCTAAGCTGTAAAATTGATAATAAGTGAGATATTAGCCATTTTGTCCTGTGACCTTGAAAATGAGGTCAGAGGTCAAATTCAAGGTCATCAGAATATTCAGCATATTTCATTTCCTATATGTCCACAATTGATCCCTAAGCTGTAAAGTCGATAATAAGTGAGATGTTAGACATTTTGTCCTGTGACCTTGAAAATGAGGTCGAAGGTCAAATTCAAGGTCATCAGAATATTCGGCATTTATCATTTTCTATATGTCCACAATTGATTCCTAGTCTCTAATCTCAATATTAAGTGAGATATTAGGCTTAATGTGTCCCATTATGAAGCATAGGAGAATTTAACATGGGAAAGTCCCATCTGGGCCGAGTTTGGGCCAAAATGGCCCACTTCGAGCGATTCAAGCGCAACGAAACTGATACACATCACAGGAGTACATATGAGGAGTGTTATGTATCAAAAAGAAAAAAAGTTACTGAACACATTTTGAGAAAATGGCCGCCAAAGTCCAAAATCAGGCATTTTTCGTCGAAAATGGCCGCCATTTTGAAAAAAATGCGGAAATCAGAAAACTAAAAAAAACCTTTCCTGGGAATATTTTTAGGTATTTTTGTGCAAAATTTCAGAAAGATCGGACGGTATACTTTAAAGATAAAAATGTGAACGGACGGACGACGGACGGACGGACGACGGACGACGGACGCAACGCCATGCCAATAGGTTATCGGACCATAGGTCCGGTAACCTAAAAAAAAAAAACCAGACAAAACCATAAGGGCATTTCGGGCCGAAATGCCCTAATGAGGGAAATTAATAATGAATATAAGCAGAGCTATTGCGACTTTTCGATTTTGACCTTTTCTCTGACCTTGACCTTGTCGCTCAATATTGTGCTGTAAAATTTCGCAAGTGTTGTTTCTATTATCAAGGCACATCTCCTGAACGAAAACGGTCCAAAAAGATTGAAAATGGCTTCGCGACATATCATGGTTTTGAATCTTAGAACACCCAAAGTCATAAAATTGTGATCCCAATTTTTCGACATTAAACTGCTGCACGAGTCATAGAGCTTGTTTCTTCCTCACATTGCAACGATCCCTGTAGATCTACCCCCAACGCCATCTACATTAGTACAGAAAAATCTGTGTTTCTACAATCCCATTGAACACATTCCAAGTCAAATCATCACCATTGTTCACCGTTGGTTTGTTTACTGATTTGAAATCTTTGTGTGCATAACAACGGAACTGGTAACATGAATCACATGACCCTATTTGCATATTACAAGATAAAACACGAGAAAAAATACGAAATTAAACCCATTGAATTATTATGGTTCATGGTGGGGCTTGAACCGCCGACCTTGAGACTTGTGAACGTGCGCCTTTGCTACATGGGCCAATATGCCATGTAACGTTATGAATTGGGCATCTACAGGCGATAATGGAGAGTTTTCGTCAAACTACGATCGGCCGTACACCATACGATCGGGAATTGGTCAAAGATAAATGCAAAAATATTTGGAAAAATTGTTATAGAGTTATAGACAATTATGTGATTTTCACTTTTTCCGTTGCCATGGCAACCTATTTCATCCGATTTTGACAAAATTTGTAGGGGACCAATAGCCCTATAAATTTCAGATTGATTGGATTGGGTGTCAACGAGTTATGAGCGCAGGCATGCGTTGAAAACTCGCTGTGAAAAATTACCAATGTCGTGACCCCAAATTTTTCGACATCAGCCGATAATAAAGAGTTTCATCCTACGATCATCGGTCGTACACCATACAATTGGGAATTGGCCAAAGAAAAAATACAAAAATAGTTAGAAAAATTAATATCAAGTAAAACAAACCAGACAAAACCATAAGGGCATTTCGGGCCGAAATGCCCTAATGAGGGAAATTAATAATGAATATAAGCAGAGCTATTGCGACTTTTCGATTTTGACCTTTTCTCTGACCTTGACCTTGTCGCTCAATATTGTGCTGTAAAATTTCGCAAGTGTTGTTTCTATTATCAAGGCACATCTCCTGAACGAAAACGGTCCAAAAAGATTGAAAATGGCTTCGCGACATATCATGGTTTTGAATCTTAGAACACCCAAAGTCATAAAATTGTGATCCCAATTTTTCGACATTAAACTGCTGCACGAGTCATAGAGCTTGTTTCTTCCTCACATTGCAACGATCCCTGTAGATCTACCCCCAACGCCATCTACATTAGTACAGAAAAATCTGTGTTTCTACAATCCCATTGAACACATTCCAAGTCAAATCATCACCATTGTTCACCGTTGGTTTGTTTACTGATTTGAAATCTTTGTGTGCATAACAACGGAACTGGTAACATGAATCACATGACCCTATTTGCATATTACAAGATAAAACACGAGAAAAAATACGAAATTAAACCCATTGAATTATTATGGTTCATGGTGGGGCTTGAACCGCCGACCTTGAGACTTGTGAACGTGCGCCTTTGCTACATGGGCCAATATGCCATGTAACGTTATGAATTGGGCATCTACAGGCGATAATGGAGAGTTTTCGTCAAACTACGATCGGCCGTACACCATACGATCGGGAATTGGTCAAAGATAAATGCAAAAATATTTGGAAAAATTGTTATAGAGTTATAGACAATTATGTGATTTTCACTTTTTCCGTTGCCATGGCAACCTATTTCATCCGATTTTGACAAAATTTGTAGGGGACCAATAGCCCTATAAATTTCAGATTGATTGGATTGGGTGTCAACGAGTTATGAGCGCAGGCATGCGTTGAAAACTCGCTGTGAAAAATTACCAATGTCGTGACCCCAAATTTTTCGACATCAGCCGATAATAAAGAGTTTCATCCTACGATCATCGGTCGTACACCATACAATTGGGAATTAGCCAAAGAAAAAATACAAAAATAGTTAGAAAAATTAATATCAAGTAAAACTGGAGTTATAGCCAATTATGTGACTTTCACGTTTTCCGTTGGAATGGCAACCGTCTTCTTTCAATCCCGACAAAATTTCAGGAGAACTGAACCACTGCCATAGGCGCTTCTGCCCTGTAAGTTTCAGATCGAACAAATTGATAGCCTCTGAGTTATGAGCACAGACATTTGCACTGAAAAATAACTGAAATTGTGACCCCCAATTTTTCGACATCAGGCGATAATAGAGAATTTTTGTCGTACGAACATTGGCCGTACACCATACGATCGGGAATTGGCCAAAGAAAAATACAAAAACAGTTGGAAAAATTAATATCAAGTAGAACTGGAGTTATAGCCATTTATGTGATTTTCACATTTGCTGTTACCATGGCAACAGTTTTTATCCGATTCCCACAAAATTCGAGGAGGACCGAGTCACTGCTATGCCGCTTCATCCCTATAAGTTTGAAGTCTATAGAACCATATGTTGTCGAGTTATGTGCGCGGAAGGACAGACAGACAAACAGACAGACCCAAATGCAATACCCTCTCCCCCTATCGGGCGAGGGTAACCATGCATTATTTTTCCAGGATGACTGACCGCACTGACGATGTCCTCCCTGCCAAGTACTTGCTCACAGCGATTGCGCATAAACACCTCATGCGCCTCACGGGTCCGCTGTTGTGGGTCAACCTTCTCGTCCACAAACGGGTACTGGACAGAAATACGGTCCTTGAAAAACTCCATCACCTGCACAGGGTGAATCTACATTAGTGGACTTGAAAATATTGATTTTTGATCAATTTTATCAACTTTTACCCAGTCAAACAATACTGAAAAGTAGTTACATGACAATTTATTAGCAGTGAATTTACCCTACAGAGATGTATAAGCAGCAAAGTGAGACTGTTACCAGTTCTATCTGAAAGTTAACAAAATACATCAAAGAAGCACAAAAGAAAGTATTAGGATTTGTTAGTTTGAAGAGAGAACTAATTTCATAGACAGACAAGACCAGGTGTTGAAGATAACACAGCATATTAAAGAAATTTGTTTCACGTGTACATGTAAAGCACCAGCTCAGAATATTTCATGAATAATTTGTGCTGGAAATTGGAAATATGACATGATGTGGCGGACCAGTATGTATTGACTGTATCAGGATACTGACTATATCTAGAACACAACATTCATGACATCTCAAGCAAACAAGGCTCTATGAACCAAATAGACTCCTAAAAGTTCATTACGAAGGTACAGACATGGCCTAAAGAAAAATTAGCCCAAAGGCTAAGATAGGTTACCGGACAATTTTGGTTTGGCCATGGCAGCATTGGCAGGTAACAGACCTTGAGATTTACCAATCAAGGTTCGCAGTGTAAATATATGACCTTGGGATTTACCAATCAAGGTCATCCGTATGAACTTCGATGTAACCATTACATGTATGTGTGCGGCATTTGATATTCTATATGTTGGGTGGAATCGTTTAGGCCGCTCAGGTCAATTTACACATTCCAAGTCAGACATTTGGCACTCAAGGTCATCTGACGTCAAGTTCAAGGTCATCATTAGTTGTGCCATATATGTCTTCCTATATGTTCATAATGCAAACAGGAGCTCTATCTGCAAGCATTTCATCTACAAAGGCAAATCTGGGCATTTTTTGACCCCAAAATGGCTGTTTTGACCTTTCAAGGTCATCCAAGGTCAAATTCAAGGTCACCACACAAGTCGCCATATATGACTTCCGATTTGAAAGTGCCAATTTCTAAGCTCTATCTTCAAGCGTTCTATGAGTACATTCCTGACAGCTCCCATTATGAAGGAAAAAAGTGCCGAAAATTTTCTAAGTCCAAAATTTTTTTCAAAGGGTGAAAATTTTTTTTTGCCTAGAAATGGCCCAAAATGGATAGTAATGTTATTTGGGGCGAAAAATTTTTTTTTCGCCGACTCGTCAAAAATTCAAAATGGCCGCCACACTGAGATCGGCGATTCAAGGGCAACAAAATTTATACACGTCGCAGAGGTATATAAGAGGAATCTATTTAAGCAAAAATCTCAAAACTGATCAGAGAGTTTTTGAGAAAATACAGACCAGGTGCAAATTTGAGCGTTTTTCGACCCAAAAATGGCTGTTTTGACCTTTCAAGGTCATCCAAGGTCAAATTCAAGGTCACCACACAAGTCGCCATATATGACTTCCCATTTGAAAGTGCCAATTTCTAAGCTCTATCTTCAAGCGTTCTATGAGTACAGTCCGGACAGCTCCCATTATGAAGGGAAAAAGTGCCGAAAAAGTCCAAATTTTTTTTCAGAGGGTGAAAATTTTTTTTTTTGCTCTAGAAATGGCCCAAAATGGATAGTAATGCGATCTGGGGCGAAAAAATTTTTTTTCGCCGACCCGCCAAAAATTCAAAATGGCCGCCACACGAAAACCGGCAGATTTAGGGCAACCAAACTTATACATATCACAGAGGTATATGAGGGGAATCTTTTGAAACCAAAAACTCAAAACTGATCAGACAGTTTTTGAGAAAATGGCCGTCAAAGTCCAAAATTGAGCGTTTTTCGACAAAAACGGCGGCCATTTTGAAAAAAATGCGAAAATAAAAAAACAAAAAAATACCTCCTTCTCAAAATATTTTTAGGCATTTTTGTGCAAAATTTCAGAAAGATTCGATCGTTAACTTTAAAGATAAAAATGTTAACGCCGGACGGACGGACGGACGGACGGAAGACGGACGCAACGCCATGCCAATAGGTTATCGGACCAAAGGTCCGGTAACCTAAAAACAATAAAAAATAACCCACCTTCTCACGGAAACCTGATTCGACATCAAGTTTTGGTCTGTTTGTTTTTGAGTCCATTCCTATATACTGACATGTGTATGGGATCACCCTTTGTGGCTGCATAAATTATGAACGATAATTAAGTATTTAAATATTAAGTAGCTCACATATTGCTGACTTTGAATTTAAAAATAGATAGATGGAATGATTGATGACATAAGAAGGTCAAATAAATTAAAGTCACAAATTAGCATCTTACGTGTTGTTGTTTTTATACTAACGACATCACTCATTAGACACATGATAATATTATGGATTAGGAACTTTTACCGGGAAGCGCTCCTTCAGTTTTTGCCGTAGTTTCTCCAGTTTAGCAGGTGCTATCGGATTCTCATCAAGGAACACTTCTCGTTTATCTTTGGGGACGGTGTCCAGGAACTTGTCATCTCGTACAAGAAACAATGCTATGTACAGTACAAATGAGACAAATCTAAGTACATGGATGGGACATAGACACGAACGAGACAGAACATGAACAAAACCAAAGTATCTCTGACAAATCATGTCATCTGGAAATACAATAAAACTCGAACAGTGTCTTTTGCAACTGAATTTTGCAACTGAATGGATTTTCTTGAATATACACCACGTACAGTTGGGGTTGTCCACACGGTACGCTCCATACATGATTTCCATCTCGGTGACTGACATCCCAAACACCCAGCGGTAGTCGTCCACAAGTGTCTGCGGAATGCTACCCTGCTCTGGGATCCAGCCAACTCGCTCACTGTTATACAGACAGATCAGTGATTATCAGTGATCATTGCGGCCATTGCTTTCACATTTACATGGTAGTTGTATGATCAGTAGTATTTAGATATTTCATGTATGTACTGTACTCTTTTGACTTTTGGAGACTTTTTATTTCTATCCTGAAGTGGTTATAAGACTTCTTATTTTGAAACAATGCTACTGATTTGACCCAGACCTGGTCATATTGAGGAAGTAAGGCATGACGTTGTCTTGGTAACAGCGGTCTATTTCCCCCAGACAAGTCCGTAACGTCAGCTCTGTGGTGGTGTCTTTCGGAACACCCTGGAGGTGGGAACATATCAAAACTAGACAAGAGTTGCAACTGATAACCATGGTAACAAGTATGGTGAGAGTCAAGAAAATAAATCACTCAAGTACTTTATATATATACATGAAAGATGGGGCGAGCATGTATCGGTATATTGTGTGTTCTACAGTTCGGAATAATCCACTTGCCCCAAAAGGGTTTCGAACCAGGACCCCACGAACGATAGTTCAACACTCTACCAAGTGAGCTAAAAGAATCCCCACTAGCTGAGCTAGTAGGAATGCTTACTATCGAATGGGGTACCTGCTGATGCCATGTGCTTTTGGGGCTATGAAACAGTTTATTATGCCCAATAAGTACAAAAAAACGTCATGTCCATTGTCTGCATTATGCGAAAACAAACATGACAAAATTTTAATGCAACATCAATTACGTTTTTGTACGTATATGGCACAGTGTTCCTATGGTTTATCTATACCCGAATTACATAGTGGCGATCCTGGTGGCAAACAGGAACCTCATTGAGCTGACTCTGAATGCACTCCAGCACAAATATTATGCAAACTGTTCAAAGTCAAACTGAAAATATGGTAGACAGTGAAGACCGAGACTTATGGTGGTGATAGATGATAGTGTTACTAGTGTAATGTGAACTGTACGAACCCATCTCAAGTCGCACTCCACTAGGTGGAGCCTGCGTTCTTCACACCAAACTCTGAGGTCTGGAAATACCTACAAAAAAGCCAGCGACCTTGTAGTTCATGTAGCATAAACCATTAATATAATATTACGTCATCAGCATGTCATCATGATTAATGAGGTACCTCTTTGACAAGGATTTCCCGCTCCTGATGGAAGTCCTTGAACGTTGATGACACGAAGATTCTGATGGTTTTCCAGCCAGTTCTCTTGACTACGAGATCGCTGTTTTCGCTACTCTTTCCCTCGGGCACGATGAGAGTCTCACATATCGCTGTCCACGTGTCTTCAATGGGATCCGTTGGCTTGGTCTGGGTAACAGGGGCTGAGCTGGAAAAAAAAACTTTCATAATTTGGTGTGATGTTTCTGTGTAATATTCACTCATAACAAAATATACCTATGAAATTATCAACGTGAAATACATCAAAATATGAAAAGACATCTTTCAATTACGGTTAAATCAACCCACAAATATGTTGTATTTAATTTTTAAAAAAGGTTTTCACAATGTTCACTGTACATGTAGCTCCATATTGTGGTCATACCTAACTTGCGAGATTTCTTCTGGTTCCTCAGATGTTGGTTTCCAAGGATCTGTTTGTGTGCTGATGGTTGAAGTGATAGTTTTGTACCCATGACCATTTGGTTGCATGCTGGAAGCACCTGTTCCCATCGTGATTGATCACACCTACCGTCTAGTGAACAATAGGGTACATTTAATACCGTAAGCCATAAAATATTAGTATCTTTCTGTATGCGGAAATAACTTGGTAACTTGTTTTTGATTGGACCAGAGTGTATAATACTGTCCAAGAATCAGGCAAGGCTAAAAACCATCGATATTCATGGGAGCTGATCATGTGGAACTGAAAAATTAAATTCAGAATATTCACAATTTTGCCGAAAATTTGGCAAATTGGCACAACTAGTTCAGTCAATATATATGCAATATGTTTTAAAATAATTTTTTGCCAAACATTTATACATGAGCATTATATTGATTATTAAGGCCATATAGTATTTTGCAATGGTCCATGACACCTTGATCGAGGTACCAATGGCATCTATAGGGGGTCCATTTGAATCCTTGTCAGTTGGGGAAAGGGGCAAATTCGGGGACTGTTGTCAAATTCACCAACAGTACCCAAATTTGGGCACCAGGGGTTGGTAAATTTGGGTATGTGGTATTGGACCAATATCGACAAAAATGTTACAACTAAATTATATCATTATCAATGGACATTTGGTGAAGTTGACAAAATGAAGTCTTCTGCAAGTGTATATTATCTCATTTGAAGTCCTAGCAAAATAAATTTCTGAGCTTTAGGCGCATCCAACGCTGCACCAAAAACCTGGGATATTCCTGTTATTATTAGGTGTTGGGCCAGTATATTTAGTTGAAAGGGGAAAAGTAATGCACTAAACACCGATTACTCCAGTAAAAAGATAAGTTTATTTGAGTACCCAAATTTACCAATCCCACAAATGTCAAAATTGGATACTGTTGTCAAATTTGACAACTCCCCCAAGAGTTGTCAAATTTGCCCTTTTCCCCAACTGATCCTCGTAGTGATTTTTCCAGGTGCTGGATTTTAATTGCGGATGCGCAAAGTCTTCTAATTTTATTATTTTAATCTACCATTCCAACAATACTAATAACTCCGTAGACCTGTGCCTGTGGTAACTTTTTCATAGGGTGAACAATGGCCATTTTGTGTTCATGTGTGTACAATCGGCTATTTTACATTGTAATACTCTTTGGAAAAGCCCCGGATTCATTGCCTCATCTTTATTCTTTATATGTCACAGACTTGTGACCAAGTCATCATGACAGGCCAAGTGATTGACTGACACTGGGGGGGGGGGGGGGGGGGGGCATGAGATGGGTAGTCACAGGAAAGATGTGTCAGGTTTTTTACCCTAACGTCTCCGCCCCCATCAACCCCCCCCCCCCCCCACCCCCACAACCCCATGCCCTCGCACCTGAGATGAACGTCTGTGTTATTACACTGGGTCACACATTACTTTACATGAAGTTACTAGGGCTTATACGAGTGGGCGATTACTCGTGGACGGTTACAAAAAGGCTCCTAACCGGTTAGGAATTGGCTAACCGGTTACTCGTGAATTTCAAGAAGTGATAAAAAAATTAGCCCAAGGGCTCAGATAGGTTACCGGACAATTTTAGTTGAGACACGACAGGTGAGATATGACGTTCAGATTAACCACTCAAGGTCATCTTCAATGTCATCTTTAAGTGAGCAGCATATAACCTTGTATTCATATATGATCAAAAAACAAATACAAGGTCCATCTAAAAGTCTTTTGTCTATAGACGAAATTTACACATTTCTTGTTGGACGTGACACTGAGATGTAGATCTCAATGTCATCTGAGGTCTAGTTCAAGGTCACCAAAAGAAGTGGTATGTATGACTTCAAATTCCAGCTATACCTACAGACATTTTTTGGCTGTAGAGGCCAATTAATTACACATTCAAGGGGGTCTTTTAAGCAATTCAAAGCACTCCATCTTTATACACAATGTCCGGGACCCCAATTAGCATGTTTTATAATAAAAATCTCGAAACCGATCAGAAAAATTTGAAGGAAAACGACCAAAAATTACATTTGGGGCCTATTCAGCCTAGATTTCGAGCCTTTTGAGCAACTCAAGGCACTTTATACACTATAATACACTATATACATCTTTATACACAATGTCAAAAACCCCAATTACTATGTTTTGAAAATAAAAATCTCAAAAGTGATCAGACAGTTTTCAATTAAAGACAGACAAGGTGCAAATTTGGGCATTTTTCGACCCAAAAATGGCTGTTTTGACCTTTCAAGGTCAAATTCAAGGTCACCACATGACTTCCCATTTGAAAGTGCCTATTTCTAAGCTCTATCTAAAAGCCTTCTAGGAGTACTGTTCTGGCAGCTCCAATCATGAAGGAAAAAAGTGCCGAAAATTTTCTGAGTCCAAAATTATTTTCAAAGGGTGAAAAAATTTGTTTGCCTAGAAATGACCCAAAATGGATAGTAATGCGATTTGGGATGAAAATAAAAAAATCTCAAAACCGGATCAGACGGTTTGTGAGAAAATGGCCGCCAAAGTCCAAAATTGGCAATTTTTCGGTAAAAATGGCCGCCAGTTTGGGAAAACTGCGAAAATAAAAAAAACTAAAAAAAAAACCCCTCTTGAAATATTTTTAGGCATTTTTGTGCAAAATTTCAGAAAAATCCGCCTGTAAACTTTAAAGATACAGATGTGGATGGACGACAGACGACAGACGACGGACGCAACGCGACGGCAATAGGTTATCGGACCATAGGTCCGGTAACCTAAAAACAGTACATTCTCCAGTAATTCTGAACTTTTTGATCCCTTTTTGGGCGTGTAATGTTTTTTTTTTCACGCCGTTATTGTAATTTATGTCTTTACATCGGTTCAGCATGTGCGAGTTCCATTGTTTTGTTAACTTTCATGGTTATGCTTTCAACTGATTACGAGACTGCGTGCAACATTTAATGTAACTGTCTGCTACGTTTGCTGCCAGATGATCAGACGTGTGCTTATTTCGAATTCTCGATGTCCCGGCAATAGTATAGGTTTATGTTTACGACTACTACATTGAAATCTTCCCAAACTTGAGTCTCAAATTAACCCTGCTCCACGGATGAACCTACATTTTCGATCAAAGTTTTAACAGTAGGTTCAGCAATGTAGGTTTTTTCTCTGAAACCGGAACAGATCAGACGATTTTGAAACTTTGATTAAAGTGCGTGTCAAGAATTGTCACGCATGAAAAATGATGCAGATTGGTTTTAACTGACCTTCATGACATCAAAAGAGTGACATGTCATCGATTCAGAGGGTGTAAATGTGAAAATAAAGCAGTGCAATTTAGCACGTTCATTTTGTTTATTTTTCAACCTTTCAAGATAGCGGTTGCTGCAGTGCGCATGCGCAGTAGACCATCTCGTCAAGTGATGCAAGTTGGGAGACGATGTGAATTGATCTTTATTTTTCTATCGGCTTATCCAATGAAAGCAATTCATATGTTGCATTTTTTTCATCAAATAATATAATAATTCGATCCATATTCCTTTGAAAACATTGTCATGATAATGTCATGCAGGTGTCACGTTTCAACACAGTTTTCAGACACGCCCACTTCTTACCCATGATCCTCAGCGAATCTCGCGTGAGTGCCATGGCAAAATGGCGGCAATATCAACACGAAGTTCGCATATTTGACAGCTCAGGATATTTTGCTTGTTATTTACGATAAGTACACAATATTTTCGTTTTTGCTCCAGAAAATGATTGCAAACCATTCCCTCTTGTGAATTACAGAGCTATATCCGGAATAAATTTCGTTTATTTGTGAATAATGGCGAAGTACGCAGCCTGCGTACCGGGCAAAAATACAACCTGTAATCGGACGGCGAATACGCCATAGCGCATTCCCTGCCTTTGGGAGAATGGAATACGCTTGCCAGAGTTAGTCTCAAGTGGTATTGCAATATAACGAGTAACCTTTTACACACTGCCGAGTACTCGGTTACGAAAATCTCTACTCGTATTAGCCCTGGAAGTTACATGTTCAATTTAGTCGGTAATTTAATTTCCAGCTATAGACTAATAGAGATCTATCTAGATCATGAGTAGATCTAGATTCTAGATCTATACTCTGATTTTTCCAACTCATTTACACCGTTTTTTGCCGATATTTTTGCGATGTTTTATGGTATCGTATTGTAACTTGGCATACTTCACCTGGAGATCAAACAGCATTTTTCTGCAAACTTTCAGACTTCTGCTCATAGAACAGTGAGAATTAGCAATCTACTGCAATGATAAATTTTCCCTGAAATCCTGTCGTTTGCATGTCAACAAACTTTGTTTTCCTTTGGCACGTGATGGGCGATTCTGTTCGGATAATTTGCATAGGGGCGAGAGTTGGGATTTGGGACCGCCCACGCAGGTAAACTGATTCGAAATGACTCGCGCGTGCAGGCACCTTGACGACAACTGACAACCCGATCCCCCTATTAGGACTGATTTGAACTTGTCCATTTGGATTCCGTCATCAGTTGTCGAGAACCAAGCAATATGTCGGCGCAAATGGATCAAGCAAATCCTCGCTTAAATAAAACTTTTTGCGTTTTGATAGAAACAGATAGCGTTCCGGAAGGCAGGTTTGTGTGAATTAATTGCCGTTTGTACCACAGATATGCAATATTCAGTTGAATAGTTCGCTCGAAGTAACTTGACTGAACTAAAGGCAAAAAACGTTGTAAACGAGTTTAAAAAATCAGAGTATAGTTGAGATCCGGAATGACAATTGATAGAACAATGTTTACTATACTCTGATTTTTCTAACTCGTTTACACCGTTTTTTGCCGATATTTTTGCGATGTTTAATGGTATCGTATTGTAACTTGGCATACTTTACCTGGTGATCAAACGGCATTTTTCTGCAAACTTTCAGACCTCTGCTCATAGAACTGTGAGAGTTAGCAATCTCCTGCAATGATAAATTTTCCCTGAAATCCTGTCGTTTGCATGTCAACAAATATTGTTTTCCTTTGGCACGTGATGGGCGATTCTGTTCCGATAATTTGCATAGGGGCGAGAGTTAGGATTCGGGACCGCCCACGCAGGTAAACTGATTCGAAATTACTCGCACGTGCAGGCACCTTGACGACAACTGACAACCCGATCCCCCTATTATGACTAATTTGAACTTGTCCATTTGGATTCCATCATCAGTTGTCGAGAACCAAACAATATGTCGGCGCCCATGGTTCGAGCAAATCCTCGCTTAAATAAAACTTTTGTGTTTTGAAAGAAACAGATAGCGTTCCGGAAGGCAGGTTTGTGTAAATTAATTGCCGTTTGTATCACAGATATGCAATATTCAGTTGAATAGTTCGCTCGAAGTTACTCGACTGAACTGAAGGCAAAAAACGGTGTAAACGAGTTAAAAAAATCAGAGTATAGACTCTATGACACACCAACAGAATTGCCCACTAAATTGAACATGTGTTCCAATATCACAATCACACATACTGTTGGCATCAAAACACTTTGGGCATAGTTATTTCTTGTTTACATGTGTTTACAACTTTGCTTAGTTTGATCACAAAAAAACTTATGTCAATATCGTTGTACGCTGTATTCGATAGATGGCGCGTCAACTGACAGGTATGGCGTCAAAACGCGGCCAAAATAAAATATCGATTTCTACCGGTCCAGCATTGGGTCTATTATTCAACTCCATAACATTTGCATACAGCGACATTACCAAAGAGGGTCTCTATAACTCTAACAAGCGGGTTAATTAAAAGGTCTATACAGTGTATAGGCCTATACATGTATCATTTTTAGCATACCGGCCCATTCGGACCGATAAGATACTCGGATTTTCTAACTCGTTCACACTGTTTTTCGCTAATATTTTTGTGATGCTTAACGCTATCGTTCTATAACTTGGCATCCTTCACCTGGGAGTCAAACGGCAATTTTCTTTCAAAATTCAGACAGCTATCGCGAAAATTGAAAAAGTTAAATGTTAAATTTAGCCCTATTATTTAATTTCTGGGCCCGCACACAATTTTCTGCATTTGCTCGGTTTTGTAGCGGAGTAATGCTTCAAAATTAACATGTTTGTGTAGAGTAAACCCCAGTGTATCTTCTGGTTCAAAGTTACAAGAAAATTCCGAATCCTGATGGATGTAAACAGCACCAATTCCTCGAATATGCTCAGATTCCCGAGATCCATTTTTGGGCTGAAATTTAAAGAGCCACTGTATGGGATTCGGCTTTTATGGGATTTCCAAGATTATTCTCCCGACGCTTCTATTTATAGAACAAAAGGTCAGATTACGTTTTTGACCCAGGATCTCTACCGAGCCAATGCTCAGATAAGCCCGGTCGCCTCGTCAGAGATCCTAGGCCCAAAAACGTCATCTGACATTTTGTTCTATAAATAGACTAATTAAAGGGCCACTGTATGGGATTCAGCTTTTAGGGGATTTCCAAGATTTTTCTCCCGACGCTTCTATTTATAGAACAAAAGGTCTGATTACGTTTTTGACCCAGAATCTTTGCCGAGTCAGATCAGCCCAGGTCGGCTCCGCAGAGATCCTAGGCCAAAAACGTAATCTGATTTTTTGTTTTATAAATTACGGAAGTGTAGAAGGGCCACCCAGGAAAATTATTTTTTTTTAAATTCCCGACTTAGTAACTCGATAATATCGACTTAGTATCTCGATAATATCGACTTATAACTCGATAATATCGAGTTAGTATCTCGATAATATCGACTTAGTGTGGAACAGGCACAGGAAGGAGATTTATTTTTTTTAAATTCCCGAGTTAGTAACTCGATAATATCGACTTAGTATCTCGATAATATCGAGTTAGTATCTCGATAATATCGAGTTAGTAACTCGATAATATCGACTTAGTAACTCGATAATATCGACTTAATATTTTAGGGTTGTCCGGCCCATGTGTACATGTATGTATAATGTACGTGGGTAACCATTAACGACTGTGTCAATTGGCGTATATGTCCACGTGTGAACATTGAAATAAATGATATCTAAAATGAAAACTTTCCCCTCTGATGTAAATATCAATTACATTAATTACATAATAGAGTTCTAACAGTATTTGACCCTCATATAAAATCAGTAATGTTTGTTTGTTTTCTCATTATGTATTTGCACAAGCAGACTATACATTATGTGCTGTGATTTAAGTCGAGATACTAAGTCGATATTATCGAGTTACTAAGTCGATATTATCGAGATACTAACTCGATATTATCGACTTACTAACTCGATATTATCGACTTACCAACTCGATATTATCGACTTACTAACTCAGGAATTTGAAAAAAATAAATCTTCCTGTGCCTGATCCACTCTTAAGTCGATATTATCGAGATACTAAGTCGATATTATCGAGTTACTAACTCGATATTATCGAGTTACTAAGTCGGGAATTTAAAAAAAATAATTTCCTGGGTGGCCCTTCTACGCTTCCGTAATAAATAGAAGCGTCGGGAGAAAATCTTGGAAATCACCTAAAAGCCGAATCCCATACAGTGGCCCTTTAACATTGAGGTAGATTGCCAACTTTTTCAATTTTCGCGATAGCTGTGTAAAATTTGGTAGAAATTTGCCGTTTGACTCCTAGGTGAAGTATGCCGAGTTATAGAATGATAGCATTCACCATCACAAAAATATTAGCGAAAAACAGTGTAAACGAGTTAGAAAAATCCGAGTATGGTGGTTTTTTGTCCGTCGTCTATCGTCCGCCATCCGTCGTTCGTCCAGGTCTGTATTCTGCAAGATAATTTTTACATGATGAATTTTCTTATAAATTTGTCAGAGCATAGGTCTACCTTGGTCCAATATCTAAAACGTTTGTTAATTTTGTTATTCAATCGTTTTTGGCCGCTTGGTGGCTATTCTAGTGCCGAAAATGGCCTATTTGACAAACTTTACAAATAATTTTCTCAAAGTTGACATGATAACCTTTTCTCTAATTCTGTACAAGCATGCTACTTTAGGCCATTTGTAATGTGTATAAAAATGGTAGACATTGAATCGCTCAAACGGTCCAAAATGTAGGCCCAAACGGGCCAAAATGCACAGATTAGACACCTTTAGATCCCCGTTTTATAGAACGGAACGCTGAAATATAACGTCACTTAATGTTGACGATACTAATGTGGCGATTTCGCACAAAGATCATGGCAGGAGATTCTTTGTTAACACTACTCTTGCTTTGCCCGCTTCGTGTGCAAAGTATGTGCACCGCATAGCAACGCCCTCTAATCCTCTCGCTTCACTATACTGTAACAATGGTCTTACATCATCCATCGTGTCTCGTGCTTGGGGGTTATAAATACTACCAAGCCGCCTTGTTCACTCGGAGTGGTCTCAGTGCTGGCAAGGTGAGAGGACGATGGACGGCTTGGCCATGAGCTCTACGTCCCCACTCACAGGCTAAGGCCCGCGAGGGCCCTGGGGGTGACTCTCATAAGGGGCCCAGGAGGGGGGGGGGGGGGCATGCTGAACCAGGGCTCGTCCCTGTGATCACCGGTCTCTCGCCCTGGGATGGTGCGACACAGGCTTTGGCAGACCGTCAGGCTGTCCGGGGTTCTATCCCCATGGCGGACCATCGGCAAGCCGGTCACAGCCAACACCATGGTGATAATCCTGTATCTGAGTGGTGTCCTTACATCCGGGCTTGCTCGAAGGACTGCTACCTGATTAACGTTCTGAAGTGATTACTGTGCCCGCAGTGACCCACGGTGAGCGGCTTTACAATAAGGCTTTTCAGTAAATGACGTTTTTCAAGCGATCCGCTTAAGAAATCCACTACTGGGTTTTATCATGCTCTGAATCTCTGAACAGAACGGCCAAAAAAAAGCATGTTAAAAATCATGGTGAAAGATTGTCTTTCTAACAATACATGTACGAAATACTACTGAAGCCATAAAGCAACATTTTAGAGAGACAATGCAGCATAAATCCATTTCCAAAATGCCTTTTAAAAACGTTTTGAGCAGCCCTACGGAAAATGGCCGCCTGGTTTTTCCACGGTATGCTGACAAATATGATGTAAAGTGCAAATATGATGTGAACTTGTATGAAAGATCTCATCGATCTGAGCAAAGTGGTATTCAGAATGTCAATATCGCAATTCGTTCAAACGTTACAGCCATTTGAAACTGGAATTCCGACAATACATTACAAGAGCCCCTTGAAAAAGTTTTAGCAACTCATTGATATGCAAGCCATGAAATAATGATTCTTATCCTGAAAATCTGGCTAGTGCATATTATTATGTATCATAAATACTCAGTATCCATGCACGCAAATTGTAATGTTGCTATGGTTACCAGTCCTTCCCTAGAACCGTAGTTACCCATGGTTGCCATGACCGTTACCTGCCAAGTCAAGCTATCTGCAGAATCTCCGTGGATAATGATTAATTCAATTAATATAGTGCTCGAGTTAGCACCATTTTTATTTGTGCATACCCTGTTCTAAGTGGGTTTCTGGTCATAGCAACCATGGTCGCTTTACTATAGACATGAACTTCACGAATATCGGAGGCGAAATCAATCTTCGTAGGAGGGGTCTTCATGAGGTCAAAGTTATACTGTCTGAGTAGCTCGGGTACTTGGACCGTCCAGCTGTGCGATTCCATTCCTTTGATTGCAAGCTGACGTCTCATGATAGAGCATTCTACGGACTCTGTCCGATGAGCGACTCTGACAAAGAAGTTCAACAGTTGTTTGTGGAGGAGCCCAGTGACGGGAATAGCTCCTACAAGCAGGTAGGCTGCAGCATTCGCTGTACAGGACACGGTAGATGCTAAACCCAAGTGTCCACTCATCGAGCGCGAAGCGCGACTACTCGCACTCGTTGAGTGGGCACCTGGGTCTAGGTAGATGCTGGAATTTCTTTAGGCTGCTTCTGTTTAGGCTGCTTACTCATAAGTGAATATAAGCCCAAAGAGTGTAATATCAATAAGTGGCACCACTCCCACCAAAACACGTGACCGAGCACATATTGTATGAGTTTGAGGAAGTGCCGATGCCCTAATTGCTAGGAGAACGCTCCTTCACCGGCGAAGTTTCTATTGTCTGAAACTCCCTCACTGGCAAAGTTCCTATTGTTTGTGCTTACATACTTGTTACTTGTCCAATAACTCCAGCCTGTCTTGTCTAGGCGAACCGCACTGTGTGCGTATTGTTACAGTGCTAACAAATTTGAATTGTATTCTTTAGCCGTAAACTGATTTAACCGCCCCAGAGCATATTAACGGGGTTGTCCAGTGACTTAAACACTTCTGGCATGATGTAGTGCAAAACACAGGTTTCTGCATGTGGCATAGAGCTCAGCCAGGTCATCTCCTTCTCGGCTCGTCCACGTCGGGTCAAGGATGATCCTCATCAGGTCATCGTCTGGCAATATGTCGTCCTTGTTGTCTAAGTGGTTTAAAAGTTTGATGAGATGGGGCTTCCTGGCCTTGGCTAGTGATGGGCATCTCAGCAGGAAGTGTGTCTCTGACTCTGGATCCAGAGCACACATGGGGCAGGTGGTAGCACTTCCCCTAGTGCCTCAAGCTGCCGAGCAACGGGTACCGACCAACAAGGAGTTTTGCATGTGCCATGGACTTCAGGACACTGAGATTGTCTGTGTTATAGGCTGTTTCTAGACAGGGTGACAACTTCTCAGAGGGCAGTCTTCTAGGTTGAGGTGCTTAAGAGCATATGTCACGAAAATTAGGTATTGGTTTCTTGTGGTGTATATGTGAAAGAACTACTTGAACTGAACAAAACGGTCTTCACGGCATGTTGTTATCATGATTTCTTGCCATCACTTTGGAAAATTGACACCTTGTTTGTTTGGATGATTCCCAGGCTCGAACGGTCATTGTCACAACTCTCTTACCTGCTTACTAGACGGCTCTGGATACCCCTATATATGACTGAGTTGATCCTACATTGGATTCCGGAAAACATCATTTTCCCGCAGGATAAGAAAATTAAAGTCATAATTAATATGGCTAATTACGGAAACTACATGTACATGTACCAAAGCTATTTTTTTCATCGGCATGATCGAGGTGATTGTACTACTCAGTCTACTGGCTCAATATAGGCCTACTCGAATACAAGTCGTTGTTATTAGTTACCAGTTAACGTGAACATCTATTTTATCACCAAATATCTACAAAATCTTTATCTGAACAGTGAATTAAGTGTATGCGTAATAGTATCTTGCTACGGTGACTTTAAGAATGAGGCAACGAGATTGCCTATTGCGGATACCATAGACTTGGAATGATAGATTTCCTGGGGGGCGTTTGTGTTTTAGGCCTACTCTTACGACAGGTGGCGGTAGCATCAAACTATCTAATATCGCTCATTTGTTGAAAAGTTGAATAAAGTTGAATGTTTATCCACAACCTTACTGAAATAAAAAATAGCAATACAGTGTGACTTTGGGTATAAATTTAATGATGTATAGAGTATGTATTGATGGAATGAGCATTTTTGTCAAGCTAATGTCTAGATCCAGTAGATCTATTTCAGATCTTGTATCTAGGCCTACAACTGTAGAATATATAGATCAGTTGGGGAAAGGGGCAAATTTGATAACTCTTGGGGGAGTTGTCAAATTTGACAAAAGTACCCAAATTTGACAACTGTGGGGTTGATAAATTTGGGTACTCAAATAAACTTATCTTTTTTCTGGAGTAATCGGTGTTTGGTGCATTACTTTTCCCCTTTCAACTAAATATACTGGTCCAACACCTAATAATGACAGGAATATCCCAGGTTTTTGGTGCAGCGTTGGATGCGTTTGAAGCTCAGAAATTTATTTGCTACTTCAAATGAGGTAATCTTGCAGACAATACGAGCCATCCGTCCTAAATTCGCCGCATTCCAAAATTCGCCAACTCGATAATATCAGAACTTAAAAAAATAAATGGGTATCGGAGTCTCGATTGACGATCGAACTTGTTAGTTTCATTTACATAATAAGGCCTGAAATCCACGTTGGCGAATTTTGGAATGCAGTGAATTTAGGACGGATGGCTCGTATACACTTGCAGAAGACTTCATTTTGTCAACTTCACCAAATGTCCATTGATAATGATATAATTTAGTTATAACATTTTTTTCGACATTGGTCCAATACCACATACCCAAATTCACCAGCCCGTGGTGCTCAAATTTGGGTACTGTTAGTAAATTTGACAACAGTCCCCAAATTTTCCCCTTTCCCCAACTGGCCTGGACCACTGCCCTAGACCATGCCCTGGACAAAAAAAAGTCGGAACTTCGAATCTGCTGTAACTGGTTAAAAATCAGGAATGTTACTCAACTGCTCACATTCTCAGTCAAAGGCGGCTCTTAATGTCAAATTGTCAATACGAAATATCCATAAATTTAGAACTAATTAGGGCATCTATTTGTAATTCCTAATCAAATATTCTTTGCATTGCTCAAAGCAACCATACCAATAGGACATGTTCATATAATCATGACTGTTCCAATGATAATATTCAGCCAATATGAAATAATATTAGCGTTTCTCGTTTTTGCGATCAGACCATGTTCGCGGCCGTTTAATTTCGCGATTTGGCCATCTTGAACAATTTTTTCATAACAATGTGGATTGTCATCAGAAATGTTTCGCTTTTATTTAAATTTTATTTAAATTTTTAATTTGCGAAATTCGCGAAAATAAAAGGATGCAAATAATTTGTGGCTTTAGAGTATACCATGTAGCGTCAGAGTACCTAATCATCGACTCTCTCCCTAATCCTTGACCCCTGCTAATGGCAGGGCAAAACTTGAATAAACTAAAATGTGAAATGTGTTGAAATATGTATTAGAAGTACTTTTTGTCAGATGTCTGTTTTGCACAGCTGTTCGGCAGTGTACGCAGGGGTCGAGGATTAAAGACAGGGTCGATGATTAGATACCCTGACGCTATACCTTTATTTATTTTAATAAGAAATGCTCTTATGCTCTTATGTCATGATATTTGTACTTTTCAGGTTTTCATGACCATGATGACTGAATAATGAGAGCTGTAGGCACAATACACTTGACTGTTTGAGCAAGATGGCCTCGGCTATGCAGAAGCAGGAAATCTCCAGAGTGCTACAAGAGTCAATGCTATCACTGTGCCAGCGTATCGTGCCATTCAGGGAGAGCCTGGAGTTACATGGACTCCTGCAGCTGGAAGCAGACGGCGAGGATTTCTGTACAGTATCGTTTAAGAATGTCCGATCTAGTGGACGACAGGATGGAGAAGACACCAGCCAAGGAGCTGACGGTCCCGGGAACATTGCACGGTCTGTTGTAAAGGATTTTGTCACGAATTGGCAGGCTGAAGATTCAGGGACAGTCGATGGAGGTGGCACCGTAAAGGCAACAAATCATGCAAGAGATTCCAATCAGCTGAGTCAGCCATCAAGGAAAAACTGGGATCCATTTGAGATGGTGAAACACAAGAAAAATGTGGCTGGCAAATATGAGTGTTTAATTTGTGGTCGTGAGTTCAGTCACGGCACAAATCTGACGAGACATCAGCGTTCACGCCATGGACGTCCACAGACACGGAAAGCCTTGTCCCCAACATGTACACAGTCACCAGGCAAAGCTAGAAAACAGACAAAAGACATTTCCGTGTCGGAACAGAGCTCCAGTAATGACAGAAGCTTGGAACTCAATAACAACCAAGACAAACACAATACCTGGTCTCTGGATGATTTTGATAACAGTATTGATCATGACCTGAACTTACACGCAGATGATGGCTCTGCAATGGGAGGAGTTGATCAGAATTTAGAACTGAACCAATCACAGAGTCCTGCTCTAAATGCTCCCGAAAATCGTGGCGAGTCTGAGCAGAATGCTCAAACTTTAGATAATTTGCAAGGAAATCTTTCTGAGACTTTATGGGATCACTTCTCTAGAGCAACATCAGAAAATTTGACAACATCTTCCAGTTCAACTGTTTACTGTTCTGTGAGTTTGAGCAAAACATCAGAGATGGCAGACTCAAGCACAACAACCTTTCCTGTGCCTTTATCTCAGGCCAATACAGACATCACCCAGGGACCACAGGTTCCTTCATTCATGCCAGAACAAGGAACAATTTCCTCTCACATCAGCACAGGCACGAGTGGACAGTCTGCGAACAAAAACTCCAGAGATGATCCCAACGTAACACACACAGACCCCAGTCCTGTGGATGTATTGACCAGTACTCCAGCTGCCACGGGTCATACTTCTACTAATCTCAGGCTCACTGACATTGGGAACTCTCAGCCAGACAAAGGCAGCACACCTGAGTCAGCTCCACACGGTACAGATAGTCAGATCGTCCAGATTGTCAGCTCCGGCCATGTACAGAAATATGTAAAAGTGCTGGACTCGACTGCAGCAAATATGCAGCCATCCAAGTACCGCTGTCCAAAATGTGACCAGAGGTTTGATTTCTTCCGCAATCTTGGACGTCATGCTCGCATGAAGCATAAAATGTCAGTTCTGGAGCTAGGGGAAATGAACGACATGGAAGTCGAGAGCGCAGTCCGCGAGAAACACGTGTGTGATATCTGCCAGCGATCGTTCAAACATCTGCCGAACCTTTACCGACACAAGACCAACCTTCACGGAGTCAAGTTCAGGAAGCAGAATGCCTCGACAGTCGGTACCGATACTGAAAGCAAGAAGTTGACCCATGACGTGGAGAAAAAAAACAATAGTCAGACGCAGAAAAAACGAAGTGCATTGCCAGGTTTGTGTGCAGTTAACATTTTAGAAATTTGAATACCAAGCAGTAGGTATCACCACATCTGTTTCTTTGCCTACACATGTAATTCACTTGTTCAAGAAGTTACGATAAGGCTAGTTTCATACAGTGATATTCTGAAAAACAGTGTTCTTTTCAGTTATTGACTAATTATACCGTGCTGATTGCCTCAGTTTCAGAAGCATCCAAATCAGACAGACATGTATGTGAGCTGTGCTCAAACAAGTTCTCCTGCTCTTCAAGTCTAACACGACACATGCGTCGCTCCCACAAACTGGTGCGAGTTGACTCCAAAGCTAGCCCGACTAAACCTCGCAGAACATCAGCGGGGAAGGGTCAACCGAAGACATCACTGAAATCATCAGGCTCACAGAAGAATGATACTGTGTTATCATCCAAAGGTATTGACTCGATGATATATCATCAAATTTTCTAGTTGATTGGGTAAATCTTGCAAAGGAGTTTCAGCTAAAATACAATTAGGACATGTACCGGTATTACTGGTATTGTTAAGAATTGGGATCAAAATTTGTCTACACGTTTAAACATGTGAAATGATGTTATATTTCCAGTGCCTCCAAAAACCAAGAGCTCAACATTGTCACTGCCTGTGCCTTCATCAGCTGATGGTAATCTCACTGGAGTGACTGGTCGGAACGAACCATCCAGTCACCTGCAATCAACTGAACAAAACTTAGAAGTGCTACAGAATGCTTGTTTGTCCGAGCTTAGTTCATGCGCACAAACGTCCAAAAATCAACATACCCTCGAAAGTAACCCATCAATGTGTTATCCTGGAGTCTGGGCCAAACCATTGGCAATACAGCCTCAAGTGGAAAACCATAAAGGCGAACCATCTCAAAGTTCCACACAACAGGAGCAGAGAAGGTCCTTACCACTGTCGACTACAGATGTTGATGGTACACTCCACAATACATACCATACTGGGAGCACCACAGTATCAATGGGGAAGCCCAACACATCGAAAAGGAACCGCAACAAGAATCCAAACAGAAATTCCGATCCACTTCCCGTTAGACCCCCACCCCATCAAATACTACCCCAGAATGTCCCACAATCGTCATTTCAAGCGGACAATCTTGGGATGGTTCAAAGGACACCATATCGAACCGTGAGTGAGCATGACATCTTTGCACCAGTTCCAGCGTTTCTGCCAAATTCAGCATCACGGTATGGAACACTCCCAGTGACTGGCGGCATCAGACCAATGGAAGGAACACCGCAAGTGGCAGTATCACAGGGTCCTTGTGAGTATGATCAGATTGGGTGTGGTTATAACTCTTTGGGGTCTATTTGAGTAAGAATCCAATAAACTTGATGTATAAACTGATTTCAGACACAGGTAAAGAGTTGGCACCTGCAGAAAATCACACTTTTATGTATCCCTCTACAACAAGCCTCCCCGAGACATGGACAGCACAGCCACCATACCAACAACAGAAGCTACAGACGGGAAATCTACCGCAGGCACACGGCGATAAGTCTAAAAAGAAAGAAGCCAAATCCAAGAGCCAAGAAACCAAGTCCAGGAGCAAAGAAACCAAGTCTAGAAGCAAAGGAGCCAAGTCTAAAGACAAAGAGGCTGGCTCCAACAAAGTTGACCTGATCTCGAATACCAAGCAAGGCAAATCGAAGAACCAGTGTACAAGATGCGGCAAGTCTTTCCCACATCGCTCAAACTTCACACGCCACATGCGGAAGATTCACAACACAGTACCTGACTGCTAAGGTTTGATAAAAGGGAAATAGGAGAAATAGGACTGATTTACATTTTTTTAAAATGCATATGTTGACAAAGAAAACCTGCAAGCTATATGTGTATCTGATGGATAAGCATTTATAATGTTTACAAAATGAATTGATGTTCATGAATATTTCCACATCTATTTGCATAGTTCGAATGGTGCTCACATTCTTTTTGTCTATAAAAACACTGTTAAATTGTTGTTGTTAAATTTATACAATGTTCATGTATCACTGTGAATACTATGTATATTTGTGTACATGTTACTACAATTTACAAATATTTTAAATATATATTTTAGTACAGACTAACTAAAACTACTTCATCTTTGAGTTTTTGGTATGCTATCGTTTTACACCCTTTTCATGATATGTTTTATGTATTTGAAATACATTTGATAGCACCTCAGATGTGTGACTCTTTCACACCAAGCAGCTAGGTATCTGTTTGTTGTATGTGGAGGTTAAATATTTATACAATCAGAGGTTATCTCAGGTGTGTTCAAATTGTCGGTTATAGGATTTAAATAATTACTAATCCATTTGCCAGTACATGTACTACCTGGTAGTTGTGTCATTTCTATTGCTTGACAGCTTGAAAACTTTGGAGAGTTCATTCAGGAGTTAATTCAAACTCTATTTCCGCATGCCGAATTGTAGATGATACGGTTCCGCCTTATGTCTCTGCCTCTACCGCAGTTTTCATGTGATTGCACTACAGGTCCCAATTTTGCTCGAGTTGATGTGCAATTTTGTACTGGCAATTTATTGGGTTAACATCTGTTTATATTCATGTGGATTGATAATTTTTTCCATGATTTTTTACCAAATATGGCAAAAAATTTATTTCATGGAAAACCATATACCATATAGGCAATGCTTGGGGTCGCAATGCTATAGGCTTGGGGTCGATTACATTGAGTAATTGTAATCGATTACACATTTGAAAGTAATCGTATGTAATCAGTAATCATGTAATCAAAATAGAAAGTAATTGTAATTGTAATCAATTACTTTCACAAAGTAATCAAATATTTGATTACATTTTAATTACATTTTGATTACTAGTACATGGACACAAACCATAACTCACATGAAACTATTTACATGTATGCGGAGACTTAACTTTGATCAGAATCAATACAATAGCCATTTGTTTTTCATGACTTATTTAATTTTCCTGGCTCAGCACAGTATGCTAAAAGCCATAAAACCAGCCAAACAGACTGGATGTTGAATATCAATGTCTACCAGCAATACAATCAGACTGGCAATACTACTGGCTACTAGTGGCTAAAACACACAAATCCTATTGTCTTTGATCACTCCAGTGTGTGATTGCGCAATCACTCCTACTGGACCTGACCTGATTAATATTATCACAAGGTCACAACAAAATGCAGGGTCCAGATACATCTATGAGGTTAAACAAGGTGTAGCTAATCAGTACAGCCATACAATGTTTTCACAAGAAATATAAATTTGTTGGTGATGATTTGTGATTGTATGAGTTGGTAATATGTCTACTGTAATATGTCTATTGTAATATGAACCATTTGAGCTACATTTTGAGCAGAATATCATGCTACAACATAACATAGCTTTGGGAAGTGTCCTTCCATAAAGTTTTTGCAATTGTAATTGATTACTTTGCAAAGTAATTGTAATTGTTATCAATTGCATTCAAAATTAATGTAATTGTAGTTGTAATTGTAATCATGGAATCAATTGTAATTGTAACTAGACGTCAAGGCCTAAAGGCCTTGGAGGCATTTCAGGGTGACGCAAGAAAAAAACAAAATGCTGACTCAGCAAAAACATGATAAGCTCCCAATGAGACCTATGAGACATTTGTGCAATTACATTTATTGCCGTTTCGCTCTACGAAGCACAGTTTCCGAGATATCGACGAAAAAATGCTGACGCTGCAAAAAAAATCCAGGTCAAGGTCAAAGGTCATCCCTAGTGCCCCTTAAATATGTTTGTCTAGGGCCACAAGTCCGAAAATAACGTCTGTTTCTCTCTACAACTCACCGTTTCCGAGATATCGACGAAAACGAAAAATGTCGACTCAGCGAAAAAATTTACGGTCAAGGGCAAAGGTTATCCCTGATACCCGTAAACATGTTTGTCTAGGGCGACGAGGTCGAAAATAACGTCCGTTTCGCTCTACGACGCACCGTTTTTGAGATATCGACGAAAACGAAAAATGCCGACTCAGCGAAAAAATTTAAGGTCAAGGTCAAAGGTCATCCATAATGCCCTTTAGACATGTTTGTCTAGGGCGCAAGTCCGAAAATAACGTCTGTTTCGCTCTACGACGCACCGTTTCCGAGATATCGACGAAAACGAAAATTGCCGACTCAGCGAAAAATTTTAAGGTCAAGGTCAAAGGTCATCCATAATGCCCTTCAGACATGTTTGTCCAGGGCGACGAGTCCGAAAATAACGTCCGGTTCGCTCTACGACGCTCTGTTTCCGAGATATCAACGAAAACGAAACATGCCGACTCAGCGAAAAAAATTTAGGTCAAGGTCAAAGGTCATCCCTAATGCCCCATAGACATGTTTGTCTAGGGCCACGAGTCCGAAAATAACGTCTGTTTCGCTCTATGACAGACCATTTACGAGATATCAACGAAAGCGAAAAATGCCGACTCAGCAAAAAAAATTAAGGTCAAGGTCAAAGGTCATCCCTAATACCCCATAGACATGTTTGTCTAGGGCGATGAGTCCGAAAATAACGTCCGTTTTGCTCTACGACTCACCATTTCCGAGATATCGATGAAAACGAAAAATGCTGACTCAGCGAAAAAATTTAAGGTCAAGGTCAAAGGTCATCCATATTGCCCCTTAGACATGTTTGTCTAGGGCGACGAGTCCGAAAATAACGTCCGTTTCGCTCTACGACGCACCGTTTTCGAGATATGCATGAGAGCCTCAAGGATGACTCAGCAAAAATTATTTCTAGCCCTAGGTCAAAGGTCGTTTGACGGATCGGCCTCAAAATCAGTAGGCTTCTCTCCTGGTGATATATCAACCTCCATGCAAAGTGTCACAGTCATTGCCATAATACTTTTTGAGTTATCGTGCGGAAACCAAAAACATTGATTTCATCCTCCCGGACCAGCTCGATTCACGCAGAAAATTGATTCTGGCACCTAAGTGGTTGCAGATAGAGCCTTATATTAATACATGTGTACACAAAGTCACATGACCTTCATGGTGACCTTGAGTTTGATGTTATACAAGCTCTAAACAGAAATGCAGACTTGCCTGGCAGTTTTCAGTTGTCTATGAGATAATCATAGGGGCATGGTATGCAGATACGACCTTGTCGCTGATTGCAACAGAACATCTAGTTGACAATGTCATGTACATTGTACTAATCAGCAGTACTTAGACCATGCAAGTCTTCTTATCACATTCCAATGTTAGAGTTTTCTTGTTAAAACCTATCTGTACGAGCCATCCGTTCTAAATTCTCCACATCCCAAAATTTGCCAACTCGGTATTATAAATCACACTTTTATGTATCCCTCTACAACAAGCCTTCCCGAGACATGGACAGCACAGCCACCATACCAACAACAGAAGCTACAGACGGGAAATCTACCGCAGGCACACGGCGATAAGTCTAAAAAGAAAGAAGCCAAATCCAAGAGCCAAGAAACCAAGTCCAGGAGCAAAGAAGCCAAGTCTAGAAGCAAAGGAGCCAAGTCTAAAGACAAAGAGGCTGGCTCCAACAAAGTTGACCTGATCTCGAATACCAAGCAAGGCAAATCGAAGAACCAGTGTACAAGATGCGGCAAGTCTTTCCCACATCGCTCAAACTTCACACGCCACATGCGGAAGATTCACAACACAGTACCTGACTGCTAAGGTTTGATAAAAGGGAAATAGGAGAAATAGGACTGATTTACATTTTTTTAAAATGCATATGTTGACAAAGAAAACCTGCAAGCTATATGTGTATCTGATGGATAAGCATTTATAATGTTTACAAAATGAATTGATGTTCATGAATATTTCCACATCTATTTGCATAGTTCGAATGGTGCTCACATTCTTTTTGTCTATAAAAACACTGTTAAATTGTTGTTGTTAAATTTATACAATGTTCATGTATCACTGTGAATACTATGTATATTTGTGTACATGTTACTACAATTTACAAATATTTTAAATATATATTTTAGTACAGACTAACTAAAACTACTTCATCTTTGAGTTTTTGGTATGCTATCGTTTTACACCCTTTTCATGATATGTTTTATGTATTTGAAATACATTTGATAGCACCTCAGATGTGTGACTCTTTCACACCAAGCAGCTAGGTATCTGTTTGTTGTATGTGGAGGTTAAATATTTATACAATCAGAGGTTATCTCAGGTGTGTTCAAATTGTCGGTTATAGGATTTAAATAATTACTAATCCATTTGCCAGTACATGTACTACCTGATAGTTGTGTCATTTCTATTGCTTGACAGCTTGAAAACTTTGGAGAGTTCATTCAGGAGTTAATTCAAACTCTATTTCCGCATGCCGAATTGTAGATGATACGGTTCCGCCTTATGTCTCTGCCTCTACCGCAGTTTTCATGTGATTGCACTACAGGTCCCAATTTTGCTCGAGTTGATGTGCAATTTTGTACTGGCAATTTATTGGGTTAACATCTGTTTATATTCATGTGGATTGATAATTTTTTCCATGATTTTTTACCAAATATGGCAAAAAATTTATTTCATGGAAAACCATATACCATATAGGCAATGCTTGGGGTCGCAATGCTATAGGCTTGGGGTCGATTACATTGAGTAATTGTAATCGATTACACATTTGAAAGTAATCGTATGTAATCAGTAATCATGTAATCAAAATAGAAAGTAATTGTAATTGTAATCAATTACTTTCACAAAGTAATCAAATATTTGATTACATTTTAATTACATTTTGATTACTAGTACATGGACACAAACCATAACTCACATGAAACTATTTACATGTATGCGGAGACTTAACTTTGATCAGAATCAATACAATAGCCATTTGTTTTTCATGACTTATTTAATTTTCCTGGCTCAGCACAGTATGCTAAAAGCCATAAAACCAGCCAAACAGACTGGATGTTGAATATCAATGTCTACCAGCAATACAATCAGACTGGCAATACTACTGGCTACTAGTGGCTAAAACACACAAATCCTATTGTCTTTGATCACTCCAGTGTGTGATTGCGCAATCACTCCTACTGGACCTGACCTGATTAATATTATCACAAGGTCACAACAAAATGCAGGGTCCAGATACATCTATGAGGTTAAACAAGGTGTAGCTAATCAGTACAGCCATACAATGTTTTCACAAGAAATATAAATTTGTTGGTGATGATTTGTGATTGTATGAGTTGGTAATATGTCTACTGTAATATGTCTATTGTAATATGAACCATTTGAGCTACATTTTGAGCAGAATATCATGCTACAACATAACATAGCTTTGGGAAGTGTCCTTCCATAAAGTTTTTGCAATTGTAATTGATTACTTTGCAAAGTAATTGTAATTGTTATCAATTGCATTCAAAATTAATGTAATTGTAGTTGTAATTGTAATCATGGAATCAATTGTAATTGTAACTAGACGTCAAGGCCTAAAGGCCTTGGAGGCATTTCAGGGTGACGCAAGAAAAAAACAAAATGCTGACTCAGCAAAAACATGATAAGCTCCCAATGAGACCTATAAGACATTTGTGCAATTACATTTATTGCCGTTTCGCTCTACGAAGCACAGTTTCCGAGATATCGACGAAAAAATGCCGACGCTGCAAAAAAAATCCAGGTCAAGGTCAAAGGTCATCCCTAGTGCCCCTTAAATATGTTTGTCTAGGGCCACAAGTCCGAAAATAACGTCTGTTTCTCTCTACAACTCACCGTTTCCGAGATATCGACGAAAACGAAAAATGTCGACTCAGCGAAAAAATTTACGGTCAAGGGCAAAGGTTATCCCTGATACCCGTAAACATGTTTGTCTAGGGCGACGAGGTCGAAAATAACGTCCGTTTCGCTCTACGACGCACCGTTTTTGAGATATCGACGAAAACGAAAAATGCCGACTCAGCGAAAAAATTTAAGGTCAAGGTCAAAGGTCATCCATAATGCCCTTTAGACATGTTTGTCTAGGGCGCAAGTCCGAAAATAACGTCTGTTTCGCTCTACGACGCACCGTTTCCGAGATATCGACGAAAACGAAAATTGCCGACTCAGCGAAAAATTTTAAGGTCAAGGTCAAAGGTCATCCATAATGCCCTTCAGACATGTTTGTCCAGGGCGACGAGTCCGAAAATAACGTCCGGTTCGCTCTACGACGCTCTGTTTCCGAGATATCAACGAAAACGAAACATGCCGACTCAGCGTAAAAATTTAAGATCAAGGTCAAAGGTCATCCCTAATACCTTTAACACTTGTTTGTCTAGGGCGACGAGTCCGAAAATAACGTCCATTTCGCTCTACGACGCTCTGTTTCCGAGATATCGACGAAAACGAAAAATGCCGACTCAGCGAAAAAAATTTAGGTCAAGGTCAAAGGTCATCCCTAATGCCCCATAGACATGTTTGTCTAGGGCCACGAGTCCGAAAATAACGTCTGTTTCGCTCTATGACAGACCATTTACGAGATATCAACGAAAGCGAAAAATGCCGACTCAGCAAAAAAAATTAAGGTCAAGGTCAAAGGTCATCCCTAATACCCCATAGACATGTTTGTCTAGGGCGATGAGTCCGAAAATAACGTCCGTTTTGCTCTACGACTCACCATTTCCGAGATATCGATGAAAACGAAAAATGCTGACTCAGCGAAAAAATTTAAGGTCAAGGTCAAAGGTCATCCATATTGCCCCTTAGACATGTTTGTCTAGGGCGACGAGTCCGAAAATAACGTCCGTTTCGCTCTACGACGCACCGTTTTCGAGATATGCATGAGAGCCTCAAGGATGACTCAGCAAAAATTATTTCTAGCCCTAGGTCAAAGGTCGTTTGACGGATCGGCCTCAAAATCAGTAGGCTTCTCTCCTGGTGATATATCAACCTCCATGCAAAGTGTCACAGTCATTGCCATAATACTTTTTGAGTTATCGTGCGGAAACCAAAAACATTGATTTCATCCTCCCGGACCAGCTCGATTCACGCAGAAAATTGATTCTGGCACCTAAGTGGTTGCAGATAGAGCCTTATATTAATACATGTGTACACAAAGTCACATGACCTTCATGGTGACCTTGAGTTTGATGTTATACAAGCTCTAAACAGAAATGCAGACTTGCCTGGCAGTTTTCAGTTGTCTATGAGATAATCATAGGGGCATGGTATGCAGATACGACCTTGTCGCTGATTGCAACAGAACATCTAGTTGACAATGTCATGTACATTGCACTAATCAGCAGTACTTAGACCATGCAAGTCTTCTTATCACATTCCAATGTTAGAGTTTTCTTGTTAAAACCTATCTGTACGAGCCATCCGTTCTAAATTCTCCACATCCCAAAATTTGCCAACTCGGTATTATCAGGGCTCATCAGCTCATATTGTGGAAAACAAACTGCTGTTACAAAGATTGGATATCAGAGTCTCGACTGATGATAGAACTGCTTGGTTTCATTTGTATAGTACAAGGCCTGGTGGCGAATTTTGGAATGCGGCACATCTATAACAGATGGCTTGTAAAGATGTACTTGGTACTTCACAAAGTTCGCTTGACCAATTTAATATTGTATGTTTTTGCGTATTTATGTTCTGTATTTTATATCATTTATGATGAAGCTTTTGAGGGGGAACTTTTGTGCGACACAATTTGTTATTGTTGTACTGATTTTTCATGACTATAATCCGATATAAAGATGTATTTCTTTTCATATACATTCTGGTCTCCATAAAATTACTTTACAATTCTGTGACTGGCTGTAGCAGAACTGACCGATTCCCTCGGTGTGTAATTATGTATGGGTGTGTGGCAGACAGTAGAGTGAATCAACTTGTTGGGTACTAAGAATCCATGAGTTATGTTTGTAGACACATATGATACAATGGCTTTGTAACGAAACAAAACGGCAAAAGTACATACAAATAGTTTATTAATAAATCAATTTCACGTTTACATGAACAATTACAGTTTTATGTGATACATCTATAAATACTGATGGCATTTACATAACTGCTTTTCGGAAACAACTGAACATTTGACATTGTTTGCTAACAACAGAGTCTATTCCGTTTCCAAACATTCACCATGTTTACATCGTTACTTTGTCATGTGAGCTGACCAGAAGACAGGCAATTCTGAAAACATTATGCTTTGACATGTTGCAAAATAGAAACCCTGTGCTACCTTTCCAACCTACAAAGTGTTGAAGGGCCTAATTTAATCTTGTCACTCTACATTATGTTATGACGGTCAGTCAATTGTATTCATGTAATTTGAAACACTTTATGCAGAAAAACACATACTTATAAATATAGAATTTCCCTACATCCATCTTACAATACATATACGTTTGTAAAAGAACATCCATCGAGGAAGATATCTCAATACAAAAACTGTCAGCATGTCATCCCTGAATTCAATGTACAAGAGTAAAGAACAACAAACACAAACATCGTACAGGTAGAGCAATATAGAAACACTGGATCCAAGTCACTTTTTGAAGAAAAAAATAATCAATAATTAATGTCAAAAGAAAAAAAAAATCCATTCAATAAGACAAATACGTCACACATATAATGAATATATATCAATACACATACATGTATATTTTCATAAATGCAATCAATAAAATGTATACTGAAGTCATTTTTTGCATGTACAAAGCAGAATCACTCAGATTTACAAATTGAAGCCATCTGATCACAGTTGTGAATATAATGGATGGCTTGAAATATCTACGTCAAAAACTGTCCACTCAAGCAATGTGTGTTTATGGACTCTATATGCACATAGTGTGTTAAAGTTTGCATTAGGAGTGGATTATTCAAAGCTTCAATCATAGCCAGTCATGGTAATAATATGACAATGAAAACATAATTACAAAATATTAGTTTTTTCGGTACTGCTAAATATCTAGGTACAAACAGGTAACTGGAGACAATCAATTCGGCCTTGGGTTCCGATGTTCCTATATGTGTAATACTATGCGTATAGTGTAGACTGCTAATAGAACCCATACAGTAATCTGTACAAATTAGCAATTTAAACGACAAAATAATAAACAGGAACAAAAACAATAATTTTTAACGAGACACAACGACAGTTCAGCAACTACAGAGGTTTAGCAGAGTAATTCAAACACAACACTAGATTATGTGGATAATAAACGGCATGAATGATCTGATAGACGCATTTTACCCTAAAAATCACAAAAATATATGGGTAAAAAATGGCAACCAGTATTTATCTAAACTCGTGCGTGGTAGAAACTATGAAACAATGAAACATTCTACCACAAGAGCAAGTTATAATCGGACTAAAGGATACATTTCAGCCTAAATATATTTCCTACGAAAGCAAAGTATAGCTAACAAGAATTTGAACAAATATAAACAAATTTCTATGAAGAATACATGATAATTTCATAACCGCGAACTTACATCACTGAGCCATTGCAAAATATACATAATCTAGCAATTCTAACCAAAAATATAGTTCAGGAATCACAAAATATATTAACAGCACTGCGAAATACCAGAGAGATGAGGAAAAAACAATCAGTCAAGATTAGAACACCTTTGTATGAATGTGAAAAAAAATCGAGTCAAATCGGAAGAATATCTCCTTGTACACATACAAACACACAGGCAAGAGGACGAACTAAACACAAAAATTTGGTCCAACAGGAAATACATGATTATGTTAGGCTTTGCAATTTTAGTTTCCTGTTACATCTGAATGTTATATAGCATTTCAACAGATCAAAAGCACCTTGGTGAAATCAAAATGATGAAGGAATGAATTGAGAAGCAATCACGCTGAAATTACCATACTGCGATGATTTGGTACAGCGAGGGCATCATATGGACAGGAACAGAGCTTTTTACAGCACTTCAAAACCCCACACAAAACAATAACTAACTTCCATTACGTAGGCGAACAGTCGATCGAATTCATAGCATTTTGGTGTTCATTTAATTATTTTGCATTACAAAAATAGCATAACATAGGGCATAATATATGGTTCATGATAAACTTTGTTTTGGCATTACTTTGCTGTGATGGGGGTACACTGCACATCTGTGTGTCATATACTTATACTTCCCAGGTGACAGTTCAGAAATTAAAGCAAAATAGGCAAAGTTATGTGCATGCAAGTTTGATGCCTGATTTCATTAAACATCCCTTAAATACAAATCAAAATTCAGAGCATCATCACTGAAAAACCCAGACTCCACAAACTGGCTATCCTAAGGACAAAACATCAGTAGTCATACTAAGATTCACACTTTAATATTCAGCACCTTTGGTGAATTGACAATCACTTTCAAATAAATTATTGTTTTTTGTATCTTCTTTCAGACACAATAATAGTATACAATGTTTAGTACATGTATACAGTGTTTGTGTGTCAACAGCAACCCTTTCCACCATCTTCCTGTACATGGCACTGTTAACGAGATTAATAGGAAATCACAACAGCAAACCTTGCGACATTAAGAATGTTAATTGTTTCTGACACATTTTCATACATAACACTTTGTGTTGGCCCTCGGTGCTATTGACAAATCACAGACTGTTTCACAGAAGTATCGACTGTCTGAATCTGTGATGTGATTGGTTGTATCTCCGGACGTTTACTCAAGACTTCTTGCTCGTACTGCTTGCAGGTTCCGAGGCGTCTTTGCGGCAAATAGGACAGGTTCTGTTGGACTGTAAAACAAAACACACGACATGAAATAATGCAACTCAGATTTCATGCATCTATTAAGATTTGCATAACATCGACTGGTGACATATCAGATACACCGTAACATCATGTGCCAATGACTTCATTCAATGTACCTCACTACTTCCATACGAACTGAAGCAGTCACGAGCAATTTCTCTCACCTTGAGCCATTTGTCGACACATTTGGCGTGGAACTCGTGTTGGCATGGCAACACTCGGAGAAGCTGTTTGCTCTCGAAGTCGTACATGCAGACAACACAGGATGACTGATCGAGGTGGGAGCGGGGCAGGTCCGCCTTGAAGCGGTAGGAAGGCAGCTGTTCAATGTCGGCTTTCAGCAGACCTCGTGGCTTTGTCTCTCCTAGTCGCTCCGCAAGATTCAACAACGCCTGTTTGCATATGTGGAAAGTAAGTTGCTTTTTTTTGGATATGGTATAAGTAAATCTGGATCCTTTATTGTGATTACTGTAGCCAAATGTGTGAAATTATTCCATTATGGCTTGTAATCTGTCAGTGCTGCCAATAAACAAATTTGCTGTGAGATTTACAGAAATAAATGCTGAACATAACAGGATGCGACTTACCGTGCGAGTTGTATTCTGCTCAGCCCTCATGTCGTAGTTTTGAGCATGATGCGGCATTTCACCAAGATCCATCCCAAACGCTGGCATTGGGGGGTTGCCCAGCATAGCACTGGACCAATAAACAGAAGCAAATCATTAGTCACATCGTAAGGAAGGCGAAGATATCGGAATATACTGGAATCATAATTTGAGCTGCCAGTCACATAACAATCCATGTAAAAAATATTTTTTTTTTAAAAACTGAGTGTTTGACTTACAGGAAGTGCAGGAGGAATCCTGGGTAAGGCGGCGGTGGAGGCGGGATGGAGCGCCATCTGGTGCGACTTGTGGAATTACGCCGCAGCCGAGACATTGGACTCTGTGAACATATACATTCCATGTTATCCCGAACATCAAACTGTGCCAGACTAACATAATATCTTCATTTTCCGCTATATGCTGGAAATAGATCTATGAAAAAGTTTTATCACAAATAATCTTACGGACCATGTGAAATATTCTACAAGAGAAATTTTAGCTCTCAAAAAGTCAGTCAATCAAGAACTTTACCGATGTATATCAGATATATATTTATACCCCAGCCACACTCACATAGATGCCGTGTGGCACGGGATGCACGGAGGGCTCCTGCAGCAGCACGGCAGGCGAGGGCGCCACTGTCGCACGGTGGGGCGCCCCCTGGGGGGGAATGTGTGCGAACGGGATATGGTGCTCTGACAACATGTGTGTGTCATCACGAGGCTGCAAAAACATAGATGTAACTGTTATAAATGGAAATCAAGAAGCAATTAAATCTTGATCGAACACCACTGAGCAATGTTTCATTATAATAGATGTAATTTTGGTATCAAATAATAATTATTGCCTAAGGTTAAGGTACAGCATTTTATGGTAACCAGACTGTACACTGACCTGTAGCGGAGGCTGAGTGGACAGGAAGTGTGGTGCGGGGGCAGCATGGGGGTGGAGATGGGATGCGGGATGACCTCGGTGCTGGCTCCCCACCGGTCCCTGGGGATGATGAGGATGATGTGGATGATGATGCTGTTGTTGGTGATGATGTGACTGCGAGGTTGCCGATGACGATGGTTGCTGTGCTTGTGGTGGCGGCGGCGGTTGCGCGGGGTGAGACGGATGTCGGTTGAGCGGATGGGAAGCCCCTTGTGACTGGATGAGGTTATGTGGCATGCCTGCAGCTGCCGCATGAGTCAATGGGATCTGCGCAAAGCTGCAGCCGGGGAGGTGCTGTATCCCGCAGACGGGGATCGGCAGTCCGCACCCAGGAATAGACCAGGTGGTCTGCGTGTTACACAAAGGCATGTGGGTCCCGTTGCACAGAGGGTAGTGATGTGGCGCCGTGCACACTGGGATGGCAAACGTTGGCATTGACATCGGGTTGGTCGCGGTGGCCATGTCGTACATGACTGGCTGGGGTGGTAGCTGTGGCTGGGGTGGGGGCCGAGACTGTTGTGTGGTCGGTGCTGGCGGAGGTGCTGCAGGGGCCGGCTGGAACGCTGGCCGACTCGGAGACTCTGCACGTCTCGTCACTGGGCGCTCACCTCGACTCCTCCGTCGGGAACTGTGTGGACTGCAATGAGAAACATCTTGTCTCAAGTTTGTGTAAACAAATAGCATCACATTTATACAGTTGCATGATTATAGCAGGTCTTCCCTTATCGTAACCCTTTCTCTTACCCAGACAGAAACCTCATAGGTTCCCGATGCATCACAATATCACCCACAACAGCATCAAAAGACTGGAGCATCTGTCTGGGGTTGAGATGAATTCCCAGCTCCAGAGACAGAGCTCTGACCCATTCCATGGTCTCAGCCGTCAAGTTATCGGAGTTTGTGGTCGCTGCCGTGATCTCATTAAGTATGTTACGGATCTCAGTGTAGAGCCTTTCTCTGCCCCTTTGGAATCCCATGAGGTAACCTAGCAACAAGTTCCTAGTCACATTGTCCACGGTGAGACCACTAGCCATGGAGATGAATCTTAACCGGTTGCGAATGAGTCGGCACGCGGGATGGAAGAGAACACTGACATATAACCAAAGGAAGACTTCATAGTAGAAACTACTGAGGCAGCGAGTGAATAGTGATTGTAAATCAACGTCTTGTAGGAGCTGTACTAAGTGATCGAGTCGTGACAGGGAACTTTCCATGTAGTCTGTACTAAAACCCATATACTCAGAATCTGATGACACAAAATCTGTCGATGGAATTTCCCCGACAAGATCTTCAATTGAAGACAAAAGGACATCAGTGCTGCCTTCTGGTGACTGAGATGGTGGAGGTGGTGAATCTGTGCTGCCACCTTGTGATCGATTGTCTGGCAGTGCCTCATGGACGCTGAGTGACCCTGTTGTTGTTGTTGTTGTTGTTGTGGACAAGTCCAAGGGACTATCGGTCTGTTGATCCTGTCCAGGCCCCTCTGAGCCCTGGCACCACCCAGTCTGATCGTCCGTTCTCGGAAGGGACACACTCATGGCCCTCACCCTGTATCGCCTTGGCGACGCAGTGGGCCCTGGGGGTATAAACATGCCATTAGCCTCCCTAGTCCTGTCCCTGAGCAGCATCGAGTAGTGCTCAGAGTAGAGCAGCACCGTGTCTTCTGAGAGACCCTGTAGCGTTTCCATGGGAACTGTCTCCGGGGAAGACCTTGACCCCTGGACTTCCTCTCGCATAGACGTTGAGTTTGCCGATGACGAACTCGAGATAAAACGTGGCTGGTTTTCTCCGGTATTCTGGAAATTCACTCCCAAGCCTTGAGTTATTGCTTCATTAGCGGCGGTGAATGCGGAGTATTCGTCGCCGGGCGTGGACAGGGGGCTGGAGAGGGAGGCAGGTCGCTCGACTCCCCCCTGAGTCCCTGACGACAGGATCGTGTGACAGGCCACCGAGGCCACCGTGTTGTAGGACTGCTGCCAGACCAATACCTCGTCCAGTGGCATCCTGATCGAGTTTTTCTCCTCTCCTATTTCAGCGACGATGCTCCAGAGTTTTCACTTGCCGCTGGGTTTTTCCCTCAGGATGCTTTCATGAATAATGAAAGTCCAGGACGGAAACTCAGAGTGTACCTGCTATAAAAGTCTGTCTCAGCAGCGCTGTCAGTTGCAGTGTGGACATGGACACATGTTACATGGCACTGATAGCACTTCCATTGTCTCAACTACAAAGGTGATACCAGTCGTCTGATGGGCATGCAGCATGGGGAACACCGCGGGCTCCCATAGAAAACAGACCCTCCTATCTCTGATAGTGATCTCAGTGTCGGCTGAATACAGAGCATCACAAATGACTAGTCCCTCTGGCAAGTCAAAATGTAAGGTATTGATTAGGTCCCTTTCACACAAATTTCATGCCACAACAGCCCGCTTTGGACACTTATACATCTGATATTAATGAAAACGTAGTTTCAGTGGAGGCATTGTATGCAGTGGAGACAGGTTTGCTTGACTGGTACTGAGCCGTAGTTAAACAGCGATGTTTATACAGCATCGAGTTCAGCACTGGAGGCCGACCGAAGGATGTATACGAGGCCTGTCATATACCTTTGTCCTCAGTGACAGTTGTAAAGCTCCAAATATCCGGTACCGACCCGCAGGTACATAGCACTAGAATGTATACATCACTGGAGAACGTCAATCACACAGTGCAATATTCCAAAAGGTGAGCCAGTCAGGGACAATCATTCCAAAGGCATCAATGGATCAAAAACAGGGAGGAATTGCATCCACGCTGCTCCATGTCCCATTCCTATTCCACAACAGATATACATGTAACTCCGCTTCCACTCTGTGTGCTAGCTATTGCCAACAATGTTAGAACTGACTGGTTTTCACACCAGATGTGTTTCCCACACAAAGACTAGCCCAGTCATCCCCGACTCCCATGCAGCTAGCGATGGCTAACACACAATGATTCAGGAACAGTCATATCAACCCGGCTTTATATATACACGCCACCCCAGTAGAATAGTCCCCCATTTTTGATGAGCATGGAGTGACTGTCGTCCCTAGCCCGATCCCTGGCAGCATTAGTCATCAATGGATCCAGCGGATGTCCTTACGCACACCTTTAGTCATCACGGACAGGGCTGACAAAAAATACCAACATCGGCTTGGAACAAAAGATACGAGTCTCAGGGTACGTTAAGCCTAGTGTGTGGCAAAGCCGGCCCTCGGTTCGGTGACCACAGTATGGTAACGATTGATGTCGGATTTGCTTGGAATTGTCAGTAAGGACTAATTTTGGGATGTCAAGTTTCAGGAAGGTCGAGTGAGTTCCGGTTCTAGTAGTAAACGGCAACCCCCACACCCCCCCAGGCAGGTAAATGGTTATAAATTATGGGGGTACTTAACCAAATGTAGGATAAAGGGGGGGGGGGTGTGATTAGATCTAAGAAGGTATCGGTTAGGGGGAGGTACTGAAGGGGAGGGGGGGGGGGGGTGGGGGGAGAAACTGGGAGATTAAAATTACAGTAAATGTTCCATGACAATAGACCCTCATGGCCTTATTAACTTGCCCCTATCCCTATCAAGACAAGCAGTACTGGTATGATTGTTTGATAGAAGATAATTATGGTTTTAGGTGAAATCTTCAACTGGTAGTTGCAGCTATAATTTCTGATGAATTATCCCCAAACAAGATATCCCATTCTCAAAATGCTGAGGGAAATAAAATTGATGGGAAAATTACCCCCAAAATATTTGGGAAATACATGTAAATGGAGTGGGATAATATCACATTTTTTTTTATTTGTTGGCTTTGTTCGCCAAAAAAATACATGATGTTTTTCATCTGATTTACATATGCATGAGAAACATGTACTCAAGAAAGTGCAAACTGCTATGAAACGTTATTCTGATGCTGACAGTTTCGATCGTGCAGAACTTTGATCAAAATTTTCGAATGTATCGCGTGTGATTGCAATATCATGCCCGGAACAAACATTCTGGCAAAAACACACAGTAACATCTGGCCATTAAAATTCACTTCATTCAGATCTGTGCCCTTTTGTACTTTCCTTTTTCAAAGGGATTGCCGTGTGATTTTTTTGCCAATACTATTGTAATTGATGGCAAGTGTGACAGCCTCCTAATGATGAAAATATAGATTTTGATATTTGCCGAACGTTTTACCAATCACGCCAGGCTGCAGCGCCCCATCCTGCTGTGTTTGTTTACTGGTTTTGGTGTTGTATCCTATATTTTCCACCCCAATACATGTAGATAACCCAACAACCTGGCCCACGTGTTGAATTTTTATTTTTTTCACCATCCCAACCCATACATATCCAGCGGACTGATAGACCTCTCACCGTCAGGCTATTTTAGCAATGAATGAATTATTTATAGCACTTTAACTGGCCGTTCCTCCCTCCACCAATACACAAAGATCAATATTTATTCACTCCTAGTGCCGTATGTATGAAATATGCCCCATAATCTGACCTGGTGCGATATACCTCATGAATATGACCCCCCACTCAGTTCAATATAATATATACCCCCTACTCCATCTGCCCAGTCAGTCACCCAGTCGCCCTGACGAAAACAACCTGGCTCACTACTTCAGAGTTCAATACTTTCCATGAAAAACTTAGTATTTATCACCAAGCTGTGGGCCGGAAATCAATAACGGCCACAACACGTGCAATAAAAGTTTGTACTATGAGAGAGTTGAAGGCCGTGTGTGCAAGAGGCCCAAGCATTTAACACATGGCACGCCAGGCAGGAGCGGTTATTGTCAAATGGAACGTATCACATCTGTGGTTTTCTAAGCTGGGACAAAAACGTTAAATTTTCGACATATCTCTAGCTGATGGTATCTCTGCATGACATGAATTCAACCAGAGCCCATGGTTTTATTCCATGTACTTTTATCATAGAAACAGTGGCTACGGATGTGAAAAATGCACCCCTTGGCTCGTCATGAAAAAAGCCGAAATGTGCAATATAACCTTTTTTCTCCAGGGGAAAAAAAAGAAAGAGAAGAAAGGAAAGAGAAAATTATGGGCAACTAAAACTTTGTGTGGTGTTTTCCCCCGAACTGGTAATTTCTAGCTAACTGCTGCTAACAGCTAACTGCTAGATGGGGGGAGGGGGGTAGGGGATGGGCCACAAAGTTTGTTTTACTATCATGTTGACTGACTACGCGGCTAGAGGACCTGACCTCTGCTATCCGTGGGTCCGTGTGCATGTGTGCGCGCCGCGTCCGTCCCCTTGCGTACATAAATCGCTGGCTCCGCGGCAGTCAACAAAGTGCTTTGCTGGTGAGTGACTATGAACCGTGGCTGGCGACAGTACGGCTAGGCCTTGGTACTTGTGTGAGGGCTCTTGCTGACAGAAGATATCACTTCTTACGGCATATTTCTGCGTATTGCTGTGTCCTGTTTCAGTTGTTAGCTCAACGTTCTGTATGTACACTTCCATCCAGTGACTGCTGAGCGAGCGAGCGTCTAAAGTTCTCTCTGAGAGATGTCTTCTGGTTCCACATGTGCCATGCCATTATCAAAACATCCTGGAAGTTCTTTTTTTAATATTCCCAATTCCATATCCCTCCCACTGCCCCCCTCCCCCTGCCCCCAACCTTACAGCCAACAACACAAGTGGACACTTCTGAGGACTTGCATATATGTTTCTCATGAAATGTAATAATGAAACAGGAAAACAAAGTTATTGCGAAAAAAATTTGGTATTAATTAGTTTTCCTGTGTCCATACCTGTTCTGAATTGCGTCATACTTTCATGCTGATCACTATAAACTAGACTGAACTGGTATGATCTCAACATGTGCTCATTCTTGTCTTCCTAGGTGCTAATCATCTCAATAATATAATTCACAACATATTGTACATGTACCAGACTTGCAACTTACATGACGCAGAACTAATATTAACCATCAATGCCAGTTATAAGCATTGCTATATTTCAGACCAAAGTACTGTTATCGTGGTCATAGAGAACTCATGCTCATGTGAGTATATGAAAACGCCTTTCACTCCTGTGTTCATGCAGTTAATTTCTTGCAGAAATCAAGCTGCCTGCACATGTACCAATAATCATAATAAACTTTTGAAATCATGGAAGTTTTTCAAGTATACCTCCATTATCATGCTATAATTTTCTTCCACTTATCATGCTTATACTATCAGTAATATTCCGCGCTAGTTCCCTCACCTGCGGTGTCCGGGGGTGTGGCAGCTTCTCTGGGAGGAGCTGCGCAGACGACGAGCTGGTTGCCACGACGACGGGTCGACGCTAGGATCCAGCCACTGGTGACTGACGGCAGCCGGGGGTGGCGACTGGCTGGTCAAGTCGATGACCGCCGCACCGTGAGCCAACTTTCTCTTCTTTCGACTCGGGCTCTCAGACTACAACAGGTAACAAGATTTAGTGGTCGGTGTTTAAGGCATTGAGGTCTTGCCCACTGAAAATCAACACAGTAAAATTTCAAGTAAACTTCACGTTTTAAGTTATACCATTAAATGACACCTAGTTCTCAGTTATCAGCATACAATGCAATATTATGATTTTATTAATGAAATAGGAAAATGTCATGCAAAGTCAAAGCCACAGTCATGTGCAATCAAAATTCTAATACTCTCTTCTTTGTTGGCTTTATTATCTTTTGCTGAACCCATATCGTATGATGGCCTTCAGATACCGTATAAAGCATTAAAGCTACCTGTTCCAATTCACATGGTTCAGGTGACATCATTGAAAATGTGCTTGAGCTTTGCTCCTGCCAAGCTTCCAAGGTCCCCTTGCTACCGTGACTACCATCGCACTTCTAGAGAATATACCCCAGTGTGAGCCCCACTGTCAATGGCCCAGACAAGATGATGGGGATAAATTTGCCTCAGCCGTGGAAATTGGTATTCTTCTCAAAACACTGAGAAGGTGGGAAATGTCTTGCGTGTCTTGGGTCCCACACAAATCCAGACTTGAATAGTCACCAAATCGCAATAAAACACCCCAATTTGAGGTCATTTCAGTGAGATATTTTAAACCTTACGTCCTGTTGTCTAGGCAAATAAAGACCATTCACCTGCGAGGCTATTTACTCAAAGTCTGCCTCGAAACCCAATTATGCAAATAGGTGCCATAAACTTAGCACCCAGAAGGAATGAAAATAAAACCCCTGGAATCTTAGGAACACTTCAGTCCATTGACATTGACCTCACAAATACTTTATCTAATACCATCTAGTATTCCATATGATGGTACAGCTATATTACCGTAACTCGTTTAGATTGGTAATGTTTCTAGAACTGTCAATGTAGATCTGTGGGATAGTGGGTAAGTGGGATGTCAACTCAGTGCAACAGCTGATTCAGTCTGAATACATATATGTTGGTGAATTACCCAAGGCGCTTCATTCAGGGGTTTAAAAAATCAAAGGTTCACAATGATTCGTGATTTTATTCCTGCCCCCCAAAAAAACACCTTGACATATAATTCATACATGATATATATTGCTGTAATAGTATATAGTATTATGGGATACATACACTCCGAAAAAACGGGAGAACCCCTCTTCTATGAATGTATCAAAGATGAAACAGTAGGAAGACAGTTTACCAATAAAAGCCCCTTCACAGAATCTGCCGACTTTGAAATGGTCCTGACTTCTTGACTTTATGTCCTTAGAAGACTAGAGGTATTCATGTGTGTGCACATGGGACTCCAGGTCAGAAAGGTCTCTCTGTTCATGTCTGTTCGCTAGATATTCAGGGTGGGTGCTGGGGGGGGGGGTGGGGGGGGGGGGGGAGAGCGGGAGGCTGACCCTTGGGTCGAAATGAAGGGTGACAGTCTAAAAGGCTGAGGGGTGAGGGGGGTACGAAGACAGTAATTACAAAGGTAAGGAAGGAGAGTCTGGCTGTAAGCCTGAAGGGCCACCACTTCGATAGGGATGAAAGGTGTGTCTGACTGGAATTCATAATTAGGATCATTTTGAATACACAGACTGTTCCAATAATGAAAGACGCAGACAGAGCCCTCTCAAATTTCCAAAACGAAACAAATTTTTCCCTCTTTTCCATATTCTCAACACTCGTTCACTACACTTGCACAACGCCACCAATTGAAATCTATTCCTTCTTTACGTGGTTGGTCGTGGTGAAATATATCACAGAAGACATAAAATTACCATATTATTTCATGGTACACTGGTGTGAGTGGTGGCAAATTATACTGTCAGCCAACATCCCTGCAGACACAGAAAAAATATCTCAAAATGTCCCAACGCAAATCACAGTCTTCAGCTTTCATGTAAGGTAGTAATTTAAGGTTGGCCGCTTCATGATACCCAGGTCTGCCCATATCACAATTTTCTTTGGTGCATGCAGAAGGTGGTATAAGCCCTATGGGGGTAAATTCTGCAGTCAAGCCAGACCTGCCTGGCTTGAAGCCAGTAAAGTAATTTTCTATGGTAAAGTAACAGATCGGCTGTGGTTTCTGCAAATAGACCATCGGCAAAAACTGAATTTTTTTTTACCATATTATACAGTGCCTAAATAATCTGTGACTGGATGCGCCATATTTGCCGAGTGCTCGGTAGCTGAAGAATAGCAGATTATTATTTTATTATTCACTTGAGTCAACTGTTGTAAACTGGCTAAACACTTCTGGTGACCTACGACCCCCACCTTCCTGCTTGAGTTATAGGCAAAATGCCACCGCAAAAATTTAGGTTTTTTTTCACCCAGTTTAATTATTTGCCAGCGCTGACATGCTGTTAGACTCTCCACCCCCACGATTTGCACTTTAGATGCCAGCCTTCCTGCTGATTTTTTGAAAACTTTGAATATATTATACACTTTTCATAAACAGTTGTCCTATCATATTTATGAAGCTTTTAAAATGCCAGGTTACAAAACCTTCAGTACAGACAAAATCTTATGAAACTGAAATTAATTAAATTCCTAAGATAAATCATTAACAACACCATTGTGCATATATAGCGATATATCAATGATACAACCCAGAGCAATATACATGCGTATGTATGCATGCTGTACAGTAGTTCTTTTTCTCTCACTTCTGTTGACTACCAGTGACCGCCATAAAGTCTGTGAGCAAAATTACTTCTGGGAAAGGCAACTTCTTCAAATATCACCACAAATATTGCATTCCCCTATAAAGGCATCTTTCTCGATCCTAAACAAAGAAGAACCTATGAACGAACGGGCAAGTTTTGTGTCGTCTCTTTTGCTGCGTTTCCTTTCCTTTATTCAATGTGGTTTCTGTTAAAGCTTAAGGTCATTCATCCATGACTATGTGGTTTCAGTGGAATGCTGGCTTATCTATCCATACCCATACTCAAGTTTTCAGAACCCAGTGACTGTACAATGTAGCTCTATGTACATGTATGCTGTTCGAGTCTGAAGGCTATATAACCATATATTTTTGAAAGCTCTTGTACGAAAGCACTCTGAGATGTACTCTCAAGCTCATTTTACATAATTCTGATCAAAAGATACTTGCACAAACATAAATGTACTCATTGGGGTCCAATGAGAAATGTCACCAACTTACATGACTTTTGAGAGCTTCTCGCATGCATTTATAAATGCGCTCATCAGCTCTGTGCCATATATATTTCTTTTTTCCCAGCCAGACACCAAAATAAATGCCCGCCCAAAACATTAACCCTCTGTGCTGCGAAGTGCAGTCTGTAATTTTCGACCGACCAGGCGGCCGCCCCGGAGAGTCTCAGCTGCTTTGCTGCCTTCCTCCCACATCCTGAATCTATCTACAGTCTGGCCAGGCAGCATTGGGACTCCCACCAACCGACAGACGGGCTCCATAGATCTAAGCCTTCCCGCCATGGCAGAGGAAGTTCAGCCTCTAGACATTGAGGTAAGGAAAGTGAGATGGGGGAGGGGGGGGGGGCTAAGGGGTATGGGGGGGGGCTGTTTTTGCCTGGAGCACGGTGGCTGTCCAAAAGATTCAGTGGGTCATTAGCAACCAGGTCACCGTGGGGTCACAGGAATTTCCTGGATGCCATCCCAGGGTTCTGTAGGTCAGTGTCCAGACGATGATGAAAGATTGGAGCATGGATTTGAACCCTCCCTCCCTCCTACTTTCTTCTTTTCATTTTATTTTTATCCTTTTTCCCAGCGCATCTTTTACCGGTGATGAAAGCGTCTGATATCCCCCCCTGCATATTCTATCACCCTACTTCGTGACTTTTTTTCGTTCTGGCGCTGCAGTCTCGTGCCAGCTTACCCCGGTCTCCTGCCAATCAATGAGCTCACCAGAAACTTCGCGTAGACTGAGTCCTTCCAAACAGGATTCCACATTGTTCCTTTACAGACCTCTCCCCTCCACCCCCCTGCCCTACCCCCCCCCCCCCCCCCCCCCCATCCAAACAACACCTGAATACAAGCAAAGGGAATACACAAACAGTCCCCAGGATGTGTACTGTACAGTTCATGTATCACTAAACAAAAAGAATTGTTCCTGACATCACACATGTCTGAATGAACATGACAAACTTTGTTTTGCACACACTGAATAATGTGAAACAAATTTGTTCCTTTCCAGTTTTGCTATGATCTGAATTTTAGGTGCTGACCACAAAAGTCAAGAACCCAGCTGAAAATTTCAGCCCAAAACCATTCAATTAGACATTGGACATGTTGGATGCTGGTAACAAGATTTATGTTGCTCACAATGAACAGATGGACCCTCGTCCCCTGAGATTTTGTCCACATCTCGTTTCCACCCATAATTCAGCTGCTCTTCCAATCTCTGTACCAAGAAACATGGCGAGTCAACAGGATACTCACACGTAATGTATGAGTCACAGTGTGTTCTGGATCATACATGAATCCTCAACATATTGAGGCATTCACTGCTAAAAACTAATTTTCTACAATTGAACCTTGTCGCCATACACACTGCAATAATTTTCACATGTGAAGAGCAATTTCTGTAAAGATAAATGGCCATGAGATTACACCGACAGCGAATCTACAGCCAAAGGGTACAGACACATGTGACTTCTACTGTCATCACATCCGTTAATTTGCTCCATGAAAACATCATTAACATCATGTATTATTCCATGCCGACCTTGAGAACGCATTTTTCTCAGAGCCTTTATGACTATGGATGATATACAAGACTAAGTGAACAAGTCCCAGGACCCAGATGCAGGGGCATTGAGTGAGCCTCTTGCGCTGTGCCCTGGTATTGGCAGGCTTTGTTCTGCTGGACCAGGGTGTTTCAATATTCGTAAAACATTCAAAGATAAACAACGAATCCGATCGTCCAGGTAATCATCAATATTTCATGGCAGTGACACTTCCAGCTTATAATTTGATCCACAATGAACATCATCGCTCATTATCGAGAACAATTCAACAATGCTGACTTTGTTTTAACGGGGCAGGAGACAAAGAGAAGGTGGCCTGGAATTCAGGAACCATTCAGAGAATGAACAACTGTGACACAGTTTTGATGGTTCAGGGGGTGATTTCCAAGTGCTGTATCTGAAATGAGGTGGAGACCATTCTCGGAATAACAAGATGATGGAAATTTATACATTTCGAAAGTATCGCAAATTACTAACTTCCAGGGTGCATGACCAATTCATGCACATCATTTGAGAATTGAAGCTTTCCTCAAAGTGCACAGAACTGTGTCACACAATCCCTTCAGAATGCATGTGCAGGCATTTGTGTGACTTCTATTTCAGTGAAAACATTCACAAAATTATTTTAATTATAAAAATTTTTGACATCAACGAACAATAACAAATTGTCCGGGCTGAGCAGACAAACAAAACAGAATGGGGCAAAGCCGCCCTCCATCTGTGACCACAAAGTCAAATTTTTTTCTGTTTAACTTTCCCTGCTCTGGAAATAATTTTTAATTGAATGCAAACATTAGGCGGCATTATGCACCGTGAGTACGGTTCACCTGTTGGCATGACACAGGCCGGCCTGGCTCTTTGTTATTCGTGGACTGCCGGCCCAGTGCCCGGGGTAACATAAGACCCCTTGTGATAATCTACAGGCTCAAATACAGTGGGTGGGTTAGGCCTGGCTATAGAATTACACCTGTATGGCCGTACCTCGCATATGCATGGATGCAAGCTTTTGGCTGTGTGTGGCCGATAAAATGGATTTTTTTTGGTCATGCATGAGGGCATAGAACTAAGTTTTTCATAGCCCCTACCCCCCCCCCCCCCCCCCACTTGCATCTCCACCCTCTTCATTTCCTGCTGTATAATATTTCCTTTAATAGCATGGTACATACACAGCTTTTATTAACTACCCCTTCCCTCCCCCCTCAAAAGTTTCCACAGGGAAATGTACATACAGGGGGGGGGGGGGGGGGGGGCTCCTTTGATAACGGACAATGCTGGTTATGCATAAATAATATCAACAACACAATGCTACCATTGGAGATTCCACAGAAAACCCGCCCTGTCTTTGTTTATTTATCTTAACAGGAACAGGTTCATGCTTTATGCACGGAACTACAATATATTCTTCAGAAGCCTGGAAATCCCAGAAAATAGCATTCATAGTCAATAACCTTCCCCCTACCCCCCCCCCCCCCCATCCCACCCCTCTAGACAAGCCCCACCCCTACCCACATCCAAACAATATATACAAGTAACTCTCGGTCTCGGTCCAGGGAAAAAATGACACAGCATGGAAATTCAATGCAATATCAATATTTTACGGGGGCCCAGGAGCAAGGTTTGCACACGGTTTTCAGTTCACTCTGTACCAAGAGCCGACAGTCTGACTCGCCTGTTTACATTTTACAGCCGCCCCACAATCTAGTCCCGGGTGTTTATTCAAACCATATTGTCAGTGACTGTATGCAATCCAGTTATAAATATGATTGTGGTCCGTAAAAAGGCCCTCATAACAAATTTAATGCTTCTGAAAATTAAAACCAATTCCAAACATGTACACTGGAAGTTCTGTATTGTAAACGTACTCACATTGTACATGTACTCATCATTAAATGTGCTGGTTTGCTGGCAAAATTTCTAAATATGTTATGTGACACTCGAGCAAGTGGGTAAAACTTTTTAACCCTTTCCCCCACAAACATACCAGTATATATTGCCAAACAAGCCTAGAATATAGAACACAAGATGGAGTGAAGCAGGCATTGAACAGCTTGGGGGTTTAGATTTTGTGGTCGATCCATATGATATCACAGGCACTGATACACATGCACAGCCGACAAAGGGTTAAAAGTCTGATAAAATCACTTGGACATGAATGTCATGTGAGCTACTGCTCGGGGTATGCTTTTATTGAACCTCTATCGAAGTTCATACATGTACCAAATTTGATTTACCGTATTGGTCCTAATAGTGGCATGTGCCCTAATAGTAGCACGCTCTGTCTTTTCTCCAAAAATGTTCAGTTTTTGTAACCTTGTATTTCACTTCGTATCTTTCTAGTAAAATCTTGGAGTGTTCCAATCCACATATATGTTATTTGGATCATAATCAAGGGAAATGAAGGCTATAGGTATATTATTCAGTGATTTTCTTAAGTTTGACCTCAAATTTCACCTATTAACTTTTGCGCGTGGTACTGCAGGTGGTCTTGCTTTGGCACACCGTGCTACTATGAGGACCAATACGATATATGAATTGTACGACATTGTGATAAAAGAAGCATGATTGAATCTATCTACTGTATGTTCATGGAATTGAACACATACCAGTTTCCAATGCTGGTTTCTACATTCCATCTCGGTCACAAAACACACTCAAGGAAATGTCGCCAGCTGACGAATTATCCATGCAATGTACAATAGAACCTGCCAGGGTGTGTTCAGGTCAAGAATACAATCACAAACGTTGGTTGGCGGAGTCCTGCTTCAGCCTGCTGCTAGTTGCTCATGATGTGGATGGTTGCCATGGCAACATATTCCTTCCGCCACTTGGTAGAAAAACTTGAATGTTGGACCAGCGGGACTCAAAACATCACGACAGTACTCACATTATATTATTTGTAGATAAAATGCGTTCACCAAGAAGTAATCCAGCTTGGCCTAATCACAGCAAAGAAAACACGAATACATTGAAAAACGCGGCTGTTTGTAGCAGAGGGAAATCTGATTTATAATCCGAGGGAAAGTAGCTGGCGCTGTGTTGTTCATTCACATCGTCTATCTGACAAAGAACGTATCCGCCAGGCAACGGACAGAACGCTCAGTCCCGGTCGAACGTTGCAAGGAAGAAAATCTCCGACAATTTAGGAGCCGTGGGCTGACAGTCCGGGACTCCTGCCATAGCCAGAAGGCAATTCCTGTCCAGATTGGAACCAACGAGACTGCACAGAACACATACAGCTCGCTTCTAGTGGACTGACGGATGCCGACCACATGCAGAAACAGTCTGGCACTAAAATCCCGGGGAAAGCCGGCCGCAGCAATACATTCAATACTGCTAGTCCACCGACCAACCGTTGATGGGAGCCTGCAGAATCTCGCTGGATCCCTTCCCTCTTTCTTTATTCCTCACTGCCGCTGCTTTGCCTCACAAGCATCAAACCAGCATTTGCTTCACATTTTGTTCTATTCTGTCACTTGGATTGCTCAGCCCTTCAAGATTATTACTCTGTGTAGTCTGCTGTTCACGTTTAGGACATAACCCCGGTCTACCTCTCAGCAAATCTCACGGTACCACCCCTCCCCCTACAGCTTTAACAACAACCACACACGGTCACATGACCAGTTGCCGTGGAAATGAGTGTATATTATTGATGTGGCAAACCTGGGCCCGCCAACCAAATGGTCTCACAGCTTGGCAAAAGTTGCACGTCCCGGGGGTTGGGAAGGTTTGCTTTACAATCAGCAGAGGGTGTGTGCCTAGTTTATTGAAGGGGGGGGGGGGTTGAAGGGGGGAGGGGGGATGCATTGGTTGGATGCAAGCAATGGAGATGAGGGGATTGAGAAAAGAGGGTATATTGTGAAGCTATTAGATCTAAAACTGTGCCCTTATAATTTTCAGTAAGCACACAATATTCACGTAAGTATAAATGTGTTTTCTACCTCGATATAATACCAACCCCTGTCTGTTTTCATGTGTAGTCAGTTAATTTGCAGTCCTCACACATTGCATAATCCTATTTTATTATTGATACAAACTACTACGAGTAGTATCCACCAGTACATGAATATAACATAATGATGTAGTAAACTCACAAACCCTCTCAAACTATTAGTACTTTAAGTTGGCAAAATCTGTACATAGATAATAGAACAAATTTCTCAAATGTTTTCATTATTTTTAGACTGCAATTACATGTATACAATACTACATGTAGTACAACTAGTAAATACTATTACTTTGTTTCGTATTTTCACATGCATAGAATTCCTAATAAAAAGCTACATTCATCAGTCTTATACAAGTTTCCAGTGCTCAAGGTATCCAACCAAACACATTGATACATACATGTATATGCCTAATTACATACAGGAACATATATACAGACATTCATGGTACACATTATCATTTATTTCACCCATTTCCAATACATTTATATGGACGGAAAACACATCAGTATGTTAGCCTGACAGAATATCTCCCTGTTAGAACAATGTGACCGTGTTTGTCTTGAGGCGGGCTGTGTGCTAGTCATCGAACAGTTTCTAGGCGCACGTGTTCCAAGCTCGTCCACACAGGATGTGGGCGACATTCGCCATGGGAACGAGCTCGCTTCACACCGCCGTTGTCAGTGAAACAGCCTAGCGACATTTTGCACTTCTATCGGTCCGTCCCTCGTCAAATATTCTCGCTGTAATATTGACGGGACAAGCAGCCGTGACCATTATGACTGGGCCAGGGGGACAGTTTGTTGGTGGGAGTTTGGAAGTCTGGGGGGATGGGGGGGGGGGGGTAGGGGGGGGGTGATTGCTGCGGGCTTTCAGGTGTGGGGACACATGTGTTCGAAGGACACCGTCCATGGGCGGATAGAAATCGGGATCAATACGCTATCAGCAGGAGAGCAGTCCACAGCTGGCTCTGGTCCCAGCAAATGTTCAGGAGTACGGCCGACAATCTATAGCTAGGCTACATTGTAGGTCCAAGACTCACTATCAACTAAAACTTGTGATTTTTTTCCTTGGGGAGGGGGGTCACTTTTACCATATGTTTGATATACTGAGTACATGTACAGTTCCCCATTCGTAAGTTGTTCCTTTTTCTTTCTTACTGTTTCTCATATTGTTAAATAACTTTAAAGCATATATTCATCAAGAAAGTATAATTTTGTTTCCGTTTAAAATAAAAACATATATTGGGGAGTCCAATATTTTGGAGTCCAATGTATTGATCACGAGTCTGTTTAGGACTGGTCAGCATTCAAGCGGTGTGGAAGCTGAAGGAAGATTCTACTGAAGTCACGTTCAAAGAGATGATGGGAAAATACAATGACGTGGGATGATGACAGGGGCCACCAAGTGCTCATACATCATCATAACACAGGACTATTACAAGAAAACAATGCAAACACCTGGGGGCAATAACTGTAGTTATAGGATAGGAGTACTCCCCTACAAGTCACTGACCACCCACTGATGTCTTACATAACATCCCTCTCTTGTGGTCAGTGTCCATCGTCTGACAGACCATCACCTCTGATCGACGGCTTTGACCTGAGACGATATTCACAAGGGCTGAATTGCCCGGGTATTTAAACTTCCATGGCCTACCGCCTGAATATGAGCGGACATTTAGATCTGTTATATTGCATGCCAATGCATGGTAAACTATATATAAGCATACATGGTTGGCGATAGAGTATGCATGCATGAGAGAACCAAGTTTTTGAGACATGATCTGTTCTGTGTTTAGTAAAAATTTCATTTCACTAGTACCAGAAACCCATATATGATTTTTTTGCTAGTATGTACTTTTTCACCATTTATTCGGAAAGTGAAATATTGCTTTGAATGCTGATAACTGCAGTACTAGTACATGTAATCAGAAATATATCTCTCGTTATGTATTTCTGATGTAATGTGTATACAGGAGTTGTGTTATAAAACAATATTACCAGTGATCCCTACCTTGTGAGAAGTGGCATTGTCTGCTAAGGAAAAATACTGTGATGACCGGGCAAGTCCTGGGGATAGCAGGTCTGGAACAAAATATATCAATCTGAATTTAAACAACTTTCACAACAGATATTGATTACGGAAGCGTAGAAGGGCCACCCAGGTAATTATTTTTTTTTAAATTCCCGACTTAGTAACTCGATAATATCGACTTAGTATCTCGATAATATCGACTTAGTATCTCGATAATATCGACTTAAGAGTGGTTCAGGCACAGGAAGATTTATTTTTTTCAAATTCCCGAGTTAGTAAGTCGATAATATCGAGTTAGTAAGTCGATAAAATCGAGTTAGTAACTCGATAATATCGAGTTAGTAAGTCGATAACATCGAGTTAGTATCTCGATAATATCGAGTTAGTAAGTCGATAATATCGAGTTAGTAAGTCGATAATATCGAGTTAGTATCTCGATATTATCGACTTAGTAACTCGATAATATCGACTTAGTAACTCGATAATATCGACTTAGTATCTCGACTTAAATCACAGCACATGATGTATAGTCTGCTTGTGCAAATACATAATGAGAAAACAAATAAACATTACTGATTTTATATGAGGGTCAAATACTGTTAGAATACGGAAGCGTAGAAGGGCCACCCAGGAAAATTATTTTTTTTAAATTCCCGACTTAGTAACTCGATAATATCGACTTAGTATCTCGATAATATCGACTTAGTATCTCGATAATATCGACTTAAGAGTTTGTCAGGCACAGTAAGATTTTATTTTTTCAAATTCCCGAGTTAGTAAGTCGATAATATCGAGTTAGTAAGTCGATAATATCGAGTTAGTAACTCGATAATATCGACTTAGTAACTCGATAATATCGACTTAGTATCTCGATAATATCGACTTAGTATCTCGACTTAAATCACAGCACATGATGTATAGTCTGCATGTGCATATACATAATGAGAAAACAAATAAACATTACTGATTTTATATAAGGGTCAAATACTGTTAGAACTCTAGTATGTAATTAATGTAATTAATATTTACATCAGAGGGGAAAGTTTTCATTTTAGATATCATTTATTTTAATGTTCATATGGGGACACATCCGCCAACTAACACAGTCGTTATTGGTTACCCACGTACATTATACATACATGTACACATGGGCCGGACATCCCTAAAATATTAAGTCGATATTATCGAGTTACTAAGTCGATATTATCGAGATACTAAGTCGATATTATCGAGTTACTAACTCGGGAATTTAAAAAAAAATAAATCTCCTTCCTGTGCCTGTTCCACACTAAGTCGATATTATCGAGATACTAACTCGATATTATCGAGTTACTAACTCGGGAATTTAAAAAAAAATAAATCTCCTTCCTGTGCCTGTTCCACACTAAGTCGATATTATCGAGATACTAACTCGATATTATCGAGTTATAAGTCGATATTATCGAGATACTAAGTCGATATTATCGAGTTACTAACTCGGGAATTTAAAAAAAAATAAATCTCCTTCCTGTGCCTGTTCCACACTAAGTCGATATTATCGAGATACTAACTCGATATTATCGAGTTACTAACTCGGGAATTTAAAAACAAATAAATCTCCTTCCTGTGCCTGTTCCACACTAAGTCGATATTATCGAGATACTAACTCGATATTATCGAGTTATAAGTCGATATTATCGAGATACTAAGTCGATATTATCGAGTTACTAAGTCGGGAATTTAAAAAAAATAATTTTCCTGGGTGGCCCTTCTACGCTTCCGTATATTGATACATTGAAAACTGACCTGACAAAATTTATCACTTCTCAAGTAAAAAGCATTCCTTTTTTCCATTACTTGTTAATATATTTTGTAATTCAATTTTGAACATCTCTCTAATATGATAATGAAAGAACACAGATAGTGGACTAATCATACAATTCACGTACATACTTTGGAACTACATCAGTCAATATATCTGACAGAAATATGTACAAAATGTGAGGAGATGCACGATATTTATCATCATTCATCAACTCTTATTATTTCAAATTCACCAGAATAGGCATCCATGTAATAATAACTACCATAACACACTGACAGCATCAGGACCAGTGAGTTTCATACATGTACACATGCTGTGATATCAATATTATATATCATGTTTTTATTTTCAACACACTGCCAGAGAGCTCAGATGGCTAGCAATTATTGTGCAGCTTACCATCCACAGAAATTGGAAGCTTACCAACAGTACCAGGGGCTTACCCATGCAGGCAGCCTCCCCCACCCCCAGCACCCCACCCCCTCCCCACACACACACACACCCGAATAACCAAACAGAAAAAAATCAATGGCCGGTGGGGGGGGGAGGGGGGTGTTCAGCATTCACACAGTGCACGCACTCTCCCCCACTGTCAACGTTAACCCTTCATCGCCCGCATTGACATGGCCATGGCGTACCGTTCGTCTGAGGCCAAGCTCACACAACCATTGAGTTCTTGTTTTCTCTTTTTATTCTAGGCCAGGCAGATGTAACAGATATAATGTATTTTTAAAAGTATTAAGTTAAGTATGTAACATTTGGGATAGAAGTCTAGAAGAAACCTGTGATAGAGATTTTCATTGTACATTGAATAATTTTCTGTGCAAGTCTGTAGTTTTAATTAAGTGCACATCAATTATGGAGTTATACATGTACTAGTAGTTGCTAAATACTAGTAGTCTGAAACTAGATTACTTTAGAATTCAACCTACATGTATGTCAGATCTATACACCATTTCACAAAAGTTGTACTCTAACAAATTTTCCTGTCTTATCATTCAATTTTACTATGAAATACTGTTTGTGAAATGATCATAGCTCAAATCATCGCAAGTGTATAAGTCAGTAACTAAATCATTTGCATTGATCAGAAAACAGCTTCTATTATTAATTGAACATGTACATAGAAAAGGATGATCAATGTAATGTGATACATATAGATTAGCTTACCAGTAAGTTTTTACCTGACTGTACACAGACCATACATAGTTCTCTATGTTGTCTTCTCTAAACTTGGTAATAATCATGAAGATTTATTTTATCCAAACTTCTCCAGAAGGTCGGGATTTTGTCATCTTGCTTGTTTCAACTTCACATTCTCAGCTAGGAAAATGATGATGATGTCCAGCTTTGTCTGATTTAAGGTATATCCTCATAAACCCGCAAGCGTCTATGAAATCATTTCCTAAATGCAGTAAACTTATCAATATCTCATCTTTCTATGTTTGGAACGTAAAAGGAATATTTACAAGTAAAAAGTTTTATACATCTATCGATATATAACTTCACCAATTTGAAATTCTCACAAATGTAATTGAAGTCACCTAGCACTAATTGCAACTGAAATTTTTGATTAGGAAATCACAGAGCTGCTGTGAATTTAGCTGAAGCATGAATGTTAATTATACCTAGAGTCAATTCCGTTAAAAGGCATGCCAGGCTCCTTGAATATTCCCAAGCCCATAATATGTAAGTGCTTTGGCTGAGGTCAAATGTTTTCCTGGGTGTCCAACATCAAAGGGTGGCAGGGCGGGAAATTTGAATTTATCCCCTGACAGCCCCAACACAGGGAAGAGAATTTAATCAGGCCTGGGGGAGGAGTGTCAGTTCCTGGCTGCTATGTATGAGAGGAAACCCACTGTGGTCACTGAGGGGCAGGCCCCAGGGGGAGGCACCCTATCTCCTAGATTGCTGGCCAGCCTCCTTATATTTATTGTGCCTGGTGGCGGGAAGTATGAATAGCCCAAACACTTCAACTCAAGGAGACTAAAACAAGATCACAGACTGCCTTTTAAAGAACAAACCCACTCTGCTGTCCAGCTAAGCTGTCACCGTTCAAACCCAACCTAGGCAACCTGTGCTATTTCAGAAGACACTTGGAAGATAAGAGTTGACAGATGCGGCATACTTGAACATTGTCTTATGCTTCAGATCACAGATAACTGTCCAAACAACAAAGTTTTTGTTTTAGTAAAATCACAGATGCAGACACAATCAACATGTGGAATTCATTTCATTCAATTTTTATCTTGCGTCTGAATGCTAAATTCATCTCTTAGTATTACCTTGTACACTCCTACGTCGCGTTGATTCCCGAAGGCTGTATGCAGGCGATGTTGCCTGCGTATCAATGTGCCGCAAAGTGGGACTGATATTTAACAGTTGTGATTCGGTAACACTTAGATATTGTGATGTACTTTCTACTGGAGAACTATCCCCAGAAATTCCCGCCACAGCAAAATGTTCTAAATCCTCAGACAAGAAATCTGCTGTAGATGCTTGAATGTTATAGAAGTCTGTATTTTCTGACGGTATATCGTCTGTTTGAGACCGGTCGTAGTCCTGTGATGACTGCGGTTTCGGAGCAGTGTGAGGGACTCGCGATGATACTTGGCTCTCCATCTGTGCACTCGTAGCAGCGACAGGCATTTTGACTCCTATACTCGAATGTTATCCTCCTGATTCAACACATTTAGAAAATGAAGACAGCAATATCCAGCTACGTCCATTCCATCACTTCTGAAAATAGAAACCTGCATGTTGAAAAAATTTCAATGATGCATATATTGCAAGCCGAAACTAATTCATACAAAGTACTAGTATATATACTGTACAATCAAAGAGAACAAAATTATATTCACAACTACAATCTACAGAATAACATGACTTACATGACCTCAATTCGAAAAATTACCAATAAGATCAGGCTACATCAGTCTGTGTATTAATAGCAAAGCAGGGAAGCTACTTGTATATATATGACCTGATGACAAGAGAACTGTTGGCGAGAGATTTTCCATGATATAAGATTACTAAGCCTTGAATTAGAGAGTTCAGGACTGTGTTGAATGTAGGACATGTGGAATTATGGCTGGTATGACTGTTGTGTCGTAATATAGAGCTATCTGTATGATATTGTGTTAGTTTTACATTTTAGACAGGTTTATATATATCATGGATATATTGGTTTATATACCAGTATAAAAAAACAAGTACAGAACTGTATACTGACCTCAAACAAAAGTAGTAGATCATCTAGATCCTCTCTGCCTCGATCCTCTCCAATCGGCGTGAACTTGAGTTGAAGTCGAACGAAGTAGTTACTGTATGGACACACTGGCGGCTACTGACTTCGTGAGCGACACGCCAAGTCCGATTCAACTTCAGGGAGAAGGAGTTCTTATTCAAGGCCTCACTGCCTGAGTTGCTGGTTGTCACACCGTCACTGCTGTCAGCTAGGCCTAGTTGTATGTTCACTAGATTCTCATTATAAACACCAACCCCATCAAATTCATTGAGTGACACAAGCTAGATTACAGTTTTGCCACTTTTGGATAATAATATGCCGTTTTTATTGTGAATATAATGTATCCGTTCACTGTATATGAAATGAAATAACTCAAAGTTCATTTAGTATTTGCTGGCGCCCCAACGCCAAAGACCCCTCCCGTCCGAACTCTCAAGACCGACTGCCTGCACTGAGCGAATGTGAGATGCCCTACTTCATGTGTACAGAGGATTCCCCCCACCCAAAAACGTCACTTCCGGAGGAATTCCAAGAACTCGGCTAAGTTCGGCAATGTTCGGATGCATTTCACGGAAATGCCCGAGAGTGGGTCGTTTTTTTTTAACCAGTATTCAAACTATCCATTATTAATTATTTGTTCAACAAAATCAACGTTTCATACCATATTAGATCGCTATCAATTGCTAAGTTGTTCCATAAATGTTCAGGAAAACATCGTAGTTTTTAATGAGTCACACGGATTCTAATGATATGCAAGCATAAGTCACTGGTTATTTTTAGCCCCTGGCACGTGATTGGCTTGAATGAGAACACGTGACCAATCTAATCCTTGTAATTGGCTGACACCGTTTTCTATTTACAAATACAAGTGCGTCACACGGAAAGAAAGAGAGAAGAGGAAGGTTGTTATTGTGTGTCTTCGGCTGTAGAAATTGGGAGTGTTTAGTGTGGTGTGCGAATTCGCGACTTCAGCGAAGACTGTATGCTTTTGATGGAACATTTGTTGTTGTGTTGAAGACAGTTTTACGTGACAATCTGCCCGCCTGATTCCATATTGTGGGAGAACGTTGCGTGGCTCTATATTTTACGGAGCCGCCATTTTGTTTTGACAGTATTTTCTTTGTGAATTGTGTGGCAAAGGCAAAACATTGAACCATAACTCAGGACGCGTGAAGTGAAGGGACTCAGTATATACCAAGCAGTGTTCGTACGGTGCCGAAGGTTCGAGAAGTATTTTGTTGACACCTTAGTTGGTGTGCAACAGAAGGCCTTGACCTGTGGCAGTGTCGCTCGGGTTTCTTCGAAGATCTCCAAATGTGTCAACACTCCGGGAAGAAGACTTCACCGACGCCTCCGAGGATGAGGAATGCTCAGGACCAGTACAATCGGAGCCCGCTCCAACAGAAAAATCACCAATCTCCAAAGTCACGGAGAACCAGACATTCCAGCACCACCGATATCTTGCAGTGTGAGATGCCCATGGTTCCAGGGAAGGTGACCCAGCAGAAGTCGCCAAGACGAAGAAACACGAGCATCCCGTTTGTGTTTGGTCAAGCTATCCAGTCAAGACCGAACATTCCTGAGAACACTGTCAGTGCATATCAAGGTGCTCGATCGGCAGGATCATCACCGACAAAACTGTTTTCTACAGGGGGTATGGGTAAAAGCAGCCCCACACCTTTGATGATGAGCCCAGTACAAGGGGAAAAGATCATGGCAAAAACCTGCTCCACACCTCCCCGCAGTGCAAGCCCGAAGGATGGAAAGACATCGCCATCCAGATCTCCAATACCAAACCTTGCCTACGCTGGTGCCAAGTTCAGTGATCCCCCTTCACCGAAGGTGCTGCCAAAACCACCTGTCCACTGGTTCTCTGCTGAAGAGATTCTGCCTAAGCCCAGTAATTGTGCTGAGATGACCAATGTTCTCAAAGTCATGCTCAAGGTTCAGTGTTAGTTGTGATCTTTGTCAGTATTAATGTGATTCAACACGAATGATCAGAAATATTGAGGTCATTTAATCATTTCATTTTGGTCATTGTCATTAGAATACAATCTAATAACAATCATATTTCATTGTCATCATTTGTCATCCACCATCATTTTCACCAGGTTCCATTCCATTGTGTGTAAGGGAAATGCTATGTACTGAACTGTTATGAACAGGCTTATGTAGGGCAGGTCCTAACTTTTAGATCTTTTAAGAGTATCTAAATGAAATGGTGTAAATACTGTACATATATAATAGTTACTTCTTGATAAGCTCTCAATCAGAATATTTTCACAAATTACCGGATTAGGGGCATTGATGTTGCATTCAAGGTTTTAACAAGTTCAGTTATTTGTTAAATTTTCTTTTCATTGCACAAATGCAAAAATTGTTAGGCAGTTGTATTGCAATATCATGTTTGAAAAAAAATTGGGATAAAATTTTGGGCAGTTTTTTTGTGGTTGTACATGTGTAATGTTCAGTTGGATTTTAAAACAGTTGTAAAATGTGAAGTTATTCCAAATTCAGTGGTCTCATCAGTTCTTAATTTACCGATCATATGGTAGATTGCTACCTGAAATCCCTGTCTGTTATGCTTTTTGTCTATCTTTGGTTTGTTCTGTTGTATATGCATTATGCATGCTTATGTAGATGCTAGGTTCTTCTGGCAGTTTTGTGCAGTCTAGTCACATTTTAGGTAGCTGTACATATTGTCCTTTTGGACTTTGTTATTTGTAGGATGAGAAATGGTGCATTCAGATTATTTTTGTATATTTGAGTATTTGTGGATTACAGAGGCCAAAATAGTGCATATTATCCATTGTTATGGATTTAATAACTATGTCAAACTTATACAATTTTAATGAAATCTCTGTGGTATTAGATTGGAAAGTTGCATTTATCAGCCTTACATAGTTGTATGTAAGCAATTTGTTATTAAGATAAATCTTTTGAGCATGACTGGCCCTAGTTCGATGAGCATGTTAGGGCACATTAAAAATGGCTCGTGAACAAATGAACATACTGAACGAGACAGTACATTGACATGCCAAGATACAAATGGAAAAGCTCTGAGGAAGGAGGAATCCATGACTTGTCTACACTTCGCATCACTGCCACTACAAGCTCATGAACCTCAGTGATTTAGTTCATCGGAAAGACTGTGTATCAATGGACATGGTACTGTTTGGTGCTTCAACTTTTGAGCAGTTCATATTTAATGCTCGTTCGACCACAGATTTTTCATCGGCGAGGAGCCAGACGTCTTCTTGCATGACTGCCGTAGAATGGACTCTGTCATTTACAAATACCAGCTGTGATTTGCACAGAACTTTATTGATGTTCACCGTTTCTCATCGCCTGCAAAGTCTCCAGAACCAGCGACAAACTGCCACAACAACCTAGAAGTAGTCAGCACCTATCTCCCACTCCGCTTCCTGATTAACGTCTTCAGTTTCTTCTCACCCCATCCTTCCAACGGCCCTTTTAAGGGCCCCCCATCCAACGAAAAGTTTATACGGTTGTTGTTATGAGTCAATTTTTTGTGTGTTTGTGTGAGTGAAAGTCGCACTACAAAACATCCACCAAACTACAATCTGATCAATCTTTGGTATATACATTATAAAAATTTACATGAAACTCTGACAGAAACAATACCTACGTATGTTGTGAAGTCAATAATAATAAGCAAGATATTTGCCATTTTGTCTTGTGACCTTGAAAAGGAGGTCAAAGGTCAAATTCAAGGTCATCTTCAGAATATAACATTCCTATCTGTTAACAATTGATTCCTAAGCTGTAAGGTCGATAATAAGCGAGATATTACTGTAAAAAGACTAATTTTGGCGGCTGTTAAATTTCGCGGTTGTTAGCACTGAGCCCCACGTTATTTGGCGGAGATTTATTTGTCCCTTTCAAATCCACTTATTAGCTTACCGGCCCATAAGGGTCGATAAGTTATTGTCGTGGTGTTTCGTCTGTGGGCGTCGTCGTCGTCAGCACCTTCTGTTAAAGACCTGGTAGCATGCCGATGAAAGTGCTTTTCATTTAGTCTGTTATGAATAGTTTTCAATGAATACGAACAAATTTTACAAATACAATCAATGGGTTTCGAGATATCGAACCAAATAGGCACTACTTCCGTAAATTGCCGAAGATTTTGATCCTGATTTTAGTGTGGGTCACGTGGTTTGTGACGTCAGTTGAGGCAGACCTGAAAGTACATGTAGCCAGCAGATAAACTGCATGTCGCATAATCATTCCCCTGATGCATGTTTGACAATTCAAGTGAAGGGGTGACATGGCAGAAATGCGGCATTTCTTGTTTTGATATTTAGAATCGGTACTATTTATTCACCCAGAATGGAGGTTTGTTGAACTGCAAAATGTCCAGTATTTGCTGGTTTTTGCGTGTTTTCTGTTGAATTGCATGCATTTTGAAGTGACCTTCCGTCTTCGAGTTAGCCACCAAATTACGTACTTCACGTTTTCGGCGAGCCATCAAAGCACATTCTGCCTCATCTGACGTCACGATTACGGAATTTGCCGAAGATATTTCTTTCATCGGCTGGAGAAGGCGATTGTAATACTGGCTCAATATACTCCATTACATGTCGCTGTTATTAGTTACCAATTAACGCGAACACCTTTTAGGTTACCGGACCTATGGTCCGATAACCTATTGCCGTCGCGTTGCGTCCGTCGTCCGTCCGTCGTCCATCCACATCTGTATCTTTGAAGTTTACAGGCGGATTTTTCTGAAATTTTGCACAAAAATGCCTAAAAATATTTCAAGAGGGTTTCTTTGGCGGCCATTTTTCGTGGACTTTGGCGGCCATTTTCTCAAAAACTGTCTGATCAGTTTTGAGATTATCGTTTTAAAAGATTCCCCTCATTTAACTCTATGATGTGTATACCGGTAAGTTTTGTAGCCCTTGAATCGCCGGTCTCCACGTGGCGGCCACTTTGAATTTTTGACGGGTCGGCGAAAAAAATTTTTTTTGCCCCAAATCGCATTACTATCCATTTTGGGTCATTTCTAGGCAAAACAAATTTTTCACCCTTTGAAAAAAATTTTGGACGGGGAAAATTTTCGGCACTTTTTTCCTTCATAATGGGAGCTGTGAAGACTGTACTCATTGAACGCTTGAAGATAGAGCTTAGAAATTGGCACTTTCAAATGGGAAGTCATATATGGCGAGTTGTGTGGTGACCTTGAATTTGACCTTGGATGACCTTGAAAGGTCAAAACAGCCATTTTTGGCTTAGAAATTGGCACTTTCAAATGGGAAGTCATATATGGCGAGCTGTGTGGTGACCTTGAATTTGACCTTGGATGACCTTGAAAGGTCAAAACAGCCATTTTTGGGTCGAAAAATGCCCAGATTTGCCTCTACAGATGAAATGCTTGTAGATAGAGCTTAAGATTGCATTATGAGCATATAGGAATCATATATGGAACAACTGATGATGACCTTGAGCTTGACCTTGGATGACCTTGAGTGCTAAATGTCCGATGTGCAATGTGTAAATTAGCCACTGAGGTAACCTATCTTAGCCCTTGGGCTAATTTTTAGGTTACCGGACCTATGGTCCGATAACCTATTGGCATGGCGTTGCGTCCGTCGTCCGTCCGTCCGTCGTCCGTCCGTTCACATTTTTATCTTTAAAGTATACGGTCCGATCTTTCTGAAATTTTGCACAAAAATACCTAAAAATATTCCCAGGAAAGGTTTTTTTTAGTTTTCTGATTTCCGCATTTTTTTCAAAATGGCGGCCATTTTCGACGAAAAATGCCTGATTTTGGACTTTGGTGGCCATTTTCTCAAAATCTGTTCAGTAACTTTTTTTCTTTTTGATACATAACACTCCTCATATGTACACCTGTGATGTGTATCAGTTTCGTTGCGCTTGAATCGCTCGAAGTGGGCCATTTTGGCCCAAACTCGGCCCAGATGGGACTTTCCCATGTTAAACTCTCCTATGCTTCATAATGGGACACATTAAGCCTAATATCTCACTTAATATTGAGATTAGAGACTAGGGATCAATTGTGGACATATAGGAAATGATATATGCTGAATATTCTCGTGAACTTGAATTTGACCCCAACCTCGGTTTCAAGGTCAGAACGGCCGTTTTCGTCGAAAAATGGCCAAATCTGTTCAGTAACTTTTTTTCTTATTGATGCATGACACTCCTCCTATGTACCCCTTTGACATGTATAAATTTCGTTGCCCTTGAATCGCTCGAAGTGGGCCATTTTGGGCCCAAACTCGGCCCAAATGGGACTTTCCCATGTTAAATTCTCCTATGCTTTATAATGGGACACATTAGGCCTAATATCTCACTTAAAATTGAAATTAGAGACTAAGAATCAATTGTGGACATATAGGAAATGATATATGCTGAATATTCTCGCGACCTTGAATTTGACCTCTGACCTCGGTTTCAAGGTCGGAACGGCCGTTTTCGTCTAAAAATGGCCAATTTTGGACTTCGATGGTCGTTTTCTCAAAATCTGTTCAGTAACTTTTTTTCTCATTGATGCATAACACTCCTCATATGTACCCCTGTGACATGTATAAATTTCGTTGCGCTTGAATCGCTCGAAGTGGGCCATTTTGGGCTCAAACTCGGCCCAAATGGGACTTTCCCCATGTTAAATTCTCCTATGCTTTATAATGGGACACATTAAGCCTAATATCTCACTTAATATTGAGATTAGAGACTAGGAATCAATTGTGGACATATACGAAATGATATATGCTGAATATTCTCGTGACCTTGAATTTGACCTCTGACCTCGGTTTCAAGGTCAGAGCGGCCATTTTAGTAAAAAAAAAATGGCCAATTTTGGACTTTGACGGTCGTTCTCTCAAAGTCTGTTCAGTAACTTTTTAGGTTACCGCACCTATGGTCCGATAACCTATTGGCATGGCGTTCCGTCCGTCGTCGTCGTCCACATTTTTAGCTTTTTAGGTTACCGGACCTTTGGTCCGTAACCTATTGGCCTGGCGATGCGTCTGGCGTCGTCGTCCGTCAACAATTTTATCTTTAAAGTTTACGATCGAATTTTTCTGAAATTTTGCACAAAAATGCCTAAAAATATTTCGAGAGGGAGGTATTTTTTAGTTCTTTGATTTTCGCATTTTTTTTCAAAATGGCGGCCGTTTTCGACGAAAAATGCCTGATTTTGGACTTTGGCGGCCATTTTCTCAAAATCTGTTCCGTAACTTTTTTTTTTATTGATGCATAACACTCCTCATATGTACCCCTGTGACATGTATAAATTTCGTTGCGCTTGAATCGCTCGAAGTGGGCCATTTTGGGCCCAAACTCGGCCCAAATGGGACTTTCCCATGTTAAATTCTCCTATGCTTTATAATGGGACACATTAAAGCCTAATCTCTCACTTAATATTGAGATTAGAGACTAGGAATCAATTGTGGACATATAGGAAATCATATATGCTGAATATTGTCGTGACCTTGAATTTGACCTCTGACCTTGGTTTCAAGGTCAGAGCGGCCGTTTTCGTCGAAAAATGGCCAATTTTGGACTTCGACGGTCGTTTTCTCAAAATCTGTTCAGTAACTTTTTTTTCTTATTGATGAAAAAGACTCCTCATATGTACCCCTGTGACATGTATAAATTTCGTTGCGCTTGAATCGCTTGAAGTGGGCCATTTTGGGCCCAAACTCGGCCCAAATGTGACTTTCCCATGTTAAATTTTCTTATGCTTTATAATGGCACACATTAAGCCTAATATCTCACTTAATATTGAAATTAGAGACTAGGAATGAATTGTGGACATATAGGAAATGATATATGCTGAATATTCTCGTGACCTTGAATTTGACTTGACCTCATTTTCAAGGTCACAGGACAAAATGGCTAATATCTCGCTTATTATCGACTTTACAGCTTAGGAATCAGTTGTGAACATATAGGAAATGATATATGCTGAATATTCTTGTGACCTTGAATTTGACCTTTGACCTCATTTTCAAGGTCACATGACAAAATGGCTAATATCTCGCTTATTATCGACTTTACAGTTTAGGAATCAATTGTGAACATATAGGAAATGATATATGCTGAATATTTTCGTGACCTTGAATTTGACCTTTGACCTCATTTCCAAGGTCGCAGGACAAAATTGCTAATATCTCGCTTATTATCGACTTTACAGCTTAGGAATCAATTGTGAACATATAGGAAATGATATATGCTGAATATTCTCGTGGCCTTGAATTTGAGCTTTGACCTCTTTTTCAAGGTCACAGGACAAAATGGGCAATATCTTGCTTATTAGCGACTTTACAGCTTAGGAATCGATTGTGAACATATAGGAAATGATATATGCTGAAAATTCTCGTGGCCTTGAATTTGACCTTTGACCTCATTTTCAAGGTCACAGGACAAAACGGCCAATATCTTGCTTAGTAGCGACTTTACAGCTTAGGAATCAATTGTGAACATATAGGAAATGATATATGCTGAAAATTCTCATGACCTTGAATTTGACCTTTGACCTCATTTTCAAGGTCACATGACAAAATGGCTAATATCTCGCTTATTATCGACTTTACAGCTTAGGAATCAATTGTGAACATTTAGGAAATGATATATGCTGAATATTCTCATGACTTTGAATTTGACATTTGACCTCATTTCCAAGCGCACAGGACAAAATTGCTAATATCTTGCTTATTAGCGCCTTTACAGCTTAGAAATCAAATGTGAACATATAGGAAATGATATATGCTGAATATTCTAGTGACCTTGAATTTGACTTGACCTCATTTTCAAGGTCAACAGGACAAAATGGCTAATATCTCGCTTATTATCGACTTTACAGCTTAGGAATCAATTGTGAACATATAGGAAATGATATATTCTGAATATTTTAATGATATTGAATTTGACCTTTGACCTAAATTTCAAGGTGAGTCATTTTATTTTCAAAGTCAGATTACAAAACGGCTTATATCTCGCTTATTATCAAATTTACAGCTTAGGGGTCCATAGTGAACATATAGGAAATGATGTATGCTGAATAGTTTGGTGATCTAGAATTTAACCTTTGATCCCATTTTCAAGGTTAGAGATATGGCGATTTCAGTGGTCACCTTGAATTTGACCTTCAACTTTCTCGGCTTAACTCTGTATATTTCTCCGGTAACCTTTCTAGCCCATTGGGCTAATTTTTATCACCAAATGTCCATAATGTCTTTATATGAACAGGAATAAAACCCATATAATGGTACCTTGCTACTATGACTTTAACATTTTTAGGTTACCGGACCTATGGTCAGATAACCTATTGCCGTCGCGTTGCGTCCGTCCGTCCGTCCGTCTAGCCGTCCGTCCGTCCGTCCACATTTTAGGTCCGATAACCTATTGGCATGGCGTTGCGTTCGTCGTCGTCGTCGTCCACATTTTTATCTTTTTTTATGTTTATGGGCGAATTTTTCTGAAATTTTGCACAAAAATACTTAAAAATAATTCAAGAAGGAGGTATTTTTTAGTTTTTTGATTTTCGCATTTTTTTCAAAATGGCGGCCATTTTCGACGAAAAATGCCTGATTTGGGACTTTGGCGGCCATTTTCTCAAAATCTGTTCAGTAACTTTTGATACATAACACTCCTCATATGTACTTATATGATGTCTATAAATTTCGTTGCGCTTGAATCGCTCGAAGTGGGCCATTTTGGCCCAAACTCGGCCCAAATGGGACTTTCCCATGTTAAATTCTCCTATGCCTCATAATGGGACACGTTATGCCTAATATCTCACTTAATATTGAGATTAGAGACTAGGAATCAATTGTGGACATATAGGAAATGATATATCCGGAATATTCTCGTGACCTTGAATTTGACCTCTGACCTCAGTTTCAAGGTCAGAGCGCAAAATAGCTTATATCTTGCTTATTATTGACTCTACAGCTTAGGAATCAGTTGTGGACATATAGGAAATGATATATGCTATTCTGATGACCATGAATTTGACCTTTGACCCCATTTTCAAGGTCATAGGACAAAATGGCTTATATCTCGCTTATTATCGACTCTACATCTTAGGAATCAATTGTGGACATATAGGAAATGATATATGCTGATTATTCTGATGACCTTAAATTTGACCTTTGACCCCATTTTCAAGGTCATAGGACAAAATAGCTAATATCCCGCTTGTCATCGACTCTACGGCTTACGAATCAGTTCTGAACATATAGCAAATGATATATGCAAATTATTGTCGTGACCTTGAATTTGACCTTTGACCTCATTTTCAAGGTCCAAGTACAAACTGGCTCATATCTTGCTCCTCTATTGACTGTATGGCTTGGGAATCAATTGTGGACATATAGAAAATGATATACACTGAATATTTTGATGACCTTGAATTTGACCTTTTGCCTTCATTTTCAAGGCCACAGGACAAAATTGCTAATATCTCTCTGTTTTGAATTTACAGCTCAGCAATCAACTGTGGACATAATATATGCTTAATATTATATATGCTGAATATTCCTTTGACCTTGACTTTAACCAGTGACCTGGCTAACATCTAAAATATTAAACATTGTCCGGTAACCTATCTTTGGCCCTAGGCCTAATTTTTTATCTTCAAAGTGTACGGTCCGATTTCTCTTAAAATTTGGGAAAAGATACCTTAAAATATTTCAAAAAGGAGGTATTTTTTAGTTTTTCGATTTTTCAATTGTTCTCAAAATGGCGGCCAATTTTGTCGAAAAACGCTCAATTTTGAACTTTAGCGGTCATTTTCTCAAAAACTGATCAATTTTGAGATTTTTGTTTCAAAAGGTTCTCCTAATGTACCTCTATCATGTGTATAAGTTTGGTTGCCCTTGAATCGCCGGTCTGCGTATGGCGGCCATTTTGAATTTTCGGGTCGACGAAAAAAAAAGATTGAGCTTAGAAATTGGAATTTTCAAATGGAAAGTCATATATGGCGACTTGTGTGGTGACCTTGAATTTGACCTTGGATGACCTTGAAAGGTCAAAACAGCCATTTTGGGGTCAGAAAATGCCCAAATTCGCCTCTATAGATGAAATGCTTGCAGATAGAGCTCATGTTCGCATTTATGAACATATAGCAAGACATATATGGCACAACTAATGATGACCTTGACGTCAGATGACCTTGAGTGCCAAATGTCTGACTCGTAATGTGTAAATTGACCTGAGCGGCCTAAACGATTTCACCCAAATATATCTTTGTATTATGAACAAATAGAATATGTCGCACACATACATGTGCAATAGAAAATGCCGCACACATACATGTAATGGTGACATCGAAGTTCACACGGATAACCTTGATTGGTAAATCTCAAGGTCATTTGTTCACACTGCGAACCTTGATTGCTGCCATGGCCAAACCAAAATTGTCCGGTAACCTGTCTTAGCCTTTTGGCAAATTTTTTTATCTTTTTTTCGGGCTGATGAATTTGCCCATAAATTTGTGTGAATTTTTGTTGGGTCAATACCCCCAGACGTTTTCTTTCATTCTTTTTATTGAATCGTTTATGCAGTTTTGGCGGCCATTTTTAAGACGAAAATGGTTGTTTGGGCATATTTTTCAACTTTAACAATTATTTTCTCAAGAACAACAGTTTTGAGATTTTAGTTTCAAAATGTTCCCCTCCTGTATCATAATATGTATAAGTTTCAATGCTCTTGAATCGCAGGTCTGCGTGTGGCGACCATTTTGATGTTTTCTACGTGGCCCAAATGGGACTTTCCCATGTTAAATTCTCCTATGCTTTATAATGGGTCACATTGTTCCTGATATCTTACGTAATATTGAGATTAGAGACTTGGAATCAATTGTGGACATATAGGAAATGATATCTGCTGAATATTCTCGTGACCTCGAATTTGACCTGTGACCTCATTTCCAAGGTCAAAGCACGAAATGGCTAATATCTCACTTAATATGAATTTTACAGCTTAGTCAATTGTGGACATATAGGAAATGATATATGCTGAATATTTTCGTGACCTTGAGTATGACCTATGACCTCATTTTCAAGATCAGAGCACAAAATGGCTAATTTCTCTTATTATCAAATTTACAGCTCAGGAATCAATTGTGGACATGATATAAATGATATATGCCGAATACTAGTATTATGATGACCTTGAATTTGGCCTTTGACCTCATTTTCAGAATCAAAGAATAAAATGGCTATTATCTCGATTATTATTTACTCTACAGCTTGGGAATCAATTGTGGACATATAAGAAATGATATGCTGAATATTCTCGTGACCTTGAATATGACCTTTGACCTCGTTTTCAAGTTCAAAGCACAAAATTGGTAATATCTCACTTATTATCCACTTTACAATTTAGGAATCAATTGTGGACATATGGGAAATGATATATGCCGAATATTCTGATGACCTTGAATTTGATCTTTGACCTCATTTTCAAGCCGCGTGGGTAAGTATGAAGTCATGTGATGAATCTGTGTCGTGTATGTAGAGTGAGAGAACGTTTAAGGGAAGGTTTTGGGTGGTTACAGTCATAAATATTCTACACATCATTTCCTATATGTTCACAATTTATTCTTAAGCTGTAAAGGCGATATTTAAGCGAGATATTAGCCATTTTGTGTTCTGACCTCGAAAATTAGGTCAAAAGTAAAATTCAATGTCACGAGAATATTCAATATATATCATTTCTGATATATCCACAATTGATTCCTAATCTTTAATCTCAATATTAAGTGAGAATGTGTCTCATTATAAAACAGAAGTATTTAACATAGGAAACTCTATTTTGGGACCCGTCGAAATGATCAAAATGGCCGGCAGACGCAGACAGGCGATTCAAGGGGGAACGAAACTTATATAGGTCACTGAAGTACACGTGAATCTTTTGAAACAAAAATCTCTTTGAGAAAATGGCCGTTTTTTCGTCGAACATGGCGACTCTTTGAAAAAGTTGCAAAAAACTAAAAAATACCCCATTCTAACGGGGCTTAAATTTTTTACTGCTCGCAGACAAAATATTTCCCGCAATTGACCTTACGACTGTCATGGTTGAACACCTTTTCTGTAAAGCGTACACCTCGGACAAATATTGCCGAACAATAGTAATCCCCTCCGACAAACAACTCAAAGCATACACCGTCGTAAGGTCAATTGTATCTAAAGCCTTGACTCTCGCTTACGCAGTCTGGGCGGGCTAACCCACAATGCCTTGCACGATGAACACTGCGACGTGCATGCTTACAATATTTATCATACAGCAGCGTATCTAGCCCAGCTCACTCGTCACATACCCCCGAACTTAGTCCTAGACACGTACACTCTCATAAAAGCCTAGGCCTAAATATTAGTTACAATACAGTGACTGGTTACAAAATCCATCCTACTTTAGTCTGATTGCAATCCGGGGGTGCCTGACTTATGCACCGATAACATGAGACACAAACAACAAGACAATCTTGATCAAACAACAGTTCTATCTACAAATGTATGCATTGTCCCTCGAAGATCCTGTCCCACGTAGTCCTGGCGCGTTGTGATCCTGCCGTCTGTCCTCGTATCCCGTCACGGTCGTCCCGACTTGTCCGAACGTCGTGCTTCTCCATGGTTCAGCAGCTCCGACGCATTTGTGGCATGAGTGTCATTCCCCGGGGATGACAAGGTGGTATGGTCGAATTGTCTGTGTCTGAATGTTGCTCCAGCGAGCCTGTCCCGTGTCATCTCTCACTGGCCTCTTCGTGTCTCTCCAGCTGGACCTCCATAATATTGTCCTCAGTGGCCTGCAGCCGGCGGTTCATCTCCTCTGAAAGTGCCCTGTCTCGTTCCTGGGCCCGTAGCTGGAGTCTCAATTTATCCCTCTTCATCCGCACTTCCCGACATCGCTGCTCCCGTCCCTCCAGGTCTGCCTCTGCCTGGATAAGCAATTCCTGTGGTGCTGGTATCTTCCCACAAAGTAGCCCGTTGTCTCACCCTTTGTTTCGCCTCATAGTAACGTCACTACACACGCCGCCAATGATCTGGTACTGGGCACAGAGTTATAGCACAGGATCAAGTCAGCTGCTCACTGTAGGAAGTTGTGCAAATCCGTCTCTCCCACACTAGTCAGCTTCGTGGGGACCTCTCCAATGACCCCACATCCCGTCGCAGTTCATCTAAACTAATGTTCAGTGCCCTTCGTCCCAGTGCATTTCGTTGCTGGCCTGGCCCTTGGGGTGTGCGAACCCTCGTGGGTATTTCGGATGCCCCAAGTCAATTTCCCTCATGTCCCTGAGGACCATCTGCCTCGGGAGTACTCCTCTTGTGTAGTTCCAGCTTGTGTAGTTCCAGTAGTAGAATGAGTCAGACTGAATCCCCCTTTTGTGGGTGCTCTCACAATCACCGTGACCTGGGATTCCTGTGTTCCCTGGTAGTTGTCACTATTTGGCTACTGGTCACGACGCCAGCAGTACTGGCCTGGGACACCACCGGCCAGTCAAGGGTCAGTAGTCCCCCAGGCAAACTGTTCAAATTTCTCGTCCTCTCGGCGCCGTGACGTCCCAAGGCCCATATTCCCCAACGTCCAACTTCCCCACCGTCAGTGCGTACTCCCAGGAGTACTAGTTTCTGATATTGGCCACTATCATCGACGTAGCTGCCGTGGGAATCACTCCCCATTTTCGTTGCCACCGCTAAAGCTCTGCATTCAGTCAGTTCGTAATTGCATGATTTTTTCTATGGCCTCCAGCAAGCAGTTGTATCGTGGACGCTTCTTCGGAACCCTCTTCGTCTCATCTACGCATCGGTGCTGTCCGGCTCATCCTCACCCCCACCCCTCCCCCAAGCTCTGGGCAGGTGATCCTGGCACCAGTGGTGGGAATAAGCACCCATGTCTGAGTGCATGGCTACTGCCCGGTAACCGCCCTCTGCGCTCAAAGTGGACACCCCTGGTATGTCCTTTGGGCCTTCCCAGACCTCCTGGATCCCCGTAGTCCCAATGGCCCAGATCCATCGGGGTTGTCCCGGCTGTCCAGCTATCGTGCTCATCGGCGTATTTGGCAGAACGCTGCCATCTTGATTCATAGTGTGTTCTGGTTTTCCGTCATCGTGCCAACATCACTGTCGCCACAGCCTGCCTTGCAATGAAAATTCCGTGTCAATGGAGGTCAGTTATTCTAGCCATCACGTGAGGGCACTAGGGACACCTTATGCATTTTTCTGATTCCTCGTGTCTCTTCTCCCTGTAGCTATTCAAGTTACACTTTAGCATTTCTTGTCTACAGTTTGTACATGTGGCCATTGTCCTGGGTTGGAGCTTCATGGCTTGTTCCTCAGTTTCATCCCCTTGGTCCTCCTCGGGTCGCTGGGGGTTCCCCCTTTGCTTAACCTTATTTTGTTCACGCTGCCTCTTCATCAGTAACACTTTCTCTCTCCACTTCTCTCAGCTTCACTCTCATAGAATTAAGGCATTTCAGCAGAAATGCCTTTATGGTTTAGTTAAAAATGTCTTTTCTTTTTTTCACTTTTTTTTTGTGCACGATAACTACATTTTGCCTCAAGGTATCTTTGCCCAATTTTCACCGCTGGACAGTATTGTTGTGTAGAAGAAGCCTATTGTTTGTGACCTGGCTCCGGGGTCCATGAGGTCCGTCAGGATGAAATCAAAGTTTCCCGTTTATGCACGATAACTCGAGAAGTATTTGGGCAATGACTGAGGAACTTTGCATGGAGGTTCATATACCCCCCCTGGGAAGAAGCCTATTGACTTTGAGGCCAATCAGCCAAAGGACCTTTGACTTAGGGCTCGAAATAGTTCTAGCCGAGTCATTCTCGAGGCTTCCTGAATATCTCGGAAACGGTGTATCGTACAGCCAAACGGACGTTATTTTCGGACTCGTGGCCCTAGGCAAACATCTCTAAGGGGTATTAGGGATGAACTTTGACCTTGACCTTAAATTTTGTTGCTGAGTCAGATTTGTCATTTTCGTCGATATCTCGGGAACGGTGCTTTTCAGACCAAAACATATGTTCTATAAATGTTATAGATTAGTGTTACACTGAAATGCCTCCAATGCATCTTTAGGCCTTGACGTCTAGTTTTACACTGCCTCGTTTTCATTTCAGCTGCGCAACACCAACGTACAGAGCCGATGCAGGGCCACTCAACTCCGATGTGGAGCCGCCGACTCCACGTCTGCCATGGAGTGACCCCGAGGAGGAGGCGGAGCCACCGCTCTCCTGACTCCGCCTATCAGCTAAGCACAGTCGAGCCACTCGATTCTGGCCCGAAGTGGTTCACTTCCCTTTGGTATCTTCGTATCCCGCCTGTTTTTGGCTCAAGGTTACTTTTCTTTGGGTCTCCTCGGCTTCCGATCTTCCGTTAACATTTCTGTTCACTCTCAGCAATGATGCTTCACTGCTTGTCTCCTCCGAGCTTCTCGACTCTATGACTGCTCCAATGCACCTGTTATCCACTAGTTCTATTCCTCCACACATCTGAATTATTCTGTTTGGCGCATGTCTGTCCCATCTGAGGTATCTGCCCCTTTGTTCCGCAATCTGATATTCCGGTGTATCTTCCATATCCGATGTAATTTCCTGCTCCTCTTCTGACATCCCTCCTCTGATGTAGCATCTGGTCCCTCCTCCTCCAGTAACCATGACTAAACCATTTAAGGTTGTCTTGGTGCATTTACTTAAGCAGTTTCTGTGGACTCCTCTGTATGTCCATTACTGGCTCATTTTGGGTCCTCACTACAGGATATGGCCATGTCCAACTTTGCATTAGTTTCTTCCTCGATCCGGGGTAATACTACACCTGACCGCCCCTCCAGTATCCCTTGGGGTTCGCATATTTATCGTTGCCCAACTATCTCTAGCCAATATGGCGTTGTCCTTGTCTTCTGACACTGTGATACCGGTAGTCTACACATCTCTTTCATCGGCCTTGACTCAAACTCTGCCATGGTCTGTGTGTATCCGCCACTATGTATATCTGCTAAGTTATGCAAGATATGCTAATCCTCTAGTGGCTCCTGTGGGGCTTCCGGAATCCTGATCGAAATCCCAGGTTCTGGTAAGGAGCTCCCCCACCAAAGTTACTGAGGCTACAACATGGACAGCTTCTTGTTAGTGTGGTCCTGCAGGCCATAGTCTCTTCTTCTAATTAACTCCTCAGTGTCTACCATTGGGACCGAGCATCAGTGCCGACCAGCAGTCATGTGAGCACCCGTCCAGCCAGCACGTCATGCACAGTTGCTTCTGTCCCTTTTGTGGCTCTCCCACTCAGGCTATGGGTACTATAGACGTCCTAGTTCGCTAGTCGTCCTGGATCTGGTTTTACCACTATAGTGGCGGTTTCCTTGGGGGACTGCCAGGTCCACCACCGTCTGCTCCTTTGCTAGGGGGGGGGGGGGAGGGTTACAATGCTATAGTGAACCCTCCCTTGACACCTCCAGCATACTACATCTGTTCTCCAGCCTGCTCCCCCTCCTTATTGGGAACTCCCTCCTGCATTTGGTTCCCCTCCGGGTTTTGCCTGTGGTCCTCCGCTCGGACTATGGCTCCTTCCAGCAGCCGGATTAGCCAATCCATCTGTTTTTTGTTTGTTCTGTGACCACAGCTGGGCTCTCATGGGTGGATGCTTTCTTCTGGTTCAACTGCGTCCAGTTTTGGCCATCTAACCAACTGGGATGCGTGACTGGCCAACTGCAGTCACACCCTCCCATCCATCTGTCTCCTCACAGCCACCTTCACAGAAATCAGTCTGATGGACCCTGCCATCACTAGGCTTCTCGGTCATCTGCATCGACCCTCTACTTATTACGCTCTCATAGAACAGCACATGGTTAGTGCGTCAGCCAACATCTTTTGTTGACTCACCTACGTCGAAACACGCATGGTTACATCCAGCAATCCCCTCGGGAAGTTATCCTTGATGAGATTATCTCTTCCAGCCCGGTTGCGTTCGGTTAGGCCTGGTCCAGTCTGCCATCTGGACTATGAACACGCTGCTAAGCAGATGGAGTGCCTTGCTCTGGTCATCTCACCGTTTCAGGCGAGTTGTCGCCTCAAATTGCTTCAGGTACTTTGTCCAGTCAATCTCCCCGTTAAATTTATGGGCCTGACGTAGGGACCTCTCTCAGCTGGGGGGCACACACCCCCTTGCTTGCCACGTTCTCGAAGCCCCCACGCTACCTCTTGGGTGAGGGATGGGTCGTGCTGCACCTGGTGACCAAGCAGCTCCGCCCCTGCTCACTCGAGCTGGCAGTACCATGACTTGACTTGCTCCCTGACCGCCTGACCTATTGGGTATCCTCCCTGTCCTAAGCATTGGGATAGGGTCTCTTCTCATCTTCCTGTTCACGCTCAGCCCTCTCCGCTTGGGCCTTTAGTGCCGCAGTGACCGCATCCAGTGTCCTGTTGAACTGCTCTATCATCTCTGCCCACTCTTCTGCTCGTCGGACCCTCTCTTCCCACTGTCTTTTGCTCTCTCTCTCATAGCTATTGCTTCTCTGTGTACCCACTCTTCTCGTCATCAAGGGTCCAGTTACGCCCCTGTATTCTCGAAAGGTCACCTACTTTTCTTTCTGGCCTCTATGTCTCTTCTTGGGACCTGCGTTCCTCAAACGTGCCATTCTGAGCTCTCTCGTCCAGTTGTATCCACTGTCCTGCACTATCGGAGTATCTCCGCCATTTCTCATGTCTCCATTCACACCCTGGGACCCTCCCGCCCCGTGACAACTCTGCAGAGCCAGTGACTCTGTCGACATCGAGTCAGCTACTCCGCGACAGAGTAAACAGCTCCACAACTCTGCAATCCGCCACAGAGTATCATGCTCCAAACAGACTCCAACTCCACTGTGGCGCATCTGACTTCGCCACGAAGTACCCAGCTCCAAACTGACTCCGCTTGTACTCTGGCACTGACTCGGAACCACTCATCGCTCCTAGTTGTCTTCTGAACTCTGGAGCCTGCTGACACTGCCATTCTGAGCCTGGGATATCCAAGAATCACCTAGGGTGTCTCCGTGGATCCTCGTGCAGCTGCCCAGTTCTGACCTTTCCCGCACCTCGTAGAATACTAGATCGTGCGGTGGCCTGAGCTGTCCTACGTGGAGCATGCGTTGGCCCACACAGAACAAAGGGTTTGCTCTGCGCATTGCTTCACATTGCAAATGTTCCTTCCGTGGAACCGATAACTTACTAGGACCAGTTACGGCAGGTTTTATGGAACAAATTCTTTTACACAGAGCAAATAGCTTGGTATGGACAGGTAATGTTTGACTAGCACGTGAAATAACTCAAGAGGTAGGTAGTTTCCTATGTCAGGTGAATATCAGATTATTTATTTGTAGGGGCTGCACGCCTAACCAGGTGATGACTGGCAGAGAGAAAACCACTTCTCTTGATCTTATGTTCCAGCGAATCTGATCATGAGTACGTGGAGTGGGTCGGGGTTTCACTCAGGGTCAGGAAAGCGACTGCCACTGATCACGAGTATATGCATGCTCACATGGAAGAGACCATGGTATGATATAGAACCACGACTTGATGACAATTAAGAGATTTCAGGTTGGGACGTGGGTACTTTGTTGGTAGCCAACGAAGGCTCGACGGAAGTTGGAAATCAGCTGGACAGATTGAGGCTGATGGAGCGCTCGTAGGGAGGCAACACAAATGCTAGGATACTGGTTTGGACTCTTGGGATGTTCGGCACCCAATGACATAAATGGGGCCGGTGACACTTCTGCAAAAACACTTCTGCACTTCTAGACTTCAACTATAGGTTCTGCAGCAGAGGGCGTGGGCCCAAACGTCAAAATACATGCAGTATAGCCCTACAATTTTATGGAGCCCGGCCTTTATTCAGTTGTAATATAGAGGGAAGTCCATACAGAAGGGCCAGTGCATGAGGACTGGTTCCGCAACTGCAGAAGTAGACGAACTCTTGAACTTTGACGAATAGACGCGGAAGCGACACCTCTAAAAGTGGGGAGTCTGATTCAGAGACGGCCCAGCCGCAGAGGAACCTCTGTGTAAGAACATCTGCAGCAGACGACTGGGTGCAGAGGATGACCTCCACAGAGACGCTGCTTCCGTAGGCGATAGGCCTCGACAGACAACTACTTCTGCACGAGACGTCTTTTCTCCGAGAATTGGTATGGTCTTTTCTCCGAGAATTGGTATGGATCTCGAAAAAAGTATCATACGGCTACATTGGCTGAGTAGACTGCCCAATAAAAACATCACGCTTGAAAATGGAAGTTACTGGTAGATTTGTATCATGAACATACATAGTTGGAAGTGAAGCATCTTTTGGTCACCTTGAGGTTTGATCAAGGTGTAAATTGATCATTGAAGACAAAACTGCTGAATATACTTTATAAACAGAAGGGACACAATATGTGGTGCATCTCAAGGAGACCAAGTGCTCAAGCCAAGAGCATATGGGAAGTAGCAAATAACGCAATTCTTTACTACCTCGATACCAGGTGACCGCAGGCACTAAAACCCCATGTGTACTAGCATTATTATATACCTTGGAGACATATAGTAGTATTCTAGAGGTGATATTTAGACAATAATGCACATATTGAAGATAGGACTTAGGTATGTATTTCAAGCATATTGGAAGTCAAATTGTTTTTCAGTGACCTTGAGCAAATACATTCCATACCGACTCAGGCTAAAATGGGAGCAAATTCATTAGCACCTTGAATAAATGGCTGTGACAAATGTCATTCCATTTTTTTTACTTATGAATGAAAACTGTCGTTCCCTACGTCAAACATAGTATTAAGTCCCTTCACTAGGGCGAACCCTAATTATCGCTGCTCTTTGCCTGAGTTGGCTATCATATATATACAGAACATAGAATACTTCCACCTTGAACTAGACCTGGGGTTAAAAAATATAAACTCAAGATGCCCAGGGAGTTATACAATTGCAGGTTATATTCGATACAATTACTGTTATATTTGCAATTTTTAAATGAGAAGTCACGCATGAAGACCATGTCATTGTTTCTTGTCCACTCACACTAAACTTGAGTTCTTTGTTATTCTAGGTAATTAAAAAATTCAAGTGACATGTGGATGCACACAACTGGGGGCAATGAGATGCAGGCAATAAATAAAAGTTTATTGTATTGTATGTATGATTTTATTATGTATATGTACAAAAATAGCAATCATCAACACACATCCAACCACAATGTCACACAATGCACTCACCATTGCAAATGTATGTCTTACAAATATTTGAATTCAAGTAATAAAATCTATGCAAAACACAAAGCTCTACATAGCATGCAAGAACAATATAAAATTTGGCTGGGTGCCTACATTTGCCAATATGAATAACTATAACCATGGAATAATAATGTTCAAATCTTTGTGAAAGGAATGAGTTACAATTTTAATTGCACTAGTGTAAGTACATTTAACGAGAATGTAGTCTCTTGAAATACGAGAACGGCATTTTAGCATACCAGGTATGCTCCTATTCCTTTCATCGATTATCCTGTTTCCAGTTAAATAGGAGGTTTGCAACACGATTTGCAGTGTAAGAAATGATAAAAGTTGACGAAAATTGATCAAAAAATGGGAATTATTTTTTTTTTTACACATTTGTTGATTAATCATAAATATCGAAACCTCTGATAAACAAAACTGCCACATTATATACTAGATATCCCATAATTGGGACATATTCACATCAGATTTTTGTTTACTTTCTTTGTATTTCAAAAAATGGATACTAGTATAACGTGTTCTGTTACCATTATTGATAATTCACAATATCAATTGCCACCGAACCATGGTGCTGTTCACGCTCTTTCTACATCGTGCATATCTTTGCAATACAGAGTCTGTTGTAAGCGAAAATATCATGGAATTGTATGTCCTTATACACCAAGTTACTGAGAGCACCCCACGGGTGTGAGGTGGCCACAGGTACATGTGATAAACGGAAACCCAAGCTTTGGGGGGAGGAGGGGAAGATTCTTGCATAATTTTCGGTATTGGCATTTACCATAATGGCAACAACAGGAATTTAACAATAACATTATGTTTGTATTGGTCCACGATCAGAAAAATACTGAAGATGGTAGGTACCAAGCTTAATGAACAACACATGTTTTTGAGTACAACTTGAGTGTACAGAAGTCATGATGAAATGGTAATTAAAACCAAAGATTTTCAAAGAGTACTTCATGTATTCGGAATGGAGTAAAATTTTCACTTCCATGAAATATTTCACTTCTATGATAACCAGTATAAGACATTGCACATGTCAAAAGTTAGTATGATTAAAAATGTGTACAAAAATTCAATCTCTAACAAACACCATTTTCAAAGTACCATAATAGCAAATATTCAGGCCCTACATATAGTAATTCTAGACGTGTTCTACATCCCATGTTGATAAACAAAGCAGGCATCTTGACATACAGCTTTTGTGTAGCCTTTCCTAAAATACTTAACATTCATGGGATACAGAACATATTGTGAACTATTTTCAAGAAATTGTTATTCCAAACAACACAAAGCTTACGATAGTATATACCACTGAACGTAAAACCTATAAAATCTACATTATCTAAATGTGGTATATACCACCACATTGATGCTCCACACATTCCTGATGCATCCTGTAAGATTAAATAAAATAAGCTTTATAAACCACTACTAAAATGTGATTATATTTCCATGAACACAAAGTAATTCTGACAACAGTACTTTTCAAGCATACCCCTGCGCGGTTTTCTATTTTATTTTTGCAAGTGCAAATGTCTCCATCTGGTTTCCTCAGATTCACCAAGATCGAATTGCAATCACAAGCTCATTACCAGAATGAACACTGGATAAAATATCAACAAATATCTATAGGGTCAATGATACATCACTTGGTCACTTGACAAATGCAACATTTCAGACAGTATGTGCCCAAGCTACACACAGCTGTAGCAGAACAAAAGCTATTTACAATGCTTATTAATATTTCAATATCACAACAAAGAAGAAAATGAACAACAAGGATGATGCTGTGGCCTCTTGACGATGAAGGATGAAGAACGAAGAAGCTGATTGGCTCAAAAGTAGGCAGGTTCCGGCTCAGCCCGCTGAGGTATGATACTACTTCTACAGTACGGCCGGGCGTTCGGGTTCAAACCTCTCTGAAAGATACAAGGCAAATTCGCATGTACAAAACATGGAGGTAAGGTTACAAGAATATTAATAAATTAGTTTAATCGATTCGAATTGTAATTTACGAACGTATACATTTCTCCATTCTCTATGTGATGCTAAAAACTATGGTCAGGAACTGAAACCCCTCACGGCTGTTAGATTTCAAGGCGAGGCAATATTTAAAATGTAACTGTTAAGGGTGTATGAACATAGGATCTACTAACAGTGAACTCGTCAAAATTGCCCAGGGAGGCCAAGGATTCGTTCTCCGATGCACTGCTGGGCACGGTTGAGGCCGCGCTCTTGGACTGGCTGCTGACGGTCGTTTGGCTGAAGACCGTATCGTTGGTGCTGACAGTGTTCTGGTCTTGAAGTGCCTTGCGGTAGCCATGATTGCCCGAGGGTGGGGCCATGGGGGTCTGGCGGAACAACAACAGAGGGACGACGTTATAATAAAGCCGTGAGGAGTTTCACACAGGGCTGGGCCAGGGACCACTTACAACCGAAACAAGGCAGTCGCGTTTTTCCACTTGACTGGCGTTGTTGTACGGTTGTTTCTGGAACGAGTCGACTGGGAGACTGGCGTAGCCGGTCGAACTGTGTTTGATCTTGTTACACGAGAGATGTTACTAGGAACTGTGGTGACTTTTTCAGTGAGGGCCTGTGAAATCAACATCATTTCCAGGCAACTGTAGTATACTCCATAACAAGCAGAGGTACGCTCAAAATTGTCTGTGGTATTTTCAGAAGCTTTGCATCCTGTAACTGATCTGATTTACTTCGAAAGCACTTGCAAAGTATGAGATCACAGGTACAGTATAAGTTATATTAATCAATAACATTTTGATTCTCAAATGTACACAGAATGAAAATAAATTTTAAACAGCGTAGTTTACCACGAAGTTATCATGTTACCATGATTTCTTACCTAGACCTTAAATAAAGACAGACATATTATAATGTTAAGCATACAATGTACCATTAACTGGAACAGGAGCATGCAGGCAGTGCTAATTAGAATTGGCATGACACAGGAAGCAGAGATAACTGGACATACCTTGGGTTTGTGTGTGGATCGCGGAGCCATGCATATGGGTGAATAAACAGATGTGTAGTTGGTTCGGCCTGTTCTATTGAAACCTGGGGTGTGTGCATTGGGGGTCTTGGACGTTTCATTACTCTGTGAAATTAGATTTGAACAAAAAAATGTGTCTATGTGAGTAAAATATCAACATAAAACGTAATTTGAACAAATTGTGTTATATGAGTGCTCTTGATTAGAAACTGTGCAGTCAGACCAACGGATCTAGATGGGTGTTACCGATGGTGTACTCATGCAAACATGCAGTTGTACACTGCGTTATAGGACCTAACTAGAGAAGAACAACACACGACCACTAACTCAGATTACGCAAATTCACTCGAATGATTAATCTTGTCAAACAAAAGTTAAAAGCTTGATTCCAGAACAAACGAAGAAATGATTAGTTTCACCAGCTTAGCTACTGCAATATCGAGCAATATTTTTTTTTTCAAAATCAAATGACATCCCCAAATGTTCTTTATATTCCCGAAGAGATCTTGTCTAACAATTCACCCCCCTCCCCCTCCCCCAGCTTGATTATGCTAAGCTCGGTTAGAGCCAAAACATGCAACTTCCAACCGTGCGCTAAAAAACACTGCACACTCGTGCTGTTGGCTTCTACCTTGGCCAGCGGTCTGGTCGACCGGCTGTTTACAGAGCCGACGTGTCTCGAGACACCAATCGAGGAAGAACACGAGCTGGCAGAGCTCAGAGAGCTAGCCGTTGAGTTACCCAATGCACCCTTCTCTGTCTGCTCGATTCATAATTGTCGGGGCAAGGAGAGAGATGCAAAAACGTATACATGTAATTGGCAAGACTCTGTTTGAAGGGTGTTTGTTGCAACTAGTTTTACAAGTGCCCCAATGTGAAAATATTAGAAGTCAGGTTCGATTGGACGCTATGAAACACAACAGATACTACAAATGTATTGTAACGCAGACCATGGTTTATGTGCAGACATTTCAGGCATTAGTGATATACTCCAAGTTTTAGCTCAAGCAGGAAACATGCCATAAAAATAGTTTTCAAATAGCATTCAGGACAAAGATCCACATGTCATGATAACACTTGTTTGGTATGTGTGGAAAATCCAGGACTGTAACTGATCCCTCATTTATTTCATTTACATGCGTGGTCAAGTTATGCAACATGAATTGAATGCACTCTTCTACATACCCGGAACTTTTTGTTTGGGGTTCGTCCTGGGGTTGTCGTGATTGGTCGCTTTTTGCCCGGGGTGACAGTCGTGGGCCGGCTTCCGTACATCATCTCTGTCTCCAATAGCTTTGTCTTTGCTTGATGCTGCACAGACGAAAGATAAGTATACTAGTACTCAATGTTGCCTACATAGTTTTAGTACAGTACACTGAATGGGCAAAATTTACTTATGCAACTCTCACATATGTTTGATTGCTACTACTACAACTTACACGCTGAACCTTCTCGTTTTCTTTACTGGCTTTATAGTCATCCCACTGCTGTGCTATGAAATCAACAAAGCGGGCTCCACCAATGATGAAAGACTTGCCAGAAGCCTGTTCCCAGGCAGCTATTTTTTGCTTCACATCTTCTTCAACCTGACAACAGGGAATAGAAAACGGAACTTCCGGTAGTAAATCGAAACAAATGTCAAGTGGATTGGAGTTGGGTTAGTATAAACACAGAAGTCACTAACAAACCTTTGGCAATTCCTTAGTGACTTTCTTGCGAGCTTTCTCCTCTTTTAGAAGATTGCAGCCTCTGTTGAAGTATCTATTTGGATCAGCTGCCTTCCTCTGAAACAACAATCAGGTCTATTTACCATCTGTTGCACATGTTCATAACACAAATTTAACCTCCCTATGCAGGAACAGTAAATTTATCAGACATGGCGGTGACTGAGTGTATACCTCGTGTTCGAGGAACTGTTCCCAGAGGGTCTGTCGGCGTGATACAAGCTCAAGAAGCTCTTTGTTGTCCTCATAGTATTTTTTCACTCGGCTGACTTCATCCTCGTGAAGTGTCAACAAATCTTCATTGTATTCCTCTGCCAAACGAATAAATCAAGCTTTTAAGTGGAATTGTGCACTTCATTTTCTCTGCAAAACTGCCAATATTATTTGCCATCACATAATTCTAGAGTAATTATGGGAATCATATCACATTCATATTTGAGGTGTTTACCATCGTAGAAAGCCTTGAAGTCGTCACGCTGCTGTCTCGAGTAGTAACACTTGTCCCACCAGGCGGTCAGCTCGGCCCGGGTGCTGTCTATCACTTGCTTGATATTGGTCAGCTTCAGCAACTCACAGCGCGCAATCTCGTTCTTCAGCTGTAAGACACCACAGTTAGTAACAGAGTCAGCTGGGGAAAATATTCAGTCAACTCTACGCTAGACTGGTACATACCGTAAAGCCCTTAATTTTTGCGGACAGTTAATTCCACGGATGTGTCATTCCTACTCATTCGCGAACATTTAATTTGGGGAAATGGACCTCACAACAAATAATGCTAATACAATATGATGTAATTGACATTATTTTGCAGACATTGACTTTTGCACGTTTTTCTCAATAGCAAAATTTAAAGTCCATGAAATATTGAGGGCTTTACAGTATCTCTGGAAAATTGATGCATCATGTGTAACATCTTTCTCGACAGAAACACACCACTGCTATTACAAACAGTGCCCCTCCCCCATTACTTGCTGTCGAATGAGTGATTTCCCATAAATTTCTAGACACATGTTTATGAACTCACAGCCTCAATAACTTTGGGTTTGAAGCCTGTGTTCTTGGTGATGAACTCGTGTCTCTCCGACTCTGGAATAGCCAGTCGCTCCCACAAAGTCTGCATGTGTTCTCGGAGTTTGGACGCCAGAGCGAAGTTCTCCTTCTGTTGTTTCTCCAGCTAAACAAAATCAAAACATGGCAATTTTTGCTTCGAACTGATTTCAGTTCAATTTCAACTATGGTCAGATTTATAGAAGTGATGTATATAAGTAGAATATTTAGAGGTCAGGATAGATAAAGTGATACCTTTTTCATATTCATATGATGAGTGAGACTACACACTTTGAAACTTAGCAACAACTGTTTTTTTTTTTATTTGGCTTAAGATTCAATCATTACATTAGTGCTATGTCGTATTTTCAAGCGTCGCATACAAATGTACCTCGTCGTGGTAGTGTTTAAGGGCAGTCATGTTCTCGCTGGTGAGCAGGAATGAGTCTTCCTCCTCACACAACTCGCGCTCGAACGACGTGTTGGGACACTGCTCCAGGTCTTCCAACATCCGGATAATCTGCGTCTTGGTCGATGTGAACAAACTGAGTCGTCTCTCCTGGACCCAACAAATCAAACATTTACGGTATTTGAGGGGGTTTGAGAACATCTTGACACTTCATTACATACCGTAAAGTACCTAATAGAAGCACGTTACCTAATAGAAAGGCACCCCCCTTTTTGAAGATCGGGTGAGTGCACGGGAAAAAATCTATACCTAGAAGCACGTGTGAGAATCGGAGAATGGGATATGAAACTTCATTCTTTTACCCATGTACACACACTAGTTAACCAAGCTTTGAGGGGGGGGGGGGGGGGGGTGAGGTCAGGGATCAACATTAGGCATATGATACCAGTGGCCCTATGGGGCCAGTATTATCTGGAAATTACTGGCCCCAACCATAATCCACTGGCCCCACTCTCGAAGTTCAATCAACATGATCAATGTGTACATGAATATCAAACACTGATGTATTTTTTACAAAGAACACGGAAAGGCTTTCAAAGGAACTGAAACATTGTTAAGTACAAACTTAAAGAATGAAGATTTTATACTGGGCCTACTGGCCCCACAGGCTCAAAATATGGTGTGGGGCCAGCGGGCCAGTGTTAATGTCGATCCCTGGGTGAGGTGCATGGATGAGCCTATTGTCATGCTGGACAGGCTGGCTCCCAATGACAGACCGTGATTTAGTTGTTGTCCGATCACTGTTGCAATAATCTGCCCACCCCTCTTCAAAAAGAAGTGAGACACCCGACTGTTTTCCCTGGGAATGTGTCCCACTACGGACTGGTTTTTCACGACGGCGACGGCAAATCAATCGTATTTGTTGTCCACTTCCGCTTCACAAACAAGTTTCTCGCCTTTTTCAAGAGACCAGTTATTTTCATACACATCATGCACATGGAAGACACGAATGAATAAATTTATGTTTGTATTTCGCACCAATGTCAGGAGACGCCATTGCCGGAAGCCTCAAATGCGCATGCGCACACTGGCCAAGGAAACTTCCTTGTAAACAAAGCCATGTGCGTGCTACCGTAAATTCGCGAATTTAGCATTTCTCAAGAGAAGCGCCTCAATGTATGATATTTCGTGAGTTATTAGACGCGCACCCCAGCCCTCCCACTCACGCACTGCGTATCTATTAGGTACTTTACGGTATTCAAATTCAGAAAGCATATTTCCGTGAATGCACAGCCTAATTACTGAGAACAAAAGTAATACGAGTGATTGTGTCAAGTATCAACATAAATGACTTGCCTTTTCTGCGGTTAGGCATTTGATGTGATCTTCAAGCTCCGACAGCTGTGTTAGCGTGGGTGTGGAGCCGGTGGCGATGTAGTAAGGTGTTGTACACATTATGTCACACAGGTGTTGGTCCTCCTTACGAAGTCGGTGTAGTTTCTTCACCCGTTCGTGTCGTTCCTGTTCCATTGCTTGGATTTTGTTCCGCAAGTCTTTCTCCATCTGTATATTGGTCAGTCCCTCAGGAGGCTAACCAAAAAGAAAGCAATGGTCATCAAAGCTTGCACTTTAAATGTTTGTTGAAGACCTTCTGGTTAGGCTAGGTATATACATGTGTATACTCATAACTGGTATATCATCCTTATATCTAGTACATGTAGCACAACGATTAATCAAACATCACATTTCCACACTGACCAAAAATCTATTTCCTCGACTCTGCATGGTCATACCTCATATGGTGAGAGACCCAATTCCTTGCTGAGCTTGAGCAGATCTCTGCTGTACGACTCGATGTTTTCGAGGACTCTGTCGCGGAGTTGTTCTTCCTCAGCAACCATCTCGTTCAGCAAGCGCTTGATGTGGATGAGAACCACCTTCGTGCGGTCCCGCCGGTGCGTCGTATCAAGCCCCAACTGGTCCCACACATGCTGAAGCCGGTCCAACGCTGAACCAAGGCTGTTGGTCACTTCAAGACTCAAATCTTCATACCTAATGGACGGTAAGGATGGAAGGTATGTTCAAAACCAACATGTCACTTTTGAAGTCATTACTTAGGAATGAATCACTTGAGGGCATAATTTTTCACTGGTCTGTCATACATGTATAAAATAATAAATACAAATTTTATGAGCAGTCTTAATTTCCACTGATTCAACTGCATATATATGCACATGTATACAACATGTCTTAATGCAATGAATGCATACTTTTGAGTATTCGAGGTAGGTGCTGTAACATGCTGTGAAGTTGAACCATCCATTATTCTGAATAAAATGGCAGTGATTGCCTTAAGTTTAACAGTTAAATAACTAGTTACACAAAGCATGTTTAGTTGATGTAACTTGTGTTCAAACAAGTGTCATCTTATGATCATTAGGACAATCACTTTCACGTGTAAACAAACTGTTAAAACTGTTGTCACACTTCAAAGGTTCTTCCACTGGTTTCACTTCAGAAGCAACATTCTACATGTCACCAAAGTAGATCAATCAAAACAAACTGATTATAATACGAATCAATGAAGTTACATACACAAAATGTATAATGAAAACTAGTTAGTTAGTGACTGCATTGAAATTCCATGTCATCAATGTCATGGGAATGGCATTTAGCTCCAAAGTTGAGATGTAATAAAGTAGTGTTGGCAGACTGGCTGGGGCCTGAGGTACCTGCTGATGCCATGTGCTTTTGGGGCTCTAAAATAGTCTATTATGCTCAAGAAGTACAAAAAACGTCATGTCCATTGTCTGCATTGTGCTAAAACAAACATGACAAAATTTAATTTACCATTATTACGTTTTTGTATGCATTTAGCACAGTAGACTGTTTCCATGGTTTATCTATCCCTGAATTACATGGTGGCAATCCTGGTGGCAAACAGGAACCCCATAGGCTTGGAACTCATTGAAATGAAGTACATAGATATACTATTCAGTTAGTTTATCCAATAGTTTATCAATCACGAGCCAAGTTTGACTTACTATGTGTAAGCTTTCGTATGTCATGGATGGGAGACTTCGTCAGACTAACGCTGATGACCAGTTGGGAGCTTTACCGCTTGGTTGGTCTGGGGTGAGGATGTTTGATGCGGATCAGGATTGCCTCTTTGATCTTGTGAGCAAACACACCAAACAAGTGGCAAAGCTCTAACAGCGTCCACTGGTCAGCGGTGTTAGTCTGATGAAGTCTCCCGTCCATGGTAGACGAAAGCCGAGAAGTGAGAATCAACAGGTTTGAGTGTTCTGAATGATTGTGCTGCAAAATTATCCAAAAATGTTCGCCAAATGTGAAACAATCGTCCATTTTTAAAGAAATAGAGGATCTTAAATGAGTGCCCATTTGATATCAAATTTATTAAATGAGCCAAAGAACTTTTGCTTTTTGCGAGCAAAAACAACAGTTCTTGGCGAGTTTAATAAATATGATTATATATGATTCATATATGATTTTACAGTGCTTACTGCAGTTTTTGTGCTTTGGTCCATGCAGGTTTTCCAATGTACGTTTTGCGCAATGACGTCATGTCTCCATGGTTCCGTTCCGCTTTATTACACGTGTATGCAATGGCCTTATGCCACTGTTAAACACGGTTTCATGTGATAAAGACAAAAACTCAATACGTGCGTGAAATCAAGTTTATTTTAGCAGACATTTATCTTCTAAAGAGAAACGGATGTTCACGCAATCTCCCGATCGCGCACCTGTTGCTGGTCTGACGATCAAGAGACCGGCAAATTGACAACTGTACCGACAGTCGCCAGCTCAGGCTAAACTATATCTTTTGGCTTTTCATACCATTAGATATCTGCCCTAAAGATTTTACACTCTGAAATGGGACCTGCATACTGCGAGCATGTCAGAAGAGAAACAAGAAATAATGACTTATTCTATTGTAATTTACGATGGTTCAATGCAGGAAAAAGAAATTCTCATTATGAAATCATGTCTCTTTTTTTCTTGTCTTGAGACTTGTTCAATACTTGTCCACACCTATAGTATCGTCAGGGTACCTAATCATCGACCCTGTCCTTAATTATCGACCCCTGTAAACACTGCCCAACAGCTGTGCAAAACAGACATCTGACAAAAGCTACATTGAAAGTACCTCTAATAGAGTAATCCAGCCTATTTTCGGACACCACCAGAAATCGGACACTTCATGATTTACCACCAATTTTCTATGTCAGTTATTATGTCGCAAACAAATTTTCTCAAGCACTGAACCGAGCCAAGTGTCTGTGGTCTTTGCTGGTTTGAAGAAATTTCTGTGAAGTGTTAGCAGAGGTATCTAGTTTGATAAGTTCCACAATGTTAGCTTCCCTGTTAGTGTTAGTGTCCGAAAACTGTCTAGTGTACTCTATATGATCTTCCTGTCCTCAGGGCTGCTTAATTTTCTTTCATAACTGATCTTCAGCCTTGCAACAACTACCGATTGACAGCTTCATGTATATAGCCTAAAATTATAATGATATAGTTATTATTCTTGAAGACACAGAAGGTGTCCGATTTCTGTATGGGGTGTCCGATTACTGTCACTTGAACTCACAGTTCATAATTCACCAATATCGAAGTCAGGACAAAATAATATTTCCATACGACTTTATAACTTTTACCACATTTACGTGCATATGCCGTTGCATGTAAAATAAATCATCTGGTATTTTTCTCTACAGTCATTTTTGAGATTTCACCTTAAGTGTCCGAAAACTGTATGGTTTACTCTACACATTTCAGCACATTTCACATTTTAGATTATTCAAGTTTTGCCCAGCCGTTTGCAGGGGTCGACAATTAGAGAGAGGGTCGATGATTAGGTACTCTGACGCTAGATCTAATAGACACTATGACAAGGCGTGACCTGCGATCAGCGACCTTCGAGCACTAAACTGATACTTGATAGGACATGGGACCTGCCTAGTAGTATACTGCGAGCTGACATTACAAACTGCAACAGTTACATGCAACTCAAATACTTGGTCTACTCGTATATAGGCCTACATTTTTCCGTATTGAACCAGTTTTGTGAATTGTGTTTACAACCAGCCACCTGCCAGCCACTGTCTGAACAGGCTGTACAGCTAACAAATCAAGACAAGCTGATCATCTGTATGAAAGAGATCCGATAAAGTCTGTACAGTGTACTGTAAACTCACCGATTACCAGCCATCCTACATTGGAAATATTTATTATTTTTACTCCAAAACAATCGATTTATTGAAAAAGTCACTCCACAGATTTCATCTCGCCGCTGGCCGTCTTCTCTGTTTGAAAATTGTACTTCGAAGCTTGACGTTGATTGGCTGTAAGTTATCGTACCCGTCATGCACTGCGTGCTAGATAAATACGCATTTATAAAATGCAGCTTGCTATTTTCTCAGCGGATAACTAGCTATTTCATGGTCTGTTTCATACGTATTCAATGATTATAAACGTGTAAAATAATATATGAAATATAGGATATAACATTCAAGGCATTCAATGTTAAAAAACATATTATATATTTTTTGAAATATTTGGAATGGCTTGTATATTTGGGTCACATAACCTGACGCATTTTGATGCATGAGTATATATGGCATTGTTTTGAGTGCACTGTGCAGTATCACGGTGGTATAAAGAAACGCGTTCTTGCAGCTGGATGTTCTCACCGTTCTTGCAGCGAGCAACGTTATAATTTTATATAATTTTAATTTTATATCCAATCTTTTTACTCAGTAAATGAGAAACTATCGCAAAAGTAACTGTACCACGGCCTAGTTGTTACTTAATAATTATAAAATGCAATCGTATTGATAGTTGTTTCAGGATATTTATGGCGCCATGTAGGCATAGACAGACTCGGATTGATCATATCAAAAGACAATATTTTCACTCCGCTACGCTAAATTTTGTGTTTCGAGTAATTGTAACGTTTGACGCCCGTTACCTAGGGCGCCAGCGCCCCGTACTGTGGCACTGTCATGGCATGCGCCGTAGTTACTTAACTATAACCAGGTAACAGTCCGCCGAACAAGTGCGGCCGTCATACATCACATCACATAAACATATATAAATACACATACATCATTATGGTAAAGTAGCCCGTTGTGACGAGACCAGAAGCCATGGGAGTGGCACCCGGAACAGGGGCGGATCCAGGATTTTTGAATAGGGGGGGTGCTCTTCTTAAATGTACGTAATCGTGAAATAGTGTGATCGAGCGTAGCGAGCGAAGCGTTATGCGGTCTGGGGGTTTGGGGGGCGCCGTAAGCCCCCCGAGAATTTTTTGGAATTTAGTGTCTCTGAGATGGTTTCTGAGGTGTATTTACAACTGTACCTTGTGAAATCACTAAGTAGATTTTCACTTTAGGAGTCTGTTTTTGTTGTGAATGGAGGATACATCACTGACTAGCGAGTGAAGCCTTATGCGGTCTGGGGGTTCGGCGGCGCCGTACGCCCCCGAGATATTTTTTAATTTAGTGTCTCTGAGATGGTTTCTGAGGTGTATTTTACAACTGTACCTTGTGAAATCAATAAGTAGAATTTTACTTTAGAAGTCTGCTTAGTTCTGTTGTAAAAGAAGGATAGATTTTCACAGAAAGGAAGGTCCAATAGTCCTACCATTCTAAGGCTGTTCCAAGGTTCTTATGCACCAGACATGGTGATGGTCAATCGTTTAATAATAAAGATAAGATATAATTATCTTCCAAGTTATGCCGACATCCAGAATTATATCAAGACATATAAAGAACCCTGTCTGTAACAAATAAATAAAATAAAAAATATCCCCTGTGTATATTCAACGACAGTTTCAGTATGAAGTCAAGTGTGTCGGACTAGATTTACTATTGGAGGGGTGGGGGGGGGGGGGGGCGTGGCAAGCTGGTTAGAGGAGTCAAGCGACCGAGCGAAGTGAGGTGGATAGGTGGTAGCTTACACGGCGTGGGGTCTGGGGTCCGCTCAAGGGCCCCAGAAGCCAGAGCTATTTCCATGTTCTGTGGTTGATTCTAAGCTCTCTCTGGCTATGATTGAGTATTTTTCATTCCACACATGCATGTAAATATTGCTGGTATTTAAATTTATTAAGGCATTTCGGCAGAAATGCCTTTATGGTTTTAGCAGAATTTTTTTTTTTTTTTTTTTTTTTTTTTTTTTTTCTTTTTTTTCTTCTTCCGCCACTTTTGGTTTCCGGACGATAACTTTAGATTGCCTTGACGGATCCTTGTCAAATTTTCACCGCAAGTCAGAAATGATATGAGGAAGAACCCTATTCTTTTTGAGCCGGATCGGAGGTCCGTGAGGTCCGTGAGGATGAAATCAAGGCTAATTTTAAGACTTGGTTTCCGGACGATAACTGGAAAAATATTTATGCAATAGTTGCAGAACTCTGCATGGAGGTTCATATGCCACCAGGGAAGAACCCTATTGATTTTGGGATCGATCCGTCAAACGACCTTTGACCTAGAGGTCAAAATAATTTTTTGCTGATTCATCCTTGAGGCTTCCTGCATATCTCGGAAACCGTGCGTCGTAGAGCGAAACGGACGTTATTTTCGGACTCGTCGCCCTAGACAAACATCTCTAGGGTGTACTTTTTTTTTTGATCCGGCTCCGAGGTCCGTGAGGTCCGTGAGGATGAAATCGAGGAACTTGGTTTCCGGACGATAACTCAAAAAATATTCAGGCAATAGTTGCAGAATTTTGCACGGAGGTTTATATATCACCAGGGTAGATCCCTATTGATTTTGGGATCGATACCTCAAACGACCTTTGACCTAGAGGTCGAAATAATTTTTTGCTGAGTCATCCTTGATTCATCCTGCATATCTCGGAAACGGTGCGTCGTAGAGCGAAACGGACGTTATTTTCGGACTCGTTGCCCTAGACAAACATGTCTGAGGGGTATTATGGATGAACTTTGACCTTGACCCGAAATTTTTTTGCCGAGTCGGCATTTTTCGTTTTCGTCGATATCTCGGAAACGGTGCGTCGTAGAGCGAAACGGACGTTATTTTCGGACTCGTCGCACTAGACAAACATGTCTAAGGGGTATTATGGATGAACTTTGACCTTGACCTGAAACTTTTTTGCCGAGTCGGCATTTTTCGTTTTCGTCGATATCTCGGAAACGGTGCGTCGTAGAGCGAAACGGACGTTATTTTCGGACTCGTCACACTAGACAAACATGTCTAAGGGGTATTATGGATGAACTTTGACCTTGACCCGAAATTTTTTTGCCGATCGGCATTTTTCGTTTTCGTCGATATCTCGGAAACGGTGCGTCGTAGAGCGAAACGGACGTTATTTTCGGACTCGTCGCACTAGACAAACATGTCTAAGGGGTATTATGGATGAACTTTGACCTTGACCCGAAATTTTTTTGCCGAGTCGGCATTTTTCGTTTTCGTCGATATCTCGGAAACGGTGCGTCGTAGAGCGAAACGGACGTTATTTTCGGACTCGTCGCACTAGACAAACATGTCTAAGGGGTATTATGGATGAACTTTGACCTTGACCCGAAATTTTTTTGCCGAGTCGGCATTTTTCGTTTTCGTCGATATCTCGGAAACGATGCGTCGTAGAGCGAAACGGACGTTATTTTCGGACTCGTCGCACTAGACAAACATGTCTAAGGGGAATTATTGATGAACTTTGACCTTGACCCGAAATTTTTTTGCCGAGTCGGCATTTTTCGTTTTCGTCGATATCTCGGAAACGGTGCGTCGTAGAGCGAAACGGACGTTACTTTCGGACTCGTCGCCCTAGACAAACATGTCTAAGGGGTATTATGGATTAACTTTGACCTTGACCCGAAATTTTTTTGCCGAGTCGGCAGTTTTTGTTTTCGTCGATATCTCGGAAACGGTGCATCGTAGAGCGAAACGGATGGTATTTTCGGACTCGTCGCCCTAGACAAACATGTCTAGCGGGTATTATGGATGAACTTTGACCTTGACCCGAAATTTGTCGACATTTTTCATTTTCGTCGATATCTAGTATTATAAATTATTCATCACACCGAAATGCCTCCAAGGCATCTTTAGGCCTTGACGTCTAGTTTATCCCAAAACTACTCATTGTCACTTTACATATCATATGTCATATAACTTGAAGAACTCATGATTAATGACACTCAATTGCATAATTTTTGACCAACGAATGCCAGGCCTATGTAACGCTGTAATGCACCTTAACATATTTCTGAGTCACAGATTTTTTTGTTGAAAATATATTGTGGAGCTTATATAGCTGGCAGCTCGCGAGACGCACTGGCTTCGAACTTGAAGCCACCAAAACAAAAATAGTGAGTGAAAAGCCAAACTCCTATCACAATCTTTGAGCAAAATCGCCACATAGTGTATAGCATATAGTGTATGTACAGCCGCGATAAAATCTGCGAATTCTTTCTATTGGGGGTAAATGCATATTTGGAATGTTACACGTTCTTGAAAAATTGGGCTACGCGTTCTTGCAAATATAGAAATAGGACAAACCGATGATTGTGTTGAATGTTCACATGTTCAATGATAATTTATTGCCAGAAACCTGCCTCTTCTTGAAGAATCAGGGTGCAGAAGTTCGGTGGTGGATCTGAGTCAGATAAAATACTTCTATATCGCATATACATACATGCAGACGGGCCCAGGCGTTAGACACCAAACAGCATGATGAATGAATATTGCAATCCGACATGACATGTCATTATCTCTGAATAGTTTTCAGTATCAGCATTGTTAAATGTACCTCATATAGGCGACTTATGACCGGACACTCTACAAAATAACATTTTGCAAGAACGCTTGTCCGTAATTCTCGGTACTGAATCGGTGCTAACAAGAACTCGTAACATGATAATGTTATCATAATTATTTTCATGGTCTCATTCATTACTGATTTCAACAAACTGTGAATATAACATCTAGCACACAATTTTCGACCGCATTCTGTACATTTGGTATTATATTATACGGAGTTCCGTGAACATTTTTGGAGAAAACTTTCGATGTCAGTGATTGTGTGTAGACCCCATCCTAACTACCCCCACACATAAATCTGCTGATACAGTACGTATTAGTTATTAACATGGATGGGCGAAACAGGTCATGGAAGCATTCGTTTAATGGAAATGCCTCTTTCCCCTGTTCCTGAGGGAGTTATGAGGAGTGACATGGCCTCTGTCATGCTGTTTTTTTTCATGCAGGAAATATTCAGAAAAAATAAAAAACCTTTTAGATCAAAACAATCTGCATTTTACCGGCGTTTACATGACGTTAGTTACGTAGCATATATGCAATGATGACTTTTTTGCTTGAGGTTACGTACAATGTAATTAGATTCCGATTTTACCTCTGGGCGTCGAATGGCATAAACCTGTGTGGCGATTTCGCCCAAAGATCATGGCAGGAGATTGTTTGTAAACACAACTCTGGCCGCTTCATGTTCGAAGCACGTGAGCTGCATAGCAACGCCCTCAAATACTCTCGCCCCATTGTACTGTAACAATGGTCTTACGCCCACCCTTGTGTCTCGTGCTTCAGGGGTAATAAATACTGTGAAGCCGTCTTGTTCAGTGGAGTTGTCTCAGTGCTGGCAAGGCGAGAGGATGACGGAGGGCTCGGCCATGAGCTCTACGTCCTCACTCACCGGCTAAGGCCCGCGAGGGGGCCCATAGGGGGCCCAGGAGGGGGACCGTGCTGATTCGGGGCTCGTCCCTGTGATCACCGGTCTTTCGCCCTGGGATGGTGCGACACAGGCTCTGGCAAACAGTCGGGCTGTCCAGGGTTCTATCCCTGCGGCAGTGCCGTCTGCGAGGCCGGCCAGCATTATGCCCATGTGTGCGAGTTATGTGGTGCCGCTCCCATGGCATCTCGGGCTCAGCATACGGCCACATTACCATAAGTCCATAACTAAAGAAATGTTCTCATTGCTATTCAAATCCCGGGTCCGGTCAGTCCTGGAATACGGTAATATAATATTGCACCCACGCTTCAAGAAAGATAAGGAGGCCATCGAAAATATGCAGAAACGTGCAGCAAAAATGGTGCCAGGCATAAACAACTTACCATACGAGGAACGTCTTCGGCAACTGGACATGCCATCTCTTGCATATCGGAGACTTTGGGGAGATATGATCGAGACATATAAATACCTGCAAGATATCTACAAAACTGATCACTCATGGTTGCCAAGAGATCTATGAACCAGCACAAGAGGACACAGTCTCAAAACTAGCCAAAGCAAGATGCAGATCGGACCTTAGGAAAAACAGTTATAGCCAGAGAATCGTAAATCGATGGAACTCATTGCCAGAACAAGTTATTTCTTCCCCAACAGCATGAACAGTGAACACATTCAAGGCCAGACTAGACAGACACTGGAGAGACATCAAATTTGAGGTGGAAGTGTGCTAATGACTACATAACAGCACCCCGTGGTTATCAGGATGAGTAGTGACAGGCTGACAGCCCACAGCGGTCATCTCATCCGGTCATTAGGGCACAAAGTCACCGGTACAAAAAAAAAACATGTTGATTTAAAAAAACTAATAAATATTTATATGTATGTATATGCATATGTACGTGTGTATATATATAATATCAAGATAACAAAATAACAAGTTAAGAACGACAATAGGCCCAACAAGGCCTCAATGTCGTACAAGATATACTATACTATATTATACTATACTATACTATACTATACTATACTATACTATACTATACTACACTATACTATCATGTTGTATGATCTTCTGCCTTAGGCAGAAGGCCCTTCATTGCTTCATTCTTCATTGCACTGAAATAGACATGGGATATCAATATATTCTTGTACTAAGTAATATTTTAGGGATTGAGCCTGCTTTCGAGGGCATTGCAGTCCTACAAACAATCGAGGGGAAAATGACAACGTCAATAGCCCGACGGAGCGAAGCGACGGAGGGCTTTTGACATAGTCATTTTACCCGAGATTGTTTGTAGGACTGCAATGCCCGAGAACGCAGGATTAATCCCTATTATAACATAAACCACTCCTTCTTGATTTTATGCCTGACAAAACAAAGAAAAGAAGAAAATACAACCGATTTTGGGCAGAAATACCCAAAGAAGAACCAAAAAATCGTTGAATTCTCCGCTACGATCAGCATGACCGCCCCAGAGCCGGACCGCTGGCCAGAAAACGTAATAACGTAGAATTATCGATCGACCGTCAAGATGCAGCTGTTCCATTTGACTCCCCCTGCCGCCTGGCAATGCAGCATTGAGGGATCGCTTTTCATCATGTGGATATTTACAGTCGAAATTCAGCAAAAATACGAGCTGTCATGCGGTTCTGTACACACCAAGAGGAAATAGAGTGTATGGACATGTTCAAAGTGTTTTAGTTCCACTGGAAATCGGAGGGATCATGTATATTTTGCGTGACATTTGTTGCATGCGTGTGCACACCGTTCCGCGGCTTTTGGAAAGATGTCGGGTCCGCGCCAATACTGGCCGATGGCGATGGCCGGTATGATACTCGAACTTCGAAGACGGCTAAAAAGTTTTAAAAACTGGGCTTCTACAGATGATAAACACATATGAGGTTAGTATTCTTGAGAAGACATTATGTAGATTTTATTCTTCGATTAGTGTATATGAAACAGAGATTATTTTGTTCGAACTGGCGCCGCAAATTATATACATTTCCGCATGCATGTCGAATCGTACACCTAACAGTAGTTACGTCGCCATGATATTTATGGATCGATTTTCTCTTTCTAGGTCAGCGCGCGGATCTCCAGGCGGATCTGCTTGCAACATGGACCCGAGCTACGACTTCCTCGTCGTCTTGGGAGTCCCAACAATTGTTGTTGTAGACATCTACGGCACATCCAAGTAATCCTGTCTCAGGAAGTCCAGTTATAAATCTTCATCCGCAATTCAGACATTTCAGGACAAGATCATCAGCGCTGGCAGGCTGTGGCAGCATGACAAGTGATCAGCCTGCTTGCTCCATACCTTGACTTGGCCCGTTGACAATCGGCACGGGAATCACCAATGTTTTGTGACAGTGTACAGTACGGACTCCTTGCAAATATATAACACAAGGTTAAAAACACATGTCTAGCCAAAATCTCAGGATGGAAAAGTACATAGTGACTGTTGTGTCATGTGTGTCACAGTGATTTTGCTTACTTGTTCACTGCAAAACTGTATAAAACCCTTAATTTTTTAAAATAAATTATATTTTTTATTGATTCTCAATCATTCTGCCCAGTCTATACTATATAGATCTACTTACATTGAAAAAATATTTGAAATATTCTGTTTTCAGTATGGTTTACAAAATATTCTGGATTTAGGAGGGAGGTAAACGGAACGGCGTAAACAAATCCAGGAGGGCTTTCGATGGGATCGAAAAGCCCTAGGGCTTTCGATCAAATCGAATGCCCGGTTGAATGTATATCAATGCTAGAATGCTTACAAGGCATTGGTTGTCTGACAAAGTCTATCCTCATCAAACTACTGTGTATAAGCAGAGATTGACCATGTATGTTATAATGAATAATATATCCAAGTAGATTCTTTCTGTTTGACATCACACCATCCCGATCAACCCCGCTGCAGATTACCGGCGTAATATTTCCACAGTTCGTAAAATATGGAGACTGTCATCTATATCGTTCAGTAAATTATTCGTATACGAACTTTGATCACTTATCATCTCATAGTGTCAGCAGCTTTCGTTAAAGATCATTCGAATAACACCTTCACGAAGCAGGTGTTCACAATTATCCATTTTAGAATTACACTTGTTTGCAAGATCGTGTGTCATGAATAATATTGGTATATGGATCATAGCATAATGGGCGATAATACGTTAAAGTGTTAACAGGTTAAGCAATGAGCTAAATCAAATTTACTATAGTAGCTCATTGAGGTTAAGGGTGGGCATCACCTGACATTTGGGAATATCTTCAATTCTCTACTGCTTCATATTTGTATTGATAACTTCGCCATATAAACACCAATTTATCCCATTTTTTGGACATAGTTTTTTTTGCTGCAACCCTGGTAAATGAAGGCTTGGGCTGGCGGCAACAAGTCTATAATATGTTCAAATACGCAATGAATACAGACAGTTGAACATCGCAGATAGATAACAAGGTGGATCTTCCATCCATTTACATGCTTCATTGTGAAACTTTCCGGAGAGTCGGGGGACATGACATAGATCACCAGCCGAGACATACTTTTGTGATGATGTCCATGAATATAGTATTTACCATTATTTTACGAGCAAATTTTGCAGATGTAGCAAATTCGTCTGTGGAAGAACGCTTGATACATAATATCTCACTCGCTGCAGCGGTCGGTGCATATGAGCGGATCACGTTGTATGCGTAACAGTGGCTGCGACTCTACTCACGCGGATTACTGATCTGACAATCCTCAGTTGTTAAACTCAACAGAAATCATGTCATTCACTCAACTCAGATAGTTTGCCAAACAAGCCATTGATTGTTGCGGCACGCTGCTGTCATTGTAATGGAATAATATGTGTGGCTTACAAAATTGAAATAGTCCAGACTTTTGTCGCCATGCGTAGGCCTACTACCGAGGCAAGTCTTCACAGATCTGTGTCCTGTTTGGCTCTAACATCTTAAACTCGTGATGCGGACTGTCACGGAGGGTTTAATTTTGTTTTTTGCCTTCAGGCTTGACAACTTCTGAAGAGTGGCACAGTTTGGGGTAGTTTTTATGTGACCTCACTGATATGTGTGAAATTGTACTCCTACTAGCTTGGCTAGTGGGATATCCCTTTAGCTCATCTATTAGAGCGGATGGCTGATGTGTGAGAGGTCCCAGGTTCAAATCCCAGTCTGGCCAAGGCATTCCTTGCTCGGTTACAATTGGTGGCAGCGATGGGATGCCTTGTATTCCTTCGGGATGTGGCACAGGAAGGACTGAGGATGTCCTGAGGTTGAAGCAGGATGTCTTGTGAAGCTCCTCACCTCGGGACGAGGTTTCAAACCCCCTGGAAAGATGTGACCTCACTGATACGTGTGAAATTGTACTCCTACTAGCTTGGCTAGTGGGATATCCCTTTAGCTCATCTGGTAGAGCGAATGGCTGATGTGTAAGAGGTCCCGGGTTCAAATCCCAGTCTGGCCGAGGCATTCCTTGCTCAGTTACATTTAGGTTACCAGACCTTTGGTACGATAACCTATTGCCATGGCGTTGCGTCCGTCGTCGTCTGTCGTCCGTCTACATTTTTATCTTTAAAGTTTACGATCAAATCTTTCTGAAATTTTTTGCACAAAAATGCTTAAAAATATTTCGAGAGGGAGGTATTTTTTATTATTTTTTTTATTTTTGACGAAAAACTGCCATTTTTGGACTTTGACTTTGACCCCGTGACATGTATAAGTTTTAGTGCCCTTGAATCGCTCGAACAGGGCCCAAATTTGGGCTCAAACTCGGCCAAAATGTGACTTTCCATGTTAAATTCTCCTATGCTTTATAATGGGGCACATTTTTTCCAAATATCTTACTAAATATTGAGACTAGAGATTAGGAATCAATTGAGGACATATAGGAAATGATATATGGTGAATATTCTCACAACCTTGAATTTGACCTTTGACTTAATTTTCAAGGTCACAGGACAAAATGGCTAATGTCTCGCTTATTATCAACTTTACAGCCTAGGAATCAATTGTGAACATATAGGAAATGATATATTCTGAATATTGTCGTGACCTTGAATTTGACCTTTGACCTAATTTTCAAGGTCACAGGACAAAATGGCTAATATCTCGCTTATTATCGACTTTACAGCTTAGAAATCAATTGTGAACATATAGGAAATGATATTCTAAATATTGTCATGACCTTGAATTTGACCTTTGACCTCATTTTCAAAGTCAGAGCACAAAATGGCTAATATTGTGCTTATTATTGACTTTACAGCTTAGGAATCAATTTTGAACATATAGGAAATGATGTATGCCGAGTATTTTGATGACCTTGAATTTTACCTCTGACCTCATTTTCAAGGTCAAAGGGCAAAATGGCCCAGTGGGCGTGATGCCATCGCATCAGGCGGCCGTCTTAGTTGAATAGGCGAGCATTGTCTCTCACAGATGCGCGCACCCTTTATTTCGGACGCAAATACAGACTTATTGTATGTACTGAACTTAAACACTGCATTTGCCCATAAAATCCACATGATCATGATGATACAGACTGTCTATAAACCACTCAACCATGTGTTTGCAAGCATATGTGAGCATATAATGGCCTTCACGAAAAAAGGCGAAATGCGAAATGCTTTTAGTGTGCCACAGTGCCAAGAAGCAATGCTAGCATCGAGCGATGCTCGCATACACAATGCTAGCATCAAATCGCATGATGCTTGTGCTAGCATTTTGGTGAGGTTTTGCGAAATCGGTACTGTACGTATGTTACCAGTGTTTACCGATCACAGCCATCACGTCACCCTGTCACACTGTAATGAAGAATCCATCACACACTTCAAATGATGCCATATGCATATACATGTACTTATAGTAGACTGTTGTTGGATTAGCCAAGGAGAAGCTTTCTTTGAATTGATAACATTTTCCAAACTGCAGAAATCTCTAACATGTAACTGAATAATATGAAAACTTGATTTTGGATTTTCTGCTCCATCAAGGTTTTGATGGCTCTTCGTTGTGTTGCATGGAACTTATTGTACAGAAAGATGTCGACGAATACATCTGCATCGCGTGGGGTAAGTGATCTGGTGATCATTAAAACGTCCTGAAAACACTCACTTGATCAGTTTATATCTTTGATACTGCTGGTCTGCATGCTGCTTTATGGAATTTTTTTCCAGATCTCCAAACAATACATGAAACTTGCAATGTCCGACAACGGGTCATCGTTCAAAGTAACACTTCCTGGCTGGGCCATAGACGATGTCAATATAATACCCAAGAGCCTCATGCAACCCAACTACTTGCGAATGTTCAGAGTTCTCAGCAAGTGGGAAATGCTTCGAGAGATAGGAAAAGCTCAAGGGTTTTTGGATATTTGTGAATTCGAGAAAACGCTTGCCACTTACATGAAGTGTGTCGACGTTGAGAGAGTGATAACCAGTGAGGAACTTACTGCTTTAGGTAGGAAGCCATATGGATACGATTTGCTTCTGGAGTCAAAAATCGGCAGGATTGGAAAATCATCATTTCAGATTGATAATCACGTGTTTCACGCGGAAAAGGGCATTGAGCTGTTTCGTGGGTCTTTGGTGTATGTCACTGTCGACTACAAAACTCAACGTCCAGTTCCAACACCGAATATTTGGATCCAAAAATACATAGATGCTTCCAAATCCACGACTTTCCCCGCTCTGAAAGTGAACATACGACATGCGAATGGGGTAGAACACTTCTTACACCACACGAGTTTCGTAGTTCGGCCGAGTGAGGTGGACAGATTCGGTCACACTAACAACCAGTGTCTCAATATGATGTGTGCAGATGCCATGTTGGATGCTTACAGCCGCGGTTGTATCCCGAACATACCATCCGTGGAGTACCTAGAGAGTTGCATGAGACGTATTGAGGTGGACTTTGTTAGTAGTAGTGAAGCTGGCAACAACATCATAGCCAATGTGTGTACTGATAGTTCACAGCCGAGCAAACTGTTCTGTAAATTGTTCAATGGTACAGAGCTGATATACGTAATGAGTCAGGAGTATGACGTGGACATCACAAAGAATAGTGCCAACTCAATGTTGTAGCTGGAGGATAGGTGACTTGAGTACCTCTTCTTCTGTGTAATGTTTGTTTATTTTGAAAATGTATAAGACATACTACTTCCATAAGGTGAATAATTATGCTGATCCTTGACTTTTATGCACCTGGTGTGTGATATTTTTGTGGTAAATAAAAGTTGAGTCGATTCGATATGGATTTGAAACATTTGCATCGAATACTAGTACAGATGCGGCAAGATTGACAACATCACGAACCGAATAACAATAGTTGAGCATGCTCCCATGGTTACTCGATGGGCGTTGTGCTTGTAGTATTGTTCAGAAAAAATAAGTTAACAATGCAGATATTATCACAACTGATTTAGAACAGACTAAGTAATCACAAATTTCACGCTGTAGTACAAGTAGCCGTCACGCTCTAAGTGACAAAATTTATGAGATGGTAACAATTGATTATACATTAGTCAGATTATTCTCCTTTCACATATTTATACACGTTTTTTCAGGGAATGCTGGATTGAGTGGTTGGTAGGCCTACTATCGCGCTGTATGGTTACAGCGAGTGAACCGCTCTGCCACGACTACTCTTTGCTTACACCATGCTCTTCTCGCGATTGCTGTCAACGAGGCGACTGCTGATTTACACATCAAACAAGATCAATATAATGGAGTCATTTACTGCGAGAAACCACATGACCACTATCTTCAATTATGTGAATATGAGTTCTCTGCTTGAATGCATTCATGATTAAAGCATTTCGACAGAAATGCCTTTATGGTTTTGTTAGAATTCTTCTTCTTTTTCTTTTTTTGAAATTTTCACCACTGTTCAGATACATGTATATTATGTAGATGTGCTGTATAGTTTTTGAGCCAGATCTGAGGTCCGTGAGGAAGAAATCGAGGTCATTTTTTAGACTTTGCATGAAGGTTCATATACCAACAGGGAAGAACCCTATTGATTTTGGTATCAATCCATCAAACTACCTTTGACCTAGAGGTTGGAAGAGTTTTCGCCGAGTCATCCTTGAGGTTTCCTGCATATCTCGAAAACGGTGCGTTGTAGAGCGAAACGGACGTTATTTTCCGAATCATCGCCCTAGAGAAACATGCCTCAGAGGGTACTTTTGAGGAACTTGGCCTTGGGCCAGAATTTTTTTTTTAGGTTACCGGACCTTTGGTCCGATAACCTATTGCCATGGCGTTGCGTCCGGCGTCCGGCGTCCGTCGTCCGTCCGTCCGTCCGTCCGTTCACATTTTTATCTTTAAAGTTTATGATGGAATATTTCTGAAATTTTGCACAAAAATACCTAAAAATATTTCCAGGAAAGGTTTTTTTTATTTTTTTTATTTTTGCATTTTTTTCAAAATGGCGGCCGTTTTCGTCGAAAAATGGCCAATTTTGGACTTTGACGGTCGTTTTCTCGAAATCTGTTCAGTAACTTTTTTTCTTATCGACGCATGACACTCCTCCCATGTACCCCTGCGACATGTATAAATTTCGTTGCCCTTGAATCGCTCGAAGTGGGCCATTTTGGGCCCAAACTCGGCCCAAATGGGACTTTCCCATGTTAAATTCTCCTATGCTTTATAATGGGACACATTAAGCCTAATATCTCACTTAATATTGAGATTAGAGACTAGGAATCAATTGTGGACATATAGGAAATGATATATGCTGAATATTCTCGTGACCTTGAATTTGACCTCTGACTTTGGTTTCAAGGTCATAGCGGCCGTTCTCGTCGAAAATGGCTAATTTTGGACTTTGATGGTCGTTTTCTCAAAATCTGTTCAGTAACTTTTTTTCTTATTGATGCGTAACACTCCTCATATGTACTTCTGTGACATGTATAAATTTCGTTGCGCTTGAATCACTCGAAGTGGGCCATTTTGGGCCCAAACTCGGCCCAGATGTGACTTTCCCATGTTAAATTTTCCTATGCTTTATAATTAAGCCTAATATCTCACTTAATATTGAGATTAGAGACTAGGAATCAATTGTGGACATATATAGGAAATGATATATGCTGAATATTCTCATGACCTTGAATTTGACCTTTGACCTCATTTTCAAGGTCACAGGACAAAATGGCTAATATCTCACTTATTATCGACTTTACAGCTTAGAAATCAATTGTGAACATATAGGAGAGGATATATGCTGAATATTCTCATGACCTTGAATTTGACCTTTGACCTCATTTTCAAGGTCACAGGACAAAATGGCTAATATCTCGCTTAATATCGACTTTACAGCTTAGGAATCCATTGTGAACATATAGGAAATGATATATGCTGAATATTCTCGTGACCTTGAATTTGACCTTTGTCCTCATTTTCAAGGTCACAGGACAAAATGGCTAATATCTCGCTTAATATCGACTTTACAGCTTAGGAATCAATTGTGAACATATAGGAAATGATATATGCTGAATATTCTCGTGACCTTGAATTTGACCTTTGACCTCATTTCCAAGGTCACAGGACAAAATTGCTAATATCTCGCTTATTATCGACTTTACGGCTTAGGAATCAATTGTGAAGATATAGGAAATGATATATGCCGAATATTCTGGTGACCTTGAATTTGACCTTTGACCTCATTTTCAAGGTCACAGGACAAAATGGCCAATATCTTGCTTATTAGCGACTTTGCAGCTTAGGAATCAATTGTGAACATATAGGAAATGATATATGCTGAATATTCTAGTGACCTTGAATTTGACCCTTGACCTAAATTTCAAGGTTAGTCATTTTATTTTCAAGGTCAGATTACAAAATGGCTTATATCTCGCTTATTATCAAATTTACAGCTTAGGGGTCCATAGTGAACATATAGGAAATGATGTATGCTGAATATTTTGGTGATCTAGAATTTGACCTTTGATCTCATTTTCAAGGTCAGAGAACAAAATGGCTAATATGTCGCTTATTATCATCTTTACATCTGCCCCTGATGACGCCAGTGTGTCTTTGGATAAACTATTTGGTCGGTCTTTGTTTCTATTGCAAAATGTTGTATTTTACGTTTCTTATTGGCGTCATCAAAATTTGATTGTATTGGTGGTAATAGATTGATACTTACATTTATACCACTGAGTCGGTGTCACTGCTGGCGGACGTTAAATCTGTCCCCGAGGATACCATCAACTCAGTAGCCTTCGGGCTTGTGATTGGGTACTTTTGTACTTGTCATGTATCTATTCCATGGGGTTAGATTCGGATTTCTAAATTATTTTCATAGGTTGTTGGGCAGTTGTATACTAATTCCATCTGGTGTACAGTAGAAACAACTACATTTAACACATTGTCTGCCCCTGAAGACGCCAGTGTGTCTTTGGATAAACTATTTGGTCGGGCTTTGTTTGTTTCTATTGCAAAATGTAGTATTTTACTTTTCTTATTGGCATCATCAAAATCTGATTGTATTGGTGGTAATAGATTGATACTTACATTTACAGCATAGGAATCAATTGCGAATATAGAGGAATGATATATACTGAATATTTTCATGACCTTGAACTTGAACTTTGACCTCATTTTCAAGGTCACATCACAGAATGGCTAATGTCTCACTTATTATCGACTTTACAGCTGAGGAATTTATTGTGGACATAATAGAAGTGATATATTTGTTGAAAATTTCATGGCCTTGAATTTATCAGTGACTTTATTTTCAAGGTCACTGGACAAAAGGCTAATATCTAAAATGTATATTGTCCGGTAACCTTTCTTAGCCCTTGGGCTAATTTTTGCTGAGTCAGCATTTCTGCTTTTTGGTTGTGTGTCAGAAATGGTGCATCAAAGAGCAAAATTGACGCTACTTTTGGACTCGTGGCCCTAGTCAAACAAGGCATACTTTGGACGGCTAAAAAAATTCTGCTGACTCGGTTTTTTTCTTTGCCCATATGTCATGTATATTGTTTTATACCGAAATGCCCCAAGGCATCTTTAGGCCTTGATGTCTAGTTCCAATTGAGTATACTGCATGATTTACCTTGGTTTTGGTTGTGCATGTGCTTCTCTGATAGATAATACTTTGTGATCAAGAATAAAATAATAATAATTACTATAATCATAATTATGAAATATTTTCCCTAATAGTTACATTGTATATAATATATATACCCAATTGCTAAGTAGCAAGCACATAATCTCCCGCACAGGAGAACAGCTCCAGTGGACACGTGGTGCTGCATGCTGACCAGGCATCGTACAAGGCCCAGCTCCCAGGCTGGACGTTCCCTGACCTCAGCACTTTCCTGCCCACGGCCTGCGACCCCTGGTACCTGCGGGTGTGGCGGGTCCTGCTAGTCGCCGAGGGTGTCCGCGAGACCGCCTATAAGCAGGGATTCATGGAGCTCATCGAGTATGAGAAAACCAACTTCATGTACCACAAGTGTGCGCGCTTGGAGAGGGTAGTCTCTGTCGATGAACTGACCGGTCTGGGTCACTATCCCTTCCAGTATGGAGTGACCGTCAGCGCACAGCTTTCCAACATCGGCGGGACCTCATTTCAAGTAGACAGCGTCGTTTCCCTGACCGAGACAGACCAGCCACTGTTCAAGGTCTCGGCGCTGGCGGTGTCAGTCGACGTGGAGTCCAGGTCTGTGGTGTCTAACCCAGAGTGGTGGGTGTCGAAGTTCAAGCCGCGTTTGAGACAGGGAACGGACTTTCTGAAGCTACGCGTGGACATCCCCAAGACATATAAACCCGAGGATATGCTTTACACGTCCAAGAGATTCGTTCAAGCTCTTGACATTGACTATTACGGTCATGTGAACAACAGCACGTATGCAAAGTATGCATTCGATGGTATTCTAGGCGCGCAACTGGACGGGAAACTGAAATGGACGACTAAGGAGGTGGAGAATAGTATTAGAACAATTGATGCTGAGTTTGTGAGTGACTGTAAGATTGGTGACCTACTGGAGACAGTGGTATATAAAGATGAGACTGATGAGAACAAAATACACGTCTCTGTGATAAGAGAGGATACAGTGATATATTTGCAGTCTTTCCTGTACTAAACGTATACTATTCACTTTCGTATCTCGATGGCTCGGAGCCAAAAGGGCCTAACTGACTTTTTTTTAGAAATTTTACAGGAAGGACAAAAATATAATTTTTCATCATTCTATTAAATGGCTTTTTGATAATTGAATGAATAAGTTTAACTTGTAAGTATGAATAGATGTGATATTACCTGATCCAGGCCAATGTGGTTCATCACAGAGAAAATCAAGCGTATGCACTTAGGCCCTTGTGTAAAGGAGAAGGCCTAAGGTCGAGGTCTTTGCCTTCAAGAGGGCCCAGCGCGCGATGCGCGCGGGCCCTCTTGACACCCTGCAACATATCTTAAGGCGGTGACTGACCTAGTTCTTTTGTCTAGGGGTCAGGTCATGTTATTGTCACCGACTTGTGCTCAGATTTTTTGGAAGGAAGATCAACACACTGTAATAAAAATGCAATTTCTGCAATATAACGCAGATATATAATAACTGAGGGGGATGATACGATGTCCGAGATACTACTACAAATTTATGTATCTCACAAATATTTGTAGGGGCTGAAATACCCCAGTTAAGATAATCATCTCATGTTTCATACATCCTGCGCATATGCACTAATATCTTGTAATTTTTCAGTTATTCCTAAATTATTCCAGATGCTTGTCGTGTCACCGATTTGAGTCAAGCGTCACCGACTTAGGTTTACATTTTGGGTATAACATACCCACTGGTTGAATGAGTTGAACTGTACAATGAGTTCTCAGGAAAGGTGTTCTCGTGTACGGTTATAGCGGCGAGATTCAACCGTCCACCACATCAAAGTGTCATCACTGTGTTGAAATGTATCGCGGGATGACATGGACGACAGATACTCATTGAATAGCTTGAACGACATAGTGTCCCTGCCTATAAGACCTTTTTTAACACTATGTAACAAATTGTCATGAAAACGGTCGTAACCAGCAAGTGTTGCAAAAGTGTTTATTGCACTGCATTCCGTGCATGGAGGTGGTTATCGCTCTCCGAAACACTCTCTCCATAAAACACTGTGGTGTCCAGATCATCCCCCGAGTCGGACCCCGTCGGTGCGTCATTGTCGCATTGTTATCTTGGCAGTTTGTACGTGCACACCTTATTGGACAGGTACAGCTTTCTTTTCCTGCAACAATTCCTGAATGAGCAAACGATGGGACTATGCAAATAATTTAGGAATGTCCACGTATTTATATGAGTGTGTATAGTGTGCATGTCAATTTTGCTCATTTTCCAAATATGAAGACAAGAATATGGAAAGAAAATAATATAAACATTTGCATTATGATGTTGCAATGCATACTGTTGATTGAACATCGGCGGTGGCTAATAGTTTCTGCGTTTTTCGTGGAGAGATACCAATCCTTTTCTGGAAAGATTCCATCTTAAATCGGTGACGCTTGACTCAAATCGGTGACACGACAAGCGTGTGTAGTAATTTATGAATAAGTGAAAAATTACAATATATTGGTGCGTATGCACAGGATATATGAAAAATGAGATGATTATCTTAACTCCCGTGTACAGATTAGCGAAATACAGTGTGCAGAATTTATTGAAAATGACCATGAACGTGATCACCGTGTCAAAATTGGGGTAAATATTGATGGAAGAAACCTTATGTCTGGGGTATTTCAACCCCTACAAATATTTGTGAGATACATACATTTGTAGTAGTATCTCGGACATCGTATCATCCCCCTCAGTTATTATATATCTGCGTTATGTTGCAGAAATTGCATTTTTCTTACAGTGTGTTGATCTTCCTTCCAAAAAATCTGAGCACAAGTCGGTGACAATAACATGACCTGACCCCTAGACAAAAGAACTAGGTCAGTCACCGCCTTAAGATATGTTGCAGGGTGTTGATGGCAAATACCGAAACTGCAGGTTTTCTCCTACATAGTGAATGCACCACCCCCTCCAACAACCTATGCCCCCAACCTCACCCCAACCACTCAGCACACTGTATACAGTAACACACTACATTTTGGGGGTCAAATATTCAGATGTTTCTTTATTCAATTGGATTAAAATGGTGCGAAACGGATTATATGTTATGTTTTCACTGGACGACTAGTACTAAGCAGTGTACGTCATGGGCCGTCATTTGTGTCCGATTTGCAAAACAATTCTCAAATGCGGTGAAGTGGAACCGAGAATCTGTATCAACAGCTGGGGAAAACTGCAAAGCGCTGCCTCAGACTCGACTGTTGAACCCACAAATGTTAAAACGCCCACAAATGTGAAAACCCACAAATGTAAAAAAATCAACCACAAATGTGAAAACGTTTTTTGTCAACTACCCACAAATGTGAAAATCTTCACCCACAAATGTGAAAAAAACTTCACCCACAAATGTGAAAAAAAAAAATCAACCACAAATGTGAAAACGATTTTTGTCAAATGCCCACAAATGTGAAAATCTGACACAACATTAGCTTCAACATGAGGAATGTTTTTAGGTTACCGACCTTTGTTCTGAAAACCTATTACACAATTAATACTTTACCCTATTATCATCATTTTTCCATAAAAACCTTCATATCTCAGTAAATATTGATCGTAGAGCAAAAAGGACATTATTTTCGAACCCATAGGGCTAATTGGCAATATACTAGGCGTGGTTTGGTATCAAATTACACCTGTGATGTCAAATTACACCAAACCGGAAGTAGAAATATTTTTCAAGGAAATGGGCTCAGGATGCCCAAGGATCAGTTATTAGGCCGTTTTGGTGTGTTTGAAGGCCAAAAATTTACACTTTCCCCTATTATCACCCACTTTTCCATAAAAACCTTCATATCTCAGTAAAGATTGATCGTAGAGCAAAAAGGACATTATTTTCGAACCCATAGGGCTAATTGGCAATATACTAGGCGTGGTTTGGTATCAAATTACACCTGTGATGTCAAATTACACCAAACCGGAAGTAGAAATATTTTTCAAGGAAATGGGCTCAGGATGCCCAAGGATCAGTTATTAGGCCGTTTTGGTGTGTTTGAAGGCCAAAAATTTACACTTTCCCCTATTATCACCCACTTTTCCATAAAAACCTCCATATCTCAGTAAATATTGATCGTAGAGCAAAAAGGACATTATTTTCGAACCCGTAGGGCTAATTGGCAATATACTAGGTGTGGTTTGGTATCAGATTACACCTGTGGTGTCAAATGACACCAAACCGGAAGTAGAATTATTTTTCAAGGAAATGGGCTCAGGATGCCCAAGGATCAACAAGGCCGGACGAACAACACGCCCAAGTGTTGTGGTTCCGGGGACCCCTCCCATGGTTCTCGGGCCTCACGTAATGGCAACATTACTATTATTATTCATTATATGATGTGTGATATGTGATGTGATGTTTGTCTACTAACCAGGCTATGACGGTACTAACCTGGTTGCTACTTAACGAAGTCACATTCGTTACAAAAATTTAAAGATAAAATTGTTTACGGACGACGGATGGATGGACGACGGACGCAACGCGATGCCAATAGGTTATCGGACCAAAGGTCCGGTAGCCCCAAAAATCTTTCAGAAAAGTGCTTCCCTGTATTCTTAGGCATTTTAGCGCAAATTTCGAAAAGATTCGACCGTAAATTCGAGATAAAAACGACGACGGATGAAGGACGCAATGCCATGCAATGGGTTATCAGAACAAGGTTCCGTAAAAAGACATAACAATAAAAGACATTCCTCATGTGGAACCTAATTCGTCGTTTTAAAGGTTAAAACTAGTATTATTTACTATACTTACCAGTCTTACCTCCATAATACACGGGTAACTCCTAACAGCCTACTTAAATTAGGCTCCCCCATAGAGAAACCTCTCATATGGGGAAGAATAAAGAATGACCCCTCCCTTGCTGCCACCAGGGGCAGCACCGTAGCCACTTCCTCCATTCCCAATTCCTTGTCTCAGGGACGAGTACAAAGGAAACGGGGTAGGTTGGGTTGGCACTTTGGTAGTATTATGGAGGTAAGTATAGTAAATAATACTAGTTTTAACCTTTAAAACGACGAATTATTGTCCTATACATTACCTCCATAATACTACACGGGTAAAATTCAGAATAGACATTGGAGGTGGGATTTGAACCCGTCCCTAGAAGTCTACCCGGATAGTATCATTCTTTCATTATATATATATAAAAATATATAAATATTAGTGCAACATACCTTGTGAAGAAAGCTTCAGTTCGGAATCCTCTTCACTTCCACCAGACTTGAATTTCCATTCCATGGTATCCACTCACTCACGCCGTGCGTGTAAGAGTCAAATCAATCCAAGTCCAAGGTAACAATGGTACTTAAATTAGGAGAATGTGGGAATCTTCCCTGAACAATATAACCAACTGAGTATATAAAGTTCATAATCCTTTGCACTAATATCCACAGAACTAAGGAATCCATCCGGATCAACTGAAGCGACACATAGTCCGAACAATCCTTGATGTTTTTGTGTGGTTTTCGTTGTTTTTTTTTTTTATATAGTTTTTCAGTTTTTGACAGCATAAGCTCACAGTGGAGCAAAAAGAAAACCAAAATCCTCAATTAGCTTGATGTGCGACCGAGGATGACGTGCTGGCTGGCGAAGATCGAACCCAGGTGCAACCCGTCCTCAGACGTCCAGGCTATGTCTCTGAGATAATGAGAAGTAAACGTGTTATGGCAAGACCAAGAACATGCACTCATAACCTGAGATAGTGGTGTATTACCAATATAAGCCAATGACGCAGCCATGGCCCGTACGTCATGCGCCCGTACCCGAAAAGAACAATCAGTCGGCTGATCGCCGAGATCGTAACAGAGTCGAATGCATTTCTTAATCCAAGAAGAGATAGTCGGGGAGCGAATATCGTTCTTGAAGCTTTTCAGATAAGAGACGAAAAGAAGCTTTTTGCCTTGTCGAAAACCCTTGGTCTTGTCAAGATAAAAGCGCAACGCACGTACAGGACAGAGCTTCGCGTCACTCTCCAAGTCCGTGCCAAGAGAGGCATCGAGAGCAGGGATCACAATCGCCAATGGAGGGGCCGTAGAGAGCTGGGTTTTCGAGAGAAAAGACGGGAGAACGCCCAGTCTGACCTGAGCATAGTTCTCCTTCCAGCTAATCTTAGGGCCTGTTCGATTGGTAATATTCTGGAAGAGGTAGATGCCTACCAAGAAGACGGAAGATGGTTTTGAATCGAATGTGTCCTGCCATTTTCAGCAGGGAATTAATATTAGAAAATGATGTGATATGGCGTAAATATTCATCAAACACTACAAATTTCCAAACGGTATTGACTCCGCGCATAAAATAAACATTCTGTGATAACAGGGTACAACTGATGTCTGGTACATTCCGATATTTCGACGATAACTGAGGGAGCACCATTTCGGCCGCCATTTGCAATTCAGCCCCCCGCCATATTGCAAAACTCAGAAGATCTACCGTAAACCAGCCTCCGAGCTGGTAGAGCAGCAGAGGTCTTCCTCTTCCAGAATAACGTCTTCCGTGAAAATCGAAGGGAAAATTTTGGTAAACTGGAATAGGAAGAGGCGAATCGAAGAGGCCCTTTGACGCATCCAAAGCATGGATCTCACCTCGACGCCTGCCAGAGGCTAGGGCAAGGAGAAAAACCGTTTTCCAAGTGACTAACTTGAGGGGCGCCGAAGCCAGGGGCTCGAACGGGGCTGATGCCAGACGGTTCAAGACCAACGACAAGTCCCACTCAGGAGTGGGGTTTCGCGCCACGGGACGATCTACCTCGAAGTTCTTGAGCAATAAAGTCAAGGCATGATCGGTCCCGTAGTCCACACCATGTCGGGGCAAAAGCGTCTTAGCAATAGCCGTTCTGTAGCCTGCAAGGGTAGACGGCACCCGACCTTCAGAGAATTTTAACATCAGAAATTCAGCTATTAAAGGGGCATTGGCCGTGAAAGGATCAGTCCGCCTGCGCTCACACCAAGCACTGAAGACGACCCATTTCGACTCGTAGACCGCCAAAGAAGACCTTCTATTTGGTCGTGCGAGCCGAGAGGACACTTCCTCAGAAAATCCCTTTGCGCGGAAGGATCGCTGGACAACATCCACGCGTGAAGGGCCAGCTGGCGTGTGTTCTGGTGAAACACCGGAGACCGTGGCTGCCTCAGTAGATCTCCTCGCAGAGGCAACGGCCTCGGAACATCGACAAGGAGATCTAGAAGCTCTGGGAACCACGACTTCTCGGGTTGTAGAGGCGCAATAAGCAGGATCTGACATTGTTGTGCTCGAACCTTGGCAATCACTTGCGGAATCAGAATGGCTGGGGGGTAAGCATATGCATACAGGCCCTCCCAGTCCATAGACAGAGCATCCACACCCCAAGCCAGGGGGTCTGAGATTGGCGACACAAAGGTGGGGAGCCTGTTGTTCCAACGAGTGGCAAACAGGTCCACATGAGGTCGATCCCAAAGGGTACATAACTGTCGAAAGACCGCTGGAGACAAGGTCCATTCGGTAGGCTGTACCTGACCCCGCCGAGACAGCATGTCCGCCAAGACATTGAGACGGCCGGGAATGTGACGGGCACGGAGCATAATCGATTGGGCGTTGCATCACCGTAGCAAGGCCGACACCTGACGACTGAGTGTCAAGGAACGAGTGCCTCCTTGCTTGTTGATGTAGGCCACGACCGTTGAGTTGTCCGTGGCAACCAAAACTGAGTGTCCTGCTAACTCGGATACCCAATTGGCCAGGGCCCTAGATACAGCTTCCAACTCGAGAGCATTGATGTGCCAAGACAAATAATGGTCGCTCCACAAGCCCGAAATCTCTTGGAAGTCAAAGTGGGCGCCCCAGCCCTCCGTGCTGGCATCCGTAAACAGATGCTTGGATGGCAGCGGCAGACGGAAGGGAGAACCTTGTGACAGGTTTCTGATTTGAATCCAAGACTGCACGCACTCGCGAGCAGCTGGAGACAACATTACCATCGTAGAGTCGGGGTCTGTAGCTTGACACCAACCCAAACTCAGGCAATGCTGCAGTTCTCGCATATGTAAGCGACCCAAAGGTACCAGCTTCTCCGTTGCCACCAACAGGCCTAGCAGAGACTGCCAGGTGGCTGCCGACTGACACGGATGAGCCAGGAAGGAGGCTAGAATAGGGCGCAATTTGGAAATTCTGTCCTGAGGTGGGAAGACCATGCCTGACGTGGTCACAAACCTGTAGCCCAGGAACACGAAATCTCGAGATGGAACGAGCTCTGATTTCTCGAAATTGATCACTAGGCCCATTGTCTGACACGTATTGATCAACCAATCGCGGTGCTCCAACAACGTGTCCCGAGACTGACTGCGTAGGAGCCAGTCGTCGAGGTATTGATGAAGGAACAATCCCCGCTGGTGGGCCAGGCTCTGGACCTCCCTCACCACCATGGTGAATATCCAAGGAGAAGGTGACAGGCCAAATGGTAGAGCACAGTACTGCCACACACGACCCCGGAAAGCGAACCTCAGATACTTTCGCGAGGCTGAGTGTATCGGAATGTGGAAGAAGGCATCCTTCAGATCCAGCGAGATCGCCCATGCATTCTCTGGAAGCCTCGAAGTTTCTATGTGACCAAAATGAGCGGGAGTCGCCATTGGTGACGCGTGGTACTCGGAAAGTTCCCTGGCACTGGTACTTACTGTCATGACTGGGCCTGGACGCCCCTGCTCCGCCCTTAGACTTGCCGCGGCGGCTGGACCCGGAGTGGCGACCACCACGCTTGGTTGTAGAGGCAGGGGCTCTGAAAAGGGCTGCTTCTTCCTCTGTTTCTTGGGCTTTGAAGAAGAAGCGGTCTGTGGCTGCGGCCGTGGCTTCCAAGCCTTCTGCTTGGCAAGCAGTTCGGAGACCAGCTGGGCATTGGCCGACTGGACCCGGTCCGACACTTGCCGTTCCTCGGCTGAAAAAGCACCGTCCTCTCCGTGGAACAGGGAGTTGGCGGCCTGGTCCGTGAGCGCCTCCTGTGCGCAGGACAGCAGCATGGGGGCGGAACGTAGTCGGGATTTCAAATCCAGGGACGGCTTGAAAGTCAGGGACTTGAGGAAGGCGTCCCGTCGCCACTGCTCCATGGTGAACGCGCCGTAAGAGAGCTGGTGTAGGCGGTCCCGGATAGACAAGCCCGCGCTGGACAGAAATCCGATAGCGGTGGAGATCTGATCCTGAAGGGCAGCTTGGGGGACGGGTCCAGCAGAGGCTTGCTGGGCCAGGTTCTCGAGGAGATCCCGCGCGGCGGCTAAAAGCCAGTCCTGGGTGGAGTCGATGAGAACAGCTGAACGAATCGACTGTTGAACATCTGCTACCTGGGCAGGGGTCACCGAGATCTTCGAGGGGGCCGTCATATACTGAAGAGTCTTCTTGGAAGGCTCCGACGGCTTCTCCGTGAAGTCCTTGTGGGAAGGCAAGTATGAAGAGGAGAGCTTGGGTTTCTTTATCTTGTCTCCCTTGGCCTTGATGGAGGCTTGGCGACGAACCTCGAACGCCTGGCGTACGCTGCGGCTGAGAGGCAGTTGCTGGCGTGAACTTGATGGCGGTACTGGCAGGCCACAAGAAACTGGTTCCACTGACGAGGAGGTTTCCGTCGGAGGCTCTGGCGGAAACTGGGAACCGAGACACGCACGCGTGAGAATCAACTTCTCCCGGAACTGGAGATCCTGAGAGGAGCCACGTTCGTCTACCAGGGAAGGATGTATGGACGCGGAGTCCATATCCTCTTCTTCGTCCTCTTCTTCCGAGTCGGACTCCGGGTCGGGACAGCGACGCTTCCGTGAAGCCGAGGGAACGAAGCCGGAAGAGGGCAGCACCTGGAGCACCTGAGCCGAGGTGACTCCACGGGAAGATCCTGGAGTAGGGCCGACAACCTGAGCCGGAGTGGCTAAGAGCTGGTCCGGGGGTAAGAGGCCTGGTGACTGTAGGGACTGGGTCCGCTGCAGAGGCGTGGATAGTCCACAGGTGGCCTCGCTCGCACGGCCTGCAAGAGGCAAGAATCCAGGAGGAGGAGCAGTCGGGGGATGACACTGGAGGAGGCTGTGCTGCACCTGAGTCGAAAGCTGCGAGAACATCGCTTGCATTTGTGCCGACATGCGAGAGGAGATGTCTAGTTCCAACTGCCGAAAATCCTGAGGCGCGGAGGAGGCAGGTGAAGGTAACATAACGGACTCCGCTGAAGAGCGGCCCGACACACGCACTGCCGAAGGGTGGCCCGAAGGCCCGGACTCCGCTGAAGAGCAGCCCGCGAAGACAGTCGTGAGAGGTTGGCCCGAAGGCCCGGACGTCGCTAAATAGCAACCCGCAGTCTGGTCCGAAGGCCTGGACGTCGCTAAAGAGCGACCCGCTGTGGCAGGGTCCGTAGAGGGCATCCCGAGGGAGCTGTCTGGTGGCGAGGCTATCCGCTGGATCGGCGGCGGGGAAGGCCTGCTGCGCTGGGATATCGACTGGAAGAGAGAGTGAGAATTAGACATCATCATAACCTCCTCCCCCCCCCCCCACTTTCACCGAAACATCGCGCCCTGAGGCAGTCAGATGCGGTGGAAGATGAGGCGAGCACTCACTGCTAGCATTGAAGCCATTAGTCCGAATAGAAAACGGAGGCTGGTCGGATCCTGGGATCCGATGGGAACCCGGGTCCCGGGCCCCGACAGGAGCCGGGAGCCGAACTAGCCCTGTTTCTAACTCGACCAAACCACTAGCGTCAGTTACTAATGCCCGAGGTGGGCATAGAAGCAACGCCGTGGTATCGAGGGACAAGCCTGAGCTGGTAGCGGAATGCCGAGGAAGACGCAAGCATGGTCTATCAGCATCTGATACCTTAACGAGAGTCGTGTTCCTATCGGAACCCGGGTTCCCATCGGAACCCGGCCCCGAGCGGGGCCCGGGACCCGAGCGCCAACGTGTAGCTGTATAGCTGACAGTGACTCGGAACCCGGAGCCGTAATCCCACCGGGACCCGGGTCCCGACCGGGACCCGGGAGCCGAGCACCGTCATCTGACATGAGCGTGACAGATGAGAGCACGGGAACGGACGGAGTGTTCCTGGGACCCGGGCTCCGAGCGCCCACGCAAGGCATGGACTCGGAAACACGACGCTCGGAGTGAATGGAGAGAAAAACGATTAACCAGGCTAGCTGGAATATCTAACAGACTCCGAACACTCAAAAGCTGAGGGCGCAATGCCGAAAGCAGAGAGCGGCCCACCACATCACCCACCACACCTGACGGGGCCAGAGCGGGGTCGATGCAGAACGAATCCACACACCGCCAACAGAAGTCGTGGACCTCCCACGCTGGTAAGAACACGTGGCACCGCCCACACACACGCGTGGGCATGGTCAGCTCAGCTCACTCAAACAGGAAAACCTGGGCGTGGACTACCGTCAACGTGTTAAAAAGGACACCCCTAACGACTAAGAGTCCTTTCCTGCCGAGTTTCCACAGAGGTGGAACGATCCAAGCAATAAAATTAAACAGAAATATAGAGTAGGCATAAGTAGGTCTGCTTCCTTCAATAGGAGAATTGGGAATGGAGGAAGTGGCTACGGTGCTGCCCCTGGTGGCAGCATGGGAGGGGTCATTCTTTATGTAAAGTTATTGACTACCGTCCGCTCTTCGGGATCCTCGAGGATAGTCCTCTCTCATCCGAGTCCTTGCGGACGCGCATCCGCTATTCCGGATCCTTGCGGCAGGGCCGCTCACCGGAGGTCGCGGCGGACACGGTAACTACTTCAGCATTAACGGTAACCAGGTAACAGCCCACCCGACACTCCCAGGCCTACGGACACCGTTCAGAAACTAGTTCATCCCTACGGTGTTAACTGGCGGGGCCTGGCGAGCCGCGGTCTGCCTCGGGGACGGAACCCCGTACAGTCCGACATGCTGGCCAGAGCCTCTGTCACACGTCCCGGGAAGGGAGAGAGCTGGCGATCCACAGGGCCGAAGGCCCCCGAGTCAGCAACTTGTCTCTCCCAGCCCGGGCCTCCCCACGGAAATCGCTAACAGGGAACACAAAGCTCATGGCGAGCCTCGTGTGCGTCCTGTCTCTCGATCTTGGACAATCTCCTCGAACGAGTCGCTTCCAGTGTATATATAATACACCAGAAACTGTAGGGCGCACGCGAGGTTTAATCGATCCATTGTTATAGTTTACTGGAACGTAAATTACAATACGTCGCCGTGGCAACGCACGCTCGAACGGAGCATGTCAAAACAAGGCCAAGTACGAAAAGGCCACATAAATGGCATTTATGTTTACAATCACCTGCCGCGTGCTTAGGGCAAAATCGCCACATTACCCCCTTCTTACAATGTTGGTCCCCAACATGTTCCGCCCGCGCCCAAAACAGCCAAAACCCGACGAAGGCTTCGCATGGCGGGGTCCGGAAGAAGGCAAGATGGCAACACCCGGAAGTCACGGCGCAAGACTAGGACTTTAAGAGTCCCTTTTGGAAGAATGGGGAACTACCCCCGGACTTACGGAGTAAACTATAACGCGCTTTGCAATTTTGAATAAACCCTCATAAACAAGCTAAAATTTTGACCGAGGTGGTCCAAAGAAGGTATGGTGACCTTGGAAGGTCATCCAGCCGAAAGGGACGGTGTGCCGAGTCTTTGGAAGATCTTTAAGGTTAAAACTTTAAATTTAGAAATTTTGTAAAACGACACACCGAGTGATCAAAAGTGATAGTACCTCTAAAAAGGGGCCCTACCGACCGGCACCTCAGACCCGCAGGACGGATCTGAGGCAGGGCGGAGCCGCGGAAGCGGCTCCGGCTCGTCCGCACGGACATACATATGCCTGACAGACATACATACACCTGCGGACAGCTGTCGCAGACAGCTACAATAGCCAATGCGGCAAGCCGCACTGACTGCCGGTATCGGCGTACTACTACCCGGGCAGGCCAGTGTAGAGACGCGCAGACAGGCGGACATCCACAAACGAATGCGGACACCCGTCCATCAGCACATCCCTAACACGGCTCGCACGGGGAATTCACCACCGGCAAAAACACTCGCATCTCGAACACCGGCCACGCGGATCCGTTAGGACCCAGCGCTGCAGCAGCGGACGAAACACGAATGGCACATTACAAATGCACTACACATCTGGAGATTAAATAAATAATCCGGGTTCGACATTGTTGTATAAATATACATGCAACAAATGTTGACAGCTATTCTACACGCGTAGCAGCGCACGCGGAGTCACTGAAAACTTCTGTCCCCGGTCAAAATGACACATTGCTCGAACCAAAATTCAAACACTATAAACTCATGCGGAAACAATCATTTCCCTCCGGTGACTCCTCACACTCCATGTATACGGGTAGAAAATGTATTTCTATCCCGGGGGACCTCGCAAATATATATTGTAATTAAGATTAGTCATTCGCTTTAGAGTCCGCACCGGCGGTCAATGACGTAAAATTAATCACACAGCAAGGTGGAAATTGGGCTTAAAATTGACAGTAACCACTAACTTGTGGTTGTTACGATTATGTCAGACGAAAACAACAATAAATTGTCATTCTCCAGTCTTTTCGGATATGCACATCAATGCTTGGATCACCGGTGCCAGAGCACTGTCAGCTCTCTGCTTCGCAGCCAGCTGCGCTGGAGAGTAGCCACCTAGGTAATTAGGCCCCTCATCCGACGCGTCCGACTGCGCCGCAGCGGCCATCACCACAGGGGGTAAGGACCGCTCATACTCAGACTCGTCCGTGGACGAGGGTACCCACGAGGAGTACACCGCCGGACTTGAGGAAGACTCGCTGGAGCTGAGCCGCACCTCCGCTTCAAACGCGGGACGCCAACGCCGGTAACGGCGGGTCCTCGCGCGGGAGTGAACTCCTGCTGCTCCAGCCGCCGTGTTGTTAGAGGGGGCGGCGGCCTGCGGTCTCCCCGGAAGGTCCACTTCCGAGTCTGAGGAAGAATCCGCGGCGTGCTGGAATGGAGCCATCCCTGCACAGCCAGGATTCTTGCACTTATGACAACGGGACAAGCCGTCCGCGTTGCCGTGCAACTTACCGGCGCGGTGCTCAATTTGCATGTCATACTCTTGGAGTTTGACGAGCCACCGGGCCACCAAGCCGTCGGCCTCACTATAGTTGAGGAGCCATCTCAGCGAACCGTGGTCGGTCCGCAAGCGGAAATGGCGTCCCAACAGATAGTGCCGGAAGCGCTTGGTCATAGTAACAACCGCGAGCAACTCGCGGTGCGTGGTACAGTAGTTCATTTGAGAGCGGCTGAGAGCCACACTCGCATAAGCTACTACCCGCTCCTGCCTGTCCACGATCTGCGAGAGGACACCGCCGAGTGCAAAGTTACTCGCGTCAGTGTCCAGGATGAACTCGCAATCCGGACGAGGGTGCCGCAGCACCGGCGCATCTGCCAAAGCCCTCCGGAGTTCCGCGAAGGCAGTTACCTGCTCTTCAGACCAGATGAAGTCGGCGTCCTTTTCCGTAAGGATAGTAAGGGGGCGCGCAACCTCCGCAAAGCCTCGCACGAACCGGCGGTGGTAACTCGCGAAGCCCAAAAAGGACCTCACGTCCGCCACGTTGCAAGGCCGAGGCCAGTTCTTGACGGCCTCTAGCTTTTTAGGATCTGGCCTAACTCCGGTGCCCGTTACCATGAAGCCCAAGTACAGGATCTCCTGCGCGAAAAGTTCGCATTTACTTGGCTTCAATTTGAGCCCTGCTCCGCGGATGCGATGGAGTACCATCTGGAGGTTGGTGAGGGTTTCCTCGAACGACCGGCCATACACGACGACATCGTCGATGTAGACCATACATCGCTTCCAGAGGAACCCTTTAAGTACCATCTCCATGAGGCGCTCGAACATCGCTGGTGCGTTACAGAGCCCGAACGGCATTACCTTGAATTGGTAGAGCCCGTTCTTAGTAACGAAGGCAGTCTTCGCCCTATCACTCTCCTCCATCTCGACCTGCCAATACCCGGAGGCCAGATCCAGAGCACAGAAGTAGTGCGATCCGGCCAGGGAATCGAAGGTGTCTTCGATGTGCGGGAGAGGATATGAGTCCTTCCGCGTGACATCGTTAAGCTTACGATAATCGACGCAGAACCTCCACGAGCCATCCTTCTTCTTCACCATAACCACAGGACTTGCCCAGGGGCTGTCACTAGGTTCGATGATGTCTAGCTCGAGCATCTTCTGCACCTCCCGGTCAATGACCTCTTGGTGCACTATCGCTGCTCGCCGTAGACGTTGTTTGATCGGACGCTCGTCCAGGAGGTCGATGCGGTGTTTGGCAACGTCTGTCTTGCCGACCGCACCGTCCAGACCCATAAACACATCCGCATACTGCCGCAACAGTCTGCGGAGCGCCTGGCGCTGCTCTCCACCCAGCCGGTCCTTCGGAACCAGAGATTCCAGATGGTCCGGCAGGGTGAACGGATCATCTCCGGCGGCCGCCGCCGCGCACGCAGCACGGCAGACTGGATCGTCGGGGATGACACGACTAGACGACGCGGGCACAGCTGTAGCTGCTAGGTACCCGCGCCGCAGCACAACGGGTGTTTGACCTTCGACCTTCGAGGGGCATGCGGGGACGACGCGGCCGCGCCTCGATGATCATCTCGCTGCGGGCGTCGGACTTGACCAAGGTCCCGCCCAACACGAGCCCAGTTCCCTTAGCGAAACTGCTCACCGGCTGTACTATACACGGACGACCTTCGAGGGGCATGCGGGGACGACGCGGCCGCGCCTCGATGATCATCTCGCTCATAGGCGGCACCACCGTGGTGCGCGCCACCCGCATTTGGAACGAATGCGCTGGACCCATGCGGAAGAGGTAGTGAGTATCCTCTCCCATCCGGAATTCACCCGCACTGAAGTTAGCGGTGACCCGGTGGGCCCGGAGAAAATTCATTCCAATAATCCCGGCCGCTCCGATGTCTGCGACGATTGCCTCTGTCGGATACACCTTGTCCCCAAGTGTAACAGGCAACTCGACGATACCGTAGACACGGATGCGGTTGTTACCGGCCCCGTAGAGCTGGTAAGGACCGGGATCCCGCAACTCAAGGTTGCGGAGCACGGGTTCCTTCCGGAACGTTCCTATGGCTATGAGGGTGACCTCCGAGCCTGAGTCTACAAGGAACCGGACCGGCTCCCGCCCGAGTGGCAGGGGCAGGTACCAGCAAGTGTCCTTGACCAGTGCGTTTCTTGAACGGTATCTTTCGCACGCACTGGGCCCATTCTCGGAGTCCTCGTGATCCGCCTCAGCCGCGGACGAGCCAGACTGATCCTCAAGGACCACTTCCGGAGAAGTTATATCTACTTGAGGTTCGTCCAGTTCATCCGTAGGTGGGGCGGCATCCGTTGCCACGGAACAACTGTCCTCGGACGTAGTGTTGGTCGCCACCACGTCCGAGTTCAGTTTCCCTGCCGTGAGGGACGGCCCTGTTGTCCCGCGGGACCAGGCCGGGAGTAGTTACTCCGGCGCGGACTGGGGAGGACCCCCTGGTATCCGCGTGCCCGCAAGCGTTCCAACAACTCTGGACACTTCAGCCAAAAGTGTCCCTGTTTTCCGCAGAAATAACAGGGACGGTTCTGAGCTGGTCCGGATGTGAACGCACAGCATTCAGCGGGCCCCGGAGTGTCGATCCCAGCGCAGTACGCAATCATCTGCGCAGCGCTGAAATCATACTCGTCATAGTCGTACTCATCCGGAGATGAGGACGGCGCGGCAACCGGTGCCGCCTGTGCGGGCGCCCCTGTAGAGGGTGCCGGCGCACTAACCCGCTGCGGGGTAGGTTCCCTGGCGGGTTCCCGGACGACCGGGTCCCGCCACGGGGTTACCTGCGATGCTTTAACCGGAGGAGGAGTCGCCGCCTGCGCGGGTACAGCCGAGGCCGGAGCCGGGGCTGGAGGCAACTGTCTAGGGCGGACAGCCACCTCAAGCGCAAGCGCGGAGTCTATTGCCTCCTCCATCGATCGCTTTTCATGGGTGGCCAGCCCGTACGCTAGGTGGTAAGGCTGGCCATCGATGAACTGATCGATCAGCATCGTCTCAAACCGTCTGAAGTCCATGTCCGGAAAAGCTCTCCGGCCGAGTATGCGTAGGTTGAACGCATAGTCTGTCACGGACTCAGTCGGCTGGCGGATACGCGCCTTGAACTCTCGTTCAGACTGCCGCCGAGGATACGCGCCTTGAACTCTCGTTCAGACTGCCGCCGATTGGTCGTCGGCGTGAACAGCAGGCGAAGTTGACGAGCAACCTCGCCGAACGTCACTGTTCCCACCGGCAGACACGGCATCACGCGGAGAGCTTTTCCTTCCAAGCTCCCCGCGAGGACGTGTCCAGCTTCATGCTGGGACCATCCTTCGTACACGGCGGTACGCCATACCTGGAGCAAGTAGTCCTCCAAGTCGGCGTTATCCCCGTTGAACCGTTTCCGCCACGAAGAGTGGTCGGGCCCGTCATCGCGTTTGCTACGCGCCCGACGTGCGGTCCCGGCTCCGGGGTCGTCCGTGTACAGCGGCAAGTTCCGTGCGCTTCCTGCGCCTGCGGCGGAGTCTGCCGGAGCAAACATCGACGCCGCGGACGGAGGAGCAGGGAAGCTCACGTTTGCCGCCGGGGTCATTCCCGCTAAAAACCCACTCTGGCTAGGTGCGGGCGGGGCTCCCATCGAACCTACTGGGTAGGCTCCAGAAGGGGCGGCAAAGCTTGGGGCCGAAGCCGCCTGTTGCCACTGCCCGTCCAACACACTGTACGTGCCAGGGTAAGTCGGCCACGCGGCTTGCGCTCCAACCGTCGGAACGGTCGACGCGGTCGCCAACGTGGTGCCTCCGAGCCGCGGGGCAGGCGCGGGTCCCATTGCGGGGGCCACTGGCGCCTGCGGACTCGGCAGGACTTGGGGAGGGGCTACTGGCCCAGACATCCCCGGACTTGAGATGGCCGACGGGTCAACGCTCGAAGGCGGCTGATTCCGCTTGAACAGTACAAGCGCCTCGGATATCAGCCACCTCTCCCTCTCCGTCAAAGGCCCCGAGTTGCCTTGTGACAGCGGAGAGGGGGAACGGTTCCGCCGGTCAGATCGTCCCTGATGGGGCGACCGGGCGCGGTCATAGCGCCCTCTGGGGGCCAGCTCACCAAGCGCGTCGGCGAGCTGGTCTACCACATCACCCGGTGCGGACCGACCAGAGCCCATGCCGGAGGCTAGCGAGGGAGCCCACCCGGCCGGGAGTGGCATCTGGTACTGCTGGTCCGCCTGTCCAGAAGTGCCCGCAGTAGTTGGCGCTCGATTCCGGACGTCCGGAGACGTCCCACGGAAGAGTGCCGCTTGCCACGGACTCATTCTGGGCCTGGGCGGGCGCGGCGTAGAGCTGTTGCCGGCTCCGCCTACCGCGCCTAACACATCAAGGCCCGGCCTTGATGACAACTCCTGTTGCGGCCCCGCGGGGCTAGACTCTACGTCTGGAGACGGAGTCAGGGACGCCGGAGTCGACTCCGCAGACTGGGTTCTGTCCGCGGAGGGCTCCGCACATACCCTCCGGTCGCCGGAGTCACCCGAAGGTGTCTCACGGCGGCTGTCGCGCGACCGGGTGTGGTCCGCGACATTACCACCCTTATCCCTCCCCTTGGGTTCATTGGCCTTATCTTTGGCCTTGTCTCTTTCTTTCGTCATACTTGAGTTGTCCTTGAGGAGCGGGCGATCCCCAGGGACGAAGGAGGCTATAACGCTGTGACGGTAGGCTGCGATGGAACACTGTCGGACTGATCCTGGTCACGGCACCAATGTAAAGTTATTGACTACCGTTATCCCCGTTGAACCGTTTCCGCCACGAAGAGTGGTCGGGCCCGTCATCGCGTTTGCTACGCGCCCGACGTGCGGTCCCGGCTCCGGGGTCGTCCGTGTACAGCGGCAAGTTCCGTGCGCTTCCTGCGCCTGCGGCGGAGTCTGCCGGAGCAAACATCGACGCCGCGGACGGAGGAGCAGGGAAGCTCACGTTTGCCGCCGGGGTCATTCCCGCTAAAAACCCACTCTGGCTAGGTGCGGGCGGGGCTCCCATCGAACCTACTGGGTAGGCTCCAGAAGGGGCGGCAAAGCTTGGGGCCGAAGCCGCCTGTTGCCACTGCCCGTCCAACACACTGTACGTGCCAGGGTAAGTCGGCCACGCGGCTTGCGCTCCAACCGTCGGAACGGTCGACGCGGTCGCCAACGTGGTGCCTCCGAGCCGCGGGGCAGGCGCGGGTCCCATTGCGGGGGCCACTGGCGCCTGCGGACTCGGCAGGACTTGGGGAGGGGCTACTGGCCCAGACATCCCCGGACTTGAGATGGCCGACGGGTCAACGCTCGAAGGCGGCTGATTCCGCTTGAACAGTACAAGCGCCTCGGATATCAGCCACCTCTCCCTCTCCGTCAAAGGCCCCGAGTTGCCTTGTGACAGCGGAGAGGGGGAACGGTTCCGCCGGTCAGATCGTCCCTGATGGGGCGACCGGGCGCGGTCATAGCGCCCTCTGGGGGCCAGCTCACCAAGCGCGTCGGCGAGCTGGTCTACCACATCACCCGGTGCGGACCGACCAGAGCCCATGCCGGAGGCTCGCGAGGGAGCCCACCCGGCCGGGAGTGGCATCTGGTACTGCTGGTCCGCCTGTCCAGAAGTGCCCGCAGTAGTTGGCGCTCGATTCCGGACGTCCGGAGACGTCCCACGGAAGAGTGCCGCTTGCCACGGACTCATTCTGGGCCTGGGCGGGCGCGGCGTAGAGCCGTTGCCGGCTCCGCCTACCGCGCCTAACACATCAAGGCCCGGCCTTGATGACAACTCCTGTTGCGGCCCCGCGGGGCTAGACTCTACGTCCGGAGACGGAGTCAGGGACGCCGGAGTCGACTCCGCAGACTGGGTTCTGTCCGCGGAGGGCTCCGCACATACCCTCCGGTCGCCGGAGTCACCCGAAGGTGTCTCACGGCGGCTGTCGCGCGACCGGGTGTGGTCCGCGACATTACCACCCTTATCCCTCCCCTTGGGTTCATTGGCCTTATCTTTGGCCTTGTCTCTTTCTTTCGTCATACTTGAGTTGTCCTTGAGGAGCGGGCGATCCCCAGGGACGAAGGAGGCTATAACGCTGTGACGGTAGGCTGCGATGGAACACTGTCGGACTGATCCTGGTCACGGCACCAATGTAAAGTTATTGACTACCGTCCGCTCTTCGGGATCCTCGAGGATAGTCCTCTCTCATCCGAGTCCTTGCGGACGCGCATCCGCTATTCCGGATCCTTGCGGCAGGGCCGCTCACCGGAGGTCGCGGCGGACACGGTAACTACTTCAGCATTAACGGTAACCAGGTAACAGCCCACCCGACACTCCCAGGCCTACGGACACCGTTCAGAAACTAGTTCATCCCTACGGTGTTAACTGGCGGGGCCTGGCGAGCCGCGGTCTGCCTCGGGGACGGAACCCCGTACAGTCCGACATGCTGGCCAGAGCCTCTGTCACACGTCCCGGGAAGGGAGAGAGCTGGCGATCCACAGGGCCGAAGGCCCCCGAGTCAGCAACTTGTCTCTCCCAGCCCGGGCCTCCCCACGGAAATCGTCCCCAGGGCTCTAGGAGCCCACTACTCGCTAACAGGGAACACAAAGCTCATGGCGAGCCTCGTGTGCGTCCTGTCTCTCGATCTTGGACAATCTCCTCGAACGAGTCGCTTCCAGTGTATATATAATACACCAGAAACTGTAGGGCGCACGCGAGGTTTAATCGATCCATTGTTATAGTTTACTGGAACGTAAATTACAATACGTCGCCGTGGCAACGCACGCTCGAACGGAGCATGTCAAAACAAGGCCAAGTACGAAAAGGCCACATAAATGGCATTTATGTTTACAATCACCTGCCGCGTGCTTAGGGCAAAATCGCCACATTTATTCTTCCCCATATGAGAGGTTTCTCTATGGTGGAGCCTAATTTAAGTAGGCTGTTAGGAGTTACCCGTGTAGTATTATGGAGGTAATGTATAGGACAATAATGCTGTGTTTGATTTTCTCATTTGTGGGCAAATGACAAAAACCGTTTTCACATTTGTGGTTAAATTTTTTTTTCACATTTGTGGGTGGATTTTTTTTCACATTTTCGGGTAATGATATTTTCACATTTGTGGGTGATTTACAAAATTTGTTTTCACATTTGTGGGTTTTCACATTTGTGGGCGTTTTAACATTTGTGGGTTCAACACTCGACTCATATATATAATAGTTCCATTCAATGCGTGTCCCAGTTGACCGACGGTGTTCTATTGTTAGGGCTACAGTTCAAGCGCTTCGGATTGAATGATTTTCTGGTTGTTACGCTGAGTGCGTTTGAGTTGATTTTCCCTCCCTGGTAACTTGATCATGATTAGCTACTGGTCCCATTGTTCTCCAGAGGTCGATAACTAACTTATACACCCGCTAGCAGGTATACAACTAACAACAATAGAGCCAGTTGCTAAGTCAGATATACACTTCGCGCTTCGGTGAATTAGAATATTATGAAACCTCGCGGCTTCGCCGCTCGGTCCATAATATTCTAATTCACCTCGCGCTCAGTGTATATCTATTACATATTGCTCAAATGAAATATTATAAATGGAAATACGACAACAGACGCGCCAGCTTTTGCCATATACTCTTTGATTTGATTTATTTGATTAAAATGTACAAAGGTACAATAATACATAAAAATCAGGATAACACAAAAAAGTGCAAGCACTTATTTCCATTGTGGTCCTTAGACAATCACAGACAAACATGGAGAGCTGACTATAAACAATACAAATAAGGGGTGTATAGAATAATAATAATAATAATAATAATAATAATAATAATAATAATAATAATAATAATAATAATAGTATTAATGATAAAAATAATAATAATAATAACAGTAATAATATAAATTATAGTAATAGTTGTAAAATAAACAATATTGATTGTAGAGAAAAGTATACATAGGTTTTAACAACTTAATATTAGGTAGAGATATACAAAACAATTATAATACAAAACATGAAGACTAGGATTGACTAGGTTGACTAGGAAATTATATTATTAGAAAATAAAAGTGTTAGATTCCTGATTCTGAACACACTCAAATAAAAATCTTCTGAGTAAAACTTTGAATTGGGACTTGCTCTGAATACTTTGAATATTGCTTGGTAGCTGATTCCATAATTTGATAGAAGTATAATAAAAGGAAGCTTTACCAAAACTTTTAACTTGAGGAACATGGACAGAGTGACTACTTGATCTTGTGTTAATATTGTGAACCTGATTTACATTTCTGAATGATTCCTGGAGATAATTGGGGGCATTGTTGTTGATGATGCTATGTACCATGTTAAATTTAATTACTCTGATTTTTCTAACTTGTTTACACTGGTTTTTGACGATATTTTCGCGATGCTAAATGTTATCGTTGTACAATTTGGCTCACTCCATCTGGGAGCCAAACGGTAATTTCCTACCAAATTTCAGACTTCTATCGCAAAATTGCGATCTAACCCAATGTTAAATTTCAGCCCAAAAACGGGATCTCGAGAATCTGAGCATATTCGAGGATTTGGTCCTGCTTACATCCATCAGGGTTCAAAATATTATTGTGCTTTTGGACCAGAAATCACATTGGTGTGTATTCTACACAAACATGTTGATTTCGAAAGATTTTACTGCTACAAAATCGAGCAAATGCACAAAAGTGTGCGCGGACCCAGAAATTGAATGACAGGGCTAAATTTAACATTTGGGTAGATTGCCAACTTTTTCAATTTTCGCGATAGAAATCTGTAATTCGGTAGGATATTGCCGTTTGACTCCCTGGTGAAGTATGCCAAGTTATAGAACGATACCGTTTAGCATCGCCGAAATATCAGCGAAAAACAGTGTAAACGAGTTAGAAAAATCAAAGTATAGTAAGCTTCACGGTAACGCTCCGTGATGTGAGAATGTAACATTCGGATAGTCGAACGGGATATACATGTACAAGCGGCCACTGTGCACGGTGGTGTGATTATCATGGCCCATAACTGGAATATAAGAGCAGGAGGCCATCGACTTGAAGACCTGAATTATGTTGTGAGGATATATCAGCAAAATACCAGTAAACAGGTGAGTATAAACTGATTTTATTATAACAAAATTTAATTTCTGTTCCTTTCTGCATCAACGGATACGCTTTGGGCCCGTATAAAAACTAATATCAATTTCATGGTTTATTCATTTCATTAGAAAGAGGACGATTTATATATTACAATGTACATTGCAGCCTAATCCAAGAAAACGGATACGAATTGCAAACTCTTAGTTTTCTAACTCGTTTACAACAAGAATGATGAGGGTCAAAATTAGTATTGGGGTAGATTGCCAACTTTTTCACTTTCTCTACTAGAAGTCTGGAATTGGGTAGAAAATTGTCGTTTGACTCTCAGGTAAAGATCTATGCGAAGTTTTATTAAGATACCATTTGCCATCGCAAAAAATATCAGCAAAAACGATGTAAACGGGTTAGAAAAATCAGGGTATAAATAGCTATAAATGCACGCTGAAAATACATTATAATGCTACAATGATAAGGACACAACAAACATTCATGATTTCATTTGCTCGAGTAAAGGTGTTTTCTTAGTTGCGCCATTTATGCCTGAAACAACTAGTATGTCCTGTTCAAAATTGTGAATATAGACGCTAAATATACACCATTATGCTAGATAAGTGTTTTTGGTTTTGTATACCTATGTATTTTATTATATTTGCAGGGAATTGGCAAGATGGAGATTAGATCTGCAGGTATCAGAAGGCTTTCGTCACGTATTGGGATATTTGGAATATCACTGGAATATCGAAATATCGAGGATACCATATTCACTGGATATCTGCACACGAGGCTGTCCATATCAAAATATACGATGGATACCGTCTGAGCCTATGGATACAAAGTTTTACCGTTTGTGACACATGTATATCATGCAAATCCAAGTCCTTTATGTGTATTTTATACTGTTGCATTTGTACTTGAGAGAGTAAACGTGTATAATTGTTATCCATTTTACTGTACAATTGTCGTTGCGTTTTTAATTGGGAACATCCAAGCAGCTACATAGAATGCTTTTCCACTGCAGGGATTTGTTCACTGGACCATGGCGGGCCCTCTTCGAATAGGCACCTCCCAGAGCGGTGCCTCTTTTAAGAGGGCCCGCCATGGTTCAGTGAACCAGGCATTTCTCACACAGAAGGGGTCAGTGAAACAAAGGAACACAGACGTAATCATTCACTATGGCATTGAGAAATTCATTTCTGAATCGCAATGCCAAAAGGGCCTAAGTGATATGATGTTTATTATAACAATCCTTAGGTTGTCAAATTAAGAAAAACTTCTTTTTTAATCAGTTAATATCAGGCAAATTCTCCTTCCCTGCATCCAAGTCCTCGAATGATTAGCCAAAGTCCTTGGACCGGTCTTCAGACTCACAAGGAAGGCCTATACTCAGATTTCCACAATGACCTATCACTTAGTTTAGTAGTAACAAAAATAGGTTTACGGTCTCAAGTCAATATGAATTTTATGTTTTGTGTGATAGAAAATGCACACGCTAATGTGCTAGCTTTTACAGGACCCGAATATCTTTAACTATTCTGGAAATTTTGTGTCCAGTTATTCAAATTCTTGTATAAAAAAATCGAAGCTATGACACTGAATTGACCTCGAAAATGAGGTCAAAGGTCGAATCAAGGTCATGGCAATATTCAGCATATATCATTTTCTATATGTTCACAATTGATTCCTAAACTGTAAAGTCAATGATAAGCGAGATATTAGTCATTTTGTGTGATATTGGCCATTTTGTCCTGTGACCTTGAAAATGAGGTCGAAGGTCAATTTCAAGGTCATGACAATATTCAGAATATATCATTTTCTATATGTTCACAATGGATTCCTAAGCTGCGAAGTCGATAATAAGCGATATATTAGGCCATTTTGTCCTGTGACCTTGAAAATGAGGTCGAAGGTCAAATTCAAGGTCATGAGCATATTCAGAATGTATCATTTCCTATACGTTCATAACTGATTCCTAAGCTGTAAAGTCGATAATGAGCGAGATATTAGCCATTTTTTCCCTTGATCTTGAAAATTAGGTCGAAGGTCAAATTCAAGGTCACAACAACATTCAGAATACATCATTTCCTATATGTCTACAATTGATTCCTAAGCTGTAAAGTCATTAATAAGCGAGATATTAGCCATTTTGTGTTCTGACCTTGAAAAAAAAGTCGAAGGACAATTCAAGGTCATCAAAATATTCAGTGTATATCATTTTCCATATGTTCAGAATTGGTTCTCAAGCTATAGAGTCAATAGAGAAGCAAGATATAAGCCATTTTGTCCTTTGACCTCGAAATTGAGGTCAAAGGTCGAAATCAAGGTCATGGCAATATTCAGCATATATCATTTTCTATATGTTCACAATTGATTCCTAAGCTGTAAAGTCAATGATAAGCGAGATATTAGTCATTTTGTCCTGTGACCTTGAAATTCAGGTCAAAGGTCAAATTCAAGGTCATGAGAATAATCTGTACATATCATTTCCTATATGATCATAAATGATTCCTGAGCTGTAAAATCGATAATAAGTGTGATATTAGCCATTTTGTCCTGTGACCTTGAAAATTAGGTCGAAGGTCAATTTCAAAGTCATGACAATATTCAGAGTATATCATTTTCTATATGTTCACAATGGATTCCTAAGCTGCGAAGTCGATAATAAGCGATATATTAGGCCATTTTGTCCTGTGACCTTGAAAATGAGGTCAAAGGTCAAATTCAAGGTCATGAGAATATTCAGAATGTATCATTTCCTATATGTTCATAATTGATTCGATGATGATGATGATGCTGTTTATTCGGGAAATGCCAAAATTTACAAAACAATATTCCAATATATACAACATTTTATCCGTGAATACATAAAAAGAAAAACCCGGGGTGACTGCAAAGACAATTTGTCTGTAGCCGTGTGAACGGTGTAGCCACCCCACCTACTGCATCGCCACAACATAACGAGTGTCTCGCTTATTATCGACTTTACAGCTTAGGAATCTCCTACCGAGCGTGCGAATTTCATGTTCGCACGCTCGGTAGGAGATTCCTAAGCTGTGAAGTCGATAATAAGCGAGATATTAGCCATTTTGTCCCTTGACCTTGAAAATTAGGTCGAAGGTCAAATTCAAGGTCACAACAATATTCAGAATATATCATTTCCTATATGTCTACAATTGATTCCTAACCTGTAAAATCGATAATAAGTGAGATATTAGCCATTTTGTGCTCTGACCTTGAAAATGAGGTCAGAGGTCAAATTCAAGGTTGCGACAATTTTCAGCATATATCATTTCCTATATGTTCACAATTGATTCATAATCTCTGATCTCAATATTAAACGAGATATTAGGCAAAATGTGTCCCAGTATAAAGCATAGGAGAAGTTAACATGGGAACGTCCCATTTGGGCTGAATTTGGGCCCAAAATGGCCAACTTCGAGCAATTCAATGGCAACGAAACTTATAAACGTCACAGAGGTATATGAGGGGAATCTTTTGAAACAAAAATCTCAAATCTGATCAGACAGTTTGAGAAATCGACCGCCAATGTCCAAAATTGGCCGTTTTTCGTCAAAAATGGCCGCCATTCTGAAAGAATTGCGAAAATAAAAAATAAAAAAATACGTCCCTCTTGATATATTTTTAGGTATTTTCGTGCAAAATTTCAGGAAAATCCGACAGTATACTTTGAAGATAAAAATGTGGACGACGGACGACGACGGACGACGACGACGGACGACGACGGACGCAACGCCATGCCAATAGGTTATCGGACCATATACGTACGGTAACCTAAAAAGTGTTCCCGCCCCTATTTTGAGGATAGTGAATGATCGAGAAACCGAATCACAGCATGCAACTTAGGCATATATTTAACTTACCTCCTTGTTTTCACTCTCCGCCAAATGAGACAAAGACGCTACCAGTTTTCAAAAACAGTTATTCTATGTGATTACGTGTATGTAATAATACATATACAATTGTGATCAAGAATTGATTTACTATATTCCTCATGTTACAGTATACTTCAAATGACATATTAACTGATTGAACGGTTCTCAACAATTATTCATCATTGAAATATATTATCAACTGACGGTTTTTGATAATAATACTACTAGTACACAGAATCATCCTGTCTGTGCTGACTGCTATAATGATGGCACACAAGTAGTGCCAATGTGTCCGGCCAAGAGGTTTCAAGCCCAAATGAATCAAGCCTCTAGAAATGAAACCATTTATAAAGTCATGTGTTACACATGATTTCAATTCAAAAGGCTTGATTTATTTGGGCCTGAATGCGCCTGTGCGCAAGTGTTTTATTAATCAATCAATAAATCAAATTTATTTTCATATGTGTGAAATGTCGTCCCACCAAAAAAAGAAGTGCCTCCCTGCCCAATTTTCTCTTGAGCTGAGGACGGTATTTTTTGCAAAATAAAAAATGAAAAATAAAAAATGAAAAATAAAAAATGAAAAATAAAAAATGAAAAGTCCCTCCCTACCCAGTTTTGAAAGAATAGGAGGACGAGAAACAGAAAATTAATTTTTTTAGGCCTTCATGATGAAACTCATAATTATGAAATATTTTCCCTAATAGTTACATTGTATATATGCCCAATTGCTAAGTAGCAAGCACATAATCTCCCGCACAGGAGAACAGCTCCATTGGACACGTGGTGCTGCATGACCAGGCATCGTACAAGGACCAGCTCCCAGGCTGGCCCTCCTTGAGATGAGATGATATGAGATGAGATTGTATTTGATGTCGGTATATAGGGATAACAATAAACATTAGCATACAACATTCCCTGACCTCAGCACCTTCCTGCCCCCGGCCTGCGACCCCTGGTACCTCAACGAGAACGAGAAAACCAACTTTATGTACCACAAGTGCGCGCGCTTGGAGAGGCTAGTCTCTGTCGATGAACTGACCGGTCTGGGTCACTATCCCTTCCAGTATGGAGTGACCGTCAGCGCACAGCTGTCCAACATCGGCGGAACGTCCTTTCAAGTAGACAGCGTCGTGTTCCTGACCGAGACAGACCAGCCACTGTTCAAGGTCTCGGCGCTGGCGGTCTCAGTCGATGGGGAGTCCAGGTCTGTGGTGTCTAACCCAGAGTGGTGGGTGACGAGGTTCAAGCCGCGTTTGAGACAGGGAACGGACTTTGTGAAGCTATGCGTGGACGTCTCCAAGACTTATAGAGCCGAGGATATGCTTTACAGATCTGAGAGATTCGTTCAAGCTCTTGACTATTACGGTCATGTAACAACAGCACGTATGCAAAGTATACGTTCGATGGTACACACTAAAAAATAATTTTCTCAGTATTCCTTAAAATGAGTAATTTTTTGTAGGGATGCACATAACAAAAAAATCTTACTAGACTTTTTTTTCTTATCTGTTGATGTCTTATCAAGAAAAATTTTCTTATCATATGCGTATGGAAATCTTGGGATCATGAGAAAATATTACTTATAAATCTAAGTATAATTTTCTAGTATTTTCTTGAAAGTGAGAAAGTATTTCTTGTAAGGAGAGATAAATTTTCTTGAAGAAAAGACTAATTTTCTTGCAAGAATTGTTTTCTGATAAGAATGAGTATTTTATAAACAGAGACTGACAGCTTAAAAATATCATATTATGTGCAAACGGCATACTGATAATATCATTTTCATGGCTAATTTTACAATTTACTTCCACAAAATTTGTGCCCCCTTGATCCGAAAAGAATTCACAACACATATTGGGCATAAATGCCATATATTAAGAGAATCCACGGCCATCTTGTCTTTCTTCATTTTGATAAGTCATGTGACTGGTCATGTGATCACTATTTATTTTCTCAAAGCAAGAAAATTTAAGAAATTATTTCTTATGACATTTGTTTTCTTATTTATTAATTTTATCCCCAATTCTGCATTCTCCAACAGATTTTGCTCATGATTTCATATATTTCTCTGCTTTGAATAATCATTTGCCACCCTGCCCTCAAAGTGTTGACAGGTGTTGATGAATAATGAATAACAGTTTTTCATGATGCATCAGATAAATAAAAAAACCCAATTCTTTCTCGCTTGAATCTCTGAGAAAACTAACACATTTGTATGTTGTATTTTAGAATCAACCACGATGACAAAAAAAAAGTTTTGGGGAGCCTCTCGTTAGCCGTAAGGGCTAATTGGCAATGCCAAATAAAATATGTTTACAACAACCATGATGACAACGTGGGTATATCCCCCTGGTGCCCTACATGTATCATCCAAACTTGCCGAAATTATTGATTCGGGCAGAATTTTATTTAGATATAATACTGTCCAGCTAATGTCTTTCATCAATGTCAGTAATAAACTATTTCTATTCTATGTGCAGTAATGCTCCTAAGGAATAAAATATGCATTTATAAATAAAATAGTTGAGTTCTGAAACATTTATTGAAACATTGATTGTATTATTTTTGTATTGATATATTTCGGTTGACAGGCATGATGGGGCTATGAGCCTATGAGGTATACACCCTAGCAGTAAAATCAGCAACCGGAGAGTGTCTAGTTTATTTTGCTATTGGAGGATCTTATGGTTTTGAAGTCATATCTAAGCTATTTTCTAACCAAATTAACACCATATCGTATCAATGATTTCTGAAAATCATTCAGATGTAATACACTGTGACAGGGTGTAATAATTGTTTATTACCGTATTGATCTTATAGAAGCTGACGCTCTAAGGAAAGGCTTTCAATACTAGCATAATTATTAAGTAGAAACTGATCGGATGTTAGTGGAAATTAGTAGAAACTCACCAATTCTATAAATTTCCACAAATGTCTATTGAGTTTCTACTTGATAATTATGCTAGTATTGAAAGTCTTTCCTTAACCCCATCTTCTATGAGACCAATACGGTAATATTTTGGTGGACGATTTAATTTGGCCACAATTAGTCGTTTTAGGCCACACCAAATTGTAAAGTTGGTCTATGGAATCGCCGCCTATAAAAAATGAGTTTATTTAAAAAAATAAAAATCGCTGCTACAAATTTCCAAAATATCAAAAAAAATTTTTTTTTATTTCACCGCCGCCCTCCATACTTCAACTTGGATTGTTAACGAACAAAGCAGTTCGATATAACATTCAGAAAAAATATGGTACTAAGCAGGTTTTTTATCCATTTTCCAGGGAATTGTTGTACCATTCGTGGTATTAAATATGTGTCATCGTACTTCCTAATCCCAAGACATTTCCACATATTTAATAATACCAATACATCTTCCTAAATGCAATTAAGTAAAATACTATGATTGATAGTAATGTTTACAGTTTATGTCAATGGCCAGTTCAACAATATTCGTCATTGCATTGCCATCAATTATGTTAACAATATGTTCCCTACCTGATTATATTGATTACATTCATTTTGATGCCTAGAGAGTAGAGGCCATAATAACGTGTGTATATCTTGCACATATTTGTTTCATTCTTTGTTTATATGAGTTGAGCAACTTGTGCGCTAAGGCATATATGTAAAGTTCATTGTAAAAACTCTTAAATGTACATGTGTTACCTGTAATAACAATCTGACTGAGAACATTTGACCAAATTACCCTCCGTATAGAAAATATTAGTCGGAAGTCCATCAAGAAAAACTTTATTTGTAGAACAAAATTTCCCGCGTACAGTAAATTATCGTCGAGAATCCATAGAATAAATATTTGTTTGTAAAACAAAAAATCTCCGTATAGAAAATTTTGGTCAAAATTCCATAGATGAAAAATTTTACTTGTAAAAAAAAAATCTCCTCCGTATAGAAAATTTTAGGAAAAAATCCATAGACCAACTGTACAATTTGGTGTGGCCTAATTGTTTTGAACCAGCTCATACTTGAATTTCACGGCAAAAGGGCAACAACCAAGCTAGTACAAACCACAAATGTGGAGGTGCACACTCATTTCACCCCCTCAATCCCCCCCCCCCCCCTCCTATTCCTGTCTCGATGAATGAATTTCGACAGAGCTGTGTCAAGCGGCTAACAGTATAACTGTTGATAAATCCATCAATGAGATTTTACGACTAAGCTTAAATTATTCATGTAATATTACCATTTCGCCGACCGATACACCTAGAGTCTGTTCTGCACACACAGAATCCGGCGCACGCAACTAGAGCTTGTGTTGCGCGCTCAGAATCGTGAATGCATAACCACTGTGAAACCGAAAGTAAACACAGTTTCCCAAACAAACCCTATTGATCCGTGACTAGCAGTAGCTGTTCGTCACGCATAGATGTCACGACCCCCTTAGATAATATAAGGTAGCGCCCAAAGAGCTCTTTGGTAGAGCCTAGCGCGCCTGAATGAGCTTTCGAAACTCAATTAGTAGATTGATGTAGGTTATCGAACGAATGGATCATTTTGTTCATTTGATTATATAAATGCATAGAAATGTAAAGCCCCAATCCCATATATAGGCCTACGTCCCGGACCATAATTCTTTGATCAACATGTAAGTGGTATATTTTGTTGTCTGATAAGCATATTGGTATTGGTATGGTAATCAGTGCAGTATTTTATGAGTTATTAGCCTATGTGCTATCCTATGGAGCGTTTTTAGGGTCAATATTCATTGACATGCATTGTAGATTTTCTTGTTGTGATTGATTATTTCAATCGCAAAATTCTTTATTCCACATTACTATTTCTAAACTTTCTGTGTCGAATTTACATATTCCTGCTGCATAGTTCTAACTTCCATCTCCTTGCTGCTTACTTCCAAGTTCTCACTGGTACTTTCTCAAGGCTTGATTCATCATGCCAAATTCTAACACCTTTGTTCATGCAAACTATCAAATAACAAATAGTATCTGGCACAATGCATATGGAACTTCGCACATTTCATTTAGAATACAGCACATCGCACGAAGAACAAAGCACAACGAATGAAGCATTTCATGTGTCAAAATTACTACTGCACTATTATGACGACAGACGGCGCTGCCGGTCGAGTGGCCACATTGTGAATGAGAAAATGAAGACTCCCGGATGGAGGAAAAACCTTGGTTTGATGGACCGCTGGTCCGATGCTGTATATTTAGCTTACCGGCCCATGGCCCGATGAGCTATTGGCGTGGTTTTTCGTCCGTCATCCGTCCGGGAAAACTTCCGGGGTTTAGGGGCTTGAAAAAGCTGAAAATAGCCCAACTCACTTTTTATGAGCAGACGTGTATTTAGGGGATTTATTTGGGGATAAAGGCTCACACGGGAGAGGAAATTTAACATGGCGAAAGCCCTTTAACCTAAACATTTGGTACGTTCGTCCGTCGTCCGTCCTGCAAATAACATAACTTTTGCCTTGATGAATTTTAAAAAAAAAATTACTGAAAAATTCGTTGGGCTAATACCCTGAGACGTTTTGTTTTCGTTTATTTTTTCAATCGTTTTTGCCGATTTGGCGGCCATTTTTTTTATAAAAAGTGGCTAATTTTGGACTTTTATGGCCTTTTTCTCGAAAACTGTCTGATCAGTTTGAGATTTTTGTTTCAGGACATTTCCCTCATGTACATCAATGGCAAGTTTCATTGCCCGTGAATCGCCGGTCTGCGTGTGGCAGCCTTGTGGGACCCTTCAGCGGGCCCCAGACCCCCGGCCCAAATGTGCAGCTTCCCTTCTACAGTTTTTTTTACAAACTTTTCAGGAAATAGGAATCGATGAATTTTTAAGTGCAATTTATTCCCAGGATAGGGCACAATATTAATTCAGAACATAAGAAGGCTCTGACTTCTGGGCCCTTCAGGAGGCCCCAGACTCCCAGTTGAGATGGGTTCGTTTCGTTTCAATTCCTTGCATTTATCATAAAAAGCACTGGCTTCAGGGTCTCTTGAGTGGCCCCAGAAACCCCACCGGACAGGCAAGAAGTGGGATTTATACCCAGGAGATACCAGGAAGCTACCATAGGACATAAAAAAGGATCTGGATTCTGGGGCTCTTGAGCGAGCCCCAGACCCCACGCCGTATAATGTTGGACCCCCCTCTTTTCGAAATCCTGGTTCCGCCCCTGGAATCACTGTACCGCTCTTAGTTTCATGTATCTCGAATACTCAATTTGGCGGAAAATACAAAAACACGTTTTAACATGTTTATTGTGGACCAAACACTTGTATTTTATATATTACTAAAAAGTGCCACCATTATTGCCAAGTAATTGAAAATAGATATGCATGTCAGTACCTGTATACATAAGGAACAACATATTGTATTCTCTGACTTATGTTGGAAGAACTTCACATACAATTTATACTCGCCCTTTGATCATTTATCTATGAAAATTAGTTGAATTTTCACATGCATATATTTTATGGTTTATGTCAAATTACAACTGAATGCATACCAGTGTATAGTATAAATATTTGATTACAAAACTGGCTGTACTTGTAGGCATAACTGTTGAGTTGTCAAGGGTAATATGTACCCAAAATAGGGCTAGAATGCACCAGCAAACGCCAAAAAGCATTTGGCTTTTGAGCGGGTCCCCTTGAGCGGGCCCCAGACCCTCTACTACTTGGGACTCGCTGCGCTCGTGTGTTGAACCCACAAATGTTAAAACGCCCACAAATGTGAAAACCCACAAATGTGAAAACAAATTTTGTAAATCACCCACAAATGTAAAAAAATCAACCACAAATGTGAAAACGTTTTTTGTCAACTACCCACAAATGTGAAAATCTTCACCCACAAATGTGAAAAAAACTTCACCCACAAATGTGAAAAAAAAAATCAACCACAAATGTGAAAACGATTTTTGTCAATTGCCCACAAATGTGAAAATCTGACACAACATTAGCTTCAACATGAGGAATGTTTTTAGGTTACCGACCTTTGTTCTGAAAACCTATTACACAATTAATACTTTACCCTATTATCATCATTTTTCCATAAAAACCTTCATATCTCAGTAAATATTGATCGTAGAGCAAAAAGGACATTATTTTCGAACCCATAGGGCTAATTGGCAATATACTAGGCGTGGTTTGGTATCAAATTACACCTGTGATGTCAAATTACACCAAACCGGAAGTAGAAATATTTTTCAAGGAAATGGGTTCAGGATGCCCAAGGATCAGTTATTATGCCGTTTTGGTGTGTTTGAAGGCCAAAAATTTACATTTTCCCCTATTATCACCCACTTTTCCATAAAAACCTTCATATCTCAGTAAAGATTGATCGTAGAGCAAAAAGGACATTATTTTCGAACCCATAGGGCTAATTGGCAATATACTAGGCGTGGTTTGGTATCAAATTACACCTGTGATGTCAAATTACACCAAACCGGAAGTAGAAATATTTTTCAAGGAAATGGGCTCAGGATGCCCAAGGATCAGTTATTAGGCCGTTTTGGTGTGTTTGAAGGCCAAAAATTTACACTTTCCCCTATTATCACCCACTTTTCCATAAAAACCTCCATATCTCAGTAAATATTGATCGTAGAGCAAAAAGGACATTATTTTCGAACCCGTAGGGCTAATTGGCATTATACTAGGTGTGGTTTGGTATCAGATTACACCTGTGGTGTCAAATGACACCAAACCGGATGTAGAATTATTTTTCAAGGAAATGGGCTCAGGATGCCCAAGGATCAACAAAACCGGACGAACAACACGCCCAAGCGTTGTGGTTCCGGGGACTCCTCCCATGGTTCTCGGGCCTCACGTAACGGCAACATTACTATTAATATTCATAATATGATGTGTGATATGTGATGTGATGTTTGTCTACTAACCATGCTATGACGGTACTAACCTGGTTGCTACTTAACGAAGTCACATTCGTTACAAAAATTTAAAGATAAAATTGTTTACGGACGACGGACGACGGATGGATGGACGACGGACGCAACGCGATGCCAATAGGTTATCGGACCAAAGGTCCGGTAGCCCAAAAACTCTTTCAGAAAAGTGCTTCCCTGTATTCTTAGGCATTTTAGCGCAAATTTCGAAAAGATTCGACCGTAAATTCGAGATAAAAATAAAAATGTAAGACGTATGACGGACGACGACGGATGAAGGACGCAATGCCATGCAATGGGTTATCAGAACAAGGTTCCGTAAAAAGACATAACAATAAAAGACATTCCTCATGTGGAACCTAATTCGTCGTTTTAAAGGTTAAAACTAGTATTATTTACTATACTTACCTCCATAATACTACACGGGTAACTCCTAACAGCCTACTTAAATTAGGCTCCCCCATAGAGAAACCTCTCATATGGGGAAGAATAAAGAATGACCCCTCCCTTGCTGCCACCAGGGGCAGCACCGTAGCCACTTCCTCCATTCCCAATTCCTTGTCTCAGGGACGAGTACAAAGGAAACGGGGTAGGTTGGGTGGGCACTTTCGTAGTATTATGGAGGTAAGTGTAGTAAATAATACTAGTTTTAACCTTTAAAACGACGAATTATTGTCCTATACATTACCTCCATAATACTACACGGGTAAAATTCAGAATAGACATTGGAGGTGGGATTTGAACCCGTCCCTAGAAGTCTACCCGGATAGTATCATTCTTTCATTATATATATATAAAAATATATAAATATTAGTGCAACATACCTTGTGAAGAAAGCTTCAGTTCTGAATCCTCTTCACTTCCACCAGACTTGAATTTCCATTCCATGGTATCCACTCACTCACGCCGTGCGTGTAAGAGTCAAATCAATCCAAGTCCAAGGTAACAATGGTACTTAAATTAGGAGAATGTGGGAATCTTCCCTGAACAATATAACCAACTGAGTATATAAAGTTCATAATCCTTTGCACTAATATCCACAGAACTAAGGAATCCATCCGGATCAACTGAAGCGACACATAGTCCGAACAATCCTTGATGTTTTTGTGTGGTTTTCGTTGGTTTTTTTTTTTATATAGTTTTTCAGTTTTTGACAGCATAACGGAAAAACAAAAGCTCACAGTGGAGCAAAAAGGAAACCAAAATCCTCAATTAGCTTGATGTGCGACCGAGGATGACGTGCTGGCTGGCGACGATCGAACCCAGGTGCAACCCGTCCTCAGACGTCCAGGCTATGTCTCTGAGATAATGAGAAGTAAACGTGTTATGGCAAGACCAAGAACATGCACTCATAACCTGAGATAGTGGTGTATTACCAATATAAGCCAATGACGCAGCCATGGCCCGTACGTCATGCGCCCGTACCCGAAAAGAACAATCAGTCGGCTGATCGCCGAGATCGTAACAGAGTCTAATGCATTTCTTAATCCAAGAAGAGATAGTCGGGGAGCGAATATCGTTCTTGAAGCTTTTCAGATAAGAGACGAAAAGAAGCTTTTTGCTTTGTCGAAAACCCTTGGTCTTGTCAAGGTAAAAGCGCAACGCACGTACAGGACAGAGCTTCGCGTCACTCTCCAAGTCCGTGCCAAGAGAGGCATCGAGAGCAGGGATCACAATCGCCAATGGAGGGGCCGTAGAGAACTGGGTTTTCGAGAGAAAAGACGGGAGAACGCCCAGTCTGACCTGAGCATAGTTCTCCTTCCAGCTAATCTTAGACGCATCCAAAGCATGGATCTCACCTCGACGCCTGGCAGAGGCTAGGACAAGGAGAAAAACCGTTTTCCAAGTGACTAACTTGAGGGGCGCCGAAGCCAGGGGCTCGAACGGGGCTGATGCCAGACGGTTCAAGACCAACGACAAGTCCCACGCAGGAGTGGGGTTTCACGCCACGGGACGATCTACCTCGAAGTTCTTGAGCAATAAAGTCAAGGCATGATCGGTCCCGTAGTCCACACCTTGTCGCGGCAAAAGAAGACCTTCTATTTGGTCGTGCGAGCCAAGAGGACACTTCCTCAGAAAATCCCTTTGCGCGGAAGGATCGCTGGACAACATCCATGCGTGAAGGGCCAGCTGGCGTGTGTTCTGGTGAAACACCGGAGACCGTGGCTGCCTCAGTAGATCTCCTCGCAGAGGCAACGGCCTCGGAACATCGACAAGGAGATCTAGAAGCTCTGGGAACCACGACTTCTCGGGTTGTAGAGGCGCAATAAGCAGGATCCGACATTGTTGTGCTCGAACCTTGGCAATCACTTGCGGAATCAGAATGGCTGGGGGGTAAGCATATGCATACAGGCCCTCCCAGTCCATAGACAGAGCATCCACACCCCAAGCCAGGGGGTCTGAGGTTGGCGACACAAAGGTGGGGAGCCTGTTGTTCCAACGAGTGGCAAACAGGTCCACATGAGGTCGATCCCAATGGGTACATAACTGTCGAAAGACCGCTGGAGACAAGGTCCATTCGGTAGGCTGTACCTGACCCCGCCGAGACAGCATGTCTGCCAAGACATTGAGACGGCCGGGAATGTGACGGGCACGGAGCATAATCGATTGGGCGTTGCATCACCGTAGCAAGGCCGACACCTGACGACTGAGTGTCAAGGAACGAGTGCCTCCTTGCTTGTTGGTGTAGGCCACGACCGTTGAGTTGTCCGTGGCAACCAAAACTGAGTGTCCTGCTAACTCGGATACCCAATTGGCCAGGGCCCTAGATACAGCTTCCAACTCGAGAGCATTGATGTGCCAAGACAAATGATGGTCGCTCCACAAGCCCGAAATCTCTTGGAAGTCCAAGTGGGCGCCCCAGCCCTCCGTGCTGGCATCCGTAAACAGATGCTTGGATGGCAGCGGCAGACGGAAGGGAGAACCTTGTGACAGGTTTCTGATTTGAATCCACCACTGCACGCACTCGCGAGCCGCTGGAGACAATATTACCATCGTAGAGTCGGGGTCTGTAGCTTGACACCAACCCAAACTCAGGCAATGCTGCAGTTCTCGCATATGTAAGCGGCCCAAAGGTACCAGCTTCTCCGTTGCCGCCAACAGGCCTAGCAGAGACTGCCAGGTGGCTGCCGACTGACACGGATGAGCCAGGAAGGAGGCTAGAATAGGGCGCAATTTGGAAATTCTGTCCTGAGGTGGGAAGACCATGCCTGACGTGGTCACAAACCTGTAGCCCAGGAACACGAAATCTCGAGATGGAACGAGCTCTGATTTCTCGAAATTGATCACTAGGCCCATTGTCTGACACGTATTGATCAACCAATCGCGGTGCTCCAACAACGTGTCCCGAGACTGACTGCGTAGGAGCCAGTCGTCGAGGTATTGATGAAGGAACAATCCCCGCTGGTGGGCCAGGCTCTGGACCTCCCTCACCACCATGGTGAATATCCAAGGAGAAGGTGACAAGCCGAATGGTAGAGCACAGAACTGCCACACACGACCCCGGAAAGCGAACCTCAGATACTTTCGCGAGGCTGAGTGTATCGGAATGTGGAAGAAGGCATCCTTCAGATCCAGCGAGATCGCCCATGCATTCTCTGGAAGCGCTAACCGAATGAACTCGGGCGTCTCCATAACGAACTTTGGAGTCTGCACGAACGGATTCAGAGGCGACAAGTCTATGACTGGGCGACAACCGCCGGAACTCTTTGGAACCACGAACACGATACTGTAGAAACCCGGAGTCCGCGGATCTGCAGGTTCTACTGCCCCTTTTGCGATCAATTTTTTTATCTCTACATCCAAGGCTGCTCGCTTCGCCGGAGCCGACGGCAGAGTGAATGACTTGGGGATGGGGGATAATGCAGGTTGAGTTATGAACTGAATCTGGAATCCCTTCCGGAGTACCCCCCCAGATCCAAGGGCTGGCACCCATCTCTTGCCAAATGGGCCAAAACAGATTTAAGCGCCTGCCGACTGGCGGTTCTACGTGACCAAAATGAGCGGGAGTCGCCATTGGTGACGCGTGGTACTCGGAAAGTTCCCTGGCACTGGTACTTACTGTCGTGACTGGGCCTGGACGCCCCTGCTCCGCCCTTAGACTTGCCGCGGCGGCTGGACCCGGAGTGGCGACCACCACGCTTGGTTGTAGAGGCAGGGGCTCCTGAAAAGGGCTGCTTCTTCCTCTGTTTCGCCCACTTTTCCATAAAAACCTTCATATCTCAGTAAAGATTGATCGTAGAGCAAAAAGGACATTATTTTCGAACCCATAGGGCTAATTGGCAATATACTAGGCGTGGTTTGGTATCAAATTACACCTGTGATGTCAAATTACACCAAACCGGAAGTAGAAATATTTTTCAAGGAAATGGGCTCAGGATGCCCAAGGATCAGTTATTAGGCCGTTTTGGTGTGTTTGAAGGCCAAAAATTTACACTTTCCCCTATTATCACCCACTTTTCCATAAAAACCTCCATATCTCAGTAAATATTGATCGTAGAGCAAAAAGGACATTATTTTCGAACCCGTAGGGCTAATTGGCATTATACTAGGTGTGGTTTGGTATCAGATTACACCTGTGGTGTCAAATGACACCAAACCGGATGTAGAATTATTTTTCAAGGAAATGGGCTCAGGATGCCCAAGGATCAACAAAACCGGACGAACAACACGCCCAAGCGTTGTGGTTCCGGGGACTCCTCCCATGGTTCTCGGGCCTCACGTAACGGCAACATTACTATTAATATTCATAATATGATGTGTGATATGTGATGTGATGTTTGTCTACTAACCATGCTATGACGGTACTAACCTGGTTGCTACTTAACGAAGTCACATTCGTTACAAAAATTTAAAGATAAAATTGTTTACGGACGACGGACGACGGATGGATGGACGACGGACGCAACGCGATGCCAATAGGTTATCGGACCAAAGGTCCGGTAGCCCAAAAACTCTTTCAGAAAAGTGCTTCCCTGTATTCTTAGGCATTTTAGCGCAAATTTCGAAAAGATTCGACCGTAAATTCGAGATAAAAATAAAAATGTAAGACGTATGACGGACGACGACGGATGAAGGACGCAATGCCATGCAATGGGTTATCAGAACAAGGTTCCGTAAAAAGACATAACAATAAAAGACATTCCTCATGTGGAACCTAATTCGTCGTTTTAAAGGTTAAAACTAGTATTATTTACTATACTTACCTCCATAATACTACACGGGTAACTCCTAACAGCCTACTTAAATTAGGCTCCCCCATAGAGAAACCTCTCATATGGGGAAGAATAAAGAATGACCCCTCCCTTGCTGCCACCAGGGGCAGCACCGTAGCCACTTCCTCCATTCCCAATTCCTTGTCTCAGGGACGAGTACAAAGGAAACGGGGTAGGTTGGGTGGGCACTTTCGTAGTATTATGGAGGTAAGTGTAGTAAATAATACTAGTTTTAACCTTTAAAACGACGAATTATTGTCCTATACATTACCTCCATAATACTACACGGGTAAAATTCAGAATAGACATTGGAGGTGGGATTTGAACCCGTCCCTAGAAGTCTACCCGGATAGTATCATTCTTTCATTATATATATATAAAAATATATAAATATTAGTGCAACATACCTTGTGAAGAAAGCTTCAGTTCTGAATCCTCTTCACTTCCACCAGACTTGAATTTCCATTCCATGGTATCCACTCACTCACGCCGTGCGTGTAAGAGTCAAATCAATCCAAGTCCAAGGTAACAATGGTACTTAAATTAGGAGAATGTGGGAATCTTCCCTGAACAATATAACCAACTGAGTATATAAAGTTCATAATCCTTTGCACTAATATCCACAGAACTAAGGAATCCATCCGGATCAACTGAAGCGACACATAGTCCGAACAATCCTTGATGTTTTTGTGTGGTTTTCGTTGGTTTTTTTTTTTATATAGTTTTTCAGTTTTTGACAGCATAACGGAAAAACAAAAGCTCACAGTGGAGCAAAAAGGAAACCAAAATCCTCAATTAGCTTGATGTGCGACCGAGGATGACGTGCTGGCTGGCGACGATCGAACCCAGGTGCAACCCGTCCTCAGACGTCCAGGCTATGTCTCTGAGATAATGAGAAGTAAACGTGTTATGGCAAGACCAAGAACATGCACTCATAACCTGAGATAGTGGTGTATTACCAATATAAGCCAATGACGCAGCCATGGCCCGTACGTCATGCGCCCGTACCCGAAAAGAACAATCAGTCGGCTGATCGCCGAGATCGTAACAGAGTCTAATGCATTTCTTAATCCAAGAAGAGATAGTCGGGGAGCGAATATCGTTCTTGAAGCTTTTCAGATAAGAGACGAAAAGAAGCTTTTTGCTTTGTCGAAAACCCTTGGTCTTGTCAAGGTAAAAGCGCAACGCACGTACAGGACAGAGCTTCGCGTCACTCTCCAAGTCCGTGCCAAGAGAGGCATCGAGAGCAGGGATCACAATCGCCAATGGAGGGGCCGTAGAGAACTGGGTTTTCGAGAGAAAAGACGGGAGAACGCCCAGTCTGACCTGAGCATAGTTCTCCTTCCAGCTAATCTTAGACGCATCCAAAGCATGGATCTCACCTCGACGCCTGGCAGAGGCTAGGACAAGGAGAAAAACCGTTTTCCAAGTGACTAACTTGAGGGGCGCCGAAGCCAGGGGCTCGAACGGGGCTGATGCCAGACGGTTCAAGACCAACGACAAGTCCCACGCAGGAGTGGGGTTTCACGCCACGGGACGATCTACCTCGAAGTTCTTGAGCAATAAAGTCAAGGCATGATCGGTCCCGTAGTCCACACCTTGTCGCGGCAAAAGAAGACCTTCTATTTGGTCGTGCGAGCCAAGAGGACACTTCCTCAGAAAATCCCTTTGCGCGGAAGGATCGCTGGACAACATCCATGCGTGAAGGGCCAGCTGGCGTGTGTTCTGGTGAAACACCGGAGACCGTGGCTGCCTCAGTAGATCTCCTCGCAGAGGCAACGGCCTCGGAACATCGACAAGGAGATCTAGAAGCTCTGGGAACCACGACTTCTCGGGTTGTAGAGGCGCAATAAGCAGGATCCGACATTGTTGTGCTCGAACCTTGGCAATCACTTGCGGAATCAGAATGGCTGGGGGGTAAGCATATGCATACAGGCCCTCCCAGTCCATAGACAGAGCATCCACACCCCAAGCCAGGGGGTCTGAGGTTGGCGACACAAAGGTGGGGAGCCTGTTGTTCCAACGAGTGGCAAACAGGTCCACATGAGGTCGATCCCAATGGGTACATAACTGTCGAAAGACCGCTGGAGACAAGGTCCATTCGGTAGGCTGTACCTGACCCCGCCGAGACAGCATGTCTGCCAAGACATTGAGACGGCCGGGAATGTGACGGGCACGGAGCATAATCGATTGGGCGTTGCATCACCGTAGCAAGGCCGACACCTGACGACTGAGTGTCAAGGAACGAGTGCCTCCTTGCTTGTTGGTGTAGGCCACGACCGTTGAGTTGTCCGTGGCAACCAAAACTGAGTGTCCTGCTAACTCGGATACCCAATTGGCCAGGGCCCTAGATACAGCTTCCAACTCGAGAGCATTGATGTGCCAAGACAAATGATGGTCGCTCCACAAGCCCGAAATCTCTTGGAAGTCCAAGTGGGCGCCCCAGCCCTCCGTGCTGGCATCCGTAAACAGATGCTTGGATGGCAGCGGCAGACGGAAGGGAGAACCTTGTGACAGGTTTCTGATTTGAATCCACCACTGCACGCACTCGCGAGCCGCTGGAGACAATATTACCATCGTAGAGTCGGGGTCTGTAGCTTGACACCAACCCAAACTCAGGCAATGCTGCAGTTCTCGCATATGTAAGCGGCCCAAAGGTACCAGCTTCTCCGTTGCCGCCAACAGGCCTAGCAGAGACTGCCAGGTGGCTGCCGACTGACACGGATGAGCCAGGAAGGAGGCTAGAATAGGGCGCAATTTGGAAATTCTGTCCTGAGGTGGGAAGACCATGCCTGACGTGGTCACAAACCTGTAGCCCAGGAACACGAAATCTCGAGATGGAACGAGCTCTGATTTCTCGAAATTGATCACTAGGCCCATTGTCTGACACGTATTGATCAACCAATCGCGGTGCTCCAACAACGTGTCCCGAGACTGACTGCGTAGGAGCCAGTCGTCGAGGTATTGATGAAGGAACAATCCCCGCTGGTGGGCCAGGCTCTGGACCTCCCTCACCACCATGGTGAATATCCAAGGAGAAGGTGACAAGCCGAATGGTAGAGCACAGAACTGCCACACACGACCCCGGAAAGCGAACCTCAGATACTTTCGCGAGGCTGAGTGTATCGGAATGTGGAAGAAGGCATCCTTCAGATCCAGCGAGATCGCCCATGCATTCTCTGGAAGCGCTAACCGAATGAACTCGGGCGTCTCCATAACGAACTTTGGAGTCTGCACGAACGGATTCAGAGGCGACAAGTCTATGACTGGGCGACAACCGCCGGAACTCTTTGGAACCACGAACACGATACTGTAGAAACCCGGAGTCCGCGGATCTGCAGGTTCTACTGCCCCTTTTGCGATCAATTTTTTTATCTCTACATCCAAGGCTGCTCGCTTCGCCGGAGCCGACGGCAGAGTGAATGACTTGGGGATGGGGGATAATGCAGGTTGAGTTATGAACTGAATCTGGAATCCCTTCCGGAGTACCCCCCCAGATCCAAGGGCTGGCACCCATCTCTTGCCAAATGGGCCAAAACAGATTTAAGCGCCTGCCGACTGGCGGTTCTACGTGACCAAAATGAGCGGGAGTCGCCATTGGTGACGCGTGGTACTCGGAAAGTTCCCTGGCACTGGTACTTACTGTCGTGACTGGGCCTGGACGCCCCTGCTCCGCCCTTAGACTTGCCGCGGCGGCTGGACCCGGAGTGGCGACCACCACGCTTGGTTGTAGAGGCAGGGGCTCCTGAAAAGGGCTGCTTCTTCCTCTGTTTCTTGGGCTTTGAAGAAGAAGCGGTCTGTGGCTGCGGCCGTGGCTTCCAAGCCTTCTGCTTGGCAAGCAGTTCGGAGACCAGCTGGGCATTGGCCGACTGGACGCGGTCCGACACTTGCCGTTCCTCGGCTGAAAGAGCACCGTCCTCTCCGTGGAACAGGGAGTTGGCGGCCTGGTCCGTGAGCGCCTCCTGTGCGCAGGACAGCAGCATGGGGGCGGAACGTAGTCGGGATTTCAAATCCAGGGACGGCTTGAAAGTCAGGGACTTGAGGAAGGCGTCCCGTCGCCACTGCTCCATGGTGAACGCGCCGTAAGAGAGCTGGTGTAGGCGGTCCCGGATAGACAAGCCCGCGCTGGACAGAAATCTGATATCGGTGGAGATCTGATCCTGAAGGGCAGCTTGGGGGACGGGTCCAGCAGAGGCTTGCTGGGCCAGGTTCTCGAGGAGATCCCGCGCGGCGGCTAAAAGCCAGTCCTGGGTGGAGTCGATGAGAACAGCTGAACGAATCGACTGTTGAACATCTGCTACCTGGGCAGGGGTCACCGAGATCTTCGAGGGGGCCGACATATACTGAAGAGTCTTCTTGGAAGGCTCCGACGGCTTCTCCGTGAAGTCCTTGTGGGAAGGCAAGTAAGAAGAGGAGAGCTTGGGTTTATTTATCTTGTCTCCCTTGGCCTTGATGGAGGCTTGGCGACGAACCTCGAACGCCTTGCGTACGCTGCGGCTGAGAGGCAGTTGCTGGCGTGAACTTGATGGCGGTACTGGCTGGCCACAAGAAACTGGTTCCACTGACGAGGAGGTTTCCGTCGGAGGCTCTGGCGGAAACTGGGAACCGAGACACGCACGCGTGAGAACCAACTTCTCCCGGAACTGGAGATCCTGAGAGGAGACACGTTCGTCTACCAGGGAAGGATGTATGGACGCGGAGTCCATATCCTCTTCTTCGTCCTCTTCTTCTGAGTCGGACTCCGGGTCGGGACAGCGACGCTTCCGTGAAGACGAGGGAACAAAGCCGGAAGAGGCCAGCACCTGGAGCACCTGAGCCGGGGTGACTCCACGGGAAGATCCTGGAGTAGGGCCGACAACCTGAGCCGGAGTGGCTAAGAGCTGGTCCGGGGGTAAGAGGCCTGGTGACTGTAGGGACTGGGTCCGCTGCAGAGGCGTGGATAGTCCACAGGTGGCCTCGCTCGCACGGCCTGCGAGAGGCAAGAATCCAGGAAGAGGAGCAGTCGGGGGACGACACTGGAGGAGGCTGTGCTGCACCTGAGTCGAGAGCTGCGAGAACATCGCTTGCATTTGTGCCGACATGCGAGAGGAGATGTCTAGTTCCAACTGCCGAAAATCCTGAGGCGCGGAGGAGGCAGGTGAAGGTAACATAACGGACTCCGCTAAAGAGCGGCCCGACACACGCACTGCCGAAGGGTGGCCCGAAGGCCCGGACTCCGCTGAAGAGCGGCCCGCGAAGACAGTCGTGAGAGGTTGGCCCGAAGGCCCGAACATTGCTAAAGAGCAACCCGCAGTCTGGCCCGAAGGCCCGGACGTCGCTAAAGAGCGACCCGCTGTGGCAGGGTCCGTAGATGGCATCCCGAGGGAGCTGTCTGGTGGCGAGGCTATCCGCTGTATCGGCGGCGGGGAAGGCCTGCTGCGCTGGGATATCGACTGGAAGAGAGAGTGAGAATTAGACATATCGTCATAACCTCCTCCCTCCTCCCACTTTCACCGAAACATCGCGCCCTGAGGCAGTCAGATGCGGTGGAAGATGAGGCGAGCACTCACTGCTAGCATTGAAGCCATTAGTCCGAATAGAAAACAGAGGCTGGTCGGATCCTGGGATCCGATGGGAACCCGGGTCCCGGGCCCCGACAGGGGCCGGGAGCCGAACTAGCCCTATTTCTAACTCGACCAAACCACTAGCGTCAGTTACTAATGCCCGAGGTGGGCATAGAAGCAACGCCGTGGTATCGAGGGACAAGCCTGAGCTGGTAGCGGAATGCCGAGGAAGACGCAAGCATGGTCTATCAGCATCTGATACCTTAACGAGAGTCGTGTTCCTATCGGAACCTGGGTTCCCATCGGAACCCGGGCCCGAGCGGGGCCCGGGACCCGAGCGCCAACGTGTAGCTGTATAGCTGACAGTGACTCGGAACCCGGAGCCGTAATCCCACCGGGACCCGGGTCCCGACCGGGACCCGGGAGCCGAGCACCGTCATCTGACATGAGCGTGACAGATTAGAGCGTGGGAATGGACGGAGTGTTCCTGGGACCCGGGCTCCGAGCGCCCACGCAAGGCATGGACTCGGAAACACGACGCTCGGGGTGAATGGAGAGAAAACGATTAACCAGGCTAGCTGGAAAATCTAACAGACTCCGAACACTCAAAAGGTGAGGGCGCAATGCCGAAAGCAGAGAGCGGCCCACCACATCACCCACCACACCTGACGGGGCCAGAGCCGCACACACAGGTGGGGGAGAGAGAGGGACAAACATGACATTACAATCAAAATTATGACAAAATTCCTGTGAGTCTACAGGGCGTCTACACTCACTGGGGATTGTAAAGCCGAGCACCGTCATCTGACATGAGCGTGACAGATTAGAGCGTGGGAATGGACGGAGTGTTCCTGGGACCCGGGCTCCGAGCGCCCACGCAAGGCATGGACTCGGAAACACGACGCTCGGAGTGAATGGAGAGAAAACGATTAACCAGGCTAGCTGGAAAATCTAACAGACTCCGAACACTCAAAAGCTGAGGGCGCAATGCCGAAAGCAGAGAGCGGCCCACCACATCACCCACCACACCTGACGGGGCCAGAGCCGCACACACAGGTGGGGGAGAGAGAGGGACAAACATGACATTACAATCAAAATTATGACAAAATTCCTGTGAGTCTACAGGGCGTCTACGCTCACTGGGGATTGTAAAGCTAAATTAAGCCGAGCCGACTCAGTGTCGAAGCGACGGATGGCGGCGAGACAATGCACCCGGGCGGACCGAGAGCAGTCAACATCAGGTGGGGAGGGACGTGAACGGAGGTGAAGTAAATCCCTCAACGCCCCATACACGGTTGACCAGTCTTCTGGTGAACGAGATTCGCACTTGTCGCAAGGAAAATCGTCGATGCAGAACGAATCCACACACCGCCAACAGAAGTCGTGGACCTGCCACGCTGGTAAGAACACGTGGCACCGGCCACACTCAGCTCATTCAGCTCATTCAAACAGGAAAACCTGGGCGTGGACTACCGTCAACGTGTTAAAAAGGACACCCCTAACGCCCTGAGTCCTTTCCTGCCGAGTTTCCACAGAGGTGGAACGATCCAAGCAATAAAATTAAACAGAAATATAGAGTAGGCATAAGTAGGTCTGCTTCCTTCAATAGGAGAATTGGGAATGGAGGAAGTGGCTACGGTGCTGCCCCTGGTGGCAGCAAGGGAGGGGTCATTCTTTATTCTTCCCCATATGAGAGGTTTCTCTATGGGGGAGCCTAATTTAAGTAGGCTGTTAGGAGTTACCCGTGTAGTATTATGGAGGTAATGTATATGACAATAATGATGTGTTTGATTTTCACATTTGTGGGCAAATGACAAAAACCGTTTTCACATTTGTGGTTAAATTTTTTTTTCACATTTGTGGGTGGATTTTTTTTCACATTTGTGGGTAATGATATTTTCACATTTGTGGGTGATTTACAAAATTTGTTTTCACATTTGTGGGTTTTCACATTTGTGGGCGTTTTAACATTTGTGGGTTCAACACTCGTGCCTCGTTTCGTGAGGACCATACATTCAATTTAATTCTTGGTCCCCCCCCCCTTCCTGTGATTTCTAGATACGCCCCTGGTACTAGTGTATCTACTGTACTGTCACGAGTTGGAATCGTGCCAAATTAACGGCATGAAGAAATTATGATCGGAGAGATATCATATTTAGCCTTGAAAAAGATAGCCACCAGTTCCCTGAGAATTTTTTTTCACATCTCAATTATCACTGTCCGTTCTCAAGTTATGACCATTTTGTGTATGTTAATTTTAGGCCTATGTCATGATAATATTTGCACCTAATTAGCAACAGTGTATTATATTATAATGAGTATTCATGACGTCACATCGAAAATTGATTATTAGCAAAGAAATCTTATTAATAGGCTCATGTTAACCATCTCTCACTAGACTCACTATTCTTTAATTTACAGGGCAGGGTGCGGGAATTCATTGGGGCCTGTGCTCAGCTGTTGGTCGCGCCGAAAATTCACGTGACCAATGATAAGGGAGGTCTTAGTTTCTCATACATCATAGGGCTACGTGCGGCCAGCGCCTCCTGTCGTCATAATGTTGCAGTAGTAATTTTGTCCACAACAATTACTGCTGTATCATTATGACGACAGGCGGCGCTAAGCGCCGAGTGCTTCGTTCGTTGTGCGTTGTTCATCATGCGATATGCTATATTCTAAATGCAATGTGCTAAGTTCCATATGCATTGTGCCAGATGCGATTTGTTTTTGATAGTTTGCATGGCCAAAGGTGTTAGCATTGAGAAAGTATTGTAACGGTTTTGGGGCGTACCCAAAGGTTTCCCCTAGGTAATTATGTTAGTGTTTTGTGATATTATGGTTAAATAACCGTTTATTAGGGTGTATATGTGTTTAAAGGTTCATACGGTTCCGTATTGTTAATGTTTTAAAGGTTTTCCGTCTCGGAACTTAGTAATTTATGATGTTGGTAAAGCCGGAGACGGATCCGGAGACGGAGACGGAACCGGACACGGAGCCGGAACAATGGAGTACAAAAACGTAATGACGTTATTTCCGGAAGGTCATGTGATCAGCCTCATTTTCGGTTTAAAAGGTGATGTGTCAGCCACTGATTGGTTCTAGAGTGTTTTTAGAAATCCGGAAAATATCAGTGTTTTGGCGGATTATGACGTCACAATAGGTTGGTCACGTGACGTGGGTCTCAGGTCTATAAAAGCCCCCGCTTCACAGCGGACGGCGGAGTTGGTGTCCTGACGTCGACCTGTGCAGACCCCTTCTCCCATAGCAGAGTACTCCCTTGTTCCGGATAGAGTCATCCAGATGATAGCAGTTAAGTCTTCCGACTGTGAACTTGGAAAATAAACATGAAAACTTCAACCGAGTTGTTTTTCCGTGTTCGTTAGGGAACTGGAAGTTATAATAAAGTTAGTTTCCCGGAAAAGACAGTTATACGGAGTAAAGGGAGATAAGACTACAGTCGGTTAAGACCAAGTTGTAACGACGTCTTAGGGTGATCTAAGAACCCAGATCACCGAAGAAGGAGTCGGAGACGGAGACGGAGGTGGAGACCAACGGAGCAACTACGGAGGCGGTATCGGACGGAGCAGTTGCAGAGACGGGAACGACGAAGCAGTTGCAGAGGCGGTACCGGACGACGGAGTTGCAGAGGCAATACCTGACGGAGCGGTTGCGGTAACCGGGAGTGGGAACACTTCCGAGATACTCCATTTCAGGTGCAGTCGCAGGTTGCGGTGAGGCGGAGCCAACCGGAGCAGATTGCAGTGCGGCGGAACCTGGCAGAGCGGTTGCAGTATTCGGAAACGGCAACGTTCCCGGATTCTTTATTCCAGGCGCAGTCGCAGTTTGCAGTAAGACGGAAAACGACGGAGCTGTTGCAGTAAAGCGGTTTCCCGACGGAGCAGTTGCAGTACCCGGAGACGGAAACGCCTCCGGATCCTTACTTTACAGGTGCAGTTGCAGATTAGCAGTCGGGCAACGGTTAAGAGGTCCATTCCAGACCACGCTACCAACCTTAGAGACTTCTAGCCGGAGTTCAACCGTACAACAGTAGCAGTTTCCCGGAGTTTTACCGTTTCAGCTCCGGTTAAACAACAACTCACCCACCTCCCTAGAAAACCGGTTCATCAAGACGTCACAGAAGGGTTCAAACCCGTTACAACTTTTTGGTGGCAGCGGTGGGATCATCTGCAGTATGACTACTAGACGGGGCAAATTGGCGGAACAGCAGCTGAAGGCAGCCGTGTCGGACACGGAGCAGCCTGTAGGAGCAGTAGGAGTTGAGCCGTTGCAGATGCCGGTTGCGGAAAAAGAAGCGGTTCGTCCTGCCGAGCGGAAGCTGTTGCAGCCGGAAATGCAGAAAGCAGTTGCAGACGAGCCCCTCCGGGTTCCTCAAGGAGAACAGCCTGCAGAGCAGTTAGCAGAGGCGGAAATTAACTTTCCGGACCAGGCTGGCGATCGGGAACCGGATGCGGACCCGGAAGGCGGAGAGAACTTAGTCGACAACCTGACCAGATTATTGGCGACCCAAATGGAGGTGTTTCAGCAGCACCTGGCAGTAACCGGAAAGCAGCAGCAGGCAGAAGCAGTACAACAGCCAGCACCAAGGGCAGGAGTAGCCAGATTAATGACATACGACGGAACTGATCCGTGGCCGGAATATGAGGCTCACCTCCTTGAATACGCTCGGTACTACCGTTGGACAGCAGAGGAAAAGGCGCTGAACTTATGTGTCAGTTTGAGAGGTAACGCCCGCAGCATACTACTGGATCTGTCCGCGGAGCAGAGACGCAGCTTTGATACGGTTGTGGCGGCATTAAAACAGCAGTTTTGTCCGGGGGAGAAAACATTTGTTTTCCAGGCAGAATTGCAGACACGGAAATTGCAGCCGGAGGAGGAGCTGTCCGAGCTGGCCAGAGACATACGGAGCAAGACGCGGCTAGCTTACCCAAAAGCAGATCCGGCAACAACAGAAGTGCTCATGAAGATGCATTTCTGCAACAGCCTGACTAACCGAGATATGCGGTTGTCGGTATTGAAAAGCCACCCGGAAACGCTGTCGCAGGCCCTGGCTTTCGCTACCGAGTATGAGAGTATCATGAAAACGGACAACAGCAGACCAGCGGAGCGACACCGGACGAGGCAGCTGAACACGGAGCCGGAGTGGAGCCAGCAGGTGAACGAATTGCGGAAGCAAGCCGAGCAGACTCAGCAGCAGATGGCGGATCTGATGACTCAGGTCAAGGAAGCGGTTAGCCGGCAGCAGCAGCAGCGCAGTTCCCGAGCGGATTTAGAATGTTTCAACTGTGGCCGGAAAGGGCATTTTGCCCGAGACTGTAGGCAGCCGAAGCAGCAGCAGCAGCGGCGTCAACCACAACAGCAGCAGTCGCCGCGACAACAGCAGCAGCAGCAGCAGCCGCAGCAGCAGCAGCAGCAACAATTGCAGCAGCCACGACAGCAGCAGCAGCAGCCGGAAAACTAGAGCGGGTCGCGGAAAAGGGGAAATCCGGGACCCGGAAGAGAGGACACCCCCATAACCGGCAGGTGGTTCACGGACCCGGTCCCAGGGGCGAGGTGGGCATGTGTGTGACAGCCAGAGTATGCGGAGAGCCAGTAACGCTGATAATCGACACCGGCAGCACTGTCACAATGCTCAACCTACAAACCTGGGAACGGATCCGGAAACCCGGAATGAAGCTGAAGCGGTCGCCGATTCGTCTTTCAATGGTTGACGGAAGTAACATACGGACACATGGCCGGAAAGAACTTCCACTCAACATCGCAGGAGTAGCTGAGACCGTGACGTTCGAGATCGCAGACTGTGAAGACGAAGGAATACTGGGGATGGATTTCATCCGTTCCCGAGTATCCGGCATAAACTTCGACCGGATGACCATGCAGATGGGCAGCCAGGAGGTGTTCCTCACCATGTTCGAGCAGACCAGGGAGCCGTTTCCGATCAACGCTGTAGCAGATTACCAAATTCCGCCGGAAACGGAACAGCTGATTATAGGACAAGCAGAGAGTGTCCGTGAAGCAGAAGGAGTACTAGAAATGCCGCAGGAGCCTACGGAGAAAAGACCTTGGCTGATCGGGAGAACTTTATCCCGGATAAAGCAAGGAACAGTCCCGGTTCGAGTGATCAACGTGATGGCAGAGCCGGTAATCATCAAGAAAGGAGCGCAGTTGGCGACGATGACCACCTTAGCAGCCGGTTGCAGTGTTGTGCCGTTGGCGGAGCGGAGCCGGAAGGTGCAGATTTCCACGGAGTCGGAGGCCGGGCGGAATTGGAGCGGGTACGAGAAGCTGCGGCAGTTAGCAGAGCAGACCCAGGATGCAGTGCCGAGTCATTTCCGCGAGAGAGTAACCGACCTCCTATTTCGGAATAAGCCGACCTTCAGTAATGATGCCGGAGAACTGGGGCAGACCAACGAGGTACAACATCAGATAAACACGGGCAGTCACCGGCCGATTAAGCAGCCAACCAGACGAATTCCGCCAGACAAGAGAGAGCTGGTGAGCAGTCTGATTCAGGAGATGAAAGACAAGAACGTCATTGAAGAAAGTAGCAGTCCGTGGGCTTCACCGATTGTCCTCGTGAAGAAAAAGGATGGGACCACCCGGTTCTGCGTCGATTACCGGCGGTTAAATGCAGTCACGGAGAAAGATGCTTATCCGTTGCCGAGAATAGACGACACCATAGCAGCCTGTGCAGACGCTAAATGGTTCTCCACTCTCGACCTGACCAGTGGCTACTGGCAGGTCGGGATGGATGAAGACGCCCGGAAAAAGTCGGCCTTCTGTGTTCCTGGCGGCCTTTACCAGTTCAAAGTGATGAGTTTCGGCTTGTGCAATGCTCCGGGTACGTTCGAGCGGTTGATGGAGAAGGTGCTAGGCGGTTTGTCCTGGAAGACCTGCCTCATATATCTGGACGACATCATAGTCTACAGCAAGACCCTGGAGGATCACATCCGTGATCTTCAGGAGGTGTTCAGCAAGCTGAGAGAGGCAGACCTAAAAGTCAAACCGTCAAAATGCAAGTTCTTCCAGCCGGAGGTGTCTTTCCTAGGTCACATAGTCGGCAGAGACGGTATCCGCACCGACCCGGCAAAAACGGAGGCAGTACGGAAGTGGCGGACACCCACCAACCTGACGGAGCTGCGCAGTTTTCTGGGACTTTGCTCCTATTACCGGAAGTTCGTGCCGAAGTTCTCCGAGATTGCAGCGCCGCTGAATCACTTGACGGAAAAAGGGGTGCCGTTCCGGTGGCAGACGGAGCAAGAACAGGCATTTGCAGAGCTGAAGAACCGCCTAGTATCGGCACCGATACTCGGGTACCCAAGGGAGCAAGGCCGATATATCCTGGACACGGACGCCAGTGACACCGGGCTGGGAGCAGTACTGTCACAGAAGCAGGGCAACCAGGAGCGGGTGATAACCTACTTGAGCCGCAGCCTAACCAAAGAAGAACGGAGATACTGTGTCACCCGGAAGGAGCTCCTGGCGGTTGTGTTTGCGGTACAGAAGAATAAGCAGTACTTGCTGGGACGACACTTCCTTCTTCGCACGGATCATGGCAGTCTGACCTGGCTTATGAATTTCAAGGAGCCCCAGGGGCAGGTAGCCCGGTGGATTGAGCTCCTGAGTGAGTTTCATTTCGACATCGAACATCGTCCGGGGCGAATCCATAATAATGCGGACGCCTTGTCCAGATCCCCATGCAGCCAATGCGGAAAAATCGACTGGAAACAAGCCAAGATAGATGCCTGGAACTACGGAGAAAGAATCCGGCAGACACGAAGTGAAGAAACTCCTCAGCCCAAGCCAAAGAAGGGGGGACGCCGGAAGCGGTCAAGGAGATCGGGCGGAGAAGCAGAACTGACGGAGGAAGCAGTCCCAAGGAAGGCGGTTGCAGTAGCGGAGAAAGCAGCGTCCCGGAAGCCGGTTGCGGTTGCGGTGACAGAGGAAGCAGTCCCAAGGAAGGCGGTTGCAGTAGCGGAGAAAGCAGCGTCCCGGAAGCCGGTTGCGGTTGCGGTGACAGAGGAAGCAGTCCCAAGGAAGGCGGTTGCAGTAGCGGAGAAAGCAGCGTCCCGGAAGCCGGTTGCGGTTGCGGTGACAGAGGAAGCAGTCCCAAGGAAGGCGGTTGCAGTAGCGGAGAAAGCAGCGTCCCGGAAGCCGGTTGCGGTTGCGGTGACGGAGAAAGCAGCGTCCCGGAAGCCGGTTGCGGTTGCGGTGACGGAGAAAGCAGTGTCCCGGAAGCCGGTTGCGGTTGCGGTGACGGAGAAGGCAGTTCCAGGAAAAGCGGATGCGGTTGCAGAGCAGATTAGGCTGGCGGAAAATGCGGACCAGGATACTGTGCTGGGGCAGAAATATCGACCAGATGATTTGCGGAGAATGCAGCAAGCAGAACCTTGGTACTCACTGGTGACGTCGCTGATCGACGGGAGCGGTACAGCTGGCAGTGCAGACTTTTCCAGTATGAGCAGCGAGGAGAAAGTGCTGTACGGGATGCGGAAGACCTTGCTGAAAGTCGACGGAGTAGTCTACCGGAAATGGAGAACGGCAGAAGGAACCAGCCGAATGCAGTTAATAACCCCGAAGGAGCTGAGACAGGAGATTTTCCGTCTGGCCCACCAGAGCCGGACGGGAGGACACCTCGGAAGCAGAAGGATGGCGGCTAGCATTCGGAGGCGGTATTTCTGGCCGGCTATGATGCGGGACATAAAGCAGTGGGTGCTGAGCTGTGACGAATGTGCGTCAAGAAGTATGCAGAACTTGAAACGATCTCCGATGCAGAAATACCGGGTTGGAGCGCCCATGGAGAGGGTGGCAATGGACGTGATGGGTCCGTTACCTAAATCCACCCGGGGGAACCGGTACATCTTAGTAATCGGCGATTACTTCACCAAGTGGGTAGAGGCTTACCCGATGCCGAATCAGGAAGCGGTGACGGTTGCGGACATATTCGTCAACCAGTTTGCAGCGCGGTACGGTATCCCGATGGAGATACACACCGACCAAGGCAGAAATTTCGAGTCCGACTTGCTGAAAAATGTTTGCAGAATCCTGGGGATTCACAAGACACGGACAACCGCTTTCCGACCTCAGTCGGACGGTTTCATCGAGCGATTCAACCGGACGCTGCAGCAGATCTTGAGCCTGTACGTAAGCGAGCGGCAGACCAACTGGGATCAGCTAGTTCCGTTGGCGATGGCAGCTTACCGGAGTACCCCGCAGGAGACAACCGGGCAGAGTCCCAACTTGCTGATGCTGGGCAGAGAAGTCAACACTCCGGTAGAGTTACTGATTGGCAGACCGCCGGGAGAATCAACGGCAGAAGTAACAGAGTATGGCAGTCAGCTCCGGGAGCGACTAGAGGCGGTATACAAGGCGGTTCGAGCGAAATCTGGCAGAGAAATGGAACGGCAGAAGAAGCTGTACGACCGGAGGAAGGTCAACAATCAGTTCCAGCCAGGAGACCGAGTGTGGATGGCGGTCAAAACACGGAAGAAGGGCAAAGCTCCCAAGTTGCAGAGGAAGTGGAGCGGTCCAAAGCTAGTGCTGAGCAGATTTACCGACGTGACCTACGAGATTGCAGAGAGTGAAACTCGACAGAAGGTGGTTCACTTCGATTTGCTGAAACCGTATAATGGCGTCAAGCATCCGAGATGGATGAAGCGGAGAATGGCGGATTCCTGGAGGCAGACGGAGCCGCCAAAGCAGAGTAGTGTTCCGGAGACGGAACCGACGGTCTCTGAGTCGGATACGGACTCGGAGTAAAGCCGCAGAGGACGCAGAAATATTAGAAGACGGAGTGAGCTGTAGAGCAGGAGAAGGAGATAGCTGAGACCCTGGTAAAACGTTGAGTTCCGGCAGAGAGCGACCGCAAGAAGTCGGAGCAGTGAGCAAGTGCTGGTTCCGGAAACAGGGCGGAGAAAGGAAGCAGAGCGGAAAGCGGTGCAGAGACCGGATAGAGACATCCTTGAGGTTCTGACTGGTTTGAGCGCATAGTCAACCAGTCCAGGGTAGCGGCCAGGGGTCCAGAAGAACCTGGGTTAGCGGTCTAGTATCTCCAGAGAAGCAGCTACACGTCTTCCGTATTCAGAGAATTAAGACGGAAAAGTTTTCCGGCTGTAGACATCCAACCGGAGTTTCCACTTAGCAGAGACAGCAAACCGGCTGCAGATCGACAGAAGCGGTGAAACATCATTCCAGATAGGAAGGGCCCTCCTTCTGGACAAGAATGTATGCAGTTTCCAGTGTCGACAAGCAGTAATACCAATGAGCAGATATGCAGTTGACGAAGCAGTACAGATGGCGGAAACGCCCAACTTGCAGTCTAGATGTTCGTCTGAGAGGCAGATTCAACTGGCTGAGACTCTTTTCAACCCTCCTGATGGCAGAGATACTTCAAAATTGCAGATACTTCGCTCGGAGAAGCAGTTGAAAGGGAGCCGGAAAAACCCGGAGAAGCCGGTTGAGCCGGAGACGGACACCTCTCGGTTAACGGTTGAGTTTTTGCATAATTGTGACGTCACTCCTGAGGCAGCCAATCAGCGTGGAGCTTTTCAAATCACGTGAGCAGAAAGGGTATATAAGGGCCTTGAAATCGGGCTCTGAGAGCAGTTGAAGAGCAGACCTCGAGCTGTGCACATCGCAGACAAAGTTTGGCGGAATTGAATCAAGTCCAGCATTTTCCGGTTGCGGCAGATTTTGCAGTGAAAAACGACTAAGTGTTTCCCGGAAGACCATCAGTCCGGAGAAGCGGTGCAGTAGAAGCGGTGCAGTAGTTAGACGACTTCTTTATCCCGGCTTTCCGGATGGCGTATTCGGCGTTCCTAAGAAGACAAGGTGATGGACGGGGCGGAGCCGGAGGGAATCGAGAGCGACGGAGGCGGTTGGCAGTGTAGCGGTCGACGGAGGCGGAGCAGAAAGCAGATCCAGCGGCCGAGACGATAGCAGAGCAGATAGCAGAGCAGATAGCAGAGCGGATAGCAGAGCAGAAAGCAGAGCAGATAGCCGAGCGGACAGCAGACCCGATGGCAGATCGGGAGGCAGACCGGAGACCAAAACGGAAGGCGGAAACCGGAGCAGAGCTGGCAGTGAGACGGAGACCCGAGGATCCACGGAGCGAACTTTGCCGGCAACCATTCAAGCAGTAGCCGGAAGCAGAACCAGTTCAGCGGCTAGGGATGACGGAATAGAGTCTTCCGCGTCTGAACGAAGCCATGCGGACGTGCAGAGAGCCCGGAGGAGTATCCTGGTAGATCAAGCCAGAGCTACACCCGGAATCCTGTCTCCGGTGGAAACCCGACCTCGACAGTCTTCCAGTGAGCGGTCCGGAAGGAGCCAAGTCCGAGCACCAACCCAGAGTCCACCCTACACCTTCTACCCGTTTGGCGGTCCTTCAACTCAACCGTGTCCGTCCCATTGTTTCCCGGTGAATATTGGGGGACGGAGCGCTTCCGTCTTTGCACCCGCAGTCCCGGAGCACGCCAGATACTATGCAGTACGTTGGGGACCGGAGCAGTGGGGGCCAGCCGAGATGCGAGACTCCGGCGTCTACGTGGAGATCATGGAGCAGAGAGAGTCACCGTTTGGTCTCGTCCCGACCCGTCAGATCGTCCGGATTCCAGATTGGTCCATCCGGGACGAACGCCTCAGGAATGGATTCTACGTCCCGCCCCAGTGGAGCCTCCATGATCCGGATCTTCTCCCGGTTGATGCCAGAGGGACAAGCTTCGGACGACCGTTGGTACCACAGACCTTTCCACCGCGTCCGCCGTCGGGGAGCAGTTCGCGCCGTGATACTGGTGGGCAGTAGTCGTCGCAAGTCGTCGCAAGTCGTCGCAAGTCAAGTCGGCGCAAGGAGAAGAAAGAAGAACCGTTTCCCGGATTCTAGTATAATTAAGAGTTAAAAAGTGGGAAACGGAACAAGCAAGATATCCGGGTACAGTGACGGTAAACTAGTTAAGAGATACCAGTACCCGGATCACGGAGACAAGTTGTGTTTGATTTTACGGACAGTTTAACGGTTGACAATTTGTATATATGTGATATTGTTCTGTTCGGGACGAACAGAGTCTAAGGAAGGGGGAGTGTAACGGTTTTGGGGCGTACCCAAAGGTTTCCCCTAGGTAATTATGTTAGTGTTTTGTGATATTATGGTTAAATAACCGTTTATTAGGGTGTATATGTGTTTAAAGGTTCATACGGTTCCGTATTGTTAATGTTTTAAAGGTTTTCCGTCTCGGAACTTAGTAATTTATGATGTTGGTAAAGCCGGAGACGGATCCGGAGACGGAGACGGAACCGGACACGGAGCCGGAACAATGGAGTACAAAAACGTAATGACGTTATTTCCGGAAGGTCATGTGATCAGCCTCATTTTCGGTTTAAAAGGTGACGTGTCAGCCACTGATTGGTTCTAGAGTGTTTTTAGAAATCCGGAAAATATCAGTGTTTTGGCGGATTATGACGTCACAATAGGTTGGTCACGTGACGTGGGTCTCAGGTCTATAAAAGCCCCCGCTTCACAGCGGACGGCGGAGTTGGTGTCCTGACGTCGACCTGTGCAGACCCCTTCTCCCATAGCAGAGTACTCCCTTGTTCCGGATAGAGTCATCCAGATGATAGCAGTTAAGTCTTCCGACTGTGAACTTGGAAAATAAACATGAAAACTTCAACCGAGTTGTTTTTCCGTGTTCGTTAGGGAACTGGAAGTTATAATAAAGTTAGTTTCCCGGAAAAGACAGTTATACGGAGTAAAGGGAGATAAGACTACAGTCGGTTAAGACCAAGTTGTAACGACGTCTTAGGGTGATCTAAGAACCCAGATCACCGAAGAAGGAGTCGGAGACGGAGACGGAGGTGGAGACCAACGGAGCAACTACGGAGGCGGTATCGGACGGAGCAGTTGCAGAGACGGGAACGACGAAGCAGTTGCAGAGGCGGTACCGGACGACGGAGTTGCAGAGGCAATACCTGACGGAGCGGTTGCGGTAACCGGGAGTGGGAACACTTCCGAGATACTCCATTTCAGGTGCAGTCGCAGGTTGCGGTGAGGCGGAGCCAACCGGAGCAGATTGCAGTGCGGCGGAACCTGGCAGAGCGGTTGCAGTATTCGGAAACGGCAACGTTCCCGGATTCTTTATTCCAGGCGCAGTCGCAGTTTGCAGTAAGACGGAAAACGACGGAGCTGTTGCAGTAAAGCGGTTTCCCGACGGAGCAGTTGCAGTACCCGGAGACGGAAACGCCTCCGGATCCTTACTTTACAGGTGCAGTTGCAGATTAGCAGTCGGGCAACGGTTAAGAGGTCCATTCCAGACCACGCTACCAACCTTAGAGACTTCTAGCCGGAGTTCAACCGTACAACAGTAGCAGTTTCCCGGAGTTTTACCGTTTCAGCTCCGGTTAAACAACAACTCACCCACCTCCCTAGAAAACCGGTTCATCAAGACGTCACAGAAGGGTTCAAACCCGTTACAGTATTAGTGAGAACTTGGAAGTATGCAGCAAGGAGATTGAAGTTAGAACTATGCAGTAAGAATGTGTGAATTCGACACAGAAAGTTTAGAAATAGTAATGTGGAATAAAGAATTTTGCGGTTGATATAATCATTCACAACAAGAAAATCTACAAAGCATGTCAATGAATATTGACCCTAAAAACGCTCCATACTATCCAGTTTATTTCAGCGTACACATACTACACAATTGACCTATCGCATATGCTATACAAATTTTGGCTTTTGCTGAGGTTGATAGTGATTATCTTCACTTGCTGGAAAGTTGTATTCACCTGGCAAGCTCGGTGAATACAACTTTCCAGCAAGTGAAGATTATCACGTATCAACCGAAAGCTAAAATGTCAATATTTGTTTTATTATTAACTGTGTGGACAATTCAGTCCACACAGACTTATAAACTCAGAACACATCGATGCACAGATGGCAACAGCTCTCCAAGCGCGTGATCAGGCGATGCGCGCCATCTGGCGAGGTCAGAAAAGGATCAACTAAAACTTATACCTCGGACTAGGAAATATCGAGATATCACTTTCTCCAGAACATCTCGACCAGGATATTGTAGTATCATTTTAGTCACGTGGTCTCATTTGAACCAATCACAAATAGGAATCTTATAGGTTAATAATAATCCCCGTGTTGGGTCCGGGGTGATCCGTGTTGGCACCTGAGTTCTGCCGGGATGGTCCGGGGTCATCCGTGTTGCCACCGTGTAGGTTTCGGGGTGACGGTCATGGGTCTTTTTAGGTTACCGGCCCTTGGTCCGATAACCTATTGCCGTGGCGTTGCATCCGTCGTCGTCGTCGGTCTACATTTTTATTTTTAAAGTTTACAATCGAATCTTTCTGAAAATTTGCACAAAAATGCCTAAAAATATTTCGAGAGGGAGGTATTTTTTATTTTTAATTTTTTTTTTGCAATTCTTTCAAAATGGCGGCCATTTTTAGCGAAAAACCGCCAATTTTGGATTTTGGCGGCCGTTTTTTCAAAAATTGTGTGATCAGATTTGAGATTTTTGTTTCAAAGATTACTCTCATATACATTTTGATTTTTTTCCGACGGGTTTCAAATTATATTTTCCCATGTTAAATTCTCCTATGCTTTATAATGGGAAACATTTTTCCTGATATCTCACGTAATATTGAGATTAGAGATTACGAATCAATTGTGGACTTATAGGAATATGATGAATATTCTCGTGACCTTGAATTTGACCTTTGACCTAATTTCAAGGCCGCAGCACAAAATGGCTAATTTATAGCTTAATATCGACTTTACAGCCCAGGAATCAATTGTAGACTTATAGGAAAAGATATATGCCGAATATTCTCGTGACCTTGAATTTGATCTTTGACCTAATTTCAAGTTCACAGCACAAAATGGCTAATATCTCGTTTATTTTCAATTTCACAGCTCAGGAATCAATTGTGAACATATAGGAAATGATTCAAGCTGAATATTGTCATGACCTTGAATTCGATCTTTTACCTCATTTTCAAGGTCAGAACACAAAATAGCTAATATCTCGATTACTATTGACTTCACAGCTAAGGAATCAATTGTGAACATATAGGAAATGATATATGCTGAATATTCCTCTGACCTTGAGTTTGACCTTTGAACTCATTTTCAAGGTCACAGCACAAAATGGCTAATATCTCGCTTATTGTCGACTTTACAGCTTAGGAATCAATTGTGGACTTATGGGAAAAGATATATGTCGAATGTTCTCATGACCTTGAATTTGGTCTTTGACCTAAGTTTAAGGTCACAGCACAAAATGGCTGATATCTCGCTTACTATCAACTTTACAGCTCAGGAATCAATTATGAGCATATAGGAAATAAAATATGCTGAATATTCTGGTGACCTCGAGTTTGACCTCTGACCTCATTTTCAAGGTCAGAGCACAAAATGGCTAATATCTAGCTTAAGCCTTTACAGCTTAGGAATCAATTGTGAACATATAGGAAATGATATATGCTGAATATGCTGGTGACCTTGAGTTTGACCTTTGACCTCAATTTCAAGGTCAGAGAACAAAATGGTTAATATCTCGCTTATTATCGACTTTACAGCTTAGGACTCCATAGTGAACATATAGCAAATGATATATGTAGAATATTAATGTGACCTTGAACTTGACCTTTGACCTCATTTTCAAGGTCAGAATAACATGGGCAATATCTCACTCATTATCGATTTTACAGCTTAGGAATCGATAGTGAATATGTAGGGAAACAATGATATATGATGAATATTTTGGTGACCTTAAATTGACCTTGACTTCATTTTCAAGGTTAGAGAACAAAAAAGATAATATCTCGCTTATCATCGACTTTACAGCTTAGGAATCAATTGCGAACATATTGGAAATGATATATGCCGAATATTCTCATGACCTTGAACTTGACCTTTGACCTCAATTTCAAGGTCAGATCACAAATGACTAATATCTCATTCATTATCGACTTTACAGCTTAGGTATCGATTGTGGACATGCTAAAAATGATGTGGGCTGAATATTCTCGTCACTTTGAATTGACCAATGATCTTATTTTCAAGGTCATGGTACAAGGTTAATATCTTAAATATACATTGTCCGGTAGTTAGCTTTCTTAGCCCTTGGGCTAATTTTTTTTGCAAAGCATCCAGGACCAACCCGGACCATGCCATCTCATGATCCGTGCTCCTCCACCTGCGTCCGTGCTGGTCCGGCTTCATATGGGACTGGGGCTTAACCCACGGTATATTTCTATGGTCTGATCCTGTCTCGTCAACGACCAGTCGCATGGCCGCGTCGATGTCTAGAGCTACAAGAGAACGCACAGAGCGGAACCGCACCGCCCCTCAAGCCTGCTGTCATCTACCAGAACACCAACGTAGTACCATCTGTTACCAAGGCAACTGTACTCTACCCAAAGACACTCCCAACTACCTGCCTCCAGTCCACAACTATCTGGCCTCTCCATCCGAAATAGGACTTGGCTCCATCACACACGGCCTGGGAATTAACCACCACCCCAGTCACCAAGAGTCGACACGGTACCCCACAGGCGATAAATGTACCTGTGTATCACAGGCGATAGGACCTATTTTTTGGAAGCTCTGAAATCGGCAGGAACCGCCCGTTAGCCTATTGGTACGCTAAAATATTTAGGTGACGATAAATCCATATATATATATATATGTACAAATTCATTATGAATTCATAATTGATCGAACAGGTTAGCTTCAGATGCATAATGGCGATCAGTGATTGCACCTGACAAAGGCTATGGTGGCTTGCATAATGGATGGGTGTTATATACACGTATATTGAAACCGAAAGTCAACACAGTTTCCCAAACAATCTCCATGGCGATCAGTGATTGCACCTGACAAAGGCTATGGTGGCTTGCATAATGGATGGGTGTTATATACACGTATATTGAAACCGAAAGTCAACACAGTTTCCCAAACAATCTCCATGGCGATCAGTGATTGCACCTGACAAAGGCTATGGTGGCTTGCATAATGGATGGGTGTTATATACACGTATAGTGAAACCGAAAGTCAACACAGTTCCCCAAACAATCTCCATTGATCCGTGACTGGCACTAGCGGCTCGGCTGGCTGCCGCGCATATATAGTACGCGGTTGCGCGCGGTCGCCAACAGTCTTGAACGCGGTACTGCACTTGTGTGTTACATCGGTGTATACGTAAAGGAATTTCACAGAATGATGCCATGTAAATGGTAAGTTGACTAGAACCATTTTGAAATTTTACGTATGATAACTGTTGGGCTGTTATCATTCATTTTTTTGTGGTTTTGTTTCAGAATTAGACTTCCTAAGGATGGTCAACCAAGGACATCTCACTTTGCTGCTGTTTATCAGCTTCAACGGTAATAATATTTTACAACAATAAATGTACGGTACCGATATTGGAATAAAGGAATAAGTCAGGAAATTTGCCGATCGATTAAATCGACTATCGGATACAATTTTAGTCAGGGCTCATAAACGACTCATTCAATACTTTTGTAAGTACCAAATGGTCTAATATATTTTTAATCTGACGTAACCCTCAGTTCGAGAACATCAGCGTATAGAGACTCTAGAAACATTGCTTCTCTATTCCGGTACATTGAGGTAAAACTACATAATAATGTATCGAACGACAAATGACAAAATTGTTGAAAGAATATTCCAAAAGAACGACGGCATCGCCATATCATCAGATAATGATAACCTGATAGTTCGGTGACACGGAATCGGTAATGATTTACTATGTGTACAATTTGTCCAGGAGCTCTGTGCGAGGAATTGCTGTGGGGGAACTGGCCGGTGGAGCGGCCCAACAGTGATCACACAACAGCGCACCATACTTTTGTGATCCCGGCCCCTGACCTCGGACTGCCCATCTCCCGGGGCTTAGTCAAGCGCCTTGAGATCTACTCCACCGAATACCGGGTCTACAAGGTCGCATTCCTCCGCCCGGCTGCCGACGCCACTTCATACGAACTACTTTACGCCTCTGATGAGCTCTTCGCGTCGCCCGGCTACAATGCACAGGACGTGGTGTACGACGGCCTGTTGGAAGGGGACGTAGCAGGCTTCGTCTTCGAGGACTCTGTGCCTCTGACCTACGACACGCCGGCCGAGTGTGACGGGGCCGCCCAGTACCTGACCAGACCGGACTCCTGGGTCCTGTTCACCGGTCAGACCTACCAGCTGACGAGAAACGCTTTGTTTGAGTGCAGGACCTACTCATTCGATATCATCATAGAACACGACGCAGGTAGGCTATAATGTACAATATGGTATATCTCTTGCTTTGAATATGGTATATTTTTTGCTTTGAAACCTTATATAACTGTAAAACACTGCTATGACAAGTATGCAGGTACATTTACATTTAGACAGTAATATTATCCCAATTTGTTCAAATCTCAGGCGACCAGGTGAGCTGGAGCGAGTGGTTCAGTTGGGAGGAGTGGGATTACCAAAGTCCTGGTAGCTGGCCAACTGCACGCCCCCGGAGTACGGGGGCCTCGTGGAGTACTTACAGTGCTCTGACGATTGTCTTCATTGCAGTTTGTACTGCACTTATATATTTTTGATTGCACGAGTTGTGAAAAGCCCCAGCATCTCATTTACAAACTTTTGTCAATAAAGATCCATTCTTGAGACGCTACGTAGGCCTAGTCCTTTTCTCTTTGACCTGATAACTTAATAAAGCTCTAAATATGCCATAGGTAAACGACAGTGTAAACAAAATAGTTTGATAACGCCCACGATCTTCCGCCATGGGTAAACCGAAAATAAAACCACAGAACCACGCGTTGTTTGTTTTGATCCGCATGTGAGCGAGTTACATGTGCACTGGCGCGAGACGGGCCGCCCACGACAGGGACCAGAGGCAGTCGGCTGTATCGGCCGAGTGGTATAAAACCACCTGTACAGGGCCACCATAGTAATTCCCTTTTTTTATGAGAAAAGTCAAAAAAATAATACTCAATATTTTCTAGTTTTTTCTTTCGCAAAAAATCGCGGCAGGATTTTGTAAACACTTTCTTGTTTCTGGCCGCTTCGTGTTCGAAGCACGAGCGTTGCGTCATTCTCTCTATCCATTATACTGAACAGTGACTCTCAAGCCATCTCTCGTGCACTCGCTGGGAGTATAAATACTGAGGCCGCACCACGTGTGGCCGGAGTCGTTCACAGCAAAAGCACGACAGGTGAGCTCATGTCATGAGCTCCTTGTCCCAGTTCGAGTAAAGGCCAGTCGGGCCTCAGGGACGACTTCCAATCGGGGGCCAAGGAGGGAGACTGTGCTGATTCTGGGCTCGTCCCTGTGATCACCAGTTTCTCGCCCTATGATGGTGTGACACAGGCTCTGGCTAGACCGTCGGGCTGTCCAGGCTATCCCTGTTGCAGTACCGTCGGCGACGCCGGCCAGCAACATACCCACGTGTACGGAATCCGTGGTGCCGCTCCCATGGCATCTCGGACTCTACACATGGCTACATTACCATAACTGATGTATAATATATGTTGTATATCTATGATGTGTTATGTTCTGATGTATGAAGGCCGGATTCGTCCGGGCGGACTGTTACTTGGTTGTAGTGTTAGCTAGCCCCGACGCCCGCTGCGTGCGCCCATGCGCGCCGCGGGCGCCGAACGTTACACTACCTGCAGTGTTAAGTGGTTTTCATATTTTTAAATTTCCGAGTGTTTCAATAAACGAAATTGTCCCGATATATTATGCCATCAAAAATGGTTTGCCAACATATTTTTTTGTCAACAAAATGTATCAAGAAGATTCAAAGGACATTTCTTTGTCCTTTGCTGTGTTTTTGCATATCTACTTTTGTAAATTAACATGATAATAATAATAGGTAATACTACAAAATAGATAATAGAACATACCCATTATAAAACGTTTTACCATATTGTTGCCATTTATTTGTGATTACATATAGCAAAGCTGTTCATTTAGGTCTACAATATCCTTAATTTCATGTACCACATGTACATTGTAGAGAAGTCAATCATTTACTTCCATCACACCCAGAATTCCACGTAAATATAGCACTGATATTAATCAATCCAGAACACTACTTAATACAGCACTAGTAATGAATTTGCCATATCCAGAAATATAATTTATTCAATAAAGGAACGGTAATATTTCGTCACGTGATGATGCATGCAATAAAGGAAATCGTCTTACCACAACCATAATGGGTGACATAATATAGGAATAGTAATGATACTGTAACATGCATTCATTAAAGCAACAAACAAGTTTTGGTTTGGGAAAATAGATTCAATTTAATTCACACATTTATACAGTTGTTGTTGCATAGAGTTCTGACAGGACGCCGTGTCTACAGCTGCTTGATTACCTCGCACCATATCGCTGCTGGAACAATGACATGGCGACTGGTTACTTTCTCCAAAGTAGGATATGCGTCGCCATCATGTCTCACCACAACACACTTTCCGAGGTATCCCTCACGATTTCCGTGCTGTGGCACCTTCGCAAGTAAACTTGAACACCTTGTGGTTGTAGCATTCACACAGAGGCTGCAGCTGGCACAGACAGCTGACATCTCGATAGGAGATACTGTTTGGTTTGGAAGTGAGAACTTGGTGTAGCTTCATTGTCCCCGGTATCGAGGTCAGCTCCTGAGGCACAGGCCAGGTACGTTTGACTCGCTCGAATGTCTCGGTTTCAACAAGATGTAGCGATATCTTGGTGTTCCCGTTCAGAAACTGAAACATTGAATTGGCGCCAGTGATATCCGAACTCGTAAGGCACTGCTGTCACACATACGCTTCACCGTAGCCCCAACGCGTCAGGAATACCCTTGCCATGGCCACTCTCATGGAAGCTCCAGGTGGCTGTGAAAACAAAAGTGCATGCATATATCAGCAAGCAGTTTTCGTCCAGTCCGAGATATGTTAACGTAGTCCGCTACAAACAGTGAGGTAACGAAGAGTCAAAATTTAAGTTATTTCTTGAATATTATCTCTTCAAAATGACCTACGTTATAGAGTAACTGATCAGCATCCTAATACTGAAAAGAAAATAGGGGGGGTCACCGTGCTGGTTTCTTCGACATATTCGATCAAAATCACTAGCATTTACCTAAAATGACATAAATTACGGTATTTTTGCAAAAAAATTTGGTCCATATTCACATCTTGCATCATGTTTTCAATGCGAACGGACACGGTGAATTTCTTTTCAGTTTTAGGATGCTAATCGGTCACTCTATAAAATATGTCATTTTGATGCTCTAGATTATGTTGATACAGTTATTTATTTAAAAAAAAACTCTTTGACTCCCTCCCCTCACTGTTTGGAGCGGACTACCTCAAGTCATATATGTACAGACCTACTGCACCAAACACATGGATAGTATTCAAACTATTCTCACCAAATTTGATTCCACGCTTTGCCATTGTTTGGTTGAATATCCAGAAGTTGAGTTTCTGTTTGTATTGCGACGACGGTCCATCACTGAAAAAGTGGAGAGTTTTCAGGCCTCTAGACTGCTCATGTACCTTGTCAAGGATAGGGTCCAGGTGGGCCCAAATTCCTATGGGACCGTGGTCACAATTATCAGCCATACTACAGAACGCGTCTGCGAGGTGTTCTTCCCAATGAAATAGACCCCCGTATGAAGTGATACTTGTGTGATTTCGATGCTCCGAAGTGCATACTCTTTGTAGCATAGTTTTCAGAAAAGTCAATATGGATCAGACATTCATCTTCCTTCAGATTTTGTTGTAAGAGCCTGTAGAACTGTTGCTGTTTTTCCATGTTGAAGTAATGGGCAAAGGTGGGGTTTCTGGAATTGCCAGTTGCAGATCTTTCGGAGCCTTCCACCTTGATCATTTGTTTCTCTTCCATACCTTTCGCTGCCGCCTTACATCCCTCTCTGTCAACTCGCTTGTCAGAACCTTCCGTCTGTGCCACCCCTCACGATCTTTTCTCAAATATTCTTGTCTATCCTCTTCGTTTTCATCTAGTCTCTGTCTACGCCGTCGTACATAAGTTTCTCACACGCACATCCTTCGTTTGAGAATAACCCCATTCTGGGGGTTACCTAGAATATGTAAGTATGGTATGTAAACATATTAATGTTTACTATTGACTACTAATTTTTCTCATCATTAACTGACTGATAATTCCTTGGAAAGTTACTAATACTATGAGCAATATATGCGCATTGCCCTTGTGTTAATTATATGATACATCGATCCGCCCAGGTGGGTCCCAGAAGGGTTGCGGGAAGCATTGGATATCAACACAGTACTTTATGACCTTATGGGCAAATTTTTTTAATCACCATCCAATTCCTAGTAACCATCGGGACGGAGGGGACATGAATATGTGACCCACCCCCCAGAAATGCATAAAAAAGTATACTTACCGTACAAACTTTTGTGTGTCAGCACGTGTGCTTCAGGCTTTCAAATTTCCCACCAAAACAACCGCTTGCTTCCTGTTGTGAATGGATTACACAAAAGGGAAGTATTCACAACACCAAACAAAAAAAACTTGTTCGAAATTTCTGGTTTTTAAAACTGGTTTCTATTTTGAAATAGAAACAAAACCCGACCAAATAGTTTATCAAACGACATCCCGGCGTCATCAGGGGCAGACAGTGTGTTAGATGTAGTTGTTTCTACTGTACACCTGATGGAAATAGCATACAACTGCCCAACAGCCTATGAAAATAATTTAGAAATCCGAAACAAACCCTATGGAGTAGATATATGAAAATAATTTAGAAATCCGAAACAAACCCCATGGAGTAGATATAACGTAGGGACAGCCTCATGATCAGCTCTATTCTACACAATTTTACACGTTGTGCGAACAGGCTCTCATGTAAGGTCTGTCGGGGTGTTATAACTCACCAGACCTCGCAAAATAAAACCATTGTGGCACACATACAGACATATGATACATGGTAAAATCTGCAGTTCAGCCAGGGACAACCATACTTTCCAGGTCCCTTGATACGTTTCGGCGTCTGAATTTTTTGAATTTGATATAACGCTTATATTAGGATAATTCAAAATTGTTATACGGATCTTATGTAACACCATTAATCAAGTTAGGAACAAAAGACTAAAAACTGTTCACTCTGGATTAGTGTGTAACTCTGGGACCTAAATTTGCCCCTCTAATCTGGATAGCGTTTCGAAGCCAGGTTTGTGTGAAAAAAATTGCCGTTCGTCCCATAGACATGTAACATTCATTTAAATAGTTTGCCAGTGTTGTATTCTAATGTTCAGAATGATTATTCTAATGTTCAGAAGTCTGTCAACAAACAAACGAACAGTTGCAGTTCTATTCCAAGCGATCATGAATACACAACTACCGAACTAGAATCACCAAACGACTTAGAATCTGCTACTCGCGGTAATAACTAAAACAGGTCATGCAAATTAGACTTACGCTCATCGCGATAAGATATAACATTTCCTCCCCCCTTAAGATTCAACATGGATCTGAATAAACTAAAACATGCAATCATCACTTCATAGTTCACATTCACAAATCAAGTCTATCTGGCTTCTTGATTTCTCTCGTGGAACGCCTTAGACCTGCATCATTGTTCTCTGGTACTGCAGGTTCCACTGCGACAGGATCAGGTAAGTTTACTTGTGGTTCTGGCTGCTCCGGCACATCCACAGCTGGTTCCTGCACATCAACAGCAAGGTCTTCCTCCTCCAGATCCACCTGTCCTGGACGTGACAGGCCTCCCTGTACTACATGGTCCACATGTCTCCTCTGCAGTTGACCATCCAAAGTTTTAACCTTGACAATCGAGCCAGAACTTTCCACGACAGTGGCAGGAATGTTTGGTGGACCTGCGGTTCGACTAAAGTTCCGAACATACACTCTGTCTCCAGATTTGAAGTCTCTGGACTTTTTGCGCTGGTCACAACGTTCCTTCTGTTTTTCCTGACCAGTGTGAACTCTCTGATCCAAGTCTGGGTGAACATTGTCTGATATTGTTCTGGGTTTCCTGTTCATCAAAAGTTCTGCTGGAGATACACCTGTTGTGCTGTGGGGAGTACATTTGTATTGGAACAGGAACCTTGCGAGGCACAAAAAGAAATGTCTCCTTTCTGTCGTTTCATTCCTTCCTTGAAGGTTTGAACAGCTCTTTCAACCAGTCCGTTTGATGATGGATGATATGGTGGAGTGTAGATATGACGAATTCCATTCCGCTTCTTGAATTCCTTAAATTCCTGACTGGTGAAAGAGGTCCCATTGTCGGTTACTAAGGTCTGTGGCAACCCATGCGTGGCAAAGATATTTCTCATGAGGGAGATGGTACAGGCACTTGAGACGGAGCTCGCTATGTGGACTTCCAACCACTTGGTTCTAGCACCAATTAGTAGAAGGAAATACTTCCCCATGAAAGGTCCAGCGAAGTCTGCATGTACCCGTGACCAGGGGTGTGATGGGTACTCCCATGGGTGCATTGGCGTTTTGATTGGTGCCTTTCTCTGTACTTGGCAAGCTGTACAGTTTTTAACTTTCCTCTCCATGTCAGCGTCCATTTAAGGCCACCAGACATACTGTCGAGCCAAGCTCTTCATGCGGCATATTCCAGGGTGTGCCGTGTGCAGTTCTTCCATGATTGTGTTCCTCAGTTTTGGGGGCACTACCACACGACATCCCCACAGGATACAACCATCCTGTGTACTAAGTTCTGTTTGGCGTGAAAAGAATGGTTGAAGTTCTTCACTGGGTGCTTTGTCGGGCCAACCATGCTGAACGAAGGTGTAGACACGAGACAGCACTGGATCTCGGCGTGTGTTCTGCGCTATCTGTGCCGAGGTTGTAGGTGTCAAATCTAAGTGTTCCATCAACAACAGGTTCTCCGCTGGAACAGGTGTTGTTGCTGTCGGTTTTTCTGGCAAAGGTAACCTACTCAAACAGTCAGCATGTCCATTACAATGACCTGATCTGAAAGTTAGCTTGTAGTCGTATCCAGCTAAGGTCAGAACCCAACGTTGCATGCGTGCTGATGCCATGACAGGCAATGATTTATTTTCTCCCATCAGACCCAAAAGTGGTTTGTGGTCTGTGGTGATGACAAAGTTGCGTCCATAGACATATTTGTGAAACTTTTTCACTCCAAATAACACAGCAAGAGCTTCTTTGTCTAACTGTGAGTACCTACGCTCTGTGTCTGTCATGGTGCGAGAGGCGAATGCTATGGGCTGTTCAACATTGTTCTGTGTGCGATGAGATAGGACTGCGCCTACTCCATAAGGCGAAGCATCTACTGACAGCACCAACTCTTTCTTAGAGTCATAGTGGCATAACAAAGTTCTTGACAGCAGTAGTTGCTTGACTCCATCAAATGCTTTTTGCTGTGCTGTAGTCCACTTCCATTGTGTGTTAGCTTTGAGCAGGGCGTACAGAGGTTCTAATCTTGATGACAGGTTTGGCAGGAACCTGTGGTAATAGTTCACGAGCCCTGTCAACGAACGGAGTTCTCCCTTGTTCTGTGGCACTGGAGCGTCACGAACTGCTCGAATCTTGTCCTCGAGAGGGTGTAGACCATGCTTGTCAATGATATGGCCTAGGTACTGGATGGACTCCTTCATGAACTGGCACTTGTTTCGACGGAGATGAAGTCCTGCTTCCTTCAGTCGCCTCAGTACTTCCAGAAGATTTTTCAGATGCTCCTCTCTAGACGACCCGGAGACCAAAATGTCGTCAAGGTAGACAACAGTGTGGTCTAAGTCTCTCAACAAACTTTCCATGATCCGCTGGAAAGCTGCTGGAGCTACGGACACACCAAACGGCAATCTGGTGTGTGTAAACAAGCCACGATGTGTGTTGATGGTCACATACTTCTGGCTGTCTTTCTCCAAAGGCACCTGCTGGTAAGCGTTGCTCATGTCTAGTTTGCTGAAGTAGACACCACCAGCAAGTTTGGCAAACATATCTTCATTGGTCGGTAGTGGATACGAATCCAGCTTTGCAGCCTTGTTCACAGTCAGACGATAGTCACCACATAGTCGAACTGAATTGTCAGATTTCATCACTGGTACTACTGGCGCTGCCCAATCTGAGTACTGAACTGGTCTGATTGTCCCTTCTGACAACAGACGGTCGATTTCCTTGTCAACTTTTTCTTTCATGCTGAAGGGCAGAGGCCGTGCTTTCAAAAATCTCGGCTGTGCTGCTGGATCAACACAGATTGTAGCTTCTGGACCATTGTATGTCCCCGAATGTTCATCAAATACGTCCCTGTGGTCATTCAAAATTTGTTGAAGGTCTGATATTCCTGGCATTACTTGCAATATGTGGCTCCAATCCAAACGTATGTGCTGTAGCCAGTTCCGGCCAAGCAGACAAGGACCACTTCCCTTCACTACCACCACAGGTAGTGTGTACGACTTCCCGTCGTAAACCACTGGCACGTCAGCAGCCCCAAGTATGCATACTTCTTCTTGAAGGTATGTTCTGAGGTGAATTTTTGTTTCCTGAAGTTCTGGATGGACTTGGGAATTCAGTTGTAGAAATTTGTCTTCACTCAAAATTGTGTACGCCGCACCAGTGTCCACTTCCAGCCTTATATTTTGTTGACAAATGTTAACTGTCACCATAGCGGGGGGTCTAGTTTCTGCTGAAACTGTGAAAAGTTTGTACACATCCTCCTCCCCCTCTATGTAGTTTGTCTTCCGGGAGCGGTCTGAGCGTTCTCCTCCAGGGTTTTGTGCCCGTTGCTGTTCTTTGAATTCACGCTTGTGACATTTTGCAACTGTGTGGCCAATTTTCTTGCAATACAGACAGGACTGGTGAATGAATGGACATCTCGCCGCAGAGTGTTTTCCTCCACAGCGATAACACTCATAGGAACCTTTCTTGGGTGTGTACTTGTCAGATTTTTGTGTGTGTGCAGCCTGTGAGCGTGTAGCTGGCGAATGTGCAGCGTGTGCTGGCGGGGCAGATTTTCTGGACTTGAGGGCGTTCACACCTGTCTGCGGTGCCTCAAAGGCCTTGAGACCTTTAGCATCTCGTTCTGCTGTTTCCATGGCGATTGCCATTTTCAACGCTTTGTCAAATGTCAGTGTGCTTTCTGCGAGCAAGCGGCGTTGAATGCGTTCGTCCTGCACACCACACACCAACCGATCACGTAACATCGTGTTTAACGTATCACCATAGTTACAATGTTCTGCTAATTCACGAAGTTCGGCAATGTACTGGCTAATTGTCTCATTTGACTCACGATTGCGTGTGTTGAATTTGTAGCGCTGCACAATTTCTGAGGGTTTGGGAGACAAATGTGTTTTTACCATTTCTGTCAGCTGGGCAAATGTTTTTGTGGCTGGCAGATCAGGGATTGTGAGGCTACGAATCAGTTTATACGTCTTAGGGCCACAAACAGACAATAAGACAGGCACACGTTTACCATCAGCAATGTCATTCGCGAGAAAATACTGCTCCAAACGTTCTGTGTATTGCTCCCACGACTCGATGCGCTCGTCAAAGTGTTGAATTTTACCGATTGCAGCCATAGTGACAACGTTCGAAAATTTCTCAAAATTAATGTTCTGCTTTTATCCTCGTCGCCAATAATGTTGTATTCTAATGTTCAGAATGATTATTCTAATGTTCAGAAGTCTGTCAACAAACAAACGAACAGTTGCAGTTTTATTCCAAGCGATCATGAATACACAACTACCGAACTAGAATCACCGAACGACTTAGAATCTGCTACTCGCGGTAATAACTAAAACAGGTCATGCAAATTAGACTTACGCTCATCGCGATAAGATATAACAGCCAGTAATTGCTTGACTAAACCATCAGACCTGCAGACTGTGAAGGAACCTGTGCATCCCGCACAACTTGCACTGTGTATTTGAGTATTAAATGTGGAAATGCACTATGATCGACATAATCAATTCTTGTAGGGGAAAAAAACAGTATTGATAATGCATTTGCTGCATATGACCTCAAAGTCTGTTCAAGTTTGTCATTCTATACTATCAGGAATAATGGAACACACACAGAGTACCTATTAATTAATGTATAATGTATAGATTTGGAGTAATTGTTTCACAATAAACTTCGAGGGCAAGGTGATATGGTCCCGAGACGCCGAAGGCGTAGAGGGCTGTATCACCTGTCCCGAGAAGTTTATTTTGCAGACAATTACGACAAATCTATACATTATTTATATTCTAACATGGTAAATGATTGTAATAACGTTTCCATGGCTACACACATTTGTTGCGGCACCATGTAAGAATTCATAATATGTACCGTATAATCGCGCATATAAGGAAACTGTCCTTATATTCGAGCCTGTCCTTGTATTCGAATATAAGAACATGTCCCTATATTCGAGAAGGTTTACCTTTTTCGCGCCATAAAGCAATATTCGTTTATAACGTTCTGCCAGGCTTACGACCACTGTCGGAAATATATATACACGAGGTTATTGGGGGCTCATTGGGAATAGGCCTCCAATACCTACCTAAGCCAACATATATAATGTAATTTGACATCAGTGATGGTTATGACTTGTCTAGGCTACTTGCACAAGAAGGTTTATGTGGCTATTATTTGATTGAGCTTACCAAGTTCTTATATGCGGGTTATTGGGGGTGTCCTTATATTCGAATATAAGAACATGTCCCTACATTCGACACACTTTATTTTGACGAGAGCCCCAAAACTTAATAATCCGAATATAAGAACATGTCCTTATATGCGCGATTATACGGTAAGTCTGCATATGACGTCATACCGTTTTAAAGTGATAATCCCATGGTGAGTTAGTACAGATAATTCATACAAGAATAAAGCACCCGGTCACGACATGGTGTTCGAAGATTGTAACTTGTTATAAATTTCTGGTAGAATCAGCCATGTGGACGGGACTTCAAGATGAAGTTCGTATGAATCATTATGTATGGGATAGTGACCCAGGTTGAGTGATTCGACCAGTTAGTAACCTCCCACGAGCGCGAAGCGCGAGGGGGGGTTACTAACTGTGCGAATCACGAAACCGTGGTCACTATCCTATATAGTGCATGATTTCACCCTCTGGCCATTACGACCCATAACGCTACAGTTCGACCAGGCATGCATGCAAATGGTCACACTTGAATGGACACAATAACTGAAAATACTTGAATGAAAATTACAGTGAATACATAACCCCCTGTATATGATGCCGATTAATGTATTGCAAAACCCTGTTTTCAAAATGCGGTCAAGTGGAACCAAGATCAACAGTATAACATGCAACTGACGGCTTCGGCTCAACTCAGATATTTACATGGCGACATTCAACTCCAGAGAGCATTCTGTTGTTATGGCTACTATGCACATAGTCCAACCGAGCCCGTTTCTCTAGCGGATGTGTTTACCTGTTTCCCTAGTAACTTGTTTGTGTGTATTGCTCACATGAACCATTATAAAAGCGAACGCGGCAAGAGGCGCGCTCAGTTTACTACGGAAAACACTGCAATAACGTTCAATGGTGCGAAAATGCATAACTCGGATATTAACAATGGGGATTTCAATTCGTATTCAAACCTGTTGTTATTGGCGGAATACAATAATTGCAAAATGTTATTTCTTTGAATGATGAGAACGACGGTGTGACCGGATATCAGCAAGACTTAGCGGGTGAGTTTTTTACCCATTTGATTGCATTGAATTATGAACAACAATTAGCATTCTTTTTCCCTTCCGGCCCTTTTCCGTCTGCATTAACAATTAGGTTGTACCTGTATACAGAGAATTGTGTTATATGTCCAAACGAAATGATATTTCTATCCGGCCATATCGTGATGCAGATCCCGTTGATTTCGGAAGTTACGATTTTAGTGCGTCAGTCTATCCTCCACCAAGATACATTACTATTCTAACTGAATAAGCCTCGTCATAATGTAGCGGTACCTATTTAACGAGAGAGCCTTTCCTGCATTTCCATACTCGTTATCAAAAGAAAACGAATTATATATTTTCAGTTTACTCGTGAGATTCACAAGCTTAGAGATGTCGACGGTGAAACCATTAAGGCTGGTTCTAAAGATTGATCAATTGCATCAAAATGCGACTGGTAAGTTAATTACATGACGATATGAACGTTCTGTTTATAAGTATATACAGAACATCCGATATAAATGTAATTACCTAAACGAATACTGTCTTTAAAGTTTATACCATTTATATTCACAGTGCAAGAACAACGTGCGTGCATAGCTGCATGTTTCTCAGCGGATTTCTGTAGAGTTTCGCCCTAGTTCTGGATATACATGTATGTGGAATATCGCAGGAATATCAAAAGATCCGGAATCACAAAACACCGTTTTCCCTGGATAAGGGCGGATAATTTCATCAACTAAGTACCAATATATCGTCGACAAAATGGATATATCTTATGGATACAAGTTACTACTAAATGAAGCTATACTGAGCAAATCGATATACATTTCCATTTGTTTTGAATGTGTGATTTTGATGTGCATTTGTGTGTTCTTGTGATCGTTGAAAATTAAATGTGTACAAAACCTATTTTTCATACATGTTTTTCCACCAACACTCGTTGAGTGGTAGGTTCCATACCGAGAACCTGCAGGTTATTATCTGAAATATTAATCTCTCGGGAGGTTAATATTTTATTTATTAACCTCCAGGCGGAGTTCCTAACCTGGATAATAACCCTTGAGAACAATGGGACACTCCCCAAATCATGCACTATTGTTACATATTCCAACTAATAGAACACTCCATTAGTCAGCATATAACTTTTAACCTTGATTTGTGACAGTTATTATCATGTGTATGACACAGTATGACAACTTTTACTCACAGAACCAGCTATTTGTCTCACAGAACGGGCGTTTCCCCATAGTACCGGCTGACTGATTACACGCCCTGTGATAGTTTTTGAGCCGGATACGAGTTCCGTGAGGATGAAATCGAGGTAATTTTTTGGACATCGTTTCAGCGTGAGAAACTATTCAGGCAATTGCCGCAAAACTTTACATGGAGGTTCATATATCACCAGGGAAGAACTGTATCGATTCTGGAGTCATATGGTCAAGCGACCTGTGACCTAGAGGTCGAAAGAGTTTTTGGCGAGTCATCCTCGAGGCTTCTTGTATATCTCGGACACGGTGCATTGTAGAGCGAAACGGTTGTTATTTTCGGACTGAGGGTTATTATGGATGACCTTTGACCTTGACCTCAAATTTCTTCGCCAGGTCGGCATTTTTCGTTTTCATCGATATCTCGGAAAAGGTGCGTCGTACAGTGAAACAGACGTTATTTTCGGACTCGTCTCCCAAGACAAACATGTCTTATGGGTATTATGGATAAACTTTGACCTTGAGCAAACATTGTTTGCTGAGTCGGCATTTTTCGTTTTCAGCGATATCTCGGAAACGGTGCCTCGTAGAGCGAAACGGACGATATTTTTGGACTCGTCGTCTCAGACAGAGGTGTTACAGATGAACTGTGACCTTGACCTGAATATATTTTGCTGAGTCGGCATTTCTCGTCTTCGCCGATTTCTCCGAAACGGTGCATCGTGGAGCGAAACAGATTTCGTCGCCTAACATGTCTAATGGGTATTATGGATGAACTTTGACCTGAAATTTTTTGCTGAGTCGACATTTTACATTTTCGTCAATTGGAATGGTGTGTCGTAGAGCCCGTGGCAAATATGTTGTAGATATTATAAATTAGTCTTAACACCGAAATGCCTCCAAGGCATCTTTAGGCCTTGACGTCTAGATATTATGATACCTGATAATGTATGTATGTAAGTGAGCGTATATGTCTGTGTGTAGAAACAGAGATAGTTGGAAGACCATTTATTTTCTACGTCTATGGTATATTCTTTCACTTATTAGACAATCTGGCCATACACTGGTATATACACACACACTTGTTTAAATGCGGTTATAACACACACACACACGGAATACTGAACACTGATCAAATTCAATGCCAATCAAAGTGCTTGCCAAATAAAACACAGATTGTAAATGACTATCCTGATTTTAGTTGGACTTTATTTTTGGTATTTTTTTAATCTTCTTGTCTTTCATCCTCTTTATCTTCTGAGGCGCCGGGATCGGATCATGGTTTGTTTTGACCAATTTGTAATAATTCGGATATGTCTTGCCTAGGGTGTTCCTGGTAACGAAAAATGCCAATGTTCATTAAAAACGTTCATTGTGCGGTAAAATTTTATACAGCTCATTGAGAGATCTGACAAGATGAGGCATTTTGATGATCCCTTACCCAGTTTCTGTTGTGGCGTCTGGAAATTCAGTCAGGTGCATGGCTCTTGCTACTTTGTGATCCAGAGGGCTTTCTGTCATGAAAACCATCTTGTGAATAGCCCTAGATGCAATGAAGGTCTTGTACTTTGGGTTGCTGAAGTGTCTATCTTTCGTAGAAGGCATCAATCTTCTCCGAAACACCTCATCCGAAAAGATGAATATGCACAGTTGTGCGTCGAGTCCAACGAAGTTGTCAAGAGTGTCAACTGTGATACCTCTTCTCGGATACACATCTGCTCCGTGGGCTTGCATGCGACTGTTCTTAATTATAGCTTCACGAATCGATTCAGCTTTCAGCCTCGATTGTGTGCCATCTACCAAGACTGCAATGTGGTTTGCCATGTAGGTGTCAGTTAGTTTCGCCAAGTAAGGAATAAGGCTGTTATCTGAATGGCAAGAGAAGAGGTTTGGCATTTTGATGATCTCGATGTCATCTCCCTCTTCTTGGTTTGCACAGGTTAAATGGGCATTCTTTGAGTGTTCTTCAATGGTAGCAGCCAAAAATGACGCAACTTTCTGACTGTTTCGATGAATTTTGTTCAGCGGCAGTATGTAGGGATGACTTTCATACTCTTCACAGAATTCGTTGAACCGTCGCCTCAAACGTTTTGAGTCGTTTTCATATCTGAAATTCTGATATTCGCAGTCAACGAAGACATACAGATTCACATCATCCTGTCTATGCACAGCCTCCAGCAGAGTCATCCATTCCGTTTCGTGGCATCTCATGTTCTGTGCATCATCAACTACAATACATCTCTTCAACTGTTGTGTCTTCAGGAATGATGACAGACCATGGCCTTCTTCGATGACGATGGTCTTGGCTTTCCGCTTGTACTCGACGAATGCACCGAGTGCGCGTGTAGAGCACAGGTACAAGCAGTTATCTGCTCCGAAATGATCACAGAGATACAGAGCAATGATGGTCTTGCCACTGCCTGGGGGGCCTTCGATCCAGTTGAATTTGCTCTCAGCCTCGATAACCTGACAGCCTTGCTCATATGTCAGCTGCATGAGTATGCTGTCATTGAGACAAACCCTCAAGTTGCTGTCTTTGTCAAGTAGTGCCAAACCGAGCCCAATGCGCATGGCCTCCAAAGTATTGCAGGAACCTCCACTCTCTGACCGACATTCTTCACACTCAGAGAACCAAATTGGCAGGTCTCGTTCTGGCTTGTTGTTGGGAATGACTCCTTGACCGCCATTGTAGATTTGGCAACACATAGTCACATGGTGGATACGGGTTGCATGATGTAGCATGTCCCGTCTTCGTAGTTGATCCAAAATGGATTTCTTTGTGAGTCTCGCAGCGACTCTCACACTGGTCCACCACATTCGAAGATCTTCCTTGTCTAGAACCTCTCCCGAGATCTTGGTCAGAGTCATGTGCTTCTTGTTGTTATCAGATAAGGTGAAGACGTCTCCAAAATGATGTTTTAGTCTCTTAGACTTTCCACGTCCAGACAGAGTTTTCTCCCAGCATTCAGTTCGTAGAGCACATGAGTTGGGCTGATGGGAGAGAGACTCTTTCAATCCTGCTGGCAGCCAGTACAACGACGTTGGTGGTGTTACGTTTGTTGGAGTCGTCAGCCTCAGCATCTCACACTGACTCAACAGCTCAGGAAGTGACATCTTTTTCTTTGTGTATTTTATACGTGACCTCCATGCCCTGGTGTGTGATGTCCAGGATACGTTTGTGGTTCGTTCCAGGAAGCTGTCGATGGCTTGATCCGTTGGAGTTTTGCCCACTTGATCAGCAGATGACTTCTTCTGGTCTCGCGTTGATGACCATGGCAAGCGGTCGGTTAGGGTTCGTACTGCTCTATCTGCACGTTTCATGACGATGTGTCCAGCATTATCCACACAGTATGAAACTTGCTTCATGCCCACCAATTCGTGTACTATCAGCCTGAATGAAGGTTTCACCAAAACACGAAGATGCAAACTTTCCATCGATCTTGAAAAATTTTCAACGAGAATAAAGTCCTCGAACTTGTCTGGGATACCATCCTTCAGAAATTGAATGAAAGCTGACCACCATTTATCTGTTGATCTTTCAGTGAGACCCACAGGACCATGCATGCCAACAATTCCTCCACATGTGTTCAAGAGAGCGTTGATGATGCGCTGAGTGTATGCTACTTGTGGGTTCCGACATGGTGACACACTGAAATCTGTGGTAAGTTCGTACACATACTCTGGGTACGGAAGTCGAGAATCAGGCACTATGTACTGGTCAAGGTATGCTGCCTTGTCTTCATCAGAATCTTCGATTGGCTGCAACACATAAACAAAAGTTTATTATGTGTCTCTATTTAATCAGCAAATTATGATAATAAATAAATATATATATATATATATCCAATCAGGAATACTGCTAGCATGAGTCTTCAAATATTACACATCAACACGAACTAACCTTTGGCTTCATCTTGTCGTGCAGCATATTGCATTCTTGTTGGGCAGAATTGAGCAGAACATGTGTGTTTCCTGCCAACACCTCATACCCACAAACAGAGAGCGTGCCGATCTTGCAGGGTAAGAATGCATGCGGTATGCGAAAGTCCCCAACAGTGGCTATTCTGTGGTAAACCGTCTGGACCAGTTCGTGTACAACTTTGTCACTCACCCTGTCGCTAAATGCTTCTGGATTGCTTAAGGCTTCAGCTAACAGGATGTGTTTCAGAGCAGCAGTATTGATGGACACCTGGGACTTTTCCATTTCGTTGAACGTATTTGCATGTTCCTTCGACATTAGAGCATGGATATTTCTCATTTGTTTTGCCCGCTCTTCCTTCCATTCTGTCAGTTGCCGGGAGACATTTAAGTAGTCCTGTGGCATTTTTTGGTTGCCGTTTAACGTGTCCAGTACGTCATTCATCAGGCCATTCTCGTTGATAATAGCCAAGTCATGACTGATGATTTTAGAGTAGTTGAAGGCCCGTTTCAATGGGGATGTTTCTTGTAGACTCCGCAGCAGTTCTGCTTCTAGTTCTGCAGTTGACAACAACCAGTTATCATCAATCACATTTGGAACAAGATGGAGGCCATGTGACTTGAAGAGTATATGCGGGTTCTGTTTCTGTACAAGTGACAGCTTCTTCAAGACATCATTCTTCACTGTGCTGTGAAGATCATCAGAGAGGGTGAAGGCCGTAGTCAGGTCTAGGGAGATGAAGCTCTGGTTTCCATCCTTGGGTGAGAATACCATGGTTACTGCTGGTCCATTGTAACGTACGCCCACGAAATTGTACGGGAATTTCTGCAGCTTTCCGTCGTGAGATTTCTTGACTGATTCGAACCACCTCGAAGCTATTTCATCCACTGAATCTGCAAATTGTTCCACCAACTCGGATGGGATAATTGTTTTTCCATCCACGATAATCTTGAAATTTTTGCCAGATGGTACTGCGCTGATATCCGCAGTGATGACATATAAACAGTCCAATTCATTGACTTTTCCGACTTTGCTGCCATCTATACACGAGCCGATCCTCGTCACGTGACCGCCAAACGTGAACGAAGCCCCGAGGTATTTCCCCAAGGTATGCAACAAATCTTCCATGCAGTACACAACAACATCATCACGCGAGAAATCTATCATCCGTTCTTCCAGGTTGTCCACGTTTAAAGCGGCAATGTAGTCCGCGAGGCGTTTATCATTTCGTAACGTGGAATCGATCGCATCTAAGACAGGAGGCGTTATATCGCTGAGACTGTCGGGAAGCTGGCGTGTGGCATGGCACAGTCTACGGACGGCAGAGACCTCCATATTCGCTAAGAATCCGTGTCTGTGGCGCCTGTCATTCAAATGGACAAGAAAATATCCGCGTAAGTATATTATCTTTGAGCAGGCGAGCTTAGCTCAGATCGAAAGCCACATTTTTAAAAATAATAGTTAACACAGAGTAATACATCACAATTTTAAAATTTCGTTTCTGTGCATGTGTACGTGAATGACGTATACATTCAACTAGGTTCGAACTAGAGCATATGGCCTACTAGTTTGATACATTGCTAAATACATTCGGAGTATTCAAGCTGTTGTTTCAGAATGCTCACATTGTCTGTCTCGAACAAAATCCTGCATGTTCATGTCGTTAAGCCAGACAATGCGTGAAATGTTGACTAGAGTCTATTAGTAGCACCCAATAAAGTTCATGTGATGGGGCCTGGTTATAACTAAAACACGATCTCGAGAATGAATCCAGTTAATTCACTCCTGGTGAAATAACAACAATCACCATATATTTAATAACCCGATAATATTACATTTGGTTGTCACAGCGTTCAACTAATTGCAGAGTGTGATGTGTTTTGTGTCAAACATTATACAACTCGGAATGATGAAATTCCGGGCACGTCTACACGAAAACAGCCAATTGTATTCTGATGGTGTATGGGGGTGGGGTGGGGGAGCGGTTCTTTGGTAGTCACATCCGTTCAAAATTTGAAACATTTTCAACTTCGCCAACAGGATGGTAATTTTCATGTCTATGTGATAACAGTTGTTGATATCGCGAATGAAAAAGCATAAATAGCACTAGTTACGGTGGCTGATATATGCCATAGATTTATTTTTCAGATTTTATTTTTTTATTTTTTCCAGAAGGACATTCTAAAGAAAATAAAATAATTAAATCACGTACTTAATGTTGAATACGCGTACTTAATATTAAATATGCATATTTAATATTAAATACACGTATATAATATTAAATACGCGTATATAATATTAAATACGTGTACTTAATATTAAATACGCGTACTTAATGTTAAATACGCATACCTAATGTTAAATCCACGTACTTAATATTAAATTAGCAAAAAATGGATGTGGTTATGTTGCTGTGTATGTCTCGTGAAACAAGGTATATATCAAGTGACATGGCGATGCAAAAAAACCAACAAAATATCTAACTGTCTGGTATTTAATATTGAGTACGTGTATTTAACATTGAATACACGTATTTAATATTATATATGCGTATTTAATATTATGTACATGTATTTAATATTGAGTACACGTATTTAATATTAAGTACGCGTATTTAATATTAAGTACACGTATTTAATATTATATACGCGTATTTAATATTATGTACGTGTATTTAATATTAAGTACGTGTATTTAATATCAAGTATGCGTATTTAAACATTAAGTACGCATATTTAATATTAAATACGCATATTTAAACATTATTAAGTACGCGTATATAATATTAAGTACGTGTATTACATCCGTCTGGAAAATATCGTAAATAAATGAAAACTAAAGAATAAAACTATGGCATATATCAGTCACTGTAACTAGTAGATATATCACAATAGAACACAAAACTTTTTTTCCAGACAGCTCATTATTGTTCACCGCATTTGTATCGTGTAGATCAGGTTCAACCCTCGAAATTGTGATAAGTAAGCATTAGTTATTATGGGATAATTTTCAAGACGTAATTGTATAATATAGGTAATATAATTGTAATTGTATAAGATAATAATTGTTTAATTTATATATAATTGTGAAACTGTATATAATTATCACGATAATATATTTGTTACGATAAATCGTATAAGATAATTTTAAAGATAATTGAATAAGCATGTCGTGTGACACTAGTCATTCACTGTACCGGAGAAATAATGAGTTTCATTGATTAGTGGTTTAAGCTGAATAGTTGATAACATGGACGCAGAAGGTAATAACATATATGATGTCCATTTTTTTCCGAGCATATATATTACAATAAATCACACCGAGATAGAACGGATTGTCCAATACAATTTTGCACATAGTCAGCCTGCAGTAGCGGATTCAAGGGGGTATGCCCCGCCCCCCTCCCTCCCCTTCTGAAAAAATTAGCCCAAGGGCTAAGAGAGGTTACCGGACAATATACATTTTAGATATTAGCCTTTTGTCCAGTGACCTTGAAAATAAAGTCATTAATGAATTCAAGGCCATGAAATATTCAACAAATATATCACTTCTAGTATGTCCACAATAGATTCCTAAGCTGGAAAGTCGATAATAAGTGAGATATTAGCCATTCTGTGATGTGACCTTGAAAATGAGGTTCAAGTTCAGTCATGAAAATATCCAGCATATATCATTTCCTCTATATTCGCAATTGATTCCTAAGCTGTAAAGTCGATAATAAGCGAGATGATAGCCATTTTGTTCTCTGACCTTGAAAATGGGATCAAAGGTCAAATTCTAGATCACCAAAATATTCAGCATACATCATTTCCCATATGTTCACTATGGACTTCTAAGCTGTAAATTCGATAATAAGCGAGATAAAAGCCATTTCGTATTCTGACCTTGAAAATAAGATGACTGACCTTGAAATTTAGGTCAATGGTCAAATTAAAGGTCATGAGAATATTCAGAATATATCATTTCCTACATTTTCACAATTGATTCCTAAGCTGTAAAATCGATAATAAGCAAGATATTAGCCATTTTGTCCTGTGACCTTGAAAATGAGGTCAAAGGTAAAATTCAAGGTCACGAGAATATTCAGCATATATCATTTCCTATATGTTCACAATTGATTCCTAAGCTGTAAAGTCGATAATAAGCTAGATATTAGCCATTTTATCCTGTGACCTTGAAAATGAGGTCAAAGGTCAAATTCAAGGTCACCAGAATATTCAGCATATATCATTTCCTATATGTTCACAATTGATTCCTATGCTGTAAAGTCGATAATAAGCGAGATATTAGCCATTTTGTCCTGTGACCTTGAAAATGAGGTCAAAGGTCAATTCAAGGTCACGAGAATATTCAGCATATATCATTTCCTATATGTTCACAATTGATTCCTAAGCTGTAAAGTCGATAATAAGCAAGATATTAGCCATTTTGTCCTGTGACCTTGAAAATGAGGTCAAAGGTCAATTCAAGGTCACGAGAATATTCAGCATATATCATTTCCTATATGTTCACAATTGATTCCTAAGCTGTAAAGTCGATAATAAGCAAGATATTAGCCATTTTGTCCTGTGACCTTGAAAAGGAGATCAAATGTCAAATTCAAGGTCATGAATATATTCAGCATATATCATTTCCTATATGTCCACAATTGATTCGTAAAGCTGTAAAAACGATAATAAGCGAGATATTAGCCATTTTGTGGGATGACCTTGAAAATAAGGTCAAAGGTCAAATTCAAGGTCATCAGAATATTCGGCATATATCATTTCCTATATGTCTACAATTGATTCCTAAACTCTAATCTCAATATTAAGTGAGATATTAGGCAAAATGTATCCCATTATAAAGCATAGGAGAATTTAACATGGGAAAGTCCCATTTGGGCCGAGTTTGGGCCCGAAATGGCCCACTTCGAGCGATTCAAGGGTAACGAAACTTATACAGGTCGCAGGGGTATTTATGGAAAGTGTTATGCATCAATAAGAAAAAAAGTTACTGAACAGATTTTGAGAAAACGACATTTTTCGTCAAAAATGGCCGCCACTTTGAAAAAAATTTGAAAATCAAAAAACTAAAAAATACCTCCCTCTCGAAATATTTTTAGGCATTTTTTGTGCAGAATTTCAGAATAATTCGACTTTGAACTTAAATGTAGACGGACGACGACGTGGACGACGGACGCAACGCCATGGCAATAGTTTGTTGGACCAAAGGTTCGGTGACCTAAAAAGAAAGAAACGAGAGGTGCAGTAAAGAAGAAGAGAGACACCCAAAACGAATACATAAATATAAAAGAATCATATTGTAACAAGTGTATGTGTTTATTTACGGATATATACTATGTTGAATTATACAGCTACTGATACGCATATTAATGAGGTGAATGCCCAATGTATTGGGGGGCACGGCATCTGATCAATCCAGCTGTCACCGCGCACGAGTCCATGTGAGGATTGAGAATGATGCTTCGTCATGGAAAGCATTACAATACATACGCAGTAGCAGGAGGTCAGGACACACATCGATATGTATTTATGTGGAATTTATACCCAGGAGAGGCCAGGAATCTACAACAGGACATGAAAACGGCTCTGACTCAGACCCACGCCAAGAATGGCTCGCTTCTTTTTCCAACAATTTTAGAATTTTTATGACACCAGGGGCATCAATGAGTGTTTAGTGAAATATGTACCCAGGAGAGGCCAGAAGTCTACCACAGGGCACAAGACATCAACATGGCTCTGGCTACTGGGCGCCAGACTCAACGCCAAGATAGGCTCGCCGCTCCCTCGTCAACAATTTTGAGAATTGTTTTGATAATAGGGGGCATCAATGGGTATTTAGGTGAGATTTATAGGCCACGAATCCACCACAGGACATAAAAATGGCTCTGGTGTTTGTGGCCCTCAGCGGATCCCAAGACAGACCGGCCTTTCCAAATATTTTAGAACGATTTTGATAACATGGGCATCAATGGGTATTTAAGTGAGATTTATACCAAATAGAGGTCAGGACACTACTACAGCACATACAAAAGGCTCTGGCTTCTGGGGCAAGCAAGCAAGCTCAGATGTTCACAAAGCATTACTCATTATCCAAAATATCAGTATCATATTTTTATCATGCCTTACTTATCTATTAGACTACTTCACTGGTTATTTGTGTGAAAAGTCAGAATTTTTTCCCCTAGAATCGATGACTTATCAAATTCATTGAAGGTTAAATTTAAAGTCACCAAACGATCACCTATGTGACCACCTAATATACGCTCATAACCTAATCTCTTTCTGCAAACGTTTCGTCTGCAGCGAGCAATTACCATCCAATGTCATATTAGATCGAGTTCAAGGTCACCAAATGATATATGACTTATATGCTCATAATATATCACAGGCACTTGGAAACTATTAAATGGACGGTACAATATGCTATATATAATAATATATACAAGGTACTCAAGCCCCTGTCGGGAAATAATATAATATCCATGAAATAAAGGTTTTCTGGCGCTTTTTATATCACCACCACCGCTTCCAAGACCGGACAGACGTCTGAAATTCGGTAGATACTTTGCCGTTTGACTCCCTGATGGAGTATGCCAAGTTATAATACGATACCATTTAGCGTTGCAAAATATCAGCACGAAACGGTGTAAATCAGGTTTTTTTTTTATATAAATCAATTAATATAATACTGGTCAGATGAAAATAACATGAACAAATTATACTATAATTATCAGGATAACTGTAGATACCAGGAGCGGGTGTCCTGTAACCAGAACACTCGCAATCAGTTTCCACAGTCATCCGCCTTACTACGGCCAAAAAATAAATTGGTTCATTAAAAGCTGCACGTGAACATCTTCACTTAGCACTTCTGATGCAGCATTACCATGCGTAACTAGATCTACTTCAAACATTTATTTATAATATTTCCAGCAAAAACAGCATGATCACTTCTATCCTGATGAATTGTGATATATTCAGCATATATCATTTCCTATATGTTCACAATTGATTCCTAAGCTGTAAAGTCGATAATAAGCAAGATATTAGCCATTTTGTCCTGTGACCTTGAAAAGGAGATCAAATGTCAAATTCAAGGTCATGAATATATTCAGCATATATCATTTCCTATATGTCCACAATTGATTCGTAAAGCTGTAAAAACGATAATAAGCGAGATATTAGCCATTTTGTGGGATGACCTTGAAAATAAGGTCAAAGGTCAAATTCAAGGTCATCAGAATATTCGGCATATATCATTTCCTATATGTCTACAATTGATTCCTAAACTCTAATCTCAATATTAAGTGAGATATTAGGCAAAATGTATCCCATTATAAAGCATAGGAGAATTTAACATGGGAAAGTCCCATTTGGGCCGAGTTTGGGCCCGAAATGGCCCACTTCGAGCGATTCAAGGGTAACGAAACTTATACAGGTCGCAGGGGTATTTATGGAAAGTGTTATGCATCAATAAGAAAAAAAGTTACTGAACAGATTTTGAGAAAACGACATTTTTCGTCAAAAATGGCCGCCACTTTGAAAAAAATTTGAAAATCAAAAAACTAAAAAATACCTCCCTCTCGAAATATTTTTAGGCATTTTTTGTGCAGAATTTCAGAATAATTCGACTTTGAACTTAAATGTAGACGGACGACGACGTGGACGACGGACGCAACGCCATGGCAATAGTTTGTTGGACCAAAGGTTCGGTAACCTAAAAAGAAAGAAACGAGAGGTGCAGTAAAGAAGAAGAGAGACACCCAAAACGAATACATAAATATAAAAGAATCATATTGTAACAAGTGTATGTGTTTATTTACGGATATATACTATGTTGAATTATACAGCTACTGATACGCATATTAATGAGGTGAATGCCCAATGTATTGGGGGGCACGGCATCTGATCAATCCAGCTGTCACCGCGCACGAGTCCATGTGAGGATTGAGAATGATGCTTCGTCATGGAAAGCATTACAATACATACGCAGTAGCAGGAGGTCAGGACACACATCGATATGTATTTATGTGGAATTTATACCCAGGAGAGGCCAGGAATCTACAACAGGACATGAAAACGGCTCTGACTCATACCCACGCCAAGAATGGCTCGCTTCTTTTTCCAACAATTTTAGAATTTTTATGACACCAGGGGCATCAATGAGTGTTTAGTGAAATATGTACCCAGGAGAGGCCAGAAGTCTACCACAGGGCACAAGACATCAACATGGCTCTGGCTACTGGGCGCCAGACTCAACGCCAAGATAGGCTCGCCGCTCCCTCGTCAACAATTTTGAGAATTGTTTTGATAATAGGGGGCATCAATGGGTATTTAGGTGAGATTTATAGGCCACGAATCCACCACAGGACATAAAAATGGCTCTGGTGTTTGTGGCCCTCAGCGGATCCCAAGACAGACCGGCCTTTCCAAATATTTTAGAACGATTTTGATAACATGGGCATCAATGGGTATTTAAGTGAGATTTATACCAAATAGAGGTCAGGACACTACTACAGCACATACAAAAGGCTCTGGCTTCTGGGGCAAGCAAGCAAGCTCAGATGTTCACAAAGCATTACTCATTATCCAAAATATCAGTATCATATTTTTATCATGCCTTACTTATCTATTAGACTACTTCACTGGTTATTTGTGTGAAAAGTCAGAATTTTTTCCCCTAGAATCGATGACTTATCAAATTCATTGAAGGTTAAATTTAAAGTCACCAAACGATCACCTATGTGACCACCTAATATACGCTCATAACCTAATCTCTTTCTGCAAACGTTTCGTCTGCAGCGAGCAATTACCATCCAATGTCATATTAGATCGAGTTCAAGGTCACCAAATGATATATGACTTATATGCTCATAATATATCACAGGCACTTGGAAACTATTAAATGGACGGTACAATATGCTATATATAATAATATATACAAGGTACTCAAGCCCCTGTCGGGAAATAATATAATATCCATGAAATAAAGGTTTTCTGGCGCTTTTTATATCACCACCACCGCTTCCAAGACCGGACAGACGTCTGAAATTCGGTAGATACTTTGCCGTTTGACTCCCTGATGGAGTATGCCAAGTTATAATACGATACCATTTAGCGTTGCAAAATATCAGCACGAAACGGTGTAAATCAGGTTTTTTTTTATATAAATCAATTAATATAATACTGGTCAGATGAAAATAACATGAACAAATTATACTATAATTATCAGGATAACTGTAGATACCAGGAGCGGGTGTCCTGTAACCAGAACACTCGCAATCAGTTTCCACAGTCATCCGCCTTACTACGGCCAAAAAATAAATTGGTTCATTAAAAGCTGCACGTGAACATCTTCACTTAGCACTTCTGATGCAGCATTACCATGCGTAACTAGATCTACTTCAAACATTTATTTATAATATTTCCAGCAAAAACAGCATGATCACTTCTATCCTGATGAATTGTGATAAGACGGATGAAACTCACCTAACCTTTGCGCGCCACAACTCTCCGACCCGCCCAGGGCCTATTTCATTCCAGTAATAACACTGCGCGGCTTGTCACTACCGATAAATAGTGTCAGTAAAATAATAGTCGGCTTCTGTTCAGCTGCCATACATGTATCCCCGGATGTACCCCCAATGTGATTCGTTATTTCTGTGTCATACATTGACAAGGCAACCTCATTAGCCAGCGCGTCGCGCTGGATTTCTAAGTTTGCCTAAAATGAGACCCACGGAGGGTAGATATGAGTGGGCCCGGTCCTGCTATCATTTGTTTTAAATAAAGTGGGCCTAATTTCATCAAAAGGGTCACGGCACTTTCAAAAATATTATTTCTAAATGTTTCAATGAGGTTTTACATTTTAATCTTGTGAATAAACGCAAACACTGTGAGAGCTTTGCGATATTTGTTGATCACCGTAATACATACGCATACAGTAGCGCAATGAAAACATTGAGCTAAATTTCTGATGTTGACAGAACAATTACGAAAGGTTGTCAACTTTTATAGTTTACGATATAAGTGATATAATGTGATGAAAAATATTTTTTACACCAAAATAGAGGCATAAACTATCAATTTGATCCAAAACATTGGGCAACATTAAAACCATTGATTGTCTATGCTCGGATATAATATATAGATATGTACTTTTTTGTTTATTATATGGAGAATAATGAGCAATTTAATCCAATAAATTAAGGTTATTAATCACATAAACTGTCCCATCCCAACATATTTCCGCTGGCCACAAAGATAATTCTCTCCACTGTAGGTTACTTGTTCATATACATTTGGTGAGTTCATGCAAAATGGGTAATTTGTAGCATATCTCCGTGCAAATACTTACTGTAGTATTATGTGAATACGGTTGCCAATGAAGCCGTGTAAACTTATGGTTGGCTAAATCGGTAAGAAGTATTTCTTGTTGATCGCAAAAAGTTATGAAATTATATAGCGCAATATTAAATCAACCTATCAATTCCTGTTCACAGTGACAGTGATGCATGCCTCAACACAATTAAAAATGAAATATCAGGGTCGAAGTCCTCGTCAATAGCCATGCATGTTTTTGGAAGACTTGCAAATTCCGCCAATAGATGCCACTTGGTAATGAGGGTAGGCCTATTGCAGATAAATTGTTTTCACTCGCGTAGAGAAGGTAGGGTGTAATGTAACAACCACAAACAGAAAATACAAACGAGTATATACATTTTGAAGAACTCACTCATCGTGGAGCTTACCAGGATCAGTATATGTTAAACAACCACAACCACAAGGAGCACATTGATTCACCTTGACGTTAGGCGAGATTTTCTACAACCATAATTTCTATATCAAGTCACCATAATGGAATGCATACCAATAGCAGTATTATTAGTATTATTGCTATGTACTAGGTTCCACACAAACAAAAAATTAAAAACCTATAAAACAGCAACAACCATGGAATAAATTTTGTAGCCTACACAATCTTGCCAAACAAAGGGGAAAACAGGAATGTTGCACAGATTTTCGGTTGTAATTAAACGTACAAAATTTCCAAACCAAATAGACGCAAAACCAGTTCATCGACAGTCGACTATGACCACCCACAGTCATAAACCTTTTTAACAACGTACCTATCAAGGCTGTTTGATACAAGATACCTGGGACACTAACATACACTGATAAGATAAGATAGAAAATTTTAATTAAAACTTTGATATGAATAAAACAGACGACATAGTGGCAAGCACTATTGAATCGGCAAGACGGGGATGAAAGATGGCTATGTGCAATGTGAAAGTCTGACATACATGTAGATCTAGCTCAAAATAGCATATTACATATTAAATACTGTACCACATAAACAGTTACCACATTTGCAAGTAGGTTTCCAGTTCTTCTATGATTCTTGAAAACATATATATGAAGGAGCAAGTTTCACCTCATTTGGTAACATATTCCAAAAATTTGGAGCCATATATTTTAAACTCTTCTTCCCATAATGAATCGATTTGAACCGTGGAATGAACAACTTTAATTCTGATATTTTGGGCAATTATCACTGCGTACGTTATGCCATTGGATATTTCATAACGTTGATAAAATATCAATGCTTGGGGGGCATTTACACCATATACCAGGATTATCAATGATTTTATAGGATAGCGCTATGACGGATGTAACACCACATATGGTATGGTAATGTTCGCTTGTGTGGCGTGTTCGACTGAGACTGTAGATCTGGCCATACATTATATAGATTTATTCAAATAATAAAAAAAAACATCAGTACAAGAAAACACATTGTGATCATTCACGTAACATTAAATACGTAAATAAATATGCCCACTCTCACGTAAACTAGAGCCAAAAAATACGAACATTATCCCGAGAGCTTGAGGTGACTGAAAAGCCAAAAAATGTAAGCGCTAAGCCAAAATGTCAAAAAAATGATAGACTTTTTTTGACATTAGAGCGTTGGGGGCGAAGCCCCCAACTCTCTACATGTCTATGTGCTGACTTTTTCATGGAGGTTTCATGCCAACTTATCAACGCCCGTTTTGGCATGTAAACGTTTAGATACCTACTTCAAATGAGGATTTTCTTCGTCCTTGACATAAAATCTCTCCAATTGATAGCAAACTTCGAATATACCACAGATATATAAAGCATAAATCGATGTGTTAGTTTTGAGAAAAATACGAAAAACGCTCAGGTCGTCTTGAAAACGTCAAAATGTCGGAGCCGATGGAAATTGACGTTCCCAGAATGCAATGCAAATTTTACCGCAATGATGCGTATTTTGGAACACACAATTCTCTGTTCAGCAATTCGTACATGCATAGAAGTAAGCTTGCGTGTAGCCTTCTATGGCGTTAAAAAGTAAACAAAACGATTCGTCTGCAATGCCACGGCTACATTTACCGTAATTTGATGTATTTTATCACATGACAAAGTATTTCATGCTGGGTTCATGCGAAGCCTTTTTATTCTGGTCTTTTAATTTGCGTAGTAGTAGTAGGCATGTGTTCTATATCATGATATCAGATGGAGATATTCCTCTTAGTTTCCAGTATTTTTAAGGATATTTATTGAGGTTCAATATTATTTCAGCAGGTGTATCTGTTTCGTTGATCGATTAAAAAAAAAGTTTACTTATTAGGAATATAAATGAATGATAATATACGGGAATAAATGGGAATCATGTGGGTTAGGATATGGTAGCATTTTTTTTGGGGGGAGGGGGGGGGCTGGCATTGTGTAAGATACATTCAGCTTTCGTGGTGCTGATGATATGCTCGAGCTCTAATGTCGTCTCCCGCAGTTAGCTGCATTTTCTTGTTTCACTAATATTGCCGTTGACAATTTATGATTATCAAACGTCAAATTGGAGGTTCCAAATGAAATCGCCAGGTATTACTTCCAGATTGAACTAGCCAATATTTCAGCTCTATGTTGATATATTCCAGGAGTTTACTCTGTACAACTCCTAATTTAAAGGAAACATTGGCTAAATTTTTCTATAAAGAACATTTTTCCGTGGAAATGGCTCAGAACACAATATGACTTGAGAAGCCCCTTACCCCCCCCCCCCCCGTCCCCGGATCCGCCTATGGTAATACAGTATTACTGTGTTTGTTAAGAGTTGCTCATGATTATCGTGATTGCATCACTGTGACATAATCACGATGAAAGTCCATGAATGAGTTTAGTTGTCGAAACAAGTTAAACTTTCTTTATATGCCTATGAATTTAAAGCTATAATCACTTTTAGAATTGACAAAATTTATTCATTCGGCGGTAGCTTCATATTGTCTATAGAATGATAAATCGTACAAATTTGGGTCTGAAAATGTGTAGAACGTGCCTAAATTGAGTTGCCATAGCAAGATTCAAATTTGGGTCAGTCTATTTCGCATCATTTTTTTCCTCAAAGCGGCCCGCCTTGCGGGCGAGTTTCATGACGTCATTGGTATTTGTCTAGATACTGTGGCAACCGGCATGTAGACAGGCCGACCGTTCTCTATCCACTCTTTTCATGCACGATTAACGGCAATTTTCTGAGTATCTATTGTCGAACTGTACTTTATTTCTTATATATTTCCGACTATCTCGAGATGTACTTTAAAGTTTGTGTGAAAAACAAGAATTCTAAATTTGGCTGATTTTAAAATTGATTCCAACTTTAAACACTTACATATTTCTATTGCTAATTTGTCAAAATTGACGTGGGCACAAGAGGAATAATCAGTAGTTTGAAAGACGTGTACCAAGTTAGTTTGAGTGCCATGCGGATTGAAGCGCACCAGGTGATTTATTAAATTTTCCTTATCTATTCAATAAGTTACCAGCCTAGATAAAACTTAATCCTAGTTGTAGCATTTTCAAATGACATTTTCACCTCACTCCATATAATAAAACAATATTTAGTGTGGATCACTGGTCCCGGAATCCAAATCGGTTTTTAAAGAAAATGTAAAGCAATCTTTTCTTGCAAGTTATCATAATTCCATAGTTTGTTCCAATAAATATTGCAAGTCATGTACATCAAAATGATAGAGGATTATACATATTCTAGTATATTATGAACACAGTGATCCAAAATGATCCCTAATACTTATACATTATGCATCAATCACGCCATGACTCTCTGCAGGCGGGACTAATTCGACTGCTCATATTATGAATATCATCATATCACCTTTGTCGCTTTTATCTGTAGTATTATTGTTATTATTTTCTAGTATACAGGGCAGGCTGGAAGACAGCATTTGCTAAGTCATGTCCTGCTTTTCTCTTGTTAACTATTATGACCACCGGTATTGTTTTTACACGTGTATTCATGAAATTGTCGGGAAAGGAAATAAATTCAGTTCAGTTCAGTTCAGTTCAGTGTGGTGAATGATTACATTTTTGGAAGAAATATTAATCCCACCGAATTGGAAATCATTGTGGACCGTTCCAACTATAGTCCTGAGGCCTGGATATATTGCTGAGAATTTACTTTCCGGAGGTAATTATATTACTATTTGCGAAGGAATTACTCTGGCAATATTGCTTTGTACAGCAATAAATTCTGAATAGTTCCAATCACAGGTTGAATGTTGTACAAATAAACTAATTTGTCTTTGGGTTATTTTGCTATCTGAAGATGATCATGTGCTTTCTGTGGTTCAAGACGAGTTCAGGAAAGAAAATGAAGTTACTTCAAATGAGGCTGACACAGTGACACACCGATCAACCAAAAGGAACTGTCATATGGATCCCAAAGTGAACTAGCATCCCCAGATTGTAAAGTACTTTCTTGAACGTATCTGCGTCTAATCCGATACATTATGATAACAACATCATATAGGTAAACCTCAGAACCCTATTAATGTAGAGCTAATTCTATAACCTTGAAAATCAACTATTACAATGATCATTTTTGGAGTATGAAATCTAGCAGTATTGAAAACCTTGTTAATTTGAAAATATTACGCATGTGAACTCATGTGGTTAGGAATGTATAATGTGTCAGACTGCATGTGTACAATGTCAATCTGTAAATAAGTGTGTATGAATATTGTACCTCTGTATATAGCCACGAATACATGAAATTTAATAGTGTATACATTTGTACTATTTGAAGCACAAATGTATGGTAAATGCAGTTATGCTTCTCTTGTCCGAGTACGAAGCTCATCTGGACAGTTTCAGTGTCTGGATGTCAAGAAGCAAACACTATAGAGGAGGAAAATAGGCATGAGGTCACCTTGCGGCTTCTAATGTGAACAACTGGAGTCAAAGTGGAAGAGTCTCATTCTGACGTACAATACCGCACAAAGTGAAAAAAGCAAAATTGGCGGAAAGCGAGCTACATTTTCGTACGATGATATGATGGAGGTTCTCCTGTCGCAAAGACATGACATAAATCCAATTTATCTCCCCAGCAGCCTGAATTCCTCGTCCAAGGAGGGAAGTTCCAGAGATGACACAGAGCCTTCAGCTTCTAATCCCTTTGGAGATCAGATTGTACCAGTGGCAACCAGATGTAGATGAGAAGCCAGGAAGCAGCAACACTTCATGCAACACTTCAAGCAGCAACACTTTCGACATTTGTCGAAAAGCTATAAGAAAGAGAGGATAAAAGATGTGAACAAATACTAAGAAATGCACAGCGATAAGTTGAAATTACATGTGACTATACATTCCCTTGCAGAAGAGTGTTTAGTCCACAAATTTCTCCTATCTGCCTTTGCTTGAACGACTGTAGGCAGTGAATCGACTTAGCAGGCATTCTTATCATATTGTTAATAGTTGTGATGAGTTACGGTTCGATGAGCTACCTATTACATGCATTGTTAAAAAATATTGGTATGTCTGTACCGTATTTTTCCCGAGCATATACCCCCTAGTCGAGTGCTCCAGTTTGATGTTCTCGAAACTGAGACAAGCATGTCATATAATGTCATATTAATGCTGATGGTTGCATCCATTTTTGTTTTGTCTATGATCTGTTCATATATGGAAATAGCGCTATATAAAAATGTTATGTATGTATGAAATCACATAAGACCTGCCCTGTTTTGTCAACAAATTTTGAGTATAGTGTAAGTTTTTCATTTAGTATACCTGACAGTGCATATATTTCATACACCAACAAAAACGAAGAAAGTAGTAACAACATAACAATTCCTTTCGTTCGGGTGATCGTGTGAAAACGCCTCCAGTCTCGGATAAATGCGACGAATAATTACTTCACGAATTACTTCGACACTGTCGACACACATTCTGTTTCGTGGTCCATGACATGCCCAAACAAATCTTCAGATTGGTGAAAAACCCACGCAATTCTGGTTGAATTCTGTAAGTCTTTATCATTGAATGCTGCCATACTGTACATACATATTGTCATTTGCCTCTGTAACCATGGATCCTGATGTTATGCCTGATAATGAGTTTTTATTTAATATGATCTGCAAATGTTCACCCAATTTGATATCCGAGTTTCCTACATTTTAAAATGTATTGGTGTACCATCAAAACTGAGATATCACTTCGGTGACAGTATAAAGGACCGACATATTGAATTAACCACATTTATAGGTGATAAGGCTACACTTTTTAACTTATAAATTACCAAATCGTGAAAAGTACTCAAAACAACCCTCTCCTGTTTCTTCTTCAGAGACGTCACCAAATACTAGAACTTGAAATTATACAGATCTAAGTAACGCAAAGACCTTGGAGTTAAATGATTGTCACCATGATGTACTAATCAAAATGACATTGATATTCTTGCAATAGATGCCTTCATTTACGATACAACGAGGAAACACATACGCAAACCCACAGGTGGGTGAAATGAAGGAGACACGTACCGAAACCCATCAATCGGTGAGATCCAGAGAGGACGACACCATATTGACAAATAACATGCCCAAACTCACCTACAGATAGGTTTATTAGTCAATGAAGTACAACATGGCCATAGGCCCATAGCACACATCAGATACATAATGTATGATAGGATAGGAAACTTCCCCGAGTGAAGTTCTGCGGAGCTGATCAGAAAGCAAGACAAGCGGCCAATTTCAACCTCATCAATTACCACCAAGAACACACGGCCTTTAAAAACGGCGGTCAGCGGCCCAGGTATATCAAAAACACTGAACGTTATTATAATTCCTACAGGTAAAAGGTCTTATTGACAGATAACAAGTACAAATCGATTATGTATGTTGTACATGGCGTGTGTTGAAGGACGACATATTTTGTTTAACGCTGAATTAAAAGCTATACTTATGAGAGAAATATTGCGCAGAAGTACCTGAAGGAATCCCTGTCACGCCCATCGAATATTTATACATTACAAACAGACCACACCTATCACAAGGTGTTAAACAGCCCATCTTCCATTGTTCATCTCAGAAGGCTAGTTTCTATATTCACTGACGGCATGACCTTGGGAGCTCTTGTTAGGTTTATAGTACAATCAATAAATCATATAGGAATCATGTATGGATTCAATCTGCACCCCTTCAGTGGCCAATTCCGAGGTTATGTATCCATGTTGATGTATCACTTGGCGTTTATAAAATGAAAATGGAATGCATACCTGCGTTCATTCGCCAATATCCGTCAACAATATCAAATAGTGCTTGAAAACCTTAAATCGTGGCATGTATATGCAGTCTTGGTAGATTTTGTTACAACTACCATGGTTTAGCAAAAACGCTTCAAACATGTTCTGGTGAATACTGAGCAATGCAAATTGAAAACAGAAGAAACGTAAATGTATGCTATTCTACACCGAATACACGGGTTTCGTGGGCATATCAGCTGTCAGGACTTGGAGCCAGGACCGTAAAGTATCGGGTCATTTTCTACATATTGACGAAGCGAAAAATACGAGTGTGTGACTATATGACTTTAAAAAAACTGCCCAATAATATAGCTCTCAGAAATGATAAACAATATGATGCTTGTGGACCTATTTAATATAGGTAAAACAGTCTTACGTGGGACAGTTAATATTGATCTATATATACGGCTTTTCAATTCGATAGTGAATTCTAGGTACATATCTATTTTAGGTTAGTGATGGTAACATTTAAATACAAATATTCGAGATTTTATATATCTTATGTGGGTTTTGTACCTTCGGTAAAATACTAGTTTTCATATGAGAATTAACTTACTGCTTGTAAACAAAATGATGCTAAAAGTTTTAGTTTGTGTGTGTGTGGGGCTGAAACGGATGTGGCTGTGGTGAAACAGCATTTAGTCCTCAAATTGTGTCAAGCCGTTGGGCGGGATAAGAATCCTGATAAGTAACTTCATATTGTAGGAAGTGTAACAGGAAATTAAGCATTGAGAGGAAATGGATCACGTTCCACAGTTCCGGTTGTAAGTATATCTCCGAATATTAATACGCTTCCAACGCCTCTGCGAATTTTTCTCGTTCAATATCTGTTTATTCCAGATGAACGACAGTATAACACCCCAAAATATCCCAGGTGATAATCTGTTGTTTCCACATTTTCGATTGTGTCATATGCGGCCGACTATATCATATTGGTAAAATAATAAACTAACTAATATAACTGCAGGTAACAAGAACATTCCCAGATTGGGAATGTATATGTAAGGGTTCGTGGACATAGCTCCAAATAACGACTACACTCTTCAACTGTCCATTTATCATTGAACGACATCAAATCGTTCACTGGACACTTGACAATTGAAATTATATAAAATTATGTCTAAATTATGGCTCACAAGGGACGGAATCATGGCATCACTTGTACGAAACTGTTTAACGAAAGGTGACCTTTTCCCATAAATATGTTCATTCGAGTACTACATTCAATAAACTGTTATGACACAGGATGATTCTGATATCAGTATTGTCCCTTACATCCTGTTTGTTTCCACAATTCGTATGTACCCTTATTTGAATTGTGATTCATATCTGAGAAAATATTTCACAGTACACCCAGGTGATTTTAAAACTAGTCTCTAAACTGCTGCGACAAGGTTATGTTTGATCAAGATCCATAGAGATTCTATGGACATCATCACGATGTGGTTGACCAAATCTGTCAATACATGGGCGTAGATAGGAGGGGGGGGGGGGGGTTCACATGAAACTCCAGGCTGAAACCCAACTGATCCAACAGCAAAAGAGTCAGTATTATGCATAAAAAATCTCGTTATATCCCCGTCGATGGTCGACAACAAGAGCGAATCTGGAGGGGTTGGGGGTACTTTCAGAATGTTCTGGACCCCCTTTTTCCCACTGGACCCCTCTCATTTAGCATGGTTGACCGTTCCCATGCAAGTTCCAATTTTGAGACAAGGATTTGACTTAAATTGGTGCTACTTCTCGTGTATCTACTGATGATTAAAAAGGTAACTACTACCAGAAATGCATATATTTCTGCTACTATAAATGCCAAAGGCAGATCCAGGGGGTGGGGGTGGCAGGAGGCCTTGACCACCCCACCGCTTCCACCCTCTCCTCAAGAAAATTAATATCGAAACTTTACGGGTTTTTTTGTGGGTACAGAAATGTCACAATACTTGATTGGGTTATGGCGCACATACATTGGGGGAGTACATGTATATATTAGTTATGATGTTTTTTGTCACAAAAGTTAATTTCAGACTTCACTCGATATCTCCAGAATTCATCTCAGGTGCTCCTACAATTCACAAAATTTTCTCAGGAGGGCTTACGAGGCTTGGGGCTTCGCCTTCGTTTGTTTCTCAAACCCCCTTTCCGAACCCCTATCTACGCCCATGCACTAGTACACAGCAAGACCTGTTTTCATGGAACTTTTTTGGATTCATGACAGTTGCCACAAGTCGGGCAGGAAATGCTCACTCTTTCCGGAACACCTGACTTCACCCCTTATGGCCATATATGGGCGTCCATGCAATTTTATCGATTCTGCCTGACACTGGACTTTGAAATTGAATTGGTTCCATTATATTTTATAATATTTACACTCGATTAACTTGGGGATGACATCAACGATGACACTGCATGAGTTCGATTGGTGATGGAATTATAGAAAATTAGCACCAGTGTTTCTTGTTCGTGATATAACTTCTTCTTCCCCTTTATTCACGGTACCGCAACTGAATTGAGATGGACGCAACACACTAGAAGGAATTAATAAATCTTGGCGTTGAGAATTCAAATAACGAACATGATGAAACTGTCACAACTCGAGCGGAAGTGAGGTTTGCATGGGCATATATTTCAACGTCTTTCATTCCTTGGTGTATTTATGCTAGGTGTCTCGGCCGAGAATATAAAACATGTTTATGACTAGCATTGAATGATATTGATAAGACATTCGCTGCAGTAATCCACATATCTCGAACTGACAATTGGAAATATCAGAAGGATCATATATACATTGCCATTAATAATGCTCTGTACCGTTGATGGTTGGTTCCTGTAACTTTGACAGATGTTGGTGCATTGTGTCAATATTCCGAGATATATAGCGATTCGTGACGTTTCATATTTAAAAGAGAATCGAAAATAACCACCTGAGACTCATTCTTCATTAACAGCTGTTCTTTTCCCCCCAAAATAATGTAACTTTTAATCAACCTCGAAATGTTTTCGCCCTTTTTTTTGGTGACGTCTTCGTCGCGCATGTGTAGACAAAGGTATATCTGCATTATATAGGTGTAGACGGACATCATATATAGACAGAATACTTCGATATTCATGTACACGAAACAAGCCACATATATACGAAGGACTTGAACTGGTTTACACCCCAATATAATGTATGTTTTTTGGGTTTTTTTTTACAATTCTCTGTCTTCAGAGTCTTATTGTTATTTGACTTGGGTAACCGAATATGGATATTCTAAATATTCACAAATTGAATGGTATTTATGCATGCGAAGATTTCACCAATGCATTTGCAAGCGAAGCTTTTCGGATGCTTTGGAGTGTGGATTTTCGCACCGCCATCCAAACTCACTTGTCCTTGGTAAATAAAATATTGTACTACTTATGTCGGACTCGTTTGCAGCAATGTCCGAATATATGTCCTGCTTGGTAAAAAATTACATAATATATTTCAACTTGCATGTGTAACATAATACCCCTGGTCTGATACATTGGAGTGAATATCGCACATATTTATGTACAATAAAATAATTAACAATAACATATTTGGGTGTTCAAAATGAATTGAAGCAACTCACTTCGATACCAGTCAATATTTTTTAAAAACTATATTTCATATTAAACACGCTAAATTAACTGAATGAGACATACTCACCCCAAATGTAATGACTATAACCAGTCCTCTGGGAAATTTGCTCATTTGAACAGGCGGTTCTCGCGTTAATACAGGAATTGTATCCATCACACGCAGATGGACTGACAATTTCACGTATATCTTAGAATATCACTGATTTTTCTCTCGAAACTACACTATATATGCACATACGAACTGGAAAATGTACTCAATGTGGACTTTAGCGCGCGATTTGGGCATTTGTTTACATTCGGGTTTGATGGATACACTTTCGATTGTTTATATACAAAACCGTTACAAAATGTGTATTAAAACGGATGAAAAGACATCTCGGACAATTGTAATGGTCGAAATCATTGACCTTTATGTTGCACAAAAATTTAGTTTTGAAAAAAAAATGTTGCATACATTTGAAAGCAGTAGCTTTAATTATTTTGGATATTCATATCATTCATAGAACCGTGGGAACCGTGATATATCGTATTGAACGTTCGAAAGAGCGTAAAAAAATCTTGGCACAACATGATGGATCAACCGTGTTTTATGTCTGTGCCTTGAATTATAATAACGACCTTCTCTATAAATTTGAATGACCTGATTGTTCACATGCCATGAATAGGAAGTGTGCCAGCGAACGGTTGTTTGTACAAGTTTGACACTTTTGATTGATTCTCATAACCATTGGAAAGGACCCCTACATAAATATTGGTAATGTGGATGTAATGCCGTCATCAGACTGTGCATTAGTCCCAAGTAGATTTGATGTCTCGACGTTTGCAGTGTGATGCCCAGAGGTGAAAACACACACTGGTCACATAGAGTAATATTCTTTTTCATTTTCATAAAGTAGTTGGACATATCTCATCATTACCTGATATTCAGGCTTCCAAGCGAACGATACCAGATAGTTTATCGTCTGAATGAACAGAGAAACACTATTTGACAATCTGATCCACATTATAGGAGTTAGGTTTTTCTGATAATGCAGGCGGTGCATTATATAACATATACAATGTGTATATATTCAGAAGCACTATACCTCTGTCGCTGAAGGTATCATATCGAATAATTATTTTGATACATCGGCAAAAACAAACTGCTTTAGTTAAATGACCACGAAAGCAAAACATAGGCCCAAGTGACCTATAGCTTACCGGCTAGCCAAAAGGTGATCGGAACGATGGTCTGGTAACTTCAAGGTTACAAGTATATTCAGCATATTTCATTTCCTATATAATAATAATAATAATGACCATTTGATATAGCGCCAATACTAGTAAAATCATTCTTGGGTGCTGTACATAAAATTAAAGACTATGATAGGATATTAGTTATATAAACACAGTAAAATGATGTAAATATTTGTAGTAAACAGAAAAAAAAAATAGTGACTAGATTAATTACTAAAACTGAGGTGAACAGATGGTTAAAAAAAGAAATAATGACTAGATTAGCCATTAAAAGCTGACTGGAATAGATATGTTTTTATCAAGTTTTTAAAACAGTCCAATGAGGTAGCATCCCGGATATTTGGCGGAAGGACATTCCAATGTTTTGGTGCAGCCACACAAAACGATGCATCACCGTAGGCTTTGAGACGACTTGGTGGAGTTTGAAGAAGTATATGGTGCGAAGACCGTAGTACCCTGGAAGAGTGACTGACGGTTATAAGATCCGAGATGTAGGCTGGTGCCAATCCATGGATGGCTTTGTATGCGATGACGAGGATTTTATATTGAACACGGTAACTAACTGGCAACCAATGGAGCTTGTGCAACACGGGGGTAATATGGTCAGACTTGGATATGCCGGTAACTATGCGAGCAGCATTGTTTTGTACGCGTTGGAGGCGATTTAGATTGTACCCGGATATGCCATATAATAAAGAGCTGGTATAATCAATCCTTGCTGTTATGAAAGCATGAACTACAGTGACCAAAGCCTCGTGGGACAAGAAAGGCTTGAGGGACCGAATGTTTTTGAGGTGGAAATTTGAGGCTCGACAAACAGTAGTGATGTGATCTGACATCCGCATACACTCATCAAAAACAACGCCCAGGTTCCTAACGACGCTGCTGGCATGGATGGTGCTTTCGCCAACGTTGATTTTTGGAGTCGATATAGCATTCAGCTGTCGTGTAATGTTGGTGTACAACATATCCGTTTTTTCGTCATTACACTTGAGCCAATTACAGTTCATCCAGGAGCGTAGTTCTCCAATGCATTGTTCTAAGTTAGTGAGTGACGTGCTTGACTGGCTCATATCGTTACAGTCTAAAGACACATAGAGTTGTGTGTCATCTGCATACTGGTGAAAGTCCACACCATATTTTCTAGCGATTTGACCAATCGGGCTAGTGTACATTGTGAAAATACGTGGGCCCAGTACTGAACCCTGTGGAACTCCAAATGACAGTTCAATCATATCGGACGATGCATTTCCAACAGTGACGTACTGTGATCTACCTGTAAGGTAGGACTTGAACCAAGATATCACAGTACCTCCGAGTCCAAACGTATTTTCCAGTCGTGTGAAGAGAATGTTATGGTCAACTGTATATTTTTTGTAGGCAGACTGCAATGGTTCCATCAAGCATTCTCTGTTGAGATAATCATTTAGACGCTTGGTTACAGCCCTTTCAATTATCTTTGACAAAAGTGTGAGATTTGAAACAGGCCTGTAATGTTCCAATACTTGACAATCCATCCCATTCTTTTTAATCAGTGGTTAACCACAATTGCTGTCTTCATTGACGTGGGAACTCGGCCTTGCAGTAGCGATAAATTGACGATCTTGGTGACTGGAGTTATCAAAATGTCCAGACACTGTTTTACCATCCACGTCGGTAATGGATCAAGTGCACAGTATGCATTTGAGGAGCCTTTGATTAGTTGGCAGAGTTCCTCCTCGCTGAAAGGGTTGAACATGTTCATGCAAGAAGAGCATGTGCCATCATGGACGAAAGTTTCTGATGACCGATCAGTGAGAGATAATTCATTTCTGATCCGTTCGATTTTATCAACGAAAAAGTTGTTGAATTCAGATGCGGTTTCCTCATCAGATGTGAACGATGTTGGCATGACGGCCTGTTTTCGTTGGAGTGCATTGTCAACCAGATTGAATATTCCACGCTGGTCACCATTGCACTCGGCTACCTTAGTGTTGTAGTACGCATTCTTGGCATGTGTTAGTAACTCCCTAACATGAAGCCTAGCAGCCTTAAACATTTCGTAGTGTACATTCAATCGAGTTCTAAGCCAAAGTCGTTCGCAATAACGCCTGTATCGTTTGGCACCTTGAATGTCCTTGGAATACCATGGCACCAAGGGCCGGTCAAGCATGGTCTTGGACACAATGGGAGCATGTTTGTCAACAATCTGACGAAGAGTGCTGTCATACAGTTCAACAAGATCATCCAAGTCATTAGAGGCACCTGACAGGAGTGCCGAAGCTTGGAGGTCCATGCGGAATGCTGACATGTCAACTGAGCGATATTTCCTGTAGGTAATGGTTTTAAGTACAGGAGGTGGTTTGGTCAACGTGAGTTGGATATCCACCATGGAATGGTCAGACACCAAGGATGACACCGACACATTCTTGAGGAATTTGTCATCATCTCTCACGATAACGAGGTCAATTATATGTCCTAATCTATGTGTAGGATGGACGACACATTGGACCAAGAACATATGTCAACAATTGATTCGTAAGCTGTAAAGTTGACAACAAGTGAGATATGCGCCATTCGTGCTCTGAATTTGAGAAAATGAGGTCAAAGGTCATATTCAAAGTCACGAGAATATTCAGTATATATCATTTCCTATATGTCCACAATTGATTTCTAAGCTGTAAAGCTGATAATAAGCGAGATATTGGCCATTTTGTGCTCTGACCTTGAAAATGAGGTCAAAGGTCAAATTCAAGGTCACGAGAATATTCAGCATATATCACTTCCTATATGTCCACAATTGATTCCTAAGCTATAAAGTCAATAATAAGCGGGATATTGGCCATTTTGTGCTCTGAGCTTGAAAATGAGGTTAAAGGTCAAATACAAGGTCACGAGAATATTCAGCATATATCCTTTCCTATATATCCACGATAGATTCCCAAGCTGTAAAGTGAATAATAAGCGAGATATTAGCGATTTTGTTCTCTGACCTTAAAAATGAGGTCAAAGGTCAAATTCAAGGTCATCAGAATATTCGGCATATATCACTTCCTATATGATCACAATAGATTTCTAAGCTGTAAAGTCGAAAATAAGCGAGATATTAGCCATTTTGTGCTCTGACCTTGAAAATGAGGTCAAAGGTCAAATTCAAGGTCACGAGAATATTCAGCATATATCACTTCCTATATGTCCACAATTGATTCCTAAGCTGTAAAGTCAATAATAAGCGAGATATTGGCCATTTTGTGCTCTGACCTTGAAAATGAGGTTAAAGATCAAATTCAAGGTCACGAGAATATTCAGCATATATCATTTCCTGTATGTTCACAGTTGATTCCAAGTCTCTAATCTCGATATTAGGTGAGATATCAAGAACATTGTGGTCCACTATAAAGCATAGGATAATTTAACATGGAAAGTTCTATTTGGGCCCCGTAAAAAACATCAAAATGGCTGCCACACGCAGACTGGCGATTCAAGAGCATCGAAACTTATACACACTATAAGGATACATGAGGGGAACATTTTGAAACTAAAATCTCAAAACTGATCGGACAGTTTTTGAGAAAATAATTTTTAAATTTGAAAACATGCAAAAACGGCCATTTTCGGCATAAAAATGGCCGCCAAAACTGCATAATCGATTCAATCAAAAAAATGAAAAAAACGTCTGGGGGTATTGACCCAATACATATTCACACAAATTTATGGACAAATTCATCAGCCCGAAAAAAAGATAAGAAATGTTAACAGACGATGTGCCGGACGACGACGAAGACGACGACGGACGAAAAACGGGCCGGTAAGCTAAAACATAGCACCAAGGGTATTGATTTTCCAACATGTACAAAACGTAAATTGGTTACACTGATCTTAAACTCTGTTGTCAAAACATGTTCGTAAATGTTGCCGGAAGCAATTTTCTGTATGGACTATAATAACAAATCAAGTTACATCTCGGAAGATTTTTAATGACATATATTCACAGACTGTCGATTCAGAGGCAACAAAACTTTTACACATCAGAAAGGTACATAGGGAGAATCTTATGCATTTTGAGGAAAATTGTCTGAATAGATTTTGAGAAAAGGGCCACCAAAGAAAAAATTCATCGTTTTTTTTTTCGACAAAAAAGGTCAATTTTGACCTTTCAATGTCATTGAAGGTCAAACTCAAGGTCACCACTCAAACCGCAATATATTATTTCTTATTTGAATGTGCCAACACTTAGGCTCTATCTTGAAGTGTTCTATGAGTATACTCCGCACAGCTCCCATTATAAAGAAAAATTGGGTGAAATTTTCTAAGTCCAAAATATTTTTCAGTGGTCAAAATTTTTAAAAATTTTTGCTGGAAATTGCTCAAAACGAATAGAGACTCGATTTGGGACGAAATTTTTTTTTTCTCCTACCGGTCAAAAAATCAAAATGGCCGCCACACGCAGACCATCATTTCAAAGGCAACAAAAGTTATACACATCACAAAGGTACATCAAAGGAATGTTTTGAAACAATAATCTCAAAACTGATCAGACAGTTTTTGAGAAATTGGCCACCAAAGTCCAAAATTGGCAATTTTTCGTCAAAAATGGCCGCTAAATCGGCAAAGATGATTCAATCAAAAAAAATGTAAAAAACGTCTTTAGATACTGGCCCAAGTTATGTTCTCACAAATTTATGGGGAAATTCATCATGTCAAAAAAAGTTACAGACCCGGCCGGACGCCGGACGGACGCCGGACGAAAAACCATGACAATAGCTTATCGGCCCAATATGTGGCAACATATTGACGATCATGTTTGGTATTCTTATCAAATATATTCATATTCACGTAATTATCTTCAATTTAAAAACACTCGACCGGGTATGTTTACTGTGTATTTTTTAACGTAACCGTTAGGTTCTAATGCCTGAATGTATCGGCCGGGGTCAAAAAGGGAATCTGATACAAAAAAATACAAATTGCGAAAGGATATCACTTTACTGAAATACCAAATGCATCATTAGCATACATCTAGTGAATAATATTCATTTTTATCAATATTGCAATGCTTTATTGTGTAATATCAATGTATAAACGACAGGATTGTGGGAAATGAACAATACACATTATAGTATATTAAACCGTGCGTCTCCTGGTCACTAATACTGGATACAAAATTTCCAGCAAACGAAGAATGTAGGTAGAATGCCATAGTAGAAGTGCGTTCATAAGTAAATTTGAATCTAGTCGTAACGTTTATTTTGGATAGGCGCCATCAGCAAAATTCACATACGAAACAATAACTCCAACGAATACCGAAATTGTGTGCCTTATTATAAGAAATTATTCATATATTTTCCCCAGAACAGATGCCCCATTATTGATGTATCAAGTCGTTGGACTGGACAAGAATCATTACAAGCAATCTTAAATATAGGAAGTGTATCCGGAAATTAAGCCTTGGCAGGAAATGGATCATGTTCTCACAGGCTTGGTCTAAGTTTACCTCGTAGTACTTGCAGTGCGTGATTTCAACGCATCAAGGTGTCCAGTTAGCTTATTTGTTTTCTCTTCCATTTTATATGGTACACATAGAGGAGACATTTTCATTTCTCCAATTTCACAGTACAAGTTTAGGGACATTATTTATCTAAGCCATTTGTGCAGGGGAGTACAGTAAGTATATATATGTGTAAGTCTTGACGAGAAAGGCACCCCATTGCAGCTGCCGTCACTGTGTCATATATCCGGTTTTTTTGCATATATAAGCTCTCGTCACCCAGCGAGAATTGCAGCTGCCATTTTGAATACATGGTTCGGATTTTAACTTAAACTGTAATTCCTACAGGCTGGTCATTTTGTACCTAAACTATAAATTTTATTAGATTTAGTGGTCAGAATATTTCATAAAACTAAAAGGTAAAACTCGCCAATATAGTATTCCTGGTTACTAACAGTCAAGTTCTCGGTCTATCGAATCAGTTTGTTTAATTACCACACGGCTATTGTTCAGTGATTGTATATACATGTAAATATTCTTGTTAATATGTTTTGGTATCAATGGGAATGGCTGTGCTATTCTAGAAAATTCGTAGTAATCAGCAGTGATCTAGTATTCACCATGTCTTCGTACTTCAACTTCTCACGAACCGTTTATTGTATGGTTTATGGTTATTCATTTGTAAGTAAACAATGTATTTTATTAATATCTATCATGTTAGTATATTGGCAGTTGCCATTTCGAATGCCTGCGATACATTTTAATGTTTAGACTGTAGTTGCTACTTGGACCGCTGGTACGAAGAAACGAAATGGTGTACAAACAGATACCAAGTCGTTCTGGGCGAGGACACACATGTACACACGCCAGTGCTCAACACCACAGTGTTCACATGCATATTTAGATTTTAACAATATTTGCCATGCAATGTATTCATAAAGTTCGAAGTATTCAAGAAGACAAGAGTACGATGACAGACAGAACGTGATATACGACTCATAGTGAATGACATTAAATGGTATTCACCAGGAGAAATATATCAGTCGTGTCTAGACTAAGCAAAACTTGCATCAGCACAGTAATGGATTTGGGACCAAATCCCAGATAAATAGATCTGAAATTGCAGATCGTGACATTGCATAAGAAAGATCACTAATATTGGCTCGAACGGATATGTCCATTGCACAGGCAAATCATATGTTTAAATTTTTATATGGGGCTGTCAGTGTACCAATAGAACAAATTATGCGTTTAATCTCAATATTTAATAACAAGGGAAATAAGGCGTAGGTTTCGACCGATTTTCACTGAGAATAACAGTATCATAGACATAATGATGCATTAGGTGAAAGCAAAATATCAGAATTGACATTCTGGATAAACAATCTGGGTCAAGGTTACATCTCACTCAGATCAGTATGATTTCACAACAAACACATTTTTTCTTGGTTTTAACAATTTGCCGAATTCGTGCTGTTATTGTTATATAGAAGACACATGCCCAAATGTTGTAAGCATCATACTTTTTTAAGCTCGTGTATTGATCATAATATATGTAAACAGGACTTAGTTATTGAAAGTACGTGCTGTAATAGAACAAGGGTGTGGAAACATGCAATTTTTTTTTCACAAGTTTTTTGGTTCTGTACTGGCATATCATAATTTCACAGTATTGGTACTGAATCCAAACATTCAAGCTAAATGCGTTCTTTCGATTAGTGCAGCTGTGCAGATCTATTCATCCATTTGACCTCGAATAATTGGGACCAATGTACAATCTCAAACAGGCAATGCATCCAAATTACTAATATTTATGTACGGGTCCTTTCCAATTGTCAAGAAAATCAATCAAAAGTGTCAAGCTACTACAAACAACTCTTTGGTATCACACTTCCTGTACCTGGCATGTGAACAATAAGGTCATTCAAATTTATAGACCAGGTCGTTATTCTCATTCAAGGCACAGACATAAAACATGGTTGATCTATCATTTTGTGCCGTGACGTTTGGCGGTCTTTTGAACGCTCACAATGAAGTATCAGTCAGCCTCTGATGGCAAAAATTCGAATGTAGATATTGTTTACGGTAGAATAATAATAAAAATAATCAGATTAATTTTACGCGGACCATAATGATAGGCAATTCTGCCCGTCTTCCCAACCCCCGTCGAGTGACAATTTTTGAATTTGGAAAGCACATCGAATGGAGAAACCTTTGCGTTGCCAGGATGGAAGATCCACCTACGCGAGGTTCGAACCCGCGTCACCTACCGCCTCTGAGCTCTGTGGCTTCAAGAGCCACCAGTCCCATCCACTTGGCCACAGAGGCTGTATGTTCACGTTATGTTTTGTTATGTTGTATGTTATGTAGGATATTCTAGATTGGAATTGGAATGAAGTACATAATACTCTAACTTACAAATAACATAGAATCCGCACTTGTTCTAACATCGAGCAGATATTGTCAAACCAAATTTACCAGTAAGGTAAATGCATAGACCTGATTCAGTAATTCACTAAATGATCATTCGTGAAAATCTGTGAAATAATACACTATGTACATGCTCGCAAAAAATGTTGAAACCCACACTAATTCAGACAGGAAAAAAACAAATATAAACAGGATGTTGCTTGGCCAAAACAAGATTGAATGCATTAATTTTCTTCAGTAAGGTGCCCGTAAGTAGTGTCATCTGGTATCCATTAGCTGCCACATATTCTCGTACATTCCAGTCAATTGCCAATCATTATGTTTGTGGGTGGCTTGCCATTACTGCCGAGAAACTGAAACGCTAATCTGATAACATCAATTTACTCGAATGTGTCTTCCATAAGTATCTCTAAACTTGTGGTATGAATGTTAATAATATTTTACAAATGAGGCTGGCATTGTGTCAAATGCAAATACACTACATGTATTTCGTTGGTGTCAATATATCACATACTCTATATACCTACATTCAACACTTTAAAACAATAAAGTACACAATAATGCATGTAATACACTACACACAATCCATTGAATATAACCAAGCATATTAACCTATAGAAGCGTGTATCTGAACTGTATACACTGCCCCTGATATTCGGTTGCGTTTTGTTCCACTTATGTTTATATAAATGTTTTGTTTTCATTGTCATCATCAAAATCTCTACTAAATAGTAGTAGGTTGATGAATACATTTTCATCAAATCTGTAGCTTTCGCATGATTATGTGAACCTATACCTATTAGTAAGATCATGAGACTGATTAGGCCTTTGAAACAAGAACAAAACCTGAACAAAATGTTCACATGGAGAGACTCAGTGCCGTCATCATGGGCAGACAGTGTGTTCTCATTATAATGTATTCCCAGGTATCAAAACCGGGTTCAGGTAAAATCAGATTCGACCAGCAATCACCGATTGATCATCTGCTGTATAACTGAGATGTGAGTAGTTTTCGTCAAACAGTCCTATACACTTGTTATATCATTTGTATAGTGGAGTAGCCATGATGTTTTGATGTGAAAAAATGTTAGTGTTGCACCCATAATATACTGACAAGAATTGTATTCACAAATAAATTCTTGTTAGTTGCTCGGTTTGATAAAATGAGCAACTATTGGTCATTATATCTTTGATAAAAAAGAAAGAAAAATTAACCACACATGAACATCTCTGGTAGGTGCCGAGCTTTATCCTGTGAAATACAACACTAACATCAAGGAAAGTCGACACACACAAATCTTGCAGGGTATTGAACGAACCAACAAAAAAGGTATTGTGAACCAATGGAAATAGAATACCCGCATTTAGTGATTTGAGATTGACCTTGAGTCAGATTGTTTCATATTGGAACACGCAACATGTTTCAACGTCATATGATGTATACATGTTTAATATTGATGTCTTTCATGAGATTAAAGAATTGGCAAATCAAAAATCCGAAATGAACAAGTAATCCAAGCAGACAGTCCTTCTGTTGATACACGGAATCATACGAGTACTTATGCAATGGGAATATCCGCTCAATGCCAATGTAAGGGGTCTCATTTTCATGCTACATCACGATTTGCAACTGTATTTCTATTGATCTGGGATTTGGTCCCAAATCCTTCATTGTACTTGCTCACCGAGTTTTTTTAGTCTAGACATTACTAACATGTTTATCTTGATCTGGAGAAAACTGGAATGGGGTCCTCTTGGCTGACTCCCAATAGTATGTCACCTCCATATGTCGTAGCAGTGTTGTCTGTGGATGTATACTACTCTAAAATAACCATTGTAAATGGTGCAATAATGTTGAATCACTTCAACACAAAGTTCACCTCACACAATATTTCCAAAGCGCCGTGTTTTCCAGTTATAGTTTGTACCATGTATAGCAGAGTAACCTACAACGGTATCATGAATGGTCGAGCACCAATTCATACATAAATATATTTATAATAAATACTGAGAATGAGAGACTCTTCATTTCACGCAAAATGTATAGTTACAGCATTATAATATGAGAAGAAAGTCAATCACATTGATGGAATTACTGTGTTTATCATATAACCTGTAGTGTCATATTTCACAAACAACAAGTGATGAATAGCATATTGATTTGTGTTACCTTTCAGACATTAGATATCCAAATAGCCTGTATAGCATAATAGCCTGTATAGCCCAAATTTGCATAAGTAGAAAAATAACAACGATATATTTGTGGTCATTGTGCATCTGTAATAGTGCTGCTTGAGAGGTCCTTCATGGTGCAAGGTCACGTTCATTGTATGTACTTGTATCAAGTTCAGCTCAGACTTGAAAACCTTATTGCTGTCCCAACACAGGCAGTCATTCTTTTTTCCTTCTGGACAATGTTAGTGCTCAGACAAAAATAATATGTTTATCCACTTGAACTATTTGAATTACATGTGAATCTGTATCCCGTAGCTAGGATACCCATTTTCACAGATATCATCACACAATATCTCTGGTAAAATATGCATGCAAAAGTAAATGTGGAAATTTCTTATTCTATTCATCACAATCAAATAGTGTTGTTGGAAAAGTTGTAAAAACAGTCGGCATTCTCGATTATCACCTGATTGCTGATATGATGTATAGGGTTATAGCTTTGTATGTAGTTGATTACAGATTGTCCACCAAAGTTTTAAAAAACCATCTTGTTGCATTTGTACAATCAATATTCGACTGTTATCGACTATATCATATGTCATATAATATCCATTGTGTTCAAGTGTATATTTTGGCAACAAAATGGTAGTCTGTCCCAATGATTATTTCCAATTGAGTTATGCCCTTATCTGGAACGGTCAGTATGAAGTTAGCAAAAATTGTTGTTTATCCTCAATATGTACTAGCAAAAGCAATGGTGAAGATCGATTGTCACTGACGATGAAAATATGATAACAATATGATAACAATATGTCAATGCATAAGCCAGCTTTAAATGAAGACAAATTTAATATAGCATTGTTGCAATTCTGCTCCACTCTGTGTCGTGGCAAGATAACTAGTTCACTGTACACGCATCTACATGTATACACTTCAAAATAAGTCCGTGACATCAAACGATATTTTGAGAGTAAATGTGACAAAACACCAGCATATAAATGACCCCATTCCAACAGACCAGGTCCAACGTAACATCGCATGTTTTCATTTGAAACGATCTAGCTCAAGGTCATCTCAGATTAGTACGACTTCAAAACAAACTCTGACATTCCAACTTCATTGGTTCAGAACACGTTCATTGTTAGTTCCGTCAACAATCAGGCAAACTTGACTATCGATTCACTGCCTTAGTTTTATATTTCACGCATATTCACGTGTAAGACACTTGAGTGTAAGGATTATATTTACCAGCACATCCTCATAATCTTGTGCATATAATTGCATCTTGATACGCCAGTGAGGATATCGCAGCGGGTGTCGCAACTGTCGCATGAAGGTCAGTAGTGCTCCCTCTTCCAGAGCACCTGATCTCACACGCAGCATGTTGGGTGTCTGTGATATCTAGATTGCTTCCAGTTCGATACTAATAATATAACTCGGATTTGACCACCGATTTTGTCACGATTTCTGTCTTGGAATGCGAGTTCGTCGCTTTGTCGGTATCTAATTGTGTTGTCATACTCTCTTATGCGTCATATGTGGCGATACAATACATCCGTGGACACATTCCACATGCCTTGCATGTGATTGGAGTGAGATGGAGAGCCAGGGCGTGGTGTGAAATTCCAGAAATTTTTCTTCTACAAATTTGTTCGCTTTTGAATTGACCCAGAAATCATTTGGTCTTCGTTGGGTCAATAATTCGCCGAAATTGATTATCAATGTTTTTCATTGTTGTGTTCATGTTAAGAACAGCCTAAAACATATATAAGAATTATAATTTATTAAAGCTTGTATATGAAACTTATTTTGCAATGGGTCGGGCGATCAACCACCAATATAATACATAACATATGTACACACAACTTCGTAATTGAAAGTGTTCGATGTATATGAGGCAAATTTTGAGCCAAGGCGTTGTGTGAGACATGGTCTCCTTCCTGAGCCACAATTGATTTGGGCTTTCCCTTATCCATTGTTTTTACTGTGATGAAAATATCTCACAGTTGTGGTAATGAGTCAATTCATTCAGACTGCGTTCTTTTTAGTAGAGCGTCTACCGATCTGTATAGCCTCAGGTAATTGGGATCAATGTACAATCTTAAGCAGGCAATACATCCAAATTACCAATATTTATGTCCTTTTCAATGGTCATGGAAATCAATCGAGAGTGTCAAGCTTCTACAAACAACGCTTTGCTAGCACACTTCCTGTATCTGGCATGTGAGCAATCAGGTCATTCAAATTTATAGACCACGTCGTTATTCTCATTCAAGGCACAGACATAAAACATGGCTGATCTATCGTTTTGTGCCGTGACGTTTGGCGGTCTTTTGAATGCTCACAATGTCGTATCACTCTGCTGGCCAAAAGTTTAAATGTAGATATTGTCTATGGCAGAAGAATTTGTATGTTATGTTGTGTTGTATGTTATGTAGGATATTCTAGATTGAAACTTAAATGAATTACTTACGTAATATTCCATCTTACAAATGAAGTAGAATCCACGTTTAACAGTGAGCAAATAATGGTGACACCAAATTTAACTGAAAGGTTAATGCATACACGTGATTTAGTAATTCAATAAATGATCATTCGTGATAATTTTCAAAATATCAGCCTATGTAAAATGTGGATATTCCCGTTACTTCCGACAAGAGTGCAAATACTCATTTTCGTGAGATAAGATGCCAGTAAGAACATCTGGTGTCCATTAACTGAAACATTTTCTCTTACATTCCTGTCAATTGCCAATTATTATGGATGTGGGTGACATTCTATTACCGTCGTGACGCTCAAACGCTAATCTGACAACTAATGCACATCCATTCACTACAATTCTGTCTTTCATAAGTATCCCTGTGATGTTAATGTTATTAATATTCTACAAATGAGCTGGCATGAACTGCAATTTGTTCAATATACAAAATAAGTTATATTCACATTCAACACTTATAGTCCAATGAATATAACCTACTATATTATTATCCTATAGAAGCGTGTATCCGAACTTTGTAATACACTATCTGCCCCTGATGTTTGGTTGGGCTTTGTTCCTCTTCTGTAAGTTCATATACGTGTTTTGATGCATACATTAAACAAGTCTGCAGCCTTTGTAGATAACTATTACATGCATGATTCATATGCGAGAAAAAAAGTAAAGTACAATTTAATCTTCCGCTAACACTCAATGCAGATCATAGCATGAACTTATCATTTGTTTTGGGAGAGAATCCGCTACTTGAATGGTTTACATGGTGGCAATATCATATGTTCGTACTTGTTGCAAATGAGTGCGCTTAAATCATACAGAAATGAGATTTTGGAAATAAGATTACATCCAGAGATTCATCCAGTGCCGTCATCATGGACAGTGTGTTCTCATTCTGATGTATTCCCAGCAATCAAAACTGAGCGTCAGGTAAAATCAGATTCGACCAACATGTCACCACAAAATCATCTGCTGTATAGCTGAGATGTGAGCAGCAGGGTTGATTAAAATCATGCTTTAAACAAAATGTTTTATTTAAATGATTCGTGAGATTGTGAGATCTATCTCATGAATCCATAAGAAGTTCAAATTGAAACTGATTATTACCAATATAAATTTAATAGCACAACACGTAATGATGTGTTATTTTATTACAATTTGTAATGGCAGAGTAGTGAACGGAATTTGTAATGGCAAAATATTGAACGAAACCAATTCAAGTTTAGATCAGGGTTGATTACATATTGATACAAATCATCATTAAAAAAATCGGATTCATTTGATTTAAATCAGATTTTTTCATATCTTGAAGCACCAAATTGACAGCATAAGCAATTTGTAGGTATAACCACTTCTTTGGGCCATAGAACATGGAAAAATATGACACCGTTTTGATTAGTTTCCACTTCATGTCAAGTTACCTTGTTCGTATGACACAAATCATGTATACAATAGCAATTTTGCACGATATTTTTACATATATTTTCTTGAAAACTCACTTAATGTAACTTTTCTCTCAAAACGATTGTATATTTTACTGATAAAATTCGTGGATTTCTTTGGTTACATCGAAATATCTGTTATATAAATCATTTTGAATCAATGATGTCAATCAAACAACCCTGGTGTTTGCAAAACGGTGTATTAGTTGCATCTGGCACAGCCAAATTCAATCAAATTTTGTGTTTACCATGGAAATGATCAAATTAAACTGTTCGTCTTGGCATGCTCCCTTTCCACTATATCTTCCTGACACCCGGACTATACTCACCCTCTGATTCCTGCCTCTTCCCGAAACTGAAGGCTGAGTTACGGGACAAGCATTTCGAGAATGTGCCCAATCTGAAATTCTGCAGTGCACAGGAATCAACAATGAGGTTTCCGTTCTGCGCTCCCATCTTTTGTGGACCGCCACCGTATATATATCATCGCTGATGGACGATAATTTGGAAAAAGAATGAACACGTTCTTGACAATTTCATGACCTAATTCCTGAAACTTTTGAACAGCCCTCGTACATGTTTAATATCGATTTCTTTCATGAGAATAAAGAATTGGCATTTTAAAAATCTGCAACGAACTAGTTATACAAGCAGACAGCTCTTCTTTTGATACACTGGAACATACGAGTACTTATGCAATGGGAATATCCGCTCAGTGCCAATGTAAGTGCTCTCATTTTCATGCTACGTCACGATTTGCAATTGTAGTTCTATTGATCTGGGATTTGGCCCCAAATCCTTCATTGTACTTGCTCACCAAGTTTTTCTTAGTCTAGACATGACTAACATGTTTATCTTGGTTTGGAAAAAACTGGAATGGGGTCCTCTTGGCTGACTCCCAATAGTAGGTCACCTTGATATGTCGTCGCAGTGTTGTCTTTGGATGTCTACTACTCTGATAAAATGATCATTCTAAATGGTGCGATAATGTGGAATCACTTCAACACAAACTTCACCTCACACAATATTCCCAACGCGACGTGTTTTCCAGTTGTAGTTTGTACCATGTATAGCAGAGTAACCTGCAACGAGATCATGAATGGTCGAGCACCAAGCAATTATAATAAATATTGAATGCTGAGACTGAGACTGTAAGACTTTTCATTTCACGTAAAAATGTACATTTACAGCCTCACAAGATGAGGAGAATGTCAATCACATTAATGGAATTAAAGAACTAGTAACATGCAAATATGGTGTGTACTCATATGAAAGATCTCATTGATCTGAGCAAAATCTTTACGGTATGTCAATATCACTATCCATTCAAAAGTTACAACCATTTGAAACTGCCATTCCGGCACTACATTACAGAAGCCTCTTGAAAAGTTTTAGCAACTCATTAATATGCAAATTAGATGCTAATGAGAATTCATGACGTCTTTAGGGGAACAAATTTTAATCGGGTATTATAGGCCATGAAAAATGATTCTAATTAAAGGTTCTGACGATCTGGCTAGTGCATATTGTTATGTTCCACAAAAAGTCGATATCCACACAGACTGTACTGTTGCTATGGTTACCAGTCTTTCCCTAGAGCCCTACTTACCCATGGTTGTCATGCCTGTTAACTGCCAAGTCAAGCTATCAGCAGACTTTCTGTCGATTATTTTTGAATTAAATTAATATAGTCCTCGAACCGTATTTGTGCATACCCTATTATTTGTGCATACCCTATTCTAAGTGGGTTTCTGGCCCTAGCAATCATAAGTTTTCATGAATAATCATAAATGAATGAAAAATACATATTAAAGTACCTAATTGAAACAGCTTCCCCCGATGATGTCATTAATATCTCATTTGCATATTGATTAGCTAAATGATTTTGGAAAAGCAGTTTTACCGATTTCAGTCTTCAAAGTGTTGTAATATTGGAACGGATTGTGATAATTACGTACCGTAAATTTTGCTCAGATCAATGAGATCTTCCATATAAGCTCACATCATATTTGCACTTTACAAGTACTTTAATGTGGATATCACAAAGAACTGTATTGTACAGTTTCAAGAATTTAAAATGAAGAAGAATGTCAAACACGTTAATGGATTTACTGTGGCTATCATATAACCTGTATTGCCATATTTCCCAAACAATTTTGGTGTAAAATAAAATATTGAAGTGTTTTACTGTTCAGACATTAGATATCCAAAATCGACATAATAGCCTGCATAGTCCATATTTGCATATGTAGAAAAAAAACCATGTATATATATGTGGTCATTGCGTATCTGTAATTGTGCTGTTTGAGAGGTCCTTTCTGGAACAAGGTCACGTTCATTGTATGTCCTTGTATCAAGTTCAGCTCAGACTTGAAAGCTTGTTACTTGTCCCGAGTCAGGCTGTCATTCTTTTTTTGGTCTGGACAATGTCAGTGCTTCAGACAAAACTAATATGTTTATCCACTTGAACTATCTGAATTACATGTGAATCTGTATCCCGAAACTAAGATACCCATTTCGCAGATATTATCACACAATGTCTCCGGTGAAATATGCATGCAAAGGTAAATGTGGGAATTTTTTTATTCTATTCATCACAATTAAATACAATTAAAAACAGTCAGCATTCTCGACTATCACCAGCTTGCTGATATGATGTATATGGTTATAGCTTTGTAGGTAATTGATTACAAATTGTCCACCAAAGTTTAAAAACTCCTCTTGTTACATTTGTACACTAAAAAATGTACTATTTTTCATATGTCATATAATAGCCATTACGTTCAGGTGTATATTCGGGCAACAAAATGGTAGTCTGTCCCAATAAACATTTCCAATTAGGTATGTCCTTATCTGGAACGGTTAGTATGAAGTTAGCAAAAATTGTTGTTTATTACCCTCGGCCGATAGGGGGAGAGGGTATTGCATCTGTGTCTGTCTGTTTGTTTGTCTGTCTGTGCTACCGCACGCATAACTCGACAACATATGGTTCTATAGACTTCAAACATATAGGGATGGAGCGGTATGGCTATATAGGATGTACTATTTTGCTTCACATGTTTTCAGTCCTCTACCTTGGTATTTCGTTTTAATGTGTATGCAGACATGCGTTTGTATGATGATGAATTTATATTATATATACTGTGTATAATTCATAACATCCATAACGTGCAAAATGAGGGGCAGAATCCCCATAATAGCGAGAGGACAAGTACAAATTGCATGTACATAATCATAGTATATTCATATTATTTTTGCACGGATTACTTGCTATTTCGTGTTGATTCACGTCTAATATACATTGTACTGTAAATATCTGTATCAATTATGTTATTGTTGATCATGTCATTATAACTATTTGTATATACTGTGTATTATATATTGTGTTACATTTCTTTTGTTCAATATTTTTGTGTTACTAGTGCACCTGTACATATATCAGAGTCCTTGATATAGGGCCTAACTCGGCTGGTTAGGTTACTTGATATTATTTGTTCCAACTATTTTTGTATTTTTCTTTGGCCAATTCCCGATCGTATGGTGTACGGCCAATGGTCGTACGACGAAAATTCTCCATTATCGTCCGATGTCGAAAAATTGTGGGTCACAATTTCGGTTATTTTTTGCCAGCGACTTTTCAGTGCAAATGTCTGCGCTCATAACTCAAAGACAATGAATCTGATAAATCTGAAATTTATATAGCAGAAGCGCTATGGTAGTGACTGGGTTCTTCTAAAAATATTTTCGGAACCGGATAAAAACGGTTGCCATGGCAACGGAAAACGATCTACTTGATATTAATTTTTCCAACTATTTCTGGAATTTTCTTTAGCCAATTCTCAATCGAATGGTTTACAACCGATGATCGTAGGATGAAAACTCTCCATTATCGTCCGATGTCGAAAAATTGGGGTTCACAACATTGTTTTTTTCACAGCGACTTTTCAGGGCATGCCTGCGCTCATAACTCGACGACACAATTTATAGGGCTGAGGCACTATGGTAGTGGCTCGGTCCCCCACAAATTTGGTCAAAATCAGGTTGCCATGGCAAAGGAAAAAGTGAGAATCACATAATTGTCTATTACTCCGGTTCTACCTAATATTAATTTTTCCAACTATTTTTGTATGTATCTTTGACCAATTCCTGAAAACTCTCCATTATCGCTCAATGTCGAAATATTGGGGGTCACAATTTTATGACTTTGGGTGTTCTGAGATTCAAGACCATGACATGTTGCGAAACCATTTTCAATCTTTTAAAACCGTTTTCGTTCAGGAGACGTGCCTTGATAATGGAAACAACATTGCGAAATTTTACAGCACAATACTGAGCGACAAGGTCAAGGTCACAGTAATGGTCAGAAGTCGCGCTGACTCTGCTTTTATTCATTATTAATTTCCCTCATTAATTTTGAATTTTTCGATAGTCAATTCCACATCATGTGCTATATGATCGATGGTCGTACGATCCAAATTCCTTTTTATCGCCCAAGGCCGACAACGTAAGGGTCATCGGCTTTGATTTTAATACCTAAATCTTAAGGGGCGAGGGTCTGCAATCTCTGATTGTGTTGTTCTCAACATGTACCAACAGAAGCAATGGTGAAGATCGATTGTCAGTGACGATAACAATATGACAGTCAAATGCATAATACCCCGTTATCACCTATTCAAATTTTTATGCGAATGCCATGTGAATCACAATTCGGATTGGTTTTGTGTAAGTCAAACTTACTTTATACACATCTACATGTATTTACTGCATAATGAGTCCCTGGCATCAAATGATATTTGAGAGTAAATGTAGCAAAACACCAGCAAATAAATGACCCCATTCCAACACACCAGGTCGCTACAAAATACCGCATGTTTCACTTGAAACGATCCAGCTCAAGGTCATCTCAGATCAGTATGACTTCAAAACAAACTTTGACATTCGAACTCATTGATTCAGAACACGTTCATTGTTAGTTCCGTCAACAATCAGGCCAACTTGTCTGCTTCAGTGCTATATATCACACGGTATACGTGAAAGACAACTGTCCAAAACGTGTAAGGATTATATATATATCACAACATCCTCATAATTTTGTGCATACATTTGCATCTTGATTCGCCAGTGAGGATATCACAGCGGATGTCGCATGAGGATCAGGAGTGCTCACTCTTCCAGAGCATCTGATCTCACACGCAGCGTGTTGAGTGTCTGTGTTATCTAGATTGCTTCCAGTTCGATACCAATAGTATCATCCGTATTTGACCAATGAACTTTGTCCACGATTTCTGTTTTGGAGTATGAGTTTGCCTGTTTGTCGGTATCTAATTGTGTTGCTAGACTCTCCTATGGGTCATATGTGGCGATACAATCCACACTCTATCATGGAACTACATTTGTAGACACATTTCACATACCTTGCATGTGCATGGAGTAATAGGAAGAGCCAGGGCTTGGTGTTAAATTCCATAAATTCTCTTCTAAACGTGTTCGCTTTTGAATTGATCCAGAAATCGTTCGCTCTTCGTTGGGTCAATAGTTCGCCGAAATTGATTATGGATATTTTTCGTTGTTCGTGTTTATGTTGAAAACAGCCTAAACATATATAAGAATCGTAATTTATTAAAGCTTGTGTATGGACCTTATTTTACAATGGGTGGGGCGATCAACCACCAATATAATACATAACACATGTACACACTAGATTGAAAGTGTATCACGTATATGGTAATTTGAACCAAGGCGTTGTGCTTTACTGGAGAATACATGGTCCCCTGTCTGGGCCACAAAAGATTCCGACTTTGTATCTCATACAGTGTTTTTACTGTGACAAAAATATCTCAAAGTAGTGGTAATGAGTCAATTTATTCAAACTGTGTTCTTTTTATCAGAGCGTCTCTGTCAGATTTATCAATCTGTATAGCCTCAGGTAATTGGGATCAATGTACAATCCGAAACAGGCAATTCATCCAAATCACCAATATTTACGTACGAATCCTTTCCAATGGTCATAAAAATCAATCAAAAGTGTCAAGCTTCTACAAACAACCCTTTGCGAGCACACTTCCTGTACCTGGCATGTGAACAATCAGGTCATTCAAATTTATAGACCACGTCGTTATTCTCATTCAAGTCACATACATAAAACATGGTTGATCTATCGTTTTGTGCCGTGACGTTTGGCGGTCTTTTGGACGCTCAAAATGTCGTATCACTCAGCCACTGATGTACAAAAGTTCGAATGCAGATATTTATGAGAAATTTTGTGTGTGGAATATTCTGTATGTTATGTAGGATATTCTAGATCGGAATTGAAATGAAGCACATAAGTAATACTCTAACTCACAAATAACGTAGAATCTACATTTGTTTTAACAGTGAGCAGATGTTGTCAAACCAAATTCAACAGAAAACTAATTACATAGACCTGATTCAGTAATTCACTGAATGATCATTCGTAATCATTTTTGAAATATCACATTACGTACTTGCATGTGAAAAATGTTCAAAACCACTCTAATCCAGACAGGAAAAAAAGACACAAATAGAGACCGGATGTTACTTGGCCAAAGCAAGAATAAATGTACTAATTTTCTTCAGAAAGTTTTCTTCCAGTAAGTATTGTCAACTGGTATCCATTAGCTGCCACATTTTCTCTTACATTTCCGTCAATTGCCAATGATCATGAATGAGGGTGAATTGCCATTACTGCCGAGAAGCTCACAAGCTAATCGACTCCCAATGCACATACATTCACTTCCAATGTGTCTTTCATAAGTATCTCTAAAGTGATGTCCCTGATCCCTGATGTGAATGTTGTTAATTTTTAACAAATGAGGCTGACATTGTGTCACATTTTGTTGGTGTCAATATATCTCATTTTTAATACTTACCTTCAACACCTTAAAATAATAAAGTAATATAATTTTGCGTGTAATACAATATATAATCCATTGAATATTACCAAGCATATTAACTTATAGAAGCGTCTATCGGAACTGTATACACTGTCCCTGGTGGTTGGTTGGGTTTTTATCATGTTCTATATGTTTATATGCTTTTTTTTCATTGACATCATCAAAATATCCAGTAAATAGCAATAGGTTGATGTGTACATTTTTTTCATTAAATCTGCAGCTTATGTGAACCTATACCTATTAGTGAGACTCTAAGATTGATTGGGCATCTGAAAAAAGAAAGCCCGGCCAAACGATGATATGGAGACTCGGTGCCGTCACCATGGGCAGACAGTGTGTTCTCATTATAATGTATTCCCAGTTATCAAAACCGAGTGTCAGGTAAAAATCAGATTCGACCAACAATCACCGATTGATTATCTGCTGTATTATTGAGATGTGAGCAATCTTCGTCAAACAGTCCTATAAACTTTTTATATCATTTGTATGGTGGACTAACCGTGCTCTTCTGGTGTGAAAAAGAATTGTTAGTGTTGCACCCACAGCATACTGACAAGAATTCTATCCATCAGTAAATTCTTGTTAGTCCGATATGAGGTTTTACATCCTGAGCAACTATTGGTCATTATATCTTCGATAGAAAAGAAAGAAAAAGGAACCACACATGAGCATTTCTGGTAGGTGCCGATCTTTATCCTGTGAAATACAGCAGATGTATCAAGCAAATTCGACACACAAATCTTGCAGGTTATTGAACGAACCAACAGAATTGTAACATAATTGTAACTTTCGTGACATTTTCTCCGAGGTATACATAAATAATATTGATTTCTTTCATGAGATTAGAGAATTGGCAAATCAAAAATCCGAAATGAACGAGTAATTCAAACAGACAGTCCTTCTGTTGATACACTGAAACATACGAGTACTTATGCAATGGGAATATCCGCTCAATGCCAATGTAAGTGGTCTCATTTTCATGCTACGTCACGACCTGCAATTGTAGTTCTATTGATCTGGGATTTGGCCCCAAATCCTTCATCGTAATGGTTCACGAAGTTTTTATTAGTCTAGACACGACTAATATGTTTATCTTGGTCTGGAGAAAACTGGAATACGGTCCTCTTGGCTGACTCCCAGTATTATGTCACATTCATAGACATCGCAATGTTGTCTGTGAATGTCCACTACTTTTTTGGTGAGAGGAAAATGGAACCACTTCAATCTACAGTATAATGTAAGCCGATAATTAAATTCGATAATTCCAACACGACGTGTTCCCCAGTTATTGTTTATAATATATAGAGTAGAGTAATAGACGTAGAATCAATACTCAGTATTAAGTATCCCGAGTAAACAAAACAAGGTCCGTTCTCCAAACTCACAGTCCGGGGACGGAAACTGCACAAACTCATGAATACTCAAGCACCAATTCATATTCATAGATATATGTAAAATAAGCGCATAAAATGTCACGTACAGTTTCAGGATTTCAATATGAGAACAATTAGCCCAAAGGCCAGAAAAGTTACCGGAGAAATGTACAGTTTTAGCTCTCAAAGTTTGAAATGGTAATTATTCAACAAAATGTGCCAAATGTTCACGATTGATTTATAAGCTGTAAAGTCGATAATGAGCGAGATATCAGCCATTTCGTATTCTGCACTTGGAAATAAGGTCAAAGGTCAACTTCGCGGTCATGAGAATATTCGACATATATCATTTCCTTTATATGCACAATTGATTCCTCAGCTGTAAAGTTGATAATAAGTGAGATATTGGTAATTTTATGCTCTGACCTTGAGATTGAGGTCAATGTCAAATTCAAGGTAATCAGAATATTTGACGTTTGCCATTTGTGCTATGACCTTTGACATATTGGTCATGATATTTGACATATATCATTTTGTATATAATAATAATAATAATAATAATAATAATAATAATAATAATGAATCATATTTCTATAGCGCCTTACAATGGACACATTCTCAAGGCGCTTGACAACAAAACATGGAATACAAATACAGCACCAAAAAAAGTACAAAAAGGACACGTAAACATAAAACACAAAGACAATGACTAGATACTAGACAGCAATAAAAACACGGTTAAGGCCTGAGTGAAACATGCCTGAGTGAAAAGGTACGTTTTCAAATCGGTTTTAAAACGTTCAAGACTGGATATTTGCCGAATGTGCAGTGGGAGCTTGTTCCACAGACGTGGACCTGACACCTCGTAGGCTCGGTCACCGTATGTGACAGTGTTCAACTTGGGGATGGACAATGACAGTTGCCGAGTGGATCTGAGATTCCTGGTTGGCTCACTAATACTCACAAGTGAAGAAATATATGCTGGTGGAGTCCCTTGAAGGCACTTAAACACTGTGAGTAGTACCTTGTACTGGGCCCCAAAGGCGACTGGGAGCCAGTGTAGCCCTTTAAGAACTGGCTGAATGTGGTTGCTTTTTAGTCCGAGTGATCAGTCGAGCTGCACTGTTTTGAAGTCTCTGGACACGCTGAAGACTTGCTTTTGGGAGTCCGTACAGGAGAGAATTGCAGGTGTCCAGTCTCGATGTCACAAATGCATGGACTAACCTTTCCTTTGAAGGTACATCCAGGTAGCGACGGACCCCTCCAGTGTTGTGGACGTGGAGAGATGCAGCCCGTGTCAATGACGTGATGTGAGAGGCGAGGGTCAGATGAGTGTCAAAAGTGACACCTAAATTCTTCACACAAGAAACAGGCTGGACCACGGCATCACCAACAGTGCAGGTGGGGGCAGAAGATTCACCACTGAACCGCGAGGAGTAAAATATCAATTCAGTCTTTGCGTCGTTCAGTTTGAGTCTATTTTGAGACATCCAGGCTTTCACGTCAGCAAGACATATATTTAGTCTGGATAAGACATCCGACTGCTGTGATGGGTGATATGAGCAGTAGATTTGTGTGTCATCTGCATAGAATATGTATTCAAACCCGTGTTGTGGTCCATAATTGATTCCTAAGCTGTAGTCGACAATAAGTGAGATATCAGCCATTTTGTGATCTGACCTTGAAAATGAGGTCAAAGGTCAAGTTCAAAATTATGAGAATATTCAGCATATATCATTTCCTCTATGTCCACAATTAATTCCTAAGCTGTAAAGTCGATAATAAGCGAGATATTAGCCATTTTGTCCAGTGACCTTGAAAATTAGGTCAAAGGTCAAATTCACGGCCATGGCAATATTCAGAATATATCATTTCCTGTATGTTCACAATTGATTCCTAAGCTGTAAATTCGATAATAAGTCAGATATTAGCCATTTTGTGTCCATGACCTTGAAAATGAGGTCAGAGGTCAAATTCAAGGTCACGAGAAATTCAGCATATATCATTTCCTATACGTCCACAATTGATTCCTAAGCTGTAAAATCGATAATAAGTGAGATATTAGCCATTTTGTCCTGTGACTTTGAAAATGAAGTCAAAGGTCAAATTAAAGGTCACGAGAATATTCAGCATATATCTTTTCCTATATGTATTATGTACACAATTGATTCCTAGTCTCTGATTTCAGAATCAAGTGAGATATTAGGCATAATGTGTCCCATTATAAAGCATAGGAGAATTTAAAATGGGAAAGTCCCATTTTGGGCCAAAATGGCCCACTTCGAGCGATTCAAGAGCAACAAAACTTATACACATAACAAGGGTATAATTATATCAGTGTTATGAATCGATAAGAAAAAAAGTAACTGAACAGATTTTGAGAAAATGACCATCAAATTCCAAAATTGGCAATTTTTTGTCAAAAATGGCCGCCATTTTGAAATAATAGCGAAAATGAAAAAAAACAAACTAAAAATTACTTCCTTCTTGAAATGTTTTTAGGCGTTTTTGTGCAAAATTTCAGGAAAATTTGCCCGTGAACAGAAATGATAAAAATGTGGACGACGACGGACACCGAACGCAACGCCATACCATTAGGTTATAGACCATAGGTTCGGTAACCTAAAAACGATGGAATAACTGTGGCTATCACAAGAAATTATATTGTACATTTCAAGGATTACAATATGAGAAGTATGTGATACACTTTAATGGAATTACCGTGGCTATCACAAACAATTGTATTGTACAATTCCAGGTATATAATATGAGAAGAAAGTAGTAACATGAGAAGAAAGTCGAACACGTTAATGGAAGTATAGTGTAATATATTGGTATTATTGTGTAATATAAACTGTATTGTCATTTTCCACTAACGAGCGATAAACCACGTACTGGTTTGTGTTAGCGTCCAGACACTAGATAGGGGAAGAGGGGGCAAAGCGGGCCACCTAACTTACTTTGACGCCAAATCCTACGCCTATGTTTTTTAGCAATCTTTCCCGCGTTGTGATCATATGAGGAAATTGGGCTATTCTGAAAAACGACCAAAACAGTGACAAAGAAACACTCCATTAAAAATTGCAAGCGATGCAAAAAAATGTTCAGCATGGCCCACTTTGCCCCCAGGGTGAGGCAAAGTGGGTCATGTGAGTGTACAAGGTGGGCCGAGGGACCCATTTCCGTGCCACGAATAAATAATCTCCTAAAATAGCAGTCAAAGTTCATGAATGATAGACCTATGTTGAAATGTGCCTCATGAGTTGGAGTGAGTCGGTTAATTAGTGGAATGAAATGAAAAGAAAACCCAAAGAGTCCAACCAATAGTTTATTTGAGACCAATTTGAATGGGTAACTGTCTAGATATCGATCTGAATAGAGTAACGAAATTTGCTGGTCTACATTATTGAAATGTATAGACCTAGCTGGGAGCACTTGTAAGCTAATTGTTTTTGCTGATTGTTTTTTTGTCAGAAACCCATAAGACAATGGATTTATGTCATTACTGATTGCTTGTTGGTAATTGTGTGTTGCTTATTCCGCAGAAGTTTTTGCACAAACACACCAGAAAACAAAGACAAACGTTTCCTCATAAACTTGTGGTGTCATCATTATGAACATATTATGATCAGAAGTGTGCCAATTTCCTTGAAAAAAATATTCTGGTGATGGTTCATATTCATTTAGCAATAAACAATGAGCATTTAGCATTTAACGGAAACTCGCTCTTTTAGGTTTCTACCAATGAGCAATTAGCATGTCCCTCCCGGCATTTCACCCTAAGGATAGTCCCATGGACTATAAGAGAATGAATTCGTATCAACTATAACTACAGTCATATTGCGATGAGACCTACGCATTAACATGGGGTTTAAAGGTAACTGGTTATTGTTACAGGTCACAGTTGTGGCATGTGACAGCTCCACTTGTGTATGAAGTACATGCCTCGTGAGCTCACTTGCAAGTTTACTGTACTGTCCATATTAAGTCCAGTCCTCTTCCGGATTTCAGTGTAAGGCACGTTATACGATGCATCCATACTGTGAGACATCTTTTACTTTGTTATTTTCCTTTCCTTGATTTGACGAGAGACTTGCATCATAACACTGCACGGATTCTCTACAGACTAAGCGCCATGGACCCTGGTCCTTGCACGTTTATAACGTTTATGCAAAAACCATAATTATCAGGCCTTCAACATCTATCACATGCGCAATTGTATAGCATAAATGTATGTATGTGTGTGCGATGTGTCTGTAGGAATGTGTACAATAACTGTATTCATTTAAATATTTATTTACAACACAATCGTCAGGCCACACACAGACCATACAATCTGGTGGAATATAGAGGGGGCAAAGTGGGCCGTGGCCCACTTTTGCCGGGGCCCACTTTGTCCAACACAATATAGAACTAGTTCCATCACCATATGTCTTTATTGGTGTTCTAGAACGAAAAACAAAATCCACAGTTATTATCTTCACAAAATCTGCTATAAAATTTTATTATACATCTTTACATTGCTGTTGAAATAAACTTCTACCTATCGTTGATAATTACCCTGTTTCTTGTACCGAAACCATGCCATTTTGTTGATTTATGAAAAACAGTAGACGATTGTCCGCTTTCACCAAAACTGTGTACTTTTTTGTTAAAATTTCATCGGCGCATATGACTGACGTCACTAAGCAACCCTACCCATGACAATGACGTAATTATAGGGGGTGGCCCGCTTTGCCCCCTCTTCCCCTATCCCTATGCGACATAATCACCGTGGCGATACTGGATGCACTAACGATCGTTAGTGCATCCCGCAATGGCGGACAGTAAACACGGTCAATTTGGTTTTTAGGTCCATGTGTGATAAATTGATACTCTGAAGGTAGCTTAGTGTTTGGTCAAAGACATGCGTAGTTATTTCAAGCAGATCATGTTTCTTTGTTTAGATATGTTGAGGAAAAGAATTAGCGATAAGATTCAGTAACGACAAAAGTGAGATTCCCTAACGATATAGGCCTAATACGTGTATATTGTAGTAGGTCCATATCATACACCATTGTGAATTCGTTGATTTATGCGACATAAATTAGCGAATATCACATTAAAAATAGGAAATCTGTACTAGAAGATCATCTGTACACATCAATACATGTCAATTGGTACTTTATTTTACGCTTAACATTTAAATAACGTAGTTTGAATTAATAAAGAAAAGATCGTTAGGGAATCTTCACATGTTCGTTAGGGAATCTTTGATTTTGCAAAAACAATCGTTAGGGAATCTTCACATGTTCGTTAGGGAATCTTTGAGTTTGCAAAAACAATCGTTAGGGAATCTTTCGGCTTTTTTCAGACGAGTTTCTCATGCTCAAACCAACATAAATCGCCATGTATTTGCAACGAACGGTTGTCTCGTGCGCATAAGAATCAGCAGATGTATGTGTGTATCGATCACAATCGTAATCATCGAGTGGGTTCGCCATTGCGGATCGTCAGTGCATCCAGTCTCACCACAGTGATAATAACGCACATAGGCACAATTTGCATACGTAGAAAACAAACCAAGTATATATATATATATGGTCATATCCATATTGTGTATCTATATTAGAGCTGCTTGAGAGGTAATTTTTGGTGCAAGGTCACGTTCATTGTATGTACTTGTATCAAGTTCAGCTCAGACTTGAAAGCTGTTTTAGTGCCAAACAAAACAGTCATTTTTCGTCTGGGAAAAGGTTTTCGGTCCAGACAAGACGAACACGTTTATATACATGAACTATCTGAACTCGTGGCTCATTTTAATGCAAGTATCAATCTACTACCACCAATACAGTCAGATTTTGATGATGCCAATAACAAACGTAAACTACAACATTTTGCAAATAACTATCTCAAACGAAGTTTCCCCAATTTTCCCAAGTATATCACACGTACTCTGGTAAGCATATATCTATGTGTGAGAATGACAGTGAAATATTGTTAGTGTGATCATCGCCTAGAAATTTTCATTTTCGGACAAACCGAAATTATGTATGTAACCGTGGCCGTGATTGAAGACACTTGGTTGTGTTTTAATTGTTTATTGATCCAGCGAATTCAATCTGTAAATACAATCATGAATGACATAATATTCCACCGGGCGACTCCAGGACAAATGCGCTTTGCATTTGCCGCCAATTCAATTTATATCAAACATTGAGATGAAAGTGAGGGTAAAACAAACAATGTTCAACCAATGAGCTTATTAATATTTGCCGCCGTTGGTATGTGGAAGTCATATGATATGATCGACACAGGTGAATGCACAACGGTTGGTAGCATATATTGTGTTCGTACATGTAAACAAGTGAAAGTTGTTGGTCGCCTATACGTGCTAATGCAGTACGCACAATAGAAAAGCCAAGGTAATGAAATTGTATGTGCACAAGTCCTGAAAAATAGATAAATGAATAGATTAGAGAATACAAACCCTGTTACATGTACATTTTGTCAATTACTCTGCGAATTCTGATCATCAATTTGTCTTTGATTGCTATGTGTCCGTCCATTACATTATGTTACGTAACGACGAGGATTTATTTTGATAATTATCAAATATAGATAGCTGAAAGTATGCAAGTACACAACAAATTGGTGTTCTGAAATTCTTTGCAAATGATGCGAAAAGATGTACAGTATAGTTGCAATAACTAAGGAACCAACACCCAAGCATAAGGTATTCCGAGCGAACAAAACCGTGTCCGTTATCCAATCTCAAAGTCCAGTGTCAGGTTAAATCAATAAAACTGTATGGAACTTCATGAACCTCCATTATATGTCCACAAGGAGGTGAAACCAGGTGTTCCACAAAGAGTGAGCATTTCCTACCCCACCTGTGGCACCCGTTATGAATTCCAAAACATTAACATCCAAACAGGTCATGGTCTATACTGGTGACAGATTTTGTGTATTTATCAACCAGATTGTGATGACGTCCATAGAATTTCTCGAAAGCAGCTATTGGTCTTGGTGAACATATAACTGTCGCAGCAGTTTAGAGGCTAGCTGGAAACTTCGTTGAACAAAGTCCTCATATCTGCAGCCAGCTCTGGAATGACGTATGAGTTGTGAGACAAACACGCCATATGCTGGCGACATAGGAATGTTGCTGGTTAAAAAAGGGAAATTGACTATGGAAAGTGTAACGGTTTTGGGGCGTACCCAAAAGTTTCCCCTAGGTAATTCTATTAGTGTTTTGTGATATGATGGTTAAATAACCGTTTATTAAAATGTATATGTGTTTAAAGGTTCATTCGGTTCCGTATTGGTAATATTTAAAAGGTATTCCGTCTCGGAACTTGGTATATTTGTGATGTTGGTAAAGCCGGAGACGGAGCCGGAACCGGAGACGGAACCGGAGACGGAGTCGGAACAATGGAGTACAAAAACGTAATGACGTTATTTCCGGAAGGTCATGTGATCAGCCTCGTTTTCGGTTTAAAAGGTGACGTGTCAGCCACTGATTGGTTCTAGAGTGTTTTTAGAAATCCGGAAAATATCAGTGTTTTGGCGGACTATGACGTCACAATAGGTTGGTCACGTGACGTGGGTCTCAGGTCTATAAAAGCCCCCGCTTCACAGCGGACGGCGGAGTTGGTGTCCTGACGTCGACCTGTGCAGACCCCTTCTCCCATAGCAGAGTACTCCCTTGTTCCGGATAGAGTCATCCAGATGATAGCAGTTAAGTCTTCTGACTGTGCACTTGGAAAATAAACATGAAAACTTAAACCGAGTTGTTTTTCCGTGTTCGTTAGGGAACTGGAATTTATAATAAAGTTAGTTCACCGGAAAAGAAAGTAATACGGAGAAAAGGGAGATCAGACCACAGTCGGTTAAGACCAAGTTGTAACGACGTCTTAGGGTGATCCAAGAACCCAGATCACCAAGGAAGGAGACGGAGACGGAGGTGGAATTCAACGGAGCAACTACGGAGGCGGTACCGGACGGAGCAGTTGCAGAGACAGGAACGACGAAGCAGTTGCAGAGGCGGTACCGGACGACGGAGTAGCAGAGGCAGTACCTGACGGAGCGGTTGCGGCAACCGGAAGCGGGAACACTTCCGAGATTCTCCATTTCAGGTGCAGTCGCAGGTTGCGGTGAGGCGGAGCCAACCGGAGCAGTTTGCAGTGAGGCGGAACCTGGCAGAGCGGTTGCAGTATTCGGAAACGGCAACGTTCCCGGATTCTCTATTCCAGGTGCAGTTGCAGTAAGGCGGAAAACGACGGAGCTGGTGCAGTAAAGCGGTATCCCGACGGAGCAGTTGCAGTACCCGGAGACGGAAACGCCTCCGGATTCTTACATTACAGGTGCAGTTGCAGATTGGCAGTCGGACAACGGTTAAGAGGTCCATTCCAGACCACGCTACCAACCTTCAGAGACTTCTAGCCAGAGTTCAACCGTACAGCAGTAGCAGTTTCCCGGAGTTTTACCGTTTCAGCTCCGGTTAAATAACAACTCACCCACCTCCCAAGAAAAACGGTTCATCAAGACGTCACAGAAGGGTGAAGAACCCGTTACAAAGTATTGAAACTTAGGATTTTTCAGACTATGGAAAAATTGAAATCATCACACTTGTCACGTAATATAGTTGACAGTTTAGAATCTTTATCAATCTCCAACCTTTTAATTTCAAGTTGCTTAGGATATATGGCATACAAATAAGTACCAAACTTATGATTATTAACGACAATACATCACCTATGTATCGGAAAGTGAAATTAAAGCTACTAATTTGTTTCTGAGAGCCTCCTCATTGTAGATGTTGGATGAAATCTGATTCATATGAGTATAAAAACAGGTCTGCCAATAATGGTGCACAGGTGGTACCGAAAGGAATATTAATAGGTTGATACAGTGTTCATGCAGTTGCTTCTTCGTCCAGTAGGTTCAGTTGAATGTTCAATGTCAGATCACTACTTTTACCAAAAAATTGCTACATCTGCTAAGTGTGCTTGCAAAAAATCGTAAAATACTACACTGTGATGTACATCTTCACAAAAGTAAGTTTCGACTGTTGATCCATATCATATCGCCACTCTCCCCTTGAAGTTTCACCACGAGGCATGTAAATGAATGAAAGATCTACCTTGTTATTTATCAGTAATGTTCAAATGTCTGTATATGTTGCGTATTCGAACTAACTATGACTTTGTTGCCACATTCTTCATTGATCAGCATTGCAGCAACTTTGTGGAAAGATTGGGAGAAATTGGCGTTTATATGACGAAATTATAAATACAAACATGAATCACAAAAAAATGAAAGCTATTCCTATATCCTAGGCGATGCCCACCCTAAAGTTGAAATAATGACTGAACTCTTGAGTATGTCCGTTCAATGCAGATATATCTGGTCGACATCCAAGATGTTTTAACCAAGCATAGACACAAGCAAGGGCCAAACTTCCATAATCAGAGACCACTCCAGTACCACCACAGACCTTTCAGTACAAACAAATACCACACGGCACCATTAGGGAACTTTCCGGCACTAACAGAGGCCATGCGGCACTGAATTTCAGATTTCTCTATAAATTTAAAAAAATAAATTTTAACCCCTTCATGTAGTTTGGAAAAAAAATTACACATACTCTTCGACTTTTCAGCCAAGTATTCCCTTGAGATCAATAAATATATATATGTGGAAAAATGAACACGAATAATACGAACATGTCTTCTTGTTCGAAATACAGCAATACTTCCATTCCTCGTGGATATGAATATGACAAAAGTTTATTCAGATTCCTGAGATTCCATTTCGAGCTGGAATTCAACATTGGGGTAGATTCCCAAAATTTTTAGGAAAATAAGAAATTGCCGTTTGATTGCACACCATTTGAATTACACAGTTTTGACAGAATTGATAACAATGGTTCTTCTGTTCATAGTTCCCAAGGAACCACTTTACTGATCGTTACCATGAGGTTAGCTTTGAGTGGATCACTGTGAGTATCAACCAATTACCACCAATACTACCAAATTTAGATGATGTCAATGGTAAACCTAAAATACAATATTTTGGAATAAAAACAAAGCCCGACCAAATAGTTCATCCAATGACACACTGGCGTCATCAGGGGAAGATGGTGTGTGAAATGTAGTTGTTACTGTGTACCTAATGGAAATAATATACAACTGCCCAATCCATACAAATACACTTCATTGACTAGATGTATGACAAGTACATACGTACTCAATCACAAGCCAAAAGGCTAGGCCTACTGAGTTTATCTACATAACAGTTAATTACGCTTAACACGCTTAATTACGTCTGCCAGAGGCCTGCCTCTAACATTCACATATATCGACCAGAGGTAGTTGTCATGGAGACCTCACAACGTCGTCTCATCCTTCGGCCAAAAGATGGCCCTGCCTCTGAAATCACATACGTATCGGCCAGGCGTGGTTGTCATGGGAACTTCTGAGTGTCGCCTCATCCTTGGGCGGCAGAGACAGACAGTTGTGTACAGGAAGTAAATTGATAACACGTGCGTACTGGACTTACAATCAAGCTGAGATTTCAGTTGTTCCTGGTCAAAGGACAAGGTTCAAGGACCTCTATTTTGGTGTACATCAAGGGTCGTGCTGTGGACCTTACCTCTTTCTTTGGTACACTGCTTCTCTTCAGCACATGATCTCGTCTCACCTTCCCCAGTGCAATGCGTACGCTGACGATCACACATTCTACTTATCCTTTTCTACTGACAACATTCATGGAGAATCAGAGGCCATCACAGCTATGCAGAACTGTCTCACACAGGTGAAAAACTGGCTTCTCCATTTCAAACTGAAAATGAATGATTCAAAGACAGAATTCATTGTTCTAGGATCTCGACACCAATTAAGCAAACTCGAAGCCAACCATATGTCTGTCGGCACCGCAAACATCAAATGCATGGACAATGTAAAGAACCTCGGTGTGTGGTTGGACAACAACCTAAGTTCGACATCCATTTTCAGGCTAAATGTAGATTAGCCTTCATTGCATCCGTGCCATTCGGAAGTACCTCACTCGAGAGGCCTGTCAGATCCTTGTACAAGGTCTTGTACTCACCCACCTGGACTATTGTAACGCATTGTTCTATGGATTACCGAAATCACTTATCCAGCGATTTCAACGAATTCAGAACTTCGGCGCCCAACTCATTTGTAAAGCTGACAGATACTCACCATCCCTCCCACTTCTCTTCTCTCTGCACTGGCTACCCATCTCGTATCGCATTAAATATAAAATATGTCTCATAACCTACAAGGCTCTTCACAATCTGGCTCCCTCCTACATCCGAGACATGCTCAACATTCGTCGATCTGCGTATCGTCTACGCTCCACCAGCTCTGAGGCTATCACACTGACTGTTCCCAAAACAAGCACTGTCACTTTCGGTGATCGTAGCTTTTATGCATCGGCTCCGAAGCTGTGGAACGAGTTATCAGTCCATATCCGCGCATCAAACTCTCTCGAATCTTTTAAAAAATCCTTAAAGACATTTTATTTCACACACCACTATCATCAATATTTGTAACTGTAGTTTCATTCTCCGTGTCATTTTCATCTATTTTATCCTCAACTGTTCAGCGTTTCAGAATAGCTTTTGCTACTTAAAACGCTATATAAATGTAATGTAATGTAAAAAATGAACAGTGTACTGTTAAGGCCTGAACTGAACTCACGGAACCTACCACCCTTAATTCAACTCAGGCCGTGTGAAATTGATGATCCATGGCTACTGCAAGAGGTCTAAAGTTCCCTGAAGGTCTGTCCACGAATTTACCCAGGCCATTTGGATATTGATACTCCATGGCTGCTGCAAGAGGCATATATATATATATATATTCCTCTGTGACACAGTCACTCTTCCGATGACAATGCCGGGGGAGGAGTTTGTTCTGGAATTCACTTCTTCAGATATTCTGAGCAACATAGACGCGAGGTCGATTGAGGGAGAAGAAAAGAGAAGAAGGAAGATAAAAGGGGCGAGACAATGGCGCGCTTTGAGACAGCTTGCCAGAGAGTCTGACCGTCTTGTGAAGACGGGTGTGTGTGTGGCCGAGTCTCGGACTCGAGGTCAGAAACTGGGATGCCTCCCTTGGTTAAGAGCGTCTTTGTGGTGCCCGGAGTCCCGACAATAGTCGTTGAGACGTCTCTGGCTGTTGCAATAGATTTCCCAGTCAGCAATGGGCCCTCGATTCAGGAGCATCTGGTGCCCATGGCTGGGTTGGACCGCAACCCACAGTTGTGGTCGGATGGTGACCAGGGACGCAGAAAGCAGAGCAGGGATGGATCTCCACCCACGATCGGTCGGTCTAGGCCTAGTAAGGAGTGAAAACTCAAGGGTGAGGCACACGCAGTGGGCTTACCGGCTGTCCAGGTTGTAGAGCCACAAACTGTGAAACGGACCGACTCCAGTGAAGCTGTGATGTTGGAGACTGGGCTGCTGCTCTGGTCGTCGACATGTCGGCCCCAGTTGTGCAGGACCCTGTACTGTTGGGGGAGCCGCTAACAATCAAGGAGTCCCTGTCAACTGAGACTGCAACAGAGGATACTGTCGCTAAGCCACTGGCCATGATTAGCAAAAAACGAGCCCAGTCGTCGCCCCGTTACTTTCTGATCTGCTCAAACCAGGGCATCTCAGGCCTACCGGAGCTTACTGACCAGCATCCCGCACCTGTACTGGAAGTAAGCCGAGAGCGCACAGGGCTAGTGATGTCCCAGGCCTTAGCAAACTTGGAGAAACTTTTTGGGGAGGACTTGGCCGTGGAGAAGAAATGTCAGGCCACACTAAACACAACTACCATGACTAACATGGAGGACAGTGAGCGAGGCCGATCGAGGGAGAAGAAAGAGAAAACGGAAGATAGTAAGGCGAGATTGTGGCTTGTCGCAAGTGTAACGAGATGCTGCCTTGTAGACACCTGAAGCGTCACATGCAGGAGCAAAATTGAGGGGGTACACTATAGATCAGCTTACAATGTTGAAAAAAACCCGGCCAAACATAGCATACTACAGACAACGACATCGGGGGGAAGGGGGTATGCTGCATCTGAGCCAATCAAAGATAAATCTTAGACGTACATTATTCGAGCAAATATTATCACATGTAAACGGGAAGGACCCAACAGGAAGAAAATGAACCAATATTTATCAACAAAAAAAGGTGAGAGAACAGTTAGGTTTGAAAGTGGAAACCTCTGCTGGCAGTACGGATCCTAAAGGTTTGTAAGTCTAGGAATCGGCGCAAACATACAAAAAACAAGTACCCACTGATTAGTCGGAAACAGGGGTTGTCCCCACTCGTACCGTCCAGTTTTGGTAGGTAGGAAAAACAAGCAAACTTACATTTACACACATCTTGACAGAATCTCCCCAAAGGTTTATGGTTACCAGGCCACCAGGGCTTGGTCCCATCTGTACTTGGCTGTGCCACCTGCGGGATGCAACATACACCGACATACATAACAACAAAAATAAATCCATTTCGTAGCTGGCCAGGGTCATTAAAACACTGGCCAAGACACTAGGAGGAGGTGCAATGATTCGAACAAGGCAATATACCCGAGGAATATTTAAGACTTATAAGTATCGCTAAATAAGAAAATTGATCTGATAGAGAATAATTTTGGCAAGAGCCACAATCAGTTAGCGAGCTTTATGGCATTCGTAGAACACAAATCGGATCTATCCTAAAACGGAAGGCAGAGTTTATGACAGCATTCGGGGAAAATGCGCTTGCTACAAAAAAACAGGCTCGAGGGCTGAGATAGGTCACCGAACATTTAAAAAAAAAAAATTTAAAACAAGATTTACATTTTGGGTCAGGCGAGACTTTCAATATTTAGAATAACTTGTGAACTAAAATAAAGTAACGATAAACTGGCATCAGTTTTTGCAAGTTCTTGGATGTGCAATTGGGATGCAATGGACTAGTTCACACAATTTTCCCGCCATGAGCTAATCTTCGGAAATCTCTAGTTTCGAACGGACCAATCACTGCTGCGCGCGATGCCCGAGGCAGCAAGTGTAATCACATACGGGAAAACCCAAAGTGTATGTAAACACTGATCTGAACTTGAAATATAACAACTGAATGACGTGTAGACTGCCTATTTGTGGTTTACACAGTCATAACGGCTGAGAATTTGAAAGGTGTGTTGGGTACTCGATGAAGATGAAATTGAATTGATTACCGTTGTTGACACTTTCGGTTCAAAATCTGCGCGCAGCAGTCATTGGTCGGCTGCCTGATCTTTTCGGGAACGCTCGGTAGAATTTGGCGGGAAATTCTATGAACTAGTCCATTCCTGTTTTGACACATACCTCCTTACTTGTGTAATTTACAGAATGGTTTAAAAATGATAGTCTGATAAGCATGATAAGACGCCATGCGGTTGATTGGTCACATTGGCAGAGAGGAACGACATTAAGTTGTTTTCTTGTCCACAACCAAGGGGCAAGTCATCCTGACATTGTGAATTACAGATATCACAACCCATTACTTGTTTCAACCCAGCTGTGCATGACATGCAAAAGCGTTTAGCAACACCCACCCCACCCTTTTTAAAGGTACTATGCTTACTGTACTCGGCCACGACGGGTATGGAGGTGAGCCACGCAATGCAGGCCAGATGAAGGCAACCCCGTTGAGCGTACAGCGATTATTGTATTGACGAATAATGCGGAACTTGTGGGGCATATGCCACGTGTGTCATGCACAGTGGTGTTCCATGGACTAAGAAGGGGGGACTTTTGAGTGAATATGTAATATTCACTAGCAAAATCACCCATGGTGGTCAGAAACCTGGAGATATGTAATCCCTCAACTGGAAGTGATTTATGTCCTTTTTCTTGGCAATGATTTTCATCCATCACGTATTGTATCGTTGGGAAATGCACTGAATATGAATTTACCTCACGATACTGTTTGTTTTTGTAGATTGTACTGTTCCTGGTAAATAAGTTATTTATTATGTTGTGTCAATAAACGTACGCCGTTTCAAAACATATTATTTGCAGTTAATGGGGTTCCTGTTTGCCACCAGGATCGCCACCATGCAATTCGGGTATAGATAAATCATAGAAACAGTCTACTGTGCCAAAGACATACAGAAACGTCATAATGGTGAATTAAATTTTGTCATGTTTGTTTTTGCATAATGCAGACAATGGACATGACGTTTTTTGTACTTCTTGGGCATAATAGACTGTTTTAGAGCCCCAAAAGCACATGGCATCAGCAGGTACCCCATTGACAAAGAATAAGCACCATACATATAATACCTCAACTGAAAGTGATTTATGCCCTTTTTCCTCAGAAAACCTAGTATAGTTAGGTTTAACCTAGTATTTGTCTTAATACTGGGTATTGATTCCACGTCTAATACATACTACTACAAACCATTACAGATACATAAATATACGAAATAGGCGCCAAAGGGAGCGATTTAGTAAACATATTTTTATCCTCCTTCTATACTTCCACCCTGCCCTTTCCCAACAAACCTTGTGCTGGCATGTGTTTTTTTCTCACGTTTTTGTGTTTGCTTTGTGTTCTAGGTCGTTTCATGACCAACACAATCCACTAAACTTGGGGATAAAAAGTATCAAAGAAATTGCAGCAAAGGTAAAGAACTCAGGAATGGATCAACCCCAAATCATCTTATCTGTGTAAGACTTGTATTCAGAAAGGTCGAGAGTTGTTAAATGTATCTTCGAGCACGAAGTCATCTCCACCAGAGACCAGAACTACTGTTCCTGTTCCCGCCCCACCCCCCCCCCCCCCACCCACAGGCAGCTATTTCGAGAGTATGTCGATCGAAAGTAGAGAAAACCGTGGATGATGGCGATATGCGGTGTTTGTTGAAGGCCTTGGCAGAATTCATGGGTGTCCTGAAAGAAACAGCACCACCTCAGACGAGTGCGTCACTGGAGTCGGCATCCTCTCGTGTATTGACAATGGACCACAAAGAAGGTATTATGACGTATTTTGACAACTACCATTTCGTGGGAAGAAATTGGAATGTCCCCGTTGCAGGCGAACATCAACAATAGCGTCAAAACGACTGTCAAACACATTTTCCCACTATGAAGAGGAACATTCAACATATGTCATCTTTGCATCCCCGCACGTGGTTGCCGTTTTCGACTGAGCAGATGAAGCAAAATATTCAATCACTATTGACTGTCAATTAAGAGAACTGTAGAATATTCATGGAGTTTAATTGGGGGGAAGCTGTAGTATGTGATCCACCGATTCATCACGTGTCAAGAAATGTAAGACATTCCACTAATCCGAGAACGTCCTGATCATTGGCAAATGCAATTCATGAGAACCCACGAAAATCCAAATAGGGGACCCACAAATGATCAATCCAAGCAGTTATGCTTGTGTTCATGGAGTGCTCCAAACCTTCAGAGGCAAACTGTTAGCTGATATGCGCAAGTAGACTGTTGTTGGTTCCAATGGACTACCATTCTGTTGGGAAATCGTTTACAGCAGAACATTTATTTTTTCCAAAATGTGGTGATGTCCGCGATTGCTCACAAGACGACTTCAGGAAGCATTTAAACTTATGCCAACCAATGTGCAAGGTCCCATCACGGATTTTTTTGTTGTTCAACAGTTTCATCATGCTTCGTGGTTGGGGACATTACGAGATAAATGTCTGCAGGGGCTTGTTCAAATTTAGGTGGCACATCGGTCTTTCTGCTTGCTTGGGTTCTTCAACCCGAAAGCCCAGAAGCTTGAAGATGCTAAAGATTTGCATAAAAGCATAGACATATTAGTTATCTTCCTGCATGACACCAGTGAAGGATGCATCCAATTTTATGTGAATGATTGTAACTCCAGGCATCGTGCACCGTCTGCAGATGTCATTTCAGCCTGTTGGAAAAAGCGGTTTGTGGTTGGCCCTGTTTGGATAGGTGAAAAATGGACGCAACCAAAAAGTGAATCCTACCCCCACTCAGTACTCCCTGTGAGAGACTAATGGTCTGATGCCATTCAGGCATGGTCCAGCAAGATACATTTGAATATTCAATTCCAGCCTGTACATTTGAAGTACGACGTCTCATGACAAACGACTGTGTCGAAATTTCCGCCCCTATCCCCCACCCACCCCTGCATCCCCAACATTTCCATTATGATCATTTTGGTTTCTGAAAGCTTCAAGGAAGAGGACGACAACACCAATTTTGATGGCGTTGTCCTACATAAGGATTTGCTTAACTTCCAAGAAAAAGCCCACTTTGTGTCCAGAACAATCATGGAAGATGTGCAAATCTTGGATCAGGAGAAGTGAGCATGTCGTCAAACTCCTGGTCCTTCACACAGATGACTACATATCACAAATGACCAAAATGAACATCTTGAAGGAACTGCAAGGGAAAATGAGCAATCTGGCAGAACTTGGGTGGATGCCGACATGTACAGAAGTGGAGTGTCCCTCCAGAAGGGATAAGCTGACCTAGTCAGCGTCTGGAAAGACTTAACGAAACTCAAGGACTTCATCGACAACACTTTTCGCATGTTGAGTAACTTCTTCATTTCCATGTGTGAATAGAGCACACCAGGCCCGCCCGCAGGATAGAAAATGGATTATAGGCGGATGCACACATGGACCAGGATCATTATCAAACATACATGTAGACATTATAGTTTTAATGCTCGTGAATTACATGATTGCTAACACTAGTACGATGAGGATCGTAATCTGTTTGAAAAAATTGTCATCGATATGCCATGAAACAATTAAAAAATAAATGTATTCTGAGAATAATTCTGCAACTGCGAATACCAGTAAAATACCAGGAAAATGAAGTGATCTTTCGAATGCAGAACTAAATTTTTTGGCGAAAAGTTAGCAAAAACATCAGGACATTACGTCACGAAATGCCTCAAGTAATATGTCAGAAATGTCCAGAAACTTTTTACAATTGGGCTCAGCTGTCGTCCATGACAATTCATTTGAAAAAAAATTACTAGCAAATTTCTGTATCTGCGCGCGTGCCTGTTGATTATAAACAAACCTTTTTCAGCAGTGTTTTCTTCCTGGGGAAAATAGATTTGTTTCTCCTCTTCCCATTGTCCTTTTAGTTAAAATCTTTACTTTTTACGTCATTGTTTCTCCTTCGGAAATCTTCAAAAACATTCATAAACATATCTATTTATTTCTTTAATATCATTGCTACATTTCAGTCAGTTATTATTATCAGTGTGCAACATATACTTGATTCGGGGTCATTTACCAAATAAATCGATTGCTGTAAACAAATGCAATGTGCACACATTTTGTGTTCTTAGGTGCAACAAGTACAAACTTACTTGTACACACAAAAATACACACTTAATTGTGTTAATAGTTGCGGAATGGTCCATCTCTCTATCCTGCATTCCTCCTGCATTGTCAGGGAAAGGTGACCCATGCCGGACAGGTTGTTTTCTCCTTGTGTTTCAACGCTTGGTAAATGGCGACCGGTAAAGTATGGGCAATCGTGAGTATTACCATGAGATTTCCACTGTTTTCCCAGTTTTGCGGCCCATATGATGAGTAAAACGTCTCAACTCAACCTGAGGGAGGTGAGCAGTATATATATCTCAACTCGAATCCAACCAAACCACTTGTATATGCTGAACTTCGTGAAGCATTGTACTAATCACAGCACGCGACAACAAGTCGAACAATTTACCTTATACCGGAGCACGATTTTGACTAGGACTACTATTGTTCAGCAATATTTGTCCGAGGTGTAGGGGCCTAGTCTTCACAGAAAAGGTGTTTAACCATGACCCCCACAAGGTCGATTGTGATACGCTTATTTGTTGCATTTGGAAAACAAACTGAATGGGTGGATTTTCTTTGAGAGTATTATTCACCTTACCCTTTAGCAGGGCCCACGATCGACGCATTATTTATCACATGCTATGAAATTATCTTAAACTACGAGCAGTAGGAACACACAGAGATTTCCGACAGTATGATGACCTTTGCCGGAAACATCATGTTTGCACTATTTATTTCTTCACATCTCTGCTTCACATGTCACATAATCATATGCACTTTTCTTAATGTGAAACAACACTGAAAACACGAGTGTTCTATCACAATGAAACATCGCGCGATTTAGCCCTGGTAACTTATGACCATGCAAAACGTACAACCACTGTGACGTCATAATACAAAGTACTTGACGACTGGATGATCTGCATTGTCTATAATGTTTCCTAGCAACGCACATGTTCACGCGGGTTTTCTACTCAGTAGAAGATGTCCTTGGTACGATCAAAGATTGTAAGAAGATCAGGGAAACCATCTCCACGGTATAAGAACATAAAAACACTCTAGTTAGACTTTAAATCTTTGGGGTGCAATTTCCCTTTAATAACAGGTGTTGGGTTTCCAAATATTTCGGAGTCATAAAGTCATAGCATGTGATGAAAACAAAACATGTTTCGTGTTTTCCAGCACGAGGGAAAGATCTCGTTTGGACTGGTGGAAGAACATTAGAAAGCACTCGACCTTCGGTCTTGTGCTCTCTTGTATTCTTTCGCTAGTCCAAACTCGATATGATCTTTCCCGAGTGCTGGAAAACACACTCAAACTAGTTTTGTCATTTTATACAATATTGTACCACGGTTGACACCTTTAACAATAGGCCAGACTGTGGTCTATTCAACATACACCACTGTCTGCCGTGGAATATAGGAACACGCTTGAGTGAACCCGTGGTACAAGTCAGATAGACCACTCGCACCCGTGGGTATGGCTCATACACTCGGTAATCTCTCGGCTAACGCCTCGAGAATAACCTCGTGTATGAGCCATACCCACGGGTGCTCGTGCTCTATCTACTACATAGACCACTGGTTACACAACTTATCACATATAAAATAGTTCCGATTCACATGACATGAAAAAAAATGATTTACTTGATTCCCCTATTACAGAGATCATCGCCCCTAGTTGTGATACGATGTACGATGTAGATTGTGTAAAAAAAAAACCAAGCAGCCACATCATAGCGTAAATTATTCAAAAGATTCTCAATAAACAGAACACTGTTTTTCTTTTAATATAGGTGCGGAGCCGATCAAACGAAACAAAGAACGACAATATCAACTTTAAAAATGTAGATAGAGTCAAGTTTCACGTTTCCCCAGATCAACGTTAGTTACCACTAGAAATACAACGATTCTACAATCAAGACTTGATGATATGATTCGAAAAAGCTGACATCTTGGATCTAATAATACATGATCATTGACTGTATCGCATGGCTTTCCGATGGTAAACTCACTTAATACAACACCGGAGAAGTCGATTTATAACTAATGATAACACGACAGTTATTGACACCAGCAATCTAAGGGGAGAAAATCCGGTAGTGTTGTTGAGGGTATTTTGTTCTCCGCTGGACCAAGAATCGCTATTAGACAGACCATGTTTTCTCAAACATGGCCGTGTTGTCGGTACCTACATTACAGGATCTGGTTGTCTTAGAAAAAAAAACTGTGACGTGACCATCAATCAAATCCCAACAGAAACCCTAGTCCCTGATGACATAGATAAATCTTCCACAAGAAATTGCTTAATCAGGATGGAATACGAAATGTCACTGTCATTTATTGCCTGAATCATTAATCTTTTAATTTTGGGGTTAAGAAGCACATTTAGTATCATGTAAGAATCAATCTATTACCACCAATATAGCCAAATTTTGATGATTCCAATAAAAAACATAAAATACAACATTTTGCAATAGAAACAAAGCCCGATTCGTGTTGGGATTAACACACTTGGGTGAATGGTCTTTGTATTATGACACACCATGCAATACATATGTCAAACTTCTACGGCCATTAGCACAAGATTATGATGATGATGATAAATAGAACATTTTATGACTAGAAAACAAGCCCGACCAAATATTCCTATCGAAAGACACACTAGCGTCATCAGGGGGCAGACATAGTCAAATATAGGTGTTTCTATTGTACTTTTTGATTTAGTATACAACTGCTATACAAGCTGTCAAAACAGTTAAGAAATTCTGAACGAAAAGGTATATGACAAATACACATGTGCGAAATAATAAACCAAATAGCTACTGAATTGCCCCAGTAGTGACAACCGAGCAATAGTAAAAACGCCTGTATCAAACTACGGCCCAAGTATCATACGCTGCGCCTTAATACTACTCGCCCACTGAATGAATGCCATTTAATCCGTCTGTAACTTTTTTGATCCTTACTGAATATAGAGGAAGGCGCATGATATGATATTTGGGCCCAAACGGCTACAACCAATGCCACGAGCTGGATATTTATGTTAATCAGCTCAATCTTAATCCAAATGCGAGTTCGCATAAATGGCAGAATCACTGTGCAAATGAATTAAATTCTATTAGGAAAAGCTTTCCAGTATCAAACATGATAATTATAATTGTGAATTCCTCGCTGCCGTTATCGTCAATATAATAAGGCTTTGATTAATTTGTCGGTGACTGTCAACAATATGTGCCAGTGATTTCGCGACCAACACTGCCTAAAAAATATCGAATTTGAAAGATCTGCCTACTTTTCAATTTAAAGTCGATTTCCACCAGGAAAATCTACATAGCAGCTTTTTCTGGGGAATTGCACTTCGTGTTGTTTTCATCTTACTTCATTGCCAAGAAGACTATGTCCTGGGAGCACCATTGATTTTCGGCTCTTTCCATCCCAGACGATCCGGCATATGTAAATATTTGAACTCCATGCACTTACCTGAAATGTTCCAAATGTAGATACATTGTGATCACCATGAACAGAATGTGGTGTGACTATATGTTTTACATGCAATTTGTTCGAGAGGATTGGCACGTTATTATGTGTACTTACAAGAACGCACGCACCTGCTAATTATGTCGTCATTGACGGTAAATCACACGGCTCTCGTTGCACAAATTGCTGTGTATTTAGTCTGTCTATCAGGCAATAAATCTTCCGCAAGAGGTAATTGGAAATCCGATACACTATGTTTTGAGGATATGTATCTTCTAAAATAAGTTCCAAGTGTTATCATGTTTTCATTTTGAAAGATATTTTGTATGTTAATATCAAATTTTGTGTCTTTGTCAAACGTCTACTTACCAGCATTATCATATTGTAGAAAGAGGTAAAATATGTTACGACATATGAACTAATCGTTTATTCAAGTGGGCCTTTCACTGACAGTGGGAGCAAGTTATAGTTTTGCGCCAAATGACAGGGTGTGTATAATAGATAACATTCAAACTTACTTTTTATGCAATTATCTTTTCGTTACATGCGGTTCTTGCGCCAAGCTTTATCCCCTCAAAGGACTTGTCATGGGACCCATGTTATCGTGACACTGGTCAATATAGCTTCCTTCTCCATGTGGTATCTTCTGCATGACATCGCTAAGTCATACTGTACAGATAATGATAAGATATCATGTTCTGTCTGCAATATAACAAAGTAACGAGCTATATCACGTAACACAATTCAGACCTAATCCAGATTGATTATACTAACGGCATCCACCGACTAGTTCATGAATTGAAAAATAGAACGCTCATTATTACTATTTATAAGAAATGAAGGAGGTCAATTATATTGTCATGAACAACTCTCTAACTTTTTTGCAGGTGCAGATGTTCAACTAGATGAAAAATATGAATATTTCCAGCACGGGAAACGGATATTTTTTGTTGTTATATGGCCTCGTCCAATGGGTTACCATGTAGATTTATACCCCATGCTCTGTTGTTTTTGACAGGCAATTTCTTCCCGTTTGAATTGGATATAGGCCGTTTTGTCCCCCCAAAGAAATAGATTCGATGCGTTCACAAGATGTTAATAGACTCGCTACAATTCATAGTTCCGACGACATCCCAACAGGCCACGCCCCCTTGGCAACCGCAAGAAAAGTCCCACAAACATACCATGTGCTTTTGCTTGAGCAAGTCGGGAATAATGTAACTTTTGCTTGCTTCTGTTTACACATTCGTTTTGTAAAATAATACACCATATTTCACATGTCTATACTCATAAGGGGATGGAGAATATATTGTAAGCTCAAATATTTAACTTATTTGGCTTTACTTGGCCATGAGTGCATCAGAAGTACACTATCATCCCACTTCACTCAAGAGGTTGGGCTGTTAAACACGCCGGTTTTGTTTGTGGGACTTTTACGTTTTGGCGCGTTTTTTGACGTCTTTTGATTGGGTAGTAAATATGGAAGTGGGCGGGGCTTATGTATCATCGGAACTATGAATAGATGACATAATGAAATGAGCTTTTCACCTGTGTGCTAAACTAAGTAGCTAAGAATATACAAGTGCAAAAACACACAATGAGTAGTGTAGTACCAGCCAGCGTTCCGCCAGGTGGCGCTACGGTGCTCGCCAGGGGGCGTAATGGCGTCATAACGTTTGCCCTGCACTCACCAGGTGGTGTCATAACGTTTGTCCTATAGTCGCTAGGTGTTTGCCCTTAGACTCGCCAGGTGGCGTCATAACGTACCCATAAATAATTGGGAAATCATAACGTACCCATAAATGTTCTTAAAATCATAACGTACCCATGAATGTCTGGAATATCATAACGTACCAATAAATGATTGAATAATCATAACGCACCGGTAATTTTCTGGAAAATCATAACGTACCCATGAATGTTTAGGGAATCATAACGGAGTTATAAATGTTTGAAAAATCATAACGTACCCATAAATGTCTGAAAAATCACAACGCACCCATAAATGTCTGGAAAATCATTTTGTTCCCAGAAATGTTTGAAAATCATCACCTACCCATAAATGTTTGGAAAATCATGTATTACTTTTTGCAATATTTTTAAAAAAAATTTCAAATAAACTTTCCTTTTTATTCAAATTATAAGCATCATATTAAAACGAATCTATACCATTTTCTCAGGTTTTTTATTTCACAGCACACATCTACTTTATATACAATTTCTACACAATGGCCTATACATGCACTACTTTTTTGTATTTTTTTTCAAAATTTTATATTTTTTCGTTTCACTGAACTTCGCATGCAAAAAAACTATATACAGTTATCATGGCAGATACGGGGTAGGGTTTCTTAATATTCAATGTCCTCATCACAGCACATAGTTTGATATGTATACAGGCAATACTCTTGTTTGATTGTTAAATGGAATGTGCGGCAAAAATGAAAAACTCCAATAGACAACAGTTCTTGGATGAAAGACAGCAATTTACGATGAGAGCGTTATGCTTTTTAATAAGACTTGAATTTCGTCTTAGGCGCTCCTTAGGTTTCTCCAAGGTTACACGACTTCCGGCCAGTGGTTGATCACAGATCAACGCCTTTAACACTGAAACGAATGGTTCTCGAAAATATATGTAAAATACTAGTTGCTTTCCACACACATGAACATGGTCATGATATGCTGACGGTATATGATAAATATTTTATATTCCTATTAATCATAACACGCTTGTTAATTTTCCCCTCACATAGGACCACGATTACGATCGCTGTAGAACAGTGTGCATCTCGACTGCATTCGGTGCAATCACTGTCCGGAAGTGTAAATTAACTGCGGAACAGCGGAACTAGTGTTCCGTTCAGTGATACAATAGTACGGCCTGAGGCCGCACAATCACATGATCGCTAATTCATAACTGGTATTTTATTTATGACAATATATTCGCGATCGTTCCATAATTCCGAAATCGATATTCTTACACTGACAGGGGCGAGTAATGACTTATTGTTGTTACTGTAATAGTAACAACAAATAGTCTGATACAGGATCGTGTTTGATATTTCACTCGTAGTAGGATGAAAGTACAGAATACAACATCCACTCTTAATGCAGGAATGTAAATACTTGATTGGCTGTGGATATTGGATTATTGTTGTGGACATGCACATCAAAATTTGATTAGTACAGGTTTTACAGAGAGGGCGGTGGATTAATTGTTATATAATTTATTTCCGTGCGTATACTTTATATGACCTCCATGATGAATTTATTCGTATTACGTCGGTAACTTGTATTACATCCCACGCTTACCCCATAACCGATCCCAGTTCATAGTGTATGTTCAACGGTTTCCAGTCTGCAAGAATGACACTTCATCGATAAACCTAATAGAAAGCTGGCTATTCTAAATTGTGTTGTCAGATTACAATGGGGATCGAAATGTTGGGTCTGCCCGTAGTGAAATTGTATGTGTCTGTATAGTATTGTGACGTTTGGTAATGACTTGTTTTCGGTGTGGCCCAAAAAACCTGGTTTCTCTGATCGTATAGACTTTATGTAACTCCCGCTCGTTGTGATTCGAGAGCCGTCACTAAATTGGTGTCCCCCAACGCTGGTGTATCATCACTCCGTAGCTTACCGGCTTCACTTAGGCAAGAAGCAACTCAGATGTAAATAAATTGAAGATTTATATACATCAAATCAACTTACAATTGTATGGCTGGTCACCCACGTGACGTACAAATATGAAGTTCAGACATGGAGCACTGTATGATCACATTTCAAAAATAAATAGTGCACGAGGGCACAACTAAAAAAAGTTCTTAGCCGGCGGCGTCTCTCTGTCCCTTTCCGTTGAAGTTTCCCGTCCCGTTTAGTCGAATGGTTTCTCCAGGTAGTCGGTCTAATCCCGGTTGACTCTATGGCCCTGAAGAAGGAGTCGTCCGCACGGAGTTCGTCGAGTCCCTTGGCTGTGGCGGTGACGATCTCCCCACGGTCGATGTCGCTGTTGCAGTGCTCTCAGAGCGGCCGTCCGCTCTCCCTTATATAGCCAGGGTGGCTGCGCGCGCATCTTCGTCCGCGAACGTATCTTCCGCACTCTTCTCCACGTGGTGAAGACTGCGTCCGCGAACGGTTCTTCCGCGAAGGCTCCTCTTCCGCGACTGATGCTTCCGCTGATGATGCTTCCGCAATCGTGCTTCCGCGAACGGTTCTTCCGCTAACGATGCTTCCGCTGATGATGCTTCCGCAATCGTGCCTCCGCGAACGGTTCTTCCGCGAACGGTGTCTTCGCAAGTGGACTTTGTAGATCACGTGACCGTTCCTAACGAACGTTTCAGCGCGGCAGTTGCATGGTTTTGTTACAACTCCACCCTTTCTGGAGATCAACGTCCCCGTTGATCCTTTCTCTCTCTTCTTTTCTCTTCTTCCTCCTTCTTCGTCTTTTCCTGCCTGTCTGTTGTTTACAGGGCTCTCTCCCTCCACTTCACTGGCGATCCACCTCGCTTTCGGACGTCTCCGCCAGCCTGTCCCAAGTGTCTGTGTATGCTCGGAGCTGTTCCCGGAGCAGCTTGGTCTCTCGGACGTGAGCTCGCAGCTCCTTCCGGTGGCTCTTCTCTCGTTGAGAGGCCTCCCCTCGCAGCTGCAGCACCTCGGCCTCGAGCTGTCTCCGCTCCTCCTTGGCTTGGAGCCGAGCCTCCGCTTGGGTGAGGTGGCGTCGTCCCATGGCTATAGTGGACGCCAGGTCCTCCAGGGCCTTCTCTCCGGCAGTGACCGCTCTGCCCAGGCCCTCCACATACGGTCGCAGTTGGTCCTCCTCCTCCGGAACGGGCTTGAGGTACCAACTCAGGTCTAGGGGCTTGTAGGTAGGGGCCGAGTCTCTGGGAACGGGGGGTCCGTCGTCCTCGGGGGTGGGGGCCTCCGGGGATTCCGCCTCTCTCCGCTCCTGCTGAGACTCCGGTTCCTCTTCGCTATTCGGGGGGTCGTCCTCGGGGTCTGGGGCGTCCTCTGACCTGGGGGTGTCCTCCCGGGGGCTTGATGGCGTGGAGCTGGTCGTCCCGCTGGCCGCAAAGCTGACAATCTCCAGCTCAGGGGCAGACACAGTGGACGGACCATCCCGGGGGTCGGACACGGGTGTGTCGGTCGTCGTCCTCCTCCGCCCTGGCTTGAGGGTGTTGCCGCTGGCATGTGACGTCTCATGCCGGTCTCTGTCAGCTCGGCGGGCGAATCGCTGGCTGCACATCTTGCAGAGGTGCCGCCCCTCCTTCTGCGTGTGTTTGGTCGCCACGTGTCGGCTAAAGTTGGATGCCGTCACGTGGATCCGGCAGGGGCTGCACCAGCGTCGCCCTCTCTCGGTAGACAACTTCCGGGCAGGGGACCGTCGACCTCCTCGGGGCTCCTCACGACGCTCCCGGCTCCTGGAGCGCTCCCGCTTCCGGTCAGGCTTGTCTATCTTGGTAGGTGGGTCGCTCATCTTGTCGACTTCAAGGGGCAGAAAGTCAGCCAAGTCGAAATCTGGAACGTCCCCGAAATCTTCGTCTGCAAATGCGGGTATCTCAATGATCTGCAGAGTTGGTGTGTTCATGGTTGAAGTGATGACGGAATCGTAGGCCGGCCTGCTTATATAGAAAAGGCGCGGACCAGGGATCTGGGAGAAAAAGCATTGTCGTGGAACGAAATAACGTTTTTCGCTTGCTTCCGCGAACGGTTCTTCCGCGAACGCTGCTTCCGCGAACGTGCTTCCGCGAACGCCGCTTCCGCGAACGGTTCTTCCGCGAACGCTCCCGTCGTCGTTTACATCGTTTGGACTGCATTCCCGCTGTTTTCCACTCGTCCCTCGTCATCACTGGGGGTCCGGACTGGGGTCACATCGTCCGGATTGGGTATCCAGGCGTCGGTTTCAGGGGTAAACCAGCACCTTTTTATATTGTCAATGTGGACATCTTTAATCTTGCCACCGGGTCGATCTTGTATGGACACCATCCATCCGAGATGAGACTTCACAACGAGATAAGGTCCCGTCCACCCTAGTCCTAGTTTTGGTCTAGCCTTTGAAGGGTACCAATACATCACCCAGGTGCCCACCGGAAAATGTCGAGCGGCTGATTTCACGTCATGATGGCGCTTTTGTCGCACCGTAGCCATCTTCAGGCACTCTCGGGCAGTCTCATGAGCTTGTATGGTGGCTTTCTTCACCCATTCGACGTATTCGGACGCACACTCGGGGACTGGTCCTCCCAAATTGTCCGGTTTCGTCCGGTACCTCAGGTCCAATGGGGTGGTTGCCTCCCGTCCCATCATCATTCGAAATGGTGTACACCCGGTGCTTTCGTGTACTGATGTTCTATAAGTCGCCATCACGTAGGGCAGATGGTCGTCCCAGTCGTCATGGTTCTCGTCCACGACCACGGCCAGAAGGTTCAGCAGGGTCCGGTTGAATCGCTCGACCATCCCGTCTGATTTGGCGTGATAAGGGGTCGTCCGAGTCTTCTCCCCTCCTAGGATCTTGATCATCTCAAGGAAAAGCTTACTCTCGAACTCTCATCCCTGGTCGGTATGTATCTTGGCTGGCATTCCCAGGCGGCACACGAACTCAGTCACAAAGACGTCTGCCACCGTCTGAGCCTCATGGTTGGGTAGAGCGTAGGCCTCAGTACACTTGGTGAAATAATCACCCACGACCAGTATATACCGGTTCCCAGAATTGGTGATCGTTCCAGGCTCCAAAATGTCCATGGCCACCCTTTCTAGCCGATCGCCTACCGGTAGATTTCCCATGGGGTGGTACTTGGGCCCCGGTCGTGGCTTTCTCCCACTACACTTCAGGCACTCCCGGCACCAACGCTCCACGTCCTTCGTCATACCCGGCCAGTACATTCTCGCTTTTAGTCGGTGGACTGTTTTGGTGACTCCCTGGTGGCTCATCAGCTTGCCGGTGTGGACCTCCTTCATGACAGCGCGTCTCAGGACCTGTGGAACGACCAGTTGATGGATTGGTGCGTTCTGGCAAGCCGCTTGGTACCGCCGGTACAGAAGCCCATCACGTAGCTCCAGCTGGTCCCACTGTTGCCACAGAGTCTTCATTTGCTGACTTTTTGTTCTGACTTCGGGCCATGCAGGTCTCTCAGTGAAAATATTCTTCCACCCGAGGATGCCTCCAACTTCAGGGTCGGCTCGTTGAAGGGTCACTAGGAATAACCATTCAGGACCTGGGCCTCCGGGGCTCCCTCCATCGGATTCCGGCGTCCTCTCGTAGCCATAGCCCGCGTGACAGCTAGCATTTGTTTGTCTGGATCTCGGACCACAGGGTTGGGGCATGGGTCAAGGAAGGGCTCCTCTCGGCAGCGCATCCACACGTCCGCCGTCGCGCCGATCGCTGCTCCGGCCACAACCTCCGGTCCCAAACCATGCAGTGCGAGGAGCATCATCAGGAGAAACCAAACCCAGGCAGAGGGGCGGAGCTGATGCAGGGTTCTGCAGACGCTCCTGGCTCCTTCCTCCGTCTGTGGGGGGCTCCGGTCAGGCAGGCACTCCTCGGTCGGCTGGGTAGTCGTCCTCGGGTCCTCCGGGCAGCGCACCTCCCAGATCTGGAATATCCCGACTCCATCTCCGCAATAGTAGTCCTCTGTCCAGGGCTCCACAGGGACCTCCCGCAAGATGTTAACTTGAGGTCCTCCGGGGCTCCATCCTTCTCCGCTGATCGGTGGAAGCAGATCCTCATCAGAGAGGTCCTCCAGGGGTAGGGGACACTCCTCCTGAGTCGGACAGGCCTCCTCTTCTCCTTCGGGTCTTGTGGTGTGGCGAGGGGCGGGACAATCCGGTCTTCGGCACTGTCGGCATCTGGACATCCCGTCTGCATTCCCGTGTTGTACTCCCGGTCGGACCTCACACCTGAAGGCATAGCTGGCGATGCGAGCTGCCCATCTAGCGATCATTCCTTCCGCATCCCGAAAGTTCAGTAGCCACTTGAGAGAGGCGTGGTCGGTTCGTAGTAAGAACGCTCTCCCCCACAAGAAATGTCTGAAATGGTGTATCATACTGACGACGGCCAGGAGCTCCCGCTTGGTGGTGCAGTAATTCCGCTGGGTGTCCCTCAGGGTTCTGGAAGCATAGGCGATCACCCGCTCTCGTCCGTCCTGCACTTGGGATAAGACGCCTCCCACTCCGTAGCCGCTAGCATCAGTATCTAAAATAAATTCTTGGTCCATGTCAGGGTACACCAGCAGGGGGTGCTCGGTCAGGGGTTGACGCAGCGCCTCGAACGCCTGCTGATGAGCCTCGCTCCAATGGTAATTGACCTCCTTCTTTAACAGGTGGTTGAGGGGTCCCGCTCGGGTGGCAAAGTCAGGGATGAATCTGCGGTAGTACCCCACGAACCCAAGGAAGCTCCTTAGTTCTGTCAAGGTGGTCGGAGGAACCATTTTCGTTACAGCTTCGACCTTGGCAGGGTCGCACTGGATGCCCCGGTCGGACACGACATGGCCCAGGAAGTTGACCTGTTGTCGAAACAGCTCACACTTGGCGGGTTTCAGCTTCAGCCCGGCAGCCTGCAGTCTCCGGAACACGTCCTCGAGGTTGTCCACAGCTTCTTGGAAAGTCTTTCCAAGACAGACGACATCGTCCAAATAAATTAGACAACGCTTCCATTGGAGTCCCCTCAGTGCCAGCTCCATTAGACGTTCAAAAGTAGCCGGGGCCGTCGCCAATCCAAACGGCATCACTTTAAATTGATAGAGTCCACTACGGGTAGTGAACGCCGTTTTCTCCTTGTCCCTGTCGTCCATCTCGACCTGCCAGTAACCACTAGCCAAGTCTAGCGTCGAAAAATATCGTCCTCCTGACAAGGTATCAAAACTCTCGTCGACTCGAGGCAGGGGGTACGCATCCTTCCGGGTGACATCATTTAGACGGTAACCACTCTAAACGTCAGCTTTCAACATCTTGTCGACCTCGTCCTCGATCAGCTCTTGTTGGTAGTACGGGGCTCTCCTCAGAGGCTGCTTGATCGGGGGGTGATCTCCCGTGTCGATGACGTGTTTCGCCAGGGACGTCCGGCCCAACCTCCCATCTGGTCCCATAAAGACCTGCTGGTGGCGTCGAAGGAGATCGCTGACGACCTCCACCTCCTTTTCCGTCAAGTCCGAATGCATTCCCTCCAGGAGCGGCTTTAGATGCTCCGGGCACTCTGGTGTCTTCGTCGACGATTCTGCGTGCATGGCGCGCACTCTGGTTTCGGGCTGCTCAGGCGTCCGGTTCCGCCACTTGGTGGAGTTTGGTGTAAGGGGCTCATGCTCCCTCCCGCTCTCCTCCCGGTACCACTGTTCCCTTTTAGGTTCATTCTGGGTTGTTTTCCCTCCATCGGGACGAAATCCTAGGTCGATCACGGCCTCTATTCCGTGAAGCTCAGCTAAGATGGTCCCCATCAGCACAGTGCAAGCTCCAGCGCCGGCGTTCAGAAGTACCACCGGTACCAGGCGTCCTCGGGGTCGTACCAGGGCACGTCCCACTACGAGGGGGTCGTCCTCCAACGGCTCTCTTGCGGACTGCACGAGGCCGGCCTTCGGAACTCCTCCCTCACTTCCTGTCAGCTTGAGGTTCACCATCATCTCTGAAAAGGGTGGCAAGACGACCGTCTCCTCCGTCACCAGTGTGTAGACGGCGTCCTCGTGGCCCGAGCTCATCACTACGGTAGTGTCGCCCACCTGCCACTCGCCCTTACGCAGATCCAGCTGTCCCCCAATCTGTTGAAGTACATCAAGCCCCAACACTCCCGGGATCCCTAGTTTGGCTACCAGTACGTCTGCCGACACGAGTCGTGTCCCAGTAGAAGTTGAACTGTCATCTCTCCTTGAACCTGTAAGTAGTCTCCGGTTGCTGCCCGTAACCTTATTCTCGTCTGCCTTATCATTGCTTTATGTTCGTCATCCATTTGGTCGAAGAGACACTCATCCAGAACGGTGGAAGAGGCACCCGTGTCCACCAACATACGAGTCGCCTTCCCCATAACGTGGCACGCCGCATACCACGCCAATGTGCCTCGGGCACCGGCTGACAGCGACACCACCTGGCCATTTCTGTCAATCTTAAGAGAGCTGCCACTCTCCTCAGGGACGCCGCCCTGGATAAGTACTGAGTCGTCCACCCACAGTGATGCACCACCCTGGTCCTCTCTGTCAGTCTTAAGGGAATCACTCCCCTCGGAACCGCCGCTCCGGATAAGTAATGAGTCGTCCACCAGCAATAGCTGCTGCGCTGGCCCCTTGGTCATTCCGCTCCACCGGCCCTCCGTCTCCTCTTTCACGTCCGCTTGTGGTTCAGTTGCATAGGGGGGTCCCTGCTGTTTCGCAGCCTCCAGCCTCAAGGTTGTAACCTGTTGGTTCTCCTTGCTGCTAGCAGAAACCTCGTTGATGTCTCCGTGGGTCCCCAGACGCTCCACGGCTCCATCGGTCTGCATTTCGTCGACGTCTCCGCGGGTCATTAGACGCTTCGCGGCTCCATCAGTTTGCTGTACATTGGCACTCCCGTCTGTGTTGACAGGCTTGCCCTCCAAATAGTCGAGAATTCGATCCTCGAGCTCCTCCTGCGCCCATCCAGTTACTTCGGATGCACACCGGAAAAACCTATTAAAAATCTGTGAAACTAAAAATTCCCCCCTGGCAATGTGTTCTTCACGTCTTCGTCGAGCTTCTCGCCTGTGAAGCCGTGCACACACCTGCCAATGGCCCATACGGTTGGGGGCTGGTATGAGCCCTACTGGTTTTCCGACTCCTCGTCTGTCAAACTGTTCCGCTCACCAATCTCCTCAATTAGTCGACTCAAGCGCTCCTCCTTGGTCCGAGGTGGCGGCCGATCTGGACACTGGTACTTCCGATGACCCGGCTTCCCACAGTACCAACAGTCATCTGGTCCCGGCCTAGCGCTTGGTCCCTTGTTCCCAGCAGTGGCGGCCCTCGGCTTGATGGATAGCACCTGCTCACACAGCTCGATTAGTCGATCCAGCTTCCTGTCTTGGCTCTCAAAGAGCCCCTTGAAGTAGGGAAGTCTGGGTAGACCCGCTACGTTCGGCTGGTTGCTCTGCTGCCCACTGGTGGTAATCTCGCCTCCCTGCTGGTTCTTTAATAGCTGTAGGACCCGTCCTAGAGCTGGCTCGGAGTCCTCCGACTCTATGGACATCACCGGCTTCCCAGGCTTGGGTTTGACACATTCGTACTGGGTCACGAACGCTATGGCCTCCTCCATGGTCTTCATCTTCCTCATGAGCGCCATCACCTTCATGTCCCCATCTGGATGGCCCTTCCAGAAGTGGTCTAAGGCGATAGCCTCCTGAGCTGCGGAGTTCAGATCCGGATAACCACAGCCGGCCAGTCGCTGCAACTCATAGCCGTACTGCTGGGGTGTCTCTGCCTTCCTGCGGGTTCTCTGTCCCAAGGTCGCCTTGTAGGACTCCTCCTGACAGTCAGGGTCGAATCGTAGGGTCAGCTTGTTGGTCAGAACGTCGATGTCCCTCCGGTCTGCAGGACTCAGGCTGGTCAGCATTCGTCGCGCCTCTCCTGTCAAGCTCCCGGCTAAGTAGACGCCCTGTTCCCGCTTGCTCCATCCGTTGACCTCTGCGATGACGTCAAAGTGGGCCCGGTACACCGGCCACTCTATGGAAGTCCCATCGAACTTGTCAGGGGTCAGCATCTTCCGGTTCCTTCTGCCGTTCTGATTCCAGGCTGTGCTGTCCTCGGACGACGAGTCCTCCTGCCTCCGTCTCGGCCTAGGGCTTCGTCGGTGCAGCGGCGGTCCCCGCCTCGGTGGTCTCCTCCCCCGTCCTGGGTAACCATGGCTGCTGTCGGTCCCTCCATCAGATGAAGGCCCCTCATCGCCCGATGTTGAGAAAGGGTGTTGTCTCCGGCCTCCCTGGGTGACTGAAATAGAAGCTGGATTTCTCCAGGAGGCTGGCTGTCTCGGTTGTCGACTGGGTGAAGACCTCTCTCTTCCGCGAACGCTGTCTTCCGCGAACCCTCCGCGAACACTGTCTTCCGCGAACCTTCCGCGAACGGACTCCTCCGCCAACAGCTCCCGAAGAAGTTCTTCCGCGAACAGGCCTCTTCCGCGAACGCCGTCTTCCGCGAGTCTTCCGCGAACGGGCTCGTCCGCCAAGATGTCTAGGAGACGTCCCTCCACAAAAGATGTACGTCCGCGAACGCCATCTTCCGCGAGTCTTCCGCGAACCGGCTCATCCGCGAATGGTCTTCCCCGTCTATTCTGAAAAACTGGAAAGGAAGATTGGTCGTCTGGATCACTCCTTTCGTCGAGCCGCCGTCTGGGTGAAGACTCCTCTCTTCCGCGAGTCGTCCTCGTCCGCGAACGTGGTCGTCCGCGAAGGGCCCTCCCCGGTCACAAGCGTCCTCGTCACCAAAGACTCCCCCTCGCCCACGAGCCCGTTCATCCACGAAGGATCCCCGGCTGCAAGCGTCCCTGTCGCCGAAGAATGCCTCTCGTCCGCGAATGTTCTCTTCCGCGAAAAGTCCTCTCCCTCTCGAGCTGCTCTCTTGGGTCGGAGCCCAAGTAACCCGTCCTCCAGTCACTCCCGTTTGTCGACTCGTCACACCAGACCGCTGCCCTGTTGCACCAGACTGCTGCTGGGACTGGTCCCAAAGCCGTCTCAATGCTGCATTCTCTGGAGGTGCCACACTTGGACTCTGCTCCGGTAGCTGTAGCCGATCCCTCCTCGCCCAGATTTCGCCGTCCTCCCCGTCCAGATTGACGTACTCCGGTCCCAGCACTCGTCGGAACTCGGGGCCCCTCCTAACGCTCTCAAGGTAGGTTGACCTCTCCCTGTCTCGATCATGCTGCCACCCAGAGTCGTGTCTGAAAAGAAAACGGTTGTCGGGTGTCTGGCTCCGGGGTCTCTGTTGACTCGTCGACTGGCCCATGGAAGGTCTCGACCTCCCTGGTTGCTCCTCACTTTTCGAAACGTCCCGTCTACCCCTGGCTGTGAAGCTGCTCTTCCGCGAACGGTCGTCTTCCCCGAACGTTGTCTTCCGCGAACGGTCGTCGGCCTCTTCCGCCAAGGTCGTCTTCCGCGAACGGTTGTCGTCCGCGAACGTCTTCCGCGAACGGTCGTCTTCCGCGAACGTCTTCCGCGAACGGTCGTCTCCCTCTTCCGCAAAGGTCGGCTTCCGCGAACCGCTGTCTTCCTCGTCCGCAAGTGAGGCCGTCCGCGAAGAGTCTTCCTCTTCACCTCCTGTCTTCCCTGGGGCAGTTTCGTCGTTTTCGCCGGACATGAGTGATGCTGAGGTTCGTTCCCTGGCAGTAGACCCTCGGGGATCCTGGTCACGGCACCAAGTTGTGACGTTTGGTAATGACTTGTTTTCGGTGTGGCCCAAAAAACCTGGTTTCTCTGATCGTATAGACTTTATGTAACTCCCGCTCGTTGTGATTCGAGAGCCGTCACTAAATTGGTGTCCCCCAACGCTGGTGTATCATCACTCCGTAGCTTACCGGCTTCACTTAGGCAAGAAGCAACTCAGATGTAAATAAATTGAAGATTTATATACATCAAATCAACTTACAATTGTATGGCTGGTCACCCACGTGACGTACAAATATGAAGTTCAGACATGGAGCACTGTATGATCACATTTCAAAAATAAATAGTGCACGAGGGCACAACTAAAAAGAGTTCTTAGCCGGCGGCGTCTCTCTGTCCCTTCCCGTTGAAGTTTCCCGTCCCGTTTAGTCGAATGGTTTCTCCAGGTAGTCGGTCTAATCCCGGTTGACTCTATGGCCCTGAAGAAGGAGTCGTCCGCACGGAGTTCGTCAAGTCTCTTGGCTGTGGCGGTGACGATCTCCCCACGGTCGATGTCGCTGTTGCAGTGCTCTCAGAGCGGCCGTCCGCTCTCCCTTATATAGCCAGGGTGGCTGCGCGCGCATCTTCGTCCGCGAACGTATCTTCCGCACTCTTCTCCACGTGGTGAAGACTGCGTCCGCGAACGGTTCTTACGCGAAGGCTCCTCTTCCGCGAACGGTGCTTCCGCGACTGATGCTTCCGCTGATGATGCTTCCGCAATCGTGCTTCCGCGAACGGTTCTTCCGCTAACGATGCTTCCGTTGATGATGCTTCCGCAATCGTGCTTCCGCGAACGGTTCTTCCGCGAACGGTGTCTTCGCAAGTGGACTTTGTAGATCACGTGACCGTTCCTAACGAACGTTTCAGCGCGGCAGTTGCATGGTTTTGTTACAGTATTATGAGTGGTAGAGAGAATGGAAGCGATTTTTAGGAATATCACTTTTTGATGCGAACATTTTATTTTATATTAATGGAAGAATATTTGATGTCCTTAGCCAAGTTACACTGCCAGTGGTACTTGACAACACCTGCGGAAAAATTTTCATGAGGCTAATAATAAAAGCCAATAACCACAGTAAAATATTTGACGTCGTTGACATTGGAAAAACGAAGTTATCTGAATGTAAGTATCAATCTATTACCACCAATTCAACTAGATTTTGATTATGAAAATAACATTTGATTTCAATGACAATTTTGAATTCTTAGTGAATTTATTTTTGCAAACGTTATCAGGTCTTCTCACGACTTGTAGTGGGTTTCGAGCCCACCAATAATAGGACAACCTTAGCAACAATGAATGTTTAATTCTACAAACATGTCTGTGTAGTTTCGGGTCACAATGTCCTGGTCACAAAACGAAACAACTATAATATCAAACATCATACAACAGGTTCAATCACATTGTATTAGAAATGTTCTGAAATTTAAAAAAAACATTCACGTTATACATAATTAACCCGAACGAATCGACACTTTAACACAGGCCCTAAAGGAGGCAAAGTAAATTCACACTGACAAAAAGTGAAATGGTGTAGCAAAAACCTGACAGCATTATGTGTGAGCTGCAAGAAGTGGGCGAAGGAAATCGGTGAATCAATCCTGTTCTTGATTGCACATTCAGTGTGGAGATTAATGACTCTGGCTTTCCTGTTCATACTTCCCAAGGAACCAATTTACCGATCGTGAGTTACTGGGAGGTTGGCTTGTTTATTTGATGAAAAAGGAATTGATTCAAGTGTGGTCCCATGTGATGGGGAATAGGGCTTTCATTGAAACTCTCTCAAACAACCTCTGCATATGAAATGATGCCAATTTCCCGATGATTACCTACCAGCACTCAGCCGTCATGATAATGCAATCAAAAACCAAATACTTATGAGATTTCAAATGTTATATTCAATGTGGCATCCACGCCCACTATCATGGATAAGTCAGAGACTCTCGAGAAAAAACTATTTAGGTGAAATAAAAAGTGCAGATCGATATTTTAATACCGCTTCGGGTATGACAGCAAAATAAATAGTTTAAATACACACAAGATTACAGATATCTTGGAGAACTACATACTGTAAAAAGACATATTTATATAATTAATTAGGTTTCAAATATTCGTGTGGCCATATTGATAATTTGATGAAATTCTCACTGTTTTCCCCAAGTTTCTCGACATTATTTATAATAAGGTAGATATATTTCTTTACATCATAAGTTAAAGGAGGACTTCCTATCAATGTGTATTGGCTTTGACCAATGATTTTACGGTTAAAATTCCATATAGCAAATATATCTCAATGCATTTGAACGGAGAAGACTAAGCTTCGTTCAAATATGAAATAAGTATATATTTGTTCAGTACAAACAAATCGTACTGAGGATATAACATCAAAAACACAGAAAATCTGCAAGTTTTTTCCACTCGGCAGTGCACGGCTGACAGAAACGTCATACATGACGTAAATTTCTGTGACGTCATTGTTTTGATAGAAGCCTCGATAGGCGGCTCATTTCACTGGAACCAAAGATGCTGAAAGTGATTCGTTGCCCGAGGCCCGTGATTCGTTGCCCGTTGACGTCATCGTTTTGTCTCATTCATTCTCACCAGTTGGAGGGCGTGGCCCGCTAGTTTAGTTTCTTTTCGATTTTACATTCGAGAGTAGTTTTAAAAACATGATCTCTTCGATTTTGAAGTATCTGAATAAATACTCCATGTGCGTGAAACTCATATGTTACCGAATTGTGTTTGAATTTGATAGGAAGTCCTCCTTTAAACTGAACGTTTTACGTGATCATTTTAAAAAAAGTGAAAATGGCGACTGAGTGTGTGCCAGCTGCATTGAAGAACGTCCTATTATAACGGGAAGTTATTGCATGTATATGGTGTGTTTAGACCCGAAAATCTGTCATATTCTGTGTGAAGGTGAGGAGAATTGGTAGACTGAGTCAGGTGCCCAAGTCAGTGATTATTTCACGTCGTATTTTGGTGAAATCTTTGCAAATATATCAGACACTTGTGTTCACTGAAGCGAAACATTTTGCCTGATTGTTGTCCCTCACCCCTGTCCAGTCGGCACTGCTGGTTTATCGTCCATGTAAACATACCGCAACAATGCCCAAGACGAGAACACAGCAGAAGGATGTAACTGAAGTTTCTCAGTGTGATGAGATGTCTCTGAGTCAAAATGTCAATGTATCTTCCCGGTCTTCTTACTCTGGTCCTGATAACAGTGAAGTGGACCTAAGCAACATGTCTAGTTGTGGAACTGGCCAAGGCTTTCATCCTATGTTCGTCATGAACATGCTTGTCAAGCACTCTGAGTTGCTGCAATCGATCAAGAATGACACACAAGCACTGGTTTCATCTCTGGGAGTCCGTGTCGAATCACTGGAGACTCGTATCTCTGTCCTCGAGCAGAAACACGACGGGATCCCGAGTGAGGAATCATTGAAGGGCGTCATGACCAGATATGGGAGAAGACTTCAAGTAGCTGAAAACAAAGTTAGACTGATGGAGACGAAGCTGACAATATTTGAAACAAGACAAAAGATGCTAGAGGAAGACATCACGCGACCAACGGCCCATTCCATGTAACGGAACCTCATCTTTTATCTCGACGAAAAAAACTTTGAGCTGGCGATGGAAAAAGATGGCGAGGACTGTATTGGGGTCATTCGTGAATTCCTGAAGGTAAACCTGGCCATAGACAACTCTGATAAACTGTTTATAACCGTGGCCCATCGTCTTGGTACAAAAATACAGGGAAAGGCCCGACCAATTCTCGCCCAGTTTCCGACTAGTGCAGAACTTGAAAAGGTCATGTCCAGAGTCCGTAGACTGAAGGCAACAACCACAGTGTTCTCCGACAGATCCCACCGATGATGAAGGAGCGTAACCAATTCGCGTATCCCAGTTATAAAGAGATGCGAAAAGACGAGTCCACAAAAACGCAACTGCGCAACGGCCACTTGTATGTCCGGGAGAGGAGCAGACACAATTTCAACCTCAGAATCTTCCCTTGATTGATCCCGAGACTGCATCCCACGTGGTACTCGGGAAGTCGAGCAGCACCTTCGACCAAGGCAGTACTTTCGTTGGCTATGCTGCTAAGTATCTTCTGTGGAGGGTGTTAGTGCAGCAAAACAGCGTCTACCGCAAGTTGTCCCTGACATAGGACGAGCTCGTCATTCTGGCCTTCCGCTTCACAGACGACAATGGACGAGTCCAAGAGAACTTCGACTCTGATGGAGACCATGTTGTGAGGCTGGAAGTGCTGAACTACATGCAGGACAAAAGTTTTGTGGATTATGCTTTCTTTGCTCTACGATACTGTGACCTAGGTTTCAATCACATTGGAAATCGCAGATTTGAACATGTAAAAATATGTGCACTGAAGCTACAAAAATGTTAAATGGTACGAACTAATATAAAACATAATGTTTATGCAATGGGGAGGGCCCCTCATTATCACTACTGTAATTAGGGACGTTATGCTACAGATTGAATGTAACCCATGTGGATGGTTTGTGTGTTTTGGAGAGAATAAAAAATGCACTGGCACAAGATAATTGTAAGAGTAACACATAACATAAAACAGCAATAAAAATTCAATGAGCGACATTGAACAAATTTTGTTGGATTATTTAAGTCTGCTTCTGACTAAAAGTTCTTTAAGGTTTTGATGCTTCTTGTAAGCTGTTGCTATTTTAATATCACCATCAGTATTTTTGTTGAGTTGTTTCATATGCTTTTTAACAATTTGGGCCGAAAGAGCACTTGTTTTTGAGAAGGGTACTATATACACCAGGTCGAATTTATTTTTACTTTTGTTCAAAGGGTCATACTTTGTAAATTTTTGAATGTTGAGGCCATGAGGCTCGAAAGTGCCTAAAGTATCAATCCAACAATATTCCCTTTCAAGTCGCCATTGTTTGTTTAAAAGTTCATCACCAAGATCGGAAACCTGTTCAATTGGTAAAAGAGAAAAACAATCGATGGAAAATTCAGTTTTGCTGTGAAATTTAGATAGATGACTGTATAATGCATTTTCCTCATTGCAGCTAGTTATTGCAGCACGGTGACGATTGTTTCTGAATTTGAGTGATTTACCGGTTTCACCTACATATTGTTTTTCGCAAAGCTTACAAGTGTATAGATAAATTATATTTTCTGAGTTGCAATCCAAAGCTGAGTTGATTGAGTAGGTTTGTTCAAAAACTGATCCTGAGAAATTTTGACAATTTGGAACTAAATGACATGTTTGACATAGTCTAGAATTACAAGGTTTTGAGCCAGATGAGCTGGAAGTGGGCAATTGAAAATCAGCACCTAGCCTTTCCTCACTGTTTAGAATTCTCAATGTTTCATTCTTTATTTTGCGAAGCCAACGTTTTGAATAGTTACGTTTCGAAAGTGCCTTGAATAATGTTTGGCAAGCTAATTCAACATCATCTGGATAGGAGCAAATTTGGAAAAATCGAAAAACTTGGGACTTGATTAGTCCTTTATAAGTGTGCTTTGGATGAAAAGAGAGCTTATGCAGCAACTGATGAGTATCCGTTGGTTTGAAGAAAACTTTTGCTTCTAATGTGTTTTCTTTGCTCCTGAACAAAGTAGTATCCAGAAAATTAACTGAATCAGTGCTAATTTCAGCTTTGAACTTGATTGATGCCCTATGTGAATTGAATATTTCGAGAAACTGATTAAATTTGGAAGTGCCGTGTGGCCAAATGAGGAAAATGTCATCTAAATACCTATAATAGCAATCTGGTTTGAATGGACACTTTTGTAATGCTTGCTTTTCAAATTCAGCCATATAAATATCTGCATAATGAGGTGCATATTTCTGACCCATGGCTGAGCCTGAAACTTGTAGGAAAGTCTTACCGTCAAATTCAAAGTCATTACATTTAAGTGAAATTTCCAATAATTCTATTATACCTTTGCATAGTGCATTGTTTTTCAGAGTCGGGAATGCATTTTTAATTGCTTGGCTACCTTCTTCATGATTTATATTAGTATACATACTTTCAACATCTAAAGTGATTAGTAAAGAATTTGGATCTAGTTCAAGCCCTCTCACTTTATCTAAAAAGTCATACGTGTTTTTTATATATGATGGATGCTTATTTGCTCGATCTTTTATATATGAATCAATATACATAGCTACTTTTTCAGATTCACTGCTGCAGTCAGAAACAATTGGGCGCCCTGGTGGCATTACATTTGGAATTGGCCAGGAGTCTTTGGGTTTATGAATTTTAGGTAGCATATAAAATCTTCTTTGACGAGGGTGTTCTGGTGGTAAAAGAAATTGGAATACTTTTTCAGAAACGCATCCAGAATTGCGTAATCCTTTTAAAATTTTTGTAATTTTTTCTGAATTTTCTAGGTAAAGAGGAGTGTCAATTTCTCTGTAATGAGCTGGATTGTATAATTGACGAAAACCTTCATTAATATAATTTTGCTTATCCAAAATTACGACTGCACTACCTTTATCTGCTTTTTTGATTACCAAGTCTACGTTATTTTGTAAATCCTTTATACATTCGAGAGTAGTTTTAAAAACATGATCTCTTCGATTTTGAAGTATCTGAATAAATACTCCATGTGCGTGAAACTCATATGTTACCGAATTGTGTTTGAATTTGATAGGAAGTCCTCCTTTAAACTGAACGTTTTACGTGATCATTTTAAAAAAAGTGAAAATGGCGACTGAGTGTGTGCCAGCTGCATTGAAGAACGTCCTATTATAACGGGAAGTTATTGCATGTATATGGTGTGTTTAGACCCGAAAATCTGTCATATTCTGTGTGAAGGTGAGGAGAATTGGTAGACTGAGTCAGGTGCCCAAGTCAGTGATTATTTCACGTCGTATTTTGGTGAAATCTTTGCAAATATATCAGACACTTGTGTTCACTGAAGCGAAACATTTTGCCTGATTGTTGTCCCTCACCCCTGTCCAGTCGGCACTGCTGGTTTATCGTCCATGTAAACATACCGCAACAATGCCCAAGACGAGAACACAGCAGAAGGATGTAACTGAAGTTTCTCAGTGTGATGAGATGTCTCTGAGTCAAAATGTCAATGTATCTTCCCGGTCTTCTTACTCTGGTCCTGATAACAGTGAAGTGGACCTAAGCAACATGTCTAGTTGTGGACCTGGCCAAGGCTTTCATCCTATGTTCGTCATGAACATGTTGTCAAGCACTCTGAGGTGCTGCAATCGATCAAGAATGACACACAAGCACTGGTTTCATCTCTGGGAGTCCGTGTCGAATCACTGGAGACTCGTATCTCTGTCCTCGAGCAGAAACACGACGGGATCCCGAGTGAGGAATCATTGAAGGGCGTCATGACCAGATATGGGAGAAGACTTCAAGTAGCTGAAAACAAAGTTAGACTGATGGAGACGAAGCTGACAATATTTGAAACAAGACAAAAGATGCTAGAGGAAGACATCACGCGACCAACGGCCCATTCCATGTAACGGAACCTCATCTTTTATCTCGACGAAAAAAACTTTGAGCTGGCGATGGAAAAAGATGGCGAGGACTGTATTGGGGTCATTCGTGAATTCCTGAAGGTAAACCTGGCCATAGACAACTCTGATAAACTGTTTATAACCGTGGCCCATCGTCTTGGTACAAAAATACAGGGAAAGGCCCGACCAATTCTCGCCCAGTTTCCGATTAGTGCAGAACTTGAAAAGGTCATGTCCAGAGTCCGTAGACTGAAGGCAACAACCACAGTGTTCTCCGACCGTTTTGTCCACCAGACGGCACTCCGAAGCACCCGTCTTTGTAATAACCGATTCTCTGGTCCCCTGAATCAGGGGACAGTGTCAATGCGCGGTAACAAAATAGTCCGTATTAATGCGCGTTTTGTAAACACGAGCACGTGCTTTCTTGTTTTGCATGGGTCGACCCAGGGCTGGCCAGGGGTCGACCCGACAGTCATGACTCAGCCATGGATTTTTCAGAGGCACTAAAGATTGCCACGGATACCGCTACTGGAGTTATTCTATCACAATCTCTTAAAAAATTGTATAGTTTTCGACAATATGTCCTGTCAGTAACAAAATATCCCAAACATTCAAATTTATTTCGATTCATAGAGGCATCCATGTTGGAACTATTTTCGGTATCCCAGAATGCAAAGGACGAATTGTGTGAAAGACGGGTGCTGGAGCGCCGCCTTTCGTGAAAACGTTCTCCGACAGATCCCACCGATGATGAAGGAGCGTAACCAATTCGCGTATCCCAGTTATAAAGAGATGCGAAAAGACGAGTCCACAAAAACGCAACTGCGCAACGGCCACTTGTATGTCCGGGAGAGGAGCAGACACAATTTCAACCTCAGAATCTTCCCTTGATTGATCCCGAGACTGCATCCCACGTGGTACTCGGGAAGTCGAGCAGCACCTTCGACCAAGGCAGTACTTTCGTTGGCTATGCTGCTAAGTATCTTCTGTGGAGGGTGTTAGTGCAGCAAAACAGCGTCTACCGCAAGTTGTCCCTGACATAGGACGAGCTCGTCATTCTGGCCTTCCGCTTCACAGACGACAATGGACGAGTCCAAGAGAACTTCGACTCTGATGGAGACCATGGTGTGAGGCTGGAAGTGCTGAACTACATGCAGGACAAAAGTTTTGTGGATTATGCTTTCTTTGCTCTACGATACTGTGACCTAGGTTTCAATCACATTGGAAATCGCAGATTTGAACATGTAAAAATATGTGCACTGAAGCTACAAAAATGTTAAATGGTACGAACTAATATAAAACATAATGTTTATGCAATGGGGAGGGCCCCTCATTATCACTACTGTAATTAGGGACGTTATGCTACAGATTGAATGTAACCCATGTGGATGGTTTGTGTGTGTGTATGTAGCTGTGTATGATTTATATCCTTAATAAACAATTGATATAGGTTGAAATACAATACATTGTAAACACTGGTTGTGTATTGTACGTAACCTGGCCCTATTGATATTATGTGGTGGAATAATCCATATTTTAAAATGTATTGGAATTAGTAATACATGTATGTTAGAATACAATATGTATATGTGGAGTCTGGTTGTGAATGCTATATAACTTGGCCCTATTGATATATATATGTTGGAGTGTATTGTAGTTATAAGTAATCCTTATTTTGGAATGTATTTGAACTAGTGATACATGTATGTTAGAATATCCAATATGTATATATATGTGAAACCTGGATGTGAAGTGTACATAACTTGGCCCTACTGATACATTTGTTGGAGTATGGCGTAATGATACATGCATGCTGGAATACATATGTTAAAGTAAAGTTGTGAGTTGTACATGACTTGGCCTTTTTCGACATATGCTGGAATATATATCAAGAAGTATAAATAAGCCTCATTGTGAAATGTGGCAATATTGGTACATGCATGTTGGAATAAAGTTTGTATAAAAAAAGTTTGGTAGTGAAACTGCCTAATTAGGTGTAGGTGTGTGTTGTGTGTGTGTGTGTCGGGGGGGGGGGGGGGGGGCGGTATTGAATGTATGTTTGGGAATGTGTGTGTTTGGGTAGGTATATGGGTGTGTGTGTGTGTGTGTGTGTGTGTGTGTGTGCGTGTATATAACGATGTAGATATTACTTTTATTAGGTGAAAAACTAAGGTGTAAATATAAGATTCATTGTTTACATCTTACCCAATGTATAGACTGTCATATTATGTGTGTGTTTGTATAACCTGCCAACTGGGGACCAACGTTAGAAAACACACCAACCAAGTGAGGACCATATGTCCAACTGAGGACACACACCCCGGTCCTCAGTTGGTCACACGATTATTTTTATTTGAAATGCGTTGGTTAGTCACTATCAATGATTAGAAGCATTATTCCGAAATGTCCTCACTTGGCACCCACCGCATGAAACATGTGTGTATGGCCACGCCATTTTTCTGTCGGGTGTGTGTGTCGTGTGCTCGCGGTGGGAGATTTGAGCGACCTTGACCTTCACGGCCGACCGCCAACTTCAGAACTTGGCTTGACCTGTGAAATTGTTGCCGGACTTCTGGTGGTGAGTAAAACGCCGATCTGTACAAAATAACAACTTTGAAACATGGTAGGATTAAGAAATAACCATAGAGAGGTCTATATTGAAACCAAGTAAAAAAAAATGTTCACATATTAGCCGCATTTCGAAGCCACGAAGTCGAAAAACCTCTATTATCGCTCAACCCGTACTACCGAGTGAGTCCTTCGATACCGAGCGCTGCCGACCGCACACGGCGCACAGCAAGCATGGAAACTAGGATATACACTTGTGAATGTGAAATTATTATAATTTACTACAATTGAGTCTAAATGACACGTGTTGAATGATTGAGGCATCATGAATGATGATGGAGGCGACTGGCTACGAACTGTCCGTCCCTAAGTCGCCACACCCCAAAAGTCGCCATGAGGGTTATATTTTTGTTACAAACAGTACAATCTTTCACAAATCACAAATGATACTTCCACTTTATATGGATGTATCTTGAGAGGTAGGTAGGTACAATTGTCTGATTGTAGCATATGAGCTATCTGTCCCTAAGTCGCCGCATCCCCAAAGTCGCCATGGTGCATCTACTGTGATCATTTTTGTCACAATCGTAATCATGGTAATTGTGACTACACATCACATTCCATCCATATTAGTGGAACTTTCATTTAGGATTTGCCAAAGATTGCACTGTTTGTAACAAAAATATAACCCACATGGCGACTTTTGGGGTGTGGCGACTTAGGGACGGACAGCTCGTAGAGAGATCATAACGCACTCAATATACTGTAAAAGCACACATTTTTCTCGAGTAGAGTCGTATTTAGTTCGCGATTTTCGCGAGCAGAACAAAATCGCGAAAATTAATCCCCGCAAATATGTCTCCACCCGCATTTTGGACTGCGTAGGCAATGACCTCGGCTCAAATCGCTACAACGGCTGACCTACTGTATTCCAAACGCGTGTTGTAGCGCGCCTGTCCTTTTGTGCTAGCTGGAGTCTGGCGGCAAGCACAGACCATGTAATTTTACATATTTTGAAAACACATGTTTAAAGACCATGTAAAAAAAAACCATCAAAAAATTTAAGTGGCTTTTTTTCACCACACTCCATGCACAAATATCCATAACCAATAGCCCTCTCCCTGGGCATTGGACTATATTTTTATCATGTTTATGACACATTGGCCATTATATACTTGTTGGCACAAGTAAATGTCCAATTCAGCAAATGAAACATTCCTGTATGTTCATGGAAGTGACGGTCCTTTGTCGCGTAAACCCGCGAAATTAAATCCTCACGAAAAAATCCACATTTGAAAAACGCGAAAATTAATATTAATACTCGCAAAATCAAATGCACTTACAGTATGTTTCGTATTGTTACACACGGGGAACATATTTGCTCGCTAGATTCGACAGTTAAGCCAAATTTTGTAACTCAAGTACTCGGGTGTTGTGACTCAACTCATAACCGAGTACTAGTATCAAAGTACCAACTCTGGATTACCATGGCAAAAAAAATTAAAATAGATCATCAATAAGACAATAACAGTCAGTTGACTAATGACTACTGTATTCAGTTCATTGGGCACTCGCTAAAGCACGCTTGTGATGTCATGTCTAGAGTCCAACTATCATTGCGTGAGTGATTTCCTATTCGAAACAATGTCGAAACAACTTAGATTTCGATCTTTTCTCAACGTTTTGTCACAGTTTTGGGCACATTTCGTGATATTATTACTGAAATTAAATGTCTTAGTTTGCTTCCCCGAGTACTCGGTTATCAATAAAAAACTCGATCCTTGCTGTGACTTGACTCGTTGACGAGTACTTGTGCTGCCCCTAAAAAGCAGTCCGTCCAGCCAGCTCCATGCCCCCTCCTTGTCCCGTCCGGCACGGGTCTGGTTAACAACTTAACATCCGATTCGGGTCAAGAATGAGCAACCCGAACTCTGTGAACGGGCATGAGCACAGACAGACACTATTATTTATTAGTTTTCTATCGTTACTTTAACCTTACCTAGGCTGAGATGAGTTGGAATCCCAACTGGTCACTTTCTACACTTTCATTACCTGGTAACTTAATTTCTGTCAAACACAAGCCAGTTTTAGCAAGTTTCTTTCGAAAACACTTCTCAGAACATATACACAGTATATAAAGTTTATAAACCCATGATCATGGGTACCTAAGTCAGGTCAGATTTTCATGTACGCGATTGTACGGGTATCCGGGTGCATTTTTTTTGACTCGTGCAGGCCCTACTCCTAGGAGTGAAGCGGCTGCAGGAAAAATTGCTATCCCCTCGTTTGTGATTACTCAAGTGTATAATCTTGGTGTGAATTGAAGAAAAAAACAGGAAAAAAAACGGGAAATACCGGTAATTTATATGGAGAATGAAAATATTGGGCAAAGTACGAGCAAGCTTCAGTTGTCAGGACTCTTGGTCGTATTTTTTTTCTCATGTTCATATAATTTTCAGACTATTCGTCTTCGAGGAAATGACTGGGAAACGGCGATTGGCAGTCGTGACCAAGCCCCGCAGAGTAAGTTTTTGTGTAAATATTCATGCACCAGTCATTAGCATGATTAGTGTGTTATTATATGTACTGTGCAGTGCACTGACTAGTCTTTGATACATGACATATACGCTGATATAACATAAAGACAATGACTGAATGACCTGATATCAACACAACATTTGTTATGTTTGTACCAGTTGTACATGTTGTAGAATATCACATTTTGGATTTGCATGATGTTTTGGTGTTGTGTTTTGGCGATGGTAAAACATCAGAATTTTCTGCAGGTTTTGTCTACTATACCACTTTTGTACCGTGAAGTACTAGTACTTACCAAAATCTCACTGGGTGGGATCTTGCCCATGATTGTTGACGAGTCAAACTCAGAAAAAATCTTTCCTCGCATGGGCATCTGAAAGGCCATGCAGCAAATGGTTTTTGCTTTCAGATGCCCTTGTGTGGTGCTTTTCACAGTACACAGGGTATACTGATGTCCAGATATAGATTTGACACAGCGAATGCTTTTTCTTTGTATTCCAGAAAAAGAGGAAAACTCCCATTGAACTTGCGAAAGAGTACATCCGTAAAGGCGAGGATCAAGATGGCTTCACAATATCATGGATTGATTCGACAATTGGTAAGAGCTTTTCTACACATCTTGCATGAAACCAACAACGATACATTTACTCATCATCATCATCCGCATCATCATCATCATCCCCCTCATCATCATCATCATCATTTATTTGGAAACATGGGGTACTCAATTAGCCTGAAGGCTGAAATACTGCAAAAGATAAAACAGAAAAATGCCTATATAATACTAAATATAATGAAACCAGAGACCCCACAACCAACCCCCACCCACTCAATAACAACGAAGTTGTGTCTCCAAAAATCGATTTTAATAACGTTTGACAATAATAATAACGTTTGGCAAGCTATATTTAATTATATCCCCCGAACGAAGTTTGGCGGATCCTATGGAATTTTTTATCGTCTTGCGTCCACTGCATCTGCAGAGATTTCCTTGTGAACGCTCTATAGGTCGCACATCTCAACCGATTCTCATAATATTTTATTGGGAAATATATAATGTTATGATAATGTTACAATCCCAAACGATTTTGGTTGCCATAGCAACCATATTGGCTGAATGGCGGCACTTTTTGTGGTGAAATTAGCCCCATAAAGACACATGGCTTGTAAACGCTCTAAGGGTCAAATATTTCAACCGATGTCTGTAGCATTGTCTTGCGTACAAAAAACATATGACTCACCAAGTCCAATAATAAATGTTTCTGCACTTTCTGGCCTAATTTTATGGGAGTCAGTAATAGACTTAACTAGTGAATCTAACGTTAACTTTATGTTTATGTTATGTTTGCATGAATAATATACGTAGGAAAAAACACAGTCATGTTTGCGCAATTTTTGCATTGCATTTGTTGCCAAATATTAGACAACTGCATCATACCAGCTGTCAAACTGGACACTAGTATTTCACATACATGTAGCTGTAATAAATTGTCACACTAACTAATTATTTTTAACCAATCTATCTGGAAAACAAAAGGCTTCGTGTGATGCATGTAGTATTTGTTAATATTATTTGTTCCGAATTATAGCAGCCTCAGTCGTTGGTTGCCAGGGGTGATGGGGCGTCGGCCCGGATACACACCCGCGACCGTTTGCTGCTGGACCGTCTAGTTTTATACACAAATGGGGATCAATCTGTGGGGTAGAAAAAGCACTTGTTGCTGAATCATGTATCAACTTTTGGCGGGGTACTTTTGAAATCGTGGAAATTCAGCAAATTACACGTGGCATCGTTTGGCATCAGTGATCACCCAATTACGTCATTTACCCGCGATTTACGTCATACATCTATGACGAAAACGAGACTTGCAGGCCCTATTGCCCTTCCTGTCTCACTGAATAGTAGTGTTGAAAGTATGATAATGATACACGCTAGTCAGCGTTGCGACATTATGTCTAGTTACCTTTCACTTTCCACAAAATAATATGATTGTATCTCAGTTAACTAAATGTTGTGGAATAACACATTTCAGGATATGGCATCTGGACAACAAAAAACTTTCAGAAGGGAGATTTTCTCCTCGAGTACAGGGGGGAATTCTTAACCGAATATCAAGCTGATCAGATGGAAGAGACGGTTGGAGACAGTGACAACCCTTGGGGTCCAGGCTCCTATCTATACTACATCAAAAATAACAACAACACATTGTGGTAAGTTGCATTTTGGCAGACATGCTTTTACGGTTTTAGCAGAATTTTTTTTTTTCTTCTTTTATTATTCCTCTTCTTATTTTTCCGCCGTTTTGGTTTCCGGATGATAACTTGTAGGGGTGCAACGATATGTTTTCTTGCGATACGATACGTATCGCAATACTAGGGTCACGATACGATACAAATCTCGATACGAATCACTGTGTCTAGCATAAATTTACACTGTTAGCAGGACCCGGTTTTCACATGTTCCAGGTATCAGGCCAAGAAAAATAGTATCTTTGTTTACGGTTTCCCTACCTACCTCAGCTGAAAACCCCCTACCTCAAAATTTTTATTGGGGTTAGGGAAAAATATTTCATATAATGTGTAATTTTTCAAGAAAAAACCTTTCTTAGCATCATTTTTCTACAAAAAAGTCTAAAGCCCCCAGTTTCGTTGAATATTTGGTGAAAACTTGGTAAATAAATGGCTTTTAATGACTTTTTGAGTCCTATGTGGTGTAAAAAAAAATTTCCCAAAAAAAAAAAATCCCTACCTACCACCTGAATTTTTTTTGGCATGTTACAGGAAGCATAACATTTTTTAGGTTACCGGACCTATGGTCCGATAACCTATTGGCATGGCGTTGTGTCCGGCGTCCGGCCGTCCGTCGTCTGTCGTCCGTCCACATTTTTATCTTTAAAGTTTACAGTCGAATCTTTCTGAAATTTTGCACAAAAATAGCTAAAAATATTTCCAGGGAAGGTTTTTTTTCGTTTTTTTATTTTCGCATTTTTCTCAAAATGTCGGCCATTTTCGTTGAAAAATGCCCAATTTTGGACTTTGACGGCCATTTTCTCAAAAACTGTTCAGACAGTTTTGAGATTTTTATTTCAAAAGATTCCCCTTATGGACATCTGTGGTGTATATAAGTTTGGTTGCCCTTGAATCGCCGGTCTCCGTGGGGCGGCCATTTTGAATTTTTGACGAGTCGGCGAAAAAAAATTTTTTCGCTCCAAATCGCATTACTATCCATTTTGGGCCATTTCTAGGCAAAAAAAAAATTTCACCCTTTGACAAAATTTTTGGACTTAATAAATTTTTGGCAATTTTTTCCTTCATAATGGGAGCTGCCGTAACTGTACTCATAGAACGCCTGAAGATAGAGCTTAGAAATTGGCACTTTCAAATGGGAAGTCATATATGGCGACTTATGTGATGACCTTGAATTTGACCTTGGATGACCTTGAAAGGTCAAAACAGCCATTTTTGGGTCGAAAAATGCCCAAATTTGCACCTTGTCTGTCTTTTCTCAAAAACTGTTCAGACAGTTTTGAGATTTTTGTTTCAAAAGATTCCCCTTATGGACCTCTGTGATGTGTATAAGTTTGGTTGCCCTTGAATCGCCGGTCTGCGTGTGGTGGCCATTTTGAATTTTTGAAGAGTCGGCGAAAAAAAAAATTTTCGCCCCAAATCGCATTACTATCCATTTTGGGCCATTTCTAGGCAAAAAAAAATTTTCACCCTTTGAAAAAATTCTGGACTTGGAAAATTTTTGGCAATTTTTTCCTTCATAATGAGAGCTGCCAGAACTGTACTCATAGAACGCCTGAAGATAGAGCTTAGAAATTGGCACTTTCAATTGGAAAGTCATATATGGCGACTTGTGTGGTGACCTTGAATTTGACCTTGGATGACCTAGAAAGGTCAAAACAGCCATTTCTGTGTGAAAAAATGCCCAGATTTGCCTCTATAGATGAAATGCTTGCAGATAAAGCTTATGTTTGCATTATGAACATATAGGAAGACATATATGGCACAACTAATGATGACCTTGAACTTGACCTCAGATAACCTTGAGTGCCAAATGTCTGACTGGGAATGTGTATATTGGCCTGAGCGGCCTATACACTTGCACCCAGACGTATCTCTGTATTATGAACATATAGAAAATCAAATACCGCACCCGTACATGCAATGGTGACATTGAAGTTCACATGGATGACCTTGATTGGTAAATCTCATGGTCATAATGTTCACACTGATAATCTTGATTGATAAATCTCAAGGTCTGTTACATTCCATTATCCAAACCAAAACTGTCCGGTAACCTATCTTAGCCTTTGGGCTAATTTTTTTTCTTGGCCTGTGACTGCATTGTGAACTGCATTCGAAATTTGATCTCAACTGTAGCACTGTGAATTGTTTGTGTAAAACTACTGTATAATGAGCAGAAATGAGGCTGATTTTATTCGTATCATGGATCAGAACAGAAAATACTGCACTGCACACTCGAATTTTGACATTTTCACGAAAGGCGGCGCTCCAGCACCCGTCTTTCACACAATTCGTCCTTTGCATTCTGGGATACCGAAAATAGTTCCAACATGGATGCCTCTATCAATCGAAGTAAGTTTGAATGTTTGTGATATTTTGTTACAGACAGGACATATTGTCGAAAACTATACAATTTTTTAAGAGATTGTGATAACTCCAGTAGCGGTGTCCATGGCAATCTTTAGTGCCTCTGAAAAATCCGTAGCTGAGGCATGACTGCCTGGTCGATCCGTGCAAAACAAGAAAGCACGTGCTCGTGTTTACAAAACGCGCATTAATACGGACTATTTTTTCCCGCGCATTGACACTGTCCCCTGAAACAGGGGACCAGAGAATCGGTTATTACAAAGACGGGTGCTTCGGAGTGCCGTTTGGTGGACAAAACGGAATTTTGATGTTTGGTGGCCGCCATATTGTTTCTATGGAAGACTTCCTGTGCAGTTGACCAATAGCGAAGCTCCTTACAAATGCTACTTAGAACATCACCGCATTAAATCATTGGGTTCTCCTAACAATTTAGGCATATCGTCAGTATCGGTACGGCAACTCACGATACGATACGCGTATCGTGGGCTAACGTATTGCGATTCACCGAACCACCGGTGCACCCCTAATAACTTGAGTTTGCCTTGATGGATCGTTGCAAAATTTTCACTATCAATCACAAATATATTATGTAGAAGAAGCCTTTTTTTTCATCCGGCTCGGCGGTCTGTAAGTCTGGCTTCAAGTTTGATTTTGAGACTTGGTTTCCGGATGATAAAAAGTATTTGGTGAATGGCTATAAAACAACACGGGGTGATTCATACAGCACCAGGGAAGAAGCTTATTGATTTTGGGAACAATCCATGGAATGACCTTTGACCTATGACTCAAATGAGTTTTCAGTGAGTCATCATTGAGGCTCGGGTTTAAGTCTGGGAAACAGTGCGTCGTAGAGCGAAACAGACTCACGGCCCTAGACAAACATGCTTTAGGGGTACTTGGGTTGAACTTGGCCTTGGGCCAAAAACATTATTTTGCCGAGTCAGCAATTTCATTTTTCGGCCGTATCTCGGAAACAGTGCATCATAGAGCAAAACGGCCGGACATCATTTATAGACTCGCGGCCCTAGACAAACATGCTTTAGGGGTACTTGGGTTGAACTTGGCCTTTGGCCAAAAACAATATTTTGCTGAGTCAGCAATTTCATTTTTCGGCCGTATCTCGAAAACAGTGCATCATAGAGCGAAACGGCCGGACATTATTTACGGACTCGCAGCCCTAGACAAACATGCTTTAGGGGTACTTGGGTTGAACTTGGCCTTGGGCCAAAAACAATATTTTGCCGAGTCAGCAATTTCATTTTTCGGCCGTATCTCGGAAACAGTGCATCATAGAGCGAAATGGCCGGACATTATTTACGGACTCGCGGCCCTAGACAAACATGCTCTAGGGGTACTTGGGTTGAACTTGGCCTTGGGCCAAAAACAATATTTTGCCGAGTCAGCAATTTCATTTTTCGGCCGTATCTCAGAAACAGTGCATCATAGAGCGAAACGGCCGGACATTATTTACGGACTCGCGGCCCTAGACAAACATGCTTTAGGGGTACTTGAGTTGAACTTGGCCTTGGGCCAAAAACAATATTTTGCCGAGTCAGCAATTTCATTTTTCGGCCGTATCTCGGAAACAGTGCATCATAGAGCGAAACGGCCGGACATTATTTACGGACTCGCGGCCCTAGACAAACATGCTTTAGGGGTACTTGGGTTGAACTTGACTTTGGGCCAAAAACAATATTTTGCCGAGTCAGCAATTTCATTTTTCGACCGTATCTTGGAAACAAGTGTGTCGTAGAGCGAAACGGATGTTATTTTCGGACTCGCGACCCTAGACAAACATACTTTAGGGGTACTTGGGTTGAACTTGCCAAACAATATTTTGCCGAGTCAGCATTTTCAATTTTCGACCGTATGTCTGAAACGGTGCGTCGTAGGCAAAACAGACATTATTTTCGGACTTGCGGACCTACATAAAAATGCCTCAGAGGTACTTCGGTTGAACTTGGCTATGGGCCAAAAAATTTTGCCGAGTCAAATTTTCATGTTTTCGGTCATATCTCGTAAACAGTGCATCGTAGAGCAAAACGGATGTTATTTTCGGCCTCCTGAGACAAACATGCCTTAGGGGTACTTTGGATAAACTTGGCTCTGGGCCAAGCGTTTTCTGTCATATCTCGTAAACGGTGCATCATAGAGCGAAGCGGACGTTATTTTTGGTCTCCCAGCCCTAGACAAACATGCCTTAGGGGTACTTTGGATGAACTTGGCTTTGGGCCACAATTTTTTTTTGCTGAGTCATCCTTTTCTGTTTACGGCCATATCTCACAAACAGTGCATCGTAGAGCAAAACGGACGTTATTTTCGGCCTCCTGGCCCTAGACAAACATGCCGTAGGCGTACTTTGGATGAATTAGGTTCTGGGCCAAATGTTTCTTTGCTGTATCAGCATTTTCTGTTTTCGGCCATATCTCAGAAACGGTACATAGTAGAGGGAAACCGAAATGCCCCAAGGCATCTTTAGGCCTTGACGTCTAGTTCAAAGTGCTTTTACCTCTTGCATCACTTTTGTTCAGCACGGAATTGCATTTATATCAAGCACATATGCTACAAGTAACTTGCAATGTTTGATAAAATCTGTTTGATGTAGGTATACATGTGCTGCAGTCAGTTGGTTGCCATGATCAGTACTTTCCAGCTCACTTCTCTTTCTTCTCAATGCTTCTGCAGCATAGATGCAACTGCAACCATTAGTTTGGCCAGATTTGTTAACGACGGTGGTCCACGCCCAGCGCCAAACAGCGTTATGAAGAGAATTGATGACAACGGAAAGCTTTCCCTGTGCCTATTTGCGAACACGAACATTTCTAAGGGAACCGAGCTTAGATATGACTATGGCACATCTGATCTCCCCTGGAGAAAGGTGAGAACATTTTAGAAACGAATGAGTAATTGGTATGTTTGTCAAATCCATATAGGGAGTTAGATAAGGTGCAGCTTACAGTTACCTTGAACTTCACTGGAGATGACTTGAGCGATGGAACTCAAAGTCATATCTTGCCTGCAATGTTTCAAACTGAAATTGTCCAGTAACCTACTTCAGCCCTTGGGCTAATTTTCTGAACATGCTATATGGCTCTCATTACCCATGGGTTTCTTTCTGAAAATACCATTGCATGTATACCTTGTATACCTACATGTTGGAAATATGAATCGTAACCACTCTTCTAGTGTATCAGTTCAGTCATACTTTCTCCTGTTTGACAGAAATATTATACACCGAAGCCACTTTATGAACGTAACGATCAAGGTTGGAAAATATTTAGAGACTAAGATATTTTTGTTCTCATGTTGAACATGTTGAATTAAAAATGCTGTATTTTATGTTTATTGGGCATCCCAATGTAAATTGGGAGGCCTTGTTTTTTTCTGGTTTTTAGTTTACCGGCCCATATGGGCCGATATGCTATTGTCGTGGTTTTTCGTCCGTCGTCGTCCGTCCGAGTCTGTATCTTTTTTTTGGCCTGATGAATTTTCTCATATATTTGCCAGGTTGTATATTGGGTTAATACCTCTAGACATTTTTTTCGTTTTTTTTATTGAATCGTTAATGCTGATTTGGCGGCCATTTTTACATTTTTTCCAACTTTGGTGGCCATTTTCCCAGAAACTGTCTGATCAGATTTTTGTTTCAAATGTTTCCTCTAATATATACCTTTGTGATGTGTATAGGTTCGTTGTCCTTGAATCGCCGCTCTCAGGTGGCGGATATTTTGAATTTTTCGATGGGTCGGTGAAAAAAAATGTTTTTGCCCGAAATCGCGTTACTATCCATTTTGGGCCATTTTTTTTGCCCCTTTTAAGAAATTTTGGGACTTTTTTCGCCACTTTTTTTCCTTCATAATGGGGGTTGCTGTATGAGTTCACCCAGAAAGCTTAAAGATAGAGCTTAGATAATGGCACTTTCAAATGTGAAGTCATATATGGCGATTTGTGTGATGACCTTGAATTCGACCTTCAATGACCTTGAAAGGTCTGAAAGGCCATTACAATATTACCTGAAATTCACATATTGCCCTCTGCAGTGAAAACGCTTGATCATAGAGCTTAGGTTTGTATTATGAGCCTATAGTAAGTCATATATGGTGCAACTTTTGGTGACCTTGAATTTGACCTTTGATGACCTTGAAAGGTCAAAACGGCAATTCCAAAATAGCCTGAAATGCACAAATTGGCCTCTGAGTGAAAGCGCTTGATCAAAGATGGCGCAACTTTTGATGACCTCGAACTTGACCTCAGATGACCTTGAGTGCTTAATCTCGAGGTCACAGCTGATCTGAGATATGTAAATTGGGCTCTGCAGACGAAAAGCACAAAAGTGGGTAGAGTTTAAGTTTGTACTATGAACATATATGAAAACATGTACATCACGGCTTATGGTGACCTGGAACTTTGACATATGACCTTGAAGCTTGACATCAGAAGAATAATAAAGGTCATGTGTGACCTCTAATGTGTAAAATGATGTGTTATTGATTTATGTTAGGGAAAATGAAAATATGGGCAAAGTACCGGTAAGCTTCAGGACCCTTGGTCCTATTTTTTCTTCTTATTATTTTTGGTCATTTCTAGAAGATAAGTCTTGACAGTCTCAAAGGATCTTCAATAAATATTCAGATCTCATCAAAAATAGTTTGATACAGCTCTTTATCGGTTTTCATCAAGCACACAGATACCCTCAATAGCTTTCAAATAGCATGAATAGGCAAAAGACTTGATTCTTCTTATTTGTCACTTTCTCGACTCCACTATTACATTTCAGCACAGTACTAGTATGTCATTGGCCTAAAGCGAGACGAAAAGCTAATTATGATAAGTATGTATAGCCTCCAAAGTTGACAAGTTAACTTTAGCACCGGACCCTGCATCACTATCAGCATTCTAAAATCACGCACAATGATGTTGAAATGGTCCGCATCAGCAAATTGCGCAAAATCATGAGAATACTGCTATGATTGTAGCAGCTGATGACAAGGATTGTTTTTCCAGACCGCCAGGTTTATCATTTGCACCAGAGGACAGTTAATTATCTGTGATTGGTGTGATAGGTGTTTATGCCGAACTTGAAATATATAACACTGATTTAAGCTGATTAATGCTGTGGTTATTCCAGAATGTGGCTCCAATTTCACATGTTTTAAGAAAGTTTGTGTACCTTTCAGCTTTGGTGGATGACTACGGAAAATCAAACGTCAGCAACACAGAAAGCAATGAGAAGAGAACTGAACAGGTAGGAATTATGTTCAAACAAACTGTATAATATTAAGTATCAACTTCAATGCATGGAACATTACATGCAGTTTAGAGGTAAGTACATGTATAGCAAGAAATGAAAAGTTTACAATCGAAATTTGTAAATTCTCTCATATAACAAAATCACGATGTGAAGAAATAAATTGTAAATTTTGGCCCCTACATCACTGTACATGTATCTGAACCTGAGAGCGAAACTCCTTAAGTTATCAAAGATGAATTATGTACTAAATATGCTGAATTTTAGTCAATAATTTTATTCAATATCAGGAAACTGACTGCGGCAGTTGTCCACTGCCTGTACCTGAGCATGCGCAATGGTCACCAGACACTGCTCTTTCCAATGGTAAAACATGATACGGTAAACTTCCTCAAATTGTATCATGGTCTGTTTCTGTGCTACAGCACAGTACATGTATACATGTATCAGAAACTGATTCCTCGCAGACATTCACGACGTTGTAAGAGTGTATTACATGAAAACAGTATTTATGAAAACGGTATTCAAAGTCCCTAGTAAATAAATAATCAGTGTTCAAATCAGACTATTCTTGTTACAGATCGTGCAAATGTGGAACTTCTGACCAGGATCAACAGTCAGCTGCGTGAATACTTCACGGTTGAAAATCCTGTGAGTGAGCAGATAGCTTGCACTAGTACTAGTAATTGCATACACTGGTATTTCCTGTTTTGTATTTACTGGTACAGTTTGGCATACATTTTCATTCTCATTGCAAATCATGCGTGTAATTCATATTGCTTGCCTGGTAATAATGAAAATGCTCTTGTGACCAATGAGGCTTTCCATAATGTTTTGATTGTGAGGGTATCATTTGTGCTTATTGCATTATATTCATTACCATTCTAAACCAATACTAATGGGACTATTTGTATTGACGAGCCGTCAGACCCCTGATAGACCAACCCCACTACTAATGGGAATATTTGTATTGACGAGCCGTCAGACCCCTGATAGACCAACCCCACTACTAATGGGACTATTTGTATTGACGAGCCGTCAGACCCCTGATAGACCAACCCCACTACTAATGGGACTATTTGTATTGACGAGCCGTCAGACCCCTGATAGACCAACCCCACTACTAATGGCACTATGAAGAGCCGTCAGACCCCTGATAGACCAACCCCACTACTAATGGGACTATTTGTATTGACGAGCCGTCAGACCCCTGATAGACCAACCCCACTACTAATGGGACTATTTGTATTGACGAGCCGTCAGACCCCTGATAGACCAACCCCACTACTAATGGGACTATTTGTATTGACGAGCCGTCAGACCCCTGATAGACCAACCCCACTACTAATGGGACTATTTGTATTGACGAGCCGTCAGACCCCTGATAGACCAACCCCACTACTAATGGGACTATTTGTATTGACGAGCCGTCAGACCCCTGATAGACCAACCCCACTACTAATGGGACTATTTGTATTGACGAGCCGTCAGACCCCTGATAGACCAACCCCACTACTAATGGGACTATTTGTATTGACGAGCCGTCAGACCCCTGATAGACCAACCCCACTACTAATGGGACTATTTGTATTGACAAGCCATCAGACCCCTGATAGACCAACCCCACTACTAATGGGACTATTTGTATTGACAAGCCGTCAGGCCCCTGATAGACCAACCCCACTACTAATGGGACTATTTGTATTGACGAGCCGTCAGACCCCTGATAGACCAACCCCACTACTAATGGGACTATGAAGAGCCGTCAGACCCCTGATAGACCAACCCCACTACTAATGGGACTATTTGTATTGACGAGCCGTCAGACCCCTGATAGACCAACCCCACTACTAATGGGACTATTTGTATTGACGAGCCGTCAGACCCCTGATAGACCAACCCCACTACTAATGGGACTATTTGTATTGACAAGCCATCAGACCCCTGATAGACCAACCCCACTACTAATGGGACTATTTGTATTGACAAGCCGTCAGGCCCCTGATAGACCAACCCCACTACTAATGGGACTATTTGTATTGACGAGCCGTCAGACCCCTGATAGACCAACCCCACTACCAATGGGACTATGAAGAGCCCTCAGACCCCTGATAGACCAACCTCACTACTAATGGGACTATTTGTATTGACGAGCCGTCAGACCCCTGATAGACCAACCCCACTACTAATGGGAATATTTGTATTGACGAGCCGTCAGACCCCTGATAGACCAACCCCACTACTAATGGGACTATTTGTATTGACGAGCCGTCAGACCCCTGATAGACCAACCCCACTACTAATGGGACTATTTGTATTGACGAGCCGTCAGACCCCTGATAGACCAACCCCACTACTAATGGGACTATTTGTATTGTCAAGCCATCAGACCCCTGATAGACCAACCCCAAGTTTGATTGACCTCCAATCCAGTGGTGTTTTTTTGTACAGAAAACATTGAAGATGAAAAATTGATTCCAGAACATAGACAAGGGAAAGGAGGTGTTATTGAGACTCACCAGCAGTGTGGAGAACAACCATATTTCCATGAGTGCAGTCCAATTCGTCCCCTGCTTAGTGGAGTCAGTGAAAAAGGTAATTGTTCTTGATTTACAATCGAAAGCCGACATATCAATACATCATTGTAACTTTGTTCGGGGGATACTATGTATTTGCGTTCATCACGCTCTGCTTGCATGTCTGCAGAGATTATTTGTGAACGCTCTACAGGTTGCAAATCTGAACCGATTCTCATAATATTCCATGTGGACATACAGTATCATACAGGAGAGAGTTGTAGGGCCACGAATTGTAACATTTTCGCAAAATGTAAAAATCAACCCAAAATGTAACGCACCAACGAAATTCGTAAAAACTTTTTCTTACGAAAAAAGCCACAAATCCTAAAATGGGGGTCTCGCAAAATGTAGCAATTCTCAAATGTTTATTACGATTCTTGGCCTTCTTACGTTTTGCGACTTTATTAGTTGGACCGGAAATAAGCGTAAATCGTAAAATTAACGCCAAGTATGAAAACATGCCATTTAGGAGAGATTATACATTGTCAAGCCCTATGAACCTCTTTTCGAAGAGTGAATCGCCATTTTGTGGCGACCATTTTGAATTTTTAGATATGTTAGCTAAAGCCTCAAGGTCACATCTCATCTGAGATCTGTAAATCTCGGGCTCTGCAGACAAAATTATGCTTTCACAAGTGGGTAGAGCTTAGAGTGGCCATTTTCTCAAAATCTGTTCAGTAACTTTTATTTTTTTTGCCACAAGGATGCTTATTTATGTCTCCATAACGTGTAGAAGTTTCGTTGCCCTTGAATCATGCAAAGTGGGCCAATTTGGCCCAAACTTGGCCCAATATCTTAGGTGTATCCCCCGAACAAAGTTCGGCGAATACTATGGATTTACGATCGTCGCGCCGCCGCCGCCGCCGCAGACACTTTCTTGTGAACGCGCTGCAGCTTGCAAATCTGAACCGATTTTGATAATATTTTATATGGACATGTCTTATGGTGAGATCACGACACCTATCGATTTTGGTTGCCATAGTAACCAAAATAGCCGATTGGCGTAACATTTTGTGCTCAAATTAGCCTGTTTAACACACATGGGTTGTGAACGCTCTACAGGTGGGAGTTTTCGATGAATGATGATGAAATCGCACAGGCTCAATGAGAAAGACCATCACACGAAACCTATTGTTTTTCAGAATGATCGAATAAATATTAATAAGTTTAAACTTATTACGACAATTAAAATACCTACTTTGACATGTGTGATCACTCCAATAACCTGTACTTTGAAAGCAAATTGCACTGGATTCTTGTTCAGAATACAGAACTGATGTTTTTGGTGAAAACAGAACAATATTACTGAATAAGTTAACATTGGATTTACTAGTTAAGTCTATTATTGACCACAATAAAAATAGTTAAGACGAGAAACATTTATTATTGAGCTCAACAAGGTAAAGGTTTTGTCCAGTAGAGATTTCACAGGTGTAACCGAATAAGTTAACATTATTTTTACTAGTTAAGTCTATTATTGACCACAATAAAAATAGTTAAGACAAGAAACATTTATTATTGGGCTCAACAAGGTAAGACTTCTGTGCAGTAGAGATTTCATGGCTGTAGCCGAATAAGTTAACATCATTTTTACTAGTTAAGTCTATTATTGACCTCAAGAAAAATAGTTAAGACAATAAACATTTATTATTGAGCTCAACAATTTAAAAGTTGTGTCCAGTAGAAATTTCGTGGGTGTAACCGGATAAGTTAACATTATTTTTACCAGTAAAGTCAATTTTTACTTCGAATTTCAACTTGAAACCAACTTTGGCACATACACGTATTATGAATTAAAAAATAATTTATGGTGAAAAAATCGATCTGGCTCCAATTTCGTCATCTGGAAATGCAGTTTTGGTAAACTTTTACTTGAATTTCAGCTTGAAACCAAGTTTGGCACATATTATGAATTAAAATTCAAATTATGGTGAAAAGTTTGATCTGGCTCCAATTTCGTCATCTTGAAATGTAGTTTTGGTCAACTTTTACTTTGAATTTCAACTTGGAACCAAGTTTGGCACATAGTATGAGTTGAAATATAACTTATGGTGAAAAGTTCGATCTGGGTCCAATTTAGTCATCTTGAAATGCAGTTTTTGTCAACTTTTGCTTGAATTTCAACTTGGAACCAAGTTTGTCAAATATTCTGAGTTGAAATATAACTTTAAGTGAAAACTTTTATCTGGCTGTAAATTTGTTATTTTATCGAACATGTCAAAATGGAAATTCGTATGCAGTGATTTTAGTGGTGATCTTGAATTCGACCTTCAATAAGCTTGAAAGGTTTCACACTCACAATGTACATCAGTGATATATTTGGGGCAACAGGGATGACAGGGCTACGGTCTACAAGCGGTCGTAGGCGACCGGAAGCGTCTAGTATTAATATTGAGATTGAGAACTAGTTTAATCAATTAGGAATCGATCATCATGATTATGGTCGGGGCTAATATCTCGCTTATTATCGACCTATGGCTTGGGAATCAATTTTGGACATATACAGATTTAGTATACCTCATGTTAGAATCCCCGCCGCTGATTGGTCAATCAGCCGTGAAACAAAACGCATGTTTCCGTCAAGCGTAACTTTTCCACGCTAGCGTACCTTGGTAGGCCATGTGAAAATGGAATGTACATTGTAAACAAAAGCCCCACTGCCACTCAGAAGTCAAAATAAAGTCATTGTTATTCGGTACAATAACATTCTGCCTCGGGAAACATTGTCTCCTCGGGGGAACATTTCAGCATGTTACCCTTCAAACCAGTCAATATTTATATGATAGCAAATGATATATGGCAAATATTCTGGTGACCTTGATTTTGACCTTTGACGTCATTTTCAAATTCACTTGCACAAAATGGTTAATAACTCGCTTATTATCGACTCTACAGCTTGGGAATCAATGGTGGACATGTAGGAAATGATAAATGATAAATGCCAAATATTCTGATGACCTTAACTTTGACCTTTGTCCTAATTTTCAAGGTTAGAGCTCTGATACATGTAATATCTTGCTTATTACCGACGTTACAGTTCAGAAATCAGCAGTGGACATATAGGAAATGAAATACGCCGAATATTTGGATGACCTCAAATTTAACCTTTGACATCATTTTCGAGGTTAGAGCACAAAATGGCTAATGTCTTGCTTAATGTCGACTTTACAGCTTGGGAATCAATTGTGGACATTTAGGAAATGATATATGTGGAATATTCTGATGACCTGGAATTTGATCACTGTATTAGAAATACAAAATGTCTGACGAAGGCTCGTGTCCCTTGACCTCATTTTCGAAGTCGGAGCACAGGTCGTATCTCAGTTGCAATGTTAAAACATGAATTGTCTGGTGATATATTTCAGTCCTTGGGTTGATTGTACTGTATCTCCGAAAATCGGAGATACTATGGTTTTGGCCATGTTCCTACGTCCGTGTCCATTGCCGCGTCCGCAGAGTTTTGACGTAATCGCACTACAGGTCACAATTTTGCATGTATTGCTTTGTAGTTTGGTATGGGCATTTTATTTGGTTTGTTCTTGATGCCTATTGATTTTTACGGCAATCGGACAATTTTTGATGGTTTTATGCAAAAAATGAAATTAAATTTTTAAAAGTGCCTCTAGAGCCTAAACGCTTGCAGATAGAGCCTATGTTACTATTGAACACTTATAGGAAATCATATGTGGCCTTCAAAATGGTGACCTTGAACTTGACCTTAGATTACCTTGAAAGTCAAATTTTGATTTTTCAAGGTATTTGGCTGTTAAAAAGCCTGAAACTCAAGACATTGGCCTGTAATTTGCAATTTATAACTATCAGCATGTCTACATCTGGACACCTATTGATTTTCATGGTGATTGGAGATTTTTTCGTGGTTTTCTAGTGAAAAATAGAAAAAAATTCAATTAAATTTTAAAAAGTGCCCCTGGAGCCTCAACGCTTGCAGATGTTAGTTTTGAACACTTATAGGAAGTCATATATGGCCTTAACATGGTGACCTTGAACTTGACCTTGGATGACCTTGAAAGGTCGAACTGACTTTTAAGCTCATTTGCTGTTATAAAAGCCTCAAACTCTGATGTTGGGTCTGCCATGTGTGATATATAACTATTGAAACTAACTGCAAAAAATTACCTTGATCTTTAAAATTATTTTATGGCAATTGCCCAAGTCCTGTCTCAGGAGTGTTTAAAGTTCGGAGATACACCTCAGTCGCCTTTGCGACAATACGTCTAGTTTTTAGGTTACCGGACCTTTGGTCCGATAACCTATTGGCATGGCGTTGCGTCCGTCGTCCGTCCGTCCGTCCGTCCGTCTAGCCGTCCGTCCGTCCGTCCGTCCGTCCGTCCGGCGTTAACATTTTTATCTTTAAAGTTAACGATCGAATCTTTCTGAAATTTTGCACAAAAATGCCTAAAAATATTTTGAGAAGGAGGTATTTTTTTGTTTTTTGATTTTCGCATTTTTTTCAAAATGGCGGCCGTTTTTGTCGAAAACCGCTCAATTTTGGACTTTGACGGCCATTTTCTCAAAAACTGTCTGATCAGTTTTGAGTTTTTGGTTTCAAAAGATTCCCCTCATATACCTCTGTGATATGTATAAGTTTGGTTGCCCTAAATTCGCCGGTCTTCGTGTGGCGGCCATTTTGAATTTTTGGCGGGTCGGCGAAAAAAATTTTTTTCGCCCCAAATCGCATTACTATCCATTTTGGGCCATTTCTAGGCAAAAAAAAATTTTCACCCTTTGAAAAAAATTTTGGACTTGGAAAATTTTCGGCACTTTTTTCCTTCATAATGGGAGCTGTCCGGACTGTACTCATAGAACGCTTGAAGATAGAGCTTAGAAATTGGCACTTTCAAATGGGAAGTCATATATGGCGACTTGTGTGGTGACCTTGAATCTGACCTTCGATGACCTTGAAAGGTCAAAACAGCCATTTTGGGGTCAAAAAATGCCCAGATTTGCCTCTGTAGATGGAATGCTTGCAAAGAGAGCTCATGTTATGAACAGGAAGACATATATGGCACAACTAATGATGACCTTGAACTTGACGTCAGATGACCTTGAGTGCCAAATGTCTGACTTGGAATGTGTAAATTGACCTGAGCGGCCTAAACGATTCCACCCAACATATAGAATATCAAATGCCGCACACATACATGTAATGGTAACATCAAAGTTCATACGGATGACCTTGATTGGGATTTACACTGCGAACCTTGATTGGTAAATCTCAAGGTCTGTAACCTGCCAATGCTGCCATGGCCAAACCAAAATTGTCCGGTAACCTATCTTAGCCTTTGGGCTAATTTTTGTACTAGTATTATAAATATCATGAAAGTCATATGGCACACTTAATTAATGGTGACATCACAGTTCAACAAGATGACCTTGACTGGTAAATCTCAAGGTCATGTGTTGGCTGTCAATTATGGTAACCTTTCTATCCTTTAGGTTTATTTTGTTCTTAAGAAGTCCTTTTTCTTGTCCTAGTTGAAGAAACACCATATTCAAGATGTGTGCACCACAGCAAGATGTTGTTGGAATCTGCTAAAGAAGAAGTTCACCACTTGGGGTTTGTATACTTTGCTTTCTGAAAGATTTGACTGTTCTGTTGATCATTTCCATACATCACCTTATTGAGGCATTTTGGCAAAAATGCCTTTATGGTTTTAGCAGAATTTTTTTTTCTACTTCTTCTTCTGATTCTTCCGCGGTCTTTGTTTCCGGATGATATTTTGAGTTTGCCTTGATGGATTGTTGTCAAATTTTCGCCATCAATCACAAATATTTTGTAGAAGAAGCCTATTTTTAGGTTACCGGACCTTTGGTCCGATAACCTATTGGCATGGCGTTGCGTCCGTCGTCCGTCCGTCCGTCTAGCCGTCCGTCCGTCCGTCCGTCCGGCGTTAACATTTTTATCTTTAAGGTTAACGATCGAATCTTTCTGAAATTTTGCACAAAAATGCCTAAAAATATTTTGAGAAGGAGGTATTTTTTTGTTTTTTGATTTTCGTACTTTTTTCAAAATGGCGGCCGTTTTTGTCGAAAAACGCTCAATTTTGGACTTTGACGGCCATTTTCTCAAAAACTGTCTGATCAGTTTTGAGTTTTTGGTTTCAAAAGATTCCCCTCATATACCTCTGTGATATGTATAAGTTTGGTTGCCCTAAATTCGCCGGTTTCTGTGTGGCGGCCATTTTGAATTTTTGGCGTGTCGGCGAAAAAAAATTTTTTTCACCCCAAATCGCATTACTATCCATTTTGGGCCATTTCTAGGGCAAAAAAAATTTTTCACCCTTTGAAAAAATTTTTGGACTTAGAAAATTTTCGGCACTTTTTTCCTTCATAATGGGAGCTGTTCGGACTGTACTCATAGAACGCTTGAAGATAGAGCTTAGAAATTGGCACTTTCAAATGGGAAGTCATATATGGCGTCTTGTGTGGTGACCTTGAATTTGACCTTGGATGACCTTGAAAGGTCAAAACAGCCATTTTTGGGTCGAAAAATGCTCAAATTTGCACCTCGTCTGTATTTTCTCAAAAACTGTCTGATCAGTTTTGAGATTTTTGCTTAAAAAGATTCCTCTTATATACCTCTGTGACGTGTATAAGTTTTGTTGCCCTTGAATCGCCGATCTCCGTGTGGCGGCCATTTTGAATTTTTGAAGAGTCGGCGAAAAAAAAATTTTTCGCCCCAAATCGCATTACTATTCATTTTGGGCCATTTCTAGGCAAAAAAAATTTTTCACCCTTTGAAAAAAATTTTGGACTTTGAAAATTTTCGGCACTTTTTTCCTTCATAATGGGAGCTGTCAGGACTGTACTCATAGAAGGCTTGAAGATAGAGCTTAGAAATTGGCATTTTCAAATGGGAACTCATATATGGCGACTTGTGTGGTGACCTTGAATTTGACCTTCGATGACCTTGAAAGGTCAAAACAGCCATTTTGGGGTAAAAAAATGCCCAGATTTGCCTCTATAGATGAAATGCTTGCAGATAGAGCTCATGTTTGCATTATGAACATATAGGAAGACATATATGGCACAACTAATGATGACCTTGAACTTGACGTCAGATGACCTTGAGTGCCAAATGTCTGACTTGGAATGTGTAAATTGACCTGAGCGGCCTAAACGATTCCACCCAACATATAGAATATCAAATGCCGCACACATACTTGTAATGGTAACATCGAAGTTCATACGGATGACCTTGATTGGTAAATTCCAAGGTCATATGTTTACACTGCGAACCTTGATTGGTAAAAGGTCTGTTACCTGCCAAAGCTGCCATGGCCAAACCAAAATTGTCCGGTAACCTATCTTAGCCTTTGGGCTAATTTTTTTCATAAAAACTGATTGATTTTGGGGACAATCCATGGAATGACCTATGACTCAAACGAGTTTTCAGTGAATCATCATTGAGACTTGATTTATGTCTGGGAAACAGTGCATCGTGGAGCGAAACGGACCTCATTTTTGGACTCGCTTTAAACATGCTTTAGTGGTATTTTGGATGAACTTGGCTCTGGTCCAAATTTTTTTTTGCTGAATCAGCATTTTCTGTTTTCGGCCACACATGTATCTTGTAAACGGTGCATCGTAGAGTGAAACGACCCTTGACAAACATGCCTTAGGTTGAACTTGGCCTTGGGCCATAAAATTTTTTTTACTGGGTCAGCATTTTCAATTTTTGGCTGTATCTCGGAAACGGTGTGTCGTTGAGCAAAATTCGGACTCGCGGCCCTAGAAAACATGCTTCAGGGGTACATGTACTTTGGATGAACTTGGATGTGGGCCAAAATTTTTTTTGCTAAGTCGGCATTTTCAGTTTTCAGTCATTTCTCAGAAACGGTTCATATTAGAGGGAAACAGAAATGCTCCAAGGCATCTTTAGGCCTTGATGTCTAGTTGTTTAAGGAGAGTCTTTCAGAACATTTCATGGTCTATTTTGCTTTCAATTTCTCAGAAATAGTACAACATTCTGTGGAAGAAGGCCTAGAGTCACCAAGCCAAGTGACACCACCAACGAGTTCAAAGACACTAGAACCAGGTAGAAGTATGTACAAGTTTGTAAATAACCCAGGTGGAAACAGTTGTTTCTGCCAACATCCCTTCCTAACAAATCATTCTGCATTTATTTTCATCTTGAAAGAACATGCCCATGATGACCTGAATGGAGTCAAGGATGCACATCTGTCAAAGGACGAGCACGAACCTGAAATCGACAAGTGTTCCTCTAAGAGTGAGCTAGAGGCCGATGAAGAATTGGAAGATGAAAGTTTCAACGCTCCTGAAGTCGACAACAAGTGTTCCTCCAAGATTGAGCTAGAGGCCGATGAAGAATTGGAAGATGAAAGTTTGAACGCTCCTGAAGTCGACAACAAGTATTCCTCTAAGAGTGAGCTAGAGGCCGATGAAGAATTGGAAGATGAAGGTTTCAACGCTCCTGAAGTCGACAACAAGTGTTCCTCCAAGAGTGATCTAGAGGCCGATGAAGAATTGGAAGATGAAAGTTTGAACGCTCCTGAAGTCGACAACAAGTGTTCCTCTAAGAGTGAGCTAGAGGCCGATGAAGAATTGGAAGATGAAAGTTTGAACGCTCCTGAAGTCGACAACAAGTGTTCCTCTAAGAGTGAGCTAGAGGCCGATGAAGAATTGGAAGATGAAAGTTTGAACGCTCCTGAAGTCGACAACAAGTATTCCTCTAACAGTGAGCTAGAGGCCGATGAAGAATTGGAAGATGAAAGTTTGAACGCTCCTGAAGTCGACAACAAGTGTTCCTCTAAGAGTGAGCTAGAGGCCGATGAAGAATTGGAAGATGAAAGTTTGAACGCTCCTGAAGTCGACAACAAGTATTCCTCTAAGAGTGAGCTAGAGGCCGATGAAGAATTGGAAGATGAAAGTTTCAACGCTCCTGAAGTCGACAACAAGTGTTCCTCTAAGAGTGAGCTAGAGGCCGATGAAGAATTAGAAGATGAAAGTTTCAACACTCCTGAAGTCGACAACAAGTATTCCTCTAAGAGTGAACTAGAGGCCGATGAAGAAATGGAAGATGAAAGTTTGAACGCTCCTGAAGTCTACAACAAGTGCTCCTCTAAAAGTGGGGCGGATGAAGAAATGGAAGATGATAGTTTGAAAGACCCAGATTACATAGAAAGTGATGATCCCTCTTCGAGCGACAGCAATATGAATGACGATGACGATGACAGTGAACAAGATGATATCACTATTGGAACATGTAGAAGTCTGCTTGCTGATCGGGAAGTAGATGATGGTAGATTCAACAATGGTTCCTCCACGGCTGTCACAAACCTGCTGGACGGAGATGATTTGCACGAAGATGGATCGAATTCTGTATGTTCAGAAACAGTTCCAACACCAGGAGAAGATAAGGTTTTTGTCCAAACAGGATCTAAGAAAGTGAGCTTTTGTGGATTCTGTGATGCACCACAACAAAAGTTGGCACGTCATCTCGAAAGAAAACACGCAGAGGAAATAGATGTCGCACGCATTCTGAACCTGAAGAAAGGATCCAAGGAAAGGAGAAGGGCTTGGAACGTGCTTATGAATCAAGGAAATTTCAAGCATAATTTCCAAGTGATTCAGCAGAAGAAAGGCATGCTGATTCCGAAGTACAAGAGGAAGCATGAAGAAACAGACGAAAAGAGCCTTATTCCATGTGAATTTTGTTTCGGCATGTATTCTCGGGCAAACTTATGGAAGCACCAGAAAAGGTGCTTCCGTAACACACATACAGACAAGCGAGACAAGTCCCAAGGAGTTCGCAATGGAAAACTGCTGTTGCCTGTTGAAGCCTCCAGGAAAGACCTGCATGAGAATGTGCTGATAGGAATGGCTGATGATCAGATCAAGGCATACATCGAGGGAGACAGCACAATAATTAAATTTGGCAACAGGTTGTACGAGAAATACGGGCATCGCTTAAAGAATCACCAGTACATCAGCCAGAAATTGCGGGAACTTGGGCGTCTCATAGAAGTAGCCAAGAAGCTTGAACCCAAGCCCCTCACTAGCATAGAAGATTGTTTGAATCGCAGTAACTGGGAAGAGCTGCTATCGGCTGTGAAATCTGTTGCCGGGTATGATTCAGAAAACCATTGCTACAAAATACCTTCCCTGGCACTGAAGTTGGGCCACAGTCTAAAAAAATGCGCCAAAATTCTCAAAACAGAATCCGTAGTGGGCGGAGATACAGATAGAGCCAGCAACCTGAAACTCTTCATGGAGCTGTATGAAGACGAGTGGGCCGACAGGATGTCATGTGATGCACTATCAACACTCGAAACAAACAAGTACAACAAGCAACAAATGTTACCGATTACAGCTGATATCATCAAACTCCAAAACTACTTAAAAGCTGAGGCGGATTCATCCAGTGTTGCATTGGAAGCAGGTGATTTGTCCAAATATGGTGACCTGGCACAGATTTTGTTGACAGAAATTATTCTGTTCAACAGGAAGAGGTGCGGTGATGTCGATCACATTGAAGTTGGAAATGTGGAGAAGGGACTGACCAATGACCTGGAGCTGGACAGCGACTCCTTGGCAGCTTCCCTGACGAAGTTTGAGGTCTTCCTCGCCAAAACCCACAAAAGGATCGAGACTAGAGGCAAGAAGGGAAGGAAGGTACCGATTCTTCTCCCAACACACATCCTGCGTCACCTGAAGCTGCTTCTAAAGTGCAGAAAAGCTGTTGGTGTCACCAGTGAGTTGCTGTTCGCCAAGCCAGGTATTACATGCATACAAACAACACTTCAGCAGTAGTTTGTGGTTTTTAATTATCATGAAAGTATAGCACTAGCATTATGTAAGCTGAAGTTTTCTAGTGTTCTAGTATGTTCAATATAATATATTTCAGGAGACTTCCGACATCCATACAGAGGAACGGACTGCTTGAGGACCTTCTCCTCCAGATGTAGAGCCCAATACCCAGAACGACTGCGATCCACTAAGCTCCGACAGCAACTAGCTACCATGTGTCAAGCACTGAACCTGTCTGAAGTAGATCAGGATCAATTGGCTCGGTTCCTTGGACATGACCTCTTGGTCCACAGAAAATTTTACAGATTGGCTGATGATGTGTTCCAGGCTGCGAAAGTATCCAAGGTTCTCCATCTGATTAATACCGGGCACGTACAACAGGGCGCAAACTATGACACTATCAAGTTTGATGAAAACGGTAAATATTATAATGTCAACATGATGTCAGTGCTCATGATGATATTTGATTGTGTATAATTGTTCTGACCCATTTCCATTGGACACTCAGCTCATCATTAGCATTGTATATTTTACAGAACTGATTGAAGATGAGAAAAGCGAACAGGATGAACTTGATGAAGAATTTGAACCAAACAGTTCTGATGAAGGCAAGTACTTCTAAATGATGTGTCTCTTCAATTCCTTTTGATCTCCTTCCAGGCTGTTTAATAGTATTTGTCCGTAAAGACACGATGTTTTTAGCTTACAAAGGTCCGATAAGCTATTGTCATCAGGTAGCGTCCGGCTTCCGTTGGTCGGCGGCGTCCGCGTTGTCAAACGCTGGGAAAAATCTGTTTGATGAATATTGCTGTAATTCATAAAATGTTCTATGGGTCCATATCTCCAGACCTTGTTTCGGGCCGATCCATGGGCCTTCGCAAATTCGGTCTAGGCTTGAGATAGGGATTTCCCATGTTAAATGCAGTTGCCATTCGCACAAAATCTGTTCGATGAATTTTTTTCTAATTGGGCTCAGAAAATCTATATGACTAGCACATAGTACAGCACAAACCCCGTGTTCGTTGAATTTGGCCTGGCCCAATTTTAGATTTTAGAGTTTCCCATGTTATACGAAAAGTGGCAGTATCTCGGAAACGGTGAGTCGTAGAGCGAAACGGAGCTTGATTTTGAACTCGGGACATAAGTTCTGGATTGGGCCACTTTCGGTGGCCATTTTGAATTTTCCCCATTTCGGCTCGAGATAGGGATTTTCAGTGTTAACAGCAGTTGTCATTTGCACAAAATCTGTTTGATAATATTTTGTGGTGACCTTGGATTTGAGCTTCGATAACCTTGAAAGTTCAAAATGGCCATTACAAAAGTGGCCATTATAAAGTGGCTTAGGTTTGTATTATGAGCATATAGGAAGCCATATATAGCACAACTTTTGGTGACCTTGAACTTGACCTCAGATGACCTTGAGTGCTATATCTTATGGTCACATGTAAAAATTATCCGGTAACCTATTTCAGCCGTTGGGCTAATTTTATGTATAGCCATGTGGAGAAGGTGCTGATTAATGAAATATGTGTTCATTCCAGAAGTCCCGCAGCCCCCACCTCCTAAGAAGGTCATCAGTGCTCGAAGACCTTGGACCACAGAAGAGAAGGCAGCAGTAAGGCGGCAGCTGGATAAGAATCTGAGAACCTTGAAGGTTCCAAACAGAATCGACTGTGACAATGCCATTAGAAATGAACCAGCCTTGCGTTTCCGAAGTTGGAAAGATGTGAAGAATTGGGTGCACAATTCTAATCAAACTGCCAGAAGAAAGCTGAAAAAAATGTGACTTTAACATCTATCCAAATGGAAGCTGGAACTTGACTAGCTTAAGATTTGTGGGAACTTGACTAGCTTAAGATTTGTTGATTTCAGGTTTCCAGACCTATGGTCCGATAACCTATTGGCTTGGCGTTGCGTCCGTTGTCCGTCGTTATCTGTCATCCGGGGTCATTGTCCACATTTTGTTTACGGTCGAATCTTTCTGAAATTTAGCACAAAAATGCAAATAATTCAAGAAGGAGGTATTTTTTAGTTTTGATTTTCGCAATTTTTTGAAATGTTCAAAAATCTGTTCAGTAACTTTTTTTCTTTTTTTTGCACAAGGATGTCCTTCATAACGTGCATAAGTTTTGTTGCCCTTGAATCGCTCGAAGTGGGCCATTTTGGCCCAAACTTATTAGCCCAAATGGGACTTCCATGTTAAATTCTCCTATGCTTCATAGTGGGACACATTGTTACTAATATCTCACTTAATATTGAGATAAGAGTTCGGCAATCAATTGTGGACATATAGGAAATGATATATGCTGAATATTCTGATGGGCTTGAATATGACCTTTGACCTCATTTTCAAGGTCAGATCACAAAATGGCTAATATCTAGCTTATTGTCGACTTAATGGCTTGGGAATCAATTGTGGACATATAGGAAATGATATATGCTGAATATTCTGATGGGCTTGAATATGACCTTTGACCTCATTTTCAAGGGCAGAACACAGAATGGATATTATCTCACCTATTGTCGACTATACAGCTTGGGGATCAACTGTGGACATATAGGAAATGATATACCGGTATGTTGAATATTCTGATGACCTTGAATATGACCTTTGACCTTATTTTCAAGGTCCAAGCACAAAATGACTGAAAAAACACAAAATTGTCCAGTAACCTATTTCAGCCCTTGTGCTAATTTATTGTTGTTACAATATAATTGAATGGTGCCTGTATCACGGGTTTGATTGAAATATTGATGAATGAATTTGACGTCTGATTAACTGAATGATAAATTTGTGAACAAATTATAGAAAGCATGGTGCAAAATAAGAGTTCTCCATTACGTTCATTGAACTGTTCTGGGATGCATTTAGTGTGGATATACTCGTATTAATGTCATATGTAGATGAACATGTATCAGGTGTTTAATCAAAATGTTGTTGAATGAACTTGACATCTGATTATCTGACTGATAAATAAAGTGTATAATATTACAGTAGAATACTTCTACTCACTAGGAAATTTATGGCGGTGTGAGACAGCTCAGAAACACAGTAACTGGTCGGGTACATGTAGTAGAGGGCGTGGACACGGAGGGACAGGGCGAGTACATGTAGTAGAGGGCGTGGACACGGAGGGACAGGGCGAGTACATGTAGTAGAGGGCGTGGACACGGAGGGACAGGGCGAGTACATGTAGTAGAGGGCGTGGACACGGAGGGACAGGGCGAGTACATGTAGTAGAGAGCGTCGACACGAAGGGACAGGGTGAGTACATGTAGTAGAGGGCGTGACCACGAAGGGACAGCGCGAGTACATGTAGTAGAGGGCGTGCACACGGAGGGACAGGGCGAGTACATGTAGTAGAGGGCGTGGAATCGAAGGGACAGGGCGAGTACATGTAGTAGAGGGCGTGGACACGAAGGGACAGGGCGAGTACATGTAGTAGAGGGCGTGGACACGGAGGGACAGAGCGAGTACATGTAGTAGAGGGCGTGGACACGGAGGGACAGAGCGAGTACATGTAGTAGAGGGCGTGCACACGGAGGGACAGGGCGAGTACATGTAGTAGAGGGCGTGGACACGGAGGGACAGGGCGAGTACATGTAGTAGAGAGCGTCGACACGAAGGGACAGGGTGAGTACATGTAGTAGAGGGCGTGACCACGAAGGGACAGCGCGAGTACATGTAGTAGAGGGCGTGCACACGAAGGGACAGCGCGAGTACATGTAGTAGAGGGCGTGCACACGGAGGGACAGGGCGAGTACATGTAGTAGAGGGCGTGGAATCGAAGGGACAGGGCGAGTACATGTAGTAGAGGGCGTGGACACGGAGGGACAGAGCGAGTACATGTAGTAGAGGGCGTGGACACGAAGAGACAGGGCGAGTACATGTAGTAGAAGGCTGGACCCGAAGAGACAGGGCGAGTACATGTAGTAGAAGGCTGGACACGAAGGGACTGAGCGAGTACATGTAGTAGAGGGCGTGGACATGGAGGGACAGGGCGAGTACATGTAGTAGAGGGCGTGGACACGAAGGGACAGCGCGAGTACATGTAGTAGAGGGCGTGGACACGAAGGGACAGGGCGAGTACATGTAGTAGAGGGCGTGGACACGGAGGGACAGAGCAAGTACATGTAGTAGAGGGCGTGGACACGAAGGGACAGGGCGAGTACATGTAGTAGAGGGCGTGGACACGGAGGGACAGAGCGCCTACATGTAGTAGAGGGCGTGGACACGGAGGGACAGAGCGAGTGCATGTAGTAGAGGGCGTCGACACGGAGGGACAGAGCGAGTACATGTAGTAGAGGGCGTGGACACGGAGGGACAGAGCGAGTAATGTAGTAGAGGGCGTGGACACGGAGGGACAGGGCGAGTACATGTAGTAGAGGGCGTTGACACGGAGGGACAGGGCGAGTACATGTAGTAGAGGGCGTGGACACGGAGGGACAGAGCGAGTAATGTAGTAGAGGGCGTGGACACGGAGGGACAGGGCAAGTACATGTAGTAGAAGGCGTTGACACGGAGGGACAGGGCGAGTACATGTAGTAGAGGGCGTGGACACGGAGGGACAGGGCGAGTACATGTAGTAGAGGGCGTGGACACGAATTGACAGAGCAAGTACATGTAGTACAGGGCGTGGACACGGAGGGACAGGGCGAGTACATGTAGTAGAGAGCGTGGACACGAAGGGACAGGGTGAGTACATGTAGTAGAGGGCGTGGACACGAAGGGACAGGGCGAGTACATGTAGTAGAGGGCGTGGACACAGAGGGACAGAGCGCGTACATGTAGTAGAGGGCGTGGACACGGAGGGACAGAGCGAGTGCATGTAGTAGAGGGCGTTGACACGGAGGGACAGAGCGAGTACATGTAGTAGAGGGCGTGGACACGGAGGGACAGGGCGAGTACATGTAGTAGAGGGCGTGGACACGGAGGGACAGAGCAAGTACATGTAGTAGAGAGCGTGGACACGGAGGGACAGGGCGAGTACATGTAGTAGAGGGCGTGGACACAGAGGGACAGGGTGAGTACATGTAGTAGCGGGGGTGGACACGGAGGGACAGGGCGAGTTCATGTAGTAGAGGGTGTGGACACGGAGGGACAGAGCGAGTGCATGTAGTAGAGGGCGTGGACACGGAGGGACAGAGCGAGTACATGTAGTAGAGGGCGTGGACACGGAGGGACAGGGCGAGTACATGTAGTAGAGGGCATTGACATGGAGGGACAGGGCGAGTACATGTAGTAGAGGGCGTGGACACGGAGGGACAGAGCGAGTACATGTAGTAGAGGGCGTGGACACGGAGGGACAGAGCAAGTACATGTAGTAGAGGGCGTGGACAAGGAGGGACAGGGCGAGTACATGTAGTAGAGGGCGTGGACACGAAGGGACAGGGTGAGTACATGTAGTAGAGGGCGTGGACACGAAGGGACAGGGCGAGTACATGTAGTAGAGGGCGTGGACACGGAGGGATAGGGCGAGTACATGTAGTAGAGGGCCATGACACGAAGGTATAGGGCGAGTACATGTAGTAGAGGGCGTGGACACGGAGGGACAGAGCGAGTACATGTAGTAGAGGGCGTGGACACGGAGGGACAGAGCGAGTGCATGTAGTAGAGGGCGTGGACACGGAGGGACAGGGCGAGTACATGTAGTAGAGGGGGTGGACACGGAGGGACAGAGCAAGTACATGTAGTAGAGGGGGTGGACACGGAGGGACAGAGCAAGTACATGTAGTAGAGGGCGTGGACACGAAGGGACAGAGCGAGTACATGTAGTAGAGGGCGTGGACACTGAGAGACAGGGCGAGTACATGTATTAGAGGGCGTGGACACGAAAGGACAGAGCAAGTACATGTAGTAGAGGGCTTGGACACGGAGGGACAGGGCGAGTACATGTAGTAGAGAGCGTGGACACGAAGGGACAGGGTGAGTACATGTAGTAGAGGGCGTGGACACGAAGGGACAGGGCGAGTACATGTAGTAGAGGGCGTGGACACGGAGGGACAGAGCGCGTACATGTAGTAGAGGGCGTGGACACGGAGGGACAGAGCGAGTGCATGTAGTAGAGGGCGTTGACACGGAGGGACAGAGCGAGTACATGTAGTAGAAGGCGTGGACATGGAGGGACAGAGCAAGTAATGTAGTAGAGGGCGTGGACACGGAGGGACAGGGTGAGTACATGTAGTAGAGGGCGTGGATACGGAGGGACAGGGCGAGTACATGTAGTAGAGGGCGTGGACACGAAGGTACAGGGCGAGTACATGTAGTAGAGGGCGTGGACACGGAGGGACAGAGCAAGTACATGTAGTAGAGGGCGTGGACACGGAGGGACAGGGCGAGTACATGTAGTAGAGGGCGTGGACACGAAGGGACAGGGCGAGTACATGTAGTAGAGGGCATGGACACGAAGGGACAGGGCGAGTACATGCAGTAGAGGGCGTGGACACGGTGGGACAGGGCGAGTAGATGTAGTAGAGGGCGTGGACACGGTGGGACAGGGCGAGTACATGTAGTAGAGGGCGTGGACACGAAGGGACAGGGCGAGTACATGTAGTAGAGGGTGAGGACACAGGGGACAGGGCGAGTACATGTAGTAGAGGGCGTGGACACGGAGGGACAGGGCGAGTACATGTAGTAGAGGGCGATGACACGAAGGTATAGGGCGAGTACATGTAGTAGAGAGCGTGGACAAGAAGAGACAGGGCAAGTACATGTAGTAGAGGGCATGGACACGGAGGGACAGTGCGAGTACATGTAGTAGCGGGCATGGACACGGAGGGACAGGGAGAGTAGATGTAGTAGAATGCTGGACACGAATGGACAGGGCGAGTACATGTAGTAGAGGGCGTGGACACGGAGGGACAGGGCGAGTACATGTAGTAGAGGGCGTGGACACGGAGGGACAGGGCGAGTACATGTAGTAGAGGGCGTGGACACGGACGGACAGGGCGAGTACATGTAGTAGAAGGATGGAAATGAAGGGACAGGGTGAGTACATGTAGTAGAGGGCGTGGACACGGAGGGACAGGGCGAGTACATGTAGTAGAAGGCTGGACACGAAGGGACAGGGCGAGTACATGTAGTAGAAGGCTGAACAGGAAGGGACAGGTCGAGTACACGTAGTAGAGGGCGTGGACACGAAAGGACAGGGTGGGTATATGTAGATGAGGGCAGGGACACAAACGGACAGGATAGGTATATGTAGTAGAGGGCAGGAACACGAACGGACAGGGTGGGTATATGTAGTAGAGGGCAGGACCATGAACGGACATGATGGCTATATGTAGTAGAGGGCAGGTACACGAAGGGATGTGATGGATATAAGTAGTAGATGGCCGGAACACGAACGGACATGTTGGGTATATGTAATACGGGGCAGGAACACGAACTGACAAGGTGGGTATATGTAGTAGAGGGCAGGAACACGAATGGACAGGGTGGGTACATGCAGTAGAGGGCAGGCACACGAAAGGACAGGATGGGTATATGTATAAGAGGGCGGAAACACGGAAGGACACGAAGGGTATATATAGTAGAGGGCAGGAACACGAACGGGCAGGGTGGGTATGTGTAGTAGAGGGCAGGAACACGTACGGACAGGTTGGGTATGTGTAGTAGAGGGCAGGAACACGAAGGGACAGGTTGGGTATATGCAGTAGAGGGAAGGAACATGAAAGGACAGGCTGGGTATGTGTTGTAGAGGGCAGGAACACGAACGGACAGGTTGAGTATATGCAGTAGAGGGCATTAACACGAACGGACAGGGTGGCTATATGTAGTAGAGGGCATGAACACGAACGGACACGGTGGGTATATGTAGTAGAGGGCAGGAACACGAACGGACAGCTTGGGTATATGTAGTAGAGGGCAGGAACACGAACGAACAGGTTGAGTATATGCAGTAGAGGGCAGGAACACGAAGGGACAGGCTGGGTATGTGTAGTAGAGGGCAGGAACACGAACGGACAGGTTGGGTATATGCAGTAGAGGGCATGAACATGAAGGGACAGCGTGGCTATATGTAGTAGAGGGCATGCACACGAACGGACAGGTTGGGTATATGCAGTTAAGGGCAGGAACACGAATGGACATGGTGGATATATGCAGTAGAGGGCAGAAACCCAAAGGGGAGGGTGGGTATATGCAGTAGAGGGCAGGAACACGAACAAACAGGGTGGGTATATGTAGAAGAGGGCAGGAACACAAACGGACAGGGTGGGTATATGCAGCAGAGGCCAGTAGCACCAAGCGAGAGCGTGGGTGTATGTAGTAGAGGACAGGAACACGGAGGGACAGGCTGGATATATGCAGTAGAGAACAGGAACACGAACGGACAGGGTGGGTATAGTAGAGGGCAGGATCACGCATGGACAGGGTGGGTATATGTAATAGAGGACAGGAACACGAAGGGACCGGGTGGGTATATGTAATAGAGGGCAGGAACACGAAGGGACAGGCTGGTTATGTGTAGTAGAGGGCAGGAACACGAACGGACAGGTTGGGTATGTGTAGTAGAGGGCAGGAACACGAAGGGACAGGGTGAGTATATGTAATAGAGGGCAGGAACACGAAGGGACAGGCTGGTTATGTGTAGTAGAGGGCAGGAACACGAACGGACAGGTTGGGTATGTGTAGTAGAGGGCAGGAAAAACGAAGGGACAGGTTGGGTATATGCAGTAGAGGGTAGGAACACGAAAGGACAGGGTGGCTATATGTAGTAGAGGGAATGAACACGAACGGACACGGTGGGTATATGTAGTAGAGGGCAGGAACACGAAGGGAGAGGGTGGGTATATGTAGTAGAGGGCAGGAACACGAAGGGACAGGGTGGGTATATGTAGTAGAGGGCAGGAACACGAACGGACACGGTGGGTATATGTAGTAGAGGGCAGGAACACGAAGGGACAGGTTGGGTATATGCAGTAGAGGGCATAAACACGAACGGACAGGGTGGCTATATGCAGTAGAGGGCATGAACACGAACGAACACGGTGGGTATATGTAGTAGAGGGCAGGAACACGAAGGGACAGGGTGGGTATATGCAGTAGAGGGCATAAACACGAACGGACAGGGTGGCTATATGTAGTAGAGGGCATGAACACGAACGGACAGGGTGGCTATATGTAGTAGAGGGCATGAACACGAACGGACACGGTGAGTATATGTAGTAGAGGGCAGGAACACGAAGGGACAGGGTGGGTATATGCAGTAGAGGGCATAAACACGAACGGACAGGGTGGCTATATGCAGTAGAGGGCATGAACACGAACGGACACGGTGGGTATATGTAGTAGAGGGCAGGAACACGAAGGGACAGGGTGGGTATATGCAGTAGAGGGCATAAACACGAACGGACAGGGTGGCTATATGTAGTAGAGGGCATGAACACGAACGGACAGGGTGGCTATATGTAGTAGAGGGCATGAACACGAACGGACACGGTGGGTATATGTAGTAGAGGGCAGGAACACGAAGGGACAGGGTGGGTATATGCAGTAGAGGGCATAAACACGAACGGACAGGGTGGCTATATGCACAAGAGGGCATGAACACGAACGGACACGGTGGGTATATGTAGTAGAGGGCAGGAACACGAACGGACAGCTTGGGTGTATGTAGTAGAGGGCAGGAACACGAACGAACAGGTTGGGTATATGCAGTAGAGGGCATGAACATGAAGGGACAGGGTGACTATATGTAGTAGAGGGCATGTACACGAACGGACAGGTTGGGTATATGCAGTTAAGGGCAGGAACACGAATGGACATGGTGGATATATGCAGTAGAGGGCAGAAACCCAAAGGGGAGGGTGGGTATATGCAGTAGAGGGCAGGAACACGAACAAACAGGGTGGGTATATGTAGAAGAGGGCAGGAACACAAACGGACAGGGTGGGTATATGCAGCAGAGGCCAGTACCACCAAGCGAGAGCGTGGTTGCATGTAGTAGAGGACAGGAACATGAAGAGACAGGCTGGGTATATGCAGTAGAGGACAGGAACACGAACGGACAGGGTGGGTATATGTAGTAGAGGGCAGGATCACGCATGGACAGGGTGGGTATATGTAATAGAGGACAGAAACACGAAGGGACAGGGTGGGTATATGTAGTAGAGGGCTGGAACACGAAAGGACAGGGTGGGTATATGCAGTAGAGGGCAGGAACACGAAGGGACAGGGTGGGTATATGTAATAGAGGACAGGAACACGAAGGGACAGGGTGGGTATATGTAGTAGAGGGCAGGAACATGAAGGGACAGGGTGGGTATATGCAGTAGAGGGCAGGAACATGAAGGGACAGGGTGGGTATATGTAGTAGAGTGCAGGAACATGAAGGGACAGGGTGGGTATATGTAGTAGAGTACAGGGACACGAAGGGACATGGTGTGTGTATGTAGTTGATTGCAGGCACAAGAGAGGTTGAGTTTATGTAGCAGAGGATAGGAACACGAAGGGACCAGGTGGGTACATGTAGTAGAGTGGACACGAAGCCACAGGTGAATACAAGTATCAGAGGACATAAACACATGGGCACTGCACGAGTACATAAATTATGCCAGACAGATCGGATACATGTAGGAGAGGGCATGGACAGGGCGATGCTAGTAGGCGACAGGAGCATAGAGGAACAAGTCGGGTGCATGTAGCGGGCGGGACAAACACAGAGGAACAGGGCAGGTACAGGTAAGAGAGGGCGTGGACGCAGAGGAACATCTGGAGCGAGTAATGTAGGAGAAGTCTGCACAAACACGGACAGTGTCAGTGCATGAGTAGAGGGCATAAACTTGAAGAGACAGGTTGAATGCATGTAGAAGAGGACATGGACGTGAAGTGACAAGGCGAGTGCATGTGGGAGAGGGCATGGACGTGAAGGGACAAGGCGAGTGCATGTAGAAGAGGACATGGACGTGAAGAGACGAGGTGAGTGCATGTGGGGGAGGGCATGGACATGACGGGACAAGGCGAGTACATGTAGAAGAGGACATGGACGTGAAGAGACGAGGCGAGTGCATGTGGGGGAGGGCATGGACGTGAAGGGACAAGGCGAGTGCATGTAGAAGAGGACATGGACGTGAAGAGACGAGGTGAGTGCATGTGGGGGAGGGCATGGACGTGAAGGGACAAGGCGAGTGCATGTAGAAGAGGACATGGACGTGAAGGGACAGGATGGATACATATATAGGAGAGGGCATGGACATGACGGGACAAGGTGAGTGCATGTAGGAGAGGGCATGGACGTGACGGGATAAGGTGAGTACATGTAGGAGAGGGCATGGACATGACGGGACAAGGTGAGTGCATGTGGGGGAGGGCATGGACGTGAACGGACAGGATGGGTACATGTAGGAGAGGGCGTGGACGTGAAGGTACAGGATGAGTGCATGTAAGGCAGAAATATGTAGGAGAATATACTACTGGACAGGTCTGGTACATAAAGGAGTTGATGGGAACATGAAGAACGGTTTGGGTACATGAATGGCGATACCCGTGGATTGTATCCGGTGGACGGTAGATGGTGGGGCAGGTCGTGTAGGGACTCAAAGGGGCAAGGAGGAAAGCCAGCAATGTGGAGTGCATGTACTGTGTTTGGTACGCGCATGCGATGGGGCGATTTGATAGGCCTACAGGAAGTTATAGGCTGTCCGCAGTTGTGTGGTGCTTATGTCCTCAGTTTGCTGTTGTTTATAAATGTCCTCAGTTGGGTTGTGTTTATGTCCTCGGTTGGGTTGTGTTTATGTCCTCAGTTGGGTCGTGTTTATGAATGTCCTCAGTTGGGTTGTGTTTAATGTCCTCAGTTGGGTTGTGTTTTTGAATGTCCTCAGTTGGGATGTGTTTAATGTCCTCAGTTGGGTTGTGTTTAATGTCCTCAGTTGGGTTGTGTTTATGAATGTCCTCAGTTGGGCTGTGTTTAATGTCCTCAGTTGGGTTGTGTTTAATGTCCTCACTTGGGCTGTGTTTAATGTCCTCAGTTGGGTTGTGTTTAATGTCCTCAGTTGGGCTGTGTTTAATGTCCTCAGTTAGGTTGTGTTTAATGTCCTCAGTTGGGTTGTGTTTAAGGTCCTCAGTTGGGTTGTGTTTAAAGTCCTCAGTTGGGTCGTGTTTAAGGTCCTCAGTTGGATTGTGTTTAATGTCCTCAGTTGGGTTGTGTTTAAGGTCCTCAGTTGGGTTGTGTTTAAGGTCCTGAGTTGGGTTGTGTTTAATGTCCTCAGTTGGGTTGTGTTTAAGGTCCTCAGTTGGGTTGTGTTTATGAATGTCCTCACTTGGGCTGTGTGTATAAATGTCCTCAGTTAGAGTGTGAAATTTCATACTAGAAAATATTGACTTTTCGAAAATACTGAATGAACGGATTGTTTTTAATTTCCGATATGAGTTTAAAACTAACTTTTTATGGCTGTATGTGCTGCAGAAATGGTGGTCCTCACTTGGCAGGTGAAAAATCATGGTCCTCAGTTGGCAGGTTATACGAGTATGTGTGTGTGTGTGTGTGTGTGTGTGTGTGTGTGTGTGTGTGTGTGGAGGGTGTATGGGTGTGTGTGGGAGGGGGGTGTACATGTGTGTGTGTGTGTGTGTGTGTATAGGTGTTGGTAAAACGTATATGTGTGTGTAAGGGTGCATGTGTATATAACTGTGTGGGGGAGTGGAGGGTGTTGTGTCGTAGACCATGGGGTTTATTTTTATTTAAAACCATGCGGTTTATTTCGGATTTCAGAATTTTTTTCAAAGGTTGTTGGGCAGTTGTATACTAATTTCATCAGGTGTACAGTAGAAACAACTACACTTACCACACTGTCTGCCCCTGATGACGCCAGTGTGTCTTTTGATGAAGTATTTGGTCGGGTTTTGTTTTTATTGCAAAATATTGTGTTTTACGTTTGTTATTGGAATCATCAAAATTTGGCTGTATTGGTGGTATTAGATTGATTCTTACATATATGTATGATATAAAGTAAATGAGTTCAGACACGTACGTGGAATGGTTGGCTGTACATATTGGGTTCCAGTATTAAATTCCAGTGGGTCGGGGTGTTGTGTGGGACTGGTAGGTGTGAGTGAGTGTGTAGGGTTACATGTGATACATATATGAGAGTGTTTGGAAAAAGTTTTCGTACATGTACTAACTGTAGTGAAAACCTGAAGCAAACGATTCAATAATTCATTGGTCATATATCAGAACTCCATGCCAGTCATGGCATGACCATACAATAGCCCGAAATGAATGAACTTCAGAACGATTATCAGGAATTATCTCCGTCGGCAGACCATGAACAAACAGTTTTCTATGGTATCACCGTTCTAAGAAATAACATGTAGACATGGTTATGTTATAATATCGCCAGATTAATGTGGTACTGCATTTTCATACGTAGATAAAACCGCACATTTGGTAATCTACGGATCAAGAATTAATTAATTATTTGTAACTTCCACGGCTTCTGGCATAAAATATCAGAAAAATTGTATGATCTTTGATGCACCTCATATCATCTGTTTTAGCTTCGTTGGCGCCTGCTGCTGTAGGATCACCAGCTTGGATGTTCTCCGAGCATGCTGTCAGAGTCTCCTTCAATACATTTCTCCACTGATCAGATATGTGATTAATATGTTAGGCATAGGGAATCACATATAGACAAATTAAAAAAAAGTAATTGATAATTATTGAATTGAAATTATTGAGTCTATGACAGAAGATTATAACGAGAATTGTGTGTCACCCGTCTAAAAACATCTAGCTTCAACATATAACTCAAAATATCTTCCAAGATTTATGGAAAGGTGACGCACAAGGAAATAATGAGTTTCAATATTACAGGTAATAACAGTATGGTTTATGAACATCAATATGGGTTTCGCTTTAAACATTCGACCATACATCTGATCACACATCTCCTGATTAATTATGTTTTTGGATGCAGCAAATAGCACACCAACTAAATATACTTTATCTATATTTTGTGATTTGTCAAAGGCTTTTGATGTATTTAACCATGATCTACTCCTGAAAAAAAATTTTTATGGCATTAGAGGGATAGCTAATGATTGGATCCGTAGTTATATGACAAAAAGAAAACAGTATGTGGAATTCGATAAAACGAAATCCAGTATAGAACATCACCTGCGGTGTACCACAAGGGTCGATACTCGGACCACTACTATACCTAACATATGTTAATGACATTTATCAATGTAAAAAATATACCATCCTTTCCTTAGCTGATGACACCTCGCTTATTATAAGTGACCACAATAAACACAGTTTGGAATTTAATGCAAATACTGAAGTGAACAAATTGTTTGGTTGGTTCTGAGCAAACCGATTATCTCTAAATGCAAAGGAAAACTAAATATATGATCTTTGATAGTCCTCATAAGAAGCTTAAGCATGATTTTACCATACAGATAAATGGAGATCATTCGAAAAAAGTGGGAGAACATTTCAGAGAGAATAGCACAACATTTTTGGGGATTTGTATGGATGAAAACTCGAATTGGGAAAACCACATGTTACACGTCAAAAACAACCGTATCAAAAGCTCTTTTTATGATAAAACAAGTGAAAATATATTACTGAATAAATGGTTAGAAACCCTTCACTACTCAATGATTCATCCCCATATTTTATGTGGGATACTAGCTTGGGGCAACGCCGCATCAACCCATTTTTAATAGCTTGGTTACTATCCAGAAGCGAGCAATAAGAGTTAAAAACAAAGCCAAATTAAACAGTCATACTGAGCCACTATTCAAATGTTCTGTTATCATAAAATTAACAGACCAGTAAACAGATGAGGTAATGTCATTTGTCGATGATTTCTTTGCTGGTAAATTACTAGTTTCATTTTATATACATTCAAACTAAACAAGGACATCAAATCAAACTGCAGCACCTGTACTAGACAAGGTAACGATTTATATGTGCATCAAACAAAATCTAATTTCGCTGGCAAATTGCTTTTGTATAACTTTCCAATTGTCTGGAATTCATTGAATCCTGGCAACAATGGGCTGGATACCATCTCATACTCAAAAAGGTCATTTCACGAAACCATTAAAAGAAAAAATTCTGTCATTATATGCGAATATTGTGAAATGTGATAATCATAAAAGCCTGCCAAGGTGGCAAATAGCATACATTTACATGCAACCCGTGACAAATTTCCAATACACATACACATGTAATTGAACAACCATGATGTATGATCAACCTACATCTTCTGATTTTGTTTTTCTTCCATATTTTCATTCGTATCTATGGAATACACTCAAATGGATAACACGTGTTTGGATTCTTGTTTCAATGTCCTGATCTAATGCAGCATATGCTGCATGATATGCTTTATAGACTTGGTGATATCTCTATATCGATATACAATTGATATATCTTTGTGTATGCCAATTCAAGTCTTCATTGGCATCTTATCACCATTTCGTTCCCCAAACTGGTAGTATCAATGGATTATAATGGCCCTCCCATCGCCTGATCTCAGCACGAGCGACAGATTACATTTTTCCCATCCCGTGTTGACTTTGCAATGATGTATCTAAAGTTCCAAATACATTTTCTAAATATAAATTGTAAATTTCATTACATGAGATTTAATCAGCCGGATTAATATTTTCCCATATATAGTGTTGAGTATTATTGTGAGATATCAGTAACTATCTTATGTAGTAAATTTGTGTCTTGTATACGTTACAGGCCAGAAGGAAGACAGTACAATTTTGTACTTTTTTGGTCTGCCCTATTTTTTCTCTAATTTATGTATATACATGTGTATCAATGAGCTGTTGAAATTGGGAAAATGAAGTCATTCATTCATTCGATATGACAACTAAACCGATACAAGACTAAACAAACGGATACAAGACTAATACAAGACATGCATTCTAATCAACTAACATTTAGTTAGGAACAATAATATTGTAGGTACATACATGGACAGAACATGTATTGAATGGTAATGGTACATGGCTGTCATTGTCAATGAGGGTATTACAATGAAGGTGAAAGATAATAAAGTCATGATTCTGGGGATCGCAATCATTGATATGTATAGTAAAATTTACATTTGCATGCTTAGTGTCACAATAATTGTAGATCTTTCAAGTGCTCTCTGAATGCAAATACTGAATCTTGGCAAACAACGGGCAGAATGATTGAATTTGGCACGGATCTTCGCGTGAATGTGATCAATAATGTGAAACAAAACTAAAGAATCTGGTGAAGATCGGGCTTCCCAATTTGATAATGTCATACCACCATATATATATATATATATAGCCGAGCACGGGAAGAAGCAATGCGTGAACTCAATGCACTAGTGAGAAGCCCACCCATAAGAACTGAGCTGAACAAACAACCACGGTGACCGTCGATATTATTGTATGCAAAGGCAAATGTTGCACGAGTTCCCAATTCACGGAATCCAGAAACCAAATGCATATATACTACATGAAATACATGGTAGGTATAATTCATATATGCTTATTGTCCACAGCGCGGAAAGTGGTATTCGCGGTAGATGTGACCGGATGAAGGTCGTTAAACAATGCAAAGTATGCGTGAGCCGGAACCGCTGTATTGTGTACCTGCCGAGAGGCAACTATTGGAACATGTTGGTAGAGTTGACAACATGCGTATCATCATTTATTAATGTCCTTCAATGGATCATTGGATTCCAGGAATTTCCCGTGAAAGGCTTGCCAAAAAACGTATTATTTTACACTAATATGTACTTAGTGATAAATACTACTGTGTACATCACCTACTACGGAAGCGTAGAAGGGCCACTATGTATTTTTTTATTTTTCAATTTCCCGTGTTATAACTCGATAATATCGACTTATAACTCGATAATATCGACTTATATCTTGATAATATCGACCTATATCTCGATAATATCGACTTATAACTCGATAATATCGACTTATAACTCGGTAATATCGACTTATATCTCGGTAATATCAACTTATAACTCGGTAATATCGACTTATATCTCGATAATATCGACTTATATCTCGATAATATCGACTTATATCTCGATAATATCGACTTATAACTCGATAATATCGACTTATAACTCGGTAATATCGACTCATATCTCGGTAATATCAACTTATAACTCGGTAATATCGACTTATATCTCGATAATATCGACTTATATCTCGATAATATCGACTTATATCTCGATAATATCGACTTATATCTCGATAATATCGACTTAACTTTATATATTGTAACTGATTAGGACCTCGGTACATATTACAGTTGACAAACTAATCGTACACGCCCACAAATACTCAACATGAATGACCGTGATGAACTTGTAGTGAAGTATTTTCGCCTGGGATTGAAGTACCAAGAAATTTTGAATTGTCTAGATCATTTACATGGCTATACGTTAAGTGTTCGTACATTGAAAAGGATTACTAAAAAGTGCGGACTTTACAGGAGAAAGTATAATAGTGACATATTGAAGGTAGCACAGTTCATTAATGAAGAATGTGCCAGCTACGGGCAAATGCATGGCTTCCGATGGATGCATAGTAAATGCCTAGAGAATTCTTTAGTTGTGAGCCAAGATACAGTCAGGATTTTGTTAAATATCCTTGACCCAGAAGGGGTCGCCAAAAGAAAAGGGAGACGGATGCAACGAAGAAAATATTCCAACCCCGGACCAAACTTTGTTTGGCACATAGACGGCTATGACAAGCTGTGCAGATATGGGATTTTTATCCACGGAGCAGTTGACGGCTTTTCAAGAAAGATTATTTGGTTAAAGGCATACAAAACAAATAAGGACCCCAAGGTCGTAGCTGGGTATTTTGTAGAGACTATACAACGGGACTATAGGTGCCCTATGCGCATTCGAGCCGACAGAGGCACCGAAAATGGGCACACGGAACAAATGATGAAGTTTTTGCGACGAAACCACGAGGACCAATATTCAGGAGAGAGGAGTTTCATGTATGGGACAAGCACAGCAAATCAGCGCATAGAATGCATGTGGGGCATGGTTCGGAAGCAAGGTATTCAGTACTGGATTAACATGTTCCAGGTACTACTTGACGAAAATCTATTTGACGGAGGGTACTTAGATCAAGAGCTTGTACGCTTCTGTTTTATGGACCTTATCCAGGTAACTTGACAATCAATATCACAGAGTCTCTGTTATATAACGCACCTAACCTGTACCTAACCTGTACCTGACTTTGTATCTGATCCTGTATCTAGCTTGTACCTGACATGTGCTAAACTGGCCCTGATTCCTGTTGTTGGTTTTAAACTATCTCATTGTACGTTTTCAGGCAACTCTTGATGACATACGTTCCACGTGGAATCACCATCGAATACGGCCATACAGACAGCGCATCTTGACCAGTGGTCGTCCATGGATCATGCACACGATACCAGCCTTACATGGAGCAAGGGACTACGCAGTTACAATTGACCAATTCGATGTCCAAGCGTGCGTGAGTGAAATTACACCACGTCGCGAAATCCCTTGTACGGAACTAATTCATGACTTATGTGTGTGTGTAATGGAGGAACACGATATCACAATGCCATCAGATGCGGATGGACGACTAGAGCTGTACACATTGCTTAGATATGATATTATGTCCAACTTGTAGAAACGATTCGAATGACATCAGTCTGACGCGTTGAAAAGTAATATTTAAGGGCCCGAAAAGCGACAGTGCACTGCGTTGGACTTGTCTGGCCCTTAACATCAGGACTGTCAGTATGCTGGGTCTGAGAAGTGTCATCTTGATCAGCGTTGATTTCTTGCAATAAAGTTTGGAAAATGAAATGCTCATTGTTGTCTAATCCCTGAGTGAATTCATTCAAAATGGTCGCAATTGCATTGAGCCTGCGTATATGACTTTTGTGTGCCGTACATGTTAAATTAAAAAGTCGGAATGTGGTTCATTTTAATTTTATTTTTAAAACATCAAGTGAAACAATGAATACAATTACAGGAGAATCGGTTTTTTCAATCGTGAAATAATCGTGATATATCCATACAAATGTCGTTGTGACGTGATCTATAATTCCATGTCGAAAACACCAATAAACCCAGATGACAACAAAACAAGTGCATTCTAGCAATATGAATCGTCCGAGATATACAATATTCCAGCTTACTATCAGGCAATAACAAATGTGTTCTTATTGTGAAAAAAAAAACAAATAAACTCAGATCACAATAAAAACAAGTGCATTTTAGCAATAGGAATCGTCCGAGATATACAATATGCCTGCCTATTATCAGGCAATAACAAGTTTGTTCATATTCTGAACACATTCTATCTACATGTATATGTAACGAGTTCCATCGAGTAGGTAGCGCAATTAAAGTCAAACTCGGGGTATTTACCCAATCAACATAAACACAAGTACATGAACTAATCATGAAAATCACACACAAACTAGCAATGTTTGTCTCCAACATAAAATGTTACATCGATTAGTAGTTACTGATGAATGGAAACACCAAAACAGTCATTCATCAGATGCATTTAAATAAATGCGACGTCATTAATTCATGTCCATAACCCATACACTGCTGGTCAATACAGCGTTGAACTCCGATCTGAATTGTGGGAAATTCTCATACACCTTGGGCAGTTCAAGAACCCGTCCACACGTGTGTGCTATCGGTCTGCGCTCCAGACCTTGGAGATCGATCATGCGGACTGTGAGGCTGTGGTAATTGCCTTCCCGGTCGGACAACGTCAGATTGGATGCCGTGGTAAAGCGTAGGAATGTTCGAAGCATATCTTCGTTCAACTCGCGTATGTATCGTTTCAGATGATTGAATGATTTAGCATCGGAATCATCACATGTCAGAATGGATAACACCCGCTTTGTCGTTGGTTTTAGTCTTTCAAGTACGTTGCTCAAGTCGATGTTTAGTCCATAACCCAACAGCGTCGCGAAGAAGGAATCCTTGATGAATGATGGCTCCTGTATGATTTCCTTGTTTGCTATTTGACCTAGAGTCTTTGATATGTTGTCCTTCGTCACCCGAACTTTGCACTCATGGATGGACAACATTTCTAGGAGGTCGTCCTGGTCAACACAGTCGAAATCCGCAATAGCAGCCTGGAAGACAACACGTTCGCTGTCTGGGACATAGAGCATGAACTCTTGTAGGATTTCACCGTTGTTGTCGTGCGGGTCTACACCATACAGACAACACTTCAGGAAGCTCGGCGCCAATCTCACAGGTATCACACCTTGCAGCACCCATCCCATTGCGAAGACATGCGCTATTGATTGCCAGTGACGGAATTCAAAATCATGTCTCAGGAATGGAACTTTGAGGTCTGCACCCAGTGTGCATTGCTCGTAGAAAGTGTCCCAGAATTCCGACAGAATATCTCGCATTACTCCGCCGTTGTCGTCGGCTCGCTCCACTTCTCCATTGGGTAGAACTACTGTAGCAGTTATGATATCGTTCTTGACGTCAATGTCTGCCTGGCTTGACAAGAAATCTATTAGCTCCCGGAATACATGTCCTCGGTGTACTCTGATTTCAACAGGTTTGCTCGGCCGTGTAGGTGGAACAAAGTTGGCGAACTGTATTTCACCAAGTGAGTCCTCCCAGGCAGCTTGTGGATGACCATCTGTAGGAGTTGACGCGATGGGTCCAGGCTGCTCTTCAGGAACCAGTGGTGGGGTATCATCAAACGTCTCCTCGTCGTTTTGGAGGTGTGCACCGGCGTCTCCCGTGGCAAGTTGCTGATCAGAGTCCTGAACCAGGTCCGGCAGGGTTTGGTCTGCATTGTCACGCTCAAGCACGTTGTCACCGGTAAGCTTAGTTTTCAAGTAGAAACGGATTTTTCTCATTTTTGCGATGTCAATGATGTCTCGTAGCTTAGTGTTTGTGTCCATGGTATGACATTTGAAGTCAGTAAGATCAGTTTCCATCTCCGTCAGAGGTCCGAATGATGATTCTCCATTGGGGAAAAATAACTGCGTAGCCTTGGTTATGATATCATTCTTCGTGGCATCTTTTTCAACAGGTAGGGTTCGTGTTCCACCCCCCTTCTTGGCTCTGATCTGGGCATAAATGTGTCTCTTCGGATCAAAATGCATCCATCCCAGCTCTATCATATGGTGGGGTTTCGCTGCATTCTTCCTTGGCTTTTTCTCACTGGCTTCCCCATCATCATCCCTACTTTCTAGGCGAGCTTTGAGGCGTTCTATCAAGCTCTTCTTTTTCACGGAAGACTTATCTGCGAGTTTCAAAAAGTTCCTGAGTGCTAGCAGATCGCCTGGTCTCGAGACGTACCGTGCGAGTTGTTCGTCATCCATCAAACGGGCTACATCTTCGTCGACCTGAAAGAAGTTACACAGAGCTTATTTACTGTGTAAATTATTAGTTCATTTTTGAATCGGGTGGTTGATGACGAAACACTGAGAACAGTATGCATCGTTTGTCACAATAAGTGTTCACGTTCTAAATCTACACCGTAGTGTTTTATCTGTTGTGCTCGGAAACAGAACAACATACTGTAAATCATATAATTAACCTAGTTAAGTCTATTATGGAGCACAATAAAAGTAGTTAAGGTGACAAACGTTTATCAATGGACTCGAACAAGAAAAATCATTTGCCCAACAAACTTTTTGTGCCTATAGTAATGATACTTCTAAATATGTAATAGAAATTGCTGCCAGTTACATAGATCAACAAAATGTGGTGGTTGTGATAACGTTGATGTCATTATCAATTAAAATTAATTTTTAGTTAAATTTAAAGGTGGGGAAGAAAGATACTTGTAAAATGTTTTTGGCGACAGGGATGACGGGGCTTAGGGGGATACACCCACTCGGTCGTCGTTGACCGCAAAGCGTCTGTGAAGAGGAGTGAATCCTGTGAAGAGGAGACGCACGTTTCAGTCTCGGAACAATATGCCAGATGCGTAGGAAATATTGATACCAAGCACAGGCGTCAGGCGAGAAGAGGCCAGATTCCAGCGTGAAGGAGAGCAGATATGTTCCAATGTGGAGGAAATAGATGCCAAACTCGAGGAGACAATTTCCAATGTGAAAGAGACAGTTGCTAGAATGGAGCAGATATGTTCCAACGTGGATTAAATAGATGCCAGACTGTGGGACTTGGAGACATATTCCAGTATGAAAGAGACAGTTGCAAGAGTCGAGGGGACACATACCAATGTGGAAGAAATATATGGTAGACAGGAGGAAACAGGTTCCAATGTGAAAGAGACGGTGGAGGAGACAGATTCCGATGTGATGAACTTTTCCACCTGATAGATTTCCAAGATTGTGGCATTGAATCGGGAAGGAGTAGGGAGCATCAATACAAAACCCTTTTCGGGTGACGGGACCGAACTTTAGAATACCATTTGTAGATTATAGCACTGCATTCGGGAAGAGTAGGGATCCTCGATGCAAAACCTAGTATCGGATGACTGGTTTGAACTACATAATATAATCTAGGATTGATTGACTACATTAATGTGCAAAATATTATTATTTTGATGTCTTTATGTCACATAAAAAAACATCAATAGCTTCATGCACGTGATTTATTTGGTATGGTATGGAAGCCCTAATTCATATGGACACAACTGAAACACATAAATCTGTCAAAGTAGGTCACTGATTGACACAAACATTGTATACATTACCTTGTCTTCTCTCATCTTTTCGACCGCCACACCGCAGTCCCTTTTCAACAAGAAAGCCTCCATTCTGTGGAATAATAATAATAATAATAATAATAATAATAAAGAGGGTAAGTACGATCTCTATCTCGTTGTATTTTTAGCCCGATGCAGATTTGTAAGTTTAATTTGCATTTATCGTCTGACTCCATGGAAGTCTCCCGTGCCAGTAATAATATTATTATATGCCTACGAAAATGCTACAATGGATTACACAGAGTGCAATCGGTCCGATATATTGCGGTATTGACCGCATTCATATTGACCTGCGTCGCGAATAGCAACCGACGGTCTTTTGAAGTTTACGTATTCATGCGCTGGTGAAATGACGTTTTTTGGTTTTGTAGTAATGAAAATGTCCACAAAATTATATGCTTTCAGGATATAAAATGGCTAGAAAATGTCAGCATTTGTAATCACATCTCTCCCGAGGGGTATGCATATCATGATGCGGCATATAATAATAAGTTAATCGACTGGATACAGTGTTTGAGGCCCTCAGTCGTGTCTGTGCCGCGGACGCACTCGCAAGGTCGTGCGTGCTTCGGCCCAGACACGACCTCGGGCCTCAAACACTGTATCCAGTCAATTACCTATAATTATTTAGCACTTCTTGGACCCATTGACGTCGATACATCACCGTAATTCTCACACTTAAAAGAATTCTAATATTTCACACTTCCCTGTACCAGACCCCGGAGCTGTCAAGCCACACCCTAACAATAACCCCAACTCCCCCAGACAACTCGCGTAGCAACAGGCAAAGCTTGTGTCCACCGCCTTCCCTACATCCAATTGTTATCACGAAATAAACTGTGTTGTTATTTGAGTTATTATCAAAGTATAGTGGTCAGACAGTCCCGGTGCGGCCCCCGGTATGCCCCGGTTTAGACCACTAACCTTGACACACCGGAGACGTACCGTGGTGGCACCTTGGAGGAACCGTGATGAATTGGGATGAATCGATGACGAATGACCCACCGGCAAACTCCCCAGTGATTTGAAAACTACGGGTGCTCACGGAATCATACCAGGGGATTTCTGAAAACCTTGGCGGCACCGTGACTTTTCCCCTGGGATCACGAGGACTTCACTGTGAGTCCTCGGGCTGTGAAGACGCGCCGACTACCACCGGGGGCGACCGTACCTCTACCTGGGCTGCACCGTGATAGAACGTAGCGACACCGGCAACAATCGGGGCAATACCTGGATGACACCGTGGCAAACATGGACAGTAGGCCTACGGTGCCTTGATATAAACCTTACCTGAACCCTGACAACCGGGGCTACGCCTTGGTTTGCCGGGCTAGATCGTGACACCGTGTAGCCTATGTCCGGGAATAAATTTTTTTTTCTCCAAAAATCGTCCCGGTATACCCCGGACCATTGTCCAATAATATCCACCGGGACGTACCGGGGCCCACACGCGGACTGTCTGGTCGCTGGTCCCCTGGGCTAATGGATAATGGCTGATCAGGCTAATGGATACGGACAAGTGTATCCCTGCATACTACTTTCATAGTACACACGTACATGTCCAAACTGTGTACATACAAGAACACCTCTACCAAGTAGAGGTTTAGGGAACCAGTGTTGCCACTTTGCCTTCACTTTCAAATTGACCCTCGAAAATCACACTTCCATAGAGGTCTAACAAGTAAAGGTTGTGCACGTTAAAAGTGAGGCTTAAGTTCTACTTTTCGTAAAGTGTGGATTAGGTGACGGTTGCGCACCCGACATATGCCTTGGAAAATGGAAATATAGGCTCTTATATACACAATTAGATATATATCTATCTACACATCATGTAGGTTAGCGGCACGCGGTGGGCGGAGAGCGGCAAGCGGGCGGGAGGCAGTGTGGTACGTGTGCCCCTCGATGTCACACCCGAGAGCAAGCACAACGAGCCTGATGCATCGGGTGGGAGGGGGCTGGGGGTGCTCTGTTATAATCGGAATAAAAACGTTCTGATTTATCATGACTGAACTTAGAGGATTTCCCCTAGAGCCTACAACGTTTTATTGTATACTGCACACTCAAGAATTTGATCTCTTACCCCGTCTTATCTTCTGCAGTCACCTTGTTCTCTTTCTACGGAAGCGCTTCTACGCTTCCGTATCTTTCAGTCTTAAATGCCCCTAATCTCTACAGCATTCACACATATGTCGATATCATCAAGTTATAAGTCGATATTATCGAGTTATAAGTCGATATTATCGAGTTATAATTCGATATTATCGAGTTATAAGTCGATATTATCGAGATATAAGTCGATATTATCGAGATATAAGTCGATATTATCGAGATAAAAGTCGATATTATCGAGTTATAAGTCGATATTATCGAGTTATAAGTCGATATTATCGAGATATAAGTCGATATTATCGAGTTATAAGTCGATATTATCGAGTTATAAGTCGATATTATCGAGATATAAGTCGATATTATCGAGATATAAGTCGATATTATCGAGTTATAAGTCGATATTATCGAGATATAAGTCGATATTATCGAGATATAAGTCGATATTATCGAGTTATAAGTCGATATTATCGAGTTATAAGTCGATATTATCGAGTTATAACACGGGAAATTGAAAAATAAAAAAATACATAGTGGCCCTTCTACGCTTCCGTACCTTTCGGAATGTATGTGATGTCCAATACAATGCAAATGTATAGTACATATAGCAGTCAATGCCATCCAGGTATTTTCGAGGTTAATATTTGGAAGTCTCTCCCTGTAGTGACGGCATTGCGCACAATCCAAATAAAGCTTAATATTCCTGGTCAATACAGTGCCGTGAACACATCAATTCACGAGGCTTTGTGGACTAGATGCAGTGCTAGTTCAGGACCGATCATATATCACTACGCCATGTGCCAGAAGGGAATCATTTGTAACTGCTCCTGAGAAATAGGAAAAAAAATAATGGCATCATTGTGTAAAGTATGTATTGGGATTGGCCTATATCTTCTGCTGTGTATGGTTAAGGTTTCCATCTCGGGTAAGTAAAAGTAAATGTGTATTTATCAGTTAGCTACCACTCATTAACGGGAATGTGCCATTTAACCCTTTATTTTGAACGTTTGGTCACACGACGTTCACAGTTTTTCGTTCTGTTTAAAATGAGTGAATATAAAATTGTAGTTCTCTTTCGAGGATATCACTATTCTTTTTCATGTGTTACATCATCATGGTGCGAAAGTGTGAATAATATATTTGTGTTATTCTTAAATAAAATAGCATTCAATATGTATTCGTGAGAATATCTCGAATAGACTTGGGGGTACACTGGACCAATTGCATAGGCTTGCTGCGAAGTTGTTGCATATTTTTGGCTCTCAGTCTGGGACCAAAATTTACTGGTTCATGACATACAATTTTCGATTTACTGGTTCATGATATACACATACAATAGGAACTGATCCAATTTATACATCTAAGGTATCCTCATCAACATTTAAGAACTATTATCGAAAACAGCATTCTTCTTCTGGAAACGTAACACGAAAAACTGAATCTATGGAATATGAAAATCGCAAAGAAAATACTCATGACTTTTATTCAGAAATAATAACCAGTTAAACAGACAAAACTATACAAGTGTATACAGGACATAAAAGAAAACAATAATCCGCCAGGGCGAAATAGTAATTCGCAGAACCAAGTGAAATTTCGTTTGGGCAAAATACTAATTCCCCCAAACCAAATAAAATTTTGTTTGGGCGAAATACTAATCTACGGAAGTGCATTTAGGACATGGAAGAAAAAAATATTAATCCGCCCAATTCATTTTGTTCGAGCAAACTAGTATTTCGTCCAACCACAATTTCATTCGATTAAGGCACATTAGTATTCCGCCCAAACAAAATTTCACTTGGTTGGGGCGGATTAGTATTTCGCCCGGGCGAATTAGTCTTTAGCACGGGCAGATTATTTTTTCTCCCTTGTCCTAAATGAGCTCCCGTACAAAACCCTTGTGCGGTTGCAAGAAAAACCGGTAGTTCGTTCAACAGTAACTGTTTTGATTGTGAGCAAAATTACACTCTCTGATAATATTTTGAAAACGATACAAATGTTCATGTCCATGAGTGGAACCGTGGAATTGAGTACACTTGTTGCTATTCAAAACTATACTTTGTGAATATACCTAAGCATAGCAATACCGTATTGACGCGCATAGAGGCGCATGCGCCTATAAGCGGATTTTCGCATTTTCAGAGAGGTTTTGGAAGATATTTTTATTCACATAAAGGCGTATGCGCATATATCCGGATATAGGCGCACCCCAATATTCACATTCAAACGAACCCCAATATTCACATAGAGGTATATCCCAAAATTTACGTACAAGCGCACTCAAGTTTCACTTATGGTCCTGTGTTTGCAAATAAATATTATTATGTAAATAATTTTCCTGACAAGGGTGTACAAATCTCAAGAAAACACTTAGTTGAAAGGTATCACGAGATCACCACGTGTATTGCCCATCAAAACAACGGAGGACAAGGTGTTTTTACGGAGATGAATCAGGTGGATGGTTTTCCATAGGCCCCATCATGTTGTGTTGGGAGTCATTAAGGTGGAGGGAGAGGTCGACCCTGCAGTATATATATACTGAATGAACATGCGACTGGATTTGTGGCGGGTTTCTAGCTTGTGTTGTGATGGTGATGGTGTTGTAGGCCTAATTCTGCTGATGTAGTACAATTGTTCTACAATCCTTCTTACGCACACCTACATGTAGAGGCCTACAGCGCTTTTCCATAACGTGAAACGTGCCTACTGGGGGCCTTCTAGGGTAGACGTGTACCTTCCCCTCAAACCCCTACGGCACTATGCAGTATATCAACAGACAAATTCGAGTTCCATATGGCGTGTGCTTTAATTTTCTTCCAAGAAAGTGAACAAAAGACACGTTGCGTGGTTTAGACTACCTCATATATAGGCGCATGCACCTCTAACTGGATAATGGTTTTGGGTGGCGAAAGTGTCAACTGCTTCACATACTGGCGCATGCGCCTCTATCCGGATATAGGCGCATGCTTACTTATAGGCGTATGCGCCTCTTTGCGCGTCAATGCGATACCTAACCATACCAATTCATTGAGTTTCATGGTCCAAACGACGCAGCCAGTGTGCTCTCTATTCTTATGTAATTTGTTTCGATTTCAGTGACAGATCTGGCGTTCGGTAAACCAACGGAAATGATGGACACCTACATGACATACGTGTCAGACTATGCAGTAGACCATGACCCGGAGACATTTATACACGCTGTGAGCAATGGTGCTTGGATGGTGGTGGACCTTGGTCAGGTGTACCCTGTACAGACTGTCGTCCTGACAGCCATGCTCTCAGCTCAGCACCGTGAGTGAATACCCTAGTTTGTTGAATATCAGGATGTGTCAATTATTGCAGCCGCATGGATATGCACTCCATTTATTGGGCTACCGGACCTTTGGTCGGATAACCTATTGGCGTGGCGTTGTGTCCGTCGTCCGTCGCTTACGGTCGAATCTTCCTGAAATTTTGCACAAAAATGCCTACTACAAATATTTCCAGAAGGAGGTATTTTTGCAGTTTCTTGATTTTCGCCATTTTTTCAAAATGGCGGCCATTTTTGACATTTTTTCGATAATAAGCGAGATATTAGCCATTCTGTGCTCTGACCTTGAAACTGAGGTCAGAGGTCAAATTCAAGATCACGAGAATATGAAGCTGAATATTCTCGTGATCTTGAATTTGACCTCTGACCTCAGTTTCAAGGTCAGAGCAGAGAATGGCTAATATCTCGCTTATTATAGACTTTACAGCTTAGGAATCAATTGTGGACATATAGGAAATGATATATGCCGAATATTCCGATGACCTTGAATTTGACTTCACAGCTTAGAAATCGAACATGAACATAAAGGAAATAATATATGCAGATTATTGTCATAACCTTGAATTTGACCTTTGCCCTCATTTTCAAAGTCACAGGACAAAATGGCTAGTATCTCACTTATTATCGATTTTACAGCTTTGGAATCAATTGTGGACATATAGGAAATGATATATGCTGACTATTCCTGTGACCTTGAATTTGACCTCTGACCTCATTTTCAAGGTCAAGAGCACAAAATGGCTATTATCTTGCTTATTATCGACTTTATAGTTAGGAATCAATTGGGGACATATAGGAAATGATATACGCCGAAAATTCTGATGACTTTGAATTTGACCTCATTTTCGATGTCACAGTCCAAAAAGGCTAATATCTCGCTTCATATCAACTTCAGAGCTTAGGAATCAATTATGAACATATCGGAAATGATATATGCAGATTGTCATGATCTTGAACTTGACCTTTGACCTCATTTTCAAGGCCACAGGACATAATGGCTAATATATCACTTATTATCGACTCTACAGGTTAGGAATCAATTGTGAACATGTATACTAGAAATGATATATGTAAACATTCTCATGACCTTGAATTGACCAATGACCTCATTTTAAAGGTCACAGGACAAAAGGCTAATATCTAAAATATATCTTGTCCGGTAACCTCTCTTAGCCCTTGGGCTAATTTTTACATTGTTATTGTTTGTATACTTTACCTCTCAGTTTGAAATACATGTTCAGTTAAGCTCATGTACGCAGTGGATTCTACGTTTAGTTTGTGTTTCTAATCTGACACTAATTCATGCCTTATGCCACTTCATGAAGTAATGCAGTGGTATTGCTTGGTCCTGTTGAGAAATTATGTGATATTGATTAATATACTTTCACTTGCAGTTGCCAACTTCAGGAACTTTTACTTAGGAATCACCAATGACTCCGTTGCCGTGACTACTCCATCTTTCGCGGGACCGTCTTACACTGTGTGCAAGTATCACCCAGGTATTATAAAACAGGTTATGAGTCCCGTGTGGCTTCTCTTGTATAACCTCTATATTCCCATTAATTTCAAGGTTGGGTCAACAGTGTATAAAACAGTTAACAATTTAGGATGCATGTTTACCAGTACAACGGAGGTTGCTATGACAACCGATGTTGGTACTGTAATACTATAACCATGAATATCAATTACCAAACCACAAGGTGATATTGGTGAAGAATGTAAGCTTCCTTTTCGTGACATCAATGGCCAATGGATCTATATTCCGAATCAGTACCCGAATCAATCTATACTGAGGGTAGCAACCACTTTTCTATGACCGATGGTGCTGTTGCCAAGACATAGAAAAAACCTGTAAAATATGCTCAGCACTATGTAGTTTATTGATAAGCATGTAAATCATCATTAGCAATTTTAGCATGCTTCAAATACACGTTTATGCCCATAGCAACTTGATCGAATTTTCGATATCATTTCATGCTATATTAGTACTCTTCCTGTCATATTTTACCATGTTTGCTCAAATTTTCATTCAAGTTCAAGATATAGCACGCGTACGGAACAAGCCGGGAACTACATTGGCCAATTATCATTACATTGCACAAATTCAATGTGTAATTTGAAACAGTACAACATGGATGCAACCACACAATTATTAGGCCTAAAGCAGAGAGCCAACAATTTTGCCGTACTAGAACATCGTTGTCACGCTTGATTGAACATGCGCGTTATGATGCGCACAGCGTACTCACTCATACCACCTTAAGTGTATACTTCGACCGTGACCTGATTGTTTTTAGTTGAGTCAGCATTTTGGCCCAAGTAGCGCACCTTACTCTGTTAATACTACTCAACCACTGAATGTATACCATATTTAATCCGTCTGGCACATTTTTAATCTTCGTTGAATTTAGAAGAAACAGTAAGCTGCGCTACATGGGCCAGCATTTTTATTATTCCTTGATATTTTCGATACGGTGAATTTTAGAATGAAATGGACATTATTCAAGGACTTAGAAACGTCTTAGGGGTATTGTGGATGAACTATGACCTTCTATTGCTGATTATTTTTGTTTTGTTGCCAACAATATCACGGAAACAGTAGAACGAAATGATCACTATTTTTTGGATACGTCGCCTAAGGCATATATGGGTGCTGTGGATCAACTTTGCGTTGATATATCGAAAACGGTGTGCCAGAGAGGAATTCGGGGGGGGGGGGGGTGTAGGGGAGTGCGGACGGGTATCTTTCCTCTCAATCAAAAATGTCAGCATTTTGTTTTTGGTGTCTAGTTTTAATACGAAAGAGAGGAGAAATAATTTGCTGATGCCTTTTCATGTCCGCTGAGTGGTTGATCACTGCCCGGGGAAAAATTTATGTTAATTTTCTTAGTGAGTGTAAAGTCTCACATAAGTTTCAATGATTCATCACTGCAGAGGGGCGACAAGCAGAAGGGGATTCGAATGTAGTTTGTCTGTGTTGTTCATTTTGGGCGTAGGAGTTGAGGAGGGCATCGAGTGGAAACGGCTGGGAGCATCTAGTTATTTGTTGGGTTGTTCCAGGTAGTAATCTCAACTGAGTATATTAAAAATTTATCTTCGTCAGTTTGTATGGTGCAATGCTTGACAATGGGTTAGTTCCAAGACTTCTATTGTTCGATGATAACACACCAATACCCAATAAAAACACTCAAGAACAGGACCTCACTGGAAAAAACTGCATACACTTTCGTCGGTTATCTCGAGAGCTCATCTTTCGAAAAATTGCATGAATCTTGGAGACATACCGCGTTACATTTTAGCTCAGTATCAGGATTCAGTCACAGTCACGATTCCGTCATTTCTACTAGTAACACAGCACAAAATTTCTTTTTATCGTAAAAAAAATCCTCTAACAGAAACGGGTGTTCTATATGAATGAAAATCCCAAATAAAATGTTGAACCGAGTGATGTTTCCCACATAAAATTCTGCCAATGGATTAGGTGGCGGGTACCGTAGTTAGTTAAGGCGCTCGTCTCTTGACCAGCAGGTTGCTGGTTCGAGTCGCGGCGCTGGCCCTGCTGTGTTGACTGTCTAACACCCTTGGGCAAGGTGTGCATCACAATGTGTCTCGGTTCACTCAGTCGTACAAATGAGTACCCGATTGGCAATGTTTGCTCATGTATGTGTGACTTAGTCACCTTGCGCCAATGGCGCAACATATAGGTGATTGTCAATGGACGGTGGTCGGAAAGTGGTTCCAGTCCATAAAATCGGGGGTAATAATTGTGAAGCGCTTTGAGAATGTTGGAAAACGTTGAAAAGCGCTATATAAAAACCTACAGTTAACTAGACATTTCCGGTCGCCTACGACCGCTTGGGTGTATCCCCCGTAGCCTTATCATCCCTGTTGCCCCAAATATATTACTGATAAGTATGAAAAACTAGAGCAAGGGCTAAAAAAGATTACTAGAGAAATGTAAAATCTTAAGCCACAACTGTTTTCTTTTCACCAAAATTGCTGCATTGATCTTTCAAGATTATTGAAAGTCGAATTCAAGATCACCTCCAAAATCACTGCATATGGATTTCCATTTCGACATGTTTGACAAAATAACGAAATTACTGCCAGATCAATCTTTCCACCTGAAGTTATATGTCAACCCAGAATAGTTGACAAATCTGGTTCAAAGTTGATATTCAGAGTGAAAATAGACCAAAACTGCATTTCAAGTTGAAGAAATTGGAGCCAGATTGAACTTTTCGCCATGGGTTATATTTTAACTCATAATATGTGCCAAACTTGGTTTCAAGTTGAAATTCCATGTAAAAGTTGACCAAAAGTGCATTTCAAGATGATGAAATTGGAGCCAGATCGAACTTTACGTCATAAGTTATATTTTAACTCATAATATGTGCCAAACTTGTGTTCAAGTTGAAATTCAAACTAAAAGTTGACCAAAACTGCATTTCAAGATGACAAATTTGGAGCCAGATCGAACTTTTCACCATAACATATATTTTATCTCATGATATGTGCCAAACTTGGTTCCAAGTTGAAATTCAAATTAAAAGTTGACCAAAACTGCATTTCAAGATGACATAATGGGAGCCAGATCAATGTTTCCACAAAAAGGTCTATTTTCACCTGAAATATGTTCCAAATTAGATTTGAATGTGAAATTCCATTATCTGGTTCAGCTCAATAATAAGCGTTTCCCGTCTTAACTATTTTTTTTGAGATAAAATAATAGACTTAACTAGCAAAAATAATGTTAACTTATTTGGTTACAGCCATAAAACCTCTACTGAACAGAACCTTTACCTTGTTGAGCCCAATAATAAATATTTCTTGTCTTAACTATTTTTATTGTGGCCAATAATAGACTTAACAAGTGAAAATAATGTCAACTTTTTCGGTTACACCCATGAAATCTGTACTGGACAAAACCTTTACCTTGTTGAGCTCAATAATAAATGTTTCTCGTCTTAACTATTTTATTGAGGTCAATAATAGACTTAACTAGCAAAAATAATGTTAACTTATTTGGCTAAAGCCACAAAATCTCTACTGGACATAACCTTTACCTCGTTGAGCCCAATAATAAATATATCTTGTCTTAACTATTTTTATTGTGGTCAATAATAGACTTAACCAGTAAAAATAATTTTAACTTATTTGGTTACATCCATGAAATTTGTATTGGACAAAACTTTTACCTTGTTGAGCTTAATAATAAATGTTTCTCATCTTAACTATTTTTATTGTGGGAAATAATAGACTTAACTAGTAAAACTAACGTTAACTTATTCAATAATATTGTTCTGTTTTCACCCAAAACATCAGTTCGCTATTCTGAACAAGAATCCATTGCCATTTACTTTCATAATACAGGGTATTGGAGTGAGCACAGATGTCAAAGTGGGTATTTTAAAGGTCGTAATAAGTTAGTCTATTAACTAATTAATATTTATTTAGATCATTCTGAAAAACAATAGGTTTCGTGTGACGGTCTTTCGCATCGAGCCTGTGCGATTTCATGATCATTCAAAGAAAACTCCCACTCGTAGAGCGTTCACAAGCCATGTGTGTTAAACAGGCTAATTTGAGCACAAAATGTGTCACCAATCGGCCAATTTGGTCGCTATGGCAACCAAAATCGATTAGTGTCGGGATCTTACCATAAGATGTGTATGTATAAAAAATTATTAGAATCGGTTAAGATTTGCAACCTGTAGAGCGTTCACAAGAAAATCTCTACGGCGGAAGCGGCGGACGCGGCAGCGCGACGGAGACAAATCCATAGTATCCGCAGAACTTCGTTCGGGGGATACAATTAACCAAATGAGGTCGTTCAAAACATCTAACAACCGGCCCATATTTACATCGTGAACGGGACGCAAAGGTTTAATATCCCGATCATTTTTTATTTCCACGAAAATTCTTTGCAACTTTTTAACATGTCTTGTTGAAATCAAAATTGTGTGCCTTTCCTAATCAACCATGTTGTGCCATAAGGGAGAAGCAATAGCTTGTATGCAAATGGAAATAATATTGTAAAATATCGCATGAAATACCTAATCACATGTCGGGTGAAACATGCTGCCCCTGATGACGCCAATTTGGGTTCAGATATAAAAGTTTGGTCGGGGTTTGTTTTCATTCCGAAAGTGTTTGATGTTAGGGTTTTTATTGTCACCATCAAAATCTTGTTATAAGCGGTAATAGGTTGATACATACATTGTTACATCCGAGTGATATTTACACAAGGTTGTATAACATTAAGCAAGAGTAGTTCCAAGAATAGTCTTGATTGTGTATATATTCGGAGTGGTGAGGGAGTGGTACCACACATATAGTAAAAAAAACAAACAAGCAAAATAAATACGTTAGAATGTTTCTCGATGTATATAGTACTTGTATATGGAATTAAATAGTTTTCGATATTAATTTTATTCCGTTTTCTGTAATAAAACATCCTGATAGCATTTATTGATACGACAGGACCCATGGAGCTGTACCAGGAATTCCATCATTGTACGAATGGCACAGAGTATGGTAGATATTTCATCGTGCATACTGAAGTGGCTCTCCACTTCTGTGATATTGAGATTTATTCAGGTGAGCGTATGATGTCCTTTGTTTAGTAACAGTGCAAAATATTGTCCTTATTTAGCGTTATTGTGTGTAACATAGCTCACCTGTGTGTATTTCAGATAAGTTATCGAATGTGGCTCTATTGAAGCCCAGCGACCAAATCTCTACGTACATTGACAACGGAATAAACTTTCCCAGTGCCTTAGCTCTCGATGGTAATCCGTCCCCTAATATGTTCACTGGCTGGAGCTGTGCACACACATTGAACCCGGCACCCAGGCCATGGTGGTATGTGGATCTGGGCAATACTACCGTCATCCATGCAGTGGCGCTGGTATCACGCTCAGACTGCTGTAAGGACAGATCTCGCGTTATGAATGTTTTTAATAGTTTAATTATATGCCATTCATGGATACAGTAATTTTAATAGGTATGTATCTGGTGATCTATTAATTGATAGATATCACGTTACTGCTTCTTAGGTGGTGAACGTTTTCGAGATTTTAACATTGGAGTGACCAGGACAACCCCTACAGCGAGTAATCTGTCGCCCGCTGAACCATACTATCAAGTGTGCCGTCATAAAGTGGGGATACAGACGGACATGAAGTACATCTACACATGTGATAACTCGCCCGTCTATGGTAGATTTGTGGTCGTACAGCTAACGTCAACAACTGATGCACTGGCAATTTGTGAAGCGGTTGTCATGGGAGAGGAGTGTGAGTATTTATTGATGAGTGTTCTGTGATCCAACGATGAAATCATTCATCGTGAGAATGGTGTAAAATTTTGGTTGAATATTGGTGTAGACACAAGGCAGTTGGACCGCCAACAGTCCATATACTGTATATTATATAACATCACCATTTGACAATACATTTTAGCAAGTAGAAAAAGAATTTCATGACTAAACCTGTGTCATATTTAGTGTGTTGTCATTTTATCATTCTGTGTGACCTATTCACATTCAACACAATTCATAAAACGCACATACAGTTCAAAGTGACAATGTTGGTGGTTTACTCAAAATGTAAGTACGTTCCATGTTTACATCTGAATAAGGTCTAACACAATGCATTGAATTCGTCTATAAATTTGCATTATTGATATGTATCACATGTATATCATGACACAACTTGAGAAACACACATAGGATTCAAAGTGATGATGTTGGTGGTTGACTGCAAAACGTAAGTATTTACATTTGGATATCTAATAACAAAATGCATTGGATTCGTCTATATAGTTGCATTATATGAAGTATCACATTCTATCGTTTTTGCTCTAGTTTCAGCGCTTGATGCTATGAAGACCGGATCAGCGAATTCTGTTACAAACTGCACAGTAAAAATTATTATCTTATTTTCAGACTATTAGAAAATAAAACACAATTGAAGATTTTTATTCTTGTCTGTTACTATGCTGAACCCGTTATCTAAAAATGGGAGTGGTTTGCTTGTAATTTTCTCAAAGCAAGATAGCACAGATATTCTGTCTAAATTCTGGATTGATAATCTTGATTTATCGAGAAAAATGATAATATTGAAGAAAGTGTGATATCTTGAATCTATATACCCACAGAACAGTATATGTACCACGTACATTCAGATGTATATGCATGCATGCATGCATTATTGGATATTGTACGTGTACTTGAAGTACTTTCCCTACATGCCATCTATTTTTCAGGCCAAGTGCTTTCTTTCATATCAACCACTACGCCTGCTTGCAATATAACTACACCGGAACCCTATATAGTGCACAAATTCTATTACACGTCATTCAGTTCTATATACATGTATTGTAATTCAGTTGGTTTCTGTATAACACCATTGCATGGTTTGTTGTAATTTTATTCATTTCTGTTCTGCATTTGTGATTTCAGTGTGAATATATCCTGGACACTAATTGATACACTTAATCGTATTACTCTAGTGTCATATTTACTTTGTTTCTTCTTTGTATGTCTTCGTTTGTCCTACCCTGTTTGTATGCGAAATATCCAAGGGAATATTATATATTGTCGTGTACCAAGTATTCTCTTCAGTAATTGAAAGTACCTTTTCAAAATAACCATATTTCCATATGTAGATTCAAGTTGGGATGTATACTGAGCAGTATATTGTATACTAGTAACCAGACTGAAAGACAATAAATTTTGGTTTTGAATATTTATTAGCACAATGTATGTATACATGTGACAAAATTCGGAGAATATCTCAACAAATACAGGGAGCTTGCATGTGTACAACATCATGCTTAAGTCTGACTGTGTTTAGCATCCATTGTATATCATTATAGTAGTTGTCATCGCCCATTATGACATGCACTGATTAGTGAACGAACAGTGGCACCACAACTACATGCGAGTGACAAAATTAAGGCAGTATTTCAACGAATACAATGAGCTTATATACACGTAGAACATAATGCTTAGGACTATGTACCAGCTATTCCGGTATATCATTTGTATATATACTGGTGATAATGGTAGTTTCATCATCCATTATGACACTCATTTGTGGCAAACACAACCTACATGTTAATCTCTGCCACGTCTGTCATATCACGCCAGACTGGTACGTAATGTTTGTCTGCCAGAGTTATGACAAAATAGGCCTTGTGATCAAGAAGGTCATATGACTTGACGAGGATTATAATCTTCAGGATTTTCTTGTTCTTCTATTTCATATGATTGGAAACGTTGGTCAAACTTAAGTGTAGAATACATTTGGACTTCCAGAAATACATCATAGATGTTAGCTAAGTAGATATAATCAATTTGCCACCCCCTCGCCACCACCCAGGCCTCCCCTCTGGTCAGTTTCCCACCCACTGGCAATGATCTTGGATATAAATTCTTCCGGAGCACAAAATATTCCATAAGTCGGAAAAGATTTGCCTTTGCAAAATGTCTGAAACAAAGCTTACCGCAAGTCAAGTGACCAGGAATATTGTGTCTGGTTTGTTCAAAATTAAAGAAACTGGTGGCTCATCGGAAGTATGGAACAAGTTTGGAATGATAGCCAATAATGATCAGATGCCTGTTCATGTACAGGCTCTTTTGCAAAGAGGTATAGAGCTCTATGTTCAATTGTTCATATGCTACGGTGCGGTGCGGGTTCGGGCCTCAGTATGTGCGATGCACTCAATAAACCCACTCTGTGTGATCCCATTTCACACTTCTTTTCATCATTTATATATATCCAAGCCTAAAAGTCTGTTTGTGTCACGAGGAGTCATATAGTTACAGTATCCAAGTTACAAGAGGAATTCAAGCATTGAATTCAATTTATACATAACATGTAGTATAGTATATTCTCTCACAGTTCTCTCACAATAATAAAAGATGATGACTGTATAGGCTTACAGGGTGAACGATCCACAGTTATCCATGCCCTGTACATATATACCATATGATATGAAATTAATACACACATAGAACATATGTATATGGGTCTTGACATCACTGGTTCACAACAAATCGTCCACGATTTTATTCCACAACTCCATCATATTGTAAAAATTGTATGCGGGCCGCGGTGCAGTCCTACGCGGTGCGGTCCCACGCGGTCCTTTAACAAAAATTGACAGTCTCCAAACTTCAGGCCCGCCCCGCACCGCACCACAATGTTGGAGTCAATGTCCGCCCCGCACCGCACCGCGGGCTGCGGGACCCGCGGCCCGCGCGGGCAAACCCGCCCCGCGCAGAGCCTTATAAAGGCGCATGTGCCTATGAGGCAGAATTATAAATCCGCGTGTGCCCAAAAAGGCATTGTTTCATTTATAGGCGCATGTATGCGCCTGTATGCGCGGGAATACGCTAGGTCTAAGCTAGATTCTAGACGTAAAATAAGATAAATTTTCTCAAAACTAGATATTTTAACACGTTACATCAACGCATGCGCTGATCCAGCAACCGCACGCGCTCATCACAAATCAAGTGCATCAGCAAGATGGCAGACGAAAACGTGAATCAGTGGACATCGGCGGATGTTTTCAAGTATCTTGTTCAAAACTTTGGCCATGACATAGCGGAAACATTCAATCGTAAGTATACATCAATATTTTTGTTAGGTAGATTCCGTGACGATTTTTAAAAAACGGTCAAACGCGCGTCATTATGTCTGATGATCCAAATCAAACGATAGCTGCAACACTCACACTGCGTTACAAAGTTACCTTCCAATGAAAATCCCAAAGGAATGTGGTCGTCGGTGGTCGTCGCTATGGTCCGATAACCTATTGGCATGGCGTTGCGTCCGTCGTCGTCGTCCGTCGTCGTCCACATTTTTATCTTTTTTGTTTACGGCCGAATTTTTCTGAAATTTCGCACAAAAATACTTAAAAATAATTCAAGAAGGAGGTATTTTTTAGTTTTTTGATTTTCGCATTTTTTTCAACATGGCGGCCGTTTTAGACGAAAAATGCCTGATTTTGGACTTTGGCGGCCATTTTCTCAAAATATGTTCAGTAACTTTTTTTCTTTTTGATACATAACACTTCTCATATGTACTCCTATGATGTCTATAAATTTCGTTGCGCTTGGATCGCTCGAAGTGGGCCATTTTGGCCCAAACTCGGCCCAAATGGGACTATCCCATGTTAAATTCTCCTATGTTTTAAAATGGGACACATTATGCCTAATATCACACTTGATATTGAGATTAGAGACTAGCAATCAATTGTCGACCTATAGGAAATAATATATACTGAATATTCTCGTGACCTTGAATTTGACCTCTGACCTCAGTTTCAAGGTCAGAGCACAAAATGGCTTATATCTCGCTTAATATAGACTCTACAGCTTAGGAATCAATTGTGGACATATAGGAAATGATATATGCTGAATATTCTGATGACCTTGACCTTCGACCTCATTTTCAAGGTCACAGGACAAAATGGCTAATATCTCGCCTGTTATCCACTTTACAGCTTAGCAATCAATTATGAACATATAGGAAATGATATATGCAGATTATTGTCATGACCTTGAATTTGACCTTTGACCTCATTTTCAAGGTCACAGGACAAAATGGCTAATATCTCACTTATTATCGATTTCAAAGCTTAAGAATCAATTGTGGACATATAGGAAATGATATATGCTGAATATTCTCGTGACCTTGAATTTGACCTCTGACCTCATTTCCAAGGTCGAAGGACAAACTGGCTCATATCTTGCTCCTCTATTGACTGTATGGCTTGGGAATCAATTGTGGACATGATATAGAAAACGATATACACTGAATATTTTGATGACCTTGAATTCGACCTTTGCCCCTTCATTTTCAAGGCCACAGCACAAAATTGCTAATATCTCTCTGATTATTGAATTTACAGCGTAGCAATCAACTGTGGACATGATGTAAGCTTAATGTTATATATGCTGAATATTCTCTTGACCTTGAATTCAACCAGTGACCTGGTTAACATCTAAAATATCAAACATTGTCCGGTAACCTATCTTTGTCCCTTGGCCTAATTTTTAGTTTTCTGATTTTCGAATTTTTTTTCAAAATGGCGGCCATTTTTTGACGAAAAACGACCAATTTCTGACTTTGGCGGCCCAAACTCGGCCCAAATGGGATTTTCCCACGTTATATTCTCCTATGATTTAAAATGGGAGACAATTTTTCCAAATATCTCATTTAACTAGACGTCAAGGCCTAAAGATGCCTTGGAGGCATTTCGGTGTTAGGACTAATTTGTAATATTTAAAACATGTTTGCCATGGGCTCTACGACACATCGTTTCCTAGATATGGATGAAAATGAAAAATGTCGACTCAGCAAAAAAACATTTCAGGTCAAGGTCAAAGTTCATCCATAATACCCCTTAGACATGTTTGTCTAGGACGACGAGTCCGAAAATAACGTCCGTTTCGCTCTACGACGCACCGTTTCCGAGATATCGTCGAAAACGAAAAATGCCGACTCGGCAAAAAATTTTCGGGTCAAGGTCAAAGTTCATCAATAATACCCCTTAGACATGTTTGTCTAGGGCGACGAGTCCGAAAATAACGCCCGTTTCGCTCTACGACGCACCGTTTCCGAGATATCGACGAAAACGAAAAATGCCGACTCGGCAAAAAAATTTCGGGTCAAGGTCAAAGTTCATCAATAATACCCCTTAGACATGTTTGTCTAGGGCGACGAGTCCGAAAATAACGTCCGTTTCGCTCTACGACGCACCGTTTCCGAGATATCGACGAAAACGAAAAATGCCGACTCGGCAAAAAAATTTCGGGTCAAGGTCAAAGTTCATCCATAATACCCCCTTAGACATGTTTGTCTAGTGCGACGAGTCCGAAAATAACGTCCGTTTCGCTCTACGACGCACCGTTTCCGAGATATCGACGAAAACGAAAAATGCCGACTCGGCAAAAAAATTCAAGGTCAAGGTCAAAGTTCATCCATAATACCCTTTAGACATGTTTGTCTAGGGCGACGAGTCCGAAAATAACGTCCGTTTCGCTCTACGATGTACCGTTTCCGAGATATGCATGATGCCTCAAGGATGACTCAGCAAAAAATTATTTCGACCTCTAGGTCAAAGGTCGTTTGAGGTATCGATCCCAAAATCAATAGGGTTCTTCCCTGGTGATATATAAACCTCCGTGCAAAATTCTGCAACTATTGCCTGAATATTTTTTGAGTTATCGTCCGGAAACCAAGTTCCTCGATTTCATCCTCACGGACCTCACGGACCTCGGAGCCGGATCAAAAAAAAAAGTACACCCTAGAGATGTTTGTCTAGGGCGACGAGTCCGAAAATAACGTCCGTTTCGCTCTACGATGCACCGTTTCCAAGATATCGACGAAAACGAAAACTGCCGACTCGGCAAAAAAAATTCGGGTCAAGGTCAAAGTTCATCCATAATACCCCTTAGACATGTTTGTCTAGGGCAACGAGTCCGAAAATAACGTCCGTTTCGCTCTACGACACACCGTTTCCGAGATATCGACGAAAACGAAAAATGCCGACTCGGCAAAAAATTTTCGGGTCAAGGTCAAAGTTCATCCATAATACCCCTTAGACATGTTTGTCTAGGACGACGAGTCCGAAAATAACGTCCGTTTCGCTCTACGACGCACCGTTTCCGAGATATCGACGAAAACGAAAAATGCCGACTCGGCAAAAAAATTTCGGGTCAAGGTCAAAGTTCATCAATAATACCCCTTAGACATGTTTGTCTAGGGCGACGAGTCCGAAAATAACGTCCGTTTCGCTCTACGACGCACCGTTTCCGAGATATCGACGAAAACGAAAAATGCCGACTCGGCAAAAAATTTTCGGGTCAAGGTCAAAGTTCATCCATAATACCCCTTAGACATGTTTGTCTAGGACGACGAGTCCGAAAATAACGTCCGTTTCGCTCTACGACGCACCGTTTCCGAGATATCGACGAAAACGAAAAATGCCGACTCGGCAAAAAATTTTCGGGTCAAGGTCAAAGTTCATCAATAATACCCCTTAGACATGTTTGTCTAGGGCGACGAGTCCGAAAATAACGCCCGTTTCGCTCTACGACGCACCGTTTCCGAGATATCGACGAAAACGAAAAATGCCGACTCGGCAAAAAAATTTCGGGTCAAGGTCAAAGTTCATCAATAATACCCCTTAGACATGTTTGTCTAGGGCGACGAGTCCAAAAATAACGTCCGTTTCGCTCTACGACGCACCGTTTCCGAGATATCGACGAAAACGAAAAATGCCGACTCGGCAAAAAAATTTCGGGTCAAGGTCAAAGTTCATCCATAATACCCCTTAGACATGTTTGTCTAGGGCGACGAGTCCGAAAATAACGTCCGTTTCGCTCTACGACGCACCGTTTCCGAGATATCGACGAAAACGAAAAATGCCGACTCGGCAAAAAAATTCAAGGTCAAGGTCAAAGTTCATCCATAATACCCTTTAGACATGTTTGTCTAGGGCGACGAGTCCGAAAATAACGTCCGTTTCGCTCTACGATGTACCGTTTCCGAGATATGCATGATGCCTCAAGGATGACTCAGCAAAAAATTATTTCGACCTCTAGGTCAAAGGTCGTTTGAGGTATCGATCCCAAAATCAATAGGGTTCTTCCCTGGTGATATATAAACCTCCGTGCAAAATTCTGCAACTATTGCCTGAATATTTTTTGAGTTATCGTCCGGAAACCAAGTTCCTCGATTTCATCCTCACGGACCTCACGGACCTCGGAGCCGGATCAAAAAAAAAAGTACACCCTAGAGATGTTTGTCTAGGGCGACGAGTCCGAAAATAACGTCCGTTTCGCTCTACGACGCACGGTTTCCGAGATATGCAGGAAGCCTCAAGGATGAATCAGCAAAAAATTATTTTGACCTCTAGGTCAAAGGTCGTTTGACGGATCGATCCCAAAATCAATAGGGTTCTTCCCTGGTGGCATATGAACCTCCATGCAGAGTTCTGCAACTATTGCATAAATATTTTTCCAGTTATCGTCCGGAAACCAAGTTTTAAAATTAGCCTTGATTTCATCCTCACGGACCTCACGGACCTCGGATCCGGCTCAAAAAGAATAGGGTTCTTCCACATATCATTTCTGACTTGCGGTGAAAATTTGACAAGGATCCGTCAAGGCAATCTAAAGTTATCGTCCGGAAACCAAAAGTGGCGGAAGAAGAAAAAAAAGAAAAAAAAAAAAAAAAAAAAAAAAAATTCTGCTAAAACCATAAAGGCATTTCTAATGAAATTAGAGATTAGGAATCTATTGTGAACATATATGAATGATATATGCTGAATATTATCGTGACCTTGAATTTGATCTTTGACCTCATTTTCAAGGTCATAGGACAAAATTGCTAATATCATGAATATCTTCCCTGTTATTGAATTTATTGCTTAGAAATCAATTGTGGACATATGGGGAATAATACACATGTATGATGTATTTGTATGCTGTATGTCCTTGTGACCTTGGTTTTGACCAGTTACTTTTTTTCAAGGTCAAAATGGCTAATATCTAAAATATAAAACCTATATTGTCCGGAAACCCATCTTGGCTTTTGTTCTATTTTTTGTTGTTTAAACCACAATAAAGGAGAATTAAACATATATTTACATTTACTTGTAGTGATACTTAAAAAAATGGGCCAAGTTTGACCTCAATCCACACCTTTTGCTGTGGACCAATACGGCAATACTACTTTTAAACAATAAAAGCTCTGATTTGACTGTTGTTCAAAGTGGAGAAGATTCTGTTTACCATGTGCACCATGTCTACACATACATTTCATTCATGTGAAAACATTTGTCAATATTTCAGTTGGGAAGACCAATGCCATATACTCGGCTTACCAACAATAATAAACTGACCGAAAAACTTAGGGAGAGGAAACCCAACATCAAAATTATTCAACAGTTGCTAGTCTCGAGTTTCCTGCCAGGAAAAACTACATTGACACTCTCGAACTTGATGGCGAAGCAAAAGTGGCTAATATCATGGAGGCCTACCCTTGTTTCTCACAGGGGGTACACGTACGTTACCTTGGTTACAATTGATTTCACATTTTCATCATAATATGATATTTCCCATCATTTAGTGAGCTAACAGGGACATAATTAATAATGGTTTAAATCACCGCCGTGGATAACTAGCATGTATGGGGGGCGATTACAGTAGTAGAGTCCATGGTGAACAATTTTCTCTTTGCTTCGGAGTGGTGTTTAGTATACCTTTACGTATCTTTCACCAATGATCATCGTGTTTCCAGGTAGCAGATGAACTTCGCAGACATATCTCGAACACCAGCATTTCCTCAGAATGTGCATCGGAGTGTAAAGACCGATTTACCACAGTTGTCAACAACCTGTTTCTCTATGGCATGCCAGGAGTCATCAAACCAAAGTTCTACTCACAAGGTTTGCTCAGCAATGATCACTGATTGTGTCCAATTTTATTTGTTTTAAATTTTGTGTATCCCCTTAACAAAGTTCGGCGGATACTATGAATTTGTCATCGTCACGTCCGAGTCCGCTGTGGACACTTTCTTGCGAGCGCTCTACAGGTTGCAAATCTGAACCAATCTCGATAATTTTTCATGGAAACATATCTGATGGTAAGTTCTTGACACCTATTGATTTACGTTGCCATGGTGAACAAATTGGTCGATTGTCAAGGCATTTTGGATTTACTAGTGAGGCCTCCCCAATAGTTTTGTCCCCAGTCGAGAGTAATACATGTAAGTCCTTCAGGTCAGGAGTAGCAGATAGTTTTCTTCTGGCTATAACAGCAGTATTCTTGAAAAAGTTAGCATTGAGTTTGGTAATTAACTCCATTACTATCCAGAGTAAAAATAATTAAGCGCAGGAACTTCTATTAATGGAGTCAACAATACATGATTGTATTGTACTAATATTTATCAGTTAAAACTAGACGCTCTCCGGTCGCTGACGACCGCTGAGGTGTATTCCCCGTAGCCCTATCATCCCTGTCGCCTCCGAAATATAGACTCAAGCATCGAAAATTGATGTTACCTTGTTCGATATGTGAAGAATACGGTTCTTTGGCCCGTATCAAGCCGAGTGTCTGTAATGTCGTGCTAACAGACCAACAAGCCGGCAGTTCAATTCAAACTGTTTATTGTGGTGATAATGCCGATGTCCACACACACACCACAATCGGGGCCGCTCACACCTACGTCGGTGATTTCCCAGTCGAATATCCTATTATTATAGTCCTTTAATCACGTATATCCACCGTATATCTTTACATATATATTCACTATACTCTCACGGCCGTTCTTCTTGTTACAATATAAAACACGACCGTCTTCATTGAACACTTCCACTCAACTGCGCAGATAACTGGGGCCGAGGGATCATGTGCTTGTGTAACTTCCCGCCAAGTGTATGCGGTGTTGTGATTGGTTGAATGTATGCTGCAATGCGCTGATGTCACCGGGAAAGTGGGTTTCCCCGGCTCGTGTCAATACTTGTAATGCCTGTATCTGTGCACGTGATGTGTGGAGTATGTGTGTCAAGTTCTATGTTTAGAAGTCAGTGCATGTGAAGGTCAAGGCCGGGTATCTTGGGTCGAATGTACTGAACTAGCGGGGCCGCAGGTGCGTGGTTTGACCTGTGTGTGTAACCATGACTACATGGAGTTTATGCTTGTGATCGTATAGTGTGTACTTGTCCTGTATGTAAGTCATGTAGAATGAATGTTTGTTGTGGAAATGTGTAGTGCGCGGGAGGGACGGGAGTAACAGTCGCTAAAATTACTACAGATAATACGACCATTATTACAATACATGTACCATCAAATTTCTACTGACCAGAAATTCACCTTGGCTTACATGTACAATCTAGTGGGCAATTTCATTCCCAGCTTAATTCCCCATTATTCAGATCCAGATTGACAATTGGTTATGATGGCAATTTGTTGCCTCTAACACATTTTGTTCTTTTTATCTGTGATTATCATTTTGTGTCACTGATAAACTGGTCATTATCCTTGATCTATTGGGTATTATGGATGAACTTTGACCTTGACCTGAATTTTTTGCCGAGTCGGCATTTTTCGTTTTCGTTGATATCTCGGAAATGGTGCATTGTAGAGCGAAACGGGTTCGTCGCCCTGGATATTATAAATCAGTCTTAACATCGAAATGCCTCCAAGGCATCTTTAGGCCTTGACGTCTAGTTGTACATGCAAATTGTAACCTAGATTTCACTGGTTTGTAATTTTTATTGTGTACAGTGCATATACAATTTGTAACTGCAATTTTACCATGTTAAAAGGTGAAAAAAATATTTTGATTTCAGATGAAAAGGAGGAAACTGTTTGCTCCCTCCTTACTGAGGCAGCGGCCTGGCAAAGCAGCAACATTCGTGGTTGCTCGTGATGTATGTTGCTTACAGACAGACACTGACAGCCTTACTCGACAAAAAAACAATTTTATTGCATTTTGCTTACCAGATCTATCGGCTTGAATCTGAGAAACACTATTTCTTACTTTGACATAAATGTGAAAGTGTCAACTTTTGTTTGTTTTTTTGTCGGGTGTAAATAACGAGTTACATGTGATGCAATACCATTGAGTACACTGTGTTTTGTTATTCAGCTTTATGTATGCTCTTCCCATTCATTCACAGGGTGCCACAGATGTCCACAGTCTGGCGAAGACGAACCATCCCAGATTGATCCTGACGGAAGAAACAATCATGATCTGTGGATTTGGACGCACTTTCGGCATTGTTCGCCGAACAGGGGGCTAATTTAAAGCAGTACTGATAATGATCGGTGTTTACTACACTTTCATGTTGACCTATCCATCCAACCTCGGTGCCGCACTCCTGTTTTTGCAGGAGCAGGTCTTCTGCGATGACCCGCACAGTAGCGATCGCACACCCGTCCACAAGTCTATGGTTAAGAAGTATGAGAAATTTATAAGCCGGTGAAACTTGAGTCGCCGGCCTAGATCAGGGCATCAGGGGATACACCCATGCAGCCACAAACGAATCTAGTTTTCAGGTTACCGCACCTATGTTCCGACAACCTATTGCCGTCGCGTTGCGTCCGTCGTCCGTCCGTCCGTCTGTCCGTTCACATTTTTAGCTTACCGGCCCATATGGGCCAGTAGGCTATTGTCGTGGTTTTTCGTCCGTCGTCCGTCCGGCAAATAACTTTTTTTTGTATTGATGAATTTCTCTGAAAATTTACTTGAACATTCCTTGGGCTAATATCCTGAGCTGTTTTTATTGTTTTTTTTATTCAATCGTTTTTGCTCATTTGGCGGCCATTTTTGCCGAAAAATGGCCAATTTTGGACTTTGGTGGCCATTATATTTATATTTGGAAAATCAATACTCTGTGCAATTCTCATGATCAACCGGTAAGCTACAGCACCCTTGGTGCTATGTTTATCTTATGTGTGCGATCCGATCTTTCTAAAAATTTGGGAAAAGATGCATTAAAATAATTCAAGGAGGAGGTACAGTAATTTTTAGTTTCTTGATTTTTCAATTTTTCTCAAAATGGCGGCCATTTTCGTTGAAAAGCGCTCAATTTTGAACTTTGGCAGCTATTTTCTCAAAAACTGTCTGATCAGTTTTCAGATTTCTGTTTAAAAAGATTCTTCGTATGTACCTTTGAATCGCCGGTCTTCGTGTGGAGGCCATTTTGAATTTTTGACGGATCGGCAAAAAAAAATTTTGTTTTCCCCAAATCGCATTATTATCCATTTTGGGCCATTTCTAGGCACACAAAAAATTGCACCCTTTGAAAAAAAATTTGGACTTGGAAAATTTTCGGCACTTTTTTCCTTCATAATGGGTGCTGCCAGAACTGTACTCATAGAAAGCCCGCAGATAGAGCTTAGGTATTGGCACTTTCAAATGGGAAGTCATATATGGCGACTTGTGTGGTGATCTTGAAATTGACCTTTGATGACCTTGAAAGGTAAAATCAGTCATTTTTGGGTCAAAAATGTCCAAATTTGCTTCTACAGACGAGGTTATTGCAGATAGAGCTTATGTTTGCATTATGAGCATATAGGAAGTCGTATATGGAACAACTAATGATGACGTTGAACTTGACCTCGGATGACCTTGAGTGCGAAATGTCTGACATGGAATGTGTAACTTGGCCGCTGAGGTTCAAAGGCTCGCACCTAGAGGTTAGGATTATATTATAAGCTGATAAAAATAAAAATAAGAAGTGGCACATCTAATTGGTGACCTTAGATTTGACCTTAGACGACCTTGAAGGCTAAATCTCAAAGTCTAACCTGAAATGTGTAAATTGGCCTCTACAGACAAAATACTTGTTAATAGGACTTATATGTTTGTATTATGAACATATAGAAAGTTCTATGCAGTACACATAGTCCACAAAAATGACCTTGGTTGTCACCTGCAATGCTCAAAACCAAAATTGTCTGGTAACCTGTCATAGCCCTTGGGCTAATTTTTAGCTTACCGCTCCATATGGGCCGATAAGCTATTGTCGTGGTTTTTCGTCTGTCGTCCGTCGTTTGTCTGTCTGTCTGTCTGTCTGGCCGTCCGTCCGTCCGTCCGTCCGTCCGTCCGTCCGTCCGTCGTCCGTCCGGCAAATAACTTTTTTTACCTTGATGAATTCTTCTGAAAATTTACTAAAACATTCCTTGGGCTAATACCCTGAGCTGCTTTTTTTTGTTTGTTTTTGTTTTTTATTGAATCGTTTTTGCCGATTTGGCGGCCATTTTTGCCGAAAAATGGTAAATTTTGGACTTTGATGGCCATTTTCTCAAAAACTGTCTGATCAGTTTTCAGATATTTGTTTCAAAAGATTCCCCTTATGCACCTCTATGATGTGTTTGAGATTTGTTACTCTTGAATCGCCAGTCTGCGTGTGGCAGCCATTCGGTCCAAATCGCGTTACTATTCATTTTGGGTGATTTCATTCAAAGAAATTTTGGACTTGGAAAATTTTCACTGATTTTTCTCTTCATAATGGGAGCTGCCGGAACTGTACTCATAGAACGCTTTAGGATAGAGCTTATATATTGGCATTTTCAAATGGGAATTCATATATGACGACCTGGTGGTGATCTTGAATTTGACCTTTGATAAGGTCAAAATAGCCTTTTTATGGTAAAAAAATGCCCAAATGTGCCTCTACAGATGAAATGCTTGTAGGTAGAGCTATGTTTGCATTATGGACATATAGAAGACCTACATGGCACAAAATAAAACCTTGAGCTTGACCTCGGATGACCTTGAGTGCTAAATGTTTGGTGTGGAATGTGTAAATTGGCCTCAGCCGCTCAAACTATTGCACCTAGAGAGATATTATGTGCCAATACTTAGGCTCTATCTTGAAGAGTTCCAGGAGTTAACACCACTATAAGCTCCCATTGTGAAGGAAAATTGGGTTATAGGATTGTTGCCTTTGAAATGACGGTCTGTAAATATATGTCATTAACGAAAAACAAACTTTCAAGATGTAACTTGAGGTCGTGTCATAGTCCATACAGAAAATGTGTGTTCGGCAACATTTACGAACATATTTTGACAATGGTATAACAATTTATACTTCGGAAAATCGATACTCTGTGCAATTCTCATGATCTGCCGGTAAGCTACAGCACCCTTGGTGCTATGTTTTTCCTATGTTTGCAAAACAATATGCATGTACGTGTACGAATCCAACATACTGTATATTGGTCCTATAGAAGTATGGACCTTAATCAGGCCAAGGGTGCCACGTCTTCCTTTAAGAACGTTAATTTGTATTTTGGCACATGGCATGTATAATGACAGTATAGGAGGTATTATATTCACGATTTTTGCATTGGTATAATATATTATTGTATATAAAAAAATGGCTTGAAATTAGATTAAAAGTAGATCGAGTTATCTTGGTTGAATGCGTATATGCTCGTTTCTGGAAATAAAATCTTGAATTCTTGTAAATCATTCTATTCACAAGAAAATAAAATCCCTAAAAGTTCCCAAAACTAGATTTTCTTAGGAATAATCGTTCGTATTTAGTTCTTGCATTAAGAAAATTAAGGCTTAAAAATTAGATTTACCACACTTGCTATTCTCCCAAGATTTATTTTCTTTCTTGAATTTTTTTTTTCTGAATCTCAGATATTTTTTTTTACTGTGTGTGAGATCTTTGGATTAATGTTCAAGACTGTCAGACACATATTTGCTATTGTACCAACGTAGAACAAAACAATAGAGAAGAGATGATTGAGTTGTTTGTTATATGCTCACATTCTTTATGTTTCACTTACATGATGGACATTGTACAATATTTTCTCACGATATGGATTTGGCCAAATAATGCCTCATTTTTAGCTCACCTGCCTACGTCACATACATGATGTAATTAACTTGTCGCCGATCTTGAACGTGCCCTAAGACGTGCCTTCCTCAAACTCAGGAGTTAGAATGTAATTCACAATGAAAAATGTATTGGCAATATGTGAGAATTTATAAAGATCGTGCACTCAGGATAATTATTTTGCAATTCGTAATGCTATTCAAATGGCATAATTCGTGCTTTGAGAATTTGTTATGCGTGTATGACAAAAATTTTCTTTTCGATGATATAGCATCAATAGATCCCCCAACTACGCCCAGATGACCCTACTTTGATGTTTGAACCGAAAAGATGCATGATGTGAACGAGTTGTTTACATCTGGAGCACAGAGTATTCAACTTGAATATCATGGGTTCCATGGCTATCATACAGCTTACAAATGTGAGCTACAAGCGAATAAGATGTATATTTTTTTTCTGTATTTCCGTTGTTTTGGTATCAACGTTGTTTCCATATTAACTATACACTTTTAAAAAAATATTTTTCTTGTTTCATACAGTCCTGTAAGTTGATTGCAAGTTGTCTCCTCCAACATACTGTTGTGTCTGGGAATCAGAAGCTCACGACTTTGTTACAGGCACACCAAACTCCTCGCTCTCTCTGTCTTCACCTGACTCGTCCAGTGCCTCATCAAAATGACAATGCCACAGATCGCTTCGCATGTGATATCTGATATCAGCTGGTTATATCATATGATCATATTAGATTATCGGATTATGTTATGATATTATTATAAAATTAGCCCAAATGATAAAGAAAGTTACCAGATAATTTGTTTTTCTATTTGAGCCACAACTTTTTTTTTGTCGTCAAATTTGCCGTTTTGACCTTTCAAAGCAACTGAATGTCCAATTAAAGGTTATCACATGTGTCTTCCCATCCGAATGTGCCAATATTTAAGTTTTCTAGGCGTTTGCTCCATACAGTTCCCATTATGAAGGAGCTAGGTCTCCAAAAGAACCTCCTGATACCACTGTTCATCTACAAACACTCTGTCTACATCAATCAATGTTAACACGAAAATTACCACTCAACGTCATCATAGGTCATATTCAAGGTCACCGAAAGATGTCCCATGTTTGAGGTCGTATATAATTATATTTAGAACCTCGGGTCTGTGCACAAACGTTCTGGCCCCAGAGGCCAATTTGTGCATATCATTTAATATAGCCTTATGAGAAATAGCGCATTTGGTTAGTAACGCAATTTGGGACAATTTCCTTTACCGACCTGTCCAAACATCAAAATGGCTGCCACGCGCGTTAAAAACGTTACTGTACAGATTTTGAGAAAATGGCTGTCAAAGTCAAAATTTGGCGGGGTTTTAAAAAACAAAAGTGTCCATCTTGACCTTTCAATGTTAGGGGAAGTCAAACCAAATGTCGGGCGGACGACACAAATCACCACATATGACTTCCCGTTCGAAAGTACTAGCGTACTAGAGTACTAGGAGTACAATTGTGGCAGCTCCCATTATGAAGGAAAAAAAATTGAGAGGAGAGAAAAGTATTTTGGCTGGAAATGGCTCTAAACGAATAGTAAACGTGAATCGGGACAGAAAAATTGTTTTGTGCCGACCCGTCAAAAATCAAGACTTGCGATTCAACGGCAACGAAATTTATACACGTCACAAAGGTACATAAGGGGGATAGTTTGAAATAAAAACCTCCATATTGGTCATACGTTTTTGAGAAAATGGCCTTCAAAGTTCAAAATTGGTCGTTTATCGTCAAAAACGTCCACCATTTTGAAAAAAACCTCCCCTTTGAAATACTTTGATATGTTTGTGCAATATTTCAGAAATATTTGACTGTAAACTTTAAAGATAAAAATGTGAACGACGACAACAAAAGTTTATTGGACCATAGGTTATTGGGCAGGTTATTGGACCATAGATCCGATAACCTAAATATATAAAATATAAGGAGCAAGAAGTGTACTTCTAGAGAGGTATAGGCATGGCTTAGTGAGTTGGTCTCCTCCCAGTTCATGCTGCCCGGCCTTCTTGGTGCGTGGTATTCTTGTTGTGGATGATTTTCATGAGTATCAATCCTGAACCTCACGTCCGAGTCCCACATCCTATCCCATTTATGGACATGATAGTCCGGTTTTCAGACTTATTTGTCCCAACACAACAATGACTAAATGGCGAAATTGACGAGTCATTCAGTCACTCTCACACTCGCACAGTTCAATATCCCAACTTGAGGTCCACAATTTTTTTATAAACAATATTTATCAGATTGACTAACAGAGCAGAGAAGCCCTATACAAAAGTCTCTTGAGTAAAGGCAGAAACAGAGTTTCTCTAATGAAGGTAGAAACTCAAATTATATGGAATGTTTACAGAGGATAAAAATGATATAACTGAACAATTATGAACATGCAAGGATTGAAAACCACCAAACACCTAAATAATTATGTACATGCAAAGAATGAGAAACATCAAAATATTTATGTACATATTTACAATTATTTGAGTAATTGAATACATCATGCATTGATTTACATCCATTTTTACTTATACGCGAAACAGTATTAATTATCATTAGTATACGGTTCTATTGTCCTATGCAATCGACTATTTTTCAGAATCCACTACCAGTAGTAGATTATTTGCGTTCAGTAGATTATTGGAGTATATTATTCAAATAATGTACTCCAATAATCTACTCCTGTGTAGAAATAACGAGCCACATCAAACCGATGTATGAACGCTACATATTTATTCAGGTAAATTACAGCACGAGATGCATCACAAATTGCAAAAACAAAGAGCAATGTTGGAACTTTTCTCAATTCTCGACGCACAGATGATCAGTGCAGCCATGAGATGCTGCTTTATAATATCCATGGGATGTATATGGCTTTTCACTTCGTGATATAATCCATTTGCAGATATCCAGTGAAAACGTTATCCTCGATATTTTGATATTCCTTGGATCCGTAGATCCAAAATTGTGAATATATCTGCCAGAAATCTCCAGATCATATTCGCAAACATTTCACACATTTCCTGCAAATATACAGAATGTACAACCCTATGAAACATTAAGTGCTTAGTTCGTCATTTTGAATATAACGTAATATTAATGGTGCCTATTTGGCGGAATATTTACATTGTCGAATAAATAGCGCAAAGTAAAAAATACACCTTCTCACCTGTATATTAGGATGGATCGTATATATCGTGGCCAGGGATGGACCTTTTCAACCTGTCTTGATTCCACGCAAAATTCTGCCATAGATAAATCGTATATCTTGAAACGAATTAAAAGATGCAGAATATTCATATCCATTTTATATAAAATTGAATAGTTTTTTAGTTGATGCAGAAAGTAAAAGAATGTTATCTTTTTTTAACCTTCAATTAAATCAGTTTAGTAAATGACTCACCTGTTTGCCGATATGTGCTCGCACCATTTTTTTAGGTTCCTCCAATGAATGCCGTTTTAAATAAATAAATAAATGCCGTTTTAAATACTCAAGTAGCATTTTCCTGGTACTTTATAGGCTCCCGCTTTGAAATCCAATTGTACTATCCAAATGCTTCATTCCGACATCACGGAGCTCTCCCAGTGAGCTTTCTGTGGCAAAAGAGAGCGCGTGGTACTTGGTACTTGTACTAGGGGTAAGGGGGCGCCATAACTCGATGATATGCCCCCTAGACAGAAACCCGGGATCGGGGAAATCCCCTACTCTTTACGATAAATCCCAAGGGATCTTTTAGGTGCCAGACACCATAGACAGTCTCTGACACCACCCGGCCTTTGTTTTTACCGCCAGTCGGGCTGCACTGGCGTGGGAGGTTTTCAGGCACAAGTGGCGCTGAGCGGACTCGAACCCACGACCTGTAGATCATGGGCCGAGCGCTCTGCCACTGCACCATCCCGCCCCCCCAAGAGAGCGCGTGTGTTGTCGTGTTTCCTTTTATACTGCTTCATTCGAGTAATTCTCACAACCATATGAAAAGAGGCGAAAACGACTAAACGCGCATTGCGAATCAACTAAAAAACTATTCAATCGGAACCGTGTAAACCGTAGTCATAACAACAGGAAGCTCTGTCGTATGAGTGGAATGTAAATATCAATCTATTACCACCAATACAGCCGTGATGTTGGTTCCACTTGACTGCATAAATGAGAACAAAATTACTGAAAATCTTGGGACAAATATTGCGCACCATCGGAGGCATGATGTCAAATAGCTTGGTCAAGGAATTCAACCATCCGAGACGGCCGTATATTTGTTTGCATGTAGGTTTGTATGTGTGTGTGTGTGTGTGTGTGTGTGTGTGTGTGGGGGGGGGGGGGGGGGGGTTGTTCACTGGAGACCGTGTACTAAGTGGGATAATCGGTTCAGTGTCGCGCCCCTTCGAAATAATGTACTCGGCCTTCGGCCTCGTACATTATTTCGAAGAGGCGCTCCACTTCACCGATTATCCCTTACATAAATTGACCTCAAGTATGAGGGATTGTTTTAAGTATGTTAGTACACTGTAGTAAGGTATAAGTACTTATATACAATATATACAAGGTGCGTGACCCCTTACAAGTAGGATGAATACGTAACAATTAATATGGGTGTATACATTAGATCAATGAACGATCTACTAGTGTGTTCAATATACATTTGAACTCTCTGGTAATACGCATGTTATCTTCTACTGACAAATGTACGTCTCCGTGAAGTAGCACATATAAGTTTTTCCCCTCATACCATTGCAGATTATTTAGCTGTATATTACGTGATTGGCGAAATAGAGAACACTCTAGAAAGAAATGATTTTCATCCTGGCGTGGATAACCACATGGACAGACAGGGCTATCAATTACATGCAAATGTTCACATTAATCTTGATTCAGCATACTACATCCTATTCTTACCCGAGCATGGTGTATATTATTTATCCTACTATCTGCATAGAACCAAGTTTTTGGGTGATTATTGGTAGTTTTCTTAAGCCAATGTGAAAACGAACTATAGGTTGGAGATTCGCGAATATCCAAAGGGAGACTATTCCATACATGAACGCATGACGGAAAATAGGAGCGAGCGAAGGATTCTTTACGGTTAGGGAGTTGCCGCATCTATTTTTACTGTTACGTAAGGGGCCGGTCATTATTTATCAGGTGAGAGGGGGGGGGGGGGGGTAAAAACTGGGGGCGTGACACTTTCATTTTCAATATTATTGGGGGGGGGGGGGGTATGGTGGTCATACTTTTATTTTCAATCAAAAGTTGGGTCGGACTTTGAATTATTAATTTGAGAAAATCTGTATGTTGAAATAGTTAATTAAGTGAAAACAATCCACTCGACATGGACTGATGGTTCATTGGAGTATACAACAGAATCCATCTGTATGTCACATTATAGGTGAACCTATAGTTCCGCCGAAATTTGGTCCTAGATAGGACCATCCAGGAACACCCAAAATCAGGAGATGTCGTGATACATGTGACTCGACTCAGCACTGCAGCTGAATACGGGGCCAGCCAGGAAAATCAACATGCAGGGCACTGTCACAGAATAACAATGGATCACCCGGCCCATACCATGCTGACCAACATGTCATAACATCCAATGACCCCGAATCAGCATGTCAAAACCACAGATGGATTTTACTCAAGAGTCAACGCGTTGCCAACACAGGAACTCCAGCCACTGAGGATAATGCTCGATGAGCTCAGGGCTGTCCAGGATTGCCATGAACAAAACATGGACCTTTCTACCCAGGACTGAAAAATAGTCCTGGATTGTCCCGGATGACGCTATACTGAATCTGATATACCCGACTTCCTTGGTGACAAGGATATTGATAGACAATCGCGGATTATCACGGAACATTATGAGCCCATCATGGAGCCAACACAGATTTGATTCAAGGCCGGAAAAGTACCAGTTGAGGATGGCCTGATTCATCAATGATATGTGGAAGAGTCATAATTTTACCGAGTTCCGCTCTGGGGTCCAGTTAGTCCGTAAGGAAGAATTAGATTCAAAGATTTTTTTCATTCCTCCAACAAATTTGAATGAAGTGAATGACCTTTGACCCAGGTCTCGAGTATTTCAAGAGGCTTGGAAACGTGGGATTTGGAGTGAAAAAAAGATTCCAGTATTCTGGGGAACGTGATCCTACACATAGATGTCTTGGGGATGGGGGTGTTTTGTTTCTTGCATTCAGCATCCAATCATATCAATACCATACCGATATACTATGCCCACAAATAATAATTGAATCTGTTGTAATGACATTCACACTTGAGGCAATGGACACGGTGGACACCCAAAGACAACAAATTCATAGTATCCACTGACGTTATGGTATGGTAGAAAAACTGACTTTATGGTAGAAAAGAATTTGCAACAAAAGTCACAATTGTTTTAATAGAAATGTGACTGAAGTGTAAAAACAGCATTTGAGTATCATATATATTATGATACTGGCTCCTGATAATTGTCATCAATTGTGCATTATGGCCCTGTTTATGTACATGGGGACTGGGGGAGAGGGATCACACTTTTATTTTTTATCTTGGTTGGGGTGTGGGGGGGTTGTCATACATTGTTTTTATATATCGGTGGGGGGTCAAACTTTGAAAACTCATTTCTCGAAAATCCACATACCCTCCCCCCACCCGATTAATAATGACCGACCCCTAAGCTGTAGGGGGTAGTATCCGCAACTGTCTTCGGCATGAAATAACATATGGTTAACTAACAGGCATCGCCAGCCATACAGCGTGTGGCTGGCCATCGATCAGAGAATGTAACAGGGGATTGCTTCGCGTACAAAAAGTACTCACTTACATACGTCCTAAAAGACATTTTTCTGTGTAAAACATCTAAAGGTAGCTTGCGCACACCCAAATGAAGTGTGCAATGTAGACAATAACATCAAAGTAGTCAATTCTGTAATTCCTTAAAAATTAAGTTCCCATTGCCGCCATTGCTGTGTCAAATGACGTCATTGGTTGTCTTCCAGTCAAGAGCGGTTTGTTATTTCATGTGAGCATGTCGTCCTGTACGTGTTCAAATCATGTTCAGGCGTGCACTCCTATGTGTAGTGCGTCACTGTCAATAAAATCAGTTTACAAGTATTGGACACGCCTTGTCTCATTTTATTCCATGCACACCTAAATACACATTTCAATATGACCGAAGTCTTGTTTAGAATCACGAAATTTCCCGGGGATTGGATATTTGTAGGAGAACGTTTATGGGGATTTACAATGACATTTATGCTTCACCATGGACATGAAACAGCTCCTTCAAAAAGTAGAGTCCAAATATGGCTTCAAATATTCATTGAAAAAAGAGCAGTCAGAGATTTTAGAGAAGATCCTTTGCAAGGAACATTGTATTGGGTGTCTACCCACAGGTTATTGGAAAAGCCTAACATTTTATTTGGCACCTTTGATGCAAGACGAGGTAATTATAAAGTGATATCAAGAAAATAACTATTGTTGTTATTTCTCAATTTGTGATTTATTTATGAAATTATATGTAAAATGTATTTTTATATAAAAGTTATATTAATAACATGGACAATATTTTTCGCGATCAGTAAATTTAAGTGAATATAAACAATATGATATTTTCACAGCTTGAGCCAGAGAAAGGGCAGCATATGTTTTTTATCATCACTCCATTAAGAAGCCTGATGCGGGATCAAGAAACACGATTGAGGGAACTGGGCATTGCTGTGTGGGTATACGGTCAAGGGATGTAGTTAACGTTTCCAAGATTAGGAGTAGATTGAAAATTATGATGTACATATGACATTTTAAAAAAGCGTGGCATAAGCTAGTGTTATGTTTGAGCCGATGGATAGAAAACTTTAAACATATATCACTCGGCTATCAGTAAAAGAAAACCTTCATATTCATGTCTTAAATGCAGAGGTAGAGACCGGTGCAGTGTCTGTGATCCTGACATCACCTGAAGCCATTATGGGTGGTCGCTAGCTTAATGCGATGCGATCCTATATTGATCGTATATGTCTGTTAGTATTCGATGAGCTGCATTGCCTTACTGACTGGTGAGGTTTTTTTTAGTAAATAGGTGTCATGAACCTGTGAGCCAAATTTTGGCAGGAAAGATTATAATTTTGTCCAGTGATGGGTAATTAAGTGATGAATGAGTATGTATAGGTTTATAGCGCGGTAATATAAAATACAAGAAAAACGATATTGTTTTTTTGAGGGGAAACGATTTTTGTCCAGACTACACACGTTGTGCTGAGCTGCGATCTGTGCTCCCCAAGTTCCCGATACTTGGGCTTTCTGCTACAATGACCTCGCATGTGCTAGAAGAAGTCATGGTGCTTTCAAAGTTCCGAGAAGATGTATCATTGATTTGTAAATTCCCTGACCGACTAATGTGTTTCTGAAAGTTGTGCACAAGGAGAGTTATGATTTTGAGCGAGACCTAGAATGGCTTGTAGAAGGGTTAAGACGTGACCATAATCAATACAAAAAAATATAGCCCGAGGGCTAAGATAGGTTACTGGACAATAGCTATTTTGTCGCATGGCTTCGAATATGGTCACTGGTCAAAGTCACGAGAGTATTCAGCATCTATGATTTCCTATGTGCTAACAATTGATTACTAAGCTATGAATTCAATAATAAGATGTCCCGTGACCTTGAAATTGAAATCAAAAGTCAAATTAAAGGTCTTTTGAATATTCGGCATAAATCGGCGATGTCCACAATTGAATCCCGAGCTGTAGGGCCACACAAATTTAATTAATTGTTTCTCAGGGAATGCCACCTCGATTTCATTGGTCCCGCGTCAAATCTTTTTATTTTGTTTTTTTTAAAAAAAAAAAAAAAGAGGTTTTCCGTTTCAATTTATTGCGAGAAAAATTTTTTTCCGCCGCCCGCACTTGGTTTTGGTGTACGAAATGATCGTTCATTTTCTATATGTCCACCACTTATCCCCCATACCATAAAGTCGATTATAAGCCAGATAGCCAATTTGTGCTCTGACCTTGAAAATGAGTTCAAACGTCAAATACAAGGTCATGAGAATATTTGGTGTATATCATTTCCTGATTGTCCACAATTGATTCTCGAGCTATAAAGTCGATAATAAGCGAGATATTAGCCATTTTGTCAGGTAACCTAAAAACATGTCTCCCGGACATATTCTTACGCTTTCCATTCCTCCTGTGCTGTCGCTTGTCAGATCAAAGATACGGTAACCTAAAAAGACTGTTCAGGTGATGGAAACACCAGCTTTTCACACTTACTGTCAAGCAAATACTTATTACATTTAGCGTCAAGACGTATGCCTTGGTTTTTACATTTACCGTTAGGTTTCACACTTAGCGTTAGTGTTTTTCACATTCACCGTTAGGTTTCACATTTAGCATTGATTTCCCATTTAGCGGTTCAACGAGTGTGATATATCTCATGATGAAATCTTAAAAAACGTAGAATTAATACCAAGTATAAAAAATGAACACAACATAGTGAACAAAATTGCATGGAACATCATGAACCCCTCTTGTAGTTTTGATAGTTTGTTTCCTGTCATTATTGTTTGATTTTGGACGACGCCATCTTGTGGTATAGGCATATAAATAATTGTTGTCAATGCTGGTCATTTACTTTTCTCCTGGCCTCATTTACATTTGTTGATGTTATACATCTCTGTTGTTGCTGATTTGGTGGGCATTTTATTATTTGACAACGGCACCTGTATGATCAATATGCCAGTCGGGCGACACACCACTCACACTGAACCTTATACTAGAGCGATGGATTAGGCTCGGTGCATCGCCAAATAATCACATATATTCATTTTCATCCAGCATGAATGGACCGTTTAAACACTGTGAAATTTTACCCGTGACAGTGCCATGCTCAGTGACTCCATCGTGATCTGAGTATTATTTGTTCGTCAGCTATATAACATAACAATTAGCATTCTCTGTGTCATCCCACAAACGTGGTAAAGATTGATATCGATCTGACTTCTTGTCATGGAAATGTTAGTAAAAACTAATGGCCTCCTCTCAGATGATCACGAAAAGTGATATCTCGCATGATATACTATTTGGAGGTTGTGCAGGAGACCAAGAATCACATGTAAGCAAATATAGATATACCTATCACACGCTATTTGGTGTACATTGTATAATCGATGTTAAATATGTGCGTTCGACAATGAAAACGATTGACAATGATATCAATTCGAATCACATCGGTAATTTATATTACATCCCAGGCTTTCCCCATAACCGATCCCAGTTCATGGTTTATGTTCAATGGTTTCCAGTCTGCAAGAATGACACTTCATCGATAAACCTAATGGAGAACTGGCTATTCTAATTTGTGTTGTCGAATTACAATTGTGATTGAAATGTTGGGTCTGCCCATGGTGAAATTTTATGTGTCTGTATAGCAATGATGTTATGCAATGATATATAGAATGGAAGCGATTATTAGGAATATCCCATTTTGGTGCAAATATTTTATTTTACACTGCAAGTGTTACTTGCCAACACCTTATTACATAAGGCTAATAATAAAAGCCAATAGCCACAACAATGTCGTTGACATTGGAAGAACGAATTCACCTGATTTCGATGACAATTCTTCCATTCTTAGTGAGTTTATCCTTCCAAATGTTATCAGTTTATCTCATGATTTGCAGTGGGTTTCGAGCCCACACGTAATAGTTAAACATTAACGATCATGAATGTTCAATTCTACAAACATGTCTGTTCAGATTCGGATCACAATGTGATTATCACAAAATGGAATAAATATGATATGAAACATCCTATAGTTGGTTCGATCACACTGTATTAGAAATGTTTCAAATTTAAAAATACATTCCCATTATCGACTGGAGCGATACTTTAATTAAAAAAAACACCATTCACGCTATCCATTAAAATGACATGACACTTAGACACAAGAAGTCCTAAACGAGGCTAAGTAAATTCCCACCGTTAAAAAAATATCTGACAACATCGTATGCGAGCTGCCAGGAGTGGGCGAAGGAAATCGGTGAATCAATCCTGTTCTTGATTGCACATTCAGTGTGGAGATTAATGACTCTGGCTTTCCTGTTCATACTTCCCAAGGAACCAATTTACCGATCGTGAGTTACTGGGAGGTTGGCTTGTTTATATGATGAAAAAGGAATTGATTCAAGTGTGGTCCCATGTGATGGGAAATAGGGCTTTCATTGAATTTCTCTCAAACAACCTCCTGCATATTAAATGACGCCAATTTCCCGATGATTACCTACCAGCACTCAGCCGTCATGATAACGCAATCAAAAACCAAATACTTACGAGATCAAGTCTTCGATTTCAAATGTTATATTTAATGTGGCATCCACGTCCACTATCATGGATAAATCAGAGACTATAAAAAGAAACTATTTGGGTGAAATTTAGGTTAAAATTAAACTATTCAGGTGCAGATCGATATCGTAATACTGCTTCGGGTACCATATGACAGCAGAATAAAGAGTTAAACACACGGGATTACATTCGTCACTTTTCTTTGTCTAAAACTTGTTTTGAATGTGAAAAAATATTGTCTAAAACTCATTTTGAGTGCATGACTATGGAATATAACTTGCCTCTCCGGCTGTATACTTTGTACATTAAATTTTTGGATATGAATCCTCAAAAACTCATATTAACTCATATCCTTGAAAACTCATAGATATACTTATCTATAAAAAGACATAATTATATAATTAATTAGGTTTCAACTATTCATGTGGTTATATTGATGAATTGGTGAAATTCTCACTGTTTTTTCCCCCAATTTCTCGGCATTATCTATAATTAAGGTAGAAATATTTCTTTACATCATAAGTTAAATTGACTGTTTTTAGGTTACCGGAACCTTTGGTCTGATAACCTATTGCCGTGGCGTCCGTCATCCGTCGTCTCTCTACATTTTTATCTTTAAAGTTTACGATCAAATCTTTCTGAAATTTTGCACCAAAATGCCTAAAATTGTTTCAAGAAGGAGGTATTTTTTAGTTTTTTAATTTAGGCAATTATTTCAAAATGGCAGCCATTTTTGATGAAAAATGGCAAAATTTGAACTTTGACGGTCGTTTTCACAAAAACTGTCTGATCAGATTTGAGACCCCCCTCTGTGACGTGTATAAGTTTCGTTGCCATTGAATCACCGGTCTGCGTGTGGCAGCCATTTTGAATCTTTTGACGGGTCCCAAATGGCACTTTCCCATGTTAAATTTTCCTATGCTTTATAATGGGAAACATTTATTCTGATATCTCACTAAATATTGAGATTAGAGATTAGGATTTGTGGACTCATAGGAAATGATATATGCCGAATATTCTTGGGACCTTGAATTTGACCTTTGACTTAATTTTCAAGATCACAGCACAAAATCGCTAATATCTCGCTCATTATTGACTTTACACTTAGGAATCAATTATGGACCTATAGGAAATGATACATGCTGAATATTGTCATGACTTTGAATTTGACCTCATTTTCAAGGTCTGAGCACAAAATGGCTAAAATCTTGCTTCTTATCGACTTCACAGCTTAGGAATCAAATTGTGAACATAGGAAATGAAGTCTGCAGAATATTTCGATGACCTTGAATTTGACCACTGACCTCATTTTCAAGGTCAAGGCGCAAAATGAGTAATATCTCCCTTATTATCGACTTTACAGATTAGGAATTAATTGTGCAAATATAGGAAATCATATATGCTGAATATGGTCATGACCTTGATCTTGACCTTGGACCTCTTTTTCAAGGTCAGAGCACAAAATGGCCAATGTCTCGCTTGATATCAACTTAACAGGTTGGGAATCAACTGTGGACACACAGGATATGATACATGCCGAATATTCTCATGATTTTGAATTTGACCTTTGACCTTATTTCCAAGGTCACAGAACAAAATGGTTATTATCTCGCTTATTGTCGACTTCACATCTTGGGCGTCAATTGTGATCACATAGGAAATTATATGCTGAATATTGTCATGACCTTGAACTTAACCTTATTCTCGAAGTCAGAACACAGGATGACTAATATCTTGCTGATTATTCACAGTTTGTGAATCGAATATGTACGTATAGGAATTTATATAAACTGAATATTCTCATAACCTTGAATTGACCTTTGACATTATTTTCAAGGTCAGAGCGCAAAATGGCTAATATCTTGTTTGCCAGCAACTTTATGGCTTAGGAATCAATTGTGTACATATGAAATGATATGTGGTGAATATTGTTATGACCTTGAATTTGACCTTTGACCTCATTCTTTTTTTTCATAATGGGAGCTGTATGGAGTAAACTCTTAGAACACTTCAAGATAGAGCTTAAATTTTGGTAGTATCAAATGGAAAATTATATATTGCAGTTTCAATGGTGACCGTAAATTTGACCTTCAATGATCTTGAAAGGGCAATACGACAATCTTGATCAAGAAAGTTGTTTTAAAGCTAAAAATCTTTCCGGTAAGCTTTCTTAGCCCTTGGGCTAATTTTCCTTCATAATGTGGTGACTTTGAATTTGACCTTGGAAAACAGCCATTTTTAATTTTTGACGGGTCAGTGAAAATTTTTTTTCTGACCCAAATCGCATTACTATCCATTTTGGGTCATTTCTAGGCAAAAAAAATAATTTTGGAGACATAATAACCTTGTATTCGTATTTTGAACATATGCAAGGTTATATGCTGCACACTTGATAGTGACATTGAAGTTCACGAAGATGACCTCAAATGGTTAATCTGAACATCATATCTCACCTGTCGTGGTTCAACCAAAAATGTCCGGTAACCCATCTTAGCCCTTGAGCTAATTTTTCGTGATCTGTAGTGAAAACTTGAATCAAACTTTTCAATAATTTCTTGGTCATATATCTGGAACTCCGTGGCATGACTATATAATAGCCCGAAATGAATTAACTTTAGAAAGATTATCAGGAATTATCTGCGTCGGCAGACCATGCACGAACCGTTTGCTATGGTATCACCGTTCTAAGAGAAATAAAATATAGACATGATTATGTTATAATATCGCCAGAATAATGAGGTCCTGCATTTTCATATGTAGATAGAAACCGCACATTTGGTAATCTACGGATCAAAAACTAATCAATTATTGGTGACTTCCATGGCTTCTGGCATAATATATCAGAAAAGTTGTATGATCTTTGATGCACCTCATACCTCATTTGTTTTTAGCTTCGTTGGGAATCACATATAAATAAATTTAAAAACGTACTTGACAATTATTGAATTGAAGTTATTGAGTATATGACCGAAGAGTATAATGAGACTTGTGTGTCACTCGTCTAAAAACATTCAGCTTCAACATATGCTTTGCGGTGTCGTCACACTGGACGGCAAAATCATGTCCAATGTCCAGTGTTTGTTGGTTCTATTGTGATTTCACTAGAAATTTTGCCGGCCAGTATGGCGTCATAAATGGAGAAGTTTTACGTTATGACGTCACTTGCAAAGCATCTATATGACAAACGAACCGATACAAGACTAAACAAACCGATACAAGACTACAAGACATTCTAATCAACTAACATTTAGTTAGGAACAATAACACTGTAGGTACATACAGGTACAGAACATATTTATAAAACGGTTATTGTGCATGGCTGTCATTTTCATTGAGGGTAAGAAATAAGGTTAAAGATAATAAAATTATCATTCTAGCAATCATTGGTATGTATAGTACAATTTACATATGCATGTTTAGTGTCACAAAAATTTTTCAAGTGCTTTCTGTGTGCAAACATTGAATCTTCACAAACAACGAGCAGAATCATTATATATATTGATAGACCACAGTGGTCTAAAACTTAGAGTTTTAGACCACTGTATGCATATCATTTTGTATGTACTATGATGTATCAAATTTCATTACATGTTCATACATTTATTTTTGTCCCCTACTATATAATGTATATGTGAAATGCAGTATATGGGCTGAATAACATAAAATACTCAATAAACAATACAATACAATATTAGCATCGGAATTTGGCTCGGATCTTTGCGTGAATGTGATCAACAATGTGAAACAAAACTAGAGAATCTGGTGAAGACCGAGCATCTCAATTTGATGACAAATCAATGCGTGAATTCACTGCACTAGTGAGAAGCCAGTCCATAAGAACTTAGCTGATCAAACAACCCCGGTCGATATTATTGTATGCAAGGCAAATGTTGCACCAGTTCCCAGTTCACGGAAACAAGAAACCAAATGCATATATACTACATGAAATACATGGTAGTTATTATTCATATATGCAAAGGCGCCAGGATGCGAAGAAGGGGATACACACATGCGGGAGGGAGTCTTAGCCAGTAGGGGTGAAGCTGAAGGGGTCTAGATGCTCTCTGGTTGAATCTAGGCATTTGCAGGTACCTAACACATTCTTAGATCCGATTTTTTGTGCGAAGAAAATTGAATTGAATTTTCAATGTAAAGCCGATGTAGGCCTACTAGTATCATGCCATCGACGATCGTACATTCCAACTCTTTCCTTAAATATATATACCGGTATATTTAGCGTTATTGGGGTTGTGCATCGAAGTTTCAATCGAGAATGAAGATTGAGGATGTGGAGAATACAATGTTCAATTGTCCGATAAGACAATCAATACGACAACCAGTACGATGGATTTGGAGGGGAGGGGGGGGGGGGCTTGTTTGAATGTTTTTGACATTAGAGCGTTGGGGGCGAAGCCCCCAACTCTACATGTCTATGTGCTGACTTTTTCATGGAGGTTTCATGCCAACCTATCGACGCCCGTTTTGGCATGTAAACCTTTGTACACCTACTTCAAATGAGGATTTTCTTCGTCCTTGACATAAAATCTCTCGATTTGATGGCAAGCTTTGAATATTCCACAGATATATAATGCATAAATCGATGTGTTAGGTTTGAGAAAATTACGCAAAATGGTCTGCTCGCCTGAAAAACGTAAAAATGGCGGAGCCGATGGAAATTCACGTTCCCAGAATGCAAAGCATATTTTACCACAATGACGCGTACTTTGGAACGCACAATTTTCTGTGCAGCATTTTGTGCATGCATACATGTAACCTTGCGTGTGGCCTTCTTTGGCGTTATGAAGTAAACACAATGATTCGTCTGCGATGCCACGACTGTAATTTGACATATTTTATCACATGAGAATGTGTTCCATGCTGGGTTGCGAAACCTTTTTATTTTAAACTGTTCATTTAATTTGCTCAGTATGCATGTGTTATCTATATCATGATATCAGATGCAGATACTCCTCATAGTATCCAATATTTAAGGATATTTTATTGAGGTTCAATGTCATTTTATCAGGCGTATCTGTTTCATTGAGTTCAAAATAAATGTTTACTTATTAAGAATATGGTTGAAGTACGCCTATGTGTTTCATCATAATATAGGGAATAAATTGGAATCATGTGGGGCATGATATGATTCTCTTTTTTTGGCAGGGGTGGGGGGGGGGTGGGGGGAGGGTAACATTCTGTAAGATACATTCAGCTGTCGTGGTGCTGATGATGTGCTCGAGCTCTAATGTCGTCTCCCGCAGTTAGCTGCATTTTCTTGTTGTATACGCACGTGCGTTTACTGCGTACCCCTGTGGGCGCCACTGCATATATGCTTATTGTCAACGGGCGGAAAGTGGTATTCGCGGTATTTTTGACCATATGAATGTCGTTAAACAATGCCAAGTATGTATGCGTGACCCGGAACCACTGTATCGTGTACTTGCCGAGAGGCAACTATCAGAACATGTTGGTACAGTTGACAACATGTGTATCATCATTTATTAATGTCCATCAATGGATCAGTCGATTCCAGGAATTCCCTGCGGAAGGCTTGCCAAAAATCGCATTATTTCACATTAATATGTACTTACTAATAAATACTACTATGCACATCACCTTTTGGAATGTACGTGTTGTTCAATACACTGCAAATGTATAGAAGATATAGCAGTCAATGCCGTCCAGGTATTTTCGAGGCTAATATTTGAAAGTCTCTCCATGTAGTGACGGCATTGCGCACAATTCAAAATCAAGGTTAATATTTCTGGTCAATACACTGCGGTTAACACATCAATACACGAAGCTTTGTGGACTGGAGGCCGTGCTAGTTCAGGACCGGTCATATATCACTACGCCATGTGCCAGAAGGGAATCAGTTGTAACTGCTCCTGAGAAATAGGAAAACAATAATGGCAGTATTGTGTATAGGGATTGGCCTATATTTTCTGCTGTGTATGGTCAAGGATTCTTTCTCGGGTAAGTGAATATGGTGTAAAAAACAATGTATTTATCGGTTGGCTACCACTTATTCAATGGGGATGTACCATTTAACTCTTTATTTTGAGCGTTTAGTCACACGACGTTCACAGTTCTTTGTTACTTTAAAATGAGTAGATATAAAATTGCAGTTCTCTTTTGAGGATATCACTTTTTTTATGTGTTACATGAATATGGTGCGAAAGTGTGAATAATATATTTGTGTTCTGTGTGTTCTACACATCTAAGACATCCTCATCAACATTTATTAACTATTATCGAAAACAGCATTCTTCTTCCTGACACGTGACACGAAACAGCTGAATCTATGGAATATTGAGAATCGCAGAAAAATACTCATGACTTTCATTTAGAAATAATAACGAGTTAACAGATAAAACTATAGAGGTGTATTTAGGACATGGAAGGAAAATTATTAATCTGCCCGGTCGAAAAAGTAATTCGCCCGAACCAAGTGTTATTTCGTTATGGTGAAATAAAACCAAACAAAATTTTGTTTGGGCGAAACACAAATCCGCCTGAACCAGAGTGAAAATTTTTTCGTCTTAACAATTTTCTTTTTGTCCAAACAAATAATTAATTTGCGGTCGGACTAGTACTTCGCCAAAACAAAATTTATTTTGTTAGGGCAAATTAGTATTTCGTCCAAACACAATTTTATTCGGTTCGGGCACATTAGTATGTCGCCCAAACAAAATTTCACTTGGTTTAGGCGGATTAGTATTTCGCCTGGGCAGATCAGTATTGTTTTCTCCCTTGTCCTAAATGCCTAAACCCTTGTTCGGTCGCAGGAAAAACCAGTAGTTCGTTCAACGGTAAATGTTTTGATTTCGAGCAATCCTGATAACTCGAACAAACTACATTGTTATCATGATAATATCAAAGATTGTAATTACACTTTTTGATAATATGTTGAACATGATACAAATGTTTATGTTGAACCGTGGAATTGTGTACACTCGTTGTTATTCAAAACTATACTTTGTGAACATATATTTTATGTACATGTACATGCTCGTAATGAACCGCCCACCTAGCCATACCAATTAATTGAGTTTCATGGTCCAAACGACGCAGCCAGTGTACTCCCTTCCCTACTCTTATGTAATTTGCTTCGATTTCAGTGACAGATCTGGCATTCGGTAAACCAACGGAAATGATGGACACCTACATGACATACGTGTCAGACTATGCAGTAGACCACGACCCAGAGACATTTGTATTCGCTGCGAGCAATGGTGCCTGGTTGATAGTGGACCTGGGACAGGTGTACCCTGTACAGACGGTCGTCCTGACAGCCATGCGCTCAGCTCCGCTCCGTGAGTGAATACCCCATTTTGTTGTATATCAGGATATGTCAATTATTGCAGCCGCATGGACATGCACTTCATTTATTTACATTGTTATTATTTGCATATTTTACCATTCATTTTGAAATACGTGTCCAGTTAAGATCATGTAAGCAGTGGATTTCACGTTTAGTGTGTGTTTCTGGTCTGACGCTATTTTATGCCTTTAATGCTACTTCATGAAGTGATGCAGTGGTATGGCTTGGTCCTATTCAGGCGCGTAGCCATGGTTTGAAATGGCATACGCTAAATAAGTAGTTAAAAGAGAATTGGGAGCGAGCGCAGCGAGTGAAGCTTCGTGCAGCTGGGGGCTTGAGGGGCGCTTTAAACCCAAGAAAATTTCTGAATTTGCGTTCTCCTGGAAGTATTCAGACGTATATTTGGTGAAGTAATATTTGATGGGCCGTGATGGCCAGAAATACTTCTACTTAGTTTATTATGACAGTTGTTAGAAACTAGCCACAATCATACAGGAGTAGTAGAACACAGAAGCGATATTCAGAACGTCGCGTTATTTTGCGCTACTTTTTTTGGGGGGGGGGGGGGGGGAGGGACGAAGAACTGTCCAGCAAAATTTTACTGCAAAATTAGGAACATTGCAATCGTTCGCCTTCACATGTAGACGTAAATCATTTCCACATCACAATTTTATTGACAATTAGAACGATCGACTGATTATTGCCTCAGATATTTTTGGAAGGTTTGAATCAGCTATGTTTCTGTGCTATAAACGGATTTGAATATTTATGCTTCATAAACGCACTCACAGAAACAAAAATGTATTGATCCTCTTTATGTGAAATGCTTAATTGTGAATTCAAGCAAAATCAGCAAAATTGACAACGTGGCCAAGCCAGTCCCTGGAAGTACAAGATTACGCCGTAAAACATTTTTTTTATGGATAGACTCATATGTGGAACTAGACTTCGGTGTCCTGTTGAATGTAGACCCCAATACTTATGTTTTCCTCCCCATTTGTTGCACGCAACAATTGACAGTTGATGATACCTTTTGAAGAAAGTGCTTATCTTAGACGAATCGTCATAATGTCAATATTGTAGGCTCGGGAAATTTGCCTTATTTTAGTTCAATCTACACAAACACGCTACTTTCTCATTTATTGGTGATATATACGCTGAAACATTCGTACGCTATAGCGTATTAGCGTATGCCTGGCTACGCGCCTGCTATTGAGAAATTATGTGATATTGATTAATATACTTTCACTTGCAGTTGCCAACTTCAGGAACTTTTACTTAGGAATCACCAATGACTCCGTTGCCGTGACTACTCCATCTTTCGCGGGACCGTCTTACACTGTATGCAAGTATCACCCAGGTATTATAAAACAGGTTATGAGTCCCGTGTGGCTTCTCTTGTATAACCTATATATTCTGAATGGTAGCATGGTTTGTTTGATGAGTGCTGTCTGGCTACTAGTATACGTGTTATCTTGCCACATATCTTGTCAAGTCAGAGGTGACACTGGAAGTAAGCCATTCACAGTAAGCCATTCCGGCAGATGGTTTTGTCAAAATTTTGTTATTGTTCACGGATGATACGTCCAGTTTGCCTTGAAATATATTTCCCAAATTTCAAAGGTTTGAAATATTGTGTGGAAGGAGCATATTGGTTATGGGTCGGCTCTGGGTCTGTGAGGATGAAATCCATAGTTTTGGTTTCTGGACGATGTCGACATTTTGTATTTTTGTTGAATATCTCAGAAATGGCGTGTCGCAGACGCGTCTCCCACACAAGTGTAAATTTCGACCTCGGACGATTTTTCTTCAACTGAGTCAGCATTTTTATTATTCCTCGATATTTTATTGCTGATTAATTTCGTTTGTTTCCAACAATATCTCGGAAACAGTGGAACGAAATTATCACTATTTTTGGGATACATAGCCCAAGGCATATATGGGTGCTGGGGATCAACTTTGCGTTGATTATAACGGTGTGGCAGAGAGGAAAGGGGGGGGGGGCGGAGTGGTGGGGGTTGGGGGGGGGGGGTGCGGACGGGTATCTTTTCCCTGGATCAAGAATGTCAGCATTTTGTTTTCGGCGTCTAGTTTAGATATGGAAAAGAGGAGAAAAAATTTTGTTGATGCCTTTTTATGTCCACTGACTGGTTGATCACTGCCCAGGAGAAAATATATGTGAATTTTCTTCGCGAGTGTCTCACATCAGTTTTAATGATTCATCACTGCTGAGGGGCGAAAAGCACATTCGAATGTAGTTTGTGTGTGTTGCTCATTTCGGGCGTAGGAGTTGATGATGGCATCAAGTGGAAACGGCTGGGAGCATCTAGTTATTTGATGGGTTGTTCCAGATTACATTAAAAATGATTTTCGTCAGCTTGTATGGTGCAATGCCTGACAATGGGTTAGTTCCAAGACTTCTGCTGTTCTATAATAATACCTCAATACGCAATAAAAACACATCTCACTCCAGAACAGGATCTCATTGGAAATAAATTGCGTACACTATATTTCAAGAGTAGTCCCACGAGTATTGATTGTGTATATAGTATCAAGATTGGTGAGGGGTGCCACACATATAGTCAAAAAAAAGAAAAGAAAGTTTCTCGATGTATGTAATACTTATATGAAATCAAGTATTTTTCGATATTAATTTTATTTCGTTTTCTGTAATGAAGCAACCCTATTGCATTTATTGTACAACAGGACCCATGGAACTGTACCAGGAATTCCACCATTGTACGAATGGCACAGAGTATGGTAGATATTTCATCGTGCATACTGAAGTGGGTCTACACTTTTGTGATATTGAGCTTTATTCAGGTGAGCATATGATGTTCTTGGTTCAATAACAGTGCAATATATAATCTTAAATATCGGTCCACATAGAGCATTGTTGTTGCTAACATAGCTCACTTGTGCGTATTTCAGATAAGTTATCGAATGTGGCTCTATTGAAACCCAGCGGCCAAATCTCAACACACACTGAAAACGGAGTAGACTATACCAGTGCCTTAGCTCTCGATGGTAACCCGTCTAGCATGTTCGATGGCATGAGCTGTGCACACACATTGAACCTGGCACCCAGGCCATGGTGGTATGTGGATCTGGGCAATACTACCGTCATCCATGCAGTGGCGTTGGTCTCACGCCCAGACTGCTGTAAGGATAGATCTCGCATTATGAATGTTTAATATAGTTTAATCATGAGCCATTCATAAATGGATGAAATAATTTTAATAGCTATGTATCTGGTGATCTATTTATTGATAGATATCACGTCACTGCTTTTTAGGTGGTGAACGTTTTCGAGATTTTAACATTGGAGTGACCAGGACAACCCCTACAGCAAGTAATCTGTCGCCCGCTGAACCATACTATCAAGTATGCCATCATAAAGTGGGGATACAGACGGACATGAAGTACATCTACACATGTGACAACTCACCTGTCTATGGTAGATTTGTCATCGTTCAGCTGTCGTCAACAACTGAAGCACTGACAATTTGTGAAGCGGTTGTCATGGGAGAGGAGTGTGAGTATTTAATGACGAGTGTTTTTTTATCCATAGATGATATCATTCATCGTGAGACATGTAAATATTGTGGCAAATTGGTTGATTATTGGTATACGCACAAGGCATTTTAGCATGAGACCAGTAGAATCAGGTTTCATGACTAAACTTGTGTCACATTTGGTGTTTTGTCATTTTATCATCCTGTGTGAGCTATTTACATTCAACACAACTCATTTTATCATCCTGTGTGAGCTATTTACATTCAACACAACTCATAGTATAATTGGAGGTGATAATGTTATTGGTTTACTGCAAAATGTGAGTTCGGTTCACGTTTACATCATCTGAATAAGGAGTACCAAAATACATTGAATTTGTCTATATACTTGTATATTATGTATCGCATATATCATGACACAACACACATATGATTCAAGGTGATAATATTGGTGGTTGACTGCAAAATGTAAGTACGTTTAATGTTTACATCTTATTGAGGAATACAAAATGCACTGAATTCGTCAATATGTAAGTATCAATCTATTACCACCAATATAGTCAGATTTTGTTGATGACAATTACAATAGTTGCATTGTATGGAGTGACGCATCTATCATTTGCTCCAATTCCAGCGCAAGATGTTGTGATGACCGGATCAGCGAGTTCTGTTACAAACTGTGAGATACTTGGATTAGTTAATTAGTCATTCATTACAGGAACTCTTAAGTCTTCACGCGACTTCACAGGTATCCTTTGATCGAAGCCAGGAACATAGCATTGCTTCGTTTCTGAACGGGCCCATGTGCCATGTCAACACGAACAGGCTATGTGAGCCACTAAATCTGAAGCTCGTGTGGTCATGGACAAGTTCCAGAATGCATGTAAGAATGAAGACGCTTTGGAACATTCAGTATCCTTAACATCTTGAAAAAGAAATCTCTCAAGCTCAGGACATTGGATGTACACAGGGTCTATGAAGACAACACAGAAAACAGGACATTGTCTGACTTTGTCATATTGAGAGCCAACTTGTTCACGTTCGCAATTCCAAATGTTCGACGAAAAATGGCCGTTTTGACTTTTCAAGATCATCGAATGTCAAATCCAAGGTCACCACACAAATTATCATATATGATTTCCCATTTGAAAGTGTCAATATCTATGCTCTATCTCCAAGAAGTCTATGCGTACAATTGTGACAGTTCCCGTTATCATGGGTTATGAAGGAAAAATTCCAAAGGAGAAAGGAGAAAATTTATTTTTTATTGGCTGCGATCGGCTTCAAACAAAGACTTGATTTGGGACAAAGAAACTTTTGGCTGACCTGTCGAAAAATCAAAATGGCCGCCATACAGAGACCGGCAATTCAAGGGCAACGAAATTTATACACGTCACAGAAGTTTATAAGGGAAATCTTGTGAAACACGAATCAGACAGTTTTGAGAAAATGGCTGCCAAAGTCCAAAATTAGTCGTTTTTCGACGAAAACAGCCGCCATTTTGAGAAAAATAAAAAATATTAAGTATCAATCCATTATCACCAACAGAACCAGATTTTGATAATGCAAATAACATACCTAAGATACAACATTTTTGGAACAAACACAAATCCTACCAAATATTCACAGCTAAAGCCACGCTGATATCATCAGGGACATACAATATGTAAAATACAACTGTTTTTACTGTTCACTTGATGGAAATCAGTATTCAATTGCCTATTCAAAGACGTACTGAAACAATTGAAAGTCCCAAAACAAATCAGGTAAATAACAAGTGTAATCAATGAAAATCCGAAAGGCTTACCGCTACTGAGTTTATAATATGAAATTAACATTAGTGGTCTCCTTGGTATTTCAGTCACCTAACATACTTGTCAACTCATGCATTTTACCAAGTTTTACCAACGTAATTTGAATTAAAACGATAAACTTGCCTTGTGTTATACCAACATGTCAGCATGGTGTGAATTTGAGTACATGACTTGTCACGCATCACAACTTAAATATGCCACGATAGAAGCTATGATGCGAAAACAGAAGCAATCTACGAACAAAGGCATACTTACCCAGTAGGTGCAAAAATGCATTTAATATGGTGAATCTTGAACTGGTCATACACTGCTATTTGTGTATCACTTTAAACAAAAAGCAGGAGTTTTCTCACTCCAATCTTTTCACTCCAGTTCTCATTCTGAACTGAAGTCTCAGCTTAAAAAACTAATCAATAATTCATTTTTCTCTAAAAAGGGACAACGTCGGTACCACTATATTGTAGTTTTGTTAAAGGCGACTCTGATGCCCCATACAAATATACTGAAATAAATGTGGTAAATATGGTTAATTTTCTGATTGATAATATTTTTGTGGAATTTGGTGGTCGAATATTTCGACAAACTATTGGTATTCCCATGGGTACAAACTGTGCATCATTATTGGCAGACCTGTTTTTATACTCATATGAATCAGATTTTATCCAACATTTACAAAGAGGAGGTTCTAAGAAATATATATTAAATATAATACCGCTTATTTTGTTAAAGGCGACTCTGATGCCCCATACAAATATACTGAAATAAATGTGGTAAATATGGTTAATTTTCTGATTGATAATATTTTTGTGGAATTTGGTGGTCGAATATTTCGACAAACTATTGGTATTCCCATGGGTACAAACTGTGCGCCATTATTGGCAGACCTGTTTTTATAACCATATGAATCAGATTTTATCCAACATTTACAACAAGGAGGTTCTAAGAAACTAACATGTAATTTTAATTTCACTTTCCGATACATAGATGATGTATTGTCGCTAAATAATCCTAAGTTTGGTGATTATTTGGATGTCATATATCCTAAGGAACTTGGAATTAAGGATACTACAGAATCCGCTAATTTTTCCAACTATCTAGACCTGAGGTTGGAGATTGATAATGATTCTAACCTGTCAACTAGATTATATGACAAACGTGATGATTTCAATTTTTCCATAGTCAATTTCCCTTTTCTAAGCAGCAACATTCCTATGTCACCGGCATATGGTGTGTTTGTTTCTCAACTTATACGCTATTCCAGAGCTAGTTGCAAATATGAGGACTTTGTCTATCGAAGTGCCCAGCTAGTCTCTATACTGCTACGACAAGGATATGTTTTACCAAGACTTATAGCTGCGTTTAAGAAATTCTATGGACGTCATCATGATCTGGTTGATAAATACAGCAAATCCATGTCTGCCATGCAACTAGATCTATTTTCATGTTAATTTTGGGGAATGCATGACGGGTGCCACTAGTGGGGCAGGAAATGCTCACTCTTTCCGGAACACCTGATTTCACCTCCTAATGGCCATTTACAGGGGTTCATGAGTTTCCCTGTCATTATTGTTTTCTCTCACTTCGTATGCCTGATATGACTTTCTGTCCCCGGACTATGAGATTGGATAACGGACCCTGTTTTGTTTGCTCGGAATACCTAATACTGGGTATTGATTCCACGTCTAATCCAAATAAATTTACGTAAAAGTACATGCATTCTTATTGTTCAATTTTCTGCTTCACGATTCAGCATGTGTGTTGAAGGCACAACTGGACAACTATGTAGCGATGAAATCAGATGTGGAGGGGTGAACAGGGAGGCCTTACAGACCGATTTGTGTAAGTTGCAAGCGGTCTCCCTCCACATAAGCCCTACTGCTGTGTCCGAGGATCACAAGCCACGAACTGGATATGCGGATTGTGTTCAAGGACTTCTGTCATACGCTCCCAACTCCTCGCTCTCTCTGTCTCCACCAGACTCGTCCAGTGTCTCACCCAAATCGGAGGATATGTGTATTGCACATTACTACACAAGTGTAATACATCCATTTATCAGTGACAAGAAGCCAGGTCCGCCAAGTTAAAGTGGAAGAAACGATTTCTGGTTTTCCGTTTGAAAGTTATCAATAGTCGTCCTCAGAGCAGCTGTGCAGTGCCAAGGTACAATGCGTACACGAATTTGTCTAAATTACAATACGTACACGAATTTGTCTAAATGTGTCGGATTTCAAGGCCTATCACTTGAAACTATGGAGCGTTTTTAGGGTCAATATTCATTGTCATGCATTGTAGATTTTCTTGTTGTGAATGATTGTTTCAATTGCAAAATTCTTTATTCCACATTACTATTTCTAAACTTTCTGTGTCGAATTCACATATTCTTACTGCATAGTTCTAATTTCCATCCCCTTGCTGCTTATTTCCAAGTTCTGACTGGTACTTTCTCAAGTCTTGATTCATCATGCCATATTCTAACATCTTTGTGCATGCAAACTATCAAAAAACAAATCGCATCTGGCACAATGCATATGGAACTTAGCACATTTCATTTAGAATAAAGCACATCGCACGAAGAACAAAGCAAAACGAATGAAGCATTTCATGTGCCAAAATTACTACTGCACTATTATGACAACAGACGGCGCTGCGGGTCGAGTGGCCACATTGTGAATGAGAAACTGAACACTCCTGGATGAGGGAAAGACCTTGGTTTGATGGACCGCTGGTTCGTACTGAATTTTTAGCTTACCGTCCCATGGCTAGATAAGTTATTGGCGTGGTTTTTCGTCCGTCGTCCGTCCGGGAAAACTTGCGGGGTTTAGGGGCTTGAAAAAGATGAAAATAGCCCTAAACCCTTTTTATGAGCAGACGTGTATATAGGGGAATAATTTGGGGATACGGGGCTCACACGGGTGAGGAAATTTAACATGGTGAAAGCCCTTTAACCTAAAAAGTTGGTACGTTCGTCCGTGGTCCGTCCTGCAAATAACTTTTTTTTGCCTTGATGAATTTACTAAAACATTCCTGAAATTTACTGAAACATTCCTTGGGCTAATACCCTGAGACGTTTTCTCCTTTTCCGTCTTTTTTATTGAATCGTTTTTGCCGATTTGGCGGCCATTTTTTATGAAAAGTGGCTAAATTTGGACTTTGATGGCCTTTTTCTCGAAAACTGTCTGATCAGTTTGAGATTTTTGTTTCAAGACATTTCCCTCATGTACATCAATAGCAAGTTTCATTGCCCTTGTATCGCCGGTCTGCGTGTGACAGCCATTTTGATTTTTTGACATGTCAGCGAAAAAAAATGTTATTGTCCCAAATCGAGCCACTATTTGTTCTAAGCCATTTCCAGCAAAAAAAATAAATTTTTTGGCCATTGAAAAATTTTTGGGAAAATTTCACCCAATTTTTCTTTCATAATGTTAGCTTTGCGGGGGTAAACTCCTAGAACTTTTCAAGATAGAGCCTAAGTATTGGCACATTCAAATGGGAAATCATATATTGCGGTTTGAATGATGACCTTGAATTTGACCTTGAATGACTTTGGAAGGTCGAAACCTTATTTTGTCACAAGAAATGATGATTTTTGTTTCGGCTGCCATTTTCTCAAGAACTATTGACAATTTTCCTCAAAATGCATAAGATTCTCCCTATGTACCTTTGTGATGTGTATAAGTTTTGTTGCCTTTGAATCGACGGTATGTGAATATATGTCATTAACGGAAGAAACTTTTCAAGATGTAACTTGATTTCGTATTATATTCCACACAGGAAATATGTCTTTGGCAACATTTACGAACATGTTTTGACAATAGGTTTGAAGATCAGTCTAACAATTTATATTTGGGAAAATCAATACCTTGTGTAATTCTCATGATCTGCCGGTAAGCTGCAGCACCCTTGGTGCTACATTGTCTTTTTATGTGGCAAACAGGTAAATACGATCTATAAGTTAAATCCAATACGACTACCGTAGCGTAGTGCTAGTGTATCTACTGTACTGTCACGAGTTGGACTCGGGCCAAATTAACGGCATGAAGAAATTATGATCGGAGAGATCATAATATTTAGACTTGACATTTTTTTTTTTCATATCTCAATTATCACTGTCCGGCTCAAGTTATGACTATTTTTGTGTGTTAATTTCAGGCCTATGTCATGATAATATCTGCACCTAATTAGCAACAGTGTATTATATTATAATGAGTATTCATGACGTCACATCGAAATTTGATTTCAATGAGCATAGAAATCTTAATAATAGGCTCATATTAATCATCTCTCACTATTCTTTCATTTACAGGGCAGGGCGTGGGAATTCATTCGGGGCCTGTGCTCAGCTGCATGAGTGTGGCGCCTGTTGGTCGCGCCAAAAATTCACGTGTCCAATGAAAGGAGTTCTTAGTTTCTCATACATCATGTGGCTACGCGCGGCCAGCGCCTCCTCTCGTCATAATGTTGCAGTAGTAATTTTGTCCACAACAATTACTAATGCATCATTATGACGACAGGCGGCGCTAGCCGCCAAGTGCTTCTTTCGTTGTGCGTTGTTCATCATGCGATATGCTATATTCTAAATGCAATGTGCTAAGTTCCATATGCATTGTGCCAGATGCGATTTGTTTTTGATAGTTTGCATGGACAAAGGTGTTAGAATTTGACATGATGAATTAAGCATTGAGAAAGTATCAGTAAGAACTTGGAAGTAAGCAGCAAGGATATGGAAGTTAGAACTATGCAGTAAGATAATATGTAAATTCGACACAGAAAGTTTAGAAATAATAATGTGGAATGAAGAATTTCGCGGTTGATACAATCATTCACAACAAGAAAATCTACAATGCATGTCAATGAATATTGACCCTAAAAACGCTCCATACGAAACTCGTATATGTATGGTATATTAAAGTGATGGAACCCCAAATATTTAGTCTGATTCTTTTGCGTTGCAAATAACAACAATATAGGGACATTCGTGTCTTTGTTTATGTTAGCGCAGATGTAAACAATTCGTTCTCATCGTGCATTTTTACGGTATGTTCAAACTCCACTGCAGGGTCATACGGACGCAGTTTGGGGTTGTAACGAGGCTATATTATTGGCCAGCGCGTCACGCTGGTCTTCTAAGTTTGGGTAAAAACTGACCCACGGATGGTAGATATGAGTGGGCCCGGTCCTGCTATCATTTGTTAGATATAGTAGATCTAATCTCAACGAAAGGATCACAGCACTTTCAAACAAAAATATCTCTGATTGTTTGACATTTTAATCTTGTGAGTAAACGCAAATACTGTGAGAGCTTTGCGATATTTATTGATTTACCGTAATACATACGCATACAGTAGCGCAAGAAAAATATTGAGCTAAATTTCTGAAGATGACGGAACAATTACGAAAGGTTGCCAACCTTTATCATTTTGTTTATAGTTTACGATATAAAATTGATAAAATGTGATAAAAAAAATTTTTTTTTACACCAAAATAGACGCATAAACTATCATATTGATCCAGAACATTGGGCAACATTAAAAGCATTGAATGTCTGTGCTCGGATATACATCTATGGATATGTTCTTTTTTGTTTATTATATGGAGAATAGATGTTGAATCTATACCCAGTATTAAGTATTCCGAGCAAACAAAACAGGGTCCGTTATCCAATCTCATAGTCCGGGGACAGAAAGTCATATCAGGCATACGAAGTGAGAGAAAACAAAAATTACAGGGAAACTCATGAACCGCCAAATATGGCCATTAGGAGGTGAAATCAGGTGTTCCGGAAAGAGTGAGCATTTCCTGCCCCACTAGTGGCACCGGTCATGAATTCCCCAAAATTAACATGAAAATAGATCTAGTTGCATGGCAGACATGGATTTGCTATATTTATCAACCAGATCATGATGACGTCCATAGAATTTCTTAAACGCAGCCATAAGTTTAAGGTTATTATTACATAAACGTTCCCATCCCAACATATTCCCGCTGGCCACAAAAATAATTCTCTCCACTGTAGGTTACTTGTCTAATATATACTAGCCAATAGATTGATAACAAATTTCAGAACAATCCGACGAATTTCAGAAACCGATTATTCCACTTTATGTGGGAGACTGACGATCCTCATAACGGAGGGAAATAATGTTGTTTTTGTAGAGATAATTTGTTCATGTTTTGTTTCCGCTTTCAGTCCACCATGTAAATATTGAAGAGTGCAAGATTACATGCATAATCAGAAGCATAGTTCAGGATTCATTTACACTGCCACAGATTGCTTCACAAGTGAATTAAACAATAACGTTATATCAGATATCAACTGATCACATTATATGATTGTATTATATTACTTGACTACGTTATGATATTATTATAAAATATAGCCCAAGGGCCAGGAAAGGTTACTGGACAATACATAATTTTTTTAGATATTAGCCTTTTATCCCATGACCTTGAAAATGATGTCAGAGGTCAAGTTCATGGTCATGGGAATTCATGGTCATTCAGCATATCTCATTTCCATTATATTCACAATTGATTCCGAAGCTGTAAAATCAATATTAAGCGAGATATTAGCCATTTAGTTCTCTGACCCTGAAAATGAGGTCAGAGGTCAAACTCAAGGGCACCGAAATAGGGGCATATTTGCCCTGATTTGCTTGTACCTCACATATGTAAGCTGTACAGTAGGGATGGGACCCACACTATTGAGTTGAAATGGTATATGACCTAGATAACGACAATAAATGCCAACAAGTGACTTCGATCATGTTTGCACAAGTGTAAAGGATACATTCACATCGTGCGGTTTTTTTTCAATATGCTCAAACTTCAATGTAGGGTTATCCGGGCGTAGTTTGAAGGATCTTTTGGTACTACAGCATCAGGATTTTGCTAGCCAATTGTTCTCTAACAAATTCCAAAAAATGGATTATGCTACTTTGAATCTCTGCGCCTTGCGACCGCTCAATGACGTTATGATGCTAGCAACAACAATACGAATTAGCAATGCCGTTGCAAATAATACTGCTCTGAGGCGAAGCCAGACGGCTGTGTAAATAAAGTACTTGTAGTGCGCAAGGACCGCAAATCCGTTTAATTTCTCTGATTTCTCTATTCAAAATTATATGATATAAAATAAATATCAAATATAACACCTTTCAGGTTTTTGTCTGCGCTGTTTATGGAGTATTACACACATGCCAAATTTGTTGGTTCGTATGTTTTTTTTAGATGATTTATATTGCTAATGTTTATTTTACTTTTCAAACATTGAAGAAGGTTTGAATTCATACTGGTTCATCACAAAATGTTGTATTTTCAGTGAAAAACTGCATAATGTCCACAGAAAGCAAGATCCTTGTTCATTGTTTATTTTATAATCTATACCCTGATACCAGATCTACAGAATTCTTTTTGTTAGGCTGCGCCTGCCAGGGATTCCGGTCTTGATGCTAGGTATTCCGGTCTTCAAAAATACTCGCACCTCTATAACTGCAAAAAGAGGAAACTACAGTAACATATATACTATCATTTTGATACGAAGTAGTATATATCTATCTGTAAGTTTATGATTTACGAAACTTCCTATGTTCGTGATTGTGGCCTCAATCATGTTGATACTGGGATCCATGTTTTTTGGCGCACTTGGGGCTATCAGGTAGGCTATGTATGAAATTTTAAATTTTCTATCAAATTATTGTCTCATTTTTAGACAACAAAATATTTACAATGGGTATTTCCTACGAAATCAGAGTGACTTTCATTATTTGAGCATCGCATTGGAAAGTAAAGCAGAACATGTCCGTGTCAGCCTTTTGAGGTGAACAATATTCTTTTCCGTTTTGTTCATCAGATTTCCGTTTTCGGTCAGATTGCATAATAATGCTTCATCAATGTTTTGATATTTCCAGAAGTCCAGGTCAATTCGAAATTTTGCTACGAATTTTCTCGTGTTAATCGCTCTATTTCGCTTCGGACATTCATCAATTTAGGTGACAAAACACGGGTAGATTTTCAAATCGTTCAGGTTTATTTTCTAAATTGTCGATTATTATAGAAAATCACAAAGTTGCAAGGCGTAGGGTACAAGAGTGTAGCGATTTAAATATTAACTTTTTTTGCAAACATTAAGAAAACAGGCTATTTAGTTGGCTGATGCTAATGCATCATGACTTTAAAGAATACATCAATTGAATATTGTAGTTAAGTTCAATATACTAAAAACTGATTTTAGCGGCGATTAAACAGCATGACTAATCAGTTTTCAATCACAGAGAGGAACCGTTTGTCTGATTTAAATTGTAAAAAGTCTGGTTCTGTGGGCAAAAAACAGGTAAGCGGTATACCAGCAAGACATGCTGGATCAACGGCCAATTTCTCAACACAGTCTGATACCATATGCTTAAATCATGCCATACCATTTCGTTCACGTCAGTAGAAATATAAGCTCCTTGCCGAAAGTAATAAGCATTCGCATATATATATATATATATATATATATATATATATATATATATATATATATATATATATATATATATATATATATATATATGTATCAACCGAACATCAATAATACAACATGATTTGATGATGAATCTAGAAATCCTCTTGAAATAGAAACAAAGCTCAACCAAACATTTATGTCAAAACACACACTGGCATCATAACGCAGTCCTTCAATGTGACACATCTTATTTGCATATTGTTTAGCTGTGGTATTTGTATTCTATTGTTTTCAAATATGTAAGTGTTGAATGATTCATGTTAGCAGTGCCCTGTAACCGTTTTGTTCAGGTGCGGTAGTTTCACATACATCAACAGCTCATACCCAACTACTGTGATATCTACTCTTTATCAAAACCATTTTGAGATGCAGGCCATTTTTAACATCGAGTTTCTTAAAGTGATGTTGGCAGAGAGTTTTGGATTTTGCCATAGCTTTCTGATTGAATGAAGAAGACATAAAAGTTATGTATCTGCACTTATATGCCCAAACAGATGCCCCTTTCTAATTGATTTCGTTGCGAGTTTCTGGTGGATACAGTTTGAGTTTGTTTATATTACCGACATTACCGTTTTGTATCCCTTAATGCAATGCGATTTCAGCTTACTCGTATTTCCAGCTTACAACTATACTCTGATTTTTCTAACTCGTTTACACTGTTTTTTCGCTGATATTTTTGCGATGGTGGATGGTATCGTTCTATGACTTGGCACACTTCACCTGGGAGTCACACGGCAATATTCTACCGAATTACAGAGTTCTATCGCGAAAATTGAAAAAGTTGGTAATCTACCCCAATGTTAAATTTAGCCCTGTTATTCAAATTCTGGGTCCACACACAATTATCGAAATCCACATGTTTGTGTAGAATACACACCCAATGTGATTTCTGGTCCGAAATAGCAATAATCTTTTGATGGATGTAAGCACGATCAAATCCTCGAAATGTTCAGATTCTCGAAAACCCGTTTTGGGCTGAAATTTGACATTGGGTTAGATTGCCAACTTCCTCAAATTTTGCGACAGAAGTCTGAAATTTGGTAAAAAATTGCCGTTTGGCTCCCAGGTGAAGTATGCCGAATCATCGAACGATAACATTTAGCATCGCGAAAATATCGTCAAAAATCCGTGTAAACAAGTTAGAAAAATCAGAGTATAGGTTAAGTCAGAGGTAATTCTGAGTGACGCACAAAACAAAAGAAAAGCGGCTGCTAGTAGCCTAGTACTGATCAAGCATATAGTTTGTTTTGTAATCTATTTTTCTGATACCACAGGCTTATATGTGTAATTAACTTGGAAAAAAGTAGTTTTTATGTATAGGATAGGGCCCCAGGCTGAGGATCTATTGCAGATAGGAACCCGACGGCGAAGCCGGAGGGTCCTATCTGCAATAGATCCGAAGCCGTGAATTTTGTATATTCATGATATGCAAATTCTCCTATAACCGAATGCCATGCATATATTAGTTGCTTTTGTTCACATGGTTCACGACAGCCAGTGATATTCCACCACCCCCCCCCCCCCCCACCCCACCCTCTTGGCCCCATACAAATCCACTCCCCTCACCACCCCTCTGCGATGCATGTCTGGGTTGCCAGGTCGAGGTACGCTGCTTATTTTGTTACACACAAAAACCGGGAACGAATGCACGTGTATTGCATTGCATGCAATCGCTGAGTTCTCCAGCGTACCAGTGTCAACAATATTACTCCAAGCACTAAATGTCAACCCAGTCTATATGCGAGTCATACAACTAAACGTGGTCACACTTCGATGAACTCAGTGGCTAGCATGTGAACGGGTATAAACAAACCAATATCAATATGTCATGTCATGTATCACAGTATCGACACCATTTACATCCGAGTAAGGTGCGGTATTTGACTTTCACCATGGTGATCTAACCCCCCTCATTGGCTAGAGAGGCCCCTAGCACCAACTCAAATATACTATAGCTCACTAATGTGCTCGTACCGCACCTTAAACTTACATCCATGGGTACAAACTGTGCACCATTATTGGCAGACCTGTTTTTGTACTCATATGAATCAGATTTTATCTAACATTTACAACAAGGAGGTTCTAAGAAACTAACATGTAATTTTAATTTCACTTTCCGATACATAGATGATGTATTGTCGCTAAATAATCCCAAGTTTGGTGATTATTTGGATGTCATATATCCTAAGGGACTTGAAATTAAAGATACTACAGACTCCGCTAATTTGTCCAACTATCTAGACCTGAGGTTGGAGATTGATAATGATTCTAACCTGTCAACTAGATTATATGACAAACGTGATGATTTCAATTTTTCCATAGTCAATTTCCCTTTCCTAAGCAGCAACATTCCTATGTCACCGGCATATGGTGTGTTTGTTTCTCAACTTATACGGTATTCCAGAGCTAGTTGCAAATATGAGGACTTTGTTTATCGAAGTGCCCAACTAGTCTCTAAACTGCTGCGACGAGGATATGTTTTACCAAGACTTATAGCTGCGTTTAAGAAATTCTATGGACGTAATCATGATCTGGTGGATAAATACAGCAAATCCATGTCTGCCATGCAACTAGATCTATTTTCATGTTAGTTTTGGGGAATTCATGACGGGTGCCACTAGTGGGGCAGGAAATGCTCACTCTTTCCGGAACACCTGATTTCACCTCCTAATGGCCATTTTGGGGGGTTCATGAGTTTCCCTGTCATTTTTGTTTTCTCTCACTTCGTATGCCTGATATGACTTTCTGTCCCCGGACTATGTTTTGTTTGCTCGGATTCCACGTCTATTACTGGCTATGGAGAGACGAATTTATAGTGAGTACTAGTACCGTGACACTTTTGGTTAAAGCCCTGGCTGTGTACTGTCCATGTACATGAAAGATTTGACATTTTTTGCGTACATTCCTCACTGAGCGGAGGACAGATAATTGTGTTCCATTCTCGGATCGTAGATGAGGCAAGCAATTCTAATGGGACGATCTTGTTGTCAATGCGATCATCCAGTTCAAAATGAATCGCCACTACATTTCATTTTCGTGTGCTGCTACCTGTCGCCAAATGTTGGTGTTATTCAATATGAACACCAAAAACATTGCATGACCTGGTATCTACATAGTCCGACACAGCGTGCAGTCTATAACGTCATCCGGATTAAATTTCGGCAATGATGAAACGACTCAAGTGAACAAACATGTGTAGTTTTTGGCATACACTGTTTGTACACTCGTAGTCTTTCATATTTTTATAATCCTTTCAGGTTCATATCTAGATAGGAACCTCCCTGAGAGGTTCTTATTAAAAATAGGGACTTGGCCATGACAAAAGAATCATGAACTATGTATAGGATAATGCCCTAGGCTGAGTATTTCTCACGAATAGAGACCGAGGCCGAAGGCCGAGGTTTCTATTCGTGAGGAATACGAAGCCGTAGGCATTATCCGACATAGTGCATGCACTCCCCCCCCCCCCCCCCCACACACACACGCACACATTTCTGGTACAAGCCACTACCCCCCCCCCCCCCTCCCGCCTCCCATACACTTTACGAAATTCACTATATATCAAAAGAACAAAACTGCAAATGCAACGCACAGTCCTTGCCCAATCAAGTGTATCCGTCAGGAAAGCTTTGGAACTATTACTCGCTACAGAAACTGCTTCACCACATGACTCCGCTCATAGATTTGTACCTTCAACCCTAGCCTGCATTCTGTTGTCATGGCTACAGTATGCATGGTTCCAATTGAGTGTGTTTCTGGTGGACTCGCACTGTGCCTTTGAGCTGTTTTCTCCCCCTAGTAACGCGTTTGTGAGTATTGCTCAAATGGAACCCTATAAAAACAAACGCGGCAAAAGGCGCGCTCACTTTGAAACAGCAAGCTACGTAACATCAACTTTTCGTGATGAAAAATGCAACACATGGATACGATGCATGCGGATATAAACGCGTGTTCTGACGCGCTTGTTTGTTGGATACAGTTGCAAAATCTTATTCCTGGGAATGACTAAAAAATGTTTGTCTAACCAGATGCAGTACATGAACAACATACCAGATTTGTGAACCGGTGAGTATATCACTTTTTTATTTGAGTTCAAAACAAAATTAGCATTTTCTCCTTCTGCATTATCCAACGGGTTGTACCCGTGTACAAAGAATTGAATCATAATTTATGCCCGATCTTTATCCTGCGTTCTTTCAATCCTTATAAGAAAATAAACGATTTGTACACATGTATTTACAGAATTCCTCGTAAAACCACAACGGCGATAATAAAGTTTGATCCATGACTTCCATGACTTCAACGTCCGACTGGTAAGTAAAAGGTTTTTTTTTGTGTGCTATTCGTGCATTTAATTTATATGGCGGAGTGAAAGTTATGTTCAAATTGTTCCCATAATACATATGCTGAATAGCTATAAACTAGATTTGAAGAGGAAACCTCAGACATTCATGCTTGTATACTTCATTCATGTTTGCAGGAAAATTACGTTATGCGTGATCTCTGGAGGCTTCTCCAGGATTCCGGTACATTTGCGGATGTGGAATATCGCAGGATTATTATCAAAACCTCCCGGAATTCCGAGGATATTGTGGATATATACGTTTTCACTGGATTTCTGCAGAAGGCGGATGATTTCATGAACCAAATGTCCAAAAATTAACAACTGTTGTGACCCATGGATTAAACTCGCACACCATAAGCGATTAGCTGTTTATGTACATCGAGTAATATAAGTTTGATACATGTATATGCTTGGCAATAAAAAATACAATTCCGGTGTGTTTTTTCATTTAATACCTGGGACAGGTTTTTATTGGAAATAGATACCTCTGTGGGAGGTATTTATTACAAATAGATACCTGCTCGAGACAATGGAATCATGCACTATTGTTAGATACCGTGTTAAAATTTCAGTTATAAAATAAACTGAATTAGCATTGTCAATTAAACTGAATTAGCATTGTCAATTAAACATGAAACATATAATACGGTTACTTGAATAACTGTAGTTTATTCCATGTATGCCTTTTGTCAGTAAAATAGCAGTTTCTCGCTGATTGTTAAAGTTGAGAGACACCATTCAAAGTGTCACAGTTTCAATGGTACAACAGGTCCGGTAACCATAACATCTGCAATTAAAGGAAAAACAGGTGTAAACATCATGAAATTCGTGTCCATAGAAGAATTCATTGCAACTGGCTCTTATATAACAGATGTGAAAACTGAACGCACTTGCATTTTGCAGTCAACCAATCAATTTTTCACCTTGATTCGTTTTTGGGTTTCATGTTGTGTTAGTATTGAATATGTGGGGCCATTCAACTTGAATGAGAATGGTTCATGCAAAATGAGGAAACGATAGCACAATACATATGACGTAATATATTATTGTTGGACCATACAATACACAGTTGTTGAATAATACTCACACTCCTCTCCCATGACGACTGCTTCACAAAGTGCCAGAGGATTAATTGTTGACGACAGCTGAATGATGATAAATCTACCAAAAATCGGCGGGTTATCACACGGTGGCTAGGCGTTACGCGTTATTCAGGGAGTGCCGCGTAAAATCATGAGTATTACGCGTTATTTGTGAGGAAATGGCACAGGAAACGACACAGGTCCACACTTCAAATGAGGAAAATTAATGAAAAAGTTCATTTTCTTCCTAAAATTTAGTTTCCACGGAACATCCCAATGAGCAAACATTACGTATGCTGTTATTATTACTTCCATACATCGTTATATTTCACGAAAATGGACACACAGTTCGTGACAACACCCGCAACCTTGCGACTCGTTTGGGAAATATCATCGGCTATCAATTGAAACCAACAAAGTGCGTGTTGGTAAACCATGGAATGCTCAGAGAAAGCTTTCCTCATTGTTACACCATGCATCGAGTTGTTTTAATAGAGTATTTTAGGAACTGAGAAGCTTTTTATTGTTTACGCGTATCAGCCTGAGGGAGAAAATCTGCACACACATTACAGCATGAGGAACCATGTGAGCGTTGTCGAGGATGATAGAGCTGGTAACGCATACATAAAGATTTTTAAAGTATGATTTGAGGCTGCACATGTTCCAAGTACTGACGATACTTCTCACTTATCATTATCCTCCATATGTTCCTCTCAATCTTCATAAATCTGAATTTGGCAAGATTATGAGTTTTCGTGTCTTTTACACAGAAGCTGATCAAGTGAAAACATTATCTTTTGAACTTGAATTTATTCCATCGAATGAGCAGTAAAACAGGAGAAAAATTCGCATTAAAACAGGAAATATTCCAATCTCAACACAATATTTGTGTTTTTTTTGCGTAATGCCCTCAGGCAAATCGCGTAAAGTATAGCAAATACACAAATGATACATTCAACCTAGATTCGTGCCGCTTGCGACCATTGTGAAACATTTTGAAGACAGGCACATGTGAAGCCCATATTTTCAATATCATAGACCTGTCATTCTATCTACATTAATACCGATATATAACATTTTCAAACCCAAAACCGAGGAGAGCGGCTGTCGAAGCAAAATTGGCAGATGTTGTGCAGCCGAAGTTCTCGCTATACTGGCTTATTTCTTTGATTTAAACTCTCAACAACAATCATGAATATGTGTAATATTCCGTGCAAACCCAAATCCGACTTTCCAAAACGGTATAATTAGTGAAATTGTATGTTTTTCCTGCTAGGGGTCAACCAGAGGCTGCCATTTCCTCACGAATTTACGCGTAATACTCATGATTTTACGCGGCACTCCCTGAATAACGCGTAACGCCTAGCCACCGTGTATCACATGTGTAGATGTATTCTACGTCCGTCTGTATCCCCACTTTATGGTAGCTTAATGGATGCTTGTATTGTTTTACAGAGGTTATTATTTTTGTTGAATAACCTCAACGGAGGTCATTATTGGCAATAATAACCTTATAGCAGGCATCCATTAAGTCAGATAATGGGCTCGACACAGGTCATTATTAGAAACGAAGGCTTTCTCGGCTTCGCCTCGAAAGTCCTTCGTTTCTAATAATGACCTGCGTCTCGCCCATTATCTAATACATAATTGGTAGTATGGTTCAGCAGGCAACAGATTACTCTCGGTGGGGGTTGTCCTGGCCACCCCGATGTTGAAATCTCCAAAACGATCACGACCTGAAAATCAATGATGATATTATATTCAAGCACTTATGGCCATCCTGTGTAAAGTTCAAATTCTGAACCAAAGGTTACCCAAACACTGCTTAATAGAAAATAAATTGTTCCTTTTCAAACTTGCCTTTTTCATCAGGATCTTACAATATCTTTCTTTTACGGTTATAGATTGACACATAAAATTTAGCCATGGTATTGATCATGGTGTATGTAGCTAGATGTGGTTACTGACCATCTCCAATTCAACCACGATTGAAATCAAAACATTATATTATATTTCTCAAGACCCTCAATGCAATGGTACATTTTCAAGATAATACGGTAACCGTTATTACGCAGAAAAACGCAAAACACTACTACATCCGGTTAGTGTCAGATTTGCAGACGAAAGACATTATGTCAACAGCAATCAAGATCGGTAAGAATCGGTGACTTTTTTTACACATCCATCTATATTTTCGTTGTAGAAAGCTAGGGAGCTGATTCAAGATGGCGACTATACACAATTCAATTTTGCAGTTTCTCGTGATCTTTTATCTATTTCGCTTATATTCTCACCACGAAGGCGTGATTAACACGCTAAACACACAAAGAACTGTTATCTACACCAACGATGACGGATTAACTGAGAATCCTGTTCCTTGCAATAACTTTGGACTGCAGAAACTCTCAGAGACCCTATTATCGCCCATGACAACAAGATCGCGTCGGCGGAAATGGAAAAACGGACTAGTGAAAACCAAGGTGAATGTAAACAGATTTCTGTCGATCTTGACTCTGATCCTCTCTGGAGACATCAATCCTAATCCTGGACCTCCGAGACATCCATGTACTTTGTGTTCCAAAGGGGTACGCTATAACAGCAAGGCTATCGAGTGCGATGTTCACATGCAGTGGACTCACTTAGCCTGTACCGACATCTCCCTTGAGAGATACAAAAAGTGTGATGAGATCCCCTTCACATGTAGTAAGTGTGTCTTGTCAACGCTACCCAGTATATCTCAAGATGCCACGCCTGAGTGCGAAACTGACTTTTTTGATATGGAAACAAACAACGATACAGAATCAGAGTGTGTAACAGACACAGACACAAACTCTCGACAGACTGACAATCTGAAGTCCTGTTTCAATACTCGGGGTCTTCATATTTTACATTTGAATGTGCGAAGCCTCCTACCTAAGATAGACGAGATCAGGAAGATTGCACAGGATACCCGCGCTGCGATTCTCTGCTTCACAGAGACTTGGTGTGACGATACTATCTCCAGCTCTGAAGTGGATATCAAAAACTACGTGTGTGTGCGTAAGGATCGTAACCGGCATGGGGGTGGAGTTTGCATGTATATACGCAATGACCTCGCATACAAGCAGCGAACAGACTTGGATCGCGAAGACCTGGAAGTGCTGTGGGTGGAAGTCTTCATCCCGAAATCCAAGCCCATCCTGATCGCCACTGTCTATAGACCGCCAGATCAGCATGACTTCTACACACGTATGGAAGACTGCTGTCAAAACTGTGAGCAATTTCTGTCATGTGAGACAATTATTATTGGTGATGTCAATACCAATGTCATGTATGAACATAGGGTCAGTTCTCTGTCCAAAGCTATGAAAAAATTTTGTTCTAGTTTTGGATTAAAACAACTCATTAGTGAACCGACCAGAATCACTGATATGTCTCGCTCAATAATAGACCTCATTTTTGTATCTGATGATGATAAGATATCCAAAAGTGGAGTTGTGGAAATTGGGATCAGTGATCATCTCATGGTATATTGTACAAGAAAGGTACAGAAGACTAAAATAGGTGGTCACATGAATGTACAATTGAGATCACTTAAACATTATGATATTTCTGTCTTCACGTCTAGGTTGTCGTCCTTGAACTGGTCTGTTGTAACAGATAACCAGAACATTGAGAATGCCTGGTTGAACTTTAAGACTATGTTCTTAACAGTACTAGATTCAGTGGCACCTATAAAAAACATTAGAATCAAGCAACGGTCTGAACCTTGGCTTAATGAAAACATATTGCATAGTATAGCTAGCAGAGACCAAGCTTTGAAAGAGTTTAAAAAAACTAATGATAAAAGTAAATTTTCAGTTTTCAAGAAACTCAGGAACAAAACGCAGAAACTCATAGATAATGCAAAACGTTCTTTCTATAAGGAGAAATTTGCTGAACACAGACATTGTCCTAAAAAGCTTTGGCAATCCCTTAAAAATTTGGGCACATGTAAAAGTGTCAAAGGTAAAACAAGCAGCATTGGATTGAAAGTTGATGGTGATATTGTGTTTGATAAGGTTACAGTTGCAGAAAGGTTTAATGCATTTTTTACATCTGTAGCTCAAGAGTTAGTCAATGCTTTGCCTATACCCAGTGGAAAATTTGGTTTCACCCATGTATCTCATTATTATGTTAGTAAAGGTGTTGTACCAGCATCTTTCTCTCTAAAACCTGTTGACCTAACATATATCACTGATGTGCTAAAGACTTTGAATACATCTAAATCAACTGGTCTGGATGCCATGCCGTCAAGGTTCATTAGGGACTCTGCGGACGTGATAGCACCAGCTATAAACCACATTATGAACTTATCTTTGTCACATGGTATTGTACCCAATGAGTTTAAAAAGGCACGAGTGGTTCCATTGTATAAAAAGTCAGATAAAACGGTAGCCGGTAACTACAGACCGGTATCGGTGTTGAACATCATGTCAAAAGTACTTGAACGTATTGTATACAACCAGGTTCGAGACTACATGCAAGAACACAATCTATTGTATGAGTATCAGTCCGGGTTCAGAGAGAATTATTCTACGGAATCATGTCTCATAAAGCTTACAGATTATATCCGGTCACAAATTGATGATGGTAAATATTGTGGTATGATCATGTTAGATCTACAAAAAGCGTTTGATACGGTCGACCATGAAATATTGTTGTATAAGCTCCAGGCCTTGGGTTTTGACTCTAGTGGTGTGAATTGGATGAAATCATATCTCAGTGACCGTGAACAGGTAGTTGATGTACAGGGAGCTGTGTCATCATTTCTTCCAATTACTTGTGGTGTACCTCAAGGGTCCATCTTAGGTCCACTCTTGTTTTTAATCTACGTGAATGACATGGAAGCTGCTGTAAATTGTAAGTTACTACTATATGCAGATGATTCCACACTAATAGTGTCAAATCGGAATGTACATGTGATTGAGAGTGTGCTCAGTTCTGAGTTACAGTCAGTTAAAGCATGGCTCGATGATAACAGGTTATCGCTTCACTTAGGCAAAACTGAGTCTATCTTATTTGGTAACTCACATCAACTAAAAAAGTGTTCTCAACTTAATGTGGTATGTAATGACACTTTGATTGTACCCAAAGACTCTATAAAGTACCTTGGTGTTCTGCTTGATCAAAGCATGAGTGGTGAGACCATGGCTGCCTCTGTCATCAAAAAGGTTACCTCCAGAATAAAATTCCTGGGCAGAAAATCACAGTACCTTGATGTAAGTACAGCAAAACTACTAGCAAATGCTATAGTACAGTGTCAGTTTGACTACGGGTGTTGCTCTTGGTACAATGGTCTCCCTGTAAACACGAAACACAAACTTCAGATTTGTCAAAACAAGCTCATCAGATGTGTGCTTAAATTATCATCTCGATGTCATGTTGGTAAAATCCATTTTGAAATGTTAAATTGGCTCCCAGTCCAAGAACGAGTTCATCATCTCCAGTTATGTCATGTTAAGCGTATCTTATCTGGCTCTGCTCCATCTTATTTGTCTTCTAATTTTTGTTACACAACTGAGGTCCACTCACATAATACTCGCCATAGTCGTAACGGTCTAGTCCTACCCCGCTTTCGTACAGTCATGGGTAAAAATAGTTTTAATTACAGTTCTATTATGCAGTGGAATGATTTACCAGTCCACTTACAATGTATTAGCACATTTTCAACTTTTAAAAAGGAAACTAAGGTTTACCTATCGGATAAAATTATTTTGTAAAATTGTATTTACTATTGTACACCATTCTAATCATTTTAAAGCATACTAGTCAACTTATTTGTGTTCTTTTTGTATTGTATTATTCGCTACCTTGAATTATTTACTTTATTTTCTTTTTTTTTGAGGACCTCAATGGAAATAAGTCCCCTATTGGACTTTTTTGAGTTATCCTCGGTATTTTTAACAATGGTGTCTAATAGTGATTTTCATGTCACAATCACCGTGTTATATTATATGGTATAGCTGTCAGGTACCTGTGATATGTTTTTTACTGTAATATACACTTGTTTTTTATACCAAATAAATTCAATTCAATTCAATTCAAGGGAGAGCACTAAGAAATAAATAGTTATCTCTTTGGTATAAATTTCTTCGATCCATATTCCTATAGATTGACGTCAGATTCCCGAGTCTACGGTACTCCTGCCAGTCCTGGTCGTACAGTCACGATCGAGTCACGAAAGTCGGCACAATTTTGTACAAGACAACTATCAGACCAACACTGATCTGATGTAAATATAAAAGACTTGGATGTTGATATCATATCATTAAGGCAGAAATGCCTTTATGGTTTTGTCCAAAGTTTTTTTTTTCACTTTTTGGTTTCCGCACGATAACTTCAGTAGGGCTTATACGAGTAGGGGAGTACTCGTTTGTGCCACTTGTGGTTACAAAAAGGCTTGTAACCGGTTAGGAACTGGCCAACCGGTTAGTCGTGAATTTCAAGAAGTGATAAAAAAACAATACATTCTCCAGTAATTCTGAGCCCAATTAATTAGTTTTTGAGCATGTAATGTTGTTTTTCATGTCGTCTTTTCAATTTGTTCCTCTATACTCTGATTTTTCTAACTCGTTTACACTTTTTTTCGCTGATATTTTTGCGATGCTAAATGGTACCGTTCTATAACTTAGCATACTTCACCTGGGAGTCAAGGGGCAATTTTCTACCCAATTTCAGACTTTTGTTCAGAAAATTGAGAAAGTTAGCGATCTACCCCAATGTTAAATTTAGCTCCGTCATTAAATTTCTGGGTCCGCACACAATTTTGTGTATTTACTCGTTTTGTAGCTGTGCAATCTTTCGAAATCAACATGTTTGTCTAGAATACACCCCATCATGTCTTCTTGTCCAAAATTACAATTATACTTCAAATCCCGATTAAAGTGAACAAGACCAATTCTCTAATATGCTCAGGTTATCGAGATCCCGGTTTGAGCTGACATTTAACATTGGGTTAGATTGCCAATTGCTTCAAAATTTGCGATAGAAGTCTGAAATTTGGTAGCAAATTACCGTTTGGCTCCCAGGAGAAGTATGCCAAGTTATGGAACGATAACATTTATAACAACAATATTGCCAAAAAACAGTGTAAACGAGTTTGAAAAATCAGAGTATACATTGGTTCAGCATGTGCGAATTGCATTCTTTTTGTCAGCTTTCGTGGTTATGTTTTCAATTGACCACGAGAGTGTGTGCAACATTTAATGTGCTTATTTCAAATTTTTGATGTCCTGGCAATAGTATAGGTGATTCAGATCCATGATAAGCATGTTTATGTATACGACCACTACATTAAAATCTTTCCAAACTTAATTCTCCAGTGGAAGGAGTAACCGGTTAGTAACCGGTTACACACTGCCGAGTAATCGGTTACGAAAATCTCTACTCGTATTAGCCCTAAACTTCATTTGGCCTTGATGTATCTTTGCCGAATTTTCACCGCTGGTCAGAAATGTTGTGTGGAAGAAGCCTATTGTTTTCGAGCCGTTGAGGGAAACAGACTTTATTTTCGGACTCGTCATCCTCGACAAACATATCTAAGGGGTATTATGGATAACCTTTGACCTTGACCTTAAATTTTCTCGCTGAGTCGGCATTTTTAGGTTACCGGACCTATGGTCCGATAACCTATTGGCATGGCGTTGCGTCCGTCGTCCGTCGTCGTCGTCGTCGTCCGTCGTCCGTCGTCGTCGTCGTCGTCGTCGTCGTCCACATTTTTATCTTTTTTGTTTACGGGCGAATTTTTCTGAAATTTTGCACAAAAATACTTAAAAATAATTCAAGAAGGAGGTATTTTTTAGTTTTTTGATTTTCGCATTTTTTTCAAAATGGCGGCCGTTTTCGACGAAAAATGCCTGATTTTGGACTTTGGCGGCCATTTTCTCAAAATCTGTTCAGTAACTTTTTTTCTTTTTGATACATAACACTCATCATATGTACTCCTATGATGTCTATAAATTTCGTTGCACTTGAATCGCTCGAAGTGGGCCATTTTGGCCCAAACTCGGCCCAGATGGGACTTTCCCATGTTAAATTCTCCTATGCTTTATAATGGGACACATTATGCCTAATATCTCACTTAATATTGAGATTAGAGACTAGGAATCAATTGTGGACACATAGGAAATGATATATGCTGAATATTCTCGTGACCTTGAATTTGACCTCTGACCTCAGTTTCAAGGTCAGAGCACAAAATGGCTTATATCTCGCTTATTATGGACTCCACAGCTTAGGAATCAATTGTGGACATATAGGAAATGATATATGCTGAATATTCTCGTGACCTTGAATTTGACCTCTGACCTCAGTTTCAAGGTCAGAGAACAAAATGGCTTATATCTCGCTTATTATCGACTCTACAGCTTAGGAATCAATTGTGGACATATAGGAAATGATATATGCTGAATATTCTGATGACCTTGAATTTGACCTTCGACCTCATTTTCAAGGTCACAGGACAAAATGGCTAATATCTCGCTTGTTATCGACTTTATAGCTTAGCAATCAATTATGAACATATAGGAAATGATATATGCAGACTATTGTCATGACCTTGAATTTTACCTTTGACCTCATTTTCAAGGTCACAGGACAAAATGGCTAATATCTTCGATTTTACAGCTTAGGAATCAATTGTGGACATATAGGAAATGGTATATGCTGAATATTCTCGTGACCTTGAATTTGACCTCTGACCTCATTTCCAAAGTCCAAGGACAAACTGGCTCATATCTTGCTCCTCTATTGACTGTATGGCTTGGGAATCAATTGTGGACATCATATAGAAAATGATATACAATGAATATTTTGATGACCTTGAATTTGACTTTTGCCCCTTCATTTTCAAGGCCACAGCACAAAATTGCTAATATCTCTCTGATTATTGAATTTACAGCATAGCAATCAACTGTGGACATGATATATGCTTAATGTTATATATGCTGAATATTCTTTCGACCTTGAATTCAACCAGTGACCTGGCTAACATCTAAAATATTAAACATTGTCCGGTAACCTATCTTTGGCCCTTGGCCTAATTTTTTATTTCCTCTATATCTCGGAAACTGTGTGTCGCACAGCGAAAAGGACGTTACACTGTATTTGTGGACTCGTGGCCCAAGACAAACATGTCTTAAGTTTATCAGGGACGACCTTTGACCTTGATCATAAATTTGTTCACTGAGTCAACATTTTTCGTTTTCGTCGAAATATCAGAAACGGTGCATCGTAGAGCGAAGGATACGTCATTTTCTGACTCCTGGCCCTAGACAAACATATCTGAAAGGTAATAGGAATGCGAATACGACCTTGACCTGAAATTTTTTTGCTGAGTCGGCATTTTTCATTTTCTTCGATATCTCAGAAATGGTACATCGTAGAGCTGGACGGAATTTATTTTCAGACTCGTGGCCCTAGACAAACATATAAAAACATTTTATTTTTTTCATGCATCATCCTGGAATGCCTCCGAGGCCTTCATGCCTTGACGTCTAGTTTATATAGACCTACAGAAATGTAGTTTTAGTATACCATCATCTAGTGAAGTAGGGTATCATTGTATGCCAAAATTTCTTTATTATCATGATTAACAAGTAGGTCTACAGTCTGGAGCTGATGAACTGAATTGAAAATACTACCAGCATATACAAATCATTCAGTTAATATTCATTTGTGATTTATCATAAGATCATGGAGTCTGATGACCTCAAGACTGACAATCCGGGAAAACATGAGGTAGAGATGCTCACCACCAGGCAGCTCGTACATCATCTTAAGGAGCGAAATTTGAAAAGTACTGGCACCAAAAATGCTCAAGCGCTTGCATGACAACTGGTTGCCCACGTGAGTATATTGTATCACACAAATATATGATCTGAATATGAATAACGATACATATAGATAGATGTAACAAATAAACAGTTATATTTACATGCAACTAGTATTGTATTGCAAAATTTTGTTCACGTTATGACAATATCTTTATGTACATTCATATTAAATATTTGGAGTTTGTACTGAGTATTTGTCGGTGTACTCAAATACTACTCATATTGGTTCCGTATGTTATTCACATGATTAGAGACTACATGGACTATAGTCTGTTATGTTATGTAAATAACTTGAGTTAGATTAATAAAAAATTAAATGATATGAAATATGCTACTTTTGATAGTATATGTATGATTATCTTTCAGAGTCACTGGCAAAAATCCAGAGTTCCACAAGTCTAAGCCTCAGTACTGTTGTGTGCCACTATGTAACACAAACTCTGAAGTTGCAAGAAAGGAAGGTGTGACAATGCATAGGTATGTTATTTTCTTCAAATAATAAATCTGTTAATCAAGGTATTTTCAGGTTATCGACCTTATGATCTGATAACCTATTTGCGTCATGTATAAAATAAAATTTTGCAGCCCTTGAATATCAGGTCATTGTGTTTCAAGATGGAGTTGAAAGGCTCGAAAGGACCGAAAAGGCATAAATTTCAGTTTTCAGTTGCTTTCTCAAAAACATTCTGATCAGTTTTAAGATTTTTTTTTTAAAACATGCTAATTAGGGTCATTGACAAATTGTGTATGGAGGATGGATTGCCTTGATTCGATCAATAGGCCCAAAATATATGCTCAAATGGTCCAAATAGGCCCAAAGTTCAGTTTTTAGCTGTTCTATCGAAAACTGTCATATAACTTTTGAGATTTTTGTATCAAACCATGCTGACTGGGGTCCTCGACATTGTTTGTAATGATGGAGTGGATTGATTCGCTTGATAGACCCAAACTTATGGCGCAAATGGGCCAGAAGGGCTTAAAATGTAGTTTTTGGTTGTTATGAATGTTATAGGATAGTCTCAACACCAAAATGCCTCCAAGGCATCTTTAGGCCTTGACATCTAGTAGTATGTAATGTTGATATTTTGAATGCATTAACTGTATCAACTCGTGATATGGTAAAATGTTTCGAGAGTATGTTTCTCTTATTCTTACTCAATTTCTCTGCAGGATACCATCTGGTCAGGAGAAAAAAGCACAGAGACAGCAATGGTTGCGCCGACTCAGGAACGTACGTGCCAATCTGGTACTCAGTGACAATACACGTGTGTGCAAACGACACTTCAACGCTGAATGCTTCGACGAGAATGGGCGACTCAAAGCAGACAGTGTACCTACAGTTTTTCCATCAAAATCAATGCCAAAGCAGCCACCAAAGAGACGGGAGCTTGTGAGATCCAGAGCTAACATACCTCCTGAAGAACCAGAGCAGAAACGGCCCCGAGCAGTCCAATCACCATCATCCACGGAATCGTCACAACAGTCGCTTATGAGATCCAACGCCAACATACTTCCTGGGGAAACAGAGCAGAAACGACCCCAAGTAATCAAATCACCCTTATCCATGGAACCGGCACAACTGGAGATCATTGATGACCAAAACACTGACAGCCTGACAGCCAGTCACTCACTCACATCAAGTGTCGCTGTTCAAACGCCCATTCTCCCATGCAACTGCAGCTGCCACAATGTTCAAACAAGATCCGTTGCTGTTGGGTCAACTGCAAATCTTCCAGATGTTAATATTCTTTTTGATTTACGTTTCAATGATTCAAGAACCCGTTTTTTCACAGGATTCAGTAACTTCGCCACATTTATGCTGATGTTGACAACACTTGTGCGACATGGCTCTGATCGTCTCGGGCACAGCTTGCTAAACTACTGGGGTGATCGCAGTCTATCACAGAAAAAGTATCATGCAGGCAAATCAAAACCTGGACCAAAGAGAGCACTCGACATGGCAACAGAATTTCTTTTGACAATGATCTGGTATCGCTTGGGTTTAGTTCAAGAACATCTGGCATTTATGTTCAAAGTATCAGTTCCAACCATTTCTCGAACACTTGTCACATGGACTCAGTTCATCTATGAACATTCAGTATCTTTGGTGTATTTACCCACAAGAGAGGAAATTTTAATGAATATGCCTATGCATTTCATTAACCACTGCAATACTTATCGAGTTGATGATTGTACTGAATTCTTTCTGGAGAAGCCGTCCGGTTTGGAGGCTCAGTGTGTAACATGGTCAGAATATAAACACCACAATACCATCAAGTGTTTGGTAGCTGTCAGCCCTGATGGTCAAGTTATCTATATTAGCTCCGCTTGGGGTGGTAGGGCATCTGACAGACATATTGTAGACAAGGAATATGCTTTTGCTGGCACACCAGAAGGGATGGCCATAATGGCAGATAAAGGATTTGAGGTAGAGGACCTTGTTCCTGATGGTGTGGATGTGGTGTTGCCTCCAAAGGTATCTTCTAAGTCTCAGATGTCTGACTTTGAATTTTTTTCCACTGTTGATGTTGCTGAACCCAGGATTGTGGTTGAAATGAAGATGGAGCAAGCTAAGAATTATAAAATTTTGCAGCACATTTTCCCTATCTCTAGAATTGCAACAGCTGAACAGGTGATTCACAATTGCTTTGCATTCACTAATTTGCTTCCTCCACTTTTTGTCACTGGCTCTGGTTCAGATTCAAAACCAGCTCTGCCCATATACATGTGATTTAACTGTATACATTCATTGCACTACTTATTGGGAATCAGGTATTATCTTCCCATTGTCATTTTCTTGTGTCATTGCTCAAATTTCTAATTATCCAAAGTACTGAAATAGATTCTGCAGCTCCCTAATTCTACTCGTCAACGAGACTATTAATTGAGTTTGTGTTATCACATTTTGAGATGTATTGAGAACATAATACCGATTTGCACAACAAAGGTGTTCCCGATGTGATGTATGCATTTGGTAAATCAATTTTGATTGCATTAATGTGATTTCAATGGCAAATTGAGCTATGTCAAGGCCATAGGTGTAAAACAATGGGCAATAACTAGGAGTTTCCAATAGTGTTATTTTGATAAAACAAAAAAAAGTTTGGCCTCTTGTTGAAGGTGTCAACCGAGGTGCAATCATATTTATTGCCATTTACATGGCTTCTGTATCTATCAATGTTATTCATATACATCACTTTGCAATTACTGTTGCACCTGATTGCTTTTTGAATCAGTTGTTTTTCAATTGTTGCCATGTATTTATTGACCAATATGTTAAATCTGTATTCCTTGTAATTAAATAGCTCAATGTATGAAATGACTTTACAATCATATCAATAGTAGAACAAGAATACACATACAAGGATGTAATGTTGTATTTATTTATTCTGTTGTTGACATTTTTGAAACCTCTGACAAGGTTTATGACACTTCACAAATCTGTTTTCTCCCATGACGTTGCTAATAATATGTTAATAAATGTTTGTACATCGAAATGAAAATAGTTTCATTATTCTACATGTCAATATTTTTATTCAATCGTTTAGTAAAGACTGAAGTCCATTTCAACATAAACTATATGTGAAGGCTTGAAAATGCCTTGGAGGCACTTCGGTGTGAAAATATGATTTTTGGCCGTTACTTTGTTTATGAGGGTTGAATCAATTAAAAAATCGATTAAAAAAATGAAAAATGTATTTTATTCAGAATCAATAGTGCTATTCCCTGCTGACATAAGAAAGTGTATGCAGAGGTTCACAAATGCTGAAGATTTTGCGAAGATACATCGAGACAAATTAATTTATCAGACATAGGTCAAAAGGGCGGAGTAAAAAACTATGCTAAATCATAAATGTCTTAAATATTGGTTGGTCTTATTGATTTAAAAGATGTTATGTTACCATTTGGCATAAAACCATATTATCACTCAAACTTTTTGAACCAAAAATTGAAAAAGTTGTCAAATGTACTTCAATGTTAAAAATCACATAAAACATGAAATTCGTGAGTATTAACATATTTTGGAATATGTTTCAATCAACACAATACTTCACAATGATATTTCATTAGAATACATCCATATGCATCATCAAACTCAAAAACGTTTTCCTAGACCCTTCATAAATTCACTAGAAAACATTTGGGACCATCATTTGACATTGGAGTAGATTGCCAGCAATTTTAGTTTTCAACATAGAATTGAGAAATTTGGTGACAAAATACAAAACATAGGCCATAATCTACACATACATCACAAATTATTAAACAATTTACTACCATGAGTCTGACAATGTCATTATCAATGTACTGCACACGAAAACTTCACCAACTGGAAACTAATCAGCAATCTTGAATAAACATACTATATTTTTTCAATTGGTGAGAATGCACTTCCTATCTTTCACACCGCAGCAACTATTTTCATTAACATCAAAAATGTATTATGAAATTGCAATTTAATTCAATTACATTCAGTATTCCTTCAAGACATAAACATGTATTCCTCACTTCACAAATATTATGACAGCTGGGTTCAATATTGACCTCGTCTAATGACATTTCAACAATTTGTTCATTTACATGTATACCAGCTAAGTATCACATAAGGACACACAGTTTTGGGTTCAAATACAACACTGATTTTTGGTTTACCTGATAACATTTTCCATTAATCCTATTAATATATGATTAACTACATATAGCCATAAACACTTACATCCATAAATATGCCAGGATATATATTTACCCCTTCAATAATGTGGCGTTCTATGTTCTGAATAGCCAATATGAAATTGAACTTTGCAACATAAGTACCATCAATCACTATCACTAAATCACAGGGCCGTCATAGCACCTTGTGATACCTCTTTGGCAAACTTCATGTGTATAGAGGCATGTTCCTCTTAAGTCGGCCTGTAAACATCTCGGCCACACGATACTTTCTGTAGAACTCGGTCAGGTCTGTGACCATCCTCTTGTACATGTTGTCATTGAAAGCGATCCGTTCCACGGAGATCCCCCTGATTGAATACAAATCATGTAGGTGATATTAGAGAAAGAAGCCTACATACCCATGATACCTTGGACGCAAATAAATTACTTGTTAGGTAAAGATAAATGACAGTAAATAGAAATTATCAATCATGAATCAGGAAAATTTGAGAAAAAATTAACATAATGAGTATTTCAGCAATTATTAACAGTATGATTCCTGTAAATCATACCACAATGAAGCAACAATGTATGAATATTTATATTGAAGCAATAAATAGCAAATATTTTGCATTTGGATACCTTTGGGTGTAGACTACAAAGTCTGCCCATCTGAGACCAGTGACTCCCATCTGTCCTTGGACCTGGTACCAATAACGATGTCCCTCCTTTAGTTTGAGGCAGTTGTCATCTGTCAGGGAGCAGTGAAAGGAAGGGTCTGACTTGGGGATATCTGTGGGAATCATCTTCCTGGATATGAAGAAATATTTAAACATAGCTTTCAATGTATATCTGATAGACATTTTATTATATCCAATTTAGTTACAATTGTAATTGATTTTCGCCGGATATAGACATGGCGTGTATATTTAACCTAAAAATGCGCAGTTAGAGTGCATCGAAATAAACTTTTTGTACATTTCAAAACCTAGATGTAACTCAGCTTGTAACATAAGTTTGAACTGGCACAGTACATATTTAGGATAATCCATATAATTTTTTTAAAATTAATAATGAACTAGACGTCAAGGCCTAAAGACGACGGACGACGGACGGACGACGGACGCATCGCCATGGCAATAGGTTATCGGACCATAGGTCCGGTAACCTAAAAATTAGCTCAAGGGCTAAGCTAGGTTACTGGACAATATATAATAGCTATTCTGTCCCGTGGCCTTGAAAATAAGGTCACAGTCATATTTAAAGTCATGATAGTATTCGTCATATATGATTTCCTATATGTTCACAATTGAATACTAATCTGTAAATTCAGCAATAAGGTATTTTTTTTGCAAAATTTCAGAAATATATGATTGTAAACTTTAAAGACAGAAATGTGGACGGACGACGGACGCAACGCCATGCCAATATGTTATCGGACCATAGGTCCGGTAACATAATATTCCCCAGGCAAGAAAGAAATGTTTGCCCCAGGCTCTTTGCCACACCTTTCACATTATTTCAACAAAAATAAAAAATTTGGAAAAAAAAATTTGGTCGAGGTCAAATTTCATCCATAATACTTCTTGGAAATGTTTGTCTATTGTAGTGAGTCCGTAAAAAAATGTACATTTAGCTGTAAAATCCAACATTTTTGAGATATCGAGGAAAACAAGAAAATACTGACTTGCCTGAAATAATTGAGGTTAAGATCAAGGTTCATCCCTAAAACCCCTTTAGTCATCCCTAATACCCCTTCAAATAGACATGTTCGGAAATAATGTGCGCTTCGCTCTAACATGCATCATGTCTGAGATATCGATGAAAACGAAGAATGCAGAATCGGCAAAAAAAACTTCAGGTCAAGGTCCCAGTTCAACTCAAAGAGCCCTTAGGCATGTTTGTCTGGGGATATGAGTCCGAAATAACACCCGTTTTGCTCTAGGATGCACCGTTTTCGAGATATGCATGAAAGTCTCAAGAATGAATCAACAAAAATTATTTAAAGCTGTAGGTCAAAGGTATTTCGAAGGATCGATCTGCAGCCATTGCATGAATACTTTTGCAAATTCCGTCCGGAAACTAACCTAAACAAGTCTCAAAATAAACCTTGTCTACAAACCATGCAACAACTTGTAGCAAAAACATGAACTGAACCAACAAATGATTTATCACTGCTTGATCACTAGAAAACTTCAAAAAAGGAAATAAACTTCTCAACATCAAACACAGAACTGTCACCATCCTCGACCTGTGTTTCCAGCTGCATTTGATTTCTAGAGCACCATCACCACACTTTGGGCACTGGACAAATCCGTCCAAACTTGCACCGAGATAAGGGTGTTCCACTGACACAACCAAGCCAAGATTTGCCACAGTCACTAATTTACCATCTCCAGCACACTTTTTCTGATGATACTTTGTATAAAGTTTTCTTGCCTTAGCTTCGTATTTGTTCCCATAAACGATTGGCCAGGTTTTAGGAATTTGTGTGTAACCACATAAAATAGACAAAAAAGCCTCTGGAGATGTGTCTGGTCTCATTGACATTATCCTTCCAAAATTAGATGCTGTCAAAATTAGACTGCGAACAGTCGACCACACAGGATTGCATCCTTGGCCACGCGTTCCTCTTTCCACTCGAATGCTGAGGGATCGCCAGTCATCCTTGGACATATTTGAGGTCAAGTCATCAACGAAATCTCTCATCAGGTCTTGAGCGAAAGGTGTGTCAAGGCTTGTGTCATCATCGATTATAAAGGGAACTGTGAAAATATCGATAAAGTCTTGCAGAGCTATATTTGATTTCCTCTGGTGGATATATAGGACGCATTGGGGATTGGCAGTCTCGAGTCCATCAAGGATTTCCTCTCTGAAGGTTTTTGTGTGTTCTGGGCTTGACTCACAAGGACCTGCCTTATAAACATGAGGCCAGGGCTTCTCCACGTCTGCCTTACCCGGCCACCAGTTTATGTCCCGCAGTCTCTGCGGATCCACTGTACGGTTCGAGGGTACGTTCCACATGCAAAGACTCGACGTGCAAGGGTTTTTCAAACGAATCAGCCTAAACATGACACCACCAACATGCGAGCAAAGCCCTACTGCACCAACTTTACAAGAACATTTTGCACTCGCTACCATACCAGTGTCTTTTAGTAGGGTTACAGTACAGAAATACATGCCTGCTCTCATTGAAGGTCTCACAGAGCTTTTGAAAAGAACAAAATCCCCATCTGAATAAACACCTAATGCACTTATATATTTTTGTTCTTTGCCATATTTTCTAGCTTTTTCCAGGTAACGCTTGCAATTTTTCAGTGCACCTGTTATTGGATTTTTGCCATGAACATAGTAATTGACAATATCCTCATCTCGGATATTAGGGATCTGGCTTGGCTGGGTCAGACACACCCATCTGTCATCATCTTTTCCTGATTTGAAAAAAAAAAATTTCAATCTTTCATGCCCATTCATAAATGTAACTCATGCAAGTGGACAGTGGATGGTAAAATCACTGATGATTTGTTTATCTGCATTAATTCACATCCCAAAACCATGTTGAGCCACTAACATACACACATGATTAGTAATATTCTATATGTCATGTCAACATGTCAAGGCCTAAAGATGCCCTTGAGGCATTTCGGTGTTAAGACTAATTTATAATATTTATAACATAATTGCCACGGGCTCTACAACACACCGTTTCCAAGATATCGAGTAAAACTAAAAATGTCAACTCAACCAAAGTAATTGAGGTAAAACTAAAAATGTCAACTCAACCAAAGTAATTGAGGTCGAGGTCAGAGTTAATCATATTACCCTTTAAACATGCCTGCGTCTGCCTAGGATGACGATTCAAACAAAAATCCCAAAACTGTCTGGACATATTTTGAGAAAACGACTTTCAAGTCCAAAATTGGCCATTTTTCGTCAATCGATAGGGTACCGGACAATGTTTAATATTTTATATGTTAGCCAGGCCACTGGTTAAATTCAAGGTCAAGAGAATATTCAGCATATATAATATTAAGCATATATAATGTCCACAGTTGATTGCTGAGCTGTAAATTCAATAATCAGAGAGATATTAGCAATTTTGTGCTGTGGTCTTGAAAATGAAGGCAAAGGTCAAATTCAAGGTCATCAAAATACTCAGTGTATATCATTTTCTATATGTCCACAATCCCAAGCCATATAGTCAATAGAGGAGCAAGATATGAGCCAGTTTGTTGTTGGACCTTGAAAATGAGGTCAGAGGTCAAATTCAAGGTAAAGAGAATATTCAGCATTATATCATATCCTATATGTCCACAATTGATTCCTAAGCTGTGAAATTGATAATAAGTGTGATATTAGCCATTTTGTCCTGTGACCTTGGAAATGTGGTCAAAGGTCAAATTTATTCCTAGTCTCTAATCTCAATATCAAGTGAGATATTAGGCATAATGTGTCCCATTATAAAGCATAGGAGAATTTAACATGGGAAAGTCCCATTTGGGCTGAGTTTGGGCCAAAATGGTCCATTTCGAGCGATTCAAGCGCAACAAAATTTATAGACATCATAAGAGTACATATCAGGAGTATTATGTATCAAAGAGAAAAAAATGTACTGAACAGATTTTGAGAAAATGGCCACCAAAGTCCAAAATCAGGCATTTTTCGTCGAAAACGGTCGCCATTTTGAAAAAAATGCGAAAATCAAAAACCTAAAAAATACCCCCTCGTTGATTTATTTTTAAGTATTTTTGTGCAAAATTTCAGAAGAGTTCGCCGGTAAACAAAAAAGATAAAAATGTGGACGACGACGACGACGACGACGGACGCAACGCCATGCCAATAGGTTATCGGACCATAGGTCCGGTAACCTAAAATGGGGGAGTCCCATTTGGGCCGAGTTGGGCCCAAAATGGCCCACTTCGAGCAATTCAAGGGCAACGAAACTTATACACGTCACAGGGGGTATATATGAGTAGTGTTATGCATCAATAAAAAGAAAAGTTACTGAACAGATTTTGAGAAAACGACCGTCAAAGTTCAAAATTGGCCATTTTTTTACGAAAACGACCGCTCTAACCTTAAAACCAAAATCAAAGTCAAATTCAAGGTCATGAGAATATTCAGCATATATCATTTCCTATATGTCCACAATTGATTCCTACTCTGTAATCTCAATATTAAGTGAGATATTAGGCAGTGCGAACATACCGGTATGACCTTGAGATTTACCAATCAAGGTCATCCGTGTGAACTTTGATGTCACCATTACATGTATGTGTGCGGCATTTGACACAAGTCGCCATATATGACTTCCCATTTGAAAGTGCAAATTTCTCAGCTCAAGTGTTTTATGAGTACAAAAAATCCAAAAATTTTTTTCAAAGGGTGAAAATTTTTTTTTGCCTAGAAATGGCCAAAAATGGATAGTAATGCGAATTGGGGCGAATACCGAGTCGTCAAAAATTCAAAATGGCCGCCACACTGAGATCGGCGATTCAAGGGCAACAAAACTTATACACGTCACAGAAGTATATAACAGGAATCTTTTTAAACAACAAGTCTCAAAACTGATCAGACAGTTTTTGAGAAAATACAGACCAGGTGCAAATTTGAGCATTTTTCGACCCAAAAATGGCTGTCATGACCTTTCAAGGTCATCTAAGGTCAAATTCAAGGCCACCACACAAGTCGCCATATATGACTTCCCACTTGCCAATTTCTAAGCTCTATCTTCAAGCGTTCTATGAGTACAGTCCTGACAGCTCCCATTATGAAAGAAAAAATTGCCATTATGAAGCCCAAAAATTTTTTCAAAGGGTGAAAATTTTTTTTGCCTAGAAATGGCCCAAAATGGATAGTAATGCGATTTGGGGCGAAAAAATTTTTTTTCGCCGACTCGTCAAAAATTCAAAATGGCCGCCACACGCAGACCGGCGATTCAAGGGCAACCAAACTTATACACATCACAGAGGTCCATATGGGGAATCTTTTGAAACAAAAATCTCAAAACTGTCTGAACAGTTTTCGAGAAAAGACAGAGAAGGTGCAAATTTGGGCATTTTTCGACCCAAAAATGGCTGTTTTGACCTTTCAAGGTCATCCAAGGTCAAATTCAAGGTCACCAAATAAGTCGCCATATATGACTTCCCATTTGAAAATGCCAATTTCTAAGCTCTATCTTCAGGCGTTCTATGAGTACAGTTATGGCAGCTCCCATTATGAAGGAAAAAATTGCCAAAAATTTTCTAAGTCCAAAAATTTTTTCAAAGGGTGAAAATTTTTTTTTGCCTAAAAATGGCCCAAAATGGATAGTAATGCGATTTGGAGCGAAAAAATTTTTTTTCGCCGACTCGTCAAAAATTAAAAATGGCCGACCCACGGAGACCGGCGAATCAAGGGCAACCAAACTTATACACATCACATAGGTCCATAAGGGGAATCTTTTGAAATAAAAATCTCAAAACTGTCTGAACAGTTTTTGAGAAAATGGCCGTCAAAGTCCAAAATTGGGCACTTCTCAACAAAAATGGCCGCCATTTTTAGGAAAATGCGAAAATCAAAAAACGAAAAAAAACCTTTCCTGGGAATATTTTTAGCTATTTTTGTGCAAATTTCAGAAAGATTCGACCGTAAACTTTAAAGATAAAAATGTGGACGGACGACAGACGACGGACGGACGGACGGACGCCGGACACAACGCCATGCCAATAGGTTATTGGACCATAGGTCCGGTAACCTAAAAAGTTACTGAACAGATTTTGAGAAAACGACCATCCAAGTCCAAAATTGGCCATTTTTTGACAAAAATAGCCGCCATTTTGATAGAAATGCGAAAATCAAAAAACTAAAAATTACCTCCCTCTCGAAATATTTTTAGTCATTTTTGTGCAAAATTTCAGAAAACTCCCGACTGTAAACTTTAAAGATAAAATTGTTGACGGACGACGGACACCGGACGAAGGACGCAACGCCACGGCAATAGGTTATCGGACCAAAGGTCTGGTAAACTAAAATTCTGGTAAAACCATTAAGGCCTGAATTATCCCATTTTGGTACAATTCATACTATGATTACCTGGAGGCACCGGGAGTGTTGGGTGACACACATCCTGTTCTGGTTCCAGATCATCCTCTGAGGAATCATCTACCCCGACCATGTGACGGAGGATCCGCTTGCCCAGAATCTCCTTACGCTTGGATGACCTAGGTAGTGATCGGTCATGAAGCCACTGCTCCATGTCTTTTTTTTCCACTTCATGATGTCTTGTAATGTTGGCAGAACTGCATCTCGATCACTGCCCTCATCATCCGACATGGTGAAACCTATTAAAATGAACCAAATTTTCTATATATGTAGTCCTTACAGATCTGGGTACTAGTATATTCGCATTATTTTAAATGTTTCGAGACAAAATCAATAGGGATCGTTTGGAAGTGAAAGATATTAGTGGGATCTTTGCCGGGCACAGGGGTATTGGGTACCTGAGGGCCAGTTACTTATTCCTTTTTGCCATTTTTTGTGGTTTTCGGCATATTGGCATATGCCATCCCCTTTGTGCCACCATATGACCACTTCCAAACAATCCCTATGCTATGGAGCCTCTGGAAGATATTCGTTTTTGCCATTTTTGGCATATTGACATAGGCCTATGCCATCCCGTTTGTGACATCATATGACCACTTCCAAACGATCCCTATTGATCCTATGGAATATATTAGTTAGGGCCTGCACAATTAGTAAAAAGTATAGCCGGTTAACCGTGGCTATTAACCCAACCGTAACCGATTAACTGTAAAAAAAACTTATGATTTAGAGAAGTGTGATGTTGTTTTGTCTTCTGAGTTCTGATCAGATGGGTATTCCCCTTTTCGTGGAAATACTTCCGGTACCGTAATACTATGAGTTTTCCAAGGTTCAATTAAGCATTAGACATCAGAATTTTAAGTGGTATCACGCACATTTATAAAAACGGAGTGAGGTAAATAGTAATTTAAATTAATTTTGTTGGTGGCGTTCTCACTGTTCTGGCTGTGGGGATACAATATACCCTCTACCCGACCGGCAAAGTATGCTTTTTCTCCCCTGCAAAAATTGTGTACTGTGTTCTATGTAATACAGTGATGAGAACAGTCAAGATTGCGGACGGGTACGGCTGTCAGCAGACTTGTCAGTAGGCCTAGACAAACATTATCGTCTTCTCTGAGGGCCCCTCAGAGAAGACGATATTGTTTGTCGAACTTGTCAGGAGCCTGAGCAGACGGTTTGGTGATCACTTTATTCACTTATCAAGGTTATAAAAGACAGTTAACCGGTGTTTGACGGTTAACCGGTTAATCGTTTGGAGATTCAATAGCCGGTTATTCGAGGTTATTAAAAAAATGCTAGCCGTTGGCGGTTAAGCCATTAATCGTGCAGGCCCTAATATTAGTGGGGTCTGTGCTCGGCACAAAGGGGTCTTGGGTAACTGAGAGCCAGTTTAAATAGACCCAACGATGAGACAGACCGCGATTCACAGTATGCCAATTTTGCGGTCGAATAAGTAAATGGTAACCGGTAACCGGGAGCAAACTTTAGCTTGCTGTGTCTTTGCCATTTGTTGACTTGCCTATGTATTCACTTCAATGTCTGTTGCAGTTGGCGTCGCCGGCATGTCATTGACATTGACGCACCGACACTGAAATTTCTCGCACTATTTCTCTATGTAGATCTACATGCTTTGCCCTACATTGAATGGAACCGATGGTGATTTTCCTACTCACCTGCCAACACGTGCAGAGCCAGACACTCGAAAATCTACTTCTCAGCTCGTTTTTAATGAAATAATTGCACAGCTTGTCATCATCTGTCAAAAATCGCCTGAACTAACCGGATATCAATATGCGTTTCACTGCGCATGCGCAAATCTTGCGTAATACCGTATAGTGAAAATGTACCATTATTTTCAACTTCTTAACGTTTTTCAGATGTCTTACTTGCTGTCCTTATATATACCAGTTGCACTCACTCCATAATTGGCATTTAAGTAATTGATACACAAAGGAAAGACCGTTCCTTACAACAGTCTGAGCGGGGAACCAGTGCCACTGCATGGATGAAGGTAGTATTGCCCAGATCCACATACCACCATGGCCTGGGTACCGGATTCAATGTGTGTGCACAGCTCATACCATCGAACATGCTGGTAGACGGATTACCATCCACAGCTAAGGCACTGGTATAGTCTATTCCGGCATCAGAGTAGGTCGATATTTGTTCGCTGGGCTTCAACAGAGCCACATTATTTAACTTGTCTGAAATACAACAAGAAACCTATGTGATGCACAACAATGCTTTATGTGGTTGACATTTCACATTATATCTGTCAATTTTATTGACCCATGTACTGATATGCTCACCTGAATAAAGTTCAATATCACTAAAATGTAGGGCCCCTTCAGTGTGCACAATGAAATATCTACCATATTCTGTGCCATTTGTGCAATGGTGGAATTCCTGGTACTGTTCCATGGGTCCTGTCACAATCAAGCTGCTGTATTAATATCATTTAGAAGTAACGTTGTCGAAAACTTGGTAGAGTTCCTGGTACATTTCCATGGGTCCTGTTACAATCAAGCTGTTGTACTAATATCACTTAGAAACAACGTTGTCGAAAAATTATTATGGTATGCACATCAATTAATATCGATATTTATTATATAATAGGGTCTGTAAGTCACGTGCCGTCACGGTGTGATTGTGGTGACCAACAAACATACACATGTCGTTCAAAATGAATAGAACTCTAATTAAAAGTCAAATTACTCAGGTAACACAAAGGTGTGTGTTTGCTGGTCACCAGAATCACACCGTGACGGCACGTGACTTACAGACCCTATATCTATATATTACCAACTTTTATTGTGCAAAAACGCGTCCTTATATCACCATAAATAACGATTCGGAGACGGGTTAGCGCATCTATCCATATTGAAGAGTCATAAAATTACGGTATTGACCGATCGTGACGTCACATTAAAGAAAATCACGAAAGAGTGTTTTGTCTTAATATGACGCTGATCAGAAGTCAGGGGAACTGTCAGAATAACAAACCACAGCAAAGTGACAGGTACCAACACATTGTCTTTCTTGCGTTTCATCATTTAATGATTATTTTGCGCATTTCTATTGGTATTCGGATCAACAAATGTCTGCTTCACCAATGTATTTTGAGGTAAGAAGTGCTGGAAGACAGAACGAGCTCTAGGACTTGACAAGTTTTTGAACATATCTCGAAATATAAAATAAAACAGTTATTGACTTTTACTGTCGGTCACTCTGTTGTTTCACAGACCTCAGAAATGTCGCCTCAGTACTCACTATGATATTTCTGGTATATGTAAAGTAACAAAATGACCTCAGTAAAAGTCAATACTGTTAAATATATTGGGATGCAAGTATCAACCTTAACACCGAACACAACCAGATTTTGATGATACCAAGAACAAATCTAAAATACAATAAATACAAAGCCCGAGCGAATATTTACCTCCAAAGCCACACTGACCTCATCAGGGGCAGACAGTGTGTGAAATATAGGTGTCTACAATATTGTAGATGAAATTACTATATTTTTCATAGACAACTACGCAACTTGACTTTCGTCAAAACCTAAATCGTCTATCTGTCCGTCCTCTCACACTGTTGTGTATGTAAATATCAATGTATGTCACACCTATTAACAAATATCATTTTGATGTGGCAGTGTGTTTCATCCGAGATGTAGACAAGTTGTTCAGGTTCGCAACCACCACCGGAACGTCAAATCGGACCCGAATTTGCACCACAGGTTTTAACCTTTCATGCAATATCATACTAATTGATCCCGGTTCCCGCATAAATACTAATACCTACTTACCATTTGCTTTCATTATATTATTGGGTGGGTGATTAGATGCATATGACGATCTATTTTCAACAGCAATCTCAACACTAGTCGCATTTCAGGAGGAATGACGGTACCCGCGGGGCATAAATGCTCCCTCCTTTATAACACCTGTTTTCGTAGCTATATTTTCATGTATCCATAAAAATATTTTTATTGGACATGGCCGAACGTTGAGTCGTTGAATGCGAGTGTATATCTAGAACATACAGGTCACCAAATGAACACACAGATGTTCCATAATCATAAGTGTTTCATGGGCGTTTTTGTCGGTTTGATTGTGGAATTGTTTTGCTACATACCTGGGTTATACTTGCATATGGTGTATGATGGCCCCACGAACGATGGTGTAGTCACGGCAACGGAGTCATTAGTGATTCCCAAGTAAAAGTCCCTGAAGTTGGCAACTGGGAGTAAATATATGACACAGTGCATGGAAACGTTTTCAAGTCAAGTGGAAAAAAAGAATACCTAAACTAAACTAAAAAAAAAGTGAACTAAACTAAAACATGTTCAGCAGCAAGCACATGTGAAAGTCACCCATGCTCAAGCAGTCACGCGATATGGTTATATGCAAAAAGGCCGTTGAGAATGGAAGAATACGAACAAAATGTGACATTTTGCAGATACATTTGTGTTTGTATAAAATATTGTTACGGAATTGTAGATGATATGATGTATGTGATAGCATAACCGTATTTATCATTAACCAACTCGCGATTTATTAAAGAAAGAATCATGAGTCCAGAATTAGTTTTCTAACTTTATTTCAACTCTAAACGGATAATCTTTGAGACCAGAGTGGGCAGAACATCCCTCAAACTTATCACATTTTACACATGTATGCAAGAAACATCTCAAATTTTTAGTGTAAAGTTCAATAAAACAGTGATTTCTGATATCAGTCACACGCGAATGACAGTGGCCGTTTTCCACCAAGTTTCAATTGGGCGGGGACACAACTGTAAAACTTCGAGATTTTCACAGTTTGTAATTACACGATAGCCTACAGGTACCGTAATTGCACTTCTATTGTTTACTGACGAGAGTTGTGTGGAAACTTGTATTTGGCAGCACTTAGGCAAAGGTCCAAGATGTACTCGGCTCCAAATGACGCTATGAATCTTTAAAAAGATAAAGTGCTTGTTTTGACATCAGTAACTGGTGGTTTACCCCTAGTATTACCATGAACGGCAAAGTCCCTCTCTCGGCGCCTCTCGATCCGTTCCTGACGTAGGCGTGGCAGACGAATGACGTAGCCGTGGTGTACAGCCCTTTTATTGGACGAGCGAGGTCACGTGATCACCTTCCCCGCCGCCGGCTCCCTTCAAACTTAGAGATTTTCGTGGACATTTCTCGTCAAAAAAGTGTTGTATCGAGTGGATTTACAGCAAAACCATGTGGAAATAAATGATCTGGTTCGTGTACTCAGAACAATCGCATTCTGTAGAATGTATTTAAGCTGTATTTAAGGTCCATTTATACTATTTAATGCCCCAAATTGACATTCGAAGCGAGCTTTTGTCTGCTATTTGACCCGTGCATGTGGCCGGTTGTATGTAAACAAACCCGCGTGTTCTACGATCTGTCGCGGATCTGACTATTATACTTGTCAATAAGTTGCGATTCGTTGCAAATTTCATCTGTTAAAGACTGGTTATGTATGTCATGTCCCCCTTTTCCCAGCTGATTTATTGATGTCGATGATTTTTTCGCTGCACACTAGATCTAATCTTGATAGTGACAGTAGAAACATCATACTGACAGTGACAGTAGGAACACACTTGTGTGTACAGTCTGATGATGCACGGCAATCTTGTCGTTTTGAATAGAACGATCCTTTGTTACTATAAGTTGATTAAGTTCAGTCTTGATTTGAACGGAATATCATACTGGGTCCAGATGCCCAAAAGCATTTTGTTGTTATGGAGTATTGTAGTTTGGTGCTACGATCCTTCAGCAATAACACTGTGAAACAATTTATTACTAATAATATTATCAACAGCAAAGCCAGGTGACTCGAACAAACATGCTAACACTGAATAGTAACACATTAACACACAATAAAATAACCCAAACACATTTCGTTGCACTACTCCCCTCTTCAAAGTTTTAAGTCCCTTTAAAACATCCAACAGTGCATTGAACAACTCTCCTACTACCATAAGTATGCGGCAATAACTTCATGAACAACAACTTGAAAATGCTAGTGCTAAATACTGTGACATCCACTTGGGTTGAAACAACAACATTTTCATAAGTTAACATTATCAACAACAAATATTACAATAAATAGTTTAGTTTAAACATATTCATTTTAATTGGATTGTACAATAGTTCCCGAAGGAACTAATCTAGGTACTCTCCAAGAGAAAAAAAACGAACAAAATTGAAAAAAAAATGAACGTAAACAATGAAGCAAGTAAAATACAAACAAACTAGATATATACAAAGTTATAATACATGAGAGAATCGAATGGATGGTCCATGAGTATGATGTGAGATGACATGAAAAGGAAAAACATTATATTTTGATATAAATTGGTGTTTAACTGTTTAGTCGAAGAGATGAAAATTAAACATAATATAACAAAACATGAAGACAATACAAGCGAACTAAATAGCCACAAATATACTATTAAGATATTAATGATCCATGAGATGACATGAAAGGAAGATGAGACACAATTTTACACTGCGTGAGTGTTCGCGAAACGGCCTGTTGTTATTATATAAGCTTGGACAGCATGCATAATATATATGTTTGTTTGAGAATCGAAATTACAGTTCCCTGCTGTCAGAACCTTTATACGTTCTAATAACGGCATTTTATTAAAAGGTTGGTAGTTTTTGGATTCGAGAATTTCATCTAAAGATTCGAGAAGTTTATTTCTCTGTACTGAATACTTAGGGCATTGGAGGAAATAATGAAGAGCTGTTTCATTCGGAAAACCACAAGAACAAGAAGGAAAGTCAATTATGGAATTTAACTTGCTGTTTTTTATTAGTCGTATTCTTGTCAGCAGGATATTTGGAAGTCGTTTACCAGTGGAGTACCAAGTGGGAGCGTGTTCTGCAATATAGATAGACTTGATTTTTCTCACAAATGAATTCTTACTTGGTTCAGTTTTCACATCGTTGGGGAGGGAGTTCCACAGGGACAATGAACGAGGGACAAAGGAACGGCGGAATCGTTCGGTCTTGCAGCGGGGCAGGTCCATGGTTCTGCAATTCCTCAACATGTTTTCGACTGGAGCTCGTAAATAAGGCAGAATAATATTCGACAGATATTGCGGAGCTTGAGAATTGAGACACTTATATAATGTAGATAGGCTGCTGATTTTTCTGCGTTCAGACAGAGGCGTCCATCCCAGATCTTTGAGTAGTTCTTGGCGATTAGTGTTAAAAAGCGCACCGGAACAAATCAGGGCCGCTTGATGCTGCATATTTTCCAATTTATTATCATTAGTAATGGTCTGATCGGCGAAAACTATGGAGCCATATTCAAGGATAGGTCTTATATAAGTAAAATATATTTGTTGCAAAGTATTGCGATTGAATTTTCGGGATAGTTTCCTCAGAATGTTCAAGCGTGCGCCTGCTGATTTACAAACGTTCTGAACATGGTCGTTCCAGGACATGTTACTTGTAAGTGTGATACCAAGGTGGTTATGAGATTGCGAATCTAGCAAAGTATTGCCGTCTAAATACAGCGGTTCATATTTAACAACTTTCCTTTTCGTGCTAATGGCGAGTACCTCCGTTTTGTTTGGATTCAGTGTCATGAACCAGGCAGTGGCCCCTTTATTAATGATATCTAAAGATGTATTTAGATTCCTTACCGAAAGGACAGGATTGTCCATAACACTCCATACGATTGTATCATCCGCATATAGATTCACATTGCAATTTATTTTGTCAGTTAAGTCATTTATATACACTAAGAACAGTAAAGGACCTAATATAGACCCCTGTGGGACACCCGACTTTATATCAGCTACAACTGACTTTATACTATTTATTACAACTTGCTGTTTTCTGTTAAGTAGATAGGAATATCGAATAATCGCCCACATATACCGTAATGGCGTAATTTTTGGATGAGACCCCTGCGCCAAACTCTATCAAATGCCTTGGAATAATCCAGAAAAACTATTTTTAGATCCTTATTGTTATCCAAGCTATAATAGATTTCATGAACCAAATATGACAATTGGTTTATTGTACCATCCCTTTCTTGAAACCCGAATTCAACGGAGTGAGTATATTATTATCAATAAAGTAACTGTACAATTTTCTTGAAAATTATTCGTTCAAATACTTTGCTCATGTTGCATAGGAGGGAAATAGGCCTATAATTATCGACAATTTGACGACTTTGTTTTTTGTGAACCGGTATAACATTACTCACTTTCCAGCAATCTGGATATTCACCTGATACAAGACATCTATCGAATATTATACTTAATGGTTCAGCGAGCGCCACTGAACAATTTTCAAGATATTATTACCAATGAGATCCGGTCCAGTTGCTTTACAAGTGTTCAGCGATAATAGAATTTCATATATTTCGATGACATCACAAGTGATGTGATCTAGAAATTGTGATTTGGTATTCGCGGCGGGCAGCTGCGGTATATCAACTGTATTCGATGTTTCCGGTAACTTACACTGTGATGGAAAATATTTGTTGAACATATTTGCTTTTAGAAAATCATCATTTACTGTCCCATTTTCTACATCAATCAAGGGTGGAATAATATTGAGAGACGAACCGTCGAAATACTTTTTAACTACTTTCCAGAAGTTTTTTGGGTCATTATTTGTCATTAACGATTGATTAACCTGGGATTCATGATGGGATTTCTGCTTCCGACATTCCCTAACAGCTTGGTTCCGTAATTTCCTATACATATCAAGATGTTCTGCCTTATTAGATTTCTTATAACGTTTGAAGGCTCTGTTTCTTCTACATATAAGCTTTTTGAAGCGTTGGTGAAACCAGGGTTTATTTGTATATTCAAAGCTGACTTCCCTGTAGTAGATATACTGCCTGGCAATGTTGAACAATATTTCTGTGAAAACAGACACCCTTTCATTTATATTAGTGTAACTGAATAGGATGGTTTGCCATTGAACTGACAGTAAGGCTCTATTTAGGCCCTCCAAATCGGCTGTTATAAAACAGTGGTCGCAGTTAGAAATCGGTGCATGATTCGTGACGCTTGAGACAAACTCACTAGTATTTGTGAATATCAGGTCCAATATGTAATCGGGGAAGCCCAGATTATTAAAGTGCGTTGGTTCGTTAACGATTTGACTCAGTCCCATTGACTCACTGACATCAATAAACTTGTTACCAAACTCACTCTTGTTATGATCACTGTCCCACACCTCACATCGATCGTTAAAGTCCCCCGTTACTAAAACAGAGTCAACGTCACTGTTTAGAGCCGAGATAGTAGAAATGGAGAATTGGTTTAAAAATGCGTCCCGTTCTGCGGCCGATTGACCAGGAGGTCTGTAAAAAAGTCTGATTAAGATTGATTTCTTACATTGCATGTTCAACTGGACCCAGACTGAATCGGTATTCGACTCAATATCATTCCTACGTTTATATGCAGTGTTTGAAGAACAGTACAACATGATTCCTCCCCCGCGTCCGACCGAACGATCCCGACGTTCCGGTGGAAAATATCCGTCAATCAACAGTAAATGATTGGGAGTTTTAGCTGTTAACCAAGTCTCAGTAATAGCAATGACATCCAATTTTAGATTTTGCGCATAATTTGTTATTTCCCCTAATTTTTCATCAGAATCATGAGCAAAGACACTTCTGGCGTTGGCAAGTGAAATTGACAAGGGTTTCATATAATCGCCAGGGCCAGGATTCAGCTCAACATCTCCACTCAATAAAATTAGAAGTAGAAGTAGGTATTGCATGAACGAAATATTTTCCAATACAACATGATGAGGGAAATTAAGAAACACAACAAGCCATTTCGGACTACGGTTACATCTTGACTCATATATGAATGGGAATCGTGAATGAGTAATGTAATGAGCGAATATGAATGAGTACACGACCATACGTACATGTGCAGATAGAGCTTGGAGCTCCGACAATTAAACATAATCAAACTGGGATTTGCATAAATGTAACGAACATATACAACACAGTGATCAAACACTGACAATCAACGTGAGATAATTTCTACAGAACACATGTACCTGTAACGTTCGAATGGAAAATACGTATATGAATCGAAATCGAAGTGAAAAGCGTGAACCAAGCCGAGTTGCATCATTTTGGAACTCCTTATAATTATGTATTAATAAATTGGATATAACACATAAGAAATACATATATTTAGGTATATCATCGTAAGTAAACACATCTCTGTTGTCTTATACCGAAAGTACGACTATATACCTCAAAAATTATTATTATGATAATAATGGTGTGGGATTACGATGGCAACGAGCCCTTGTATTTACTGGCAAAATTGTGTGTGGAATAATAGGTATATAAACTGACAACGCATGTGAAATTATCACCTGCGGTAAGCGAATAGAAGCGCACAAGGAGATACCTCAAAAGATCGAAGGTGCGTGTTCGATCGAGCGCTCTTATGGCGTGTATTAATTGGAACACTAAAACAGAACGACATATTTAAGATCGTTTACCCCTGATAAAAAATACTGTCGGTCCCAGTATTCGCTGGTTGAACTGTGGTCAAGAAATCAAGTTGTGCAATTAAAAATCAAGTAAGTTTCGTCACATTTCATTTGATTATGGCAATTTGCACCACTGATGACCAACCGATGATCAACATGATCAAGTGATTTCAACAATATTGCACTTAATTATAGCAAATTGCGCAACTGATGATCGGGCAAATTCAGCCATATTTCATTTGTTAATAATAAATTGGACAAATAATGATCAACCTATGACCAAGTAAGTTCATCAATATTTCATTTGATTATGGCAAACAGCACAAATAATGATTAAGCTGGTTCAGCTATACTTATTCAATTACGGCAAAATTCATAACTGATGATCAGGTGAAATTCGCCATAATTTATGTAGGTGTGGCTCAGACGAAAAACCATGACTTTAGCACGACGTTGCAACTTTAGCGTTAGAGCAAAACTGAGAGCAAGTACTCTATAATGAGGACATATTAAATGTACATGACGAACAATGTAGATATCTCCAACATGAAGACAATAATGTGAGATACCCCTTGATATAACGTCAGTTAATGATTCAGGAATTACACTTGAGTGACATCGTCAGAGACATCTTTAGTTAAAAAAAAATAATACAAGACCAAATAGTAAACAGACAATGCGAATAACTTATTTAATTAAACATCAGATAGACATTGAAATACATATTTCAAGTTAATGTTGATTACTTTACCTGTGCAATTACATGTTTTACATCAATTATCCATGAATCCACTTCTATGTGTACTTCAATATTCACACCAGACTAAATTCTATCATGAATTCGGTTCAATGCACATCATACAATATATGGGTCTTGAATTACATTACATGTACACTCATCTCATCAAAGCTAGACACATCAAACATCAGTGTATATGAAATTCTTCAGTCAAACTTACAATATCTGTGATAAATTTGTAAGCCACTCCTCTGTGTAAAGTTGGTATTTTCAAATTTCGTACTGCAACCTACTTACTGAACACAATTACACTCAAGATAATCCTATTATTTCTATGCACTCATACTAATGTCATAAACATACTCTGTTAACTCAATACTATTCACATCATAATACCAAGGAACATCAGTGTCACTCAGAGAAATTCATCGATTGTGAGGTTGACGATGACGTGATCTATCCACACTCCTTCTGACCAAGTTCCTGGCCACGTAATTGCGGTTGTTGGGATGCCTGTAGTGTAATGATGGGTAATGCCCAGAGTGTGGAAGTGGTGGTGCGATCTGACTGAACAGAGGTCGGTTTTTGTCTTGAAATTGGAGCATGAGATTTGTTAATGAAGTGAGGCTACTGGTCATGGCTGTAACTAATGTTTCTGTTTTGGCTCCATTGGACATGACAGCTGTGGTGAGTTCTTTTACGCTATTGGATAGTTCGATGACACTGTGATGGTTTCGGTTGAGGTTTTGGTTCATTGATGTGAGTTCACGACGCAGATCGCCAATGATATGTTGTGATGCGGATGATTGATTGTGACTAAGGTGTTGGTCTATTTTGGTGGCCAGGTCCGTGAGTTTATGATTTGTAGACATGAATTGTTCCGTCAAGCAAGTGATGTTGGTGTTGTCGAGAGTAGATTGTGTGCGAATGGCGTGAATGATTTCTTTGGATCATGCAACTAGCGTCGACTGTAGGTTTTCCAAGCCTGGAAGAGGTGGTGTTATTTGCTTTGGTGGCTCCTCTCTTGAGTCTTCGTTGTAATCTGGATTGAAATCTTTCTCTGATTCTAGATCTAACTCGAGGCAGGGCTTCTTGGGTGTTGGTACGGGGGTCGTTGTAGAGGAGGTTTTGCGTTTCGGAATTTTGAAATTGGAGTTGGTGGCAATCACTCTTCGTTGAGGGGTCGAAGGGGCTGGCGTGCTAGCTCGACTATTGGGTGCAGAGGTGTTGATGGAACAAAGTTGAATGGTTTGATGGGGAACAGCAGTTACTTTCTTCACCGGTGGTCGAATCGGTGATCTGGGTGGTGTTGGATTGCGTGTATAACTCTTTTTTACTTTTCCCTCGGAGGTCTGGTTGGCGGTTTGACTGACACAGGTGGATGGTTGTGCTGGAGCTACTTCAGATTGTGTTGGTTGGTGGCAGACAGTTTCGGTTTCAACAGACTTTGCTGTCGATGGTGGTGGGGTGATGGAAGGGGAGGAACAGCAAGAGGATGACGATGAAGTTGAGGAAGATGACGTGGAACCTGAGGCAGATGATCTGGCTGAGGAAGATGACGATGAAGACGATGACGCACTTGATACGATTCCTGCTATTTTTAGGGCTGCCTGTAGCTGGTCTATCTCATTGTTGTCCAGTTTCCGTTCGATGGCTGAAATGTCGATTCCCGTTTTGATTGCCTTGAAATATTTCATGTACTTCCTCTTTTAGATAGGGATGATCTTGGTGATGTCTTCCTCTGACCTGCCGTTCGCCTTCTGTTGATGTCTTGGTGTCTTCAGATGCCGCTCCAGGCCACGCTTGGTACCACATAGGAAATTGCATGCCTGGCTATGGATGGTGCCGAGGCTATGGTGCAATGGGCTTTGGCGTAATGATCTGGAATGGTAGCTCTTCCCCCCGTCCATTTGCATTTCCGGCAGCTAAATCTAGGCATCTGGAAGTTGAAGACGGATTTCTACTACTTTCTCATACTTAACGATATTTTTGGGTAAATTTGAGGAATGCTGCCTTCACCCAACTTGGTCTCTGTTTACCTGTATAATGTTTCAATTTATCATGGTGGACTACTTTTGGATTTCCCTTTTTATCAATCTGAATGAGACAATCAAGGTCATTGTATTTCTTGAGAATAAGCGCGGGACCAATAAAAGGTGGTTGTAGTTTGGGACAAACCCCAGGTTTTCGGGTTTCATGATAGTACCAGGCTAAGTCTCCCGGTTGATAAGAGAATTGTAACTTTTTAACATCCCCAATAGTTTTCTGCCGTTTGATATTCTTCTGCATATGTTTGCGAACAATGCCATGTGCTTTGTGATGTTGTTTTCTGAGCTCTGTGACATTTTCCCCATACTTTGTGTTTTCTGATGTATAATGGATTTGATTAAATTTAAATTCTGTTGGTAACTTCACTTCTCTACCGAGCATTATCATGTTAGGAGTAAGTCCAATGTTTTCAATAGGTGTAGCACGATATGCTCCAGTTAGACAACCCAAGTTAAGATCCCATTCTGTCTTTTGATAAAGTAATTGGTCGGGCTTTGTTTCTATTTCAAAACGTGTATTTTACGTTTGTTATTGGAATCATCAAAATTTGGCTGTATCGGTGGTAATAGATTGATACATACATTCATACCACTGAGTCGGTGTCACTGCTGGTGGACGTTAAGTCTGTCCCCGAGGATACCATCAACTCAATAGCCTTTTGGCTTGTGATTAGGTACTTATGTACTTGTCATATATCTATTCCATGGGGGTTTGTTTCGGATATCTAAATTATTTTCATAAGTTGTTGGGCAGTTGTATACTAATTCCATCAGGTGTACAGTAGAAACAACTACATTTACCACACTGTCTGCCCCTGATGACGCCAGTGTGTCTTTTGATAAAGTATTTGGTCGGGTTTTGTTTCTATTGCAAAACGTGTATTTTACGTTTGTTATTGGAATCATCAAAATTTGGCTGTATCGGTGGTAATAGATTGATACATACATTCATACCACTGAGTCGGTGTCACTGCTGGTGGACGTTAAGTCTGTACCCGAGGATACCATCAACTCAGTAGCCTTTTGGCTTGTGATTAGGTACTTATGTACTTGTCATATATCTATTCCATGGGGGTTTGTTTCGGATATCTAAATTATTTTCATAAGTTGTTGGGCAGTTGTATACTAATTCCATCAGGTGTACAATAGAAACAACTACATTTACCACACTGTCTGCCCCTGATGACGCCAGTGTGTCTTTTGATAAAGTATTTGGTCGGGCTTTGTTTCTATTGCAAAACGTGTATTTTACGTTTGTTATTGGAATCATCAAAATTTGGCTGTATCGGTGGTAACAGATTGATACATACATTAATACCACTGAGTCGGTGTCACTGCTGGTGGACGTTAAGTCTGTCCCCGAGGATACCATCAACTCAGTAGCCTTTTGGCTTGTGATTAGGTACTTATGTACTTGTCATATATCTATTCCATGGGGGTTTGTTTCGGATATCTAAATTATTTTCATAAGTTGTTGGGCAGTTGTATACTAATTCCATCAGGTGTACAGTAGAAACAACTACATTTACCACACTGTCTGCCCCTGATGACGCCAGTGTGTCTTTTGATAAAGTATTTGGTCGGGTTTTGTTTCTATTGCAAAACGTGTATTTTACGTTTGTTATTGGAATCATCAAAAATTGGCTGTATCGGTGGTAATAGATTGATACATACATTCATACCACTGAGTCGGTGTCACTGCTGGTGGACGTTAAGTCTGTACCCGAGGATACCATCAACTCAGTAGCCTTTTGGCTTGTGATTAGGTACTTATGTACTTGTCATATATCTATTCCATGGGGGTTTGTTTCGGATATCTAAATTATTTTCATAAGTTGTTGGGCAGTTGTATACTAATTCCATCAGGTGTACAATAGAAACAACTACATTTACCACACTGTCTGCCCCTGATGACGCCAGTGTGTCTTTTGATAAAATATTTGGTCGGGCTTTGTTTCTATTGCAAAACGTGTATTTTACGTTTGTTATTGTAATCATCAAACTTTGGCTGTATCGGTGGTAATAGATTGATACATACATTCATACCACTGAGTCGGTGTCACTGCTGGTGGACGTTAAGTCTGTCCCCGAGGATACCATCAACTCAGTAGCCTTTTGGCTTGTGATTAGGTACTTATGTACTTGTCATATATCTATTCCATGGGGGTTTGTTTCGGATATCTAAATTATTTTCATAAGTTGTTGGGCAGTTGTATACTAATTCCATCAGGTGTACAGTAGAAACAACTACATTTACCACACTGTCTGCCCCTGATGACGCCAGTGTGTCTTTTGATAAAGTATTTGGTCGGGCTTTGTTTCTATTGCAAAATGTGTATTTTACGTTTGTTATTGGAATCATCAAAATTTGGCTGTATCGGTGGTAATAGATTGATACTTACTCTCATATGCATGGTATATTTTGGTGATGAAACCCCCAATATTCAATTTGATATTTTGTATTGCAAATAACGACAACATATGGAAATTATTTTGTTTGATTATGTTAGCGCAGATGTGAACAATTCATTCACATTGTGCGTTTTTTTTTTCGGAATGTTGAAATGCAACTGCAGGATCATGCGGATGTATCTTGGAGGTTGTAACCGTGCTATATGAATATATGCTATCCAAATGATATATAACGAATTTCAAAAACAGATGATGTTACTTTAAATTCATGAACCCCCATATATGTCTGTAAGGGGGTGAAACGCAGTGTTCGGGGAAAACTGATCATTTCATGCCCCATATATGAGGCACAACAACAGATACTGGCATCATAGTGTTTAGTTACACATCGTATCTGATATACATGTACCTTTCTTTTGTCTAGGGACTCAATTCTAGGGAATTATGTAAACATTCATCCAATGATATTTGCAGGTATATCTTATTAAGTAATTGTAGTTAAGGATCAATGGTTTGACTCGGAGATGTTTATTTAAGTAATGTAGGACATACAAATTAGCATGAGCTACTGTTTCTCTGATATGCTTCAAACAGCGAGAACATATAGTTTGCTAAGGGGCGAATTTCGATTTTTAAATGGAGTAGCCAGTCATTCGTTTCTTCCTTTTCGTAAAGGGTATGTGAAAGGTGAAAAGTCGTGGTGCAGGCTTATTCGTCTTCATTGTGCTATTGCATTTTGGCAATACCATGTACAGTACTGGATTGCTAAATATGTGTACGGGAACTTTATATAACGTCTTTCCAATAACCATAGTGTATATAACACAAAATAAATTCAGAATGCGATCAACAAGAATTTCGCTGGATTACGCTAAACCAGTTTTTGTCAGTCATATTCTGCATTCCATCCAAGCTAAGCAATTTCTCGTGAGAGGTTTATCTATGTGAACAGAAACTAAAAATTATGTCGGGGTTTGATTGACGGTCATGTCACAGCCTTGTTCAGTGCAACCAGATCCTCTAGTCTGACTCTGAAAATACGTCGATGTTTTGCAAAACTTGGTCTGCCTAATGATCATTCTGGGTCCATTGGGGAACAGAGCTTACACGAATCATACACTGGCTAACACAGAATGCTCCTCATAATGCTCCTCAATATTTTGTTTTGGAACTTAACTATATTTTTGTAATTGTTGAAGCTAAATTGTTTTGAAAGACTGCAGTAAACAATTGCAAACTTCACAATTCTTCACAAAGAAGCAATCAACATAATAATTACAATATTTTATCGAATGGGTGTGATAACAGCTTGAAGTATTGCCGGCCGCGCACGTATAAAACAGTTTGTTACCCGTTCGTAGCCGCGATTTGCCACTTATTGCTCTCAGTTCGCCACACTGACCAAATCCACATTGTTATTAATATCAGCGTTTGTGATATTTGAGCTGACACACAACACAATACGAACACGTACGGCTATATTTATGTATTGATGAACTTTTAGTAGACCTATATTCTTCAACACAAACACAACTCAAACTTTGCATAACTTAATGCAACGACAACATGGGGAATGGAATACATCGGAATACTTAATACTGGGTATTGATTCCACGTCTATTAATAACTGCTACTGAATGTAAAACCTGTAGAATATGACACTGTATGTGCTCTTCCATCATTCAATAACCAAACCAGTGACGCACGATTTCTTTTTATTATAAAATAAATGATGCGCGGGGTTTGGAATGACGCGCGCGATAACCAGAAACATAGAATATTTGTTTTGGCCTTATGTGAATACTCACTACAATTGTTCAGATAAATATCCAGAATCAATGTTGTAAACGCCTTCAGCATTATTGTGTGTAAGCTGGATTATATTGTAATATATAGTATGGAATGCTTTCCATGACAAGAATATCTAATTGAAAAGATAAACATTTGTATTTGTCATTAATTGACCACCACCAAAGTGAGGCAAAATTTATCTGTGACCGCTTTAAGCAGAAATTATAGACACAATTAAAAAATGAAGATATACACAATTTGCATAATGTATTCTATCATCATCTAACGGTCGTCCATTATTTTGTTCTGATCCTTCCCATGACAATGAGTGCAATGACAAAGACGTTTTTTGGTCCACTGGGTAATAGTGCAATTGATGATATGATCTGCTTTCTACCGTACGTCACGATGCGCATATCGTATTGTTGGTTGCCAAACAAATCAAAATCTATAAAAAATGTACATGTATAACGTTGTAGCCTTTGCAGAATAAATGAGATATGTGATAACCATTATGCATGAAACCTGTTCAGGAAAGGGAGCGCCACCAAAACATTTCACAGCAACCTATTAAAAGAGTCAAGAACACAAATGTTTTTCTCCAATAGAAAATACAAATTATCTTGATATGATTGTGTGCATCGACGTATCGAGCTACAATTCGCTGATACCACTGAGGAGTGGCACACGGCTGAGCGCAGGTAATAATTGAGATGTGAAACTGGGCAGTTAGCTCAAAGGTGTTGTCATGGATGGATTTTAAAGATGTTTGCTACCTCTAGGTGTACTGACTGTGACAATGAATTAAAATCATTGAACTACAATAAATAATACATATGTAATACACATGTATGGTCTTAGTCTTTCTTGTACCAGAATTTTTCTATAGTTATACGAAAACCAGGATAAATTCAATCGCCTCCATAAGCACTGATGTGTATCGATATAAATACCCCACAAGTTGTCACAGGATGTGCTGCTCATGAGTCATTCGGTGTCCAATTTTAATACAATAACAGATGTCCTTGTAACACTTAGGTATTAATTCACCAGCCAGATGATTTCCTGTTTAAGAGCAACACATTTTGGTAACGGGCGGTGAACACAGTCCGTGTGCACTGAGCTTGATTCATGTCAGTCAGTTTTTCATTGATCGAGTCGATCTGGACATGACTTCAAGTAATCTTATATAATCAGTATATGAATAGTGACAAGCGATTAGTCTGCATGGTTCGAATATGCAAACGACCACAATGCAGTAACAAAATATGAGAATTATCATTGACAATACTGAAAATTGTTACACTTTATTATTATGGAATGTGCATTCCATCACCCCTAATGTTTCTCTTTCATTTTTGGCATCATAAAATATTGTGATATTGGTAGTGCTCTTGACTTGTTGAAAGATATAAATGATATCTTTCCAAGAAAACGTAGAAAATGTTATTGATATTTGACAGGTAGTTGGTTCTAGGAATACATAGTGCATTATGGCATATTGCCAATAAAACGTATCATGATTTGGATACTTGTTGTATCAGAAACTGTGACTGGTTCTCGTTAATTGACAGTTATTCTCATATGGTTATTCTCATGATCGGGCACTGTGGAACAATACGAGTCCTACTCTATGTCACTGCGAATGAGTAATAATTTTCTTCGAGTGTTGGATACGTATCTCTAGAACGTATTTGAGTTTTATATGTTGCGCAAAGTAGTGTGTCATATTTGAGTTTTGCATTTTTTTTTTGTCATTCTCATTGGAAGCGTCCGCGGAATAAAGTTGTCACCAAAAACTGTGTGATTTCCTACAAGAGACATTATCTATAGGTATAAACCAAGTCAAAGTCAAGGACTGTCTGGAGGTCTTGCGACAGCATGAAGCTGTTGATGCCACAATGAAGCGTCTTGAAGAGTCCAGGACTGCACCCAGCCAAGTCAGTGCTGCCTATAGCCGTGATCCGTCAAAAACATCTCAGAAAAACGGGAGTAGGAAACTTCAGGGATCTAGATGAAAGTCGCCAAGTGCTCCCAGCCAACAAAAAAATGAACAAGATCGGTGCATATGGTGCAATGGAGACACTCACAGCAGAAACAGGTGTCCTGCAAAAAATGCTACATGTTCTTTTTGTCAGAAAGATGGACACTTTGAGAGAGCCTGTTTGCGAAAAAAAAGTCACGATCCCTGTCACAGAGACCAAGGCATCAGAATGCCATATCTGCACATTCAGAGCTCGAATCCTGCGAATATGATTATGAAGGAGCATATGATCTGGAATCCATAACAATACACGCCATCAACAATGGCACACCCAAGGAAATTTTGGCAGTCATTGAATTTCACCCCGAATCACAGTTGCCTGAGCCAGCTCAGCAATTTTCAATTGAAGGGAAAGTTGACACAGGAGCAATGGTATCATGCATACCAGTAGCAATGCTGCCCGAGGCTGGACTTTCTGAGAGAGATTTAGCCCCCAGCAATGCAGTTCTGCGTGGTGTATCCGGGGCCAGTCTACAAAACTGTGGCACTGTAGATGTTGAAGTAACTTGCAATAATCAACGTGCGAAAGTCAAGTTCTATGCAACACACTTCGGAAGTGAAGTAATCCTTGGTTTTCCTTTCTGTAAGGAATTTGGACTGGTGAACATTGCTGAGACCTGTATGCAGCGAGAGATCACTCTAGAAGATATGGCTGCTGTCCACATTAAGGATGAGTCAGAAGTTGACTACTCACCTCTATGTGAAAAATGGAAAAAGTATTTGCCACTGGGAAAAAGAACAGGAGATCCACTTGAAGACCTAAAGTTAATTTTTCTCACAATGTTTGATGGCAAAGTCGGCCTTTTCGAAGGTGAAGTGGACTTAAAGCTTTCCAGTGAAGCCAAACCAGTTCAGCTGCCACCGAGAGCTGTCCCACAGAGTGTGCTCCCTCACCTTAAGGAAGAGCTGGATAAAATGGAGCAAGAAGGAATCATACGTCCATATCCAGAAACAACAGAATGGGTACACAATCTCGTCATAGTCGTTAAAAAGAATGGGGACCTTCGGCTCTGTTTGGACCCGAGAACCCTGAACAAGTATCTGACTCGGTCTGTGCACTACACTGCCTCATGGGAAGATGCCAAGTACAGCTTTCGTAATGGGCAATACTTTCTCTACTCTCGATGCAAAATCAGGCTACTGGACAAAGAAACTCAGTGAAGAAAGTCAGCCACTAACAGCATTCAACACACCTTTCAAGAAGTACTGCTTTGTCCGCCTGCCATTCGGTCTGTCTGTATCTTCAGAAATCTTCTGTGAACAGATGGATCGTGCTTTAGATGGCATTCCTGGCACTTTTCCATGTGCAGACGATGTCAAGGTGCAAGGGTCGACTGAAGAACGTCATGACATCCATCTCCTGGAAACAGTGGCTCAAGCAATGAAGGCGGGAATCAAGTTCAATCCAACCAAATGCAACATCAAAAAGAAGGAAATTGAATACTTCGGCAGAGCAGTGACACCTCTGGGCATCAAGCCGTGTCCCAAGAAAGTGGACGCCATTCTGAAACTGGAAGCTCCAACAGACAAACAGGAACTATAGAGTCTCTTAGGGACAGTGAACTTCATGTCAACGTTCATCCCAAATCTCTCAAAAAAAACCTACTTGATGCGTGGCCTGCTCAAAAGAGATGTCCATTTCAATTGGACTAGTGATATGCACAAAGATTTCATGGACATCAAGCAGAACATTGCCAGAGCTACTCAACTTGCTCACTATGAACCTGAAGCCCCTGTAGTGATTGAGACTGATGCATCCCAAAAAGGCCTTGGAGCAGTCCTGATCCAAGAAGGCCGACCAGTGAGATTTCTCAGTAAGTCACTAACTCCAGCTGAGACAGACTATGCCAATATTGAACGTGAACTCTTGGCAGTACTGTTTGCATGTGAGAAGCTCCACACATACACTTTTGGACGGAAAATAGCCATTCATACTGACCACAAACCACTAGAACTGATCTTTCAGAAACCCATCAGCCTAGCTCCATCAAGACTACAGCGTATGCTACTCCGTCTGATCAAGTACGATGTTCAAGTCAAATATGTGGGGTCAAAATCTGTGCTGCTGGCCGACACTCTATCCCGACTAGTCAAGGCAGGCCAGGATCCTGCAATACCGGACCTCACTGTCAGCATTGCTCAAATCTTGAGAGTCAAACCAAATTATCTTGAATCACTACAGGAAGAAAACAAGTCGGATACAACTCACATAGAACTTCGCAACTTCATAATGAACGGATGGCCTGAAATTATGCAAGACCTTCCTGAACAGCTTCATCCATTTTGGTGTTTCCGTGATGAACTCACAGTCTTGGATGGAGTTATATTCAAAGGCAATCGAATTCTAATCACTGATAACCTGAGACCTGATACTCTGAAGCGTCTCCATGATGCGCATCAAGGTTTGGCAAAAACACTCCAGCGTGCTCGGCGAGCTGTGTACTGGCCAAAAATGCAGGATGACATAACACACATGATCGAGAAGTGTCAAGACTGCCAGATCCATGGAAACAAGAAGTCCAGACCAGCAGAACGCCAAGTGTCGGCGACACGTCCATCAGAGGTCCTTGGTGTGGATCTGATGGAATTCAAAGGGAAGCATGCTCGTGTTACAGTAGATTACTTCGCTGGGTACATCACTTTCGATCCAATAGCGTCAGAATCTTCAGATGCCATAATTGGAGTTCTGAACTCAACCTTCAGAAAGCTTGGACTTGTGGAAAGGATAATCTCAGACAATGGACCATGCTTCAAGTCAGAAAAATTCAGAAATTTCTGTCATTCTCTGGATGTGAAACTGAAAACCTCAAGTCCTCATTTCCACCAAAGCAACGGCCGTGCCGAAAGAGCAATTCAGATCATAAAGCAGATCCTTCGCAAGTCAAAAACTGACTCTGATGTGACACTTGCTTTGATAGCTTACCTGGATACACCAATCAGTGAGACCCTGCCGAGTCCTGCAGAACTGTTCTTCAACAGGAGAATCAACACGAGACTGGGTCTCATGTACAAGCCGACAACACTCTCAGACAGCCAAAAAAATCAGCTGTCAGATAAACGTGCAGAACATTTGAAAAACTCAAGGCCATTATCATCTGATGAATTTGTGCTTAATCAGCTAATTTGGTGTACTGAGGATGGATCACCGGAATGGAAGCCAGGATATGTCGAATCAAGGGACCCACAACCACACTCATTGGATTGTTAATGAGAACAACAATCGCAGATTAAGGCGTAACAGACATGACCTGAAGGCTCGACAGGCATCTTCATCAGAACCAAAGCTTCATCTGCCAGGTTATGCGACTGACAAAGCACCGCCAACCTGGAATCAAGGAACATCTAGTAGGACATTCCCAACAGCTGACAAGCGAGGTTTTGGTAAGCCTCAGAGGAATGAAGGAGCAGCACTGACAACAGCTGATCAGCAACAGAATGAGACACCAGTGGTAACTCATACTCCTGAAAAGCAGCCAGAAGACACTGCACCCCAAAACAGTGATGTCCACCACTCCCACAGGGACTCTGTTCGTCTCTCAAGATCCGGACGGCAGTTGAAGGAAAAAAGGGATCCAGACTTTCTGTATTCATAGATATTAATGTGGTGCATTTATTTGTATTGTTCTAAAACTGTCTCAAAAAGGGGCATGTTGGATACGTATCTCTAGAACGTATTTGAGTTTTATATGTTGCGCAAAGTAGTGTGTCGTATTTGAGTTTTGCATTTTTTTTTGTCATTCTCGTTGGAAGCGTCCGCGGAATAAAGTTGTCACCAAAAACTGTGTGATTTCCTACAAGAGAAATTATCTATAGGTATAAACAATAGAACATCGAGTACTGTGTATATTACACGTGTGGTAGAGACAGAGCTATTGTATCCAATGCGGTATAATACATACCTTTTACCGAGGAGACCCCCATTGATATGAATGATAATAAGTAAAGGTGTTCTCAGCTGACAAAAGAATCGAAAGTGTTTCATGTTAGGTTTGTTATTGTCATCATCAAAATCTTGCTGCCTGATCGTAATAGGTTGATACAGACATCTCAAGTAACAGGACAAATTATGCAAATTCAGTAGGAATTGAAGGTCCTGTCCAATGAGTGAAGATATACAGTTGAGTAGATGTGTGAAATGAAATTGTCACAAGATGTCAATGTCTTCTCAATGCAGCAGAAGAGACTTTCCATATGCACGGTCACGTTCTGCAATTTCGACTACTGATCTTTGGTTTGTTCCCTTACCCTTCATTACATTAGTCTACAAAGGTTTTCGGTCTAGACCAGATTGTTATATTTACATGTACCTACGATGTGAGAACTGAGACAAAGACCGATATCTGAAAGAGCTTCGACTGTCGTAGTCATGCTTATGATTCCTGACGTAATATCCACAAATCATGTGTGGTATTCAATAGCGGGATATATCGGATGTCTAAATTGTCCAATCGTTTTTATACTAACTTAACTAGTTGTATAGTAGAAACAACCATACTTTGCACGATGTCTCCCCCTGATCATGCTGATGATTCTAGTGTGTCTGGATTAAAATGTTTGGTCTCGATTTGTTCTCATTTCAAAAGAGTTCCATTCTAGATATTTTACTGATATCATCAAATTATTGGGTGTTAAATGTTGATACACATAACATGATGTAGACCACATAAGCGCTTATCAGCTCTAAAATTATCTTGACTTCTATTCCGTGATAGAGTTGTAACCACGCACCCCATTAGTCTTCAGGCTGGGCACGCAACAATATATATTTTAATTAACTACACATCATTCATGACATATACCCGCATCATATTCGTTTTTGTCACGTGATAATGGTGGACATTCCTTTGAGAGGGATAAGCTCCAATTACGGCACATACATCGCTATATATAGATAAGAGAGACTAGACTCCAAAACAGTAAACTCGGGGCCCTCACTATCCTTTGATAATATGTACGTTCCATGAGCGTGTGTAATGTATAGTAATGTTTAAAGACAATGTAACAAATACAAAATAAAAACCAAGTACTATACAATATCAGTGTCATGTGCCAGGCCAACCATGGAATGGGAAGCCATACATTCAGGAACATTCAGAATTCAGGAACCCATACATTTCCGTAAGGGGGTGTTGAAACGCAGGGGAAATGAGACATTGTCCCACCCCACATATGATCGACACAATATACCGGTTTGCTGGCCAAAGCTAGAACTGAACGTTTTTAATGTTTGTATCGAACTATTTTCAACATCACGATTTCTTGAAGACAAAAAGAAAACCGGAAATGGTTACCTTGCGATATAGGACCGTGTGAGGATGTATCTCATTCAAACAGCATATAATAATATATTGTCGAAATATCTGAGTGGGCAAAAACCATCGGTTTGCAAGGAGGGAGATGGTTGCTCGAGCATCGAGACATTTACATTTAGTGTCACTGGGATAGCCAGATACGATTATATTTTATAACGCCCTGACATGTTTCATGCCTCAAGGTATTCATCGACTTCGATTCGATTCATTATGAGAGATGGATCATGTGATTTCCTTAACCCATGAATCACTGAGCTAGAATCCTGTAGACGAATGACTCTGAAATAAACTACTACTAAACTACTCATGAGTTCTGTCAAGTGACCAGTCCTTTTCCAATGGTTTTACGATCATTCAGGTGACTTGGGTGTGATGTGTTCCTGACGGCATGTGTTCGCGAATAGTGTCAATACCACCATATCATGACAGGAAAAATACATTTACACTTCACTTTATTGCCAGTGGTATGCCTATGTGAGAAAAAACCCAACAACTGTTGCAATAAATACCAAAATCAAAGTTTAATAATAGTTATTATATAGTACATGACTCATAATGTAATACATGCAGGGGACATGTCAAAGGCTATCTGTGACAAGAAAGTACGTAAATAAGAAAAAAATAATTATATGTGTAATAAATTTACTGCGACCACATTGAGACAAAATTCATCTAATGCACACATTCCATACAGAACAATCATACACAATTTTGATATTGCACTCCATGGCCATCAGTTCTTCTCAACCCTCCTGTGACAAATATTATAAAATAGACATGGGAAAGATATCAAGTATGGAATAGTCCGAGTGACCAAGACCGTTATACAATCTTCAAATCCAGGCTCAGGCAAACTCAGGATAATTAAGAGAACTTCGTGAATTCGCATATATGGATTGAGAAAGTGAAAACAAGTGTTTCGGAAAAAGTGAACATTTTGCTGTCCCACTTTGAACTAGTCATGGATTCCTGAAAAACAATAATATGCGAATGAGTATTATTTGAGTATCAAAATGCACTGGATATATCATTAAGAATGAGTAATAACTATTTTCTAGCAATGTAGAACTCTGTATATTGCTAGCGAGGTAGAATGACCTGTTGTATACACGTACATCCATATTCTGTAACGCATGTCTTAAACACTGAGGCTATTCAGTCAATACTAAACATCCAATTACAACTATATACATGGAATAGGTGTCCACAAATAACTAAAACTACAAAGTTTTTATTACGTCTTAAGTGTCTCTCTATAGAATGGAGGCATTCAAAATGTTACAGGCAATTTTCATGTGTCGAACTGTTAACACATGGGTAGATGTGTCGTCGAATATATGTACTCAATGTAACGATAGTGACTTCTCATATGCAATGTCACGATCTGCAATTCCAGAACTATTGATCTTTGCTGTGGTCCCTACCCTTCATTGGTCCACAGAGGTTTGAGGTCTAGACTAGATTGAAATATTTACTTACAAGGCTAGGTTCGAAAAGACGGACTGCATAAGACGGATCTTTGACCGACGTGGTCACCCTTACTAGTCCTGGATATACTTATGATATGTTGTATAGAAGAACGTGATACATGAGCTATGCATACCCTAAACGGATCGCCAGTGGCAGTCTAAGTGATGCGTCTACAATCATACTGTTCTCATCCTTGTGAGCACTTGGGTTTATATCTCGATTGTTGCGTGACATGGTACCTGATTGGTTTATTCATGCTACACCTGCAACAGTGTGGTAATTAGCTGCACATTAATATGCATTATTTATAGCGTAAGGCAATTGCACGAGACATTTGTCATAGTCGCTTTTGTCAACTTGAACTTTGCTAACGACATTTTTTTCAACCTGACACAATATATCTGATATTATCCACAAGTATATTTAACTGGTTTAGGGACAAAGAATATCAGGATCTGAAAAACGAACTAGTGACTTTATTTTCACTTCCCGATATATGAATGATATATTATCACTGGATAATCTCGAATAAATAAATTTGGATTTTGAAATCAAAGACACCTACAATTTTTCTAGCTATCTAGATCTAAAATTGGATTGATAAAGATTCCAACCTGTGAACAAGATTATGACAAGCGTCATGATTTCAATTGTTCCATAGTCAATTTCCCTTTTCTAAGCAAAAATATTCCTATGTCGCCAGCATATTATGTTTTGTCTCACAACTCACTCATTATTCCAGAGCCATTCGCTGAAGTTCCCAGCTAGTCTCCACATTGCTGCGACAACGATATATTTGACCACAACTAATAGCTGCTTTATAAAAAAAATTACATGGCCTCACATACATGACGGTTCATGCAGTTCTATATAGCTAATAATTGTGTTTAAAAAAATATATGGACGTCATCACGATCTGGTTGATAAGCACACCAAATATGTCACCAGGATGCAGAAAGACACGTGTTTGGATGTTAGGTGTGCCTCAAATGGGACATTGATTTTCCCTTTCCGAACCACCTGATTTCACCTCCTCATGGCTTTACATATATGACGGTTCATATAGTTCCACATAACTAATAACTGCTTTTGAGAAAGTATATGGACGTCATCACGATCTGGTTGATAAGCACACCAAATATGTCACAAGAATGCAGGAAGACATGTTCACTTCGACATGTTTATTCATTGAGGGGTACCTCATATGGGGTATGGAATGCTCACTTTTTCCAAAACACCTGATTTATCCTCCTTATGGTCATCCATGTATGAGGTTTCATGAAGTTCCGTACAACTATTTCGATTTTGCCTGACACTGGACTTCGCGATTCCGCATTTGGTAGGACAACAAAACAGGGTATTTGAAAGCAGTCAAAACGGTTGAGGCGACAACGAAAATATGCCGGGCTTTATGTAGACCATGTTTATGTTTGTGTCGATAGCAGACGGATTGCGAAGAATTGCAAATGGACATAAGTTTGCCCATCGTTCCAGATCAGTGAGATAATTTTCAAACAGTGTCTTGGAAGGCGGGGGACGCTGGGTGACAGTGATTGGAACGAGATTCGAGGTGGTTCCAGTTCGTTAGGGAAACCCTCAGAAACAGGCTCGCACACCCAATAGTCTAACAGGTTTGAGAGAGGTCTTTCAATGACAGATCAAATCACCTCATATAGTTTATAGTGGACTGATAGGCGATTAGGCCAAATAATAATAATAGTAAACAAATTAGGGACTTTGAACACCTAACGCCCGTCCAACAAAATCACTTATTAGTAATAACGTGATTTTGTACATGTAGGACAGGCGTTAGATGTTTAAAGTTCCTACTTTGTTGAATGTCTGGCCTTCACTGTCAGTGATATCCCTCGCCTATGCTCTTGTCATCAGTGACAGTGGCGGGCAAATATACAAGAAAGGCAGGCCGTCAGAAACTTAAAGCCCTATAAAGTCATATTTATCAGTGTGGTAATGGAGGAACAGAAAGTCCAACAAGAGCTACTGCTTCACGAGAACGATAAAACAGCGCAATTATAGACTTTGCTAAGGGATGACTTTCGATTTTTAAATGGAGTAACCAGGGCCTCTGCGAGCTAGTGAATGGTATGTGATACAGCCTCGTCAGGGTAATGTCCCAACAGATCACTCAATATTGAAATGGATGGTATGTTCACTCTTTAAAGTACGCAGTTCCATATTATTTTCCCATGATATAACGTTATGGTTGCATTTCTGGTATATAATGTACCATATACTGGATTGCATAAAATGGTTCCAAAAACCTAAATATGTTGCCAATCACCATAGTGTATACGACCCAAAATTGAGCCCAGAACGATACAAAATTGTACCGGAAATACGGTTTAGTCAATATCTTTTAGTGGAAATTTTGATTCCATCCACGTGTATTCCTTGTGAAATGTTTATATATGGCAACAATTCTGCTGGGGTTTCATTGATGGATGTCAATCGTATGTCGCTAGCATAAGGCGTGTTTGTCTCACAACTCATACGCTATTCCAGAGCTAGTTGCAGATATGACTGTAAGACTTTGTTCACCGAAGTTCCCAGCTAGCCTCGACTGTTGCGACAAGGATATGTTTCACCAAGACTAATAGCTGCTCTCAATAAATTCTATGGACGTCATCACGACCTTTTTGATAAGTACACAACATCTGTCACAAGTATGCAACAAGACCTGTTTGCATGTTAATTTTTTGGAATTCATGACGGGTGCCACATGTGGGCAGGCAATGCTCAATGTTTCCGGAACACCTGATTTCACCCCTTTAAATGGCCATATGTGGGGGTTGATGAAGTTCCTTAAAATTTTCTCGTTTTTGCCGGACACCGGATTGGAAAATGGATTTGGATTGTTTGCTCGGACACCATATACTTTGGTATTGTTTTTATGTTTATGGACATATCACACCTTTGTCTAGGACAACCAGATCGTGCATTCCCAGTGCCGACAACTGTTTAATAATGATTTGGGGTCCAGTGCAGAACATTCTCCATTGTTCCACAACGAAAGAAAAAGTTATTTGAAAATTTCGGTGATCTGCTTGTTTACGCATATATCCTATATATATTTCGATATATTTCATCACCCGGACATTTCAAATAAAAAAAGTACAACCCTAAGCCCTGATACTCTGCTGTATTGTATATTTTGTATTGGTGGTATAATTTGTTCATATCTGTATATGTTTTGTTGAGAACCATTCATATAATTTTTCGCTTTTGCTTGTTTGAGGATCTTGAACAAAATGTTAAAGAAATGAACGTCAGCTTACAAAATCATACCCTGGACAAAACTGAACACCACTTATCAAGATTCAAAGAATAATTTCGAACCATTACCAAAATCATGAAATTCCGAAGAGGCAAATAGAAAACCAAGAATGTTCTTTTTTTGAATGACCACGCAACTATATTTTCAAATTGATATTGTCATCAGAGGATATTTTTACTGTAAACACACCATGTAAAATTGGTCCATTACCAATAAAACAACTTTTTACAGTCCAACCTTCCAGTCCACAAATAATACTTTGCCCCACGAATTATCCATATCAATAGGCAACTATTAAAGTACTTAGAGATGGTGGTTTCATTTTATACATTTGTGCAACTCGGATACAAAGTTACATTTTCGGCAATGTTTGTTAGTCATCAATAAATAAATTTCTAATATAATTGAAGAATGTCATATCAGCTCTTCAATAACATGTTGGAGAAGATTCCATTAAAATCCTTTGAATATCCGCTTTGATGAAGCCGGTAACTGGTCCTTTAGGAACTATGAGCAGGGAAGCCGTGTTTGTTATTCGGAGACGTTCCACCAAGGACTTACAGCTAGAACATATAACGTGTTGTCAGTATCATATCGCATACCAAGACGTACTTGCACATTTGTCAGCTCAAAGTAATGTTCTCCACATTCGAGTATATTCACCAAAATACTATCATCCACCCACCCAATTTATTCTTGATAGACATTTAAGGATTTTCCAGTCCCACGAGTAATCCTAGGAGCCACAAAGACATTGTCTTTTCCCCTGTTTTCTTATGGATGTCCTGTTTGATGTGGTTTTATTGTCATTAGATATCACTTGATTCCGCAACAAAACGTTTCTACCTTGCTCTTTAGTGACTCATGAATGCAAATGTTTGCAGAACAATTGTCAATTGTGACATTAAAATCTTGTTTATTCCGTGTATGATGGCTATATTCGTGGGAACGTAGGCTTCACGAGACGTGAGTTGCATTCCAAATGTCCAAAACGCACCACACGTCATGACATTAATTGAAGAGCCGATGAAGGTTTGGAAAATGGATTTATTCAGAACGAATGTAGCGACTACGGAATCAACTGGCCTCGTTGTTCCAATGTCAACGACGGGAAGTTAAGCTGAATCATTATATTGTGGCTACTGACATTCTATGATTGATTTCTATGGAGAATGAATGTATGGAGAATTCAAAAGATTCCACATGCTAACGTTAGTTGAAAACGAAATGAGTTGCTCCACTTTATTACACGTTGATGCTCGTTTCTCAAGATGTGAAATACCAGAATATACATGTATTGGAATAGGCATACTGAGAGCCTTGGAATAATTACACGTGAGAGCAAACTTAATACTCCATATATAATTGTACCATATATAATTGTTTATCACATTACATGTCTTTAAAACACGAAACTAATCATGCTAATGGTACGACCTGATACTGATATAACAGGGAGATGATGATTTTTTTTAATCTTTAGGGATCAAACTCGGTAGCATTTTGGCTTGTTATATTGAGACCTTTTTCCTGGGGACCCATTTCGTGAAGTTTGTTTTAGATTTCAAATTTGTTTGATTGGTTGATGGGCAAGTGTATACTAATTACATGGAGTGTGCAGTAGAAACAATTACATTTTCCACACTGTCTGTCCCTGATGATGCCAGTGTATTTTTCGACTAAAATGTTTGGTCCGCTTTATTTTTATTCCAGCAGGTTTTTTTCTACCTGTTCACTCATATCAGCTAAACCTTGTGGTCTTAGTGGTTGATACATACATTTCAGATTTGATAAGGTATTCGGGGCTCGGTTGGACTACATAAAATAATCATAGACATAGAAGGGTATATATAAAACAGGTGTATGTTACGCTTGCTATTGTCAATATCAAAATCTAGTTATATTGGTGGTAATATTATATTGATGATATTGATTCCACATCTTTAACAAACGTCACACAGTTGTTACCCGGCGACACATTCAAACTATATGTACAAATTACGTGTCAAACATATGTCACTATTTGGTGAAGAACCGCCCTTCCCGGACGGCTCTCAGGTGTCCTCAGAAAGTTGCTTTTAATGTCCATGTGTTGTTGACGACCACAGGGCACACGATATGCGTGTTTCACACCTACATGTAGACACCGGGTATCACCATAACCACCCTCTGGCATTCTTCCATTGAAAGAAGGCTGCATTGTTAAGAAACTAGATCAAATACATGAGAACACATAGATGAAATGTATGAAGCTACATTAGGGACATTCGCCTTCGTGTATTTTCGCCTTCGTGGTGTTCTCGCCCTCGCCTTCGCATGATTTCGCCTTCACGTAATTTCGCTTTCGCCTTCTTGTACTTTCGCCTTCGCCCAATTTCGAACTGGGCGAAGGAGAAAACGAAGGCGAGAATACGCAAAGTCGAAGGCGAGAGTGGACGAAGGCGATGGCGGAGGCAATATTACGATAAGGCGAGGGCGAAATTAAGCGAAGGCGAAGTCGAAAACGCCACGAAGACGAAGGCGAAAATACGCGAAGACGAAGGCGAAATTACGAGAAGACGAAAGTGGGCGAAGGCGAAATTACGAGAAGGCGAAGGCGAAATTACGCGAAGGCGAGGGCGATAACACCCCGAAGGCGAAAATACACGAAGGTGAATGTCCCTAATGTAGCTTCATAGAAATGATAGCTGAAATGAATATTTCCCCTTGCGTCATAAAATTTTACATATATCAGGGCATCTCTTACCGAACGCCAAATGTTTGAGTTCACCCACTATGCATATGGGCGACACACATAATATTGTTCAGTTCATACTTCATGAGACTAGCACCATTCGCTGGAGACATAGGGGTGTAAAGGGAAAATTACTATCGAAAATATGAAATCATCAGGTTCTTCATATAGTTAAGTGGATCTTTTCCGTCTTGGAAAGTGAATAAATTTGAATGTTACGTGACTCGATGCCACAGTGCTGATGATTCTTGCCAGGATATACAGCAGTGCAGGATATACATGAAAGCTCATTAGAGGAGGCCACGTAAACACAAAGAGTACCCACTGAAATCAGCAGTCTCCGTGCTTAATGTAATGACATTATGCAAATCTTGGACACTTTAGAAACAGAATGAACTGTTGTGTTTGCCTGTGTTCGCTGCACCCTACCAGGAGCACACACAACTTACTTTATTGAACCAATAAAAAAAGAACATCCCCAAATTACATTTTCGCACTATTGATCAACCTATTATCCCCTGAAATAATTTGATCGAAAAATCATGTTCACTATGCCTAGATCTGAGGGGTTCGAGAAGTTTCAAATAAAAATGTTCCTGTATTAACGAAAACGGCTTCAGCTTCTAGGGCCCGCTCAACCCCCGGCCGTTATGGCTCCCTCGCTTTGCTCGGTCGTGTGTGCCTTCACCCTTAGACCCTAACAAATGGCATAGAGCGTTGACCAACCTAGTTTTTTTGGTTCAGGGATCAGGCCATGTTGTTGTCAACGCTGTAAGACAAACTTTTTGTAAGCTGAGACACAGGGTAAGTAAAATAATTTTTCTGTCAAATATTAACCATATTACCTTGGAATGGGGATTCGATGCAGTGTCCTAGATACCAATGTTCGAGATCGCGCTGTCCAATTATCCATATTCGTTTGATTTGTTCAGAAATAGGCCATGGTTCACGTATGTGGCCTACAAACATGCAGTGTTCAAACATTGATCACAATGTGTTCGATAGTCATGGTCCATGCACAGCAACATTGTATGAACTGGATGTTTCAAATACTTCAAACTTTATTCGTGAGCAATATAAAGGCAAAAAGTCATCTAATTAGGGCTCTAATAATTATTATTGATCGCTTGTGGTGTGTCAACACTTCCAAGACATGGTCTACGCTCTATGGCTCGGTCAACGCTCTATTGCACTTGACAGGGTGCTTAGTTCACCAATATTTTTTTATGTCTGAGACTTAAACTCTGTTGTTTAAGACTTGGGCATCGCTGACATCTGGGAGCCGTGGGAGCCGACATCTGCCCAGATCAACTTGTATTCTGCATCTGCTAGAGCCATCAGGATGATGGAGAGGAAGCCTTTATAGTTGTAGTACAAGGATCCAGCGGACCTTGGACACTTGATGGCCACGTGCTTGCCATCAAGAGCACCAACGCAGTTGTGGAGTTGCCGCTTCTGAGCGAAGGCTTAAAGATATTTTTCCATTCGTCGAGAGTGGTGGTGGATGGATGTAAATTCCGGCGAGAACTCTGCTATGATGGCCTGACAGACTTATGGGATGACCTTACATATGGTGATGTGAGCTACTCGGAAACCCTACATCAAAGAGTGTTAGTTGTCTCCAGATGCGAGGTGACGTTTACAAGATGATGGTCAGCTTTAGACACGGCGAAAAAGGCTTCCTGAAATTGGTCTCCTTCCCCTTTATTCGCTCCGTGATTCGTCCCAATATCTCCTTGAATATGTCATACTCCACCCTCAAGCAGTTCTTGCAACCTTCTTCAGCTCGTTCAGGAGGCGTCTGTATCGGCCGAGCTTGGGCCTTCTCTGTAGCCATTTTCTGACCCAGATGAAGCGCTTCTTCCTTTTTTTCTGTATCACTGCCTGGTCTCTTTTTAGCTTTCTTGACTTCTTGGAGTAACTTCTGCAATTAACATATTGTTCGCAACTTGTTGAGAGTTCACATTGAGCTGGTAGCTCATAATCAAGAGTCTATAGAAGTGAGAGCTGGCCTCTTTACATGTTATGTTGTTTGTAATTACCCGATTCATTTACCATTGTTTTTTTTCATGATTATTTCATGTAGTATGCTGTTCTGTACTACAATAAAAGCTGACAAGTGGATGAATTCTGTGGAAAGGTTGTACTAGAGGACATCATACTGTACTTGGGGTGAAATATGTTTTTTTCATTTCACTCCACTTGGCTGCAAGAACACAACAACAACCATTTTGTCGAGTATTATTGTTTTTATTAAGCTCATCTGATCATCATCATCATAATCATACTACACATAGGCGACATCATGAGTCATCATGAGCATCGTCCTCACCACAATACACGCATCATAGAGCATGGTAGGCATCAAAGTACACATAGGCATCATAGCAATCATCATGGGCATCATCATAGGCATCACAGTACACATAGGCATCATAATACACATAGGCTGCATAGCCATCATCATAGGCATCATGGTATACATAGGCATCATAGCAATCATCATAGGCATCATAATACACATAGGCTTCATAGCCATCATCATAGGCATCATAATACACACAGGCAGCATAGCCATCATCATATGCATTATGGTATACATAGGCATCATAGCAATCATCATAGGCATCATAATACACATAGGCCTCATAGCCATCATCATAATACACACAGGCCTAATAGCCATCATCATAATACACATAGGCATCATCAGAGCAGTGCCGAAAAAGCTGGGCAGGTATGTAACTGGTTCTTTTGTTCCAAATTTTACCATATTCACTTGTTCTTGCCTATGGGCAACATTCCATGATAACTGGTAACAGGAAAATGACGTCTGTAAAACTTGACCTGTAACATGGTGTGAAGTTATAGGCAACATTTGATGTAGACTACCATACAGTTATAGGCAGCAGGTGATGTAAACTTTGCCATTTGAACCTGTTCTTGTTTCTAGGCTGCCTTTGACTCTTCTGAGAGTGAAGGCGGGGTCGAGGAAGCCGGGCAGGTATGTACATATTTATTTTTTCCCAAACTTTACCAAATCCACTTGTTCTTGCCTATGGACAACATTACATGGTAACTGGTAACAGGAAAACGTTGTCTGTAAAACTTGATCTGTCACCTGGTGTGAACTTATAGGCAACATCTAGGCTGTTCAGGAGCTGTTGTCGTGTGTACTTTTTGAGAAGTTCCGCGAAATTGGACCCTGCAGAAGCGATGGCATCGATGACTTCCGCTTCCTTAATGGGCGCTGAAGGGTTGGTTGTCAGCCGTTCAAACACCTGGGAGGTGGCCTGCTTGATTTTTTCTGCATCTGCATGGCTGACCACCCTTTGTCGGCCGAAGGGCATCAGTGTTGTTTTGTTCTGCTTTGTCGCAGCTGAAGGCCCTGCACTCTCACCAGCTCCTTCCTCTCGGACTCCCACTCCGTCTCGCTGTCAGTGTCAGGATGCGAGTTGTACAGGGAGGCAAGAAGCTCCACTGAGCGGACGGACACGTCCACGCCTGCTGAGAGGTTGTAGTGTTCGTCCACAGTTTTGATGGTGTGGTCCATCAGGGCCGCCAAATCCTTTTGTTGCTCGCGAGAGACTCCTGGTGCATCCCTTGTCAGGGTTACAAGAGACTTTCTAATCAGATGGACATTGAGCTTCGATGTCATGGGGGCCTTGGTGCCGGCCTTGAAAAATAGGTACTGGTGATTGACGTCAAACGATTCACGCACTGCTGTGGCGTAGGACATCATCGCATGCTGTGTTTCATTGCTCCATACAACTTTGGATGGTCCATGTGCGTGGAGGGTTTTGTGGTTTTGTACAAACACCACGAGAAGGTCCCCTCGCTTGGTGGCGTTTAGAACATCCTTCCTGAGCATAGTTCGAAGTACCCCAGGGCGCTTGCCGTTTGTGAGGACGAGCAGGAGCAGCAGCAAGTTGACCCGGTCACTGAGGGCTCTAGGTTCAACTGTCCCTGTCATCTTCCTGTAGTTTCGGAACCAGCCGAACATTGCAGGCACGTCTGGATGCTGCAGGACCTTTGCGATTTCCTCCCGCGTCAGCTCACTTCCAATGGAATCGACTTTTTTTTGGTTCGCCTCGGCTATCGCCTGTGCCCTAACTCCCTTTAAACACTTTCTCTGCACAGTGAACAGGTTGTCCATAATGGTGTCCGTGCACCAGGTGCCACGCAGGTTCTTGTTGAGTGAGAGAAAGGTTAGAAACTGCCCCACTGCCAGGACGTAGTTCCTGGTGGTGGCCCAGGACAGACGATACTGCTCATGTAGTCGCAGGAGGGCATCGTCTTTTTGTCGTCCGAGGTATGTCAGAAGTTCTAGTCTTTCTTTTCGCACGTCCGATCCTAAAATTAGTTTCAGGACCCTCTCCACCATCATTATGATTTTGTCGATGTGTACCATTTTTTCTTTTTGTTCGGTTGGTCCCAAGTCCGGGCTCACCCAGTTTCCTCCAGCAAGGCTGCTGTAATGTTCCCGAAAGTCATTCAGCCAACCTTGCAGAGTTTCCGACTCTTGGCGGCTCGGTGTCGTTGCGCCAGCCAGGCTGGTGAGTCTCATTGATTCTTCCTTGGTAAGGCCATGTTTCTTTGGGAGGTGATATATGTCTGGGCGGCATCCTTCCCAGTCGCAGCCGATGAGTGGACACTGGACCCTTTGTCTGGCTTTTGGTTGACTTGCGGTTGATTTCGATCGCCTGGCCTCTTGCACCAGTTCGCGATAGCGGAACGCTGGAACTTCTTTGTGACACTTTTCGAAATGTCGTCGGAGGTGTGAAACTTCTGCAGGGCACGGATTTTGTCCAACCTTCAGGGGACACTTCAGTTGAGGTCTTTCTGATGAGCGATGGCGATGAGTGACCATGCGCTTTCCAGACTCTGCTTTCGGTGACAAAGATGAGGAAGCTGATTGTTCGTTGTTGTCATTTGTTTTCCTTGCAGATGCCTTCTTTTGTCGTCTTTTACGTTTCTGTGGGGGTGATGCCTCTGACTGACTGTCGGGAGAGGAATGGTGCCATCCATCAGATGAAGAGGGAGAGTCCGATGGAGGCGGCGCCTTTTTCTTGGGGGGGGGGGGGGGGACTTGATTGGAGGCTGTGAAAAAACAACCACACATTTTTATGACAGGAATGAAGCAAGGTATCCACGTCATATTGATCATAGATTTGGTCACATTTTCTTGGAAAAGTAATGCATCCCATGTTTTCCTACCTCCTTCTTTTGGAATACTCGTGTTTGGGACTTCTGCATGGGGTCAGGTTCACTGACATGCATTGGCTCGATGGGCTGAGCGGGATGCACATCGATTTCCACACTAGGAACATCAGATGGGTCACTGAAATCTATGGACTCAGCAGGAGCATCCATGGGTTGAGTGGGATGTTCATAAGGCTGGTCCGTTGACTTGAGCAAGAGCTCTGGACACTCCTGAGGAGTGACAAGGCAAAACAAATAAATACATTGTATTTTTATTTCAGTCACAAGATTCCCTAAAACAAAATGAGTATTTATTGACTTGTTTCTTTTCAACTACTTTTAGTTGCACAACAATGTAGGTATCAATCTATTACCACAAATACAGTAGATTTTGATGATGCCAATAACAAACGTAAAATACAACATTCTGCAATAGAAACAAAGCCCGACCAATTAGTTTATCCAAACACACACTGGCGTCATCAGGGGCAGACCATGTGTTAAATGTAGTTGTTTCTACTGTACACCTGATGGAATTAGTATACAACTGTTCAACAACCTATGAAAATATTTTAGAAATCCGAAACAAACCCCATGGAACAGATATATAACAAGTACATAAGTACCCAATCAAAGCCAGATGGCTACTGAGTTGATGGTATCCTCGGGGACAGATTCAACATCGACTCAGTGGTATGAATGTAGGTATCAATCTATTACCACAAATACAGTAGATTTTGATGATGCCAATAACAAACGTAAAATACAACATTTTGCAATAGAAACAAAGCCCGACCAAAGTTTATCCAAAGACACCTGATGTACCTGAGTATTTTATCGATTAAAGAAATTAGGATTAGATAGATGATTGGATTAAATTAGGATCAAATATTTATATGTATTGTGTAACATGCAACATGTCTTATATAATAATAGATAAATAATGCTAATTATCACTTCACCCATAGCTATGGCAAGTCCTTGGGCGAACAGGTGTGGGTCAACATCAACAGGTCCATGACTGCGATGAATGTAGACAGCAGTCTTCTTGTCATTGATCTGGTGCTGAGCATGCCGCCAACGTATGTTGCCAACGAAGCCACTTTCAGTCAGATGAAACTGATCAAGACAGCCCAGAGACATCGCCTCAGCAATATGAGGTTGAACAGTCTCATGACTGTTCGAAAGAACAGTAGGCCGATCAAGGAGTATGACCCTGATACTGCAATCAGTCAGTGGATGGTATGCACATGTATTTATGTTGGAATTGTAATGTACAGTGTCATTGTGAAATAATGGACATTCTTTTTATTGATTTCGGACATTCTTGTGATGAGTTTATTGTGTAAGTTCCATATACACTTGTCAGAATGTAAGTAAACTGTGATACTGTATTGCTGCAGTTATCAGTTGGTCACCTTAGTGTTCACAACATTACAATAAATAAATGTAACATGATATCGTAAGTACATAACATGTTTCAGGTCACTCCATCTGGGAGGAGGTGCCGGCTCAACTACAGGAGAGCAGCTGGCAAGACAGTTGAACAACCAGAGACGGTCACTGGAGCCCAGTTGATAGTCTGAGGACGACCAGGCCAGCTCAGGTGACAGTGACTATGATGACAAAATATCTACAACAAAATGGATGAACTTACCAGATATATGTTCTCAATTCACTTACTTGCTAGGTATTTGGATTTATTGTACACTCTGCGGTGTTTATTCATGGCTGTTGTTGTCACATTTTGTTGTAAATTGTATGTTTTCAGTCAGCGATTGACAAAATATAATGAAGACCAACATATAATGACATGGTGTTTGCTTCTTGTTTATTCCAAAGCCTTTTCAAACAATTAAACAACAGTTGAAATATATCAGAAAAAAATCTGTAAAAATGTAAGACATGAATTCCAAACTTGTCTGACACAATGTCAGACAAGATGAAAGGGACACTGAGTGTGTCTTTGGATGAACTATTTGTCGGGCTTTCTTTTTCAAAATGTATGTACGCTTGCTATTGTCATCATCAAAATCTAGTTGAATTAGTGGTAATAGGTTGATACTTACATTTTCAGTGGGCTTGAAACAGACGTGATGACCTTCATATCAGACGGTAAGGTATTGATTAATATAGCTTTGGACATGGGACTCACATGATTCCATATAAATAGAACATTGATTCAAATTGATTCTAGGCGTACAAAATGCATCATAATGCATGCACCATTGAGAATCTCCTCAGTATAGGGAAAGTTTCACAGCAATGTCTCTATCAAAAGAACAATATACACCTAGGTGTGTGAATTGAAATTATCGTTCGTCGAACTGTGAGACAGTGGAAGACGTGCCATCATATTTATCCACTCGATGTAACGAAAGTTTCTTCAAATGCACCAACACGATCTGCAATTTCAGAACTATTGATCTCTGGTTTGGCCCCACGATCTTGGTTAAATTGGTCCACAGAGGTTTATGGTCTAGACAAGATTGATATATTTACCTACTATGTTAGGTTCAGAAGGAAAGGCGTCATATGAGGGATCTTTTACTGACGTGGTCACGCTTATACTTTCTGACATAACATCTACAGATACATGTCATGTGGAACAACATGATACACAACTATGTATAACCTGAATGAGACGCCATTGAAAATATGATGCATCTACAAATGATGTGTCTCTCACTCTTATCAGCACTATACTATCAGCAATATACTTATCAGCACACTATTTGTTGCCTTTGTTTCAGACAAATTACTTCGCGTGAACTATTTTATTGAATATTACATGTCTATGATGCAATCGGCAATAGATTCACACAAACCTGGCTTCCGAAACGCTATGAGTCGTTTTGTGAGCAGTGGTGCAAACCTTGGTTTAAATCACCTTGAAACAATGATGAAACCTGGTCTGGGAAAACATGGTCTGAACCGTTTTTCTGGTGTGGTTTCAATTGCGTTTTTGAACAGTGGACTATGTCTGGTATATTGGAACCATGGTTTATCTACGTAGACAGTTGCGTTGCATTTATGGGCATGACGAGCAGTAAGTTTTTGTTGTAGAGATTTGCTTTATAGATGAAACTGCGATTCTTGTATGGTACAAAACTATCGCAATGGAATCCCTTTTGCAAAGTATCTTTCGCATTTGGAAGCCCATTAATAGCATTCATACTCAACCTTTCAGGCATCATTGTCATGGATATGGTGCGTACGATATATGTTGATTCGGCTTAAAGTTAAGCACACACCTTCATCCGAAAGCACGTGTGCCAATATGTAAGACACCACATTTTCCCACTGGAATTAACCAACTATTCATTCAGAGGCATCGATGGTTGGAGAAATCAGCGTAGCTAGGTTACCTAATTCATTCTTCCTTGAAATAAAATGTAGATTTCATTTTTGTCAACTAAAATGTGTTATTATTAGTGTATCATAAGCCGTGTATCAACTTTTTTGTTGTACACTGCCGATGTGTAGTGAACGTACAATTTGAAAAAATAATCTTGGCCTACATTACTCATGTCCGAAGGACTTCATTCATCCCGAAAGACATGTTTCCGTCATGCTGCATGCCGTGTTATAAAATGTCCTCCATGTTCATAATACATGTATTTTATGTACTACAGAGTGTCACTGTGTCGAATTATGTGCACAGGAGCATCAAATGAAGAAAGAACCACTGATAAATCACAGTGAAATTTACCCCTATGCAGGTTTATATTTAGACCACAGTTTGGACCAGTTTTGTGTTGAAACCAGTCCAGGATTAAAATTCATACTTCAAACCACGGTTAAACCACAGTTTATTGGGGATTTGGACCTGGTTTTACAACAAACCAGGTCTAAACCACTGGTCAAAATCGGCCCTATTTGTTTCTTTCAAAACATAAAATTTCGATTTAAAGCTGCTGCCTTCGAATGTATGCAATATTTTTTGAAAACTATATTTCATATTAAACATGCTAAACTAGGTGAATGAAACATACATCAAATGTAATGAAAATAACCAGCCCTCAGGGAAATTTTGCTCATTTGAACAAACGGTTCTCGCGTAAATACGGGAACTGTATCCATCACACGCAGATGTAAACAAAGCATAGAAATGCGAGATAGACTGACAATTCCATGCACATCATGGTATATCACTGATTATTTTCTCATAACTACACTATATATGCACATACGAACTGGCAAATGTACTCGATGTGCACATTTAAGCGTGATTTGAGCATTTGTTTACAATCGGGTTTGATGGATAGACTTCGTTTGTTTATTTATAAAACCGGTACAAAATGGGCACTGAAACAGATTAAAAGACAACTCGGACGGTCTGTAGTCGTCAAAATCATTGAGCACATTGTTTTACTGCATTAGATGTGTTCAACAAAAAATTGGTTTTGAAAAAAATATTGCATACATTCGAAGGCAGCAGCTTTAAGCGAGGATTTTCACTGCTGCAGGGCGCTGCCATATTGCCTGGTACGTAATTCAAGTTGATACTATAGAGGCGCGCGCTGCAGTACATGTACCCAGTTACATGCTAGTGTGGTCCCATTCCTATCCCGCGCTTCCTGGGTAGATGCACAACAAACAGACCAATTCCAAGACCGAATCCATGGCCGTAGTTTACAAGTTCAGTGTAAGTGGCCAAATCCGAGGGATACTACCAGTATCATAGTCAGAGCCATGTGAATATCGCAGACACCCAGCCAGCTGAGTGTGAGATCAGGTGCTCCGTAAGAGTGAGCATCTCCTGCCCCGCATGCGACACCCGCTGTGACATCCACCATGGATCATCGGAATAGACTCTTCCGTCACGTGCTCAAAATAAACAATGTCTGTTTACATGCAGACGAAAAGATTTCAGGAGGAATTTATCATTGCAGTAGATTGCTAACTTTCTCAGTTTCTTGGACAGAAGTCTGTAAGTTTGCAGAATATTGCCGTTTGGCCTCAATGTGAGGCATGCCAAGTTATAGCACGATACCATTCAGCATCACAAAAATATCAGCAAAAAACAGTGTAAATGAGTTAGATAATCAGAGTATATATTTATTTTCACGATTGGTTTGTGATGTGCAAGTACCTCATCGGTCTTATTTATGCGACATGTACTTTTAATTCGTTGAGTATTTGGTTTGTATTAGGTATCTATAAACTTGCATACACCTATTTCGTGTGATTCGTTTTGGATTAATCAATCGTTTGGCAGTTGTATATCAATTCCATCATGGGTACATTAGAAACAAATATTGCACATACCATATGTCCCTGATGAGGCCAGCGTGTTTTTAATGAACCATTTGTAATTGTCAAAAATGTGATATAAAATTGGATCCCAGAATGAGATTATCAAATTTGGCTGGAATTACAAAAAAGCCAATACCTGTATGTGGAAATTTGCATTCCGTCCAAGTTAAGCAATTTCATGTGAAAGGTTTATCTATGTCAACAGCAACCAGAAATTCCGTTGAGATTTGATTGATGGTCATGTCACAGCTTTGTCTAGGACAACCAGATCCTGTATTCACGATACCGACAACACGGCCATGTTTGCAAACGTGATCTGTTTAATAACGATTCTGAGTCTCGTGGAGAAAATGATATTAGCAGAATCATACTCTCGACAACACTAAACATCACTGAGTGACTCGAAGTATATTTTTTATTCTGTTGAATATAAATGTTTTTTTTGTAAGCTTGTATTGCACAATTATCGATGTCATATAATTTCAAAAAGTTAAACAAAAACAGATTTATTTCAATATGCATCTCTGTACTTGTCAGATGATTTATTTCTTTGCTTTCTCTATTAAATCGTCTTTTCTCGCATTGGATATGCAGTAATATGTTGTAGAGGGTTCCAATGAAATCCACATTTCAAACCATGGGATGACAAAACACCGGACACTGGCTGACACCCACTAAAGCGTCATTTTCTCCAAATCGTTTTCACACGTGAATGATGTGCTTGATGTGATATTCATCTTAAAATTGTTCGCTGTGCTCAAAATGGTTCATCAGCTATCCACAATTCAGATACCGGTAGTTGTCAATTTTGACAAATCTCCCTGTTTGTTTGTCCCCAGTAGATAGGCTACATGTATTGTCGGTGTGGGAACATGGGCTTCGTGAGACGTGACTGGCATTCGAAACGTCCAACACGAACCAAAAATCATGACATTAATTGAAGAGCCGAAAACGGTTTGGAAGAATTCATTCAGAACAAGGGTACTGACTACGAAATCTGGCCTCGTTGTTCCAATGTCAACGACGGGAAGTTAGGCTGAATCATTGCATTGTGGCTACTGACATTCCGTGATTGATTTCTATGGAAACTAAATGTACATAGAATTCAAAACATCCCGCATGCTACCGCTAGTTATTAACAAAATCAATTGCTTCTCTCCATCGTAACAACTTTCCCATGTACATTTTATGTCCCGTCGTTGACTTGAACGTCCCACAGGCTTGAACATTTGCGTAATATGTATGAATGACTTTATGAATGACTTTATTTTTCCCAACATTGACAATCAATTTTTACACAAATAGCATAATAAGTTGGAGATAACAAATTATTGGGCAGACCAAAAATAGTACAAAATGGTACTGTCTTCCTTCTGGCCTGTAATGTGCACAAGATATATTTAATACAAAACTTCGTGACTGATATTTCTCAATATTACTCAACCTATATTTCATATATAGGACTTAATCTATTGATTAAGTCCTATAAATAAAATTTACGTATACAACTGAAAAATTATGCATTTGGAACTTTAGAATACAAGTGATGCATAAGTAACACAGGACGGGAGAGGTGAATACTGTCGCTCGGGCTAAGATAAGGAGACGGGGGAGGGGCACTATAATCTATTGCTACTACCAGGTTTGGGAATGGAAATGTAATAATATGCCAATATATAGACTCGAAAAGGCATATAAAAAGATATATCTAAATGCCTAAGGGACCATGTAGCTTACCGGCTAGCCAATATGTACGCATTACTGCACAAAAGATTTTACTTTTTGGAATAAGAAAAACTGATGTACGCATTACTGCACAGAAGATTTTACTTTTTGGAATAAGAAAAACTGATCTGTTCCAAGGAATTTTCCTGAACTTTGCTAATTACTAAAACAGACACTGCTGAATGAAATTGCACACATTCCCAAATATTCTCTGATCCGTTTAACAGCCTCCAAAACAAACTGACACCCCCCCCCCCACGCCCGTTTTTTGGGGCGTTAATTGTTTTTTAAAAAATGCGTTAATTGTTGGAGTCGAGATCACACATTTCCGTGTAAAAAACTGTTCTCGGTCAAAATATTTTGCGATGAATTTCCTTGAAGATCGGCTAGTACATGTAATATCATATATAAATTGAAAAAAAAAAAATTTGTGTTGATTGGATAGTTTATGACAGACTAGCCTTTGAACATCCCAACCCTCAGCGCTCTTCAACCATTCATTTCGCAACCACACTATTCAGCGCACAATGCTGTTTTCTTTGAAGCGGTGTTAATATTCGTTTATATATAATCAGTGCATTAAAAAACGGAATGACAAGTGATGGACTGCGATATAATTAAAATATATTCAGTATGTATACCACAAATGACTGTTTGCACAATTTGCTCACTTGGGATGCCACCCATTTATCCGCATTGTCTTTAGAACAAAATGAAAATACAACTAGGGTGAATTGTAATTGTAAAATTATTGTGCACATGTTTTGTTTTCATTCATTAGGTGCGTTGCGCCAACATTTAGTTTTGATATATATATATATATATATATATATATATATATATATTGAATACTTTCGAAAGTAGTTGATTAAGTGCCGTAAAAAGTATATGATTTTCACGAAGGACTTTGATAACGGACTTGGTTTGACCGCCCACATTATGAGATGAACCTGTAGAATGTATTGTATTCTGTAAACGTTCCTGATATATAAACACTACACTATCCGATTCAAGGTCTGGACGAATCCACCAAGCTAGAATGCCACATAAATTCAATCGCAATATTTGGAACACGCATGTCAATATTTAATGATGGCGCTGTCTCCCTTGCCGGGTCTCAGGTGTCATCAAAAGGTTTGCTTTTAGTATCCATGTATTTTTTGCAATAAACCACAGGGCACATGATATGTGTGTTTGACACCCAGACCACAACCTACGATTGACTTTCTTTCATTACAAATAGGTGGTTAACGATTTATTTCAGGTACATACAAGCCATACTTTTTCAAATATATTTTAATATAGTTGAAATGTACATTTCAATTCTGGTGATAAAATTTCACCGTTCAGGGTATTTCCACTGCATATATAATGTTCGATGTTACATTCGATGCGTACATTCGGCACAGCCCCAGAAGTGGCCCTCTCCAACCATGAAGTCTGAGGAGGTGGCGAGTTCGATGGCTTATAGCCGATGGCTTTGGTCGTGGCATCAATGATATGATAAGAATTTTCTTTACAATCTTGGTGACATCAACATCAGGCTGGTGCAGTGTACTGAGCGTGGCAACTGTGCGGCCAATGAAACGATTACTCATTTTCTTGATGCTGGATGGTAGGGTGGATACTGTACATGTAGTTCTGTTCAACCTGCAGTCTATCCAGTTAAATATCAAATAAACAACAATATCAAATAAACAATACATATGAACGGAAGAAGGTCCTAGATATCATAGACAGATATGGTTGGTCTATTTGTCGGTGTTTAATTGTGCTTTGATATTAGATGATAAATTTTGCCTGACACTGGACTTTGACATTGGATAACGGATTCGGTTTTGTTTGCTCGGAATACCTTGTGCTTGGTCCTATGTTTATTCCACGTTTCCATCATTCTTTTCATATCCTGGAATATTGAAAAAAAACCTGATGTTGAAATATGTGTTAGATTGACGTGCCCATAAATCGGTATTCCCATAGTCCTGTACCAATCATGTTGTTTGCCAAAAATGGTCATGATCTAAATAAATGGCCATTTATACTGTTACGGACAGGAAAATGAGAGAAGCCTGGTGTATTGATTGAGTGTTTATTTTACATGCACATCATACTGATTACATGCGTACATGTAACGGCATGCACATATAACACATATTTAACATCATAGGTAATACATCAAATAATTATTCATACACGCATAGTCATACACATACATACACATTTACATATTGAATGATAGAACAGTTTAAATGTCACATCAGGAACAAAACAGGAACAAGTCCAGAAAACCTGAAGCGATATTAATGTAGAACGGCGGCGGCGAAGACGAAGACGAGGAAAACCAGTGCCGTGGTGATGGACGATGGAGAAACGACGAGGATGGAGAAATGCAGACAAAATCCGAGGAGAATTCCACAAACAACGTCGAAGAGACACGTCCCGTGAACTAGAAGTAAGTCCGCTAAGTGCTACGGTATATCCACACTAAACGGGTACGATGTCAACAAAACATCCAGTGTGTAGGATGTAGAATCCAACAGAAAAGACTGTCAAACGCGTGTCAATCCTTGCGTCGCAAATCCACCGAGAGCAAATCTCCAAAACTGGAAAACTCCCAGCGGGAAAAACCAATATGCGCACATATAGAAATGTTAAGGTATCACACCTGGGATTCCTCCGATGAACATCTGTGTACCCAATCAAATAGTTCCTAAAATAAACCTTGGATTTCAGGCATGTATGCAGTCTTTGTGGATATTGAATATATAACTAGTGGTGTTTTGTAGCTAAAAAGCTTCGAACATTGCACTACATGTCGTTTTGACAAAACATTAAATGTCTGGTATTCCTACGCCGAACACACATGTTTCGAGGGGACCTCGGCTGTCAGACGCTCGTCGGCAAAACGGGCGGAAACTGGTGATTTTTATCATTTAGATTTAGCGAAAAAACGAGCGTGTGACCATATGACGAAATGACATTTTTATTACAGCCCAGTGATGTGGCTGTCAGAAAAAATGAACAATAAGTTTATTTTCTTCCCCTTTGATAGAGATAAGAAGGTCCGAAGTGGGAAAATTTACATTGATTTATATAGGGCCTTCTAACCCAGGTGTGCAGCCTTAAGAAAAACCCTTTTTTCATGCTAATTGATCATTTTTTCTCCCGATTTAATATTTTGGCATGTTGAGTTCATGCATTGCATGACACCTGACTATTGTAGACTATGTTTGCATCACTTATCCAGCTGAATAGGCAAAAAAATCACGAAAATATTATATTTCTGGCGAAATTCATGGAAACGGCTCTAAGTTGAAGTCAAAAATGACTGAATCGGGTGCAGTCAAGCATAATTGCCATGGCAACCATTATTTTTTTTATCTCAGTGAACTATTCCGAGGGAGGACTTGGACCACAGCACATCATTTTTCACCATGACTTGTTGGATTTAGCTAGTACTGCAGGAACAAGTTAACTGTAGCCCAACCCTTTAAGCAGTCCGGGCAGTCGAGATAATTTTTGCAGACTGGTCTGTTCTTGGTATGCAGTTCAGCATGACCCAAGTTCCTTTCACTCAAACAGAATAAGTATGAATAATAATGAAAACCCCCTATTGGGTAATTAAGTCGTAAAATAGGCTATGGGACATGAAATAATCCGAAATTTTACCATAAAAACCAGAGTTTTGAGGATATTTAGAGTTTGTAAGACATATCATGATGATAACCGTTTCCATGGCAACGGATAATGGGTTTTGGCAAAATATCTCATTGCGCATTTTACAATTGTCATATATATGTGTAATATTGTTCAAAGTAGCTCCTAGAATGAAATAATAATAAATAAAATATTGCAGCGCTTCTACCCAATATTTGCATTTATGTTGCAAATCACGTGTCGTTCACCTTGCTTGTGACGACATGTACGACAAAAGACCCCATATCTGAGGACCTCTTTCGAAATGAATTATACTTAATTTCACCCAGCCACTTTTTCTCTTAACTACAAATGCTACATATTTTATGTAGTAGCAAAAAAATAACAATCAGGACAAATTAAGTTTCTCTTAAGGTATCGCACCTGGGATTCCTCCGATGAACATCCGTGTACCCAATCAAATAGTTCCTAAAAAAAACCTTGGATTTCAGGCATGTATGCAGTCTTTGTGGATATTGAATATATAACTAGTGGTGTTTTGTAGCTAAAAAGCTTCGAACATTGCACTACATGTCGTTTTGACAAAACATTAAATGTCTGGTATTCCTACGCCGAACACACATGTTTCGAGGGGACCTCGGCTGTCAGACGCTCGTCGGCAAAACGGGCGGAAACTGGTGATTTTTATCATTTAGATTTAGCGAAAAAACGAGCGTGTGACCATATGACGAAATGACATTTTTATTACAGCCCAGTGATGTGGCTGTCAGAAAAAATGAACAATAAGTTTATTTTCTTCCCCTTTGATAGAGATAAGAAGGTCCGAAGTGGGAAAATTTACATTGATTTATATAGGGCCTTCTAACCCAGGTGTGCAGCCTTAAGAAAAACCCTTTTTTCATGCTAATTGATCATTTTTTCTCCCGATTTAATATTTTGGCATGTTGAGTTCATGCATTGCATGACACCTGACTATTGTAGACTATGTTTGCATCACTTATCCAGCTGAATAGGCAAAAAAATCACGAAAATATTATATTTCTGGCGAAATTCATGGAAACGGCTCTAAGTTGAAGTCAAAAATGACTGAATCGGGTGCAGTCAAGCATAATTGCCATGGCAACCATTATTTTTTTTATCTCAGTGAACTATTCCGAGGGAGGACTTGGACCACAGCACATCATTTTTCACCATGACTTGTTGGATTTAGCTAGTACTGCAGGAACAAGTTAACTGTAGCCCAACCCTTTAAGCAGTCCGGGCAGTCGAGATAATTTTTGCAGACTGGTCTGTTCTTGGTATGCAGTTCAGCATGACCCAAGTTCCTTTCACTCAAACAGAATAAGTATGAATAATAATGAAAACCCCCTATTGGGTAATTAAGTCGTAAAATAGGCAATGGGACATGAAATAATCCGAAATTTTACCATAAAAACCAGAGTTTTGAGGATATTTAGAGTTTGTAAGACATATCATGATGATAACCGTTTCCATGGCAACGGATAATGGGTTTTGGCAAAATATCTCATTGCGCATTTTACAATTGTCATATATATGTGTAATATTGTTCAAAGTAGCTCCTAGAATGAAATAATAATAAATAAAATATTGCAGCGCTTCTACCCAATATTTGCATTTATGTTGCAAATCACGTGTCGTTCACCTTGCTTGTGACGACATGTACGACAAAAGACCCCATATCTGAGGACCTTTTTCGAAATGAATTATACTTAATTTCACCCAGCCACTTTTTCTCTTAACTACAACTGCTACATATTTTATGTAGTAGCAAAAAAATAACAATCAGGACAAATTAAGATTCTCTTAAGGTATCACACCTGGGATTCCTCCGATGAACATCCGTGTACCCAATCAAATAGTTCCTAAAAAAAACCTTGGATTTCAGGCATGTATGCAGTCTTTGTGGATATTGAATATATAACTAGTGGTGTTTTGTAGCTAAAAAGCTTCGAACATTGCACTACATGTCGTTTTGACAAAACATTAAATGTCTGGTATTCCTACGCCGAACACACATGTTTCGAGGGGACCTCGGCTGTCAGACGCTCGTCGTCAAAACAGGCGGAAACTGGTGATTTTTATCATTTAGATTTAGCGAAAAAACGAGCGTGTGACCATATGACGAAATGACATTTTTATTACAGCCCAGTGATGTGGCTGTCAGAAAAAATGAACAATAAGTTTATTTTCTTCCCCTTTGATAGAGATAAGAAGGTCCGAAGTGGGAAAATTTACATTGATTTATATAGGGCCTTCTAACCCAGGTGTGCAGCCCTAAGACATAAAACCACGTAAAACCCCTTTGTGATCATTGCCAATCTAACCATGAGGGCGGTGGTCAAAGAAACGTGCACATGTGGTGTATAATTGTGAAAGAGTGCCTTGTAACAATACACATATACCATAAATTCTTCGAAATCCAAAAATACACTGTGGATACAGAATGAATTGGGACAGCCAAACCATAATTATAAACGCAACACACAACCTAGTGGTCATTCAAAATTTTTTGGGAAGACTTCCACAGACCACCCTGCAATTGCGGAGTTGACTTTCCACGGTCTATAAATGGCTTCAAGCCTATCACAGACGACAGACACTCTGGGATATTTCTGGACGCCCACCAGGAGGCTGTAATACTAAATACGTGCCTAACAAAGTCAACCACTTCCGTTCTGGAGTAATGACATTAAGCAAATTCAAATGGGCACAGAGACTCCAGTCTTACCAATGCAGCTCAGGCTCATGCTATATGTCTGAATGGCTTGTTTTTGAAATGATTTGGCAAATGATGTATGTGAGAAATGTTCAATAGACATGAAAGAAACAGGAAAGTTTGCAGAAAAATGCCGTTTGATCTCCAAGTGAAGTATGCCAAGTTACAATACGATACCATTAAACATCGCAAAAATATCGGCAAAAAACGGTGTAAACGAGTTAGAAAAATCAGAGTATAACTTCGATCTCATGTGCTCTTCAAAAGGCATTTCCTCCGATCAGAAATTTTTTGTCGTCTTGCTGACGGATTTCTTTCATAAACAACCGTCCTTCTCCTGTGTAGTGAATCCAGTTACGTTTTTAGGCAAGTATTTGATGAGGAATAAGATAATGGAAATTTTATTTGTTATAGTATTACTGCATAAAATATAAACAGTGAAGGCAGAAATATTAATTACAGTCGAACGTTCCCAGACTTCTCCAATTATGTAGAAGTATATAAACACTGATGTATTGCGATATAAATTCCCCTCCCCTCCGAACACACACAAGTTGTCCTAGAATGTGTCGCTCATGAATCATTTGGTGCCCAATTTTAATACAATAATAGATGTCCTTGTAACACGAAGGTATTAATTCCACAGTCAGATGATTTCCTGTTTGATGGATCGACATTATTGTTACGGGCGGTGAGCAGAGTCCGTGTGCAACGAGCTTGATTCCGATCAAATTTGCATGGAAACATTGGGAATATGGATATCACACGAGTTCCCAGTAGATGGAAAAAGTACGTGATGATCTTCATGGCAGTAGATCAGTTATCGACCATATTGATCCGGACACGATTTGAAGGGAACGCATATTCATCAGTATCTGAATAGAGGAAGATGATAGAGCAGCGTAGTTTAAACATGCATTCGACCACATCATAGTTTTTACAGTACCTTATGGGTTCTCCACAAACTAGAATGGTATCGATGATAACCAACAATACTGCAAATTACACCATTTAAGATTTGTAGAATATAATTCCATCACGGTTATATTATCTTTTGTTATTTTTGTAATCGCAAATCTTTTGGGATATTGGTAACAATAGTTTGTTACATATATGTGACATGAAGCAGATGCTCCCGGTAAGTATTGACGTATATGCCCACTGCACTGAATGACGAAATACACAAAAAACTTTTTTTCGAAGAGAAGCAGTGAAGTATTATTAGTATTTGACAGGAAGGTGGTTCTTGTTCCCATATGGTCAATTGTGAGCAATAAAAAGGCACAAAGTTATCTAATTAGGGCTCTTACAATTTATTATTTTATCGCTTGAAAGATTGACGTATTTCAACGCTCTAACGACATGGTCATGGAAAAATTATTTTACTCACCATGTGTCGACACCAGTTAGCCTTGCAGCGTTGACAGCAACATGACCTGACCCCAAATGAACTAGGTCGGTCAACGCTCTATGTAATTTGCCAGGGTTTGTATGTCACCTCGGCAATATATACATAATCGTGTTTCTCGCTTCAGTAGCAGTGTAGTTTTTTAATTCACACATAATATGTTGGAACAAGGTGATACATCAGCTCTGTATATCCTAAACAAATGAAAGAATATAGTTATTAAATTATGTAAATATTCAAATACACATCTTGCTAGTAACCTGAGAATGTTATCTCGAACATAAAAATTGGATGTTAGTGCCTTTCATGTACATACATTGTATAAGTTAAAGAACAAGGTTCTTGCTGAATTTACCGAAAGGCGCTGATGCCTGTCAAGTTGCACTGTTCAAAAATTTGTTACACAGATATCATCACGAGTTTGATTTTCTAACACCAAATGAAGTTGATCACATGATCGACACTATTTGTACATTGTAATCGGTTATTCACCTGTGTTCATTGTTTCAAGTTCCTGTATAAAATATATCAACCTGGAAATAAATGTTCAAACCTGGAATTAGAATTCCAACCTGGAAATAAATGTTCAAACCTGGAATTGAATATTCTAACACGGAAATAAATGTTAAAACGTGGAATTATGTATTAAAACCAGGAATTAAATGCTCAAACCGGGAAATAAATATTCGAACCGGGAAATAAATGTTCAAACCCGGAAATGAACATTCAAACCAGAAAATAAATATTCAAACCTGGAATTAAGTATTAAAATCTGGAATCAAATGTTGAAACCGGGAAATGAATATTCGAACCTGGAAATAAACGTTCAAACTGGGAAATAAATATTCGAACCCAGAATTAAATATTCAAACCTGGAATTAAATGTTCAAACCGGGAAATAAATGTTCAAACCGGGAAATAAATGCTCAAACCTGGAATTAAATATTAAGACCTGGAATTAAATATTCAATTTATTTCCCGATTTGAATATTCATTTCCCGGTTTGAACATTTAATTCAAGTGAATGTCCCTATTAAAGTGGGGGTCCAGTCAAAATGAAAAGTGTCTCAATTTTGACATGTGAAAAAGTGCAACTCATGGATTAAGGCAGTTTTTACAGAATGTTGATATCTCAATTTGGTAAAAAGTTATAACAACATTTGTGTAGTACTTTCCCGCCAAAATTGACACCTAAATAAGTATTATAATGAGTATTCATGACGTCACACCAGTACTTTAAGGTAATTAGCAACATATAACTCTTGATATTTCACCTTTTGTTTACATTTTTTTCAGGCTTAACTATTTTGTCGTGTTTGGTATTAAACATAATCAGAATTTAAAAACCTAATTTCGTCACCAAGTGAACAACGCCCGAAATACTGCCCTTAGCAACGGTGGTTGCTATGGGTCCAAACTTCATGAATATGCTAATTTTTCGTCAAAAATACATTATAACATTCATGTATTTAATTTAAAACATAAAATAAATACCTTATCACCATGATAACTCTCTTTAGTAATGAGCAAAGGTCCTTAGCAACGGCGTTGCTATGGACAGTATCTAAGGTATTGATGGTATGGCGATGTTCGACTACATATATTTATGGTATATTGTTCATTGGGATGCCATACAACGATATATTTTGTGATAATATATATAAAGGACACATATTTAGCTTCCGAATATATCTAATTAAAACCGTTATACTGGTGTGACGTCATGAATACTAACTATAATACATAATTAGGTGTTAATTTTGGCGGGAAATAATTTGAATAAATCATCATAACTTTGGAACCAGTTAAGATATCAACATGCTGTAAAAACCACGTTAATTCACACGATTCATTCTATTTTCATGTACCAAAACTAATAAATTTCCCACTATGACCAGACTCTATCTTTAAGCTTCCCTAGTTATGCATGTACCTTGTAACCTCTTTATGCTGGACACACGTCAACTTACAATATAATTAGATGCACATTATGCATTATTAATGGCATGTACAGAAAATTGCATGAGAAAACCTATCATATTCGTTTTTGTCACGTGATATTGGTGGAGAGGATGAGTCCATTGGGAGGGCTAAACTTCGAGTATGGGACATTTAACTAATAGATATATATGACAGGCAATATTAAATGTTACAGTCGCAAACATTGGTACTTTCTCTCGTTTGATATTTTGATGTGTGTATTGTATGGCAGAACAGTGACTAGCTGCAGTGGCTCGCACATAGTTTATGAATTGTGCAGCAAATATAAAACATGGCGACATGGTGTTTTGACCTGACATATTAATACACAGTAATACATGTATGCGTATTTTTAAATTTTCTAACGACACAATGTCAACTGAGACTCTTGTAAACATTTCTGGAATAAAATTGACGTAAACTGTTAAATGTGTCATTTATGGATGTCCTTATCACATACGGGTACTATCACAACAACAGGTAAATTAATCTTCATAAACATTCAACGATTCTCCAACCCCATATAGTCTAGCTGCCAGAAAATTAACCTAGAAATTGTTGAAATAGCAAGGTTTTTTTTATTGATATGCATTCACATGTATGTCTGGGAGATTTTGAGCTTTGTTGTTACTGCGCCAACTTTGGGGAATTTTTTTATCAGCTAATTAGCACAATGGCCGCTAAATATGTCTAATTAGCAAAATCGAAACATAACTTTTCAAGTAATAGTCCCAGAACCATGTGTGATAGCACTTTTCTATACAAGCTCGACCCAAGGAATCCATTTCTGATAATATTTTTCTGATTCAAGGTCAGGTCATCACAGACTCAAAGTCAAGGTCAGTTTTCACACAAAATTGTCATAATCCACGGTTTTTGAGGATATGGTTATTCATTCGTGATGAATTGATTTTATTTTTTCATACTCACTGAGTGTTTGAATTCAATTCAATTGAGTATTTGATACGTTTGAATTGGTATAGTGATGGATTACACATGTGCACTATACCATCGAGCAATGACCACCTTCATGATAAGGTTTTAGAACAACAACATTTATTGTTAACTGTAACATCACATCCGAACGACAGAAGCATAATTATGCACTTTTGATCAATGATATAGCGAGCATTTACATCATTCTGAAATCATGGACATATCATTTGGAGATTGACACAAGGTGAGTGATACAAACTTTATGGAAAATGTCATCCAATAAGAAATAGTTCTCTTGCTTTGGACCTAGTCTGGGAACGAACTACCACAATTCAAGCTAAGTGTGTTGTGATGGAAACAATATAATCTACATATTTTATGGACTCATACGTTCATGCCTTGAAAACTCATAACTAACTAGTCCCGTTCCACCTCGCCACGATCTTCATACAGAACAAACTCCTCGTTAAGTTCACACTCATCCTCACTGTTCTCACTATTCTCCATCTCATCTTGCTTTGTGAACGGGTTACAGCAATCGTCACCAGCTGTGTTGCCTGTACAGATGCAGTATGTGGTGCAGCTCAGTTTTTGACGATGACAACTCAGCTGGCCTCCTTGCATGCCTTACCCTTTGCTCGGCATCCACAACTGATGATATTCATCAACAGTGGTGGTCCAGGTGGTCCACTGAGGATACAGGGAGATGTAATGCCATCTTTCACTTCCCAGCCATATTCTGTGATGCTGACATCTGGGGGACCCAGTTTGTCAGCTGCCTTCTAAAGCAGCATCTGTAGATGAGCACGGCGAACATGGAGATACAGACTGTTCTCTGTCGGTGGTAGCGACATGATTCGTAGTGGTTTCCCGTAGTGGTTTCTTCCGGGTGTACAGATTGTAACGGGCTTGTGTCATTGAGGTCTGGGGACTGAGGCCTTGCCCTTGCCAAATGGATACGATACAGTATCACAACCAATTATGGCATGGGCTCCAAGTAGTTGTGGACAGAAAGTGCCTTCCATGTTAGCACATGTGGCGTTTATATCGAGGACAACACCATCCCATTTCTCCATCTGAATAGCAACATGGTCCTGCAGATCACATCGCCACGTCCAGTACACTAGCAGCACGAAAATGTCACTGCGTCGCTAAGAACCCTGACTACCTGGCGACGGGCATCCACAGCTTGTAGTAGGTAGCTGATTATGCTGACATCCGCTTCATCGTGCAAGAAAACACCTTGATGAGTGCTCTCAACTGACACTCCAGGGCCCAGGTTGAATGTGCTAAGTAGTTGTGATAGGCCACGCTTGTTGTTTTCGTTCTTCAGCACTGCATCACGACTTGGCAGAGGGCTATTGAGCTCAAGGTTGAATTTTGTAGAACCAACCCCACGTCGTCGTTGCCTCTCATGGTCCTCAGCTGATATTTCCGAGTAACGATCGAACACCAGGATTTTCTCTGGGGCAGTACAGGATGCAAGTCGAACTTTCAGTGACTCTGCCAGAACACTGACACTTCCTTCGCAGGACCATACCACATGATATAACAGTTGCTGGGCATCTATAATGATGGTATCTGGGCATTGTGATTGACATTGTTTCACTCCGAGCTTTTGTACTAGTACTGATTTGTTTCCCTTACGGAGGCAGCCATACTCATCCGCAATTGATGGAGGAACAGCACACAGCTCATACCCAAATATTGGAAGAAGTTCCATCTCACGCTGCTGACTGACCATCAGAAAACGGATGAATATGGATTCGAGGTCAAAGACCAGTTTGTCTCCGACTTTGACACCTTGCTTCAGATGTTCCATAGTTTTCACAGAAGAAGTCAGCTTTGCATGGAATCCGCTTGGAAGTGAGTTGTGGAAAGCAGTTACCATCTGGACACCCATTGCCAACGAGTCTGCCACATTGACAGTTGATGAAGCCACTTTCCCATTGTAAATGTTGTAGAGGTCACTACTGTCAGTCTCCAGGGGATGAGAGCATTTGTCAAGTTCAGTACTGATGCGCAGACGGTCATCTTCATCCATTTTACGTCTTTTCGGACCTTCTTCTTTATGGAGAGTCTCACTGGAGTTGCTTGAGAGATCCGGAGAGTAGCAATGGTCGAGTGTGTCAGAGAGGTAAGCGGATATCGGGAAGCAGTTGATCCATTCCTCCACTTGTTTCTGTGAGAGTGTGATACCCTTCAGCCCCCCTTTTCCAATCTTTATTGCCGTCTGTTCCCCGAACTGATCTGCAGAGACCGCATTCCAACTGCCTGCCTTGTGTCTGCAGACGAATGCTCCAGACAGAAGATCATCCTTGGCACCAGCAGGAAGGAGTGTGGACATTTCCAGAGAGTGCCACGAGATGTATCGTGCATAGTTGTGGTGGCCTGAGATGAAGAAATATGGCAAAAGATGACGGATGCAGAGCTGCTGCAGAAGCCAATCTCCCTCCCTTTCAGCACGGATCAATTGGTGAGCAAGGAGGGTTGGTTTCCTTAGGTTATCCACCCAGTGGCGGCCAGTTGGATGCAGACGTGCCTTCTCAAGGTACTCACATATCTCCTCCCATGTTCTGAAGCTTGGCTGTAGGAAGGATTGTAGGAGTATGGAAGATACCATCCTGAATGCACGCAATGCACGTACCCATGGTTTTCCTTGACCCATGATGCTGCTAACTCCTCCAAAAGCAGCACCAATGAGAATTTCCAAACCAGAGCCCTTCATCAAGTGGCCGATGCACCCGCAGACATTTTGTACTATGTGCATCACCCCGTGTCGCAGAATGAGTTTCTCAAATCTCTCAGGTTCGCTCCATCTGATTTGCATGGCCTGTATGTACAATTGCATGTCGGGAGACAGTTGAATGTAAGTCATACCTAGATCTTGTAATGATTTCATCATATACACCACAGAAGTGAGTACTGTGTCTGGATGGGCAGGCGGTGCATCAATCAGAGGCTCAAACAGATAGGTTGATGGTGGTTTCCTGACAATATCAGTTGCCTGCCGGGCGAGCTCGGTATTGAAACCACTCCATTCCATTGGAGTAGTAAGGGGAGACTGTTTGAAGAAGGAGTTGAGCCACTGTGCATCTTTTTCCTGTGCACAATGCAGGCTTCTCTGGGCACGCTCGACCTCTTCATAGCTTGGACCACTTGTTACGGGTGGGAGAGCAGGGGGGTCAATCTGCTTCTTGCCAGTGTAATGCAGTAGAATCAGCCCTGCATCATGTTAAGAGAGTGAACAATCAGCCTTCCGAAGACGAGTTATGCTCAACGTTGGTACACCCGCCTGGTCACTACTCTTCTCCACAATACCACATGGATGTGATTGCTGAAATTCGTGTGCCATGGCGTGTGTGTTTCGTCGTCCGTTGGGGGTACAAATTTGTAAGTCAAGGTTGTCCATCCATCCAAATATGACACCAACCCTCCTCTCCAACCCCATTGCCTGATGCAAGTCCACTGCGTTTGCCTGCACAAATGCTGAAGCACTTTTACGAAAACGCTGCACTTCATCGTACGATGTTACATAACCTGATGTGACAGTTTTCATCAGCTGTGAACTTCCGTGTTTGTGGTGGATCATGACAGCTAGACCCAAGGTGGTTTGATTGTGACAGCCAGTGATGTGACTCTGGATAGATTGTGTCAGGCTAAGGGACTGTTTAGTTCCCTCATTATTCGACACAAGTCCTGAGACAAGACGGAGCAGAGTAGAACTAGTCTGGCTGATAGTGTTGCTGTGAGTGAAGTGACCAAGATCTTAGAATAGGTTACTGGATTTTGTTACCTCTCGTGCCTCTTTTCGCACCTGACGAATGATTGTGTCAACTTCGCTCTCCTCTTCATCGGCATTGGCCTTCACAAGCTTCATCATCTTACCAACAAACCCCTTGAATCCAACAAGTGAGGCACATCCATCACAACGAATGACAAGGATATCATCAGCTAGGTATTTGTTGAGATTGGCAAACATCTGTTTATTCGAAACTGTGCCACCATAACCTGTGTACATTTCATAAAGCTCAGAGGTATTGTACAATCGGTTTTGATTCTCATACATAGCATCAATACAAGCTTTCAGAGCAGCATCATCTACAACATTGCCAGGGGATAATTCAACGAGCTTAGGAATACTCTTGAATAAGCGAAAGCAGCGAACATGGTATTGAGCATCACAGGCAGGAAGGTCCGTCTCCTCGCCAATATTTCGAAGAACTCTCCTTCCCAGTTCGTCGTTCCTTTGCTGAGCAATTTCCACTATACTATCTCTGAATGTTACCATACCAGGTATTTCTTTCGTCTCGCACTGTCGTACCTTGTCCCAACGATCAGGATGGCGTGAGTCAAGTGGAATGCACGGTTCATTGCAAAATAAACAGTGTTCCTTGAAGTCAAAGTAAGATCCATTCACCGTGGTTTGAGACCTACGAACACGGACTGGAGGGGGCTCATCCGCCAAGCCCTGTCCATCCACAGATTTTCTTTTGTACTTTTTGGAAGTATAAGTACAGTAGCAACTTTTGTGCAATTGCAGTGACGGTTCTGCATTGTCAAGTGAACTCTCTAGTCAGAAAGTAACACAATATGTTCCCTTTCTCTTGCTAGCGTGCTGAGTTTTTCAATCACCTGTCGCTTGAACACTTGTAGATCACTCCTGGTTTGATGACAGTTTGGGATCAAACATACCAAGCTAAAAAGAAAACAAATGGATATCATAAATATATTTATCATGTGGTATGCATACATTACATGTCATGTACATTATTATATTGTGGAAATTTATGTTATTCTCAAGAAAATGCATTAAATATATTGTACATAGATCTGATAACATTGGATAAGAAATGTTAGTATCATACTTAGATTGTGCCATGGTGATTATTGTCCGTCAATGTGTGTGTTATTGATTTTTTTCTGACCATCCGTCCGTATCGTGGTGATGAGAGCAATTAATCCTATTCCAAAAAAACGTAACAGTCATACATGATTTCAAGAGCAGTATAATCTAAAATAATCTGATTCAGGGAAATACTGTCCTATGCGGTGATCACTGAACTTAATAAAATGAATGTTTTCACTGCAAATTGCACCCGATGTCATTGAAACACAAGGTGAATAGAACTGGGAACAAATAGTTCACATTGTGAGTATATGGACACACACATACTTGGGCCTGTCAACGGAGAAAACACCAATCTGTCAGAATAGCATAATGTTTCTTACATCAAATGTGTTCATTGACAACGTCATCACTTCTACACCGAAGTGAATCAAAACATACTGGAAGTGGAAATGATTGGGCAGGACCAATAGGCCCTATAGGCCTGTGATGCATATTAAATTACCGAGTGGATGGGACTGGTGGCTCTTGTAGCAACGAAGCTCAGAGGCGGTAGGTGACGCGGGTTCGATCCCCGTCACCGGCACAAAGTAGGTGGAGTTTTCATCCTGGTAATGCAAGGGTTTCTCCTTTCGAATGTGCTTTCCAAATTCAAAATTGTCACCCGACGGGGGATGGGGAAGACAGGCAGAATTGCCTATCATCATGGACCGTCGTTAAATAAATCTGATTATTATTATTATTATTATTATTATTATTATACATACATATGCAATACTCTCATTGACTCATAATTATCTCACGCACACACAAATTCAACACAGAAATGGCAAGAATAGATTAAAATATGAAACAACAACTTCAACAAGATGATTCCCCCGCTAAACGCTCTATAACATTGATCAATGGTTCATAGCAGATGAGTAATTAATACTTCATTTTAAAGGTAATTCAATAAGCATTCTAACAATATGCAATACACAAAGAAGTGGACAATTAAATCAGTTGATGCCAGTGAATAACCATATCCCCTAAAACCGGGGAATTTTGACAATTTTGTGTGAAAACTGACCTTGATTTTATGTGGTGACCTTGACCTTGGATCAGTAAAATATTATCAGAAATGGATTCCTTGGGTCGAACTTGTATAGAAAAGTGCTATCACACATGATTCTAGGACTATTACATGAAAAGTTATATTTCGATTTTGCTAATTAACCGCATTTAGCAGCTATTATGCTAATTAGTCAATAAAAAAAATTCCCCAAAATTGGCGCAGTACCAACAAAGCTCAAAATCTCCTAGACATACATGTGAATGCATATCAGTAAAAAAAACCTTGCTGTTTCAACAATTTCTAGGTTCGCTATGAAAGTTGTCACGTATCAGCAACAGGAAAACAAACACATTGTATATTAATGAACTTTAATCACACTCAAAACATCAGATACACACACATTCATGCACACAGGGAAACAGTTGAAGATATGAGTCCGCGATACACAATCAGCCGGCGTGCGGCTCGGCACGTAAGCACAGTTCCAGTTTCATATACACACGCGATTCCGTTGGTTACACACGCGCGATTCCGCTTGTTTACAAACGCGTATATGTCCACAAAGAGCACTGAATTCCGTTGACTCGTCAAGATGTTATATCCTCGGTGATTCCGGCATAAGGTCCATCCAAAAATATGTTATAGTTTCCAAATATAATTCATAACAAATGTCCAAATAGCTTCCAGAAGTATATAGCAATCCGATTTAGCAGTCCATGACTTGCCGTCCGCGCGGTCGAAGTCTCTCTCTCCAGCTCTCGGGCAGGCGGTGAAGTTTTATCCGCCCAACGCGGAATCCAGCAGCTCACACGCTCAGGCACACAAAAAACATCAAAAGAAAAATTCTCGGCCGGGAAAGTTTTCTGGCCGGCTCGCGGGCCAAACACTCGCAGCTAACCACATATACATCACACCTCCCCACCTAACGAAAAAAAGTTGGAACAACTTTTTACCAAACTCCAAAAACTCTAAAAATTACAGGAGAAAAATCATCATCAACAACACATACAAAAAAAAAAAACCACTAAACACGAGACAATGCATCAGCACACACATTATTAACACCTCGGATGTGTCTTACATCAAGGTTATATTCCTGCAAGAGCAGACTCCAATGTAATAACCTGCGATTCTTGTTCTTAAGTCTACTCAAAAATGTCAATGGATTATGATCGGTGTAAACAAGTACAGGATGATGAGGCGACGAAACATAGACATCAAAATGTTGTAAGGCAAGTATAAGAGCTAATGTTTCTTTCTCAATGGTTGAGTAATTTTTCTGATGAACATCAAACTTCTTGGAGAAGTAACAGACAGGATGTTCAACATTATCTTTGTCAGCCTGCAACAACACTGCACCAGCACCATAATCACTGGCATCAACAGCGAGACGAAATGGGAGACCAAAATCAGGTGCTTTAAGAACAGGATTTGTACATAATATTGCCTTCACTCTCTCAAAGGCTTGTTGACATGCAGCTGACCAAACAAACTTTGCTTTCTTTTTCAGTAAGGCTGTTAGCGGTAACGCGATGTCCGAAAAGTTTCTACAGAACTTCCTGTAGTACCCCGCCATGCCAAGGAATCTTCTCAAACTCCGTAAGTTTGTTGGAACAGAATAATGCATGATACTCTGGATCTTCGCATCAATGGGTCGAATCTGGCCGTGACCCACAACATGACCAAGGTAAGTCACCTTCGCTTGACAAAAGTCACTCTTAGACAGATTCACTGTAAGGTTGGCTTCTGTGAGCCGTTCAAACATTTTACACAATCGAGACAAGTGTTCTGGCCATGTGTCACTATACACAATAATGTCGTCTACATAAGTTTCGACACCTTCAAGGCCTCTGAGACATTCATTCATCATTCTCTGGAATGTGGCTTGAGAGTTTTTCATGCCAAATGGCATTACACGATACTGGAACAAACCATTCGGTGTCACAAACGCTGAAATCTCCTTCGCCCGTTCTGTCAATGGAACACACCAATAACCTTTTAGTAAATCACACTTAGTTATGTATCGGGCTTTCCCAATACGATCAATGCAATCTTCCATTCTAGGGATGGGATAAGAATCAGTCTTGGTTAACTGGTTAACTTTACGGTAGTCTGTGCAAAACCGTATTGAGCCATCTGGTTTAGGAACCATAACACAAGGTGAAGACCAACAACTTTGGCTTGGCTCAATGATGCCATTTTCTAACATGTAGGCTACTTCTTTCTGCATGACCTCAGCTTTATAAGGACTCAACCTGTACGGATGCTGTTTCACTGGGTCAGCATTTCCGACATCAACATCATGGTAAGTAAAAGTTGTCCTTTTAGGAACGTCAGGAAACAAAGAATCATACGACTTAATGACTCTGGAAAGTTCTTGTTTTTCTTCAATAGGTAGGTGGGCTAATTTCTCATCCAGATTAGACAAAATCTGAGAATTTGACAATTTCACACCAATGTTAGTTCTACCCATGAATTCCTCACCAAATCTATCTTCACCCAAAGGTGGACTTTCTGCCTGGACAATGTACACTTCTTGGCCTGTATCTCTGTCAAAATATGGCTTCAACATATTGACATGGCATAACTGTGTTGGCTTCCTCCGGTCAGGCGTTTTCACTACATAGTTAAGATCACTGATTTTTCTGACCACTTCATATGGACCGTGGTAACGTGCTTGAAGAGGATTACCAACTATAGGCAACAACACCAACACCTTTTGTCCAATTCGAAATTTACGATGGACTGCATCCTGGTCATAATAACCCTTCATTTTTCTTTGTGCTGACTTCAAATTTTCTTGGGCCAACTCACATGCCCTAGTCAACCTTTCGCGAAAGTTAGACACATAGTCAAGCAAACTCATCGGTTCACCATTCTCTTGCAACCAGTTTTCCTTCATGAGTTTCAGTGGTCCGCGAACAGTGTGACCGAACACTAACTCAAACGGACTGAATCCTAACGACTCCTGAACGGACTCTCTCGCTGCAAACAACAACAAACAGATACCTTCGTCCCAATCCTTCTCATTCTCATAACAATAGGTACGGATCATATTCTTCAGGGTGGAGTGAAATCTTTCGAGAACACCCTGTGACTCTGGGTGATATGCACTAGATCTTATCTGTTTTGCACCCATTTGACAAACTAGCTGCTGAAACAGCCCTGACATAAAATTTGAACCCTGATCTGATTGAATTTCGGAAGGCAAACCTACTAACGTGAAAAACTTGATGAGAGCCTTGCCTACTGTCTTTGATGAAATGTTACGAAGAGGTATGGCCTCTGGAAACCGTGTGGATGCACACATGACCGTCAGTAAGTACTGATTCCCAGACCTAGATTTTGGCAGTGGGCCAACACAATCTATGATTACCCGACTGAAAGGCTCCTGGAATGCTGGAATGGGCTGTAATGGGGCCACTGGAATTTTCTGGTTAGGTTTTCCTACCATCTGACAGGTATGGCAGGTCTTGCAATAATCTGCTACATCCTTTCGGATTTTAGGCCAATAGAAATGTCTAGTAATTCTGTAGTAAGTTTTGTTTATACCAAGATGTCCAGCTAATGGCAGAGTGTGAGCTAATCTCAACACTTCCGACCGGTACACTTCCGGAACTACAATTTGCTGTACAACCGACCAATCATCTGAGGCAGGGACATCAGTGGGTCGCCACTTCCTCATTAAGACCTTGTTCTTGATAAAGTAACCCGTAGGAACCTTATCCAACTCGTCATCTGACAACACTGAATCAAACAAAGGGGCCAAACTTGGATCCTCCTTTTGTTTTTCCACAAGACTATGTCTCGACAATGACATGTCTACATCACCAGAATCAGTGACACTAGAGAAATTCTCAATGTTCATGAACGTTTGAGACAAATCAACGTTAGTGTCATCCACATTTTTGTCATCATCATCAGCCATTTTCTTGGCTTGAGCTCGGGTGACTGCGCAAGAGGGAAACACGTCTGGAATCTCCTCTCCAATTTTCTCTACTTCAGGCATTGTCACTGGCTCAGATGACATCCTGGGCTCAGGGATCACTTTTCCCCCGGCCAAATCATTTCCTAACAATAAGGATATGCCTGTTGCAGGCAGAGTGGGCAATATCCCCACTACTACACTCCCAGATACTAAGTCCGAAACTAGATTCACACGGTGGAGTGGAACATCAACAAATCCACTTTCAACACCACGGACAATAACTAACTCATCAGTGGATGAGTTGGAATCAAAAGGTAAAGTACTGGCCAAGAGCAAGGACTGTGTCGCTCCTGTATCACGCAAAATCTTTATTGGTACTTTTCCAGATGAGTCGTCCTCCAATGACACGAAGCCATCTGAGACAAACGGTTTGTACTCATCTCTGATATCATTGCTCTTTGCAACAAAATGATCAGTAATCTCACTATGTACTGGACTAGTGAAACCCATGTTGCCATGGCCACTACTGACCAAACCATCAGTCTTCACTTCAGAAGTTTCTTTACTTTCATTTTTTCTAGCCCAGCAATCAGATATGACATGTCCTGGCTTCTTACAGTAGTAACATGTCGGACCACCCGACCTTGGAGCACCTCTACCCCAACTACTGAACTGACGATAACCACGTCCTTGGGAATGAGAACCTCGTGAACTAGGAATGTGAGAAACTGTGCTAGACTTTTTGTCTGCACGAGCACCGTGATCATCCGCAGCAGGAGACTGATCAGCTGGAACAGCCCCTGGACTTTTGTCACTTGGACCAGGCTTGTGAGTACTGAATGACTTTTATTTGTGATTGTTACGATGCCTGTGGGTTAGTGCATAATCATCAGCAAAGGTGGCCAATTCATGAAGATCATCAATCTTTTTCTCATCAAGGTAAGTTTTTAAGTCATCATTAACACACCTCTTAAATTCTTCAATGAGAATTGTTTGTCTTAATTTTTCAAAATCCGAATCAATATCTTTAGAATTGCACCATCTTTCAAAGAACACCTCTTTCTGTCGAGCAAATTCAACGTAAGTTTCATCGTCTTGTTTCTTGTATTTTCTGAATTTTTGTCTGTATGCCTCAGGAACCAATTCATACGCTTTGAGAATGGCTGCTTTGACACATTGATAATCAGTACAATCGGCCACTGAAAGTGCAGCGTAGGCCTCCTGGGCTCTACCTTTCAACACTGTCTGCAACAACATGGGCAACATTTTTACGGGCCAGTTCAAATTTTTGGCAACCTTCTCAAAGTGTGAAAAGTACCTGTCAATTTCAGATTCGTTGAAAGGGGGTACAAGGCGCACATGCTTAGTCAAATCGAACTGATCCCTTCTTGACTCAGCTTCAGCAAGCTTAATCTCTAATTCTTTTAAACGAGTTTCTGCATTTATTTTTTCTTGCTCTGTCTGCGCTTGTAATTCCCTTTCACGAATTTCTGTTTTTGTTTGGAGTTCTCTTTCTTGCATTTGTATTTGTGCATGTATTTCCATTTGTTTCAGTTTGATCTGTGTTTCCATCTCAAGTTGTGTCTGAGAGATATCAAGGGGATCAGGAGGTAAGTGCTCAAACACACCCTCAGGCAAATCATCATTGTCCACCAAGTAATCAACAACAAGCCGACGTAAATCAGACTTGCGCATAGATTGTTTTCCTTCTAGGTTTAACGACTTGCAAACTTCCAACAATTCAACTTTCTTGAATGATAATAAGACCTCAAGGCTTGGTGCCCGTAGAAAAGTTTCTGCTGCTGCCATTGTGATAAAGTTTAACAGACGCCAGTGTGTTAATGTTAAATGGCCAATGTTTCTATTGCAGATGCGACACCCGTAGGCGCGTGTGCAGTCAGAATGCACCCATGACCGAGAAAAAAAAAATCACCAAACAGAATACAACCGACAAACAAGAAACCAACGACAAATCGTTCCCGGACGCGAGCCCCCAATTTTCCTGTCACGTATCAGCAACAGGAAAACAAACACATTGTATATTAATGAACTTTAATCACACTCAAAACATCAGATACACACACATTCATGCACACAGGGAAACAGTTGAAGATATGAGTCCGCGATACACAATCAGCCGGCGTGCGGCTCGGCACGTAAGCACAGTTCCAGTTTCATATACACACGCGATTCCGTTGGTTACACACGCGCGATTCCGCTTGTTTACAAACGCGTATATGTCCACAAAGAGCACTGAATTCCGTTGACTCGTCAAGATGTTATATCCTCGGTGATTCCGGCATAAGGTCCATCCAAAAATATGTTATAGTTTCCAAATATAATTCATAACAAATGTCCAAATAGCTTCCAGAAGTATATAGCAATCCGATTTAGCAGTCCATGACTTGCCGTCCGCGCGGTCGAAGTCTCTCTCTCCAGCTCTCGGGCAGGCGGTGAAGTTTTATCCGCCCAACGCGGAATCCAGTCACACGCTCAGGCACACAAAAAACATCAAAAGAAAAATTCTCGGCCGGGAAAGTTTTCTGGCCGGCTCGCGGGCCAAACACTCGCAGCTAACCACATATACATCACAAAGTGATACAAGCCGCATGTAGACTAATACGTAATCCTAGGGGAAACCAAGGCATTGTCCTTATTCATAATGTTTTCCCATGTGGTTGTTATGTTTGAGGTGGTGTTATTAAAGCAACTGCCTTTGAAACTAGTCAATAATTTTTGAAAACTATACTTCATATTAAACATGCTAAATTAACTGTATGGAACATACTCACATCAAATGTAATGAAAATCACCAGTCCTCGGAAATTTTGCTCATTTTTACAGGCGGTTCTCATGTGAATACAGGAACTGTATCCATCACACGCAGATGTAAACAATGCATAGAGGTGCGAGATAGACTGACAATTCCATGCACATCATGATATATCACTGATTATTTTCTCACAACTACACTATATATGCACATACGAACTGGAAAGTGTACTCGGTGTTGACTTTTAAGCGCAATTTGAGCGTTTGTTTACATTCGAGTTTGATGGATACACTTGGTTTGTTTATTTACAAAACCGGTACAAGATCGGCACTAAAACGGATGAAAAGACAACTCGGACGGACCGTAATTGTCAAAAATCATTGAGCACACCTTTTGTTATATTGCATTAGATGTGTTTAACAAAAAATTGGTTTTGAAGAAAATATTGCATACATTCGGAGGCAGCAGCTTTAAGGGAACAATATATTTATTGATTTTGCAATTATATTGCAAATGTTCTAAACAAAACGTTTTATCTTGTTCATTCGTGATTCGCGAACGAAAATGCTTGCAGAACAATTGTCAATTATGACATTAAAATCTTGTTTGCTTCACGTATGATGGCTATGTCAGCAGTGCTCGTGGGAACGTAGTAATGACGAGACGTGACTGACATTCCAATGCTTGAAACACATCACAAGCCATGACATTAATTGACGAGCCGATAAGGGTTTGGAAAATGGATTTATTCAGAACAAAGGTAGCGCATGTGGCATCAACTGGTCTCGTTGTTCCAATGTCAACGACGGGAAGTTGAGGCTGAATCATTATGTTGTGGTCGCTGACATTTTGTGATTGATGTCTATGCAAAACGAATGTACAGAGAATATAAAAGATGACACATGCTTCGCTATTCAATAACAAAGTCAATTGCTACTATTAATCGTGATAACTTTCCCCTAAACACTTTCTTGCTCGCTTTTCACTATTTGAAATGTCGTCTTTTCAATGTGTGTAATGCCGTCATTTCAATATGTAAAATACCGGAATAGTATACATGTATCAAAATGTGCATTTCAGAATGCTGATATTCATGAAATACTTACATGTGAGCGCAGATTCAGAACCCCAATTATTACCAGATATTTGATCACTAATTTTGAGTACTTGTTCAATGGATTCGTCCCTGAAATTTCACACTTCAAGCTTATACGGGGTAATTTTTTATATAGAGCATAGCCAAATGTCATGTTTTTTGGGAAAAACTTGTCGATCATAACATCCATAATTTTTCAGCAAAATGAATCTGTTTCAAAATATTATTTGAAACATAGAACCAGGACTACGATAATATACTGAATGTAAGTATTAATCTATTATCACCATACTGGTTAATATGATAAAATTCTTCTTTCAGAGATATGATAAATTAAGGCTTGCGTCACACTGAATACTTTTTACTTGGTACTAATTGTATTGCATACACCACGCTGTATCTAAATAAATAACACAATTATTTGTTCAACAATACCACAGTCTGGCTTTGAAAAACAATGTTTGGCAGGCTTTGAGATTATACCCAATGTTTATCATTTTAGGTATCTGTCATGTTAGAATAATATGCTATTGGTATCATGTCGATATATACATTATCATAAGTGTGCGTTTTTTGTCATTCCAGAACCCCCAATACATACAAGGACCAACTAAACCCAAAGGTTTTATATTCAAACGGTGGATCAAGTACATGGAAACACAGGTCGATCGTTTACTGGAACTAAGATAAAACACTTCAAATACAACCACCAGCAAATGCAACCGGCAAATCACAGTCAATCTCTGCATTGGGGGAGTGTAGAGAAACGTATGTTCTGATCCAGTCTCGCTGTGTCGAACACTGATCCATACAGAATGTGTACAAGTATGAGAATACCATGCATGTTGTGAATGTTATATGGGGGATCTTTAGGTTCTTCAAATTTATATGCTTTTTGATGGTCGCCCACATTATTATAAACCTACTGTACTGTATTCTGGAAACGTTCCCTACATATAGGACACTAAACTATCCAATTCAAGGTCTTGACAGAGACACCAAGGTAGATTCACTAGAATGCCACATAAATTCAATCGCAATATTTGAGTCTTGCCCGGAAGAAACACACTTGTCAATATTTGGCGATGGCGCTCCCTTCTTTGCCCTGTCTCAGGTGTCATCGAAAGGTTTGCTTTTAGTGTCCATGTTTTGTTTGCAAGACACCACAGGGCACAGGATATGTGTGTTTGATCCCTGGACCACAACTATCAATTGACACTCTTCCACTACAGAGGTGGTTAAAAGAAATACTTTAGGTACAGGACATGAACTAGTTTAGATACAATACACATACATACGAGCCATAATTTTTCACATATATTTCAATATAGATACAATGCACATTTCCCTTCTGGTCATAAAATTTCACCTTTCATGGCATTTTTTACTGCGGGCCAAATGTTCGAGTTCACCATCGATGCATATGTGCGGCATAGCCCCAACAGTGGCCCTCTCCAACCTAGAAGTCACTGGGACGGTTGAGAAAGCCTCATATCAGTCCATGTATCAGACCCTGGACTGCTTTCTACTGTGAGGCTTCATACACCCATTGCACTATTGGAAATTCGGTATTATCGCCCCCATTGTTTTTCCCCTAACTTGGCCTTGACATTGTTCAAGTTGCTGATTGTCCAGATGACTCAAAAATGATCTGTAGCTCCTTAATACTACTCATCTAACGACACTTTTAATTGAGTTGTGTTGTCACATTTAAGCCCTATTGAAAACAGAAGACCGAGTTGCACAACGACGATGTCCCCGGTGTGAGCTATGCGTTTGGTAAGTCAATTTCAACATGTTTAATGAGTTGCTGAGAGGAGTTGAAAGTGATCTCAATGGCACTTTGAGCAATGCCAAGGCCATGTTAGGGGAAAAAAACGCTATAGTGTGAATCCACCTTCAGTAGCCATTGGTCCGTTTTGAATTACGAATCTTACCGAGTAGCGCCTGATATTCATGAGATCCCGGAGAGGGGGGGGGGGGGGGGCTGTGAAATGGTCCATTGCGTATATTATGCGTGTCCTTGGTCAGGGTGGCAAGTATATTGGAAGGTTTTGTTATGGTGAAGACGTGTCTGGGCTACAGGGGATACATTCAGTGACTACATAACAAACAAGATTATGCTGGTAGGTATCGTGACTTCCCTTGATATTTCAATTGTTCAGACAAGTAGTTCATCCTTTGATAATGGAAATGAAGAATGCCAACAAAGGAAATGATATGGAACTGACAACCTCTCATAATTGCCATAAAACAACATTGTATTTCTGGAATAACGGTGGTAATAAGAATCATATATAAACACAATCGATCCCGTATCTGACAGTTATTGATTATAAGCGATTATAAACTGATCCACTAAAAAGTACTACTCTTTGATTCCCTCAATCTCGATCTCAGCCACACGCGCCGCACACGACAAATTCAAGCAGAAACTCCTTGGACTGACTTCCACAGACCACCTAACATGTTTTCACCTCCATCCATTTAAACAAAGTCTTCAAAATGCGTGAGATTTTCCTCAATCTATAAGGAAATCCCATCAGGAGTGTTGTACTGTGTTTTACATCATAACTTTACCGCTGATAGTAAAACAGTCACATCATATCGAGTGTATAAAACTAAAGTGTTTCATAACTTAGTTCATGCCAAATCACAGACCCCGAAGTAAATGCACGACCATGACAACATTGCAGAGATATTACCCACGTGACAGAGCTCATGGGTCATCAGTCACTCTACTGTGTTCTAGCGTAGTGGAAACATCGCATGATCCATCTACTTAAATGAATCAAATCAATGCTGAGGCATTACGCGAGGAATGGAACATGTCATGCTACCCTGGCGAATAATCGTATCGGCTATACCAGTGACACCCATCTCAAATAGCAAACCGCTGGGCTGGCTCGTGGAGGCAATGTGGTGAAATTAGTTGGGTGACAGGTCTTGGTGACAATAACAAAAAACATCATCCTGGTGCGATTTATATGGATTTGTAGCAATATCCATACAGTGCAAAGAGCGTGTCAACTGCCCTGTTTCGTTTGTGCTAATTACGGATTATGCTACATGTGAAAGTGATATTATTAACAAATTATATTAACATGGCATGCTTGCAGTTAAATAACGCAAATGTTCACATTCCAATATCAAATAAGCAACACTTTTACATCATTGTTCGCAGTTGGTGACGTGTTTTAACCCCTCCCCCCTTCCCTCAATATAAAATATTGAGAAACTATATGTGTCAGAATAGATGGTTTTCATGTTTCCCATAGGCATGATTTACCATAGGCCTATACCTCTCCTTGTTTGCCAAAAATGGACATGATCCAATGAAATGGCCATTGCACTGCCCATCAAAGCTGATCGATCGCGTATTAGTTCAATTTCTAACACAAAAGTGTACTTGACAGCTGCCGGTGGATTCGTACGACTTCCATGATCAACACGCTACAAATCATCTGCCGCAAGCCATCGATCGTCTGAACACAGGATTTTACTTGATATCCGCATCTTTCCAGATGACGCTTCAAGGTTGCAAATATAAAGGACGGTCTGGCGAAACGAATGCAACAAGATTACTGTATAATACATGTCAGTTTCACCAGGATGGGATAAAGAGACTCATGTCAGCCAGACTTAATCTGATCAGAAGAGCGAAGCCTATTTCGTGATAGGGTACAACTATAGTATTCACGTTTCAAGAACACTTTATTTCATTCTAAATATTTGTTTGTAACTGTTCATCTGCTCGTTGATAGACCGATCATTGAAAATCGATAGATCATTTTCCCAATCTAATCTTCATAATACCATGAACAATTATATATAAAACAACAAATAAAACAGCAATGATTTCACAAGGAATTTGTACCCACGAACTAACTGGACCTTGGAGCCGACATCAAACCAATGGGGTACCAGTACTGGTGAAAATTTTGTTGGTCAGTTTTTGATTTTTGAAGTGGTTATCGCCCAGAGACAAAATAGTGAAAAATAGAAAAAGAGAATATTTTATAGAAGAAAAAACTATGAGACGAAATGGGAACACAAATCTCTTCCCAAACTCTGAACCCAAACGATTATGGAATGAATACACCTGGGCATGAAGGACAAAATATAGATAAAGGCGATGCTGTATTCGCCACACCGACAATGAAGATTCCCAGCCTCCTCACACTGGCTGAGGGTCAACCCGATTTGTTCTCAACGGGCAAGAAAGGTTGGAGCGTCGTCTGATTAACAGCGTGGACAGTCCCTACTCTATTGATTCTAGGAACTATTTATGTGCGGATCACCCCCAGATTGAACCGATTCTATCATCGAGGGTACATAGTCTTCTACATGCTAATTATTTTTGTGGAAAACTTACAATGGCTGATTATTGCGACCCGAATCATGGCAATATTGCATAAGCAGTTCATGTATGTTGACATGACGATACCTTTGCATTCATTAATAACCTGGAACTAAAAATCACATGAGTATAATTTTTTTGTTCTCAAAATGATCATGAAGATATCAAGTTCATTTGCAAAAAGAAAATTCTTAAACGTAAAGATAACCAAGTTATTTTGAGAAAGTCCACACTTTTGACACAGATAAAAAGGTACTGCCAAGCTTGATCGAAATATACAAGAATGAGTGAACGTTCAGATGTTTGGAGTTGATTAAACGATGTATGTGATAATTGTCCACTAAACATGAGAGAAGGCGGTGTATATGTATTGAACACAAAACGGGTACCAGGAATCACAACAGGTTTCCTGTACGAGTGAATTGGTAATATCAGTGGGTGTTTTTGGTGTTAAATTATTTTGGTGTTAAACTACATATACCGTTTTATGAGCTACTGGAATATACTTTGATCAGTATTGCTATTGGCTGTAAAATATGTAGTACACATCGAGTGATGCGAGTTGCACAATACATAAAATATGAAGCCATTGTGCAGTGAATATTCAACGCATCCATAAATCTGCACAAACCTTCCCAGAGTTCTGATGCTCAATCTCCGGGGGACTACATAGTACACGTCTGGCCATTGTGCAGGAAACAGCCGGTTTCGCGTACATATTCCGTGTCCTTGGTCGGAGTGACGAGTGTTCAGAAGGTCATGGTATAGTAAAGACATGTCTAGGGTACAGATGATGAGCTACAATGGCGAAACATTCAGCGTGTCCAATACAAATAAGAGTATGAACTCATCATGAACTCTTGTACCAGTAGGTATTGTGATATTTACATTGGTATTCTCATGGACCGAATTCATTATTTTCTTGATATTGGAAAATCAGATCATTGAAGCTATATTGAATTTGACGCTGCACAGAAGTCTTGTATTTGATATTTATTGATTATAAACAATGATGTGTCTCACAAACGTTGGAATGAGATGGGAAATACATGCAATTGATGGCGTATTTGCTACAACAATTATACACACGATTCCCGGAATCATCAAGAATGCAAAGCGCTCATTCCCTCGTGTTCTCGATTGGGAGGAAGGGTTGGAAGTCGTCTCATTAACAAGGTTGGGGTCCTCAGTTTATTGATTCTGAGAGCCAAGTGTGCAGGCATCAATCTGAGATTGACTCATTTCTGCTGTGGTCGAAATACATTCTGTAAGATCCGAATAAGCCATCCCGCTTGATGGTGTGTGTTTTAAATTCTATCGTAGAGTATATATAACAGACATCTTCACCGCGAAATAATAACATTATGAACCAGAGAAATACTGCAAATGGAATGTTTTGAAAAATATACAAACCAGACCCATATCAAATACGAATTTCATCAAAATTTAATCTTATTATCATAAAATATATAGATTTCTGTTGTCTCATTGAGTCAAACGCTACGGATAATTGTCGAGTTGCTAGATGAAGAATCATGGAATATTTCAAATATATTTCACTGTAAATATGTCAAATGAGCATAATAAAACAAGTTTCCATCAAAAGCGCCAATTCATTTTGTATGTATATACGGCCCAAGTATCATACACTGCGCCTTCTATATTCAATGAGGATTAAAAAGGTGACATACGGATTAAATGGCATGCATTTAGTGGACGATTAGTATTAAGGCGCAGTGTATGATACTTGGGCCGTATATACGTCAATGTGGTTATCATTCCTATCTGAATGTCAAACTAGGATGCCAAAAAACTTTGATAATACGCATAAAGTGCTATTCCTTCAATAGTCGAATCTGTGTCTATTGTCATATACCAGTTGACAATATACCAGTCTATTTGCTCCAAAATCCCAAAAAAATATCTAGTTTGAGATCTAAGACCAAATATTGTTTGCTTACTTTCCTGTTTGATGGAAACTTCCATATATTTTAGCACCTAAGTTGGTGAAAATACTACACATTTTCCCCCATAACACTGATAGGAGTATAGCCTAATTTGTTCATTTGACATGTTTCACGCCATCGTTGTGAAATAATGTATATATACACATTTCGAGAATTATATACATCAACAATGAATGCGATGCATTCTATTTTGCCATAAGAGAACATTTAAATACCCCTTTTTTGTTATTTAATACATACACTTAGGTAGTAACTCGCATCACGCCAACTGTTTCTCTGTTAAGCCACTTATCCATGTACGTAAAGTTCGTATCGTATATGTAACACCATGATGCATGTTCCCACTCACTGTGTTAACACCACGTTCGTATATTGATGAGTGAGGGTATTAGTTCATGGGGTGAAACATCCCATGATCCATCTTCTTGAATGGCACAAATCAAGGCTGGGGCATTACATGACAAATGGAACATGTCATGGCGCCTTGGAAATAAACGTATCTGTTTATCCCAGTGACACTAAGTTTAAATAGCAAACCTCTGGGTTTGCTCGTGGTGTCATTAGTAGGAGACATATTCAGTAATAAGTCATGGTAGCAGCAACATCTCCATGGTCTGAATTACTTGTAATTGACACTGCTCTTAACTGTGTTTTGATGCGTGTATTAATTACCCGTATATTGTCAGCAGACACTACCACTAATTTACTTCATGATATCAGATATGCGCGATAGCTTAGCATGTTTTTAATGTAATTCATTTTCAGATGACTTTTACACGGATATAAAAGTCACAGTGGTAACCTCTTCCAGGACGTGTCATGCAAATCGTTAATAGGCCTACATGTTTGAACATCCACGAATAGCATTCAGTTCCTGAAATGTACTGACAGATTGGATCAAATAATAATTTGTTTCTCATCAGGAAGTTGATTGAATATGTATCCTCTATACATAACAGAATCGCATATTGACAATCGCATATGGACTGTATGGAATGGACGTGGAGTCAATACCCAGTATTAAGTATTCCGAGCAAACAAAACAGGGTCCATTATCCAATCTCATAGTCCGGGGACAGAAAGTCATATCAGGCATACAAGTGAGAGAAAACAAAAATGACAGGGAAACTCATGAATCCCTCAAAAATGGCCATTAGGAGGTGACATCAGGTGTTCCGGAAAGAGTAAGCATTTCCTGCCCCACTAGTGGCAAAAAAAACTTTCTAGATCGAAATTTGCAATAACCTGTGACAAGAAGAGGCTGGAGGCCACATGTTGGGCAGTCCTGGGTGTAATGTGATATATTCTCATTTCGAAAACCATAGGAGACACATTTTTCTTGATGACATGCTCCCAACATCACACTTCTACTGGATATGCAGTTTATTAATTTCCAGCCAAATAAAAACAGTATTAAAATGACATTCACGATATAATACAAAACTAATAGAAAATAAGAATCAATTTGTGAAATTACGTAATTATTTTGTAAAATGTTATTGTCAGCAGCTAATAGCTTCATTTGCTAAATACGTGCACACAGAACGAATCCTCAAGTCACCACTACACCGATTGTTTGAACGTAGGGTTTTGACTTTGCATTCTACCAGCTTACACTTCAAGGATACGACAATAAAGAACCGCCAATCTTTCACCGCAAAGAAGAATGCCATATAAGACAAGTGTTACACCGACTTCAGTGTAACATATGAACGTAAGAACACATTATTTACTAATAATAATTCCAAGTGAACACATTCGTGTACTTTTTTTAGTAAATAATCGTAACATACAGTATCAGTGGCAACATAAAGTGGTGGTGCTCACTCGTATTATTTTGAAGAAACACATTTAAAAAACATACATGAGCATAGTTTGACTTGAAATGTAGGCGTGGGCAGTATAGTGAAAAAAAATTATGGTGAAAGTAAATGTTAGTACTGAATTTTCTGTGTTAGTGGTAGTAATGACAAATATATACTCGAGTTTTATCAAAATACCACAAGGTTATCACTCCACTTGAATAACCATATTAGAAGTGTCGCTCCTTGTCAGTTCAGAAAGTAGATGGACAACGAACCCTCGTTACTAAACATTGAAGAACGTGTCCAATGATATTCAATTTTTCTCAGCAATATTATCAGATAATGTTTTATCAACACAAACAGCTTACATTAGGTCATTTTTGGACCCGAATCAGACGAGTTTGAAGAGCACTATGGTTTGTCTCACGATGCAAGGGGTGACACCTTTTATGTCCAGTGTGTGTAGTAGTCATTATTAGGTTACTGGACCTTGGTCCGATAACCTATTGCCGTGGCGTTACGTCCGTCGTCCTCGTTCGTCTACATTTTTATCTTTGTCTGTATCTACATTTTTATCTTTCAGTCGAATCTTTCAGATTTTTAACAAAAATACATAAAAAATATTCTGAGAGGGAGCTATTTTTTAGTTTTTTATTTTCGATTATTGTTTCAAAATGGCGGCCATTTTTGACGAAAAATGGCCAATTTTGGACTTTGACAGTCGTTTTCTCAAAATTTCTCAAAATGGTCAGTAACTTTTTTTTCTGATTCCTAAAACTCCTCATATGTACCACTGTGACGTGTATAAGTTTCGTTGCCCTTGAATGGCTCAAAGTGGGCCATCTTTGCCGAAACTTGGCCAAAATGGAACTTTCCCATGTTAAATTCTCGTGCACTTTATAATGGGACACATTGTTGCTGATATCTCACCCAACATTGACAGTAGAGATTAGGAATCAATCGTGGACATATAGGAAATTATATATGCTAAATATTCTCGTGACCTTGAATTTGGCCTTTGACCTCATTTTCAAGGTCAGAGAACAAAATGACTAATATCTCGCTTAGTAGCAGCTTTACAGCCTAGGAATCAATTGTGGACATGATGCATATGATATATGCTGGATATTCTTATGACCTTTGACCTCATTTTTAAGGTCAGAGCACACAATGGCTAATATCTTGTTTATTTTTGACTTTACAGTCCAGGAATCCATAGTGAGCAAATAGGAAATGATATATGCTGAATATTCTAGTGAACTTGAACTCGACCTTTGACCTCATTTTCAAGGTCATATAACCAAATGGCTAATATCTCGCTTATAATCGACTTTACAGCTTAGGAATCCATATTGAACTTATGCGTTGGAAATGATATATGCTGAACAGACCTTGAATTTGACCTTTGATTTCATTTTCAAGGTCAGACAGCAAAATGGCTGCTATCTTGATTATTACAGACTTTACAGCTTAGGAATTCATAGTGAACATATAAGAAATGATATATGCTGAATATTTTGGTGACCTTGACTTTGACCTTTAGCCTCATTTTCAAGTTCAGAGAATATGGCTAATATCTCGCTTTTCATCGACTTTACAGCTTAGGAATCAAATGCGAACATATAGGAAATGATACATGCTGAATATTCTGATGACCTTTAACTTGACCTTTGACCTCATTTTCAAGGTCAGATCACAAAATGGCTAATATCTCACTTATCATCCACTAAAAATCAATTGTGGACATACTAGAAATGATATATGCTGAATATTTTTGTGACCTTAAGTTGACCAATGACCTCATTCCCAAGGTCACGGGACAAAAGGCCAATATTTCAATTATATATTGTCCGGTAACATTTTCCAGCTAATTTTCACAATATTGTTCTGTGTCAAATTATTTTGCATGTGTCATGAGAACTTGTGCAGACTGGAAATGGAAATTAACATTCTGGAAAGAAGACGTTGAACGGCGTCTGGGCAATTATTTTCAGACAGGATTTCAGACTTCTTTGTACATGAAAAATATCTCGGTCACCAGGCTTACCAAGCAGGACAGAAACCAGTAAACCTTCTAAACAATATATTTTACAATAGATGGTCGAATCGCATGTTTTTGTACTTGAAAAGTACAATCATCCCGTATAAATTGTATACACATGGATAGTATTGAGGAGAATGTCCACAAAACCACAAGGGGGATACAGTCTTTTTTAGTTCCGAAAAGTATTTAGATATGTGACAGTGATATATATGATTTGGGAACCTGGAGTTGCGCAAGAAAAAATAGCAAGAGTGCGCTATTCTGTGGCAAGAGATTTAGATTGGTTCACAACAATTTGTTTATTGCAACAATTTGCCATTTGTGTCTCGGAAGTCATCTCAAATGTTGATAGTGTAGTACCCGTGAACCGTGAATGATTGTCTAATTTAACGACACGCTATAGTTTCAAGAAAGTGCATATATTGGCGCCATGAGAGCTCTCCTCTGGCATAGTGAGTTTACCCAGGTTTTTTTTCTGTTGAATAAGAAATCAGCGAAAAGATCGACTTGGCATATCGATTTTTTACACATATTTTCCTGCCTTCAACGAAAGATAAAGCGTACCCCTGCTGCCATGGCTGGCTGACAAATACATAAAAATTTAAACATCAATTCAATTAAATTTCAACTATTCTTCCAATGAATCAGTAATGCAAATAAATATATATTTGGTGCCTTAAAATTTTCAAACTTACACGATGAATGGTGTGATAGTGCTTTATCACTCACCTTGTTTGCTGAACGGGACATGATCCAATAAAATAGCCTTCGTGCTACCCATCAGAGTTGATTGATCTCATGTTAGTTCAATTCCGAAAAAAACAAGTGTACTTAATAGCTGCCTGTGGATTTGTATGTCTTCCAGGATCAACACGCTACAAATCATCTCTCGCATAACATCCATTGTCTGAACATATAAGATTTTATTATCTGCATCTTCCCAGCTGCCGCTTCAAGGTTGCGCATAAAAAGGACCGTCTGGCGAAACGAATACAACAAGAGTACCATGTAATACGTCAGTTACACCATTAGGAGATAAAAAGACTCATGTCAGCCAGATTTAATCGGGTCAGAGGAGTGAAGTATGTTCCGTTGTGGGGGTGCAAACGTAAAGCTCACGTTCCAAGAACAATGCATTTTTAATTCTAAATATGATAATAAACTATTATTACGCTCGTTGATAGACTGATCATTGATAGATCGAACAATCATTTTCACCGATCTTATTCTCACACAATCATAAACAAATATATTACAGATACTTCGTGCGTTAAAATTCAGCACCAGTTTTCCGAAGAATTCATCCCCACGAACCAACCAGCTCTCGGAGACAACATCAGAATTATGGGGGTACCTATATACTGGCGAAAATTTTTTCCAGGATTTAACGTAGTATGCTACAAACAGGGAGGTAATGAATTGTAAAAATTTAAAAGTTATGTCTTGAATATTATCTCTTCAAAATAACATATTTTATAGAGTAACTGATCAGCATTCTGATACTGAAAAGAAAATAGGGGGTCACCGTGCTGGTTTTTTCGACATATTCGATCAAAAATCACAAACTTTTACTAAAATGACTTAATTTATGGTATTTTTACACATTTTTTTCCCATTTTCACATCTTGCATCTTGTTTTCCGAGAACGGATACGGTGACCCCCTATTTTCTTTTCAGCTTTAGGATGCTGATCAGTTACTCTATAGAATATGTCATTTTGAAGCTCTAGATTTGTTAATACAGTCATTTATTTTGAAAAAAACTCTTTGACCCCCTCCCCTCACTGTTTGGAGCGGACTACCTTAACAACGCATTTTTCTTTTAAACTCGTTGTTTTTTGTTGTCGTGCTGCTGCTATTTTTTTCCAGGATTTAAGAACGCATTTTTCTCTTAAACTCGTTGTTTTTTGTTGTGCTGCTGCTTTTTTTCCAGGGTTCAACGCATTTTCTCTTAAACTCGTTGTTTTTTGTTGTCGTGCTGCTGCTTTTTTTCCAGGATCATTTTTTGAACGGTTATCGCCCGGAAATCATAGAGAAAAAGAACAACCATGACAAAATATCATGCCAAGATTTCGTACTGGCAAGTTTGATAATACTCTAACCACACTCTAAACAATATCATGATAAATCGTTGACAATACTCTCTCCACACTCTAAACAATATCATGATAAATGATATCATAAACACTATCAAGACAAATGCTTACAGGGCATAAAGGTAAAGTATATTATATAAAGGGGTTGACGTATGCGCCACAATACTAATGAAAAAGCTTTCCAGCTTCATCAAACTGGCTGGGGTCACCCCCTTGTGTTCTCAATAGGCAATAACGATTGGACGGTCTTCTGATCAACAGTATGGAGGGTCAATAGTCTATTGATTCTAGGGGCTCATTATAGTCCAGCTGCAGAAATGTCATCTGCAGAAAAGCATGTTTTGGCGTCATTATGAACTTTTTTTGTTGATTCATCATCTCTGAGCATTCCTAAGTCAGAATCAGCCGGGTGCCACCTTGGCACCCTTGGGGAATTTTTTCCAGAGCCGAAAAATAAAATGGCTGCCACTGAATACCGCTAAATTTACTTTTTTGACAATATCTCCGCTTCTAGGCCACTTAGAAGCACAAACTTGGTGTCTACTACTAGGTTTTCATGGTCAAGGAATCCATTTATAATGATGCCAAACTTGTATATATAACAGCTCATTAGATTTTCGAGATTAACCACCCAGATATTTGAAAAATCTGGTTTTGGTCAAGTGATTAAATGCTCATGCATTTGCCACTCAGTGCAACATTTATTGTTGTCCACTACTATGTATTCAGGCTCAATAAATCAATGACAATAAATGTGACAATATGTTTTCACTATTAAATTAGGTGTTACATGTGGCAACATTACGAGTCAATGGCAATTCTTCGTAACTTGAACCGGCATCATCATCATCTTCCTGAAAAGGTTCTTCCTTGGTATGTTCATTGCAACAATCTGGTCCAGAATAACAGGCACAGAACTTTCAAAAGACATCTGTGGCACTACACAGCCACATTTCATAGTGGAACATGGCCGGCTGGTGGAGCATCCACATTCGACTGTTTGTAGAATGGCGACAGGTAAAGTGTATGTACACCAGTTGGAAGCGGGGTTGGACGCATGTTGTGCCGTCTCCATCTGTCGTCTCCATCTACACTGACAAAGTGTGGAGGATCTGATTGAGCAGCGGATTTACACATATGAATTGTTACAGTAATTGAGTACGATGTAGATGTTGAACAAAGTCATATTGTGATAGGGGCAATACCTTCAGTTTCGAGGCTAATGTGTTCTTCACAGGATGGTGGTGAACAAACATGTCATCTCTCAGTTTGAAACCATGATAGGCAGCAAAAGGAGCAGTCGTTTCTGGCATCAGGTGTGTTTCATTTGCTTCTGGTTGACCAAGTGAGATTAGGTGATTTCCCCTCTAGGGGGTCTTCAATGCTGTGGCCTTTCCAATGCCAAACAGATACTGTAGTACACAGTGTTACACCCACCTCCCTGGAATGCTGGAGGAAAGCTAATGTGGTCCCAGTGTGGATGTGATAAAGATAAAGTGGCACCACCGTGATTTGCAAAGTGATGAAACATATTCTGGTGAGCAACATGATGGACCATTTTGACGAACAAAATATCCTAGTTGACTGCCAACACAGATTCCGAGCACAGAACGTCCATATGAGTCCCAACTCATCATTGCAATTCACGACCTGACTTCCCCAAACAGGTGCAAACAATTACATATGGCCATACTAGACTTCAGCAAGACACATGATCGGGTCCTACACTCCAGACTAAAAAGCAGAACTCGACTATTATGGAATCAGAGACAAACATCTTCCATGGATTGGTTCATTTAAGGATCAGAGAACCCAAAAGATCCACGTAGGTGGAAATCTGGCCTCTAAATGTCTAGTACCTGCTGTTCCCACTATTCATAGATGACATCACGATGAATATAACATCAACCACCAGGCTGCGTGCAGATATTTGTTTGATCTTTCATGAAATCTCGTCAACTGAGAATCACATTCTGCTTCATGATGACATTGACAGACTGGTAGCCTGAATTCACAAAAGGCAAATGAATTTCAATACTGAAAACGGTTACATTGTAAGAATTTCACTGGCCACAAAACCTATTGCTACCTACATGTATCAATATTCCATAGGTGGCAGGAGAGTACAGGATGATAACCCATAAACGACGGCGAAACGGGCAATATGCTTCCCTTGTAGAAACCTTATTCGATGTGACAAGTCATCCAAGCCAAAGGAAAAATTTCGCTCTCATCTGACCTCATTTAATATTGCTGTGTGGTCAGGTGCCCACATCAGGCCAAGCTATGAAACTGGCATGGAAAGGTTCAGTGATCTGCGGCCAGATTTCTAGCAAACGAACCCTATGACAATCGTCATTCAGACAGCATTACAGCTATTCCTAATGACCTCGGATGGATATCACTCATGGAGTGGAGAAGGAGAATGACGCTGACCCGTTTCTATAAGATGGCCAATGGATTGACCATCATCCTTCTGAGCTGTCTCAGACAAGGACCAGGCGACCAAACGATATTGTGCAGTTCGCACAATATCAAACAACTGTCAACATGTACCAGTCATTCATTCCGGCACAACACCTGATTGAAATGGCCTTCCCCAGAGTGTGATCAGCTCACAATCCTTGGTCGTCTTCAAGACATGACTGGTGGCTATTCCACTGAAGTAGATGAACGGTTTCAATCGAGCCTTGGTGTAGGTTACTTTGTGAACCACTTTTTGCAGAAATACTATCGTGTATAGACTGAGCTGATGTTTTTTTATTATTTCATTTTTTACCATCTGGCAAGATCTTGTCATTTGCTTTATGTTTGGTCTGTATCTATCAAAGATAACGTAAACCTCACATCACCCCAAACGGTATATTATGCTGGCCATTCTGTGCAATTTTGTATCTTGATATCTGTTTGTGAATGCCTCACCATTGAAGTCCCATATGGGAGGACATCGCCTCAACTAACTTGGTTAACTAGAAACAGAAGAAACAACGACTGCCTCTATTGCTGCCTGTTATTTATCCAAACGGAGAAGTGATCAATGTCTGCTTACCGACATTTGTACGGAAGGTGAAGATGGCAAACTCGAAGATCACATCAGCTGCGAAACTGAAGGTATTGCCCCATTACAAAATGCCTTTGCTCAGCATGTACACCTCGCTCGAATGCAAGTTTTTGAAAATCCGCTGCTCAACAACAGATGTGCTGTTCAAAGTTCTGTGGCTGTATTTTAAGTCAAGATTGTTGCAACGAATATACAAAGAAGAACCTGTTCAGGAAGGCGATAATGATGACTGATCAAGTTATGATCGGTAAATGACCCACAATGTTGTCACATGTAACAGTTGATGAGTTAAAACCATACAGCTTTTGTTGGGTCAGTACTATAGATTCACTAGCCCAGTAGTGAACACCAAGATTGTTGATTAAAGTGGAAAATGCATATGACTTGAACAGAACCAAATTTTTTTAAGAATCGGGTTCGTCGATCTCGAAAACCGGATAAGCTGTTATATATACAAGTTTGGCAGTATTATATTTGGATTCCTCGACCATGAAAACCTAGTAGTAGACACCAAGTTTGTGCTTCTAAGTGACCTAGAAGCGGAGATATTGTCAAAAAAGTAAATTCAGCGGTATTCGGTGGCAGCCATTTTGTTTTCCGGCTCTGAAAAAAATTCCCCAAGGGTGCCAAGGTGGCACCCGGCTGATTCTGACTCAGGAATGCTCAGAGATGATGAATCAACAAAGAAAGTTCATAATGACGCCAAAACATGCTTCACAAGAAAATAGTCATTTGGCAACTGGACTATAAACGGAAAGAACTTCATGAAGTCAACCATTTCCATTCGGGAGATTTCATTCCATTCGACATTGTGCGAATTAATTTCAATGGGAACAAAATCTCCAGTCGTATCAAGACAACGCAGGCTCGTTACATATGCTGTTGGGTGACTCGTTAGTGTGTTTCAGAAATAATTTTGCAAATGATGTATGTGAGAAATGTCCACTAGATATGAGAGAAAATAAGGAAATGAATGCATGTACTCTTCATGTATAGCAGTTTATACTCTTCATGTATAAAAGTGATTCATTCACAGGTGGCACCCATCATAAAATATTTGAGCAATGATGATTTTTAGTGATAAATTATTTTACTAAATCAGAATGATTGCTATTTATGAGCTCCAGAACACACTGTGACCAGTATTGAGTATTGGTTGGAAAACATGTAGTTCGCTTAAATTATATGTAGACTGATGCATTGCAAAGAATATAAATCTAATGTTCATTGAATAATCAACACACACACACATTTTTTTTCGGTTCTGAAGTTTCTTTCTTCGCAGGAATACATAGTGCACGCCTGTTCACGCCTGTGCAGGGAACATTGGTCAATTGCGTACGTAAAGTATGTCCTTGGTCAGAGTGGCGAGTGTTCAGAAGGTCGTGGTATGGCGAAAACGTGTTTGGGGTGCAAAAAAATTGAGCTAAAGTAGGGATACATTCAGAGGCTGCATTACACATACGATTGTGAATTCATCATGCACTCGGTAATCTGTACTGGCAGATAGGGTGACTTCCATAGTTTCGTACAGTTTAGGACGAGTCGTTAGTCCCTCGAGTCGGAGATTGTAAAATGAAAAACACTAGCTCAGGAAATGTTAGTAACTTGCCTGCTATCACGATTGCAACAACAAAAATCCGTTTTGGGAAAAATGGTGGTGTATAGGAATCAAGCTACAACACAGTCAATCCCTTGTCTTGTAGTTATTGATTATATATGGGGCTCGCGTGAAGTGTTCAGTGGCTCATCCAGAAGGCAGAAACGCAATAGGCAAGGCAAGATGGCGGAGCGTCTCAATGATAGCGTGGATGGTCTCTAGGTATTGATCTTAGAATGTAATTGTGCGTTTATCACTCTTATTACGGTGACTTGATCTCGCTGTGGTTGAAAGTACCTACTCTTTCGAATACATGTGCAAATCAATATTGTGTCAAAGATCAAATAACTGACTTGATCTGAATCATATTTGATGTTGTTCGGCTATTACTACACATAGAAAATACAGTGAAAGCACATCAAACCTACGGAGTGTCTAGCTCTACCTCGCAGTTCATCGGTCTATAAATCTATATGAATACTGTGGTGAAATCCTACGAGTTCAAACTTGATTGTGATTGGCTGGGACATTTTTTCATCAATTGATGCAGTATTCACTTTCTGTCCCCGGACTATGAGATTGGATAACGGACCCTGTTTTGTTTGCTCGGAATACTTAATACTGGGTATTGATTCCACGTCTATTCAGGGATCTGGGTAATAATGACGTAATTCCGGGGAATCAACGAATGTTGAATATGTATATGTAATATTTACATCTATTTATTTCAGTTTGATTCATTACAGTTCAGGACTGTATGGTAACACACTACCCATCTTACAATTCATGGACACGACAAACAGGTGGTCCTTACAAGATCACAGACCTATTATGGTGTCACAAAACTATTATGGTGTGATTTCATAATTCCCAACATTTTCACTGTAATAGCTAAGGAGCCATCAAGTGTTTGAACGTTGTATTCTTTATCTCTTGTTATTTGCAAGACGTCAGTTGACATTTCAAGGTTATAAGGATAAAAGGTCGCCGGGCATAAGTAATGTAACAAGATCGCTTTATAATACATGTCAGTTACAGCAGAAGAAGATAAAAGATTCCTTTTGATCAGACCAGAAGGGCGGGTGTCATGTCACAACAGCTTGTAGTAGGCGCATTATAGAGGCGCATTACAATATATATATCTCAATTTCCCGAATAATGGCTGATACCCTGATTGAAACAATTCGAACAATAAATTATCCCACTTATTTGCACACAAAGGCACATCCTCTGGTATTCTTCATCATATATTACAACGATATTTTTATCATAATATAACCAGGCAAATTGAATATTTAAAAGAAACTCTCCACTGCAAAGGAAATACACAGTCGTGGTGAAACGGCAGTGGCATTGCTCATATGACACAACTCTGTCACTCCACAGGATTCCAGCCTGGTGATTCATCGGCGAAAACATCGGATGATCCATCTTCTTGAATGAAACAAATCAAATCAATTTTTCGAAAATTTATAAAATTGGTAATCGACATTAATAAATTATGGTATGAAAAACGATGAATCACACACGTGCTATGCATATACATATATCACTCATATATTCTTGTAAGTTAAAAAATAATTAACAATGATAGCATTGTGTGACCTGGCAGAATGAATAAATGAAACGAGCTCTAAATCAGTTACAGACATATTTATAATATTTCTACAAGTTAATAGGTGAGATTCATCAACCCCTGGATTAGCATACATGGTCTAATTACCAGTGGTAACTGGTGTATATTTGATGGCGTGGTGGTTCTTGTTCAGTGTTTACTTTGATAATTGTCACTAATTAGGTGACATCACCCATTTCCACGCTTTTTATATGGATTCTTATATGAAACACACTCTATGGTATTTAGCATTATAGTTATCAAAATAGCTTCCTCATATTCACATTCGCAGCCGATGTTCTGTTGTGACGCTGGCCGCTATTAACATTCCTATCCAATTAGCAAAACGTCAGAAATCCTGAGCTTATAAATGTCATGTCACATGGACATGGATTACGGATATGGAGCATGCGATTCTTCAGGGATGCAATGTGATATTAGTGAGATTTTCCATGTTCTTTTGCGGAAAAAAAATCAAACAAAATATTTGATATACTGATCTTGGTTATCACTGCGTCAGACAAGGGGATATTCAGTTTTAACAAAAAAGCTTACATGGCAAAAATCAACCGTATCTGGAGATAATGACATTTGCTAGTTTTATACGAATATCGATAACCAAAAGTCTCTTAATATCGACATGAACATCTAATAATATTTGACCATATTTTGCTCTAAAATATGTGTCATATCGTTTGGCATTATTGTAATGATCAACTCCATTATCGCAAATCAGAATAGGTGTGCGTGTGGTACCTTATTCCTTGGAAGTTTGATCGTTGAGACTGAGTTGGCGTGTCCCATTTGTTTGTCTGAAATAGAAGCTCGCATGTATCGTTCTATGTACTCACATATATATTATATATAGCATATATCTCTATGAATCATAAACATTTCTCAAATACACGCACTTATTTCAATGACGTCAAAGCGAACTATTGATTTGCTATAAATACTTGCAATATATGCAGACGTATGGCTTGAAATGTTAGTATTAATAGCTAGCATATAAAACCTTATGCTGTATCATTTTCGAAGTTGTTGTGAGTGTTATTGTTCGAAAGTTATTCCATGACAAATACCACCCTTAAGCATTCAGACTCATTTCAGTGACGTCAAAGCCAGAAAATACAGGTGACAATATGTGATATGACTTCCTTGAAAGAGAAACTCAAGTTCTACACATTTCTCTCCCATTTGTGTTTCATTTTACAGTAGATTGGAATATATTAGTATTGAAGGTATCAAAGCACATCCCAAAGGCTTTGTCATTTCTCGTTCAGTTCCTATTTTTCTTACCAATATTATTGGCATCTCTATTTTTCGTTTTTGTCCTTGGTGATTTGCCTCCACAATGTACTGTTATTATTTCGAATAATTCTTGGTGGAAGAAACTGGGGAAACTTATTTTTCAAATAAATTCAATTCTGAAAGAATGTCTTTTTATTACATGTATCACATTTCATTCCAAGTGTTTATACATAGATGAATGTACTCAGAATACGATGTGGAGGCATGGCATATAGTACAATATTGGTACACATGTTTAATTGCTATAATTACCAATAAAGTATCAATAAAATTAAGAGACGTCATATTTCGTTCCATACTACATGCAATAAGTGAGAATGGAGAATAAACATGAGAATATCACACTGTTATCACTCCACATTTATCATCATATTTTAGTGGTAATTTTCCACAATATCAACTCATTCAAATTACTTTGCATATGCCATGGAAGGAACGATCTGGAAAGATGACGTAGAACGGCGTCTGTGCAATTTATATTTTTAGACAAGATTTCAGACATCTTGGTACACGAAAAGAGCCCAGTCAACGACCAAGCATACCAAACACGACAGAAAAAAGTAAACCCGCTTATAAAAAATATATTTTATTTTTAGAGTTATTTCTTGTCCAATATATATTACATTTTTTCGAGGTACGGTAACACCCTTACGATTTCGCATATTTTTTTATCCCCTCATGAAACTCGTTAGGAGATAAATGATGAAAAATGTGTAGGTCCAATTTGTAGGTCAGAGGACCCCATACTGAACCAAAGACTCTATCAACACAGTCTCAGCAGAGACATGTATATGCCAAGGACAGTATTCAGCATCATGGTCGTTGGTCTGTACATGTTCAGACCTCAAGGTTTCGTGCGTGACAAATATATTGATTCAAAAACTGTGTACACATGGGTAATAATAACATGGTCCAAAAACCACGGAAGTTGATACATTTTTATATTTCCCAGTATTCTATTCTTGTATTTCACGGTTTCCCAAAACCCTTGAGTGACAACTGCTTATAGAAAGTCTTCGCAATTTTGGGTTATTGTACATAATATACTTTGTGGGTTTGCATTATAACAGTTGTCACTTGATATTTAATTGAATTGAAACCTGATTCCAAATTTTATATGATCCGACGTTACTTTACCCACTGGGCTACTCTTTGGAAAGAACTAATTCAGAATTTTGTTGGAACAATTTGTGATTCGTGTTTCGGAAGACATCTCGAACAATTAATTATTAATGTAGTTCCCATGAACCTTGTGGGTTGGGGAATTGTCTAATTTGGATGCCACGCTGAAGATTCAAGAAGATGCATATATTTGGCGCCGTGCCATGTAATGGTACAAGGGTTGTAATAAGTCCGCTGTCCCTGAGGAGAATAGAAAGAGAAGTCATGCAGTGCAACACATTTCCGACACACAAAAAGGTCCATACCACCGACAAATGATGGAGACCTGACACAATAGCGTCATGACACAGACCTGCATAATTGTGAATGTACCGAATATAGTAGACACCGGCGAAAGTCGTTTAGAGTTGACCACAGTCTCACACTAGTGATACCTTGCTGCACCCCCTAGTTCATCATGCTGGAAACATATCGCCTTGTGGACAACGTAGAAACAACTCAACTACATTTTGTAGTGGGTTATATTCTGCCATAAGACCATGAGTTTAATAAAGAAAGTCTGTTCCATGTAATTCAGATTTTGTCGCAAAAGAGTGCATGAGTTATCTTGTGCAAAACCCTATAGAGTGTTATCTTACCTCGGTAATGAGTTAGCAAAAAGTCATGGCCTGGAAGCGACAGCTCGATTTTCTTCTCACTTTGTTGGAGAGCTAAAAATAAGGCCTTTGCCAAATGAGATTCGATTTCACTTGGGCGAATGGTATGTATTCACTCATATTTCATGGAGTTTTTCTCTTTGTGCCACATAGCAATTTGATATGTATGCCATTGTCATACCTTTGTTTTCAAACTGATATCAAGGTCCGAAACAATCGAGCTGAATCCACATCAAGATTCGAATTAGGTTTATGTTTCATAAATTTCCTCATCGAACTCAATGAATTACCAGTATTTATTGACGCATATGTTCTACATACTCACCCATTCAGTATAGTATGTTTGTATCATCATTGTACAGAAAAAAAACTGCCTCTGTTGTCGAGTGGATAGGACTGGTTGCTCTTGAAGCAAGAAGTTCAGAGGTCCTAGTTGTCGTTAGTTCGAATCCGGTCATCAGCACAAAGTAGGTGGTGTTTTCATCTCGATGGCATCATAAATGTTTTTTTTGCCAACGAAGGTGCTTTCCAGATTCTGAATAAATGTGAGTATTATTATTTGTGAAATGCATCAACACTCTAATCCATCTTTTGAAGTTCAGAACGATATATATATACACATATCACCACTATTAGAGGTTTTTTTTCATGATGACATCATTCGTAGTTGCGTCTAATTATCAACCTATTACCAGCAATACAACCAGAATTTAATGATGACCATAATAAACCTAATATTCAACATTTTGGAACAGAAATAATATAGAACCCGATCAATATTTGGTCGGGCTTGAGATTTGAGATTGACCTGCATTTTAAGTGTTTTCCCCGAAAGTTGAATATGAAGCGTTTGCTAACACTATTGTTATTATTCCACGGTGGCGATATGCAGCTGATAGCTGAAGTTGTATGTACTCCACGATTGATTACAGCAAACACAAACAAGGGAAATTCTGGTACTAAATTGCATAAATTGTAAAAATCGAATGAGTGCTCAGCATTCTTCATGGCTCAATGACTCGGTTGTGGACGTTTGTTGCAAATACGTCAGCTGAATGCACTTGTCACGTCATGGCAACGTGTATACGCCCCCATAATTGTTACGAAAAAATATAATAAAAAACTATACACACTGTCAAACTCCTTCAAATATTACGAATACCAAATTCCACAATGTCAATGTACCGTTTGTCATTTTCTAATATCAAGGAAGTATTGACGTAGCCATCTAGCAAAATCACGTGGCTACCACGTAGTCACAACGTTTCATTCGTTGTATTCACGTAACAATATAACGTTGCCACAACGTGAATCTTTGGAAAAAAATTCTTGTGGTATACCACAACGTTGTGCCACAACCTTACAGTCACTTTGCATGAGCCCATGAAAAAGAGCATATTTCATAAAGAAGCTGTATTAGAACATCGAAAATATCAGAGTCGTGTTCAAGTTCTTCATCAGAACATATGAACCTTTGGTACCATATTTTTTTCATACACATGCAATTCATGTACATGCGTTTTTCTGATATTTATGCATCAATGTACATTTCTCATAATCATGAGGACAACCCTTTCATACTATACACTCACTGGATAATTTTACATCGTAGTATTGAGCAAACACGGGGCATTTCCCAGTCATATAGCAGAATAAAAGGTACAGTCATATAGCAGAATAAAAGGTACTCGGAAAGTAATTATCACATACCATCAATCCAAAGAATGAACATAGGTTCAAAAGGTTTTGAGGTTTTATATCATCACAGCAGACCACATACCATGCATATTGGATTTGTACGAACAGCCCACTAGCACTGAATATGCATGTATTATTACATTAGGTTTTCTTATTGTCATGTGACAAAGCACATTTTTGAGGTATATCCTCCACGTTTTTTTTTCACACCCATCATCTTCCAACACACACTCTTCAATACCAACAAAACAATGTATTTTTCATCACTGCATGGAACTCAAAATCATCTGGTATCACAAACTCAGCCCAAGGAATAGATTATTGTTCACTGACGTTCGAATTCAAGATCAACGTAGAAATTACCATTTTTAAGTTCATACTTAGATGTGCCAATAAATCGTGATTTGGAAATACATGACGCTCAAGTTATGTGGGCCGCCGGGAAACAATTTTTTTCTGTGCAGGGTTGTACGGGGCATTGGACATTCGGTGGGCTGGCGAGAGACCACTCTTTCTGTGCAGGGGGTTCGTGTCCTGTGCGGGGCTTTGGTCGTTCAGCGGACTGGCGAGAGACCACTGGCTATGTGCAGGGCGTTGGGTATTTTGTACGGTGCATTGGTCGTTTTGTGGGCTGGTGACAGACCACTCTCTTTGCACAGGGCGTTGGTTGTTCTGCTGCTCTTTGGTCGATCTGTCAAAGAATTATTCTGTGAAGACATATTCTACGAGCTGGCGAGAGACCTCTCGTTTTGCGCGGGGTGTTGATCACTCTGTGGGCTGGCTGACATCGGTGCTGGCTGCTGACTAGAGATCACTCGTTCTGCGATATTTCAGAAAAGCACCTACCGCCCCCCCCCCCCCTCCCTCCATTCCAAAATCCTGGATCCGCCCCTGAATATCATGTTGATTTGAACATGATTCTGACGAAATAAACTTCATGTAAATATAGCAACCAATGTATCAATTTTGCACATCATGGCAAATTACGTAGTGTGTTTGCTGGGATATGTCCTGAAGCAATGTAAGTGTCAATCTATTATCACCGATACAGTCAGATTTCGATGATGTCAATAACGAAGAAATACCGTTGAAAGCCACAATCCCTACTGGTACAAAAGTTCATGATGAAGTCATAGCCTCATTTGTAACGATTGAATCGAATCATCAATGCAGCTCATCATCTATAGGCCAAACACGTCTTCACCCTACAATGAACTTTGGAACACTCGCCGCTCCAACCAAGGGCACAAGTTATGTACGCAATTGACCACAGACAATGGTCAGGACCTGTCTCACTCAGGCGTGTGCTATGTTGTCCTTTGAAGATTGGGCAACACGATAGCCCTATAGAAAGGTATATGCGTGTATTGAACATGGAATTTGCTTTTTTATGCTTCACCAACATTGATCGAATTTTTATGAAGATGGGATCATCAATTACTGACCACAATGTATTCCAGTTGATAAGCTGTATGAAGTGTTGTGTAATCTAATAGGTTATCACCATATATTCACGAACTAATGTTACCGTTTTTTAATAAATATTTCAAGGTGGGTGCCATTTGTCAAGAGCAATAGTTGGATTTATGTTACTTGTGTGTTTGTTTCCATTAAACTTGCCTATCATTTTTGAATGGGAATAGCTGGGTTAGCCGAGTACTTACATACATGACGTGCGCCATAAATATCCGGTGTGTCTGTCGGATATTTATGGCGCACGTCATGTATGTAGGTACAAACCAAGCTATTCCCATAGGCTGAAATAGGCTTGAAAGCATTTAAAGATCAGGACGTTTGAGGGACAGAAAGTCACCAAATGTAAGGTGGCCTGCGAAAGTCATACCAGGGGGTTTCTGACTCATTGTGGGTGTGGCTGATGTCGAGATTGAGAACATGTGATTGGTGGATCGAGAATGTTTAATAAATTTGTTGAACGTGTGCAGTATCGGCTATTTCAATTGGTGTGTTCATGCCTCATTTTGATTTCGATAATTTATACTCCTCGACAATACTTCAGGTTTATGCCTAAGTCCAAGTTTCTTTTTGAAAGGGAAATGTGTGTACATCAAACATTTTCAAAATTACCAAAAAGACAAAATAGTATATATGTGGATCATACTCTCTTTATTTCATCATTACCAAATCATAGATCATAATCACCGTAATGATTAGGCAATCGTATAACAATATACATAAATTGACAACATGGTGTACAATATCCCACAACTGACAATGAACAAGTATCGGCAGAAAGACATTACAGAATGATACATACATGTTAACAAGTATACAACACCATTTAACAACACAATATGTATTGACTGACATCCATAAAAGATATATAATTGATAGAAATAGAGAGTATTGAAAACTAAACTAGACTAATCTAAACTAAAACTAAATCTTTACACATATAAGAATTATAGGGCTGGGTGGGAGGGAGATTTAACAAAAACACATATTGGTGTTTACTGGCCAAATTCCTGAAGGGAGACTGGATCAGATATGGGTTATCAAGGTTTAAATGAGACATACAGTATGGATCCCCTGATCCAGAACTGACCAATCGCATGTCAGCGGTCAGAGGCTCCGCCCCCTCCCACATCCCCCGCTGACCAAGCAGTGGCCAGTGGCTCACAATACAAACATAATAACATACATGGATAGTTGCATATGGGATTGAATACTGTAGACTTAACAATGAATAAAATCAAGGCATCGATTTTGATGTTTACATTTACCCCTGTTCAATTTATTGAACATGATAGAAATGCATGTTCTGTCATTACACATGTCATTTAAAATAAATTATGTTTTAGTGCTGCGCAAGGATATGTTAGATGATTGTGTAGATGTTGGTAAAACATTGGATCACCCCAGTGAAAACCAATACACATGATACAGAATAATGTGTGTGCATGTGCGAAATAATGTCCGCTGGGCATGCCATTTACCATGATAGGAATTGGGGGCAATAAGATGTGTTTGGAACATTACTACAAATTTACCTGGGCACATACATGATCTCCACCTGACTTGACATTTACTGGTTCCGAATATCTGCCATACAGTCGTCTTTTAAAACCACTAATTGGATAGGGGTGTTACTGGCGGCCCGCTTCACACAACAAAACATAAAATCCGAATATAAATTTGAAATTCAAGAACTTGAAATTCGACGCATATATGCTATCCTACTCGGAACGTACTATGCATGAATTGTTGCTAAGAATTATTTTTTAGCAGTCATGACACTCAGCCTATGTAAGAGACCTCGATTTACTTGTAATTTACTGTCAAATACTAATGTACACATCTCGATGCACTGTAGTTACATGTATATAAGTAACTTTACATTGTATATGTGTTTGACAAATATACTACCCATTTTACTGAGTGTCAATGAGTGTCAATGAGTGTCAATACCTTTGTTCTGCGTGTATTTCGGAAAACATGAAAACATAATTGTTCATGATGTTTTAATGAGGATATTAGATTGGAAATTGATTGCTTGATCAAAAGGAGCACGAACAGGCTGTCCAAAAAAATTTCTTAATTTGCACCACAATCACGAGAAGGCCTCGCTTTTCTGATTTGATTAAGAGGAGTCTTTTATCCCAACTCGGTGTAACTGACAGGTATTTTATAGCAACCTTGTCGCATTCGTTTCGCCGGATGGTAATACAACTGTAATTGTAACCTTGAAATGTCAGTTGGCAAGATGCAAATATCAAGAAGTCAAAATTTGAGATGATAACCAGACAATTCATTTTGCGCGACAGAGGATTTGTATCATGTTGCCGGTGCAAAAGGTAATTAGCACACAGAGCAAAGAGCAGTTGTAACGCCCATTGCACTTTGATACAAGGTAAATCACACCAGAATGGTTTGCTGCTACCAAGAATTCTCACTAAGTAATTTCATATCACCCACACCACAACCAGACTGTGAACTAAGTGTGGCTGGCATAACCGGTGTGGTTATTCGATGGCAGGTAAATGCCTCAGTCATGATTTGGTTCATTTAAGTGTATCAATCATGTGATGTTTCCATTCAAAGTATAGGCTAAAATCTGGTGTTTCTGACAGATTACCCATGCATTCTGTCAGGTGACCAATTCTGCTGCAGCATTTTCATGATGGCGCAATTCGTGGACCTGTGTGGAGGTGTATTACCTTTGCAATGAACTGAGTGATCCGTTTGAAGACTAAAGATGTGCGTTTAAGCTAATATGCACAAAGATCAGTTTTTCACCTCATGATACACAAACAGTGATGGAAAAACCTTAAAGTTAGCTCATGCCTACAAAGCAAATTCGTTTAGTTGAAACATGAAGATTGTCACAAATGAGGTGGGATTGTATGTGCAGTGTTTGGCAAACCAAGTCAAAGGACATTAGCTCTCATTGTTGATGTAAATAATATTTTCTTACATATTGTTGATATAGGATGTGGATAGAATGAAAATGGATAGCATTTGGTGTGCATTAGTCAAATTACTTGCAGATGCTGAATGAATGAGAAGGCTGAGACTTCATATTACAGGCAAGCAAGCAATCACTGAATATTTTGATTAAAAGCTTTTCAATTTCCCAAACTTGACCTGCATGGTATTTGTGTCCAAAGATGACGGTCATATGATATTAAGTATAGGCAAAATAAATGAGAAGTGGGTATTTTCGATTATTTGTTTAGTGATGAGCATGGTGAGGGTTGTATGGGTTCTAAGATAGAGTGCAGCAAACGCAAGCAAGCGTCACAGCTCATTTTGTTCCTACAGTGTATAAAATTTGCATAATGTCATTACATCGAGCACGGAAACTGCCGATTTCAATGGGTACTTTTTGTGTTTACATAGACTCTTCTAATGAGCTTTCCTGTATATCCTGCACTTCTGTTGCCTGAGATAGCCACAGTTCCCTCACATCCCAGTGAAACTGTTTTAGTTTCACTAGCGAGAAACATTAAGACTGTGACGTTGAGTCAATGTATCAAGTGCACTACATGGTTGAATATGTTTCCACTTCCCAGTGTGCACTATATGGTGCCTTACAAATGTACCTATCAATCAATAAAAATGACACTGTTCGAGTCGCTATTGAGCCCCAAAATGTGTTGACAAAGTCAAAATATCATTACTGCCGAGTCAGAGATTTGCATTAATGTCAGTATTAAAAGTTCAGACCTCAACTACACGTATCTGTGGTAGATGCAGTTCATTTTCTCATCACTCACTCAGCAAAACAAATTTCTGGAACGCTTCTGAATATTTTACAATTTTTTTAGAAATCGTTTATTAAAAACAAACAAAATCATGTTATTTTTTGTATTACAATCTATTATTTGGATAAACCGATACATGTTGTTTTCGACTGCTCTGAAAAAATATAGTTGTATCCTTTTTGTTATCGTGTTTCTTTGCAACTAAAATGTTCAACATGTCAGCCAATTGTCCAAAAAACAGACACTAACGGATTGTTATCATGAAAACAGAACAGTTGTTGCTCAGAAGGAAGCACGCCGGACCAGATGGTCCACACTAGCATTGATGTGCGGGTCCGTTCGTTTCTGATGTACAGTGAATACATGTACCTGGATTTGGCATTCAACTGGAACCATTCGTTACCTAAAATGTTTTTCTGCAAGGATGAATAATTAATGTTTTGCCCAATTGAGTACATATTGAGTTCCACATACTCAAAAGCATAGGAATAGACATACTACTCATCACTCTAAACGAAAAATAAGCAGAGAAGTTCCATTATCTTGGTTCAGATAGGCGTTGGGTAGCCATCTTTGATTACTCATGTTAAATGATTGGCATGTAAATCATTTGCATATTACACATCGCCCTGTGTATATTTTAAATGAAACGATTCACACATCATGTTTAAATTCATTTCATGATTTTCACTGTTCATTGTTGATCAAATTCGATTTTGCTGCAACACGGTTTTTTTTTCACCATTGATGTTATAAGGTATCAGTAGCATGTATTAGGTCACATAATTGGTGATGATATCCACTCACATCTCTGAATTATTAAAGTTTCAGAAAATGTGATAAACAGGGACAAAATATGCAATTCCAATGGCTGCCAGCTTAGAACTTATGGAAGAGCTGGGCTGAAGTATTTACATGTAAAAACATTTTTTTGCATTCTTTGACCTTCAAAACAAACGTTTAGATACCAAATTTCCATCATGCTATGGCTATGGCGGTGGGAGAGGAGTGAATTTTTCATGGAGAAACTTCAGTCCCATAAATTCATGTATGTTGATGTTCATGGGGAGTAATATATGTGCAGGTGGATACATCCATCACTGTAGATAGAATTGGAATACAGTTTATGGCTGGATGATAAAAGATTGGACCTGAACTTGATTGAACAAATATATCACACTATTTCCATAGCCATTGGCTTTCACGGTTGGCTTGATTTTCTTGAACATACATGTACATGTATACAAGCCAAGGCTGCATGTATATTTATTACCTGGCCCACTGGCTGAAACAAAACTTTACAACCCTGCCAGCCAGGGGAACACATATAGGATATCTCACCTGTTGTAACAGGTAAATGTGTTACATACCTGATGGCTAACTTTGGAAAACGACCGCTCAGTGGCAGTAGTCCAACTTGTGATTCAGCCAGCCCCGAAATTCTTAAGGATACAAAGCGAACAAGGATGGAATCAAATGACATCACTCAAAAAACAAATGCAGAAAAACTTGACGAACTGTTGGCGATGATGAGCCAGATGCAGGCAACTCTATCAGAGTTCAAAATTGGCCACGACGTCACATGCTCAAAGGTTAAGGAACTTGAAACAACAAACAAAATACTCGAGACAAAGTGTTTGTCATTGAGTGAAAGCAACGGTCAGCTACAAGAACGTCTTGCTAAGGCAGAGGCGTACAACCGACGTGATTGCCTTCTCTTCTGTGGCGTCAATGAGTCAAAGGATGAAAATTGTGAGCAGCTGGTTTTGAACATCCTCAACACCATTGCATCCCAAACAACGACCGTACCATCATCAGGGCTCATCGAAGTGGCCGCTTCCGCCATGGTAAGACCCGGTCCATCATCGCTAATTTTCACCACTTTAAAGACAAAGAGGCAGTCTGGGTTAAGCGTCACGAGCTTCCGGATTCTCCACCATCGTACATCAAGGCAGTATACACTGAATCAATAAACCGAAAACGCCGCGTACTCCAGGCTGTCGCAAATGCTGCAGACACCATCCCGAAATACAAGGGGAAGGTCAGGGTCACGAATCAGCACAAGCTCTCCTTCGGTAAATCAACTCTTGGTGTGAATGACCTCGACCAACTACCCAGTGACATTGTAGGTCAAGTAGGTATCAAGAACTGTGACACAGTAACTGCATTCTTTGGCTTGTCATCTCCCTTGTCTAACTTTTATCCCTCTACCTTCCATATGGGGGGGGGGGGGGATGAAATTTGCGTGCAATGAACAATTTTACTATTTCGAAAAAGCACATCATTACAATGACGAGATAGCCATGGGACAAATCCTTGCAGCAACAGAACCTCGAGATATCAAGCGAATCGGCAAACTCGTTGACAAGAACGACGACAACTGGAATCACACTGACGCTTGTTCTGATGCCATGTATATTGGCCTTCGCGCGAAGTTCACCCAAAACTCCTACCTGGTGGCCACCCTCTTAGCGACTGGATCCAACATACTGGTAGAAGCGAATCCAAACGACAAGGTCTGGGGTTCCGGTCTTTCCCTACATGACGATGAACTGATAACCAAACAGGAATGGGTCGGCGAAAATCGGCTCGGACAAATGCTGATGTCTCTCCGGACCGAACTGTCGAGTGCTGAGTCTCCGCTCCAAACACTAGCTATTTAACTCTAACTTGATGATGAATGAACTCTCTGTGATCTCCTCAGTGAACACTGAACATTTAAATGAATTTGAATGAATATTTATATTCATGTAATTTTATAACTATGAATATAATTCGAATGAATATTTATATGCCAGGGACTGAAATGTTTCTCCGCTTTGGTGAAGAAACTTCGATATCATTGTCATAGTCTGAATATTTTGTGGTAATATTGTTGGAGCAGCAATTTAACCGTTTTCTCGCAAGGTCAAATTCACAAAAGTAGACAGAGCATAAATCACTATTTTCCTCCTTTTATTCATATAACAATGATATCTGCTCAGCAATACACTGCCTCAATAGGCCATTGGTTTAATTTTTGTGCTGGTCGGAATTCGAGAACTAAATCCGATGGTGCATTCCTTCTGATCCATATCTGTCATCCATGTCTCACCTGTAAATCGTTGCTGTTCATTTCGCTAATTTTGTTATTATGTTCGGGCGACATACATCCCAATCCAGGGCCCACTGGCACAGAGAAGCGAATCTGCTTCGGTCATGTTAATGCTCGCAGCCTACTAGCCCAAGATGATATTACAGGCTGTACATTGAAATTTGATGAAATTACCTGCGCGATGACTCGCGATAGGCAAATCGATGTTATTGCTATCAGTGAAACTTGGCTTGACGATCGCTTTAGCGATAATGATATCCTCATCAGTGGTTACAATGTTCTACGCAATGACCGCAACCGTCATGGCGGGGGTGTTGCTTTGTATATAAATGACGCTATCATATTTAAATCTAGACCTGAACTGCATGAGGACAACACTGAAAGTATATGGTGCGAATTGTCAATAGATTTCAAAAAGATAATGTGTGCTACCTATTATAGGCCTCCATTGTCACGGGGGCAAACAGTTAGAAATGTCGAGGATTTTATTACCAACTTTCAAACATCCATCTGTAAGGCTTTGGCAGAAAACCCTAGCTGCCTTATCATTCTAGGCGATTTCAATGATAGATGTACCGAATGGAATTCCAACAAACGTCCAGTGATATGGGGTCCAAACTGGTTGATTTACTGCGCTCACTAAACCTAGTGCAGATGGTACAAGAACCAACCAGATACACCGACGACAGCGCGAACTTACTAGATTTATTGATAACAGACTCTCCCGGGTTTGTGCAACATATCGACGTATTGCCTCCAATTTCTAACTTGGACCACTGTACTGTCTATTATGAGATAGCGTTATCAGTACCTAGAGAGAAGCCATACACACGTGAGATATGGAACTATGATACAGCAGATTACAAGCGCCTTACCGATGATTTGCAGCATGCATTTAGAGATTGTATTGACTTACGTAAGACTCCTGTGGACGAAATGCTAATGAAATTCAATGAGATAGTCCTAGGATCTGCTAAACAATGTATACATCATAGTGTAATCAAGGTACGGCCACAGGATAAACCTTATATAACAAATGCATGCAGGCGAGCTGATAAAGCTCGCGACAGGGCACACAAGCGTTATAAATCTAGTCGCAAACCTGATCATTACCAAATATTTAAAGATATGCGCCGTATAGCTAAGAAAACAAGGCAACGGGCTAAGGCTAATCATGATGAACGCATCAAACGCAAGCTAATGTCAACGGACACATCCGGTAAATCCTACTGGAAACTTATGAAATCTCTCCTGGGTCCGAAAGCCAATTTCAGCATCCCATCACTTATCGATGGGGATCAGATTTACTCGACTTCGGCTACGAAAGCCAGTTTATTAAACAGCTACTTTGCGGCTCAAAATGTGGTAAATTTAGAACCACTCGCCTTACCGCCTCTGCGATATAAAACTCAAAACCGATTGCACGACATAACAACTAACGTTGATGAAGTACGAAAATTACTTCTGTCTCTGAATGTGAATAAAGCCACCGGCCCAGATGGCTTGAGTGGCCGAATCCTTCGAAATACAGCCGACAGTATCAGTGTTCCATTGGCGAATCTCTTCAACGCATCTCTTTTATCGGGCCAGGTACCCGTATTATGGAAGTGCGCAAATGTCACTCCAGTTTTCAAGAAAGGTGACAGACAAGCTAAGCAAAATTACAGGCCCATATCCCTTCTTCCGATCAGTGGAAAAATACTAGAGAGGATAATATTTAAACGTCTGTACCAATTCTGCGAGCTAAATAATTTGCTAACATGGCGAAATTCGGGTTTCAAGCCTTTAGACTCAGCCATGAACCAAGTGGTATATATAAGCCATAAGATCTACCGTGAATTGGAGAACGGGAGAGATATATGCATGGTCTACCTGGATATATCTAAGGCCTTTGACCGAGTATGGCATACGGGCCTTTTATACAAGTTAGAATCGCTAGGAATCAATGGTAATCTTTTAACATGGTTCAGAAATTATCTCCATAATAGAAAACAGAGAGTTGTAATAAATGGGAAACATTCCGAACTAATGGATATTCATGCTGGAGTTCCCCAGGGGTCAATACGAGGCCCTCTTTTATTTCTAGTATTTGTAAATGACATTGTCCAGGATATTGGAACCGACATATTTTTATATGCTGATGATTCAACGTTGATGAAAGTTATACATGATCCAATTCATAGCATATACGAGTTAAACTCGGACCTATGTAAACTAGAATATTGGGCAACTCAGTGGGCTGTGCAATTCAGCGCCCAGAAAACTGAGCATATGATCATATCCAAAAAGCGTGGACCAAGTAATTACCCAGTATTACGTTTCTTCAACACCGATATTCAAAGGGGGTGTTGATGAATAACAAGATCTCCTGGGAACCCCATATTCAATCTCGGATTGATAAATGTGCACCAATGACAAATATGCTTGCACGACTATCACGAGTGCTTCCTCGCCGATGCAGGGAACAAATATACATTTCATACATAAGGCCAGTGCTTGAATTCGGCTGCCTATTCTATGACAACAGCCCAGAAAGTTCATCTCAATTGATAGAAAAAACCCAAAGAACGGCAAGTCTTATAGTTACTGGTGCTTACCGTCATACTGCTCATACCTCTCTGCTAACTGAACTGAGCTGGCGTACCCTTCAGGACAGAAGGAAATATTATAAATTGACATTACTTCACAAAATACAGTGCGGAAGATCACCACAGTATCTTCGTGACTGCCTGGAGTCCATGCATCCACCACTCCCTTATTCCTTGCGTAACGCTGCAAACTTGCGTGTTCCCGCGGCAAGAACATCATGCCTCGCAAATTCCTTCTTCCCGTCAACCGCTCGCTTATGGAATAAGATTCCGGTATCAATACTTTCGATACCTAGTAACAACTCATTCAAAGTTAAATTAAAACATATGATTTTTCCAGCTAAAAACAAACTGTTCTCATATGGAACAGGTCACGGTCAGGTAAATTTAAACCGAATTAGGATGGGCCTCAGTGGTCTTAACAGACATCGGTACAATTACCACTTTATCGACGATCCTCGCTGTATGACTTGCGGTCACTGCGATGAAGACATCAATCATTACTTCTTGGTGTGTCCCACCTATGACGAACAAAGACATATATTATTCAATTCCGTGTCGCCAATCATACAAGACTTCAATGACCTTGACTCTACTCAACTCCTTGATATTTTAACCACTGGTTCGCATTTACTAGACTTTCCATCCAATAGCAAAATTTTCGACGCAGTTTTCCTATATATACTCAATTCCAAGAGATTCCTATCATAGTGCTTAAGGTGTGATTGCATGTAACTTACCGGTGACTGCACTGAGGCACTTTTCCATTGACTTATAATGTGAAAGTAAAGGTAACAAAATCGCCAAAACAATACAATCCTCTGACCTAAAACTTGGCTAGCACACACACATATACTCATGGATGATGAACCGAGACATGGTTTCATAAATGATATCACGAAAGCTGTGCAATTTGATGATTAGATAAATCATTTTATACGTTTCACCAAAACGAAGATTCGAGTGTTCTGCTTGACAAGCACTGGCAGTTGCATATATTTATTCCTTGTTGTCGTCAAAATAATGAGAATATCTAGGGCTATACTTTCTGTGAGATGAATACAATGAGCTGAACATTCATAATCCCAAACACCTCGGTGCACCCGAGTGCAAATCACCTGCGAGTTTTACTGGCCTCACTAGCTATTTGCTGCACAACCTAATCCTTTCGCTCGCCCTGTTGTGAGTGTATTTTGTAGACTGAGAAATAGGTCGGAAAATGACATATGAAAACGATGAATTTAACAAATTTAACATTGCTTAGTAAGAAACAAGAGTCTCGGTTAGTAATCCTTGATGGCTAACAATAAGAAAGGCAAAGTTTCACGTTGATTGGAAGTGTATAAATTCATGAATTTGTTACCTTTATATTTACATTATAAGTGAATGGACAGCTGGTCACTGCCAGGTTCATGACGATCACATGCAATCAATCCTTAATATATGATTGTAGGAAAAAATTGACTATGCTCTGTCATACATTTGACCTGTTTTTTTAATGTATTTTTCATGTATATAAGATTGTTTGTTTGCTATCCATGCACAATTATTGTAATGATAAATGTGGAAATTACCTTGTGCCATTTTAATGGCGTGTAAGATCCACTTGAAATAAATATTTTATAAAAAAAAAAAAAAATTGTGTCTATAACACAATTAGGGACAAAGATATGTGTGAGATTTTTTTGGATTAGGGGGTTGCTATTTTGAGAAGTGCCATATTGGATAATTCATCCCAAGATATGGAATGTGATCAAGTCGATTCTCAAGCGCAAAGGTAACTTGAACAAAATAACCCCCCTCCCGGAGAGCCCTGGACAATGATCCCCTCCTCCCCCCCCCCCCCCACAATGCCCCCCCCCCCCGGGCTCAGTGGCTGCAGGCAACGATTCATAGTACTGTACATTGTTAACCGGATGTGTGGGATGGCACCGCCGTGCCTAATTAGGCCCTAGTCGTAGGCATACATCCGGCGATCATTGTGACTGAGGACAGGTCATCAATCTGCGGTGCTACTGAACAACGAGTGCCAAATCTTTATGACAGTTTCATATCAGTGACTAGAGGGTGGTATCTCCTCTAGTTTTCTTCGTGAATTAGACTCATTCAACAGTAGCACATTCACTTTCGTTATTTACATACAATCGTTTGTCGTCGGAGATGAGTTTTCACATATTAAGGTATGGCTATATTCTACACATTTGTGAAGATGATCAATAATTGTTCATTCTGATTCTACAATATTTTCAAATATCACGTACGTGAATTTCAAAATATTTTTATGGTTGACTGATTGATCAAAGTAGTTGAACTGAACCTCATAAGGCCTCGGCGTTGCTCATCATCGATACATCTATGACAATAGAATGTATAGTCCGCTTCCTTGGACGCTGATTCAAAATCAATGCCAGACGTATTCTTTGGCGTTTTTTTCGTTACAAATGATAAATTGTTTGTTCAAGATATCTGTTACTATCTATCACATTTATCAAGCATATATTGTGTATGTTTCATTTTTCACAAGGATACATTGATCATAAATTATATCGGGCACAACGTTATATCAAATATGCAGTCTCATTTGATCCATCGTTAACATATTTGAAGATGAATCAGATATACAATGTATGTATCGACCTGATACAAACAAACAAAATATTTTTATGGTCGTCTGAGAATGTCGGTACTAATAAAATATAGGTAAAGTGAATGGAATATTGTGCTAGCATGACAGTACAAAAATAAAACCAATATCATAATATCATCTATACCAAACCAATATCAAATATATCATCTATACTAACAACAACAACAACAACAACAAAAGAATGGGCCACCAGCAAAACCAGCAGCAATGAAAGGTTTCAGTTTTTCAATGAAGGATAATGAACTGCGGCTAAATGATATTCATCACAATCTATACAGGGCCATATTCTGGGGCCGTGTTTGGTATTTGACTGTTCGACTCACAGACGGTCACATTCAATGTGATGTTAAAATAGTTTTACATCAATACCAATACCATCAATACCAAACCCATCAGTGGTGATTCGTATGGCGCCAGAGTCATTTAGTGCCAATGTCACTGTGAGTAGAACCCTGTTTCGGTACCCTAACGTGGTGCTCTGTGCTGGGTGTGGGTGGTTGAAATGACATATCGCCAATAACATATCTACGAGTACGAGTGATCATGTGTTTCATTGGCAGGTCACACACGATTGTACTATATTTGTTCAGATAATAGTTCATTAAGATAGAACACGAGACTGCTCTACAGAACGCTAAATCTCATGTGAGTGACATTTGAGTGATTGATTTGTTTCATCCAGGACAACTAGCAATATTTGTTTAATGATCAATCCCTCATTAGTTTCGTTGTCCCTAAAGATCAAGACATGGATTCACATTTTCTGTTTTGATGTGATTTATCTTGTGACGACTTTTATTCTTCCAGAAAATGACAGAGATACGTAGACCACTTGTGTATAAAATATATCTGATTTGTGACGACTTTTATTCTTCAAGAAAATGACAGAGATACGTAGACCAATTGTGTATAAAATATATCTGATTTGTGCTTTAATTTCGTAAGCCATCATTCTCATGTGTGGGAGGAATATCCTATTTCAACAATGGAACTCAAATGGTCCAGCCATACCATCTACATAAATAATGCATTTTCATTATGTACCATTCAGTAGTGATGTACTATGTAATGTAGCATGTGGAACCAGTTATCATTCATAGAGGACGGTAAATAGATATATCCCACATCTTTTATATTCCGAGATGGATTCATGAATCTTTCAGACAGATGTAATCCTATGGTAGGTCGGGATGAAAAACATTATAACAAAGCTGATGTTGACGACGACTGGATCGGTGCACATTAATAATATCGTAGGCAATCATGTTTTATACAATGTGGTGTAGATAATTATCTCCAACAAAAAGGTAATGCAATGATACCACATCAAAGCTACATCAGCACGTGCTGGGGTGGGGATGGGTAAGGGCAGACACGCATACGAAGGGTAAATAGACTTTGTACTACCGTACTCAGTTGTGTGATTGTATCGAGTGTGAGGCTTGAAGAAAAAATTAGCCCAAGGGCTAAGAAAGGTTACCGAAAAATGTTCAATATTAAACCATAACTTTTTTTCATCTAAATTGCCGTATTGACCTTCCAAGGTCATTGAAGGTCAAGCTAAAGGTCACCATTGAAACTCCAATATATTATTTCCCATTTGATATTGGCAATATTTAACCTCCAGTAAGTAACTAAATAATTCATTTCCAAATTGCACATAAGATAAACATATTCAGTGGATGGTATGAAAAAGGTACAATTTGTGGACTCTATCTTGAAGTGCTCTGCGAGTTTACTCTATACTGTTCCCATTGATAAGGAAAAATAAGGTCAAATTCAAAATAATAACAATAGTCACCACATTTAATTTCATATACGTTCACAATTGATTCCTAAGCCGCAAAGTTGATAACAAACGAGATGTTAGCCATTTTGTGGTCCGACCTTGAAAATCAGATGAAAATAAAGGTCATCAGAATATTCCGTGTATATCATTTCATATATGTCCACAATTGATTCCTAATCTGTGAAGTCGATAATAAGCTATTTTATATTACCCATTTATGTTTCCCATTTTGTGCTTTGACCTTGAAAATGAGGTCAAATCCAATGTCATCAAAATATTTCGCATACATCATTTCCTATATGTTCACAATTGATTCCTAAGCTGTGAAATAGATAATACACGAGATATTAGCCATTTTGTGCTCTGACCTTGAAAATAAGGTCAAAGGTCATGTTCCTGGGATATTTAGCATATATCATTTCCTACATGTACACAATTGATCCCTAAGCTGTAAAGTTGATAACAAACGAGATATAAGCCATTTTGTGCTCTGGCCTTGAAAATGAGGTCATTCAAACTCAAGGTCAATGACAATATTCAGCATATATCATTTCCTGTTATATATCATATCATGTTCAGAACCGATTCCTAAGCTGTAAAGTCGATAATAGACGTAGAATCAATACCCAGTATTGAGTATTCCGAGCAAACAAAACATATCTCCAACAAAAAGGTAATGCAATGATACCACATCAAAGCTACATCAGCACGTGCTGGGGTGGGGATGGGTAAGGGCAGACACGCATACGAAGGGTAAATAGACTTTGTACTACCGTACTCAGTTGTGTGATTGTATCGAGTGTGAGGCTTGAAGAAAAAATTAGCCCAAGGGCTAAGAAAGGTTACCGAAAAATGTTCAATATTAAACCATAACTTTTTTTCATCTAAATTGCCGTATTGACCTTCCAAGGTCATTGAAGGTCAAGCTAAAGGTCACCATTGAAACTCCAATATATTATTTCCCATTTGATATTGGCAATATTTAACCTCCAGTAAGTAACTAAATAATTCATTTCCAAATTGCACATAAGATAAACATATTCAGTGGATGGTATGAAAAAGGTACAATTTGTGGACTCTATCTTGAAGTGCTCTGCGAGTTTACTCTATACTGTTCCCATTGATAAGGAAAAATAAGGTCAAATTCAAAATAATAACAATAGTCACCACATTTAATTTCATATACGTTCACAATTGATTCCTAAGCCGCAAAGTTGATAACAAACGAGATGTTAGCCATTTTGTGGTCCGACCTTGAAAATCAGATGAAAATAAAGGTCATCAGAATATTCCGTGTATATCATTTCATATATGTCCACAATTGATTCCTAATCTGTGAAGTCGATAATAAGCTATTTTATATTACCCATTTATGTTTCCCATTTTGTGCTTTGACCTTGAAAATGAGGTCAAATCCAATGTCATCAAAATATTTCGCATACATCATTTCCTATATGTTCACAATTGATTCCTAAGCTGTGAAATAGATAATACACGAGATATTAGCCATTTTGTGCTCTGACCTTGAAAATAAGGTCAAAGGTCATGTTCCTGGGATATTTAGCATATATCATTTCCTACATGTACACAATTGATCCCTAAGCTGTAAAGTTGATAACAAACGAGATATAAGCCATTTTGTGCTCTGGCCTTGAAAATGAGGTCATTCAAACTCAAGGTCAATGACAATATTCAGCATATATCATTTCCTGTTATATATCATATCATGTTCAGAACCGATTCCTAAGCTGTAAAGTCGATAATAGACGTAGAATCAATACCCAGTATTGAGTATTCCGAGCAAACAAAACAGGGTCCGTTATCCAACCTCATAGTCCGGGGACAGAAAGTCATACCAGGCATACGAAGTGAGAGAAAACGAAAATGACAGGGCAACTCATGAACTCCCCCCCCCCCAAAAAAAAAAAGGCCATTAGGAGGTGAAATCAGGTGTTCCGGAAAGAGTGAGCTTTTCTTGCCCCACTAGTGGCACCCTTCATGAATTCCCCAATATTAACACATCATATGCTGGTGGCATAGGAATGTTGCCGCTTGGAAAAGGGAAGTTGACTATGGAAAAAATTGAAATCATCAAGTTTGTCATACAATCTAGTTAACAGGTTAGAATCATTATCAATCTCCAAACTCAGGTCTAGATAGTTGGGAAAATTAGCAGAGTCTGTAGTATCCTTAACGTCAAGTTCCTTAAGATATATGACATCCAAATAATCACCAAACTTGGTATTATTTAGCGACAATACATCGTTTTTGTGTCGGAAAGTGAAATTAAAACTACATATTAGTTTCTTAGAACCTCCTCGTTGTAAATGTTGGATAAAATCTGACTCATTTGAGTATAGAAACAGGTCTGCCAATAATGGTGCACAGTTTGTACCCATGGGAATACTAATAGTTCCACAAAAATATTATCAATAAAAAATTTAACCATATTTACCACATCTATTTCAGTATATTTGTATGGGGCATCAGAGTCGCCTTCAAGGATTGACTGCGGGTAACAAACCAAACACTGTAGTGAGCCGCTCTCCCATTCATTTGTAATGTAAACATAAAGGTAACAAAATCAGCAAGACTACCCAACCCTTCTTCTTGAAACTTCAGTAACAGAGATATGTATAGCCATGGATGATGAACCGAGACATGATTCTATGAAAAGTATCACAGCGATTGTACAAATTGATGATTATAGATATGACTTTTACACGCGTCAGCAAACAACGCGTCGTATCTTCAGCGTTACAAACAAGCTGTTAGTGGTATGTACTCTTTGTTATGTGACCATCCAATAATAGATGCATATACGACTTTTTTTCTGCGAGAGGAATACAATAGGCGGATTTAGTTCACCCGAGCGAAACTCACCAGTGAGCTTCACTAGCATCACTAGTTGTCCGCAGTAAAAAGTAATCCTGCCGTTGGGGATGTTTTGAGTGTACCTTGTCTTTTGAGAAATAAGTCACAAAATGACATTTGAAAATGACAATTATCAGACAACTAACCATATTTAGTCAAGAACCAAGTCTCGGTTGGTGATCCTTGATGGCTATAGGTCGCCTCAGTAAATTATGGTGCCAAATGGATGTCTGCAAGTTCATGATTTTGTTACCTTTATATTTACGTTATGAGTGAATGGAGAACTTTACATGCAGTTCGTCCTTAACAAAATAAGCGGTATTATATTTAACTACAATATAGTGGTGCCGACGTTGTCCGTTTTTAGAGAAAAATGAATTATTTATGAGCCTTTTAAGCTGAGACATATAGCGAGATATTTGGAATTTTGTCCTGTGACGTTGAAAATGAGGTCAAAGGTCAAATTCAAGGTCACGAGAATATTCAGTATATATCATTTCCTATATGTCCACAATTGATTCCTAATCTCTAATCTTAATATTAAGGGAGATATTAGGAATAATGTGTCCCATTATAGATCATAGCAGAATTTAACATAGGAAAGTGTCATTTGGGACCCGTCGAAAAAAATCAAGCTGGCCCCCACACACAGACCGGCGATTCAAGGGCAACGACACTTGTACAAGTCACAGAGGTATATGAAATTATCCTGGTATTTATATCGACGAAAACTTTCCGAATGTCCACATGGTGATGTATGCTGATGATATATGTATAGTAAATGATACACTAGGACGGTTACAAAATCAGTTCAATGTTTGAGCACATTCTGCATGGAAAGTGGTTTGACAGTTAATGTTTCAAAAACTAAGATTATAATCTTTCGAAATGGTGGTTCCCTGCATTGTCAACCTTATGTGCGCAGGCTGAGAAGGCAGTGTTTATATTAAAACGACTTATCAAAATGTTGGTGACCTTCCTATAAATGTGTGCCTCGACCTGTTCGATAAAATTAGTGTTAATATTTAACATATGGTGCAGAAATTCGGGGTACAAAATCACAAGAAACAATTGAACTAATACATAGGAAATTTTGTAAATACATATTGTCTTTGTCTTATGGCACTTTGTGGGTGATTTGGGTAGATTACCCCTTCATATGAAATATTAAACTAAATGTGTTAATACTGGTTATCCATTGTGCATGATTAAATCAACCATACTAGTACTAGATTGAGAAACTCTCTGTATCAGTTTACGGAAGAGTATGATGAATTGGAACATGAAAACTGGGTAAAAAAAAACATTAGAGTTATGCTATGTTCTTATGGTTTTGGAGATGTTTGGTTGCAGCGAAGTGTATCAAATTCAGATTTATTCATGTGTAATTTCAAGCAAAGAGTTATTGGTGTGTCCTGTCAAATGTGTGACGAAGATTTATTAAGAAATATCAAACTTCAACAGTATCGAATTTATAAAGCATCGTATAAAGCATCGAATAGCAATTAACAGTTTCAAAAATATTATGTAATGTCAAAATGAATCTTAAAACTATCAAAAACTTGTCAGCTTTTATACATAATGTCCTTAGTATACGTAGTAGCCAGTAATGAAGTAATACATTATGTTTTGATGCACGTTATGATGTAGTTGTTATTATGATGGTCTTTTATACATTTACTGCACCGACTCTCATTGTATATAGGCCTTTCATGAAATAAAGCCATTCATTCACTCATGAGGGGAATCTTTTGATACAAAAATCTAAAATCTGATCAGACAGTGTTGGATAAAATGCAAAATTGACCGTTTTTTTTTTTTTGACAAAAATGTCCGCCAATCTGGCAAAAATGCGAAAATAAAAATAACTAAAAACACGTCTCTCTTGAAATATTTCTAGGCACTTTTGGTCTTCTGTACTGGGGAAAACTGGAACCGAATGAAGCAATCCGGGATGAAAACATTGGACTGTGGATATCTTTGTTTTTGGACAGGATTTCAAGCATATTTCAAAAATATTTCAGTCGACAGGTTTACCAAACGAAGTTGAAAACCAGCAAATCCCTATTGGTGTTTTCGTCGAAACAACAACGGGTCATCGTTTTTAAAAAGAAAACATGAAACTAGAGTAACTAGAATTACCCCCATTTCAAAACATTTGATTTGGGTCAGCCAAAATGTTCAAAAGATTTGTCTGTGAATATCCGAACTAAAATGTGGACAACAGACGGATGACAAACCGAAAACCATATTGTGGGACCTAGTCACAATTGTGAATTGGTCTCTCATTGTATGTATCCTTGAGTCACTGGGTTTTCAAAGGTCTGTATCGTTTGTGAAAGCCTACCGAAAAGTAGCCTGTCCGCATTTTGCTGCCAAAATAAGCCATTTACACCATCGAAGTCTTAATCTTGCTAATGTAGTTGCTGTGAATCTTTAGATGGTATTTGCGACATATATAGCTCGAACGTCACGCAAAATTTGCGCTCTGGCAGTAACACGTTGGATAAAAATAGTCGAAGCTCATTGAGAAGCTGGCTGTTTAAGTTAGATCATCCAAATATCGTCCACAGTTGGACATCTTAAGTGTACCGTGTTCCCATCTGTAAACAGGGTTTACATTATACAAATCTTGATATAATATTCAACAAGGTGTAAGATGCATTCAGTAAGATGTAATATTCAGAGTGCCCCAAGTGTAATGTATACATTAACTGAACATTTATGTACTTTAAATATTGTATGAAACAACATGCAATCTGATATATAGCCATTTGGACCAGGTAGGCACCACTCGCAACTCTCGTGGTTGTATAGTTATATCTTAAGAGAGAAGGGCAGCAATCATGACTAGAGGAGCAATCTTGTTTATCACTTGGTATATAACTAATTTGATGTCATTTTATTCATCTCGTTTAAATGATGAAATACATATCATTACGTGATAAGATAGGGTCGAATTCATTCATATTTCAATCTGTGATACTCTTATACATGTAAGAAAGAGTATGTATGTCACGGTCTAAACCTCTTGTGCCCAGACCTATACTATACTCAATCTATGTCTGCTATATATTTGGGACTTTTTGTAAAATTGCTGAATGTATATCCCACATGTAGCGTTTTAACAAAATTTATAATAACGAACAAAAATCATCCTCATTTTAATAAACGACAATGCTTTTGGTGATTGTACTCAACACGCTGCAAAAGAAAAAAACTGGAGAAAAAGATCCAAAAAGGCACCATACCGTAATGTTCATCAATACGAGTACAGTATGGTGTCTGGTGCGTCCATATGATTATGGTCCGCAACATGGGCCCATAGAGGTAAAGATAACAGACATGCATATGTAAAATACACATAGGTACTGCGTGTCTGAGTCGTGGACGTTTCTTTGTCTATGTAATCTGGAGCATACACACCTGTTGTCTCTGCACTAAGTTTCACTAAAGACACATTTGTTCTGTATCAGTGGTGTTATTCACCTTATCCTGACAAATTGAACAGCATTGGAAGCACTGCATTGTACAACTACGTAATACAAAAACTATTGTGCACTCACTGGATGCGTGGGATGACATTGCCATACCTAATTAGGGTCTCGTCATAGGCATGCATCCAGCGATCATTTGCGATCATGTGACTGAGGAGGGCTGTGACAGGGTTTTCTTCAAATCGCCTAATGATATTCGCTTATATACAACCAGTGCATTGATAAACGACATGACAAATGATGACATACTATATAATCAAAAAATATTCATAGACCACACATGGTATATAACCAGTGCACTAATAAACGGCATGACAAGTGATGGCCCACTATATAATCGATAAATATTCATAGGCCACAAATATATAACCAGTGCATTATTAACGGCATGACAAGTGATGACATACTATATAATCAAGAAATATTCATAGATCACAAATGGTTGTTTGCACAATGTACTCTAGGAGCGCCACCCATTCGTCCGCATTGGCCTCATAATGTATAAAACTAGCATAATGTCATTACATTCAGCACCAAAGCTGCCGATTTCAATGTCTACTTTTTGTGTTTACAACACCAATTTTAATAAGCTTCTCTGTATATCCTGCTACATAGTATCCTGCTATATCCTGTTTCACAAGGGATAATCATCATGACTGTGACATTGAGACAGGACTGCACACTCTAAGGTTAAAATACAAATGGAAACACAAACTTGAAATGATGGTCTATACTAACACCAACATTTGTAAACACATTGCTGCATTGAAAAAACGCAGACAATAAGCTTCAGTTAATTCTATGAATGACAATTAACTGCGGCTAAATGATGTCCATCACAATCTAAACAGGGCTCTAACCACGGGGCCATGTTTGACATTTGGCTGTCAGACTCACATACGGTAACAACCAATGTGAAGAAGAAAAATCGTGGCAGCCTTCAGACCAAGCTACTTAATACAGTATCAAGTCTAAATCGTCGAATAGTTCCCTGACATCTGCCAGTTTTGTTTAAAGTAATTTTAGATCAGTTCGTTTTAGTGGTACAGTTATCGACAGTTCAGTTTCTGTGTATCTGTTACTCATCTCCGAAACTTCTGGAGGTGTTTTAAAACATCAATACCAAGCCCATCAGTGTTGATTTTTATGGTACCAGACGTACTTGTTGCCAATTTTGCAATGTGCATTGTTTAAATGATAGTAATACATAATCAATACCATAAGTATTGCGAGTGCGAGTGGTGAAGTATTTTAATGGCAAGACTTCATGACTCTGACATATTTGTTCAGATAATATTTCATCAAGTCGGGGCATTCATTCGTAAAGAAGACTACTCAACGCAATGGTAGATCGCCTCATATGAGTGACATTTGATTTTTGTGTGACATCAAGAACAACTTCCAATATTTGTTCAATTATCACTTCATCATCGTCTACTTGTCCATGATGGGTCACGACATTAATTCACTTCTTTTTGATGTGCGTGTTATTTTCTGTACTTCTATCATATGTTTTTAACCATTTGGGATCATGACACCAGATAAGTAGACCACGTGTGTTTTAAAATACATCTGACATGTTTTGTATCTTCGTAGGTAAAATTTCTGTTCCAGTGTTTTCATATTTCAACAATGAAACCCAAGTGGTCCAGTCAGGTCATCTCCATAAGTTCTATTTAACAGAGGTGTACCATGTAATGGAGCGAGTGGAACCATTTATCCTCCATAAAAAAACATAGGATAGACACCGTTTATATTCCAGAATGGATTCTGAATACTTTTGACAGATGAAATTTCATGGTATGCTTGGATGGATAACATTATAACCACTGTTGACAAAATTGTTGGAAAGTGATAATATTGTAGGTGTTAATGTTTGTCACATTGTAGTGTAGACATCTGAAACAAAAAGGTGATGTAGTCCAACGTTCTATTGTTCTTTGCAGTTCATGTTTCCAGAATCTTTTCTTTGGTCCGATAACCTATTGCCGTGGCGTTGCGTCCGGCGTCCCTCGTCCGTCCGTCCGTCTGTTGTCCGTTCACATTTTTATCTTTAAAGTTTACAGTCGAATCTTTCTGAAATTTTGCACAAAAATACCTAAAAATATTTCCAGGGAAATTTTTTTTAGTTTTTCGATTTTCGCATTTTTTTCAAAATGGCGGCCGTTTTCGACGAAAAATGCCTGATTTTGGACTTTGGCGGCCATTTTCTCAAAAACTGTTCAGTAACTTTTTTTCTTTTTGATACACAACACTCCTCATATGTACTCCTGTGATGTGTATAAGTTTCGTTGCGCTTGAATCGCTCGAAGTGGGCCATTTTGGGCCAAACTTGGCCCAAATGGGACTTTCCCATGTTAAATTCTCCTATGCTTTATAATGGGACACATTATGCCTCATATCTCACCTAATATTGAGATTAGAGACTAGGAATCAATTGTGGACATATAGGAAACGATATATGCTGAATATTCTCGTGACCTTGAATTTGACCTCTGATCTCAGTATCAAGGTCAAAGAACAAAATGGCTAATATCTCGCTTGATAAATGTGGACATATAGGAAGTGATATATGCCGAATATTCTGATGACCTTGAATTTAATCTTTGACCTCATTTTCTAGGTCACAGGACAAAATGGGTAATATCTCACTTCTTATCGACTTTACAGCTTAGGAATCAATTATGAACATATAGGAAATGATATATGCAGATTATTGTCATGACCTTGAATTTGACCTTTGACCTCATTTTCTAGGTCACAGGACAAAATGGCTAATATCTCACTTATTATCGATTTTACAGCTTAGGGATCAATTTTGGACATGTAGGAAATGATATATGCTGAATATTCACGTGACCTTGAATTTGACCTCTAACCTCATTTTCAAGGTCAAGAGCCCGAAATGGCTAATATCTCACTTATTATCGCCTTCACAGCTTAGGAATCAATTGTGGACATAGGAAAGGATATACGCTGAATATTCTGATGACCTTAAAATTGACCTTTGACCTTATTTTCAAGGTCAAATCACAAAATGGCTAATATCTCGCTTATTATCAATTTTACAGCTTAGGAATCAATTGTGGACATATAGGAAATGATATATCCATAACAGTCTTGTGACTCTGAATTTGACCTTTGGCCTCATTTTCAAGGTCAGAATGCAAAATCGGTAATATCTCTTTTATTATCAAATTTACAGCTTAGGAATCAATTGTGGACATATAGAAAATGATACATGCAGAATATTCTCGTGACATTGAATTTGGCCTTTGACCTCATTTTCAAGGTCAGAGCGCAAAATGGTTAATATCTCACTTATTATCGACTTTACAGCTTTGGAATCAGTTGCGAACATATAGGCAATGATATATGGTGAATATCCTCACGACCTTGAATTGACCAATGACCTTGTTTTTAAGGTCACCAGACAAAAGCTAAGATCTAAAATATATATTGTCCGGTAACCTTTCTTAGCCCTTGGGCTAATTTTTCTAATATGTGTAAACTTTGCATAATGTCATTTCATGAAGCACTGGAACCGTTAATTTTAGAGGTTGTTTTTCATGTTCACACAATCTCCTCTAGTAAGCTTCCCTGTACTTCTGTTGTTAAAAAAAAAAGAGTTCTTTCCCCATCTCAAATGAGCTCATTTTGTTTCAACAGGGATGTAAGTATCAACCACCAATACTGCCGAGAAATCATCATGACTGTGAAAATGTCTACAGACGTTTCACCACAAGTGAGACATACCAAGCTGTGGTTCTTGTGATCGGAGACAATGAACTGCGGATAAATGATATTCATCACAACATAAACAGGGCTAAAACCTCCGGGCCATGCTTGACATTTGACTGTTAGACTCACAGACGTTAACATATAATGTGATGAAGGAATACCATGGCAGTTTTCATTCAAATCAAGCTATTCAACACAGTATGAAGTCTTCCAATACTTTCTCTACATCCGCCTGCTTTGTTAAGAGTAATTTTGGCTCAACCTGTTTATACTGTACATTTATTGACAGCTCGGATTTTGGATACCAGTTACTCATTTCCTAAACTCCCGAAGGCGTTTCAATGCATCAATACCAAACCCATCAGTGGTGATTCTGATGGTGCCAGACGTACTTGTTGCCAATATAGCAATGTTCGTTGCTGAACTGACATTGATGTATCATCAATACTATGTCTGCCAGTGCAAGTCGCCAAGTGATTCAATGGCAGGACTGCATGACTGTGGCATATTTGTTTAGATAATAGCTCATTAAGTCAGGGCACCAATTTGTAAACAAGGCTGCTCAACAGAATGCTAAATCTCCACATATGAGTGACATTTACGTGTTTGATTGTGTCATTCAGAACAACGTCCAATATTTTTTCATTTATCATTCCATCATTACTTCACTCGTCAGTAAATGACCAAAAAGGATTAGCATGATCTGTAACTTCTTTATTCTGGCAAAGTGGCAAAGATAGGTAGGATATTTGTGCATTACACCTCATATTATTGTGTTATCATTCTTCAAGCCATCATTTTATGCCACAGGGGTATCCTATTTCAACAGTGAAACTCAAATGTTCCAAATATGTCTTCTACATATATAATGCATTTTTATCATGTATCATTCAGCAGTGATGCACTACTTAATGTAGCATGTGGAACTGGTTATCATCGACTGAAATGTGGCACATTGATAATGTCGTAGAATGTCATGTTTTATACAATGTAGTGTATATTTCTTCAACAAAACGGTAATGCAATGATATCACATCATAGTTTAATCAGCACATGCTGAGGAAAAACACACATGCGAAGAGAAAATTGATTTTGTACTGCCGTGCTCAGTTGCCTGAAGAAGAGAAAACAACTTCTTGAGGCATTTTATCAGTGTGGAGTCCAAGAATGAATTTTGTTACTTTTTTCCACATTCGTAGAGAGAATGAAATTAAATTGTGCTATAGGCATGCTTCAAGAACTCTGTGTGTTGTATTTTATATAAATATTTGTGTGTTGTATATTGTTCGTGGACCTTTGACGTCACAATATCGTGTTGACAAATAAAATCTAGAACATGAGTAACCCTCCCTAATCACAATTCTTCCAACTAATAATACGTTTTTTGTCTTTTCTGACACTTGTGAAATAAATTACAGACGAAAACTGACCATTGTCTGTGGTTTTTAGTTGAGTAGTAATATTTGTTGGATATAGTTGTAGCTTTAAAAGGGCATGGAGTCAAGTAAATTGTGGCCGACTGTAACTGGATGACACAATCTGGAAAACACTGCAGAAATACAGTAGGTCAAGTGGATGGCATAAGGGTACAAAGGACACAAAATCGAAGTGATGATCTATACCAATACTAACAAGCTTCAGTTGTGTCTATAACAGACAATGAACTGCTACTAAATGATATTCATCACAAGCTGAAGCGGTTTCCATCCTTGGAGGCGTGTTTGACATTTGGCTGTCAAACTCACAGAAAAATCGTGGCAGCCTCCATTCAGTCCAAGCTACTTAATACAGTAGTTCACCGACATCTGCCAGCTTTTTTAGAATAATTTTCGCTCAGTCAGTTTTAATGGTACAGCTACAGTTCAGTTTTGGGAGTATCCATTATAGTCGGGCATGTACGGGGGGTCCCTTTGCACCCCCCCCCCCATGATCCTCCAAAACCAACTTTTTTCCCAAAGTTTTTTAATACTAAAAAACATTACATATGTCTCCGGTTGCGCATCCATTGCAAAAATTGGTTTTCGGGCCATTTTTCAAAATGGCCGCCCCGCGAAATCTCGAATTTTGAGATTGCTTCCTTTTAGGCTGCATAGGTCTACAAAATAAAATCTTTGTTACCTTTTGCTGCTTATTGTAGGGGCCTGATACATTGTACATGAGAAAACAGTGATTAAATAAATATTTATAACATGAATATGTCCATAAATCCAAGATGGCCACCAAATTTAGATAATTTTTCACTAAAATGTCCATAACTTCGGACTCAGTCAACCTAGGATGTTCATTTTGGGGTCTATACCTAGGTTTTCATATACAGGGAATCCATTTAGACCAAAATAAATACAATCAAGCTATTTCTTATGATGCATGTACACCTGCACACATGGTACACGCTACATATTTATTTAGATATCTCTCGAACATAGCCCCCTTGACACCCCTATGGTCTCAATTGTGGATCTTGCTTGGATATTTCTGATAGAGACTTTTACTGATTTGCAATCCCAATAAATCCTTGAACAAATAGAGCTTGATTCGGTTAGTTTTGGTATTTACCATAAATCCAAGATGCCTGCTAAAAACACCCCGAAAATTCAAGTTCGTAACTAATTGTGCTAAAAAGATGTGTGATACTTACTTTTAAGGGTATTTTGGTATGTAGATTCCATTTTTGGTGTTATTCTAGCTATATAATATCAATTTAAAATGATAACAGCATCTCATTGAGATGGAAAGCAAATAAGAACACATTGTTATTCGAATTTATTCATACACTTATGAATTATGCATTACTCACGAACATGCTTGGGATACATTTTATATCACAAACAGAGAACAATAATATATATATCTTCATTGGCAATCTTTACACATGAACATGATGGAACATGAAACTATGATATTGATATTGGTACAAACAAGCATGTTTGTGAGTAATGCATAATTCATAAGTGTATGAATACATTCGAATAACAATGTGTTCTTATTTGCTTTCCATCTCAATGAGAGTTTAATCAGCACATGCTGAGGAAAAACACACATGCGAAGAGAAAATTGATTTTGTACTGCCGTGCTCAGTTGCCTGAAGAAGAGAAAACAACTTCTTGAGGCATTTTATCAGTGTGGAGTCCAAGATTCATACACTTATTCATACACTTATGAATTATGCATTACTCACGAACATGCTTGGGATACATTTTATATCACAAACAGAGAACAATAATATATATATCTTCATTGGCAATCTTTACACATGAACATGATGGAACATGAAACTATGATATTGGTACTGCTATGTTGGATGAATTGAGATATCTTCACCATTGCCCTGCATTCTCTTGTAGTACAACAACGTTGTCTTGAGCTGTCCGACATCATACCCCTCAACATCCTCTATCTCCTCAGATCTCCTCCTCAAGACAACGTTGTTGTACTACAAGAAAATGCAGGGCAATGGTGAAGATATGTCAATTCATCCAACATAGCAGTATCAATATCATAGTTTCATGTTCCATCATGTTCATGTGTAAAGATTGCCAATGAAGATATCTATATTATTGTTCTCTGTTTGTGAAATAAAATGTATCCCAAGCATGTTTGTGAGTAATGCATAATTCATAAGTGTATGAATACATTCGAATAACAATGTGTTCTTATTTGCTTTCCATCTCAATGAGATGCTGTTATCATTTTAAATTGATATTATATAGCTAGAATAACACCAAAAATGGAATCTACATACCAAAATACCCTTAAAAGTAAGTATCACACATATTTATAGCACAATTAGTTACGAACTTGAATTTTCGGGCTGTTTTTAGCAGGCATCTTAGATTTATGGTAATTAACAAAACTACCCAAATCAAGCTCTATTTGTTCAAGGATTTATTAGGATTGCAAATCAGTAAAAGTCTCTATCAGAAATATCCAAGCAAGATCCACAATTGAGACCATAGGGGTGTCAAGGGGGCTTTGTTCGAGAGATATCTAAATGAATATGTAGCGTGTACCATGTGTGCAGGTGTACATGCATCAAAAGAAATAGCTTGATTGTATTTATTTTGGTCTAAATGGATTCCCTGTATATGAAAACCTAGGTATAGACCCCAAAATGAACATCCTAGGTTGACTGAGTCCGAAGTTATGGACATTTTAGTGAAAAATTATCTAAATTTGGCGGCCATCTTGGATTTATGGACATATTCATGTTATAAATATTTATTCAACCACTGTTTTCTCATGTACAATGTATCAGGCCCCTACAATAAGCAGCAAAAGGTAACAAATATTTTATTTTGTAGACCTATGCAGCCTAAAGTGAAGCAATCTCAAAATTCGAGATTTTGCGGGGCGGCCATTTTGAAAAATGGCCCGAAAACCAATTTTTGCAATGGATGCGCAACCGGAGACATATGTAATGTTTTTTAGTATTAAAAAACCTTGGGAAAAAAGTTGGTTTCGGAGGATCATGGGGGGGGGTGCAAAGGGACCCCCCGTACATGCCCTACTATTACGCATCTTCTGAACTTCTGGAAGCGTTTCAAAACATCAATACCAAGCCCATCAGTGTTCATTCTTATGGTACCAGACTACTGTGATATATCACAGTGATATACCTGTGATATATTTGTTCAGATAATATTTCATTAAATCAGGACATTCATTCGTAAACGAATCTGCTCAACGGAATGGTAAATCACCTCATATGAGTGACATTTGTTTCCTTGTGTCATCCAGAACAACTTATATCTTCCATTTTCATTACATCATTGTGTACCTGTCCATAATGGAGCAAGACACATATGTAGTTCATTGTCTTTAATAGTATCATGTTTTGATGTTTTATTTTTCTTGTACTTCTTTATTCGGATATATATATATCATCAATATATCATGGTTCTTTACCTCATTCAGGAACATGACACCAGGTGAGTAGAAAACGTTTGTATTACAATACATCTGATTTGTGTCCTAACTTCGTGGGGTATATTTCTGTGTCACAGTGATATCCTATTTCAACAATGAAAATCAAATTGTACAGACAGGTCATCTACATATATAATATATTTACATTTGTACCATTTAGCTGTGGTGGACCATGTGATGTAGCAAGTGGAACTATCCCTTGATGTTGACTTTGGATCACATATCCCATATCGTTTATATTCCCGGTTATATTCATTGATCTTTTTGACAGATGAAATTGCATTTTAAGCTTGCATGATGGGCCCAAGTATCATATCCTGCGCCTTCCTCTATATTCAATAAGGATTAAAAAGGTGCGAGACGGATTAAATGGTATGTTTTCAGTGGACGAGTAGTATTAGGGAGCAGTGTACGGGACTTGGGCCGCATGATGTGACCACTGTTGACAAAAATGGCTGGAGAGTGGTTTAACGATAATATTGCAGCTTATGTATAGGATAATCGGTGAAGTGGAGCGACTCTGGAAAATACTCGAGGAGCCGAAGGCGAGTCTATTATTTTCCAGAAACGCGACACTGAACCAATTATCCGACTTAGTTCTCGGTTCCCCCTCAACTCAACTAAATCTCCGCCGGCATATGCACCTGCGAGTAATACATACCTAGAGAGGGTGTGTTATATGAAAAATCCCACGAGGCGATATCGCGCCTTCATGCGCGGAACGAGCCAACAACAACTACAAGTGTACAAACTGTGTATGCCAAAACAACACGTGTTTGTTTGCTTGAGTAGTAGTAGTAGTAGTAGTAGTAGTTTATTCTCGCATAACACAAAAAATTTCAACACACGGACAAATATAAAATATATGAAGCGGTTGTGGTATGCGAAGGGACAGTATAGTCAATCCTGACTGTCTTCCTACTGCCCCCCGAGATATATAGAAATAATAACTAATAGCAATTTAGACAAAAAGAAAAAAAAAGACAAAAAAGAAAGAAACTTAATGAGTAAACAAAATAATCATTGAGTCATTGTTATAATTGCCGAAAGTTAATTCGATTGACGGAACACACTGTGGGTCGAGGCAGAATTATATAGATACCATGTTGCAATATGTTTGTGGTGTTCATAATGAACCCATATCCATTTGACGATATAAGTATTTCACTGTTAGATGTATTCAATCTAACATTTGCATGTAGAAGGCGCACGACAGATTTAACGTTTATAGCCTTGTATGGCATTACTAGGAGTTGTGTCAACAAACGAATTCATTCCCTTATCATAGCCAGGACATAGAACATAAAAATGGTGTCGATACCAGGTAACAATGGCGCCACCTAGTTTAGGTTATGTATTGCTCTTACGTGTGGAGCGGACGTATGTCTCACATGTACAGGCCTTGCTGAGGTGAAGCGCGACGGGCGAGTCCATTGTTCCTATCCCGCTTTAGGGGCGATATGAGGACCATTCCACATTATTTGGGGAGGTTCTGGTCGTTTTTGGCAATAAAAACAATCGGTTTTACTCGATATGTATGACAAATAATACACGGTCACCCCTCGGCGATATACATGATCATCACGACTCGCTGACGCTCGGCATGATGAATCATGAATACAAATAGGGTTTTAGATTCGCGACCATGCCCACTGTTTGTGCTACCACCTTTCAGTGTCTTGGGGAATTTAGAATTGGGACTCAACAGTAACACCACATTGATTGTTCACCTTCTCATCTACATTATATTTGCCTCGACCAAGGTTCCATGGCATCAAACGAATTAGGTTTCGGCAGTGATGAAAATGACTCGCTAGTACGCAAATAAACGTGTCTTGTTTGAGCAGATGCAGTTTGTACTTTGGCGGTTTCAGTTTTTATACACAGTAGATTATATTGCATTAGTTAACGGTTCTATTGTTCTTTGCAGTGGATTATTTTTCAGAATCTAGTGGGAGATGGATTCTGGTAGAATATTGCAGTAGATTATTCTTTCCAATAATCTACTGCAATATAATCTACTGCGTGTTAAACAGCAACCGCTAGTGTACAAACAAGACGCGTTTGTTTGCGTACTAGCGAGTCGTTTTCATCATTGCCGAAACCTAATTCGTTTGACGCCAAGGAATCTTGGTCTAGGCCAATATAATGTAGATGAGAAGGTGAACAATAAATGTGGTGTTACTGTTGAGTCCCAATTCTAATTCACCAAGACACTGAAAGGTGGTAGCACAAGCAGTGGGCATGGTCGGGATTCTAAAACCATATTTGTATTCATGATTCATTCATAATCAGTGATTGATATTATATTCATCATTATCATGCAAACCATTCATTAGATGCAGGCATCAGTTAGCACAATTTGGTAAATACCGTGTTGTATATCGTTGAAAATTACGAGAACAGCAAGTGGACATGTACTTCTATTCTCATGATATAATAATGGTGACAAAGTTCATCACAAATTCAGACAGTATCGCCCTCTGTTTCCTAACACTGTTGAAGTGTGACGGTATAGTTGTACACGCGGATTACTACTCGCAGGTGCATATGCCGGCGGAGATTTAGTTAAGGGGGAACCGAGAACTAAGTCAGATAATCGGTTCAGTGTCGCGTCTCTGGAAAATAATAGACTCGCCTTCGGCTCGTCGATTATTTTCCAGAGTCGCTCCACTTCACCGATTATCCTATACGTAGATTATTGGAAAGAATATTTTACTGCAATATTCGTAATAGATATACACTGAGCGCGAGGTGAATTAGAATATTATGGACCGAGCGGCGAAGCCGCGAGGTTTCATAATATTCTAATTCACCGAAGCGCGAAGTGTATATCTGACTTAGCTACTGGCTCTATTGTTGTTAGTTATATTCCTGCTGTTGTTAGTTATATACCTGCTAGCGGGTATATAAGTTAGTTATCGACCTCTGAAGAACAATGGGACCAGTAGCTAATACTGGGAACCGTCTCCCAGTAGATTCTGAAAAATAATCTACTGCAAAGAACAATAGAACCGTGGACTAACCTGTTTGACACACTGTAGTGTAAACACCAGGCTTAGGGCAAAGCTTGATCAGCCTGTGACGTAGAGAAACTGCACATAGTAATAAAATGATTTTATATTCAACTGAGTGGTTTATCACGTCTCTGTTTTATATAAACAAAATACTTCTTGCGGAACACGATATGTTGTTTGGTCAGTAGCACACCGAAAAACAAAATACAAACCTTGTGATTTATATCATCAGTTTATTGATTGATATCAAGTAATTGAGTGACAGATAGTTGGCAGTTTCATATAATCTTGTCCACTATATATATTTGACGAGATTGGGGGAATATGGTTTGGCTCTCACTTCTTACGCAGGTTTAACCGCAACATAAAAGCAAGTGCCACTGCACAGTTAAAAAAGAAACACTTGGTGCATATTAATTAAATTACTTGCAGAAGTTGATTCATTAATACAAGCGAGGTTATGATGAAATACAGTCTCAATTATTAGTTTGGATAAGTATTTTTGACAACAACTACACTTTTTCACCCAGCCCTGAAATGCATTTCATGTCTTTCAAGTCTGTTTTATATTTTTGTTTATCATGTTTATTTGCACGTTTACTTGTGTATCATGACATTGAGTGATCAACATGAGAATAAGTGATTGATTCTGACAAAATGAGTTGATACATGTACATCAACTTGTATGTTAAAGTTGCACTTGGCGCCCAGCTGCCTCACCCTGGATATCAGAGCCACCTCTCTAAGCGAGACGGTTTGTCAAAATACCCATGGTGTCGCACATAAACAGGTTTGACTGTAAGTGTAATTGTCAGCATGCAGGAAACTGAATACTTTCATTTATTGGTTTGAAGGTGACAATAACGTGATCTGAGATTCGCAGAAAATTTGAGCAAGCACCACATTTCATTCTGTTTCCAAAGTGTGTAAAATTTGCATCATGTCATTCCAATCAGCACTGATACCGCTGATTTTAGAGTTTACCTTTCGTGGTTACATATCCTCCTCTAACAAGCTTACCTGCATTTCTGTCGCTCAAAATAAACACAGTTCCTCCCCATCTCAGGTGAACGTGTTTCGTTTGAACAGGAAGAACCATCATGACTGTGACATTGATTCAGGACTGTGACATGCACACTATGTGATTGATTATACAAATGAAAATACCAAATCGAAATGATATATACTAACAGCAAGGATCTTCTATATAGTCTAGGGTATATAGTGTTTCACGGGGGGGAAATTGCAACACTAACAAATCATGTGGAATTGTTTGCCTTGAATGCATCTAAACAACATACTAAAAGTCTAAAGAGATAAAAAATCAGGAACATTCCTAAATATAGGGTGAAACTTTTCTAGTTTTTCACTCCCGAAACGCCACAATTACGTATGTTTGTTGCAATAGAACATTGTGTTTATATCAATTTTGCTGCATATATATCCACCTAAACTACTCCTACACATGTACATTAACTCCTATACATGTACATTAACATATTAGACAGTTACCCATACAGCCCACTTAACATATGCGTCCCACATAGCAAAACCCCCTATGCGAAAGATTAAGGAATGACCTCACTCTTACGGAGCACCTGATCTCATGCTCAGCTGGATGGGTGTCTGTGATGTTCACATGGCTTTGACTTTGATACTTTAGTATCACTTCGATTTGATCACCTACAATGATTTTGTAAAATTCATCCATGGATTAGGTCTTGGAATTTTGAATTTTTGAATTTGTTGGTATCCATTCTAAGTCATAAAATGGCAGAATAGTGTCAACTTCTCCCATTCTCCTACTCATCGGAACAGCACTACTTATAACCAACTCTTACTTATAACCAACCAGGATCATCCCTCTTGGGGCCTGGCCTCCGATAGAAACTCGAACACCGAGTTGGAATGGGTTTCATGTCGGTCGGCTGGCCCTGTCTGGCTCCGGACCCGGGGTCGGAACCTGGTTTCAGTTAGGACAATCATGGTCGATGCTGTCAGCAGTAATTCTCCATATCTTATACTGCATTCTTGGACCGTTGGGTCGAATATCATCTTTTCTGGACGGTGTCTCAGCCTCGAGGTTTGTCTTTGCTGGCGCCATTGCAACGAGAGATTTACAACTCTCCTTCGGGCTCTCCTTGACTTTGGGAATGCTTAGTAGGACTCCTGGCGAAGGCCCTTTCAGTGGGGTTTCCGTCTGGTACAATGATACCCTCAGGAGCTACCCCAAAGGTCTCAGGCAGCTGGTGCTGAGCCTCGGCACTCGTCTAACGTTTCAGCCCCAGACGATGTTCAATTCTATGAGTCAGTAGCTGAAAACTCAGATGACCCATCGCTTGTTGCATGCCAGCCTGCACAAGAGCTGTCTCCGCCCGTATCCTCCTGCTTTCCACAAGTTTAATAGACGTGGAATCAATACCCAGTATTAAGTATTCCGAGCAAACAAAACAGGGTCTGTTATCCAATCTCATAGTCCGGGGACAGGAAGCCTGCTTTCCGCAGGTTCATCCCTGCTTCGACGCTGCCAGGCTCCCCAGCCTGGGCTCGTACCCAAGGGAAGAGTTTCTCGTGGTTAATCTGGTACAGAGTATTTTCACGTCTCAATTGCCTTTCCTGTGCTTGGTTACACCAGGCCAGCCTCAGCGACCGATAAAGCTCTCGCTGGCTCCACCCTATCCGCTTTCCTCGTTGGTATTGCACCCAGTGAAATGTCGTCACTAGAAGACTCCACGGGGGTGGATGAGCTCGACCAGAGTTCCAACATCGCTCGTTCCCAGGAAGTGGATGGCAGGACTTACTATCCAAGGAGAAGCTCCTTCTCGTGCAATCACGCTTGGGGTCACAGTTCCCACCGGAACCCCCAATTAGGTCATCTACTTCGGTGGACCAGGTGGTCTGCGGCCTTCCCATTCCTCCAGCTGAAGCTCACCCGACAGCAGTTGCCTTTGAGCTGGAGTGTTTCTCGAGCTTTCGAACGCCGTTGGCAGGGAACTCTTAAGAATAAGGGAGAAAATATCAAGCGGTCGAAGCTCTTCAAGCTCTTCGAGCCTTCCCAGAAGGATTTTCTTGCCAAGCCGTTTTGGCCCTCCAAAGGATGCGTTGCACGACTCATCCACCCCTAACTCGGTGTCTGTGCCCATGTCTCAGCCAGGGGAGGCCCAACGACCCCTACAGTCTGTAGCCTTGATAGACTCTACCCTGGATTGGCTGGCAGCTGCTACAATATATATGCTCGACTAACATGTCTCACGTGAGGTATAGGAGGAAGTACTGCAGTCGGCAGTTGGGCTCCTCAACAGTGTGGGCTTCATGATCAGGGAATGCTTCCACCAAGCCTCTTTTGGAACCTTTTTGTATTGCACAGTTGCGACAAGTCGCTCCATTTCAAGGCCCTCGATGTCCTTTGGACAAAGTCGCGACTGCCTCATGCTGGCATACTTTGCTCGGGAAACATGGAACCAATACCCAAGTACATTCATCATCCACATAACCTGCTATTACTTCACGTCTTGTTACGTTACCTTTCACAACAAAACGTGTTGTTTTGAAAGTATCACGTCATGTTGTCAATCACAATAAATCAATTTGAGCAGTTCCTTTGGAACAGCAGCACAATCAGAGCCAACATTTAGGAACGTTCAAGCTCATAGTTCCCCTCTGAAACCATTGGGCTCAAATATATGCAATGCCAAAACTGAACTTACAGGAAAATGCGGGTTGTTGAAGGAATCTCAGCAGCACCACTGGTTTAGGCCCTATGATTTCATTGTGTGTGTGAGTTGTGGATGTGGATGAGCTCAGATCCGTTGATCCTGTCATGCAATATTCTGCTTTAGAAGTATATGTAAGCATGCTCCATCAAGATTTTTGACATGCTTTGCCGCGCATAAATTAGCATCAAACTCTCTGGCCATAACAACTGGACAAGCTAGTCTTCCTGTTTGTGAATATGACAAGGGATTATCAAAGCTCTTTGCTGTGCTGAGCAAGCACCCTTCACACAGTTGTGGTTGAACGAAGCCTCTTTGTGAATCGAGAATCATCGCATCGTGAGGAGTCATTATTCATCAAAATGGTGGACTTAGTCAAAGCTACTATCAAACAGGTGATTGTGTGAGAGGTAGAGCTACTCTAAGTCACTACAAAGCTGAGCTGCCTGTCTCCAGCATATGGCTCTAACATGCAGTCCCTCCACTTTCCTGCAAATTCAATAGGCAAGTGTGTACTGTGATTGTCATTATGTCTTATCAATAAATTGTAGTGAGTCCATGTATGTGTTGGTTAGTTGATTAGTTGAATACGGGTCCACTGGTGCTGGTATCCCTTTCCATGTGTATAAACATCAGTATGGGTACCAAATTTTTGCTTCTGTCTGTAACAGAAGCTGATATATAGTCGAAAATTGTCACATATTTTTATGGCAGCCATGTTTATTTCTGATGCAACCAACAGTTACAGAGACACGGCGGTATCACCACTGTATTTCTTGTGTCATATAATATAGATAATGGTAGACATCAACGTTTTGCCTTCATCTGACATAGAAGCTGAAACCCAGCTAGAAACGTGTTTTTTACTAATTTCCCAGGTTTTTCATGGCAGCCATTTCGGATTTTGAAACAACCAACAGTCACAGAAACTCAGCAATACCACCATCTGATTCCTTGGGTCAGAAAACATGGGGGTAGACACTTAAGTCACCAACGTAGGTGCAGTGGATAACTCGCTAGTTCGATTTTAAGCTATTTCGCGCATAAATGGCGGCCATCTAGGATTTTTGAGAAAACTCCCCATGGGATTGATATGGACTTTCTTGTGGGTTATCGATATGGTCTCCAGAGTCACTGTGCAAAAATTCAGATATGACACCCAAATTTCTACCCCAAACCCTGACAGTAGACTAAATTCTGACATGGCGAAATGGTGCGGAAAATTACTCAAATGGGGGCTTCAAAAAATTGTGATTTTTTCCAACTTCCCATATTTTGAGAACTTTAGACTTTTGATATGTTGTTCAGCATATATTTCTGTAATCAATTCAAAAATGATATGTAGTGTTGCAATTTTTTCCTATCTGACCCCATTTGGGCCATAAAAGCCCTGGACTAATAATAGGATATCCAACTCTGTCCAAAAAGGCGTGATATACGTAATATGACGTAAATCTGATTTGAGCGTGTTGAAACGGTGCCGGGCGCTAATAATCAGAATGTGTACATCGACTTGTAATAAACATGAGCAGAGTTGTGAACCATATATCGAAACCAATTATAGGTGATTGCATTGAGTGGGGGTATGGCCTAAATTTCTTCAGCAATATTCAGCATTCGCGTTGCCGATGATGTGGTATTAGGGTCGGGATTTGTAAGTGTCCGCTTTTATGTTTGTATGTGAATCGAAGGCTATAACTCGAAAGATTTTGATCCAATCGTATTTAAATTCCATCAATGGGAGTAATAACCTCTCGGCCTAAAAATATTCAGTTTCCATGGAAATCGGTTGATTTTTGTTGCCATGGCAACCGTTCAAAATCCTGAAATGCCATTTTATTGCCATCGAAAACGCCTGAAAAACGGACCCACTCTTGGTGACAATAAAATTTGCCCCTCATTTAAAAAAAACCACATAATCGAGAGCAAGTTCTGATGTAACTCTGGTGGTAATTTGCAGGTGATAGGTAAATTCTTTTCAGATTTATGAGACAGGACATCTACCTCCAAGTTTAGTAAAAATTGAGTATTGCAATGATATTAGAACGGTTCTCATACGGACAGTTTTTATCGGATTTCTTTGGAAACAGGATATTTCCGAGATATTGATTCATACTTCTAAATCCTAAATTTTTGGAACGATTGAATGGTAACTTTCTACATTATTGACGTGGATGTGCTCAAAAACACGCATACAGACATGCACGTGCTTAGACCACATCAAAACTATTTTCGCAAGCGGGGAAAAAGACAAACTATGGATGACAATAAAGCACCACCCCCACGCGTGCCCTCCAAAAACACTGAGCTCAATCCCGAGGCCCGATCTTGTATGATGTCACTATGATCGACGTGATAAGCAGTATGAAAAACTCAATTTCGAGTACCTGTCACCGTTTTGACACGCTCAAATGAGATTTCGTCATTTTACGTAATCACGTATTTTACGTCCACATTGAGCGGAGTTGGACATCCTATTATAGACGATCCTTGCTAACAGTAATATTTACAAACGGATCACTACAAGGAAAAGTAACAGACATATCTGTGATGCTTCGTTATCCGAGACAATGAACTGCGCATAAATGATATTCATCTGATTCAGAACCTAAACAAGGCATTAAACAAGAGCTTGTTTCACCACAAGTGAAAAACAGCAGACACAACAAGCTGTGGTTCTTGTTATTGGAGACAATGAACTGCAGGTAAATGATATCCACCACAAGCTGAACAGGACTATAAACAGGGCATTTGGCTGTCAGAATCACAGACGTAACATCTAATGTGATGAAGAAAAATTTGGCAGCTTTCATCCAGACCAAGCTACTTAATACAGTATGAAGTCTAAGTCTTTGAATAGTTTCTCCACATCCGCCAGTTTTGCTTAGGGTCATTTTAGCTCAATCTTCGATTATCATTTCATCATTAGTTCACTCGTCAGTAAATGACCAAAACAAAGATTAGCATATTCTGTTTTTATTTCCTGATTTCAATCTTGTACCCTTTTTTATTTGGGCAACATGACAGAGATATACGGTGCCCGTGATAGGGCATGATGAAAAAAAAACCTACTTCGTTCACACGAAGTACTAAGTCGTTCGCACGAAGCGCTAAGTCGTTTGCACGAAGTACTAAGTCGTTTGCACGAAGTACTACGTCGTTTGCACGAAATACCTATGTCGTTCGCATGAAATAATAAGTCATTCACATATCCATACATGGTCTATGAAGTGATTGATCCTGGTGTTACCAATTAACCCTTTAATTACCATAGTCAATTTTCATGGTCTTCCCTATGTCCTAATCTGGATACCACTATTTAGATTTATTAATGAATGGAATAATGAATAGTCCATCGATACATATAAATTTACCTCAAATAATAGCAGAAGATTGTATTCAGTAATATCTATTTGATCAAGGTTTTTTTAAAATATAAAATGACCACATTTTTGCTAGGGGAAGTATGGATGATTTAGAGCGCCATGTGGTGCTTATGGAGATATAAGGCACCAAATTTGGAGCACCATGTGGAGCGCCATGTAGCGCTTGTTATTTAATGGGGTAAGATGATGTAGAGGGGTTTGTCTATTATGTAACATTAGTACAGTAGTACTTCGTTCAAACGAAGTAATAATTCGTGCAAACGAAGTAGTACTTCGTGCAAACGACTTAGTACTTCGTGCAAACGAATTAGTACTTCGCTCAAACGAAGTAGTTTTTCATGCAAACGAAGTAGTACTTCATGCAAACGACTAAGTACTTTGTGCAAATGAAGTAGTACTTCGTTCAAACGAAGTAGTAAGTCGTGTAAACGAAGTAGTACTTCATGCAAACGACTTAGTACTTCGTGCAAAACGACTTAGTACTTCGTGTGAACAAAGTAGTACTTCGTGCGAACGAAGTAGTACTTCGTGCGAACGAAGTAGTACTTTGTGCGAACGAAGTAGTATTTTTTTCAGCATGTCCTATCAGGGGCACCGTAGAGATAGGTAGGCCACTTGTGCATTACACAATATGAAGTGTAATTTTCCGAGCCATCATAAATCTGTCACAGGGGTATTCTATTTCAATAATGAAACTCAAACGTTCCAAATATTTCATCTACATACAGTATATAATACATTTCCATTATGTATCATTTAGCAGTGAGGCACTATTTAATGTGGCATGTGGAACCGGTTATCAACGACTGGAATGAGGCACATTCATAATGTCATAGAATGTCATGTTTTACACAATGTGGTGTAGATTTCTTCAACAAAAAGGTTATGCAATGATACCACATCATAGCTAAATCAGAACGTGCTGGGGGTAAACACACATGCAAAGAGAAAAATGGCTTTGTAATGCCGTGCTCAGTTGTCTCAAGAGAAAACAACTACTCTTTGATCAGTGTGCAGTCCAAGAATAAATCACAGCAGTATGAATTAATTTGTCATCTTTCCACACTGGTAGAGAGAGAGAAACTTTGTGTTTCGTATTTTATATAAATATTTGCGTGTTGTATGATGTAAATGGATATTTGTAGTCAAAATATTGTGGTGACAAATAATATATAGAACATAAGTAACCCTCCCTAATCACAATTCTTACAACTATTTTTCGTTGGACCTTTTTCGTCCTAACATACACTTGTGGGTTAAATTACAGACGAAAACTGACCATTGTCTGTGGGTGTTAGTTGAGTAGTAATATTGTTTGGATATAGTTGTAGGTTTCAAAAGGAGTCATGTAAACTGGAGCCGACTGTAACTGAATGGAACAATCTGGAAAACACTGCAGAAATACATTAGGTCAAGTAAATGGCATAAGAGTACATAGGACACAAAATCAGAGTCATAATCTATATTAACACCAACAAGCTTCAGTTGTTTCAATGAAAGACAATGAACTGCTGCTTAATGATATTCGTCAAACGCTGAAGCGGTCCCCAGCATAGGAGCCGTGTTTGACATTTGGCTGTCAGACACACAGACGGTAACATCCAATGTGACGAAGAAAACTTGTGGCAGCCTTCATTCAGACCATGCTACTTAATAGTATCAAGCTTACAGTATCAAGTCTAAATCGTGCATAGTTCCCTGGCATCTGCCAGTTGTTTAAGAGTAATTTTCGCTCAGTTGGAATTTAATGGTATAGTTATTGACAGTTGAGTTTCTGTGTATCCATCACTCGTCTTCTGAACTTCTGGAGGCGTTTTAAATCATCAATACCAATCCCACTATTGGTACCAGACGTACTTTGAATAGATCACTTTTTGTGGCTAAATATGTTCATTCAAACAAAATATCATACTGCCAGAGCAGTGTGTTCCATCGATATCAGTATTGCTGACCTTAACAGTATTCTGGACTTTAACTATTTCTATTCCATGCAGTAACACTAAAATATTCATTAGCTTATTTTTTCTTACCAAATACTTTCCAGAAACTGGTCACAGGAATGGATTACGAAACCTTGCTCAATCGCCCAACATTATGGCTACAGCCATGAAATCTCTACTGAACAAAACCTTTACCTTTGTGGGCCCAATAATAAATGTTTCTTGTTTTAACTTTTTTTTATTGTGACCAATAATAGACTTAACTAATGTTAACTTATCCAGTTTTAGCCATGAGATCTTTACTGGGTAGAGTCTGTACCTTGTTGAACCCAATAATAACTGTTTCCTGTCTTAACTAATTTTATACTGGTTAATAATAGACTTGAATAGTAAAACTGATGTTAAGTCATTCAGTTACAGCCATGAAATATCTACTGGACAAGACCTTTACCTTGTTAAGCTTAATAATAAATGCTTTTTGTCTTAACTATTTTTATTGTGGTCAATAAAGGATTTAACTAGTAAAACTAATGTTAACGTATTCGGTAATATTGTTTTGTTTTCACCAAAAGCATCAGTTGTCTATTCTGACGAAGAATCCAGTGCCATTTGCCTTCTTAGTACAGGGTATTGGAGTGATTACAGATGTCAAAGTGGGTATGTCAATGGTCGTAATAAGTTAGCCTGCTAACTAAATAATATTCATTTGATCATTCTGAAAAGTAAATGTGTGACGGTCTTTCTCATCGAGCCTGTGCGATTTCATCATCATTCATCGGAAACTCCCACCTGTAGGGCGTTCACAAGCCATGTGTGTTAAACAGGCTAATTTGAGCACAAAATGTGTCTCCAATCGACCAATTTCGTAGCTGTGGCAACCAAATCCTATTACTGTCGGGATGTTACCATAAGACATGTCCCTATAAGATATTATCAAAATCGGTTCAGATTTGCAAGCTGTAGCACGTTCACAAGAAAGTGTCTGCGGACTCAGACACGGCGCGACGATCGCAAATTCATATTATTATAGAGCTATACGAGTGACGGCACCGTCTTATTCATAGGAATCGACTAGAGTGTAATCTTTTTCCCGTATTTTTCCCGTAAGTAATGTTTTCCCCTCACAAGCTCGGGCTCCGTTAAACGATCATGGGCACAATCAAACCACATATAGGGCAGTATTTGGTTAGGATGCGCCGAACTTTGTTTGGGGGATACAACTATACTATTTTTCTGATGTCAACTTTTGTACGATTTTGTTATTCGGGAACATGACATAAAGATGTACACAACTTGTGTATTACATTATATCTGATTTGTGTCGTAACTTCGTAGGGCACATTTTTGTGTCACAGGGATATCCTATCTCAACCATGAAACCCAAGTGTCCCAGACAGATCTACATATCATTTTCATTAAGTATCATTCAGCAGAGATACACACTGTCTAGTACATGTAGCGTGTAAAACTAGTTATCATTTATAGACAACCTTAAGTAGATATATTCCACATCTTTTATATTCCGCGATGGATTCATGAAACTTTTAGACAATGCATGTAGTGAAATTGTATGCTGCGTTGAAGATTATCATGTTGACGATGGCCACGATGGACACATTGATAATATCGTAGATCGTCATATTTCACACCATGTCGTGTAGACATGTGCAACAAAAAGGTAATGTAATACCACATGAAAGCTAGACCAGCATGTGCGGAGGACAACAATGATGTGAAGACTAAATTGATTTTGTACTTCCATGCTCAGTTGTGTAATCGCATCACGTTTGTGGTCTATGCTGACAAAACTTTCTTGAGGTGCAAAACGTATTCTTTGGTCAATCCTGGGAGTGATACCTCACTTTTCATCCAATTTAGTATAGACAGTTGAAAAATATGACATAATCACTGAACAAAATTGTATTTCATTAAACGTATATGGAATACATTTGGGTATATGATGAGATGAAATCTTGTTCACTCATAATTCATGATGTTATTGACTTTGTGCAATTATGGAATTCGAGATGTATGTTACTGTCAGACTTGTTTGTACAAGACCAATATTATAATCAAGGTATATTTTAAAATAGTCGTTTATGTTAAAATCTGTTGATATTGAGGGCTTTTAGTATTATTGCCGAATGTATCTTAATTACATGACAAAATCATGTAATGACACCCACGGATTATCCATATTTTCACTTGGCACATAGTCAACTATGTTTGCACATGTATGTCTGCATAAAACCCTGAAACTCTGGGTCTCTCGCTTACATGACTAATTAATATAAAATCAATAATAATGACAATGATTTCGCGTTTGTACTCAGCACAAGGATAAAATAAATGCAAAACACATCATAATGTTCATCAATGGTGTATGGTGTCTGATACATTCATATGACTATGGTCCACTGTATCGGGATACAGAAGTAAAATTAACGAATTCTGTTTAAATTCACGTTTTTGTCTGCGACAAGGTTGGTTATTCACCATCTCCTGACATCTTTGAACACTATTGAAAGTACTGCAATTAGCCTAACGCAACAATAAAATATACCGTGCACTTCTCACCGGAGGCGTGGGATGGCACTGCCATGTCTAATTAGGATGTAGTCATAGGCATACATCAGGCGAATATTTGTGTGACGACGGACATGTCACCAATCTATGAGTGATGTTTTTTTTCTGATTTTCTTGATGATATTGAACATATTCAATGCACCTTCACTTGGGTTATTTACATGCAATCGTTTGTCACTGGAGCTGAGTCTTTACATATTAACACTTTGGCTACAGTTCACAGAATTGGTAAGACTATTTAATATTCAAGTTTGACTTTAGAATATTTTCAAGTTTGATTTCAATGCTTTTGCGTATGTTGAAATTAACCTTTACAAGGCGTCGACGTTGGTCATCTTCGACTCGGTAATGATAGTGTGTCCCAACACATCAAATGAGAGCAAGCACCTGTAGCCGAGGGCTATTTTACAGCATCCATATGTATATATTTTTACAGGTTGATTCTACAGTCCGCAATTACATAGTAGTTCCCGCCAGTCTAATAATCCCCTTTGTTGGCTTTTGCCTCGTTTCTATAAGTGTTTGCTGTATAACGTAACTTCGCGCCATTTCCATTCGTCATTTGCTGTTTACCAATTGACGGATGGACGTATACATATATATTTATTCATCACCACTCATTTGTATTTGCAAGTTAGTAAATCAGTTTGGTAATAAGATCATTGGTGTGATCACATTTATGATAGATCACTATATTACTGAATAGGTTATTCTCTGTAGGTTAGATATATTTCTCAAGTACTTGGTGTTATGTAATAGTGCCATCCGTCTCTTTCAAGTTTATCTTAACGTCATTTGCTGTTTACCAATTGACGGATGGACGTATACATATATATTTATTCATCACCACTCATTTGTATTTGCAGACACCTGTACATAGACCGGCACAGAATAAACTATTTAAACAACCAACCATTGTTTATTGGCATTGGCGACATTTGGCGCAGTCGGCAGGATTCTTTCAATTTCGTCGACCGATGCCGCACGGACGTGCCTGCAGGTGAATGTAGCTGTGGTCGAGATCCAGGTGCCGTTGTCAACGTCTCCTTTCACCACTTGACAGCTCACCATTGCTTGTCATCGAGTGTTTACGGTCGCGTTCATCCGACTGGAAGATAGGGACAGTATCAATCCGCTGCCCGTGAGTGTGTTGTGTTCTCCACGCATCATTGCTTCCTGTATAACCATCGTTTATTGGCATCGGCGACATATGGCGCAGTCGGCAGGATAAGCGACAACAGTCGAAACTAGTGAGTCGACTTCTGAAGCGGCTAGTTCATCAGTGTCGAATAGCTCGGCTTCTGAGTCTGATCTGGATCAGAGTTCTGAATCTGATCATGCTGAGGTCCCGCCCCTCCGTAGGGGTACCAGGGTTCGTCGTCCCCCTTCGTGGATTCGGAGTGGTGATTTTCATACGTTTTCTCAACGTTGTAAGTGTGTACAACTGTGGATACCATGGAACCCGTATCCAACAAGCTACAACAAGGAATCTCATCCACTTTCACCTTACATTCATTAGTATGACCGACCAGGCTTGGTAACACAGGACCGTTTTGAAACACTCGGATATCCGAAGATCCTGAACCAGATATCCCTACTCGTTTCCCGAGCGAAACCTTTCCTTCAATTTCTCCTGCACAAGACCTGGGTTCTTGGAGTTCTTACAAGTGCTGATACGATGTCCATCCTGGCCACAACGATAACAAAATACCCCAGGACGCTTCGAGCTAGAAGGCCTCTGTCCTGCAAATTTCCTAGAAATAGACGGATCACTTGACGACAATGGAGGATTTGGATTAGCAGCCATGTGCTGAACCTGAGCTTCCAGTTGAGTGATCTTAGCCTCCAACTTAGAAACAAGCTCCGGTTCCCCAAGTCCGAATCGACCAGCAGACCTAAGCCTAAGCCGCTTCTCAGTCATCTTGCTCTCCTCCTTACGCAGGGAAAGTAGAAGGTCGGCGAAGGGAGGAGGATCATCAACCTTCTCTTCTAGCTTCAACTTGACGATCAGCGATTCTTCACTAGAACCTCGAACAAACTGCTTCAACAGCAAACCAGGAACATCAGCGACACGACAACCTCCATTATCTGCTGCCTCCATAACCGACAAGTAAATGCGTTGAAGGTATGCAGAAGCACACTCCTTGTCAGCTTGATAGGTGTTGTGAAATCTGATAAGACGTTCCGTTCCATCAATGACAGTTTCGTACACATTGTCGAGAATCTTCAGGATATCGGACAAAGACCCAGATACAGACTTAACTGTGTCAAGTGCTGGACGGAGAAGGTTTTGGAGAAGATACCGTCTGTTCTCGGCATCGGAATAAGTGCCGTCTTCCACCAACTGCCGAACCAGCAACCGCCAAGTATCATAATCCACTTCACCGGAAGAGATAGGGGTCTTACCAGAGAAGAGCCTGAGCTTCCGGCTGGGAGTATGGGATTGAGTTTCCACGACGATCCGGTCCTGGATATCCAGCTGAGCTAAAGTCCTGCGTCTTGTTGTCGGAGAGAAGTTCCTCAAAGTTGTAACTAACTCATCCGGGCCTGCCCGGGATTCTGGTCCTCCTGAGACACGCTGTGGTCCCGCCCCTCTGTAGGGGTACCAGGGTTCGTCGTCCCCCTTCGTGGATTCGGAGTGGTGATTTTCATACGTTTTCTCAACGTTGTCATCAATCTGGTGCGACTGTTAGTAAGTTCGACTTACTGGTGAAATTGTACTATCATTCCTGGATCATCATTGTCGCTTGTTCAAACAGCTCATTTCTATTGCTTCATGAAATGTCAGGAGACATTACTTTAATAGGGAGGTATGTAGCGGAGGGCTATTTTACAGCATCCATATGTATATATTTTTTACAGGTTGATTCTACAGTCCGCAATTACATAGTAGTTCCCGCCAGTCTAATAATCCCCTTTGTTGGCTTTTGCCTCGTTTCTATAAGTGTTTGCTGTATAAAGTAACTTCGCGCCATTTCCATTCGTCATTTGCTGTTTACCAATTGACGGATGGACGTATACATATATATTTATTCATCACCACTCATTTGTATTTACAAGTTAGTAAATCAGTTTGGTAATAAGATCATTGGTGTGATCACATTTATGATAGATCACTATATTACTGAATAGGTTATTCTCTGTAGGTTAGATATATTTCTCAAGTACTTGGTGTTATGTAATAGTGCTATCCGTCTCTTTCAAGTTTATCTTAACGTCATTTGCTGTTTACCAATTGACGGATGGACGTATACATATATATTTATTCATCACCACTCATTTGTATTTGCAGACACCTGTACACAGACCGGCACAGAATAAACTATTTAAACAACCAACCATTGTTTATTGGCATCGGCGACACACCGCAGCTCATTTTCGTCTTAAAGTATACAATTTGCATAATGTCATTATATTCAGCACTGAAGCTGCATAATGTCATTATATTCAGCACTGAAGCTGTCGATTCCAGTGTCTCATTTTTGTGTTTACATAACCTCCTTCTCTGTATATCCTGCACTTCTGTTGCCCAAGTCAGACACTGTTCCGTCTGGTCTCAAATTACCTTAATTTGTTTCACAAGGGAGAATCATCATGACTGTGACATTGCGACAGGGCTGCACACTCTGAAGTAATATACAAATGAGAACACAAAATTGAAGTGATGATGTATACTAACACCAACATTTGTAAACACATTGCTAAATTGAAAAAAGGCAGACACAACAAGCTTCAGATATTTCTATAAAAGACAATTAACTGCGGCTAAATGATATCCATCACAAGCTAAACAGGGCTCTAACCGCGGGGCCATGTTTGACATTTGGCTGTCAGACTCACAGACGGTAACAACCAATGTGAAGAAGAAAAATCGTGGCAGCCTTCAGACCAAGCTACTTAATACAGCATCAAGTCTAAATCGTTGAATAGTTTCCTGACATCTGCCAGTTTTGTTTAGAGTAATTTTAAATCAGTTCGTTTTAGTGGTACAATTATCGACAGTTCAGTTTCTGAGTATCTGTTACTCATCTCCGAAACTTCTGGACATCAATACCAAACCCATCAGTGTTGACTCTTATGGTACCAGACGTACCTATTGCCAATTTTGCAATACGCACGGTTTAAATGACAGTAATACATAATCAATATATTGGTATACATAATCAATATATTGGTATATTTGTTCAGATGATATTTAATTAAGTTGGGGCATTCATTCGTAAAAAAGAATACTCAACGCAGTACTAAATCGCCTCATATGAGTGACATTTGATTTTTTTGTGACATCAAGAAAAACTTCCAATATTTGTTCAATTATCATTTCATGACGACAAAAATTCACTTCTATTTTGATGTGCGTGTTATTTTCTGCACTATCATGTTTTTTTTTACCATTTGGGATCATGGCACCAGATAAGTAGACAACGTGTGTTTTACAATACATTTGACTTGTGTTGTAACTTCGTAGGGCATATTTCTGTTTCACAATGTTTTCAAGTTTCAACAATAAAACTCAAGTGGTCCAGTCAGGTCATCTCCATATATAATGCATTTTCATTATGTACTAATTAACAAAGGTGTATCATATAAATGAGCAAGTGGAACCATTTATCCTTCATAAAAAAACATAGGATAGACACCGTTTATATTCCGGAATTTATATTACGGACTTGGTCAGTGGGCACATGACAAAACCCACAGCATTGCAGTTTATTGGTTGGTATCAAGTAATTGAGAGACATGAAGTTGGCCGTTTCATAATACTCTTGTTTGTTATAGCTAGATATATATTAGAGGATTTGAGGGAATATAGTTTAGTTCTCAGTTATTATGTACGTTTAACTTAAACATGTTGGCAAGTATTTCTGGACGGAAACAAGACGAAAGGACTTGGTGTGTATTAGTGAAATTTCATGCAAAGGTTGGGTCAATAATACCAGCGAGGTTTTGTGACACAACAAGCTGTGATGCTTGTGATCGGAGACATTGAACTTCGGCTAAATGATATTCATCACAAGCTAAACAGGGCTCTAACCTCGGTGCCATGTTTGACATTTGGCTGTCAGACTCACAGACGGTAATACCCGATGTGATGAAGAAATATCATGGCAGCTTTCATTCAGACCAAGCAGCTTAACAGTGTATGAAGTGTTACTCTTTGAATAGTTTCTCGACATTTGCCAGTTTTGTTTAGAGCTCAACCTGTTTATACTGTACATTTATTGACAGTTCGGATTTTGGATACCGGTTACTCACTTCCTTAACTTCCGAAGGCGTTTCAAGGCATCAATACCAAACCCATCAGTGGTGATTCTGACGGTACCATACATTAGGGTGGTCCTTATAAGGGGTTAAATTTTGAAGTTTTGATTTTGTTGTCTCTCACCCTCCCATTTCATTGGAATAACTATTAAACAAATCTGTGCAAAATTTTACGCAGTTTGAAGGAATTTTAGGGGTTGCTCAACGACATTCAATATTCACATTAATAGTCCATGCCTATATTGACAACTACTTGGTGCACCATGATTATGCTATCGAGAAATTTAACACCAATAATAGTATGACAAACAAAAAATCGTTTATTTGAGTGAGAAATCACAAATTAGGTGAGTTATCAGGTAAGTGACGTTTACCAGTAGGTGAAGTACAGTACAAACGCTGGTACATGGGATGACACATGATACGGATAACTACTAATATGGCCGCTGATATTAAGCAGCGGTCGCATGGCAAAGTCCGACTATGCAGTAAACAAACGGTTACTGAAGCACTGAGAACGAATGCTGGAATTACAGTCAATATTACCTACTTGTTAACAAATTACAAAGACCAGCTCTGACATGGTAAAGCCATCACATTTTCAAGTCAAGAATCATTCAATCAAAGTTGATTTCTTCGCATCAGGGAAGCGTCGGCGATGATCTTGTACAACCTGAAGCAAGTATTGCTTCTGCTCCTCATCGTTCGTGATCAGGGTGTTGTATTCCTCAATGAGGGCAACGCCCCTCTCGGCCATGTCGTTAACAACTCTCAAGCCCTTCACTATTTTCAGTGCCGCTGTGTAGTCTTTCCGTTCACCCCACGTCTCCGGATCAACATCAAAGAAGTCTGTGGAAATATCCAGACATCTACAAAAGGTAAGTGTGTTTTCTGTTACAAAATCTGGAAGAGAGGTGTGTTCAACAGAGTCCATGTTGACTTTGATCCGCTTGGGTGGGTTGTTCGCACCAGTATTCTCATTTATTGCTGTTACCATTGCTCGCTTGATGTCTAGTCCTACTTCGGTGTCGAAGAATGCTAAAGCAACCAACTCCTCACTTAGGTACCAGAGATGACTAGCAAACTTTTTGGAAGTTGCCTTTGATATTGCAGGATTGACCACATCATATGCTTTTAGATCTTGAAGAAATCGAAGATCGTTTCGTGGTGCAGAGACGGCATCGGGAGCTGTGAACCAAGCATGGACGTACACTCGCACAACAAACACACAGACATCACAGATCCCTTTCATTTCTCTCTTTGTCAGTTTAAACTGATGGCGGAACAAGAAGATTTTCAACACATACAATGCCTTGGCCATCCAACGAGCATGATGAATGGGACCTGGAGCCATGAACCGAATGCCGCGAGGAGGTACGCCACCGAGAAATATAATGACCAGTTCCAGCAACTCCCTATAATCGTCCCTAGGTTGGATGTCGAGCAGTTGTGAAGTAGTGAATTGGAGAATTTCAGCCTTGACATCTGTGACTGCATCTCTGACATTTTCCTCATCGGCTGCAGTTTGGAAGCTGGACTGGTTGATAGATTCCCACCGATTCTGGAAACGTTTGAAGATCAACACATCCGGACCAGATGTGGGACCCATACAACAGGTGAATGTACAGGCAAGGACCAGTTCTAATATATGGTGACGGCAGGCGAAGTACAGAAGGTTTCGGCCCAAATTGGTTTCAATTAGTGGACAAGCTCCATTGATGCGCCCTGTGTTGGTGGACGTAGTGTCGAAGCACAGGCCTCTGATAAGAAGTTGTATTCCCCTGTCCTCCAGTAACTGCGTGACAGCCAAGGCTTGAGCCTCTCCAGTTCCTGAAGCCAATTTTGGAACGCCCAGGAGCTGGTTGATCTCATTTCCAGAGACGATGATGGGCAAACGGTCGACTTTCTTGTTCCCAGTGAGGTCAGGTAATAGTTTGCCATCCAAGTGGACAACAAGTGGTGCGTTGGGATCAAACCTTGCCTTAATCTGCTTGGCAAGATCTTGTCGAATGTTTAGTCGTGCCCTGCGAATTGATGAGCAATTAATAGTCAAGTCCTTGACATCGTTCCCTAGGCTCTTGGCAGTGGCGGCAACAATAAATGTTGCTTTCCTGTCAGAAACTTTAGTTCTGTCCAACGTAGCAGCTAGGCCAGAGTCCATCACACTTTTCCTGGCCCTCTTTCGTGGCTGACTACTATCTGATGTTTCAGGTGGTGAATACCCTTGATCGTTGTCATCATCAGTCACATACTCGTCAGAGGAGCTCAATTGAAGTGTCTCACTTGACGCAAGTTGTTCTGCCTTTGCTCGCTTTTGCTGTTCGATATATTCAGCCTGTCTCTTGTTGGTCCGCGATTCCTTGCTGGTCAACACTGTATCGACAGGGCCCATACAACCACGCCTCCCTTTTTCCCTTTGGCCAAGAAGGAATTCTTTGTCTTCTGCAATTGTCATTAACGACAGTGCTTCTTGGTGGGCAATATCGAAGAGGTCTTCCAATTCGTCAACAAATGCAGCTTCTTTCGCTGCCTGATTATCTGTTCTTCTGGTTGCATTCTTCTTGAGTTTCGCCCAGTTATCAAACAGCTTCTCCAGTTGCTTTATAGCGTGCTGGACAGGACGAACTGGAACCCTTGCTTTATTCCAGAATGTCAGTGTTTCCTGTATGGCCACTGTCGCACTGTCATGTACAGTTTTCTGTAGCGTTTTGTGATGGTGAAAAAACAGGGAAAGTACTTGTTTCTTGCAAGGCAATTTACTCCCCTTTATTTCAGATTCTACACTCCCAAGAAGCCAAACAGAACACTTGCTTCTTGTTGATGCGGCGGCCATGTTGAAGAATGAAATGTCTTCCATCCCAGCTTAAAACTACCAGTAGAGACAAGTAACTGACTCCTGAAGGTAGGTTTTCACCAAACGTATCCATGGTAACCAAATAGCCATTGTTAAGAATTGTCTGCTGCTGTTACGATACTATAGCAAATCAATTTAGGTCACTGGAAGCAGCTGGAAGCCCACTCCACTCCCATAAACAGTAAATCCGAACATGGGCAAATTGTGCATATATCACGATGGCCGATTAGCAAATGTGAATATTAATAAAAAATATAAATGTGCATTAACTTTCAGCTGATTGTTTTTCAGTATACCAGTATATGAGTACATCTTTTAATCAGTCACTATCATGGTTATCAAGTGCCCTGACACGGAATTAGACATCCACAATTTATTTCCAAAATAACTTCATCAATGCTCAAAATTCGCTTGTATTAAAACACTTAACATTCATTGAGCAACCTCTAAATCTTCATCAAACTGCCTGAAATTTTGCCCAATATTTAAAAATATTTATTCCAACACAATAGGAGGGTGAGAGACAACAAAATCAGAACTTCAAAAATAAGGACCACCCTACCATACATACTTGTTGCCAATATTGCAATGTGTGAGGTTGAAATGACAGTGATATATCATCAATACCATGTCTACAAGTGCAAGGAGTCAATTGCTCCAATGGCAGGACTGAATGAGAGGGGCACATTTGTTTAGATAATATTGAGTCAGGGCATTAATTTGTAAACAAGGCTCCTCAACAGAATGCTAAATCACCTCACATGAGTGACGTTCCAGTGTTTGATTGTGTCATTCAGAACAACTTCCAATATTCGTTCGATTCTCATTTCATCATTAGTTCACTCATCAGTAAATGACCAAAACAAAGATTAACATAATCTGTTCCGATGTAAATTGTTTGTTTTGTATTTTCTGATTTCAATCTTTTAACTTTTTTTATTCGGGCAACATGACAAAGATAGGGTAGGGCACTTGCGCATTACACTTCATATTTTTGTGTCGTAATTTTTTCGAGCCATCATAAATCTGTCACAGGGGTATCCTATTTCAACAATGAAACTCAAACGTTCCGAATATTCCATCTACATACAGTATATAATACATTTCCATTTTATATCATTTAGCTGTGATGCACTATTTAATGTGGCATGTGGAACCGGTTATCAACGACTGGAATGGGGTACATTCATAATGTCGTAGAATGTCATGTTTTACACAATGTGGTCTAGATTTTTTTCAACAAAAAGGTAATGCAATGATACCACATCATAGTTAAATATCAGCACGTGCTGGCGGAAAACACACATGCGAAGAGTGAATTGCTTTTGTAATGCCCTAGTCATCCTCAATAGAAAACAACTTTTTTAGGCACAAAACGTACTCTTTGATCAGTGTGCAGTTCAAGAATAAATCACAGCAGTATGAATTATTTTGTCATTTTTTCCACACTAGTAGAAAGAGTGAAATTAAATAGAGCTATGGGCATGTTTCAGGAACATTGTGTGTTGTGTATTGTACATGGATATTTGTAGTCAAAATATCGTGCTGACAAATAATATGTAGAACATAAGTAACCCTCCCAAATCACAATGTTTTCAGCTACATTATTAATACGTCTTTTGCCATTACATACACCTGTTAGGTAAATTACAGACGATCACTAAACTTTGTCTGTGGTATTTGTCTGGATATAGTTGTAGCTTTAAGAAGGCATGGAGTCAAGTAAACTTGGGCCGACTGTAAGTGGATGAAACAATCTGGAAAACACTACAGAAATACAGTAGATCAAGCAAATGGCATAAGAGTACAAATGACACAAACTCGAAGTCATAATCTATACTAAAACCAACAAGCTTCAGTTGTTTCAATGAAAGACAATGAACCCAGCCTCGGAGCCATATTTGACATTTGGCTGTCAGATTCACAGATGGTAACATCTAATGTGATGAAGGAAAATTGTGGCAGCCTTCATTCAGACCAAGCTACTTGATAGTATCAAGCTAACAGTATCAAGTCTGAATCGTTGAATAGTTCCCTGGCATTTGCCAATTTTTGTTGAGAGTAATTTTCGCTCCGTTATTGACAGTTCAGTTTCTGGGTAGCCATTACTCATCTTCTAAACTTCTGGAGGCATTTTAAATCACCATTACCAAACCCACCATTGGTACCAGGGGTACTCGGTGTCAATAGCACTTTGAGTAGATCACTGTTGGTGGCTTCGGAATGTGAATGGCTGAAGTATAGGATAATCGGTGAAGTGGAGCGACTCTGGAACATAATCGACGAGCCGAAGACGAGTCTATTATTTTCCAGAGACGCGACACTGAACCGATTATCCGACTTAGTTCTCGGTTCCCCTTCAACTCAACTAAATCTCCGCCGGCATATGCACCTGCGAGTAGTATTCTGCGTGTACAACTACACCGTCACACTTCAACAGTGTTAGGAAACAGAGGGCGACACTGTCTGGATTTGTGATGAACTTTGTCACCATTATCATATCATGAGAATAGAAGTACATGTCCACTTGCTGTTCTCGTAATTTTCAACGATATACAACACGGTATTTACCAAATTTTGCTAACTGAAGTCTGCATCTAATGAATGGTTTGCATGATATGATGAATATATATCAATCCCGGATTATGTAAGGGATAATCGGTGAAGTGGAGCGCCTCTTCGAAATAATGTACGAGGCCGAAGGCCGAGTACATTATTTCGAAGGGGCGCGACACTGAACCGATTATCCCACTTAGTACACGGTCTCCAGGGAACAACCCCCCCCCCCCCCACACACACACACACACACACACTTACATGCAAACTAATATACCGCCGTCTCGGATGATTGAATTCCTTGACCAAGCTATTTGACATCATGCCTCCGTTGATGCGCAATATTTGTCCCAAGATTTTCAGTAATTTTGTTCTCATTTATGCGGTCAAGTGGAACAAACATCACGGCGGGTGCCTTCCACTCAACTCTGCTAAATACGACACAGAGCGCTTCCTGTTGTTATGACTACAGTTTAAACGGTTCCGACTGAATAGTTTTTTTTAGTTGATTCGGTAAGTCTCGTGCCGTCACGGTGTGATTCTGGGGACCAACAAACATACACCTTTTGTGTTGCCTGAGTAATTTGAGTTCTAACTGGAGTTCTACTCATATTTAACAAAAGGTGTATGTTTGTTGGTCCCCAGAATCACACCGTGACGGCACGAGACTTACAGACCCTATGTGCGTTTAGTCGTTTTCGCCTCTTTTCATACGGTTGTGAGTATTACTCGAATGAAGCAGTATAAAAGGAAACACGACAACACACGCGCTCTCTTTTGCCACAGAAAGCTCACTTGTAAAGCTCCGTCATGTCGGAACGAAGCATTTGGATAGTACAATCGGATTTCAAAGTGGGAGCCTCTAAAAGTACCAGGGAATGCTACTTGAGTATTCAAAACGGCATTCATTGGAAGAACCTAAAAATGATGCGAGCACATATCGGCAAACAGGTAGGTTGTTGAACCTTCAATGAAATCAGTTTAGTAAATAGAGATAACATTCTTTTACTTTCTGCATCAAAATGCGGAAGCCTTAAAGTCTATACAAAATATATATGAATATTCTGAATCCCTTAATTCGTTTCAAGATATACGATTTATCTATGGCAGAATTTTGCGTGGATTCAAGACTGGTTGAAAAGGTCCAACCCTGGCCTCGATATACGATCCATCATACTGGTGAGTTTACTTTGCGCTATTTATTCGACAATGTAAATATGCCGCCATACATGCACTATATCTATTACGTTATATTCAAAATGACGAGCTAAGCACTTAATGTTTCATAGGCTTGTACATTCTGTATATTTGCAGGGAATGTGTGAAATATTTGCGAATATGATCTGGAGATTTCTGGCAGAAATATTCACAATTTTGGACCTACGGAATCGCCAAGGAATATCAAAATATCGAGGATAACGTTTTCACTGGATATCTGCAAATGGATTATATCACGAAGTAAAAAGCCAAATACAACCCATGGATATTAATCAGCATCTCGTGGCTGTAATGATCATCTGCACGTCGAGAATTGAGAAATTTTCCAACCTTGCTTTTTGTTTTTGCAATTTGTGGTGCATCTCTAGCTGTAATTTGTTACCTGAATAAATATGTAGCGTTCATACATCGGTTTGTTGTGGTTCGTTATTTCTACACAGGAGTATATTATTGGGAGTACATTATTTGAATAATATACTCCAATAATCTACTGAACGCAAATAATCTACTACTGGTAGTGGATTCTGAAAAATAGTCGATTGCATAGGACAATAGAACCGTGTACTAAGAATGAATCATGAATACAAATACTGTTTTAGATTTGATTCAGTGTCTTGGTGAATTTAGAATTGGTATTTCTTTCAGTGTCTTGGTGAATTTAGAATTGGGACTCAATAGTAAAACCACACTTATTGTTCACCTCATTATATTGGCCTCGACCAAGGTTCCATGGCATCAAACGAATTAGGTTTCGGCAATGATGAAAACGACTCGCCAGTACGCAAACAAACGCGTCTTGTTTGAGCAGATGCAGTTTGTACACTGGCGGTTGTTGTTTTTACACGCAGTAGATTATATTGTAGTAGATTATTGGAAAGAATAATCTACTGCAATATTCTACTGGGAACCGTCTCCCAGTAGATTCTGAAAAATAATCTACTGCAAAGAACAATAGAACCGTGGCTGAAATGACAGTAATATATCATCAATAACACTTCTACAAGCGTACATGGTCAGGGTCTTTGTAGTATATTTGTTCAGGTAAGAGTTCTAGAATCAGGACAACCATCTGTAAAATAGGCTGCTCGACAGAATGCCAAATCACCTCATATGGATGACCCGTGAGTATTTGATTGTCATCAACTTGCAATATTTTTGTTCACTTGCCATTAAACGATTAGTTGAGTTATGTGTGAAATAATACACTGTTACTGAGGCGATATACACGATATCATGCCGAGCGTCAGCGAGGCGTGATGATCGTGTATATCGCCGAGGGGTGACAGTGTATTATTTGTCATACATACCGAGTAAAACCGATTGTTTTTATTGCCAAAAACGACCAGAACCTCCCCAAATAAAGTGGAATGGTCCTCATATCGCCCCTAGAGCGGGATATGAACAATGGACTCGTCCGTCGCGCTTCACTTCAGCAATACCTGTACATATGAGACATACGTCTGCTCCATACGTAAGAGCAATACATAACCTAAACTAGGTGGCGCCAGTGTTACCTGGTATCGACACCATTTTTATGTTCTATATCCTGGCTATGATAACGGAATGAATTTCGTTTGTTGACACAACTCTTAGTAATGCCATACAAGGCTATAAACGTTAAATTTGTCTTGCGCCTTCTACATGCAAATGATAGATTGAATACATTCTGACTGATCATTGATTTGGTCATTCTAGTCATACATCCGTATCATTGAAAATTATACTTATATTACCAACCCTCCTGTTTGGTCGCTGCTTTGACACCTATTGTCAAACGGATTTGGGTTCAGTATGAACACCACAAACATATTGCAACATGGTATCTATATAATTCTGCCTCGACCCACAGTGTGTGCCGTCAACCGAATTAACTTTCGGCAATGATGTCAATGACTCAAGCAAACAAACACGTGTTGTTGTTGTTTTGGCATACACAGTTTGAACACTTGTAGTTGTTGTTGGCTGGTTCCACGCATGAAGGCGCAATATCGCCTCGTGGGATTTTTCATATAACACACTCTCTCTAGGTATGTATAGAAGTAAAATTCACGAATATGCATATATAAACCCCTAGGGGGTGATATCAGATTGAAGACGGCGTTGATATCACTACTAAATTTGCAGATATGTTCATGGGATTTATGGCAGATAATACACTGATGATACTCGGTGTGATATCACCATCAGATCTCGGCTGCGCCTCGATCTGATAGTGATATCACACCTCTCTCATCAGTGCATTATCTCATACATAGAATGCACAGACATACTGCAATGTGTCTTGAGTTGTAGACGTTTCTCTGTCTGTAAGTTAGAGCATGTATGTTTGTATTCTCTGCACTATGTTTCACTAATGACACCGTTTTGTCTGTTGCAATAACCGTTTATCATATGCCAGTGGATGTCGGGGACATTTTAGTATCTTTCAAATGACCAAAGCAAGAAATACAGCGTTTATTCACACATTTATTCGATTCACATACAGACCATTTCAGAGTTCCAAGAGCATCAGTGTAAAACGCAAATTGGCGGAAAAAAACGTCAAACATAACGGAATCGGGCCAGGAGAGCGACCATGTGCTTTTGTTTACCCTTCAAAATAATGACGTTTTCTTGAACTGGCAGCTGCCCGGGCAAGTGTGGAATTTACAGCTCGCCGGGCAGAAATTTGTTATTGAAAAAATAGGCACAGCTATACTCTGATTTTTCTAACTCGTTTACACCGTTTTTTGCCGATATTTTTGCGATGTTTAATGGTATCGTATTGTAACTTTGCAAACTTCACCTGGAGATCAAACGGCATTTTGCTGCAAACTTTCAGACTTCTGCTGATAGAATTGTGAGAGTTATAGTGCAGCGGATATTTGCCAAATATGAGAAGGATTGTGGGTTTGGTGGTAAAAGCACCAAAATTGGTACAATTCAGGCTAAGTACATATATATTGATTTTAGCTACAATACCAAGCCAGATTTAGCCCTAATTTAGAAATATGGCCAAAAATCCAAGATGGCCGACATCGTTCATGTAAAAATGTTGAAATGGCCATAACTTCCGTGATATTCAACATATCAATACAAATAAGGTGTCTACACCTATGTTTTCTTACCTGGGAAAACCAACTAGACCATCCGATTTCGCATACAGTGACCTGCAAGGTGCCAACACCCCCCCAACCCCCCCCCCCCCCCAAAAAAAAACAAAAACACTAAGACTAGGACTCGGAATCAGCAGTCATAACTGAACAAATGGATATTTGTATAATCCAAGTGATGTGATGTTCTACTTGAAATTACAGTTGTAACAGATTTTTTTCTGGAAACACTTTCTCTTTAATAGTATCTTGTGAAAACCATGTTATACACCTCATTTGCATTTATAAAAAATGACCTATTTCAAATTGTGCCTATTTCTTCGGGCCAAATTTAAAAACTCACTGATTAAAAATATCAAAATCATACTTTTAGCACTGCTAGTTCATCAGAAATAACTTCGAAATAAATATATAAAATGACTCATTACATCAATCCAACATGGCTGCCTAAATGATCCACAATAATGAGCCACAATAAAACAAATAAAATGCAGTGTAATTAAAATGGACAGGGTTTTTTTTGGAACAATATGTTTGAATCAAAAGGAAGAAATTGATATGGTGCGTGTTTTGCTGCCACAGACATAAAAATATCGTTTCATACCCGATGAGTGAGAATGAACATATGCAATGAACCAGTTGAAAGAGTTCAGGTCATATGTGATCGTGATCACCAAGTGACAAGTCGACACTTCTGAGCTGGTAAAGCGTATACCATGGCATTATCTGCATAACTCTGTGTAGCACAGACTATTTTTTTTCTGTACACCTCTTTGACTTCAGTCTTCCTGCAGTCATATAAGATGATGTCCATTAGATTTGACGAGTATTCTCAACGGTTGGTCTCTAATTGAAGACATTTCCATTGATGAAATGTCATCCTCGGTCGCTTCGGTTGGCAGTTAACACTACGTTTACTCGGCTGTGATGCTGCAACACTAGGCAGTACAAATGTAGTATTTGTAATTCTGATGCAGAAGTGCTCTCTGCGACTTTGTCACAAAACCGCTGGTATTTCAAGCTGCAATCTCCCAATCTGCAGTACTTCCGAACAAAGATACCAATGCTTTCTTCCCCAATGTCTTTTTGTGTATGGTTCAGAATGGTGAATATTTTCGCTTGCTCACAGAAGATGCTGAAACAAGTGGACTATATCATCTCGGATCCGGGAAATGGGCAAAAAAATAAATTTTCACAGCCATCTTGTATTAAATGCACATTAGTTACGTTGTATATGAGATGGTTTTCAAGAGATATCATAAGACAGATTGTAGATGGAAATACATTCCCTTGCCTTTAACTCCGAGTGGCCCACCAGTTTGCCAGGACTACACATATAGGTTGAGTTATGAATTCTGAAGGTAGACTTCTGTGTTTTGGTGGGTCATATGGGGAATTGGCACCTTGTGGGTCACTGTATGTAGAATCTGAGTGTCTGATTGGCTTCCCCAGGTCACAAAACATCAGAATGGACACCTTATTTGTCTTTGTATGTCAAATATTAAGAAAGTTATGACCATTTCCATATTTTGATACGGGCGATGGTGGCCATTTTGGATTTTTGGCCATATTTCTGGGTTCGGGCAAAATCTGGCTTGGTATTGTAGCTAAAATCAATATATATGTACTCAGCCTGATTTGTACCAATTTTGGTGTTTTTACCACCAAACCCACAATTCTACTACATATCTGCTGCACTAAGCAATCTACTGCAACGATAAATTTTCACTGAAATCCTGTCGTTTGCATGTCAACAAATATTGTTTTCCTTTGGCACGTGGTGGGCGATTCTGTTTGGATGATTTGCATAGGGGCCCGGGTTAGGAATTGGGACCGCCCACGCAGGTAAACTGATTCGAAATGACTCGCACGTGCATTCACCTTCACGACAACTGACAACCCGATCCTCCTATTATTACTAATTTGAACTTTGGATTCCGTCATCAGTTGTCGAGAACCAAGCAATATGTCGGCGCCCATGGTTCGAGCAAATCCTCGCTTAAATAAAACTTTTGTGTTTTGAGAGAAACAGATAGCGTTCCGGAAGGCAGGTTTGTGTAAATTAATTGCCGTTTGTATCACAGATATGCAATATTCAGTTGAATAGTTCGCTCGAAGTAACTTGACTGAACTGAAGGCAAAAAACGGTGTAAACGAGTTTTAAAAATCAGGGTATATTAAAAAAACAAAATACATAGAAATGGTGTATTTTCAGGTCTAAGTTTGTTGACAGTAATTTGAATTACTGTATAATAGCATTAACTACGCTATTTGCATCAACTGTCATTCTGGCATATGATAATGTGTGTTATTCATCATATCCTGACATCTTTGAACAGTAATGGAAGTACTGCAACTACGCAAACGGCAACAACAAAATATACTGTGCATTTGTCACTTGAGGGTTGATATTACCAGTGATCGGTTGCATTTAACCCTTTCACTGCCGGAGGCGACTTTATTCGACGGGGGGTTCACTGCCGGAAGCGACTTTAGTCGACCAAAATCAGAGGAAATCAGGGCAAATTGAAACACGATAAGTTGACATTTAATTTATGTTCCAGTAGTGAAAATTTGAAACTTCTATTCTATACATTGTCCTTAGAACAAAGCCACCTTATTTTATTATAATGGAAAATGTTTTCACAATAAATATGTCATTTAAATATACACTTTATAATTTCTTCAAAATACATAATGTAACTTGGCAATGTGATACAAGGTCTGAAACAGTTTTGTGCAGTGAAAGGGTTAAATCAATGTTAAATTGGGCAACTTCGGATGTGCGTTTCACCTTTCAAAAAACAATTAGGGCTTAACGGTTGATAGGGTGTGATAATATAGTCATATTACTTCGATGAAATCTAGGTCACTATAGAGCATGATAGTACCAATTTTTCATAAAATGATGTTGAACAGGACCCCTGTCAATTTACCTCGTTTTTAGATCGAGATTGCCGACATAGCATACATTCATCAAAACCTTTCTCTACTCCAAATCCCGGGGAATACCATCGGGATTTTTTCTTTTCCCAAAACCAGATTCCCGCACGCGCAAAATGAACCAGCAAGTGGATCAATGTCGCTGCGTGTGGTCTCTCTAGGCAACCATGCATCTGGCGAAATGATGTCCTCAATGTGTGAGGCATCCCCAGGTCTATTCCTGGTATCAAGCCTGGATGGCTCTAGTCATAGGCATACATACGGCGATCATTTGTGTTACTGAGGACATGTCATCAATCTGATTGTTGTTTCCTCTGGTTTTCCTCATGAAATTGAACATATTCAATGCACAGTTACTTGGGTTATTCACATGCAATCGTTTGTCACTGGAGCTAAGTCTTACATATCAACACTTTGGCTACAGTTCGAATTTGATTTCACTTTTTGTGTTTACATAATCTCCTTTAATAAGCTTCTCTGTAAATCCTGCACTTCTGTTGTCCAAGTCAGACACTGTTTCGTCGCGTCTCAAATGAGCTTAATTTGTTTCACAAGAGATACAGCCGGTAATCATCATGACTGTGACATTGAGACAGGGATGTAACATGCACACTCTGAGGTTAATGAAAACGAAAAATTGAAATGATGATCTATACTAACACCAATATCTATGAACACATTGCTACCAAAAACAAGACATACACAACAAGCTTCAGTTGTTTCTATAAGACAATGAATTGCTGCTAAATTATATTCATCACAAGTGGTCTCCTGGCTCGGAGCCGTGTTTGACGTTTTGTTGTTGGTTGCATAGACAGTAGCCTCCAATGTGATGAAAGCAAACTTCAGACCGAGCTACTTAATACAGTATCAAGTTTAAATCGTTGAATAGTTCCCTGACAGTTTTGTTTAGAGTAATTTTAGTTCAGTTCGATTCAATGGTACAGCTATTGACAGTTCAGTTTCTGGGTATCTGTTACTCATCTCCGGAACTTCTGCAGGCATTTTAAAACATCAATACCAAGCCCATCAGTGTTGATCCTTGTGGTACCAGACGTACTTGTTGCCAATGTTACAATGTGCATGGTTTAAATGACAGTGATAAATAATCAATACCAGAAGTACAAGTGCGAGTGGTGAAGTGTTTTAATGGCAGGACTTCATGACTGTGGTATATTTGTTCAGATAATAGTTCATTAAGTCGTGGCATTCATTTGTTAACATGCTAAATCACCTTATATGATTGACATTTGATCTATTTGTTAACATGCTAAATCACCTTATATGATTGACATTTGATCTGTTTGTGACATCCAGTACAACTTCCAATGTTTGTTCAATGCTCATTTCATCATTAGTCTACTTGTCCATAATGGGTCGCCACACAAATTCATTTCTGTTTTGATGTGTATGTGTTTTCTGTACTTCTATTATGGTTTTTAACCATTCGGGATCATGATGCCAGATAAGTAGACAACCTGTGTTTTACAATACATTTGACTTGCGTTGTAACTTCGTATGGCATATTTCTGTTTCACCGTGTTTTCATATTTCAACAATGAAACTCAAGTGGTCCAGTCAGCTCATCTCCATATATAATACATTTTCTTTATGTACTTATTAGCAGAGGTGTACCATGTAATGGAGCAAGTTGACCCTTTGATCCTTCATAAAAAACATAGGATAGCACCGTTCATATTCCGGAATGGATTCATAAACCCTTTTGACAGATGAAATTCCATGGTATGTTTGGATGGATAACATTATGACCACTGTTGACAAAAACGGTTGGAATAGACGTGGAATCAATACCCAGTATCAAGTATTCCGAGCAAACAAAACAGGGTCCGTTATCCAATCTCATAGTCCGGGGACAGAAAGTCATATCAGGCATACGAAGTGAGAGAAAAAAAAAATGACAGGGAAACTCATGAACCCCCGTAAATGGCCATCAGGAGGTGAAATCAGGTGTTCCGGAAAGAGTGAGCATTTCCTGCCCCACTAGTGGCACCCGTCATGAATTCCCCAAAATTCCGAGCGAGCAAAACAGAGTCCATTATCCAATCTCATAATCCGGGGACAGAAAGTCATATCAGGCATACGAAGTGAGCAAACAAAACAGGGTCCGTCATCCAATCTCACAGTCCGGGGACAGAAAGTAACATCAGGCACACGAAGCGAGAGAAAACAAAAACGACAAGGAAACTCATGAACCCCCCAAAATGGCCATCAGGAGGTGAAATCAGGTGTTCCGGAAAGAGTGAGCATTTCCTGCCCCACTAGTGGCACCCGTCATGAATTCCCCAAAATTAACATGAAAATAGATTTAGTTGCATGGCAGACATGGATTTGCTGTATTTATCAACCAGATCATGATGACGTCCATAGAATTTCTTAAACGCAGCGATAAGTCTTGGTAAAACATATCCTTGTCGTAGCAGTTTAGAGACTAGCTGGGCACTTCGATAGACAAAGTCCTCATATTTGCAACTAGCTCTGGAATAGCGTATAAGTTGAGAAACAAACACACCATATGCCGGTGACATAGGAATGTTGCTGCTTAGAAAAGGGAAATTGACTATGGAAAAATTGTAGATTTTCATGATTGACACATTGTAGTGTAGACATCTGCAACAAAAAGGTATGATACCAGATCAAACCTCGATCAGCATGTGACGTGGAGTTACTGCACAAATTGATTTCATATTCAGTTGCGTACTTGCATCACGTTTGTGACTTATGTAAATAAAAACTCAGTGGTCAGTGTGCACATGACAAAACCCACAGCATTGTGAATATTATCAGTTTATTTGTTGGTATCAAGTAAATGAGAGACATGAAGTTGGACCGTTTCATATTATCTTGTTTGGTATAGCTAGATATATATATTCAAGAAATTGAGGAAATATAATTTAGCTCTCACATATTATGTATGTTTAACTAAAGCATGTTGGCAAGTATTTCTGGACGGAAACAAGACAAAAGCATTTGGTGTGTATTAGTGAAATTTCATGCAAAGGTTGAATCAATAATACCAGCGAGGTTTTGTAAAATACATTTTCAATAGATAGAATAGAATAGAATTTATTTCGCACTGGTACATAATCAATAATTCACATTAGTACATAAGAAAATATACAACCAATGGCGAGATGAAAGGCTTGAACCATCTTGGCTGTATACCTGGTAAATAATGGAGAATGAATTGAAAAAACAATGAGTAATGATGCAGCACTCAGGTGCCCAACAACTCATGGTGAGAGAAAAACAAAAAAAACGAGACAATCAGAGATTGCAGACCCTCGCCCTTCAGATTTAGTCACTAAAATTAGGCGATAATTGAGAGTTTTGATCTTAAGACCACCGCTTGTACGCCATACGATTGGGAATTGGCCAAAGAAAAATACAAAAATAGATTGAACATTTAATATTGATTAGAACCAGAGTTATAGCCAATAATGTGATTTTCTTTTTTCCGTTGCCATGGCAACCGTTTTCACCCGATTTTGGCAAAATTTGAAAGGGACTGAGCCACTACCATAGCATTCCAGCCCTATAAATTTCAAATCGATCGGACCGTATGCCATTGAGTTATGAGCGCAGACATTTGCACTGAAACGTCGCTGGCCAAAAATAACGGAAATCGTGACCCCCAATTTTTCGACATCGGGCGATAATGGAGAGTTTTCGTCGTACGACCATCGGTCATACACCAAACGATCGGGAAATTGGCCGAAGAAAAATACAAAAATAGTTCAAAAAATTAATATCAAGTAGAACCGGAGTTAGAGCCAATTATGTGATTTTCTTTTTTTCCGTTGCCATGGCAACCGTTTTTATCCGATTTTGACAAAATTTTAAAGGGACTGAGCCACCATTATAGCACTCTATTCCTATAAATTTCAAATCGATCGGACCGTTTGCCTTCGAGTTATGAGTGCAGACATTTGCACTGAAACGTCGCTGGCCAAAAATAACCGAAATCGTGACCCCCAATTTTTCGACATCGGGCGATAATGGAGAGTTTTCGTCGTACGACCATCGGTTATACACCAAACGATCGGGAATTGGCCGGAGAAAAATACAAAAATAGTTGGAAAAATTAATATCAAATAGAACCGGAGTTAGAGCCAATTATGTGAATTTCTTTTTTTCCGTTGCCATGGCAACCGTTTTCATCCGATTTTGGCAAAATTTTAAAGGGACTGAGCCACCACCATAGCACTCTTGCCCTATAAATTTCAAATCGATCGGACCGTTTGCCTTTGAGTTATGAGCGCAGACATTTGGACTGAAACGTCGCTGGCCAAAAATAACCGAAATCGTGACCCCCAATTTTTCGACATCGGGCGATAATGGAGAGTTTTCGTCGTACGAGGATCGGTCGTACACCAAACGATCGGGAATTGGCCAAAGAACAATACAAAAATAATTGGAAAAATTAATATCAGGTAGAACCGGAGTTAGAGCCAATTATGTGATTTTCTTTTTTTCCGTTGCCATGGCAACCGTTTTCATCCGATTTTGGCAAAAATTTGAAGGGACTGAGCCAGCACCATAGCACTTTTGCCCTATAAATTTCAAATCGATCGGGTTGTTTGCCTTTGAGTTATGAGCGCAGACATTTGCACTGAAACGTCGCTGGCCAAAAAAAAATCGAAACCGTGACCCCCAATTTTTCGACATCGGGCGATAATGGAGAGTTTTGGTCGTACGACCACGGGCCATATATCACATGATCAGGAATTGGCCATAGAAAAATACAAAATTAGTTAGAAAAATTTATCTTGAATAGAACCGGAGTTATGGTCAATTATTGATTTTTACATTTTCCGTTGCCATGGCAACAGTTTTTGTCCGATTTTGACCAGATTCGAGGAGGACCGAGCCACTGAGATACCGCTTCATCCCTATAAGTTTCATGTTGATCGGACCATTCTCCTTCGAGATATGCGCGCGGACAGACAAACATACAAACAAACAAACAAACGAGAAAACGCTGCAAGCAGCCTTGGCGAAATGCAGCGTCTTTTTTGCGTTTTAGATTTTAGCATTTTGACAGATTTGATGATATTTGCCATAAAACTAGATAACAGCATTACGATGAGATTACATCAGCGCTGTTCACAATTGTCTGAGCTGATGTTGCTCAAATACTTGAAAATTGAGCTGGACACACTTCAGATTTGATGACTTCTTGAGCGATACTTCAGACATTAATTGCAATATACAGTGGTTGTTTTTTATCACTGCTCCGCAGTGACACTTGGCGAAATCCAACTGTGAAAAACTAATTGAATTTTTAATTTTGAAATGTCATTGAGGAGCAGTTTGTGTTATAAACAAAAACTGTATTGGTGGGACAATTGCACTTACTAAATGCGTTATTGGTGTCTGATAGATGTAGTTTAATCATGACAGTTACCATAGTATTGACACTTTGAAAAAATCTGACACGTTAAAATTGATTGGATTTTTCGATTTTGTAGTTACTACTTGTAACGTTGGTGGCAATTGTGTAATTCAACTGTGCCAATAACTCAAAAGTATTCACAGCATGTCAACTTGATAGCAGTGTATGTTTGTTTTATTTTACACTGAAACGGCCTGAGAACTGAACAATGGGCATCCTGAACCAATTCGCTTGAAAATAATTCTACTTTCGGTTTTGTGTAGTTTGACACCACAGGTGTAATCTGATACCAAACCACACCTAGTATATAAAAAAATTTCTTTCCGGTTTGGTGTAATTTGACACAACAGCTGCATTCTGATACCAAACCTCACCTATTATATTGCAAATTCACCCTTTGGGTCCCAAAATAACGTCCTTTTTGCTCTACGATCAATATTTAATGAGATATGGAGGTTTTTATGGGAAGTGAGTGATAATAGGGGAAAGTATCTCTTTTGGGCCTTGAAAGACACCAAATTGGCTTAATAACTTATCCTTGGGCATCCTGAGCCCATTTGCTTGAAAAATAATTCTACTTCCGGTTTGGTGTAATTTGACACCACAGGGGTAATCTGATAACAAACCACACTTAGTTTATTGCCAAATAGCCCTATGGGTCCGAAAATAACGTCTTTTTTGCTCTATGAGCAATATTTACTGAGATATGGAGGTTTTCATGGGAAGTGAGTGATAATAGGGGAAAGTATCACTTTTGGGCATTGAAAGACACCAAATTGGCTTAATAACTGATCCTTGGGCATCCTGAGACCATTTGCTTGAAAAATAATTCTACTTCCGGTTTGGTCTAATTTGACACCACAGGTGTAATCTGATACCAAACCACACCTAATATAATGTCAATTAGCCCTACAGGTCCGAAAATAACGTCTTTTTTGCTCTACGAGCAATATTTACTGAGATATGGAGGTTTTCATGGGAAGTGAGTGATAATAGGGGAAAGTATCACTTAATAACTGATCCTTGGGCATCCTGAGCCCATTTGCTTGAAAAATAATTCTACTTCCGGTTTGGTGTAATTTCACATCACAGGTGTAATCTGATAACAAACCACACTTAGTTTAAAGCCAATTAGCCCTATGGGTCCGAAAATAACGTCTTTTTTGCTCTACGAGCAATATTTACTGAGATATGGAGGTTTTCATGGGAAGTGAGTGATAATAGGGGAAAGTATCACTTTTGGGCATTGAAAGACACCAAATTGGCTTAATAACTGATCCTTGGGCATCCTGAGACCATTTGCTTGAAAAATAATTCTACTTCCGGTTTGGTCTAATTTGACACCACAGGTGTAATCTGATACCAAACCACACCTAAAATAGTGCCATTTAGCCCTATGGGTCCGAAAATAACGTCCTTTTTGCTCTACGATCAATATTCACTGAGATATGGAGGTTTTCGTTGAAAAGTGGGTGATAATAGGGGAAAGTATCAATTTTTGGCCTTCAAACACACCAAAATGGCCTAATAACTGATCCTTGGGCATCCTGAGCCTATTTGCTTGGAAAATAATTCTACTTCCGGTTTGGTGTGAGATGACGTCATCATAGTGAAATACATGCTAATTTGCATAATCTATGCTTTTTATATATTAAACCTATGTTGCTGATCCGAAAATAATGTTATTTTTGCTCTATCTGCAATAGTTCTTGAGATATGGACCTTTTAAATTTATCATTGGCTTAAATGGCAGGCGATTTTCAAAACGTTCCTGTGACCTTGACCTTTGACCTACGACCTTGAAAAACAATGGGGGATCTAAGAATTTGGATGTGCATGTGTGGGCAATATTTCACAAAAATCTGACAAAAATGGCGCCCTCTAGAGGGCGAACAGACAAACAAACAAACAAAATTACAAACAAACATCCAAACCGATCAACATACTTGGCAAAATCGAAGATTTCGCCAAGTAACGAGAGGCCATAGGCCACACACTTGCCGGACCAGGTACGCAATTATGACGTCATTTGTCGTCAATTCTATACTGCTAACTTACTGTGAATGGAGTTTTTAAATATGCATGATATAATTGGGTTTATATATGTTATAATATAACCAGACAAGATCATAATATCTTCAAATGATGAGTTTCCTTTGAAATTTTACCGATTTGTTGCCACAAAAACGTCAATTACGTCAAATCCGATATATCAATTGTGCTAAAAATTGACAGAGACCATCACAGGACGACTCCACATCGTTTGCATATGCTAAACATGCAGTAAATGTTATAACTTGGCACATCTCACACTCAAAAAGCCTAAATGTCAGTCTGAAATCACGTTTGACGTCATTATGACGTCATTTGACGTCCGATTCCGAAAATGACAACATATTTGGAAAGTACTCTCGAAGACCTTTCAAACGAGCTACTACTCGATATTTTTGCAAAAGGTGAAGGTCAAGGTCATTTTTGAGGTCAACCTCGACCTCAGGCGCTTGCAAAGGCTATCGGTCATACGCCTTAGGTGTAAATGCAAAAGTTGTTAGGCTAAGTGAGTGCAATACTGTGGATTTACTTTCGTGTCTCTATCTTGCTTACTTCCTGAGATATAGTGACCCACATGGTTTTCACTCGCAGGTCAATATTGACCTTGAATTTCGACCTTTGACCTTGAAATTTTCTGGAACAAAATAACTTATCCTTGACTATAAATTGGTGTATTATCTGATTTTTGCGCACATTATTGACGCTTTTATCGGCATCGACAGCTTGAAACATGCAATTTTGCTTATAATGGGGTCGATTTCGTTGCCATAGAAACGTCAATTACGTCATAACGAATCGGCCGATCGGGCTAAAAATTGACACTGAGCATAAGGGATCAGTCCCACATCGTTTCCAAGCATCAGATCGAAAATCGGAGGAGGTGACCTCCAAGGTCAAATGTTCGACCTCAGGCGAACTTCTCAAGGTCAAGGTCAAAGGTCAAGGTCAAGGTCACAGAAGATAGAACTCGAGCTTATCTACAATATGAACTTGGTTTGAAGTCTCTAGGACCATTAGAACCGAAGTTATGGCCACTTATGTGTTTTCGACGTTTTGCTTGACCTTGACCTTGGCCTTTGACCTAGCTTCACCAAAATAGTGCGGTGCCTGCGCGGTATTCTAGAGAATAAGCACACGAAATTTGGAGAAAATCGGGCAAGAATTGTGGACGCTAGAGTGCGAACAAACAAACAAACAAACAAACACACAAACGAGACGCCATAGGCGACGCACTTGCCGGAATTCTGAAGGTCAAGGGTGACATTCAAGGTCGCATAAGAACGGCCTTTTGATACATTACAATATGGTCCTAGTTTGAAGTCTCTACGATGATTAGTTCCGAAGTTATTGTCATTATATTTTCACCTTTTTCTTGACTTTGACCTTGACCTTTGTACTTCTATTCGTAGAGGTCAATGCTGTCAATATGCATACCAAGTTTCAAGGGATTCCATACACTATTGACGATGTTGTGGCCTTTTGAAATTTCAAGAATTTGACGTTTATGACGTCACTGTGACGTCAGTGTACGTTATAGCGCCAAAAATAAAATATCATTGGAATCAGAGGCTCAAGGCCTTTCCAACGATATACTACTCAATGTGGTGCGCTGACCTTCGTACTTGACCTTGAATTTAACCTTAGGCGAACTTCTCAAGGTCAAGGTCAAATGTCAAGGTCAAGGTCACAGAAGATATAACTCGAGTTTATCTAAAATATGCATTTGATTTGAAGACTCTGGGACGCTTAGAACCGGAGTTATGGCCACCTCTGTGTTTTAGACATTTTGCATGACCTTGACTTACGTCATTTGTCATCAATTCTATGCTGCAAACATACTGTGAATGGAGTTTTTGAATATGCATGATAAAAGTCTGTTTATATTATGTTATATTATCACCGTACAAATTCATAATATCTTCAAATAATGAGTTTCCTTTGAAATTTCACCGATTTGTTGCCACAAAAACGTCAATTACGTCAAAACGAATATATCGATTGAGCTAAAAATTGATAGAGACCATCATAGAAAGAAACCACATCGTTTGCATCTGTTAGATCTGCAGTAAATGTTATATCTTTGCACATCTGACACTCAAAAGGCCTGAATATCAGTCTGAAATCACGTTTGACGTCATTATGACGTCAATTGACGTCCGATTCCGAAAATAACAACAGATTTGGAAACTACTTTCAAAGACCTTTCAAACGAGCTACTACTCGATATTTTTGCAAAAGGTCAAGGTCAAGGTCATTTTTTAGGTCAACTTCGACCTCAGGCGCTTGCAAAGGCTATCGCTCATACGCCTTAGGTGTAAATATAAAAGTTGTTAGGCTAAGTAAGTGCAATACTGTGGATTTACTTTCGTGTCTCTATCTTGCTTACTTCCTGAGATATAGTGACCTACATGGTTTTCGCTTGCGGGTCAATATTGACCTTGACTTTCGACCTTTGACCTTGAAATTTCGTGGAACGAAAGAACTCGTCCTTGGCTATAAACAGGTGTATCATTAGATTTTTACGCACATTATTGACGCTTTTATCAGCATGGACAGCTTGAAACATGCAATTTCGCTTATAATGGGACCAATTTTGTTGCCATAGAAACGTCAATTACGTCATAACGGATTGACCGATCGCGCTAAAAATTGATACTGACCATACGGGACCGGTCCCACATCGTTTCCAAGCATCAGATCGATAATCGGAGGAGGTGACCTCCAAGGTCAAATATTCGACCTCGGGCGAACTTCTCAAGGTGAAGGTCAAAGGTCAAGGTCAAGGTCACAAAATATAGAACTCGAGTATATCTACAATATGCACTTGGTTTGAAGTCTCTAGGACGAATAGAACCGGAGTTATGGCCCCTTATGTGTTTTCGACGTTTTGCTTGACCTTGACCTTGACCTTTGACCTAGATCCACCAAAATAGTGCGGTGCCTGCCCAGTAACCTACCGATATTGAGTATGTAATATGAACGGATTCGACCTAGAACTGTGGACGCTAGAGTGAAAACAAACAAACAAACACACAAACCCATCCATCCATCCATCCATCCATCCACGAACAGACCAACATACTTGCCGAAATCGTAGATTCCGGCAAGTAACAAACACATCCACGAACAGACCAACATACTTGCCGAAATCTTTAGATTCCGGCAAGTAACAAACAAACATACAAACGGACAGACCCAATTGCAATACCCTCTGCCCCTATCGGGGCGAGGGTAACAAAAATACCACACAAACTAAAAGCCCAGGGTAGGTATGGATAATTGAGTTGAAACATATGTACACGCATAACATAGATACATTAAACAAATTAACGATAATTAACTTTGGTAACATAGAAGTAAATGTGTCGATTTGTGCAAGCTAAGTGATCGTGGGGGGAAAAGTGGGAAGAGAGATGATGATGATGCGGATGCGGACGATGATGAGGGGGATAATAACTTTTGCCTGATATTTGTAGCAACAACTGCATGGATTCTTCAGTATGAATGAAACTGACAATAACGGGAGAAATGTGTGCTCCAAGATAGAATGCAGAAAATTTGAGCAGGCATAACAGCTCATTGTGTTTCTAATATTGTGTAAAATTTGCATAATGTCATTCTATTTGGCACTGAAACTGCCAATTTTAGAGGTAGTTTTTCGTGTTCACACAACCTCCTCTAGTAAGCTTCCCTGCACTTCTGTTGCTCAGAATAGACAGTTCTTTCCCCATCTCAGATGAACTCATTTTGTTTCAACAGGGAGAATCATCGTGACATTGATATTGAGTCAGGACTGTGACATGCACACTATGTGGTTGAATATACGTAGAGACCACCAAGTGGAAATAATATTATACACTAACAGTAATATCTACAAACGTTTCACCACAAGTGAGAAATAGCAGACACAACAAGCTGTGGTTCTTGTGATCGGACACAGTGAACGGCGGCTAAATGATATTCATCACAACCTAAACAGGGCTATAACCTCGGGGCCATGTTCGAAATTTGGCTGTCAGGGGCCATGTTCGAAATTTGGCTGCCAGATACGGTAACATCTCATGTGGTGAAGAAATATCAGGGCAGCTTTCATTCATATCAAGCTACTTAATACAGTATGAAGGCTAAATCTTTGAATAGTTTCTCGACATCTGACAGCTTTGTTTAGAGTAATTTTAGCTCAATCTGTCTATTCTGTAGATTCATTGACAATTCAGATTTTAGATACTCGTTACTCATTTCCTAATCCTCCGGTGGCGTTTCGAGGCATCAATATCAAACTCATCAGTGATGATTCTGATGGTACCAGACGTACTTGTGGCCAACATAGCAATGTTCGTGGCGGAAATGACAGTGATATATCATCAATACTTTGTCTACAAGTGCGAGTGGTCAAGTGCTCCAACGGCAGGACTGCATAAGCATGGCATATGTGCTTAGATGATAGTTCATTAAGTCAGGGCATTCATTTGTAACAAGGCTGCTCAACAGAATGCTAAATCTCCACATGTGAGTGACATTCGAGTGTTTGATTGTGTCATTCAGAACAACTTCCAATATTCGTTCGATTATCATTTCATCATTACTTCACTCGTCAGTAAATGACCAAAACAAGGATTAGCATGCATTGGTGTTGATGTCAATGGTTTGTTTTGTAGTTTCTGATTTCGATGTATCAACCTTTTAATTCGGGCAATATGAGAGAGATAGGTACTTGTGCATTACACTTCATATTATTGTGTCGTCATTTTTCAACAATGAAACTCAAATTATCCAAATATGTCATTACCCTCGCCCCGACAGAGTTCAACCTGCAAATTGACTAAATCAGTGGGGTGAGGGTCTGCAATCTCTGATTGTCTTGTCTATGTATATAATCCATTTTCATTGAGTATCATTTAGCAGTGATGCACTATTTAATGTAGCATGCAGAACTGGTTATCATCGACTGGAACGTGGTACATTGATAATGTCGTAGAATGTCATGTTATACACAATGTGGTGTAGATTTCGTTAACAAAAAGGTAATTCCATATCATATCATAGTTAAATCAGCACGTGCTGTGGGAAAACACACATGCGAAGAGTAAGAGAGTTGCGAAGAGTTGCCTTAAGAAGAGAAAACAACTCCTTGATGCAAAAAACGTACAGTTTGATCAGTGTAGAGTCCAAAAATGAATTATTTTGTGACCTTTTTGACATTCGTAGACAGAGAGAGTGAAATTAAATTGTGCTATGAGCATGCTTCAGGAACTCTGTGCGTTGTATTTTATATAAATGTGATGTATATTATACGTGGACCTTCGTAGTCAAAATATCGTGCTGACAAATAATATCCAGAATATAAGTAACCTGTGCTAAGCCTGACCCTTCCTAATCACATTTCTTTCAACAACTAATACGTTTTCTGTCTTTACATACACTTGTGAGTTAAATTACAGACGCAAACTGCCCATTGTCTGTGGTTGTTAGTTGAGTAGTAATATCGCCTGGATATAGTTGTAGCTTTAAAGAGGCATGGAGTCAAGTAAACTGGGGCCGACTGTAACTGGATGAAAAATTCTGGAAAACAGTACAGAGATACAGTAGGTCAAGTTAATGGCATAAGAGTACAAATGACAAAGTCATAATCTATACTATATTTCAATGAAAGACAATGAACTGCTGCTAAACGATATTTGTCTAAAGCTGAAGCGGTCCCCAGCCTCGGAGCCATATTTGACATTTAGCTGTCAGATTCACAAACGGTAGCATGTAAGTATCAATCTATCACCACCGATACAGCCAAATTTTGATGATTCCAATAACAAACGTAAAACACAGCATTTTGCAATAGAAACAAAGCCCAACCAAATAGTTTATCAACTGTACACCTGCTTGAATTAGATATTAGAAAAATGCATGAAATTAATTATCGCCTGGATATAGTTGTAGCTTTAAAGAGGCATGGAGTCAAGTAAACTGGGGCCGACTGTAACTGGATGAAAAATTCTGGAAAACAGTACAGAGATACAGTAGGTCAAGTTAATGGCATAAGAGTACAAATGACAAAGTCATAATCTATACTATATTTCAATGAAAGACAATGAACTGCTGCTAAACGATATTTGTCTAAAGCTGAAGCGGTCCCCAGCCTCGGAGCCATATTTGACATTTAGCTGTCAGATTCACAAACGGTAGCATGTAAGTATCAATCTATCACCACCGATACAGCCAAATTTTGATGATTCCAATAACAAACGTAAAACACAGCATTTTGCAATAGAAACAAAGCCCAACCAAATAGTTTATCAACTGTACACCTGCTTGAATTAGATATTAGAAAAATGCATGAAATTAATTGAAATTTGGTAGGTCTATGCCCCTTATAAACGATTCGTGTTAGTCTATTTTTTTTCGGTTAGTGAAATAAAAATATCTGCCAACACGTTAATAGAATGCTGCGTTAATAATGTATACAACCTGCAAATTGACTAAATCAGTGGGGTGAGGGTCTGCAATCTCGGATTGTCCTGTCTACATATATAATCCATTTTCCTTATGTATCATTTAGCAGTGATGCACTATTTAATGTAACATGCGGAACTGGTTATCATCGACTGGAACGTGGTACATTGATAATGTCGTAGAATGTCATGTTTTTTCAGCTCACAACATCTGATGTGATGAAGGAAACTTGTGGCAGCCTTCATTCAGACCAAGCTGCTTGATAGTTTCAAGTCTAAATCGTTGGATATTTCCCTGGTATCTGCCAGTTTTGCTTAGAGTAATTTTCGCTCACTTAGTTTTAATGGTACAGTTATTGACAGTTCAGTTTCTGGATATCCATGACTCATCTTCTGAACTTCTGCACAATATCGTATTGCCCGCTAATATCGATTGCGAAATATATTGCTCGCTTCAATTATTCGTTATTTTTGATAATTGATATCCAGGCCCATGCTAATATATATTTAATATACAGTATACTCCTTCGTAATTATATATGCATGCTAAAAGGTGTGGTTTGTTACTCCGCCAATCATAGGTATTCGCCTCACCTTCACCCCCCCCCCCCCACACACACACACACAAACCTACAACCCAGACTCTCTTACTTCCCCGCAGCGATTCGACTGATTGGTCAAACCATTGTCACGTGTTATCTGCATTGTAGTCGACTTCAACGAGACTTCTGATTGTTTGGTTCATCTAAAATAAGATTTTGAACGAAAACTAACCATCTAAAATATATACAGATATTATGTATATACCATAATGCCAAGAAAAATCATAGTGTACATATTGATAAAAAAATTCGTGGAAATCTTATTCGTGGAATTCGTGGAAATCTTATTCGTGGGATTCGTGGAAATCTTATAATATCAAAATATTCGTTGAAATAGGTTATTGAATAAATATACCGTCGTAATCAAACATACAAACCGAACGATTGTAGAATAAAAGGAATGACAGTCTAAGTATTTATGAGGAGTAAAACAGAATATATCTGCGTTCAAATATAGATTTGAACGTGCATAAGCTTACAATATTCTAACTCACTGGATATCACGATATGCATAACAATAAAATCTACTCATGCTACATATAGCCGTCATATTTATTTCACAGAACTTCTATCCGAACGGAAATATAAGAACAAGAATATTTCAAAAACGAAAAAAAAATATTTGGGTGCTGAGATGAGACCGGATAAATTGTATTTATGTAAAGGGTAAAATTTATTCTAAAAATTTTTATTAATTGCCAATGAAGATCGGTATCGGTTATGGTGGACACTTGCAATATATCGTGAAGATATGCTGCCGTGCAAAGGTAAAAGGCAGTATCTGCAATATCCATAAAATGAGGAAATAGCCTTCGAATGTTTCTACTCGGGCTGCTTTCTGTATACATACTTTCAAAATTGTTCATCACCTGATGAAATACATAGAACTGATATGTTTTTTGTCCAAAATGTAAAGTTACATTCCAACAATTATTTTGCCTAGTATATAAGCTTTCGTGCAGATACTGCCATTTGCCTCTGCATCACCTTGTGTTGTCCCCAGTATTGAACAGGCAGTATCTGCTCAAAATTGTATGCAATCACTTTCCATCATTCATTATTCATAAATATTTTGTCCAGCTTTGACTGAAGTACTACATTGACCTGTTCAAGCGCCTGGGCGCTTATTTGCAGTTAAATGGAATTTTGTATCATGGCACTCGCGGGTCTGATCAATTCCGATGAATGTGTAAGCTATTCCGTACATGTGAATTCTGTGAATTCTGGTCGCTGCCAACTGGTCACAAATTTCACAGCCAGTTTTTAGGATCCACGTTTCGCTCTTCATTGGTCTGGGTATATACACGGGGGGAGGGGGGGGGGGGGTGACACAGGGGATATGGAAGCGAGTCACTAACGGGATAGTGACAAAGTAATCAGCCCATCAGAAGCTGTCTTATGTAGCCTAGGGCCATACAAATGGATCTTTCACATGCATTAGTACTTATTTCATTTGGTGATTTCTTTCATCATAACGAAGATGCACATGTATTAACGCATTTTGAAATATGTATGCCTTTTCCGGGGTCTCGGAATATATGTTAGTTGCATTGGAACGTGTGATTTGTATACATGATCATCACACAATACTGAAATAATCCCATAGTTCTCTTCACGGGTTCATGTAGGAAATACTTCGCAGGGCCCCGTTTGCTGAAATCACCTAACATGCCGAGCATCATCAAACATAGCTCTCCGGACGTGGCTGTTGAGCCAAATACGCTAGTTGCAATTCAAAGTCAAATGAAAATCAAAATTATCAATTAAAGAAAGTCACCAGGTCAAACAAGCAGAGCACAGACTTGAAGATGAATCGATTCCCTAATCTCCACGCACATGTACATGTATTCGCTACCCACACTTTGGGTTTCTGAAAATATTCGTTTTGTGTATAATGAATTATTGATCCAATTATCTCAGAAATAAAATCATTTTATGAGGTGCATCGGGAATGATCAGAGGCTCCACCAGTTTTGCCACTGTGACCATTAAATATATGCACACCTCCCAAATTCCTCACCATCCTATTGCCTGCAGCGATATTTTCTCTGATGATCTGAGACGAGACTTGTAATGGGCATAAGCCTATTCTGTGCTATGACGGTGCGATGACAAGACGTTTTGTTTATATACACGAGCGTTGTGGCTGAGTCAGATGATGTCTATTGTATATCGGATTCTAGTGTCGAGGCCTATCAAATGCTTAGCTGTTTATCCAACCTGTAACAACCCTTCCCCCGACCTGCCAACCCAGTCACCGTGATACAAGCTTGCATTGAGGATGGATATTGAATGATCGAGGTAGACTCTTTGTGAGGGTCGGGTTTACCCAGAACGAAAAACCCACGGTCATGATTCTCAGTTACAGGCTCAATTAGCCGGCTCAATGCGAGTTCAAGTAGGAACTTCCCTCCCTATCCCATGTTGTTATATTGACACTGACAGGCACAGGAATGACAGGCATACGTTTGTAAATAGAATAGAATAGAATAGAATTTATTTCGCACTGGTACATAATCAATAATTCACATTAGTACATAAGAAAATATACAACCAATGGCGAGATGAAGGGCTTGAGCCATCTTGGCTGTATACCTGGTAAATAATGGAGAATGAATTGAAAAAACAATGAATAATGATGCAGCACTCAGGTGCCCAACAACTCATGGTGAGAGAAAAACAAAAATACCACACAAACTAAAAGCCCAGGGTAGGTATGGATAATTGAGTTGAAACATATGTACACGCATAACATAGATACATTAAACAAATTAACGATAATTAACTTTGGTAACATAGAAGTAAATGTGTCGATTTGTGCAAGCTAAGTGATCGTGGGGGGGCGGGGGTTGGGGGGGGGGGGAGTGGGAATAGAGATGATGATGATGCAGATGCAGACGATGATGATGATGATGCGGATGAGGATGAGTAGTAGAGTACTCTGCTCATCCCCAGCTCCAGTGCATTATGGGTTGTGGCAGTCTTGTGCATAGGGATCTGCCAAAAACAAACACTGAATTTTTTTCCAGAAATTATACCGTTATCACATCAAATTTGTTACCAAGTCGAATAGCATTTCAATACGACATCATGGATATTAATATTTTAGGGGGATAAATGTACATGTATATATGGGAACTTATGCCATGTACAAGCAAGTACTTTATGATTAGAAAATAGTATCATACATGTATAGCACGGACATAAAGAGATAAACACAACAATGAACAACAAAGGAACAAGAATGTTCATGTAACCACAAATCAACCTTCACAACGTGCATTCCTTCATTTGATATGAAGACCGCATCCTTTACTTGTTGAACTGTCAGGTTGACAATACCCCCTGGCCTTGTTGCGTTGCTAACTACCAACTGAACTATCAGATAATTACGAACCCTGGTATGGGATTCAACCGTGAGAGCAGGTAAATTTCCTAAATAACTCACAGCCTTTCTGGCATTTGCGCAGGTGTCATATGACTTTATGAGCTCAGGAGATATTATCTCAGCTGTTGAAAAAAAATATTAGCAGATATTATCATGTTGTGAAAAAGAAACAAATGTTAAGCTTCATCCACATGTTCTATGCTTCAGGAACCAGCATGCTTCTGTAATTGTACGAAAACTATAACTTCAGTAAAAACAGTTAAAACAACTGTTATCTATAATACAGAACCTTTGTCTTTGGCTCCTTTCTCAACTGTGCGAACTTTGATGTCCTTTGTCAGCGCAGTGTTCCAGAGATCTATTTGTCTCTCCAAAGTTTCCTGCTCAGATTTACTGATGTCTGGATAACCATTTAGTACCAAGAAATTCCCAAACTTTTTAAGGCTGAGTAGATGATTTTTGATGGTGGAGGCCTGAAGTTTGCTCTGGTTTATCTCAATGAAATACAACAGCCAAGTGATCAACAGCACTTTGGACAGCCAAAACCATAGCACTTATTTGCTTTGAATCTTTCAGGGTCTTTCGACCACCGGAGAGGGACTGCAGCCATTTTATGAATGAGATATGTTTCGCCTCTGAAAGACAATATTGACGGGTCTTTAATCATACAAAAAGTGATTGAAGTTAACACAAGGGCTAGAAAGGTTACCAAGAAATTTACTATGTAGGTTTTTTAAGACCATTTTGTGGGGAACACAATGGTATTCTTGGGGGCTAATTTCAAGGTCACACAAAAAAGCTTTGCAAGCTCATAAAACATTTTCAAACTCTATCTACAAGCCTATTGTCTGTGAAGGCCAATATTTACTTTCAGGTCAGACATGTCACCTCGATATTTGATACTCAAGGTCATCCGAGGTCAATTTCAACACAACCTAAAGATCGACCACACAGTGCTCCCTGTAAAACAGGACCTCTCTAGAATAAGATTTCCATGTCTGTAAAAACTAATCTGTATTCCTCATGCTCCATTCTGACAGTATGTAAATGGACCCCGAGAAATAAGACTTCCTGTAAGAAAACACTTCATTCGCTCTGCAAAATGTAGTCATATAATACAGTGATCATCTGATTTCCGATATGCTCATCATACAGTCATTTTGAGCTCTCTCTCGATTCATATGCTGTTCGAGGTCACCAAAATATGTTACGTATCAGAAATCCTATATACGTTGGAAGCGTTTTGCCGCAGGGGTTGATTTTGGGTACTTTTTTTCGCAAAAAAAAAAAAAATAAAAATAAAAACGCTGGTAAACATTAAATATCAAAATGTGGACAATGGCGATGGATGGACAGATACACAGACTTATGCATTACCATGCCAGTAAGATATCGGACCAGAGGTCAGTTAATCTAAAAACAAAACAAAAGTTTTTCTGTACTGTGCAGTTGAAAAGAATCCACCAAAGACATACCTGTAAAACACCTATAGATTTAGTGTTTTGTATTATTTATTTTTGGGGAGTTTTGCAGTTGATTTGTGTGGGACCTAGATATACGTTGGTTGGACGTTTAAGGCCGGCACATAGGGCGACTGTGTCCGAGTCACTTGAATATAATCAGAAATACATAACGAAGAGAGATCTCTCTCATCAAAAACCCATAAGAGAGTCTCTGATCTAATTCATCCTGGTTATAAAAAAGTGCGTAAATATCAATATTAGTAGTTAGAGCCAAATAAATTGTCATGATTGTGCTTTAGTATGCCACATGAACGATATTATATCGGTGGTAGGAATAAAACAATAGTAATGTGTGGCCCTTATTATGACATCATACTGGGGATACAATAAAACTAGGGCTTACAAGTATCAACTTTGTCCTGAATAAATATCGGTAAGGTGTCTAGCCACGTGCACTTCTCATGCTGCTTTTTATTTCACCGTACTGTAGTTTCAAAATGAATAGAGAATTGCATTTTTGCTGCCAAAAAGTGGGACAAACCACGTACCAGGTTTACCACATTCCGCTTGCTTTTGTTTAGGGTTATAATGCACTGTACATACCGCAGGTTTACTCGTTAGACCAGACCAATCGACTAACTCAATCGGACTTGATGTGGTCCCTTGCCTATGATATAAAGCCACAAATAAAAATTCCATGGATTAGCGTTGCAACACAAGGTTTAGCGTTGCACAATCACATCGCTATCAATATCTGGGTAGTTCTACTAATTTCGCCACATATTTCATGATATATACACTCCAAGTTACACGATGTGTGATTGGACGATGAATGTACACTATTTTACAACAAATCATTGGTGTTTATTCGCCGTTTGAGTGGTGTTTCCATATTGTCTTCGCCATATTGTCTCCATATTGTCTTTTCGTCTTGGACCCAGGATGCGCGTACAATACACCCAGGATGTTCGTTGCATAACCCAGGATGCGCCGACCAAACCCAGGTTTAGCGGACTGGTTCCCCAGCGTGAATTTGTAATTTCGCCTTCGCCTTCTCGAAATTTCACCTTCTCATACGTATGAGATACAAAGCATGAGGCACGCCTTCTTATACGTATGTGATACAAAGTCATACGTATGGAATAATAAGTCATACGTATGAAATAATAGGTCATGCGTATGAGATACGCTAAAGCCATACGTATGGAAAAATAAGTCATAAGTATGAAATAATAGGTCATACGTAGGATATAGTATATCTCATACGTATGAGATACCGACCATGATGTTTCCATGGAAACTCCATGAAATTGAAGTGCCTAACGACTGTGATTGGTCAAGCGTTTGTATTTATTATTAAAGTGAAGCATTTTTAAATTCACCATACTGCCGTGCAAAGGTAAAAGGCAGTATCTGCAAATTTCCCAATTTCCGGTTTATATGCTAATTAGTGATAGTTTTGCATGTTCTTTCTCATAATAAGGCTTGGTTGGATGTACCTCTCTCCCTGGCTGGGATACTGAATGGATCAAACGGCAGTATCTGAAAAATATCCATAGTTTACAGAGGTAAAGAGCAGTATCTACAAATACCACGTGTCTCTACCGGGACATCAGCAGTATCTGCACATATACTGCTCTTTACCTCTGTAACACTGCTCTTTTATCCAGATACTGCCGTTTACCTCTGCATGGAGGCAACATCCAAGAAGGAAACTCAGCCATACTCCCTATCTAAAATTGAATCTTCGTCTACCAGATCATTTACAAACGTATGCCTGTCATTCCTGTGCCTGTCAGTGTTAATATAACAACATGGGATAGGGAGGGAAGTTCCTACTTGAACTCGCATTGAGCCGGCTAATTGAGCCTGTAACTGAGAATCATGACCGTGGGTTTTTCGTTCTGGGTAAACCCGACCCTCACAAAGAGTCTACCTCGATCATTCAATATCCATCCTCAATGCAAGCTTGTATCACGGTGACTGGGTTGGCAGGTCGGGGGAAGGGTTGTTACAGGTTGGATAAACAGCTAAGCATTTGATAGGCCTCGACACTAGAATCCGAAAAGTATTTATGAGGAGTAAAACAGAATATGTCTGCGTTCAAATATAGATTTGAACGTGCATAAGCTTACAATATTCTAACTCACTGGATATCACGATATGCATAACAATAAAATCTACTCATGCTACATATAGCCGTCATATTTATTTCACAGAACGCCTTATCCGAACGGGAATATAAGAACAAGTATATTTCAAAAACGAAAAAAAAATATTTGGGTGCTGAGATGAGACCGGATAAATTGTATTGATGTAAAGGGTAAAATTTATTCTAAAAATTTATATTAATTGCCAATGAAGATCGGTATCGGTTATGGTGGACACTTGCAATATATCGTGAAGATATGGTGAATTTCAAAATGCTTCACTTTAATAATAAATACAAACGCTTGACCAATCACAGTCGTTAGGCACTTCAATTTCACGGAGTTTCCATGGAAACATCATGTTCGGTATCTCATACATATGAGATATTATCTCATACGTATGAGATATACTATATCCTACGTATGACCTATTATTTCATACTTATGACTTATTTTTCCATACGTATGGCTTTAGCGTATCTCATACGCATGACCTATTATTTCATACGTATGACTTATTATTCCATACGTATGACTTTGTATCACATACGTATAAGAAGGCGTGCCTCATGCTTTGTATCTCATACATATGAGAAGGTGAAATTTCGAGAAGGCGAAGGCGAAATTACAAATTCACGCTGGGGAACCAGTCCGCTAAACCTGGGTTTGGTCGGCGCATCCTGGGTTATGCAACGAACATCCTGGGTGTATTGTACGCGCATCCTGGGTCCAAGACGAAAAGACAATATGGAGACAATATGGCGAAGACAATATGGAAACACCACTCAAACGGCGAATAAACACCAATGATTCGTTGTAAAATAGTGTACATTCATCGTCCAATCACACATCGTGTAACTTGGAGTGTATATATCATGAAATATGTGGCGAAATTAGTAGAACTACCCAGATATTGATAGCGATGTGATTGTGCAACGCTAAACCTTGTGTTGCAACGCTAATCCATGGAATTTTTATTTGTGGCTTTATATCATAGGCAAGGGACCACATCAAGTCCGATTGAGTTAGTCGATTGGTCTGGTCTAACGAGTAAACCTGCGGTATGTACAGTGCATTATAACCCTAAACAAAAGCTAGCGGAATGTGGTAAACCTGGTACGTGGTTTGTCCCACTTTTTGGCAGCAAAAATGCAATTCTCTATTCATTTTGAAACTACAGTACGGTGAAATAAAAAGCAGCATGAGAAGTGCACGTGGCTAGACACCTTACCGATATTTATTCAGGACAAAGTTGATACTTGTAAGCCCTAGTTTTATTGTATCCCCAGTATGATGTCATAATAAGGGCCACACATTACTATTGTTTTATTCCTACCACCGATATAATATCGTTCATGTGGCATACTAAAGCACAATCATGACAATTTATTTGGCTCTAACTACTAATATTGATATTTACGCACTTTTTTATAACCAGGATGAATTAGATCAGAGACTCTCTTATGGGTTTTTGATGAGAGAGATCTCTCTTCGTTATGTATTTCTGATTATATTCAAGTGACTCGGACACAGTCGCCCTATGTGCCGGCCTTAAACGTCCAACCAACGTATATCTAGGTCCCACACAAATCAACTGCAAAACTCCCCAAAAATAAATAATACAAAACACTAAATCTATAGGTGTTTTACAGGAATGGTAAGAATTGTCAGATACAAATATTGTAGGGCCTATGTTCATTTTACACGAGTTGTTGTCATTCTTGGAATTCGGGACAATCCCCAGAAGTTCCAAGGCAAACTTGAGCATTTCAAAATGACCCTGGACCGTTTTGGAAGGATGCTTTACCATGATGCTTTCGATTTATTTCTTGACAATATGGCAATAAATATTAATATATCTAATATACCTTTTGTTTAATTACTAAGTTGGATCACACAAAGCTAATTATATGCTAAAAAATTGACAAGCATCGTGGTTTTGACTGATAAATTTGAATTAAACAAACATCCATGCAATGTATTTTATCACTGAATGAACATGTGGGAAAATTGTCTGAATTTATTATATTCTGTGATTTTAATTGGAACGGAGTTTGTGTAAATATCGTTCACTGTTCAGAGCCAATAATTAATTAGAAACATTTTATATTCCAAGATTGTCCTGAGCAAACTGGGCATCCCCGAGAATGCCCATACGCTCAAGAATGAGCACGACAATAAACTTATTGTGTACATACTGTTACGTACATGTACATGTACATGTACTCATGAGTGGCCTGTCGCAGTGTACAAAATACAAAACACGATTATATACCCAGGTTCAGCGTTGCAACGTGTTCGCCTCAAAACTGTGCTTTCCACAGTTTCTTGCATTATCGCACGCTATTTTGTCCGCTGTTAACTACTTACGAACATTCTTATCAATACTGCACAAAGTGATTCTGGCATGGTACGTTATTCTATCCTCCATGTCAGTGTTTGACTTTCGAGTCGCGACTGTCTCATTCATGGGGGCCGCCATTTTCCCGAAGGATGTTCATTGCAAACCCCAGGATGCGCCGACCAAACCCAGGATTAGCGGACTGGTTCCCCAGCGTAAAATTCCGAGGTCTAAAACACCACAAAGGTGAAGGGGAAAACACACAAAGAGAAATTACGGGATTGCGAGGGCGAAATTGGGCAAAGGCGAAATTACGAGAAGGCGAAGGCGAAATTACGCGAAGGCGAGGGCGAAAACACCACGAAGGCGAAGGCGAAAATACACGAAGGCGAATGTCCCTAATGTAGCTTCATAATGAAACTCAAATTTTCCAGACATGTCATTTACATATATGTACATATATAAAACATTTCATTAGGTATCGTTCAGCAGTGATACACACTGTAAAGTACATGTAGCGTGTAAAACTAGTTATCATTTATAGACAACCTTAAGTAGATATATTCCACATCTTTTATATTCCGAGATGGATTCATGAAACTTTTAGACAGATGTAATGAAATTGTATGCTGCGTTGACGATTATCATAACAAAGCCGACGTTGGCAATGGCCGGAATGGGCACATTGATAATATCGTAGATTGTCATGTTTTACACACTATCGTGTAGACATGTGCAACGAAAAGGTAATGTAATGATACCATATCAAAGCTAGATCAGCACGTGCTGGGGGAAAACACTGATGTGAAGACTAAATTGATTTTGTACTTTCATGCTCAGTTGTGTAATCGCATCACGTTTGTGGTCTATGGGGACAAAACTTTCTTGATGTGCAAAACGTATTATTTGGTGAATCCTGGGACTGATACCTCACCTTGCATCCAATTCAGCATAGACAATTGAAAAATATGACATAATCACTGAACGAAATTGTATTTCATTAAATTTATATGGAATACATTTGGGTATATGATGAGATGAAATCTTGTTCACTCATAATTCATGGTGTTATTGACTTTGTGCAATTATGAACTTCGAGATGCATGCTACTGTCAGACCTGTTGGTACAAGACCAATATTAAAATCAAGGTAAAATTCAAAACAGTCGTCTATGTTAATATCTGTTAATATTGAGGGCTTTTAGTATTATTGCCGAATGTATCCAAAATGTAGCATCTTATTTATATGACAAAATTATGTATTGACAACCAATGATTATCCATATTTTCACTAGACACATAGTTGACTATGTTTGCACGTGCATATCTGCATCAAAAACTTCTGGTTATCTCGTTTATGTGACTAAACAATATAAATATCAAAAATAAATGACAATAACTTCGCAATTGTACTCAGCACAAGAAAAAAAAGGAATGCAAAACACATCATAATGTTCATCAATGGTGTATGGTGTCTAATGCATTCATATGACTATGTTCCACTGTATGGGGATATAGAAATAAAATTCACGAATATGCATAGATAGAATGCACAGACATACTGCAATGTGTCTGAGTCGTAGACATTTCTCTGTCTGTAAGTTGGAGCATGTATGTTTGTATTCTCTGCACTATATTTCACTAATGACACCTTTTTGTCTGTGACAATGTGTGTTATTCACCATATCCTGACATCTTTGAACAGTAATGGAAGTACTGCAACTAGGCAAAAGGCAACAACAAAATATGCTGTGAACTTCTCACCTGATGCTTGGGATTGAACTGCCATGTCTAATTAGGCTCTAGTCATAGGCATACATCCGGCGATCATTTGTGTGACTGAGGACATGTCTTCAATCTATGAGTTATGAGTGCTGTTCCCGCTGGTTTTCCTCATGAAATTGAACATATTCAATGCACAAATAACACATTGGCTGCAATTCACACAATTGGTAAGACTATTAAATATTTCAGTTTGACTTTAGAATATTTTCAAACTTGATTTCAATGCTTTCGCGGTTGAATAAAGTATGTTGAATAGAACCTTTTTTCAAGGCCTAGACGTTGTTCATCTTCGACTCGGTTATGATAATGTGCCCTAACACAGCAAATGAGAGCAAGCACCGCAGCTCATTTTCTTCTTAAAGTATACAATCTGCATAATTTCATTATATTCAGCACTGGAGCTGCCGATTTCAGTGTCTCGTTTTGTGTTTATATAACTTTCCTTCTCCGTATATCCGGCACTTCTGTTGCCCAAGTCAGACACTGTGCCATCTCGTCTCAAATGAGCTTAATTTGTTTCACAAGGGATAATCATCCGGACTGAGACAGGGATGTAACATGCACACTCTGTGGTTTAATATACAAATGAAAACAAAAATTGAAATGATGATCTATGCTAACACCAATATCTACATTGCTACCACAAAAAAAGACAGACACAACAAGCTTCAGTTGTTTCTATAAAAGACAATGAATTACTGCTGAATTACATTCATCACAAGTGATCTCCTGGCTCGGAGCCGTGTTTGACATTTTGTTGTTGGTTGCACAGACAGTAGCCTCCAATGTAATGAAAACAAACTCGTGACAGCCTTCAGATCAAGCTAGTTCATAGAGTATCAAGTATTAATCCTTGAATAGTTCCCTGACACATGTCAGTCTTGTTTAGAATAATTTGAGCTCAGTTCGTTTGGACTGGTACAGATATTGAAAGTTCAGGTTTTGAATAGCTGTTACTCATCTCCTTAACTTCTGGAGGCGTTTTGAAGCATCAATACCGAACCCAAACCAAACCGTGGTGATTCGTATGGTACCAGACGTACTTGTTGCCAATGTTGCAATGTGCGTGGTTTGATGACAGTGATAAATAATCAGTACCGTCACTACAAGTGCGAGTGGTGATATGAAGTGAGCAGGACTTCATGACTGTGGTATATTTGTTCAGATAATAGTTCATTAGTTCGTGACATTTATTCGTGATTGTGACTGTTCAACGGAATGTTAAATCACGTCATATGAGTGATAACTAATTTTTTTGTGTCATCCAGAACAATATTTGTTCAATCTTCCTTCCATCGTTAGTGGTCTACTTGTCCATAATCAATCATGACAATAATTCAAATATCCTGTTTTGATGTGAATATTTCTTCTGTACCTTTTATTCTGATGTCAATATATCATGTTTTTCCCGTTCAGGAGGATGACACCAGATAAGTAGACAACATGCGTGCGACAATATATCTGATTTGTGTCGTAAATTCGTGGGAATATTCAAATGGTCCAGACATGTCATATACTCATATATTACATTTCCATTATAAACCATTTAACAGTGATGTACCTTGTGATGTAGCATGCGGAATCATTTATCCCTTATAGAAATCATTGGATAGACATATCCCACATCGATTATATTCCCGAATGGATTCATGAATATTTATGACAGATCAAGTTGAATGGTATACTTGGATGGAAAACATTAACCACTCAATCAAGAGCTGGAACGTGGCTCAATGATAATATTGTAGATGATCATGTTTGACATACTGTGGTGTAGACGACTGCAACAAGAAGGATTAATATGATACCTGTTCAAAGTTTGATCAGCATTTAACGTGGAAACTGCATAAATTGATTTTATATTCAGTTGAGTAGTTGCATCACGTTTAAATAAACAAAAGTCTCTTGAGTTACACAATACATTGTTTGGTCAGGGGCACACAAAAAACTCACAACATTGTGAAATATATCATCAGTTCATTGATTGGTATCGAGCAATTGAGACATAGGAAGTTACTCGTTTCATATAATCTTGTTCGTTATATATATTTGAACAAATCAATATAATTAGAGACATTAAGAGTATGTAGTTTGGCTTTATTACGTAGGTTTAACCAAACAGTGAACGCAAGTGTTACTGCACAGGAAAAAAAGGAAACACTGTGTATATATTAATGAAATCATTTGCAGAACTTGATTCTATTAATACAAGCGAGGTTTTGATGAAATACATTCTCAATCATAAGTTTGACCAGGTATTTGCAGCAATAAATACATGGAATTCTCAGCATGCGGTAAAATGAATTTTTTCGTTTATTTGTTTAGGTGACAATAACTGGAAAAAAATTGGAGCAAGCATCACATCTCATTTTGTTTCTAAAGTGTGTAATATTTGCATAATGTCATTCCAATGACCGAAACCGACGATTTTAAAGATTACTTTTCGTGGTTACATAGCCACTTCTAATAAACCTCCCTGCATTTCCTCAAAATAGACACACTTCCGTCCGATCTCAGATGAGCTTATTTTGTTTCAATGGCGAGAATCATCATGACTGTGAAATTGAGTCAGGACTCTGTGGTTGAATATACAAAAGAAAACATCAAATTGAAATGATATTATATACTAACATTGATATGTACAAACGTTTTACCACAAGTGATAAATAGCAGACACAACAAGCTGTGGTTCTTGTGATGGGAGACAATGAACTGCGGCTGAATGATTTTCATCACAAAGTAAACAGGGTTCTCCGCGGGGCCATGTTTGACATTTGGCTGTCAGAATCACAGATGATAACATCCAACGTGATGAAGTAATATCATTGCAGCTTTCATTCAGACCAAGCTACTTAATATATAAAGTTTAAACCTTTGAATAGTTTCTCGACATTTACTAGTTTTGTTTTCAAGTAATTTTAGCTCAATCTGTTTATACTGTGCATTTAATTACAGTTCAGATTTTAGATACCCGTTACTCATTTCCTAATCCTCTGGTGGCCTTTCAAGGCATCAAATAGACATCAATACCAAACCCATCAGTGGTGATTCTGATGGAACCAGACGTACCCATTGCCAATATAACAATGCTCGCAGTTGAAATGACAGTGATATATCATCAATACATTGTCTACAAGTGCGAGTGGTCAAGTGCTCCTCCGGCAGCACGGCATATTTGCTTAGATAATAGTTCATTGAGTCAGGGCATTCATTCGTACAAGGCTGCTGAGCAGAATGCTAAATCTCCACATATGAGTGACATTGGAGTGTTTGATTGTGTCATTCAGAACAACTTCCAATATTCGTATGATTATCATTTCATCTTTAGTTCACTCGTCAGTAAATGACCAAGACAAGGATTAGCAAGTTCTATTCAACAATGAAACTTAAATGTTCCAGATAATGTCATCTACATATATAATACTTTTTCATTATGTATCATTTGGCAGTGATGCACTGTTGAATGTAACACGTGGAGCCAGTTATCAACGACTCTAACGTGGCACATTGACAATGCCGTAGAATGTCATCTTTTACACAAAGTGTTGTAGATTTGTCTAACAAAAAGGTAATGCAATGATCCCACATCATAGTTAAATCAGCACGTGCTGGCGGAAAACACACATGCGAAGAAAAAATTGGTTTTGTTCTGCCGTGCTCAGTTGCCTGATGAAGAGAAAACAACTTCTTGAGGCAAAAAACGTACTGTTTGATCAGTGTGGAGTCCAAGAATGAATTATTTTGTGACCATATTCCACATTCGTAGAGAGGCTGAAATTAAATTGTGCTATAGGCATGCTTCAAGAACTCTGTGCGTTGTAATTTTTTTTTTTTTATAAATATTTGTGTGTTGTATATTGAATACTGCCAAAACTATCGTGCTGACAATACCTAGAACATAAGTAACTTCTTGAGGCATAAAACGTACTGTTTGATCAGTGTGAAGTCCAAGAATGAATTATTTTGTGACCATATTCCACATTCGTAGAGAGGCTGAAATTAAATTGTGCTATGGTCATGCTTCAGGAATTCTGTGCGTTGTAAATTTTTTTTATAAATATTTGTGTGTTGTATATTGTATACTGCCCAAACTATCGTGCTGACAAAACCTAGAACATAAGTAACTTCTTGAGGCAAAAAACGTACTGTTTGATCAGTGTGAAGTCCAAGAATGAATTATTTTGTGACCATATTCCACATTCGTAGAGAGGCTGAAATTAAATTGTGCTATGGGCATGCTTCAGGAATTCTGTGCGTTGTAATTTTTTTTATAAATATTTGTGTGTTGTATATTGTATACTGCCAAAACTATCGTGCTGACAAAACCTAGAACATAAGTAACCCTCCCTGATCACAATTCTCTCAACTATTAATACGTTTTTTTTTGTTTTTACATACACTTGTGAGTTAAGTTACAGACGAAAACTGATCATGGTATGTGGTTGTTAGTTGAGTAGAGATATTGTCTGGAGTACAAATGACAAAACAAAAAGTCATAATCTATACTATATTTCAATGAAAGACAATGAACTGCTGCTAAATGATATTCGTCAAAAACTGAAGCGCTCCCCAGCCTTGGAGCCATATTTGACATTTGGCTGTCAGATTCACAGACGGTAACATCTAATGTGATGAAGGAAAATTGTGGCAGCCTTCATTCAGACCAAGCTACTTAATATTATCAAGCTAACAGTATCAAGTTTAAATCGTTGAATCGTTCCCTGACATCTGCCAGTTTTGTTTAGAGTAGTTTTCGCTCAGTTAGATTCATTGGTACAATTACTGACAGTTCAGTTTCTGGGTATCCATTATTCATCTAACTTCTGGAAGCGTTTTAAATCATCAATACCAATCCCACCATTGGAACCAGACGTACTTGGTGCCAATAGCACTTTGAGTAGAACACCATGTGTGGCTACGAAATGTGAGTGGCTGAAATGATATCAATAATACGTCTACAAGTGTGAATGGTATGGGTCTTCATAGTATATTTGTTCAGCTAATAGTTCTAGAGTCAGGGCAACTATCTGTAAATAGGCTGCTCAACAGAATGCCAACATACGTTCTCATATGGGTGACCTGTGAGTATTTGATTGTTTGCAATATTTGTTCACTTGTCGTTTGATTATTAGTTGAGTTTCGTGTAAACAATCGACACAATGATTGCAATAATCATGTATGTAAACATCGATAATAAATTACATGAGATACCGTGCTGTACAGGGGCGCCCGCAGGTTTTTCAAAAGTTGACGCAGTCATAGAGAAAAGGTGTGGGGAGTCCTAGCCGATAGGCATGGGGTCTGGGGCCCACCTAGGGCCCCAGAAGCTGAAGGGGTCTAGATGCTATGTGATTGATTCTGAGCGTTTTAAGGGTACCTAGAACAGCCTTCAGATCCAAGGATTTATTGTGATCAAAATTGTAATTCCTACTCACGAATATATTCCATCAATGACATACTAATAAAGTATCTGATTCGTGGAAATTCAAGTTTGCAAATGATACTAGTATTTCAAATTCAGGCATTTTGGCACGCAAGCATATTATGATCAAAGCTCGCTTTTTACATTGCTTGGTTCCCGCCTACATCTTGGTACTGGTCCATGCAAAAAAAAAAATTTCGTGTTGGACCAATATCTCATGCAATACACTTTATGCAGTGTTTGTGCCAATAAATGTGTCAGAGCCATGAAATACCTTCATATGCATTATTTGGATGGTCTTAAGGTGTATATATTTGGTGTATTTTGAGTTTACATAGTCAAATCTGGGAGATTTCTAGCAACTTCTTGCAATTTCATAATTGGGTCAAGGATCGTCTATAATAGAAGATCCTTGATTGGGTGATATAACCATCATCAGTATACATTGTTGCAGGTAATATTATTTACCTGAGATTATTTACCTTTAGATGACCAAATCAACTATCAGAGGCATATTGAACATCCATGATGATATTTTCCAAAGAAAAAACAAGAAATCTAAAAAAAATCATGCTTGAGAGTAGTTCGTTGACCCAGGTAAAGGTTGCCGGAAATTTCTCACATTTGGAAAATACATCAACTGTATATGTAGACTACTCACAATGTTACCATACAATGGCTACGAGGGTCCCCCATGGCTCTGACACATTTATTGGCACATACACACCGAGTTTCACGAGATATTAGCCCAACCCGAAAATATCGGGTTTTTAGGCCGTTGGGTGACCGTTTTTTGCATGGACTAGTACCAAGCTGTAAGCGGGAATCAAGAAACTTTTTACACACAATTCAGCTATATATAGTAATAAGGGGATTATTGTCTATCCCACCGTCTGTCTCTATGTATACGAGATTATTACAGAAGGCCTATATCAGGCTACATATATATATATGCACCAAATATTAACACCAAATTAAAAATAAATAAATAACAATTTCTACGGACATTAATTATGGACTTATTCCTATATATGCCACCAAAGATTTTACAATGGATTACACAGAGTGCAATCAGTCCGACATATTGCAGTATTCATGCCCTGTTGATATGACGTTTTCGTTCTTTGAGGTTCATAAAAATTGGCCTAAAATTCTTTGCTTTCAGGACCTAAAATGGCTAGAAAATGTCCGCATTTGTGATCATATCTCTCCTGTGGGGTGTACACATTACTATGTAGCATATATTAATAAGTTAATCGACTGGATACAGTGTTTGGTCGTGTCTGGGCCGCGGACGCACTTGCAAGCTCGTACGTGTTACCGCCCAAACAGGACCCTGGGACTCAAACACTGTATCCAGTTCATTTCCTATCATTTATATAGATTCCTATACCTGTATCCCTAACTAGATAACTGTTAGTTTATATTATAATATAGTTCCTAGACTCTATCACTAGCCACGGCCTGGCAAAGAGAATCAAATAGGAGATACCCAAGTAACACAATAGTAAATATGTAGATGATTCATTAGGATGTTGAGAACATTTTGAGAAAAGTTCCACCCGAAAAAAAGTTGACGCAAGTGCGTCAATTGCGTCCGCCTAGGGGCGCCCTTGGTGCTGTATCGAGTGAATATCAAGTCTCATTCGCTTTTATTCTGTCAGTTATGTACATACTCAGTCTATACCTCTCAAATCATTATTTGTGATACACACAGTGTCATACGTGGTTGGTATCACTCTTGATATTTCATGGTGTAATATATTATTTGAAGATTGAATATAAAAGATGCAATGTATGTATCAACTCATTGGCAAAAAAAAAGATTCTATAAAACTCTTTTCATGGTCGAGCGAGAAACCAATGTTGATTATTTTAAGTATAACACAAAACATATAAAATCATAGAGAAGATCGTATAGCAGCAAAAAAAATAATACTGACATAAGAAATAACATTTTAATATTTTTTCTGTAATATTTTTTTTCTGATGTCAACTTATGGACGTTTTTGTTATTCGGGAACATAACATAAAGATTTACACAACTTGTGTATTACATTGTATCTGATTTGTGTCATAACTTCGTAGGGCATATTTCTTTGTCACAGGGATATCCTATCTCAACAATAAAACTCTAATTTTCCAGACATGTCATCTACATATATGAAAAATTTTCATTAGGTATCATTCAGCAACGATACATAGTGTAATGTGCATGTAGCGTGTGAATCCAGTTATCATTTATAGACAACCTTAAGTAGATCTATTCCACATCTTTTATATTCCGAGATGGATTCGTGAAACTTTTAGACAGATGTAATGAAATTGTATGCTGCGTTGACGATTATCATAACAAAGCCGATGTTGACAATGGCCGGAATGGGCACGTTGATAATATCGTAGATTGTCATGTTTTACACACTATCGTGTAGACATGTGCAAGGAAAAAGTAATGTAATGATACCATATCAAAGCTAGATCAGCACGTGCTGGGGGACAACACTGATGTGAAGACTAAATTGATTTTGTACTTTCATGCTCAGTTGTGTAATCACATCACGTTTGTGGTCTGTAGAGACAAAACAAATTCTTGAACTACAAAACGCATTGTTTGATCAGCATGCAGTCCCAGGAAAGAAAAAAAGCATTGCGAATCATATTTCCGTTTCATGTCGCACTTGAATCGAGTAATTGAGAGAAGAGTTGATGGTCATTCAAGAACATATACTGTTGTTTGGTACATATTGAAGAAGAGGTGGAAGCACTATGTAGATTCCATTCGCAAGCGCAAATCGCACCATAGGCATGCATTATCCTACATCATGAAAAAAACATCCTTACGCTTAGAGATATGGGAAACACTAGATCTGAATTCATTGCCAAGTATTTATATGACAGGGGAATTATACTCCCTTCCGCGGAAGATAATCTCCCACGGGGATGAACAATAGTGAATCAGTTTCATCCTTTACATTGCCGGCCTCTCAAGTACTTCCCGAGAATTTATCGTTGCTTACTCTTCATCTCTCACCTCGTTGACATTAATCTGTCGGGAGAGATGCTGAAGGGGATTATGATGCCTGGGGAATTATGGGGCTAAATCAGCGCTCTAACTTATCCCATCATTTGTAAAACACTCGTGTGAAGTCGGCGTCGGGATTGTTCCTTCAATGCTGCCGCTAGGGGCGACGGATTTGAATTTGGTATGATGTCTCCCCAAGCTCCGAAAAAGGTTTATGTGTATGTTTCATGTAGATGCAATCAAAATAACGTTCTGACAAAAAAGGAATTATGCATTCTAACATTGGTATCTTTATAATATAATTACTTAGTATTTTTTTGCGAATACGCTAAAATCTAAGTCTGAAGCAAAAATGTCATAAATCTCTTAAGTGAGTTTTGCCAAAAGAAGTTCAGGATAGGCCATTTCGTCGAAAAACCTAAGCCAATTAGCTATTGAGTTAGGCCATTTTTGCGATGAGTTAGGCGGCAATGCTACGTGTGTCCATGCCATTTAATATCGATGGAAGTGGGTGCACGACTTATTTCTTACACATTCTAAATGATATGAATAAAAGAGTCAATATTAAGTTTTCAATGTACACTCACATATAACGTTGACACTATTTGCGCACTTTTTGCAGCTTGGAGAACTTAAGTCAACGGTCATACATTAGGCGTATGCAGGAAACGTACTTGTTTTTGTTCCCAAATCAGCTCCAACATAACCCCCATGCTTTAGATGGTGGCATGTCTAGAGACAGCTGCCACACAAATATATCTGCGTTATTTTACATCACGTTGCACCCTAATTTGAGGGTGAAATCCCTATTTGTTTTACTAACGACTTTTCATACCACTGCAATGTATAAATCGAAACGATTTTTATTTGGTTTTGATCGGATATATTATGACAAAATGCTCGTTGAACAATTAAACTCCTACTTGCGTGCTCTTCAACCATTGTTTTCGACACCAAATAATTCCGTGCACAATGTTGTGACAAGGTCTTGAAACAGCTATTGTTATTCGCTTATTTAAACCATTGCATTAATAAATGACATAAAAAGTGTTGATATGCTATATAATTAAGAAATATTCAATACCTAGACCACAAATTGTTGTATGTACAATTGACTCACTAGGGGCGCCACTCATTCGTCAGCATTGACCTCAAACATACTAATTAAAATATTTTGGCATAAAAAAAATTAAAAATGCCCCAAAAGTTAGTTGAGCAATTTTTTTGCTTTAGCCTGTTGTGTCGAAATGCATATGCACTATTTCTTTGAATTGGTATTTCATCTCCTGCTTAGAGTTTCACTCCAAGGAGTTTTTATTATATTTCATGCAGCTATTAATTTTCTACAGTGTTCCATGATGGTCAGTTAGTTCGTGCATCGTTGGTGGAAACTTTGGGCTAATTCGCTTGATTTACAGCTGATTTGATACCCATAATTGACTATTTGGTTTGATGGGCGTAAAAATGTGAACAGTGTTATTACACAATGTTATTACACAATTTTATTAGTGAGGCTTTCCTCTGAGAAGCATTTGCAATTTTGTTTGTATCCATCCAAGAGTTGTTTCAATATTCCACATAACGGCGCAAATAATTCTCTTGTTATGATAATGTCATCATATTCAGCACTGAAGCTGCCAATTTCAGTGTCTCGTTTTGTGTTTACATAACTTCCTTCTCTGTATATCCGGCACTTCTGTTGCCCAAGTCAGACACTGTTCCATCTCAAATGAGCTTAGTTCGTTTCACAAGGGAGAATCATCATGACTGGGGAGACAGGGATGTAACAAGCACACTCTGTGGTTAATATACAAATGAAAACAAAAAATTGAAATGATGATCTATGCTAACACCAATATCTATGAACACATTGCTACCACAAAAAAAGACAGACACAACAAGCTTCAGTTGTTTCTATAAAAGACAATGAATTGCTGCTAAATTACATTCGTCACAAGTGATCTCCTGGCTCGGAGCCGTGTTTGACATTTTGTTGGTGGTTGCACAGACAGTAGCCTCCAATGTAATGAAAACAAACTCGTGACAGCCTTCAGATCAAGCTAGTTCATACAGTATCAAGCAGATCAAGCTAGTTCATACAGTATCAAGTATTAATCGTTGAACAGTTCCCTGACACACGTCAGTCTTGTTTAGAATAATATGAGCTCAGGTTTTGAATAGCTGTTACTCATCTCCTTAACTTCTGAAGGTGTTTTGAAGCATCAATACCAAACCCAAACCGAACTGTGGTGATTCGTATGGTGCCAGACATACTTGTTGCCAATGTTGCAATGTGCATGATTTGATGACAGTGATAAATAATCAATACCGTCACTACAAGTGCGAGTGGTGAAATGAAGTGAGCAGGACTTCATGACTGTGGTATATATGTTCAGATAATAGTTCATTAGTTCGGGGCATTTATTCGTGATTGTGACTGTTCAACGGAATGTTAAATCACCTCATATGAGTGATAATTAATTTTTTTGTGTCATCCAGAACAATATTTGTTCAATCTTCCTTTCATCGTTACTGGTCTACTCGTCCATAATCCATCAAGACAATAATCGATCAAGAAAATAATTCAAATGTTCCATTTTGATATGAATATTTCTTCTGTACCTTTTATTCTGATGTCAATATATCATGTTTTTCCGGTTCGGGAACATGACACCAGATAAGTAGACAACATGCGTACGACAATTTATCTGATTTGTGTCGTAAATTCGTGGGAATATTCAAATGGTCCAGACATGTCATATACTCATATATTACATTTTCATTATAAACCATTTAGGAGTGATGTACCTTGTGATGTAGCATGCGGAATCATTTATCCCTTAGAGAAATCATTGAATAGACATACCCCACATCGATTATATTCCCAAATGGATTCATGAATATTTTTGATAGATCAAGTTGAATGGTGTACTTGGATGGAAAACATTAATCACTCTTAAACACAATTAGGAGCTGGAAGGTGGCTCAATGATAATATTGTAGATTAGCATGTTTGATATACTGTGGTGTAGACGACTGCAACAAAAAGAAATAAAATGATACCGGTTCAAAGTTTGATCAGCATTTAACGTGGAAACTGCATAAATTGATTTTATATTCAGTTGAGTAGTTGCATCACGTCCATATAAACAAAAGTCTCTTGAGTTACACAATACATTGTTTGGTCAGGGGCAAACCAAAAACCCACAACATTGTGAAATATATCATCAGTTCATTGATTGGTATCGAGCAATTGAAAGATAGGAAGTTACTCGTTTCATATAATCTTGTTCATTATATATATTTGAAAAAATCGATATATTTAGAGATTAAGAGTATAGTTTGGCTCTGACTTATTACGTAGGTTTAACCAAACAGTGAATGCAAGTGTTACTGCACAGGAAAAAGGGAAACACTGTGTATATATTAATGAAATAATTTGTAGAACTTGATTCATTGATACAAGCGAGGTTTTGATGAAATACATTCTCAATCATAAGTTTGACCAGGTATTTGCAGCAATAACTACATGGAATTCTCAGTATGCAGTAACATGAATATTTCCGTTTATTTGTTTAGAGGTGACAATAACTGGAAAAAGTTGGAGCAAGCATCACATCTCTTTTTGTTTCTAAAGTGTGTAAAATTTGCATAATATCATTCCAATGACTGAAACCGCCGATTTTAAACATTACTTTTCGTGGTTACATAGCCACTTCTAATAAACCTCCCTGCATTTCCTCAAAATAGACACACTTCCGTCCGATCGCAGATGAGCTCATTTTGTTTCAATAGCGAGAATCATCATGACTGTGAAATTGAGTCAGGACTCTGTAGTTGAATATACAAAAAAAACATCAAATTGAAATGATATTATATACTAACATTGATATGTACAAACGTTTCACCACAAGTGAGAAATAGCAGACACAACAAGATGTGGTTCTTGTGATAGGAGACAATGAACTGCGGCTAAATGATATTCATCACAAAGTAAACAGGGTTCTAACCGCGGGGCCATGTTTGACATTTGGCTGTCAGACTCACGGATGGTAACATCCAATGTGATGAAGAAATATCATGGCAGCTTTCATTCAGACCAAGCTACTTAATATATAAAGTCTAAACCTTTGAATAGTTTATCGACATTTACAGTTTTGTTTTCAAGTAATTTTGGCTCAATCTGTTTATACTGTGTATTTAATTACAGTTCAGATTTTAGATACCCATTACTCATTTCCTAATCCCCTGGTGGCCTTTCGAAGCATCAAATAGACATCAATACCAAACCCATCAGTGGTGATTCTGATGGAACCAGACGTACCTATTGGCAATATAGCAATGCGCGCGGTTGAAATGACAGTAATATATCATCAATACATTGTCTACAAGTGCGAACGGTCAAGTGCTCCAACGGCAGCACGGCATATTTGCTTAGATAATAGTTCATTAAGTCAGGGCATTCATTCGTACAAAGCTGCTCAGCAGAATGCTGAATCTCCACATATGAGTGACATTCGAGTGTTTGATTGTGTCATTCAGAACAACTTCCAATATTCGTTTGATTATCATTTCATCATTACCTCACTCGTCAGTAAATGACCAAAACAAGGATTAGCAAGTTTTGCTTTGATGTCAATGGTTTGTTTTGTAGTTTCTGATTTTGATGTATCGACTTTTTCATTCGGGCAAAATGATAGGTAGGCCACTTTTGCATTACACTTCATATTAATGTGTCGTAATTTCGTAAGCCATCATTTTGTGTCATAGGGGTATCCTATTTCAACAATGAAACTCAAATGTTCCAGATAATGCCATCTAGATATATAATACTTTTTCATTATGTATCATTTAGCAGTGATGCACTGTTTAATGTAACATGTGGAGCCAGTTATCAACGACTCTAACGTGGCACATTGACAGTGTCGTAGAATGTCATGTTTTACACAATGTGGTGTAGATTTGTCTAACAAAAAGGTAATGCAATGATCCCACATCATAGTTAAATCAGCACGTGCAGGCGGAAAACACACATGCGAAGAGAAAATTGGTTTTGTACTGCCATGCTCAGTTGCCTGAAGAAGAGAAGACAACTTCGTGAGGCAAGAAACGTACTGTTTGATCAGTGTGAAGTCCAAAAATGAATTATTTCTTGACCATATTCCACATTCGTAGAGAGGCTGAAATTAAATTGTGCTATAGGCATGCTTCAGGAACTCTGTGTGGTGTAATTTTTTTAATAAATATTTGTGTGTTGTATATTGTATACTGCCAAAACTATCGTGCTGACAAAACCTAGAACATAAGTAACCCTCCCTAATCACAATTCTCTCAACTATTAATACGGTTTTTTGTTTTTACATACACTTGTGAGTTAAGTTACAGACGGAAACTGATCATGGTATGTGGTTGTTAGTTGAGTAAAGATGTTGTCTGGAGTATAAATGACAAAACAAAAAGTCATAATCTATACTATATTTCAATGAAAGACAATGAACTGCTGCTAAATGATATTCGTCAAAAATTGAAGCGCTTCCCAGATTAGGAGCCATATTTGACATTTGGCTGTCAGATTCACAGACGGTAACATCTAATGAGATGAAGGAAAATTGTGGCAGCCTTCATCCAGACTACTTAATATTATCAAGCTAACAGTATCAAGTTTAAATCGTTGAATCGTTCCCTGACATCTGCCAGTTTTGTTTAGAGTAGTTTTCGCTCAGTTAGTTTCATTGGTACAGTTATTGACAGTTCAGTTTCTGGGTATCCATTATTCATCTAACTTCTGGAAGCGTTTTAAATCATCAATACCAATCCCACCATTGTTACCAGACGTACTTGGTGCCAATAGCACTTTGAGTAGAACACTATTTGTAGCTACGGAATGTGAGTGGCTGATATGATCTCAATAATACGTCTACAAGTGTGAATGGTATGGGTCTTCATAGTATATTTGTTCAGCTAATAGTTCTAGAGTCAGGGCAACTATCTGTAAATAGGCTGCTCAACAGAATGCCAACATACGTTCTCATATGGGTGACCTGTGAGTATTTGGTTGTTTGCAATATTTGTTCACTTGTCGTTTGATTATTAGTTGAGTTTCGTGTAAATAATCGACACAATGATTGCAATAATCATGTATGTATACATCGATAATAAATTACATGGATTACCGTGCTATATCAAGTGGATATCAAGTCTCATTCGCTTTTATTCTGTCAGTTATGTACATACTCAGTCAATACCTCTCAAATCATTATTTGTGATACACACAGTGTCATACGTGGTTGGTATCACTCTTGATATTTCATGGTGTAATATTTTTTGAAGATTGATTATAAAAGATGCAATGAATGTATCAACTTATTACCAAAAAATAATTATTCTACAAACTCTTTTCATGGTCGACCGTGAAACCGATGCTGATCATTTTAAGTATAACACAAAACATATAAAGTAAAGTAGATCGCATAACAACACAAAAATAACAATATCACAAAAAACATGTTAATATTTCTTCTGTAATACTTTTTTCTGTTGTCAACTTATGTACGATTTTGTTATTCGGGAACATGACATAAAGACGTCCCAACTTGTGTATTACATTGTATCTGATTGGTGTCGTGACTTCGTAGGACATATTTCTGTGTCACACGGATATCCTATCTCAACGATGAAACTCAAATATGTCATCTACATATATAAAACATTTTCATTAGGTATCATTCAGCAACGATACACACTGTAATGTACATGTAGCGTGTGAATTAAGTTATCATTTATTGACAACCTTAAGTAGATATATTCCACATCTTTTATATTCCGAGATGGATTCATGAAACTTTCAGACAGATGTAATGAAATTGTATGCTGCGTTGACGATTATCATAACAAAGCCGATGTTGACAATGGCCGGAATGGGCACATTGATAATATCGTAGATTGTCATGTTTTACACACTATCGTGTAAACATGTGCAACGAAAAGGTAATGTAATGATACCATATCAAAGCTAGATCAGCACGTGCTGGGGGAAAACACTGATGTGAAGACTAAATTGATTTTGTACTTTCATGCTCAGATGTGTAATCGCATCACGTTTGTGTTCTGTAGAGACAAAAATAATTCTTGAACTACAAACTACAAAACGCATCGTTTGATCAGCATGCAGTCCCAGGAAAGAAAAAAAGCATTGCGAATCATATTTCCGTTTCATGTCGCACTTGAATTGAGTAATTGAGAGGAGAGTTGATGGTCATTCAAGATTATATACTGTTCGTCGGTACATATTGAAAAAAGAGGTGGGAGCACTATGTAGATTCCATTCGCAAGCGCAAATCGCACCATAAGCATGCACTATCCTACATCATGAAAAAAACATCCTTACGCTTAGAGATATGGGAAACACTAGATCTGAATTCATTGCCAAGTATTTATACGACAGGGGAATTATACTCTCTTCCGCGGAAGATAATCTCCCACGGGGATGAACAATAGTGAATCAGTTTCATCCTTTACATTGCCGGCCTCTCAAGTACCTCCCGAGAATTTATCGTTGTTTACTCTTCATCTCTCACCTCGTTGACATTAATCTGTCGGAAGAGAAGCTGAAGGGGATTATGATGCCTGGGGAATTATGGGGCTAAATCAGCGCTCTAACTTATCCCATCATTTGTAAAACACTCGTGTGAAGTCGGCGTCGGGATTGTTCCTTCAATGCTGCCGCTAGGGACGACGGATTTGAATTTGGTATGATGTCTCCCCAAGCTCCGAAAAAGGTTTATGTGTATGTTTCATGTAGATGCAATCAAAATAACGTTCTGACAAAAAAGGAATTATGCATTCTAACATTGGTATCTTTATAATATAATTACTTAGTATTTTTTTGCGAATACGCTAAAATCTAAGCCTGAAGAAAAAATGTCATTAATCTCTTAAGTGAGTTTTGCCAGAAGAAGTTCAGGATAGGCCATTTCGTCGAAAGACCTAAGCCAATTAGCTGTTGAGTTAGGCCATTTTTGCGATGAGTTAGGCGGCAATGCTACGTGTGTTCATGCCATTGAATATCGATAGAAGTGGGTGCACGACTTGTTTCTTACACATTCTACATGATATGAATAAAAGAGTCAATATTAAGTTTTCAATGTACACTCACATATAACGTTGACACTATTTGCGCACTATTTGCAGTTTGGAAAACTTAAGTCAACGGTCATACATTAGGCGTACTATGCAGGAAACGTACTTGTTTTTGTTCCCAAATCAGCTCCAACATAACCCCCATGCTTTAGATGGTGGCATGTCTAGAGACAGCTGCCACACAAATATATCTGCGTTATTTTTCATCACGTTGCACCCTAATTTGAGGGTGAAATTCCTATTTGTTTTACTAACGACTTTTCATACCACTGCAATGTATAAATTGAAACGATTTTTATTTGATCGGATATATTATGACAAAATGCTCGTTTAACAATTAAACTCATATTTGCGTGCTCTTCAACCATTGTTTTCGACACCAAATAATTCCGCGCACAATGTTGTGACAAGGTCTTGAAACAGCTATTGTTATTCGCTTATATAAAACCAGTGCATTAATAAATGGCATAAAGAGTGCTGATATGCTATATAATTAGGAGATATTCAATACCTAAACCACAAATTGTTGTTTGTACAATTGCCTCACTAGGGGCGCCACTCATCCGTCAGCATTGACCTTAAACATACTAATTAAAATATTTTGGCATAAAAAAAATTAAAAATGCCCCAAAAGTTAGTTGAGCAATTTTTTGCTTTAGCCTGTCGAAATGCATATGCACTATTTCTTTGAATTGGTATTCCATCTCCTGCTTAGAGTTTCACTCCAAGGAATTTTTATTATATTTCATGCAGCTATTAATTTTCTACAGTGTTCCATGATAGTCGGTTGGTTCGTGCATCGTTCGTGGAAACAGTTGGGCTAATTCGCTTGATTTACAGCTGATTTGATACACATAATTGACTATTTGGTTTGATGGGCGTAAAAATGTGAACAGTGTTATTACACAATGTTATTACACAAATTTATTAGTGAGGCTTTCCTCTGAGAAGCATTTGCAATTTTGTTTGTAGCCATCCAAGAGTTGTCTCAATATCCCACATAACGCAAATAATTCTCTTGTGTCAGTAACTCGCAACAGAACGGTTATGTATTGCTTCATAATGTAATTGATGACCAAATACGCGAGGTCCGGTATTATTCAGTCGTGATCAATTCGCTGCAGTGCCGGCGTAATGTGAGCTAGCAGAATAGGTTCCTCTATAATAGTGAATTGTTGTCCATGTTGCTTGACAATATGGTAATAATTATGTTCCAGAGTATTATTAATTACCATGCACTTATCATTGTGAATTCTTGGCAATGAATTCTTGTTCTTGTTAGATCCACGTTTGGGTTTTGCATATTTACGCAAGTAACATCATTAGTCGGGAGCAATTAGGATAAAAGACGTGAAATATGACGTCATAGTTTTTCCCTGACATCTTGAATGGCCTGGAGAAATCTTCTGTTGCGTCAAGGTAGAAATATCCCATTGTGTACAGTTTTTTTTTCTCAAGCCAAGTATAATAAAATACGTGACGATGGGTAACGCGATCCTAGCTGCAACATATCACTCGCATTGGTATGGTATTTCGTAATGATATGTTATTGTACACATGGTATATTTTATTCAGAGTGAAACAAATTTAGCAATCCGATGATAACAACATACGCACGTATTTTGTACAAGCATGAAGTAATGGAAGAAAAAAATGTGACGATGCTAGTAATATTCTACTGAACACGAGAAATAAATTGATTTCACAATTCATCAGTGTCTAATATTTACTACATGAAAAATCATATTTATTATGGAATAAGGCTATATGAATTCCGCTAAACATGAAACATATAGTATACTCTGATACGATGACGTTGATGTTCTATGGAAGAACATTTTTCTGTGAACAGAAATGTGTGAAAGAGATGATCGAATACACCGAGTAACTAGCTGTCCAATTGATCAGGTAAATGACCAAACACATATAGGAGGAGTATTCTGAGCAGGTACCACCTTACGCCAAGGCCAACAAATCAAAGGATTCGTTCCTCAGCTCCCAGGTACATAACAATACAAAGTACTCAACCAGCCACAGTTACATACACGAGATTACAGCAAAGCGTCCCATCAAAAATTAAACACAGGTCGCTCGTTTCTATGTACAGAATAGCACTTGTATAGCAAATGAATTGGCTTTGAGTTTTATTATTAATATAGCATCGGTGCGGTCCCGTTTTATATCACTACCTAGGGCACAATTTTTATCAGCAGATGGGCGAAACAGATGATTAAAATCGATTTTTCCTACCACATAATATACGCTGGAATGCACGACTGAAGTCTCTGTTGAATATTGTGTAAATGATTGGGTTCAAGGCAGAGTTAACGTAACCCAGCCAGAAGAACACAGCGAATGCCATAGGTGGGAACGAGCTGGACAGTCCGGCCAGCGATACAATCAAGTATATGGAAAAGAAAGGCAACCAACATCCAATAAACGTTGCCATAATTATTCCGAGGACTAACGTGGCCCGCCGTTCCTTGGCCCGCGCCACTTTCCGCTTGAACCTTTCAGGATCCTCTTTTGTTGGTCGAGGTTTCGTCGGGTCCTTTGCTTTGGTGTGTTTCTTCGTTAAATTGTTGCCTATTTGCCGTATGTGTTTGCTTGGCGAGAGCAGAACATTCTGTTGATTGTTCAGTACCTTTGGTGCCAGTTTTGTGTCGGTTCTTTGTGGACTCGATTCAGTTTTCAGTGAAATATTGCTCGGTCTCATCTTGATGCACTCCTCGCCCGCGCTGTCTCCCATCTGTGAGTCGGACGACGTTACTTTATTGTTCTCCTGAAAGACGGAATTCGAGTTTTTATCACTCTCCCTCTGTGAGTCGCTTTCTTGCAACAGAGGTCGCGTATTTTCCTCCCCCGACGCAATTTCATTGTTATATGCAGTGCGCTGCGAGACATTGGTATTCTGTGGCATGGCAAAGTCTGAGTGTGAGTCGGTGTCCTCGCTGAAATGGATGTGGCGGCCCTTGTCACTCCCAGTTTTTGCTTTGCTGCTCACGGTATCGCACGAGTCGGTCTCGCAAGTCTCCTCGCCTGACAAAAGCTTGCGTTTCTCGTCCGAGTTGAGGAAGTGAGAGTTATGGCTGACGGCAGACAGTCTCGTGGGCCCGGTGTAGACGCTGACATCGACGTTGTGGTCGGTGGCGTCGTGGGCCTGACTCCCGCGCGACCCCGAGTGGCTGCTCTGCTGGCCGCTAGCACTGGCGCTGGGTTCCTCTTCCTCGGAGCTGAACTCACGCGTGGGGCTCAATCTGTTTACGTGACCCACGAGTTTCCCTGTGTTACTGAAACTAGTAGTTGTTGTGGCAGTGGTTGAGATTGATTTACCGTTCTCTGGTATGGCTTTAGGTGGCGGTTTTTTGAGGTTACGTCGAGCTCGTGATCGGGCAGCTAGGTAGATTTTGAAGTATACGAGAACCATGACAACGAGAGGTATATAGAATGAGCCTACGGTCGAGTATACGACATATCCAGGTTCCTCACTAAGTACACACAGTGGGTACCCGAACTTGGTCGGCTGTGGTCTCTTCCAGCCCGCCAGCGGTGGGAAACAAGTTATCATTGACAGAAGCCACACTATAGCGATCATGATAATTGCGCGCTTTTTAGTTCGCGTTTTGACGTAGCTGACGGCGCGTGTCACTGACCAGTACCTGTCCAGGCTGATGAGACAGAGATTTAGAATAGAAGCCGTGCAGAGGAGAACGTCGATGGCCAGCCACAACTCGCAGAGAATGTTGCCAAAATACCAGTAGCCCATCAGTTCGTTGGCGAGCGACAGCGGCATGATGAATAAACCGACGAACAGATCGCTGACGGCCAGACTCGTGATAAACCAGTTCTGGAGGCCCTTGAGGTTTCTATCGACGGCCACAGCTACAATAACTAGCGTGTTTCCGAGCACTATGACCAGCATGATGACGGTGACGACTACCGACGATATGATGATGTGTGGCCAGCTGTAAAGGCTGGGATAAGGGTAGCCATTAAGGACATCGATCGTTCCATTATAGCTGTCTGTCGCAGATGATGTAGTGTCGTTCGGGTCAAACAGGCCGCTATGATTGCCCGAGGTCGGCCCTTGGTTATCCACTGTAAGGTTTATCGTCCACGCTAGCGGACTTATTGAACCGTCAACACCGGTCCACGGAGCCATCGCCTCCTTAGAACTGTCCTCTTCCGACGAGGTGAGATATTGCGAATAAGTCGCCATTGTTTCCGCGTCAATGAACGCCAATCTGCTTTACTTTAAACACTGAAATTATGTTCCCGGTGCGCGGGAATTCCTCAAGGTGCGCTACATTCCTGGTTCCCCGTGTTGCCTTTGATGTCCACGGCGCTTCCGCAGTATTTAATATTGAAAGTTCCTCGGATGTTGTCCAGTTGCCATGAAATTGCACAGTAGATAAAGAAGACCAGTTTACTCTCTGTGGTCCTTTAAACTTTCATCTGTCGACCGCAAAATCTGTCATCTTTTCCCATCATTTTGATGCCGCTTAATTGCGAAATACACTTGTTTTAGTTTTACAGACATGCTAGACGTAATGGATGTTTTAAAAGGTACTTGAAATACAACCCAAGAGGCAACTGCACCCACTGCGGTTTTCAGCTCCGGTATCCTTTGTTAACAGTCTTGTGTCCGCTGAATTCTTATTATTCTGCACGACAAGTGCGCCGAGAACACCGATCATTATTCCAAGCCGTGTGGTGATATTAGCGCCGGGGTCTCCATTTTGATCACCACAAGGATTTCAGTCACTTTGATGGAAATATCATTACCTGATCTTGTTTCAGAGGTTCAATGGTATCATGCGGGCCTGATGGGTGTCTCGTTGTGTGACGCTTTACCACCGCGAAGGAGCATCTTTCTTTCGAAGAGCGAAGGACGTCACATGAGAAAATGGTAATCGCCGCGTATCTCCGAGAAGAAACGCGAGTTTTCCCCATTCATGTTCCACTTGGTTTTTGATGTCCTTCCGCACAGGTACCTATTGTAGTGCCGCTCAGGATTATGATGCGACAGGAACTGGCTTTTCTGTGAGTCTTTTGTGCACTCCAGCTCGACCCACGCCACACCCTGCAAGCGGGAAAAACAGCGGATAATTAGTCGGGTTATACCAGTAGATATCAGACTCAAGTTTTAAATTGATATGCCATTAACAATAACTGATAAACAGGTGAAAAAATGGGTTAAAAAGAGATGCCAATAATGTGGGTGAAAGTTAATTTTGGAATTTTTCAAGGGACAAAATGCACCACAGAACAGGGCGAGTTCATTGCTTTTTTGAGGAAAATGATCAATGTGCCTTTGTCTTGTTGAAATACATAAAAGTGATAAATTGTCTATTTATTTTCGCATTATGCGTGTTTCTACTGAAATCTACTGCGGCAATAAACTAATTCATTCGAATACATTCGCCAATAACGAATGTTTATTTTTGCCATTTATAATGTGAATACATGGAAACAAGCGTTGGAATTGACGGCAATAGTGGTAGTAATTTACGCAACTGTCTGATAAGAATTATGTTTCCCAGTTATTAGAAGCACTCTGTACCCATTTTATCTGTCTCCTCTGACCTAATATAGTGAACATCTGACGCAGGAAGCGTGATACCCTAAATCATCAACGGCATGCCCGTGTGGGGATAACACTGCGTTATCACACGTCTCCTCCCACATAATATCCCGAAAAGGTGATGACAGACAAGAAACATGCGCATTTCACTTGACATCCAAGCTCTGTAACAGCTGCCACAGGCTTGTAAACAGAGTCGGGCAGGTGAATCTACACGGGCCTAATGAAATTTACTCTCGTGCAGTAAATTTTGCCAGGAACACAATGTTGGTTCACCTTCTGCATCTCCGAATTCCCAAAAGCCACGTGCCACTTTTTGCGTTAAATAAATATGCCATGAATATTTGAAATAGCGTATATAGTGAGTCCCACCGCGTTGGTTGTCGGGATGAATCGATTATGTAAATTTGAATCCGCGGTATGTGAAGACTAAAATAATTTCTTCCACAAAGAAAACAAATTTTTCAGCGCATTACCAGCGTTATGAACACGGAGACATCTGTCCTGTCGCGAAGCCGACCAGACATGCAAGCCTAATCAGGTGAATTATAGGCGTCTGAATCATCGCGATGGCTGCGGTGTTACCACATTAGGCTACTTCCAGTTCGGGGTAAATCGAGCAAAGAAATGTACATTCTATTCTTGGTCGGGGCGATGTTGGTCGCCAAGTTTGTGGGTCTGTCTGTCCATTAGATAGCGAGGATGGCGGCAATATATCGGCGACTGATCGCAGGAAGATAAAGAATAAAGACCAAAGAAACTCTGTTTCTTGAACCGCTCACGTCTCGTTCCTAGACCCGTCAGTCCAGAGAACTTCACTTGAGAATCTCGCTCAAGTAACGCAGATGATCACGTGGGGTCACAGCCGTGATTTATAGCGCGTGATGTACGACTTACATTTGCGTAGCACGGAACCATGGTTACCATGGCACTGACACACTCCACGAGTGGGTCAGGTGCGTGTTCGCGTGAATTATACCGTGACTTCTTGCGTCGGCGTCAGCGTATCTGCTGCCGCGCCGTCAGCATTTGAGCACAACGACAAACATCATACATAATAAAACGCTACTGTCCGAATTGATGACAGTTTTATTGAAATGTGACCGAGTGATGATCGCTCGGGTCTCGTCAACCATTGAGCCCGCTGTCATTGCGCCGGTGAGACGAATGGTGATAAATCGGCCATATTGTGTCACGTGCTTTGTTATCTTTGCAATTGATGGCCTTAGCTGGATTTCCGGTTCAGAGAATAATTCTCGCTGGGCTACCCGAAATGGTGTTTTACCTTTCAGGTGGCTCAAGTGCGTTATATCGAACATTTCTATCGCTCCTGAATGGCAGGTGTTTCAAGAAATTAACCCATCAAAAGCCTCGTTTGAACTCAAATGATATAGTATGCCTAGACTATTGCCTACAAAACTATAGAGCCTAGTGGCCAGGTTTACTTTTCCTTCATGGCAAGAATGAAAAATGACGTCTCAAATTTGGATTGCAATAGAATGACTTCCCGTCAACCTGCCTGCCCAGCTTATTCTGTAAAGTAGTTGTTTTTATGTGGATGCGAAATAATATCGACGCACTTAGGGCTTGTTGAATTTCAGCTTTTCAGCAAGTCTCGTCAACCATATTCCAACAAGTTCTTGTCTGTGATTTATCGGAGCTTTAATTGAAGATTACAGCAGTTAATTGTGTTGGGTATTTATGCTTGATACGAGTTAATGACAAGCAGTGGAACGATCGGAGCTTTTAAATACTGAAGCCTATTTGTGCTGAGTACATATCCTTGTGATAAAGCAAAGCCATCAATCTATCTATATTTCTGTAGCAGCCCCGGGCAATAAACACTTTATTCTGGGCTACTAATTATCTTGCGGCACGCGTGACAAGTGTTCCCTTTCACTTCATATATCGCATGCAATTAGACATAGAGCTTAAGGAAGAGACAGGCGTTTGTGCAAGGCTTTCACGCACCCGCACTGCTGAAAGAAAACGCGCACATTTTCACTCGCAAGCGTCAATAACCTCGTAGAGTGTCACCTGCTCTCAGCGTCTTACCGAGACGCCTCGTCACCCATGTCTCCTTCTCCAGGAAGCGAGGAGCAGCAAGTTCCCTTTTTAATTAGCGACATCGTCGGGTGTTTTTCGCCCCGGTGTCCACGCGAGTTTGTCTCGGTGTAGCACAACGCGATTGTATCAACACCCTTCGGACAGTTCGCCGTCGGAAATCGATCCACTCGCCCGGCAGGGGAAGAGACGGGGACAGTGAGGGATGCGCCGAACGCCGTATCGTACTTTTGACCTTGCCATACGGACGGAGGAAGCAGCCCACAGCCAGTTACTTGTACGCCCCTCTGTCACAAGTCAAGCTCTCTCGGAAGTAGGGTCTGAAAACCAGGCATTACTGGAAACTTCAAGGTCTTTTAACGGACGGCCGTCGGGGAGCCAAATGCAGCGGCCTCGATGAATGAGATAATACCTTGGTGGCAAACTGTGACAGTCCTTCCCTTTCTCGTGAACATTAATCTGTCCCGAGGAAAAACTGCCCAACAGGATTATTAAGATAAGGGTATTAGAGTGTTCTGCCCTTTCGTTACACGCAATACCACTTTGATGCATGGCTTCTGTTGGTAAATGTGGCATTTGGCTATTCAGCCAACATGCCCGGAATATTGCCCGTTAATCGCGTCCACTTCGAGGACATCTCAAAAACCGTTTCGTGGTTCCATCAGACCCTAACAGTTGTACTTCTCCTGTCGCCGGGTCTGTCGTCTCCCGTCCTTGTATTTATGGCATGTCAATAGGGCTTCCAGCGTAACACCTTCCACCAATTCACTCCAATAAAGTGATTATTTACTCACTTCACCATGTGGAGTCCATTATGATATATCTCGATCGAAGATGAACGCTTATCTGTTAGGTCGATATCTTACAAAGCCCGCAGGGAAATCTGGACTGTAGGAAACATTGATTGCTCGCTGCTTGCTCTCACGCTGTCTCTGATAATAGATATTCCTTCCGAAAAGCGCTGCAGGGACGCAAAGATTTGCCAGCAAATCAGGATGGCTCACATAACTTTCTCATTGTTAGTCATCTAGTCATCAGCGGGAGGGAAATGTTATGCCAATACGACGCTGATCCGTACTATATGAATCACTCCAAATTCCTAAATGTCAACAGTACATTATTTATGATGCTCGATTATATTTAGATCGTTTCTGTCTGATAGTGCATTGTCTTAGGCAGAAATGTCAAATACTAGAACATGTGTAACTTATATGCCCTCCTCACGAATTGCTAGCCAGCATTTATTTCATTCTTTTAATTTTGTTGGAGACGATTCCAGAAATATATATCACCTCAGCATCTTATAGTGCTTCGCAAAATTCAGTGATACCCTAGCAGGTTCATACCAGCAGTTTTATACTTTTTTTACGGTTACACAGTATGTAGTAAACACTTTTATAGGTACATTTGCATTTAGTGGCATGTTTTCAGTAACTGATACGAAGTGTTTGCATTTTTACATCACAATATAATCCTAACAGTACATTTCTACTTCTCGTGTTTCAACAAATTCCTTGGTGGCATCTTGGTCTGATTTTTGACTTCCGAGATATTGTTTCGTAACTCTACCAGAGTCTGCATGCAGCTATAATGCAGCATGGTTTATTTTGAATAATTTTCCAAGAAAACCCTCAATCTTCGCGAAGGCAGGCGGTGTGCGACACACCCAGTGTTTATACATGTAACGATAATGCAGCGTCTTATTTCCATCAACTCAGAACATCTTTTTTTCTAGCGAGCGCAATGCAACAACGATATCGTAGCCACCCAATCCGATTTTATTTCGTCTGGTTTCGTTATTTTAAATTAAATGTATTTCTACGTTTTCTCATTTGGTTTCACACAAAAAACCGGGCTAGTAATCTGAAGAAGGTCTTGGGAAAAAAGTGAGACCAAAAATAAATAGGCATCAGTGACGCTAATGATATTAATTCCATACCTGGCTAGTTCATCAGCAATGTCACCGATACCCCCGTCTGAGCTACATTAGTACCTTGACGCACTTCCAGTTCATATCTTAGGAAGGATACATTACTGTACAACGGAAATTCAAAATGTTTGTCCATTTATTAGAATACAACGAATACAACATGGGAAAGATTGCACGGGGATATCGGGTTCGGGGCCACATGTATTGACGTTGGTGGTACGTTCAAGGTTACGACGATAACATGATCACCGTCAATATGTATACTGTTTATCGGGACATGGTAATCTTGTAAGCCACGTCATTCACGGGACGGTATCGTAGCGCTATCGCGATGACCTCCAAACATTCCGTCAATGCGTGCGCATCATACAGAACGTGGGGCACTGGCAGACCAACCCCGGCAATATTCCACTTTATCTGCGGTCTTTTCATCCAGTGACAGACGATTTGGCGGCGGGAGGCAAAACTTATTTTCCGTTTCTTCTCCTTTGCTGCCGTGAAGATTGAAACCGTAGACAATAATGCCACGTGAAAACAAACACTCGAAGCGATTAGCACCAGTCCATTCCATGCCGCGCCTTTTCGATTTCCCAGGATAATTTAAGCAAATGAGATTTCTTCTGACAGATACCGAATAGGAAAGTTGTTTCAATTTCTTCCTGCGCCAGATTGTAACTCAATTGTTATTTTCAAATGGTCCGAACACTTAGCTACTGTCGCCCGGGAGCGAAAAAAAACTGCGGCAATGTCGAAAGAAATTTTCGATATAATTTGAATAAATTGGCCTACATATAGGATTTTTTTGGCATTCTCGCGTGCCCAAAAGAAACTTGTCACCAGGGAAAACTCGAACTGTTCCGCTGAACGCATTCCGCCCACAGTGTCTAAGCTTTTACGCCTTATTGGATCCTAATCAGAGTGTCGTTCATTCGATTACGGAAGCCATATAAAGGTGGCCTTTGCCTTCCGGCCTGACATTCACCCTAACTACTCTGAAGTGCTCACCTATCAAAATGTTATATATGATTTAGCGAAGATTCGGCGCTCTTCCTCGGGCCCGTGAGGTGGTATAATTCCGGAGTCTGGCACTGTGTAAACCACCCGTAATGATTATGCCATGTCACCGTCTTATAGGGATCTTTAAGGCGCACGTAAGACGGCGTCATCCGCGGCGACTACTGCCGAAACACAAGTAGTCACATGTCAACATACTAATTTCATATCGACTTCAGGGAGGAGGTGGACTGCGGCTTTGGACACGTTTGGGATTAGCCAGGGGCGAAATACAATACCGAACAGAATATTGGCTCAAAAAGTAAACTAAATATAACATGCGGCTGCGGAATTCCTTATAGAAAGCACACCTGAAAAGCTGAAGTGCCCTCCTGCTTTCAATCAACGAACGAGTGATAGATAGCCCGACCTCGTGGTAGAGAGTGGACTGAATTACCCGAGCGAGAACAGTGATTTTTACTGGACATAATTAATATCCTTTCGACAAAAGAAGCCAAGTAGGTCTGAAAAGAGGCGTTCAACATAATTTTATTGATGCATGAACGCAATAATGGAAATTTTCCCGATTTAGACTGTCCGACAGAAAACCGTGTTAGTTTTTTTCAGTTTCAGTCCATGTGCACATACAATTAAACGTATGTGCTAAAAATATTTAGATATAACGAAATTGACAAATTTATCGGTTTAAGGTTTTTTTTTCAACTCGCATATGGATTGTTTTACTGCCATTATTTGTATTGGCCCATTTGGGTTGATTAACTCTTGATTATCGATCGATTTCCGATATAGAGAGTTCTGTTTACTTACAAATCACGGAACCGATCTGTGAGCTGTTGTGCTGCCGAAGTGATCCCTTACAGATTTATATCTGCTTTGTCCGGTACACCGCGATATTCCGATTTCTAATCACGTCGGTGTTGACATTCAGGTTTAGTGGCACTCGCTTTTCCTTTGATCTCTCACAAGCATCTGCCCGCGCATAGACATCAATTAATTGGTAATCGAAGAAGACAGATTATATTTAGGCTGGTTTTATCCCACTCTTCGCGAAGGTGTGCCCTCAGGGCAAAAACTCTTCAAGTCACATAAGCAAAAGACCGCATCCTCTTCAGAAATCCTGATTGTTTAACAAACTGATCCTAATCAAATCTTGGATTGTGTGTGCGAGGATTTAGGAAGCGAGTCGATTGGCCGCTCTCCCCTTGAAGCGTTCTCAGAAGAGCCAGGGACACTTGTCCGAGGACTGTGATTCCCACGAGAGACCCTGTCCGTTGTGGCCGCTGCTTCAGACTCGAGGGGACTAACTCCAAGCGGCTGACACGTTGGAAAAGGCCTTGGATTTTGTTGCGCAGAGACCGACGACTTTCACCCATTGTGGGTTTGCCCGCATCCGCTTGCTGTGCGGCTGACTGAGGCAGTGGCCGACCACGCTTAGCTTACCTGCAGGCGGGCAGACGGACGGACTGCGGGGGACAGACACCCGACTGACGTGGGCTCCCTGAGTCCTCGCCAGCGACATGACGACCGTGTAATCATCGAGAGACCAGTCCCCAGAAAGCTCCAGTCGATATGGACCTCAGCCCTCTTCAACGAGACATCCATCTCAGAGAATAAATCCGACGTGAGAGGAGAGGGTCCGGCGACACAAAGGTCTTCCTTTCCGACTTGTCCTCGCATGCGACAAGGAATATGTCTTCGGGAATGGACCGCCATCCAGAGGGAAGCTTAACTGCATGTAAAAACGGTTCGGTGGTCCAAGAATAAAACAGCCCATAGCGTCTTTAAAACCTTATAAACAGGAAGGGAAAAGTCTGGTCAGTTTCAACTTTTGAGAGCTTTTGTGAAGATGAAAACTACGAAAAACTTTGAGAAATTGCTCTGGTGGTGAGTGGTGGTACTGGGAATTTTACTGAATATAAATGTGAGATGATGGAACCAGAACAATTTTACATGTTCATAAAGTACACAGTAAAAAGAACCTTGGCGGCATAGTCCATAAAAGCCCTGAGGTATGTCCGATATTTCTGTGTTCAGCGTCACGAACGACTGCAAAAAGCCAGGCTTCCCTGTGGCGGTATTGACGGCCACCAGCAGATGGTCATTATGGGCATCCGTCCGGGGTCAACCCCTAACCAGTCCCCCTGACAATAAAACAACGCGATATGACCAGCTTATCATTATTCAGTTCCAATACAGAACCATTTATTTGAGCTGTCTGTTGAAATATGCAGATTTGATGACCTCTGGCGAAGTCCCAAGTCTTCAGAGACATGCCCTTGGAGGCAGCATTGTAAATATTGGTCCTTAGACAGGCTCCCAAGACGTATCATCGACGGATGTGAACGAAATGGTATTGTAATTAGAGATTCTGGTATCCCCTTGCGCATTGATTCAATTACGGAGATTGGTTCGATACGGCACTGATTGGGCGCTCAGGGATAGATTTCGATTGACGAACCGCACGAGCGCCTCCCCTAGGAACAAATCTTGCATTGTGGTGCCAACAGATTGTCTAGAATATATTCTATTATATTCTACAGCGCATTGTGTGCATGTAACATAATTGCAGAATGGTACGATGTGAATCCTGGTGTGCTCTGACAAAATAACGCGAGGCTCTGTAGGCAGCAACCTGCTTGATTTAACAAATACCACATATATATTTTCTCTTTGTACCGGGTGGAGTGGTGTTTACATTTACGTGTCTTTTTGTTGCCTACTCCTGTTTCGGATACCGATAAACCAGTTTGAAATGATAGGCTGGGTATTAGATATTCCAGACAGCTGCTGTTCAGTAAATATTATTGGACTGATAGGCGATATCTAGTGCGGCTGAAAAAAGCCAGCCATGGTGTCAGAAAATCAACAAATGGTATACAGTACATTCATTCATAGAAAGGGATATGTAAAGGCGAATGTCGCGGAAGAATTCTTTATGGGAATGTGGAGGCAGAATGTCTATACGAATTTATTTGATAGTTCTCAGTCATAATGTGAAATGTATAACCCGATATAATTTTACTTTTACTAAAGTGGCATGATCGATTTTTGGTTTCAAACGTCAAAGTGATCAATAGCTGTATCCGAAGCAATTGTATGGTGTCAAATTTCCAACGCGCACACGCTTTTGTCTCAATTTAACATTGAAAATTTGATTGTCTAAATAGTTTCACACAGAACGGTTCCATTGCAGTTATGCTAAAAAAGAAATATGTAGAAAAAATACATAGTCCAATCAGTTGGAACTCGTATGAACAGGGTCTATGTATGGTATATTATAGTGGTGAAACCCAAACTATTCAATTTGATTATTCTATGTAGAAAATGACGACAATAATGAAAATTCATGTTTTTGTTAATGTAATATGGCGGATGTAAACAATTCGTTCCTATCGTGTGTTTTTGGCATGTTCAAACTCCACTGCAGGATCATGTGGACGTAATCTGGAGGTCGTAACTGTGCTATACCATCGAATATATGCTAGCCAGTTGATTTGAAATAAATTCCAGAAACAGATTATGCTACTTTAATTATACACGCACAGTGAATAATTATATGTTTAGATGTAAGCTAGATGCACGTTATATGTTTAGATGTAAGTTTACACATCTCAGTAATGTGAAGTGAACAAAATCCCTGAGATGAACATTACGATGCATAATATATTTCCGTCAACAATGTTGTGTTCGTTGAATTTTTTAGCGCCTGAACAAGTCGACGGGTACCCGATTTTGGGGCGGGTCATTCAGTTACTCAGTTCGGAATATCGTTACCCGTACACGAGAACGAATAAAGATATCGTTTTTGCCATTAATATTTGCCATAAACACTGGAAAAACCACAAAAATGACAAGTATTCTTATGAAGTCGTGTGATTTCTTTCAAACTTGAAAATAAACACCAACGAAACAAATCATTTGTGTCAGATATCGATGACTGGCGTTTACGTGTTACAAATTGCTCCAGTGAGTCCCGTTCAAATGATGATATATATTTCGACGGGTTACCCAGGGCAGGTCAGGCCATACAACGCTGGTACCTGGCTCGGAAATTTTCGACTCGTCCGGGCCCTAATTTCTTTATAGTCTTATTAACATAATGTACGTATTCACGTGTGCTATTCTTGTGATCATAACATAAGAATAACATGCGTTCATATAAGATGTTTTACAGCATATAGGAAAATGTGGACAGATTGCTGGATAAATATTGTAAACACCAGAGATCTAACTGCCAGAAATATTATCATAAATCAGATGCAATGATGCGCCTGACATTTGGGTAATGGTCAAGCTAACTACTGATAGCACAGCATGACTTGGTTGATTCCACACCGTGCAGATAAGAGGTGATAAAGCAGTACGATTTGTCTTATTCCACTCAGATTCAAGGGCGAGATCCAAACAACCGAGCGTTATTGTACTCACGCCAAGGAAGTCGCGATGGGATGAAGACACTAATGGCGCCAATTTAGAGAAGATCGGAATCCCAATTAATCGCAGACTTTGCGTCTCTATCTCAATTGCTGTAAGTAGGGCGAAAATGCGTCAATATCACCATGATCGTGGGGTTGAAACCAATGGCATGTTCAAAGATATCTCGTATATGTACAGGTACTGTGCTCAAATCTCTATCATTAGTTTTTATATTGCAAAATTGTACATGTAAAACGTAAAAGTGATATGGTAAACATTGTACTGTAGTATGACGTTATTATTTGTTCAGACAAAAACTTGTATTTTATGTACCACTCAACAATAAAATGTGTAAAATGACATATGTTATGAATGACGCAGCACACATCATGTGCAACCATGTCTATGACGTCTTTCAGTACATGCTTACGACGAAGATCAGTGGAGACATATATTGAAATTTCAGGAGCACACGTGGACATGTACATGTGGGTGTTATTACATACATGTATCTCCCAGATATGGAATTGACATGACAAATTATTAACACAAATTTTCATGTTCGGTTTGTCTGCCTGAAGAGTACATGGTTCTATCTTTCAAAACATGTTGAGGTATCTAGGGCCTATCAACCTGCACGTAACTGACTTTGTGCTGGGTTCCTGCTGGGTATAATCTGGTGGCTAGATTGAGGATTGAGTTGTGAAAGACGTGTGTATCGTAGTAAAATATCATGAAAGTTTTATTAATATGGATGTTGTTTGGTTCAGTTATGACTATTGTTGATGAATATGAGTATCGATGGTCTCTCTTCCCGATACCATTGTGTTGAAAAATCACATCATATATGTTGTGCACGTGAGCTGCCAGTCATATTCACATGTATGGTCTAGGTCTGTGGCCAAAGGCTGTCAGATAATTGTTTTATGAAGGAATCGTTTTGTGTTGTCATATGTCCCAAGATTCTGGTAGGTTTACTCATATATGTATCAAAGGTAAAACCGAAATTATATGTCCGTTTTGGCACTGGGTAGAATCATACTTTTTCCATTATGTATAGAATATGTACCATAACAATACAATATTTACGATATCGGGCATTTCTTATGTTTGTGGGAAAGGGAATACCTGTTGAAATACCAGATGACCAAGATTTTTCAGGGTATGGAATATAATCCCTCATGGACACTGCTTAATTGAGCTTTTCTGAACCTTAGCATTAATGTTGCTGTTATTGTAGTCCAAACACGATCGGTATGGGTTTCTGGAGTACCAGGAGTCTTAACTCTCACTCTGACACTACAATATTTTTATATTATTTGAACATGCGACTGTGCATGTTTCACGTAATCTGCAATGACAGGTTGTGTGTAAACATTGGTGTAAGAGGAGTTTGGATGGGAGTAAAACATAATAGAAAGATACAATTGCAGGTGGCTGATCCAATATCACAGCCCACTCATAGGATACGAACATGCCTCACAGACAATAGATGTCTAGGGAAATGGATGAAGTGGCATTAGGAATGACAGATTTTGTTTTTCATGTGCGTTTTCTATGAACAACTCAAGGAATTTTGTCAGACTAATATATAGGCTATATGGCTAAAATCATACATTTTTTTTATCTAATATATCACGTATGATCGTGCATCCCAAACGTTAGTTTTGTTTCCTGTTTTTGCCACTGATATTTTTCCCTCAATAGAAAATCATGCTAACGCATAATTCGACTAACGTATATATCATGTTTTATGTAAATAATTAGCACGATGGGCGACGCCGATAACCATACTGTTTTTTCTTTGAGAACTTTACTCGAATTAAAACACAATAAGCCCACAGAGTACAGACTCTAATATATGAACATAGCCCCCACGTGTTATTTTCTCCCCTTTGTAAATTATTATTTATGTTGGTGCTTCCCATTTTATTTAATAGTAATTATGGAAGGATAAAAAGTAACACACTATCCTGAGAATAGTATACCTAAATTCTACACGTGTCTACGATGCACCATGTCATACATATGTATGCCATTATTGAACATATGAGCTTATGGTTCCTTCACTCTGCTTTAAAATAACAGCTAGAGCACCAATGATGGCATATTAGGCACTTGAATGTGGAGTGTGAATGAATCATACCCATGGTATAATTATTTGCCAGCACTTGAATACTTATGACAACCTTTACTTATGACAACCTAATACTTATGGTAACTTTTCGAATTGGGAACATTGAAACCAATGATGCTATCAAAGCAATGAACCATTTTCCATCCGATAACACGAGTAATAAACAAAGATGATACTAACACTTTATGTACATTGCCGACTTTGTTTCAAGATCACGTATCGTTTAACAGAAAATACCATGTCTGGTTCAGCTGACCGAACTATCATTCACAATATGTTCAGGTATCTAGGGACCATCAGGAACTCACCTGGCTCGTAACTGACTTCCTGATAAGACGAGGCGTTGAGTCCTCTGTGATAAGTAATCACGGACGTTCTGTATGGTGATTTACGTGGTGCTGGGTAAGAATGTTGTGCTTAGATCAAAAAAATCCAATAAAAAAGAAACCTAATTTCGTGTTGTCATGTTTCTAAAGATCCAAGTTTTATCCATGTATGTATCCGAGGTCAAACCTAAAGTATGTGTCTGTTTCATTGTACTAGGTGGGATCATATTGTTCCCCATTATGTGCAGCATTTGCAATATGCGCCATTTATGAAGCAGCCTTTTACGGTCACGAGCATGTCTTATGTTGATGGAATAAACCAAAATTCCTTTGTTATATCCTTGTATGTTGCACATACATAAATTCACAATTTGACTATCTGAAATTCTTTGGGGGGTTGCTTATGGAATACAATTATTCATCACGTTGCTTCATTCAGATTTCATGAACGATAACCAGGGAAGCAGCAACATTGTAATTAATTCCAGTCTAAACAAAATTAACACAGCTTTCTGGATTATGGTGGACAAAACAAACATTTTCTAGGAGTGTTGATGGGCGATTGTGATCAGAACTCTCACTCTAGCATTGCAATTCTTTTTGATGATTTGCTCATGTGATTGTGCATGTTTCATATAATCTGTAATGACAGATTATATACGATAATTGGTGTCAGTGGTGGGAGGAAAACATATTGGAAGTCTACAATTGCAGGTGGCTGAACTCCTCCTACGTCTTTTGATCCAATATTACAGACTGTCATAGAATAAGGACATCCCTCAAAGTCAATAAAAGTCGAAATAATTGGGGAAATGCCTCTGGGAATGCCACTGATATTATGTGTGTGTTATGATAAACAAATCACAAAATTGCATCAGGCTAAAATATATGTAAAAAACCTCTTTCAGTCCGGTATATTAGGTAAGATTCTGCCTGCAACTAGTAGACCTTGAATGTGGCGCCACCTCTTTGAATTGGTAAAGTTCATCAGTAAATAAAAGTCATAAATGAGATCGTGCACGATCTACCACACGTTCGTATCAACAAAAAACTGGAACTTTAACAGTGTAAACATTGGAATTACTGTGTCTCCTTCCATTTTTGCCATTGACGAATTTTCCTTCAAAAGGAAACCATAATCACTGTTTACTCTGACATAATTCGGCGATCGTAATACAATACATGGGTTACAGATATGAAGGAGCAGACATACATGAAAGGTCTTTCGTGAGATTCAAAATACACAAAAACAAAAACTCACAATAAAAAGTGCACATGCACAAAGCACCAAACTGTGATTTCATTCCTATTAAGTTTTGTGTTGTTTCTTCAACTCAGTATAGTAAGTAAGTAAGTGAATGGTTTATTATAGCGACATATAGAAACATCAGTATAATTATAACAACACACGCACAATGAGATGTATCCAGCCTCACAGGTTATTAGATATGTATAGCCGTAATGATATAACGAAAATTTGGTTACACTATGTAAGAATTATCAATGGTTTATCACAAGCTTTCGACCCAACACAGGCCTTTATCAGGCCTTCATACACTTGTTGCGCTCTGTTTCCACACACCTGATGAAGGCCAGTGTTGGGTCGAAAGCTTGTGATTCTATAAACCATTGAAACGGTGTTACCATATTTCCATTATACAGCCTCACAGGACTTATCTCAATCACTACTAATATTTGTGTTACAGTTATCAATAACTGACTGGCGTAATTCCCATGTTTCACGTAAATGCATGGCAAGTTTCTTTTGACACACTGAATTTAAATAGGGAAATTGTTCAACCTTACAACTATCAAGAAAATTTATATTATTAATTGAAACTCTATCAAATAACTCTTTCAGAATGTACAATATTCAGGGCAAACCATCAGGAATTATACCTAGTCTTCAGAGTCGCTAGAGTTACAAAAACTTCATGTTCTATCTTCCAAGGAAGTGTTACTAAACCGTCTAGTTTACATGTAGCCTGAACTGTGCTAAAATTGACCCCACTCTTTCTAGGCATGTAATCGGATACGTATGGTTCAGTTTCAACTGTATTTTTTATACAATATATATGTTCTGAGTTTTGGTTTTACCTTTACTGAAGTATCCGCCAAAAAATGCATCATCCCATTGAGTCTATCTTTAACACAATCTAAACTGCAAATAAATATTCATTTTTAAACACACACAGAGATCAATATCGCTGAAATGTGCTTAATTTCATTAGATCAGTTATTTTTGCAAAGTTCCCAATCGATATCAAATAAAAATTTTGTTAAACAGGAATTATCCATCGATATCAGTCTATTTCATTACTGACATATCTTAATGAATCTTCTGTATCTAGAACATAATCAACCTTAATCACCTTGGATACACAAAATTGTTGCATTACTGTGAACATATCTCATAGAACAGTATTGTACTTAAATGTTCAAGAAAAGTCTTGGTTGACAGTGATAAGGCTATACCTTGAACGAATAACTACATAATGGTTTAGAAACTGAAAATTCCCCAAATGTTGAACAGTTTAAATTCATAGATACTAATATGTAGACAATTCTTCTTATGTAATATTAATACCAAATTGGGAACACGGAGGCAAAATGTCAATATACGAAACTATCTGATAACAAGCAGTCATAATGTGAAATGTATAATCCCATATAATTATATCATTACACTTTGTACATGCACAATGAAGCGACCAATTTAAAATATATATGTTCACATGCATGATATATCTTGTCTCGGTAACGTGAAATCCCAGAGATGAACATCACGATAAGGGGCATCAGATATATCGGCCACCAATGTTGTGTTTGGTATACTTTATGATGATATGACCATTTTTCATCACAGCAATATACAACAAACGTTCCTGTTTTATGTTCTACAGCATAAACCGAGGATGGGTCAGATTTCTGGATAAATATCAGAGATCTAACTGCCAGAAATATTATCATATATCAGATGCAAGGATGCGTCTGACATTTAATAATGGTCAAGCTATCTACTGATAGCCCATCATGATTGGTTGGTCCCACACCGTGCAAATTAGAGGTGATAGAGCAGTACGATTTGTCTTATTCCACTCAGTGTCAAGGGCGTGATCCAAACAACCGAGCATTATTGTACCCACGCCCAGGAAGTCGAGATGGGATGTAGACACTAATGGCGCCAATTTAGAGAAGATCGGAATCCCAATTAATCGCAGACTTTGCGTCTCTATCTCAATAGTCGTACGGCGAAAATGCGTCAACATGGTCAATATCACCGTGCTCGTTGAGTTGAAACTAATGGCATGGTCAAAGATCCAGGATATCACCTATATGTACTGTGCTGAAACCTCTATCCATAGATTTGACATTGCAAGATAGTACATATAATATGTAAAAATGAGATGGTAAATATAGCACTGCGGTATGACGATGTTATATGTACAGACAAAAACTAGTATTTAATGTACCACGCATCAACAAATGTGTGAAATAACATATGTTATCAATGACGCAGCACACATCATGTTACACCCATGTCTATGACATCTTCAGTACTTACTTACGAAAATCAGTGAGACATATTTTAGAAATTTCAGGCGCACATGCAGACATCTACATGTGGGTGTTGTTCAAAACATTTATTTCCAAGCAATGGTATTGACATGACCGTAAAAAAACCAGTATGCGTCACAAAAGGGTTTTAGGATTTTTCAGATGTTCAGACAAATCATGTACATAAAATTCGCAAAGTTTAGCCCAATTATTGAATAGGTTACTGGATATGGGAATAAGGTAAGGCTAACACATGTGACAATCAATCCCTCTGTTTCCTGTAATTATCATAGACGTAGAATCAAAGCCCAGCATTAAGTATTCCAAGCAAACAAAACAGGGTCAGTTAACCAATCTCCAGGGACAGGAAGTCATATCAGGCATACGAAGTGAGAGAAAACAAAAATGACAGAAAAATTGACTCCTTATGGCCATACTCAAGAACCCCCAAATATGGCTATAAGGAGGTGAAATCAGGTGTTCCGGAAAGAGTGAGCATTTCCAGATCTGTGCATAAGATCCCATTCTCCGGGTGTACCTCCCGTTTCCCGTTGTGCTCAATGTTCATATGACCACCCATCCCCCAGTAAAGGACCAATAAGGAGCGATGGAAAGGTAGAATTGCGCATACTAACTTATTTATGCACTAAAACGCATCCAACATGCATACCAGAAATACTGTTTCTCCAAACATTTAATGCAATAACTTAACAGTTATGGCATGTTGTTCAGAGTTTTGTAAACTTTGAACATAATCCAATATATTATACCTTTAAAGTATGACACAACGATCTTATATATTCAGATTACAATAAATTATGTCTACGAACGTTTTTGTTCATATAGGCCGATTCACACAAATCTAACCATATGTAACCTTAGTGTTTGGGGTTTAGTATTCCAGAAGCCATTTCAGAGTCGGCACATATCACGTCATTTGTCCTCATAATATAAACTTTATGACTTGTGAATTGTGATATGGGTCTGGAGGCAGATATGTGGATATCATGCCATTTGGCACCTGTAGTGCATCGAACGATCCTTTCCACATTTTTGTGCAGAGAATGGCATGCTTGTGTTAATTGTCAGAAAAACATCTTTGGACAGATAAAAAAATGTTTCCGCAATAATCGAAGAAACAGAAATATCTCCTCAATTTTGTTTCCATCGGTTTTATTCAAAAATCCAATAGATTCAACAAATTCCATAATTGGATAATATGAAATACAATGCGATACTGCTGACTTTGTTTCAAGATTGCATATCTTTTAACACAAATAATCTCATCTAGATCAGCTGCCTAAATATATTTCAAAATGTGCAAAAGGTATCTAAGGACAATCAAGCTGTTCGTAACCGGTTTCCTGATGGTTTCCCGGTGGGTATAATCCGGTGGCTAGATTGAAGATTGAGTGATTGAAGACGCATGCATCGTAGTAGCATAACATGAGAGCTGTATTGATACGGATGTTGTCTGGTTTAGTTATTGATCTCTATTAATGCTACTGTTTATGGTAGGCCTCACCTCCCAACACCATCATATCTATGTTCTGTACGTGAGAATAAAATACGAAATGGAAATCGGTTTGTATACTGGATTCTGTCTGCTCGCTGATGGTCAAATTCACATGTATGGCAGGCTAATCGCCATGGTGGGTGGCCACAGACTGTCAGATCTTCGTTTTATGAAGTAAACAATCGAATAACCATTATGACAGAAACCTCATTTCGTGTTGTCATGCGTATCACATTAGAATCATACTTTTTCCATTATGTGCAATATATGTATTTACGCGAAATACTGTTTCTCCAAACATTTAATGCAATAACTTAACAGTTATGGCATGTTGTTCAGAGTTTTGTAAACTTTGAACATAATCCAATATATTATACCTTTAAAGTATGACACAACGATCTTATATATTCAGATTACAATAAACTATGTCTACGAACGTTTTTGTTCATATAGGCCGATTCACACAAATCTAACCATATGTAACCTTAGTGTTTGGGGTTTAGTATTCCAGAAGCCATTTCAGAGTCGGCACATATCACGTCATTTGTCCTCATAATATAAACTTTATGACTTGTGATATGGGTCTGGAGGCAGATATGTGGATATCATGCCATTTGGCACCTGTAGTGCATCGAACGATCCTTTCCACATTTTTGTGCAGAGAATGGCATGCTTGTGTTAATTGTCAGAAAAACATCTTTGGACAGATAAAAAAATGTTTCCGCAATAATCGAAGAAACAGAAATATCTCCTCAATTTTGTTTCCATCGGTTTTATTCAAAAATCCAATAGATTCAACAAATTCCATAATTGGATAATATGAAATACAATGCGATACTGCTGACTTTGTTTCAAGATTGCATATCTTTTAACACAAATAATCTCATCTAGATCAGCTGCCTAAATATATTTCAAAATGTGCAAAAGGTACCTAAGGACAATCAAGCTGTTCGTAACCGGTTTCCTGATGGTTTCCCGGTGGGTATAATCCGGTGGCTAGATTGAAGATTGAGTGATTGAAGACGCATGCATCGTAGTAGCATAACATGAGAGCTATATTGATACGGATGTTGTCTGGTTTAGTTATTGATCTCTATTAATGCTACTGTTTATGGTAGGCCTCACCTCCCAACACCATCATATCTATGTTCTGTACGTGAGAATAAAATACGAAATGGAAATCGGTTTGTATACTGGATTCTGTCTGCTCGCTGATGGTCAAATTCACATGTATGGCAGGCTAATCGCCATGGTGGGTGGCCACAGACTGTCAGATCTTCGTTTTATGAAGTAAACAATCGAATAACCATTATGACAGAAACCTCATTTCGTGTTGTCATGCGTATCACATTAGAATCATACTTTTTCCATTATGTGCAATATATGTATTTACGCGACCCTTATAAACAAGCTTTTTACGATCACCAGCATCTTTATGTTGGCGGGAAAGGCAATAACTCAGAGAGTTATAGCCTCTTTAGTTGTGCATACCTTAATTCGAAATATGATTGTCTGACACCACATAAACACCAGATGTCCAAGATATTTGGAGGTATGGAATATAGTACTTCATGACACTACTTCATTCAGCTTTCAAGAACCTTAACGAGAGTAACAGCAACATCGATGTTGTAGTCCAAACACGATCGCTATGGGTCTCTGGAGTACCATAAGTTTTAACTCTCACACTACGATATTTTCAGATTATTTGAATATGGGACTTGGCATGTTTCACGTTATCTGCGATGACAGGTTGTGTATAAACATTGTTGTAAGAGGAAATTGAGTGGGAGGAAAACATAATAGAAAGATACAATTGCAGGAGGCTGAACTCCTCCCACGTCTTTTGATCCAATATCACAGCCCACTCACAGAGTACGCACACGCCTCACAGACAACAGATGCCTGAATGTCTAGGGAAATGAATTATGAATGCCAGGTTTTGTTTTTCACGTGCGTCTTACATAGCAACTCAATGAATTTTATCAGTCGGAAATATATGTAAATGTATATGCCTATAACCATGCAGTCTCTTTTGGTCCAATATATGAAATATGATCGTGCATTCAACTGAAAGACCCATGGGTACTTTTTCAGATCTTTAGTTCATCAGCTGGAAATAATAATAAATAATATATTGTTGTATCGACACAAAATTCAAACAGGAAACGATGTAACATTTGACTCATTTGAATAATCATTTTTTTCCGTTTCATGTTTTTGCCAATGATAATTTTTCCTTCAATATAAAACCATGTAAACACGCAATTCAACCAATGTAAGACTGCAAATGGGCTACTACATAAACTAGATTATCTATCTGGGCTACAGGTAGATTACGTTTTGTGTAAGTTACATGACTAACTGGAATTTTGTGGCTAGATTGATGATTGAGGGGTGGCAGACGTGTGTATCGTAGTAGAATAACATGGGAACCTCATTCATACAGACGCTGTTTACAACAGTTTGGCTTAGTTATGGTATCTATTCACCATAGTGTTCATGCATGTGAATATCGGAGCCTGAATGCCAACGCCACAGTGTGCTGAAATATCACATCATAAAGATGTTGTTCACATGATAATAAATACAAAAATTTAACATAGTTGGTGTACCTGTATCTATATTCTCGCTGTTTGTCGAATTCACATGTAGAACCTTGGTGGGTGGTCACAGATATTCTCTTTACAAAGGAAACAAATCCAATTGAACGAAAACTAATTTCGTGTTGTGGTGTTTCCAGTATCTGGTAGTTTCATCCATGTATGTATCCGAAGTCAAACTTGAAGTATGCGTCTGTTTCATTGTACCAGGTAGGGTCATATATATGCATTACATGCCATTTATCAAGAAGCCTTTTACGGTTACGAGCATGTCTTATGTTGATGGAATGAACAATATTTTTAGAGTTATATCCTTATATGTTGCACATACCTAAATTCACAATATGACCATCTGAATTTCTTTGGGCGGTACAAATTTTCAACACACTGCGTCATTCAGATTTCATGAACGATGTCCAGGGAAACAGCAACATTGTAAGTTATTGCAATCTAAACAGAATGCGCACAGGTTTCTGGAGTATTGTGGAAAAAACAAACATTTTCTATGATTGTTGATGGGTGAATGTGTTCGGAACTCTCACTCTAATATTACAATTCGTTTCGATGATTTGCTCATGCCGTTGTGAATGTTTCATATAATCTATAATGACAGGTTGTGTACGATAATTGCTGTCAGAGCAGCTTGGGTGGGAGCAAAACATAATGGAAAGCTACAATTGCAGGTGGCTGAACTCCTCCTACGTCTTTTGATCCAATATCACAGCCAGTCATAGAATAAGGACATCCCTCAAAGTCAATAGAGGTCTAAACAATTGGGGAAATGACTTCGAGAATGTCAGTGTTATTATGTGTATGTTATAAGAACAACTAACGGAATTATATCAGGCTAAAATATTTGTGGAAAGGATGCAGGATCGTCCAGTATATCATGTACGATCCTGCCTCCAACTGGAAAGACCTTTAATGTGGATCCCATGCGTGCTGCTTTGAATTGGTAGTTCATCAGCTGGAAATAAAAATCATAAATGAAATGGTGAGCGTTCTAACACACTATAGTATCAATGCAAAACTGCAAGCAATGTAAACATTGGTATTACCGTACGTCTTCTGTTTTATACCATTGATAAGTTTCCTACAATAGGAAATCATGTCTACTCTGGTATAATTCGATTAATGTAAAAATTAATGTAATGCAATACTTTTGCTACCTGTTAATCCAGATAAATCGTTTTTTTTTTTTAATTGATTGATTGAATTTATTCAGGAACTATACACATTCATACAAATGTACAGGATATTTTTTACAATGTTAAAATAATGAGATGTATAGCCCTGAGCTGTGGGGATAGAGTCTGTTAGACTGTAGACCTCAGTGGTAGGAAGTCATATTTACACGATAGGAGAGATGAAAAATATTAATAAACGAGGCACCCCACAGCTCTTCACATAATAAACTGTTTGTTATATGTTGTTATATATACATGCAAATATTTGTAATTTTGACAAAAATAAACATTTATACAAGGTTGTTAAGTGCTGTAAGTTGTCTGCCGCTATCTGTCCCCACTGCGCCGACACGCCCCCGCGCCCATGCTGAGTCCGAGTCTGCACGTCCCTAGCCGCGATAGCCCCGCAATGTCTCCCGCTTGAAGCGTGAGGAGAACGTTTTCTTACCAACTAATGTTACCAACCAACTAAGGTGAATATTCATGTAGAGAGACAGGGGAAGTTTATTCCATATAATTGGGCCATTGTGCCTAATAGACCGACAGACAGCTTCGTTTTTATTATTTGTGGACTTCAATTTGAGTGCTGCACTATGCCGGGTATTATGCTCATGCACACCAATCGATGGTACGAAAAGTTTTTGTAATAAATTCGGCACTTTCTCAGTCAAGGCACATAATACATATTTAGCAACGTATAGTTCGTAAATGTCAGTTAGTTTCATGAAATTTAGTGCTTTGAAGAGCGGTTCAGTGTGTGTGTTATATGGAACGTTGGATATCAATCGCACAAGTTTTTTTTGAAGTATGGTTAATTTTTTTAGGTGTACTGCATGAGTACCTCCCCATATAGTTATACCATATGTTAGGTGGGGATATGCTAATGTATAGTATAAAGAAATCAAGTTCGACTTCGGTAGCATTTGTTTGGCTCTATTTATTGCAAAGTAAGATTTTAGTAACCGTTTATTTACTACCTTTATATGCTCATCCCACTTCAGTTTGTAATCTATATGAACTCCCAAAAATTTTGTGCACTTGCATTTTTCCAGGAGATGACTGGCTAATTTCAATTCTAGATTATCGTCATTGTTATTACTGGTTGTGAATAGCATGTAGTTTGTTTTTGTGACATTTAGTGAAAGCTTGTTTGATTTAAACCAGTCCGTCAAGTTGCCTAATTCTTCGTTCATTATGGTATATAAATGAGTCAAATTTTTGTGTGAGCAATACAACGTGGTATCGTCTGCAGATAAAATGGAATTAGAGTGGCCTAATACATTTGGCAAGTCATTAGTGTATATTATAAACAGAAGTGGTCCTAAGACTGATCCCTGTGGTACCCCGCATGTTATTTCCCTTGTTCCCGAATTTACCCCATTATAAGACACAAATTGCTTTCTATTGGATAAATAGTCATTGAACCATTCTAGCGCTGTCCCGCGTACACCATAAAATTCCAGTTTGCGTAATAATATATCATGATCTATAGTATCAAATGCTTTCGAGAGGTCCTAAAAAAATGGCCAGAGTGGGGTCTTTTTCTTCTAGGTTTTTAGTAACATCATCGATGAACTTGGTTATTGCATCAATTGTGCTGCGTTTTGGACGGAAGCCATACTGGTTTTCATATAGTATGCTAAACTTTTCCATGAATTTTGACAGTCTCTTATGCATTATTTTTTTTCCATTATTTTAGATACAACAGGCAATAGTGAGATTGGCCTATAATTCGTCAGGTCTGATTTGCTTTTCGACTTATGGATTGGAATAACTTTTGCTAATTTGAGAGCTGTTGGGACTTTCCCAGTTTGGAAGGATTTGTTAATTATTATGCTTAATGGCTCAGCTACAGAAGTCTGCAGTTCCTTCAATAATTTTGAACTTATTTTATCGTGACCGAAATTTTTTTTTGGCTTGATATTTTTAAGGACATCACTGATTTCGATGGGATCTGTGGGTTCTATGAACATGGATTTCGGATTTGGTTTTTGATTCAAGTGAAGGTAATGGTCGGAACTGTGAGCTGGACGCGGAATATTGCTGGCTAGTTGTGGTCCTATATTGGTAAAGAAAGAACAGAAAGATTCAGATATTAGCTTACTATCGTTCGTTTCAGTGTTATTGATCATGAATGTCTGGTTTACATTATTTATGCCTTTCATTTTGCCAATGCTCCTATTAATGATTTCCCAAGTTTTTCTTACATTGTCTTTGTGTTCCTTCAATAAATTACCATAATATTGTTTTTTAGCTATTCGCTTCAACTTGTTATGTAAATTTCGATATTTCATATGATCTTTATAATCAGTATCTGTTTTAGATTTTTTAATGCACTTGGCATATAGCTGTGTAATAGTGCGGGATGATTTCATGAGTCCCTTTGTCATCCATGGCTCACGTAGTATGTTTCTTGCAGGAATTGTGACATTTCTTACAGGGGCATGTTTATCTAGTGCGAGGTTCAATTGTGAAACGAAATAGTCAATTGCTTTATCTGGGGACATAAGGTGTAAGTCTTGCCATTTTATATTATCGAGTGTCTCTTTTATGCGGTTGATACTCTGGTTTGTTAATTTTCTGCTCGCAAATGTTAGTGGTTTATTACATGTTGTTACTTTATTTGGGCATCTTATGGAAAAGAAAACAGGCAAATGGTCAGAAATGTCATCAAAAAGAATCGCAGATTGCGTAAACAATTTCGAGTTGATTTTGACATATATATTATCAATAAGCGTGGCAGTCTGGCATGTAATCCGCGTGGGCTTAGTTATGGTGGGAATTAATTGGTTGGAGTACATTATGTCAAACAAGTCAGATGTATACTTGTGTGACTGTAATTTTAGAAGATCGAAGTTCTTATCCGTGCCAATAATAACGTTATTGTTATTCCTCAGTTTTAGGAGGAATTCTTCATATCTGTCCACTGAGAGTTTCGGGTTACTGTTTGGTACTCTATAAACTTCGCCAATAACAGTCTGTGTATTATTAGATTTGACTTCAACAAACACTGACTCAAATTCACCCTCTATGAAAATATCTATGTCAGGACGCAGTTTAAATTCCAAGCCATCCTTTATATACATTGCAACCCCTCCCCTGGATATATTAGATCTGTTCCTGCAGACGAAATTGTAGCCAGGAAGTTGGAATAGATGCATGTTTGCATCATGGAGAAACTTTCACATAATAGTATAATATCTAGACACATGTGTTTAGATTCGAGTTCAGAAATAAGACCTTGTAGAGATAAGAATTTAGAAGACAATGACTGTATGTTCAAATGCATTATATTGAACCCTGAATTTCGCATCGTGCTATCATAGTTTTTCGAAAAGTGCTCGATCAGCATATCGATATTACAATATTCACTATTCAGTAGGGCTATCTTAGATTGATCTTCAGTAATATCATTGTGTGCTAAATATTCATCCAGACGAATGTTCAAATTTTCAAGTTTAGTGTTCAGAGATGTAATATCTGTATCATCCATAGCAGTGATAAGAGTAAGTTCTGCCCACGGTCCATCGAGAAACAGTAAGAGACCATGGCGACCTGGGACGGACAGATCCAGACAACAACACGGAACGCGGACAGCACGGCGGCGACAGCAAACAGCGGAGACAACGGACAGCAGTGGCGTAGATTTATATATTTAGTAGGGGGGTATGGGCGAGCGAAGCGAGCCACAAACGGTCTGGGGGTCGGGGGGCGCCGTAAGCCCCCCAGATTTTTTTTTCATTTTTAGCTCTTCTAGAAGCATTCTCAGAGCATATATGGCATTGATTTTCATTATATTCAGGGGAATTTTCCCCCACAATTTCTTCAAATTTGTTTGTGTCACTTTGTGACACACAATTTTTTTTCATCAGCAAAGTTCACCTGTTCATGTATTGTTATATGAGCATAGAAATCACCAACTTATATGACCTCAAAGACATGACAGGCTACAAACTTGCTGGTACAGGTCAATCAATTTACCAGTAACAAAAATTGCAAATCTTCACTAAAACTATTTTATCCCCATGTATGTTCAAGTACATATAGTCAACTCAGAATTCACCGAATATTGATTTTCTTTGTGCTGAACGAGATGCAAAGTTTTCTGCCAGTTCCTTGATATGCACATTGTCTAACTCATCTTTGTGGACATGGGAAACGCATACGGAGTTGAGTCGCTTCTGCGTCATGGATGAGCGAAGCCACGTCTTCAATCGGCGCAAAGCAGAAAAGCTATAGTATACTGTATAGATTTCTGTAGCCCGTAGGTCTTATCATCACCCTTATGTGTTCTGGATTCAATGTGTGGGGGAAGTCTTCTTTTTGGGCGCTGTGATTTATGTCCATGTGCACAGGAAGAAGTTTTCGGGGATTGTACATTATTTATTTTGCAGTGATACTACATGTACATTGCAATGACCAATTTTCTACAAGCTATATCTGTTGGAGATGAATGAAGCTCTACTACGATTTTTTTTGTACCGATTGAAGGGGGGGATAATACATACTTCATCCCCCCCACCCTTTTTGTAGGGGGGGATGCATCCCCTCCATCCCCCCCAGTCCCCTCCATCCCCCCCAGGATTTACGCCCATGACGGACAGCACATACAGGAACATGAATAAAAACACACATCAGGAGTTGTAGGCTTGCAGCGATCTTGTGTGAATACATCGAGACAAAAAGCCAAACATGGAACCCCCCCCCCCCCCCCTCCACCCACCCTCTCTATTTACGTTCATTATAATCACAGCCTGGGAATACTAGGTAAGCAATTACTCCAAATAGGATTAGACCACAACTGGTATATCGCAACAACTCTACGTGCACCGACCATGACACAATCCCCGCCCCCCCCCCCCTCCCCTGTATACTCATGTTTTGGTTACCCCACCCACGCATACTGTACTTGAGGTGTTGAGCTGTCACTCCCACGCATGTTGCACTAAGAGTTATGCTATATCACATTTCGGCCAGGGTACAATGTCATTGAGCACAATTTGACCTAGATCGCTTTGTTTACAAACATACTAATGAAAATAAAAACAATAATTCAAGTTTGGTCTATCAAAAAAAAGAAAAATATATTCAGCAATGGCAAAGTATGAATAAGACTTGATATTACATTATCAAAACACGACATATGACTTTCCCAGCTGGATAAGACGATTAAATGTGCACAGTGAAACTGGACACAGACTGGTCCATATCGTCTTGTTTACAAACTCAACAATGAGAAGTACATATACTCTGATTTTTCTAACTCGTTTACACTGTTTTTCGCTAATATTTTTGTGATGCTAAACGCTATCGTTCTATAACTTCGCATACCTCACCTGGGAGTCAAACGGCAATTTTATACCAAATTTCAGACAGCTAACGTGAAAGTTGAAAAAGTTGGCAATCTATCCCTATGTTAAATTTAGCCCTATTATTCAATTTCTGGGCCCGAACACAATTTTGTACATTTGCTCGGTTTTGTAGCGGAGCAATGTTTCAAAATCAACATGTCTGTGTAGAATACACCCCAGTGTATCTTCTGGTTCAAAGTTACAAGAATATTTCGAACCCTGATGGATGTAAACAGGACCAATTCCTCGAATATGCTCAGATTCTCGAGATCCCGTTTTGGGCTGAAATTTAACATTGAGGTAGATTGCCAACCTTTTCAATTTTCACGTTAGCTGTCTGAAATTTGGTAGAAAATTGCCGTTTGACTCCCAGGTGAAGTATGCCAAGTTATAGAACGATAACATTTAGCATCACAAAAATATTAGCGAAAAACAGTGTAAACGAGTTAGAAAAATCAGAGTATACAACAAAATTATTCAAGTTTGATTCCACAATCAGTATAATATCCCTGACTGGATTGTATTACTTCCCCAGTACCTAGAATTTGAACTTTAGGAACGAAACATTGCAACTTTATAGATTACGGATATCAAAAAAGAAAGAAAAACAGCCATATAGTATTGTGTTGGGCAATAATTGCCACAGTATGATGGCTTTGTACAGCAATGCAATTAAACATAGATGCAGGTTCCTGATGACTTGTATAGTAAGTCTCAGCTAGGTGATGCACATGCACACAATACAAAGAAGATAAATTTACCAGTATGATGTGTATAACACTTAAGACTTTTCTTCCAGTAATTACCATGAAGGGCGAAGCAGATATTCAGATTGTTTTCGCTGGAATTCAAAACACACAGAAAAAAAAACTCCGGTTGAAAAGTACACATGGATATAGTACTAAACCGTTATTTCATTCTCGTTAAGTCTTGTGTTAGTTCTTTAACACTGTAAATGTTTCTGTCAATGCATATTTTCCATTCTGTCAATGCTATTGATATTGTAAAGACGGAAAGATAAAATTCCCAACAATAAATTACCATTATATCCTGGGATCAGTCATTCATACCTGATTTATACATCATGTTTTAACAACAGCTATAATACTACTGGTGTCAAATTAGACAATCCACAATTGATGTGGAATAGAAGAAGTAGGTATTAACGTATCACCTAGCCACCAATACAACAAGATTTCGATGATGCCAACAACAAACCTAAATACAACATTTTGAAATAAAATCTATTGGAACATAATGATTCACAACAAAGCTTCATGAAAAAGAAAGACGGTTACATTGAAAATCACGAATAAAATAGCATCTTGCAATATCTCAAAACATGTTTGGTAACTGAAACGTAAAGTAAGTTCAACCTATTACCACCAATAGAACCAGATTTTGATGATGACAATAGTTACCACAACAAACAACATTGTGGAATATAAACAACACTCGATAATATTATATCCGGCGAGACACTAGCGTCATCAGGGGCAGACAGTGTGTAAATGTTATTGTTTCTACTGTACACCTGATGGCGTTAGTATAGAACTGCCCTACAGCATATTATAAGATTCACACCTATAAATCCAGGAAATAGGTGTATAACACGTACATTACTACCAATTCACAAGCAAACATTCTATTCATGAAGAAAATTAGTTTTTAACTTTTCCTTATAGAAGAAACTATTTACTTCATGTATAAGACATTTTGTAGGTGTAGCGATAGCAAATAGCACAGCAAATATTCGCTACGCATGGCAAACTGTTTGCATCGTGCAGGTTTGCATCGTGCAGAAAGCGTTTTCTCCTGGAAGAAAAAAAATAGTTTTTAACTTTTCCTCATAGAAGAAACTATTTACTTCATGTATAAGACATTTTGTAGGCGTAGCGATAGCAAATAGCACAGCAAATATTCGACGCATGGCAAACTCTTTGCATCGTGCAGGTTTGCGTCGTGCAGAAAGCGTTTTCTCCTGGAAGAAAACATTTGCTACGTAGAGGAAACATTTACCATGAAGAGCGTACAAATAAAGCGTGTGTGATTATAATATTCATGTTGCAATTCATGTTGCAAAAACTAAAATCACATAAATGTGGCGTAAGTAGACCACCGTATCACGTCAATATTTGCAGTAATATCTTCCACGCATCACATGGCATTGGCATGGAGTCTTGTTCACATAGAGCACTACAAGGATAGAACGTTCGATGTAAAATTTGCACTGATATTGGAACTTCCGTGAGGTAATATATTGTACGTCAATCCCTGATAAGAGTAAGTGGTCTTGTGATCATTATTGTTGCATTCAAAGAATTTTTCCATTTCGAAATATTTGATATAGTTGTTGGATCAATATTATTGACGTACCACTCGAGGTACAATTTATAATATGCACCAAAGAAGCTCCTGGTAATCACAGAAATATCATGCAATTATTTAGCCTAATTGAAATCCCGAGACTAAACTCAAGAACTACCTTCGAAAAATCGATTCTACATAATATAATACAATTTATAATAATAGGTCCGAAGCAATTTGAATATCACAGACACGCGACCAGCTGAGTACAGAATCTGCCGACACGTCTAGTATTGATGCTAGTCACCCTTCAAATATATTTGAAATGTATTGAATTTGGAAAATATTGCCTCAAATGCGTGACCTCGATGACATGTATTTCTCCGAACCAATATCAAGTGAGACGTGATCACCTCAAAGGCAATAGATGGTACAATTAGTGGACAATGAACGAGAAACTGGCACGATTATTATTAGATGGATTGGGAGTAATGGATACAATTATTACCGTTTCCCTCTAGCAGTTGATGTTCAGATTCAAATTTCAGAGGAAGCTGTCAATTCTCTATGCAGGTATATGTTATATCCATGTTACATCGGGAGTGAACATGGAGATAAAATTAGACACTGTGATTAACAAACCACATTACATTTTTTGGTGGATGAACTGACAACAATTGTATAGATCTGAAGGTTTGTGTGGAAGTTTTTGGCATCAAGAATGTCTATGTATATGAGACACAAATATTAACACGTTTGTTGAGTATTTTTTTTTCATACACAGGTCAACATTTTGTGAAACTTGCGGTACTTGTGGAAAACGAGTGGTATGCTTAGGAGTAACGCATTTGAATTTTGCATAAGTGTGTTTCCAATTTTGTTCTGTGCCAAAATACGAATATTGATGTTTGCTCCCTGTCGCTCAAATTCACATGCATGGCCTTGATGTGAGGGCACAGACTGACAAGTATTCGTTTAATGAAGGAAACAATCCGATTGCCAATATGACAGAATTCTATATTGTGTTGTATTGGGTCTATTGTTCTGCTAGATTTATCCTTATGTGTATCAAAGATAAAACCCTAAATCACGTATCAGTTTCATTACACTGGGTAGGATCATAATTTTTCCGTCATGTACAGTACATATATTACGTGGCGGTTATAAGGAAGCCTTTTACGATCACGGACATGTGTTATATTGGTGAAAAAGCCAATACCTCTTCAGTAATAGCCTCGTTAGTTGTGTGTAGCTGAATTCAAAATGTGGCTATCTGACACCGGACAAACATCAAATGACCAAGATTTTTCAGGGTATGGATTATAATCCTTCATGACACTGCTTCATTCAGCTTTATGAACCTTAACGAAAGAAACAACAATAATCTTACTGTAGTGCAAACACGATCGGTGTGGTTTTCTGGAGTACCATGAGTCTTCACTCTCACTCTGACAATTTTCAGATTATTTGAACATGCAACTGTGCATGTTTCCCGTAATCTGCAATGACAGGTTGTGTATAAACATTGGTGTAAGAGGTGTTTGTGTGGGAGGAAAACACAATAGAAAGATACAATTGCAGGTGGTTGAACTCCTCCCACGTGTCTTGACCTAATATTACAACCACTCAGAGAAAGAGCAACGAGTGAACTGACGTTTGGAATGCTAGTTTTTGTTTTCACGTGCGTCTTACATAAACAACTCAAGGAATAAATGTACATGTGTATGCCGATAAGCAGTCCCTTTCGGTTGAATATATAAAATATGATCGTTCATCCAACTGAAAGGCAAATGTGTACTTCTTCAAATCGTAAGTTTATCAGATGCAAATATTAATGAATACAATTGGTTGATGTCCACAAAACTCGAACAGCAAACAATGTGAACATTGGCAAAACTGAGTTTTGTTTCCCGTTTTTGCCATTGCTAATATTTCCTTCAATGGAAAATCATGTTAACGCACAATTCGACCATGGTAATACAATACATGGGCCACCAGATAATCCAGATGATTTATCTGGGTTTCAGATAGATCATGTTTTGTGTAAACAATTAGAACGATGGGCAACGCGGATATTCATGCTGTTTCGTGAGAAATTTCCTCACACATGTCTGAATTATACATGTGTCTACGAGGCATCATGTTATTGTATATATGTATGCGATATATGAGCAGATCTTATGGTTCCTTCAATCTGCTTTAGAGTATCAGCTAGGTCACTAACGATGGCAAATTAGACAATTTATTTGAACAACCGTTTGTTTGCCTAGAGTGTGAATGAATCATTCGTATTGTATCCTTATTTGCCAGCACTGGAATACTTATGACAACTTGTCGGTAACATTGTCGGTGCATTAAGAACATTGAAACCGATTATGCTACTATAAAATTCGACAATTTTCCGTAGATCGGATATAATGAATAATAATCAAATATGATACTTTATGTATATTGCTTACTTTGTTTCAAGATCGCGTATCGTTTACCGCAAATTATCATGTCCTGTAAAGCTTACCAAAAGTATCTAACCCTTATCGTTAACAATGTGTTAAGCTATGTAGGGACTATCAGGATTCACCCTATACGTAACTGACATCCTGATAAGACTAGGCGTTGAGTTTCATGTAATCAGACGTTCTGTGTAGTGACTTACCAGGTGCTCGGTAACAATCTTGTGGCTAGATTGATGATTGAGCTGTGGGATAGGCGTGTATCGTAATAGAATAACATGAGCTTTATTTATACAAACGCTGTTCACAACAGTTTGGTTTAGTTATTGCATCTATTGACCATGGTGTTCGTGAAATTGAATATCAAGGCCTGGCTGCCAACGCCACAGTGCGCTGAAAAATCACATCATAGAGATGTTGTTCACATGATATTAGTACCAATATTGAACATGGTCGGTGTACTGACATCTGTTTGCTCGCTGTCTGTCGAATTCACAAGTATGGCCTTGGTGGTGGCTACAGATATCCTTTTTACAAAGGAAACAATCCAATTACTAATATGAAAGAAACCTAATTTCGTGTTGTCATGTTTTCAAGGATCTGGTGGTTTTATCCATGTATGTATCCGAGGTCAAATCTAAAGTATGTATCTGTTTCACTGCACTAAGTAGGATCATATTTCCCCCATGATGTACAGTATATGCGTTGGGTGATGCTATAAGGAAGCCTTTTACGGTCACGAGCATTTCTTATGTTGGTGGAATAAACGATCTTCAGTATATCGATGTATGTCGTACACACTCAAATTCACAATAAGACTATCGGAAATTCTTTGATATTGATATGGAATACAATTCATCATCACACTGCAACGTCGTGATTTATTGCAATCTAAACACAATCGGTATGAGCTTCGTGAGTATTGTGATTGCCGATGGAAGAATGTGTTCAAAACTCTCACTCTAACACTATAATTCTTTTCGATGATAACATTGTGCATGTTTCACATAATGTGTAGTGACAGGTTGTGTACGACAATTGCTGTCATAGCAGCTTGGCTGGGAGGAAACATAATGGAAAGATACAACTGCAGGTGGCTGAACTCCTCCCACGTCTTTGATCCAATATCACATCCCACTCCGAGAATAGAAACATGCAACAAAGGCAATAATGTCCGAATAACTGGGAGAATGACTCTGAGAATATCAGTGTTATTATGTGTGTGTTATTAGAACAATTCATCATAGAGTACCAGGCTAAAATATTTGTAAAAATAGTGCAGTCTCTTTCGGTTTAGTATATCATTGTACGATCCTGCCTCCAACTGGAAAGACCTTGAATGTGGCGCCCATGCATACTTCTTTGAATTGTTAGTTTATTAGCTGGAAATAAAACTCATGATTGTAATGGTGAGGTTGTGCGCGGTATAATACCCTGTCCTATCAACACAAAACCCAAACTGCAAACAAAGTAAACAATGGTGATCCTGTGCCTTTTTTTGCTGCTTTGCATTGATAGATATTCTTCCGATAGGAAATCATGTTTACCCTGGCATAATTCGATCGATGTAAAGCAATACATTTTTTACCAGATTTTTTACTCTGTGAGTAATTACCATGATGGCCGATGGAGACATTCAGACTGTTCTTGCTGAAATTCAAAACACACAGAAAAAAACTCGGGATGAATCGTACACATGGACAAAGCAACAATTCGTTATTTTTTCTGGTTAAATTTTGTGTCGGTCCTTTGATACTGTGAATGTTTCTTCAATTGATGTTCAAATAACTAGGAAAATGAAAGAAGTGACATTGTAAACCTCAGTGTTCTCAATCGCGCCTTTTTGAGGAGGGGGGGGGGGAGTGTCAGATTTCTTTTGTGGATGACATATTGGCATGGCACTGCATCCGTTATCAGTCTTCCACCTGTCCATCATCTTTCTTGAAAGGTTCTTCGAAATTTACTGTCAATATCTCCTGAAATTTGCCACAGAATGGCTATATATTTCAGGAGTGAGAGAAAATATGAGATTGCCCCATATTTTCCAAAATGGTCAATGAAACACAACCAATTGTTGGATTTCGACTGCCACTTTCTCAGAAACTGTGAGTAACTTGTTTTAAGTGACTTATTTTCTGATGTATGCATATGACTGACAACATATACCCATTGTGGCATCAGTTTGCCACAATTTGAGAACGTATAAAAAAAATTTAATATATATGAAAATTATGAAATCTTGACTTTGAGTTTCACCAGCAGGTTATTGGCATGTTATTTTGAATCGATGTGTGATATGCCACATATTATTGAACATAGTTCCATCACATCTATTCAATTGTTGGTACTCGTTTACCATGTGCTCGTTTACCATATTGTAAGTTAATTTCGTCATACCTAACATACTGTTTCGAATATAGAGTTATAGTGTAAATACGGAAAGATAAAAAGATTTCTATTACATTTTGAAATTAATCCGTTGTTCTGAGATCAAACATTCAAGCCTGTATTCAAGCCATTTTTTGCATTTTAGTTGAAATTAAGCCGTGAGAATCGTTTTTATACATATTGATAATATTGGAGACATGAGCAGTTAATAGTCAGCAACTGCTTTGATAGAAGGAACAAGACGTTGCTACACCCAGCTTTAGAATAATAACCTTAAAACACCACTGTCACTTTAGACAATTGGAGTCAAATTTAATCGCTGACAATACATCCATATTTCCAGCGCTGAGTGAATTGTGACAATCTGTCAGTGGCTTCAGTGTATTGACGATAATGCCATTTTCGTGTGTTTCCCCAGAATTAACCATCCTCATGACATTGCAATAAATCATATATTTCTTCTGGTAAAACGGCTCGTACATTGTTTACCATTTGTTTGATAGCGAATTGGAGTGACATGTAATGATTGGATTTGTTGTTGATTCCCTGGCTAGCATATATTTGATGATATAGAACTGATAAATGATATGTGAGAATAAAATACAAATAGTGAATACTGTTTGTATACAGGGTTCTGTTTACTATCTGACGGTCAAATTCACATGTATAACCTTGATGCGTGGCCACAGACGGTCAGATCTTTATTTTTCGAAGGAAACAATCAAATTACCAATTTGAAAGAAACCTCGTTTTTTGTTGCCATGTGTCCGAGGTTCTGTGAAATTTATTCTTGTGTATCAAAGATAATACCTAAATCATGTGCCCGTTTCATGACACTGAGTAGAGTCATACTTTTTCCATTATGTACTGCATATGTATCAGGCAAGGGTTACCAAAAAGCCTTTTACGACCACGAGAATGTCTTATGTTGGAAAGAAAGGCGATTCTTCTCGAGTTATATCCTCGTTAGTTGCGCATACCTAAATTCAAAATATGATTGTTTGACACCCCACAAACACCAGATAACAAAAATCCTCCATACACTGCTTCATTCAGATTTCATGAACCTAACGAAAAAAAGAACAGCGACATTAATGTTGTTGTTATTGTAGTCCAAGCACGATCGGTGTGGGTTTCTGGAGTAACTCTGACAATTCGATATTTTCAGATTATTTGAACATGCGACTGTGCATGTTTCACGTAATCTGCAATGAGAGGTTATGTATAAACATTGATGTAACATGTGTAAGAGGAGCTTGGGTGGGAGGAAAACATAATAGAAAGATACAATTGCAGGTTGTTGAACTCCTTCCACGTCTCTTGATCCAATATCATTGCCCACTCTGAGGATACGGACACATCTCGCAGACAATAGATGTCTGAATAACTAGAGAAAAGAATGAAGTGAATAGGAATAGAAAAAAAATATTTTACATCGGATGCTTCTTGTGGGTCATGTGGGTCTCGAATCGAAAACGTTGTACATTACATACTTGACTGTCACTCCTATCGAGCTGCCCGTCACACGCTGTTTGCCTCCACCACCCCCTCCTCTTGATAATAATGCCTGATCTCGATATAAATTCATTCACACAAAATCAAAAACTTTTTCCTTTTGGGAACGAATCTTTTGGTATTGCTTCGAATATCGACTTGTTCAATGCTGTACATGCTTTTATTACGGAAACTGAGCGTTTGATGTGAATCCTGCTTCTGTGCTGCCTTTACCGAGTAGCCATGCTGAATACTCACTCGTTCTGAACGAGGAACGTTACCGACGTACATATGTTAAATGGCGTGTAACAATCCTCGGAAAACACATTACGTTTAAATAAATGAAGTGATATTTGGAATGCCAGTTTTTGTTTTTCACGTGCGTCTTCTATAAACAGCTCAGTAGATTTTGTCAGGTTAATATATAGGCAAGGTGCATGCATATGGCTAAAATTATAGTCTCTTTTGGTCTTCTATTTAAAGTATGATCGAACATCCAAATTATTACTTTCGTTTCCTGTTTTTGCCATTGATAATTTTTCATTCAATAGAAAATCATGCTAACGCATAATTCGACCAACGTAATACAATACATGGGCCACTAGATAATCTAGATGATATATTTGGGTTACAGTTACATCATGTTTTGTGTGAATAATTAGCATGATGGGCGACTAGATAGTCATGCTGCTTTGTGATAACTTCCCTGGAACTAAAACGCAAAAAGCCCACAATGATGAGTACAGAATATAGCACGTGACCATAGCCCCCATCTGTTAATGTCGTTCCCTTTTAAATCTGTATTAACTCTTTAATTTTGTTTGCACAATTTTTTTCTGTTACTAGGTGTTTGCCATTTTATTTATTATTGATGTAGTAATTATCGAAAGATAAACAGTAACATGTTATCATGAGTCTATTATGCCTAAATTTTATGTATCTACGAAGCGTCATGTCATATATATGGACGCGATATTCGAGCATAGCTTATGGTTCATTCACTCTGCTTTAGAATACCAGCTAGAGCACTAACGATGGCATATTAGACACGATATGGTGAATAACCATTTGTCGTAATAGGGTGTGAATGAATCATTCGCAATGTATCCTTATTTGCCAGCACTGGATTAATTATGACAACCTTGATTAACCTTAGTGCATCAAAAACATTGAAACCGATTATCTTACTAAAGAATTCGACGATTTTCCGTAGATCGGATACAATGAATAATTAACAAAGATGATACTTTATCTATACTGATGACTTTGTTTCAAAATCGCGTATCGTTTAACGCAAATTATCATGTCTGACTTCAATGTGTTGGGTATCTAGGGACCATCAGGGATTCACCTGGCTCGTAACTGAATTCCTGATAAGACGAGGCGTTGAGTTTCATGTTGATAAGTAATAAGATGTTCTGTGTGGGTGACTTACGTGGTGACTTGATGATTGAGTGGTGGGAGACGTGTGTATCGTGTTAGAATAACACGAGAGCTTCATTGATAAAAACGGTTTTGTTTGGTTAACTTATGGTATCAATTAACCATAGTGTTCATGAATGTGAATATCAAGGCCTGGATGCCAACACGACAGTGTGCAGAAAAATCACATCAGAAAGATGTTATTCACATGATGATAAATACAAATATTTAACATGGTTGGTATCCTGCATCTGTTTGCTCGCTGTCAGTCAAATTCTTATCAATGGCCTTGGTGGGTGGTTACAGATTTTCTTTTTACAAACGAAACAATCCAATTACCAATATGAAAGAAAACTTTCGTGTTGTCATGTTTCCATGGATCTGGTAGTTCTATCCATGTATGTATGCATTAAGTATCAATCTATTACCTGATTACCACCAATGTATGTATTACGCGTCTGTTTCATTGCACTGTTTGTTTACATTTTGTACAGTATGATGGATATCAAGTAGCCTTTCAAGCATGTCAGACGTTGTTGGTAAAAACCATTACTTCTTGAACTGAATCCTTGTCCATTGTACTCTCCTAAATTAATAATATGCCCCTGTCACTCACCAAGAATCGTCCTCGTATGGAATTTAATTTTTTCATTACACCGTCGAGAAAAGAGAACCAGAGAAAACATTGTAATTAATTGTAGTCCAAACACAAACATGTCCATGATTGTCGACGGGCGAATGTGTTAAAAACTCCCACTCTAACACTACACTTTATTTTGGATGACTTGCACATCTATGTCACTATGCATTTTGCACTTAATCGGTAATGACAGGTTGTGTACGATAATTGCTGATAGAGTAGCTTGGGTGGAAGGAAAACATAATGGAAAGATACGACTGCAGGAGGCTGAACTCCTCCCACGTCTTTTGATCCAATATCACAGCCCACTGGGAGAATAATAACATGCAACAAACGCTAAGTCTAAATAACTGGGAGAATGACTTTGAGAATGTCAGTGTTATTATGTGTATGTTATAAAAGCAAACCACGGAATTGTATCAGGCTAAAATATATGCAAAAAAGCATGCAGACTCTTTCGGTCGTGTCTCAAACTGGAAAGACCTTGCTAGGTCCGAAGCAAGGTGATTATCACAGATACAGGCCAGCTGAGTACAGTATCCTCCTTACACATCGAGTATTGATGTCAACACTGTGATTGTCAACATTCGATTATATTCGAAGTGTATTGAATGGGACAATATTACCTCAAGTCCGTGACCTCATGTATCTCTCCGAACCAATATCAAGAGGCGCGTCCTCGCCTCAAAAGCGATAGATGTCACGATTAGTGGACAATGAAGGAGAAGGTGGCACGATATTATTAGATACATTGGGAGTAATGGAGACACATATTACCGTTTCCCTCTGGCTGTTGATGTCCAGATCCTAACTTCAGAGGAAACGGTGAACTTTTCATTATATTACATGCACGTTATATAAATGTTGTAGTGCTGATAATTTTCTGGAGTGAACATTGGGATAAAATTAGACGCTTTGTAATTAGCAAACCACATTGCAGTGTTTGTTGGATGAAAATGACGGAAATTGTATCTCAAAGAAGAGAATGAGCACACGTTGACACATTTGACGATAATCTCAATTTGATATATAGGTTATCTTTTGCGAAGCGTTCTCATTGCAAAGCGTTCGATTGCAAACCAACACGAAATTGAATTTGTGCCACGAGCCTTCTTCCATACATTCCTCATGAATATGAGTGCATTACCAACCTGTGTGATACATATAATCTAGAATCCAAGAGACAGAAAATAAATACTTTCGCAGGAGCAACGAAACTAGTGGCACGCAAATTACTACTCCAAATGCAATCGTATTTTTGGCAAACTGTTAGAAAAGGAATGACGTTCGACTGTTATTTTGAATTGATGTGTGATATGCCATATATCATTGAACACTGTACTAATCTATTCATAGTTTGAGTAAAAACAGACCCACGGAGGGTAGGCATGGGCGGCCCCGGTCCTGCTATCATTTGTGTCAAATATAGTAATCTGAACAAAAGGATCATAATACTTTCAAAAATGATATGATCTGATTGTTACAATGAGGTTTATATTTCAATATTGTGAATAAACGCAAATACTCTGAGAGTTTTGTGATATTTTGGTTGGTTTACCGTAATACATACCAATAAAGTAGCGCAACAAAAATATTGAGTTGAATTTCTGATGTTGCCAGAACAATTACGAAAGATAGCCAACTTTTATAGTTTCGGACATAAAAGTGATAAAGTGTGATGAAAAATATGGTTTTTACGCCAAAATAGGCGCCACGAACTATCAATTTGATCCAAAACAATGGGCAACTTGAAAACCATTGATCTATAGATATGTTCTTTTGGGTTTATTATATAGGGAATAATGAGCAATTTAATCCATTAAATTAGGTTATTAATCACACAAACTTTCCCATCCCAAGATATTTGCATTGGCCACAAAAATAATTCTCTCCACTGTAGGTTACTTGCATTACTCCTACTCAATATTTGGATCTCGTTTACCTTATGCTAGCTCAACTTCAACACACCTAACAACTTCTGATGATTATATAGTGTTACTAAAAACATGGAAAGGAAATAATCTATATTCAGAAAACCCTGTTGTTCTGAGATCGGTCACTCAAGCTTGAATTCAAGCCCTTATTGCATTCAACTGTACATGTTGGTTGAGCGTAGCTGTGGGAAGAAATGTTTACACATTGACTAGTATTGGATACGATACAACTCATGAATAGTATATAAACACTAGAGCAGTTAATAGTTATCAATTGTCTCAACAGTAGGCATGCTGAACACCAAGAAGTTGCTACACTCAGCTTCAGGATAACAACTAGAAAACATAACTATCAAATTAGACAACTGGAGTCCACATTAATCGCTGACAATGCATCCATATTTCCAGCCCTGAGAGAATTGTGACTATCTGTCAGTGCTTCCAGTGCATTGACGATAATGCTATTGTCGGAGATCGAGGAATGTCGTGCGTCTTCCCATAATTAACCATGCTTGTGACATTGCAGATAAATCATATTTTTTTTTATAGCAAAACGGTTCCTACATTGTTGACCATTTATTTAATTGCAATTTGAAGTAGCATGTAATGTTTGGATTTGTTGATTTACTGGCGGACATGTATTTGATAATATAGAACTGATAGATCTTCCGATACTATAAGCCCGATGACTGCAGTGAATAAAATTATGTTCAATGTAAACATTAATCAATTACAACATTTTGCGATAGAAATAAAGCCCGACTAATTACACGTCGTCAGGGGCAGGCAGTGTGAGAGATCTAGTTGTTTCTACTGTACACTTAATGGAATTAGCATACAATTGCCCAACAACCTATCAAGCTAATTTAGAAATCCGGAACAAACCCCATAGAATAGGTGTATGACAAGTACATATGTACCTATTCACAATTTTACGGATTTACTAAATTTGAAAAAAAAAGCACAACTCGTGCTTTTCCCCATGAGTCAGTTACCACGGACAACAGAGCACAACGTTGTCAAGGTGTTCTCGTTCTACACATAGTTTTGTTGTCTTTCCTCTCATGTACTCAACAAATTGTATTATGATTTTTTGAATGGGTACATTTTTTCAAAGGCGCCATGTGTACATGTATCTGCTATAAAATTCATTGTGACGAATCAGACGTGATAATTACCGTGCGGAATTGTGATCAGACAATCAAATATGAAACACCGACAAAATGTCGTTTCAAAGGTAATTTTTAGGAAGACGTGTTGACGCAGTGTCAGATATCATCCGACAATACTGGAAACAGGTCACATTAGAAGCAGAAAGTCTGTCCCGAAAATAATCACGTAATTGCGAATGAATATGACACTGTTTAGATCTGGCGGCTCATATATGGCATTGGAAGAAAATCAACCAACAATTATTAACGCTTATAAAAAGTTTGGAAAATGAATGGAGATTTTCCTTTCATTTTGAAGTACTAAAGTATTAACAACTTTAACATGTAATATATAATCAATGCGAACAATCTTTTGCATTACAAATTATCCCGTAACACACCAATAGATAATACTGTTAAATATACAAAACAACACAGAGACTGCTATTTGGGGTCTAGTAAGTGCCACATAGCCAAGTTGTGAAGATGAGTGTTTAGAGCCCATAAGGTCGTAATTAAATGAAAATATTCCCTATTCCGTGAAAAAAAATGTGAAAAACATGAATCTGAACAATATTTTTCAAAAGGAAACAACCTGATTATCATCATGAAAGAGCAATAATTCCATGATGTTCTAATAGGTTAGGCCATAGTTATTTAATTTTTTGGTTTACGGATTTTTCCCAAAAAAAATTGGATCGGTCGGTCGAAATGTAAAAAAAATAATAATTTCATAATTTGAGACATCGGTCGGGCGAAATATAAAAAAAAATATATTCTTGCAATTTCAGAGTTGGTCGATCGAAAAATAAATATAAATATAATTGTATGTAAATATGAAATGGTGCAGAAATATGTGTATATAGTTGTATGGTAACAGTAATAAGAATTAATATGTTTACTGCTGATTTAAGACCGTGAATTCACTTTGTGCAAACAACCAGAAAATATTTTTGCAATCAGTGACAAATCAAAAGCGTTAATGTGATAAGCATTTTATCAGGGACTGTCTCTCTCAGGCTAATTGATGGTGGAGATGGGATTGAGAAAAAAGAGTGGTCTCATACCTGGTTCTGTACTATGTGTACCCACTATAAATCCGGTAAGATCAAAGCATTAACCAAAAATAAGACACAGAATGACTCAGAAGATACATCTTTATAGTGATGTTTGGTGGCACGAAACTGACAAAACTAGCTCATGGAACCGATGTGCCAACAGTTAAAAAACTATTTTATCTTGCTGGAATACACGTAATTGCCAGAATTAACACAACATACTGTTTCGTTCTATTGTATATTATTCAAATATAATATACAACAGATATATTCTTAAAATGAGTGTCTCACATTTCTAGAAGAAAATATGGAATTGTTTAGAATTTCGGGAGTCTTGCTCATGATCCTGTGTCTGGGATTCTTTGGAGTTCTTCAGCGTAGCTTCCAGGAAAGATGTCCCCAAATCCCGGAGTACCCGACAAGGGGTGAATAGGTCAAGTTCCACGGGGTCACCATGATCACTTTTCCGATCCGAGACCTGTTAATTCAAAACTGTTTCCGAAAGATAGGGTGACAGCAGCTAACCTACGGCTGTGCTGTTGCAATGATATTCCACAAACTTTTTTGTTGTTGATTTACCGGCAACGATGTTGAGACAAATGTAAACAGGATCAAAGTCCACAGAGGTTTGGGTACAACCACCCTCCGCCATGCTTGCGTCGCTGCCAACATATTTGGGCGGATATGACGTCATTTGCAGGCATTCGTGTGAACTGAATGATGCACAAGTCTCAATTCTGTCATAACGTTGCAAAAGAAATATGCTGCCAGGAGTAGCTTTCGGTGTGCTTTGTTTATTTTCTCGGAAAAATAATCGACCTCGCGGAAAACAGTGTCGGCGGTAATATAATAAAGCCTATATTGTAATTATATTTATTTTCCACTAAGGCAAAAGTTAGGGTCGGCGGATCCGTAAACCAAAGGATCAAATAACTATCGCCCCCTATCCATATTTATGTGCAAGGAAAACATAATATAATCATCAGGTACATCTCTTTCATGACACCTAGTGATCTCATATTTATGTCACAGCAGTGATGCATTTGCGAAGACTTCTCTGGTTTGACTACGACCTGGCGGGCTCTTAACACTCAACTTCACAATCTGGCTCTTAACAGACACCAAATTACCAAGTTTATTTGGGGGTATACATGTCCGCCTGATAAGTCCGTAGGCAATAACTATGGAAATAGCCACATTTTCATTCATCACAGTCCAAACACAATCCGTACAGCTTACTGAAATACAGCAGGAACAAACATTGTTTATTTTTTCCATGGACGAATATGTACCAAATTGTCATTCAATTTCAGTTGGTTCATACATGTCATTGTCTGTTTCACATAATTAGTGAAACAGTTATGCCAGTGAAAGATTATTGTTGTCAGACCAGCTTAGGCGTGAGGGGAACGTAATAGAAATTTACAATTGCAGGTCGCAGAACTCCTCGCACGTGTTATATCAGGTACCATAGCCCACCCTGAGGATATGGCTAGCCTCACTTACAATAAGTGTATAATTAACCTGGGAAATGATTTAATCGACATGGAAGTGCCATTGGTTCGACGTGTGTTTTTACGAACAACTCACGGAATGATATCAAGCTACACTACCACTGCAAGTATTTAGTCACATCATATGTTGCAGAATGTTGCGTGCAAGAGAAAGAAGCAAGAGTTTGGCATCCAATTACATCATATCAAATTCCTAGTTTATCAGCTGCATATATATAAAAGTCCGCATGGTAATAGATTGTTTGGTGATTTTTTGTCGAAGATCTGGCCGTAACAACATACAAAACTCTGCCCGCAATCGGTTTAAATATTGTAATTACTGTAGCTCAATTCATGTTTTTACTTCGACAGAAAATCATGTTTCACTCTCGCATAAATTGATAATTATAATGATCAATACATGCCTTAGGTCACTACTCATCCAAATCATGTTCTGTGAGGGTGATGAGCGCAGCAGTCATGCTTTTTTACAGCAAAAGTTTGCTGGAATTTAGAAACAAAAACACATCACATGAAAATTTACTGGAAAGTAATGCACCGTTGACAAGTACTGGGTCTCAAGTAGGCGGATATTGGCATGTTATTCTAATTCGATGAGCGATAAGTAGAGACCACACATGAACGCAACGCCAATCTGTTCGTTTATATCCTTTTAAATGCGTGTTAGTTGCGTGCGTGCCTCTGTCTTATTCAAAATATTCTTGGCAGTTGGTATTTTTCATCCTATTCATTGATATTGTAGGTATTGAGAAGGGTAACATATGTTTTACGCCATTATTCCATGTCATACAGAGTCGATTTATTCTATCTTTTTATCACCGGGTAAATAAAATAACCGCGGAGAAGTGCCTGAGGTAACCACACAATGGAGGATACATAGCCATACACTGCATAGCCTTTTGGCTTGTGATTGTGTACCTATTTCATGGGGTTCTTTTCGGAATGTAACACATAGTTAGCTGTTGGGTAGTTGTATATTAATTCCATCAGGTGTACTGTAGACTACAGTAACTACATTGAAAGAACTACAGTGACCAGCTACTGTGCAATATCCTGCAAATATTATAAGGACAACATGTTGTGTCATTTTATGTGAAATTCCCGTATAAACCAATACTATGCATGAGTGGCAACAAAACCATATTGTCTTAGGTTGTCATTGTTTTCATTCACCAGGGTGTTTTAGATCATTCGAACATGCCAGTTTGCATGCTTCGCATAAGTTACGTCAGTGTGTAAACTCTGTGTCAAGGCAGCTTAGCTGGTGGAAAACATAATGGAGATACACATTTCCAGGTGGCTGAACTCCTCCTACGTCTCTTGATTCCATACCACACTCAATGCTGATGATACAGAACCGCCGCCCCTCACTCCCATCCCTCAGACACACATACACTAACTAGCCCCTTTACTGCGGGGCTGTGTAGAGGAATAAAGCCTAGATATGTCACATTTTCTGATATATTGAATAATTGGAAATCAAAATAGTGTTATAAAACCAACATGCTTTTCATGGAAGACTGGCAACAGTCCAAGCACAGTTCTGCTCTTATGACACTGTGAATGGAAGAATCAGCGTATTCTAGTGGATTTAATTTCCTTTCCGTGGGTTGAAGTCGACTTGGATAGTGACGTTGGGTTAGACGTATCAAGTCCGCACTTGCTTTATCAGTATCAGTAATAGTGTTGGCTCCGCGAATTGCGAAGAGAAAACTGGTAATCACCTAAAATTATATAGCGGTGGTAAAACCGTGAACACCAAATAAAAATATTGAATATCATCTCTTCTTCATTAGGATTGTAAACTTGGTTCTTTAACGAACATTCAACGCCAATAGTCATTTACAACGCCAGAGTAAAAAAAATTGGCCGTTTTTCGCCAAAAATGGTCACCATTTGGAAAAAAATAAAATCGAAAAAAAACTCCTTTAAAATTAGGTATAGAAGGTAAAAATGTAGACCAACAGCAGACGACCAAAGGTCTGTTAAATTCAAATGTGACACACCTGAACTCAAAACCTGACATCAAAAGATCTTGTTGATCATTTACTTGAGTTGTTTCGGGTGGTTTATTCACCAGACCAGCACATTGCGATTGATGAATCTTTGGTGCTGTGGAAAGGATGTCTGGGCTTTTGATAGTATATACCCAGCAAATGCTCCAGATTTGGTAAGAAAATGTTCAGTATGTGTGAGGGTTCCGGGTACGTCTACAGGTTTCGTGTCAACACTGAAGCTCAGGATCCCGCAGTGGATATCATGCAGGTCTTGCCAGGATACATTCAGGGATTCAATCTCACCAGCAAACTCATCATTTATATGATGCTATTGCTTTTTAGGAAAGGTCAATCTTGATACGTACACAACTACTACACTGCTAAAGTATCCAATGGACAGTCGTCATCGTACAGCTGCACCGACTTCTGGGACGAGCGGGGTTTCTTCATGTTGAGCACCGACGTCCGAGTTCAACAGTAGTTCGCTAAACCGATGAACAACTCAGAATATTTAGTAATTGATGGGGGCGAAAATGTTTGTATCCACATTCACTTGACAGGTGCCCATGAACTGATGAACAGTAGGTACACACTTTGTGGAAGCTGTCGACTTCCATACATTTCCCAGTGGCGGATTATGTTTACGAACTGCTTTCATCACTCACTGACGTGAGCCGAGCGATTAGACCTCCAACAACCCTATATCAGTGTGAGCATTCACAGCAATATCCGAAAGTGACGTAGAAGAATAGTCACTGTTAGCAATGCCAATCCATCTTTTTCCAGTATTCACACCACTGAATATTTATTTTCTGTGGAGAGATACCCTGTGGAATGAAAACAAAACAAAAATTTGAAATCGGATAAAAGTTGAGGCCCAGAGAGTCAAAACAGTATGGCGAAAATAGGGCTACTGGATTTACTCAGATGTCGGAAAGTGCTCCATGTCGGGAAGTTTATTGGGCGTGTTTGGCGAAAACCATGAAAATCCTATCCCGCCTGGTATTTAACAGGAAAGGCAATGTGTCCCAGTTTTTTTCTCTCTGATGGATAGAGACATCATTAGAGACACTAGAATAAAGTACGTTGGAATATTCAATTAATTTATGTCTGTTGAAAGTTCCTCAAGTTGAGATGGTGCTTCTCTTTCTTTTTTAAAAATGTACTTTATTCGTACACATATAACAATCAACATGGAACCAATACCCAAGTATATAGTATTCGATTGAACACAACCAAGTCCGTTTTCCAATCTAGCAATATAGCAAGTTACAGTGACAGAAGCTGGTAAAGTTAATTTATATGAATAAATGGATATACACATACGTTAAACGCTCGGCCGTGAGAATCCTGCAAAATATTTCTACTTTTCATAAAACAAATTCCGATCTAGAATGCTTGTCTTCTATTTCTTTTTGGATTCCAGTCATTTGTCTGAAGTAATAAAAAAGCGATAAATGCTAAACAAATTTCCCTCACATTTTTCAGCATATTTACATTTCTTGACCATCGAGATGGTGTTTTTTCTCCACGTCAAGTCCATCGAGCCACGCCGATGTTTTGTTATAATTGTAGAGGAGATATGCTTCATCAGACAGTCAATGTGGTGGCATTGGGATGGTCACGGACCAAAAGTCCCATATTCCAAATGCATAATCTGGCTTGATATTGTGGCACGGTGTTGACATAGCCTTCTGTTGTAAGTAGGTTGTTTCCTCAAGATACTTCCCTACTGAAAGTTGACCACAAACAAGCCTATCTGATATGCTGGCCTTTGCTTGACACATTGGGCGTAGATTGACCTCATCCTTGACGAGGTACATATGTGGCAATGGGCTCCTACATGCGAGCACTGAAGATGGGTCTTCAGAACCTACATGAAGAATATCTGTTGGTTGCAGTCCTCTACTAGCTTCCACAATGATGGAAAGCGCTTGCTGCAAACAATTTGTGGCTCCGTGAGCATTTCCAAAGAATTCAAGTATTCTGGTACGGTGGTAATAAGTGACTTTTGCCAGTTGGAATATTATACTAAATCGATCCCGCGAAATCTGACAAATGGTACATATTTGAAGGCTTTTCTGTTAGTTTCTCATGTGTGCCATTGTTGTATTGGCAATTTATGATAACATTAGGAAGAACACAGGGGCCGATTGCACCATATTCAGCTTACGACATGTCGTAAATTTTGCGCAGGTGTCGTACATAGGTCGAGCGTTGAAAATGATACGATCTCTAAGTTAAGGCTGTTGCACCAAATTAATTAGACAGAGACGTACTTGCGCCGTCCTTAACCGTCGAAACTTGGGTATTTCTCATCTCGCACATGCACTGTTTATGAGATTTGCAAGTCCAGACAACGGATTATCATGATCACAGCTAACTAATTGCTGGATTAATTAAATAGGACTCCGTATATCCAGTATTTATGTATGACTGATGTGCCATGTTTGTGGTGATTAATTCCACCACGGTTTCATGGTCATAATCGTAGTTCATTTTTCGCGAGGCACATTCATCGCACGCACAAATCCACATACCTTCTTTAATATATCCAGCATTTTGCGTTTCAATGACGATTAAGGGCAAGGATTACAACTGACTAAAATTTCAGATGTTCTGAGGGGGGTCAACATTTTTGTACCACATTCAAATGAATTTGGCAGGCGTCACATCTAATATCATAGCTATTTCAGAATGATATCAGAAATGGATTATCAATACTTCAGCATTGTTTCTTATTGTTCGTTGGGTGTTTTTTTTATTCTTCAAATAATTTGTTTATTTATTTCAAGATTGGGACCAAAAAAATTGTCAAGTGATGAACCCCACCTCAACCAAAACAGTAAAAAAATAGGAGTCTACCACAAGGTATTTTGGGAAAAGGAACTTGAATATTCAGCTATCTGTACTAAATCATAATTTCGACACCTATATTATATTTTTTTTTACCAATTTGGCAACAATCGGATGAAATTTGCGAGAAAAGTGATAGTTTCTCCATATGAATACTATAATTTAGCTCTTCTATTCAGCAAATTTCTCAAGAAACTTCACCGTCCAGTTTACTTCAAAATTTTTGTTGTTCACAACCTACAAACGTAATATTTGAAACGAATAGCGATCGAAAACATGTACATATATCATGGGCATTAACTCACAATACTTTTTCCTTAATGTAAGTATCAATCCATTATCCACAATGCAAATAGAGTTTGGACAGCTATCTGATATAAGGTCTTCACTGAGAGATGACAATTCTTTATGTACATCTAGTTTGAAAATGTGACCTCTCACAGCACAACAGATTGAGACCAATCATATTCTCGGTCTTATAATTGATGGCGTTTAATTTATCGCTCACAACTTTAGTGAATACTTATTTTCATAATTCCTCATTAATTTGCACAGGCTGAAGACTGACATAATATCATTTACGACCTCCAAACGTCTACTCCCTGGTATGCGTAAAAAGACGCCGGCCTTCACGACGTTTGGAGTAAAATGAGCATGTGGTACAACGGACGTATTCGGTTGTTTTGCATTTGTGACGGCGTAAAGCTTGACGTTGGTGATACGACTGCTTGGTGCAATCGGCCCCATGCGCGAAAATTTTCAAGAAGATCATTGAAGCATCTTTCTGTGCTTCGATCTAATATGGTACTTTGGGTGTTGGCCAACAGCTTTTTGCTAAGTGGCGTGCTGCTGACACCAATTGACTGATATGTTGAACTAAATATCCTCGAAAATGGCCAGGGTGGTCTTGGCAATTATGTCTTGTATTTCATGGAGCCCCAGCTGCTCTTTGTCAGTATCAAACCGAATATAGACGCCATACTTTTGAGAATATTTGGATGCTTTGTCAAATTGCCGGGTCAGATCTACATCGCGCAGTCTGGATCCGATTTGCGCCTGGATAAGTGGCACTTTTGGTAGCAAAATGTTCTCAACAGTCTGGCGACATGGAAGGCGGTTGGCTTCCATGCTAGTCATATCTGGCACACTAAATATGATTTCGCTCATTTCAGCAGTTGCATTTCTCCGAGAGTAGCATTGTTCTAGATTTGCTGTTGTTCAGTGAAGTTCAAACTTGTATCCAACTTCCTGTTCCTCTTACGGTTGTTTGCCTAAACACCAAAATATTTTTGAGCACCTCCTTTCGAAATCAGGTAGAATCCATCTATGGCGTAGAGGTCCGACCTACCAGCCTTTTTTCAGTCCACACACTTCCTCGACATGATGCATCCCGGGTTCTTCCTTCTCATCTCATTCAGCAGCTTTTCACATGTTGACGCGATGTTTCCATGGATCTCTATGTTATCGGTTCCACAAAGTAATTACGATTTCAAAAATTGATACTTTTACCTTCCCTGATATAACGTGTTATGAAAGTCTTTTAAGTTTATTGTACAAACGTCTCTCGCGTTTTTTACACAAACTTGCATATACTGTCAGATAACAAGGTGAATATATTTTCCAGAACGACAGGCCAGTTGTAGGTTTCATGTTTATGATGGCATTCATAGCCAACTTGCCGGATATGTATACCGTCATTATGTCGTCGCAAATAAGGAGGTAATTTTGTTTTTGGTCGGAACTCTACTAAGTGGTTCACATGTTTGTGACGTCTCTGACGGTGCATTTTACTGTTCGAGTGAAGAAGGGATATCCATAAACATGGAACCGATACCCAAGCACAAAGTATTCCGAGCTAACAAAACCAAATCCGTTACCTAATTTCGAAGGCCAATGTCAGGCATCGATATAATTGTATGTAACTTCATGAGCCTCCATTATCTGGCCATAAGAAGGAGAAATCAGGTGTTTCGGAAAGAATGAGCTCCTGCCCCCACATGCGGCACCCGTCATGGATTCCAAAACATTAGCATACAAAAAGGTCTTGCTGTCATGGTGGAAGAGTATAATGAAGATCATGAAGATGATAGAAATGAGCTTGGCGGCATGAGAACCATAAGGACTCTTATATGTTAGATGATCGTGTTGGAAAGGGTGATCGTCAGAAGGAATACCACACAGAGAAACACTCTTTTAAGCATTTGCTGGGGTCATAATAGTTGGAACAGTGCTTCCTTCCGTTGGTAAGAACTGGAATAAGGGATTGCTGAAAGAATAATGTGATGAAAGCATTGTATAGGAATATCTGCATGGAGTGGTTTGGGCGGCTTCGGGCCTGCGTAAAATGATCGGTGTAGATCTGGGAGACATGTCACTAAAATTGAGAGTGCCTACAGAGAGTTTTCTTTAGTTGGATGTAAAGAGCTCGGATTTTAGGAGCTTTTTGGAAATGTTTTTCACCAAACTCCCCCTTAAATTAAAAAGCATTTTCGAGCTCCTCATAGTCCATGGGCTTGCTGCGGCTTTAAAAAATAAAATATAACACATAACGGACCATGAATACTGCTATTTTTATCGTTGTATACCTGCATTATCATTGGAAATACCAATATTTCAAGACTACTCAAGATATATATATATGTATCAATATAATACATATGTGCTCGTCTACATTCATAAAAACATGTTTGTCAAGGTTCTCTGTCTCCCTGGGAGACGTTGTATCATGTGTATCACACACTTTGAGCTTTTTCTATTACAGTCCTATATTATAATTATTCAGAGAATACATCAGTTCACTCGTCATCGCCGCTGATCATGGTCGATCGTTCCACAAACATGCCATAAGATTGCAGGTGTGGAAACATGCAGTCTGATATTGTCCAGCATCGTGACACCAGCATGGTTCTGCACCTCAGAGGATGGGAGACAATGGGAGACACTTGATTCAAAGTCAACGATGATTTCTGAAAATGTTGTGTCGATCAAAATTTTCTCAACTATGTTAATGCAAAAGTGGTGGGAAAAGTACCGCGTGTAAATGAAATCGATCACCTTACAGTAGGTCTGTGGATGCCGTTTTCTGGTAGCGAAAAGATATATACGTTCGAATGAATTGAAGGCAAGGAAGAAAACGCAGCTTACTGATCAAATCAAGAGTAATTGTTTTCTAACATCTAGTTTTTTTCGGATGCAAAAGTGTGGTAATCGCCCCCTGTTCATGAAAGTGATCAACTGCTCTTATCTAACATTTTTTGGCAGTATCACATGGATCTAACTGTAAACAGTGTCATGGTGTTGATGCCCATTCTGCTAAGCTAGGAGTATAATCACTGATAATGGCTCATATATACAAGTTCCAGGTGAGTTTCTCACAGACTGTTGCAACTGTTTTATTACACCTATCGTATTTTGGGATGTCGGGATGAACATGGGCCTTGGCATTGGTCCAATATTAATGGCATGAATATCTAACGCTGTGTGGATCTTGGCGTTGATGCAACCATTTGCACACGATTCGTTTACTGCTGGGCGATTTTCTGTGTTCCTCTCGTAACAATGTGGATCCCACGTTTGCACAATCCGAGTGATTTTGGTGAAACCCCTCGCGCCGAATTTCGAGAACAGTCTTGCTTATGTGATTGGTACAGTCAGACCGAACAGTTCTTGTCACTCATATTCGCATGGTATTTTTTAATGAAGCACCATCGCATTTGACTCAGTACATGTTTTCATTAACGCCACGTTTATCTAGTATACACTCTATTGTGGGATTTTGAATGTCACGAATAACATCTAAAAAGCTGTCAAGTACAGCCAGAAAACGTGCACGGACAATTAACTATAAAACACCAAGAAGCAGTTTGATATTAATTTCGTAGGAAGGACAGTGCATCCGGTGTCGAATACCATCCTTCAGTTCGTGGAAACAAAACATTGACTGCCAATGAATTATACATTGTTCTCTACTCCTTGTTTTTCTAGTTTAAGTTTTATGTTGGCAACATCCGACGCAGTTGGTATCGGTCGTGACGGGCTGGTGCATACAGTGCTGCATAGGGTAGAATATATGGTGTTTCCGATATTTATAGTATATTGTTCATGAGAATGATATATTGCGTTAGTGGGTTAATCGGTTTTTAGCTTACTCAAACAGTGCTTGAATTGACATGACAGTGTTTTACAAAATTGGTATTGAATAAAATTCAAATAATTATTTTTGTCATTTAAAATCACTGAGTCATCTGCAGAAGCATGTTTGTTCCACACGTCATTGCCCACACATAATTTATCACATATTGAGCGCTGATGTCAACAATGGCTGTCACAATTCGAATGTGTCAGAAGTATAATGGAGAGGCACGTCTACAAGTGCACGAACTCAACGTACTTCCCTGAACCAATATCGGAGAACACCTCCGGGAAATGTGAATGCCTCAAAGGCAATAACTGTCACAATTACTGGGCAATGAACGACAAAGTGGCACTGGAAGTGACGATCTTCACTTGGGCTGGGTTTTTTTTTGCGCAACACAGGTCGCAACCGATTTTTGCTTCAGAACGGGCTTTGTTGTCCTATCACGTCAATTTAGCTACTGAGGTATGAGTTTGAATTACATAATATATTGTACGATATGTGGTGTGTGTGCATATCACATGTGATCGAGTGACTATTTTGATAACCAGAGATGGATCGATGTCATATTCATTACATTTATGGAATATGTTCATGTGCCTAAAACAAGACGTAACAACTCATGCTTATATATAATATTAGATTATTTCAGCACTTTCAACTTTGTACGAAATTATATCGTGCCATTTTCACGAACAATTTGTGGTGAGGTGTACCCGAAAAAAGAACAAAGTCTAGCGAGTACTGGTATCACTGATAGTATGCTACTTTTGCTCTGCATAGGACATTCATGAGAATACAGATTGATCTAAACACGTTTGACAAGGAATATTGCAGAAAAATTCATATAGATGGAATTAATTCCATATCCATGTATTATATGTGACGGGTTGACCACATGTGATCTTTGTCCTTTTTGGCAAGGACATAATTATGCATTACTATGGACATGACAATTATAAATGAATTAGGTATTTATTTTGAATGTTTATAAAAAGTTCACGGTATAGTATATATTTGCTATCAGGCACATTGTTCTGATTCATTCTGATGATTGAGTGTTATGAATGTATTTGTCATACTTCGACTCCACATAAATGTTTTTGATTGGCCAGTGTTAATCTGGAGGGGAAAAACTAATTTGCTGATTGTTATAATCTGCACGTGCAGCTTTCCATTTGGTTTACATTTGGTGAGGAATTTATTGGAACTGATGATTCTATCAAATTTCAAGGAAAAAGAAATACCAAATCATCTAGATTTAATGCATGCTATTTCCACTGACTGCATCTAATACATTTCCATCGACTGCTCCACTTAGGTAATGGAAGCGTTACTATTGTTGCCACCATCGGGGAAAGTAAATAACACCAAATTTGCTTCGTGACTTGCACGCCAAAATACACGAGAAATTACTCGTGCTAGCATGCCTTCACAGGTCCTAATCTAATTTTGCATAATTTTGCAATTCCATGAAAAGTAAGACGCAAATATCACAGATTGCACTCGCTGAAGCAGTGTGATAGTATATTGTTGACAGTAGTAAATACGGATTGAACGAAAAAGTATGACTGGATTGTACAAAATGGTATAATTAGAATTTCGATTATAATTGAAAAACAGGTATGTAACGTTTCCAGTGTATGGATGAAGTTCACAGTGCAGGAGGTCGCTCAGGCTGGTTTGAGCTTGGTGTCTGGCACTTCATTCTGGTTGATTATATTTGAACACTGCCTGCGCTAGCTGGTGCCCGTGTGTCTTTTGAAAATGTTTCTTTTGGATTATTATATTTGTCCTTTATTTGAATCATACAAATTTTGTTATATTAGCGGCAACAAATTGATAAATGTGATAATCGCTCAACATGAAATTCAAATCACCACTGCAATACATATCAAACCTGGTATAAAGTTCAGTGTTCTTACCTACAAAGCTTGATACCCAGATTAGCAATGCCAATTGTGCTCTGTGATAGTCAGTGCTGTTCAAAATTGTTCTTTGCGAATTGAAGAACTGTTTTAATCTGTTTGGCGTGGTACACACATCTTCGTATATTGCACCTTTCTACAAATGTACATAATAATTTCCCTTCTGTCAATAGAGTGAGTCAGTGCTTTCTTGTAATCCAAAACACAGTGATTTGACATACGAGTAGGTAGAGTAGTTTGAATATTGAGATTGTTTGAATCATCTAATCAAGTTGATATTTTGTGTAACATTTCAGATCTATGGCCAATGAATATCCGAAATATTAGGTACATTTGAACATCTTATAATTGCTTGTGTATCAAACAAGTTGAGATGTGTTTATTTCCTGTACAACAGATAATTGCATGTTCACATTCGATATGCGTTTGATAATCAATACTCGATTTAGTTCCAGTGTTTACACAATACCAGTTCTTTCCCATCCTGTACATTATCGAGAGGACAACTATGTTTTGTCTCTCATGATGCACTCGAACGTTGACGCGAATCAAAAAGAAATTATCATTGCTCATGTGGAAATCAGGACAATGTTCTGTACGGTATGTGGGATAAGACGTGTCAGACAGAGAAAATCCCAGAACACGACGCCATAATCAAGACGCCATCAATACTTAAAACATCAACTTTTTTTTTTGCTTGTCAGTGCACCACTTTTGCGCATATACATAATGTTGCTGATGTGAATGTCTATAGTTAGATCGAATAACTCCGAATGTTCCGAGGGCTTCATCCAAAAGAAATATTTTGCGACTGCTATGAAATTCATACTCATCAGTAATAATTTTATTTCTACTAAACGTGTACTTGACTTGCACTCACTACTACCGATGTGCATCGAATCCACAGCGAAAGTACGTCACACTTGCGTCACTTCAGCGCGGGGCTGGTAAAGGCGTACTGACCCTGTACATGATTTGTCTAGTGTAACTTGTGAGCGTGCACTGTACCGGCACTGCTGTTATTTGTTCAGTTCTGTTTATAGCTTATTCAGTATTCAGATGACACTCGTTCCCACATTGCATGTCACGACATATTATGACACGACAGACCTGTAAAAAATAATTATTAATGACTGCTACCAACAGCCAATATGAAAAATTAGATGATATTAGCAAAACGAGTTATGCTTCATAACGCGTGATTATAACGCTCTTCGCCATTACTGTAATATTTGTTCTTATAACGAATGAAAGCACAATGAGTACATGCCCCTGTGTTCTATGAATACCATAGTCATAATTCACAATATATAATACGTTTGATGCAGTCATACTTGTCATTTAGCCATTGCCAAGTCGGTGCCGCACTGTCTGTAATATGTTATGGTCGTTATATGACTTTCAAAGCAATAAGTAACTACTTGGAAAGATTGAATGCGTTTGAATACGTCCCATGGAGCTTGCACAAGTGCATTTTACTTCAATAGCACTTAAACTGTCATTACATGCGGTCAATGAATGGCACGGATCTATTTGGCTTAGTTCTTCAGGACATAAACCCTAAATATATGGGACATTGTTATTGTTGTGGTGACACAAGCTTCACATACTACACAACGACTAATTCTAGATCTTCTGTAGACAGTTGTTTTAATGACCCTGCTTTTCTTCAAGGTACTATATATTTGTGAGAGTTGACACTTGATAAGCACTTGTGATGTAGTCATCTTCCAATAGGCGAACGGCAAATATGAACATAAATAGTATGTGAATTGTGGAATGGAACGTGTGGAGCTTGTGTGTCAATCAATTTGTTGCTAATGTAATACAAAATATTCATTGCCTAGCCGAGACTGGAAACATTCCGCTGGATGCTAATTCACCCACATTGGGGCCAAAAGTTTCCACACAAATTAATATTCGTTGCATTTTTTAATATGTTTAGCAACACAGTCATATGCTTAATATGAGTTTGTTCACAAACAAACACTCCTGTAATGATATGTGCCCGAAAATGGATCAAAATCCATTGGGTAATATTTTCACTGTAAACATGCTACTTTTGCTTTGCTTATGTCCAAATCACAATTACATAATATCAAAATGTACTTCTCATCTTTAGATCTTCAAATCATTTGTTAAGTTACCGGACACATGGTTCGTGCACCTATTGGCATGGCGTTGCGTCCGTCGTCGGCGTCAACGTCGTCGTCGTGGGTCCACATTTTTATCTTTTCAGTTTACGATCGGATCTTTCTGAAATTTTGCACAAAAATACCTAAGAATATTTCAAGAGGGTGTCATGCTTTTTTCTCTCTTTTTTCGCATTTTTTTTCAAAATGGCGGCCATTTTTGCTGAAAAACGACCAATTTCTGATTTTGGCGGCCATTTTCTACAAAACTGTTCAGACGATTTTTATTTCGAAAGATTGCTCTCACATACCTCTGTGATGTGTTTAAGTTTCATTGCCCCTGAATTGCCGGTCTGCGTGTGGCGGACATTTTCATTTTCTCGATGGGTCCCAAATGGGACATTCCCATGTTAAATTCTCCTATGCTTTATAATGGGACGACACATGCCTAATATCTCACTTAATATTAAGATTAAAGACTAGGAATCAATTGTGGACACATAGGAAATGATATATGCTGATTATTGTCATGACGTTGAATTTGATATTTGACTTCATTTTCAAGGTGAGAGCACAAAATGGCTAATATCTAGCATACTATCGACTTTATAGCTTAGGAATCAATTGTGCACATATAGGAAATGATATAGTATGTATATTTTGATGACCTTGAATTTGAAATTTGACCTCATTTTCAAGGTCAAAGAACAAAACGGCTAATATCTCACTTATTATCCACTTTACAGCTTGGGACTAAATTGTGGACGTATAGGAAATGATGTACGCCGAATATTTTGATGACCTGGAATTTGACCTCTGACCGCATTTTCAAGGTCATGCACAAAATGGCTAATATCTCACTTATTATCGACTTTACAGCTTAGGAATCAATTGTGGACATATAGGAAATGACATGCCGAATATTCTGATGACCTTGAAATTGACCTTTGACCTCAATTTCAAGGTCAGAGCACAAAATGGCTACTATCTCGCTCATTATCGATTTGCCCAGCTCAGGAATCAATTGTGGACATATAGGAAATGACATGCCGAATATTCTGATGACCTTGAATTTGACCTTCGACCTCATTTTCAAGGTCAGAGCACAGAATAGCTAATATCAACTTTACAGATTAGGAGTCAATTGTGGACATATCGGAAATTATATATGCTGAATATTATCGTGACCTTGAATTTGACCTTTGACCTAATTTTCAAGGTCTCACAGGACAACTTGGCTAATATCTTGTTTATCATCAAATTTACATTTTCTATTGCATAATGTTGTAATTTATGTTTATTATTAACATGATCAAAATCTATATGTAGTTGAATTGGTGGTAATTGATTGATACTTATATTACAACTTAGGATTTGTGTGAACATACAGAAAATATATGCCGAATATTCTGATGACCTTCAATTTGACTTTTGATTTCATTTTCAAGGTCACAGGACATAATGACTAAAGCTCTTTTATCACTGAATGTACAGCATAGTAATCAATTGTGAACGCATACGAAATCATATATGCTGAATACTCTCGTGAATTTGAATTTGACCATGACTTTATTTTCAATGCCACGGGACAAAACATATATTATATATTGTGCAGTTACGTATCTTAGCTCTTTGGCTAATTTTTAGATCTTCAAATACATATAATATTTGACATGTGTTCCTCAAAGAAGCACTCCATATATAATTTCCCCGATCTCTAGACTGTTCCCCCCTATACTTCAAATTAACATAGTGTGTTATGCACATAATATGTTGCATGAACTCATCACGTCAATATTTGGCACTCCACATACACTTGTATGTTTGTCGTACTATTGGAAGATGACAACATGTTCATGATCGAAGATTTATTTGCAATGTATCATGAGTATCGGTGAAACAAGCCTATCAAATGTCAGTTCTCACGAGTAAATATTTACCTTGATCAAAAGAGGGTTCTTTAAAATATTACATTTATATCACCGAGAAAGGATGTTCATATTGCCAAGGTTGTCATTTTCTCAAAATGTCATTACAAATTCCAGTGTCATTTGAAGATCTCTCTGGTGGTAATCATGTTGGACTCTCAAAGATTCACATATAAGTTGAAGAACAGAATCGGAACACCCTCCAGACGCTGTGGAACCGATTCTCGGGAGCTGAATGGCTATCGTGAGTGATAAACTTCTTGTCTGTATTCCGAACTTTGATCGCGACAGCAAAAGTACACATGTAAATATGTAATGATGTACAGGAACAACATATTCTTGGACATGTTTTATTCATATATTTTAAAAATAAAATATCTGCAACCAACACTGCTTCAATACACGTGATAATAAAAACGGTATAGAGCATGGATAGGTGAAGAATTGGGTAGATTTGAATCATGTGGCAAAAGTTAAAATTTCAGAATCAGTTTTAGGCAGCTATACGTAGTTTTGATGAACACCACATTACACTAAACACTCCACACACACAAACTGTTTTTCAGCTAGTTTCCGTATTATCTGCTATGGCACGAGTGGTAAGTAATAGCATGTAATAAAATATTTTTAGCATGCAATGTTACACATGTTTGAAACTGAAACTGTAGCAAAGATCCTATAGTGTACGTGGCTTGAGCTGAATACTTGCGATAGGTTGTGATCCCACATTTGTTGTGATATTGGCTTGGTTAGGGTCATCAATTGTGTCCTTATTCTGACATTAATAGTTTTTCTGTCATAAAATGTGTCCTCAAAGTAAAAGGGAATGTTAATTAAAGTGAGGCAGGCTGAGTTCAGGCAATTTTGTCCCTGTCTAATCATCGACATGAAATAGAGATTGTCTTCAGATTAAAAAATGTGTTGTGTTGTTTCAGTATGGTTTCTGTTTGTGGGATTTGCTTCACAAGTCCAGTAATATTGTATATTTATGGCTCATGTTTCAAACAATTGAGTTCAATAGATTTGTGCCATTGATTCATGGCATGTAATGAGAGTTTAATTGCTATTGAAGAACAATTCACTTGTGCATCTAAATGACACACTTCATAGCAGATCTTTCATTCATTCATTTCACTGCATCATTATTGCCATATAACGACCATAACATGTTCAGACACCATGGCACCAATGTGGCCATTAGTAAATGGCACGTACAACTGCATCAAACGTATTATATAATGCGGATTATGAGTATGGTATTCACAGGGCACAAAGGTATGCTCACATTGCACATACATTTTTAATAATGACAAACAGTTCAGTAATGGCACGGAGCGCCTTTATGAAGCATGACTCGTTTTGCTAATGTCCTATAATTTTTCATCTTGGTTGTTGGGAGCATCATTAATAAATTATATGTTTGATTTGCTCGCAGGTGATACACATTCCGACTGTGATCGCTGGAAGAAAACATGGTACAGAAGCGACTCATTTATAGCTAAATTTAGCAGGCCTGTCGTGTCAAACTATGCCCGTTACAAACAGAGTCAAGTGTCATCTACATACTGAATATGTCTACATACTGAATATGCACGCCCTCACAAGTTATGGACAGAACTGAACATATAGCAGCAAATCGTGCACGCTCGAAATTTACTACTAGACGAGTCATTTGCAGCGTCAGTACGTTATTACTAGCCACACGTAATATGACGCAAATGTGACGTACTTTCACTATGTGTTCCATGCGCATGAGCAGTGGTAATTGCAAACCAAATACACATTTAGCAGAAAAGCAATTGAAACTGGTGAGTATGAAATTCATAGCAGTCACAACTATTCCTTTCTGATGAAACCCTCGACCTTCACGTCAGCAATGTTATGCAGTCTATGCATACATATATACGGAAAAATGGTGCATTCGTTTGGTACCTCTTGAGATCATGAAACGAAGCTTTTTGCAATTTGAGGTACATTTTCCAAAATGAAGTACAAAATTTTCAAAATAGTGAAGAATGCATACAATTACGAAAAATGCTGATGTTTTCAAAACTCTTGTTTTGATCATGGCGTCTTCTTCTGGGTATTTCCTTGTGTGACACGTCCCCCACGTACAGTACAGAGCAACTGATAGTCCACACGGACTGATAATTCCGTTGTAATGCCTGCCAACATTCGCGTGCATCACGACGGACAACACAGGGCTATCGTTCTGATGCGTGATGGAAAAGAATTGGTATTGTGTAAACACTGGAAAGGAATCCAGTATTGTTTATGAAATGCATATCGAATATGAACATCTGTTGGACAATGAATAAACACGACTCATCTAATCTAGTGCTTATGATAAATACATATATTCTGATGCAATACCAAATAATTATAGCCCCGTTTCTATGAAAACAATATCGACATTCACAATCTACATTAAAAACACATACAGGGCTTGTGGTGTTTTTATATATTGCGTCGTCTTCCAATAATGTAGTCATTATTTATCTGCCTGATGACACAAATTGTCATAATATATAATTGGGTCTTCTCGTTCTCATCATACCCCTATTTCGAGGGAGTGATCACACTTCCTCGTCATACGTCTATTTGAGGCAGTTGTTTATCATTTTCAAATCTTGTTATGATAATTTGTTGGATGTTGTACACTGTTTGATGTGAAGTTGTATGTTATACATATGGGTCAATAAAGACATACACACATTCATAAGAATGCATACAAAGAGCGTGTGATTTTTACCTCTGTAAATTCAAGTCTATTCGGCGAGAGCATGAACATCCGAACACTTCGATCTATGTATACCTGGTCAGATTTCGATTCAATTCCAAAATGTATTCATGTTAGCAATTTCCTTCGTGTCATTATGTCAAGGTACAACACTTGATTCCACTACTATATCAATTCAACCATCCATGGTTAACAGCCAATCAACATTCTACTTACATTACCATGAAGAGTCGAGTCGTACTTTATGGTTCAACCCGTTATTAATATCGTCAACAATGATACAATTACACTCCTTTAGTGAGTACATATTGTAATGTAGTAATTTTAGCGACTGTAACTCCCGTCCCTCCCGCGCACTACACATTTCCATGACAACATATACATTCTACATGACTTACATACAGCACAAGTACAAACTATACGATCACATGCATAAATAACACTGGAACCATATATATATATACACAGGTCAGATGCACTTGCGGCCCCGTCCATCCAGTACACTCGACCCAGTATGTTCGGCCTTGACCTTCACACACCACACGTAAATCACATGCACAGCCACAGGACAAACAAGTCATGCCACACACCGGGGAATCCCACTTTCTCGCACTGTGTGTGTCATCCCACCCCTGGTCACCAGGGCTGGGCAAAACCCATCCCGCACTCGAAATTCGTAACTCAATTTTTCATTGGATAACAATGCAGTAGTAGTGTACCTTCATTCCAATGTACTTGAATATTGCAGACAACTATTTTTACTGAGTTAAAATGACTCCGGAAACATGATCAGATGATGCAAACATTGAAAGTCAGCGCCATTTTCAAAACAAATGACCGACTTACCGCCGACGTTCTATTTGTGCAGGCGCACATTAAAAATAAAATAGTTTTAAGGATCTGCTTGTTGACATTTGATAGACAATGTTTGAATATGCAATAAAACGATTTAATGTGCAATTATGGCCATATTGTAATTCATTACATTAGATCCTGTTTCACATTTCTCAATGCTCCTGTTCGAATTTTGGTTTTGGTTTTTTGTGACGCAAATAAGATCATGACGGCTGCGTCATGACAACGTTTCCATTCGCAAGATGGCACCTCTGCGTGAGGCATTTTTCGTACCTTATTGATTTCTCTCGAATCATAATGGACTCAGATACGCCCAATTTTGATATCACCGACTGGTACCGTTCTCTAGTACCAGGGATAACTTTTGACGAATTTTTAGACGTGGAATGGGGTTGGAACGATGGTCAAGGTAAATTTTCTTGCCACCGCATGAGGGGTTACTTGAAGTGAAACAAGAGCTGTACTGTAAGGACTAAATTTGTATTTCACACATGATTAATAATCAATTAGACCTATTTAATTACAGTATATCATCGATAATTGTTATTGGGGGTATATTATTTTAATTATATACAGTACAGCTGTATAGATCATTATTAGATCTCCAATTTAAATTAGATCTAATCAATCCATTTTATAATTTAATCTAAATCTATTAAGATACTGTAAGATACTAGTCTACTGTGAATAAAAAAGCCTGATGTAATCTAATGCAATTGAAATATTATCATCATTAGGTTATGTTACACACGAACCAGAGGGCGGCCCCCCTTTCCCTCCAGTACTGGAAACGTCCCTTGGTCGTGACGACAGCATGGATGCTGTTGAGTGCGATGGTCCTGACCCTCTACTTCATGGTATTAATTTTATTTTAAACTTGATGAATTTTAGCATACTATTAATTATGCACTTGCTTGTATTGATTCATAAACAATAATGCAAATATTTTCAAATTACAGACCAGTCAGAACGCGGCCCCTCTTCCCCACCAGTACTGGAAACGCCCCTTGGTCATGACGACAACATGAATGCTGTTGAGTGGGATGGTCCTGACCCTCTACTTGATGGTATTAATTTTATTTCAAACATGATGAATTTTGGCATATTTATGCACTTGCTTGTATTGATTCATAAACATTAATGCAAATATTTTCAAATTTCAGACCAGTCAGAACGCGGCCCCTCTTACCCTCCAGTGCTGGAAACGCCCTTTGGTCATGACGACAACATGACTGCTGTTGAGTGGGATGGTCCTGACCCTCTACTTTATGGTATTAATTTTATTTCAAACTTGATGAGCACTTGCTTGTATTGATTCATAAAGTTTAATGCAATTTTTTTTCAAATTACAGACCAGTCAAAGCGCGGCCCCTCTTCCCCTCAAGCGCTTGAAACGCCCCTTGGGCGTGACGACAGCATGGATGTCGCTGAATTGGATGGTCCTGATCCTGAGCCTCTACTTGATGGTATTAATTTCTACTGTGAGAATTTGGTGCTAATTTGATATTGTTAACTTGATGGTATAAGTTTCTAGGTAGCTAATGGACACACACACATCAACCTTTTTATCATTGCAGATCAAAGTTTGCAGAGCACTCAACCATATGAAGATGGTAGTTATATATTCTTGTATTTCTTTAACATTGTTTCGTAGCATTTAATTCAATTTTGTTTCAAACTTCACCAACATAAAATCAAATCTATATACTTCTAATTGAAGATATTTCGGATGAAGCCCTTATGAGCATGCCAATTCCCGAAGATGTCACTGAGACTTCTGACAAGAGACGCCAAGGTTAGTAAATTTTTGGTGAGAACAATTTTAGTGTAATACAATAAATCAATTAACATAGTATATTGAATATTGTTTTCATATTATAAATAAACAAATAACTATAGTTTTTCATTTATTCACAACTTCTTCAACATTCCACCTCGTAATTCACATTCAAAATGTTTGCCATTTAATAATACGCATAATACATCTATCTTTATTACTTCTATTGTAGAAGAAATCTCAATGCATGGTGATGACGAGGAGGATCCGGATGACCCCACCTATGTCCCACCTATGTCTCCAGCCAGTAGTGTGACTAGTGTCAACCTTCCGATAGCTGTGAATTCCAAAAAGAAGAAAACCACTGTTATGACACCCAGTTCCAGTAGATTCCAGCATATTGACTCAGAGGCCCTAAACAAGTTCATCGACAAGCAGAAGAACCCAAACACGAAACGCAAGACTATGACGCACATCAACACCCTACTTATGTTTCTCCAGTCGAAAAAAGAAAACCGACAACCACATGAAATTCCACCAGAACAGCTCAATGAACTCTTGGCTCACTTTTTCGTGGCTGTTAGGAAGGATGACAGCAGTGGGGATGGGGAGTATGAACCAAGCACGCTGAAAGGAATGCAGTCAAGCTTCGAAAGATACCTAAAAGAAAAAGAGTATCCAAAATCCAATATCACTGATCGAGAGTTCTTCACATCCAGAGAGGCCATTTCAAGCAAGTGTAGAGATCTCAAGAAACAAGGCAAAGGTAATCGAGCCAACAGAAAAAGAGCACCAACTGAAAACGAGCTGGCCACAATGTGGCAGACGGGCGCATTGGGATCAGAGTCTCCACAGGCGTTACAAAGTTCAATCTGGTGGATTATGTGCACACGCTTCGGGAAGAGAAGCAACCAAGAGAACTATGATCTCAAATGGGGGGATGTAGTCATCCACAGCAGCTCGTCAGGAGTGAAATATCTTACCACCACCGAGCGAGTTTCAAAAACAAGACAGGGAACAACAGCGGAAGTTAGGGAGGTAATCAAAGTGTTTGAAGACACAGAGCAGCCAACATACTGTCCAGTGCGACTGTTCGAGGCATACACTGCGAGAAGACCAAAGAAAATGTGTGAGATTGGAGCACCTTTCTATCTCCAACCGAAGTTGTTCTCCTCCAAGTCCGCCTTGTTGAAGGAAGCGACTTGGTTCAAGTGTCAGGCACGTGTATATATGGGACTACAAAACCAGCAGTATTAACACAAAAGTTTTTAAAGCGAAACATTTTCCATATATGCGTCTTATTATCCTATATTTCATATTGTAGGACTATATATGGTATGTATCTTTGGTTTCCAGATTCATGGCTTGAATTCCATAAAGTCCTATATGAAGGACATCACACAGAGAGCTGGGCTTGGCAAGGAGGTCGCCCTTAGTAACATAAGCGCGAGGAAGCATCTCGTCACAACTTGCCGCAAATCTGGCGTGCCAGATGGGACAACAGCCAAGGTGTGTTGTGCCGTCGGATTCGATGTTTCCCTGAACTCATGTTAGCGGTGATAGCTGTCATTGCATGAAAGTGCTTTCTCATAGAAATTCATATCAGGAGAAATATATTTTCATTTCATAGATATCAGGACACAAGCGTCTGGACAGTCTAAACAGCTATGCAGACCTGGCTGAGGAGGAGTGCAGGGCGTTGGGTCGTGTCCTTGGGAGGCCGGCGCCTCCGAGCTACAATCCTGCGATTCCGGCCCCGAACACGCTGTCCGTAATATCGCAGCAAACATCAGCGAGTGGCACCCTATCATCCAGTGGCCAAATAATTTTTCAGAATTGTACAATCAATGCTGTTAATTTGTCAAGTTCTGCTGTTCCCAAAGAGTAATAACTGTTCTCGCTATTCTGAGCTTCTATATGCATATTTATTATTGTATTTGTTATAGTATTCTGAGCACACAAATGTATAAATATATGGCTTATCTACTGAACGGTCTGTTGCATTGAAATAAATATTCTACCATTTTGAACCTTGAACGTTGAAAACAGCCTTCAAAAAGAAAAAAAATCCGATGAATTGTCGAAAGTGGTGGCCATTCACTCAGAATCTATTCAGTATTTAAATTTCTAATTCATGTATATAATTCTCCATTTTAAGTACCCATGTTAAATGTATGAGTTTCTCTACCCTTGATCCACCTTTATGCATGTGGCGATAATTTTGATTTTTTTAAGGGGCAGGGAAAAACTTCTTTTTGTTTCAAATCAAGTTCTGAGCCATTACAGACAAAAGTTCGAAATATCAATTTTGAGAAAAAGAAGCGATTGTGGCTCAACACTGTACATTTCTCAGGTAATCTTTCTTAGCCTATTGGCTTTCTTATTGTTTCAAGTTCCTATACATTAGTATTAGCAGAAGAAAAACACTCTGACCATAACAAAAAAATTCAGTACATATACACTGTAAAATTATAAGGAACATTTATTAGCCAAAACTTCAACAATAAGAACTATCATTAAACGAGATATATAGCGTATACTCTATCTGTTTTCAGAAGATCGTCATGATGTGTAGTACGGTAATCTTAACTTGGTGTCGTAAATTAGTATATGCATAGGGATACAATGTTTATGGACATAGGCCGGTAAACTCAAAAATGACAGGAAAAATCTCTGTTGAAACTGCAAATTGATTGGAATCAGATGCTCCAAAGTAAATTTCGTGCGAGAAAATGCATATGGTATTGTTTTGAGTGCGAGATGGGTTTTTCTCAGCACTCGTGTCACCATCTGGGCCTCGCCTAAAGGCTCGGCCCAGATTGGTGACACTCGTGCTGAGAAAAACCCATCTCGCACTCAAAACAATACCATATGCATATATTCCCGGTGACATCAGCGCATACCAGCATACATTCAGCCAATCACGACACCGCATACACTTGGCGGGAAAATCCCCATGCACATGTTTCCCCGGCCCCGCAGAATCTGGGTAGTTGAGAAGAGACTGTCACGGTGAACAGACGTATTGAATATAATAGAGAATATAACCGTGATTAAGTAGAGGTGGATATATTTGTGAACTGTACAATTTGGAATATAAACTGTGAGACATATAAGAAGGACTATAATATAGGATATATATATAGAAATACAGACTGGGAAAATCACTGGACTGTAGGAGTGATAGCGGCCCTGATTGTGGTGTGAGTGGTCATCGCACTTTACCATCACAATAAACAGTGAAGTATTACTGCCGGCTTTCTCTTTGAATTACACAACGACCCAGTTTAAGTCGGCTTGATATTGGCCGTGAACGATATTCTTCACAGTAATATATCTTACTTGCATCTTACGAAATTATGTAAAATTAGATTACAACCTATGAAGGCGTGCGGTAATTTCTTCGTGTGCTTTGGCGTGCAAGTCACGAAGCAAATGTCGTGCTATTTACTTTCTTCGATGATGGCAACAATATTAACGGTTCACTTATATGAATCGAATAGTCAACTGGAAAGTGGAACAGTCAATTGGAAATGTATTAGCAATGTAGTCAGTAGTCACTGCAATAAATCCCGATGATTTGGTCTTTCTTCTTTCTTCAAAACTTTATAGAAGTATCAACTCCAATGAAATTCCTCACCACTTAGCATATAAAAGCTACAAAAAAGCTGGTTTATGTTCTCCAAATTTACACTGACCAACCAGACACATTTATGTGGTCTCGAAGTATCACAGGTACATGCATAACACTCATTCATCAAAATGAATCAGAGAAAATATATGTTCGATCAAGAACTCATTCCTAAATGATACTGTGTTCTTTCATGGGTGATCATGTCCATAATCATGCGTAAACATGTCGTAGCCAAAAAGCCCAACTGAGACCACACATGTGACCACCGTGCACATATACATGGATATTTGCAATAGACCTTGTTAAAACATGTTTAATTCAATCTCTACCTTGCTTAAAATTTCAAAAGATGATGGAAGGGTTTTCCCTAACTTGCTTAGTATGACTAACCCTGCGATCAATGGGAACGGGACAATGCATACATGACTTCCTCGCTGATATGGTATCAGACAGAGCATTAACCTGTCTACATACATCAAAGAAATCCGTCTCATCATCCTCTGTCAATGAAGCCGTCTCTAGATCTGCGATAAGAACTTACTTAAAGTGAAGTATTTTCCACAGACTGGATAACTTGAGAGTTCCAATGTCATTTCTCAAAATGGAAGATTTAAGAATGATCGAATTATTTCTGCAACTTTTATCATTGCAAGTTCTAAGATGCCTCGTTGTTTCTTAACATTTACAATTCAAAGTGGGAAATGTAATGAAATGTATATTTTGCATATATAAAATATCTGCTGTATCGGCAATTGGATAAATATCCTAGCCAACCAACATGATATTCATCTAGAAATACCTGAGTCGTAATGTTTCAATCTGCATTTAGCGTTTAGCGACTTTCTCCTGCACACAACATTTCAACCAATAAATACATGTATAATGAATCTCCTTTAATAATGACCTCTGGCCAATGATGTACATGTGCCAAAACATCTTGTTACAAGGCGTACTCGAATAAATATTCAAATGAAGGATTTACTTTCTCATCACAAGTAGTCAACAAATATGTACAGACAGCAAATACATATCGGATGAATTAATGTTATATCTCCCAATAAACATGCCTATAAAGTTATACTTATATAGTTTAATGAGGCATGACATTGGTGCGGTTTTTCAGGGAAAAATGTTCCGAATTGAAAGCATTACTTTTTGGTCACATAACACTTCTCAATCAACAACCACAACGTAGATCAACAGCGTCAACACATCATCGCGGATGTTTGATCAACACGAGTATCCATACATCTATGATAATGAACTATTCTTATACACCGGATAACCCATCCAAACTGTTGTAAAGGACAAGCTGAGTATAAGTTTCGCATCTCGAAAATTTGGGATCTGGTCAGTAAATCACAATCAAATTCGGAATTGAATTCTACCTCACTGCGTCTTTGTTCATATAATCTGAATGATCCATTGATACATTTACTACACTCTAAATGCTGGTGCTTTCGGAATATTGATGACAATCTACTAATTTTTAATCATGGTTCTATTGTGTGTATAGTGAAATGATTTTCAACTAATTATAATATAGGTCTATATCTATGGCTACAACTTTTTTAACTGTTGCTCACTCCCTCACTCTCGGAAACATCACATGAAGTGAATCGCCATTAGATTGATTTTTGATGACCAAAATTCCCCTAGTCAGTCTCTAATTGCACATGACAAAATAAGAAAAAAACCCAAGATCATTGTCGGATGGGGCTAAATAACTGAAAAAAAAACCTTTTCTCTCATTTTTGTGTGTGAAGATACTGGATCATTGGACAAACACATTTAACATTGCATTTATTTATATAGATAGACGTGGAATCAATACCCAGTATTAAGTATTCCGAGCAAACAAAACAGGGTCCATTATCCAATCTCATAGTCCGGGGACAGAAAGTCATATCATATATCCTTTATTTCATACTTTCGTATAATATAGTTTGGCGTTAACAACAATACAGCTAAGTGAAGAAAACAATCAACATGGTGAACACAACGAGTGCATTGATTTAAACATAGGTGATGAATAATGTCACAAACGTCATCATCGACGATATCACAGGTATATAAATCATCTCTAATCAAGCATAGTTCCTTAACCCTTTCACTGCCAAAAACTGTTTCGGACCTTGTGTTCCATTGCCAAGTTATTTTGAAGAAATTATGAAGTATATATTAAAATGACATATTTATTGTGAAACAGCTTCCATTATGATAAAATATAAAGTGGGTTTGTTCTAATTACAATGTATAGAATTTAAGTTTCAAAATTTCACTATTGGGACATTAGTTTAATGTTAATTTATCAAGTTTCACTTTGCCCTAATTTCCCCTAATTTTGGTCGACTAAAGTCGCCTCCGGGATGAACCCCTCTGTCGACTAAAGTCGCCTCCGGCAGTGAAAGGGTTAATAATATCCCCAAGAGACTGACATTCGTCCTTACATTGATATTTATCACGTAGTGTACGTTGCAGTTCATTAATATTTGTTACTATCCAATCATTATTATCACAATTCAATTTGTACAACAGATATCGCCGATTCATGGCTGCACTTGTGTTGGAAGACTTACACAGAGAGCTACACAACGCGACATAAGTATTGGAACTGTTGATGGCTTCGTGATAAAAAGTCATAAAACAGAGAGCTAATTGAGCCTGAACATATAGGTCATTAGAGAGGTGTTTAAGCAGTCTACAATGTGAGTTGTATGGGATGTCCCATATCTTTCTTATACATTTACGCCAAGTTGTATAGAACTGCTTTGTGTAATTATCTTCTAATTTATACTAGATATGTAATTGCCAATGCTCGAGGTAGCTTTGGTAGTGACTCTGTCCTTGAATGTCTATAACCATGTACTCCACTCGGAAATGATTGGACTACATTTACCGCATAAAGAACACCAACTATTGTAATTGTCAGACCAACCGTTGATGAGCGCATTCTTCTATAAAATAATTACAAGCACCCATTTGCGCTTAAGCGCTCCATTGTTTGAAAACCATTCCACATGAAAAACTGAAAATCATCTACGCCCATGAACAACATGTCTTTATGGCAATACCTGAATGTCCACAAGATCCATGATAACGTTTTATATATAATTTTATATTTTCTATCAAATTGTTAGTTATATCCATAGAACGTGGTGATGTTTATCATATAGAGCCGTCATTAAGTTTGACATTTTCGTTCATTTTAACAAGCGGTTACTTACATGGAACATATGGTTAAAATGCAACTATGTATACGTTGTTGAATGATCCATTCTACATGCAACTATGTATACAATCTATTATCAGTATGTTATAGACCCTGTTTTGTTTGCTCGGAATACTTAATACTGGGTATTGATTCCACGTCTATGTCTATCTATTATCAGTATGAAAGTTTTTTCATCCGAAAGAACGTAGAAACTTCATTCCTCAAGGCTTTTGGACATATGTCGTAGGTCGGGTCTTGGATTTTATTATAAAATGTATTGCTTTTAGTTGAATATCAAATTGATATTATCAAATTGCCGATATATTGATATTTCTTTGGTGTGTTGTGGTAGTAACGCACTGCATTAGTGGATATTTTCTCTGAAGATTCAAGTTTTTAAATAAATGTGTTCGTCAATATGGTTGAAAAAATATCTAATACTGATTTTCAAAATCGAGGAAGCATATATTCAACACATGTGATTCCAAAACATAATATTACGTAATATTATTATATTACATAATATTACGTGCCGATGTCAACGCGGTTCCTATTATCTATTATCACCAATACAACCAAATTTGGATGATTACAATAACAAACATTAAATACAATATTTTATATCAATATCAAAGAACACAGAAATTATGCACTCCTCAAATGCACTGTCACAATTACTGGGCAATGCACGACAAGTGGCACTGGAAGGTCTCAACCATGGTTTGTGTCGGACCATGTTTGGTCTGTATCCAATGTATCTCGCGTATTAGTGAAACAAAGCCTGTCGAATGGAACAAGAGAAGGTTCTCTGAATAAACATGGAAACAATACCCAAGTATAGAGTATCCGAGCAAACAAAACCGAGTCCATTATCCAATCTCAAAGTCCAGTGTCAGGCAAAATATCTCTCAATCATATAACCCTGAAAGTATGTTCTCATATTAAAAAAGCTCTTATTTTCTCAGACTTTCATCACAAATCCCAGGATCATCTTAATGTCTCCCTGGTTGTATTCATGTCTGACTCTCACAGGTTCAAATAGCAACTAATGGACATTCAACCGAATGTCCTCTAGACGCTGTGGCACCGTTTTTGTTAGGGATAAATGGCAACGTTTGTCTGTATGCCCCTCATTGATCGCGGTAGCAGACGTAGTATGCATGTATAATGTAGTGATGGATACGATGACTATATTCCTTCACATGTTTAATTCATGTATAGCTCGAATGAAAATGTCTGCTATCGACTGTGTTTGTGAAATCAAGGTATAATTATTATGTTCCCACTGAATTTTCGCAGAAAGACAAGAGTGAAGTAAGCGTGAGTGGGTGTGTTTTGTACTGCCAAATTTAGGAATTCAAAACCAGTGTTTCAACAGTTGTATACTAATTCTGTCAACAGGAACAATTCTATCTCACAATATGTCAGCGACCGATACTTGCATAATCGAAATCCTCATGCACTTCTTGTGATAGGCCGATGCTAAGTTGAGGTTCTTTGCATAAGATCTGTACAAACTACCCATACTCTCATTACAACAGACAGCTGATTTTATTTCATTATGACAGACACAGAATGCACTGCACATTATTCAGTTAGGTAACATATTGTATGTGATGTTACAAGTGGTAACAGCATGCGATTAAAGCGGCACTTTATGGGATCCTGTTTTCAGATGATTTCCAAGACTTGGCGGCCGACGCTACTGGACTGTTCTATTTATAGAACAAAAGGTCAGACTACGTTTTTTTTTACTCGGGATCTCTACCAAGCCAACCTCGGCTGATCTGACCAGCGGCTGAGCAGAGATCCTGGGTCAAAAACGTAATCTGACGAAACGTGGTGCAATAAAAGATTTTCTATACCAAGATGGCCCACTCAGGCCAAAACGGAAGCGAACATTTGAAAAGTGTCGATCCTGGCGGTGAGACTGAAAGTTGGACGTATATTCACAAGCCAGTGTGTCTTTGGATAAACTATTTGGTCGGGCTTTGTTTCTATTGCAAAATGTTGTATTTTACGTTTGTTATTGGCATCATCAAAATCTACTGTATTTGTGGTAGTAGATTGATACCTACATTCCAATAGTGACGGCGGTTTTCATTCATGACATGACGTTTTGGTCACAGATATTCATTCATAAAAACGAAAATGTAGTAATTCCTTAGTCTGACCGCCAGGAGGACCGTTCGCTTCCGTTTTGGCCTGAGTGGGCTATCTTGGTATAGAAAATCTTGGTGCAATTCAGAGCAGCATAGAGAGCGTATTTCTGCTTCAATTGAGCTTTTATCATGTATCTACATAGTGAGTCATGTATTATGCCATCGTATTAGTCAATGTGATAATGTTGCATAACGAGCCTAAAGCAAAGCATAACGAGGTATGATTATCATATGAATTATGTGGCGTAACTAACATTAAGAATTAATATTCAAATAACATAAATTCACCATGTTGCTAATCAACTAATAATTTTAAACATGGTATGATAGTCATCCGATTTTAACTATTTGTACAATGACAAATGTTACCTGAAATTGTTATTCACTGTGTGGATTGATTACACTTTATACTTAAAACATTTGAATATTCATGATAAACATGCCCATGTATGTATATCCAACTTGATTTGTCTTGATGATGTATCAACAATATGATTATAAATTGACCAAAACATCACACAGAGGAATTACCATGCATCCCTTGGCGAATTATAGAACATACACGCTATTTGAGGTTGTAACTCCACATTTGTTGTGATTTTTGCTTCTTTGGTGCCATCAAATGTGCCATCATTCCGAGATTAATTGCCTTTTGGTCATGGAATTATCCCCAAAGTACATAAATATGTTAGTTCGAGTGAAGTTTGTGGAGTTCAGACAATTCTGTCCCTGCCATATCTTTGACAGGAAATAGAGACTGTCATGAGATTCAGAAATTATATTCTGTGGTTTCCAAATTATTTTTACTTGTGGGAATTTTTTGGACTGCCCACAATAATGTTCCATATATTTATGAATTATTTATCGGATAATGAAGTCAAATTGATGCATTGATTTTGCTGCATGTAATGAGGTTTTAATTGATATCGATATACAAATTTATTGCTTCAACAGGACAATGTTTCAAGTGCAGCCTTTTTTCAGTCATCATAAATCATCATGATTGCACTTGAAAGCTATCTACCACAGCGTTACAGAACTGTGGCACCAATTTGGCGAGGCATAACCTGCAGAATGACTGCATCAAACGTATTATATAGGGTGGATTATGAGTATGGCATTCATAGGATACAAAGGCATGCACACATTGCACATACATTATTAATATCAACAAATGGCACGGAGCAGTAACTCATTATGAAGCATCACTCGTTTCGCAATATCATATAATTGTCACATTAGATTCAGGTAGGTGCATGAATAAATGATATTTTACCATCGCACGCAAGTGATAAACATTTCTACTGTGATTGCTGAAAGGAAAAAGGCACACAAAAGTAACATTTATAAGGTATCATGTATGTCATGCTATAATATGCATATTACCCCTATATGCACAAGCTATGGGCAGAATTGAACTTATCAGAATTGTGTGCATGTTACGAAAACGCATTCCACCACTAGACATGTCCTAGTCGGTATCAGTGCGTCATCACAGGCCTCATGCATTAGTGACATGAGTGTGGCGTACCTTCGATGGTCGTTCCAGTCCCATTGGGAGTTGTAAGTGTTAGCCGAGTACGCATTTGCCACACATTATATTCAGAGTTGGCGAGTATGAATTTCACGACAGCCAGAGTTATTACTTTTCGATGAAGCTTTTGCAGCGTTCTTTTGCAGCATCATACGAACAAGTGGCACATCAACTTGGAACATTTCTGGGAATATAAAACAGGGTTTGTCAATGTTGAATCAAACAATTGGTAATGAAGTCAGGTACAGATATCCAACTTAATAAACGTTGCTGCCATGCAACAAAAATGCTGATGCTCAAGCTATTCTTTTGATCATGGCGTCGTCATCTGACAGTTCCCTTGTGCATTGTGTGCAACAATGCACAGTACAGAGGATTGCCCTGATCTCCACATGAGCAAAGTGGATATCGATAGGTCACCGATAAGAACTACCTCATAGTGAAGCCCGGAAAAACTTTGTTCTTGTTCCCATACTGAACTGCGGGGGCGGGGGTTGGTGGGGATTCTCAAATTGAATACAATTTGTTGTAAATAACAAGTATTATTTTCAATACTCTATTTAGCAAGGATCATTTGAGATTGAAAATGAATGTGGTTTATTTATTTCCAATTTGAATGATCCATTGATACCTTTATTACTATTTATATATCAGTGGATATCGGACTGCCGATGAGGTCTCGTCATGGAAGTCAGGAATGTATTGTGAAGCCAGTAAAAATTCTGTGAAACGTTAAAGCTAAAAATCAAGTTCACAGAAAAGATCAAACTCTGCTTATATTTGATGATTGATTCCCCATCTTATGCTATATGACCGATGGTTGTACAACTAAAATTCTCCTGTATCGCCCAAGGTCGAAAATGTAAGGATCATCATCTGAAGTTATCAATTCGTGATATTTCAAGTTGTAATTCTAACCACTGACGATACTCAGTCGAATATTGAACATAGAGTATGCATAAGTATGAGAAAGCTTGCGAAAGTTTGGGAGGTTAGCCCCAAGGATTCAGATCAGATTCAGACCAAGGATGGTCGAGAATATGGTCAAAATAATAAATCGCAAAAAAAATGATTTTACTTGTATTGTGATTATTTGTCTTATGATATTTGTATTTTTCTGTCGCCAATTCCCCACCATTCGATATATGATCCCTGATTATATTAATTCCCTATTGTCGCCCGAGCTCGAAAATGTACTGGTCATCACCTGAAATTATAGTGACTAAATCTGATGGTCTAGTTAGTCTCTGATTGTCTAGTTGTAATTGTAGGACCACGTTGATAATGACATTTTGCAATGAAATAATTACGAGCACCCGATTGCAGAGAATTCTCCATTTGTTCCAAGGAAGAATACACTTGTGAAAACCATCTATTTTAGTGTGCAGACATTTCAGTTCATAGCCGTTAATATCAACGGCTGCAAAACCAAAAACCGTTTACAAAAGCGCAAGTGGTTCTTTGAGTTTCCGTTTCGCCCATATTGTGTTACAGTCAAATGTCTGATTGGCGGGATTTATTAATTCATGGAAGCTTTCAATTGCAATGATTGCTCTTAGAGAGACCTTACCTTTCTGAAGGAGATCAAAGTGTAGAGGAGATCTGAGAAAAGCCATATCAAATTTAAAACATCACATGAATTGGACAGTACCATCAACTGTTTGAGATGATTTGGTGGAAGCATGTTTAGGTATATTGGTTTCATAAAATATAAATTTATTGGTTTCATTCAAAACAATGCCCATAATGCATTTGCTCAAGGATATTGGCAGTCATTAACTGACCTGTTAACATTTCATCCCCTTTCGCATATCCATCTTGTCTTCCCGATAGATAGGATGGATAGAGAAGATTAGAATGGTATTGTAAGCAAACAGTGCTAAAAAAGCACGACATATTATCATCTGGTCGTGATTCTAAAAGGAATGCTTTCACATCAGCATAAAAAAACCTCTGGAATCCGGCATGTCCTATAGAGTACTTTATCCAAAGCTGCAAGGTATGGTGTCTTGTTGTATATAGAATTGAATATACTGAATAGTTACGATATATTTATTCCAGCCAGAGGCGCTAATCAGTGCAGACCAGCGAGGTAACCAAACATATCTACAACCCTGAACTCACCATGCATGATTGATTTCGTCACAACGGAATCAAATGTAGATCGGTCTTCACAGAAGGATTTCAGTCAATTTGCACATTTTTCTGTTCTTAACTGAGTCATCGGTCAGGGAACGAAATATTTGTTGAGCCGAATAATTGAAAACTTTTTTTATTTGGTGAACGATCACACAAAATATTTAAGAATAATGTTATATAAATGAAATACCTGGTTTTCCAGGGTTGTTATAATACCGATGAACGATTTAGATTAGAACGATTTTATCGGAAATTAACACAATGCAATTTATAGTGTTATATGTTGCGGCAATAAGAGCCACTCGACAGTGTCGTTGCTCTTTATGAACAGATATACTATGTATGGTTGTATGATATAACTTAACCTGTCAACCTTATTTTCACAAGAATAATCAGGCCTACAACATAATATGAAGCCAAAATATCACACGCCATACCCGCCATTTTTTCTCAATATTTATGCTCAATTTATTACTCAATATATGCCAATTCTCAGAATGTATGATACAGCATATTCTTTTTCGTGGTTCCTTCCTCTTTCCATGTGAGAAAGGTAGTACAATAGGTTCTTTGTTGATGTATTATTCTGTGATTTTCGACCGGGTCTCGCAAGTTATATCCTATACAACTTTGTGTATATGGGTACTCTCAGAATTGCACTTTGATGTTAACAACCAGTTCTGGACTATCAAATCCATTGACTGCTCTGAAATTAATTGCTCTTTAAATCACTTCCAGATTCAAGCAATCTTCTTGCCTAATGTCGTGGAATGACCGTATTGTCCACGGTGAATTTCAATAGAGAACTGCAGTGTCCACGATGTCTGATGTCGGTCCCTAAACTCCAATAGGATACGCAACCATGAAACGTTTCTTTTCTTAACACGAGGCCTCTCGGTCTTGAGCGCTCCGCTGCAAGAGTTGAAACAGTAGTAAAGTTGAAATTCCAAATTTGATCCAAATGTTGACAAAAAGTGGCCGGTTCGACCTTTTAAGATCATAGAAGGTAAAATCCAAGGTCACTACACAAACCATCATATACGACTTTCCATTTGAAAGTGCCAACATCTAAGGACTATTTTCAAGCATTGTAGTACAGTTGAAGCAGTCCCCATTATGAAGAAAAAAAGTGGCAAACATTTCTTCAAAGGGGATTTTTTTTTCTGCTAGAAAATGGCTCAAAACGAATAGTGACTTGATTTGGGAAAAAAAAAAATCCATGGCCGCCACACAGAGACCGGCGATTCAAGGGCAACGAAACTTACACATCACAAAGGTATATGAGGGGATTTTTTTTTTTTTAAAAAGTCAAAACTGATCAGATAGTCTTTGAGAAAATGGCCAAAAAGCTGAAAATATCTCCATCTTGATATCTAAATATACATGGATCCAATACTTCAACAGTATTAATTCATTTATAAATTAAGCAGTCCATGCAAGTATCTAGTACTAGATGCATTGTCACACCTTTGAGAAAAGCGATTCTCTGTGAAAATGAAATGCGAACAGCGAAACTGCATTCAGATTTTGGTAAAAAAAAAGTTTGTTTCCAGATTTGTTCCATCTCAACGAAATAAGTCAAGCTAATCGTATGTATAAGTTGAAGATGGTCAGTCTGACAATCAAACGTGACCAATCTGAAGCATTACGGCTGGCATGGTATGATATTCGGATTTTCAAGTGTTTCCAAATGAAAAACTGTGTTGAAAATACTTACCGCATCACATTCTAGAGTGCCATCATTTTGCAACATTTAACATGGTGGCTTGCTTTCATACCAGAATTCCCACAGTGGGGGTCTACTAATGCTGCTTGACTATAGTAGATATTCTGAATGTGTTTATCATTATGGTTGGAAAAATTTATACAGTTTGTTTTACGAATATTCGTGAAATTCAATAGAAAAATTTGATCAAATCGAGAAGAAAATTGTTGAATTTTTTTCCAGATCGAGGAATGATATATCCAGCGCATCCAGTCGGTTCCAAAATATAAATTATCGATTATTGAGTGTTGCTGTTAATGTCATCAGTTAAATGTGTTGATTGTGTGAATGGAGATGCATGTTTGAAAGTGCCGGAACTCTAGGCACTTCTCTGAACCAATATCCAAGAACACCCCCGGGAGATGCGAATGCCTCAAACGCAATAACTGTCACGATTATTGGGCAATGAACGGTAAAGTGGCACTAGAAGTGATGATCTTCACCTCAGATTTCGGCGAAATCTGAGGTGAAACCGGGGTTTGATTCGGAATAGATAATGAATATATATTTGTAATGTTATGCCCAGGGGCATTCGTAACACATTGATATTATATATGCATATATAATATATGTACATTGTATTACGCCCAGGATTATATTCAATATATTGAAGTGATGTTAATTTGTGAAGAAAAACTAGTGGGATGCACCAAAGTTAAATCATGATGGCGAGCCAAACATATTATTGCAACAGCAACAAAATCAATTCTCACTTGACATACTTATATGTTTGGTGTATTATCAAAAAAGCAATACAAACAATTGTTCAAGATTTTGGGTTTAGATCCACCATGCGTATAATTGAAATGGCAACAATGAACATTTTCTATCAAATATCCGTTCCCAGACATCATCAAACAAATGTGGTTCCTTAGGAAACTTAGACATTCATATCATTCTGAAAGGATGTTTTCATTTGATGAAGGTTTTTTGTTTTGTCAGGATTTCGTTTGGAAGTCCGTTCATTCAAAGATCTTGACATACATTTGAATACATTAGATTGTTAATGTTTTCATTTTTTCCTACGTTGTTTCTATTGCAAAATGTTGTATTTTATGTGTTATTGTCGTTTTCAAAATTGTGTTTAATTAGTTGAATTGGTGGTAATAGATTGATACTTACACACAACGAATCCACACAATAGCGAGGACATATCACTTTTTCATTTATGATACATTTATTTCAATGATTCAATTTGATATCATAATCTAGATGTTGATATATACAATTGACATACTTTTTAATACACAACGAATCCACACAATAGCAAGGATATATATTTTTTGTTCAATTAGAATACTTTTACTTCAATGATTTAATTTGATATCATAATGTAGATGTGAACGTAAATATTTAATTGAATTCATAATGTCTATCAGCAATCTATGGTAATTTCATTTCATTGTTCATGGGGTTGCAACATTATGTAAAATCAGATTTCGACCCTATGGTGGCATGCTGTCATGCAGTGATTTCCTCGTGTTGCTTGATGTTCAAGTCACGAAACACATTTCGTGTTATTTACTTCCTTCGATGGCAGCAACAATAGTAACCTTTCCATTGCATAAGTGGAACAGTTAATTGGAAACGGAAAGCTGTGGAATTGCAATCAGATGGACCAAGTATTAGCGATGAAGTCAGTGAAACCAGGCTGCATTAAATCCAGATGATGTGGTCTTTCTTCTTCCCACAAATTTGATAGAAGCATCAAGTCCAATAAATTCCTCAGCACATGAAGCAAATGGAATGTTACACGTGCAGATTATTACAATAAGCAAATTGGTTTCTCTACTCTAGATTTACACTGTTTAATCAGGAACATTCGCATAATGTTGAAGTATGAATAATACATGCATACTGAACATTCATCAAGATGAACCAGAGAAACGATACATGCCATTTTTGCATTCACACTGATTTTTTTTTGCATACACACTGTCATGTTCACTGTTCCTTGATAGAAACTTAGTTCATTCGTTCATTCATAATCTACAGTAATATCTTTATTTGCAATATTTTTTGTATAATGGGCTTAATTCAATTTCTAGTTAGCTCAACATTTCAAAAGATGATGAAATGGTTTTCCAAAATTATATTGGTACGAAAAAGTTCGTAACAGAACAATTCATACGTGTTTTCCAGGACGATATGGTATCAGACAGAGCATTAGCCTCTCTACAGACATCAAAGACATCCTTATCGTCCGTCTCTGAAGTAAGCCGTCGATAGGTCACGGTTAAGAAATTCTTTAAAGTGAGGCACATTCAACAGACAGGAGAACCTGACAATTTCTATGCCGATTCTGAAGTTGGAATATTTCAGATTGTTCAGATTTTATCAGCAACTTTATCATTGCAGTCCATTGCTAAGATGTATCGTTGTTTTTCTGAGATATATAATTCGAAGAGGGGAAGGAATTGGATTTATTCTTTTTTATTTAAACAAATTATCTGCTTCCTCTTTTCCTTCTTTTCTTGCTCCCTGAGAAGGATCATCTGCTCTTCCATCCATGCCTGATCTTCTGCACTTAACTGTTTGTAATAATAAATAAATGATTTGAAATGACTATAATTAATGAAGTCATTATATTATTCATGGATCGCTGTCATCAGAACCTTGAAACGTGAGCTGAGCTCAATTCAACTACAAAATATATGTTTATCCTGTAACAGTCTTAAAGATTTATTCACATATTGTTCACTAAAAGTTTCAGTCACCTTCTCCTGCTGCCGGCCTCTGACCTTCTCCTTCTCCAGCCTCTCCTGGTGAAGCTGCCTTGCAGCTCTATCCTTCTTCCTTCTTCTTTTCTCTTTCTCACCTTCCCTCCTCGCCCGCTTCCAATCCTTGGCTACCGACTTCATCATCCTGATTTCGTCCAAGGGGGACTGCTGTAAAAGTTAACATAGCTATGTTTCTGGACATCATAGCTTATCTCAGAAGTATTCAGATAGATAAATGAATTGATGTAAAAAAAACTCATCTATCTATCTGGACACCTCGAGCCTCTCAAGTCACTATTTCCTAAAAGTGAAAAACTAAATGTAACATAAACTTTCCTTCAAACATCCTTTTATCAAGTCAAGAGAAAGAAATGGCCAAACATATAATCACCCTCCATTCAGGGTTACTCCTGTTCACCCTCAATTCAGGGTTACACCTGTGCAATTTTTATTGAAATTTGGAAGAAGCAGCATGTCACACTTGAGCACCCTTAAGATCGAAATGCGAATAAAAGAAAGATCAAAATTCCCTGAGCAGTCAACACTAAAAATGAACAATTATATGCATAAATGTGATGCCAGCACGATGCTTGAAGTCCTCTCGCTCTGAGTCCATTTGCCACTTTTTCGAGCAAATCATGAATCCAAAATATGCTCAGTAGTAGTTTGCAGTAGTTTTTAGCGACTTTATTCTGTGCATATCATCCCAAACAACAAATAACATGGCGTACGTTAATCGATACATGACATCACGGAAGACTTTCTTTCTTCTACTATGTGGTCGATATGGAAGAAAATGACATAAATAGTGGAAAGTATATTATATCTATAATAGCTATTATATGGGAATAAAGTAATATGATCAGATGGATGGCATAGTAGTCGCTTTCCAGGGTTTGGAGTGCCGTAAGTTGCCTTTTGGCTTGTGATTAGGTACTTCTGTATAGGATAAGGCCCTAGCCTGAGTATTTATCGCCTATACGACCCGAGGCGCACAGTGTATAATTACCCCAACAATATTACTCCAAGCACTAAATGTCAGCCCGGTCTGTATATGCGATTCGCACAACTAAAATTGGTCACACGTGAATGAATTTAGTGCCTGACATGTGAACGGATATACATAAACCAATAGGTCATGTCATGTATCATAGTATCGACATCATTTACATGTTTGGTATCCTGGCTATGAGAGACGAATGTATTCTGACCACCAGTACCGTAACACTCTTCGTTAAAGCCATGGCTGTGTACTGTCCCTGTACATGGCAGATTTGACGTGTTTTGCATATACTCCTCACTGACTGGAAGGCAGATAAATGTGTTCCATTCTTGGATCGTAGATGATGCAAGCCATTCCAATGGGACAATCATGTTGTCAATACGATCATCCAGTTCAATATGTATCTCCACTACTATTCATTTTCATGTGCTGCCACCTGTCGGCAAATGTTGTTGGCATTCAATCTCCAATATGAACACCACCAACATAGTATGACTTCGTATCTACATAGTCCGGCGCAGCGTGCAGTCTGAGACGTCATCCGGATTAATTTTCGGCAATGATGAAAACGACTCTGACAAGTAAACAAACATGTCTAATTTTTGGCATACACTGTTTGTACACTCGCAATCGTTACGGGCAGGTTCCATGGCCGTATTATAATACGGCCCTCTCCAAGGGGGCCGTATTGAAAATATGGCCGTATTGAAAATATGGCCCTGGTGCGAACAAAAAAATTATACATTATGTACTTGACATATATCTATTCCATTGGGTTTGTTTCGGATTTCTAAATTATTTTCATGGGTTGTTGGGCAGTTGTATACTAATCCCATCAGGTGTACAGTAGAAACAACTACATTTACCACCCTGTCTGCCCCTGATGACGTCAGTGTGTCTTTCGATAAGGTAATTGTTCGGGCTTTGTTTCTATTGCAAAATGTTGTATTTTATGTGTGTTAATGGAATCATCAAAATGTGTCTGTATTGGTTGTAATAGATTGATACTTACATTCGAAGTGAATTGAACTCCTTCTAAGGTCTAAAGAAGCTAAATCAGATGAGTAGATATACCAGAGAGGCATCCATTCCATATTCACTGCAACAAGACGAACTTACTTGGTATACTTTGGTATGTTTACCGACCGTGTGGAAGGTTCTTGATAAAAAAATAAAAATGCATATCCGCAAAAGCTGAGTATAAGTTTTAATAGTCAGTGAATTGTATTTGGATTCAGAATTGAAAGTTTTCATGTGTATCGCAAGCGTCAATACATTCAGTTCAGTCCGTTCATTCACTTCAGAATACACATAATAAAAAAAGTACGTTTATTTATAAATGGATGACCGTGTTTCATCAACAACAACAAAAACAGGCAGTTCTTCGTGTTTTTGTTTTTTCCCAATATCGTGTTTCCGTCAGTTGTCTAGTTGCTGCATATTGATTATTTCATTAAAGTCTTCAATTTCACAGAATGTTCTAGGAGAAACCTCACCCATTGAAGGAAATGAAAGTGTAAACCTTGGAGTAAGTACATGTTTAATTCAGTACATCAAGCGATTGAGAATGTATGTCTTTGACATATGATTCGGTTGAAGTGTCCATGCTAAGACGTTTAAATATCTTTAATCTTCTCTTAGTCTATTGGCTTCATCGAATAGCCTGTAATTATCATATATTTTTTCTGCTAAGCAGCAAAAAAGTCAATCATTGATTTGTTGACGTTATCATAGGTTATCATATGGTTTGTTTTCTATCATATCTAGTATCATGCCCCCAGATTAGCCTTAGATGACAATGAATGAAACGCATGCATGGGTTGCCTGTGTTATTCGTGATATCAATGTAAGTAACAATCTATTACCACCAATACAGTGAGATTTTAATGATGACAATAACAAACGAAAAATACAATATTTTGCAATAGAAACAAAGCCCGACCAAGTAGTTTATCCAAAGACAAAATCAATCACATCATATGGGGCATCAGCCCCCAAAAAGTGGTTATGCCATAAAAAATGGTAGTATATATTTTTCCGTGATTCTGGCTTATGAAGGTACTAGAATATCATATTCTTTCGTGGCTCAATGGGCATTAGTTATTAATCAAGCCTCGCAAGTTATATACTATAATATTATGTTGCGCTTTGATGTTAGCAATCAGGTACAAACCAGGGCTGGTAACTAGAAGCCTTCGTTACAGGTAACGAATTCGTTAAGCCGAAATAACGAATTCGTTGTAGGTTTTTCGGTAACTAAAAATTTCGTTAAACACGTTTTCGTTATATTTTCCGTTAAATAAAGAGTGGTCACTGGGTGCTCGTTGAGTCTTCATTATCAGCGTGCCAGTATGGTAAAACGTCGTAATAGTGTGCATGTTTTGAGAAATGGTAAGGAAAAATATTGATCACCACACAATTTTTCCCCAGAGCCTGACTTTGCATATTGTGGTATACATAATGCTTTTTCAGACGCTAGATTTTATTCACATAATGGTAATATATGGCAATATGTCAGATTGATGCAAATTTTGTGTACTATATGAAAACATCAAGATATGATCGCGCTTGTTTACTGAATACCGAATACAGTGATATTGCAATGACATGCATTGTATTGACAAATAGGCCTGCGATTGTTCTCATATCTGTTACCTTCACGCTATGTAAATACGAGTGCCACTGTGATACATTATATATAAAAAAATATACCTATAGAAGCTACGATAACGTATGTTAATAAAAGTATATGTTATACTGTGTATTATAATTAAGCTTCCTCTAACTCTTTTTGATCATCTTTAATAGGGCTTACATGTACGCCTACATGTACATTACCACACATGTATGCACCCGGGTGCAAACAATTGAAATTAAAATTTATTATTATTCAAATTAAATTGAACAATGACACATCTCATTTTATTCATTCCATTTCCAGTTACATGTATTTTGATCCTCATCATTGTCAGGGTGAAGCAAAATATTGAACACTTTCACGCCATAGGCTATACACCAAGCTGTATCACACGCAACAAAATAATGCGGATATTTACACAGAACCATGATGCAGGCATTTCGTCTTTTTTTCGTTAAAAACGAATGCTTCTAGTTACGTTCGTTAGAAATTCGTTAGGTGTTAGTTACGTAATCATTAACCGTGATAACGAAAACAATATAACGAATTTTGTAGTTACCGGTTCCAGGTAGTCCATTTCGTACTGTGAAATTGATCACTCTTCAAATCACTACCAGATTCCAGCAATCTTCTTATTGATTGCTCTGGAATGGCCAAAGTGTCCGTAGTGAATTTCAAGAAAGAAAGTGGGTTTTTTTTCGGATTTACTATTTTGTAACTCATCCAAGATGTTGAAATCAAATACTGTATCAATTGGGGATATCTATAAGAATGCCCACATATGTACACCATACTATTTTTCCTGAACTGCCAATAATGCGGTCATCAGATAAAGCCCATCTATGTTTTAAAACATGAGATGTTCGAAACAATACAATGAGTTACATGCATTGTTGATGGCAAAAATGCATATTCGGGTGAATTTAAAATTATGCAATATATGCAATAAGTCAATAAATATTGCTCATAGAAGTGTTCGAATGCGACGATATGTACTTGAGACGAATATATATTATTATGCAAAATCATTTGGTGACGAAGCCAGATTATAAGATACTCCGCGCTGTTACAGTTATGTCATATTTCTTCAATGCCATGCTATTTCGTCATCCTGGTAACTATGATGAGACCATTGGCAGGATCCTAGCGAACTGATTGATTGTTGCGGGAAATGCTGCAGTGCGGGTTACAGATTAGATGTAAATTGGAGTACACCTCTTGACACCTAATTTGAACGAGAAGATCACATGTCAGTGACAGAATTATCTGAATGTATATGACATATGAAGTCATACGATATCATCCCAGAATCTCATGTATATCATTTTAGATATATGATTTATGATTGCGCTTCATTATAATTGCTTGTGTACAGTTTTTATTCTTTTAGCAAATGCTATTGAGTGCGAGTCTAAGTCAATTGAAAATAAACAGAGGTAAATTCACGACCTCGAATGTGAGAAATGAAACTAGACACCGGACATAAATCACTGGCATCTTGTCTGAAGAACCCATTGACACCTCACAGCTGTTGCTAAGTACTGCAATGTCCATTCCAATCCAACTCAATTCACTCACATGTTAATATTTACAGCTCCCGAGACAGTTCAGCACTGGCTATAGGCTATATATTCAACATCATAATTCAGTGTAACTATTGATGATGATTTTAGGCAAGCATATGTAGGCAACCTGAATGAATCACTGGCAATCTGACAAAATGTATCTGCCTCACAGATACAATACTTCCACTAATGTAGACTAAATGTTAGCAGTTACACCTCCTTCCTGTCCAAATATTTATGACATTTTTCAAGAATATGGATTAAAATGTAAACCTGACTGTTAAAACTCAAACACATATTTGACGTTGAATGAATGGACAGTAGAATGACTTATCGTGCCTGACTTCATAAAATATATGTAAGCAGCTTGAATCGTGGGAAGAGTTTCGCATTGCATTTTTATTATAAATATGACATTCTACTGGTCAGTGACAAGACGTTACATATATTTATTCCATCAAGGAATGGGCTACATAAATACAATTGATTTCATCGCTCTGTCCTGTTTTCTTTTACTCTTTGTTGCCTAATTGAAACTGGAAGTAATATCTTATCTTCATGAACAGTGTTGAGACTTCTTATTGTTGCTCAAGGTCATGGTTTTCACATTCAATTGATGTGCAATAGAGCATGGGGTTACTCCAACAATTGAATGCAATTTGGCGTGAACCTGTGTTTCTTTCTTGTCACCCATTGCATTGTTTAGCCATACCTTAAATATGTTCATGGTATTTTGCATATACATAGGCAACTACTTTCAGCTTGTATGTTGTACCAGACACAGTATATTGCAAATGTGTGGAATATTCCACTGTATACGTAATGAGCATGCACAAAAGCAAATATATTGGAATAAGTGGGAGCCTCTTCATAAACGGCAGTACTTATTTTATGGTCAACAGAATTTATTGTTTTCGTTTCCTTTTTTTATCAGTTGTTTAATATTGATAAACGGAAGTGGTTAAGTCGTCGTCGGTGATAATGTAAAGCAATGAATTTCAAACAAAAGCAGGGCTTAAAATATGAGTCACAGCAGTTTATGTTGTCGCATAGTGGGAAGACGATTCACGTCGGGTTTTTTCAGAATACCCACGTTCCCTCCCAGCCGGTATCCATGTTTCACTCAGATTCAAACTAATAGGCTCCATGTGAACGTACTCCAGACGCCGTGGCAACAACTCTATGAGGAACAAATGGCAACTGTCTGTCAGTGAGATTAACACTTCCCATTGTGTGGTATAGCATATTACCATATTCATGGACACTAACTTTCGTTGTGTATTTTTAATGAAATAGGTGCAGTCAATGGTTATAGAAATCACCTGGAGTCAATGAAGTATAAATACCTCATTACCATCTTATTGATCATTTGCGCACGCATGGTCATTGGCTAAATGATTACTATCAGTTTCGTAGTTAGGTATATATAAATTGCGTCAATATATATTTTAGTTGCTGAATATTAGCATGCATTACAATGCATGGAGACATAAACTTGGACAAAATGGAAGTGTTGCACGTGTTAAATACACAGCACAATCACACACATTACCTGGCATGATTCACACACGAGCAAGCATAATACAGTTTTGGTTCAAGCCAAATGAACAGAACTATGAATATGATTGTGACCATATCACTCTATTGTACTATCATCAGGTCTATCTGAGAATACCTCACAACTTCTATACAATGGTATAGAAACATTTGATACAGCGGTACATATTTGTGCATGTCAATTTTTAGTTATAGATATTCATAACTGTAGATATTCAAATGTATTGTTGACGTGTTAACAGAATGTGTGTTCAAAAGGTATATAATTATGACAATGAAGTTCACCAAAATAAGCACCATATTACGACGTAAACAAATTAGCTCACACCGAGGTTATCGAATATAATCACCCTGTCATACTTGGTGTCTTTGGGTAATCGCGTGAGAAAATTAATGGAATGAAACATTTCCGAGTGCGTGAACTCCGCGTACTGGAACCAACACGAGAGCACACTCTGGAGGAGTTATCTACGCCCAAAAAGCAATGAATGTCAGAATAATTGAGGGAGTATGTGACGAAGTGACACAACTGACGATTATAACCATACTAAGTTCTCCACACATTGCACAAACGACTATATGTACATGCACAGCTGTCTACATTGTTTTCAGACTAATGCTATTTATTTACTTTTACGTGTTGAAACGAGATGGGTTTGCTTTGATTTGAAGTTTATTACTACACACATGGACCAAATGAATGTTGAGGAACGTTTGTGAACTGTCGTTCGAAACTGTGGTTTCATGTCCTCATGTAATCAAATTCGATACAAATCACTATAGTTCATATACATTACTGTGTACCTATATTCATTTGTATCCATTTGCTTCGTGTTTCATTTCATCCAAAGCATGGCATCAATTGTCTGTCAATGTCATCATTTTGTGTGGTATAATTGTTCTCTTCCATTTATCTCTTTCAGCTTTATTTACCAACACTAATTTGTATTCATACCATGTTCATGTGATTTTGACAGTAGAAAGCCGTGAAGCATACTTTCAATCACAATCAAAGTTTTGATCTATAATCCTGTAATTTCTCCCAATCTTGTTCGCACAATATGTCCTTGTCAATTTTTCAATGACATACATTGGTGCTAAATTATGACGTAAGCTTGATGTAATGATGAGCCTATTTCTAGTTTTAAGACGATTGACGGCGACGCAAACAAACATTAATTACATATACCACTACACACGCTTCTGGATACATTGCATGTGTCGTACAAAATCTGTGTGAGCTTTATGTATTTGACTTTTGTATATATTACATACTATGCACGAATATTGAACACGACAAGAAATATTTCGAATAAACGTATTGTTTGAGGAGATAATGACTGGAGCATCCATTGGAAAGGGTCGATTTGCCGACTCCAAGCTTCCAAAGCCACAAGAGGATACCATCCTGCATGTAAGTTGACCTCAGCATAGTTATGCCATTTTTGACATATTTAACACTCGACTCCTCAAATATGTTGGTCTCGATCAGCTACTAACTTTTAGTGTAATCAGACACAGTCATGATGTACCACTGACTGTCCGAGTAAGTGTTGTCACATATTGTATATCACAACTGTGACAGGCCATTCCAAAGTCTTCTTCAAAAGGTCCCTTTTCCACAAGCCATGTCACTGACCTCATAACAAAAACATGCATCATTTACATGCGTATCACAGGGGTCATTTCCCACTATGTATTTGGTTCTTCTATTTGCCTGCTATGAAAGGGTACTGTACGCTACATGTTAACACACTCGTTTTATGATGAAGTCGGATTAAGACCCATTGAATAAGGGTTAATGTCAAAGCCATGACACCATGATGTCACTGAATATCGCGTAGGGTCGGTGTCCACAGTTGCGCTACACCAGTCTACATAATATCCACTTTACTTTTCTGTTCATTTTTTTCCCTTTGTGTTTCTTTTCTTTGTTCACTTTTCTTTGTTCGCTCGGCATACTTAATTCTGGGTATTGATTTTAAGTCTATCATAGTTATCGGTAAATATGATGATGTCCACATCATGAAAAACAAATTCCAGAGTACTTTGAATATATACAGGGTGATCCAAAAAAAGAAGGTCAACGAAATTTGTTGGTCAACAAATCGTAATCATAGCAGTGTAGCAACATGTTACAGTTTTTATTGCATATTTCAGCAAACAGGCATCACAAAAGTTCCAAATAGGATCATTTCCCTACGCATGAGGCATCGCTTCGCCTGGGGTTAGGTCTGGTGAGCGGGTGGGTACGGGAATGAACTGTTCCGTGAAATGAATCCTTCCGGGAAGCACTGCCGCACATGTTCTAAGTTGCCAGGTCCAATATGACAAGTTGCAGCATCTTGTTGGAACACTTGCTCATCAAATGACAAGTCTTTCAGCTCACAAAATGTTTGTAGGTCTCCTTGAAAACGGTTGACGACCTGCTCTGTGTACACCTCTGAATTTACAGTGATGCAGTGGCCAACTTCGTTCTCGATGAAATAGGGACCAATTATCCCATGGGAAGACATCGCACACCAAATCGTGATTCGTTCAGTATGAAGCGGTCGCTGGTCGTACTGTTGCGGTTTCTCCCACCCTAAAAATCGTAAATTCTGGCGGTTCACGTGGGACTCGTCTGACCACCAAATGCTATGCAAGTAGCGCTGATCTTCATAGGACAAAGCAAGCATCCAAACACAGTAGGCAGCTCTGCATAGCATGCCGTTTGGAGTCAACTTGCTCCAAGATCCTGGATGATTCTCCTTGTTGAGGAATATCGAATTCCATTTTCCAAAAATTTTAATACTTTTTTCTGGGAGTAGCAGGATTCTTCCGAATACTCTCTCATGATTTTCATTTGTGCGAGCAGTTCTTTGGGCACCCAGAATAGTTTTCGTTTAGATTTTCCACCGTACCCTCATTGTTGAACTCTTTTTTTTCACAATTTTAGATATTGGTTTATTTGGCGGGGAGTACACCGAAATTCTCTCTGAAATCATTGCCTCACTTTTCTCAAGCATCGACGCTGTTTGCCATGGTAACCAGGGTTAGAATTCGGTTCAAACTTCGGACACCAAGCTTTAGGCCCAACTTTGAATCCATCAAAAACATTGGCCAACACTGTTGTTCTTAATGTGCTTAATGTTCTTAATGAGAGCTTTACGATGTACCTGCCTCATCCTTGACCTCAATTCTTTTTTTTATGTGGTGCAATTTCATTCTCGCAAATCTCGTCACTCAATCAATCAATCAATGGTTTGTTTGGCCAACTATACACAAGATGTACACCTACCACACAAATACATAACAGTCACATTCAAAGGCAATTTTCGTGCGAAACAAAACCCCAAAACACACACACACTGTTATTGTGGGTCTGCACAGATTGTAGGCGCAGCCATTTAAAATCTGAAAACCATGCCCGCTGAAAAGTATGTTTGCTTTTCGCTCATAATCTTTGCAGGTTTCCTTTTTTCTTCATAGGATCTTTTTTTCCTTCTCATTTGGGAGACATTCAGATATCAACACATTTCTATTCATGATCAACGCCATCATAGGCAATTTTACGTTGAATAACAGACTGTGATCCGGGTACTTTTTCAGCATCAAACTAAATTTCGGATTTCGTTGCAACCAACTATTCTCAATTTAAACACAGACAGAAAAATCGGGAAAATGCGTCAAAATATAAAAAAAGTCCATCAAGGATCAACTATCGGCCATGCGGGCCTGCAGATCTGGCGATCTGTCGGGCTGACGTGTGTTTAATAGACCTCGGGCAGATGTGAGTTTCTAACCCTGATTGTAACTCTGAAAGTATTTTTTTGTAATCCAAGTTCGTTGCTGTAGAGTATACTGTGGCATTGCATTGACACATGTTAAATCTGTCGCCGAGGATACCATCAACTCAGTAGCCTTCTGGCCATTGATTGGGTACTTATGTACTTGTCCTATATCTGTTCCATGGGGTTTGTTTCGGATTTCTAAAATATTTTCATAGGTTGTTGGTCAGTTGTATACTAATTCCATCAGGTGTACGGTAGAAACAACTACATTTAACACACTGTCTGCCCCTGATGACGCCAGTGTGTCTTTGGATAAACTATTTGGTCGGGCGTTGTTTCCTATTGCAAAATGTTGTATTTTACGTTTGTTATTGGCATAATCAAAATCTACTGTATTTGTGGTAATAGATTGATACACGGTGGGTACGCAGACAGCACTCTTGCATGATTTCCGAACTCTAACTGATCGCTAAGAACTCTTGCATAAACAAAACGCACATGGCAGTAGAAGGAAAATCTGAATTGGGTGGAATCAGATAAGGTTTTTACATTTATGTAATTTGCACGGAACATTAGACATATTAGACTATTTTATTATCAATGGGGAAGATTCATACATATCTTTAGGATCAAACAGGGTCAAAATATATATTTTATGGAATAGTTCACAAAATATACTTCAGTTATCGGACCAATCCTATCTGGACGTGCAATTGGTTAATTTTTAACGATTGGCACATCGGAATTACTGTGAAGACGAAGAATAGCAATGCTAATTAATAACAGACAAATCCGAACTCTTGCATGATGTACCTCCCCACTCTTGCATGATTCCTCTCAAATAAAACGATGTATGCAATGTTTTTTCCCCAGAATTTATGTGGCTGTTAATTAAACTTATAATACATATGTCTTTTCTCAATGATCTGGGGTGTACCTCATTCCAGGGTGGAGGCACATCAGGTAGCATACAACTGAGTTTGACAGGCGTTGCCGTCACCCAAATCTTAGTAGGGCCTAATTAATGCATTATGCTCACTTCCAGATTTGAATACTGGTAGTTATTTCATCGTGATATATGTTTGTAAAATTTATTCCAAGGGTTAAGGAAGGTTACCGGACAATATATGTTGTAGATCTTAGCCAATTTGTTCAGGGACCTTGACAGTATGGTCAAAGATCAAATTCGAGGTCGCAAGAATAGATTCATTTATTCGTCGCAAGATCATTCCATACATGTACATGTTCATAATTAATTTCCAAGCTGTAAGGTAGATAATAAGCGAGATATTAGCCATTTTGTGATCTGACCTTGAAAATGGGGTCAAAGGTCATACTCAAGGTCACAACAATATTCAGCATATATCATTTCTTATATGTCCACAATTGATTCCTAAACTGTAAAGTAATAATAAACAAGATACCAGCCATTTTTGTGCTCTGACCTTGAAAATGAGGTCAAAGTCAAGGTCATCAGCATATTCAGCATATATCATTTCCTATATGGACTGGTAAGCTCAAAATAACAAATATATATTTTTGAAAAAAAATCAGTAAATACACTCATGGGCAAATTAACGGACGGGCTTGTTTACGGGGGTTTCCGGTAATAAATTTGGTAACTCGGGTTGCAAAGTCATAATTTGATATGATCTAGTATAAATCCACGAGAACAGACAGCAGTGCAGCTAGAGAATGTTTCTGGGAAAAAAACAGTCGTGGAATGTCGTCCACGAGGGAGCATCCGCAGGTGTCCCCAATTTTGTTTTCTCTTTTCGGAAAGTAGACATCTTATTTAGTATGGGCTACTGACAAATTTCCATGCAGAGCCGACGGCCTCTTCTCGGGTGAGATTTTAGGTTATAGTGACGGAGAAACAACCTGCTATCTAAATGAATGAATGATCGGATAGTTATCTGGTGTAACGATTCATTCAAGCATAACTTAGGATGCACCATTTGTATTTATAACACGTGCCTCCATCACAGAGATCTCTGTCTCGGTCAGCAAAGGTTCGATCATGACGAATCATGCAAGAGTGAGATGCTAGGTTATTGCCAATCATGTTAGAGTGTGTGAATATGCATAAATATTTAAAATATTATATGTGATGATTATAGATAATATTTTGCTGCGAGAGTTGAAAGTACAGTAGAACAAGTCTGTATAGATTGCCATGTACCTTGTAAATAAACGACGACGACAGAAATACAACCCATTATTTCACTCGACGGCTATTTCTTTTGATCAACGTTCATTGCAGTGTGAGACATTTCGAACACAAAACGTTGCCCAATTTTACCGAAAATTCGTCCCTTTCAACATGAGTTACTTAAATGTTCCGTGATATGGTTGGTTACTCATAATATTACCTAATTCTCGCATTATTTGGTGTTTTTGTGGAGGTCCCCACCTCCGCATTCATCATAAAATCATGCAAGAGTTCTTAGTGCATCAGTTAGAGTTCGGAAATCATGCAAGACTACTGTCTGCCTACCCACCGTGTGATACCTACACTGACATGAACCTTACCAATGAATTTGGTTGCAAATTGCATGCAATTGAAAAATGCAAGTTTATTGTCATGGAAACGGGATATAAAACGTCAAATTACGTTATCCACTTTTTATGGTTGGCCCCAGATCCGTCCAGTAAGAGAGTTGTGACAATGACCGTTCGAGATTTAGCGTGATTCGGCAAGTTTTGTCCAAAAGAAGCTTGGCAGCTGCTGATACGACCTTTCAGTTCGAAGTATTCATGGTATCAGTGTAGCTTTGTGTGGGGGTATTGTTGTTTTCCGCAAAACGTGATTGGATAAAAAATGGCGCCTATCACGTCATTGTAGCAACTCTCTTACTAAACGGCTCTGGTTGGCCCGAATGCAATTACAACTGCGAAGAAAACCATTTGATGAGGCTGCAATGGTGCGCAATGGTGCCTATATGACTCCTGATGTATCACATAGTTTCAATTCATTGAACTTTTTTTATCACCTTGTAAAAGGGGTGTTAGATGAAAAACATAGTCTTTTTAAACAAGGTTAACGATCAATATAGCTGACACCATCATCCGACCTTCATATGAATACATATTTTTAGCTTACCGTCTCATATGGGCCGATAAGCAATTGTCGTGGTTTTTTGTTCGTCGTCGTCGTCGCCCGCCACTGTATCTCTTGACATTTTTTTTCGGGCTGATGAATTTGCCCATTGATTCGTGTGAATATGTGTTGGGTCAATACCCCAGACGTTTTTTTTCTTCATTTTTTTATTGAATCGTTCATGCAGTTTTGGTGGCCATTTTTATGCCGAGAATGGCTGTTTTTGCATGTTTTCAACTTCAAAAATTATTTTCTCAAAAACTGTCTGATCAGTTTTGAGATTTCAGTTTCAAACTGTTCCCCTCATATATCCTTATGATGCGTATAAGTTTTGATGCTTTTGAATCGCCGGTCTGTGTGTGGCGACCATTTTGATGTTTTCTACGTGGCCCAAATGGGACTTTTCCCATGTTAAATTCTCCGATGCTTTATAATGGGTCACAATGTTCCTGATATCTCACTTAATATTAAGATTAGAGACTTGAAATCAATTGTGGAAATGACATATGGTGAATATTCTCGTGACCTTGAATTTGACCTTAACCTCAATTTCAAGGTCAGAGCACACAATGGCCAATATATCGTTTATTATTGATTTTACAGCTCAGGAACCAATATTGGACATATAGGAAGTGATGTATGTTGAATATTCTCGTGACCTTGAATTTGATCTATTTTCAGGGTCAAAGCACACAATAGCTAATATCTCACTTATTATCGACTCTACAGCTTAGGAATCAATTGTGGACATATAGGAAATGATATGTGCTGAATATTCTGATGACCTTGAGCTTGACCCTCGACCTAATTTTCAAAGTCAAAGCACAAAATGGCTAATATCTCGCTTATTATCGACTTTACAGCTTAGAAATTAATTGTGGACATATAGTAAATGATATATGCCGAATATTCTGATGACCTTGAATTTGACCTTTCATCTCATTTTCAAGGTCAGATCACAAAATGGCTAATATCTCGCTCATCATTTACTTTACAGTTTGTGAATCAATTGTGGACATATAAGAAATGATATATGCTGAATATTTTTGTGACCTTGAATATGACCTTTGACCTCTTTTTTCAAGGTCAAAGCACAAAATGGCTAATATCTCGCTCATTAGGGACTTTACAGCTTAGGAATCAATTGTGGACATATAGGAAATGATATATGCCGAATATTCTGATGACCTTGAATTTGATATTTGACCTCGATTTCAAGGTCAGAGCACAAAATGGCGCATATCTCACTTGTTGTCAACTTCACAGCTTAAGAATCAATTCTGGACGTATAGGAAATGATTATGCTGAATATACTTGTGACTTTGTAGTTACCGGACGATCGATCTGATCACCTATTGGCTAGCCTGTGAGCTACAGGTCCCTTGGGTCAATGTTCGTATGTTGCGATCGTTCCAGTGAATGTCCATCAATACACTCGTGTTGTTGTAATTGAATTCTACCTCATTGGGGATATTTTCAACATTATATTCTAGTTATTCGGCTGAATTATTGGGTTGAAATGGACGGACAATTTCAGGTGCTGTAGGAATCACGGCAGTATATGTCCATGAGACTGTGGAAGGACACTTAGGAATAACATTTCTTAAGATTTAAGTTCGATGGGTGCTGTTACAACTGGATCTGCCATATTTCTCATGTCGTAAATCGTAATACTTGATCAAGCAACCATCTGGAATAGACGTGGAATCAATACCCAGTATTAAGTATTCCGAGCAAACAAAACAGGGTCCGTTATCCAATCTCATAGTCCGGGGACAGAAAGTCATATCAGGCATACGAAGTGAGAGAAAACAAAAATGACAGAGAAACTCATAAACCCCCGTAAATGGCCATTAGGAGGTGAAATCAGGTGTTCCGGAAAGAGTGAGCATTTCCTGCCCCACTAGTGGCACCCGTCATGAATTCCCCAAAATTAACAGGAAAATAGATCTAGTTGCATGGCAGACATGGATTTGCTGTTTTTATCAACCAGATCATGATGACGTCCATAGAATTTCTTAAACGCAGCTATAAGTCTTGGTAAAACATATCCTTGTCGTAGCAGTTTAGAGACTAGCTGGGCATTTCGATAGACAAAGTCCTCATATTTGCAACTAGCTCTGGAATAGAGTATAAGTTGAGAAACAAACACACCATATGCCGGTGACATAGGAATGTTGCTGCTTAGAAAAGGGAAATTGACTATGGAAAAATTGAAATCATCACGTTTGTCATACAATCTAGTTGACAGGTTAGAATCATTATCAATCTCCAACCTCAGGTCTTGATAGTTGGAAAAAATTAGCGGATTCTGTAGTATCCTTCAAGTTCCTTTGGATATATGACATCGAAATAATCACCAAACTTGGGATTATTTAGCGACAGTACATCATCTATGTATCGGAAAGTGAAATTAAAATTACATGTTAGTTTCTTAGAACCTCCTCTTTGTAAATGGCAAACATAAACATAAACATATGTTTATGAAACCCCATAAACATATGAAACCCCATAAACGTTTATAAACATATGGAACATAAACGATTAATCACCGGAAGCTGGGAGTAGAATATTACGCGAACACAATGTTTTACATTTTGCACGTCAATAGTGGCACATCAATATGATTCAAAATACACATCGCAAACAAAACACATTGAAATATACAATTTGAGGTCACAATAGGAGCATACGATATGAGCTCAACAGAAAGATTATGGTAATTGTTTAAACATCAATGATTGGTCATTACCCCCAAAGGTCTTCATTGTCAACATTCCTATCGATACATGCCGATAAAAAAGTATCGGCACGCTTCAATAATCATTATAGCAATAAATTGATATCATTTGCAATCTCGTTTCAACACGGTACGTGCCGTAGCCCTTAGGTTTATTTTGAGTCGAGTCAGGCCTGATTTGATCCTACCAATTGAATGTAATATTGAAATTCCATATCGCACCCTTTTTACCAATGCACTGGGTCACAAGTAAGTCTGACGTTTTGTCGCCCTTAACACATGCAACGCAGAGCTGTCAATATTATATACAAACTGGATGCATCGTTGCACATAATAATTGATATGACATGCATTTCTAGTTCCATGAAACCTCTGTAAGTAGCTTTCTCCAAAACTGTAGGCATCCACGCTATATATAGCATGGCTGGAATCATGTGCCTTTCTAATTCATATTTTCAGGACAAAGTCCAGAGACTGCCTATCTTAACTAGACATGTATTGATGTATTATGGTTACGAGATCGAAGCAAGTGGAATTTATTTGCAACAAAGTCTTATCCATCATTCTACAGTGTACGAATACCGAACCACTGACAAATTCGTCAGCTGTTTCATGAAAACATTCAACACTTTCAGCCACGTTAGGAAAGAGATAACAATTGGAGTATCCTGTGAAAGGAGTTAATTTGCCACTTCAAACATCCAAGGCCACTGGAGGATTCAAACCTTCATGTAGATCGCCCTGAACATAGGTGTGTCATTAGTGGGATCTTTAACACTTGACTCTGCCAAATGTGTTGGTCTTGAATAGCCATTAACCTTTATTCAAATCAATAGGGTGTGTGATTGGCAACTGGTTGAAATATTGACTACATATCATATATTCCAAACAATGCATCTGACGCAGAATTCAGAGTCATTTCTATTTATATATATTATACTGTTGTTATTTACTTTCCTACAAGTTATTCGACTAACCTGAGCAAAAAAAAAAGTAAATTACATTTACATATGTATATTCGAGCCTAGTTGGCGGGTGTCCGCTATTTTTTTGTCTTTTTTTTAAGTTGGCTGGACTGACAGATTAGGTGTACACTCCGGGATAACACTGGCATAGCGTTTTGTCCATCGCTCATATATGAGCTTTCATTTTGGAGTATCATTTTATTACAATTAAACATCATTCGTGAATAATAGCTTGCATATGGCTTTTATCGTATTGAATACATGTGTGTGATTGTTAATCCATGCAGACAGTGATTTGTGCAAACTCATTTTTATTACCAAAGGAGACAGTGACTCGGTACTCAGTAGATCTAGGTCGATCAATGTTGCAACTCGTCACCCATGTGTCGGATGTCTCCGAACAGGTCTCAGACTATTAGATTAATATGTAATTTAAGTTTCATCACCCGTGTCGTGTTTCAACATCAGAATTTCGTGTTTAGATAGTAACATCAGATTACCGTATCAAATGTAGACAGATTTATTTTTTTTTGAAGTGGTATTTGAGTGCTAATGTATATTCGCGTATTACCTGTATCATTATGTAATTTGATAAAGCCAACAAACTACTGTTATTGTGGACTGCTATTCGAGCCAAAATGTTGGCAACGATCATGCAAGAAAATTAACATAACCACATTCAATAGAATAAGTGTTGTGTTCGCTGAAGGTCTGAAATGGCTTATTTTATTGAATTGAACATTACCAGATTCAATAGAATACGTGTTGTTGTGTGTTCTTAAGGCCTGAAGTGGCTCAGTTTCTTGAATTGTTAAGATTTTAAATTTTGTGTCAGTACAATCCAAATTGCAACAAAAAAAATTGCAACAAAAGTTGCAACAAAAAGACTTGCAATAATTTTTGCTAAATGTGGTAACAAAATATTACATGACCAACACATTTTTGAAATTTCACCATCTCATTTGAAAATTCACAATAAAAAATACAACCCAATACCGAGTGATGTATTCCAGACAATATGACCCCAACCCATTATCATACTGGAGGCTCCACGCTATATATAGCATGGCTGGAATCATGTGCCTTTCTAATTCATATTTTCAGGACAAAGTCCAGAGACTGCCTATCTTAACTAGACATGTATTGATGTATTATGGTTACGAGATCGAAGCAAGTAGAATTTATTTGCAACAAAGTCTTATCCATCATTCTACAGTGTACGAATACCGAACCACTGACAAATTCGTCAGCTGTTTCATGAAAACATTCAACACTTTCAGCCACGTTAGGAAAGAGATAACAATTGGAGTATCCTGTGAAAGGAGTTAATTTGCCACTTCAAACATCCAAGGCCACTGGAGGATTCAAACCTTCATGTAGATCGCCCTGAACATAGATGTGTCATTAGTGGGATCTTTAACACTTGACTCTGCCAAATGTGTTGGTCTTGAATAGCCATTAACCTTTATTCAAATCAATAGGGTGTGTGATTGGCAACTGGTTGAAATATTGACTACATATCGTATATTCCAAACAATGCATCTGACGCAGAATTCAGTCATTTCTATTTATATATATTATACTGTTGTTATTTACTTTCCCACAAGTTATTCGACTAACCTGAGCAAAAAAAAAAGTAAATTACATTTACATATGTATATTCGAGCCTAGTTGGCGGGTGTCCGCTATTTTTTTTGTCTTTTTTTCAAGTTGGCTGGACTGACAGATTAGGTGTACACTCCGGGATAACACTGGCATAGCGTTTTGTCCATCGCTCATATATGAGCTTTCATTTTGGAGTATCATTTTATTACAATTAAACATCATTCGTGAATAATAGCTTGCATATGGCTTTTATCGTATTGAATACATGTGTGTGATTGTTAATCCATGCAGACAGTGATTTGTGCAAACTCATTTTTATTACCAAAGGAGACAGTGACTCGGTACTCAGTAGATCTAGGTCGATCAATGTTGCAACTCGTCACCCATGTGTCGGATGTCTCCGAACAGGTCTCAGACTATTAGATTAATATGTAATTTAAGTTTCATCACCCGTGTCGTGTTTCAACATCAGAATTTCGTGTTTAGATAGTAACATCAGATTACCGTATCAAATGTAGACAGATTTAATTTTTTTTGAAGTGGTATTTGAGTGCTAATGTATATTCGCGTATTACCTGTATCATTATGTAATTTGATAAAGCCAACAAACTACTGTTATTGTGGACTGCTATTCGAGCCAAAATGTTGGCAACGATCATGCAAGAAAATTAACATAACCACATTCAATAGAATAAGTGTTGTGTTCGCTGAAGGTCTGAAATGGCTTATTTTATTGAATTGAACATTACCAGATTCAATAGAATACGTGTTGTTGTGTGTTCTTAAGGCCTGAAGTGGCTCAGTTTCTTGAATTGTTAAGATTTTAAATTTTGTGTCAGTACAATCCAAATTGCAACAAAAAAAATTGCAACAAAAGTTGCAACAAAAAGACTTGCAATAATTTTTGCTAAATGTGGTAACAAAATATTACATGACCAACACATTTTTGAAATTTCACCATCTCATTTGAAAATTCACAATAAAAAATACAACCCAATACCGAGTGATGTATTCCAGACAATATGAACCCAACCCATTATCATACTGGAGGCTCAATATTACTCAGAGATGACAACGTTTCACTAACCGAGAGGGCGAGAAAATAATGTTCGAGAGAGGGGAACATGTCTTGCCCCACTTGTTACGAATTCCAAACGAGACAATCATACATTGCAGGCCATCGTCCCTTAAGATTGAGTTACTAAATTTAAAGCTGATGACCCTCAATTTTTTTACCTGGACGATATATTGGGCATTTCGTTCGAACGACTATATATCATTCATCAAATGGTGGGGAATTGGACATAGAAAAATTAAAAAAAATCATGGGAGAAGTAATCATTACAAAAGTAGACTTCTCGTGATTTTTCTATTTTGACCATAATATCGACTACGATCTGAATTGTTGAAACTGACCTCCCAAACTTGAAAGCTCTTCCAGATTTATATAGCTCGAACACCCCCTATAAATGTCAGTAGAACTGGTAGTATAGCAAATTATGTGGAATTCCCTCAGTCAGTTGTCTTTGCAACCATTTTTATTTCATTTTGACAAAACGCGAGGAAGCCCGAGCTACTGCCATACCGCATCACCTCTATAAGTTTAAAGTCGATCGAATCATTTGTTGTCGAGTTATGCGCGCGGTTAGAAAAACAGACCGACCCAAATGCAATACCCTGAGTGGTATTAACTCTATCGGGGTGAGGGTAAAAATCACCTGGGATTCTGCGCGAAGTGAAGAACATGCTTCATTCTTCAACTATTGGAAGACGACCATGGGCGCTCCTAGACACTTGCATCTAGTCACATATGACGTGTAGGCTATGTAAGTATCAATCTATTACCACCAATACAGCCGAATTTTGATGATTCCAATAACAAACGTAAAATACAACATTTTGCAAAAGAAACAAAGCCCAACCAAATATTGTATCAAAAGACACTAGCGTCATCAGGGGCAGAGAGTGTGGTTAATGTAGTTGTTACCCTCGCCCCGATAGGGGGAGATGGTATTGCATTTGGGTCTGTCTGTCTGTTTGTTTGTCTGTCGGTCCTTGGCTCCATGGCAACCGTTTTTATCCGATTTGAGGAGGACCGAGCTACTGCCATACCGCTTCATCCCTATAAGTTTGGAGTCTATATAACCATATGTTGTCGAGTTAGTAACTAAATCTGAAGGGGCGAGGGTCTGCAATCTCTGATTGTCTCGTTTCTACTGTACACCTGATGGAATTAGTATACAACTGCCGAACATCCTATGAAAATAATTTAGAAATCCGAAACAAACCCCACGGAATAGATATATGACAAATTCCTAATCACAAGCCAAAAGGTTACTGAGTATATTATCGATTGCAAACACTGGATTATACACTCACAATTTGTGAGCGCGTAAACAATCCGCTAAATTTGACACTGAAGACTGTAGTTGGAAATTTAGAATAGAAAGCCAACATAATGTCGAAATTATATTATACGGAAGCACGAATTATCAATACCCGTGTTGTTAATACGAACATCAAAATATACAAGACATAGACCCGTTTATAATATATAATACTTCGGTGTTACGTATCATAAATTATTTAGTGAAAGAGCCGTGACGTATTTTGTAATTAATGACATCCACACTGTCAGTACCGTGTCATATTTTGATTGATTATCCCATACCAATGACAAATTGCGTATCGAATACGTCAGTCCAGGGTCTTTTCACATCATTGTGGTTATGTTCCGTTTTTTTATGTGTCAACTAACACATTCTTCGAATATTTGACGATGATATTCACAGTTTAGAACTGCTTTAGTGAGATACCATGATAAATACGTGATGTGATAAACGTAAATTAGCGTAATGAATCCTTTTGTGCAATACAGAGCAACGAGGATGTACCTACATTTGTTTCAACACCACAGGTGTTCCTCGTGATACTCCTTATCAGGTAAAATGTATTTGTTTTGTTCCTCCAAATGTATATGGAATTGAGTATCAATCTATCACCACCAATACAACTAGGTTTTGATGATGCCAATTAGCGAACACAAAATACAAGTTTTGCAATAGAAACGAAGGGTAACTGTCTATGAAATGGAGTTGTTTCTACTTGACACCTGATGGAATTAGTACGCAACTGCCCTACAACCTATGAAACTAATATAGGAATCCGAAACAAACCCGATGGAATAAATGTATGAGATAAGTACCTAATTACAAACCAAAAGACTACTGAGTTTATGCAATCCTCTGTGACGCATTTAATGTCCACCAGCAGGGACACCGGCTCAGTGGTATGAATGTAAGTATCTACCGGGTATCTATAAACTCTCTTTGCTATAACCACCAAAACAACTAAATTTTGAAGATGACGATAGCAAACACAAAATACAACATTTTGCAACAGAAACAAAAGGCAAACAGTGTATAAAATACGGAAGCCCAGATAGGACATTTGCCCCGATAGTTTATCTCGCCTCGGCGAACTGTGGCTGCCGTTTGTAAGGATTTCATAACTGGCAACTTGATAGTTGGCCTCGGCGAACTGTTAACTCGCCTTGGCGAACTGCTAATTCGCCTCGGCGAACTGTTATCTTGCCTCGGCGAATTGCTAACTCGCCTCGGCGAAATACGAGGCGAGTTAGCAGTTCGCCGAGGCGAGTTAGTATTCCGCCGAGGCGATTTAGCAGTTCGCCGAGGCGAACTCAACTTATGGGGCAAATGTCCTATCTGGGCTTCCGTAATAAAATGTACATTGTAGTTGTTTCACCTGGTGGAATTAGTACGCAACTGCCCTGCAACCTAAACTAATTTAGGAATCGGAAACAAACCCCATGGCTTAGATGTATAGCATGTGCATAAAAAAGCTAAATACAAACCAAAAGGCTACTGTGTTCATGGAATCCTCTGGGACAGATTCAATGTCCATCAGTAGTAAACCGCCGAGGCGATTTAGCAGTTCGCCGAGGCGAACTCAACTTATGGGGCAAATGTCCTATCTGGGCTTCCGTAATAAAATGTACATTGTAGTTGTTTCACCTGGTGGAATTAGTACGCAACTGCCCTGCAACCTAAACTAATTTAGGAATCGGAAACAAACCCCATGGCTTAGATGTATAGCATGTGCATAAAAAAGCTAAATACAAACCAAAAGGCTACTGTGTTCATGGAATCCTCTGGGACAGATTCAATGTCCATCAGTAGTGACACCGGCTCAGTGATATGAATGTAAGTATCGATCTAATACCACCAATACAAATAGATTTTAATAATGCCAATAGCCAACATAAAACATTTTGCAACAGAAACAAAGCCCGACCAATTACCAATCATCAGGGGCAGGCATAGTATGAAATGTAGTTGCTTCTACTGTACACTTGGTGGAATTAGTATACAACTGCAAGTGAATGGAAATCACATTTGGGATTTAACCACAAAGAGGTGATGGGTTAAAACAACAATGTGTATGTGTACAGACAGCAAACAGAGTTCACACTGGTCCGACGCAATAATTATGAAGGGACGGTATTCCCAAAACTTCGATGAATATTTATTGGCATGAATAGTAAAATCACAAGGATCTGCTGTGCAGGGTCAACGACTGGGGTTACACAATCTACGGTCAATCAAGAACTATTCAACTGTTTGTTTGGCGTAACACCACAACTGACATCGGCGTTCCATAATGACATGATGGAAGTCCTCCTTCGGAATGTTATCTCAGGTCAATACTGATGTCTGCACTACTGGTTAATGCCACCGACAAGCACGTGTGGCACAAACCACGCCTTGTTGGGAAAGAGATAACGAATTGTTGTAGCCTCTGACAAAGGTCAATTTACCAACTGTGAGTTCCAAGGTCACCAGAGGATACAAGCTTGAATGCTAATCGTGTTGGAACATAGTTGTGTCATTAGGGAGATGGTTAAAACTCCATTTCTCGATGAGTCCACTCCAGTTAACTTTTCCAGATAGACTCGGCCATGCTGGTATAACTATAACAGCAAGGCATTCATTGGTTTACTCAGGAAATGTGTAGGTTTAGATACTCATTTTGTTTTGCATGGACGTTTTGTTTCGCATGGACGACATATTATGTATATATATTCTTCATATCAATGATAATGATAGTTATGATAGTAAGAAGACTTGACAAGAATAATAATGTTAATATAAATATTTCTGATATTGTGTTTAGTAAGAGGGGCTACTACTTAATAAGGTTGTATGCACTATACAAAATCATTCTGATGAATTTTCTTCACTCTTTGATAAGTTGCCTGAGCAGATATTGTATTATAGCTATGTTGTGACATCATCAAAATCTAGTTGTATGTGTGGTAATAACTTTACGCAACCAGGATGGTTTTCACCCCAACACGCCTTCGTCGGAGGTATATCAGCAACACTTTGTGTGAAAATGACAAAAAATCCGTCGATTCGTCTTTCGTTTGAGTTAGTTTTTTAATATTTCATGGAAATAATAACGGGATGTATATATTTGATCATGGTCTAATTGATTACCGGATGTACTTGAGGTTGAAAGGTGTTCCTGTACTCCTTCACCCCCCCCCCCCAGCCTTTATACAGGTTTGATCCACCAGTATCTTTTAATATCTTTCATATACTGTGAATTATGGAACAATGTGCTGATGATTCATCAACCAAACTTGTCATTCGTTTTGTAATTCACATCGTAATAATCAGACCGACTATGTCTGCTGTTGTCATTCTTGACAGCTCTACAATAAAAAGTACATCCCAGTCCACACCTGAACGTAATCGTAGAAAAATATCAAGTTAATGACGTTTACACAAAAACGATATGTTACACTTTGGCATGTTGAATTTTTATGACAATTTTCACAAAATACCAGTATACAAATACCAGTATAGTGCAATGATATGACCCCCGTTCCGCAACTCCGTTGTAACGTTCGTGACGTAACTGGGTGGCTCCATCTACCCATGAGGCCAATCTCAGATAGTCGCAATTCAAGGTCACTGAACGTTGACACTTACAAAGAGGAACTTTGGAAGGTTGACCACGATCTCATTCGTGCATTCAGTTGCATGTGGTTGTAATCGACAGCTTTCGACAATCAGCATGGACTGTACATCTTTATGCGAAACATTCAGTGCATTCAAGCAGTATCCTCAGCGGGCATTCAAATACCATAACCCAAAGTTTATATAAACGTTCAGTCGTTCTTCACATTTTACAAGATAACAGAGTAAAGAATGTATTGGCAATTGAAGAGGTCGGAAATAGTAAGTAACTACAGCGAACCGATGTACACGCTTACTGAAAGCATGATCTCGTTCAAACATTTTAGTCTCCTTTAAGGTTCCCAAGTCTTCCAGCTACCAGACATGTACATGTATGTGAAGTACACATCTATGTCTGCATCATGCCTTCACATCTTATTCATATGAGACGTGTAAGAGATCTTGTGTATTCAAAAGTCATGTTTGAATATCTTATAATTGATGAATGGGCTGACAAAAACCAGACACACCAGAAGCTAGAACGGCATATTCGTCTTTGTATGTTGTATTGTGTCGGTCGATGAAATAAATACCAAATACCAAGTTTAGTTTTAGTATTTCACACTTTACGATTCCAGACGGTGGCTGGTGGCGCCTAAATCATCAGACTGAATTTCATTCTGCTGCAACTGGTTGCTTGTCCGAATAAAAGTATAAAACATCCATTTATCTAACAGATGAATTTATGTTAACTGATCATGTTCTCAACTCAGCGGTTTCTCAGGGAATTTACGTTGTTTTACGAACCAACATCATCGTGAGAAGCTAAGCATAACAATTTGTATCAATTTATTAGATCACAAAAGTGATCTAATAACCTTAATACGTAGATAGAATGCAATTGCAAATTCGTAAATACTGTTTCGGTATAAAAATCAAAGAGTTTAATGTAATAAGAGGCGGAACTCTGTATATGTGCCTAGTCATATGCTTGATTCATCCATCTGACCAAGCATAGTTTGTTTTGTAACCTATTTTTTTTTCAAACCACAGGCATATATGTAATTGATTTAGAAATTACGCTTTAATAGCGATACAAACCATCGACTTCTAAAAATGATGCCATTCTTGGGTTCCCTGTATACAATTAGACTGAACACTCAAAAGGACATTGGTCATCAGTTCTACATATTCCATCGTATGTGATATAAGTGATCCATGTGTAGATGAGGTGCAAGGTTACGATTCTTTAAACACACTAACGTTCAAATGATTACCAGATATCCAGAAGCAATGCATGGAAACTAAACCTGTGGGAAGCGGTTAGGCCTACTATCACCCTAGAGCACGGAAATTCCCGTGATATTAGTGGTATGATCTGAAATTTAGGAAGGACATAACACGAGATTATATGTCGTTAGGTTACAGACCCTCACTGGAACAAGTGCCATCGAATCGGCCATCTCTCGCGTGACGTGAATCGTGGTGCTTGACTAAGTAATTCTCAAGAGCACCAAAGGGAATTAGATTCAGATTGGTCACTAGCCACCACCAGCCAACCATGCACTCTGTCCAATAGGGAATATGCCACGTTCTATTCGTGAGAAATAACGTTTCCCTTTTTCAATGGTTATGATATTTTAATATTACCTACATATTGCGATAAAATAAAGGCAATAACTAATCCATCAAAGATGTTATATTGGAGAAAAACACACAATAGCCTTGGTTAAACAATGTTCATGTACATACGAAGTACACTGACAATCTAAATAGCCTTCGAAACAACAATTATAAAGTCTTATGTATATACTAAATACAATGAGCCAATTACAAAGGCCGTGTTAGCGTTTTGAAAACAAGTATATCCAGGAATTTGTTGATTTTAGTCAGTCCACGAGGCATGCTGCAAGGGTTATATTGCTGTATTGATTGTAATAATCTTGCTCATTTCTGCTGTTTATCGTATCCAATTTTTATATCACCCTGATCTCATGTTTGATAACATTCTCGTACATTGAAGTGTATATATCATAAAATTGTACTTACTCAAAAAGTGCTATTTCAACCATTCCACACACGGTGTCCTTGTAAAGATCCTTGGATGCATTCAACCCGACCTAAAAGCAATAGAATCGTTCATGTTAACTTCCGAAGGCAAAATACTATATGACCCAAAGCCACTTCACGAATTATATTGAATACGGTGAATTCAGGCCAAAAAAAAAAACCCCGGATCATTAAAACCATTATATTCACGTTTGAACAGAATTACATTTTAAATAAAAAAAAATATTTCAAATATTGTACGTCTAACTGAATTGGTTCAACAACAATCATAACAACCAATAAAAACACACCACTGTATTCCCTCGAAAATTTTGGCATGTAACATCTTGTCATTCGTCATCCCAGCGACCCATGCATGACCGGAACGAGAATCACCCACGCTTGAAATCACGTCCTGAGTGGAATTATACAAGTACTCGTCAATTCTTGATCTATCCTCTGACATTGTGTCACGGCTGCAAGCCATACTATTCCAAGCGAGCTGCTATACAAGGGGCTGTGCCGCCACTGGTGTAACCGATAGTGCGGCTAGAAATATTTTGATAAGTGTGTTGTACATTCTGAATTCCAATGTGCTGACGCTAAGAAGAATAGTACATGCCTGTATATACTGCAATTGAAACGCCCTTCAATGGTTGAATACTATAACATTTCCTCGAAATATAACAATAAATATACTTATATATCAATATTCTAAACTAGTTACTCTCTTTGCATGAATTGTTGCTTTCTACGACACAAACAGAAATCAGCATTTGTGCACATATTATTACTCTGAACTGAATAAAGGAACATCTGTTTAAGTTTCATATTTTTCTTTTTCTCGAATGTTTCAGAACGTCCTGAAATCTGTTTCTCAATCAATTGTCATTTTTTTCTCAGTCCGCGATGAGAGCTTTGACGCAGCATTATGGATATTTTGTGTTACTTTCACCTCAATTACTGGGCTGTCAAATATCCTATTTGTTCCGTTCCGTCAAGATTGGAAGAGCATCGTCAATGTGTGAAAAAGTATTGATTCTGGGAACTTTCCACATCGAGATTAATTTCATATTGGAAAACGACACTAATAATGGAATGAAATATTTTAGTTCTGTTTCTCGGTTGTACAAGCATACAATACCTATATTTTTATGATCTCATCTCTTTTGTTGAACACGAGTGTCACGGCACGGATCTACATGTACATGCAGATTACATACCTAAGCAGGATATACCCCCATACCCAAGCGACAAGTGCAGAAAAATGCACTGCAATTGACCTCAAACGGTACTAAAGGTGAACGATAAACTGCTTCACATATTCATGGTATGCTGTACATACATGCTTAGGGTTTTGTACAACTAGCAGATTGCTATCATCATAACTTCAAAGTCCCAAGCGATGGTAAATGGGTGAACATGACTGCGCACCATACTTTGACTTCTTGCTCTGTACTTTGGCACTGGTCCAAATTTCATGTGTACAATGTACAGACCTGGTTATCATTCACCTTGTATGCCCAAACTACTTCAGGCGATACATCCAACGGAACATACACACTTCGTATCCAACACGCTCTATTTATTAGCACCAAACATGAACTACTTCACGGATCCAAATGAGGACTTTTTGTATGAGGCGATGCCGTTCCACATGTGAGTAAACTTTGGGATAATGGTTGTAAACTTGTTTGATACACATACTGATGTATAGTTGATACATCCATGTATTTATCGCATGATTCATTCAGTCAACAAATGATATACATATATAATATATGAATTATTCATTCCGCACAATATGCTCAAACGTTCAATCCTGTTGGCGCTGCCTTATATGTCATAGACGACTTCAAGTGATGACGCATCACACAATGGCATACTCCAGAAGAAAAAGTATAATTTAATTGTACTTAAATATGAAACATTAACTGAGTGTATTTTGTTGAGATACATCTCTATTCAGAGGCACTGCATATGTTACCCAAGTCTATCAGATGGCCGGTACTATTGGTACACATTATATTTTACATTCAGATGTTTTTTAGCCCATTTTGACGAATGTTCGCATACTGGAAAAAGAAAACACATCATGGGAGCTTCCATACAATCAATAGACGCCCCATTTATAAGGTTGACTAGGTTTCAATGAGAAAGATATTATTGAAATGTTTTCTTTTGGTGTGTGGGGGGGGGGGGGGGCTTCACTCATTGACAGAGGTCCATAGCGACATCCAATAAGTATTTTCCAACGAACGCAAAGCCTCGCACCTGACGCGGGCGACTCTAATTGGGCAAGGCGGAAGTGGCGCGATTCGCATCCGAAGGCGCTTTTGCCCTCGCGTGAAAAGACTAATAATCTCGGGACGTATCACAGGTCATTAGATCAGCATACAGCTCTTCATGGCATTTCCAGTGTTTGATGTACGAATGACATTCAACGTATTCTAATAACATCTTATGAAACGTTCCGTATTAGATCGTGTACCTGATAAATGGGCTGAAATGAATACTCAATTCCTGTGCATAATGCAAACAAACGCCATTATATAGTTGCCTACTATGGTGTTTGCTCGAAATATAATTACGCATTATTTGGTGTGTAGTCCCTAAAAACATGATGCTTGCTAAATTGTGAATTTGAGAACATAAAACAGCATTTCAGAAGGTTACTCTGAAAAAATAAATTTGTGTTATTTGCGTGATATTTGTCTTCTCACATGTTTCCTTTGAGACGAAACGAGAAGGCAAAACTTGTTATTCAAAACCTGTTATTCAATCAATTTTAATTTTGTTCAGTCCGTGGTGACAGCTTCGACGCAGCAATATGGATTTTTCTGTGGTACTTTCACCTCAATTACTGAGCTGCCGAATACACTATTCAGAAGAAAACTGTTTCGTCAATCTGTAACAGATAGTCATGTCGAGAACTTCCAACATCAAGATATAGTTTATATATATATATATTTTTAAAAACCGGCACTGTGAATGGGAAGAAGTTTTTTTAGGGTTTTGTAGGTCATACGTGGCCACAATATCAGCATTTATACCAGAAGGACTTGCCCAAATAAAAAGTGCAGAAGGGCATATTAAATGCACTGCTGAATTATCTCCTTCCGCTGTATTCTATTTGTTGATCTGTGAGTGTATTATTGTGGTGTAATATATCATTCACATGTACAGTAAAAAGGGATCACGTGTCCATACTTGGTAATCGAAGGCCAGATATAATGGAAGACAATTGCACTGCAATTGACCTTACACTGTATTATCAAGGGCGAAAACTAGACTGAACCACTCCCCGCAAACTGTTAAAGCGCTGGATATGCATGTGTGAAAACGGACACGACACATGTGTGAGAGATATGATGCATGTGTGAAAAGATAGTACATATGTGTGAGTAAATCAGGCCCGAACACAATTGTATCATTATTGTGTGGTTAGGACGAATTTGCACAGAACCAACAGCCTACAATTATATATGGGAACAATATCGATCATTTAAAACCAAGCAGCGGAAATGGTATGCACAAATTAATTTAGTGCAGTAAGTCACACATGTTATATATTGCAAAAGTTTGCGGTTCTGGTGGCAAAAGTGTACATAGAAATACCAATGAAAACCAAATCACACATGTAGCGTCACCATTACGCCTAAAATTTAACATTATTTGATGATGTTAGTGCGAAATGATACAATGCATGTGTGAGGAACATTCGCTATGATATGATGCATGTGTGAGAGGATATTACGCATGTGTGAGAGGATAGTACACATGTGTGATCACATTACACGAGAAAGAAACCAAGAAATTATGATATGTGTGTGCTAAACCTAATAGCGTAACCTGCAGCCTGTTATAATGATTAGGATACAGGTATTTCCGAAGCTCGAGCAAGACAGGTGCCCAGAGGTGGGTTGAATAGACTGGGAATATTGGCAATACAGTAATACAGGATTGTTTCCCATAATGGGTCACATGGATAACATGATTACCAAGATTTGCATCCGGCATCTGCCCCACTCTGCATCGTAATTTCCAGACAGTAAGCCGAAGCGATCGGCGTAGAATCTACACATACACTTTTAATAGGCTGCGTATGGGCCCGATATGCTGTATGTATGTAATATATGCTATCCATTTACGGCTCACCAGTAGGCCTACTGTTTTGTGTCTGCCATTTTTAAGTGTAAATAGCATACATATCCAAATGAAATTTATAAATACAAACACCAATAGTAATGCATTGATGAAATGTATTGAAATGATTAGTGAGCATTTACCTATTAGACTGCTAGAAATCAGACGTTTACATAGCGAAACGACTGAAAACAGAAATAAGTAATGTAAGTCATAGCTGCAATATCCGTAAGTACAGACCCAAGCAAGCCATAATGGAGCGTTATGGGATGATTTATTTATTACAGTATTACTGATTTATTTAAATTTTCCCACGGGGAAGCTCTGATTGTTGCTAGTAATAATAAAAATAAGATATGTATACAAATTTATCATCATTAAAGTGTATAGAGAGCCTTCGGTGCCGTGTAGCTAGTAAATGTGGATTAAATCAAATGGAACCATATCGAATAAATACGATTGAACAATTAATACTATTGCCGCCGTGAACAGTGGGCAAATGTCGGCATACAGAGCCAGTCTTGAATGTGGAGTGTCAAAGACATGATTGTAGTACATTAATTTGTCCAACCAAATAAGCAGTCGAACATAATTTGTAGTAATATTAAGTACATATATATATACAGTACACAAATTTACTGCAAAATATTAATCATCTTTATAAAGAAAATTACAATAAATTGATCGAGGATCCTGTTGTATTCTAGTAATACACCGACATGTCAATATATTGAATGATGTACATGTAAGTGTAGAATCACTTACAAAAGTGTGCCAGGAAATAGAAAGATTTCGCGTCAAGGACGAAGAAAATCATCATTTGAGGTACTAGATGTCTAAACGTACATACCGAAAAGGAAGTTGATATTTTATTATATACTAGTAATTCATTGCGAGTGTATAATGATAAAAGGAAGTTGATATTTTATTGTATAATTCATTGCGAGTGTATCGTAATGATTTACCTGACACCAAGTATTGGACCAGTTAGGTGACCTGAAAGACCCTAGAGGTACAGGGACAATGGAGCTGAAACAGCTGACAGTTGAATATTATAGGCCACAAGATAACAATAGAGTCAAGGTATATCATTCGTACATACCATCCAATTTTTAGTAGGGTATTTTATAGTTTATATTATAAAAACACAAAGCGACAAACAGAAGCAGTTGTTCAGTGCCACAAGTTTTGCTCAGACATGTACCACGACCAAGAAGATTTATTTATCATATAGGATGTTTTCCTCGGGCTCAACGTACATCAATTCCCCCAAAGCAGTCTTTGTTCTATAAGCGTTATATCCTTCTATCATCATGCAAAATTTAATTTTAACCATCACTTCTGACACTCGGTCCACGCTGTAATCACCTAGTCACAAATAGTGTAAAGGTTTTCAAGCATGCTAGTATTTTCGATTAAAACATGCTGAATGCACCTTACGCAGATTTCGTGGTTGCATGGACGGCGTGTGAATGGTCGAAAGCCACAATATTGTGCAACCCCATATTGTGCAATAACCCTATAATATGTTCACAGCTTACAACCGATAGGACGCCAAAGTACTAAGATATATTTTATGCACGAGAGCACCCGCCTCTCAAAGTAATATTCATGTTGGTAATTGATTGGTAAATGAGATGATTATTTTGATGAATGAAATGAATATTCTCATATAATTATTTAAACAAATTGACCCTGAACTGGTATGATGATAACTTCTACATAAAACCATCACTATGATGTGTTTGATAGCAACTGAAGGTTACTTGTGATATTTTAAAGGTTACAAGCTGGAATTGATCTCATTCCCGGTTCCCTTCCCGAGTACCCGGGAAAGAACATTTCTTATTTCCGTTTCCCGGGAACAGGAGATCCAGGAATATATTAAAACATAGTCAAAATATGTATTTGAATGAATGACACTCCTCACACATGCAGCAAAATATCATATCATTTCTCACACATGCATACTATCTCCTCACACATATGTACTGTCTTCTCACACATGTGTATTGACATGGTGATATTATTTTGACCAAAAAACTGCGTGAATAATGCAAATAAACAGCAATTTTCATCATCGGGCCAGTCAATAGTTATTCACGTGTACCATAAATTATAAATTATAAATAAATTGGGGATTATCAACAGGTTTTCATACGTATTTAACATAAACTGTCATCGTAACACTTGTATGCGTTTTTAGTTCTAATAGAACTGGTCTACATTACTGCAGAGCATATTATAATACATTTAGTACGACACAACTTCTCACTTTCTGGTTCCATTGTCCTGTTTTAGGTATACCACTATTTTTTGGCCATGGAATCATGCTGGGGACAATTACTCACACATATGTACTATCTTTTCACACATGCATCGTATCTTTCACACATGTGTCGTGTCCGTTTTCACACATGCATATCCAGCGCTTTAACAGTTTACGGGGAGTGTGAACCACATATTCATCGAATGGTGTGCCTTATGCATAGGGTTATAAGAAACTGCAAGACTGACTTCATGACCCAAAACTCCAAGGGAGACTTTTATATGATAGAAAAATGACGTTTTTTCGATAACAGTAAAAAGACGTCTTTATACAACAGTAAAAAGACGTCTTTTATATAACAGTAAAAAGACGTCTTTTATATAACAGTAAAAAGATGTCTATTGTATAACGGTAAAAAAACGTCTTTTATATAACAGTAAAAAGACGCCTTTTGGACGATGTAATAAGTCGCTGAATAGACGACAGTGCTTGCCACCATTAAAGACATCTTTAGAGCTGCTGAAACACCCCGAAAGTTGTCTTTAGAGAAAAGACCTGACTCGACCTCGTTCTGTACCTGTACACATCTTGGTATATGATCTGGGAGACACAGAACTCAGTGGCTGCTGACTCGCCGCGCGGGACACATGTGCTTCCCCACTCAAGGCCGGAGGCAGTCAGAGTTCAGTATCTGATAGGCTAGCAGCCCTCTATCTCGATATGAGGCTGGGTTATTCGCTGCCGGCTGGATGCGATTGTAAATGATCCAAGCAAACAGCCCAACGATCAGTGCAGGGAGAGGCTGTGTATATTCCTGAACCGCGAAACTTAATTATGGGGAGAACTCGGATCGAGTATATATATATACAAACAGTCCGATATTTTCCATCTAGAGCGGTGCATTCGAAAACCCTTTGATTGAATTCTAAAGGCCAACAGCATGTAGATCTATATGTTCAGTAGACTATAGCTAGCTGTAGGACAAGAAGTTCCAAAACATATTCCTTGTGCGAAATAATGAATTAGGCCTATATATGTGTTACCAGTAGTGAAACAACGTCTTAAAGACGTCTTTTTTCAGTCACGACCGTCATAGTGAATGCGACGAGAAAACGACCGTAAAAGACATCTTAATCATGTCGTGTGTCCAGGGGGATGTTGGTGTATCGGGGTGTAAGTGGAGTATATATATACACTGCCAGCCTGTATATATAGGCCAATGAATGCTTCTATGATGTGAAGTTTTACAATATTAATTTCCAGATATTCTCTTCTTGTGTTTTCAATTTAAAGTTGTTTTTGTCTGGCTGAGATGTGACAGGGCGACAACCTTTTCAGTTTTACGTCACCTTCTAGTAGTATATGGTTTTCCCTGTTTCATATGAGAAAACTTCTACATTTGTTTGTACGCTGTTGGGAAATAAATTGATTTGATTTAATTTGCAGTCCAAGGGGTTCAACTGTGGTGATGCATGAAAGTTCCAAGGAATGCACCATAATAGCCAAAACGAAAAGTTATGAACATTGGAGATGGTTTCTAGGTTGGTATGTGAATGCAACTGTGCACAGTATTGATGCATAATTGTTACATAATTTAACTCAGTGTAAGTATTTATGTGAGTGGAACAGTTTCACATAGTATAGCCTAGCATGAAAGTGTTCTCACAAACTGTGAATACTGGGATACGTGTCATTTCATTTATTGCAGGCAACCACTTCTGCACTGTGAACAGTACTGCTGCATATAATGTACAAGTTGCCGCAATGTTCACACGGGGTGTCATCGAGCCTGGCTTTTTGAAAGCCTTCAATTTGACGATCCATGACGGAGGCGTTAATTACCTGACTCGGCTCTCCTCCCAGGATCCCAGCTCAAACCAAGGCGCTTCAAAATGTGTACTTTCACAGTACTACATGGGAAATACATCATTTGTTTGGGGTATTGACATGTTCATGGACGACCATCTAATTGCTTCCCAGCGAAATTTGGTAGTGAACATGGACCCGACTTCGAGGCACCCGAGTCCAATGAAGGCTAAATGGAGAGAGGCGAGCTTGCGTTATATGGCGTCAAAACAACGTGAAAACGAACCATTTGCAGTGCCCACACTCCCGAGTAATAATACACTACTGCACGTCTTCTCCGCTATCGTCAAGGAAAATCACATTGACTACAACAATCATGCAAACTATAAGTTCTACAGCTTTGGTAGCATGGTTTGCTTCAGGAGTGCCATCGATTTGAAAAAGGTTCCGACTTATAGATACTTCGATTTTGACCAGATTGTTGTTCGAGATATATTGTGCGTTTTCGAGAAAGAATGTGTTCTTGGTGACGCAGTGGATTTCAGGCTAATTGAGACAGAAAATGACGTTTTTTTTGTGGAGGCGTATCGTGGCGACACTCAACTTTGTTATACTCGTATCAGAGCTCGCCTTCTTCAAAGTCATCAGTCTAATCTATAAATATGTCTAACAAGCTATGATACAGTAGATATTACTGTTTTGAGTGACGTAACCAAATATGCCGCATGTGCCAAGAACTTGACCTCGGGATACTCCATACATATTATACATAATGTACATGTGCCGGTGACAAAACATCGACATTGAAGAGTGATTGAGGTTTGGGTTGATACTACGAAAGGTGCTATGATGGGGATATGGCAGACAAGCCTATCAAGGCTGCTCCTGCCTCTCAAGGCAGGCAACAGTGTCCCTATCACCAGTGCTTTCGATAGCCAGTCTCGTCCCTGATCTGACCCTGTGGTCTTGCACCCGTCTCTTGATCGACTTTCCTTTGATGACACTGATTGCTTCACATTCGATCAAGACACCCGATAGAATCTGACTGCACATTCCACAGATACAAATATATATGTGAATTTTTTTGGTTTAGACCGGAAAAAAAGCCCGGTAACAAATGTTGATGGTATGGCGCCGGATGGCTCTCTCTAGAATATCAGTTTCCCAAACATAAGTGTTTTTATTGCCTATATATGATACACATACGACACTGGGTGAGCTAATCGTCCGGCAATGCCCATGATGCACAGCTTCTTTGCTATTCTGAACGTTTGAGGTCATCACTATAATTTGTGCAGGACAAATAAAAGCTACTTCATGCCGCACCAGGAGCATGCCGCCAATGGCTAAGTGTAAATAAAATAACAAGAAATTTTATTCGTATATAAAACAACACTTTGGCAATGCCATGTTTATTTTATTATCATGTGTATTTTGGTCATTTGATAGCATTTGTTTGGTCGGCAAAATTATAAGAATGGCACAAACCTTCTTTACTAATTTTATCAGGTGTTCATTATGACTGTCACAAAATACGAATACCTGGTTAATTGTTTATGTCACATACACGTGGACATGTACGTTTAAGTAGCCTACAACATCAATATGTCATTTGATGCTACAGCTTTGCGTTGCTGTTAAGTGGCGTTTGTGTAATGGGACTGTCGTCAACATGCGGCGTTTCCGCTCCTTGCTATTTTTACATGAACCATTGGAGACAACATTATTTGGTGAAACAGTTAATCTGGAACAAGGTGCGTCATTACAATTAAACTCATTTTAACAGACAAAAATTTGGCTAAATATTGTAGCACTTTTTCAAATTTCAACTTTGTACAAGTATTGTACTTTCAAAACATCATTTGTAATGATACACATCATGTTATTGGTTATTGCTAATTGGCCCTAATTTATCCTTTTGTCATTTCTCATCGGCCCTATGGACTAGAGAACTATTAAAGTGAGGTTTTTTCCGTCCGTCACTCATCTATCTGGATTGAAATATATATTTTTTGCAAATGTTGTATGATTCTAATACATGTATGTATCACTTTGTTTCCTTGAAGAACTAAATATTCTAGAATGCACACAAACTATTTAACAGTACTTTTTGATAGCCTTCATAGATTGACGTTTCTGAAATGACCGCCAAATGGTAAATAACCTCAATATCGGATTCTTCACCATTGGGAACAAACACATTTAGAAACAAAACTCATCATCGTGGTGCGATTAGAACAGAAACTTGATTACATTACTCACGACCGTTATTTTGGATTTTCAAGAATTTACAAGCGTCGGATCAAACATATCCTAATCAATTTAAAATCAGCATTTATTGAAAGCCCTGTATGCAAACCTGTACCACGTTAGCCGTCCCACTACTGCGGTATTATCATGCAATGGAAAACTTTGTCAGGTTGATAAAATAATGATGTATATGTATATGCATGTATATGTGAAACTGTGATATCACCTCAAACTACATAAATAAACCTCACGCTACGTAAGTGAAAACTGGAGTAACGACCGTTGACTGTACCTGAACGAACGCATCTATAGCAAGGTCGTGCATACTGGTGAGAAATGTCCGAGGGCAGGGGCATACTGTCACTAGTGTTCCCATTCAACTAGCTGTGTTCGCCATAGATAAATTTGCACGGTCATTCACACGAGTAATTATCAGATTTAGATTAGTAATATCCTGCAATTGTTTCCCGCACTCGGATTTCTGCAATTAATCATCATTATGATGTGCAACTAAACTGGTCATTATTCGCATGGGCGACAGGCATGAAATCTGTTGACAGAACCCAGCGTTCGGACTTCAATGTAATTATCCCCGTAGGCGTAGAATATGCACAAGTTTAGTAAGTAGTTTATTATATTATTGGTCATTGAATTCACGCGAAACTATTTCATTCAAGCGCAATTGGAATTAACTGACATCTTTAAAAAATCAGCATGCAGAAAATAAGGCCAAAAAAAAAAATTCAATGTTTCTGGTTACAACGGTCTTCCAAAAAGTTTTTTTGTTTTTTGTTTGTTTTCCTAAATCGGCACGAGTCGTGCTCGCCGAAACCATGTAAGCTTCAATTTGGCCAGTAAAACACCTATATGTTAAATATGTTATGTGCATAGAACATCATACTGTTTTTTAATATAAAAGAAATTTTTGTATTCATTTTATTAACTAAACTTTATGTGGCCAGATGCTTTGTAGCATAACGCATGTTTTGTACATATCGCTGTCCAAGTTGCTTCCGTGTTTTATTATATCCTTTCGTCCATATTCATACCAATTTGCATGTGCATTTCATTCATCCCATGGGTGTGATAACAGGTAAGTATTGCCCGCCATGTGATTCCCGGCCGCGCACGTATAAAACAGTTTGCTAGCCGCGATTTGCCACTAAATTGACTGATTGACGGTTACACCGCACAGTTACTCACTCGACATCATTATTGCTTGCAGATCAATGCACTGTGAATAGATGTACATTGTTATTAATATCCGCGTAACACACATCACAACACGGCTATATTTATGTATTAATGAACTTTTAGTAGGCCTATATTCTTCAACACCAACACAACTCACAAATTTCCAATCCTTTATAACAACTGCTCCTTATTGTAAAACATGTAAAATGTGACACTGTATGTGCTCTCTTATCATTCAATAACCAAACGTCGGCGGTCAAAAAAATATAAAAAACGAAGTGACGCGCGGTATTCCAAGTGTCGCGCGCGACTTTTTAAAAAATGAAATGATGCGCGGGGTTTGGAGTGACGCGCGCGATAACCAGAAACACAGAATTTTTTTTAGCCTAAGATAGGTAAATGACCCCATCTATTCATATCCGTATATTGGAGGATTTGCAAAATCAGTATTTTTTGGCCATTATCGTCTTAAAATTAGAATTGTCTGTGACTCCTTGCCATATACATGTATATACAAAATCGGTAATTTTCGGCCATTTTTACAAAAATAAACATTCATTTTGGAGGTCAATATCTGCCGAGGAAATGCTAATTTTTGCAGCTGCAGGTATCATCTTGAGTGATATGATTAATCGTATCACTCAATGTGGGAGATTTTCATTTTCAATCGTAATTCACCCATATTTGAGAAATAGTATCTCGAAGAGATCAATTTTTATGAAAATGTCCAAATTTGACCCATATGGACAATTACGTAAATCTACCTATGATTGCAAACCAATTCGATCCAAAATACTGTTTTCAAATGCACATTAGCATACGGATAAGGTGTTGAAATAGTCCAACGGATTTCAAATTAGTGCCGCTCTTGAGTGGGTTCATGACCAGAGCTTGTCCTTGAATACCATCAAATTTGAGAATAAAATAAAACGAAAGAGTGACCATATCATCATTACCATGTTACCCGTAGTAAAAGGAACAGACTTAAAATACGACCTTTTAATTTTGTCTAGCAACACGATCTCCATGGGCTCACCAGCCAATGTATGCCTGATATATTCTCATGAATGATGGAACCGAGGTCCAATTTTATATGTACTGGCGAGAATCGAGAGTATAGAAATCTGGGCCTGGGTTATACACCAGACAATGTATACACACTTCCACGTTTGTCTCTGGTATCACATTTAACGATCAGGTTTGCTTGCAAGGCATATCCCCATAAGAACCATGAAGCACCACAAAACACTCTAAATCATCTATATTCTGTCTTTTTAGAAAAACATTCTGTCATTTTAAAAATAAAATGTATTTGCGCATATTTTCATTTGGAGTCTCCCGCTTTTATGTAAGTTAAATTTATGTGAAACATTGGACCACTCAATACTTCAGACGTTTTCCAGCAGAACTAAATAGGGGTGTTCGGAGTCAGGTTCCGGGAAGGATCCTGAATGCTGACTCTAATATTTACAAGGTTAATGGAAAATCACTAATACGTAGAATAAACAAGAGTAAATTTAAAAAGTAAGGTGAACATTCCCAGTCATATGAACACGATCAATAATGTTCGGATGCGTCATGGTTGACCAGCGTGGTCAAAGATTTTCTCGACCGGAAGAAGAAAGTCAAAACAGATAGGGAATCCTTAAAAGGTAGTTCTTTACATTTTTGCCTGCAGTAAAAGTAAATAATGTATGATCCATCCACTCATAAATATCTTGTAAAATATAACCTATTACTTTGCTTCACCACTTTGTCAATTTCTTATAAAATTGTTTTGGTTTCGGCAAAGTCGCACCTCGTGTACATCTGCACGAGATCGCGTGCAACCGTTATGGGAATATTTAGATGTGATCCATCCAACATGGCCGGTGATTTTATTGCCTAATGTACCTCTTGAAATTGATAGATATCACTGACGTTCGTGTCCTGGTAATTCCAGGAGGTAAGCAAGGTTCAGCATGCTTGGAGGTGCGCTGAAATGTGTGCTTCGATTTGAAGTATAAGCTCTGAATCTCCACTAACAAGCTATGCTAGTTTGTGTAAGGCTTTTCCCCATTACTGGAAGACAAGGCGTATATCATAACGATCTGCGCTTACGGCCTCTGCATTTTTGGCAACACTTTCTCAACTTCAACTTTTCACTCTTCGCAGATTATCTTAAATGTGATAACTATTATGATGACAGCGACAAGTAACCCATGTGTAGTCTACCAGGGACACACTGACACGAGGCAGTATTTGCGATTGTTTCGCCGCATCAGAAGGTAATGGCCAGTTGTATGGGCCAGCAAATCTCACTTTATCATGAATAATGACTCAATTGTGGGACTGCGTTACTAAGGGTTGGATTTCTGGGTTGTTTATCGCGCTGGCGTGAACGCATTTATTCTCTTGAATTATTTCCACTCCATGGTTTGTTGTGGAGTGGTTCTCATCGAGGTACAACTATGAGCTTTATAGAAAGCAACCAATTTTTTTAACCACCGGTGCAATGATTTGACACCACCGGATGTAAAGTGGGGGAATGAACCACACTAGAAAGAACATTTTGATTTTGGAATGAAATAGAAACCCAATTACATGTAATACCAAACTGTTTACCTTGAACGATTAAAAATATAACTACTCCCCAGTAACAGATTTCCCCATGAAATTTCCCCTTGAAATCCGTGGACAAATCAGGGTTTGAACATCAATGGAGTTACTCCCACGTACTTAGTAACGCATGTTCAGTTCTAGTAAGTACGTGAGTAATAACAGTCTTTAAAAGCGAAAGTAGTCAACGAAACAACTGGTACTAACTGTGATTTCCCATGACAGATTGTTGAACTACCGTGTCCATTCGAATGTGAGGATTGAAATCTGATAATCGGTGAACGGATATTTCCAAAGTGATCATTCGATGAAGATTTTAGCGTTGTTGTGGTTAACTTTGTGGTGCTACATGTTTATTGTTTTATATTCAATGCACACCTCAGGTGAGATAAGTAGGCCACAATCTGATATTCAGAAACGATGTCATGCCCCGAGGTAATCTGACCTGAATTGAAGGCCACCGTACGTGTCTCGTTGGGGAAAATGTTTCTCTTCATGGTCATTGGGCAAGAAGATTGCCTGAATCTAGAAATGATCTAAACGGCAATCAATCGCTGAAGTTAGTGGACTCCTGTGAATCGAACTGTGATATTAGTCACATGCGTGTAGAATGCTCAATCAGTATGACTACGGTGTTAATTACTAGTTTAGCCTTCAATTGTTGTGGGTTCAAACAGGGAGTAACTGCAGATCAAGATTTGCACAACAGGTAGCATGTTTGTGTACACATGAGGACCTTCTCTGTACGTGGTTTTAATGGAATACCTAGAAGGACCCCTTCTGTACGTATGGTCGGTCCATACCTTTTCTATTTGCCTGAATTTGTACATTGAGCTTGGGCAATGAACCCGATTTTAAATGCCCGTTGTGTTTTATAATATGGTGATTACGTCATTGTCTACAAATTTAAGAGATGTATCGGTATATTACATAACCACCATTGCATGATTCCAACCACTTACAAAAAACATAGCTTTTCTAAGCCAATAAATTTCGCCTCAAGATTTTTGCACAATCATTCACATGGGTAATTATCAGACTCAGTTTGATCATAGCCTTTAGTTGTTCACCACACTCGGGATTCTGTAATCCATCATCATTATGACGTGAACGGTACCGGTCATTATTCCACTCGAGTGACATGCTTGAAATCCGTGGACAAAACAGGGTTTGAACATCAATGGAGTTACTCCCACGTACTTAGTAACGCATGTTCAGTTCTAGTAAATACGTGATTAACAACAGTCTTTAAAAGCGAAAGCAGTCAACGAAACAACTGGAATTAACTGTGATTTCCCATGACAGATGGTTGAACTACCGTGTCCATTCGAATGTGAGGATTGAAAGCTGGTAATCGGTGAACTGATATTTCAAAAGTTATTGTTTGATAAAGATTTTAGCGTTGTTGTGGTTAACTTTGTGGTGCTACAGGCTTATTGTTTTATTTTCAATGCACACTTTAGGTGCAATAAGAAGGTCACACTCTGATATTCAGAAACGATGTCATGCCTCGAGGTAATATGCATTGAATTGAAGGCCACCGTACGTGTCTCATTGGGGAAAATGTTTCTCTTCATGGTCATTGGGTAAGAAGATTGCCTGAATCTAGAAATGACCTAAACGGCAATCAGTGCTGAAGTTAGTGGACCCCTGTGAATCTAACTGTGATATTAGTCAGGTGCGTGTAGAATGCTCAATCAGTATGACTACAGTGTTATTTACTAGTTTAGCCTTCAATTTTTGTGGGTTCAAACAGGGAGGAACCGCAGACCAAGTTTGGAACAACAGGTAGCATATTTGTGTATGCATTGAGTTATCGTAAACGACATGTTTTGATACAATTGGAAAATATAACAACACGGAAGCAGTGTCAGCATACATATATTCTTGTATTTAGCCTCTGTGACCTTGTGCGAGACGACCAGGTGCCAGAGCCGGGGGAAATTATCGAAATTGACCGTTCAAAGGACGAAGACCACGATCAGTTTACACGACTACTTTTAGACTACTTTAGCAGACTTTTTTTATCCCCTTCTCACCCCTTTTTGGTTTTCGGAAAATAATTTGAGTTTGATTTGTTTTTTTTAACTGTCAACACAGCGCAGGGCTCGAAAGAATTCTTGCTGAGTCACCTTTTGGACTTTCATGGTTGTTTTCTCAATCACAGATTCTGGATAAACAGTGCGTCGTTATCGAAACGGATATTATTTTCAGACTCTTTGCCCCAGAAAATCATGTCTTAGGGATATGTTGGGTGAACGTTGAACTTGATGTAGATATTTTTTATGCTAAATCAACATTGTTTAAGCTCGTCTTAGGGGTCGTAGGGTTGACATATATGTATTTATTACCTCCACTCAGGAGAGCATTTCAATTACACATCATATAACACAACACAACATCTTAAATTAAATTACAATCATCAATATAAATATGTAATACAATACATACTGTTACATGCAGTTGAATGAGCGACGGTCGTGATACAATACATATACAAATTTACATACGAGTTTATATATGTCATCCCAGTCTGGAACGTAGGTACATCTGAATCCTGACAAACAAAACACAGTACATTGTACAGGAGACATATTCTCCATACCTTCCCCAAGGTTACGTAACTGTAACTTAATGTCAAAGAACAACTCGGTGTGGTTTACTCTGTGTACAACTGAATAGAACATGGGGGACATCCTCTGTTACATACATCTCGCATAATGTGCATACTTTCGATCTGAATAACGGATTATTAGACTTTTTGACACGTGTGTCTGTTCCTACACCCAGTAGGAGTCGGATCATGACTTTACATTGGCCAGTTATGTCTACTTTTTTGTTAACTAAGGGAGCTTGTAAGTAATCTTGTTACTGAAATGCCTCTAGAGCATCTCCAAGCATTGACATCGACTTTGCTTGTAATTTGTTGAATGTGTCCCATATACTAGTAGGTTGAAAATAAATATCAAGAGTCTATGGTGAATAAAATTGTTGTCTTCATTTCTTGATATGCTTATCTACTGAGGGACATAATGCAACTCTCTTGTAAGAAATGACTGCTTCAAATCCTTTGCCTGTTGTTCATTAAGTGTGTGTGTGTATGTGTGGAAATAGATATCTATTGCGATTTTTTTGCCTCCTGCCCTCCTTGATCAAACGGCTTTGTTGTTTGTGACATGTGCATAAACCCACTAATACATTAACAGTTGCTCTTACCCAAACACGCCTTTTAATATAGAATGCAACCGTTTGTATATAGGAATTTAAATAAATGTATATAGATACGGTGGTTGATATTTGCCATAGTTTTATTCTTTAGTTTTCATTTATTTACGATATTTTCCAGACAGATGTAATTACCGTACGTAATATTAAATAGGTGTACTTAATGTTTAAATACACGTACTTAATATTAAATACGCGTATTCAATGTTAAATACACATACTTAATATTAAATACGTGTACATAATATTAAATACGTGTATATAATATTAAATACGTGTACATAATATTAAATACGTGTATATAATATTAAATATGTACACTTAATATTAAATACACATATTTAATGTTAAATACACATACTTAATATTAAATACACGTACATAGTATTAAATACGTGTGTATAATATTAAATACGTGCGTATAATATTAAATATGTGTACTCAATATTAAATAAGCTTACTTAATATAAATACGCGTACTTAATATTAAATACGCATACATAATATTAAATACACGTACATAATATTAAAAACGCGTATATAATGTTAAATATGTGTATTTAATGTTAAATACACGTACTTAATATTGAATGCTAGATAGATAAATATTTTGTTCTTTTTTGCAGCCCCATGTCGCTTGATATATACCTTGTTCCATGAGACATACACAGCAACATATCCACATCCAATTTTTGCTAATTTAATATTAGGTACACGTATTTAACATTAAGTATGCGTATTCAATATTAAGTACACGTATTTATTATTATATACGCATATTTATTATTATATACGCATATTTATTATTATATATGTGTATTTAATATTAAGTATGCGTATTTAACATTAAGTACGTGCATTTAATTATTTTCTTTTCTTTAAAATGTCCTTCTGGGGAAAGAAGAGATGAAATCTGAAAAATAAAACTATGGCATATATCAGCCACCGTATATAGAAGTGTGAAGAATTATATCGTTCTATACTAGTATACCTCGAACGGTGCTCATGAACTAAACTTTCAAAGTGGAAGAAATTGACAGCTACAAAGATAAACTCCAAAATGAAAATACAACTGTATTAATACAGACAATTTGGGTATCGATGGTTAGGGATTGTCGGCATTTGAGCCGTTGCCACAGAAACGTATGTGTACATGATGTATATGGTAACCACCTTATTTCTGCAAAACAATTTTCTGACTCAAAACATATAATAAAAATAATGTATTATTACAAATCACATTATAGCATTTAGTTCAATAATTGCCATGTGGCTTCAACAGCAATATTCAAAATAGTCGCATGCGGCATATTGAAGAAAATGTTTCACGGACATAATCTTACGCTTTCAATTCCTACTATCCTGTAGCTTGTCCGATCCACATTTGTTTCTCTTTCAAGACATTCATTTTGGGGGTTTCCCATTGCTTCGTCATAAACGTATGCAATGTACTATTGCTGATCATTGGATTAATGTCTACCACTGGTCCAATCAGTGTCCCTACTGATTGACATCACCTGAGTGTCCATCAAATCAGATCAGTAACTTCCATTTGATTCGTAATATATATATATGTGTATTCCTGATGTAGCAAATTCGATATGTTTTGTTTTGGTTTCCAAAAATGTAGGCAGTTGTATCATGATTGCACCAGTTGTAATTATCACACACACCGTCTGCCAATGTTGACGCCAGTTTACCTTTCGATGCAAAGGTTTAGTCAGACTTTGCCTCTATAGTTGCTTTAGGATATATATATATATATTTTAAAATATATTTTTTATTTCGGCAATAAGGTACTCCATGCAATGATGTAAACAATAATAGAAGGAATACACAGTATGTGCCCGGTTCCATACATAGCCTAAGATGTCCTCCTGTATAGGCCATAGAACAGAAAAGAAGGAGAAACATAATATATACATATATATTGGGTAAAATCTTATATATTTGGTGGTTGGTCCATACCTTTTCTATTTGCCTGAATTTGTACATTGAGCCTGGGCAATGAACCAGATTTCAAATGCACGTTTTGTTTTATAATATGGTGATTACATCATTGTCTATTTAAGAGATGTATCGGTATATTACATAACCACCATTGCATGATTTGAACCATTTACAAAAAACATGCTTTTCTAAGCAATAAATTTCGCCTCAAGATTTTTGCGCGGCCATTCACATAGATTATCAGACTCAGATTGATCATAGCCTTTAGTTGTTCACCACACTCGGGATTGTGTAATCCATCATCATTATGACGTGAACGGTACCGGTCATTATTCCACTCGAGTGACATGCTTGAAATCCGTGGACAAAACAGGGTTTGAATATCAATGGAGTTACTCCCACGTACTTAGTAACGTATGTTCAGTTCTAGTAAGTACGTGATTAATAACAGTCTTTAAAAGCGAAAGTAGTCAACGAAACAACTGGGATTAACTGTGATTTCCCATGACAGATGGTTGAACTACCGTGTCCATTCGAATGTGAGGATTGAAATCTGATAATCGGTGAACGGATATTTCCAAAGTGATCGTTCGATGAAGATTTTAGCGTTGTTGTGGTTAACTTTGTGGTGCTACATGTTTATTGTTTTATATTCAATGCACACCTCAGGTGAGATAAGTAGGCCACAATCTGATATTCAGAAACGATGCCATGCCTCGAGGTAATGTGAACTGAATTGAAGACCACCATACGTGGCTCGTTGGGGAAAAATGTTCTCTTCGTGGTCATTGGGCAAGAAGATTGCCTGAATCTAGGAATTATCTAAACGGCAATCAATCGCTGCAGTTAGTGGACCCCTGTGAATTGAACTGCGATATTAGTCACGTGCATGTAGAATGCTCAATCAGTATGACTATGGTGTTTAATTACTAGTTTAGCCTTCAATTTTTGCGGGTTCAAACAGGGAGTAACCGCAGATCAAAATTTGCACAACAGGTAGCATGTTTCTGTATGCATTGTGTTATTGTAAACGAAATGCTTTTTATACAATTGTAATATATAACAACACGGAAGCAGTGTCAGCATACACATATTCTTGTATTTAGTGACCTCTGTGACCTTGTGCGAGACGATCAGGTGCCAGAGCCGGGGGAAATTATCGCAATTGACAGTTCAAAGGACGAAGACGAGGAGAGCGACTACGAGTAGTTTTCACGACTACTTTTAGACTACTTCAGCAGACTTTTTTATCCCCTTATTCTCACACCTTTTTGGTTTTCGGATGATAATTTGAGTTTGAGTTGTTTTTTGTTGAACTGTCCACACAGCTCAGGGCTCGAAAGAATTTTTGCTGAGTCACTTTTTGACTTTCATGGTTGTTTTCTCAAAATCTCATATCCTGCGTTATCGAAACGGACATTATTTTCAGACTCTTTGCCCCAGAAAATCATGTCTTAGGGATATGTTAGGTGAACGTTGACCTTGATGTAGATTTTTTTGTTGCTAAATCAACATTGTTCAAGCTTGTCTTAGGGGGTCGTGGGATTGACATTGGCCATATATATCTACTTTTTAGCTCACCGGCTGAAAGCCGTGGAGCTATTGGGATGGATTGACACGGTGTCTGTCGTGTCTGTCCCATGTTTTCCTGACCCAAATCTTTCAGAATCTTCTCCGCAGAAAGTGCTATTGCTATTTACCCAAACTTGGCATACTGTTCGCTTATTGGGTGCTCTCCCAATAAGTATGCTTATCCCAAGTTGAGTATGCTTAGGTGAAAATTCCAAAAGTTTTCTGGAGAAATTTAACGATTAAACATTAATTTTACTATACATGTGCTCTTGTGTATACATGCGGGCTGTGGGTGGAAGGTCAGCGCATGCGCAGAGGGGACATTTCAATTGCAAATGGCGAATGTTTGTTTAACTTCGAACTTCCACCAAGAAACACGATTTTTGGGTCATACCAGTTCTGACAGGAGCGGATACCTGTGTTTTGTGTGAATTATTTATTATTACGTTTTAAATTCCAATGTAGTCCGTATGCCAAACCATAAATATATTTGTATCCCCCGAACAAAGTTCGGCGGATACTATGGATTTACGATCGTCGCGCCGCCGACGCCGCCGCGTCCTCGTCCGCAGACACTTTCTTGTGAACGCGCTACAGCTTACAAATCTGAACCGATTTTGATAATATTTTATATGGACGTGTCTTATGGTGAGATCACGACACCTATCGATTTTGGTTGCCATAGCAACCAAAATGGCCGATTGGCGACACATTTTGTGACAAAATCAGCCATTTCAACACCCATGGCTTGTGAACGCTCTAGGAGTTGTAATTTTACAGAAATCACTACAATATTGAACAGGCCTGTTGAGCAATGCTCAGGAACGAAACCTATTGTTTTTCGGAAAGATTGAATAAACATTAATAAGTTTCTGAGATAACTTATTACAACAATGTGAAATATCCAGTTTGAGATGTATGATCATTTCATTTGGTTGATATCTGCAAACAAATCACACTGGGCATGTGTACCAATTTACAGGTGATGGTTTTGTTTGGAGAGATTACTTTTACTGAATAAGTTAACAGAAAATTTGACTAGTTCAACGTTAGATTCACTAGTTAAGTTTATTACTGACCAAAATAAAAATAGTTAGACAAAGAAACATTTATTATTGGGCTCAACAAGGTACATGTAAAGATTGTGTCCAGTATTGACTTTATGGCTGCAGTACCATTGATATTCGTGAATAAGTTAACATTAATATTGCTAGTTATGTCTATTATTGAGCACAATAAAAAACGTTAAGGAAAGGGACATTTATTATTGGGATCAATGAGGAAGAGGTTGTCCAGTAGTGCTTTTATTGTGAAGTATCATTGATGTTACTGAATAATTTAACATTAATTTGGCTAGTTAAGTCTATTATTGACCACAATAAAAATAGTTATGGTGAGGAACATTCATTATTGGGCACTTATTATGAGTTAAATTATAACTTGTGGTGAAAGTTAGACCTGGCTCCAATTTCGACATCTTGAAATACAGTTTTGTTCAAATTTTACTTTGAATTTCATCTTGAAACCAAGTTTGGCACAAATGATGAGTTAAAATATAACTTATGGTGAAAAGTTTGATCTGGCACCAATTTCGTCATCTTGAAATTCAGTTTTGGTAAACTTTTACTTTGCATTTCACTTGAAACCAATTTTGGCACATATTGTGAATTAAAATCTAACTTATGGTGAAAAGTTCGATCTGGCTCCAATTTCATCATCTTGAAATGCAGTTTTGGTCAACTTTTACTTTGAATTTCAACTTGAAACCAAGTTTGGCACATATCATGAGTTGAAATATAACTCATGGTGAAAAGTATGATCTGGCTCCAATTTCGTCATCTTGAAATTCAGTTTTGGTCAACTTTTACTTTGAATTTCAACTTGAAACCAAGTTTGTCAGATATTCTGGGTTGAAATATCAGTTTTGGTCAACTTTTGCTTTGAATTTCAACTTGAAACCAAGTTTGTCGAATATTCCGAGTTGAAATATAACTTTTAATGAAAAGTTTGATCTGGCTGTAATTTTGTTATTTTATTGAACATGATGAAATGGAAATTCATATGCACTGATTTCAGTGGTGACCTTGAATTTGACCTACAATGACCTTGAAAGGTCAATGCAGCAATTTTGGTGGAAAAAAACAGTTTAATATTTGGGGCGACATAGACGATGGGGTTTCGGGGGATACACTCAAGTGGTCGTAGGCGACCGGAAGCGTCTAGTTGTTTTGCAGTGTTTAAGGGAAGTACGACAGGAAAATTTCCGATGTTGGTTGATTTATTTCCGTCAAACTTTTTGAATCTTTCCGACCAACGACGATAACAAATCGTGACGTATCTAACGCTTGCGCAGACAGGACATTGCGATCGCAAATGGGGATTGTTCATCTTCGCATATCGACCAAGAAACGCGATTTTATTCAATCGTACAATTTTTGACAGCATAAAATACCTGGAGTTTCGTGTAATTGTTGTTGATGCTACTGTAAATCCACTATAGTATGTTTATCAAGTGATAAATATCTCGGTAATTGCAGGATATACAGCGAAGGCACCGGTAACAGAGCAAAGATCTATAAATAGCACTGTTCATTGATTGGTTGGAGGAAGGGGCTTCTGCCGCCGAAGTGGCAGAAACACCCGAGTGTTTCCGAGTATTTCCTAATATGGGACATCAGCCATTGAGCATGACTGGGCGATAAAACGTGAAAATGAATCAGCGGCGAAAAAGACATATTTAGCAAACAATTCACGCGAACACACAATGACATGATCTACTGCAATGCACGCATGCCCAATCACTAAACGGACATGTTTCGAATGCTGCCCTACCAGTAGGCCTAAATTTATACATGCGTGCTTGCTTGATGGTAAATGATCATGTTCGATTTGCAAACAGTCACTCCTCTAATTGAGTACGATTAGTTCATTTGTATTCACAGGATTCACGACGGCCCAAGTGGAGCGTTGATCACGAGTACGTTATGACAATACAGTAGCGGATTAATGATCATCACTTACATGTACCGATAAAGGTTTACTTTCTAAATGAAAAAAAAGAATAACAAAAACAAGTTGTGATTTGCATTTATTGACTTTGCCGTGAAATAATATATAGTACCGGGGACATTAACCCATATTATTAATTGTAATTTGTAAACAATCAACACATCAATCTTAATGTGGTAAATACAACACAGTTGTATGGATTGAAACAACAATATATACCCACTTTTAGAAATGACAAAATTTATTCAGTCTGCAAATAGCTTTATTTTGTCTATAGAATGAGAATTCATTCAAATTTTGGGGGTCCCTCATGCACACCCCCCCCCCCCCCCCCCCATAACTCACCATATTTTTTCAGAAGCCCCAGGGTGTCCTTAGTTGGAAATCAAATGTTAACATTGAAAATATAGGGATGCAATTTCTGTTTACACCACTTATTTGAAGGTACCCTAAATCACTTTTCGACGCCTTCGTGACAAAAAGCGCTAGGGGGTATGGTTGCTTTTAGGTGTGTTATATCAGTTCTGATTGGTATATCCTCACACAAGAGGTATTAAAAGAAGGGGAATTGAATAACCTTTCGGATGTTGTATCACACATCACTGTAGACATAATATATCACTCTTCCACATAGGTTTAAACAAAATTTTAATCGACAACTCTTCGAATCGCTCGACAGAACCCATATAGTGCCGGGGCACATTTTGAACCATGTGTATCCCAACAGAACCCGGTGTGTTTTATAATATGGTAATTACATCATTGTCTACAAATTTTAGAGATGTATCGGTATACTACATAACCACCATTGCATGATTTCAACCACTTACATAAAACATGCTTTTCTAGACCAATAAATTTCCCCCTCAAGATTTTTGCATGGTCATTCACATGGGTAATTATCAGACTCAGATTGATCATAGCCTTTAGTTGTTCACCGCACTCGGGATTCTGTAATCCATCATCATTATGACGTGAACGGTACCGGTCATTATTCCACTCGAGTGACATGTTTGAAATCCGTGGACAAAACAGGGTTTGAACATCAATGGAGTTACTCCCACGTACTTAGTAACGCATGTTCAGTTCTAGTGAGTACGTGATTAATAACAGTCTTTAAAAGCGAAAGTAGTCAACGAAACAACTGGAATTAACTCTGATTTCCCATGACAGATGGTTGAACTACTGTGTCCATTCGAGTGTGAGGATTGAAAGCTGATAATCGGTGAACTGATATTTCCAAAGTGATCGTTCGATGAAGATTTTAGCGTTGTTGTGGTTAACTTTGTGGTGCTACATGTTTATTGTTTTATATTCAATGCACACCTCAGGTGAGATAAGTAGGCTACAATCTGATATTCAGAAACGATGTCATGCCCCGAGGTAATCTGACCTGAATTGAAGGCCACCGTACGTGTCTCGTTGAAAAAAATGTTTCTCTTCATGGTCATTGGGCAAGAAGATTGCCTGAATCTAGAAATGATCTAAACGGCAATCAATCGCTGAAGTCAGTGGACTCCTGTGAATCGAACTGTGATATTAGTCACATGCGTGTAGAATGCTCAATCAGTATGACTACTGTGTTAATTACTAGTTTAGCCTTCAATTGTTGCGGGTTCAAACAGGGAGTATCTGCAGATCAAGATTTGCACAACAGGTAGCATGTTTGTGTACACATGAGGACCTTCTCTGTACGTGGTTTTAATGGCATACCTAGAAGGACCCCCTCTGTACGTATGGTCGGTCCATACCTTTTCTATTTGCCTGAATTTGTACATTGAGCTTGGGCAATGAACCCGATTTTAAATGCCCGGTGTGTTTTATAATATGGTGATTACGTCATTGTCTACAAATTTAAGAGATGTATCGGTATATTACATAACCACCATTGCATGATTTCAACCACTTACAAAAAACATGCTTTTCTAAGCCAATAAATTTCGCCTCAAGATTTTTGCACAATCATTCACATGGGTAATTATCAGACTCAGTTTGATCATAGCCTTTAGTTCTTCACCACACTCGGGATTGTGTAATCCATCATCATTATGACGTGAACGGTACCGGTCATTATTCCACTTGAGTGACATGCTTGAAATCCGTGGACAAATCAGGGTTTGAACATCAATGGAGTTACTCCCACGTACTTAGTAACGCATGTTCAGTTCTAGTAAGTACGTGAGTAATAACAGTCTTTAAAAGCGAAAGTAGTCAACGAAACAACTGGGATTAACTGTGATTTGTCATGACAGATGGTTGAACTACCGTGTCCATTCGAGTGTGAGGATTGAAAGCTGATAATCGGTGAACTGATATTTCAAAAGTTATTGTTTGATAAAGATTTTAGCGTTGTTGTGGTTAACTTTGTGGTGCTACAGGCTTATTGTTTTATTTTCAATGCACACTTTAGGTGCAATAAGAAGGTCACACTCTGATATTCAGAAACGATGCCATGCCTCGAGGTAATGTGAACTGAATTGAAGACCACCATACGTGGCTCGTTGGGGAAAAATGTTCTCTTCATGGTCATTGGGCAAGAAGATTGCCTGAATCTAGAAATGATCTAAACGGCAATCAATGCTGAAGTTAGTGGACCCCTGTGAATCGAACTGTGATATTAGTCAGGTACGTGTAGAATGCTCAATCAGTATGACTATGGTGTTAATTACTAGATAGCCTTCTATTGTTGCGGGTTCAAACAGGGAGTAACCGCAGATCAAAATTTGCACAACAGGTAGCATGTTTGTGTATGCATTGTGTTATTTTAAACGAGATGCTCTTTATACAAAGAGCATCTGGAATATATAACAACACGGAAGCAGTGTCAGCATACATATATTCTTGTATTTAGCCTCTGTGACCTTGTGCGAGACCTTTTCGGTTTTCGGATGATAATTTGAGTTTGAGCTGTTTTTTGTTGAACTGTCCACACAGCTCAGGGCTCGAAAGAATTTTTGCTGAGTCACTTTTTGGACTTTCATGGTTGTTTTCTCAAAATCTCAATTGTGTTGTTTTGTATCGACACATGAGGACCCTCTAACATGCCAATCTCACGAACGTGATACAATGTTTAGCATTCTAGTAGTTGCATTAAATCGTTCAATATAATACACAAGCGAGGACAACCATTTGCAAGATTATCATGAGGTAATATCTGCCAATGCATGGATTACGAGGTAGTATCTGCGATGTTTGCGCCGCATCAGATATTGTAATCATGAGTTGCATGCATGAGCAAATCTTGGTTCAACATGAATCATGACTCAATTGTGGAAGCGCGAGTGTCGGATTTCTTGGGTGTTTATCACGCTGACGTGAACGCATGTATTCTTGATTGAATTATATCCACTCTATGGTATGTTGTTCATGGCTGTGGAATGGTTCCTATTGAGGTGCAGCGCTGATAAATATATCATTGAAAACAAAGGACCTCAGAACCAACCTCAGCTGCCTGTCTGAGGTGATATGCCTATTTGTATCCTGACATCAGGGAAGGAGGTAATATGCATTGAAAATACGACACTAAAACAGGGTTTTAACCCCCCCCCCCCCCCCCCCAAAAAAAAAGGTTGGAATTTCGACATTGAAAACAAGTTACAGAATTGAAAGCAGTAACCTGCATGTGGAACATTTTAAGAACAGTCAATTATATTCCATGAAAGTACTATTCATTCCATCAAACACTTCAATCCGTAAGCAATATTTGTAGTGATCTGCGATAGGGCTCATAGCATAATTTGATGAATAGATGACCATCACCCTTTTCAATTTTCGCTCCTAATTCATGTGCTTCAGATCAGATGTACAACTCATTACTAAATGAATATATGTCGTCAATTATAGGACGTGGAATTTGAAATATACTATGCAGTTAAATAATTCGAATATTGGCGTTTGCATGTGTATAAAACTAAATATTTATATCACTCAATGCAAGAAGAAACATTTACACCGTGGCCAGTTTCATGGAAATTTTTTCTACATCATCTACTGTGGTGATACACTGATTATAACTAAACCTGAGTATGTAATGAAGTACCGTGATGAATAAGATATGGCAATCAAGATATGATTGGATCTGCTTGATTGGATATGATTGGATAATTGCATTGCACAACTTTGAATTTTAATCATCTAAATAGCATTCACTATCCATTTTGTTGTAGACAAGTTGGATCCTGTTATTTAAAATAAATTCACTACGAACCTTTGATTACTGGGTTACATTTTCCTAATATTTTGACCTTCAAAACCTCATCGACCCAAATAATCATAGCATCAACCACGTGTGTATTTTATGACACGTAAATTACGAGGTAGTGTCTGTGGTTGTTTTACCACATCAGAAGGGCAGTTATCGATTCCGTTGTTCAGCAAAGCAGTATTTATTGTGGAACCTTGAGCGTCGGATTTCCTGGTTGTTCATCACGATGTGGACACATTCGTTTTCTTTAAATGTTTCCACTCTACTGTTTGTGGAATGGTTCTTATCACAGCGTATCTCTGAGCGTTATAATAGAAGCCAGCAAACAGTGAACACCAAAACTGTTTGTATACTTGGTATTCTGATGTGCGCAACTTTTGTTCATATCAAGACGGTGAACTGTCATTGTGTTTGGATTTCAGATTTTGCATATTACCTGTTCGTGTGGGGGTAAATATGACATTGCAATACGGCTTTGAAAATACAAGAGTATCTGTAAACACACTATGGACTCGAGACGAAGGACGTGCATGATGATGTTGCTAGAGAGGAAACGTACATGATATTATTCCAGGAGCTTGAATACGAAAGTCCATTAATAAAAAATGGGAGGGATGTTTTATTTCTATCGGAGTTGTGGCATGGTCCTCAGATGGGAACACCGATTAGACTAATTGTATCACACCTATTCCAAGACGATTTGTTATAGTTTCAAACTGGCAAAAAAAATGTGCCTGGATGATAATACTCTGGACTTTATGAGAATTTTAGAAAAGAAGCGCCTTTGGTGCACATAGGCCATTGTCCGCTGTTATCATTTAGCAGATATTGCAACAAAAGAGCGGTAGCTTTTAAAGTGTATTTGTTGACATGCGACAACTCACATGCTCCCATATCTCGTTTTGCCAACATGAAAGTGTACCGTGTACCGGGTTTACAGAATAATCTCATGTGAATTAGCCCCTGTGGACAGGGAAAATGTCTGTGAAGAACAGTCAATCAAGATTATACCAGTACCATTTTTCACCAGTAACAATACATACCTGTTTATGGTTAAGGAATGTCCGGATTCTTCGTAATTGTCGTACGAGAGCAGATGACAATGATCAGAGACACCGAATGTGTTGTCCGTGGTAACTTTGATGAGAAAGTGGATGTCCAGTGGCTGTCGGGCTTATTGTCAACTAATTATACCATTCTGATGTCACCAGCATATCAATTATATCAATTATTGATATTGTAACGGATCTGGGGGTTAACCGGAGCTGACGGAAAATTCGGGACTGCTGCTACACAGTTAATATGGCTAGAAGTCTTTGAGAATTGGTAGCGTGGTCTGGAATGGACCTCCAACCGTTTCCGACTGCAATCTGCAACTGCACCTGAAATGTAGATTCCGGTTGCGTTTTCGCTTCCGGTACTGCAACTGTTCCGTCAGATAATGTCTCTGCAACTGCTCCCTCGTTTCCGTCTCTGCAACTGCTCCGTTAATTTTGTCTCTGCAACTGCTCCGTCAGGTACCGTGTCCACAACTGCTCCATCAGGTACGGTCTCCGCAACTGCTCCGTCAGGTACGGTCTCTGCAACTGCTCCGTTGATTCCGGCTCTTCAACTGCTCCGTTGATTCCGTCTCCGTCTTCTTCTCTGATGATCTGGGTTCTGGATCACCCTCAGACATTATCAGCTTTATCTTAACCGACTGCTAATTTGTATATCTTTTCTCCATATTTCTCTCTTTACCGGTTACCGTTACTTTATCATTCATCAAGTTTCTTCAGGAACACGGAAAAATGACTCGGATGATATTTTCAAGTTTATTTTCTAAGTGTACAGTCGGAAGACATGAATTGTAATCATCTGCATGACCTAATAGACGTGGAATCAATACCAAGTATTAAGTATTCCGAGCAAACAAAACAGGGTCCGTTAACCAATCTCATAGTCCGGGGACAGAAAGTCATATCAGGCATACGAAGTGAGAGAGAACAAAAATGACAGGGAAACTCATGAACCCCCAAAAATGGCCATTAGAAGGTGGAATCAGGTGTTCCAGAAAGAGTGAGCATTTCCTGCCCCACTAGTGGCACCCGTCATGAATTCCCCAAAATTAACGAGTTCTGGAGTACTCTGCTCTGAGAGATGGGTCTGAACAGGTCGACGTCAGGACACCAACTCTACTGACCCTCGCCAGGACGAGGGCCTTTATAGACTGAGAGCCGGTGCCACGTGACCAACTGATTGTGACGTCACAGACCGACAAAACACTGATTTTTCCGGAATTTCTAAAAACATGCTAGAACCAATCAGTAGCTGCCACGTCACCTTTTAAACCGAAAATGAGGCTGATCACGTGACCTTTTGGAAATTACGTAGTTTGACGTTTTGTACTCCGGGGGCTACGGTTCAACCGTGAGGGTGTCCAGTAGTTCCAAAAATCATTCTAGGTTCTAAGCCGGAACACCTTTTCTAATATTTTCCTTAATAATACCTCAAATATGAAACTGTATGAACTGCTGAGCACATAAACATATTCAGGAGCTATTATTCAACCGTAATATCACGAAATAATGTACGAAATATCTTGGGGAACGGTTGGGAACACCCCAAATCCGACACAATATAATTGCTATGAATCGCGTTATTGTGTTTAGTTTATTTTGGCAAAAGCTAGGTATGGTTGAACAAACGTAAAATCTTTAAGTACCAATGATCGTTTGTTCTCGTGATCGAATTTGTCATTCGAATATGTGCTCTGAATATACATGTATTGTGCTCATTAATTTATGAACCCTTGCGTAAATGTTATTTTACACCTTGGCTGGTGATTGGGAACTGGCCAGAAAACTATTTCACTAGATTAATTTGTCATAAATTATTCCGATTGTTTGTTCGGCAGGTGTTTACTAATTTTCTGCCTCTGATTTTCTGACTTCATGGTAATTTGATGGTATCAGTGAAAATTCAATGAATACAACTCCATGTCTCAATTGTTTCTGTCAAGTTTGATGAGTATCCAGTTTGAAAAATAGCGTTCAAGTGCGTTTGGGTTATTGTAATGTACTAATTAATTGATGGCAGAATGCCGTTATATATGGTTGGCCTCACAATTACAATAATTGACGCGCTTCCCTCTTGGATAGAACACACACTTATATTCATCACTCCCTTGTGTATTACATGGTCGAAGTTTATTCAAGGTCGATGCTTCTGTCCATGCCATCTCAGGTGCCCACAGGCATTCCCAGTAAAAAAGGTAGTATTATGGAGTTGTGCGTGAGGGGCAAAATTTGGTGGCAGAATACATGCGGGCGAAGTCAAGATGTAAATCTCCACGGTCTCTGGCGACTATGAGGCAAAAACTCATCTAGTCAGTCGATGTGTTTTGATTAATTTTGCTTCGGAACACCTACAAACTCTATACTGCGATCACTGCATACTCTGATAACGGGAACTCAGTAACACGTCTATATCCCACTGGACGCAGCCATGCTGTCTACTAATTTGGAACATTACTGTTGTAAGTTACTGTGCATTTACCCTACATTTTTTTTTATATATCCCATGTGGTCGTATCGCGTGTCCTTAAGATATTCCCTGTGATTAATGGGTGGAACCTATATTTTCACCATAATAAACGGAAAAGAAAGTAATTTGTGGAGAAGAGGAATATTATGGAGTACCAAGGGAGTGTATCTACTGCCATCCAATTTGTTCACTGCCTTACAAGTTTCTGTACGTGATAGTTCATATCAACCACGTAAATGGATTTGCATGTGTATCCTGTAAATATGCATGCTGTACATAACACGTGGATCCTGTGTAAAGGCTGCAATTTTGGTGTGAATAATAGTTGAAAATTCACATGGCAACCTGGCTTTGTAGGTATACCATGAAGAACTGAATAATATAAGAATCCAGATCTCCCTGGATAAGCCAATAGCGCGGTCCTTTCAAGAACTGTTAAGTCTCTAATTTAAATTTCTTGCGCATATATACAATTGCAGGCAGAACGAATACCGGTGTAAAACAAATGGTCGTTCGTAGGAAAAGAAGCCCGGGATCGAATACGCCCATAAAGACAACCAGGTGTCCATAAAATTCAGCACCGTTTTCAGTTTCACCCGGAATTCAATATATTGACAATAAAGTTATTATTTGCCAATATTGTTCAAATACATGATAATATATGCCCATATGAGAAGCATATACATACTTTGAGTACCGTCACAATAGTTATACACACTGAAATATCACTGTGGAAATCGGTGGTGTTCCGACTGTTACACAATGTCGACCATCAATACTACGGTTCTCAACATTCGGCGCTCTGTGACTGAAATCGTAGCTCGTTCTGGGACATCAAAAATAAATATATATGATTCTTAAAAGGAAAGATGCAGTCAGAAAATGGAACAAATGTGCTGATATTTCTGCACCATAATAACGAAAATTGGGTACTGACATACGGTATAAACATGCGAAGCGGTGGCAGTAGGGATAAGTGTGATACCAGGCTGATTGAATGCACACCGTGTGATGTGTGTATTCTGACACGCTGACACCCACATGTTTACGGTGAGAGTGACTCCATTTGAAGAAAATATTTGAAGAAGTATTCGTCGGATTATATTAATTAAATGAATTGTTTACATCCCACACTAAAACAAACGTTCAAAGTTTAAAGTCTTCGAAAGCAGCCTTTTTCCCCAGTCGAAGAGTATTCCCCATGGGATTATCAGACAGCGTATGAGAAGTCTCCCCGCAGATGTTGTAACATAGTTCTGACACTGTATCGCGCGTGTCAGCACACCTGTCCCTCACGTTCGGCATATCTGGTCCATACAATGTTCTGGGGGTCCATTTAATAAATGTCAGATAGTATGTACTCCAGTACTCCAGTATGATCAGTCAGCATTTCACGTACCAATGCTCACTTTCCCATGAATTTCATGACGCTGTACGACCACAAGATGGGGAGCTGTTTTTCATGTCGTAAACTGGGGTTCCCGTTTTAACAGTGAGTTTGAGGTAATCCGATATATGGTTCGACAACCCATTGGCATAAGGCCGTATCTATCCGCAGTGGGGCATACCGCCTCCGGTCAGGTGCAGTGATTGGAGACATAATGGCTGACTTCAAGCTTTGGTCCCGTACATGGACGAACTGACTATCCAATCCAGTGCAATGGTGAAAGGCATGGTGGCTGACTCCTCGTTGGGCTACTAGTAGTGCTTACTTCATCAAAGTATTCGTCTCAGTAACGTATAGGATTCGGAGACAGGATGGCTGATTTCACAATGGGCCCCCAGTAGTGCTTACATCCTCAAAATATTCGTCTCAGTAACGTACAGGAGTGGGAGACAGGATGGCTGATTCCACGTTGGGTCCCCAGTAGTGCTTACTTCATCAAAGTATTCGTCTCAGTACCGTACAGGAGTGGGAGACAGGATGGCTGATTCCACGTTGGGCCCCCAGTAGTGCTTACTTCATCAAAGTATTCGTCTCAGTACCGTACAGGAGTGGCAGACAGGATGGCTGACTCCAAAGTGGGTCCTTGGTATGGATGATCTCCTACCTGTGTTTACCTTACTCCAGTGCAAGGGTGCAAATGAGGATGGCCGACTCTGATCTTCAGTCCCTGACAGAGGCTAAATTATTGTAGGGATTTGGGTTGTCAGGCACAGGATTGTTGTGTCAATATGACCTGCTAATTCCGTTCATATTTATTCCGTTCATATCTTAAACAGCGATCTAGTTAGTATTTGGTGGTTGAGGTATTGAGACTCTGCTAGTAGTATTCTTCTTTGGTGATTTGATCATCAATTCAGCAGATTTAAAATCGAAATCAGGTTCAATCATATCACATCACCTGAAAATATCACCAGTCTAACATGCCTGACATCAGTTCATAGGTCAAACTTGAAGAACCTTTGTTCCTATGTAATAAGTGGGAATCGCTTTGGCTTAGGGTCAAATATCATTTCAAATGAAGCAATAAACACAGGTCAATTTTAAAGACGACCGTACAACAGCTGTACATTTGCTCATATAGTATTTCAAGTGTATATTCAACGCTGAACATATTATGTCTGTTGAATGATCAAAAAGTCCATAAAATATGTTGCACCAAGACACAGAAACATCTGAGATGGAAATGTATATCAAATGAAGATTTAATCTAATGACAGATTTATCCTTGCAATGTTTATCAATGTTGATATTCTTAGCCTTCTTTTGTGCAGGAATGCAAAGCAAGGGGTTCGAAAGCAATTCAATGCCTTCAAATAGTCAATATGGACGTCACAAAAAAGAATGAATCAAGTTTGTTTTCCTGTTGATGCTTTTCTAGAGCCTTTTCACTGTAATGAATATATCAAGCAAAACATGTACATGTACAAAATTGTTGGATTGAATTACGCTTTTCGGCATGAATCGAAAGATGTAGATCTATATCATGTACGTACATGTCGGTCATATCGCCATCGTCAAAATTTATCGTGTCATTTTATGGCATGTGTAAAACGAGTCCAATGGAACGTGCTTGGAACTATCCAAAGGGACTGCTCGCAAAAAATCGCAGATTAGTTCTCAACATTTACACAATACTAGTCTGTGTGCCTGACATGAGGGAATGTCCGCAAGAATGCTCCCATTTTTCCCGGTGATGCACTGAAATGTTGACGCACATCAAAACTGAATTATCTCTGCTCATGTGGAAATCAGAGCGAGTCAATAGGCTTTGTACAGTTTTGAGGATAACATGCTAGTGTGTCCTTGCATCACACTCACACACAGGGGGATTTATTGAAGACGACGTGACAATTTAAATTAAGCAAGCAAAAAATGAAAAATGTTATTCATTCGACGTCAGTGTTGTTCACTGCATTGGAAATTGAACTTGTCTTTATCCCCTGTTTCAGGATTGTTCTGATCAAATCATATCATATCAATATATTATTGCATCATAAATCGCCAAAAGGCATATGTTTACCATTTATGTTTCAAATGCAATACATATGCATCGAACATAAAGGCTCAACCCACTAACGGAGGGTTTTCACTAACGCGGTAATCTCACAACAATCCACGGACGGAATGCTTCTGTTTCCCTACCGGATGCATTCATGTTTTAAACCATATCAAAAAGCATGGATGCAACAAATACAACATACCATATGCATCCCACATCAAGGAGTTTTGAGGTTATGTTCTTACGTAATGTATGTGTGTTATATTATTTACCACTTTTTGAAGTTCAAATCCCAAATTACTTCGTTTCTATTGCGAAATGTTGTATTCTAAATTTCCTGTTGGCATCATTGAAATGTATCGGGGGTAATAGATTGATCATCTTGCAATTGAACAAATGAGCAGCATCCTATTGGACGAGAGAACACTTTTGAACAATATAGACCAACGTTATAGTATAGGAAAACTAATATTATAGACAAATAACGATACATCAAAACTATCCTGCCATGATATATAACGATGTTATACAATTAGCCATTCATTTTCCTTGCTATGTCCTTTTCGTTGTTAATTACAAACATGAACATGTTTGTAGTTTTGTGTAACTTAAGTTTTGTGCATTAACGAGCTGGGACGTAGCACCTTATGATAGTGAAAGAAACCATCAGGCACCATCACTCAGTGCTCGAGTGACCATTATAAGTCCGAAAGGGAACAACAAAAGACTAATGCGGCATTATATTTCATTATAAATTTATTTTCGGCACTGCAGGTGCGTTACAGGTTAAACGTATCTGCCCAGGAATATGGTAATCTCTTGCTCACCACACATCGGAGAGTGCTAGCCTTACAGACAACAGCTATTTATTCTCCATAAAATCGGTGCCGCAGCGTCTGGAGTATGTTCAGACACAGCCCATTAGTTTGAATCTGAGAGTTAGACATGAAGACCACAAGGGGGAAATTGGGGGCTTTCTAATAAAAACTGACAATAATAGTCTGGGAACTATATTTCAAAGCTCTTTTTTATTTTGAAGTCACTTGCAGTCTGTACCAAATCAATGATGTAAGTGTACCACCCAAAACAAACAGAAGATCAACAATAATATATATCTTTGTGTAAACTTATTTAAAATTGATTGCACAATCTGACATGTTTGTACACTCTTGCTCAGAATTCATAGATAACACCGAAAAACAAACTGGACTATAATAGAGGACGATGCAGACAAAATACCATAAAATATTCCACACATATCCGCTGATATGATTTAGCGTTGCAAATCTTCAAAATAGGCTTCTGGAATGTTATCACATCCAATTCACGGATACCACATCTTAATATCCATTTTGCAGATGTCCAACTTAAAATTGAGTCTGAACAATATTTCAAAATGATAAAGTGCCTTTTAACTTGATGTCGAATTTGTCAGGTTCTCCATTTCGTTAGAATGATCCCGAATAAAGAAAAGATCATTCGGTGATGAAAGAAGGCTTCGAGATGCGGACGACGTCTTTGTATTGATACTGTTAGACAGGTTAATGTTATGTCTGATATCATATCGGAAGGCAAGTCCACGTTGTTTCGGGTTGCGTTCACTACACACTCCCTTCCATCCTGTCTGTGCGATACTCATGTTGCACATCGACACTTGTCAACATTATATAAACTGTCCGAGAGGACAGGAGAGGTGTTGACAGCTCTTGGGATGTATTGGAATACTTAATGTGAGTAAGAAACATCGACTAGGAATAGATGGATCAATTGAATCAATGTAAGCTATGCATATGCGTATCTGAAATATATGTCATAAATCTATACATGTGTAGATACAGTGGTTCGTTGGTATGTTTGCAACTTTATTTATATATATAGATTTATATTGTTTTATTTGATATCTCTTGACTTACTAACTCCACGTGCACTGTCCATTGCACAGTGAAATATTCCAGACGTATCAACTTTAAATTGAATCTGAGCATTATCTCAGAGTAACATTAATAGGGTGCCGAGGTACTTCGTAAATATTTCACCCTGTGAAATGACATTGCACTTGTCAAGGGTTCCGTTTGTCGGGATGGTACTCTAAAAGAGGAACTTCTCACCAGTGATGTATGGAAAACTTCAGGGATGCGGACGATGGGGAAGTCTTTGATGCTGCTAGACAGGTTAATGTTCTGTCTGATACCATATCCGCAAAGAAGGCGAGTTTACATTGTTCAGTTTGCATTCACTGCACTTGGGTTCATAATATCAATCTCTTTATTGAAAAGACATCTTTATATCCCCTCTCTCTAAAACTATCGAGATTGCGCATATTATTTTTATATTTGAATAATTTCCAAATATTTCTAAAAAAAATCACTGCATCGCACTGTTCCTCATCAGGGAAATTTATTTTGTCATTTTAGTTGCACACAAGCACAATGTGATGTGATTGGAACTATCCAGCAGAAAATGAAATTTCGACTTGTGGCACAAAACGTATGCTCAGGGACCTTCAACTTGTTACTATCGAGCAAATGAGCAATGTTCCTTTGGGCACATGTGCACTGAATTGTTACATGGACCAAGAGGTACGTAGTATGTCATACGTACAATAGCGATGACTATATGCATAAGTCATTGTTCTGAGTGTGTTATTTGTTTTCCCAGCACTAGTGTCGCCAAAATCCAGACTGAGCCTTTCTTCCTCGCACGGACCATTGCCAGATTATAACTAATTGACAATCCTTACATGAATTACAGACTCGATAATCGTACTGTCTTAGATGTGAATGGTATGAGTGCGGTATTGGGTTTTCCCGAACATTGAACATTTTCGTACATTGAGTATCTTGTACATATTTTATAACAAAACGAACGAAATTGAATTTAATAAGTGGCCAACTTCGTCAACAGTATGATAATTTTATATTTTCTGCTTCATTAAATCGGAGTGCTTCTGTCATCATTATCCGCAACTTCAATGACAAAAATACCCAACGAAGCCATTCGTCTTTGGATATGGTAATGTTATGTTGTAACACACAATGAGAAGTGTTAGACTCACTAACAAACATTTGCCACTTGTTCCTCTCAAAGTCGGTGCCACGGCGTCTGGAGTATGTTCAGATGGAGCCCATTAGTTTGATTCTGAGTTAGACGTGTATAACACCAAGAGGGAAAATGGGTTTTACAATAAAAACCCGACACGAACAGACTGTTCAATATGCAATGACTTGATCTTCTGTCTCGAGCCTTTACTTTTGTTTCAAGCTCGCTATTTTGGATTTTCTCCGAGGATCACTTTGCCACTTCGATTTACCCACATGAGACAAAAAAAGATCGGCAACAATAAATTATATTGAAAAAAAAATAGACTTGATTTCCCATAGTTTACGTTTATGGAGTGGTTTTCATTTATTTCCATATCTTTGCTTTTTGCATCCCGATGGCATGTACAATGAAATATTCCACACACTTTTGTCACATTGTGTAACAAATGAACTGAAAACAGCTCTTCATGCATTACTTTAGCACGAGGATTATTTCCATTTAGGGTACTGCAAAACAATCCAGTGTGTGACAAGACAGAAACACCGTTCATGCCAAATTGCATTAAATTGTTGGAGTAACCCCATACTCTATTGCACATCAATTGGATGTGAGATTCGTGACCTTGAGCAACAATAGGGAGGCTCAACACTGTTCCATGATATCAGATATCTAATTCCAAGAAATGTTAGCAACTGGAGTAAAGGATTACAGGTCACAGTGGTGACATCAACCGTATATATGTGGACCATGCATTGGTGATGTCAACCGTGTATGTGTGGAAAATTCAGTGATATTTCCAAATAACAAAATATATGTTGTATCCTTTTAATGAACTATAAAATGTAATGAGGATTAATATCAAGGTCCGAGCTTCTTTCACATGACAGATGAATTGGCTGTTCAATGTTTGTCAAGATTTATTTGATAAAATTAATAAAAGGTTGTTTTTTTTTCGTTATAGCTATGTGTTTGTGAATATGTCGTGACGATTTGGGCACGAATGCGAAGTAACTCCTTGATATGTAGACCTAGTCCAGATCAGTAGTAATTTAGCTGTAAAATACGAATGTCTGATCACCAGTAATTCACTAAATTAAGTTTTCATGGTCAAACTTCTTGCTTGAGATCGCAATCCGTAATTATGTTGTTTATTGATGGCCGACGTTGACTATATGTCGGATCCTGCATCCAACCATTAACAGTTCTAGAAGCCGTTAATATGCAGTGTATAAAAATGCTCTCTGTAACACATAACTACAGCTGTGTGACGAACCAATGGATTCTACAGACAGGATGTCAGCGATTTATGTTCTGTGTGTGGTTTCCTTTCACACATTGGAGGTCGTAAATTCACCACTGTTTATAGTTTGAAATGACTTATTCTCGTGTGTCAGTAACATTGGCCTATGGAATACGAATTTATAGCAAAGCACAGGATTCTAAGAATGATAACCCATCGTTTATTGATGTTGTCGATATGCCAGATGTCACACATTTGTTTGTGATAACAAAGTGGAAGGTGATTGTACAACATATTATGTCTTCACTATAATGCCATTATAATCCCATTATTAATGGGATTATTTCATTTAAATCACGTGTACCACGATCGAATGATCACTGATCAGTTCTCCAATCACGTCTGATATGTGAAGTGCAGTACAGGATTTCAATTTCGATGAACGACATACCAATGCAGCAACATATGTCATTTACCGATCAGCGTGGAACATGTTTCTATGTTAATGCTATTCATCACAAGAACGAGGAATGTGTTCCTGTCATGGGACATTGTCACCAATGGCACAATTGTCATATATGTATCTGGTGATGACATCGAGCGTTTTCTTGGATGCGAGACAGCTATTGTGTTCATGGTATGTCAATGAATATAAGCTATTTATTTAGTCGCTATAAAGACCAAATTATGTCTAATTGATTTGAGGGGAACCTGATGGAATGTTCGCCAAAAGAGACAATATTTGGATATCCTGTACACACTGAACTAGTTTTCGTTTCCCCCGCCACTCAAGTCGATATTTTATATGGCGATGATGTGCAACAGTCGGACGACGGTAACAGTATTGAACTTGGTTGGTGTCTTGCATTCCAAACTGTATCTAAATTCTATTCAAGCGACACTTACATTCTGATTGCCCGCTCGGTCTGCATTAAGTAAGCCAAAGCACCAGTCGTCGCCATTCAAGCTAGCCCAAGATAATATTGGAGCGCATCAAAGAAATATGACGTTTGGAGTATAATACAATCTGACATCCTCATCAGATATTTTTGCCGATTAATATCTCTTCGTCTCAAGTACATTTGCATGGAATCGCGCATGTGTAATTATCAGAATGCGATTCTTCATTGCTCAAATTTCATGTTCATTCCACTCGGAATTCTGTAATAAATCATCATTTTGAGGTACAATCAAGCACGTTTTTAGTTGATGGACAAAAAGAAATTCTTAAACAAAACACATCGTCAAGACTTCAAATCCATCCACAGTTACATTCCAGGCACTATAGATTTCTTCCACACAGGTAATCTATGCACACATCGAGTACGTAAATGATCAATGACAGGTCATGACCATGAGATTAGTTCAGTATTAATGGGTGGAATCAACTATGGTGTCTGTATTTAAGGATGTCATATTGTTTTTTCCGCGCAGATGTTCTATGAAAAACCCTTCTAAGATTCAAAATCATATCTTGTCGAACACACTTTGTGTAATTTGTCACATACTCCCATGTTTTCAATGCTTAAAGTGTTCAAGTCAGAACAGAAAGTTATTCGATAACCATAGCATGATGGCCGTGAACTAAGTCATACGAGTATGGTCTACATATATGGACATTGGTACATACATAACGCCGATAACAATGATTGAGAAATCATAAAATCATATATGCATGACGAAAGCGTAAATCAGAAAAAATGCTGAAATTTCAAATGCTTCATAGCAAAGACAGACACAAACATTTCATGATTGTGTATCTTACTGGGGTTTGAAGCCGCCAGCAGATTTCCTACCACAGTCCTCTCATGACATTAGATAAGCAGATTGCTTGGCTCTGAAAGTGATTTAAAGAGCAATTAATTCCACACTAGATAATGGACTCACTGGTCCGTACCTGATTGTTGACATCAAAGTACATGGAGCAATCACAAGGTATCATGCAAAGCATGGTTGAAAAACACAAAATATTGCGTCTAGAAACAATAACCTACCATCAACTCAGTAGCCTTTTGGCTTGTGATTAGGTACTTATGTACTTGTCATATGTCTATTCCATGGGGTTTGTTTCGGATTTCCAAATTATTTTCATAGGTTGTTGGGCAGTTGTATATTAATTCCGTCAGGTGTACAGTAGAAACTACTACATTTACCACACTGTCTGGTCGGGCTTTGTTTCTATTGCAAAATGTTGTATCTTACATCTCACGAAATGATACATCTCATGAAAATTAAACGACTCCCCATTTCGAAGGATGGCATAAATTGACTTATGAATTGAGTGGCACCAGGTTTGTTTGCCTGACTATTCTTGTACAAGACAATGTGATCGGTTGAACATGTTGAATGATATAAGCCGTCTATGCGTAAAATATTCAGGTTACATAAATAGCAATGATGATGTCATTTGGCTATTATTGCCGGATCATATACAACACTTCCTAGCATTTCATTCGAGTATATGCACCGTTATGATAAGAACACTGGGAAACCAGATCTACCAAATCTATGAAGCATGATCTAGCAGATACTACATATACCGCAGATACTACACTATGTTTCCCACATCAGAATGGTGATCATCAATTCTTCGGCTCAGCAAATCTTTGTGCATCATATTTGCTGATTCAATGAAGATTGAATTAATTCTGTAAAGTAGTCAGTTGAACTTGATATGTTCTCGTCAGATCAGCGCCTAAGTTCATGCGTAAATTATATATCGTGAATCCATACACATAAACTTTACAATAATTTTCCACCTAGCTTCAAAGTACACCATAGTACATTATATCCAGGTATTCACGAATATTAATCTTATTGGTCTAAATATTGAGTAATAATATATGATTTAAAAGCTCATGATATAGCCTGTTTGTACGGTATAGCCATGATTGTGCGGTAGCCTTTCTTATCTGGATAACCCTATATAATTACGGAACATGTTTGGGATAATTCCATGAACACAGATCCCCCCCCCCCAAAAAAAAACCAGCAACATGTGATTCATGGTAACGTGATTAACTATCACGTTAATCATCGATATTTGAAATGAATTACCCTTCTTAATAAAATATGGAAATCTTGACAGAGTTCTGGGTCTCATGGGAGGGTAAGCTTCGGTGGTATTTAAGTTTTCTACAGCACCTCGTGACACATGCCCTTTAACAGACTATTGACGGTAATATTTCTAACCTAGAATCTATAAGGATTACACAGTGAATATTATAGGTAATGAGCAAAACGTTAAAATTGCTTGGGGTTATTGACTCAGTAGGATGGAGTACCATGTAAAGCATATTAATGAAAATGATTTTGAACAGTGAGTTCATGGAACCGTTCGTATTTATGTATCATTGCCATAACTTTGAGAATGATTTGTCAATGTGTTGATTCATGGGTTTCTTGTGTATTGTGTACACCCCATTTTAAACATACAAAACAATTGCTTTCTTCTAAGATATAATAATGTTTATGGGGACACTGCAGTCATGTCCAAGACCAACCATTCCAAAAAATAAACATAAATGCTAAATTTTGTAAGAGCGGTAGAAAACCAGTGTGAAGTTTTCTAGGCATACCAAACTCACCAGCTCAAGCAATGATCACGTCCGAACCCAGAAGTGATATGGAAAAAATAGCCATTCAATGTTTGCTAAATGTTGTACCATTTGGTATGAAGTATTCTAATCTATTCATTATCAGATGGACCAAAAACCACGTAGAGAAAGGACCCTTTCTCTAAGTGGTTTTAATGGAAAACTTAGATGGACCCCCTCCGTACGTGTTTTTTTAATGGTCATATTAGATGTAAAATACCAAACATAACATGCCAATCTCACGAACGTGATACAATGTTTAGCATTCTAGTAGTTGCATTAAATCGTTCAATATAATACGCAAGCGAGGACAACCATTAGCAAGATTATTATGAGGTAATATCTGCCAATGCATGGATTACGAGGTAGTATCTGCGATGTTCGCGCCGCATCAGATAGGGTAATCATGAGTTGCATGCATGAGCAAATCTTGGTTCATCATGAATAATGACTCAAGTGTGGAAGCGCGAGAGTCGGATTTCTTGGGTGTTTATCACGCTGACGTGAACGCATGTATTCTTGATTGAATTATGTCCACTCTATGGTATGATGTTCATGGCTGTGGAATGGTTCTTATTGAAGTGCCGCGCAGATAAATATATCATTGGAAACAAAGGACCTCAGAAACCACCTCAGCTGCCTGTCTGAGGTGATATGCCTATTTGTATCGTGACATCAGGGAAGTACGTAATATTAAAAACCCCAAACGGGTTGGAATATTGACATTGGAAACAACAGTTACAGAATTGAAAGCAGCAACCTGCATTATCAAACATTTTAAGAAAGCCAATTATATTCCATGAAGGTACTATTTATTCCATCAAACACTTCAATCCGTAAGCAATATTTGTAGTGATCTGCGATAAGGCACACCTCACAGGGTGATGCATGACCATCACCCTTTTCAATATTCGCTCCTAATTCATGTTCTTCTTCAGATCAGATGTACAGCCCATTACTAAATCAATATATGTTATCAATTATGCAGTTTGGAATATTGGCGTTTGCATGTGTATAAGACTACACTTGTAAATATTCATATCGCTCCAGGCAAGCAGAGACGTTTACACCGTGGCCAGTTTTATGGATTTTTTTTTTCAAAATCATCTACCATGGTGATACACTGAATATAACTAAACCTGAGTTTGTAACGAATTACCTACCATGATGAATAAAATATGCCAATCAAGATATGATTGGATCTGCTTGATTGGATATGATTGGAAAATTGCATTGCATACCTTTGAATTATAATCATCTAAATAGCATTCAGTATCCATTCTGTAGTAGACATGTTGGATCATGTTATTTAAAATAAATTCACAACGATTCACCTTTGATTAATGGGTCACATTCTCCTAATATTTTGACTTTCAAAACCTCATCGACCCAAATAATCATAGCATCAACCAGGTGTGTATTCTGTGACACGTGAATTACGAGGTAGTGTCTGTGATTGTTTTACCACATCAGAAGGGCAGTTATCGATTCCGCGGTTCAGCAAAGCAGTATTTATTTCGGAACCTTGAGCATCGGATTTCCTGGGTGTTCATCACGCTGATGTGAACACATTCATTTTCTTCAAATGTTTCCACTCTACTGTTTGTAGAATGGTCCTTATCACAGCGTATCTCTGAGCGTTATAATACATGTAGAAGGCAGCAAATAGTGACCACCAAAACTGTCTTTATACTTGGAATTCTGACGTGCCCAAATTTTGTTCATATTAAGACGGTGAACTGTCACTGTGTTTGTATTTCAGATTATGCATATTACTTGTTCGTGTGGTGTTGCTGGTTGTTAGGTAAATATGACATTGTAGTACGGTATTGAAAATACAAGAGTATGGACACTATGGACTCGAAACGAAGGACGTGCATGATGATGTTCCTAGAGTGGAAACGTACATGATATTATTCCAGGAGCTTGAATACGGAAGTCCATTAATAAGACATGGGAGGGATGTTTTATTGCTATCGGAGTTGTGGCATGGTCCTCAAATGGGAATACCGATTAGACTAATTGTATCACACCTATTCCAAGACGATTTGTTATAGTTTCAAACTGGCAAAAAAGGTGCTGTGAAGTTTGTCGTGCCTGGATGAAAATACTCTTGATTTTATGCGAATTTTAGAAAAGAAACGCCTTTGGTGCACATAGGCCATTGACATTGAGCCGGTATTGCAACAAAAGAGCGGTAGTTTTAATGTGTGTTTATTGACATTCGACAACTCAAATGCTCCAATATCTCATTTTGACAACATGAAAGTGTACCGTGTACCGGGTTTACAGAATAATCTCCTGTGAGTTAGTTCCTGTGGGCAGGGAAAATGTCTCTAAATAACAGTCAATCAAGATTATACCAGTACCATTTTTCACCAGTAACAATACATACCTGTTTATGGTTAAGGAATGTCCGGATTCTTTGCAATTGTCGTACGAGAGCAGATGACAATGATCAGAGACACCGAAAGTGTTGTCCGTGGTAACTTTGATGAGAACGTGGATGTCCAGTGGCTGTCCGGCTTATTGTCAACTAATATTACCATTCTGATGTCACCAGCATATCAATTATATCCGTTAATTCCGTCTCTGCAACTGCTCTGTCAGGTACCGTCTCCACAACTGCTCTGTCAGGTACCGTCTCCGCAACTGCTCCGTCAGGTACTGTCTCTGCAACTGCTCCGTTGATTCCGCCTCTTCAACTGCTCCGTTGATTCCGTCTCCGTCTCCGTCTTCTTCTCTGATGATCTGGGTTCTGGATCACCCTCAGACGTTATCAGTTTTATCTTGACCGACTGCTAATTTGTATATCTTTTCTCCGTATTTCTCTCTTTACCGGTTACCGTTACTTTATCATTCATCAAGTTTCTTCAGGAACACGGAAAAATGACTCGGATGATATTTTCAAGTTTATTTTCCAAGTGTACAGTCGGAAGACATGAATTGTAATCATCTGCATGACCTAAGCCAGAGCACTGGAGTACTCTGCTCTGAGAGATGGGTCTGAACACGTCGACGTCAGGACACCAACTCTACTGACCCTCGCCGGGACGAGGGCCTTTATAGACTCAGACCCGGTATCACGTGACCAACTGATTGTGACGTCACAGACCGACAAAACACTGATTTTTCCTAAATTTCTAAAAACATGCTAGAACCAATCAGTGGCTGCCACGTCACCTTTTAAACCGAAAATGAGGCTGATCACGTGACCTTTTGGAAATTACGTAGTTTGACGTTTTTGTACTCCGGGGGCTCCGGTTCAACCGTGAGGGTGTTCGGCAGTTCCATCTCAACCGTCTAAAAATTATTCTAAGTTCTAAGCCGGAACACCTCTCTAATACCTCAAATATGAAACCGTATGAACTGTTGAACACATAAAACATATTCAGGAACTCTTATTCAACCGTAATATCACGAAATAATGTACGGAATATCTAGGGGAACGGTTGGGAACACCCCAAATCCGTTACAATATAATTGCTATGAATCGCGTTATTGTGTTTAGTTTATTATGGCAAAAGCTAGGTATGGTTGAACAAACGTAAAATCTTACCAATGATCGTACCAATGATCGTTTGTTTTCGTGATCGAACTTGTCATTGGAATATGTGCTCTGAATATACATGTATTGTGCTCATTAATTTAGGAACCCTTGCGTAAATGTTTTTTTACACTTTGGCTGGTGATTGGGAACTGGCCAGAAAACTATTTCACTAGATTAGTTTGTCATAAATTGTTTTGATTGTTTGTTCGGCAGGTGTTTAATAATTTTATCCCGTACACGATGAAAAACAACTGCATATGTTGCACATTGCCTGCCTCTGATTTTCTGACTTCATGGCAATTTGATGGTATCAGTGAATAATCAATGAATATAACTCCATGTCTCAATTGTTTCTGTCAAGTTTGATGAGTATCCAGTTTGAAAAATAGCGTTCAAGTGCGTTTGGGTTATTGTAATGTACTGATGAATTTATGGCAGAATGCTGTTATATATGGTTGGCCTCACAATTACAATAATTGACGCGCTTCCCTCTTGGATAGAACACACACTTATATTCATCACTCCCTTGTGGTCGAAGTTTATTCAAGGTCGATGCTTCTGTCCGTGCCATCTCAGGTGCCCACAGGCATTCCCAGTAAAAAAAGGTAGTATTATGGAGTTGCGCGTGAGGGGCAAAATTTGGTGCAGAATACATGCGGGCGAAGTCAAGATGTAAAATCTCCACGGTCTCTGGCGACTATGAGGCAACAATTCATTTAGTCAATCGATGTGTTTTGAATAATTTTGCTTTGGAAAAAAAACACCTACAAACTATACAGCGATCACTGCATACTCAGATAACGAAAACTCAGCAACACGTCTATATCCCACTGGACGCAGCCATGCTGTCTACTCATTTCGAACATTACTATTGTGAATTACTGCGCATTTACTCAACATTTTTTTATATATCCCATGTGGTCGTATCGCGTGTCCCTAAGATATTCGCTGTGAATAATGGGTGAAACCTATAATTTGTGGAGAAGAGGAATATTATGGAGTACCAAGGGAGTGTATCTAATGTCATCCAATTTGTTCACTGCCTTACCAGTTTCTGTACGTGAAAGTTCATATCAACCACGAAAATGGATTTGCATATGTATCCTGTAAATATGCATGCTGTACATAACACGTGGATCCTGTGTAAATGCTGCCATTTTGGTGTGAATAATAGTTAAACGTTCACATGACAACCTGGCTTTGTAGGTATACCATGAAAAACTGAATAAAATACAAATCCAGATCTCCCCGGATAAGAAGCCAATAGCGCAGTCCTCTCAAGAACTGTTAAGTCTCTAATTTAAATTTCTTGCGCATATATACTATTGCAGGCAGAACGAATACCGGTGTAAAAGGAATGGTTGTTCGTATGAAAAGAGGCCCGTGATCGAATACGTCCATAAAGATAACCAGGTGTCCATAAAATTCAGCAATGTTTCAGTTCCACCCGGAATTCAATATATTGACAATAAAGTTATTATTGGGCAATATTGTTTGAATACATGATAATATATGCCCATATGAGAAGCATATACATACTTTGAGTACCGTCACAATAGTTATACGCACCGAAATATCACTGTGGAAATCGGTGGTGTTCTGACTGTTACACAATGTCAACCATCAATACTACGATTCTCAACTTTCGGCGCTCTGTGAGCGAAAACGTAGCTCGTTGTGGGACAGCCAAAATAAATGTATATGATTCTTGAAAGGAAAGATGCAGTCAGAAAATGGAACAAATGTGCTGATATTCGGATTAACCCGTTTTAACAGCGAGTTTGAGGTAACCCGATATATGGGTATAAGGCCAACCGCCTCTGGTCAGGTTCAGGGATCGGAGACATAATGGCTGACTTCAAGCTTGGGTGCCGTGCATGGCTGAACTGACTATCCAATCCAGTGCAATGGTGAAAGGCATGGTGGCTGACTCCTCGTTGGGCTACTAGTAGTGCTTACATCCTCAAAATATTCGTCTCAGTAACGTACAGGAGTGGGAGACAGGATGGCTGACTCCACGTGGGGCCCCTAATAGTGCTTACGTCCTCAACGTATTCGTCTCAGTAACGTATATGAGTGGGAGACAGGGTGGCTGATTCCACGTTGGGCCCCCAGTAGTGCTTACTCCATCAAAGTATTCGTCTCAGTAACGTACAGGAGTGTGAGACAGGGTGGCTGATTCCACGTTAGGCCCCCAGTAGTGCTTACTCCATCAAAGTATTCGTCTCAGTAACGTACAGGAGTGTGAGACAGGGTGGCTGATTCCACGTTAGGCCCCCAGTAGTGCTTACTCCATCAAAGTATTCGTCTCAGTAACGTACAGGAGTGTGAGACAGGGTGGCTGATTCCACGTTGGGCCCCCAGTAGTGCTTACTCCATCAAAGTATTCGTCTCAGTAACGTACAGGAGTGTGAGACAGGGTGGCTGATTCCACGTTGGGCCCCCAGTAGTGCTTACTCCATCAAAGTATTCGTCTCAGTAACGTATATGAGTGGGAGACAGGATGGCTGACTCCAAAGTGGGTCCTTGGTATGGATGATCTCCTACCTGTGTTTACCTTACTCCAGTGCAAGGGTGCAAAGAAGGATGGTCGACTCCGAGCTTCAGTCCCTGACAGAGGCTAAATTATTATAGGGATTTGGGTTGCCAGGCACAGGATTGTTGTCAATGTGACCTGCTGATTCCGTTCATAGTTATTTGATCTTGAACAGCGATCTAGTTAGTGTTTGGTGGTTGAGATATTGAGACTCTGATAGTAGTACTTTTCTTTGGTGATTCGATTATCCATTCAGCAGATTTAAAATCGAAATCAGGTTCAATCATATCACAGGAACACCCGAAAATATCACCAGTCTAACATGCCTGACATCAATTCATAGGTCAAATTTGAAGAACCTTTGTTCCTATGTAATAAGTGGGAATTGCTTTGGCTTAGGGTCAAATATCATTTCAAATGAAGCAATAAACACAGGCAAATTTTAAAGACGACCGTACAACAGCTGTACATTTGCTCATATAATATTTCCAGTGTATATTCAACGCTGAACATATTCTGTCTGTTGAATGATCAAAAAGTCCAGAAACATCTGAGATGGAAACGTCTGCCCGAAATGAAGATTTAATCTAATGACAGATTTATCCTTGCAACGTTTATCAATGTTGATATTCTAAGCCTTCTTTTGTGCAGGAATGCAAAGCAAGGGGTTCGAAAGCAATTCAATGCCCTCAAATAGTCAAAATGGACGTCACAAAAAAAGATGAATCAAGTTTGTTTTCCTGTTGATGCTTTTCTACAGCCTTTTCACAATAATCAATATATCAAGCAAAACATGTACATGTACAAAATTTGTGGATTGAATTACGCTTTTCGGCATGAATCGAAAGATGTAGATCTATATCATGTATGTACATGTCGGTCTTATTTGTTACAACTTGTGACATGTTCCTGGGGTTTCTTATTACAATATTCGCCATCGTCAAAATTTATCGTGTCATTTTATGGCATGTGTAAAACGAGTCCAATGGAGCATGATTGAACCTATCCAAAGGGACTGCTCGCAAAAAATCGCAAATTAGTTCTCAACATTTACACAATACTAGTGTGTGTGCCTGACATGAGGGAATGTCTGCAAGAATGCTCCCAATTTTCCCGGTGATGCACTGAAATGTTGACGCACATTAAAACTGAATTATCTCTGCTCATGTGGAAATCAGAGCGAGTCAATAGGCTTTGTACAGTTTTGAGGATAACACGCTAGTGTGTCTTTGCATCACACTCACACACAGGGGGGATTTATTGAAGACGACGTGACAATTTAAATTAAGCAAGCAATGAATGAAAAATGTTATTCATTCGACGTCAGTGTTGTTCACTGCATTAGAAATTGTACTTGTCTTTATCCTCTGTTTCAGGATTGTTCTGATCAAATCATATCATATCAATTGCATTATTGCATCATAATTCGCCAAAAGGCATATGTTTACCATTTATGTTTCAAATGCAATACATATGCATCAAACATAAAGGCTCAACCCTTTAACGGAGGGTTTTCACTAACTTGGTAATCTCACGATAATCCACGGACGGAATGCTTCTGTTTCGCTACCAGATGCATTCATGTTTTATAATTCACCACATGAGCGAGAAACGTTATCTTGTCATGATACATTGTCACCAATGGCAAAATTGTCATATATGTGTATGGGGATGACATCGAGCATTTTGCTGGAAGCGAGACAGCTATTGTGTTCATGTTATGTCATGTTGTGTTATAGTCCAGGCAATCTAACACTATACCTCAAACAAATTGCAAAAGTTTTGAAACCTATGCCAATGTACTCTAATAGTGACCCCTCTGAACATACTAAAAGTCTAGGAAAATATATTTAGTGGAACATGTTGAAATATTGCTTTGCATATTCACGTCAAAAGCAGACTTTCCGGCTCGAAAAAGGATTGAATTTCACACGACCTGCCCTCATAGTGACTGAAATATGTAAAAATGGTGGTATCTTAGTGAGCATAATTTATAATACAATCATGAGCAACAAACCATATGATAATTAATGTACATTAATGAACTTTACTTGTGTGAATATGTGCTGACTCAGCACTTTTAACAAAATCATAATCGAGACGTAAATGCATATACATGTACACAGTTCCAACTCAAGTGTGAGAACAACAGGAAGTGATGGTTTATGTGTTTGATATAACTTAACTTACACACATTTTTGCTGTAATTGATTTACTTTACTCTTTCCCAGGTTTAGATAATGCAGTGGATCGAATACATACTGTACTACGGTGGCTCATTACCGCCAATTACGTTCGTGTATTTCTCAACCCATTTATAATTACCACTTCATAGTATTCACCGCGTTTATAATTTCCACCCCTTTCATATTTATCACCTCAGAATTATCATCGCGTTTATAATTTCCACCCTGTTAATAATTATCACCTCATAATTATCACCGCATTTATAATTTCCACCCCGTTGATAATTATCACCTCACAATTTTCACCTCATTCATAATTTCCACCCCGTTCATAATTATCACCTCAGAATTATCACCGCGTTTATAATTTCCCCCCTGTTTATAATTATCTCCTCATAATTTTCACCCCATTCATAATTTCCACCCCATCTATAGCTAACACATTATGAATTGATCACAATCATTATTGGGTACAGAATTTCAATTGGTGCATTGAGTAATAGTATGAACACTCTTGGGTTCTGTGTACCGTATTGACGCGCATATAAGGACATGTCCTCATATATATGAGCACTTCCTTATATTCGGACATAAGAACATGTCCTTATATGTGAACTTTTTTTAGAAAATGCCTGTAAAACATCTGATCTACATATTTTAAGGACATTTTGCATGTTGATGATTATAAGTTGTGAAAAATGACGCAACTGGAACACATGTAGCACGTACCACTACGTTCAGCATATTAATCTCGAATATTCTTGTGGTCTTGAAATTAAATTGTATTCATGTCGGATGTATGTGTTATAGACCTACAGGGAAATGTGTGACACTCAAAGGGACAAAATCAATTGCGCCAATAATTTAATTAGGCCCCCATTCTTCAGTGTATAGTATATAGTGTCCTCATATATGAATAAACTGGGTGTTTTTATGTCTGGATAAGAGGCCGTGTCCTTATAAGTGAACATGTTTTGAATTTTCGATATATTGTGAACATGCACAAATCCACATATGAGAATCTGTCCTTATATGCGCTTCAATGCGGTAGCTATAAAGGCGTTTCCACAAGCGTCTTGTTGCTTTGGGCTGCAGATGTACATGAAGTGAGGTGATGATTATTAACGGGGTGGATATTATAAACGCGGTGATAATTATGAGGTGATAATTGTAGACGGGGTGGAAATTATGAACGGGGTGAAAATTGTGAGGTGATAATTATAGACGGGGTGGAAATTATAAACGTGGTGATAATTCTGAGGTGGTAATTATAGATGGGGTGGATATTATATACTCGGTGAATATTGCGAGGTGATGATTATAGATGGGGTGGAAATTATGAACGTGGTGACAATTCTGAGGTGATAATTATCGATGCGGTGGATATTTTGAACTCGATGAAATTGTGAGGTGATAATTATAGATGGGGTGGATATTTTAAAAGCGGTGATAATTCTGAGGTGATAATTATAGATGGGGTGGATATTTTAAATTCGGTGAATATTGTGAGGTGATAATTATAGACGGGGTGGAAATTATGAATGCGTTGATAATTCTGAGGTGTTAATTATAGATGGGGTGGATATTATAAACTCGGTGAATATTGTGAGGTGATAATTATAGACGGGGTGAGAAATATAATTGGCGGTAATGAGCCACCGTACTTTACTCATGTCACTCGGATTGAAGCGGACATATGATTTGGATTGGAGCAGACGAGGAAACTCGCACAACGTTTGAATAATTAAGTTAATTGTTGATCTATATATGATTTGAGTCATAATGTTGTCCGAATAGATCCATACAGTCATTACTACGATGGCTGATTTCTGCCACAATTACATTAATTCCGTTAAAAAAAATTAAGATAAAAATATTTTAATTACACACGAAGCAAATGTTTCCTTCACGAGGCAAACGTTTCCTACACGAAGTAAATAGTTTGCTTTGCATAGCAAATGTTTCCTTCGCGAAGTAAACGTTTCCTACACAAAGTAAATAGTTTCCTACGCGCAGCAAATGTTTCCTTCACGAAGCAAACGTTTTCTTCACAAAGCAAATAGTTTGCTTTGCATAGCAAATGTTTCCTTCGCGAAGCAAACGTTTTACCTCAGTCATGTCAATTTTTAACAGTGCTCCACTAAATATATTTTCCTAGACTTTTAGTATGTTTTTATATGTATACATGGGTAGCTAAATCCACAAGGTTTGAAACTTTTGCAATTTGTTTGAGGTTAGGTCCATAGTTGGCTCAGATTGCCTAGACTATTATATTTGTCGCTATTAAGACCAATTTATGTGTGATGGGTTTGAGGGGAACCTGATGGAATGTTCACCAAAAGAGACAATATTTGGATATCCTTTATTTTCGTTTTCCCCGCCACTCAAGTCGATATTTATATGGCGATGATGTGCAACAGTCGGACGACGGTAACATTATTGAACTTGGTTGGTGTCTTCCGTTCCAAACTGTAACTGAATTATATTCAAGCGACACTTACATTCTGATTGTCCGCTCGGCCTGCGTTAAGTAAGCCAAAACACCAGTCGTCGCCATTCAAGCTGGTCCAAGATAATGTTGGAGCGCATCAAAGAAATATGACGTTTGGAGTATAATATAATCTGACATCCTCATCAGATATTTTTGCCGATTAATATCTCTTCGTCTCAAGTACATTTCCATGGAATCGCGCATGTGTAATTATCAGAATGCGATTCTTCATTGCTCAACATGCTCAAGTTTCATGTTCATTCCACTCGGATTTCTGTAATAAATCATCATTTTGAGGTACAATCAACCACGTTATTAGTTGATGGATAAAAAGAAATTCTTAACCAAAACACATCGTCAAGACTTCAAATCCTTCCACAGTTACATTTTAATCAATATAGTTTACTTTCACACAGGTAATGTACATGTATGCACACATCGAGTATGTAAATGATCAATGACATGTCATGACCATGAGAATAGTTCAGTAGTAATGGGTGGAATCAGCTATGGTGTCTGTATTTAGGAGTGTCATAATATTATCTTCATGCGGATGTTCTATGAAAAACCCTTCTAAGATTCAATATCATATCTTGTCGAACACACTTTGTGTAATTTGTCACATACTCTTAAGTTTTCAATGCTTGAAGTGCTCAAATCATCTAAGCTCGTGTCAGAACCGAAAGTTATTCGATACTCGTATGACTTGTGAGCCAAGAAATACGAGTAAGGTGTACATATATGAACATACATAACGCCTATAACAATGATTGAGAAATCATAAAATCATATATGAGTGACGAAAGAGTAATTCAGGAAAAAATGATGAAATTTCAAATGCTTCATAGCAAAGACAGACACAAACATTTCATGATTGTGTATCTTACTGGGGTTTGAAGCCGCCAGCAGATTTCCTAGACACCACATTCCTCTCATGACATTAGATAAGCAGATTGCTTGGCTCTGAAAGTGATTTAAAGAGCAATTAATTTCACACTAGATAATGCACTCACTGGTCCGTACCTGATTGTTGACATCAAAGTACATGGAGCAATCACGAGGTATCATGCAAAGCCTGGTTGAAAAACACAAAGTATTGCGTCTAGAACAAAAAACATAGCATCAACTCAGTAGCCTTTTGGCTTGTGATTAGGTACTTTTGTACTTCACATCAGCGAAACCGACTAACGGAACGCGCGTTCCCTCGATCAAAGATGGCGAGCGGTAGGTTTCGCTTCGAGAAGTTTTCCGGCCGATGCAGCGAATAAGGGCGATATGTGCATGTGATATATACATAAAACAAAATTAAAGATTAGTTAGTCAGGTATGCACCTGCTGTAGCCATTAATATGGGTATATCGCGTCAAAAATGACCTGATAAGAAAACACGAAGATCAGCGGAACGCGAAGATCAACTTTTCAAATGACTAACGGAACGCAAGGAATTGACTTACGGAACGCGAGGTCATGAACATGAAATTTCAAGCCAAGTTTCCGAACTGTATCCATGTTTGTTCACTGTAGTATTGAGGGTGTCTTCATATATTTCAGACATTGCAGCTGTTGACGAATGAGTTATCCACCAAGAAGGCCTATATATTACATAAAAGTCAAATTCAAGAAAAATATAAAGAGAAAAATATAATGAAAAATATAATGAGCAGGCCTATGTAATCCTTTTCAAACATCACTGACATCAGCACGACACAGAGAGGAACCGTTTGTCTGATTCTATGTGCATTTGTCTGATTCAATAGGTAAAAAGCCTGATTCTATGAGCAATTTTCCTGATTCTATGGGCAAATAAGTAAGTAACCGACGAAGCACCAGTGAAACATGCTGAATCGACGGCTAATTTCTGAACACAATCTGATGTCATATGTTCTGTTTACTTCTTAAATCATTGCAGAATATGACTTATGTTCAGTTTCTGTTATTTTCAATTCATGACCAATTTTGTTGTATTACGTAGCTGATTTCATATCCAGGAACAATCAAAATTCTAACTAGAATGATTGTTGTCCAGATATCCAGGTAGATCAATGTGAACGCTTTGAAGTTGGTGATTTATGATGGCTAACTGCTCCCCCGCGTAGCCGTTCTACTTTTGTGTGACAAATTTATGAACAACGGTGAACACGGCATAAGAAATTGAACATAATCCATATTCTGCAATGATTTATGGAGTAAATAGAATATGTGTTATCAGATTGTGATGAGAAATTTGTCGTTGATCCAGCATGTTTTACTGGTGCCCCGCCGCTTATTTGCTTATATGCCCATAGAATCAGACTAATGCACATACATGTAGAATCAGACAAACGGTTCCTCCCTGTGAGCTTGGGGATTCAGATGGTTAGCCGCATTGTATGGCGTGGACATTTTTCAGCTTAAAAATGACCAGCAAAACGTCGAAACAGTAACGAAACAAACAAAAACACCAAATAAATAATACTATAGGAATAGCAAAAATTTTGGTAGGGCCTACTTGTACTATTCATACTAGTATATTACATAATCTGCAAATTTTATTTGGAATTTTAGGCCTGCAACATTTGTATTTCAGGGAGAAAATTGACATTTGTGTTGAAATGCTCTTCGAACACAATCGACAATACATTTCCTAAGTTGAGAAATGATAGTAAAACACCATAATGTTTCTAATTTTTTCCTAATCAATAGCAAGAATCTTCTTCGACGTTATGAAAGAAGCACACGTTTGCATAACAGTTATTTCCACCTATGTGTCGAGTCACACATTGGTTTATTCATTTTATCGGGACATAAATTGTCTGCCGCTTTCCGTAAATCATTGTATTGCGTTCCGTTAATCAGTGCGGGTTTTTAGTGATAAGAAATATTCATTGTTTATGCGTTTTAAGTGGCATAAAGCATGTCTGCTGTCCGAAGTAATATGTGCTTCATCTACATACAACACAAACCATACAAATAAGGCGAAATATTCCATGTTCTCGGCAAAACAAATCGAAGCAAAACCTACCGCTCGCCATATTTGATCGAGGGAACGCGCGTTCCGCTAGTCGGTTTCGCGGTGTGTACTTGTCATATATCTATTCCATGGGGTTTGTTTCGGATTTCTGAATTATTTTCATAGGTTGTTGGGCAGTTGTATACTAATTCCATCAGGTGAACAGTAGGAAACAACTACATTTACCACACTGTACGATCGGGCTTTGTTTCTATTGCAAAATGTTGTATGTTTGTTATTGGAATCATCAAAATTTGGCTTTATAGGTGGTAATAGATCGATACTTACATGATACCTCTCACACATGAATTGGAGAAAGTTTTACGAAAGTTAAACTACTCTCCATTTCGAAGGTTGGCATAAATTGACTTATTGACTCAACACAAATGCCAGGTTTGTTTGCCTGACTATTCATGTACAAGACAATGTGATCAGTTGAACATGTTGAATGATAAAAGCCGCCTATGCCTAAAATATTCCTTCAGGATACATAAATAACAATGGTGATGTCATTTGGCTATTATTACTGGATCATATACAACACTTAAAATTGCATTGTGTCAACTTCCTAGCATTTCACTCGAGTATATGCACCGTTATAATAACAACACTGAGAAACCAGATGCCAAATCTACGAAGCATGATCTGGCAGATACTACATTTGTTTTCCACATCAGAATGGTGATCATCAATTTTTCGGCTCAGCAAATCTTTGTGCATCATATTTGCTGATTCAATGAAGATTGAAGTCATTCTGTAAAGTCGGTTGAACTTGATATGTTCTCGTCAGATCAGCGCCTAAGTTCATGCGTAAATTAATATATCGTGAATCCATACACATAATAAATTCGACAATAATTCTTCACCTAGCTTTAAAGTACACCACAGGACGTTATATCCAGGTATTCACGAATATTCATCATATCGGTCTAAATATTTTGAATAATATATAATTTAAAAGCTCATGATATAGCCTGTTCGTACGGTATAGCCGTGATTGTGCGGTAGCCTTTCTTTTCTGGATAACCCAGTATAATTACGGAACACGTTTTGGATAGTTCCACGAACACAGATCCCCCGCCCCCCCCCCCCCCCTCCCGAAAAAAAAAATTAGCGACATCTGATGCATGGTAACGTGATTAACTAAATATCATCGATATTTGAAATGAATTACTCTTCTGAATAAAATATGGAAATCTAGACAGAGTTCTGGGTCTCACGAGAGGGTAAGCTTCGGTAGTATTTGAGTATTCTACAGCGCCTCGTGACACATGCCCTTTAACAGACTATTGACGGTAATATTTTTGGCGTAGAATGAATGTATAAGGATTACACAGTGAATAATATAGGTAATGAGCAAAACGTTAAAATTGCTTGGGGTTATTGACTCAGTAGGATGGAGTACAATGTAAAGCACATTAATGAAAATGATTTTGACCAGTAAGTTCATGGAACCGTTCGTATTTATGTATGATTTTCAAAACTTTGACAATTATTTGTCAATGTGTTGATTCATGGGTTTCTTGTGTATTGTTGTAAACCCCCTTTTAAACATACAAAACAATTGCTTTCTCCTAAAGTGAAAGCACAATACGATAACGAGGCGGGGATTTTGTAGTTAGAATACCATTGTATCATTGAAATTGAAGACATCGATGAATTATATAAATCTCAGCGAGTGGAAACGGGAGAACCACCTGCTCCTTTGTTGATGTACCACTGCCATCATACCCATTGACATATTGATGAATGAACGTTGCCGTTTCGATCTTGTGGCCATTCAAGTATAATTCGTCATTGCGGACATGAACTGATTGTGTTTATTTGTGTAAAAAATTGGAGTATTTTAGTGCAATAGGGTTCTTGTAATTATTCTATGGTAGAATCCCATTATCAACGGTTGGTCTGACAATTACATTAATTGAGTACATCTCATGGTGACAGGAGGACAATCATTTCCTGGTGGATTGCATAGTTTGAGGACATTCAAACTTGCTACTAATGGCACATCGTGGTGTTTATAATACTGAGTAGTATAAATACACTATTACATGTGTCTGGCGAATGGACTAGTTTACTACTCAGATAAAGAAGAAGGGATCAGTGACTAAACTATTTTATTTTTTATTACGATAGTGATAGTGTTCACGGAATGATCTGTTCTTAATATCGGCCCGTATAGGCTAGTGAGCTATTGTCTTGGGTTTTTGGACGGATATTTCTCATGTTGGTATCTCTAGGAGTTCTTCACTTATTTGAATCGTTTTCAAAATGATGGGTATTTTTGGAAAGATATATAAAAAAATGGAGTTTCACACCCAATTTCTCAACATCCATTCAATTTGGAAAATCATGCATTAGACGCCCCATGTGTACCTTTATGATGTAATTAAGTTAGGTTGCACTTGAATCGTCGGTCTGTGTGTGTCGGACATTTTTATTTTCCGAGGAGTCGGTGAAAAAAAAGTCGGTGAAAAAAGTGTGATTTTTATATCATTACTTGTCATTTTTTGTCCCGGTATATAATAGAGCTCCCTGTATCATTACTGCTTCAAAGTAGAGCTTAGATATTGACACATTCAAATGGCGACATGGATTTTTTGGTGAAAAAGGAAATTTGTAAACTAAGTATACTGTACATGAAGATATCACATCCTCATAATTGTGTGTATATGTTTGCATCTTGATTCGCCACTGTGGAAATCACAGCAGAATTGAACATTTCATCACAATTCCTATTGTCAATTCCAAAAAAAAAATGCTGAAATCATTCCCAACATTCTGAAATCTTTTAACGGGGAAATCACACTGAAACTGTCATGTTCTCCATCCTTATAGAGTGTGTTTGTCTTCAACGATGTTCTTTTCACTGTTGTAGAGACGGCTTCATAGACGGGTACTTCAAAAACCTGAACTGGATTGAACTTGACTAGAAAGAATCCAGAAGGTAAACATTGGATGCTCCCTCTCTCATGGCATATGGGTCGAGCGTCTCCCGTCCAACTTTGTAAAATTGCCAAACTGTGGCATCGAAACTTGCACAAACAAATGACAAGTACTTCACCACACCAGACGCTAGAACACAATATTGGGCATCACCTGGGTAATCGACTCAAAAACAGACATTCATATTTAATTCTCATACAACCACAACTTGTACAAATCAATCATCGTATGCTGTGTATGCCCCGAGTCGTTAGGACAATGCAACAATTGGGACTTCCATAATGACAATTGAAGGTGAAAAGTGATTTGTTTTGTATTTTGGTAAAGGAATGAACATTAAACATCCATCTTCAGAGCCCCACCCACATATACATATGACTAGTGCATGCAGATTTCCTAAAGCACGAGCGAAAATACTACTGAATTCACTGTATTTAATGATATAGTGGATTTGTTACTTGCTTGTTGTTTAACATGGTAGATTACGAATACATCACGGAAAATGTTGGAATTGCTCTATACTAATTCCCCGGAGTGTTATTTAGGTTATCATTGACATCATCAAAATCTGGTTCTATTGGTGGTAGTATGGTCAAAATCTAGTTTTCTGGGTCGTAAAATGTATTTATATGATTTTTTTTGTCGATACCTAGATTGAGTCATAAAAATAATCAAGGCACCTCTTCGTCTACTTCATATGCATCCGGAAAATATTGAACCTGAATGATATAAAAACATATTTGTAAATATGTGTATCGTTGTAACATCAGGAGCATAAAGCCGGCACCTGATACATAACACGTGTACTGTTTTCTTCATGAATATACTTTTGTTACCCAGGAGAATAATCCGGTATTATTATGCGAAATAAAGGCGTGTGAATCATTGTCTTTTCTACGTTTGCATGGTTTGTGTTTATATGAAAAGTAGTGATATTCATTTTATTATCACATCATTGGTTTATTGTTAGGCACCTTTTCAATTGTATTACTTGCAATACTTCCCATATTTCAATATTTGCACATAACCATATTCAAAGATACCATTTTTGGGTATCGTTCATTTTCTCACCGTCCAATTACGTCCAGTAACAGTTATTTCGAAAACCCTTAATAGACGGGCGACGAATGTGTCTTTGATGTCTGTAGACAGGTTAATGCTCTGTCTGATACCTTTCCGGGGAAGACAATATACTTAGTTGGGTAACCATTGAACTTAAGGTTAATCATATCAATCAAGTTATGGAAACACCTTTCATCCTCTTTGAAATTTTAAGCATCTTAGATGTGGGAATAATCACATTTTATAGTCCATGAGCCCAGGGGGTCCACCGTGCACCCCCCCCCCCCCGGGACTCTCCGCGAGGGGTGTCATTTTGTTCAGGGGACCCTTGAGCTTCAGAATCCACTCGATATCCTGGGATGAAGTATCCAATATGGCGGCTTTTCAAAATGGCCGCCATCAAAACCGAGACATTTCTTGAAATAATTGCAAGCTTTTATATAGCGCTTTTCTATGTACAACATGCTCAAAGCGCTTTACAATTATTACCCCTGGCAGACCTGTTCATTCCGACACAATTTCAACCTCCCGGGAGGCATACAGCTGTAACTTAGGCAACCATCTCTGGTGCACATACAGTATTCATACACATTGCCATCTCTGTCTATAGCCAGGTACCCATTTTACTGATGGGTGAAACAGATCCCCCAATGAAAGTCTTTCAGCGCCGGCGCCAAGGATTGAACCCGGTACCTCCCGCACTCAACCCTGACGCCTTAACCAATTGAGCTATCATGGCTGGATAAAAAACACAAATTTGTATTTTTCTTCGCCCCTAATTGTGCTAGAGACACGATTTTGGTACCTAAACATATGTTTCAGAGGTCAAGGAATGCAATAAAAATATTTTCAACTACTTCAGCATGAAATCCAAGATGGCGGCCATCAGAATCGCATATTTTGTCATATTTTTTCTAAAACTTTAATATTTTAAGGAACTGTGTGGCCATTATTGACAATTATGTGCCCTAATACATGATATTGGTACTGGATAACATCAATGGCAAAAATAACAATGTCTGCAATGCCTTAATTGCTGAAAAATGCGTTGAATTTGGCAATAAACACAATCGCGGCGAAACCGAATTCGATCAACAATAAACACAAAGTTGTATATATCTTTGCCCCTAATTGTGCTAGAGACACAAAATTAGTACCTAAAGATATTTTTTTGATGGCAAGGAATGCAATAAAAATAATTTCAACTACTTCAGCATACCCCTTCTGCATGAAATCCAAGATGGCGACCATCAGAATCGCATATTTTTTTCATATTTTTTCCTAAAACTTTAATATTTTAAGGAACTCTGTGGAGATTATCAACAATTTTGTGACTTATTACATGCTATTGTTACTTGATAACATCAGTGGCAATAATAACAATGTCCCCAATGCCTTAAATGCTAAAAAAAATACCTTGAATTGGAAATAAACAGAATTGTGACAAAACCGAATTTAATCAACAATAAACAAAATTGCATAAATTTTGGCTACTAATTGTGCTAGAGACACAAACTTGGTACCTAAACTTACGCTTTAGGGGTCAAGGAACGCAATGAAATTGTTTTCAACTACTTTAGCATAGCGCTCCAGCATGAAATCCAAGATGGCGACCATCATAATTGCATATTTTTTCATATTTTGTTCATGAAACTTTGATATTTTAAACAAATGTGTGGTCATTATCACCAATTGTGTGCTCCAATACATGCTACTGGTACCTAAAAACATCAGTGGTAGAACTAACAATGTCCCCTATGCCTTAATTGCTCAAGAATATGTTGACTTTGGCAATAAACACAATCGCGACAAGACCGAAATTGATCAATGATAAGCACAAAATTGCATACATGTATATCTTTTACCCTATTGTGCGAACTGTGTACCTAAACATATGTGTTAGAGTTTAGGAAATGCAATAATATTGTTTTCAACTACTTTGCCATACTCCATTAGCATGAAATCCAAGATGGCAGCCACCAGAATGTTATTTTTGCCGGGGCCTCCCAAGGCAGCGGCTTACTGGAGTTACATCGAAATTTTACGCATAACCTATCGCTCGGAAGTTCGATGGGTCGAATAAAAACCAGCGCTTCTACCACTATTAGATAGATGGGGACACTGTACGGGAGAAAGTTCATGCACGCCAAATTTTACTGTTGATCACTGGTTCATTATATTATCACTGGTTCATTATATGGCATCGTAACCAACATTCGATATGGGAACGCTATACGGGTATAGGCTTATTGTTAAATACACCCATTTTCAAGGCATCAATTTACTTGAACTGAAAAGTTTAAAAAGAAAGACTAATTTGTTATAGATCGATTTGGTTTATAATAATCTATAGTAGCTGTATCACTAATGCCAATTCATTTAACTTTTGTGTCATTATCAATATTTATTTGGTGTAGATTATAATATGCGCTAGTGTAAAAAAGCGCACAGATTACTGTTCTCAACATCATTCATTCGAATTAGTAACATACGCTTTTCAACTGCCTATCCGAATCATGGGCCCCGGTTATTGGTCTTGATGCCTGGCATCTGCGATTTTAATTGTTGCGTCTGGATAAGTGCGGCGGGGCTCGAAAACATGATTATACACGGTAAAGTTCACCCATGAATGAACTACATGTTAGTATCAACCTATTACTGCCAACAGAGACATATTTTGACGATGACAATAACAAATCTAAAATATAACAAATTCGGAATAAGAACAAAACCCTACCAAAGCCACATTGACGTCTAGTATCCGGAACACCTGATTTCACCTCCTAATGGCCATTTTGGGGGGTTCATGAGTTTCCCTGTCATTTTTGTTTTCTCTCACTTCATATGCCTGATATGACTTTCTGTCCCCGGATTATGAGATTGTATAACGGACCCTGTTTTGTTTGCTCGGAATACTAAATACTGGGTATTGATTCCACGGCTATCTACATGTATTAACAGTGAACCATTACAATGTATATATCCAAAGTATCATATAGCGTTCCATTCATCTGTTTTGCATATATTTGCCATACCTCAACACCACACGAATGTTTCTGCTTAGGCGATGAAAATCTAAAGTAGAGGAACCAATTTCTTGATTGTAATAATCTACACCTGTGGCATTCCATTAGATTATTGCGCTGATGAATTTATTGGACTTCTGCTTCAATCAAATTTCAGGGAAGAAGAGATACCAATCATCCAATCATGTTTCGCTGATTATATCGCTGATACATACTCCACCTGATTGCAATCCCACATCTTCCGTTTCCAATTGGCCGATCCACTGATGTACTGAAAGTGTCATTGTTGTTGCCACCATCGATGAAAGAAAACAACACGAAAATATGTCTCGTGACTTGCACATACGGTCAGAACCTAATTTCACATAATTTTGTAATTGACTGAACAGCAAGATGCGAATATTGAATATTTCACTTGCTAACGCATTGTAAGTGTATGTTTGCAACAATAAATATATTGAATGCTGTCGGCGAGGTTGGCAGTGGCACTTCAACTTTGGACAATGTGAATGATAGGAACGTCTGTGGGAAATTCCGTTTAAGCTAGTGTTCGAGGTCCGTGGTAATGTTTTGGTTCTCTCGAAACATGCAACATCAAAAAGTATATTGATAAGCGTCTGGGTTCACCCAGGCTTCAAATTTGTGTTCATGCAGTGATGACGAAAGGCAAAATGAAGAAACAAGTATTGCCGATCGACTGAATTGCCATGATGTGTACGTTTCTCGCCTGCCTTATTTTAGTTCTCGCGTCGTTTCCAATACTTCCTCGCGTGTATGATTGTGATGCAAAGCTACACTTGCGCGTTACCCTATTTAGATACATTGCCTATTGACTCGCACTGATTTCCACATGAGCAACGATAATTCAGTTCAGATGTGCATTAACATTTTAGTGCACGGGGAAAAAGATAGGAGCATTCTTACGGACATTCCCTCATGTCAGCCACAACGATTCAACTGGTATTGTGTAAATGTTGAGAACTAATTTGACAGGTTTTTTTGCGAGCATGATCTCGTTTCTATTTGCCATAGAATGACACGTGGATTTTCCTATTGACGAACATTGTCTTGTGGTGACTTCATCAAAAATAGTTGGAGTCATGATCGATGTTTCTCATTATCTTGTGTTGTTGGGGGTAATAGATTTATGATAATTCATATCCCTAACAGTATGTCACAAGCCGTGAAATATGAATCCTATACATCGTTTGTTTCAAAGTTTAATTCATGCTTAAAAGACACTGATGACCCTGCAATGGATGTAGGAGCAACATAATACCACCGATACAGCTTGATTTCGACGATGACAATCACAAACGTAAAATACAACATTTTGGAGTAAAAGAATGGTTTACAATCGTGCTAACATATACAAAAGTGTTGGCATTTTTTGTCGCTATCTGTAACATAAAAGAATAAAGTTGCATATAATTATTGGTCGCACCACTAATATATATCCTACATATACCAGCTACAAGCAAATTAGCTATGCCGTAATTCTGTTGCTTTGGATCTCAATTCATGCAACGGTTTTGCGCGAAATTTCCAATTTGTGGTTGCAATAAAAACTTTATGTTGTCCAGGTCTTGTGAGCTGATCAAATTGAGAAAAAAACACAGGAACCAAAAAAATATTATGCAACTTATGCAACATCTAAGGAACTAGGAAGGACATGAAGAATATTTTCTCTGATACTAAAAAATATTTGGGCATTTGTACATCATTGGTGTACAGTAGATACACTGTACATTTTCAGTCCCTAATAACGCCAGTGTGTCTTTTAGTTGCATGGTTGTTTAGAATATGTGTCTATCATAAAGGTTTTTGGTGGTAAATTTGTTGAAAATGGATAACTGTTCGTTTATTATGACAGGAATATTATACTCAAGTTCATCCATCAGTGAAACACGCTTTTTGGCCGTAGTTTTGTTTTAAAAAATCGGATCAACTTGAAGTGTCGTGTGTATTAATTGTGACTCCGTGTTCACTCTATGAAAACAGTCGATTTCCTGAACATCTCAGATTGATCCGTATTTTTGTGCAACATATTTCATGGACATATTGAGCTTTCAATAGACAGTATGTGATGAGCATTGGTTATACAGGCGATATGATGTGAGCAAACCTACAGCTGTTGTACTGTACTTGGCCCGATGTGATGTCTTATATTGACATATTTCTCGATGTCTCCAGAAAGTGAGAGAGAGAAAGTAATATTCGGCATTAAACTAATGCAATCTTAATTTTTTACTGTCCAAAATTTTATTTAATGTAAGTATCAATCTATTACCACCAATAGTCAGATTTTGATGATGCCAAAAACAAACGTAAAATAGAACATTTTGGAATAGAAACAAAGCCAGACCAAATAGTTTATCCAAAGACACACTTGCGTCATCAGGGGCAGACAGTGTGTTAAATGTAGTTGTGCATAGCTGTAGTTGTATCAAACAAAGATAACAGAACATGTTGCGGGCATTCATGACGTTTTGAACATGAAATGTGCATTTATTTGCAGCAATTTAACGAAAGCTCAAAATATGGCTTTCCTATTTATCGGAATCTCTTCCTTCAGGGAATTATGTTGACCTGACAGTCAGTTGAAAACATACAGAAGGGGGCCGGGTCAAAACACCGCAGTCTCTGAATTGATTTTCTACTCGTCACGGGTGAGAGGATGCACAATATTATTCGGATTTTTCTCTTATAGCGGATTTTTCCCGTTCGATGCAGTTTTACGAAATATTTCACCCATAAAATGTTGTTTTACAAGTCGAGTACTATATGTATAGATGTGAATAATGAGACCTTAGTGCACAACTTAGGTTTATGTAGCATGTTAAATTTATATTGACGAGCTACCGTGCATAGCGGTTTCGAATTGATATGGATCTGGAAAAGGTCTGGAAATTGTTCCATTTGGGTCTGTAGAGTCCCCGATTTTGTTCTCCACAGAATAGTGGGAGCCCTCTGACTATGATTTCATTATGTCATGACTACAGAAATGCAGACTCAAACGAGACAATCAGAGATTGCAGACCCTCGCCCTTCAGATTTAGTCACTATAATTAGGCGATAATTGAGAGTTTTGGTCTTAAGACCATCGGTTGTACGCCATACGATTGGGAATTGGCCAAAGAAAAATACAAAAATAGGTTGAAGATTTAATATTGATTAGAACCGGAGTTATAGCCAATTATGTGATTTTCTTTTTTCCGTTGCCATGGCAACCGTTTTATGAGCCACTACCATAGCACTCCAGCCCTATAAATTTCAAATCGATCGGACCGTTTGCCTTTGAGTTATGAGCGCAGACATTTGCACTGAAACGTCGCTGGCCAAAAATAACCGAAATCGTGACCCCCAATTTTTCGACATCGGGCGATAATAGAGAGTTTTCGTCATACGACCATCGGTCGTGCACCAAACGATCGGCAGTTGGCCAGAGAAAAATACAAAAATAGTTGGAAAAATTAATATCAAGTAAAACCGGTGTTAGAACCAATGATGTGAATTTCTTTTTTCCGTTGCCATGGCAACCGTTCCCATCCGATTTCGGTAAAATTTTAAAAGGACTGAGCCACCACCATAGCACTTTTGCCCTATACCGTTTGCCTTTGAGTTATGAGCGCGGACATTTGCACTGAAACGTCGCTGGCCAAAAATAACCGAAATCGTGACCCCCAATTTTTCGACATCGGGCGATAATGGAGAGTTTTCGTCGTACGAGGATCGGTCGTACACCAAACGATCGGGAATTGGCCAAAGAACAATACAAAAATAGTTGGAAAAATTAATATCAGGTAGAACCGGAGTTAGAGCCAATTATGTGATTTTCTTTTTTTCCGTTGCCATGGCAACCGTTTTCATCCGATTTTGGCAAAAATTTGAAGGGACTGAGCCAGCACCATAGCACTTTTGCCCTATAAATTTCAAATCGATCGGGCCGTTTGCCTTTGAGTTATGAGCGCAGACATTTGCACTGAAACGTCGCTGGCCAAAAAAAAATCGAAACCGTGACCCCCAATTTTTCGACATCGGGCGATAATGGAGAGTTTTCGTCTTACGACCACGGGCCATATATCAGATGATCAGGACTTGGCCATAGAAAAATACAAAATTAGTTAGAAAAATTTATCTTGAATAGAACCGGAGTTATGGTCAATTATTGATTTTTACATTTTCCGTTGCCATGGCAACAGTTTTTGTCCGATTTTGACCAGATTCGAGGAGGACCGAGCCACTGAGATACCGCTTCATCCCTATAAGGTTCATGTTGATCGGACCATTCTCCTTTGGACCTTCGGACCATTCAGACAAACATACAAACAAACAAACAAACAAACGGACAGACCCAATTGCAATACCCTCTGCCCCTATCGGGGCGAGGGTAATAAAGTTCCCATTCCCACACTAGAATCGAGCTACACACTGCTAAGAGGCAATACATGTCTTACTACATTTCCTGATGCTTACTTGAATGTGCTCACTGACAATAACTGACTTTGACGTATGTGCACCAAAGGCCTTTCCCTCATAGCGTCAAGAGAATTTTATCCAGGCACGACAAATTCACAACACCGTTTTGCCAGTTTGAAACAATTAGCCGAACCGGTACTCCTATCTGATGAATATGTCACAACTCGGAATGAGAAAAAAACATTACTCGCAGTCTTCTTAATGGACTTTCGTGTGCAAAATACTGGAATAGCAATATGTTGTCCAGCATTGCCTCTCAAATTAGATATGATGATACAACATCGTAATTTTTCTGTACCGTCGTTTCTAGCCCATAATGTGTTGGTTCAACGATGGTTTTACCAAACATTTGTACAATACCACATTCTCTATACCAAACAAACTAACACAATGACGAATAGAACCAATCTAAATACCGAGCACAAAGACAAGCTTAGAAATCAGTTTGAGAAGTTCGCGCCTCCGGCAGTCGCCATCTCACTAATCATCTCCTAATTAGCTAGTTACGGGCCTGAAGGTAGTAGGCCACATCCCAACTTAGATGGCTAAAATAGGTTTAGATTTTTCATGAAGTAGGCTCCCAAATAAAATGCGTCGATTTTGGTAAGGACTGATCTGAATATTAGGAATATGAATTGAAAGATAGGTGTTCGGGATGCATTTCCCACATTAAATTGAGTGCATTATCGCACTCAAATGGTACAGGCTGCTGCTTTCAATGTCCATAATTCGAGAAACACGAGATTGCAGTTTGACAACACAGACTAGAGAATCCGTCCAATGGTAGGTTCACGTACTAGTATTCACTGCGGTCTGAAAGAACACAGGATTAGCGAGTCCTTTCGGGTTTCCCGATCTGTTTCACTTTCTTCTTTCGGTCGGGAAATTCTTTGATCACGCCGGTCAATCATGACGCATCCGAACATGATTGACCGTGTTCATATGATAAGAAATGTCCACCTTATTTTTTAAAAACTACTCTTATTGTACCCTGTTTTTGATTTCATATTTTCCAAGAATAGGCCTATTACGTCATTCCATGACATCACGATTACACAAATAAGGCATATTACATCAGGCAGACTGGTTCCGGTGTCTTTCAGTTGTATATTCATCAGCGAAGTACCTCGATATGAACCATTCCACAGCCATGAACAAGAAACCATCAAGTGGAAATAATTCGAGAAAATGAATGCGTTCCTGTCGGAGTGATAAACACCCAGGAAATCCGATACTCGCGGTTCCACAATTGAGTCATTATTCATAATAAACAAAGATTTGCTGATCCATGCAACTTCCGATTACTCTTCTGACACTACCCAGCATATCATACGACCACGAATACCACCTCGTAAAGCACTAGCTCGCCAATAGCTGTCCTCGCTCCTATATTTCAAACAATGCCATTCAGCGTACCTACAAGTATCTGAAAGGTGTTATGTTTGTGGAATTAGCTACTTAATATGCGCAATATTTTGCGGTTATGAGACATGGATAAACTGCGTAACTTTATACAAACTAACTGAAATATTATACAAAACAATATTATAGGGATTGTTACCGTCTGTTTGCTGAGACCAATATTTTAGGAACAAATTTTGCCGTAAGGTAGTTTGGCCGGAGTCACCCAAAGGGCCATAGTCCGGTGTTACTTATCCTGATGGAGGCGGAAATAATGTTTAATCGAACCATCACCGGTCACTGATTACATGCCAGCTCTTACAGCACACGTTAGAATAGGAAACGGCAGTTAAACCGTCTGTAAACCACGGGAAATTACAGTTAATTCCAATTGTGCTTTATGGTTATATAGAAATAATTTCACGAATAAAGACTGTTATTAAAGTTCGAATCAAAATCATCCAAATTTAGCATTCTTGTTTGTCACGCGGGCCGCTTTGAGGAAATAAATGATGCGCGATTGACTGGCCCGAACTTGAAACTCAATTTAGGCACGAATACACATTTTCAGACCCGAATTTTTACAATTTCTCATTCTATAGATAAAATAAAGCTATCGCAGAATGAATAATTTTCTCAATTCTAAATGTGATTATAGCTTTAATTATCTACTTATATTACTGGAGCTAAGCATGCACTACCTATATGTGAGTAATTCCACTGATGTTCGAACACTACTTCGTGTACCACTAGTCAATTTCCCTTTTCTAAGAAGCAAAATTCCTGTGTCACCAGCATATGGTGTGTTTGTTTCTCAACTTATACGCTATTCTAAAGCAAATATGTAAATATAAGGACTTTGTTTATCGAAGTGCTCAGCTAGTCTCTAAACTGCTGTGACAAGGATATGTTTTACCAATACTTATAGCGTCCTTTAAGAAATTCTATGGACGTCATCATGATTTGGTTGATAAATACACCAAGTACATAACTTCCATGCAACTAGATCCATTTTCATGTTAATTTTGGGGAATTCATGACGGGTGCCACTAGTGGGGCAGGAAATGCTCACTTTTTCCGGAACACCTGATTTCACCTCCTAATGGCCATTTTTGGGGGTTCATGAGTTTCCATGTCATTTTTGTTTTCTCTCAATTCGTATGCCTGATATGACTTTCTGTCCCCGGACTATGAGATTGGAAAACGGATCCTGTTTTGTTCGGTCGGAATACTTAATACTGGGTATTGATTCTACGTCTCTAAGTTATCTCCAAGTGGAATAATTACCTGAATCATGCACGCCAAAATGGTGATGGATTACAGCAATCCGAGTGTGGTGAACAATTGCAGGATATTAGCAATCTGAGTCTGATAATTACCCAATACATGTGAATAACCGTGCAAAATCTGTCTAAGACAAAGATTCATTATTCTCGAAAACCATAAGTGGTTGATTTGAAACTATGCAATGGCGGTGATGGAAAAACCATACATTTATACAAATCATACATTTAGAGACGATAACACCATCAATATACCACAGTATATATATATCAATGCACCCTCAATGCACAAATTCGGGTGAACAGATTAGGCCCTATACAATGTATAACGACTGATCATGAATAATATAAAATTGTGATACAATATATAGCCCGAGTGCAAAAAGGTTACCAGAAAAAGTAGTGTTAAGCCATGAAACTGATGTTTTTTTTTGCTTATACCAAAAAAAGCCGTAATGAACTCTTCAGATCATTGGAGGTCAAATTACAAAACCAGTGGTAGCGAACAGAAATTTGTTCCCTTCTCGAACACCCCCACTTTGCTCCAGGGGTCTTGCTTCAGGATATGTTATGTACGTCAGTGCATTCTTCCCGTCCTGTGGTAGAAGTATAAGAACTAATCTACTCCTCGAATATGCAGGGTCATATTCAAAATGAATGTATATAATCATATGCATTCATCATATGCAGTAATATGCATTCATATAATCAATCAATCAATTCATATTGTTATAAAAATCAATCAAACATTACACAATGCAAATTGCTATGACAATATAAACTAATCCTAATAAATTAGTATAAAGTTTGTTCACCTATCAACATGAACAAATTAACACTGCTAATCAAAATTCCCAACACATAGATTATTCCCAGAACAGTCATTATGTTCTGTGTATTTAACAATTACCTCTTCAACTCATCCAGGTCCTCAACCAGGTCGATGTCCGGCAGCTGGGTTTGATTCGCTGCACAATACTTCACATAGCTATTACATATAACACAAAGGCAAAGGTGTCAGAAACAGTCCATAAGGAAGCTTTGCAAACAGTTCGAAGGAACACAAGCTGAACAGAATCAAGATGAACAGAATCAAGTCGCCGGTCTGTCAGGCCAAAGTAGTCGGAACTGAGCAGACCTCGTGATGCGGTGGAAAGCTTCCCCCAGTTCTTACTTCTAAGCCTTTGGATGTCTGTAGGGTGGCGTTGAGAAACAGCTGTCTTTGTTCAACCTTCCCTGGCGATCCTGGTAACTTTCTCGGACCATTCAATCCTCATCAGCTACAGAAAATCTTTGCATAAATCTCATTTACTGGAAACTCCTTGATTCTTCAATATAAAATGCACATTTGGCATATACAAGTTTGAGTGCATCATATTTTAACTTGATAGTATTCGATGGTGGCCGAAGTTCCTCTTCGTCATCAATATTATTCGAGGACACGATATCAGCACCTCTAGCGTTGTCAAAATATCAATTCGCCATAGCGAAATATTGATTCACCACGGCAAAATACCAATTCGCTTGATTCCATGCAATCAAATGATGTAAAAATTCCTCTTATTTAAATATTCTTATTGCTACCGTCACGTAGTATACTTTCTGATGTCCGTGGTTTCTGAATCAACGGACGAATTGGTTCTGTAAGTTAGTGCAACAAGTGCTTCTTCTCACCATCAGTGTCAGGTTTGATGATATTCAAAAGTTATTTTTTACCGATATATTCTACAGTTTTGAAATTATTTATATATTATGTCTATGGTACTTTTGAGTAGATCTTTGATGGTAATGATGACGTACCTGTGGCCTCCAACGTCGCCCCCCCCCCCCCTCCTTTTCTCACAGAGCGGATGTTCCAAAGCGACAACCTTCTAGGTTTGCTCCTCGAGATGTGCACTGATGCCTACGATCGTGCATACCAGTTCTCATCTTATTGTCGTTCCTATTGTCACTGTCATGATCCGATACTTGACCAGTGTGTGGTTGCTTTCGCAGTCTGATGCACCACCATGACTCATGTTGTCTTCGATGTCTATGCACAAATTTAGGCCATTGTTTTGTTTTTAGGCTACCGAACCTATGGTCCGATAACCTATTGGCATGGCGTTGCGTCCATCGGCGTCATCCGTCTACATTTGAAAAGATTTTAAAGATTAAATCTTTGAAATTTACGGTCGGATCTTTTTGAAATTTTGCACAAAAATACCTAAAAATATTTCAAGAGAGGGGTATTTTTTTTAGTTTTATTCGGATTCATTTAGTTTTATTCTGATTTTTCTTTCAAAATGGCGTCCATTTTTGACGGAAAATGGCCAAATTCTGATCTTGGCAGCCATTTTCTCGAAAACTGTTCAAACAGTTTTGTGACAAAAAATTCCCCTCATATAACTTTGTGATGTAAGTTTCGTTGGCCTGGAATCGCCCGTCTGCGTGTAGCGGCCAATTTCTTTCTGTTGATGGGTCCCAAATGGGCCTTTCCATGTTAAATTCTTTATAATGGGCCACATTGCGCCTGGTATCTCTCTTAATATTGAGATTAGAGACCAGGAAACAATGGTGGACACAGCAAAAAATAGTTGATATCTCGTTTATTATGGACTCTACAGCTTAGAAATCAATTGTGTACATATATGAAAAGATATAGTCCGAATATTCTGATGACCTTTGATCTCATTTTCAAGGTCAGAGTACAAAATAACTAATATATCGCTTACTATCGACTTTACAGGTAATAAATTGTGTATGTATAGGAAAAGATGTATGCTGAATATTTTGATGAACTTGAATTTAACCTTTGACTTAATTTTCAAGGTCACAGGACGAAATAGCTGATATGTCACTTTTTATCGACTTTACAGTTTAGGGATCAATTGCTGAATATTCTCATGATCTTATTTTCAAGGTCAGGGCACAAAATGGCTAATATGTCGCTTATAATCAACTTGCAGCTTAGGAATCAATTGTGCAGATAATGGAAATTATATCTGAATATTCTGATAACCTTGGATTTGACCTTATCTTCAAGGTCAGGGCACAAAATGGCTACTATTTCGCTTATTATCAACTCAACAGGTTAGGAATCAATTGTGCAATGATATTGCCGAATATTCTGATGAGGTCAGGACATAAAATGGCTATTATCTCGCTTATCATTGACTTTACAGGTTAGGAATCAATTGTGCACATATAGGAAAAGATATACGCTGAATATTCTCATGACCTTGAGCTGGACCTTGACCTTGTTTTGAAGGTCTCAGCTCAAAATGGCCAATATCTTGCTTATTATAAACTTTACCACTCAGGAATCAATTGTGTACATATAGGAAATGACATATGTTGAATATCGTCATGACCTTGAACTAGAACTTTGACCTTATTCTCAAAGTCAGAGCACAAAATGGCTAATACCTTGCTTATTATCGACCTTACTGCTCAGAAATCAATAGTGAAGATATAGGAAAGGATATATGTTGAATATTGTTATGAATGACCTTATTTCAAGGTTACAAGACAAAATATCTCGCTTATAATCGACGTCACATTGTCATGACCTTGATATTGACCTATGACCTCATTTTCAAGGTCACAGGACAAAATGGCTAATATCACGTTTATGATAAGAACCATTCCACAACCATGAACAAGAAACCATAGAGTGGAAATAATTGGAAAAAGTGAATGCGTTCCTATCGGAACACCCAGGAAATCCGACACTCACGGTTCCACAATTGAGTGATTATTCATAATAAACAAAGATTTGCTGATCCATGAAACTTACTATTACTCTTCTGATGTGGCGTAAGAATCACAAATACTACCCGGCGAATCATGCGACCCCAGATACTATCTGGTAAAGCATTAGCTCGCCAACAGCTGTCCATCGCTCCTGTATATTCAACGATAACATTCAGCCTATCTACAAGTATCTCGAAGGTGTTATGTTTGGAATTAGCATTAGCCATCGCACAGTGAATTCCCGGGGAGCACTTGGGCTGTCTGATCTCTCATCGGTCAAAACTATCAATGTACGCGCAATATTTTGTGGTTATGAGACATGAATAAACTCTGTAACTTCATACAGACTAACTGAATTAATATACATAGACTCTATTTTAAGGATTGTTTCGATCTGTTTGTTGAGACCAATATTTTAGGTACAAATGTTGAAGTAAGATAGCAGGACCGGAACCACCCAAAGACCCATACGACGATCTGTTCTTATCCAGATGGAGGCGAAAATAATGTTTAATGGAACCTTCACCGGTCATTGATTACATGCCAGTTTTTACAGCACACGTAATGGGAAACGGCAGTTAAACCGTCTGTAAACCCATTACAGTTCATTCCAATTGTGCCTCATGGTTATATCGAACTAATTTCACGAATAAAGACTGCTATTATTAATCATCTATGTACTGGAGCTAAGCGTGCACTACCTGTAAGGCCTAAAAAAAATTAATTTTCTGTTTCTCGTCCTCCTATTTTTTCAAAACTGGGTAGGGAGGGACTTTTTATTTTCCATTTTTTATTTTGCAAAAAATACCGTCTTCAGCTCAAGAGAAAATTGGGTAGGGAGGCACTTTTTATTTTTGGTGGGATGACATTTCACACATATGAAAATTAATTTGATTTATTGATTGATTAAAAAAACACTTGCGCACAGACGCATTCAAGCCCAAATAAATGAAGCCTATTGAATTGAAATCATGTGTAACACATGACTTTTTATTTTTGGAGGCACTTTTTATTTTTGGTGGGACGACATTTCACACATATGAAAATAAATTTGATTTATTGATTGATTAAAAAAACACTTGCGCACAGACGCATTCAAGCCCAAATAAATGAAGCCTGTTGAATTGAAATCATGTGTAACACATGACTTCAATGATTTCATTTCCAGAGGTTTGAACTATTTGGGCATGAAACCTTTTGGCCGGGCACATTGGCACCACTGGTGTGCCATCATCATAGCAGTCAGCACAGACAGGATGATTCTGTGTACTAGTTTATTAATTTCAAAAAACCGTCAGTTTATAATATATTTCAATGATGAGTAATTGTTGAGAACCGTTCTATCAGTTAGTATGTCCTTTGAAGTATAACATGAGGAATATAGTAAATCAAATCTTGATCACGATTGTATATGTATTATAACATACACGTAACCACATAGAATAACTGTTTTTGGGAACTGGTAGCGTCTTTGTCTCATTTGGCGGAGAGTGAAAACAAGGAGGTAAGTTAAATATATGCCTCAGTTGCATGCTGTGATTCGGTTTCTCATTCAGTTAAGTTCATTCACTATCCTCACAATAGGGGCGGGAACACTTTTTATTTTTTTATTTGAGAATCGCAAATAAAAAATCCGGGAGGCTGCTTTTGAACACAGGCGGGCGGGGACGAGAAACAGAAAATTAATTTTTTTAGGCCCAAAGGAGTAATTCCACTGATGTTCGAACACTGTTTTATCCACGATTTTCATGCATGTCACACAAGTGGAATAATAACCTGAATCGTGCACGCCAAAATGGTGATGGATTACAGCAACCCGAGCGGTGTATACAGCGGTGAACAATTGCAGGATATTAGCAATCTGAGTATTATAATTACTCATGTGAATGACAGTGCAAAATCTGCTTAAGGCAAAGATTAATTAGTCTCGGAAAACAAGTGGTTGATATGAAACTATGCAATGGCGGTACTGGAAAACTACGAAAGCGCATTGGTGACATTACACCAAACAAAATGTAATTCGGCCCGGCGAAATGTCAATTCCCCTTGGTGAATACCAATTCGCCATGGCGAAATATTGATTCGCCACGGCGAAATAACAACTCACTATGAAATGATAACATGGCACCAAAAATACCAATTCGCCACCGCGAATTACAGTGGCTTTAAGTTAACAAGAATCATACCTGGTGCCGAGCACCAGATCTCCCCGGATGACAGAAGTCAAAAGCGCGATCATTTCTAGCACTGTTTTCAATTTTATTCCGTGCGCATATTATATAGGCCTACGATGCCCATGCCGGACGAATATACCGATGTGAAAGCAATTGGTACCGTCTAGTTCTTATGAACACTGATCGAGTACGCCCATAAAAAAATCGAGTCCCTCATCGAGTACGCCCATAAAAAAATAGCAAGGTGTTCATAAAATTCAGCACCGTTTTCTATTTGGCTCAAAATTCAATATATTCGTAAAATTGTTCTTGGTCAATAGTGTACAAATATGCGACAATATATGTCATATGAGAAGTTTCCAATAAATTTGAGTACCGTCGGAATATTTTATAAGCACTATATCAATGTTGAAGGCGGTGGTGTTGAACTCGGAACCCATTCCGACTTTTACACATTGCCAACGATAAATACCACGGTAATCAATCTTCCGCACTTTGCGAGCAAAAAATTAGCTCGCTGTGGGACAGCGAAAAATAAATGCGTATGGTTGTTAGGAGTGAAGACGCAGTCAGAAAATGGGACGTAACAAATGTGCTAGTTTTACTGATCCAAAACAAGGAAAATTTGGCACTGACATAAAGAAAAAGCGTGAGAAATGAGCGATGACTCGACAGTAGAGACAAGAGTGATACACGGTGGACTGAATGCACACCGTAGTTATGTATTTATTCTCAAATCCAGCCGAGACGCTAATGTTCACCTAAATTGGCGATAGTGACAAACAACTTGCACCATTCGACGAAAATATTCGTTAGATTATATTAATTAACTGAATTATTTACGTCGAGCTCTGTATAACACACGTTCAAAGTATTTTCTCTTCGAAACCAGGTTTTCCCCCCAGTCGAAGAGTATTTTCCCCATGGGAATCTCAGAGAGCGTTTAAGAACAATAAACTATAGTTTTTTACGTTACAAGTCTGCTAAATCGCCTTGGAGAATTACTAATTCGCCTTGGCAAACTACTAAATTGCCTTTGCGAACTACTAATTTGACTTGGCGAACTACTTATTCGCTATGGCGAACTACTAGTTCGCCGTGGCGAATTCGTACTTTGCCGAGGGAATTGATATTTCACACATTTTTTGTGTCATGTCACCAATACGCTTCCGTGAGAACTTCTCACGGAAGCACCGTCGGAGTACCGTCGGCAGTTTCTGCCGAGAAAAGGCAGAAACTGATTCTCTGTCAGAATGGGTCAAACAGATTAGGTCATTGGTAAACAAACGCATTAATGTTTTGTCAAAGTCAGTTAGTACTAAATATAGCTCTGTCTTCAATGATCCCGTGGTTACTAATAGTTTGTTGAAACTTCAAGAAAGGTTCGTCATTGTCCCTGCAGAAAAAGCTTATAATAATGTTGTTTTTGTTTGTAAAGCATACTATATACAGTGCTTGTTTGACGAACTGGGTATTGCCAACAATACTAATTCCAATGGTACATACCAAACCATTACCGTGCCCAAACAGGATATCTTATCAAATCATTTGTCTGTATTGCATTCGTTTGGTATTACTACCTCATGTAAAGATTCCAATCTACCGAACTTATATTGGATCCCAAAGTTGCACAAAAATCCACACAAACAAAGATATATTTCAGGTTCAGCATCATGTTCTACCAAAGCCCTTTCTAAAATATTAACTATTATATTGTCTAAAATTAAACAGGGTCTCCAAAAGTACTCTGAAACCATCTATTCTAGAAGTGGTATAAACCAAATGTGGATATTAAAAAATTCCAAATCTTTATTGGAATATCTACATGCTCACACACTTTCAAAAGTAACGTCTATCAAAACATTTGATTTCTCCACTTTGTACACAACTATACCTCATTCTGAACTGAAATCTCAGCTTAAAAAACTAATCAATAATGCATTTTTCTCTAAAAAGGGACAACGTCGGTACCACTATATTGTAGTTAAATATAATACCGCTTATTTTGTGAAAGGCGACTCTGATGCCCCATACAAATATACTGAAATAGATGTGGTAAATATGGTTAATTTTCTGATTGATAATATTTTTGTGGAATTTGGTGGTCGAATATTTCAACAAACTATTGGTATTCCCATGGGTACAAACTGTGCACCATTATTGGCAGACCTGTTTTTATACTCATATGAATCAGATTTTATCCAACATTTACAAAGAGGAAGTTCTAAGAAACTAACATGTAATTTTAATTTCACTTTCCGATACATAGATGATGTATTGTCGCTAAATAATCCCAAGTTTGGTGATTATTTGGATGTCATATATCCTAAGGAACTTGAAATTAAGGATACTACAGAATCCACTAATTTTTCCAACTATCTAGACCTGAGGTTGGAGATTGATAATGATTCTAACCTGTCAACTAGATTATATGACAAACGTGATGATTTCAATTTTTCCATAGTCAATGTCCCTTTTCTAAGCAGCAACATTCCTATGTCACCGGCATATGGTGTGTTTGTTTCTCAACTTATACGCTATTCCAGAGCTAGTTGCAAATATGAGGACTTTGTCTATCGAAGTGCCCAGCTAGTCTCTAAACTGCTACGACAAGGATATGTTTTACCAAGACTTATAGCTGCGTTTAAGAAATTCTATGGACGTCATCATGATCTGGTTGATAAATACTGCAAATCCATGTAACTGCCATGCAACTAGATCTATTTTCATGTTAATTTTGGGGAATTCATGACGGGTGCCACTAGTGGGGCAGGAAATGCTCACTCTTTCCGGAACACCTGATTTCACCTCCTAATGGCCATTTACGGGGGTTCATGAGTTTCCCTGTCATTTTTGTTTTCTCTCACTTCGTATGCCTGATATGACTTTCTGTCCCCGGACTATGAGATTGGATAACGGACCCTGTTTTGTTTGCTCGGAATACTTAATACTGGGTATTGATTCCACGTCTACTTCTACTAGGACGAATAATACATTCATAGACAATAACACGATCAACATATTACAGAACATACCAGACAATTAAAATTGAGTTTCCACGGCGAAATAACAATTCACTATGACGAAATGATAACATAACACAAAAAATACCAATTCGCCACCGCGAATTACAGTGGCTTTAGGTTAATAAACTATAGTTTTTTACGTTACAAGTCTGCTAAATCGCCTTGGGGAAATACTAATTCGCCTTCGTAAACTACTAAATTGACTTGGCGAACTACTTATTCGCTATGGCGAACTACTAATTCGCCGTGGCGAATTCGTATCTTGCCGAGGGAATTGATATTTCGCCGAGGGAATTACATTTTTTGTGTCATGTCACCATTACCTTTCCGAAGAACTTCTACCAGGACGAATAATACATTTATATTATACATAAATATATACACTTATACAATAACACGATCAACATATTACAGAACATACCAGACAATTGAAATTGAGTTCAATATCCACGCTCAATGCACAAATGCGGGCGAATAGAATAGGCCCTATACCATGTATATCGACCGATCATGAATACCATGAAATTATGATAAAATATATAGCCCAAAAGGTTATCAGAAAAAGTAGAGTGTTAAGCCACGAAGCTGATGTTGTTTGTTTTTGTTTGAATGAACTGATGAAAAGTTGATGAACTCTTCAGATCAAGTAGGTCAAATTACGAAGCCAGTGGTAGCGAACAGATGTTTGTTCCCTCCTCGAATACTCCCACATTGTCTTGTGTCAGGATATGTTATGTGCGCCAGTGCATTCTTCACGTCCTGTGGTAGATGTATAAGAATTGATTCACCCCTCTGGAAACGAATATACGGGGTCATATTCAAAATGAATGTATGTTAACATGTAGTTAACTCCTAATGGCCATTTTTGGGGGTTCATGAGTTTCCCTGTCATTTTTGTTTTCTCTCACTTCGTATGCCTGATATGACTTTCTGTCCCCGGACTATGAGATTGGATAATGGTCCCTGTTTTGTTTGCTCGGAATACTTAATACTGGGTATTGATTCCACGTCTATTCATTACTAGCGGTAATGAATGGTGCTATAGAAATCAATTAATTGATATTGTTATTAAAATCAATCAAACATTACACAATGCAAATCATTACACAATGCAAATTCCCATGACAATATAAACTAATCCTTATAAAATAGTATAAGGTTTGTTAACCTCTCAACATGAGTAATTTAACATTGATAATAAAAATTTCCAACATCGAGATCATTCCCTGCAGTCATTATGTTCTGTGTAATCAACAAATACCTCTTCAAACTCCTCCAGGTCCGCAATCAGGTCGACGGCTGCAGCTGGGTTTGACTCGCTGCATAGTACTTCACATATCAAAGGGCAAAGGTGTCAGAAACAGTGAATAAAACAGCTTTGCAAACAGTTCAAGGGAAAACAAGCTGCACAGAATCAAGTAGCCAGTCTGTCAGGCCTGAGCAGTCGTAACAGAGCAGACATCGTGATGTGGTGGAAAGCTTCCCCAAGTTCTTACTTCCAAGCTTTTGGATGTCTGTTGGGTGGCGTTGAGAAAATCGCTAGCGTTGAGAAACAGCTGTCGTTGTTCAAACACTTTCTTTGCGACCATTTTCTCCGATGATTCTTCAATATAAAATGCACAATTGGCATTAACAAGTTTGAGTACATCATATTTTAACTTGATAGCATTCGGTGACCGAAGTTCCTCTCCGTCATCAATAATATTCGAAGACACCATATCGGCACTTCTAGCGTTGGTGTCAAAATGCTCAGGTGTAAGAAAGTCTCACCTGGAAACCGGGTTTATGAGTGGACAAACAGTGGATTTTGTCTGAGTTGTTGAATGGGCTTCCACAGACTTTGTGGACTTTCGTTTGGTGAAGATGCTGGAATCCTAGCAAATGCTGACTTTTCTCCCTCCTGGTGAATTGATGTTGATAGTTGTGGATTTATCTTCGATCTCCCTCTGTTGTGACTGTCGGAACCCGACTACCGTAACGTCACGTTACGGTAGTCATGAAGTTGGCACAAGGTAAATCGATTCGATGAATTGTCTGCTCTTCACTCGCTAAAAATAATATACTGACACGAACTATTCCACAGACATAGTATGAGAAATTCAGAATCCATAAATTGTCATGCAGAATACGCTGTAACGGCATTTTCGGGATAAAAGGGGTTGATGAGATTTGCTATTGACTACCGTAACGTTTCCATGGTTTCGGTCCACCTATCGTAACGTGACGGATCTGCAATTTAACGGATCTGCCGTAACGTCACAACTGTCATTTGGCGAATACGCAGGTAAAATTGAACAGCAATCATTTTCATCATTACAGAGATGGGTTTCAGATGCTATTTCTGCCAGTTTGAAAGCCAACGTGCGTCACTTAGTGTGCTGGTCAATGCCGGGTCAAGGCTGTCTAAAGTTAACAAAGACCCCTCCACGGCTATCGCTTCTACTTTGGAAATAAATTCAAAAACAAACATCAAAAACAAACACCACTGACAACCAGTGACCATCACCTTCTCGCATAGAAATAAAGGTTATAAATAAGACATTCGATTCACATCGGTGCTTCAATTAAACGTGTAGATGGATCATAGATGTTGCATTTCAAATTAAGAACCGCTCAATACCCATACAAGAAATATTCCACGGTGATTACTAATAAACCCCAGTGTATGCGTCACCATAACATCCAACGTAAGTTCTCACTATTTGTCCTATACGAACAAGGACGACCAAGGAAAATGAAAGAGTGGCATGAACAAAAATAATCTTAATTACAACAGAACAAATGACGAAATAATATAACAAAGTAGTATCTACATTCAAACCGTACGCTGTAAAAGCTGCTGCAATGATCTACAAATCAATTTGACACACATGAAACCTATGCCTATTTTGCAGTGACAACTTGAAAATTCGGATGTTTGCTTATTCATTAGACTGAAACATTGCTTTGACTACAACATTTTAAACTACGAGAGCTATAACCAGAAAACTGCTAGAGATTCAACAAAGTCAACATGCGAAGCAGGCAGAAATTCCATGCAATCAAGTCCAAATCCGAATTCACAACTCCTAATCCATGAACATACCAGTAAACGACAAACAAGGAGCTGTTGATACAAGGTTTGTGTAATAATTGATAAAGGGTTATATAATATTGAAAAAAAATCACCCCGTCATCCATTGTTGATACATTGGTGCGTGCACTGCAATCAATTGGGATTATACAAACAATTATTTGCGACAGTGGGACTGCCTATATAGCCCTACATGAACGATATAATACTGGTAGCAGATACACAACCTTGCAGGTGTATAGCCACAAACGAAAACGAGATAAATTTATTTCTTTTACACATCTATGTCAGCTCCATATTTCTTGTAAAGAATCAATATATAGAACAAAATAGAACATCAATGATCTGCGTGTACTGGTTTGTAACGTTACGGTAGTCGACCGTTCGCGTTACGATAGTCACTTCTCTGATATCACCTGACGTTTCGGTAGTCATCATGGTTTTTTATCGAACGAATATCACACGTACACTCGATGCTCTGGCTACTCTAGTGAACCTGGCAACTTCATTCATTATGTGGCTTGAAAATTATTCCGATCTCAAGCTGTATCGTACAACTTATCGAGAAAAATTGAGAGGAAACAAAACGAATGGACAAACCTTGCGCCATTTTAATGACTACCGCAACGTGTCGTTACGGTAGTCGGGGTACCGACAGTGATTGTTTGAGGAATTTGACTGCCAACCTCGTATATCCAGATGGATGTGCTTTTTGCCAGTCTCTTAGAGACGTTCTTTCGCCAATTCTCGCCAAGTGTCAAAATCAATGGGTCATTTTGAGCGATGTTTTTGATTTGTCTTTGTCCATGAATTCAAACACATCTTTATCTTTCAAACACATCTTTCAGTATGATGCTGCTGACTTCCCGGGTAGGATTTTCGACACTAGCAGGAGATTCCACTTTTGAACTTCTGTACTGTCGAGTGATTGGCACTTTGGTTGGTGTTTTGCGATGGTATCTTTCAGCATCCATTCTCTGCATTTCGGACATGGTCATATATTTGTTAATCAATCTTTTTGAGGGACTTCTCACAAGAAGCAACTCTCCCGTTGTAGTATCTACATACATCTCTTTTTTCATCTCCGGCCCTTACAACCCTTACCAACTTCAGCGAAGGATTATTGGCTTTCCTGTTCTCACAGGCGAACATCCGTCGAACAGTTACCTTCTCCTGTGCTTATATCTATAGTATTTGTGGGCTGAACGCTGATAGTAATGATGACAGAAAATCAATGAGAACTACAATGAAGTACATATACTCGTAGACGTTCCCCCCACCAGTAGGTGTTCGAGTAAATTTCGACGACGTTTAAATGTTCCAAAGATAAACTCTTGTTCGTTCCATCGGAATGTGGTCTGATGCCTCCGATCCGGAAGACCAGTTCTGTTTTTGTCACGGCCCGATGCTTCCCCAGTGTGTTGTTGCCTACACAGTCTGATGCCCCACCATGGCGCTATACATAAAATTGACTGATAAGGGCTAATACATGTTACCAGAAAAATGTGCGGTGTTGAGCAACAACAGCTTTCTCCAAAAAAATTGCTGTTGAGACCTTTCAAGGTCATTGGAGGTCAAATCCAAGGTCACCACTGAAACCGCTTGATACTACTTTCCATTTGCCAATTCAAATATTTCAGCTATATCCTGACGTGTTCCATACAAATCCCGTTAGAATGGAAAAGTGGACGAATTATTTCAAAGTGAGTCCGAGGATTCCATGTCCAAAAACACTAATGGCGAAAACACATTTTCTTTTTATATCCATCATGGTTTGCTTCCAAGAAACTTATATACGAGTAGTAGATGTGATGAAAGTTTAGTCATATTGGATGGCAAAAGAAAAAAAAAAGTACAGTAGTTTTGTAAATGTTTATGGGATTTACCATGACCCATGTTTGCCGGGAAATCCCGGTCACTGTTGGGCATTATTCTGTTTCTTGTTGTTGGTACCACCTTGGTAACACAGTACAATTAGAACCATAACGTAGGCAGGGGGTGGGAAACGATCAATTGTGTCATAAACATTGCTGTATTGTTAATGTTGTGATATGTATGTATGTATGTATGTATAATCTATTACCACCAATACAACTAGATTTTGATGCAAATTATTTCATCCAAAGACACACTGATGTGATCAGGGGCAGACAGTGTGTGGAATGTAGTTGTTTCTACTGTACACTCCGAAACAAACGCCGTGGAATAGATGTATGAAAGTACATAAGTACCTAATCTCAAAAAAAAGGCTATTGAGGTTATGGTTTTGTAATCTCAGTTTATGGTTTTTTATGTTATGGGAATATATTCTTGACACCTCAAAATGGATTATTTGTTTTTTTTTCTGGAGATGTCGTTGGAATGAAAACGGACTTCTAATTGTTGTGAATTGTGTATGGTAATATTGGAATGCAAAAGATACATATTTCTTAAAGAAAGCTGTGATATATACAAGAGTAAATTGTGGTAAGTGCCGTAAGCAACACATTATCTGGCGTTTTCGTTGTTGTTTATCATAGGATGTTGGGTTTTTGGGCAGTGTTTGAAGTGGAAAATACCCAATGAACTTCACGTTATTACAATTATTGCTTATTACAACAACACTAAAGTTGTGTTCGTGTCGCAATGTAAATTTGTCATCAAGTGATTGTGTGAACCCTTGTCCGTGATGGATTTCCGTACATAAAAAAACAATGTGGTTAGGCGGGGCACCTGGAAAGGGCCTGTTGGTCTAATTCTACGTACAAACAATAGGCATGAGACTTATTTTCTATATTACGTTTGTTTTTGGCATCATCAAAATAGATTGATCCTTACATTGATATCTTACAGGATCGATCAAATCAGGATCTGTGACATCAATATTTGGCTGTATTGGTAGTAATAGATTGATACTTACATGCAAGATATGTGATACTAGTGAAAAAAACGACGTTTTTAGGTTACTGGACCTATGGTCCGATAACCTATTAGCATGGCGGTGCGTCCGTCGTCAGCGTCGCCCATCTGTTTTTTTATCTTTAAAGTTCACAGTCAGATATTTCCGAAATTTTGCACACAAAAATGATTTTCAAAAGGGATTACTTTTCTTTCCAATTTTCGTATTTTTTTCAGAATGGCAGACATTTTCGACAAAATACGGCCATTTTCTCAAAAACTGTTAGGACCTTGGATTCGATTTCATTTTCAAGGCCATAGGACTAAATGACCAATATTTCGCTTTTTATCGACTCTACCGCTAAGGAATCAATTGTGCATGTATAAGAAACTATATATTGTGAATATTCTCATCATCTTAAACTTTGACCTTATTTTCAAGGGCAGAGCACAAAGTGGCTAATATCTCACTGTCGACTTTACAGCTTAGGAATCAATTGTGAGCATATAGGAAATTGTGTATGCTGAATGTTGTCATGACCTTGATATTGACACTATGTTCAAGGTCGCAGGACAAAATGACCAATATCTCATTATGACCGACTTAACAACTTGACAATCAATTGTGAACATACGAGAGATGATATACGTGTATGTAAAATACATTACTCTGATGAACTTCAATTTGACCTCTGACTTTATTTTCAATGCCACAGGAAAAATGCTAATATCTCTCACATTATCGAATATACAGCTTAGCAATCAATTGTGGACAGATGGGGAGTGATGAATCCTGGATATTCTCGTGCCCTTGAATTGAATATATAAACGTATAATGGGGGATTGATAAATCCTGGATATTCTCGTGACCTTGAATTGAGTATATAAACATGTATTGTCCGGTAAAATTCTCTTAGCCCTTGGGTTAAGTCTTTTAAAAGGTGGCATCATCAAATGCTCGTTTGACCTCAGCTGTGGTGTTTGCTGGTACGAATATGAGGTTGTACAGCTCGTGAAGTTAATCCGCGTCTTCTCTGGGCAGAATCTGCTGTATCTGCCTTTGGTTCTTATCCAAGACTTCTAGTCTGGTGATAAAATTCTGAAAATAAAATTCTGAAAAACATATAAAATCTTTTGGAAGCAGGCCAAAGAAAACTCTAGATCTAGTTAGCCAATGCCAGTGGCAAGTTGCCATTGTCACTTTGGCGCAAAGACATACAGCCACACATTAACGATTGGCATTGGTATTGGTGTATATGTACAGAGTGATAAACTATGTACAATGCGGAGAGCAATTCACAATGCTTCACGAAGAAAAAAAACCCGTTTATATTGAATACTACGAATGAAAGTGCACCCTGCAATATCATAAAATATATTTGGTAACTAAAACGTAAAGTGAGGATCAAGCTATCACCACCAATACAACCAGATTTTGATGAGGACAAAACAAAACATAGAACATTTTGGAATAGAAACAGAGCCCAACCAAATATTTTATCGAATGATACACTGACGTCATCAGAGAAGACAGTGTGTGGATGTTACTACTGTACATCTGATGGAATAATATACGACTGCTCAACAAGCTACCAGAACAATTTAGAAATCCAAAACAAACCTACGCAATAGTTATATGACGAGTACATACATATCGAATCACAGGCCAAAAGGCCACTGAGTTTATAGTATCCTCGGGGACAGATTTGACGTCCACCAGCAGTGACACGGGTCAGTGGTATGCATGTAGGTAGCAATCTATTACCACCAATACCACCAGATTTTCATGGTGGCAATAGCAAACATAGCATACAACATCACCAAACATGTTTAATGTGATGTGATCGAAATACTCAAAATGTACGAACAAAAGACCTCCAGCACAATTGTCACAATATATGCACATTGCATGGTGAGGAACTGCAACGTGCAATTTGCGTCCTCACGACCTGGTTCAAATTATGTGCCCAAGCCTCCTGCCATTAAAAAGATATTCTCGTGAGTAATGATACGTCACACTGGCTACCTGTATACCAGCATGGCTTTACTTAAATTAGAAAAGGCTGTGGAAGAAATTCGACAATGGATGACATTAAACCATTTGAAACTTAATGCAGCAAAGACAAAAGTTTTTATAATGGGGTACATTATCGATAGGTACAAATTGTTTGTGCCTTCCTGTAAATAGACCCACGTTGCCATATAAAGGCATTCCAATTTTCACAGTTTAATCATGCATGGCTAAAATTAATCGATATTCATAGTACATGGTCGGTGATGACCAGTAAGGCGACAAAAATTTGTGAACAATACTGACTTTGTTATGCATGGAAGGTTTTCCCAGAAGAGGGCATTAAATGCAACGTGGGTCTTTACTGAAAGACTTCAATGAATTTTTTTCTTTTTTTCTTTTTGATACATAACACTCCTCATATGTACTCCTATGATGTCTATAAATTTCGTTGCGCTTGAATCGCTCGAAGTGGGCCATTTTGGCCCAAACGCGGCCCAAATGGGACTTTCCCATGTTAAATTCTCATATGCTTTATAATGGGACACATTAAGCCTTATATCTCATTTAATATTGAGATTAGAGACTAGGAATCAATTGTGGACATATAGGAAATGGTATATGCTGAATATTCTCGTGACCTTGAATTTGACCTCTGACCTCGGTTTCAAGGTCAGAGCGGCCGTTTTTGTCGAAAAATGGCCAATTTTGGACTTTGACGGTCGTTTTCTCAAAATCTGTTCAGTAACTTTTTTTTCTTATTGATGCATAACACTCCTCATATAAACCCCTGTGACATGTATAAATTTCGTTGCGCTTGAATCGCTCGAAGTGGGCCATTTTGGGCCCAAACTCGGCCCAAATGGGACTTTCCCATGTTAAATTCTCCTATGCTTTATAATGGGACACATTAAAGCCTAATATCTTACTTAATATTGAGATTAGAGACTAGGAATCAATTCTGGACATATGGGAAATGAATATACTTTACAGCTTAGGATTCAATTGTGGACGCATAGGAAATGATATATGCAGATTATTGTCATGACCTTGAATTTGACCTTTGACCTCATTTTCAAGGTCACAGGGCAAAATGGCTAATATCTCACTTATTATCGACTTTACAGCTTAGGAATCAATTATGAACATATAGGAAATGATATATGCAGATTATTGTCATGACCTTGAATTTGACCTTTGACCTCATTTTCAAGGTCACGGGGCAAAATGGCTAATATCTCGCTTCTTATCGACTTTACAGCTTAGGAATCAATTATGAACATATAGGAAATGATATATGCAGATTATTGTCATGACCTTGAATTTGACCTTTGACCTCATTTTCAAGGTCACAGGACAAAATGATTAATATCTCACTTATTATTGATTTTACAGCTTAGGGATCATTTGTGGACATGTAGGAAATGATATATGCTGAATATTCTTGTGACTTTGAATTTGACCTCTGACCTCATAACCAAGGTCAAGAACACAAAATGGCTAATATCTCACTTATGGTCGACTTTATAGCTTAGGAATCAGTTGTGGGCATATAGGAAATGATAAACGCCTAATATTCTGATGACCTTGAATTTGACCTTTGACCTCATTTTTTAAAATCTTTTACTTCTTGCTGAAGATTTGGAAACTATTGAAATATAACCTCAACATATATGTATAACTCAATGAACTAAACTGTATTAACTGTACATATTTTGCATATTACTGAATATATGTTCTCTTTCCAGTTCTGATTGCGTTATACCTGACATTGCACATTCTTTCACATATACAATCCTTACCATTCGAAGTTAAGCCTGAGGCGAAGTGTTTGGGGTTCACTTCTTAATACGTCCCCCGAATGGTTTTGATTGCTATATGTCTATGTGTGTGTAGGTGTCTTTATGTTTCATTTAAGAAAACTTGTATTTCCCCTATTTAACTTCGTTAATTTCGATATTAATATGAGAGAAAGCCGCGAGCCTGTGTATCTGTGAAAGATGCACACACATAATCCCTTTAGCAGGTGGCACGCATCCACGCGACCGCGACAAACCGCAGATTGCTTTATGGCCCCATTTAACGAGTTTAAATGCCCTGAAAAGCATGCCTCAGGAGCATGAGCAGACAGTTTGGTGATCACTGATCAAGGTTATAAAAGACAGTTAACCGGTGTTTGACGGTTAACCGGTTAATCGTTTGGAGATTTAACAGCCGGTTATTAGCGGTTATTAAAAAAATGCTAGCCGTCGGCGGTTAACCCATTAATCGTGCAGGCCCTAGAAATTGGCACTTTCAAATGGAAAGTCATATATGGCGACTTGTGTGGTGACCTTGAATTTGACCTTGGATGACCTTGAAAGGTCAAAACAGCCATTTTTTGGTCGAAAAATGTCCAAATTATCACCTTGTCTGTCTTTTCTCGAAAACTGTCTGATCAGATTTGAGATTTTTGTTTCAAAAGATTCTAGTTATGTACCTCTGTGATGTGTTTAGGTTTGGTTGCCCTTGAATCGCCGGTCTGCGTATGGCTGCCATTTTGACATTTTTCGGCCCAAATCGCATTACCATCCATTTAGGGCCATTTCTAGAAGAAAAAAAAATTTTCACCCTGTGAAAAAAATTTTCGGCACTTTTTTCCTTCATAATGGGAGCTGTGCGGATTGTACTCATAGAACGCTTGAAGATAGAGCTTAGAAATTGGCACTTTCAAATGGGAAGTCATATATGGCGACTTGTGTGGTGACCTTGAATTTGACCTTTGATGACCTTGAAAGGTCAAAACAGCCATTTTGGGGTAGAAAAAAATGCACAGATTTGCCTCTACAGATGAAATGCTTGTAGATAGAGCTTTAAAAGTTTGCATTATGAGCATATAGGAAGTCATATATGGAACAACTGATGATGACCTTGACCTCAGATGATTTTGAGTGCTAAATGTCTGATGTGAAATATGTAAATTAGCCAAGGCTTAAACACTTGCACATACAGGTTAGGATTGTGTATTTACAAGAAGTCATGTATTTATAGCACATCTCTTGGAGACCTTGAATTTGACCTTATATATGACCTTGAAATCCAAATCTCACAACCTTGCCTGACCTGACATGTGTAAATTGGCCTCTACAGACAAAATACTTGTTGATAGAGCTTATATGTTTGTATTACGAACATATATGAAGTCATATGCAGCATACCTAATGGTGATATTGCAGTTCACAAAGATGACCTTGATTAGTAAATCTCAAAGTCATATGTCACTTGCAATGCTTAAAGCCAAAATTGTCCGGTAACCTATCTTAGCCCTTGGGCTAATTTTTTTGATTCGTTAAAACAAACACCAATTGTATCCACAACCAAAACTAGAGCTGAACATGTCGGACATGTCAACAATATTGTTCGCTCATGTTACGGTCATCTTCGCGAAATTGCCCGCATACGTCCATACCTGACTAAGGACGCGACAGCAGCACTGGTTAATTCCATCATCACGTCCAGACTCGATTATGAGAACAGTTTGTTGATTGGATTGCAAGTAAACAATGCAGCTCAGCTAGTTTGTATGAAACGGAAACAAGACCATGTGACGCCTCTGTTAAAATCGCTACACTGGCTTCCGATGGACTTCAGTATCGAGTTTAAAATCAACCTGCTTACCTACAAATCACTCCATGGCCTCGCCCCACCGCACCTTACCGAAATCCTGATGCCGTACCAACGTTGCAGAACACTTCTTTCGACTACCCAAAACAGACTGGTTGAAAAGAGGGCTCGTTGCAAAAAGGCGGGAGATCGAGCATCTTCCGTGTATAATGCTCATAAGCTGTGGAGAGAACAATTTGCCGAATAGTATACGGGACTGTCACTCTTGTTTCTTTTAAATCTGCTCCGAAAACACATTATTTTGAATTTTTGTTTTCATGTTAAGCGCTCAGAGCAGCATTACGCTGAATTTCGCGCTATATAAATAAACATTATTATTATTATTATATTCAGCTCTTTACAACATTGTATTTACGAGTGTGTTTACTGGGTAATCGATTACTCCTGATTGGACGATTTGTACCACGTGACAATCCTACATACTCAATGTTGGACGGCGAAAGTCTATATTGGACGGCAAAAATGTATATTGGACGGGCGGGTGCTTATCAGCAAATCAGAGCATGTGTTACATGTGGGTTGTCCCCACTCTGGGTTTCTCCTACATTCATTGGTGAATAATATAGCAATTCAGAAATGTCATATTGACCTCGGCTGCGCCTCGGCCAATATGACATTTCTTCATCCCGTAAACTGTATATTGGACTCCTCAACATTCAATATTTGTATAACATTTTATGTCAATGCGCCTTGCTATTTGGAATTTATATTTCAAATTCTAGCTGACATAGACAAGTCGATCTATGAGAAGCAACCACCTGACCTACAAAAACTGCAACGAAAATTTTTACAGTAGTATACTGGGTATACTGGTTAACAGAAAAAAGTCTTTACTCTTAGTAGTAATCGTATGCCTGATATGACTTTCTGTCCCCGGACTATGAGATTGGATAACGGACCCTGTTTTGTTTGCTCGGAATACTTAATACTGGGTATTGATTCCACGTCTATGTCTATATTTTGATTATTCGGAAAGACTGCGGGCATTGCTCTCGGCTATTGCATACCTTATAAAACGCTCATAGCTCTACCTTAAAAAGAAACAAAAAGAAACCACTATCATGAACAACAAACCGTAGCTGGAAAGAAGTCATGAGAATAAATGCGTTCAAATCAGCGTGATAAATGCTCAGGAAATCCGAGACCAAGGTCTCACAATTGAGTCATTATTCAAGGTGAATGAGATTTGCTGGGCTACACTATTGGCCATTTATCTCGTGATGTGTGAAACAATCGCAAATACTACCTCGTAAATTATTCTCCTGATAGACTCCACACCTGGGCTATCTGTCACTGTTATAGTTATAACAGTTATCCTATTTACGTGGATCTGCAAAAAGATGAAATGGGGTAGTTTTGAACATGGGAGATGGTGATATTAATGCAAATGCATAAGCGAAGGTCGTTCTTACAACTTGTCGTTCAGTAATGGGGAAAAAACCCTTACCAAAATAGATTTGCTTCCTAATGTAGAATCATAGCTTTTACATTCCAAAGGACAACATTCAGCGTACCTCCAAGTATGTTAAACCTTGGTTACTGGCGAGGACTCACTATCAAACGAACGTTATATTTACAGAACACATTAGGCAATAAAACCACCGGCCATGTTGAATGGATTGCATCTAAATATTCCCATAAACAAAACTAAGCGAACGCGACCTCGTGCAGATGTTCACCAGGTGAGAATCTGTCAAAACAAGACCATTGATCCGTTTTGATAAGATGTTCTCAAGGAAGTTTTTGAGTGTATACACCTTACTTTCATGACTTCCGGTGCAGAAAAAAATATTAGCTAATTGTGAGATTCATATGGTTTTGACCTTCGTAGTGGTGTATAAATAATATGACTTAAACATGCACACTGATTTCGTAAACATCGTCACACCAATTCACTCTTAGCGTGTGAATATATCTATTAGTAGTTACTACTATTCACAATTAGACATAAGCATTACATATAATGTGGACATATTTTGTGTTATTCTTATAGGGTCTCTTATTTCAAAACGGTTATCCATGACATTGGAAACTAGCATTTTGGATTGAATTTTGATATGCAATCAAAGGTAATTTTTTGTCTGCACCACCATGGCACCATGTCATGGATCGCGACATTGTCAACACCAGAAAACCCATCTCAGGACATTATTTTACGCTTGTGTCATTATCGTGCGGGTCATGTATAAGTCGCTATTGTGATGAGTGATGATGTTATTTGCAAGAAGTACATACAGTGGTACGTTTTGATTGGGTTTCAAAGATCATATCTTGTGCCATTTGCTGTCAACTTATGTGTGCTTACGCACAGTAAAACCAGTTCAATACTGACACCATTATTTTGCATAAAATAAACATGGAAATACCCAAGTATATGATATACCAAGCAAACAAAACCAAATCCGTAGTCCAATCTCAAAGTCCAGTGTCAGACATATTTCTATGGACCCCCATATATGCCCATAAGGAGGTGAAATCAGGTGTTCCGTAAAGAATTAGCATTTCCTGCCCCACGTGTGGCACCCGTCATGTGTTCCAAAAACATTAAAAAGGAAAAATGTCTTGCTGCATGTTGGTGACATTTTCAGTGTACTTATCAACCAGATTGTGATGACGTCCATAGAATTTCTTGACGGCAGCTATTAGTCTTGGCAAAACATATCCTTGTCACAGCAGTTTGGAGACTACCTGGGAACTTCGGTGAACAGAGTCCTTCTATCTGCAACTGACTATTGAATAGCGTATGAGTTGTGAGACGCCATATGCTGGCGACATAGCAATGCTGCTGCTTGGAAAAGGGAAATTGACTATGGGAAAATTAAAATAATCACGCTTAGATCTGAATAGTTGGAAATAAGAGGAGTCTGTAGAGTTTTAAAGTTCCTGAGGATATATGACCTCCTAATAATCACCAAAACCAAGAAGATTATTCAATGACAATACATTATCTATGTATCGAAAGAAAATTAAAGCTACTTGTTTGATTCTTAGATCCTCCTCCTTGTAGTCTGATTGTACGAGTATAAAAACATGCCTGCCTATATTGGTGAACAATTTGTACCCATACTCGTAGTAATAATACCAATAGTTTGTTGAAATGTTTGACCACCACATTCTACAAAGATATCACCAAGCAGGAAATTAAACATATTAAAAACATTCATATTTTACATATTTTAAATGGAACATCTGAATCATCTTTTACAAAATAAGCTGTATCATTTTTTACTACAATTTACTGACAATGACGTTGGCCTTTTCTGGTGAAAGTTTTCTTTTGAAGTTGAGACTTTATTTATGTATTGTAGTATAGATAGTGGAAAAGAATGTTTTCGATAGACGTCACTTTAAAAAAGTGCTTGTAGATATTGCAACATTTGGAATTTTTCGATATCCACATTTGGTTTATGCCAATTTTAGAGTTAATAGCTCCACAGTATTTTTGGAGACCGCGTTTAATCTTGAACAATATATTAGTAAGTAGTTTAGAGAGAAGTTTGGTGGAATATGATGCCGAACCTGGACTATACATTTGCATTTCTGTGAATACATGAATATATCCGTTTTGTTGAATGATCCGACTTTTATACACAAAAATTCTGAACACATAAAAATTAGGGCAGTTTTGATCACCCAGCAGCCCCATAGTGCCTCCAGTGAAACTAGGCGGGTAGCTTTCAGCAGGAAAACCAGCACACCCACCATGAGGCGAACCCACAGGGCCATGTTGGCATCCGTCAGTAGGGAATCCGCAGTGTTCCTTAGCATCTGGCTAGTAGTATTTCATCACCAGTCCACTCCCATTGTATGGCATTGGACAAAACCAACAGCACCGGTGTGGCTCCACGTACCACATCAGGTGAATTTCTGCCACATTTTTCTGATGATGCCGGATAAATGGTCAATGCAAATATCGCTGGCCGTGGAAAGCTGCCCACTCCTCGTCGTCTTCTTGGCCGGGCGGCAGCCCCCAAATCCTCCTCCTCGGGTCCCTCCTCATAGTCCGGGATGAAGGACGATTCATCACCCGTCTGCAATACATCAGGATGGTAGTCCATGGTCTCGTTAAGTATTGCGGTCTTGAGGTGTCAGCTTCGTAAGGATGGCAATATTCTTGTCCATGGGCCGGCTGTAGTACCAGTCCAATCCCATGAACGTGAGTAGACTGGCTGGAGAGAGGCTGAAGCAGCGATCTCTCGGTACCCAGTTCTGTTCACAAGTGTTATCCAACAGTGCCTCCAGTGAAACTAGGTGGTAGGCTTGCATCAAGAGACCCAGCAGACCCACCATCAGGCGAGCCCACAGGGCCATGTTGGCATCCGTCAGTAGGGAACCTGTGTGTCCCTAACGAGATTAGCACCAGTAGGGAAGATGCTAGTCTCGTTAGACTGATCCTACAGTATTGCCTTATCTTCTACTCACGGGCTTGTAATTGCACGGTACATGGTAAGAATTGCATTATCTTCTACACTTGGACTCATTAGACTAATCCTTAAGTATTGTGGGAAATCTGCAGTGTCCCTAACGAGATTAGCATCAGTAGGGAAGATGCTAGTCTGGTTAGATCGGTCTTGGAGTATAGTATCTTCTATACTACACACGGGCTTGTAATTGCATGGTGCATGGTAAGAATTGCATTATCTTCTACACTTGGACTCATTAGACTAATCCTCAAGTATTGTGGGGAATCTGCAGTGTCCCTAACGAGATTAGCATCAGTAGCTAAGATGCTAGTCTGGTTAGATCGGTCCTAGAGTAGTATCTTCTATACTACACATGGGCTTGCAATTGCATGGTACATGGTATCTTCTGCGTTATCGTCTACATTTGGACTCGTTAGACTGAGTTTTAAGTATAGCGGTATCGAGGTTTCCACGTCGCAAAGATGCGATATAAAACATTCCAGGAGGCTAAAGCGCTAGCTCTCTGCAATTCCTCTTGTCCAGGGTCTGGTCGTAGTATTGGTTGAATCCCAGGAACATGAATAGGCTAGCTGGAGAATAGGCTAGTACTGGTCCATTCCCGTCAACGTGAGCAGGCTTGCTGGAGAAAGTCTAAAGCGGCGATATGTGTCGACGTCGCAAAGATGCGATATAACACTTCCCAGGGGGCTAATGCGCTAGCTCGCTGCACTTCCTCTTGTCCAGGGGCTGGTCATAGTACTGGTCCAATCCCAGGAACGTGAATAGGCTAGCTTGAGAAAGGCTGAAGCGGCGATATGTCGCTACCTTGTACTACTAACAGGCGTGGTCCCACATTGCCTCGAACGAAAGCAGGTGGGTGGCCTGCAGCAGGCCACCATCAGGCAAGCCCACAAGGTCATGACTGGCATCCGTCAGTAGGGAATCTGCAATGTTCCTCAGCCTCTGGTGAGTGGTATTTCGCCACCAGTCCACTCCCATTTGATGGTATTCGGCAGGACCAACAACACTGGTGTGCCTCCATGTACCATGGCAGTTGAACTCTGCAACATGTTTCCTGGCGGTGCCTAATGGATGGACACCGCGAATGTGGAATGCAGCCCCTTCCTCTTCCTGAGGAAGCATCCTCCTCGGGCCCGCTCCATAGTCCGGGACGAAGGTCGATTCATCATCTATCTGCCATACATTAGGATAATAGTACATGGACTCGTCAGACTGATTCTCAAGTATTATCACATCCTGTGCACAGGGATATGGTGTTTTCCCGAGGCTAAACCTTAATTTACTTAATTTACCCGGCGTAGCCAATGACTAACTTAACTCTAGGTCACATAGTCCTTGAGATAGGCAGGCCTTTGCAGCTATTTATCACAGAAAAGAATTTATCTAATCAGTGAAAATAACCAAAAATTAGCAAAATGTAAATACGAGACTCCATAATTTGTTTATGTAAGTATCAATCTGTTACCACCAATACAGTCAGATTTTGATGATGCCAATAACAAACGTATAATTCAACATTTTGCAATAGAAACAAAGCCCGACCAAATAGTTTCAGGGGCAGACAGTGTGTTAAATGTAGTTGTTTCTACTGTACACCTGATGGAATTAGTATACAACTGCCCAACAACCTATGAAAATAATTTGGAAATCCGAAACAAACCGCATGAAACAAATATATGACAAGTACATAAGTACCTAATCACAAGCCCGAAGGCTACTGAGCTGATGGTATCCTCGGGGACAGATTTAACGTCCGCCAGCAGTGACACCGACTCAGTGGTATGAATGTAAGTATCAATCTGTTACCACCAATACAGTCAGATTTTGATGATGCCAATAACAAACATATAATTCAACATTTTGCAATAGAAACAAAGCCCGACCAAATAGGTTATCCAAAGACACACTGGCGTCATCAGGGGCAGACAGTGTGTTAAATGTAGTTGTTTCTACTGTACACCTGATGGAATTAGTATACAACTGCCCAACAACCTATGAAAATAATTTGGAAATCCGAAACAAACCCCATGAAACAGATATATGACAAGTACATAAGTACCTAATCACGAGCCCGAAGGCTACTGAGCTGATGGTATCCTCGGGGACAGATTTAACGTCCGTCAGCAGTGACACCGACTCAGTGGTATGAATGTAAGTATCAATCTGTTACCACCAATACAGTCAGATTTTGATGATGCCAATAACAAACGTATAATTCAACATTTTGCAATAGAAACAAAGCCCGACCAAATAAAAATTGTTGCACACCTGTAACCTGCCTGCAGCTGCATGTGATAAAATATTCCAGCATTTCGGTAAGTCACGTCTTCACTGTGCCTTTCGTGATGATAAGTTTTTTGCAAGATCCACAATCTTGAGTGGATATTGTACCTTGAAAGTCGTCATAGCAAAAGAAACATGATATGGGATTTTGCGACTTGATATCAAGTGCAAGAAAGTAACTTGTGAAGGAAGACGTTTTCATCGTGGAGGCCGCGGGACACGAGATTGAGTGGCTTTTATGGTTTCATTATATCGTGCTGTGTATCGCAACCAACACTCCTTCTCAATCTCTCATACATTAAATCAGTAGCGGGTATCATTTGGTAAATGAAAAGTTGGCTGCTGTCGATGTTTTATCACCAGGGCATGCCCATTATGGATAATTTGTATGGGGTACGATTAGGTCAAGTACTTTGGGTTATTCGGTTACGTCACTCAGACATGTGACTACATGTACTTCTGTATCATAGTTTATTGGACATCTATCTCAGAATGTTAGCTATAGTATGTATAAGTTGCATTGTTGTTGTAGTTAGCGTGGTTTTCCTCAAAGTAAGTGGAGAAGATGTACACTAGTGCATCATTCGGGAGTTCGGTCACAGCAAACGGTTCGATTGTGCATTGTTTTGATTGTGCATTGTTTTTCTAATAAGGAAGGGCTGTACGAAATTTTGCATCCATTAGGCCCGGTGCCTCGATGTGCTATCCATGTTCACGGCCAGATGTATTTAGAAGTAATTAGATCCTCGTCCATGTCACGACGGGTAACATCCCATACAAATAATGAATTTATAAGAGACAAATAAGATATATATCAGCCGTTTCAAGGGAAAGAAATGTCAGCACTTTAAATTCTCTTGCACTTTTCAGGTGGAGGATTTCATGTTAGGGGGTGGATGTAAGTATCAATCTATTACCAGCAAATAATACAACTAGATTTTGATGATGCCAATAGCAAACGTAAAATATAACATTGTGCAATAGAATCAACGCCCCCACCTATATATAGATGCCAGATGGCTTTCGTTAACGTGAAACGTGTAAGAAGAATAGAAAGAAATAACACAAATATTCAGGACAGAGCTCAGCTAGTTTCAAGGAATCAATCAATAAAAAATATTTCATAATTATACTTCGAGCAAATATCAGGGTAGGCAACGATTGAAGAACCTTTATTCACATTATGCACATGGATGGAGTATTTTTTGTGGCACCTTATTCACACATCTCAATATAGGATGTTTCATAAAAATGTCACCTGGAATGGCTAATAATGATGGGTAGATGTTTTTGTCACTCGCCCTGCTTTTACTGGACATCAAACGCAGTGACGAGTTGTACTGCTCTAATTACCTGCACTATTGCCTCCAGTTTTAATGCCGAGCTCAATCATCTTTTATGGTGAGGGCAAGAGCGCCTTCGGGTGTAAACCGCGCCACTTTCTCCTTGGGTAATTAAATCTTCAAAGTCGCCCGCGTCAGGTGCAAGCTTTCCTAAAATATTTATTGGAAATCGCTGGGTGCATGTGACTGAAAATAGTGTAAAAACGGTAAGAAATATGTTTAAATCGGTCTCACTGAAACCTGGTCTCACTGCAGATTATCGCTGAAGGTATCCACCGACACTATGCATGATCCATACTATTATTCATCTCAATACCCAAAACGCATTGTATTTGTGTATATTTATTCACCATTATTTGCTAGTGGGTAAATTTGAGATGATGATCTATACTGTTTTCTGATCAAATTTCTTTTCTGAGTTCAAAATTCCTTACATTTGTAATAATATTCGGAATAATATTCATAGTATTAATAGCTACCTTACATTTGTCCTAATAGCCATTATAATATTCATAGTACTCAAGCTTACAAATATACTCCTATATCGGTGTTTGACATCGTTTCTCAGGTACTTCTATTCTTCGACGCAAACAAGAAGACTCGTGCATTTCATTTAGTATGATATAGTCATGTTTTTTCTTCAAAACATTCCTTTTATTCACATATATATTAGTTTCCTATCACAGCATTTCTTGCCACAATATCGGTCACATCGATGGTGGCCCAGAGCCTGGATATAAGTCAAATTTGCCATGGTAAAGATGGCAGCACTGTAGCACGTACGTTTGCTAAAGCTCCTGTGAATATAGCAAAATATGTTGAAATCGTTTGGAATATGAACATATAAGTTTTCATGAGCCCTGCTAAAACTACTGTGGTTCATATTGCGTGGTGAGTTCAGTCAGTGCCAGAAGGAATGATTGTGAATATCCATTGACATTCAGTGACTTGTAGCAACAACTTTTGACATTCTCTCCCGCCATTACCCAATGTTTACACGTTGCACGGTCCAGTGAACTCTTAGTTGTGTAAGCACTTGTATAACCATCGCACTGACCAAGCGTCTGTCAACCAGCCACGCTCGATCGACCAATAACTACGGTGTCCCAGAGGTACCCTGTACCCAGTACGACCTGTCAGCCAAGTACGCTCGATCATTCCAAAACTACGGTGCCCAAACAGTGCCTTCCACAACAATTCAGAATGTCAAATTTAACCATCATGGATCTCGAAGAGGCTCTAAGATCTGATGAGGTCCCTGACAACACCAAGCTTCTGTCGCTGGTATGGCTCGGGATCAAGTCCATCATGAACGATAAGACCAGTATTGATGCCCGTACAACCAAGCTTGCGGAAACCCAGACCGACCTGAAGACTGCGGTGGCATCACTTCGCACAGAAGTGAACAAGCTGAGGGCAGAAGTCACACGCCTCCAGGTTGCAGAAAATCTTCAAGATGGTGAAATTGAGAATTTGAAAACTCGGTCTATGAGAGATAACCTTATCATTTCGTTCAGTGATGATGCAACTGACTACAATGAAGCAGAGGGTGAAGACTGCGCTGCTCTTGCCTTAGCTTTTTTCCACAACCTGTTAGGCATCACTACCGACGTCCACATCCAGTCTGCACATAGACTTGGCAAACCACCACCCGGTAAAATACCATCCATAATCGCCAAAATCCCAATCACAAAGCAGCGACAACTAGTTCTCGGCTCAGCATCCCGCCATTCAATCAATGCCCAGTTGCCTCCATCAACAACAGAACGACGCCAGTTTGCATATAATGAATACAAGACACTGAAAGGGGACAAAAAAAATAAAGCAAGGCTGACCAAAGACAAATTTTACGTGAGGGACAAGCTCCAAACACAATATCTCAAGCCTGTCCTACCCGATGTTCCTAACCGTGGAGATGACGAGGCGCCGCCGACCATAGCTTCGAGCAAGAAGAAGACTCTGGGTGGCAGCTCCTTCAAGGTCTTCAGTGCGCAAGTTGAGTCCCTCACGAATGTTGCTGAAGTCCGACAGCATCTGATCATCAACGAGAAGGAGGTCCAGAATGCCACTCACATCATCATGGCCTATCGCCTGCAAGGTACACGGGGCAGGATCCAGGAGAACTTCGACTCCGACCGGGATTGGACCACTGGACTCTCACTTCTGAAGCACATGCGCCAGCATAAGACCGTGAACACTGTCTGTTTCGCCACACGTACCTGTCACACGAATTTCGTGCACATCGGGGGAAAGCGATTCAGTATTATCAACGAACTCGCAACAAACGCCATCCAGAAGCTGAATCAGTAATCACATCAAGAGAACTGATACCACCTTAAGTCTATGCATAGTATTGTCACAAATTCCCATGCACTCACTTTGCTACATATTTCCATATCACTAGTGTTATATGTTTCTGTAAGTATCTATGTATGTACTAATCAGTATGTATGAACACCTGTCTATATGGTACATGTACACAACGTACATTATAACTTATACAGGCTTTTTGTATCTTGTAATATTCCGCATACCAATTTCAATACAGGTATTCCAGCGCTATATATGTACTAAGCTCAGGACTTTGCCTTTGCTGACTAAACAGACATCACAAATGCACACCCAGAGAAATTTATATGCACCACACAAATTTTTGTTTTTATTGAATATTTTGTGTTTGTATTTACTTCACATCATAACATTTCATCTTCGTATCACAACTATCACAACACACATGCTCACGAGGAACATTTATCCTGAAGTCATCATAAGAAAATACTTAATGATGGTACATGGAATATATCAATTATACAACTACAACAATGGATGATTTTGAGAAATATCTACTATCTTATCAGTGTGATGAAGAGAGTGACGGTGGTGAAGACAATGATAACATCGATGACATAAATTCTTGGAAATTCATTTCGAATTGTAAATATTATGATACGGACGAACTGAGTGCTATAACTCATCACGACCAGGCTTTTGATTTCACTGCACTACATCTTAATATACACAGCCTGGCAAGTAAATATGATCACTCGAAAAACCTGATTAGTAACATAGAAAATACTGGCATTGAAATCGATTTTATTATGTTGTGTGAAACTTTTCTCAGTGACACCAACTGTAATATGTTCCCTATACCTGGATACCAATTTGTCTTCAACAATACAACACGGGGCAAGGGTGGCGGCGTGGCTTTGTACATTCGTGATAAATTCCAATTTTTCGTGCGCGATGACCTAACCATTAACCATGATGTGGAATTTGAAACAATATTTGCTGAAATAGATATCATGTCCCGAAAAATTCTAATTGGCGAAATATATCGTGTACCAAATACTAGCGAATCAATTTCCGTGCAACGATTTGACAATGTTCTGAATAAATTAGCATCGTTTCCCGGAGACGTTATGATTGGGACCGATCAGAATTTCAATTATCTCGATATCAGTGATAATAAATACACGCGGGAGCTACTTGATACTTTCATCTCCGCTGGACTAGTACCAACAATCAGCAAACCAACACGTATCACACAGGAATCCGCCACATTAATAGACAATATTTACATTCGTATTGGTAAACACGAAATAGTTAAATCGGGCATCATAACAACTGACATATCGGATCACCTGCCAATTTTCACGTCACTTGGCCAAAGGAAAGTAATTGAAAAACAAATAGTTTCTATAAAGTATCGACCATTTGATGATGATACTATAAACCAACTAGCTTCTTTCCTAGAAAGTACTGATTGGTCTTTTCTCGACAATCTATCCGTTAACGAAGCGAATGACGCTCTAGTTGATACAATACGGTCTGCAATGGACCGATTTATGCCAGAATCAGTGAAAACGAGACAATCAGAGATTGCAGACCCTCGCCCTTCAGATTTAGTCACTAAAATTAAGCGATAATTGAGTTATGGTCTTAAGACCATCGGTTGTACGCCATACGATTGGGAATTGGCCAAAGAAAAATACAAAAATAGGTTGAAGATTTAATATTGATTAGAACCGGAGTTCTAGCCATTTATGTGATTTTCTTTTTTCCGTTGCCATGGCAACCGTTTTGTGAGCCACTACCATAGCACTCCAGCCCTATAAATTTCAAATCGATCGGACCGTTTGCCTTTGAGTTATGAGCGCAGACATTTGCATTGAAACGTCGCTGGCCAAAAATAACCGAAATCGTGACCCCCAATTTTTCGACATCGGGCGATAATGGAGAGTTTTCGTCGTACGACCAACGGTCGTACACCACACGATCGAGAATTGGCCAAAGAAAAATACAAAAATAGTTGGAAAAATTAATATCAAGTAGAACCGGAGTTACAGCCAATTAAGTGATTTTCACTTTTTCCGTTGCCATGGCAACTGTTTTCATCCGATTTTGACAAAATTCGAATGGGACCGAGCGATTACCGTAGCACTCCAGCTCTATAAATTTCAGATTGATCAGACCGTTTGCCTTTGAGTTATGAGCGCAGACATTTGCATTGAAACATCGCTGGCAAAAAATAACCGAAATCGTGACCCCCAATTTTTCGACATCGGGCGATAATGGAGAGTTTTCGTCGTACGACCATCGGTCGTATACCATACGATCGAGAATTGGCCAAAGAAAAATACAAAAATAGTTGGAAAAATTAATATCAAGTAGAACCGGAGTCACAGCCAATTAAGTGATTTTCACATTTTCCGTTGCCATGGCAACCGTTTTCATCTGACTTTGACAAAATTCGAACAGGACCGAGCGACTATCATACTGCTCCAGCCCTAGAAATTTCAGATCGATCGGACCGTTTGCCTCTGAGTTATGAGCGCAGACATTTGCACTGAAACGTCGCTGACAAAAAATCACCGAAATCGTGACCCTCAATTTTTCGACATCGGGCGATAATAGAGAGTTTTCGTCGTACGACCATCGGCCGTACACCATAGGGTCGGGAATTGGCCAAAGAAAAATACAAAATTAGTTTAAGAAATTAATATTGATTAGAACTAGAGTTATAGTCAATTATGTGATTTTCTCTTTTTTCGTTGCCATGGCAACAATTTTTTTCTGATTTTGACAAAAATTGAGGAGGACCGAGCCACGGTGATACCGCTTCTTCCCTATAAATTTCAGGACGATCGGACCATTCGGTTTTGAGTTATGCGCGCGGACAGACAAACAAAAAATCGGCCATAGGCCAACACTTGACGAAATAATTTACACATCTGTTTACATGTAAAACATTCACACAGAATTTACACATTTATGACATTTCCTGAGCAAGACCGGCATTTGAGACTGACTCATTCAAAACATCTAGTCAATGTATCAAGATAATATGTACTACTAACAGCACAAAATTTTGATCATGGCAATATCAGAACACCCTAAAATATAACACTGTTATAAATACTCCTTACTACAACGTGGAAACTTCCCTATCATGGTCTTGCATCTTTGGAGAACTATCTAATGACTTCAAGCAGATGGTGATAGTCATTTCGGCATGCCATACTGGTATTACAGGACAGTGGGGACGACCGTTTTGCACGCCATATTCGTACCACATGATAATTCAACAGTGTATATTCATAATATATCAAAACACACTGCAAAAAAGTTCTTGGATAAAACCACTATTATGTATAATGATGGTACTGGATGTTCTAAAAAAAAGAGCCAAAAAAGCGTGAGGCAGGTGCAGTCCCAGATTTGTAACAAAGGCTGACGTGTTGCTCTCCCAACCGCCCCCACTGATTTCTAGGTTGGAGAGAGCCACTGATGGGGCTAATCAGCTAAATATTTTCATATTCCGAATGTACCAACCATGAAAAAAAGGGACATAGTCGCTTAGATATTTCACGTGAAAAAAACCGACATGGTCACATTTATCACAAGAAAAAGCAGACCATGTCTGAGTTTTCACGATGCTCGGTTTTATTATGCAACAAGACTGCAGTTTTTTTTAAACGACTCACGGGGGGTATAATGTTTCGTCAAATATGCTTGGTGTGTGTTCAAAGGTGCTGTTCACGGACTGTAGTTACGCCTCACTTTGAAACATATATGTATTCAGTGAAAAAATATTATGACAAATAGAATACAGCTCTTTCGGCACAACAGTAAGGCCTCTGGCTACAGAATGTCAAGAGTAGCTTCGGACATTCGACAAGCATACATCCCGAAACATGATGCCGTCCGTGTCATTGCTAGATCTCCTTCAGCGTTCTTTCGGTACGAATGGATGATTTTTATCTCTGGAAAATCTTCATAATATTGGGATAATTACTATGTGTTTGTAGCTGTTATTTGCTCATATTATCAGCAGGATGGTATCCATCTAAATCAGGACTATATTTGTGGTATATTTTCAGCAGATTATGCGGATTTTCCTGTCAAACTTGTGTGCGGAAATTTTGTCAAATTGGCCGTGAACGCGTGATCAATCTTTGCCGTGAGCGACCGCGTGGCTGCCAGTGCGTTCAAGCCACCCCTTCCCCTCTATCACTGCGTGTCAGATTACTGGTCACCATGCCAGCAATACCGGACGGTACATGACTAGCGTCAGAGTACCTAATCGTCGACCCCTGCAAACGGCCGGACAAAACTTCAATAAACTAAAATGTGAAATGTGCTGAAATGCGTATTAGAAGTACTTTCAGTGTGGTTATTGTCAGATGTCTGTTTTGCACAGCTGTTTGGCAGTGTTTGCAGTGGTCGATGATTAAGGACAGGGTCGATGATTAGGTACCCCGACGATAGGCCTATCTCACTCTGATGCACACACCAACTGGCCGTGGGGAAACCATTGCGGCTTGCATGTACAACATTAACTTGGGCATTTTAGTTTTTTAGTTTATGATTGGTAGATCTTCTAGACTTGATTGAAGGCACATTGATGTATGCAGCTGTTGTCACATAGGCATCGGAGCACATGTTTAATTTAGTGGGCAATCATGTTTCTCCATGATAATCAATGATAGGTGTAATGATGAATTTATCAGTGACACAAAATGATAATCACAGATAAAAAGAACAAATGATGTGTCATAGTAACAATTTCCTATCACAACCAATTGTCTCTACGGATCTTAACTAACAGGCCCATAGGAAATCAGCTAGGAATGAGATTGCCCACTAAACTGTACATGTAGATCTAACCCCTATCGAGGCCTAGATCTACTTGGTTTAACTATGACCTGTTCACATATGTTTTGCCTTGTCCTGAGTTTGAATATTTTTGACATCAATATTATGAAAAACTACGGTGGCTTCTATCTGCCATGCTTTCTTTTCCCCGTGACTCTTTATGTACGCATAAAGATTTGTTTTTGTGTAAAGAATCATTGTTTTTGCGTAAAGAATAGCACATGTCTCCGCACAAAGATTACCTTTTGTATTCCTGTAAATAATACCACTTGTTTCTGCGTAAAGAATATATGCTTGCGTGCAAGCAATTATTTACTATGAGTTAACAATGTACTATATTCTTTACTCGAAAACAATGGGTATTGTTTATGCGAAAACACGCCATCGTAGACAAATTCTGAATGTATTTTCTAGTTCTAATATACCACAATAATTGGCATTACTTTTCATTATTATAAACGTATCAATTCGCTGAATTTGATCAAATTTGTGCCGAAATTTAACATCAAGGCAGATGGCCAGCTATTTACGTTTTTTAAATGTATGCCATCGATAAAAACTCGTGACATCGTTATATTTGGGTAAATACGTATTTGAACAGGTTTACAAAATCCGAGTATAAAATTTAATTCAAAATGCGGCCCAAGTATCAAACACTGCGCCTAGCCATTTGATCCGTCTGTCACATTTTTAATTCTTATTGAGTATAGAGGAAGGTGCAGGATATGATACTTGGGCCCCAAATGCCAAGGAATATTACTCTGTTTGAAATTGAAATAAACTGTGACTGTGAAACAGCTGGTTTGTGTGTTTCATTTGATATATTAAAATTTCAAAGGCCTTTCAGATTATAAATGTCAGTTTTAATCGAATGAAATTTAAATTGATACTGTGATTTTGGTCATATTACGCCACGTCAGCATAACTGCCCACATACCTAGAGATTTCTCATAATTGTGCTACAGGTCACAATTTTGCTTGAATTCTTTTGTTATTTTGAGTGTGCATTTGGTTGTGTTAAAGCTCAACACCTATGGATTGTCATGGGGGTGAGACATGTTTTCATGGTAAATATGGTAAAAATTGTTTAAATGGTTGTGGAGTATTAAACGTTGCAGATAGAGCATAAAATGTTAGTATATAACACTCATTTAAGGTATATGGGTATAACATGGTGCTGTGTTGTTATTTCGACGATCACACTTGACCCGATATTTATCACAATGTACTCTCCACACTTGTTTTTCCTTCAACGAGAACGAGAAAGTGCGTGGTTGGCATACTGACATGTCTGCATCAGGAGTTGATCGATGACCACGTGATGGATTCTACTGCGTTCTTATCCAACAAAGTTTAAAAAGGTTTGATATGGTTTCATGTATTTTAGTGTGTCAGGCAGTAAGTCTAAATGCTTTGTATGTTACGATAGACATTCTTTGAGTAAAGCGTTGGCTGTTTTATTTAGCATACGATAAATAGATTTATGACAAGTATATTTTCGTATCAGTATTATGGCTTCAGAGATAGTATAACTGACAATTTCGAATGATTATGTTGGATTAAAGTTGCAATTTTATGAAGTGCTAACTGAAACATAGTCAAATAATTTTGATAGATTTGCTTCTGCGTATATATAAATATTTTCCATGTGAATTATAGAATGTTGAATGCTTTTCATACTCTACAATTCCAAGACCTACCTCGCATGATGATTGAGGAGTTCCCAGCTGACGTTTCTCGACTGACAAGGTGTGATTCTTGTCGTATTGTAATTCTCATGTGTTTATAACTGATTCAAATTTATACATTGTCGATTGTAACAGTTAAAAGTAATATCAAGTCTATCGGCAGTTTTGTGTTATCAACAGTAACTATGATCTGATCTACTTTGTCTTCTTGCTGTTAAAGTTTACCAAAATTTACATTGCTTGTGTACTTGAAATGCATGTCGTGCTAACGAATGTTTTCTTGTTTATCCTCATGAAGAGTTGTTACCATCGGCTTTTGACATAATTAACTATATCACGAACCATCAACGTGGCCTTTTTGCACCCATTACATTTTGATGCCAAAAGTGGGGGTACAGTAGATGGCAGCAGCTAACAGGAGATTTTTTGTTTGTGTCCTAGGGAGTGTGGCCGCCTGTGACGAGGGAGGCAAGCCGCGAGGGTGTCTGAGAGGATTTCCCTGACCTATGGGCTGTCGACAGAGAGCAAGAGCTGCTGATGAGCCTAGCAACGCTGCTAAGCATCCTAGGTGGAGTCTCCTGGAGAACCTGGACAACCTGATGCGAGTCTTCCACCATCGCCAGAATTGTCATTGTTGTTATAATGTAGAGCTATTATTGTAGGGTCAACATTTTGTGTTCATGTCCATGACTGTTGGACGTTGACCCGATTTTTGTAGAATTTTGACTAAGGTTATGTGACATGTTATCAAGGTAAGGTCAACATTGCCGTGTTCATTTGACACCTGTCCAGGATTGTTGGACGTTGACCTGATTTTGTATTGACTAATATTAAAGAGTATAAATCACGAAAATATGATGTCAGCTCATTTGAAGCCACCCATTGAGCTGAATAGAATAGTCTTGACAGAATGTTGATATTAAGATTTGTTCAAAAGTTACAGCTATTTAAAGAGAAAATCTCCAGCAAATTGCTCCTGATAGTCTTGAAACAATCTCTCACCTAATAAGTATGCAAATGAGATGAGTGACATCATTGACAGATTATCTTAAGTAAAAATTGAGCTTTTTATGTTCATATTGGGTCATCAACAGACATCCGGTATATATTGTCTAGTAGGAATAGTCAGTGAATGCATGCAAATCTTGGTTGCCATGGTAACCAATTGATTGATTTAGCCGCGTGGTTGTTAAGGCTAGTATTAAGTCCAAAACACGAACCTTGTGACCTTGGATGATCAGTGAAATACTGACTGTTGAGCTCATTTAAATAGATGTATGGCGTAAAATGTTACAGGGAGTGTCTATGTTAGTATTGAACACTGGAAAGAAGCAATTTATGGCGGCAACTGATAACTACGGCTATAGGGAACGACTGGTAGCCATAGCAACAGTATAGGTTTGTGGATATTGACTATGCATGGTACATAATAATACGCACTAGTCAGATTGTCAAATCCTTCAATAAGAATCATTATATCATGGCTTAAAATATCCTAATTAAAATTTGTTCCCCTCATTTGTCCCCCATCATGATTTCTCATTAACATCTAATTTGCATACTAATGAGCTGCTAAAACTTTTCAAGTGGCTTCTGTAATGTAGTGCCGGAATGGCAGTTTCAAATGGCTGTAACTTTCGAACGGATAGTGATATTGATATACCGTAAATACCATTTTGCTCAGATCAATGAGATCTTTCATATAACTTAACATCATATTTGCACTATACTAGTACTTCAACGCGTACATGTAGCCAAACACGCCAGGATGATTGATTCCTGAAAAGATCAGGTCTTCTGGGGGTTTGCACTACTTATGTACACTATTATGTACGCTTGACAGAACTAGAGGAACCAAAAAAAGCAAATCTTATAACAGTAGTTTTACTGTATTTTACATGTAGCCAATGTGGTAATGCATCCAAGTTGAATTGAGTATGATTCAGAGTGAAATCTGAATATATCTGATGAGTTGTGATATGGGCGTGATGAGGAGATACAATTGACGATCGTATCCTCTGTAAATGTCACAATAGCTTTCATTGTATCCTAATTGCAGTCTTATATGTTTTGATGTTACTTCGAAGATGTAACATTATATATTTCATGGTTGTCTTTCGATGCTCGTCGAACTTTGCGCTTCGATATAAAAGAAACTAACGAGATTCACCACACATTTACACCAGTAACAACTTAAATCCCCTATCAATTTTCTTGACTTACTTGACCGAGTGGACCTGTAGTTAGCCGATTAAGAATCGTGATAAGCAGCTTGAACGCATTGGCGGCCGTACCCAGCTCGTAGTTATATATGAGTATAGAAAATCTTGCATGCATTTACTATGTGCATATGAAGTCAGGGTTATCTCTTGATAAACCTCAGCGAAGTAAAGTAGACATGTGTAAATGAGTATTGTACATGCTGAATTTTAATTTGTTTATTTTTCAGGTGTGACTCACCGATCGTTGAAGTTCTGCCTGCTTGGTGAGTATGTGTAACAATACTCGCCATTGAAGTTGGCGCAATACTTGTCACAACGATTTAAATATCTTCACAGCTGAATTTCTGACACAATGTATGTACATTGTATACTATTTTTTGAAATGTATATACCATGAACTTTTTGTATCTGTTTCAGACTGCGTGTCATTTGTCGTGCTGTTCTGAGCTGGAGTGTTCCTGCTGTCTGCCTCCTGCACCTCCTGGGCTTGCCGTGTAGGAAAAATGCACATTATTACCACAAAACTGATTGTATTAGCATTATGGATTTTTATCAGTCAATCTTGTTAGTTAGCCTGGACTATGTACCAATTACAATTCTCAAATTACTATCAAATGAAGTAAATGTTTTGTGATTTTGTTTTCTTAAACATTGAGATAAAAAGAATTCCAAATGCTAACAATTGATTTTGTTTAATTGCAGGAGTCTTTGTCTGACGACAGCCTGGTGCAGCTTTTTTGCTTTTTTTTTGGTTTTGACAGATTGAGCCAGAAGTGCTAATATAGGCTTCCACGGGCTCCTGCCTGTCAAAACCTGTCATTTCTCGGTTGTGACAAATAGAGCTAGAAGTGCTAATATAGGCTTCCACGGGCTCTCCCTTGTCACAACCTGTTCTTGAAAAAAACATTGACAAAGACAAAAACAAAGTCAAAGACAAAGATATTGCATTGATCCTGATCCTAACCACATCAGGGGAGTTGACGTGGTGATAACAAAAGAAAACAGATTCAGTCTTGTGTATTCAAAGTTTGGACATCATTGTGTACACAGAATCTGCAATTGATTTGAGTACAAATTTGTCTGTTTGCATTTGATTGACAGAAACAAAATTTATTGCAAAATTGAATTTTTATGCAAACAGTGATATTGTTGCAAATTGATAAATTTATCAATTGCATCAATTGATTTCAATCAAGTTTTGGACGAAAATTTGATTGAATAGATTATTGAAGTTATCTGAACTGATACATGTATACACTTGACAATAAATTTTATGTGAACATTTGGTGTTCTTCATCATAACGCTCCAAACATATCACAACGAATCAAGTAAATTTTTGAGTATCATCCCGCTTATCATAACGTTCACAAATTGATTTGTCCGTGTACATGTCATCTTTTTATCTGTGTAATAAATATTGCAACAAAGCAGAATAAACGCTTGATAATAGATCAGTATAAATAAGCTTTGAATTATATTGTGGTTGACTATTGAATGTGAAATATAGGTAAATTACTATACGAGCTATATCAAGTATAATTTTGTCACAATGCCACGCCGAAAAAGAAGTGCTGAACAAAGGTCGAAAGAAAACAGACTTAGAATGCAAAATAAACGTAAAAATGAAACAAAAGAACAAGAAATAGAGCGACTAGCAAAGCTTAGAAAACAAGCACAAAAAGCACGTGAAAGAGAAAACGAAGATGAACATCGATGTCGATTGGAAAAAGTGAAAAAACATATGACGACTGTAAGATTAGAAGAAACCCCAGAAAAAAGAAGTGAACGTTTGGAAAAAGTGAGAAAAAACATGACGACTGTAAGATTAGAAGAAACCCCAGAAAAAAGAAGTGAACGTTTGGAAAAAGTGAGAAAAAGCATGACGACTGTAAGATTAGAAGAAACAACACAAAAAAGAAGTGAACGTTTGGAGAAAGTGAGAAAAAGCATGACGACTGTACGATTAGAAGAAACATCAGAGAAAAGAAGTGAACGTTTGGAAAAAGTGAGAAAAAGCATGACGACTGTAAGATTAGAAGAAACAGCAGACAAACGAAGTGAACGTTTGCAAAAAGACAAGGAAGCCACGCAAAAAACTAGACGGGAAGAATCACCGTACAGACGAAGTGAACGTTTGGAAAATGTGAGAAAACGCATGGCGACTGTAAGATCAGAAGAAACAATGGACAAACGAAGTAAACGTTTGCAAAAAGACAATGAGGGCAAGCAAAGAACTAGACGGGAAGAATCGCCACAAAGGAGGAGTGAACGTTTGGAAAAAGTGAGAAAAGGGATGACAACTGTAAGAATAGAAGAAACAAACGACAAACGAATTGAACGTTTGCAAAAAGACAAGGAAGCCAAACAATGTATTAGACAGGAAGAATCACCCCACAAACGAAATGAACGCTTGGAGAAAATGAAAAATGTTATGAAAATCAGGAGAATCACAAAAAAATGTTCTATCCCCAGCATCACACGTGTAGTAAACAATTTTCTGGACAAAGTGAAAGATTCTTGTAATTATGTTTGCTGTTGTTGTCATCGACTAATGTACAGAGTAACAGTTCGGCACCTTGATGATACCCAGTACATAAAAACACCAAAATCAGTAATAAAACAAGCACTTCACTACAGAGTCAGATCAGCTCATGATGGTGAATGGATATGCAGAACATGTCATGCTTGCTTGAAGCGTGGAAAAATTCCAGCACAATCAAAAGCAAACAAGTTAACGTTAGTGGATCCACCAGCTGAACTCAAAGAACTAAACAGTCTTGAAATACGTCTTGTTTGTAAACGTATCCCGTTTATGAAAATGGTGGGGTTACCAAGAGGCAGACAGCATGGAATTCATGGACCAGCAGTGAACGTTCCATCTAAAATTGAGACTGTGTGCAGTTTGTTCCCACGACTGCCATCCGAAAGCCAACTGATACCTCTGAAATTTAAAAGAAAGCAAGCTTATAAAAGCCACTACATGTTCCAATATGTTGATCCACAACGAGTAATGGCTGCTTTGAAACGATTGAAAGCTGATAACCCACATTACAAAGATGTGAAAATAAATGACAACTGGGAAGAGGATGCACAGGTAGACAGTCCAGAGCTGTGGCATGCTATGACAAAATCAGATGAATCCGAGGTTACATTTACTGATACCACAGTTGATGCCAACGTTACCAAAGAACAATATGACAGGGTGATCGTTAGTACAGATACCATATCGCCTGATGAAATGAAGGCCAACTTTGAAAGACCTGTATCTATTCAGCAAGTCCTCAGTAATGTTAATAACACAATCCATGATGTTGCCAATGGCAAAGAAATGACTGTGATTGACGTACCAGGTGATGGAAACTGCATGTTCAGTTCAGTGTGCTACCAATTGGAACGACTTCGTGTAGTCAGGGTGACGCCAGAAAATCTGCGCAACGTAACAGCAGAACACATGAGGGAACATTCAGAGTGGTATCGTGATTTCGTATGTGCGAGGATTGATGTAGATGAAAGATGTGGAAATGGGCACGCAGATACTGAGCAACCATCTGAAGTAGACAGAGCTATAGAAAGAATTGAAGACTTTGAATCACGAAAAGAGGTGCGGTGGATAAAATATCTAGATGACCTGAGCTATGGTAATCAGTGGGGAGAAAACATTGCTTTGCAAGCAATTGCTGATTATTATTCATTGAAAATAAAAGTTCACCAGACTGGCCATGATGTACCTATTCTTGTGGTATCCAGGAATGATATAAACAACGAATTTGACTTGGGACTGATCGGGCAAAACCATTATGTTATACTTGTACCAACGGAAGAGAAAGAAGTTGCTGAAGTGAAATCACAAAATGATATTGGGGAAGAGAGTGCTATCGAATCAGATGCTGACTTGGAGGAAGAAGACCGGAAAGCTTTTGAAAATGCTGTAGCCACTCGAGGATTGCCACATGAGTCTAGCGTCATAAACGACTCTTCACAGTTTGAAAATGCAACACTGAACATTGCTCCTGCCGAAGACCAAAAACCGATACCGTTATTGAGTGATCCTTACTTCGAAGAACTCTCGAACCCAGAGAAGTATCCTGATGGAACAAATGCCATGACTACGGATAGAGAAGTTCATTTAACCCCAAGAAAGTACTTCAATCAAAGACTACTTGATCGTGACGGTAGATTTGCGCAGTCCGTGGAGTATCTGCTCAGTGCACAGTATGCAGTGGAGAATCAGCAAGTTCACAGTGACATAAACCATTACATATATCGCAGATGTGCTGGTAAAGAATTTCAAGGAGAAAGATTGAATGTTGGCTTGCTGAAGAATGTGAGTAAGTTAAATGATATGTTGAAAGCAGATGTTGCATACAAGATCCTAAAAAATGTTCGAGGTACACCTGGTTACTTTCAGACATTGTTGTATGACGTGTTAGCAATGATCCGACAATTTGGCTTACCGACATTTTTCTTGACTTTATCTTGTGCAGACATGCAATGGCCAGATATAATTCAGACAATTGCACAACAATATGGCACGATCTTGACTGATGAAGAAGTTGCTAAAATGTCGTACAAAGAAAAATGCGATTGGCTCAGACGCAATCCTGTAACAGCTGCAAGGCAATTCCAATACCGACTGGAGTTATTCTTCAAAGACGTGTTAAAATCAAACGCTCGACCAGTAGGAGAAGTATTGCACTATGTTATCAGAATAGAGTTTCAAGCTCGTGGGTCACCTCATGCACATACTTTGCTGTGGATAAAGAATGCTCCTAAAATTGACAAAGATTCGGATGAAAAGTTATGTGAATTCATTGACAAGTACATCACGTGTGCTTTACCAGATGATGACCCAGAGCTGTCAGATTTGGTGACAAAAGTACAAGGCCACAGTCATTCATCTTACTGCCGGAAGAGAGGATCATGTCGATTTCATTTCCCCAAACCACCCAGTGCAAAAACAATGATTGCCAGAGAACCTGACACTGACGAATTGAGTCAACAAACGAAAATAACTGCCAAGGACACTCTGAAAAATGTGCAGGACATATTGACAGCGAAAGACTGTAGTGATATTTCATTACATGACCTATGTGATCAAGCAGGTATTACAGAACAACAGTATATGTCTGCCCTGTCAGTTTCTCAAAAAGGTTCAAATGTTGTGATGGAGAGGACGCCAAAGGAACAAAATATCAACCAATACAATCCAACTTTGATGAAAGCATGGAAAGCCAACATCGACATACAGATGATTTTAGACCCATGGGCATGTGTTGCTTATATCGCTAGTTATCTTACAAAAGATGAAAGTGGAATGGGAGAATTACTGAAGCAGGCATGTAAAGAGTATCATGATAAAGATGTACAGAGCATGATGAGGCATATTGGGGCTACGTTTCTGAATCACAGAGAACTGAGTGCACAAGAAGCAGCGTACAGAATATTGTCAATGCCCTTGAAGAAATTGAGTCGCAAGGTCGTGTTTGTCAATACTGACCCAGTAGACCAACGAGTTGCAGTGTTGAAAACAAAAGAGCAGTTAAAAGATGCCGACGATGGAGATGAAGACGTTTTTCAAAGCAACGTAGTAGAGCGGTACGCTTTGAGACCTGATGCATTGGAAGCTATGTGCCTTGCAGAGTTTGCTGCAAATTATTCAGTAAACTACAATGAGAACGATAATGACAGTGATGACAGTGTGCCTTCAGTACTTGAAGAGAATGAAGACCCATCTGACGATGCAAGAAGGCTGAATATGCCAAAGCAAATTAAACTGAAAGATGGTAAAACAATAATGCGCAAAAGAAGACAAGAAGCTGTCATAAGATTCAGGAAAGTCAGCATGGAAAAAGAACCATCAAATTTCTTCCGATCCAAGTTAATGTTGTACTTTCCTTGGCGAGTAGAACAAGTTGATATCTTGGGAGATTTTGACAACTACCTTGAACGCTACGAAAGTGTGGTAGACATTGTAACGTCAAATGAGAGTTTATATTGTTCAGATGTGGCAGACATGGAACAAGCTATGGAACACAATCAACATAATGGGGCACCAGAACACATATGGGCTGAGTTAGCACCAGGCAATGAACATGCTGAAAAACAGGACAGGAATGAACCTGTTGAAATTAGTTTGGATATTGCTGATGAGGATTTAGCTGCAAATGCATCAATGTTTGAAAATCCGCAGTGTCCTCCAACATCTGATATTGCACTTCGTTATGAAAAAGAGAAGAACCAAACTGATTTGTCACCAAAAGAGATTAGAATGATGATGCGCAGCCTGAATGACAAACAAAAGCAAATTGTGATGTTTCACAGACAATGGTGTAAGGATGCTGTACTAGACATGAAAAATGGCAGACCTGTGAAGCCTTATAGAATATTTTTGAGTGGACCTGGTGGTGTCGGTAAGAGTCATGTTATTAAATTGATACACGCAGAAACGAAAAAGCTATTGCGTTTGTCGAGAAAAGTAAAACCTACAGACATCATCATATTACTGACAGCACCCACAGGCGTGGCAGCATTCAGTATCGATGGAATGACTGTTCATTCGGCTTTGCTTTTGCGAATCTTGAAGTATGGAAACAGCGCAGATGCACTGACATTTGAAAAGATGAACACACTTCGTTCCAATCTAGAAAATGTGGTGGTGTTGGTCATAGACGAAATTTCCATGGTTGGCTCTGATATGCTGCTCAGTATCCACAAAAGACTATGTGAGATCAAGGGAAATACAGGCGATGACACACTTTTTGGAAATGTTTGTATCTTAGCAGTTGGTGACCTATACCAATTACCACCTGTACGTCAGTCACAAATATACAGTCCATACAAGAGTAAATTAGCAAATTTGAGTGGCTCGCTCTGGAAGGATCATTTTATGCTGCATGAGCTAGATGAAATTATGAGACAAATAGGGGACACCGACTTTGCAGAGCTATTGTGCCGACTGAGAACTGGGATTGCAACTGATGAAGACATAGAAATTTTACAGTCCAGAAACATTGATCAGACACATCCTGACTATCCAATGAATGCCTTGCATGTCTTTGCTTTCAATGCTGACGTCGATGCATGGAATGCACAGAGACTAGTAGACATTGCACCTGAGTCCGATCGAGTGACAATTCCTGCAGTGGATAGCAAAAAGGATAGCACCGGGCTGATTGATTTAACAAATGTATGTACTCGACAAAAAAGATCAGAAACTGCTGGACTTCATACAGAGTTAGAATTGGCAGTGGGCGCAAAGGTTATGCTGATATATAACATTGATGTGTCAGATGGCCTTGTTAATGGTGTCATAGGATCAGTACAAGGGATGAAACAGAACAACTCCGGTAATGTTGTCATTGTGTTTGTGAAATTCAGCAACCCGAATGTGGGAAAACATGCTATTGCTGTTAGTCAGTGGAAAGACGAATTTCCAGAAGCTGTGCCAATTAAGCGTCATGAGGGCATGTTTGACAAAGTTGGACACAAGACTACACAGGTGACGCGTTTGCAATTTCCTTTGACTTTAGCCTGGGCAATTACAATTCACAAGTGTCAAGGTCTCACTTTAGAGAAAATTGTTGTCAGTATGAAAGGTGCAAAGAAATTTGGAAATGGACAAGCGTATGTGGCGTTCAGTCGTGTAAAAAAACTTTGTGATTTGTACATAACCGATTTTGATGCTTCAGGAATTCGTGCAAATAAAAAAGTATTGCCTGTTATGGATGACATGCGCAAAAATCTGTTACCACCTATGCCTGTTCGACACATGAATAAGTTGGAAAAACCAATATGGCTGACAATTGGACATCTCAACATAAGATATTTCCTAGAAAAAATGAATGACCTTTGTGTGGCAGGTGATAGCATGTACTCGCACTGTGAAATAATGTGCTTTACAGAAACTTACTTATCGAAAGATCATCAAATTGATCATTTTCTGGAAAAGTACAAATATGTCGCATCAAGGAAAAACACAGATGAGCATAGAAATAGTCATGGACTTCTGGTGTGTACTGCTGACTGGTTGAACACTGAAGAACTTCTGTTTGATGTAGAAGGATTGGAATCAAATGTGGTCTTGATAAAAAATACAACTAGGCGCCTCATTGTTGTTGTAGTGTACAGGCCACCATCGACACCAATGTCAAGATTTGTTGCACTACTAGAATCATTATTGCAGATGATGCCACTCAGTGTTCCAACAGTAGTTGTCGGAGACTTCAATGATGATTTAATTGATAGTCAGGATTCGTCTATTGTTAGAATGATGAAGTATTATGGATTTGATCAGTATGTTGACAAACCAACTACAGATTCGGGTAGTCTTTTGGATCATATATATTACAATAAAAATTCACCAGCGTCCAAGATTCAGTCATTTGTAGATGTGTGTGACATATATTATTCAGACCATGATGCTACCTTTCTAACAACAAAAGTTTGAATGTTTGGACAATGCAAATGACATATGGACATACTCAAGTACCTCGTCCTAATCATCACATCATCTGCGTCATCCCCTCATATTAAATTATTATTATTATTATTATTATAGTGTTAATTATTAATTTAATTATTCATCTTAAATTTTAATTTAGTTAATCATCTTAAATTATTATTATTATTATTTATTGTTGTTGTCGTTTTGTTATACATATGCCATTCTCTGCATGTACATGTATATAAAGATCCATATATTATTACTATTATTGTTATGAATTTTGCATTGTGCACATATGTTATATGGATAGATTATTTTTGCCATTTTTGCTCTGGTGTTGATATACACACGTGCCTGTGTTATTATACATATACAGAGATAGACACTCCAGTGTATATGATTTGTTCATTGTTTGTTTTATCGTCGGTATAATTGATGGTCATGGAGTTATTTTTATATGGTTGGATTTTATATTGTTGCTGTTTTTTACATACACATATTGGTTTAACATTACATACACAAACATAAAAAATATAGGTGTTTATGCTTTAGTTTTGGTTTTCTTATTGACGTTATACAATAGTATTGATGTGGTCATTGTTATCGTTGATTTTGCACATATTTCTCCAGCATTTTGGACAAATCTACAGATACATTCTTTGATACACATGATATTATTATTATATTATCATTATTATATTTTTGCTTTATTGTTGTTGTTGTTATTGACTTTATTTGCTGTCGTTGTACACGTCCTAGCATATTGCACATGGAGTTGTATATTATTTATTTAGATTTTTATTGCCACTATTGTTGTTGTTGTTTCGATATACACATGTTGTTTGTTATTATTTATATACATACATAAGGATATAACTGCATACAATTTGTTTTTTTGTTGTTTAACGATGTTATACATGATGTTCGTGCATGTATTATGTATAGTTTATGCTGGTGTTGTTTTTTTTACTTACACATATTGCTCGTATTTACTAATAGGAACATCAAATTATTTATTATTATTATTAGCATTATTGTTATTATTATTATTATTATTATTAATATTATTATTATTGTAATAATTAATGATGATATAAATTGGTCGGACATACCCCAAAAATGGGGTAAGTCAGGCGCAGACGTACCCCATAATGGGGTATGTCGTGCTTACTTAGTAACACCACTAAAATAGCGGGATTCATTTCTATGGGTCTGGGTGTCCTAGTAGGGCTGATGGTCCGGGTTTGGGAGGGCATGAAGCTAAAATTATAATAAAATGGAATACAGGCATTTCCTTATGAATCTATGGTTTAAGAAAATCATGCGAGTCTCACTTACCCCATGGGGTAAGTGCGACCAAGTCGGACATACCTCAATCTTGTCCGACATATGACATACCCCAATTATTATTATTATTATTATTATTATACAATAATTATTACTGTTCTTGCTGTTCTGGTATACACATGCTATTTTGTTATTGACATATACATGTCCATATACCTAAAGAGAAATGCATACGATTTGTTTACTGTTGTTCTTAGCATCGTTATGTGTGATGTACATGCAATTGTTTTGTATGGTCAGATTTCAAGCTGTTGATTTTTTATGTACACATATTGTTCTTGTATATTTATACAAACCATATGTGTTTGTGATTTATTTTGGTTGTTGTTATTGACTTTATACATATTCTTGCACTTACTTTCTCAATATTGACTTAAACTCCATTGTATTATCGTCATTGTTGTTCTACTTATGTTCACAAGACTAGCCTTGTGATCATAGTGATGACACAGTGTGGCCTGATGCCAGCGAGATAGTGGAATGGTTCTTTTTCCACCCTTTTTCATGTTTTTTTTTCTATTTTTTTTACATTCAACGTCATTCATGCGTTGTTTGAAATGCAATTTGAATGAGTACTTATGTTTGGTATATATACACTATATATCTGTGTGGGGGGAGGGGGGTGGCTGTGGATATGTGTTTGTGTTTTCTCCACGTCTGCTCATTAATTACCCCTTTTGTGATATATGAGTAATTTGAGTTTTTAATGGAGTTATATTTATATTAAACAAGGTTTATTTTTATTGTCACCGAAAATCAACCATGACATCACGTGACTTACCATGTGTGATGAATGTTTCTGTCGTAACTAAAAAATATTTGACATGCGAATATGTCTGCAATAACGTTTTCTCTGGTTTTATTCATGAAATAATTGTAACATGTCTGAGGAATGTTTCTATGGTAACCATGAAATATTTAACATGTTATTATGTCTACAATAATGTTTGTTTCAGTTCTGTAATTAATAATAGTGAAATGTCTGATGAATGTTTCTCTGGTAACTGAAAAATGTTTGACAGGCGATCATGTCCAGAATATTGTTTCTCTAGTTCTGTTCATTGAATAATTGTAGCTTATCTGATGATGGTTTCTGTGTTAAATGAAAAATGCTTGATATGAGATCATGTCTACAATAATGTTCCCTTTACTTTTTCCACTAAAAAGTGAACATGTCTGATTCCGTGGTAACTGAAAAATGTTTGACATATGATTATGTCTAATTTTGACATGCTATATCTTTGAATTATCGATACATGTGCAACGAATGTATGTCTGGTGACTACGATAATGCTTCCTTTAGGTTTTTCTACTGAATAAGTGAACATGCATGAATAATTTTTCTGTGGTAACTGAAAAATGTTTGACATATGATGATGTCTGATTTTTGTCATGTTTTTCATTGAATTGTCGATACCTTTGTAATCAATGCCTGTGTGTTGACTGAAAAGTTGGTTCAATGACCTCATAATTTGGAATTATTTTTTTATTGTGGTTAATCGGTCTTTTTTTATACATAATTAATCATCAATTTGTTTTCTAAAACTTATTGGATTAATATAATATGTTGATTATACGCGTTTTCATCCTAACGCCAAATGTGAATCAAGATTTTGATTGACAAAATTTATGATTTTTATTATTTTTGTTGCTGCTTTTGTTTCTATTGCATGTAAAGTTAATTCTCTGTAAACTGGGTATTTGATCCAATTGTAATTACATTATCAGAATTCATGTGAAAATCATCTTATTATCCACGAAATGCTTCCAGGTGTTAGAAATTATTCGTGGAGTGTGAACAGATTATTAGGGACTGAAACCACTGTGATTTACCAGGAGGTACCAAGTTTTTTTCCCCACATTAAGTTTGCCTCTGGCGTGGCATTAAGTTGCCCGTAAGCAACATGTGTTCATTTCATAATTGCCTCTGGCGTGGCATTAGTTTGCCCGTAAGCATCATTTCATCACATCGAGTCATCGATTTATCATTCAAAGACAGTTGCACAATAGAAGAAATATCCCAAATTGGCTAAATTTAGAAATGCAATGCAAGTCACACAATAAGAAATTTCACATGAATTCGGAAAGCTTATAACAATAAGACTCTGATACATCAAAAATCATGGTGAATGAAAAATAGTCTTTGCAGGGCAATATCAAAAATAAATATACCAATCATTTCATTATATGCATGTCGGAATATATGGTTAGTTTTGTAATGTCTTTGTCATGAATTACCTTCCCTGTGATGATGATTGCATTAATAAATTAATAAGCACTGACTTGTTCACTTTCTGTGCATAATATCATCATTTTGATCTGCTTGTTTACGGATATTGGTATGTCATAAATTGATCTGGGTACGCCGAAGACTATATCAAATTCATGTCAATACATGTTATATCTGAAATTTTGAAAATCACTAAGAATTCAAACCTTTACCTCATTTTTTACCTTGACCTCTCAGAAGTTATTCAGTTGATTTTATTTGACCTACCCACTTGATGACCGATAATAATAATTATGATTTGATCTAAATTGTGACATCTAGAGTGCTAAAAATTAGCCCAAGGGTTAAGATACCAGACAATATATGTTTTTCATTTTAGATAATAACCATTTTGTCTGGCTACCTTAAAAATAAGGTCACTGGTCAAATTCAAGGTCACAAGAACATTGAGCATATATCATGTTGAACACATATCGTGTCCACAGTTTATTGCTAAGCTGTATGTCCACAATTAATTCCCAAGTTGTAAAGTTGATAGAAAACGAGATATTGGCCATTTGTCCTGTGACCTTGGAAATAAGGCCCCAAAGATTAAATTCAAGGTCATGACAATATTCAGCATATATTACTTCTATATGTTAACAATTGATTCATAAGCAGTAAAGTCGATAATAAGCGAAATTTTAGCCATTTTGTACTCTGAGGTCTAGTTCATGGTCAAAGGTCTAGTTCATGGTCACGAGAATATTCAGCTTATATCTTTTGCTATATGTTAACAATTGATTCATAAGCAGTAAGGTAGATAATAAGCGAGATATTAACCATTTTGTGCTCTGACCTTGAAAAATAAGGTCAAAGGTCAAATTCAGAGCACGAAAATAGTTAGCATATATCATTTCCTATATGTTCACAATTGATTCCTAAGTTGTAAAGTCAATAATAAACGAAGGTCAAGTTGAAGGGCTTCAGAATATTAGCATATATCATTTCATATATGTCCATGATTGATTCCTATGTCATTTTGTGCTCTGGCCTTGAAAATAAGGTAAAGGTCAAGTTCAAAACCATGAGAATATTCGGCATTCATCATTTCCTATTATGTCTACAATTGACTCCCAAGCTATAAGGTTGATAATAAGCGAGATACTCACTAAATAAAAAAATAAAAGTAGAAAAATTCACCTTGATTGAAAGCTGGGTTTTTGCGATTCTTCATGCTTGACCTTTACTATGACTTTAACTCTAATTCATGTTCTCAAGTCCTACAAGTTCACACATGCTCAATGTGATAAGGCACACCTACTAACGTATATGGAACCTGGCTCCCCAGTGGGGGTGAATATTTCACACACAAAATTATCACATAGTAGTAGTAGTAATTTTATTCTGACACACAATAATCATACAAAAATGAACATTTACGATATAGAGTACATTTTGAGCGCTATTTACAATATTCGATTCTGTTATTTAGTCAGCTTATGAAATTTCAACATACGATTAATGGTGAGTCATGGTAAATGCTAAAGCTTTCGCTGTGCACTCCACTCATTAGAGTGAAGTGTAGCAAACACCAAAAATTCCAAGTTATTATGAACATGATTTCCATATAATTTCATAACTAAATTATTATGATAATATAATTTCCCTATACATATCATCCCTATCCCCATACCGTTCCCTTCCCTTAACCCATACTGCTATTTTCATTTAATAATATTCTCAAAATGGCGTATGTACGTCTGGCACCAAAACAAGAACGAGGAATACTAGTACATTGAATTACTATATAGTGTGAATAAATATTGTTTCAATTTTCTTTTAAAAACTTGTTTTGAGCGACTTTCTTTAATATCGGTTGGTAACTGTTGCCATGAATCAGGACCCCTCACAAAAAAACTTTTACCGTATACATTGGTTTTGAAAGCAAGATGATGGGGATTATTTGATTGCCTTGTGTTATATGCATGAATTTCACTATTGCGGTCGTACATCGACTGGAGAGGGGGTGGAAGCAATTCCCTACTATATGCATACATAAACTGTAACAAATGATATGTAAATAGATCATATATCCTCAAAATTTTACTCTGCAGAAACAAAGCTAGTGTATGATCATTGTATCTAGCTTTATGAATGGCCCGGAGTGATTTTTTCTGTAATATATTGAGTTGATCGAAGCATCGTTTAGCAGCGGTACCCCATAATAATATCCCATACGTAAGATGAGGGTGGACCATGCAGTAATATATTGTGGTGAGTAAATTAATTGAAAACGATCGCTTTAATGAATTCAATATATATAGCCCCGTCGTTATCTTTTTCCTGCACATGCTGATATGAGGGCCCCATTCAAGATGTTTATCGACAATTATACCCAAAAATTTAGTTTCATTCACCGTGGAAATTACATCATTATTTAGGACTAATTGAAAGTTATATTGGCCGATATCGTGCCCTTTTCTGGAAAATAAAATGCTGTAAGTTTTACTCGTGTTTAATGATAGCTTGTTAGCTCTAAACCAGTCATTTAATGTTTGCAATTCGGTATTCATAGATAAGTACAATTGTTGAATATCCTTCGCGTGGCTAAATATTGTGGTGTCATCTGCAAATAGTATAGACTGTGAACTGTTTAAGTTTTGGGGCAGGTCATTATAGTATAGTATAAATAATAAAGGCCCAAGTACTGAGCCTTGTGGGACCCCGCATTTCATTATGTGTGTGTTTGATTTATGATTATTTATTTGAACATACTGAAGCCTATCTTCTAAATAACTCTTGAACCACTCCAAGGCCACACCCCGTATACCATAATGTGCTAATTACGCTAACAATATTTTGTGGTCAATAGTGTCAAAGGCCTTGGAGAGGTCCAAAAATACTGATAATACATATTCGTTGTTTTCAAATGCTTTCAATATATTGTAATTTAATTCTGTTACTGCATTAATAGTGCTGTGGTTGGGACGAAACCCATACTGACTATTATATAATATTTTACTACTAGACAAAAAATTGTACAACCTTTTATGCATTACTTTTTCAAGTAGTTTAGAAATACATGGTAGTAATGAAACTGGTCGATAATTTGAGAACAACTTTTTATCTTTGGATTTGTATAAAGGTATAATTTTAGCTAATTTCATTTTGGATGGAACTTTACCAGTTTCTAAGGACTTATTGATAATAACTGTTAATGGTTTGATTATGGAGTTTTTGATTTGTTTTAACAAAATTGAGGTTATACCGTCAAACCCAGAGCTTCGTTTATTTTTTAGTACAGTTATTAAATCTGATATTTCTTCTTCTGTTACGGGATATAAGTACATTGATTTATTGTTTGGATTATTCGACATATATTCAGTGAACGAGTTTTTACTTTTTGGTATTTGGTCAGCCAATAATTTTCCTACATCAGTAAAATATTTACAAAAATCGTTAGAAATTGTTTCGGCATCAGATACATCACGTCCGTCAATATTGAATACATTAGATATTCCGTTACCAGTTTGTTTACATGATACAAATGATTTCAAGACCCCCCCCCCCCATTTTCGACCTCTGGCTATGATCGAGAGTTATTCTCGTACAACCATCAGACATACATCAGCTGATGTCGAATTCAACAAATAAAAAAAAATATTACAAAAATTATTCTTGATTTCAAACAGAGTTATTGCGATTTTTCGATTTTGACTTTTACTATGACCTTAAAACTTAAGACACAGCTCCTTCCTAAAAATCAGCAGGATATATTGGAATTTGATGCCATAGTATGGTTTTGAATATTGCGTGACAAGAAAAAAAAAACTAAATCCGTGATCCCCAAAATTTCGACCTGGACCGAAAATCGAGAGTTTTGGTCGTACGACCATCTGAGATGAATCATATGACGTGGAATTGACCATAGAAAAATACAAAAATATGTCAAAAAAATAATATTGATTACGAAAAGAGTACTTGTGATTTTCGGATTTTGACCTTTAATATGACTTTAACTCTCATACTTGATCTGGAGTCCAACATCTTTACACATGTGTTCAATGTGATAAGGCACACCTTCTTAGTAAAAATCAGCAACGTATATTGGAACCTGACTCCCCAATACGGATTTGAATATTGCATAGAAAACGAATGATCTGAAAACCCCCAAATTTTCGACATTGGGCGATAATCAGGAGTTTTGGTCGTACAACCATCGGACATACGTCAGCTAATGTTGAATTTACCAAATAAAAATTTTAAAATGCTTAGAAAAATTCATTCTAATTAGAAGCGAATTTATTGTGAATTTTCTATTTTGACCTTTACTATGACCTTAACTCTAATTCTTGACTTTGAGTCCTGCAACTTCATAATCTTGTTCTACGTGATAAAGTACAACTCCTGAGTAACTATCAGCAATATCTATTAGAATCTGGCTCTATAATATGGTTTTGAATATTACGAGACAGGAAAAACCTAAATTCGTGACCCCCAAATTTTCGACCTTGACCGAAAATCGGGGGATTTCGTCATACGACCATCGGGCATGCACCACAGGACGCGGAATCGACCATAGAAAAATACAAAAATATGTAGAAAAAATAATAATGATTAGGAAAGGAGTATTTGTGATTTTTCGATTTTTACCTTTACTATGACTTTAACTGTAATTCTTTATCTTGAGTCCTACACCTTTACACATATGTTCAATGTGATAAGACACACCTACTGATTAAAAATCAGCAACTTATACTGCATTCTGACTCCACAATAACGGTTTGAATATTGCACAAAATACAAATGATCTCAAAACCCCCAAATGTTCGACCTTGGGCGATAATCAGGAGTTTTGGTCGTACAACGATCGGGCATACGTCAGCTGATGTCGAATTGACCAAATAAAAATACAAAAATGTTTAGAAAAATTAATTTTGATCAGAAGCGAAGTTATTGCAATTTTTCGATTTTGACCTTTACTATGACCTTAACTCTAATCCTTGACCCTGAGCTCTGAAACTTCAGGATCTTGTTCTGCGTGATAAGGCACAACCTCTGAGTAAAAATCAGCAACATATATTGGAACCTGGCTCTATAATATGGTTTTGAATATTGTGAGACAGGAAAAACCTAAATTCTTGACCCCCAAATTTTCGACCTGGACCGAAAATCGGGAGTTTTGGTCGTACGACCATCGGGCATGCATCATATGATGCAGAATTGACCATAGAAAAATATAAAAATAATAAGAAAAAATAATCTTAATTACAAGCGAAGTTATCGCAATTTTTCGATTTTGACCTTTTGCTTGACCTTGACCTCAGTTTTTGACCTTGACCTCCGAAAAGTTTACCACTTGGTCCGAAATTGATTGTCCACCTCCTGGTGAAGTTTCATGACGATACGACCAAAATTGTGACCTGTAGAGTGCACACATACAAACAAACAAACAAACGAGGGGCCATAGGCCCGGCAGTTGACGAATTCGCAAACTTTCGTTTTAATGTAAAGGTCAAGGTTATAGTAATGGGGCCACCCTTTAGACATTGTACATGTCGTGGATAAATGATCCGAGATAAATACATCTCCGGAAGTCGAAATCTTAATTTTGTCAAGCAGATACCATTGGCCTAAAGGCCAAACTTGTCAAAATTTTTCTTCATATTAGGAGCACCAAAATCACGTGGCCTGGAGCGCTCGTTCTGCAGAATACATCCTCCAAGCTTAGAAGAATTCAAGCTAGAAATATGGACGGTCAAGTGCTAATGAAAAAAAAAGCGAACCAGAGGCTACAGGTCACACCCACGTTGGAAATCTTATGTTATTATGACGTCATATAACGTCAATGGCATGCTACAAACCTGATATACTGGTGTTTCTAAATATACCTGTTAATATTATGTTTATAAATTTTTACTGATTTGATATAGTATCATTTATTATAGTTACCAAGGTCAAATGTTATATTCAGGTTGGAAAACATTATAATAATATCTTAAGATAATATTTATGACGTCAATGGCATTTCACCAATCAGTTGAAACATGACATACGATTGATAGTGCTACACATTCGCAGACAATTACAATTCATTTGCAGCAAAATTGAATGTGAAAATGATAGGCTTTCATAGAACATTGACATTTTGAAACACTGGCATTATGGGAACTACGTTTATGTCGTCATACCGAAAATTTGTCATGGCGGGATAGAATCACACATCACCTGCCTCGAGCAGAATTGAACAAGCTTTCCAATGGTGTATTCCGATCCATTCTGGGAGAAATATTTACCGAGATACAGCCATATTTCGAAAATTGACATTTGACGTCATGACGTCATTGACGTTTAAATGATCCAGTCAAAACTTCATACATTGATGAAAAATGTTAACATGTAGAGGCATACCAAATTTGAAGGAAGTCGGTCTCAATTTGAATGCTTTTTGAATTTTTAAATTTGTTTTGTACTTTGGCAATGATGAGAGATGAGGATTTTGCCAATGTTTGGCAGTGTCTAGTGACATCACCATTCGGCCCTCGTAATTGGGCTGCTTTAGGTTGGAGGCAGATTGTTACATGTGGTGAGCGTGGTTTGGATCACACGCAAATTGTGGCTGCATTGTTGCGAACAATGATTTCGCCAAGTAACAAAAGAAACTCAAGAAAAAATATATCTGGTGCATGAACAGGACCTTTGGTCCTCGGCCAAATTACTGCTAAAAACCGGCAACAGTATTGATTCATACGCCGTCACCCCCGATAGTGCTGATATAAAAGATCCCCTCGCTTGCCACAGATTGTATTTAGACAAGGGTTTTAGGCTTTGTTACATCACTTGTGCATCACTGAGTTGGAAAACCACAGAAATGTTGCTTTAGACCAGTATTCAGATGCATACAAGGTATATTGTATTACTACGCTACCGAGTGTTGATATTAGAGACGGTACGTGTGCACAGGGGGTAATCGTTTCCACATCTTATTGAATTGTGAACGGGCTGACCAACAGATTTACCCCAGGTCTCTTTAAGTCTTAATATCTCAGCGAGTTTTCAAGTTATTTTGAACATAAAAAGTGCACCTTAAACTAGAAATAACACTGCATTTTTCTACATAAACAGCTTCAAAATTCAATATCCAATGATTTTTTTAAAATTGGATCCAGAAGAAAATGAAATGTATCCGTAGAATCCGGAATCCGGATCCGATCCGGATCAAACTTGCAATGTCTGTAGAGGTTGTCATTCTACACATGTGACTAAAATTTCAAGAGAATTCAATAAAAATTAAACGAGTTATGAATTTTTGAAAAATCGCCCCATGTTAAAGATAGGGATTTTTCGAGTTTTCAAGAATTTTTGATGACGTCATCAATAAACCGATTTTCTTCAAAAACTTTCGGTGTCCTTCCTGGGTGAATACCTACCTATCAGAAAAATTTCGTGATGCTCGCACTAAAACTGTGGCCTGTATCGTGCTAACAGACAGACAGACAGACACACAAACAAACCGAACTGACCAACATAGTTGTCGAATTTTCAATTCGTCAACTAATAAAGATCCGCAAGTAGAAGAAACTCTGCTTATATCCGTTGCATGTACAGAATCTTTGGTTTTTAGATGAATTATTACTAACGGTGCTCCCTACGCGTTTTCGTCAATACCGATAGTGCTGATATAAAAGATCCCCTCGCTTGCCACAGATTGTATTTAGACAAGGGTTTTAGGCTTTGTTACATCACTTGTGCATCACTGAGTTGGAAAACCACAGAAATGTTGCTTTAGACCAGTATTCAGATGCATACAAGGTATATTGTATTACTACGCTACCGAGTGTTGATATTAGAGACGGTACGTGTGCACAGGGGGTAATCGTTTCCACATCTTATTGAATTGTGAACGGGCTGACCAACAGATTTACCCCAGGTCTCTTTAAGTCTTAATATCTCAGCGAGTTTTCAAGTTATTTTGAACATAAAAAGTGCACCTTAAACTAGAAATAACACTGCATTTTTCTACATAAACAGCTTCAAAATTCAATATCCAATGATTTTTTTAAAATTGGATCCAGAAGAAAATGAAATGTATCCGTAGAATCCGGAATCCGGATCCGATCCGGATCAAACTTGCAATGTCTGTAGAGGTTGTCATTCTACACATGTGACTAAAATTTCAAGAGAATTCAATAAAAATTAAACGAGTTATGAATTTTTGAAAAATCGCCCCATGTTAAAGATAGGGATTTTTCGAGTTTTCAAGAATTTTTGATGACGTCATCAATAAACCGATTTTCTTCAAAAACTTTCGGTGTCCTTCCTGGGTGAATACCTACCTATCAGAAAAATTTCGTGATGCTCGCACTAAAACTGTGGCCTGTATCGTGCTAACAGACAGACAGACAGACACACAAACAAACCGAACTGACCAACATAGTTGTCGAATTTTCAATTCGTCAACTAATAAAGATCCGCAAGTAGAAGAAACTCTGCTTATATCCGTTGCATGTACAGAATCTTTGGTTTTTAGATGAATTATTACTAACGGTGCTCCCTACGCGTTTTCGTCAATACCGATAGTGCTGATATAAAAGATCCCCTCGCTTGCCACAGATTGTATTTAGACAAGGGTTTTAGGCTTTGTTACATCACTTGTGCATCACTGAGTTGGAAAACCACAGAAATGTTGCTTTAGACCAGTATTCAGATGCATACAAGGTATATTGTATTACTACGCTACCGAGTGTTGATATTAGAGACGGTACGTGTGCACAGGGGGTAATCGTTTCCACATCTTATTGAATTGTGAACGGGCTGACCAACAGATTTACCCCAGGTCTCTTTAAGTCTTAATATCTCAGCGAGTTTTCAAGTTATTTTGAACATAAAAAGTGCACCTTAAACTAGAAATAACACTGCATTTTTCTACATAAACAGCTTCAAAATTCAATATCCAATGATTTTTTTAAAATTGGATCCAGAAGAAAATGAAATGTATCCGTAGAATCCGGAATCCGGATCCGATCCGGATCAAACTTGCAATGTCTGTAGAGGTTGTCATTCTACACATGTGACTAAAATTTCAAGAGAATTCAATAAAAATTAAACGAGTTATGAATTTTTGAAAAATCGCCCCATGTTAAAGATAGGGATTTTTCGAGTTTTCAAGAATTTTTGATGACGTCATCAATAAACCGATTTTCTTCAAAAACTTTCGGTGTCCTTCCTGGGTGAATACCTACCTATCAGAAAAATTTCGTGATGCTCGCACTAAAACTGTGGCCTGTATCGTGCTAACAGACAGACAGACAGACACACAAACAAACCGAACTGACCAACATAGTTGTCGAATTTTCAATTCGTCAACTAATAAAGATCCGCAAGTAGAAGAAACTCTGCTTATATCCGTTGCATGTACAGAATCTTTGGTTTTTAGATGAATTATTACTAACGGTGCTCCCTACGCGTTTTCGTCAATACCGATAGTGCTGATATAAAAGATCCCCTCGCTTGCCACAGATTGTATTTAGACAAGGGTTTTAGGCTTTGTTACATCACTTGTGCATCACTGAGTTGGAAAACCACAGAAATGTTGCTTTAGACCAGTATTCAGATGCATACAAGGTATATTGTATTACTACGCTACCGAGTGTTGATATTAGAGACGGTACGTGTGCACAGGGGGTAATCGTTTCCACATCTTATTGAATTGTGAACGGGCTGACCAACAGATTTACCCCAGGTCTCTTTAAGTCTTAATATCTCAGCGAGTTTTCAAGTTATTTTGAACATAAAAAGTGCACCTTAAACTAGAAATAACACTGCATTTTTCTACATAAACAGCTTCAAAATTCAATATCCAATGATTTTTTTAAAATTGGATCCAGAAGAAAATGAAATGTATCCGTAGAATCCGGAATCCGGATCCGATCCGGATCAAACTTGCAATGTCTGTAGAGGTTGTCATTCTACACATGTGACTAAAATTTCAAGAGAATTCAATAAAAATTAAACGAGTTATGAATTTTTGAAAAATCGCCCCATGTTAAAGATAGGGATTTTTCGAGTTTTCAAGAATTTTTGATGACGTCATCAATAAACCGATTTTCTTCAAAAACTTTCGGTGTCCTTCCTGGGTGAATACCTACCTATCAGAAAAATTTCGTGATGCTCGCACTAAAACTGTGGCCTGTATCGTGCTAACAGACAGACAGACAGACACACAAACAAACCGAACTGACCAACATAGTTGTCGAATTTTCAATTCGTCAACTAATAAAGATCCGCAAGTAGAAGAAACTCTGCTTATATCCGTTGCATGTACAGAATCTTTGGTTTTTAGATGAATTATTACTAACGGTGCTCCCTACGCGTTTTCGTCAATACCGATAGTGCTGATATAAAAGATCCCCTCGCTTGCCACAGATTGTATTTAGACAAGGGTTTTAGGCTTTGTTACATCACTTGTGCATCACTGAGTTGGAAAACCACAGAAATGTTGCTTTAGACCAGTATTCAGATGCATACAAGGTATATTGTATTACTACGCTACCGAGTGTTGATATTAGAGACGGTACGTGTGCACAGGGGGTAATCGTTTCCACATCTTATTGAATTGTGAACGGGCTGACCAACAGATTTACCCCAGGTCTCTTTAAGTCTTAATATCTCAGCGAGTTTTCAAGTTATTTTGAACATAAAAAGTGCACCTTAAACTAGAAATAACACTGCATTTTTCTACATAAACAGCTTCAAAATTCAATATCCAATGATTTTTTTAAAATTGGATCCAGAAGAAAATGAAATGTATCCGTAGAATCCGGAATCCGGATCCGATCCGGATCAAACTTGCAATGTCTGTAGAGGTTGTCATTCTACACATGTGACTAAAATTTCAAGAGAATTCAATAAAAATTAAACGAGTTATGAATTTTTGAAAAATCGCCCCATGTTAAAGATAGGGATTTTTCGAGTTTTCAAGAATTTTTGATGACGTCATCAATAAACCGATTTTCTTCAAAAACTTTCGGTGTCCTTCCTGGGTGAATACCTACCTATCAGAAAAATTTCGTGATGCTCGCACTAAAACTGTGGCCTGTATCGTGCTAACAGACAGACAGACAGACACACAAACAAACCGAACTGACCAACATAGTTGTCGAATTTTCAATTCGTCAACTAATAAAGATCCGCAAGTAGAAGAAACTCTGCTTATATCCGTTGCATGTACAGAATCTTTGGTTTTTAGATGAATTATTACTAACGGTGCTCCCTACGCGTTTTCGTCAATACCGATAGTGCTGATATAAAAGATCCCCTCGCTTGCCACAGATTGTATTTAGACAAGGGTTTTAGGCTTTGTTACATCACTTGTGCATCACTGAGTTGGAAAACCACAGAAATGTTGCTTTAGACCAGTATTCAGATGCATACAAGGTATATTGTATTACTACGCTACCGAGTGTTGATATTAGAGACGGTACGTGTGCACAGGGGGTAATCGTTTCCACATCTTATTGAATTGTGAACGGGCTGACCAACAGATTTACCCCAGGTCTCTTTAAGTCTTAATATCTCAGCGAGTTTTCAAGTTATTTTGAACATAAAAAGTGCACCTTAAACTAGAAATAACACTGCATTTTTCTACATAAACAGCTTCAAAATTCAATATCCAATGATTTTTTTAAAATTGGATCCAGAAGAAAATGAAATGTATCCGTAGAATCCGGAATCCGGATCCGATCCGGATCAAACTTGCAATGTCTGTAGAGGTTGTCATTCTACACATGTGACTAAAATTTCAAGAGAATTCAATAAAAATTAAACGAGTTATGAATTTTTGAAAAATCGCCCCATGTTAAAGATAGGGATTTTTCGAGTTTTCAAGAATTTTTGATGACGTCATCAATAAACCGATTTTCTTCAAAAACTTTCGGTGTCCTTCCTGGGTGAATACCTACCTATCAGAAAAATTTCGTGATGCTCGCACTAAAACTGTGGCCTGTATCGTGCTAACAGACAGACAGACAGACACACAAACAAACCGAACTGACCAACATAGTTGTCGAATTTTCAATTCGTCAACTAATAAAGATCCGCAAGTAGAAGAAACTCTGCTTATATCCGTTGCATGTACAGAATCTTTGGTTTTTAGATGAATTATTACTAACGGTGCTCCCTACGCGTTTTCGTCAATACCGATAGTGCTGATATAAAAGATCCCCTCGCTTGCCACAGATTGTATTTAGACAAGGGTTTTAGGCTTTGTTACATCACTTGTGCATCACTGAGTTGGAAAACCACAGAAATGTTGCTTTAGACCAGTATTCAGATGCATACAAGGTATATTGTATTACTACGCTACCGAGTGTTGATATTAGAGACGGTACGTGTGCACAGGGGGTAATCGTTTCCACATCTTATTGAATTGTGAACGGGCTGACCAACAGATTTACCCCAGGTCTCTTTAAGTCTTAATATCTCAGCGAGTTTTCAAGTTATTTTGAACATAAAAAGTGCACCTTAAACTAGAAATAACACTGCATTTTTCTACATAAACAGCTTCAAAATTCAATATCCAATGATTTTTTTAAAATTGGATCCAGAAGAAAATGAAATGTATCCGTAGAATCCGGAATCCGGATCCGATCCGGATCAAACTTGCAATGTCTGTAGAGGTTGTCATTCTACACATGTGACTAAAATTTCAAGAGAATTCAATAAAAATTAAACGAGTTATGAATTTTTGAAAAATCGCCCCATGTTAAAGATAGGGATTTTTCGAGTTTTCAAGAATTTTTGATGACGTCATCAATAAACCGATTTTCTTCAAAAACTTTCGGTGTCCTTCCTGGGTGAATACCTACCTATCAGAAAAATTTCGTGATGCTCGCACTAAAACTGTGGCCTGTATCGTGCTAACAGACAGACAGACAGACACACAAACAAACCGAACTGACCAACATAGTTGTCGAATTTTCAATTCGTCAACTAATAAAGATCCGCAAGTAGAAGAAACTCTGCTTATATCCGTTGCATGTACAGAATCTTTGGTTTTTAGATGAATTATTACTAACGGTGCTCCCTACGCGTTTTCGTCAATACCGATAGTGCTGATATAAAAGATCCCCTCGCTTGCCACAGATTGTATTTAGACAAGGGTTTTAGGCTTTGTTACATCACTTGTGCATCACTGAGTTGGAAAACCACAGAAATGTTGCTTTAGACCAGTATTCAGATGCATACAAGGTATATTGTATTACTACGCTACCGAGTGTTGATATTAGAGACGGTACGTGTGCACAGGGGGTAATCGTTTCCACATCTTATTGAATTGTGAACGGGCTGACCAACAGATTTACCCCAGGTCTCTTTAAGTCTTAATATCTCAGCGAGTTTTCAAGTTATTTTGAACATAAAAAGTGCACCTTAAACTAGAAATAACACTGCATTTTTCTACATAAACAGCTTCAAAATTCAATATCCAATGATTTTTTTAAAATTGGATCCAGAAGAAAATGAAATGTATCCGTAGAATCCGGAATCCGGATCCGATCCGGATCAAACTTGCAATGTCTGTAGAGGTTGTCATTCTACACATGTGACTAAAATTTCAAGAGAATTCAATAAAAATTAAACGAGTTATGAATTTTTGAAAAATCGCCCCATGTTAAAGATAGGGATTTTTCGAGTTTTCAAGAATTTTTGATGACGTCATCAATAAACCGATTTTCTTCAAAAACTTTCGGTGTCCTTCCTGGGTGAATACCTACCTATCAGAAAAATTTCGTGATGCTCGCACTAAAACTGTGGCCTGTATCGTGCTAACAGACAGACAGACAGACACACAAACAAACCGAACTGACCAACATAGTTGTCGAATTTTCAATTCGTCAACTAATAAAGATCCGCAAGTAGAAGAAACTCTGCTTATATCCGTTGCATGTACAGAATCTTTGGTTTTTAGATGAATTATTACTAACGGTGCTCCCTACGCGTTTTCGTCAATACCGATAGTGCTGATATAAAAGATCCCCTCGCTTGCCACAGATTGTATTTAGACAAGGGTTTTAGGCTTTGTTACATCACTTGTGCATCACTGAGTTGGAAAACCACAGAAATGTTGCTTTAGACCAGTATTCAGATGCATACAAGGTATATTGTATTACTACGCTACCGAGTGTTGATATTAGAGACGGTACGTGTGCACAGGGGGTAATCGTTTCCACATCTTATTGAATTGTGAACGGGCTGACCAACAGATTTACCCCAGGTCTCTTTAAGTCTTAATATCTCAGCGAGTTTTCAAGTTATTTTGAACATAAAAAGTGCACCTTAAACTAGAAATAACACTGCATTTTTCTACATAAACAGCTTCAAAATTCAATATCCAATGATTTTTTTAAAATTGGATCCAGAAGAAAATGAAATGTATCCGTAGAATCCGGAATCCGGATCCGATCCGGATCAAACTTGCAATGTCTGTAGAGGTTGTCATTCTACACATGTGACTAAAATTTCAAGAGAATTCAATAAAAATTAAACGAGTTATGAATTTTTGAAAAATCGCCCCATGTTAAAGATAGGGATTTTTCGAGTTTTCAAGAATTTTTGATGACGTCATCAATAAACCGATTTTCTTCAAAAACTTTCGGTGTCCTTCCTGGGTGAATACCTACCTATCAGAAAAATTTCGTGATGCTCGCACTAAAACTGTGGCCTGTATCGTGCTAACAGACAGACAGACAGACACACAAACAAACCGAACTGACCAACATAGTTGTCGAATTTTCAATTCGTCAACTAATAAAGATCCGCAAGTAGAAGAAACTCTGCTTATATCCGTTGCATGTACAGAATCTTTGGTTTTTAGATGAATTATTACTAACGGTGCTCCCTACGCGTTTTCGTCAATACCGATAGTGCTGATATAAAAGATCCCCTCGCTTGCCACAGATTGTATTTAGACAAGGGTTTTAGGCTTTGTTACATCACTTGTGCATCACTGAGTTGGAAAACCACAGAAATGTTGCTTTAGACCAGTATTCAGATGCATACAAGGTATATTGTATTACTACGCTACCGAGTGTTGATATTAGAGACGGTACGTGTGCACAGGGGGTAATCGTTTCCACATCTTATTGAATTGTGAACGGGCTGACCAACAGATTTACCCCAGGTCTCTTTAAGTCTTAATATCTCAGCGAGTTTTCAAGTTATTTTGAACATAAAAAGTGCACCTTAAACTAGAAATAACACTGCATTTTTCTACATAAACAGCTTCAAAATTCAATATCCAATGATTTTTTTAAAATTGGATCCAGAAGAAAATGAAATGTATCCGTAGAATCCGGAATCCGGATCCGATCCGGATCAAACTTGCAATGTCTGTAGAGGTTGTCATTCTACACATGTGACTAAAATTTCAAGAGAATTCAATAAAAATTAAACGAGTTATGAATTTTTGAAAAATCGCCCCATGTTAAAGATAGGGATTTTTCGAGTTTTCAAGAATTTTTGATGACGTCATCAATAAACCGATTTTCTTCAAAAACTTTCGGTGTCCTTCCTGGGTGAATACCTACCTATCAGAAAAATTTCGTGATGCTCGCACTAAAACTGTGGCCTGTATCGTGCTAACAGACAGACAGACAGACACACAAACAAACCGAACTGACCAACATAGTTGTCGAATTTTCAATTCGTCAACTAATAAAGATCCGCAAGTAGAAGAAACTCTGCTTATATCCGTTGCATGTACAGAATCTTTGGTTTTTAGATGAATTATTACTAACGGTGCTCCCTACGCGTTTTCGTCAATACCGATAGTGCTGATATAAAAGATCCCCTCGCTTGCCACAGATTGTATTTAGACAAGGGTTTTAGGCTTTGTTACATCACTTGTGCATCACTGAGTTGGAAAACCACAGAAATGTTGCTTTAGACCAGTATTCAGATGCATACAAGGTATATTGTATTACTACGCTACCGAGTGTTGATATTAGAGACGGTACGTGTGCACAGGGGGTAATCGTTTCCACATCTTATTGAATTGTGAACGGGCTGACCAACAGATTTACCCCAGGTCTCTTTAAGTCTTAATATCTCAGCGAGTTTTCAAGTTATTTTGAACATAAAAAGTGCACCTTAAACTAGAAATAACACTGCATTTTTCTACATAAACAGCTTCAAAATTCAATATCCAATGATTTTTTTAAAATTGGATCCAGAAGAAAATGAAATGTATCCGTAGAATCCGGAATCCGGATCCGATCCGGATCAAACTTGCAATGTCTGTAGAGGTTGTCATTCTACACATGTGACTAAAATTTCAAGAGAATTCAATAAAAATTAAACGAGTTATGAATTTTTGAAAAATCGCCCCATGTTAAAGATAGGGATTTTTCGAGTTTTCAAGAATTTTTGATGACGTCATCAATAAACCGATTTTCTTCAAAAACTTTCGGTGTCCTTCCTGGGTGAATACCTACCTATCAGAAAAATTTCGTGATGCTCGCACTAAAACTGTGGCCTGTATCGTGCTAACAGACAGACAGACAGACACACAAACAAACCGAACTGACCAACATAGTTGTCGAATTTTCAATTCGTCAACTAATAAAGATCCGCAAGTAGAAGAAACTCTGCTTATATCCGTTGCATGTACAGAATCTTTGGTTTTTAGATGAATTATTACTAACGGTGCTCCCTACGCGTTTTCGTCAATACCGATAGTGCTGATATAAAAGATCCCCTCGCTTGCCACAGATTGTATTTAGACAAGGGTTTTAGGCTTTGTTACATCACTTGTGCATCACTGAGTTGGAAAACCACAGAAATGTTGCTTTAGACCAGTATTCAGATGCATACAAGGTATATTGTATTACTACGCTACCGAGTGTTGATATTAGAGACGGTACGTGTGCACAGGGGGTAATCGTTTCCACATCTTATTGAATTGTGAACGGGCTGACCAACAGATTTACCCCAGGTCTCTTTAAGTCTTAATATCTCAGCGAGTTTTCAAGTTATTTTGAACATAAAAAGTGCACCTTAAACTAGAAATAACACTGCATTTTTCTACATAAACAGCTTCAAAATTCAATATCCAATGATTTTTTTAAAATTGGATCCAGAAGAAAATGAAATGTATCCGTAGAATCCGGAATCCGGATCCGATCCGGATCAAACTTGCAATGTCTGTAGAGGTTGTCATTCTACACATGTGACTAAAATTTCAAGAGAATTCAATAAAAATTAAACGAGTTATGAATTTTTGAAAAATCGCCCCATGTTAAAGATAGGGATTTTTCGAGTTTTCAAGAATTTTTGATGACGTCATCAATAAACCGATTTTCTTCAAAAACTTTCGGTGTCCTTCCTGGGTGAATACCTACCTATCAGAAAAATTTCGTGATGCTCGCACTAAAACTGTGGCCTGTATCGTGCTAACAGACAGACAGACAGACACACAAACAAACCGAACTGACCAACATAGTTGTCGAATTTTCAATTCGTCAACTAATAAAGATCCGCAAGTAGAAGAAACTCTGCTTATATCCGTTGCATGTACAGAATCTTTGGTTTTTAGATGAATTATTACTAACGGTGCTCCCTACGCGTTTTCGTCAATACCGATAGTGCTGATATAAAAGATCCCCTCGCTTGCCACAGATTGTATTTAGACAAGGGTTTTAGGCTTTGTTACATCACTTGTGCATCACTGAGTTGGAAAACCACAGAAATGTTGCTTTAGACCAGTATTCAGATGCATACAAGGTATATTGTATTACTACGCTACCGAGTGTTGATATTAGAGACGGTACGTGTGCACAGGGGGTAATCGTTTCCACATCTTATTGAATTGTGAACGGGCTGACCAACAGATTTACCCCAGGTCTCTTTAAGTCTTAATATCTCAGCGAGTTTTCAAGTTATTTTGAACATAAAAAGTGCACCTTAAACTAGAAATAACACTGCATTTTTCTACATAAACAGCTTCAAAATTCAATATCCAATGATTTTTTTAAAATTGGATCCAGAAGAAAATGAAATGTATCCGTAGAATCCGGAATCCGGATCCGATCCGGATCAAACTTGCAATGTCTGTAGAGGTTGTCATTCTACACATGTGACTAAAATTTCAAGAGAATTCAATAAAAATTAAACGAGTTATGAATTTTTGAAAAATCGCCCCATGTTAAAGATAGGGATTTTTCGAGTTTTCAAGAATTTTTGATGACGTCATCAATAAACCGATTTTCTTCAAAAACTTTCGGTGTCCTTCCTGGGTGAATACCTACCTATCAGAAAAATTTCGTGATGCTCGCACTAAAACTGTGGCCTGTATCGTGCTAACAGACAGACAGACAGACACACAAACAAACCGAACTGACCAACATAGTTGTCGAATTTTCAATTCGTCAACTAATAAAGATCCGCAAGTAGAAGAAACTCTGCTTATATCCGTTGCATGTACAGAATCTTTGGTTTTTAGATGAATTATTACTAACGGTGCTCCCTACGCGTTTTCGTCAATACCGATAGTGCTGATATAAAAGATCCCCTCGCTTGCCACAGATTGTATTTAGACAAGGGTTTTAGGCTTTGTTACATCACTTGTGCATCACTGAGTTGGAAAACCACAGAAATGTTGCTTTAGACCAGTATTCAGATGCATACAAGGTATATTGTATTACTACGCTACCGAGTGTTGATATTAGAGACGGTACGTGTGCACAGGGGGTAATCGTTTCCACATCTTATTGAATTGTGAACGGGCTGACCAACAGATTTACCCCAGGTCTCTTTAAGTCTTAATATCTCAGCGAGTTTTCAAGTTATTTTGAACATAAAAAGTGCACCTTAAACTAGAAATAACACTGCATTTTTCTACATAAACAGCTTCAAAATTCAATATCCAATGATTTTTTTAAAATTGGATCCAGAAGAAAATGAAATGTATCCGTAGAATCCGGAATCCGGATCCGATCCGGATCAAACTTGCAATGTCTGTAGAGGTTGTCATTCTACACATGTGACTAAAATTTCAAGAGAATTCAATAAAAATTAAACGAGTTATGAATTTTTGAAAAATCGCCCCATGTTAAAGATAGGGATTTTTCGAGTTTTCAAGAATTTTTGATGACGTCATCAATAAACCGATTTTCTTCAAAAACTTTCGGTGTCCTTCCTGGGTGAATACCTACCTATCAGAAAAATTTCGTGATGCTCGCACTAAAACTGTGGCCTGTATCGTGCTAACAGACAGACAGACAGACACACAAACAAACCGAACTGACCAACATAGTTGTCGAATTTTCAATTCGTCAACTAATAAAGATCCGCAAGTAGAAGAAACTCTGCTTATATCCGTTGCATGTACAGAATCTTTGGTTTTTAGATGAATTATTACTAACGGTGCTCCCTACGCGTTTTCGTCAATACCGATAGTGCTGATATAAAAGATCCCCTCGCTTGCCACAGATTGTATTTAGACAAGGGTTTTAGGCTTTGTTACATCACTTGTGCATCACTGAGTTGGAAAACCACAGAAATGTTGCTTTAGACCAGTATTCAGATGCATACAAGGTATATTGTATTACTACGCTACCGAGTGTTGATATTAGAGACGGTACGTGTGCACAGGGGGTAATCGTTTCCACATCTTATTGAATTGTGAACGGGCTGACCAACAGATTTACCCCAGGTCTCTTTAAGTCTTAATATCTCAGCGAGTTTTCAAGTTATTTTGAACATAAAAAGTGCACCTTAAACTAGAAATAACACTGCATTTTTCTACATAAACAGCTTCAAAATTCAATATCCAATGATTTTTTTAAAATTGGATCCAGAAGAAAATGAAATGTATCCGTAGAATCCGGAATCCGGATCCGATCCGGATCAAACTTGCAATGTCTGTAGAGGTTGTCATTCTACACATGTGACTAAAATTTCAAGAGAATTCAATAAAAATTAAACGAGTTATGAATTTTTGAAAAATCGCCCCATGTTAAAGATAGGGATTTTTCGAGTTTTCAAGAATTTTTGATGACGTCATCAATAAACCGATTTTCTTCAAAAACTTTCGGTGTCCTTCCTGGGTGAATACCTACCTATCAGAAAAATTTCGTGATGCTCGCACTAAAACTGTGGCCTGTATCGTGCTAACAGACAGACAGACAGACACACAAACAAACCGAACTGACCAACATAGTTGTCGAATTTTCAATTCGTCAACTAATAAAGATCCGCAAGTAGAAGAAACTCTGCTTATATCCGTTGCATGTACAGAATCTTTGGTTTTTAGATGAATTATTACTAACGGTGCTCCCTACGCGTTTTCGTCAATACCGATAGTGCTGATATAAAAGATCCCCTCGCTTGCCACAGATTGTATTTAGACAAGGGTTTTAGGCTTTGTTACATCACTTGTGCATCACTGAGTTGGAAAACCACAGAAATGTTGCTTTAGACCAGTATTCAGATGCATACAAGGTATATTGTATTACTACGCTACCGAGTGTTGATATTAGAGACGGTACGTGTGCACAGGGGGTAATCGTTTCCACATCTTATTGAATTGTGAACGGGCTGACCAACAGATTTACCCCAGGTCTCTTTAAGTCTTAATATCTCAGCGAGTTTTCAAGTTATTTTGAACATAAAAAGTGCACCTTAAACTAGAAATAACACTGCATTTTTCTACATAAACAGCTTCAAAATTCAATATCCAATGATTTTTTTAAAATTGGATCCAGAAGAAAATGAAATGTATCCGTAGAATCCGGAATCCGGATCCGATCCGGATCAAACTTGCAATGTCTGTAGAGGTTGTCATTCTACACATGTGACTAAAATTTCAAGAGAATTCAATAAAAATTAAACGAGTTATGAATTTTTGAAAAATCGCCCCATGTTAAAGATAGGGATTTTTCGAGTTTTCAAGAATTTTTGATGACGTCATCAATAAACCGATTTTCTTCAAAAACTTTCGGTGTCCTTCCTGGGTGAATACCTACCTATCAGAAAAATTTCGTGATGCTCGCACTAAAACTGTGGCCTGTATCGTGCTAACAGACAGACAGACAGACACACAAACAAACCGAACTGACCAACATAGTTGTCGAATTTTCAATTCGTCAACTAATAAAGATCCGCAAGTAGAAGAAACTCTGCTTATATCCGTTGCATGTACAGAATCTTTGGTTTTTAGATGAATTATTACTAACGGTGCTCCCTACGCGTTTTCGTCAATACCGATAGTGCTGATATAAAAGATCCCCTCGCTTGCCACAGATTGTATTTAGACAAGGGTTTTAGGCTTTGTTACATCACTTGTGCATCACTGAGTTGGAAAACCACAGAAATGTTGCTTTAGACCAGTATTCAGATGCATACAAGGTATATTGTATTACTACGCTACCGAGTGTTGATATTAGAGACGGTACGTGTGCACAGGGGGTAATCGTTTCCACATCTTATTGAATTGTGAACGGGCTGACCAACAGATTTACCCCAGGTCTCTTTAAGTCTTAATATCTCAGCGAGTTTTCAAGTTATTTTGAACATAAAAAGTGCACCTTAAACTAGAAATAACACTGCATTTTTCTACATAAACAGCTTCAAAATTCAATATCCAATGATTTTTTTAAAATTGGATCCAGAAGAAAATGAAATGTATCCGTAGAATCCGGAATCCGGATCCGATCCGGATCAAACTTGCAATGTCTGTAGAGGTTGTCATTCTACACATGTGACTAAAATTTCAAGAGAATTCAATAAAAATTAAACGAGTTATGAATTTTTGAAAAATCGCCCCATGTTAAAGATAGGGATTTTTCGAGTTTTCAAGAATTTTTGATGACGTCATCAATAAACCGATTTTCTTCAAAAACTTTCGGTGTCCTTCCTGGGTGAATACCTACCTATCAGAAAAATTTCGTGATGCTCGCACTAAAACTGTGGCCTGTATCGTGCTAACAGACAGACAGACAGACACACAAACAAACCGAACTGACCAACATAGTTGTCGAATTTTCAATTCGTCAACTAATAAAGATCCGCAAGTAGAAGAAACTCTGCTTATATCCGTTGCATGTACAGAATCTTTGGTTTTTAGATGAATTATTACTAACGGTGCTCCCTACGCGTTTTCGTCAATACCGATAGTGCTGATATAAAAGATCCCCTCGCTTGCCACAGATTGTATTTAGACAAGGGTTTTAGGCTTTGTTACATCACTTGTGCATCACTGAGTTGGAAAACCACAGAAATGTTGCTTTAGACCAGTATTCAGATGCATACAAGGTATATTGTATTACTACGCTACCGAGTGTTGATATTAGAGACGGTACGTGTGCACAGGGGGTAATCGTTTCCACATCTTATTGAATTGTGAACGGGCTGACCAACAGATTTACCCCAGGTCTCTTTAAGTCTTAATATCTCAGCGAGTTTTCAAGTTATTTTGAACATAAAAAGTGCACCTTAAACTAGAAATAACACTGCATTTTTCTACATAAACAGCTTCAAAATTCAATATCCAATGATTTTTTTAAAATTGGATCCAGAAGAAAATGAAATGTATCCGTAGAATCCGGAATCCGGATCCGATCCGGATCAAACTTGCAATGTCTGTAGAGGTTGTCATTCTACACATGTGACTAAAATTTCAAGAGAATTCAATAAAAATTAAACGAGTTATGAATTTTTGAAAAATCGCCCCATGTTAAAGATAGGGATTTTTCGAGTTTTCAAGAATTTTTGATGACGTCATCAATAAACCGATTTTCTTCAAAAACTTTCGGTGTCCTTCCTGGGTGAATACCTACCTATCAGAAAAATTTCGTGATGCTCGCACTAAAACTGTGGCCTGTATCGTGCTAACAGACAGACAGACAGACACACAA